>CM039678.1:279300300-281800300 GCA_022496015.1 Hordeum marinum
ATGTTTGGGAATCCGACGCTAATGTCTGATAAGCTCGAACCCAAAGAGGAAAGGTGCATCTTCATAGGATACCCTAAGGTAACAGTTGGGTATACCTTCTATCCCAGATCTGCGGGCAAACTGTTTGTTGCTAAAAACGGGTCCTTTCTCGAGAACGATTTTCTCTCGAAAGAATTGAGTGGGAGGAAAGTAGAAATTGATGAGGTTGTTGCACCATCACTTCAGTTGGATAGTAGCATGACGCAGAAAGATGTTTTTGCCACGCCTACACCAAGTGAAGAGGAAGCAAATGATGATGATCGTGAAGCTTTGGATCAAGTTACTACCGAACCTCGTAGGTTGACAAGGACTCATACCACCCCTGAGTGGTACATCAATCATGTCTTGTAGGTCATGTTGTTAGACAGCAAGTGAACTTACGAGCTATGAAGAAGCGATGGTGGGCCCGGATTCGAACAAATGGCTAGGAGCCATGAAATCCGAGAAATGATCCATCTATGAAAACTAAGTGTGGACTTTGGTAGACTTGCCCATTGAATGACAGGCTGTTGAGTACAAATGGACCTTTAAGATGGTGAATGTCACCATTTTTAAACCTCGACTTGTCGCAAAGAAATTTCCAACAAGTTCAAGGAGTTGTCTATGTGCAGAGTTTCTCACCCGTAGTGATGATAAAGTCTGATGGAATTATGTTAGCAGTTGCTGCAGTTTTCAATTATGAAATCTGGCAGATGGATGTCAAAACATCGTTTCCTTAAAGTTCACTTGAGGAAAGGTTATATGTGATACAACCATAAGGTTTTGTCAGCCCTAAGGATGCTAAAACGTATGCAACCTCCAGCGACCCATCTGTGGGATGAAGCAAGCATCTTGGAGTTGGAATATACGCTCTGATGAGGTAATCAAAGTTTTTGGGTTTATACAAATTCTATGACAAACTTGTATTTACAAGAAAGTGAGTGGAAGAACTATAGAATTTTTGATAAGTATATGTGGTTGACATATTGTTGATCGGAAATAATGAAGAATTTTTGGAAAGCATAAACGGTTGTTTGGAAAGAGTTTTTCGAAGGAAGACCTGGATAAAGCTACTTTATTGTTGGGCATTGAGATGTATAGAGATAGATCAAGAAGCCTGATAAGATTTTTTAAACAAGCTCATACCTTGACAAGATTTTGAAAGAGTTCAAAATGGACCAGCCAAAGAAGGAATTCTTTGCTGACTTGTAAGGTGTGAACTTGAGTAAGACTTAAAGCTCGATCACGGCAGAAGAAAGAGAAAGGACGAAGGTCGTCCCCTATGCCTTAGCCATAGGCTCTATATAGTATGCCATGCTGTGTACCGCACCTATGTGTGCCTTGCCATGAGTCTGTCAAGGGGTACAAGAGTGATCCAGGAGTGGATCACTGGACAACAATCAAAATTATCCTTAGTAACTAGAGTACTGAGGAAATATTTCTTGATTATGGAGGTGATAAAGAGTTCGTTGTAAAGGGTTACATCGATGCAAGCTTTAACACCAATCCGGATGAATCTTAGTAGCAATCAGCATATGTATAGTGGAGCAGCCGTTTGGAATATCTCCAAATGGAGCGTGGTAGGAGTATGTACAGTATGACATAGAGATTTGCAAATTATACAAGGATCTGAATGTCGCAAACCATTGACTAAAACCTCTCTCACATGCAAAACATGATCGAACCCAGAACTCATTGGGTGTGAGATTCTTAACAATGTAAATTACACAGCGATGTGAGCTAGATTATTTACTCTAGTGCAAGTGGGAGATTATTGGAAATATGGCCTAGAGGTGAAGTTGTCATTTCCTTGTTTGTTCTTCTCTTTCTAACGATCTAGCTTCTATTTTTTTCGGAGCTGTTGGGATGTTGCTCTCTTCGAACCATCATCTTGTTTTGTCAAGATCATGTTCACTTCCTTTCATTAGCCATGTAACCGGAGTTTTGTGGTTGTATTTTCAAGTTCTTTCTGTTGGAAGTATGCCCTAGAGGCAATAATAAATTAGTTATTATCATATTCCCTTGTTCATGATAATCGTTTATTATCCATGCTAGAATTGTATTGATCAAAAACTCATATACATGTGTGGATACATAGACAACACCATGTGCCTAGTATGCATCTAATAGACAAGCTCGTTGATCAAAGATGGTCAAGGTTTCCTATACATGGACGTGAGATGTCATTTGATAACAGGGTCACATCATTTTGAGAATGATGTGACGGAAAAGACCCAAACTATAAAAATAGCATATGATCGTGTCGGTTTATTGCTATAGTTTTCTGCATGTCAAGTATCTGCTCCTATGACCATGAGATCATGCAACTCACTGACACCGGATGAATACCTTGTGTGTATCAAACATCGCAACGTAACTGGGTGACTATAAATATGCTCTACAGGTATCTCAAAAAGCGTCTGTTGAGTGGGCATGGATAAAGACTGGGATTTGTTACTCTGTGTGACGGAGAAGTATCTCAGGGCCCACTCGGTAATACAACATCACAACAAGCCTTGCGAGCAATGTGACTAAAGTGTTAGCCATGGTATCTTGTATTACGGAACGAGTAAAGATACTTGCCGGTAATGATATTGAACTAGGTATGGAGATACCGACGATTGAATCTCGGGCAAGTAACATACCGAAGAACGAAGGGAAGAACATACGGGATTTGGTGAATCCTTGACATAGAGGTTCAACCGATCAAGACCTTTGTAGAATACGTAGGAACCAATATGGGCATCCAGGTCCCGCTATTGGTTATTTACCGTAGATGTGTTTCGGTCATGTCTACATAGTTCTCGAACCCGTAGGGTCTGCACACTTAACGTTCGGTGACGTTTCAGCAGTATTGAGTTATGTATGATGGTGACCAACGGTTGTTAGGAGTCCCAGATGAGATACCAGACATCATGAGGAGCTCTGGAATGGTCCGAAGGTAAAGATTGATATATAGGAAGTCCCGTTTTGGTCACCGTAAAAGTTTCGGGTATTTCCAGTAGTGTACCGGGAGTGTCGTAGGGCCATCGAGAGGGGCCACCTATGCCAGGAGGCCACATGGGCCTGAGGGGTTGTGCACTGGCACTTAGTGGGCTAGGAAAACTAGCCCCAAGAGGCCCATGCGGCTAGAGTGGGAGGAAAGGAAAAAAAACCAAGGTGGGGAAGGATTCCAAGGAGGATCGGAATACTAGTGTGAATAGGATTGGAGGTGGACTCCTCCACCTCCTCTCCACTTTGGACGAACCCAAAGGGAAACCCTAGGGCTGCCTCTTCCTATCTCCCTCCTATAAATACTAGAGGTTTTTGAGGGCAGCCCCAACCCTAATTGCCACGTGTTGCCCTCTTCTTCATCTAGATCATTTCTCCTCTAGATTAGTTCGGCGGAGCTCGGTGAACCCCTGCAGGATTAGTTACCCACCACCGCCACCATGCCGTTCTGCTGCCAGAGAACTGATCTACTCTCTGCTCCCTCTTGCTGGAACAAGAAGGCAGTGATCGTCATCGAGCTATACATGTGCTGAACGCGGAGGTGCCGTCCGTTTGGCACTAGATTGGAAAGGACCCTGATTGGATCGCGGGACGGTTCGTGATTGGATTGCGGGACCGATCATGACCGGATCGCGGGACTGCTAGTTATTTGGATTGCGAAGACGTTCGACTACATCAACTGCGTTTCTCAATGCTTCCTGCTTAGCGATCTACAAGGGTATGTAGATCCACTTTCCCTCTCGTAGATCCTCATCACCATGGATAGATCTTGCATGTGCGTAGGAAAATTGTTGTTTCCCATGCAACATTCCCCAACACTTTCCTTCTTCTCATGTTTTGTCTCTTTTCTATCGAAGTGTTGCCCGAATTTCTTTTGAACTCTTTCTTTCTCCTTGTGTCATTCTTCATCTATTTTCAACCTCTAAGTTTTGTTCGTTTCACTCATTTGTCGAAGAAGCAACTAAGTTTTACCTCTTCCTCTTGATCTTTCTCTTCCCCTTCTCATTCTTAGATCTCAGGGAGAGATCTCTTGTTAGTGGAGGAGAGTTGTAACAGCCTGGACCGACGCTCCAAAAGATTCTCCTTTCATTCTGAGTTTCTTCGTGTGCTTCATTTGTTTGTCAAATTCATCATTGCATCATTCGCATCATCCACATTGCATCTGCACTCCGTTGCCATCATTTTCAAAACTTGCATCCGTTCGTAGTCATTGCTTCTCTCCGTTCCTGTCGTTGACTGTTTCGAGACCAACCACAAGCACATGCGCTCATGACATCATAAAAATGGTTTTAAAAGTGCGCAAAAATATTCTTGGAATGGGATGAAACTTGGTGTGTGGTCTTGTCATATTGTAGGTAGACCGCGTGCAAAATTTCATCGCGTTCGGAGGTCATTTGATACCCCAATGGGCAACTTTAGTGACTGTGTCATCGTTTAATTAGTGAACGCTTTCGGGGTTTTCAAACTTGTCATGAGCCGCAAATTTCGTTCTCTTCTTGGCTCAACCCTCTCTACACAGGTCACCGCAACCCACCTAGCCAACCGCATGATCAGAGCCGTCGGATCGTGATCTTACATCCGAAAACGGAGCAAATCCCCAAACCCTAGCCCCTTGTCTTTAAATAGACACCCAACCTGCCATTTTTGGACACCCCTAGCCTCCACCCTACCTCTAGCCGCAACCACTCCTTGAAATCCACAATGGCCTAACCCCCCTCCGCTACTTGGCGATGTCGCCATCGTCGTTTTGGCGAACCACATCGCTCCACGTCACCCTAAGCAGCCTATCCAGCCAACCCGCGCCCGCCACTACGATG
This sequence comes from Hordeum marinum, assembly GCA_022496015.1. Lineage (NCBI taxonomy): Eukaryota > Viridiplantae > Streptophyta > Magnoliopsida > Poales > Poaceae > Hordeum > Hordeum marinum. The sequence continues at coordinate 279,305,127 of CM039678.1, forward strand.
TGTTTGGTTCAAGGGACAGTCTAGGATGGCTATGGGTATCCCCAACCAGTTGGATATGGATATCTATATTTTTGTTTGGTTGGGTGGGTATGGTTAGCCCATATTTTCTTTGGTTTGAAGGATAAGATATGCTTGTGGATGGCCAATTAAGTGTTTAGTTTTGAATTCTTCTGCAGCTGAATGCCAAAAAGAGGAGAGGATTAGTGCACAAGAACTTGCAACAAAATACACCCAACTAATCAGCATACCATGCGTCGCTAGAGTACACAGCACCATGCACACCTCGCATCCATTCATACCACGACACACATAACAAAACGCTGCCCTTGTCAAGCTTCGGCCGCACACGCTCGCCTTTGTCTACAGCCGCTCTCTCCTCGAGCAATAGCAGCGCTACCTAATCAAATCCTGACCAGCGTCGCCGGCGCTCACGGGGTCTACGTCATCCGTGCTCGCTAGCTTGGAGAAGCGGGATCAGGCCGCTGGAGGCACCGTCAGACATACGCTGCTCAAGGCAGTGCGCCGGCGGCCTTGTCGCATGAGGCACAGATCGAGCCAAGTTTAAAAGGCATGCGAGGGGCTCGAGGAGCTTCCCTTTCAGGGAGAGGTTGAGATGCAGCAGAGAAAACACTTCGCTAGCTCGTTGGTTGCCCATATCTGCGAGAATCTCGCGTACATGCGGAACCGGATTTTGAGAGAATATTTCAAGAATCTCGTTGTCCATATCCCTTCTCGCCCACGAACCAAAGACCTGCTATCCCTAAAAAATAGGGCTATCCCTGTCCTCGCGGGGTTATACCGAGAATCAAACGCATCCATAACCGCAGCTAGCCTCCACCGGGAAAATATCTGATGCTCCGAAGCTTGTGATGCTACCGGTGCACCAAACTCATATTGTGCTTTTAAAATGTATAAAAAATTCTGAATTTTTTTAGCATACTCACAGAACATTAATATAGGTTGTCACAGAATATCAAGTCAAAATTCGGAACATAACTTGAGAAACAAAAAATGACAAATTCGATACCGAATAGTACACAACATAACTCGGACTTTAGATTTGGCCCATTAACACACTGATGTCAAATTTATCAATTTTGATATCTCAAAAAAATATAAATATTTATATGAAATTTTGTCACATCATACATTAAAATTACGTTAACATGCTAGATTTTTTTCAGAATTTTTATAACAGTCTATGACATCCGATGCACCGATAGCACCACAAGTACGGGTGCACGGGATACATTCCCTGGTTTCCCAGCCTCCACCACCGCGCGGACCCGTGATCCCAGACCTAGCCCGCCGGGCCCATTCGCAGCTGTTCGCTCCCGATCCAGGGAGAGGAGCTCCCTAGGCCGTGCCTCGCCCCGCCCCTCGCTGGTCTCGCTGGTCGTCGATCGTCGCCAGAGCACCGCCCCGCAGTGGCGGAGCTTGGGCCAAAATCAAGGAGGGGCATTGGCTAGGGGGGCAAACACAATCAATATGTGCTGAGTTTTAATGGTAAAATAGCTCTAATATCTAGATATATTAGCGTGTTTTGCTATGAGATGGGGGGCCACCGCCTAGGTTGGCCCCCATGAAGCTCTGCCACTGCCGCCCCAAACGGCCACCAGAGGGCCACCGTTGCCGCCAGGTCGACCCCGAGCGCTGCCGGCGACCCCATTCCCCCTTTCTACTCCTCTTCATATCCGTCTATCTCTAATCCCTCTCTCTCTCTCACTTGTCCAGGATGCCACGAAGAAGAACCAGGAGCTCCACTGTCGCCTCCCAGACCCCACAAAGCGCCGTATCCGACTGGGAAACAAAGGGATCCGTCCATCCCCAACCTCCGGCCATCTGTTGCCTCGCTGGAGCGCCGCTCCGCCGCCCATTGTTGCCGGAACCTGCAGCCGCCATGGCCTTTGCGTATGAACTCCCCTCGTCACGCATGCGTTGACCGTGACTCGCGCACCTGCGTTGACCACGAGGGCCGGCTGGCCTCGTCAAGGCCCAGTCCAACCTCGCGCCACTCCGCTACCCCTCGCACTAATCCAGAGGACCCTCGCTGATGTACGTGCCCAGCCATGAAAGCCCCTGTTCTTTCTTTCGTGTAGCTTCACATTCATCAAGGGGGTGTTTGGTTCCCTGCATTGCAGCTGGCTCGCATCCATCGTGTAAACTTTAAGTTGTTTGGTATCCTACATGGGTTGTTCATCCAGGCCCGGCGGATGCAAAAAGGCCCTCTCAGCCACGCTGAGCGAAACGTAGGAATTGAACGTAGCACGTATGCAGGCTCGTTCGTTCACTTTTATATTATCCCTTCTCTCGTCGTCAACGCATTGAGCAAGCACCATAGCCCGTCACCGCCCGGATCCCTTGTCAAGCGTCGCCGCCGTTCCCGTCCCCGGATCCCACGTCTAGCGCCACCGCCGTCCCCGGAACCCACGTCTAGCGTCGCCGCCGTCCCCGGATCCCACGTCCAAGCACCGACATCGTCCCCGGATCCCTCGTCCAAGCGCCTCCATCATCCTCGTCCAAGCACCGCTGTCGTCCCTAGATACCTCATCCAAGCGTCGCCGTCATCCCCAGATCACTCGTCCAAGCGCCTTCGTCGTCCCCGAATCCCTCATCCAAGTGCCGTCGTCATCCTCGTCCAAGCACCAAGCCATCCCCAGATCCCATCGCCCCTCACTAGATCCTTGTTCCTCACCGGTGTCAGTGACATTCAGGTCTCATGCAGGCAAGTCATACAAATTCACCAAACACTCATCTCAACTCATCCTTGCATTATCTCAACCAGGCGACACTCACCCAGGATCCCTCATGCGATGCAGCAAGAAGCTACCTAGGGAACCAAATACGGCACAATATACCGATACATATTCAGTGTAGTATCATTTGCATCACAATTCTGAGCGCAATACAGTGGTTGGAAACCCTTGTTGCTACCCAGGCAACCAGGGATCGCATCCTAGGAAGCCCTTTTTATTTGGCCAGTGCTCTGCGGCGGCGTGTCGGCCAAAACTTTCGGTCGACCACATGCGGGCCGCCTGATCTGCCAGATTGGATCTGGTTTGACCATCAGATCCGTCCATGCAGCAAAAATCCTCGATGCAGCAAATTTTGGCCATGATGTAGCAAATTTCGATAACGGATGCAGCAAAAATATGGTTGTAGCAAAAAAATATCAAAGTGGTCGTAATAAAAAAACATTGATGGATGCATGGTAGCAAAACAAAATATGGGTTGTAGCAAAACAATCCGGTGAACTCGGGTTGCAACTCTGACAAATGTGTATGCATATTCTTTTAGTGAACGGTTGTGGCACAAAATGATACCGGTTGTAGCAAAAATTAACACCGGTTGTAGCAAAAAATCCGACGAACTCGGGTTGCAACTAAACATGGATACAACTTTTTTAGTGAACAAAAATGTAGCAAAAAATCATCAACGATTGCAGCAAAAATTTTGTCGGTAGTAGCAAAAAAAAAGATAACACTTGCAGCAAAAAAAGACGTCTCGCAGCAAAAAAGGAAGGGGGTCCACGCACGATGCGCGCAGGACCGGCCGAAGCGTTCGGCCAACGCGTCGTGGGGAAACGTTTCCCTTTTTATTTTCGATGTTTTGATCTTTTCTGATGAGCACATGATAGAAATAGTTGGCTGAGAGCGACTATATATTTTGGGCCGCACCGCTCTGTTCCAGATTCGGCCCATATCATTTTTTCTCTCCACGAATTTGTCTAATTATTTAGGGACTATAGATTTGCATAAAAGCCCTCATGTTCATGCATTTGATAACTCATCAACCGTGCATCAGATTAAAATAATTATATATAAGAAATGTTCAAAATTTTGCCGTTGTTTTGATCTTTTCTAATGAGCGTGTGATAGAAATAGTTCGCCTAGAGCGACGATCCATTTCGGGCCACACCACTCTGTTCCAGATTTGAACCATATCGTTTTTTCCTCTCGATGAATTTGTCTAATTATTTAGGGATTATACATTTGCGTAAAATCCCTCATGTTTATGCATTTGATAACTCATCAACCGTGTATCAGATTAAAATAATTTATGTATTAAAAATGTCCAGAATTTCATGTAGATTAAGGAATTCCATATTTCAACCATCTTTAAAATGTTTAACCTTGCTGTTTGCATTGATTTATGTATTTGTCGTCCTAAAATGATTTCTACCATATGTAAATAGCGGTGGCTCCGATGCAAATGTTTTATATATGTAACTTGACCAGACAATTGTGTAGAATAACATGGGCACTTTTTGTTGTTGTTTAACATCTCTAAAATATGTTTATTACAGATCTGGAACAAATTCATAAGTTTCATATGGATATTTCAAAAGTGCTATATGTAACAGCCCAAATGCACCCCTTGCCATTTATGGTCATGTACCCTTTGAACCTCTATGTTTGCCATGTGCCTGGAATGACTACAACTTTGTTTCATGCCATTTATGCATCATGCATCATCATCTAGTGTATTTCATTCTTTCCTTTCTTACTTGTGTTTGTGGATGTTGTGATGTGAGGTGAGATGTGGTTCAATGCTTGAGTGCTTGGTGTGTTGCCCTACTCACATTTCTTGTTATAAACTCCCTCTCTTATTTCAATTCAAACCCCTTTCTCCCCTTATTCTAATATATAGCATGTGGTGCTTGTGATGCTATTTTAAATGCTTTATAAATCTTCCAACCCTTCTAAATAATCTGATGAGTGTATTTTGCTTTTCTCCAAGTTTGTTCTTTGGGTTACTACTTTTAAAAATAATAAACAAAGGCAACATATTTCAATTTAAAAATCTATGTAAAATTAACTTGTTCTAAAAATGCCAATGTCATTTTAATAAACTAGAGTACAATTTGCTGATTCATAAAGTATATTTTTCTCTCTAAATCCTTGCCATTGATGCATGGGTTTTTATCTTGTTGCTGTTTTTTAAAGGAAAAAATTTATCTGATGAGTGTGAGAGTAAGTAGACGGCTGGGCCTTCTTCCCTCCCCGTGCGGTCCAACTAGCCCCCGAGCGGCCTCGGCCCACCTCGCGGGTGGCTACCTGCTCCGTCCCTCCTCCTCCGTCAGGCTGAGCGAGCGAGAGCAGAGAGAGAGAGCGCCGCCATGAGTTCAGACGTCGAGGGCCGTTTCCCCCAAGCCTTCTTAAACCCCCCTCGGCGTGCGTGCCTTCCCCTAGGGTTCCGTGACCCTTCCAGCCGCCGCCATCCCTCTTTCCCCTCCATCTTCTTCCTCCCCATCGTAGAAATTCAGAGAGGCTTTGGGTTCAGGGAGTTCAGAGTGAGCGCGCCATGTCGCCGTCATCGTCGTCTTCGCCTACTGTGGGGCTTCCTCGCGTCCAAGATGCGGGGTGGTTCCCGGAGCTGCCCGCGCTCGGTTCCTGGTGCTAGGAGGGCCGAAGAGGCTCCGCACCGTCGGTCATCGTCGCCTCGTCGCGTCCATTGCTTCGTCAGGCTATGCTGCCCTGCTTCGCCCTTCTTCCTCGTCTCTGCGCGTCATTGTTGTTGCCCCCTCTTGGTGAGCATCGCGCGCATCCCCCGTTCCCTATCTCTGTGTGTAGCTACGTAGGTTCGCCAGAGCTCGCCGCTGCCACGTTCAGGCCGAGCGCAAGCTCGTGCTTGAGCCCCTCGTAGCCTCCGTGCCTAGATGTGATTAGGGGCGGGGATGGGTTGCCCTAGGATCCCACTTCCCCCTCAGGTTGTCCGCGTCGCGGAAGCTCCCCCATTGTCGCAGGAATCGCGTCGCCACCGTGCCTGTTGCCCCTGTTATTTGGTTTCAGTTTCGCTAATGTTGCAGAGTCGTCAAAGAGTAGTAGAGGTGCAAGATCCCCCCCTTGGTAGGTAGCACGTCGCTAGCATAGCGGTAGCGCGCTTGGGCAAAGACCAGGAGGTCGCGGGTTCGACCCCACCCTGTGTGTGTGGTGTGGCTGCCGGATCCAGTGTGAGTGTGTGCTAGTTTGTGTGTGCCAGCGTGTGTGTATGTGTGTGTGTGGGATATGCTGTGGCAGACAGATCCCATGTGAGCTTGTGTGTGCATCTGTGTGTGTGTGAATTGTGTGTGTGTATGACAGTGGGCCATGGCCCACTTGTCATCCACATAGAGGGGCCCTGGTGTCTATGCCTGGTGGGTCCCCTCCTATATTTTTTCTCTTTTTGTTATTTTGTTTTATTGTTTGTTTCCAGTGTATTCATTTAATTCCATTTCTGGATATGTCCAGGTCTGGACTAGACTATTTTTGGCTATGAGCTTTTATAGTAAGTTTTAACTTATGAGGGTGGCATGTTATTTTCGTGCATGGTTTTGGGAGTTTTTCATAAGCAAATATATGAGTATGATATATGAAATTGGGGTAGAGAAATCCCAAGAATTCACTGTTGTGGGTTGTTTTGTCATTTGAGCAAGTTTGAAAAAATGTCATTTTGTCACAATATGCCATTTTGTCATTGTAGTTAGAATTAATCCATGCTTGCTATGATAATTGTGTAAACATGGAAGTGTTAGTGTTTTATGAGTATTATGCCATGGTATTTTCTTTTGACATGATAAGCTGGCATATAAGTGGGAATCTTGCTCCAATGTGACTAATAAATTGTTGCTGTTTCCAACATGCTAAATAATTCTAAGTCATGTTAAGTGGATGCTACCAAGTGACATGATGTGTTTTAGCTCAAGCTTAGTGCTAGTGTTTTCTAGTAGATGTTGCCCTCTACCATCATCTTAATGTTGATGCCATGAGGTGGTCTCTAGCACCATTATTTTCTGTTGTCAACTTGCTATCAGCTTAACTCAGATTCCAGAAAACTGTGATTTTCACTAAGTCCCTAGAATTTGTTTCATCATGCCATCTTGTGAGCTTCATGCTTAGTGATATGTGCTTCCTTTCCAGTTGGTGTAGTTGGATGATTTAATAAGCATGTTATGTAGTTTCTGTTTATGCTTTGTTTGAGGTTGGAAACATCCGGTAGCTCTAGATAATTGTTGTGGAAGTTGCTATGTTTCTGTTTTGGGACAGATTGTGTGTGTTGGTGTTTTGTGACTTGTGGGAGCTATGCTCTATTGTGTTTTATTTATCATTGCCTAACCAGTGGGTACCTTGGAATACCAAGGAATAGCCCTTAGCCTTCGATGTCTTGTATTTTGTCTCCGAACCTTGCCATGAGTGTAGCTTGAGATTCGTTACTCCGTTTCCTACGTTTTACATATGCATTTGCATCGATTTTGCATGAAGCATACATATTTGCCATGATCATGCATGTTCAAACAACTTAACATGAGGTTCTGTCCAGAATTATAAATAACTTAACTATTGTATAAGAAACATGACTAGCTTAGGGTTGACATGTTAAATACTTCAAATGAATCATGCATCATCTTGTTTGTGCATTGCACCTTGGTTGGTTGTTTATTGTTGCTATTTCTCGTGGGTAGACGCGAGTGTTGAACTTGAGTACGAGGATCTAGGAGAGTACCACTACGAGGACACCGCTCTTTGTCCCTCTGAAGAAACAATAGGCAAGATAACCGTACCCGGATCCCGACACTATTTTTGATTTGCTAGATGTCTCGTTATTATCGTTACATATGCGTTACCTACCACTTGAATGTCAAGCCTCTTACATTGCCATGAAAGCCTCTAATTCCTCCACTACCTAGCAAACTTTGTTTGACTAAGTTACCGCTGCACAATCCCTCTCATAGAGTTCTTAGTTGCACGTGCAGGTTGTTTCCATGTGATAACATGGATATCTAGAGATATCACAATATTTACTGCTGTTTAATTTAATGCACATATATATATCTTGGTATGGTGGATGGTTTGGCCTTTTGCTCGGTGTTTTTTTCCACTCTTACCACCATAATTACTTGTTACCAGTGTTATGTTTCCATATTTTGCACTCCTAACATGCTCGGGTTGTTATGGGGACCCCCTTGATTATTCGTTTGAGATTAAAACTTGTCCGACAAGACCCAACATTGGTACTATTTGCTTAACAACTTAATAATAAAATTGCATAGGGCTTTCCAACCCCGTGGATAATTAATCAACAACCCGGGCCAGTGCTCCTCATGAGTGTTGGTCCAAACTAGATTACCGTGCGGGGCCAACCCGGGGCAACTCGGGAGATTTCTATCAGACCACTGTACGCTTCGCTTATCTGTCGTATCCTAAGAAAGAGATACGCAGATCTTATCGGGTTTGTCGACACGTCGGGCGGTCTTGTTGGACTTGTTTTGCCTTTCTCGAATGGCTTGCTGAGGAACTCTGATCTTCTTCGGTCTATCTCGAGGTGTCAGATTTCCTTTGGAATTGCCTAGGATGATCACGAGATCCGTCGTCAAGGTTACTCCCGTAGAGTGTGGTTAATTTATGATGGATTAGTTGGAGCACCCCTACAGGGTTAAATCTTCCGGAAAGTCGTGCCCATGGTTATGTGGCAACTTGGATATTTGTTTAACACCCGGTAATATTTCACTTGAAGTAAACTCTGATAAAATACACCAACTGTGTGCATAACCGTGATCGTCTCTGCTCGTGAACATGAACCGAGAGAGAACACGGTGGGGTTATGTTTGACGTAAGTAGGTATTCAGGAACACTTAGTGATCATGGTATCATTCAATCGTCTTACGTACTCCACCATATTTACCTTCATGTTCTCGTAAGTTAGCCACCATAGAATACTTAGGCTGCTGCAAGCTCAAAACTTACCCCCATCCAACCCAATCTGCTTGAATAGTCTTGGTACCCGATTGCAAGATTGCTAAGTACCCGTGGCTCACACATTACTACAATAAATACAGGTGTAGGTGCAGATGAGACCATGCCAAATGATGTGACGCAACTCTAGTGGGAGTATGATGAGGAACATGGCAGAATGTACGTCACATATCCAGACGAGTAGGCTGGCCCTGGGTCATGATCTTCGGGCCTAGCAAGACTGTTTCATTGCTTCTTTTCTCGTTTGTTTTCGTCCGTAGACGGACCCTGTCTTTTGAATAATGTTTGAATAAACTGTGTGGATTAGTAATTTAGCATTTGGCGAGTGTAAGCCAACTCATATACTCCTCCCTTCATACATGTATGCGATGATACTATACTTGCAAAATGACTAGATGCACCTCTATCCCTGTCGAGGCCCCCATGCCTAAATATGGATAGGCACGCATCTTGGGCGTTATAAGTTGGTATTCAGAGCCATACGGCCATAGGAGCCCTTTGCTTGATCAAACTTGGCCGAGTCGAGTCTAGTAAATACTATTTTGAGTCTAGTTATATCGAAGAGTAGGTTTATTTTAACTCCTCTTCTATACTTTGGTGAGGTATTCGACTTAGGAATTTTCATTCTACTCCTCTTCTCGCTCAAAAAAAATTTAGGATCACGCGGCTATTTTGGAAACTATATGATACCGATGTGACGGAGTTCTGTCTTGATGCCTCCTGTCTGACTTGATTTCTTCCGGGCAGTTGAGCTCTAGGGAATTCTTGGCACATTGTTATCATTCAGCTTCCTTAGTATCTCAGGATGGAGGGTGTTCGGAATTGCTTCTATACTGGTCGTGGTGAGATAAGGTCGGAGTCACCTAGTACTAGGGAGGCGTCCGGGGCACCGACATGGTTAGTATCGTTGTGCTTTCGAGGATCCGAGATAGATGGATTTCTGAAGCCTCTCATTATGTGTTGAAGGATGGATACAGTTGGGGTATAGGCTTGTTAGTTGTGTGAGTTATTTCCTCCTTGTATCTCCAACACCGGATTGCATAACCAGAAAGTTATTAGAAGTTCTTAGGTAGGAATTCATGTAGTTATCTAGGATCATCTTCTTCAGATGTATGAGGGCATATACATTTGTTCCGAGCAACATTAGCTCAATACTTTTGTGTTATTGCAAGTGGCTTCTAATATCTGATGATGTTATCACAAACCCAAAGAAGGCGTTCTTACTAATTTTTTTAGTAGGAAGGCTATTATGTTATTCGTTCAATTTCTTTCAAGTGTTTTGATTCAGCTTATTGCTATCATCTTTGTCCATGAGGTGCTGATGTTCTTGTCGATCTCTAGGATGGCTCCACCAACTCGCGGGAATCCAGGTCGGGGTGACAAGCAGTCTGATCCTCCACCATCCCCACCACCGCCTCATCCTCTAGAAGCTTGGCAAGCTGTGATGGCCGCAACCAATGCGAATACTCAGATGTTGCTCTGGCTGTTGCAAGAAAGAGATCAGGGTCAACAAGGTTTTCAAGGGAATTTTCAGAATTAGCCTCAGTTCTCAACGCTCAACCAGCTCCTTGCGAACCATCCCAAGGCTTTCACTTGTTGTGAGCAGCCTTTTGATGTAGATGATTGGCTCCATGACATGAGTAAGCATTTTGAGTGCAGCAATGTCAGACCAGAGGACTATATCAAGTTTGCGTCATTCCAGCTCAAGGGTCAAGCAGCAGATTGGTGGCAGCAATAGAAGGACTCCAGGGGCGATCGTGTTGTCACCTAGGACGGTTTCTGTCATGACTTCAAGGCCCATTACATTCCGACAAGCTTTATCGAGGAGATGCATGAGAAGTTCAGGCACCTGAAGCAGGGAAGCAAGTCTGTCTAACAGTACAACATCGAGTTCTAGAATCTGGCCCGCTATGCTAAGCAAGATGTTCCAGATGACAAGTCAATGATTTATCAGTTCAGAGGTGGTCTCAAGGATGAGCTTCTGACGGGTATGGTCCTTCACGAGCCTCGTCAGTTTGATCAGTTCTACAACATGGCTTTGAAGGTCAAGGCAACACAACTCAAGTTAGAGAACTCAAGGAAGCTTCCAAGGATTCATATTCTTCTTCTTCCAGCTCTCAGATGGTCCCTAAGCAGCAAAAGTATTGGGTTCCTCCTCCTCCTCCGTTTCGTCTACCTCAGCAGCAGAGACAGTTCGGTGGTCATGGTTCGTCCCACCCACCCAACCCAGGATATCATCAGAGGCCCAGGCACCCAAGTCAGCTAATGTAACTCCTCCAGGAAACTTCTGTATGCTCTCTGAGGTTACTTGTCATAAGTGTGGTCAGAAGGGTCACTACGCAAACAAGTGCAACCAGCAGCGTCTTCCGCCTCCTCCTCCAGTCATACCTCTAGGCAATGCTATGGTGAAACATAATCCCAAGTCAGCAAGGGTGAACATGGTGAACGCATCCAAGGCAGAGGATTCTTCTGAAGTGATCATGGGTAATCTCTTGGTTAATTCTTTTCCTGCAAAAGTGTTGTTCGATACCGGTGCATCGCATTGTTTCATGTCAAAGCCATTTTTCATAAAGCATGATTTCCCTTCGACATCATTGGATAGACCATTGGGTATTGTTTCTCCGGGTTCTTCGATGAGAACCAATTCAGTGGTTCCGGATGTTTCTATCAAGGTGGGCAACTATTCTTTATTGGCTTCTCTATATGTTCTTGGCAATTCCGATATTGATCTCATTCTTGGCATGGACTTCCTGGCTATCAACAAGGCATATGTTGTTTGTCAAGCCAAATAAGTCAAATTGACTCATCCTTCAGAAGATGTGATCATTTTTGCACCTCGTGATGATACGATCTGTCTCTTTGCTCTTAATCAGAAGGGTGAAATCTCGGCTATTTCTCGAATTCTGGTGGTTTGTGAATTTGAAGATGTATTTCCCAAAGAATTGCCAGAAATGCCTCTGCACTGGCCATTCGAGTTTGTGATTGACCTTGAGCCCAGAACTGAACCGGTTTGCAAGCATCCTTATAAACTTGGCCCCGAAGAGCTGAAAGAGTTGAAGAAGCAGCTAGATGAACAAGAACGTCTGGGTCTGATCAGACCAAGTTCTTATCCATGGGGTTGTGGTGTTTTGTTTGTCAAGAAGAAGGATGTCACGGACCGACTTTGTGTCGATTACCTTCCATTGAATAAAAAGACAATCAGAAACAAGTACCCACTTCCCAACATCAATGAGTTGTTTGAACAACTAAAAGGTGCTAACATTTTCTCGTAGCTTAATCTTCGCATGGGCTATCATCAGATTCACATTCGCGAAGAAGATATTCCAAAGACTGCTTTCAGGACGAGTTTTGGCTATTATGAGTACACCATCATGTCGTTTGGTCTCGCCAATGCTCCTCCAAACTTCTCAAGAATGATGAAGTTCATATTCTCTCCTTTCAAGAATGACTTTGTCTTGTTCTATTTGGATGATATCCTCGTGGTCTCGGAAACTGAAGAAGAGCATGAACAACATATCCGGTTTGTGCTTGACAAGCTATGAGAGCATCGATTCTATGCAAAGTTTTCCAAGTGTCAGTTTTGGCTCAATGAAGTGGTGTACCTTGGGCATGTGATCTCTGCCGAGGGCATTAAAGTGCACCGTGAGAAAGTTGAGGCAATCTTGAAGTGGGAGCCTCCTCAGAATGTCAAGCAGCTTCGTAGCTTCCTCGGGCTTGCAAGTTATTGAATAAGATTCGTGGAGAACTTCTCTCAAAGTGCTAAGCCTCTATCTAATCTACTCCAAAAGAATGTCAAGTATGTTTGGTCTCCTGAGTGTGATGTGGCGTTCAATACGCTTAAGCAGAAACTGACTTCAGCTCTAATTCTTGTCCCTCTCGAGCAATCAAAGCCTTTCCAAGTTTTCTGTGATGCTTCTCTTCAAGGTCTTGGTGGTGTTGTCATGCAAGATAAGAATATTGTTGCTTATACCTCGCATCAATTGAAGCCTGCCAAGAAGAACTACCCCACTCATGATCTTGAGTTGGCGGCAGTTGTGCATGCTCTGATGACTTGGAGGCATTTGTTGTTGGGTAGACCAATCGAGGTGTACACCAATCACAAGAGCTTGAAGTACATTTTCACTCGACCCAATCTCAATATTCGACAGTCTCGTTGGGTGGAAATGATTTAAGACGTAAACCCAAGAATTGAGTATACTCATGGAAAAGCGAATGTCATTGCAGACGTGCTCAGCCTAAAGGCATATTGCAACAGTCTTATCCTGAAGCCTCTACAACCCGAGCTTTGTGAAGCCTTGCGCACGCTCAATCTTCAGATGATTCCGCAAGCATTTCTCGCAAATCTTCAAGTCTCTCCGACACTGGAAGATTAGGTTCACCAAGCTCAACTTCTTGATGCAATGGTGAAGAATGTGAAGAAAGGTGTGGCCAAGGGCACTCCGAAGTATAAGTGCTTTCGCGTTGATGACAAAGATACCTTGTTCTTTGATGACTGTTTGGCGGTTCTGAAAGATGATCTCAGGAAGGTTATCATGGATAAAGTACACAATTCTCTCCTATCCATTCATCCAGGCAGTTCCAAGATGTATCAGGACCTCAAGCAAACCTTCTGGTGGACTCGCATGAAACGTAAAATTGCTCAGTTCGTGAATGAGTGTGATGTTTGTCGCAGAGTGAAGGAGGAACATCAACGTCCATCAGGTCTCCTTTAGCCTTTGCCTATTCCAGAGTGGAAATTCGATCATGTGGAGATGGATTTCGTCACTGGTTTTCCGAAGTCCAAGAGGGGCAACGATGCCATCTTTGTGGTTATCGACAAGCTGTCCAAAGTTGCCCATTTCCTTCCGGTCAAAGAATCTATCTCGAAAGCTCATCTAGAAGAGTTGTATACATCACAGATAGTTTCTTTGCATGGTATTCCTTAGCTCATCTCATCTGACCGTGGAAGCCTCTTCACTTCCAAGTTTTTGGAGTCCTTCCAGACTGCTATGGGTACCAAGATCCGTTTCAACACTGCATTCCGTTCGCAAACAAGTGGCCATGTTGAGAGAGTTAATCAAGTCCTTGAAGACATGCTCAGAGCCTGTGTGTTTTCGTTCGGTGTGAAATGGGAAGACTGCCTTCCATACGCTGAATTTTCATACAACAACAGCTTTTAGGCTAGCTCGGGAAAGGCCCCTTTCAAGATTCTCTACTACAGGAAGTGTCGTACCCCGCTCAATTGGTCCGAGACTGGTGAGTGTCAAATTTTGGGCAATGACAGGATCACCGAAGTAGAATAGATGCGTAGTGTCATTCGTGAGAACCTCAAAGCAGCTCAATCCCGACAGAAGAGTTATTACAATAATAAACATTGGGATGTCTCCTTTCAAGTTGATGATCTAGTCTATCTCACAGTCTCTCCCATGAAGGTTACTCAGCTGTTTGGAATTAAAGGGAAGCTAGCTCCTCGCTTTGTGGGTCCTTTCAGAGTTGTTGGCAAGAGAGGTGAACTTTCCTATCAACTAGAAGTTCCTCCGAAATTTGCAAATGTGCATGATGTCTTCCATGTCTCTCAGCTCCGGAGGTGCTTCAAGACTCCCGAACGTACCATTGACCTCCAAGCCATTGATCTCCAAGAAGACCTATCTTATCGTGAGCATCGAGTTGCTATTCTCGAAGAAACTGAGCGTACGACTCGCAACAAATCAATCAAGTTTCTCAAGGTGAAGTGGTCTCATCATTCTGACAAAGAAGCTACTTGGGAACGTGAGGATCTTCTCTGTTCCGAATTTCCATAGTTCTTTCGTTCTTAGATCTCGGGTCAAGATCCTCTTGTATTGTGGGAGAGTTGTAACAGCCCAAGTGCACCCCTTGCCATTTATGGTCATCTACCCATATGAACCTCTATGTTTGGCATGTGCTTGGAATGACTACAACTTTGTTTCATGCCATTCATGCATCATGCATCATCATCTAGTGCATTTCATTCTTGCCTTCCTTACTTGTGTTTGTGGATGTTGTGATGTGAGGTGAGATGTGGTTCAATGCTTGAGTGCTTGGTGTTTTGCCCGACTCACATTTCTTGTTATAAACTCCCTCTCTTATTTCAATTCAAACTCCTTTCTCCCCTTATTCCAATATATAGCATGTGGTGCTTGTGATGCTATTTTAAATGCTTTATAAATCTTCCAACCCTTCTAAATAATCTGATGAGTGTAGTGTGCTTTTCCCCAAGTTTGTTCTTTGGGTTACTAATTTTAAAAATAATAAACAAAGGCAACAAATTTCAATTTTAAAATCTATGTAAGATTAACTTGTTCTAAAAATGCCAAGGTCATTTTTATAAACTAGAGTACAATTTACTGATTCATAAAGTATATATTTCTCTCTAAATCCTTGCCACTCATGCATGGGTTTTATCTTGTTGCTATTTATTTTAAAAAAGGAAAAAAATTATCTGAGTAGTGCGAGAGTAAGTAGACGCCTAGGCCTTCTTCCCTCCCCATACGGCACAACTAGCCCTCGAGCGGCCTCGGCCCACCTCGCGGACAACTACCTGCTCCGTCCCTCCTCCTCCATCAGTCCGAGCGAGTGAGCAGAGAGAGAGGGAGCGCCGCCGTGAGTTCCAACGTCGAGGGCCGTTTCCCCTGGACCTTTTTGAACCCCCCCTTCGCCGTGCGTGCCTTCCCCTAGGGTTCCGCGACCCCTCCAGCTACCGCCATCCCTCTTTCCCCTCCTTCTTCTTCCTGCTTGCGGTAAAAATTTAGAGAGGCTTCGGGTGCAGGGAGTTCAGAGTGAGCACGCCACGTCACCGTCGTTGTCGTCTTCGCCTCCGATAGGGGTTCCTCGCGTCCAAGATGCCGGGGTGGTTCGCGGAGCTGCCCGCGTTTGGTTCCAGGCACTAGGAGGGCCGGAGAGCCTCCGCACCATCGGTCGTCGTTGCCTCCTCGCGTCCTTCGCGTCATCAGGCTGCGCCGCCCCGCTTCGCCCTTCTTCCCCTTCTCTACACGTCGTCTTCATGGCCACCTCTCGGCAAGCATCGTGTGCATCCCCCCTTCCTTGTCTCTGTGTGTAGCTGCGTAGGTTCGTCGGAGCTCGCCACCGCCATCTTCGGGCCAAGCGCAAGCTCGTGCTCGAGCCCCTCGTAGCCGCCGCGCCTAGATGTGATTAGGGGCGGGGACGGGTTCCCCTAGGATCCCGCTTCCCCCTCAGGTGGTCCACGTCGCCAGAGCTCCCCCGCTGTCGCCGGAATCACGTCGCCGCTGTTATTTGATTTTAGTTTCATCAGTGTTGCAGAGTCATCATAGAATAGTAGAGGTGCAAGATCCCCACTTGGTCGCTAGCGCGTCGCTAGCGCAGCAGTAGCACGCTTGGGCAGAGACCAGGAGGTCACAGGTTTGACCCCCCCCCATGCCCTCTTTTGTTTTCCTTCTTTTTTAGTTTGCGTGTGTGGTGTGGCCGCCGGATCTGGTGTGGCTATGCTAGGATCCATTGTGAGCGTGTGCTAGTTTGTGTGTGCCAGCGTGTGTGTGAGGGTGTGGGTGGGATCTGCTGTGGCAGGCAGATCCCATGTAAGCTTGTGTGTTCTTGTGTGTGTGTGTGTGTATGACAGTGAACCATGGCCCACTTGTCATCCACATAGAGGGGCCCTGGTGTCTATGCCACGTGGGTCCCCTCCTATATTTTTTCTCTTTCTGTTATTTTGTTTTATTGTTTGTTTCTAGTGTATTAGTTTAATTCCATTTCTAGATATGTCCAGATCTGGACTAGACCATTTTTGACTATGAGCTTTTATAGTAATTTTTAACTTATGAGGGTGGCATGTTATTTTCGAGCATGGTTTTGGGAGTTATTCATAAGCAAATATATGAGTATGATATATGAAATTGGGGTAGAAAAATCCCAGGAATTCATTGGTGTGGGTTGTTTTGTCATTTGAGCAAGTTTGACAAAATGTCATTTTGTCACAATATGCCATTTTGTCATTGTAGTTAGAATTAATCCATGCTTGCTATGATAATTGTGTAAACATGGAAGTGGTAGTGTTTTATGAGTATTATGCCATGGTATTTTCTTTTGACATGATAAGCTTGCATATAAGTGGGAATCTTGCTCCAAAGTGGCTGATAAATTGTTGCTGTTTTCAACATGCTAAATAATTCTAAGTCTGAGAATTTGTTAATATTTTTATGCCATGTTAAGTGGATGCTACCAAGTGACATGATGTGTTTTAGCTCAAGCTTAGTTCTAGTGTTTTCTAGTAGATGTTGCCATCTTGTGAGCTTCATGCTTATTGATATGTGCTTCCTTTCCAGTTGGTGTAGTTGGATGATTTAATAAGCATGTTATGTAGTTTCTGTTCATGCGTTCTTTCAGGTTGGAAACATCCTGTCGCTCTAGATAATTGCTGTGGAAGTTGCTATGTTGCTGTTTTGGGACTGATTGTGTGTGTTGGTGTTTTGTGACTTGTGGGAGCTATGCTCCATTGTTTTGCTTGATCTTTGGCTCTGTTGTGGTTGGTTTCTCATTGCCTAACCAGTGGCTACCTTGGAATGCCAAGGAATAGCCCATATCCTTCCATGTCTTTTATTTTGTCTCCGTACCTTGCCGTTAGCGTAGCGTGAGATCCGTTACTCCGTTTCCTACGTTTTACATATGCATTTGCAATGATTTTGGATGAAGCATCCATATTTTCCATCATCAGGCATGTTCAAACAACTTAACATGAGGTTATGTCCAGAATTGTAAATAACTTAACTATTGCATAAGAAACATGACTAGCTTAGGGTTGACATGTTAAATAGTTCAAATGAATCATGCATCATCTTGTTTGTGCATTGAACCTTGGTTGGCTGTTTATTGTTGCTGTTTCTCTTGGGTAGACGCGAGTGTTGAACCTGAGTACGAGGATCCAGGAGAGTACCACTACAAGGACCCTGCTCTTTGACTCTCTGAAGAACCAACAAACAAGATGACCATACCCGGATCCCAACACTATTTTTGCTTTGCTAGATGTCTCGCTCTTATCGCTACATATGCGTTACCTACCACTTGAATGTCAAGCCTCCTACATTGCCATGAAAGCCTCTAACTCCTCCACTACCTAGCAAACTTTGTTTGGCTAAGTTACCGCTGCAAAGCCCCTCTCATAGCGTTCTTAGTTGCAGGTGCATGTTGTTTCCATGTGATAACATGGATATCTGGAGATATCGCTATATTTACTGATTTTTAATTTCATGCACATATATCATGGCATGGTGGAAGGCTTGGCCTTTTGCTCGACGTTTTTTTCCACTCTTACCGCCATAGTTACTTGTTACCGGTGTTTGTTTCCATATTTTGCGCTCCTAACATGCTCAGGGTTGTTATGGGGACCCCCTTGATTATTCGTTTGAGATTAAAACTTGTCCGGCAAGACCCAACATTGGTACTATTTGCTTGACAACTTAATAATAAAATTCCATAGGGTTTTGCAACCCCGTGCATAATTAATCGACAACCCGGGCCAGTGCTCCTCACGAGTGTTGGTCCGAACTAGAGCACCGTGCGGGGCCAACTCGGGGCAACTCAGGAGATTTCTATCAGGCCACCGTATGCTTCGCTTATCTGTCATGTCCTGAGAACGAGATACGTGGATCTTATCGGGTTCGTCGACACGCCGGGCGGTCTTGCTGGACTTGTTTTACCTTTATCGAATGGCTTGTGTGAGGAACTCTGATCTTCTTCGGGCTATCTTGAGGTGTCGTATTTCCTTTGGAATTGCCTAGGATGTTCACAAGATCCATGGTCGAGGTTATTCCTCCGGAGTGTGGTCAATTTATGATGGATTAGTTGGAGCACCCCAGCAGGGTTAAATCTTTCGGAAAGCCGTGCCCGCGGTTATGTGGCAACTTGGATATTTGTTTAACACACGGTTATATTTAACTTGAAGTAAACTCCAATAAAATACATCAATTGTGTGCGTAGCCGTGATCGTATCTGCTCGTGAACATGAACCAGGAGAGAACATGGTGGGGTTATGTTTGACGTAAGTAGGTGTTCAGGATCACTTATTGATCATGGTAGCATTCGATCGTCTTACGTAGTCCACCATATTTACCTTCATGTTCTCGTAAGTTAGCTACCATACAATGCTTAGCCTGCTGCAAACTTAACACTTACCCCATCCAACCTAATAAACTTGAATAGTCTCGATACCCGGTTGCAAGATTGTTGAGTCCCAATGGCTCACATATTACTACAACAAATACAGGTGGAGGTGCAGATGAGACCATGGCAGAATGTACGTCACATATCCAGACGAGTAGAGTGGCCCTGGGTTGTGATCTTCGGGGCTAGCAGGATAGTTTCATTGCTTCTTTTCTCGTTTGTTTTCATCCATAGACGGACCCTCTCTTTTGAATGATGTTTGAATAAACTATGTGGATTTGTAATTTAGCATGTGGCGAGTGTAAGCCAACTCATATACTCCTCTCTTCATACATGTATGCGATGATACTGTACTTGCAAAATGACTAGTTGGGCCTCTATCCGTGTCGAGGCCCCCGTGCCTAAATATGGATAGGCGCGCATCTTGGGCATTACACTATATGTTGCTTTCAGCCTTATTTAAAATGCCTAGATGTAGTGGTTGTTTATGCTTCACCACTTGCCATGTTAATCAACATTTAAACTTGCCGAGTAAATAAATGAGAATGAACTAAATATTAAATCGTGGTGTTTCGCCAATATGCAACTCGTTGCATATTTAACTTCACTTAACATGTGGTAGTTGTTTGTTGTTCTTGCTTGCCTTGCATATTAAACCGAACATGCATCATATTTGTTTGCGAATCATGCCATGCATATATTGTCGTGTTTATGGTGTGTTGATCGTTGTTTCCAGATTGCTTCTTCTCGATAGAGTTCTGAATGCGTTCGGAGTGTGAGGATTCGTTCGACTACGTCAGCTCGTCTTTTTCACACATTTGTTCTTCTTCCAAGCGGGATCTGAGGCAAGATGAACATTCTCCGGATGCCACTACTATCATTGCCATGCTAGTTGTCTCGCTTCTATTGTTATGTATCATTACCTACCACTTGTATGTCAAGCATCCCAACATTTCCATGAAAAGCCTCTAACCCCTCCACGTCCCAGCAAACCATTGTTTGGCTATGTTACCACTTGCTCAACCCTTCCTATAGCGTTGTCAGTTGCAGGTGCAGGTCGTTTCCATGTGACAACATGGATTTCTTGGATATCACAATATTATTTCTATTTAAATTAATGCACCTATATACTTGGTAAAAGGTGGAAGGCTTGGCCTTTTTCTTAGTGTTTTGTTCCACCTTTGCCGCCCTAGCTACATGTGTACCGGTGTTATGTTCCATATTGAGCGCTCCTAACATGTTGAGTGTTTTTATGGGGACCCCTTGATTTTCATTTTGGGATAAAACTTATCTGGCAAGGCCCATCCTTGGTTTTACCATTTGCCAACCTAATAACACTTGCATAGGGACTTTCCGGACCCCATGGATAATAAATCAACAAACTGGGCCAGTGCTCCTCACGAGTGTTGGTCCACCTACCTAGCAGTCAGCGGTGTCACCTCAGGGCAACTCGAGGCATTTTCTGACCACCGTCCACTTCGCATAGACGGATGATGCTCGTAGATAGAGAGCATGATGATACATCTCCAATGTATCTATAATTTTTTACTGTTCCATGCTATTATATTATCTGTTTTGGATGTTTTATATGCATTAATATGCTATTTTTAATTATTTTTGGGACTAACCTATTAATCTAGAGCCTAGTGCCACTCTCTGTTTTTTCCTTGTTTTTGAGTATTGCAGATAAGGAATATTAAATGGAGTCCTAACAGAATAAAATCTTCGGAATAATTTTTCTTGGACCAGAAGCAACCCAGAAGACTTGGAGATCAAGTCACGAGAGCAGTCGTGTGGCCACAAGCCACAGGGGTGTGCCCTAGGGGGTGCCCCTAGCTTGTGGGCCCACGACAGCTCCCCTAACCCTATTTCTCGGCCTATAAATTCGCAAATATTCTCTGTATACCAGAGAGAGCCACGAAAACACTTTTCCACCGCCAGGAGCCTCGGTTCCTGTGAGATCCAATCTTGGAGCCTTTTCCGATAATCTGCCAAAGGGGGATTCGATCAGGGAGGGCATCTACATCAACCCCATTTCCCCTTCAATGATGCGTAATTAGTTCACCATAGACCTTCGGGTCCATAGCTAGTAACTAGATGGCTTCTTCTCTCTCTTTGCTCTTCAATACCATGTTTTTAATGATCTTCATGGAGATCTATCCGATGTTAGGAAAGGAGGAATCCTAGTCCTACTAGGATTGGAGGAGGATTCCTCCTCTCCTCCTTGCGCAAGGGCAGCCTTGGTGCGCAAGCCCGCCTCCTCCCTCCCTCTTATATATACTGGTGGTATTGGGTGTTTTGCACTAGTTTTTACGGCCCCGTGCTACTCGTTCCACCAGTGCTCCTCTAGATCGGTTTTCTGGAGTGCTCAGGCGAAGCCCTGCCGGAATAGCTCCACCACCATCTCCGGAGAGCCGTCACACTGCCGGAGAACTCTTGTACCTCTCCGCTCCCTCTTGCTAGATCAAGAATGCGGAGATCGTCATCGAGCTGTACATGTGCTGAACATGGAGGTGCCCTCCGTTCGGCGCTAGATCGGAAGGACCATGATTAGTTCGCCGGACGGATCGTGACGAGATCGCGGGACGGATCATGATGAAATCGCGAGACGGATCATGATGAGTTCGCGGGACGGATCGTGATGAGTTCGCGGGATGGATTGCGACGAGATCGCGGGACGGATCGTGATGAGTTCGCGGGACAGATCGTGATTGGATCGCGGGACGGATCGTGATGAGATCGCGGGACGCTCGGCGATTTGGATCGCGAAGACGTTCGACTACACCAACCGCGTTTCTTAACGCTTCCCGCTTAGCGATCTACAAGGGTACGTAGATCCACTCTCCCTCTCATAGATGCTCATCACCATGGATAGATCTTGTGTGTGCGTAGGAATTTTTTTGTTTCCCATGCAACTTTCCCCAACATAGATGGCCTTGGGGTGGCGGCCAGAGAGGGAGAGGGAGGGGCGGCACCCTAGGTGGGCCTAAGGCCCATCTGAGCTAGGGTTTGCCCCCTCTCCTCCTTGTGCCGCGCCTTGGGCCTTGGTGGGAGGCGCACCAGCCCACTCTGGGGATGGTCCCTTCCACCTTTGGCCCATGCAGCCCTCTGGTGCTGGTGCCCCCACACGGTGGACCCCCGGAACCCTTCCGGTGGTCCCGGTACGTTATCGGTGATGCCCGAAACACTTTGGGTGACCAAAACCTCACTTCCTATATATGAATCTTTACCTATGGACCATTCAGGAACTCCTCGTGACGTCCGGGATCTCATCCGGGGCTCCGAACAATCTTCAGTAACCACATACACTATTTCCCTATAACCCTAGCGTCATCGAACCTTAAGTGTGTAGACCCTACGGGTTCGGGAGGCATGTAGACATGACCGAGGCACCTCTCCGGTCAATAACCAACAACGAGATCTAGATACCCTTGTTGGCTCCCACATTCTCCACGATGATCTCATCGGATGAACCATGATGTCGGGGATTCAATCAATCCCGTATACAATTCCCTTTGTCTACCGGTATGATACTTGCCCAGATTCGATCGTCGGTATCCTTATACCTTGTTCAATCTCGTTACCGGAAAGTCTCATTAATATTTCCGTAGCACATCATCCCGATGCTAACTCGTTAGTCACATTGAGCTCATTATGATGATGTCTTACCGAGTGGGCCCAGAGATACCTCTCCGTCATACGGAGTGACAAATCCCAGTCTCGATTCGTGCCAACCCAATAGATACTTTCGGGGATACCTGTAGCATACCTTTATAGCCACCCAGTTACGTTGTGATGTTTGGCACACCCAAAGTATTCCTACGGTATCCGGGAGTTGCACAATCTCATGGTCTAAGGAAACGATACTTGACATTAGAAAAGCTTTAGCAGACGAACTACACGATCTTGTGCTATGCTTAGGATTGGGTCTTGTCCATCACATCATTATCCTACTGATGTGATCCCGTTATCAACAACATCCAATGTCCATGGTCATGAAACCATGACCATCTGTTGATCAACGAGCTAGCCAACTAGAGGCTCACTAGGGACATGTTGTGGTCTATGTATTCACACATGCATTACGGTTTCCGGTTAATATAATTATAGCATGAACATTAGACAATTATCATGAACAAGGAAATACAATAATAACCATTTTATTATTGCCTCTAGGGCATATTTCCAACAGTCTCCCACTTGCACTAGAGTCAATAATCTAGTTACATTGTGATGTATCGAACACCCATAGAGTTCTGGTGTTGATCATGTTTTGCTCGTGAGAGAGGTTTAGTCAACGGATCTGCGACATTCAGATCTGTATGTACTTTACAAATATCTATATCTCCTTCCTGAATGTAATTACGAATGGAGTTGAAATGGCGCTTGATGTGTCTTGTCTTCTTGTGAAACCTGGGCTCCTTGGCAAGGGCAATAGCTCCAGTGTTGTCACAAAATAGTGTCATCGGGCCCGATGCATTGGGAATCAATCCTAGGTCGGTGATGAACTCCTTCATCCAGACTCTTTCCTTTGCTGCTTACGAAGTAGATATGTACTCCGTGTCTCCGTTCGAGTTTCGAGTGTCCTCCCGAAGGGCTGTCCGAGTCTCCGTTCGAGTTTCGAGGGTCCTCCCGAAGGGCTGTCCGCGACATCGTCTGGGGGACTGTCCGACCGCCTCCCGGAGGGCTGTCCGATGAGGGAGTACATCCTCGCGGTTGGGAGGTTGTAAAATCCTAGCTGCGGGGATATGCACCAACGATCTCCACCGACTCTTCTACCGCTGCGCTTCGAGTCGGTACGGATCAGATCAAACCTTGTATGCAGTCTCCATAGTGGTCCTGGGAGTGCTCGCTATACCGGAAATTTTTGTTTTCTGTCGCGTTCCCCAACACTCTGCTTCACATGTAGATGCCGCCATGATGCTTTGCTTGCTATTAGACCAGCTGACTACCCCTCCGTTCAAAATATACACGTATTCGGTTTGTGACTTGGAGTCATCCGGATCTGTGTCGAAGCTAGCATCGATGTAACCCTTTACGACGAGCTCTTCGGCACCTCCATATATGAGAAACATGTCCTTTGTCCTTTTCAGGTACTTCAGGATATTCTTGACCGCTGTCCAGTGTTCCGTCCGGGATCACTTTGGTACCTCCTTACCAAGCTTATGGCAAGGTTCACATTAGGTCTGGTACACATCATGGCATACATAATAGAGCCTATGGCTGAAGCATAGGGGATGACACTCATCTTTTCTCTATCCTCTGCCGTGGTCGGGCATTGAGTCGTACTCAACCTCACACCCTGTAACACAGGCAAGAACCCCTTCTTGGACTGATCCATATTGAACTTCTTCAATATCTTGTCAAGGCATGTGCTTTGTGAAAGACCTATGAGGCGTTTCGATCTATCTCTATAGATCTTGATGCCTAATATGTAAGCAGCTTCTCCAAGGTCCTTCATTGAAAAACACTTATTCAAGTAGGCCTTTATACTTTCCAAGAGTTCTATATCATTTCCCATCAACAATATGTCATCCACATATAATATGAGAAACGCTACAGAGCTCCCACTCACTTTCTTGTAAATACAGGGTTCTCCATAAACCTGTATAAATCCAAACGCTTTAATCACCTCATTAAAGCGAATGTTCCAACTCCGAGATGCTTGCACCAGCCCATAGATGGAGCGCTGGAGCTTGCATACCTTGTTAGCATCTTTAGGATCAACAAAACCTTCCGGCTGCATCATATACCGTTCTTCCTTAAGGAAGCCATTAAGGAATGTCGTTTTGACGTCCATTTGCCAGATCTCGTAATCATAAAATGCGGCAATTGCTAACATGATTCGGACAGGCTTCAACATTGCTACGGGTGAGAAATTCTCATCGCAGTCAACTCCTTGAACTTGTCGATAACCCTTAGCGACAAGCCGAGCTTTATAGACGGTCACATTACCATCCGCGCCAGTCTTCTTCTTAAAGATCCATTTATTTTCCATGGCTCGCTTGTCATCAGGCAAGTCCACCAAAGTTCATACTTTGTTCTCATACATGGATCCTATCTTGGATTTCATGGCTTCAAGCCATTTGTTGGAATCCGGGCCTGCCATCGCTTCTTCATAGTTCGAAGGTTCACCGTTGTCCAACAACATGATCTCCAGGATAGGGTTGCCCTACCACTCTGGTGCGGAACGTGTCCTAGTGGACCTTTCAATAGCAACTTGATTTGAAGTTTCATGATCATCATCATTGACTTCCTCTCTAGCCGGTGCAGGCTCCATAGAAACAACTTCCTGTGCTGCGCTACTCTCCGGTTCGAATGGAGGTACAATTACCTCATCAAGTTCTATTTTCCTCCCACTTACTTCTTTTGAGAGAAACTCTTTCTCTACAAAGGATCCATTCTTGGCAACAAAGACTTTGCCTTCGGATCTGAGGTAGAAGGTATACCCAACAGTTTCTTTGGGGTATCCTATGAAGACGCACTTTTCCGCTTTGGGTTCGAGCTTCTCAGGTTGAAGTTTCTTCACGTAAGCATCGCATCCCCAAACTTTCAGAAACGACAGCTTAGGTTTCTTTCCAAACCATAATTCATATGGTGTCATCTCAATGGATTTAGACGGTGCCCTATTTAAAGTGAATGCGGCAGTCTCTAATGCATATCCCCAAAATGATAGCGGTAAGTCGGTAAGAGACATCATAGATCGCACCATATCCAATAGAGTGCGATTACGACGTTTAGACACACCATTTCACCGAGGTGTGCCAGGCGGCGTGAGTTGTGAAACAATTCCACATTTCCTTAGGTGTGTGCCAAACTCGTGACTCAAATATTCTCCGCCACGATCAGACCGTAGGCACTTTATTTTCCTGTCACATTGATTCTCTACCTCACTCTGAAATTCCTTGAACTTTTCAAAGGTTTCAGACTTGTGTTTCGTTAAGTAGACATAGCCATATCTGCTTAAGTCATCAGTGAGGGTGAGAACATAACGGTAGCCACCGCAAGCCTCAATGCTCATTGGACCGCATACATCGGTATGTATTATCTCCAACAAGTCAATCGCTCGCTCCATTGTTCCGGAGAACGGAGTCTTGGTAATCTTGCCCATGAGGCATGGTTCGCACGTGTCAAATGATTCAAAATCAAGAGACTCCAAAAGTCCATCAGCATGGAGTTTCTTCATGCGTTTGCCACCAATATGACCAAGGCGGCAGTGCCACATGTAAGTGGGACTATCGTTATCAACCTTACATCTTTTGGTACTCACACTATGAACATGTGTAACATCACGTTCGAGATTCATCAAAAATAAACCATTGACCAGCGGGGCATGACCATAAAACATTTCTCTCATATAAATAGAACAACCATTATTCTCATATTTAAATGAGTATCCATATCGCATCAAACGAGATCTAGATACAATGTTCATGCTCAAAGTTGGTACTAAATAACAATTATTGAGGTTTAAAACTAATCCCGAAGGTAGATGTAGAGGTAGCGTGCCGACGGCGATCACATCGACCTTGGAATCATTCCCGACGCGCATCGTCACCTCGTCCTTTGCCAGTCTCCGCTTATTTCGTAGCTCCTGCTTGGAGTTACAAATGTGAGCAACTACACCAGTATCAAATACCCAGGAGCTACTACGAGCGCTGGTAAGGTACACGTCAATAACAAGTATATCACATATACCTTTAACGTTGCCGACCTTCTTATCCGCTAAGTACTTGGGGCAGTTCCACTTCGAGTGACCGATACCCTTGCAATAAAAGCACTCAGTCTCAAGCTTGGGTCCATTCTTTTTCATCTTCCCGGCAACTTGCTTACCGGGCATGGCAACTGCTTTGCCTTCCTTCTTGAACTTCTTCTTACCCTTGCCTTTCTTGAAACTAGTGGTCTTATTGACCATCAACACTTGATGATCCTTTTTTATCTCGACCTCCGCTGATTTCAGCATCGAGTACAACTCAGGAATGGACTTCTCCATCCCCTGCATGTTGTAGTTCATCACAAAGCTCTTGTAGCTAGGTGGGAGCGACTGGAGGATTCTGTCAATAACCGAGTCATCCGGAAGATTAACTCCCAGCCGAGAGAAGCAGTTGTGCAACCCAGACATTTTGAGTATATGCTCGCTGACAGAACTATTCTCCTCCATCTTACAACTGAAGAACTTGTCGGAGACATCATATCTCTCGACCTGGGCATGAGCTTGGAAAACCAATTTCAGCTCTTGGAATATCTCATATGCTCCGTGTTGCTCAGAACACTTTTGGAGCCCCGGTTCTAAACTATAAAGGATGCCACACTAAACTAGGGAGTAATCATCACAATGTGACTGCTAGGCGTTCATAACGTCTTGAGTTGTGGGGAAGATGGGGTGCGTCACCTAGCGGTGCATCAAGGACATACAATCTCTTAGAATCTATGAGGATGATCCTCAAGCTACGGACCTAGTCCACATAGTTGCTTCCATCATCTTTCAGCTTGGTTTTCTCTAGGAACGCGTTGAAGTTGAGGGCAACATTAGCGTTGGACATTGGATCTACATTATAGATTCTAAAGACAATTTTTAGACTAAGTTCATTGATAATTAAGTTCACATAATCAAATTATTTAACAAACTCCCACTTAGATAGACATCTCTCTAGTCATCCAAGTGACACATGATCCACGTCAACTAGCCCATGTCCGATCATCACGTGAGACGGACTAGTCATCAATGGTGAACATATCCATGTTGATCGTATCTTCTATACGACTCATGTTCGACCTTT
Source organism: Hordeum marinum (assembly GCA_022496015.1). NCBI lineage: Eukaryota > Viridiplantae > Streptophyta > Magnoliopsida > Poales > Poaceae > Hordeum > Hordeum marinum. Next base: position 279,332,770 of record CM039678.1, read on the forward strand.
CGGTCTCCCATGTTTCAAGGCCATGTCTGTACATGCTAGGCTCGTCAAGTCAACCTAAGTGTATTGCGTGTGTAAATCTGGCTTACACCCATTGTATGCGAACGTTAGAACCTATCACACCCGATCATCATGTGGTGCTTCGAAACAACGAACTTAGCAACAATGCATAGTTAGGGTGAACACATTTCTTGAAATTTTAGTGAGAGATCATCTTATTTAGCTATCATCATTCTAAGCAAATAAGATGTAAACATGATAAACATCACATGCAATCAATATAGTGACATGATATGGCCAATATCATCTTGCTGCTTTGATCTCCATCTTCGGGGCACCATGATCATCACTGTCACCGGCACAACACCATGATCTCCATCATCATGATCTCCATCATTGTGTCTTCATGAAGTTGTCTCGCCAACTATTACTTCTACTACTATGGCTAATGATTAGAAATAAAGTAAAGTAATTACATGGCGTTTATGATTGGCACGCAGGTCATACAATAAATTAAGACAACTCCTATGGCTCCTGCCGGTTTTCATACTCATCTACATGCAAGTCGTGAATCCTATTACAAGAACATGATCAATCTCATACATCACATATATCACATCACATTCTTCTGGCCATATCACATCACACGACATATGCTGCAAGAACAAGTTAGACGTCCTCTAATTGTTGTTGCAAGTTTTTATGTGGCTGCTATAGGTTTCTAGCAAGAAAGTTTCTTACCTATGCCAAAACCACAACGTGATATGCCAATTGCCATTTACCCTTCATAAGTACCCTCTTCATTGAATCCTATCCGACTAGAGTGGGAGAGACAGACAACCGCTAGCCACCTTATGCAGCAAGTGCATGTCAGGCGGTGGAGCCGGTCTCACGTAAGCGTACGTGTAAAGTTGGTCCGGGCCGCTTCATCCCACAATACCGTCGACTCAAGATAAGACTAGTAATGGCAAGCAAATTGACGCCCACAACAACTTGTGTTCTACTCGTGCATAGATTCTACACATAGACCTAACTCTGATGCCACCGTTGGGTAACGTAGTAGTAAATCAAAAAAATCCTACGTGTCACCAAGATCTATCTATGGAGAAACTAGCAACAAGCAAAGAGTGCATCTTCATAACTTTGAAGATTGCAAAGCGGAAACGTTACAAGAACGCGGTTGGTGGAGTCATACTCGCAGCGATTCAGATCGCGGTGGATTCCGATCTTAGCGTCGAACAATGGCGCCTCCGCGTTCAACACACGTGCAGCCCGGTGACGTCTCCTACGCCTTGATCCAGCAAGGAGGAAGGAGAGGTTGAGGGAGAGCTCCGACATCACGACGGCATGGTGGCGGTGGAGCTGCGTAGTTCTCCGATAGGGCTTTGCCAAGCACTACGGAGGACGAGGAGGAGGAGGGGTAGGGCTGCGCCGAGAGGGAGAGAGAGATCTATTCCTGGCAGCCCCAAAACCCCACATATATATGGGGGGAGGAGGAGGGGGTGCACAGCACCTAGGGTTGCCACCCTAGGGCCGGCGGCCAGCCCTAGATGGCCTTGGGGCGGCGGCCAGGGAGGAAGAGGGAGGGGCGGCGCCCTAGGTGGGCCTAAGGCCCATCTGAGCTAGGGTTTGCCCCCTCTCCTCCTTGTGCCGCGCCTTGGGCCTTGGTGGGAGGCGCACCAGCCCACTCTGGGGATGGTACCTTCCACCTTCGGCCCATGCAGCCCTCTGGTGCTGGTGCCCCCACACGATGGACCCCCGGAACCCTTCCGGTGGTCCCGGTACGTTATCGATGATGCCCGAAACACTTTGGGTGACCAAAACCTCACTTCCTATATATGAATCTTTACCTCTGGACCATTCCAGAACTCCTCATGACATCCGAGATCTCATCCGGGGCTCCGAACAATCTTCGGTAACCACATACACTATTTCCCTATAACCCTAGCGTCATCGAACCTTAAGTGTGTAGACCCTACGGGTTCGGGAGGTATGTAGACATGACCGAGACACCTCTCCGGTCAATAACCAACAACAAGATCTAGATACTCATGTTGGCTCCCACATGCTCCACGATGATCTCATCGGATGAACCATGATGTCGGGGATTCAATCAATCCCGTATACAATTCCCTTTGTCTACCGGTATGATACTTGCCCAGATTCGATCGTCGGTATCCCTATACCTTGTTCAATCTCGTTACCGGCAAGTCTCTTTAATCGTTCCATAGCACATCATCCCGGTGCTAACTCGTTAGTCACATTGAGCTCATTATGATGATGTCTTACCGAGTGGGCCCAGAGATACCTCTCCCTCATACAAAGTGACAAATCCCAGTCTCGATTCGTGCCAACCCAATAGATACTTTCGGGGATACCCGTAGCATACCTTTATAGCCACCCAGTTATGTTGTGACGTTTGGCACGCCCAAAGTATTCCTACGGTATCCAGGAGTTGCACAATCTCAAGGTCTAAGGAAACAATACTTGACATTAGAAAAGCTTTAGCAGACGAACTACACGATCTTGTGCTATGCTTAGGATTGGGTCTTGTCCATCACATCATTCTCCTAATGATGTGATCCTGTTATCAATGACATCCAATGTCTATGGTCATGAAACCGTGACCATCTATTGCTCAACGAGCTAGCTAACTAGAGGCTCACTAGGGACATGTTGTGGTCTATGTATTCACACATGCATTACGGTTTTCGGTTAATACAATTATAGCATGAACAATAGACAATTATCATGAACAAGGAAATACAATAATAAACATTTTATTATTGCCTCTAGGCCATATTTCCAACTATGGCTTCAACCCATTGTACCCATTGGACATTCTCCTGCTACCACTACAAGAATGCGTCAACATGGATGCAAGTGCAAGGGCCTGCTACATCAAGAAAATGCACCAAGATACAAGGAACACCATCGAGTGCCAAGTGGAATGCATCACCGCGAAGTGCAACACCAACAAACACCCCATGGTGTTTGAACCCGGTGACCTTGTGTGGCTACATTTCCGGAAGGAACGCTTTCCCAATGAGCGTAAATCCAAGCTACTACCTCATGCCAATGGCCCATTCAAGGTGTTGGAGCGCTACAACAACAATGCCTACAAGATCGACATTCCACATGACAACTACAACGTAAGAGACATCTTCAACGTCACCGACCTCTCCCCTTTCCATGGTTATGAAGATCTTGATCCGAGGACGGATCTTCCCCAAGGGGGGAGGGAGATGATGCGGAGCATCCCTCACTCATCCCCATGAAGCCTACACCATCTCCACAAGAGACAGGTGGTCCTATGACAAGAGCTCACGCATGCGCAATAGGTGAACTCCCTCCTTTTTGAGTTTGACATGGATGCTACCTCACCCAGTCACACTATGCATCATTAGGTACGAGGAAGACATCCAAGGGCAAGGGGAGCGACCACAAGGAATCATGAAAGACGGAGCCAAAGCTGAAGTCAAGACCCTTAGCTACAGCTGACCCCATGCGCACGGGCTCTATGGACCCCATGCGCACGGGGGTAATAGAGTGACAGAAGACCCCGTGTGCACGGCCCCCCAAAACCCCATGCACACGGGCCTCCCAGGAGCTACAGGCGTCACCCCATGCGCACGGGCCCAGAAGACCCCGTGCACATGGGCCTCCCATGATGCTACAGCGGAGACCCCGTGCGACGGCCGTGTCCCATGCCCACGGGGCCTCCCATGCGCACGGGGTTCACTTAGGACATTCGCATGGGCCTCCCAGACCAGCCGACTGTTTCGGCCCAATTCGCCCCTCTTCGTCGCCTACCTCTTTCCAGTTGTATATTGGACCTTGGGATCATATGCTAGGGTTAGCTAATGTTTTTCTTAGAGCTTACCTCCATCACTTGCTTCTTCTAGGGACATTGTCCTCCCTTGGGAGTAGATCCAAGTGATGCCAAGGCCCCTCTAGAGGGAAGATCCCTCGTGGATTCAAGGCCCCTCCTCCGGAGTGGGAGATCACATACCGCTACTTGTATCGTTGGTTAATTCGGGATCTTGTACTCCTTGTGATGTTATGGACCTAGTTGATGTGTGATTGAGTTTGCTCTTGAGTGTTTTCTCTCGTGTTCTTCGTGTTCTTTGTGTTTCTCCCTCCAATTCGTGAAAGATCGACTCCTATAGGTCATACCCCATATAAGGCACCAACAACTATTTTTTTGGGATTAAAAGGCATGTCATTCAAGAAAGAATTAATGGAAGAAGACTAATGATCAAAAGTGAAAAATGGTACGAAAAGGTAAGAACAATTTTACATACGGAGCAGCGAGGGCAACGTCCTCCTTGAACATGCTGACATCTTGACGATGACCTCATGGCCTTTGTAGTAGACGAAGTGGACGCCGTTATGGTTCCCTAAACTATTGTATCACTGTAGACTCTCTTTTATGTGCATGTACCTGCTAAGAAAACTCCTTAGTTTTCTCAATGACTCAGCCAGGCATGTGCAACCACAATGTCATGGCCGATCGGACCACTAGTGAGTTCATGTCAGTCGACACCATAGTCACCCACGTATGCCGTCCTTGATATAAATTTCATGATCTTAATTATGTTATTACATTTTTATATTTATCTTCGGACCTAGTGGGCAAGCAAGTATTAGTGTCTATCATTCAAGTACCATGCACCAAACTGCATGTCAGCGGTACATAAGGATGCAAAGTACTAACACTCTAGTGAATTCACCCATATTAATTGTAACTACCTCCAAAAGGTACATTAGAATTACACGAAGAGGTTGCATTCTTGGGTTTGAAATCAATTTTCGTGAAATAGGAGAAATATTATATATCATCGGGAGATTGTGCACCCATGATATGCCGAAGCCGAAGCCAAAGAATAGATGTAATTGACCATGCTTTGAGCTGAAAGCCCGTTGACCACTTGAGAGGATAGTCAAAAGAGTTTAAAACAGAGCCCCAAATACATGACTCTTGGTCCAAATTCAGGGCAGGAGGATCCTAGGATACATACCAACATATCGATGCGAGGATAGTTGCGTCGGAGAAGCGTGTAGGGGTTCTGACACACGTTGACACGTAGCAGCTTCTCGATGGAGATTTCGATGCCTCGGAGCATTGAGAGCACATCGGGGCTGTCAGTGGGGTTGGAGAGGTATAGGTAGTTGTATAAGGTGATGTCGAGCACCGCTTCCCGATGAACTCGATCTTCTGGTACAAGGCGGTTGCATTGCCGACGAAGGACTAGTGAGCGAGCGTCTCCTCGAGCAGGGATCGGTCATAGAACCGGTACCGAAGAAGCCGCTCCACATGGATCCGCCCTGTTAGCCATGAAACTTGGCGGTAACAGCATCAGAGGGTCGGTGGCGTAGGCAGCGAGTTGCACTTGCCATGCCATGGTCGCCTCCGATTGCAGACTCATATGGCCTTTCCGTGCGGAGATATCACATAGTGTTGACACCATATTATGTGTATAATCTTTTAGATATGGCAATCACACTGACCATCAATTTCATTGATAATTTCAGATTTGTAAGGCACGTACACACGATCCCCTCGCATTGTGTTTATCGTTGGCTGCCGTGTATGAATGATGATTGTATATGGCCATGAATAGTATTACGAAAGGAAATATCTCGTGAATGCTTGATTGATTGTGATTTATTTTTTACTATATGGTAACATACCCGTCGTTTGTCTTGTACAAAAAACCATCTGCCATTTGTAACATGGTTGGTTAGGAAATTTTTTATTGAGAGGGTGAAAAAACCAATATGAAGGGTGATTGTGGGAGATGAGAAGAAAAAAACAGATGAAACAAGACCAACCAAAATAAAGCGGTGGAGCGGAAGCTACCAAGTCCCGCTTTAGGAGTAGAGATTACACAAATAATGACGGGATTCCTATTTATGTGCCCCTTGTTGCTTAGTTGTGCTTAGTTTTGCCAAGCGATAATACTTTGCTCACCTTTACCCTCCCCACTCCACTACCTGCTTAAAAAAGACTGAACGTTGCACTTTCGTCCGGTCAAAACCTTTGACCGTTACCTCCCAACTTGTTTTTTGTGTGTGTTTTGTCCTTACTATTGGGACAACCTGATATCCTGACTGGTGGGGCGGAGTTAACTTACTAGAGGTGGGGCCTAGGCAAGTGGACGTCTCTCTCTCTCACCACATTCCGGACATCCTATGCTCGAGTCATTCTCCACCACCGCTGCCGCTGCACCGCACATATCCCCACCCACCCCTCCCCCACCAAAACCCCTATCGACCCAGCCCACCACTGTAGCCCAATCTAGCCTGCAATCAACAAGAACCTTTGCCCAAGGTGCACTGATCCGCCATGTTACATGCCCTAGGCTTGTACTGGCTTGAGGGGATCTGGAGGCTGGAGCCGCAACAGCAGATTGAGTTGCATAGGCTTGGGAAATGTCGAGGGACACCAGCTTCCGTCCCATCGACCATGGGGAGGATTTGGTCGAACCAGGAGCAACAGAGAACTCATTGTTTCCGGTTGGGTAAGCCTCACACCCCTTGAAATGTGTGATCTAACACGATAATATGCCTAGTATTTGACCAATGGGCGCATGAATTGTTGCCTGCTTGACTGAATTATTGCCTGCCTAACTATAGGATTGATCCAGCGCTTGCCTCTCGGCTCGCAGTTAGAATGGAAAGTAGCTTCATGCGAGGTACAAAAGTGCATCATTTCTCTAGGTTTTCTATCCAGATGTGGTAGAAACAATAATTTTGTTTAAGTATTTATGCAAATCCCTTTGTTCCGATTATCGATGGATCCAATCTGATGTTGTTGATATGAGCTATTTCAGTACCCGTGAACTAAACTTGTGCCACTAACTTGTGACGAGCTTCTAAAAACCCTTTTTGTTTGAAAGATAGCATCCATTATGGTAAAATTAAAATACAGGTGTTGCAGCTATGAAAAGAATGGGATAAGGGAAAGGGTGACGCACCAGTTAACTCTGCTAACAGTGAGCAGCTTCACACTCCTCATAGGCCCAGGCTGACTAAACCTACTAGTAGTGAGAGCCAGGCCAATGATGCATTGGATGCAGAAGATGATGCACAGCTTGACGAGCCAGTGCCTCGAAAAGATGACGAGGATGAGAGGATGTACACTGAACTTTTCGATGAATTCAACAAACAAGCAATACAGGTTGAATAGCTGGAGGAGCCAACCAGACCTTATAGATTTGATGACACTAATGATGAAGAGAAGGAGGAGAACGCTAACATGTTGGTTCTAGACGAATATGCTAGTGAGGACATGCCAACAATTGAGTGGGACAGGAATGATCCTAAACTTACTCCTAGAGCAATATTTTAATCGGTGATGCAATGTTGGCATGCATGACTACATACTGCATTCTCACTCAAAATGATTTTGTGATTGACAAGAGTGAACCTAGAAGGTTGACTGTTCATTGTCCATATGAGATGTGTAGGTGGAGGTTGCATGCCTCCCATGTGCGTACAGTCAATATATTCAGGTATTTAATTTTGCAGGCAACATCAGTTTCAATGATGCTTGATCCCTTCTATTTGATACACTTGTTTCATTGAATTTTAGATTAAACTAAACCCACATACGCACACTTAGCCACCTAGAGGGGCAAAGACCCAAACAACAAAATTAGCAAAAACTAGGTGGGTGGCAGATGCAGTCATGGATTGGCTTAGTGAGACACCAACACTGGGTCCTACAACACTACACATGTTCTTCTTTGAGAAGTATAAGATGAGCATACCGTACATGAGGATTTTTATGCAAAGGCAATGGCTCAAGACATAAGTATTGGTCCATGGAATGATAGTTTTGCCTTGTACACCTACAAAGCTGAAGTGGAGATGGCAAGTTCAGGCAGTGTTGTAGAGATTGGCAAGCATATTGTGGAGTGAAAAATAAGGGGGAAGATATGTCAAAAGGAATGTTTCAGGAGGGCTTTTGTTTGTTTTGAGTCTTTCTCGAAGGGTTTTTTGGATGGTTGCAGGCCTTATTCAGCTATGGATGCAACAACTCTGAATGGAAGATTTAGGGGACAACTATTAGTTGCTTGTGCAGTTGATGCACAAAACTGGCTTTTCAAAATGCCATATGGTGTGTTGCATATGGAGTCATAGGAAAGTTGGGTGTGGGATTTGAAGAATTTATGCAAGTTATAGGGCAGCCACTAGGATTGTCTATACACATAGATGCTTGGAAGGGTTTAGAGATTGCGGTAGGTGTAGTTTTCTCTGGAGTTGAGCATAAAGAATGCATGAGACACCTAGCTACTAATTTTACAAATTAATCCATGGGTAAAGTGTATGATGAGAACATATGGCCAACATCATACACTTGCAACCAATAGTATTGAAAAGCCTAGCTATGACGTGCCAAAAACGGCCTTGCTGGCGTAGACACCCGACGCCACCAATATGGTGCCATTGTTAAAATATAAGGGTGGCATTGGAGCCTACACCAACACTATTTTAGATACCTATGGCATTGTATTTAACTACACGACGGCAATATCACACATAATTTTGGCGTGTGACATCGTGTAATGCCAGTAATAAGATAAATCTTCACTCGCATTCCACATTGTCCGAACGTCATTACTAGTGTTTTGAAAAGCTGTAAAAAAATTGCTGCCATGGCAACGTAATTTATTATCAATTTGTAAAAATATGTTTTTGTCCCACATTGATTTCGATAAGATATTTTCATTAATACCCATCGTTTATTCACACATGCATACATTAACCACACACTAGCTAGTTCTTATTGATCATAACTAAATAAACATTTGGTATATAAACCATGCATGCATATTACATGTTCTACATTCACAGTTATCCTAGCTAGGAAGCTAGCTAGTAGTACATATATACTATCAACCATCATAACTACTAGCACGATACTCCTCTCCTTTAGGAACAATTTTAAAGAATAGGAAAACCCTGCATCTCCATAGTGTAGTATAGAGATCCACTGATATTAAACTCGTAGTCTCTCAGTAGTTGGATCTACTCATTAATTTCGAGCCGTCCATCTAGTCATGGTGCAATCGAGTATGTAGCACCGAAATATGTATTGTCGTCAAAAATAATGGTCACCTCACCAGCCTGGTCGTCATTCATCACGTGAGGCACAACACATCTAGGGAGCTTATGTTCTAGAACATAATTAATAGTAACATAGTAACACACACATACTATGAGTTGAAAGAAGGAATGGAAATGAAAAAAACATAGTATATATAGTAGCGATCAAAATCTTACCATGAATTTTCTACAAATGTTGTTTTTGTTCAGTGTGTGCACTAATGGTAGGTATGGTGAATCATTTGGACCAGCTTCATACGTGCTCTTAAGCATCTTAATATTGGCAACAAAGCACACGCGCTACCTCTTTTCCTGTCAAGTAAGCATAGTGCGAGCAGTGTAAAAGGTGTCGTCTTCTAAGTTCCGTATGTTTCTTGGAGATAGAAAATAAGTTGTCAAGTTTATAAAAAAGTTAAGTTGTGGGTGAACTGGAATATAAATGTTACTTAACAAGTTTTTTTAGAAACTTACACGGAGGAAGAACTGGAATCAAGTCTAAATCGACCCATATGTCCTCATCATTTTGATAATAGGTGCCGATATGAAATGTTATTGTTACTAGGCTAAAATCCGTAAGCTTTGGCCAATCCTCTCCAATTAGCACAACCAAAATATGTGTGGTCTATATCATTATAGATCTTATATTTGAAATTGAAACCACCTTTCGTCTTGAGGTAAGTAGTGTTCTTCATCACCTCTTCCGTGTCGCAAAGGAAAAAACTTGTCTAGGACAAAATGGCTTGCATGGCAAGGGATAAACTAGTCGAAATGTAAAAAAATAGAGATTACACTTTGAAGCACAAACCATGTATAATACATGTGCAAGAACGAAATATGTGCCAAAAATATTAAAACTGATCATTACTGTATAATATTTATAGTCACTTTGAAGCATGAGGGAGAAACCTTTATTGTTGTCAAGGTGAGGATCATCACACGTACCCCTAATGTCACAACAGTAGGGTCACTCTTCCATTTTATGCTGCGTTCATATAATTAAAATCAACAAAACAATCGGCATGACCTTTGCTAAAAATGGACATATTGGGTGCCAAACATTTGACAAAACCGAACAATGGTAACTCTATAGACATTCTCTGCAAAAATGAAACATAACGCGAGACACTTCGTGAGCAACACAATGCAATTTTACCTTGACTAAAGCAAGCACACACCAAAAAAGTTGATCAATTCACAATTGTCACATATATATAATTGACAATAAACACATTTATACACATGTAATGCATTTCATCAATTCACGGGTACACATAATGTGTGCATTTCATCACAATAATATGAACACTAGAACAAATCTACATGAAAATAAATTGGTAGAGGGATGTCTATACCATCCGGATCGAGAGGGGTGACAATGGAGGAGGCCGGACACGATGAGTTGTGGAGTGGCACGACGATGGCAAGGCAGTGGGGGGGGCATTGGCACGACGGGGGTCAAGGCAGGTGGGGGGACGGCGGCCCGTGCACGGCAGGGGGCAAGCCGGGGTGAGGGGAACGAAGACCGGTAGCAAGGTGGGGGCGATGGCGGAGGTCAAGGCAGGGGCGAGGGCGGCAGCGAAGTGTCCGTTGGCAGTGTGAGATGGGGCGACATGCTGAAAATGAATTCTTATTTTTCTAACAATGCTAAGTGGTTATCCGTTGTTAGTGGTGGCACATGTGATGTGGCCAATGCGAGCAGTATGTTTTTGAATTAGGCCCACCTACATATTCGTAGATGATGTTTTGAGTGATGCCATGCATAATACAAAAATTTACAATGATACAAATTATTCTTCTGGTTCAGAGTACATAAATATGGTATGGTTAATTAATATTTGAAGTACACACAATTTAGGGGGTACGGTACAAATAAATAAAGTACACAAATCGTGCGGTACGATGTTTTTTGACAACCCTCTCAACAACGATTTTGGTCTTCTTAATCTTGCTTGTGTAGTTATGGCCCGCGCTATGACTCTTTGTCAGGAAGGGACGTTTGGTCATAGGCAAGGTAGTTCTTCTCCTTCTGGTGGTGTATTATTGGTCTTCATACATATCCTCTTCTATTGGGTCCATGCCAAATTGATCATAGTCATCCTCGTTGGCAACTCCGTTAATCCTGACGATGCTCCTTTTACTTCTCCGGATGACAACACGACTCAACTTTGAAGAGTCAGTTAAGTAGAAGCATTGTGACACATACTTACACAAAGCTCATATTTGGTCTTGATTCCTTTCACCCCTTTGCACTAGCAAGTTGTGCTTCAGGCAGAGACACGGTAATGAAACCACATTCTTCATGCTCGACATTCTTTGCCCATCTTCCCCAGAACAGTGGCATCATGTAATCTTCGTCGTACTCAAGTTCCCATATCTTTTTTATCCTTGCCATAGTATCTATTACTTTCATTTTTGGTGAACTGCAACATCGTCACACCTGAGTCTTGGTAATCATAGTTTTTGTCCTTCACCCAAGTATAGAATCTTTATCCACTTATATCATGTGATTGGTATGTGGCGATAGTGCTAGTGGAGCCTACTGCTAATGCATCGATGAGATTTGCATTGACCGTACTGGTCAGCAATGGTTTGTCCCGAATTCTCTCTTTGAACCAACCCATAAATTTCTAGTTGTGATCTCTAATGATCTGGGCCTTGGTTATCTGCCTCCGTGTCATTTCGTGCTCTCTTCATAAGGTGTCCTTTTGATTTTCCTACCAAGGACTGATTATATCTATGTGTTGTAACACTACTATGTGCGCTTCATCGAAGTTGTCTTGGCGGTTTTTTAGAGCCACATTTAAATCACGCTTCTCTTGTGAGTGAACCACTCCTTCGATCCTATCAGCATGCTTCTTCAAGGGCAAACCAAGCGATTGATCATCATCTATGGCATTCTTTGAAAATGATATACACTCCTCGATTAGGTAGGACCGGACGATGCTTCCATCCAGACGAGCTTTCTTATGAACGTGTCCCTTCACAGTGTTCCATTCATCCATTAAAACGGGAACATGGTATGCAAGAATGTCGGTCCAAGGTCTTTAACCTCAGCAACAATATGAACTAGCATATGTACCATGACATCAAAAATGACGGTGGGAAATATATCTCAAGCTCACATATCACTAAAATGATCTCCTCTTGCAGTCGTTTCAGATGGTGCACACTGATCGTCTTTTGAGACATAGCGTCGAAAAAGTTGCACAAGTCAATAACTGTGTTGCGGACATAATCGTCCATTATCCCTCTAAGATCTACCAGAAGTAATTGTGTCATCATCACATGACAGTCATGCAACTCCATGTTGCTAAACCTTTGCTTTTTCGAGTCAAGATTCATGCGTATATGTCCTGAGTAGCCGAAGGAACTTTCATGTCGTCGAGGCATCTGAAAACTTGAGAAAGCTCATCCTCGTCGAGAGTAAAGCAAGTTGGCGGGCAATAATAATCATTGGTCTTGGATGCAGTTTTGCCCTTGGCTGACTCCTCCTTCAATAGCTCAGGATATGTGTTGATATCATTGCCAGGTTGGATTAGCCCTCGAGTTAGCATAACCATGTGTATGTACCGTTGTTTCATGCAGATCCAGGGCGGGAGGTTGTACGGGCCATGAACTATGTGTGCTACTGTGGTTGCCAAATGGATTTAGTCCATCAGTACTGACACCTAACCTGGGGTTTCTTGGTTATCCTGCGAATTATGGTTCTAAACTGTCTAGTGCTTTCCACTCACAACCATTTTCAATATGTCTTAGAATGACATCACTTTTAGACTTTCTAGTCTTGTGTCAAGTCATGTTCTTTCCCCCCTCAGGTCAGCGAAATAATGCTGCAAGCCAGGAATCAATGGGAGGTACCATACAACATTTCAAGATTCCTTCTTTCTAGGTTTGTATCCGGGTTCGTTGCAAGTTGGACACTTTGTTTTGTTCTCATACTCATTCCGATATAAGATGCAATCATTTCTGCATGCGTGATAACTTACATGCGGCAATTCAAGCGGTCACACAATCTTGTTCGCCTCATCCACACTATGAGGCAACAATTTTCCCTTGGGCAAAACTTTGTGTAAATATTCCAATGTAGCATCCATGCTCTTGAATTTGCCTTGATGTCCAAAAGTTGAGCGTGACATGCATGCGGATATTCTCGGGATCGCAATCTTCATATAGTGGAGTTTACACGTCTAATTCCAATTGTGCCCACTTTAGAGCCTATTTAATAGAAGATCTCTCGGTTGTCCTCTTCTTCCAAAGCAGATCTTTGATATGACGATCTTGTAGCATTGCAACCAACGACATATCCTGCATGATAGTATCATGATCCTCTTCATGTCCGAGTGGCATTTCATCAGTTCCTCCCCCATGCGCATTTTCATTGTTTCCTCCTTCTGGCTGCTCTGCTTCATCGCCAGAGTCTTCTGCATCATTATTTCCTCCTTCATTGTCGCTAACATTTTCCTCACCATGCTTTCTCTGCCGTGTATAACCTGCAACAAAACCATGATGGAGAAAGTGCGCCAGCATGCTGCCTTCGAACGGCTTGTGCAAAACTCCATTTTCGCATGTGAAAAATGGACATAGTATTTGCACTTCACCCTTTTGTATCATATTTTCAACCGCTAAATTGAGAAATACCTTCACACTTCGGTCCATATTGAATCTTTCAATAGGTGATCAAGCATCGTTGCGAAGGTAAAAGTACAAAATTAATTAAATATTTTACCAATGACGACATAAAAATTTCGGCATGGCCTTTTCTAAAAAGGGGGATATTGTGTGCCAAAAATTTGATGAAACAAATATGAATCACCGTTTTGCCAAAACATTGAAAACTTGACATTGCGTGGAAAATGAAACATTGCATGAGACAATAATTCATGAGCAATGCAATTTCTATACCTAGCAACTAATGACACACAATGTTGCCCGCGTTGAGTGCAAGTGTTTGCTTCTTTTTGTGCGGTCACTGAAGATGAGGGTTGGTTGTTACTCCTATTGGTTTGATAAACCTTGGTTCTCTACTGATGGAAATACTTACCTAAATTTTGTTGCATCACCCGTTACTCTCCATGGAAAACCCAACGAAGATCATATGTATCAGGAAGGATTTCTGGCGCCGTTGCCACGGAGTATCATCAACCTACTATCAAGTAACTTCACACAAATCATCATTAACTTGTTCTTATTTTGATTTTCTTTCATATTTTTATTTCTTCATAAAAATCAAAAATACAAAAATATTTATCTTTGCTAGTTTGTTTGTTTGCTTGTTACGTTTGCTTGAAAATTGCTATCATGTCTGATTTTGAAACTAGTGCTTTCGCCTCTAGTGCGGAGGCACTAGAACACTCAACTTCACATCTCAATGATAATGTAAAAGGAATTTTGGTGAAGTTGCTAAGGAGAAATTTGATAATCTCATGGATGATGATCGTTCTAAAGAAGAACCTATTATGTAAACTAAGAAATTCCATATTGGTAGCGGTAATATTATTGGAAAAGTGTGATCCATACTTTTTCACTTGTGCTAGCTCACTACCCATAATACAAGGATCTATTCTTTCTAGGACTAGTAGTTATGGGGATGCCATATCTCTGCTCGTAGTTGAATTGGAAAGACAATTCATTCATATGCATCCTTCCATACCATGGGTTTTTTCTAGAATTCTCTAATATTCAGGATGCTACTACTAAACGGTTACCAACAATATTTCTCGTTCATGAACTTGATCATATTATGCAGAAAGAAAGAGAAATATTTTATCATTATATGGTCAATGGTAAGTGCCCACCAATAGAGGGTATCCTTTATGATGTCGAAGAAATAAGGAGATTAAGATCAACAGACTATGTTTCTTACAATGAAAACCTTAGAAAGAAGGTTCCAGCTAATGTCTTAATTGATAAATCTCCAAATATAATGATAATTTGTTGTCCCAAATCTTGTATTGGATTATGAGCTCGAGATAAAATTAAGAAAGTATATTTACTGGAACCTATACAATGAAGAATTTACTATCACTTATGAGAGACCTAAGGAGGAACCTCCTCCTCCTCCTCCGGAGATTGATCTTAGGGATCCTTGTGTTGTGAAGTTTAGTACCTTCAATTGTTTTTGCTTACCTATTAGAAAACTTGCTGCGGATAGGAGGGAATATGATTTAGCAAGATGAATTTCTCTCATGATTACAACAACACTTGATCTTATGCATTGTGCCTAGCTAGGGGCGTAAAACAATAGCGCTAGTTGGGAGGCAACCCAATAGTTACCTTATTTTTTGCTTTATACTTTATGTTTGTTTTTCATAACATGATTTTGCCTCTGTAATGATTGCGTTTTTATGTTTTAATTAGTTCTTGTGCCAAGTAAAGCCTTTGGGATGACTTGCATGATGAGTTGAATTGATACGACGCAAAAACAAAAAAATTAGCGTCGAGTGCAGAATTTCTCTGATATTACTGGAACGTATTTTTGATCTGAATTTTTTACAAAGTATTTATATAAAAATTATCCAGGATTTCCTAGTTTTTCAGAATTTCTGGATTTACACAAGTATGATGTCTTTACAAATTATTACAGACTGTTTTGTTTTAAACAGATTCTATTTTTGCTTGCATAGTTTGCTTGTTTTGATGATGCATGGATTGTATCGGGGGGTATAAGTCATGGAGAAGTTAGAATACATTACCTTACACAATAATAAAATAATAATCAATTTACAACAGTACCTAAAGTATTTGATATGTTTATTATACTAACGGATCTCACGAAGTTTTTGTTGAGTTTTGTGTTATGAAGTTTTCATGTTTCAGGTGTTATTGCGATGGACAAAGGAATAAGGAGTGTAAAGAGCCTAAGATTGGGGATGCCCAAGGCACCCCAAGGTAATATTCTAGGATACTCATGCTTCTAAGCTTGGGGATTCCCCAGAAGGCGTCCCCTCTTTCGTCTCAATCCATCGGTATGTCAGTTGGAGCTCTATTTTTATTCATCACATGATATGGGTTTTGCTTGGAGTGTCGTTTTCTTTAGTTTGATTTTTGTTTTAGTTCCCCACAATCATTGTTATCTGCAAGAACCTACTTGAGAGAGACAAACTATCACCATGATTTATTGGAATACTCTATGTGCTTCACTTATATCTTTTGAGCTTAGCAGTTGCCCTAGTGCTTCACTTAAATCTTTTAGAGCACTCTAGCATCTAAATATTATATAAATATGTGCACTCTTGTTCTTCACTTATATTGGTTTGAGACTTAATAAACAACGACGGTAATTTGCATGGGTTATGGCATGGGTTATAAGACTGGTCCACAAATAATAGGTATTCAAGGAGTGCATAATCAAAACAACATGTAGCACATAAAAGAGAAATCATGGTTAATGATATTAATGTGGTAATGTGAGAAAACGAGTGCATGATCATTGTTTAACAAGAGTTTTGTGAATTAGAGGTTGCTAACTTGTTGTTCATCCAAATATTTTTCTGGCATCGTGATGTTGTATGTGCATGCTTATTCCTCGTTGAAATCCTAATGTTATTTAGGTAGGGCGATGGTTAACTCCTACCAACCTCCTCCTAGGGGCATGCGAGTAGTACTTTTCTTCGAGAGAGCTAATAAAATCTTGCAATAAGTATGTGAGTTCTTTATGACTAACGCATATTCATGGATATACGCACTTCCCCCCACATATTTGCCAGCTTCTTCGGTTCCGTGCATTGTCCATTCTCACCTCAAGGATTGGTGCAACTTTCGCATGTGCATACAAATCCCGTGACATGATACACTCTATTGCACATAAGCCTCATTATATATTCCTCAAAACAGCCACCATTTCTATCTATCATGGCATTTCCATAGACAATCATCCTACACGAACTCATCTGCACCTGTACCTGGAGTGTTGTAGTAATCTGTGAGGCACAAGGACTCAGCAATCAAGCCCCCGGGTACCGAGACTATTCAAGCTTAAAGGAAGGGATGGGGTATGTGTTTAGTTTGCAGCAGCACTAAGCATTTATGGTGGCTAACTTACGTAACATGAAGTTAAATATGAGTGGCCTACGATGAACGATCGAATCTAGTATGACCTCTATGAGATCTTGAACACTTACTTCCGTCAATCATAACCCCACCGTGTTCTCTCTCGGATCATGTTCACGAGAAGAGACGATCACAGTTACTCACATAGTTGGTGTATTTTATTAGAGTTTACTTCAATTTTACTATAACTAGGTGTTAAACAAATATCCAAGTTGCCACATAACCGTGGGCACGGCTTCTCGAAAAGATATAACCCTGCAGGGGTGCTCCAACAAGTCCATCACAAATAACCACACTCCGCGGGAATAGCCTCGACCACGGATCTCATGATCATCATAGGTAACTCCAAAGGAATTCCAACACCTCGAGATACCCCGAAAAAAGTCAGAGTCCTCACGCAAGACATTTGATAAAGGTAAAACAAATCCAGCAAGACCACCCGACGTGTCGACGAACCCGATAAGAGTCGTGTATCTCGTTCTCAGGACACGACCGGATGAGTGCAGCGTACAGTGGCCTGATAGAAATCTCCCGAGTTGCCCCGGGTTGGCGCCGCACACGACTCTAGTTTGGACCAAAACTCATGTGGAGCACTGGCCTGGGGGTTGATTAATTATCCACGGGGTTGCAAAGCCCTATGCAAATTTTATTAAGTTATTAAGCAAATGTAGTACCAATGTTGGGTCTTGCCAGACAAGTTTTTAATCTCAACCGAATCAACAAGGGGGTCCCCATAACAAGCCCGAGCATGTTAGGAGCGCAGAGTATGGAAAACATAACACCGGTAGCAAGAAACTATGGCGGTAAAAACGGAACAAATCACCTAGAAAAAGGACAAGCCTTCCACCAATAACAAGATATATATGTGCATTAAATTAAATAACAGGTAATATTGTTATATGCCAAACCCATGTTATCACATGGAACAACCTGAACCTTCAACTAAGAACGCTATAAGTGGGGCTGAGCAGCGGTAACTTAGTCAATCAAAGGTTTGCTAGGATGTGGAGGGTTAGAGGCTATCATGGCAATTAGGAGGCTGATATTCAAGTGGTATGTAGCGCAATTGTAACTATAAGGGCGAGAAACTAGCATGCGAAAATAGTATCGGGATCCGGGTATGATCATCTTGCATGTTGGTTCTTCAGTGGAACAAGTAGCGGGATCCTCGTAGTTGTACTCGCCTGGCTCTTCGTACTCAGGTTCAACGTTCACGTCTACCCAAAAGAAACAGCAAGAATAAACAAACAACCATGCTGCAATGCACAAATAAGAATGATGCATGCTTAGGTGAAGAGTTTTAACATGGCAATCCTAGATAGTCATGTTTCATATGCAAGAGTTGGATATTAATGAATCTGGACAGAACCTTAAGCTAAGTTATTTATACATGCATTAACATGGCAAATATGTATGCATCATGTGAAAACAATGAAAAATCATATGAAGAACGTAAGAAACGGAGCTACGGTTCTCACGTTATGCTCACGATAAGGTACGAAGGAAAAACACAAGACAACAAGGCCAAGGGCTAATTCTTGGCATTCCAAGGTAGCCACTAGTTAGGTAATGAAAAACCAACCACAATAGACCCAAAGATCAAGCAATTCCATGGAGTATAGCTCCCACAAGACACAAAACAATAAAACAAACAATCTGCCACAAAACAACAACATAGCAACTTACACAGCTCACAACTTGAGCTACAGGAATCCTACAGCCACAAACAATGCATTGACAGAAACTACACAATATGCTTATAAAATTATCCAACTACACAATCTGGAAAGGAGGCACACATCAATAAGCATGAAGCTATCAAGTTGGCATGATGAAACCGTTTTTTGGGACTTAGTGAAAATAACAGTTTTCTGGAATCTGAGTTAATCTGGTAGCATGTTGACAACAGAAGTTAAAGGTGTTAGAGACCAGTGGGGAAAACCACATGCATATACCAATAAACAAAGGTATGACAAGTGGGGAAAACCCACTAGTCACCTACACACACACTCTCTATACACACACACTACCAAGCAAGCACACACATGGCTTCATATGCCTAAGGGCATATGAGCACAGTCTCTCTCATGAACATACCACCCATGAGGGGGGTGTACTGTTGGAAATATGCCCTAGAGGCAATAATAAAATGGTTATTATTGTATTTCCTAGTTCATGATAATTGTCTATTGTTCATGCTATAATTGTGTTAACCGGAAACCGTAATACATGTGTGAATACATAGACCACAACGTGTCCCTAGTGAGCCTCTAGTTGGCTAGCTCGTTGATCAATAGATGGTCTCGGTTTCATGACCATGGACATTGGATGTCGTTGATAACGGGATCACATCATTAGGAGAATGATGTGATGGACAAGACCCAATCCTAAGCATAGCACAAAGATCGTGTAGTTCGTTTGCTAAAGCTTTTCAATGTCAAGTGTCATTTCCTTAGACCATGAGATTGTGTAACTCCCGGATACCGTAGGAATACTTTGGGTGTGCCAAACGTCACAACGTAACTGGGTGGCTATAAAGGTACGCTACGGGTATCTCCGAAAGTGTCTGTTGGGTTGACACGAATCGAGACTGGGATTTGTCACTCCGTGTGACGGAGAGGTATCTCTGGGCCCACTCGGTAAGACATCATCATTATGAGCTCAATGTGACTAAGGAGTTAGTCACGGGATGATGTATTACGGAACGAGTAAAGAGACTTGCCGGTAACGAGATTGAACAAGGTATGGGGATACCGACGATCGAATCTCGGGCAAGTACCATACCGATAGACAAAGGGAATTGTATACGGGATTGATTGAATCCCTGACATCGTGGTTCATCCGATGAGATCATCGTGGAGTACGTGGGAGCCAACATGGGTATCCAGATCCCGTTGTTGGTTATTGGCCGGAGAGGTGTCTCGGTCATGTCTACGTGTCTCCCGAACCCGTAGGGTCTACACACTTAAGGTTCGATGACGCTAGGGTTATAGGGAAATAGTGTACGTGGTTACCGAAGGTTGTTCGGAGTCCCGGATGAGATCCCGGACGTCACGAGGAGTCCCGGAATGGTCCGGAGACGAAGATTGATATATAGGAAGTGAGGATTTGGTTACCGGAAGTGTTCCGGGTGTCACCGGTAGTGTACCGGGACCACCGGAAGGGTTCCGGGGGTCCACCAAGTGGGCCCACCTGCCCCGGAAGGTTCCGTGGGCTAAGAGTGGGAGGGAGCCAGCCCCTAGGTGGGCTGGTGCGCCTCCCACCCCAGCCCAAGGCGTGGCAAAGGTGGAGGGGGCAAACCCTAGGCTTAGATGGGCCTTAAGGCCCACCCTAGGGCGCCCCACCTCTCCCTTGCCCTAGCCGCCGGCCAGATGGCATCTGGTGGCTGCCGCCACCCCTAGGGTGGAACCCTAGGGCGCAGCCACCCCTCCTCCCTCTCTCCTATATATAGTGGAGGTATTTGGGGCTGCACAACACACGGTTCTCCCTCTCTCTCTGGTGCAGCCCTACCTCCTCCTCCCCTCGTTCTCCGTAGCGCTTAGCGAAGCTCTGTCGGAGTACCACGCAGCTCCACCGCCACCACGCCGTCATGCTGCCGGAGCTCTCCCTCAACCTCTCCTTCCTCCTTGCTGGATCAAGGCGTAGGATACGTCACTGGGCTGCACGTGTGTTGAGCGCGGAGGTGCCGTCCGTTCGGCACTTGATCGGATCTACCGCGATCTGAATCGCTGCGAGTACGACTCCATCAACCGCGTTCTAGCAACGCTTCCGCTTAGCGATCTTCAAAGGTATGAAGATCCACTCTCCCCTTGCTCATTGCTGGTTTCTCCATAGATGGATCTTGGTGAACGCGTAGGAAAAATTTTGATTTACTACTACGTCTCCCAACAGTGGCATCATGAGCTAGGTCTATGCGTAGAATCTTTGCACGAGTAGAACACAAAGTAGTTGTGGGCGTCGATTTTGTTAATATGCTTGCCGTTACTAGTCTTATCTTGATTCGACGGTATTGTGGGATGAAGCGGCCCGGACCAACCTTACACGTACGCTTACGTGAGACCGGTTCCACCGCCTGACATGCACTAGTTGCATAAGGTGGCTAGCGGGTGTCTGTCTCTCCCACCTTAGTCGGATTGGATTCGATGAAAAGGGTCCTTATGAAGGGTAAATAGCAATTGGCATATCACGTTGTGGTTTTGACGTAGGTAAGAAACGTTCTTGCTAGAAACCTATAGCAACCACGTAAAAACTTGCAACTACAAATTAGAGGACGTCTAACTTGTTTTTGCAGCATATGCCTTGTGATGTGATATGGCCAGAAGGATGTGATGAGATGCATTGTGATGTATGAGATTGATCATGTTCTTGTAATAGGGTTCACGACTTGCATGTCGATGACTATGACAACCGGCAGGAGCCATAGGAGTTGTCTTATTTATTGTATGACCTGCGAGTCAATCACAAACGCCATGTAATTACTTTACTTTATTGCTAAGCGTTAGCCATAGTAGTAGAAGTAATAGTTGGCGAGACAACTTCATGAAGACACAATGATGAAGATCATGATGATGGAGATCATGGTGTCATGCCGGTGACAATGATGATCATCGTGCCCCGAAGATGGAGATCGTAGGAGCAAGATGATATTGGCCATATCATGTCACCATATTGATTGAATGTGATGTTTATCATGTTTACATCTTATTTGCTTAGAACGACGGTAGTAAATAAGATGATCTCTCAATAAAATTTCAAGAGAAGTGTTCACCCTAACTGTGCACCGTTGCTAAGGATCGTTGTTCCGAAGCACCACGTGATGATTGGGTGTGATAGGTTCTAACGTTCGCATACAACGGGTGTAAGCCAGATTTACACACGCGAAACACTTAGGTTAACTTGACGAGCCTAGCATGTACAGACATGGCCTCGGAACACGGAAGACCGAAAGGTCGAACATGAGTCGTATAGAAGATACGATCAACATGGAGATGTTCACCATGGATGACTAGTCCGTCTCACGTGATGATCGGACACGGGCTAGTTGACATGGATCATGTGTCACTTAGATGACTAGAGAGATGTCTATCTGAGTGGGAGTTCATTGAATAATTTGATTATGTGAACTCGATTATCATGAACTTAGTCTAAAATTGCCTTTAATATCTATATTGTAGATCCAATGGCCAACGCAAATGTCAACCTCAATTTCAACGCGTTCCTAGAGAAAACCAAACTGAAAGATGATGGAAGCAACTATACGGACTGGGTCCGTGGCTTGAGGATCATCCTCATAGATTCCAAGAGATTGTATGTCCTTGATGCACCGCTAGGTGACCCACCCATTCTCCCAGCGGACCAAGACGTTACGAACGCTTGGCAGTCGCGCTGCGATGATTACTCCCTTGTTCAGTGCGGCATGCTTTACAGTTTAGAATCGGGGCTCCAAAAGCGTTTTGAGCAACACGGAGCATATGAGATGTTCCAAGAGCTGAAACTAGTTTTCCAAGCTCATGCCCGAGTCGAGAGATATGACATCTCTGACAAGTTCTTCAGCTGTAAGATGGAGGAGAACAGTTCTGTTAGTGAGCACATCCTCAAGATGTCGGGGCTTCACAGCCGCTTGACTCAGCTAGGAGTTAATCTCCCGGATGACTCGGTCACTAACAGAATCCTCCAGTCGCTTCCACCTAGCTTCAAGAGCTTTGTGATGAACTACAACATGCAAGGGATGGAGAAGTCCATTCCTGAGTTGTACTCGATGCTGAAATCAGCGGAGGTCGAGATCAAAAAGGAGAATCAAGTGTTGATGGTAAATAAGACCACTAGTTTCAAGA
Organism: Hordeum marinum; assembly: GCA_022496015.1. Lineage (NCBI taxonomy): Eukaryota > Viridiplantae > Streptophyta > Magnoliopsida > Poales > Poaceae > Hordeum > Hordeum marinum. The sequence continues at coordinate 279,355,764 of CM039678.1, forward strand.
AAGGCAAGGGTAAGAAGAACTTCAAGAAAGACGGCAAAGCTGTTGCCACGCCCGGTAAGCAAGTTGCCGGGAAGAAGAAGAACAAGAATGGACCCAAGCCTGAGACTGAGTGCTTTTATTGCAAGGGTACCGGTCACTGGAAGCGGAACTGCCCCAAGTATTTAGCGGATAAGAAGGACGGTAACGTTAAAGGTATATGTGATATACTTGTTATTGATGTGTACCTAACCAGCGCTCGTAGTAGCTCCTGGGTATTTGATACCGGTGCAGTTGCTCACATTTGTAACTCCAAGCAGGAGCTGCGGAATAAGCGGAGGCTGGCCAAGGATGAGGTGACGATGCGCGTCGGGAATGGTTCCAAGGTCGATGTGATCGCCGTCGGCACGCTACCTCTACATCTACCTTCGGGATTAGTTTTAAACCTTAATAATTGTTATTTAGTACCAGCTTTGAGCATGAACATTGTATCTGGATTTCGCTTGATGCGAGATGGCTACTCATTTAAATCCGAGAATAATGGTTGTTCTGTTTATATGAGAGAAATGTTTTATGCTCATGCCCCGCTGGTCAATGGTTTATTTTTGATGAATCTCGAACGTGATGTTACACATATCCATAGTGTGAGTACCAAAAAGTGTAAAGTTGATAACGATAGTCCCACTTACATGTGGCATTGCCGTCTTGGCCATATTGGTGTCAAACGCATGAAGAAGCTCCATGCTGATGGACTTTTGGAGTCACTTGATTTCGAATCATTTGACACATGCGAACCATGCCTCTTGGGCAAGATGACCAAGACTCCATTCTCCGGAACAATGGAGCGAGCAACTGACTTGTTGGAGATAATACATACCGATGTATGCGGTCCAATGAGTGTCGAGGCTCGCGGTGGCTACCGTTATGTTCTCACCCTCACTGATGACTTGAGCAGATATGGGTATGTCTACTTAATGAAACACAAGTCTGAAACCTTTGAAAGGTTCAAGGAATTTCAGAGTGAGGTCGAGAATCAACGTGACAGGAAAATAAAATGCCTACGATCTGATCGTGGCGGAGAATATTTAAGTCACGAGTTTGACACACACCTTAGGAAATGTGGAATTGTTTCACAGCTCACGCCGCCAGGCACACCTCATCGAAATGGTGTGTCTGAACGTCGTAATCGCACTCTATTGGATATGGTGCGATCTATGATGTCTCTTACCGACTTACCGCTATCATTTTGGGGATATGCATTAGAGACTGCCGCATTCACTTTAAATAGGGCACCGTCTAAATCCGTAGAGACGACACCGTATGAATTATGGTTTGGAAAGAAACCTAAGCTGTCGTTTCTAAAAGTTTGGGGATGCGATGCTTATGTGAAGAAACTTCAACCTGAGAAGCTCGAACCCAAAGCGGAAAAGTGCGTCTTCATAGGATATCCCAAGGAGACTATTGGGTATACCTTCTATCTACGATCCGAAGGCAAAGTATTTGTTGCCAAGAATGGATCCTTTCTCGAGAAAGAGTTTCTCTCGAAAGAAGTAAGTGGGAGGAAAATAGAGCTTGATGAGGTAACTGTACCTCCACTCGAACCGGAGAGTAGCGCGGCACAGGAAGTTGTTTCTGTGGAGCCTACACCGGCTAGAGAGGAAGTTAATGATGATGATCATGAAACTTCAGATCAAGTTGCTATTCGAAGGTCCACTAGGACACGTTCCGCACCAGAGTGGTACGGCAATCCTGTCCTAGAGATCATGTTGTTGGACAACGGTGAACCTTCGAACTATGAAGAAGCGATGGCGGGCCCGGATTCCAACAAATGGCTTGATGCCATGAAATCCGAGATAGGATCCATGTATGAGAACAAAGTATGGACTTTGGTGGACTTGCCTAATGATAAGCGAGCCATTGAAAACAAATGGATCTTTAAGAAGAAGACTGACGCAGACGGTAATGTCACCGCCTATAAAGCTCGGCTTGTCGCTAAGGGTTATCGACAAGTTCAAGGAGTTGACTACGATGAGACTTTCTCACCCGTAGCGATGCTAAAGTCTGTCCGAATCATGTTAGCAGTTTCCGCATTTTATGATTATGAGATCTGGCAAATGGACGTCAAAACGGCATTCCTTAATGGCTTCCTCAAGGAAGAACTGTATATGATGCAGCCGGAAGGTTTTGTCGATCCTAAAGATGCTAACAAGGTATGCAAGCTCCAGCGCTCCATCTATGGGCTGGTGCAAGCATCTCGGAGTTGGAACATTCGCTTTAATGAGGTGATTAAAGCGTTTGGGTTTGTACAGGTTTATGGAGAACCCTGTATTTACAAGAAAGTGAGTGGGAGCTCTATAGCGTTCCTTATACTGTATGTGGATGACATGCTGATAATGGGAAATAATATAGAACTCTTGGAAAGTATAAAGGCCTACTTGAATAAGTGTTTTTCAATGAAGGACCTTGGAGAAGCTGCTTACATATTAGGTATTAAGATCTATAGAGATAGATCGAAACGCCTCATTGGTCTTTCACAAAGCACATACCTTGAAAAGATATTGAAGAAGTTCAATATGGATCAGTCCAAGAAGGGGTTCTTGCCTGTGTTGCAAGGTGTGAGATTGAGTACGACTCAATGCCCGACCACGGCAAAGGATAGAGAAGAGATGAGTGTCATCCCCTATGCTTCAGCCATAGGCTCTATCATGTATGCCATGCTGTGTACCAGGCCTGATGTGAACCTTGCCATAAGTTTGGTAGGGAGGTACCAAAGTGATCCCGGAGCGGAACACTGGACAGCGGTCAAGAATATCTTGAAGTACCTGAAAAGGACAAAGGACATGTTTCTCGTTTATGGAGGTGCCGAAGAGCTCGTCGTAAAGGGTTACGTCGATGCTAGCTTCGACACAGATCCGGACGACTCCAAGTCGCAAACCGGATACGTGTATATTTTGAATGGAGGGGCAGTGAGCTGGAGCAGCAGCAAGCAATGCGTCGTGGCAGCATCTACATGTGAAGCGGAGTACATAGCTGCTTCGGAAGCAGCAAAGGAGGGAGTCTGGATGAAGGAGTTCATCACCGACCTAGGAGTGATTCCGAATGCGTCGGGCCCGATGACTCTACTCTGTGACAACACTGGAGCTATTGCCCTTGCGAAGGAGCCCAGGTTTCACAAGAAGACAAGACACATCAAGCGCCGCTTCAACTCCATCTGTGATTACATTCAGGAGGGAGACATAGATATTTGTAAAGTGCATACGGATCTGAATGTCGCAGATCCGTTGACTAAACCTCTCTCACGAGCAAAACATGATCAACACCAGAATGCTATGGGTGTTCGATTCATCACAATGTAACTAGATTATTGACTCTAGTGCAAGTGGGAGACTGTTGGAAATATGCCCTAGAGGCAATAATAAAATGGTTATTATTGTATTTCCTAGTTCATGATAATTGTCTATTGTTCATGCTATAATTGTGTTAACCGGAAACCGTAATACATGTGTGAATACATAGACCACAACGTGTCCCTAGTGAGCCTCTAGTTGGCTAGCTCGTTGATCAATAGATGGTCTCGGTTTCATGACCATGGACATTGGATGTCGTTGATAACGGGATCACATCATTAGGAGAATGATGTGATGGACAAGACCCAATCCTAAGCATAGCACAAAGATCGTGTAGTTCGTTTGCTAAAGCTTTTCAATGTCAAGTGTCATTTCCTTAGACCATGAGATTGTGTAACTCCCGGATACCGTAGGAATACTTTGGGTGTGCCAAACGTCACAACGTAACTGGGTGGCTATAAAGGTACGCTACGGGTATCTCCGAAAGTGTCTGTTGGGTTGACACGAATCGAGACTGGGATTTGTCACTCCGTGTGACGGAGAGGTATCTCTGGGCCCACTCGGTAAGACATCATCATTATGAGCTCAATGTGACTAAGGAGTTAGTCACGGGATGATGTATTACGGAACGAGTAAAGAGACTTGCCGGTAACGAGATTGAACAAGGTATGGGGATACCGACGATCGAATCTCGGGCAAGTACCATACCGATAGACAAAGGGAATTGTATACGGGATTGATTGAATCCCTGACATCGTGGTTCATCCGATGAGATCATCGTGGAGTACGTGGGAGCCAACATGGGTATCCAGATCCCGCTGTTGGTTATTGGCCGGAGAGGTGTCTCGGTCATGTCTACGTGTCTCCCGAACCCGTAGGGTCTACACACTTAAGGTTCGATGACGCTAGGGTTATAGGGAAATAGTGTACGTGGTTACCGAAGGTTGTTCGGAGTCCCGGATGAGATCCCGGACGTCACGAGGAGTCCCGGAATGGTCCGGAGACGAAGATTGATATATAGGAAGTGAGGATTTGGTTACCGGAAGTGTTCCGGGTGTCACCGGTAGTGTACCGGGACCACCGGAAGGGTTCCGGGGGTCCACCAAGTGGGCCCACCTGCCCCGGAAGGTTCCGTGGGCTAAGAGTGGGAGGGAGCCAGCCCCTAGGTGGGCTGGTGCGCCTCCCACCCCAGCCCAAGGCGTGGCAAAGGTGGAGGGGGCAAACCCTAGGCTTAGATGGGCCTTAAGGCCCACCCTAGGGCGCCCCACCTCTCCCTTGCCCTAGCCGCCGGCCAGATGGCATCTGGTGGCTGCCGCCACCCCTAGGGTGGAACCCTAGGGCGCAGCCACCCCTCCTCCCTCTCTCCTATATATAGTGGAGGTATTTGGGGCTGCACAACACACGGTTCTCCCTCTCTCTCTGGTGCAGCCCTACCTCCTCCTCCCCTCGTTCTCCGTAGCGCTTAGCGAAGCTCTGTCGGAGTACCACGCAGCTCCACCGCCACCACGCCGTCGTGCTGCCGGAGCTCTCCCTCAACCTCTCCTTCCTCCTTGCTGGATCAAGGCGTAGGATACGTCACCGGGCTGCACGTGTGTTGAGCGCGGAGGTGCCGTCCGTTCGGCACTTGATCGGATCTACCGCGATCTGAATCGCTGCGAGTACGACTCCATCAACCGCGTTCTAGCAACGCTTCCGCTTAGCGATCTTCAAAGGTATGAAGATCCACTCTCCCCTTGCTCGTTGCTGGTTTCTCCATAGATGGATCTTGGTGAACGCGTAGGAAAAATTTTGATTTACTACTACGTCTCCCAACATGTACATCCACACACACACACACTCACATGCACCATATATGCATAATGCAAATGGCACATACACACCACCTCACATGCACATGGGCCCATGGGCACACATGCTCATGTGTGTGTGGGTGATCATCCACACACATATGCACTCATATATCCACAAGGCATATATGCATATGCATATGCATATGACTATACACTCACACACACTCTCACTTACATACACACATGCATATGTGCACACACACATGCACTACACATGCAACACACCTACACATACACCACCTACACACACATATACACTCACTCACATAAGTGCGATCAGCCACACACACACTCATATATAATACAGAAAAGAAAAACACACATACATGCAAAAATAAAACAAAAGGGGGGAGGGGCTCGGGTCGAACCCACAACCTCAGGTCGTTTTCCCGAGTCGGTTGCCACTCTGTCATCGACGCAGCACTTAACAGAGGAGGGGCATAGGCTCACTAATACACACATACATGCACCTAACCTGACGAAACTGACAGAATTGACACCTATGGCGACAGAGCACAACGGCGTGCAATTCCGGCGAGCACACGGCCTCACCGGCGAGGGCAAATGGAGCAGGGGGAAGCTGCACCTACGGGGGCCGCATCCCTACCTCTAACGCCGACGAGAACGCACATCAACATCACCTACAATTACGGCGGAGCCATGGCGGACACGAGCATGGGCTCGTCGGGCACGACGAGCTCGCACACGCATCGGGACAGAGGGGCACCATGGGGTTGCCGATGGAGAAGACGACAACGGAGGGGGGTCGGAGACGCGCGCCGGAGTCTAAGTAGGGGAAGAAGACGACGGAGCGGAACGTCTTCGGCGAATACGAAGAAGGGGCTGTCACTACAGAGCCTCTCCGGGGCTCCTACCGGCGGGAATTGAATGTGGGGAGGATCCCCGAGCTCCTATATGCCATGGTCGATGACGAGGTCGACGGAGACGACGAGCGAACACTGGCGAATTACTCTGAACCCTCTGAACCTCTCACAGACACTACCTAACAGAGGAAAAGAGGAGAGGAAGGAGGGAGATGGAGGGGGAGAAGGGAGCTGCGGCGGCTGGAGAGGGAATAGGAACCCTAGGGAGGGGCACGAACGCCGAGGGGGTTTAAATACCCTCGGGGCTGACGGCGACAGACGGCAAAAAAGGGGACAGCGGAGGCACTCTCTCTCTACTCTCTCACACGCTCACTAACGGAGAATGATGGGGCAGGTGGCCGTTCCCTCGAGCGGGCTGGGCCGCAGGGAAAGCAAGGCCCACTGGCACACACACTCACCAAACAAATAAAATAGAGGAGCTTATATATTTTAAAGAAAAACCTACACTCAAGAAAACCTCCTAGATAAAAATAAAAGGACTTTGCAAAACAAAAACTATTTCTTACATTAGAAATAAATTGCACTATTTGCTAAAAATATCAAGATGATGTTTAGGACAGGTAATTTAAATAACTTTTAAAATAGACAGCCCCCCTGTTATTTAAAAACTCCAAAACATAAAAGCTCAAACAACAAAAGACCAACACTCACATGCTAAAAATATTTTAGGCTAACACTTGAACATCTTTAAACAATTTTTAAAGCAAGTTAAATGTGTTGATAAAATAACATGGGAAAATAAAGGGCATTGGGTTGGGTTTTGTTGAAAAGAAAAAGAGAGGGGAAGAGAAGGAGGTGCACCACACATAAACCAACCACATCACACAACACAAGGCCACACTCACAAACAAGGTCACTACAAAAGCAAAGACATGGCATGATGGATGCATGATGCATGAAGCATGAATGCAAGAACAAGACATGGCATGACAAGGTGCAAAAATCATTTAATTACTCTCATGACAACAAGGTTCATACAAGAGATTACATGCCATAAAAGGTAGGGACAACACTTGGGCTATCACAACTCTCCCACACTACAATAGGATCTCAACCCGAGATCTAGGAACGAAAGAAGTCTAGAAATTCGGAACGGAGAAGGTCCTCGTGTTCCCAAGTAGCTTCTTTGTCAGAATGATGAGACCACCTCACCTTGAGGAACTTGATAGACTTGTTGCGAGTCTTACGCTCAGTTTCTTCAAGAATTGCAACTGGATGCTCACGATAAGAGAGGTCTTCTTGGAGATCAATGTCTCGGAGGTCAATGGTACGCTCAGGAGTCTTGAAGCATCTCCGGAGCTGAGAAACATGGAAGACATCATGCACATTTGCAAAATTTGGAGGAAGCTCTAGTTGATAAGCAAGTCCACCTCTCTTGCCAACCACTTTGAAAGGACCAACAAAATGAGGAGCTCGCTTCCCTTTAATTCCAAACCGCTGAGTGCCCTTCATGGGAGAGACTCTGAGATAGACTAGATCATCCACTTGAAAGGAAACATCCTGATGTTTGTTATCGTAATAACTCTTCTGTCGGGACTGAGCTGCTTTGAGGTTCTCACGAATGACACAACACATATCTTCTGCTTCAGTGATCATGTCATTGCCCAGTATCTGACACTCACCGGTTTCAGACCAGTTAAGCGGGGTACGACACTTTCTATCATAGAGAAACTCGAATGGGGCCTTGCTTGAGCTAGCTTGAAAGCTATTGTTGTATGAGAATTCAGCATATGGAAGACAGTCTTCCCATTTCATGCCGAATGAAATCACACAGGCTCTGAGCATATCTTCAAGGATCTGATTGACTCTCTCAACTTGACCACTTGTCTGCGGATGGAACGCAGTGCTGAAACGGATCTTGGTACCCATAGCAGTCTGGAAGGACTCCCAAAACTTGGAAGTAAAGAGTCTTCCATGGTCAGATGAGATGAGCTGAGGAATACCATGCAAAGATACTATCCTTGACATATACAACTCTACAAGCTGAGCTGCCGAGATAGATTCTTTGACTGGCAGGAAATGAGCAACTTTTGATAGCTTGTCGATAACCACAAAGACGGCATCGTTGCCTCTCTTGGACTTGGGAAACACAGTGACGAAATCCATCTCCACATGATCGAATTTCCACTCTGGGATAGGCAAAGGCTAAAGAAGACCTACTGGACGTTGATGCTCCGCCTTCACTCTGCGACAAACATCACACTCGTTCACGAACTGAGCAATTTCACGTTTCATGCGAGTCCAACAAAAGGTTTGCTTGAGATCCTGATACATCTTGGAACTGCCTAGATGAATGCATAGAAGAGAATTGTGTGCTTCGTCCATGATAACCTTTCTGAGATCACCTTTTGGAACCACAAGACGGTCCTCAAAGAACAAGGTGTCTTTGTCATCAACTCGAAAGCACTTATACTTCGGAATGCTCTTGGCCACACCTTTCTTCACTTTCTTCACCATAGCGTCAAGAAGCTGCACTTGGTGAACCTGATCTTCCAGAGTCGGAGAGACTTGAAGATTGGCAAGAAATCCTTGTGGAATCATCTAAAGGTTGAGCTTGCAGAAGGCTTCACAAAGCTCGGGTTGAAGAGGCTTCAATATGAGACTATTGCAGTACACCTTACGGCTGAGCGCGTCTGCAATGACATTTGCTTTCCTAGGAGTATACTCAATGCTTGGATTGAAGTCCTCAAGCATTTCCACCCAACGAGACTGCGGAAGATTAAGATTGGGTTGAGTGAAACTGTACTTCAGGCTCTTGTGATCGGTGTACACCTCAACTGGTCTACCCAACAACAAATGCCTCCAAGTCATTAGAGCATGCACAACTGCTGCCAACTCGAGATCATGAGTGTGGTAGGTCTTCTCGGCAGGCTTCAACTGACGCGAGGTATCACCAACAATCTTCTTATCTTTCATGAGAACACCACCAAGACCTTGGAGAGAAGCATCATAGAAAACTTGGAAAGGCTTCGACTGCTCAGGAGGAACAAAAACTAGAGCTGAAGTCAGTCTCTGTTTGAGCGTATTGAACGCCACATCACACTCAGGAGACCAAACATACTTGACACTCTTCTGGAGGATATTGGACATAGGCTTAGCAATTTGTGAGAAGTTCTCCACGAATCTTCTGCAATAACTAGCAAGCCCAAGGAAACTCCAAAGCTACTTCACATTCTGAGGAGGTTCCCACTTCAAGATTGCCTCAACTTTCTCAGGGTGCACTTTAATTCCCTCGGCAGATATCACATGCCCAAGGTACACCACTTCATTAAGCCAGAACTCACACTTGGAAAACTTGGCATAGGATCGATGCTCCCTTAACTTGTCCAGCACAAGGCGGAGATGCTCAGCATGCTCTTCTTATGTCTCCGAGAACACAAGGATATCATCCGGATAGACCAAGACGAATTCATTCTTGAAATGAGAGAAAATGAAATTCATCATTCTTGAGAAGGTTGGAGGAGCATTCGCAAGACCAAACGACATGACGGTGTACTCATAAGAGCCAAAACTTGTCCTGAAAGCGGTCTTAGGAATGTCTTCTTCACGAATGCGAATCTGATGATAACCCATGTGAAGATCAAGCTTCGAGAAAACCTTGGCACCTTTCAGTTGCTCAAACAACTTGTTGATGTTGGGCAGTGGGTGTTTCTGATTGTCTTTTTGTTCAATGGACGGTAGTCGACACAAAGACGATCCGTGCCATCTTTCTTCTTGACAAACAAAACACCACAACCCCATGGAGAAGAACTTGGTCCGATCAGGCCCAGACGTTCTTGCTCATCTAGCTGCTTCTTCAACTCTTTCAGCTCTTTGGGGCCAAGTTTATACGGGCGCTTGCAAACCGGTTCAGTTCTGGGCTCAAGATCAATCACGAACTCGACTGGCCAGTGCGGAGGCATTCCTGGCAATTCTTATGGAAAGACATCTTCATACTCATTCTCCACTGGAATTTGAGAAATCGCTGAGATTTCACCCTTCTCATTAAGAGCAAAGAGACAGATTGTGTCATCACGAGCCACGAAAATAATCACATCTTCTGAAGGATGAGTCAGCTTGACTTCTTTTGCTTTGCAATCAATATAAGCCTTATTCATAGCCAGGAAGTCCATGCCCAAACCGAGATCAATGTTGGAATTTCCGAGAACAATAGGAGAAGCCAGAAAAGAATAACTGCCCATCTTGATAGAAACATCCAGAACAATGCGATTGGAATTCAACATCTTACCGGGCGACACCACAGACAAGGACTTAGGCAAATCTTTATAATCAAACTCATGCTTGACAAAGAAAGGGCGAGACATGAAACAATGCGATGCACCAGAATCAAATAACACTTTTGTAGGAATAGAATTAACTAAGAGATTACCCATAATCACATCATTGGACTGCTCTGCTTCAGCTGCATTCACCATATTCACTCTTGCGGTCTTGGGATTATGCTTCACCATAGCATTGCCTGGAGGCCTGACAGGAGGAGGGGGCGGAAGACGCCGCTGGTTGCACTTGCTTGCATAGTGATCCTTCTGGCCACACTTGTGACAAGTCACCTTAGAAAGCGGACGAACATTGCCTCGAGGAGGAACAAGAACTGCCTTGGACGCCTGGGGTCTCTGCTGAAATCCTGGGTTGGGTGGGTGGGAAGAACCATGACCACCAAACTGCTTCTGCTGCTGAGGAGGATGAAACGGAGGAGGATTTGGCACCCAATACTTCTGCTGCTTAGGAACCATCTGAGAGCTGGAAGAAGACGAATATGAATCCATTGAACGCTTCCTTGAGTTCTCCAACTTGAGCTGAGTTGCCTCGACCTTCAAAGCCATGTTGTAGAACTGATCAAACTCACGAGGCTCTTGAAGAACTATGCCTGGCAGAAGCTCGTCCTTGAGACCACCTCTGAACTAATAGATCATAGCCTTGTCATCTGGAACATCTTGCTTAGCATAGCGGGCTAGATTCTAGAACTCGATGTTGTACTGATAAACAGACTTGCTTCCCTGATTCAGGTGCCTGAACTTCTCACGCATCTCCTCAACAAAGCTTGTTGGAATGTAATGAGCCCTGAAGTCACGACGGAAATCGTCCCAAGTAACAACACGATCACCCCTGGAATCCTTGTATTGCTGCCACCAATCAGCTGCTTGACCCTTGAGCTGGAACGATGCAAATCTAACAAAGTCCTCTGGCCTGACATTGTTGCACTCAAAATGCTTACTCATATCACGGAGCCAATCATCAGCATCAAAAGCCTGCTCACAACAGGTGAAAGACTTGGGCTGGTTGGCAAGGAACTGATTGAGCGTCGCAGACTGAGGTTGATTCTGAAAATTCCCTTGAAAACCTTGCTGACTCTGCTCCCTTTCTTGCAACAGCCTGAGCAACATCTGAGTGTTCGCATTGGTTGCGGCCATCACAGCTTGCCAAGCTTCTGGAGGAGGAGGTGGCGGCGGCGGGGGTGGTGGTGGAGGTGGAACATCAGTTTGCTCCCCATCACGACCCGGATTGTTGTGAGTTGATGGAGCCATCCTGAAGATGGACAAAACACATCAGCACCGCATTGATAAGATGAATTGAAAAGCGTAATCAAATGCTTGAAAGAAATTGAACAAATAACATCACAGCCTTCCTACTGAAAAATTAGTAAGAATGCTTCTTCGGTTTATGATAACATCATCAGATATTAGAAGCCACTTGCAATAACAAAAAAGTATTGAGCTAAGTCCTCGGACAAATGTATATGCCCACATACATCTGAAGAAGATGATCCTAGATAACTACAAGATTTCCCACCTAAGAACTTCCGAAAACTTTCTGGTTATGCAATCCGGTGTGGGGGATACGAGGAAATATCTCACACAACTAGCAATCCTACACCCTAACTGTATCCATCCTTCAACACATAACCAGAGGCTTTCGCAAATTCATCCAACTCGAATCCTCGAACTCACAATGATACTAAACCATGGTGGTACCCCGGACGCCTCCCTAGTACTGGGTGACTCCGACCTTATCTCACCATGAAAAGTATTGAAGTAATCCCGAACATTCTCCATCCTGAGATATCAAGGAAGCTGAATAATAACGATGTGCCAACATTCCCTGGAGCTCGACTCCCTGGAAGAAATCAAGTCAGACAGGAGGCACCAAGACAGAACCCTGTCACATCGGTATCATATAGACTCCAAAATACCCGCATGATCCTAAATTTTTTTTTGAGCGAGAAGAGGAGTAGAATCAAAATTCCTAAGTCGAATACCTCACAGAGCATAGAAGAGGAGTAAAAAGAATCCTACTCTCCGATATAACTAGACTCAAAATAATTTAACTAGACTCGACTCGGTCAAATTCGATCAAGCAAAGGCTCCTATGGTCATATGGCTCTGAATACCAACTTGTCACGCCCAAGATGCGCGCCTATCCATATTAAGGCATGAGGGCCCCGCAAGGGATAGAGGCGCATCTTGTCGTTCACAAGTATAGAATCATTGCATCATACATTACAGAAGAGATGAGAATACAAGTTGGCTTACACTCGCCACATACTGAATTACAATTCCACAGAGAGTTCAAATCATCAAGATGATGACAGGGTCCGACTACGAACGAAATCAAATGATAAAACAGATGCAAATGATACTATCTCACTATCCCAAAGATCATGACCATGGTCCTCCTACTCGTCTGGATAAGGCACGTACATCCTACCTCTTTCCTCGTCATATTCCCACCGTAGCTGGGTCAGATCATCCTGCACGAACTCATCTGCACCTGTACCTGGAGTGTAGTAGTAATCTGTGAGCCACAAGGACTCAGCAATCAAGCCCCCAGGTACTGAGACTATTCAAGCTTAAAGGAAGGGATGGGGTATGTGTTTAGTTTGCAGCAGCACTAAGCATTTATGGTGACTAACTTACGTAACATGAAGTTAAATATGAGTGGCCTACGTCAATCATAACCCCACCGTGTTCTCTCTCGGATCATGTTCACGAGCAAAGACGATCACGGTTACTCACACAGTTGGTGTATTTTATTAGAGTTTACTTCAAGTTTACTATAACCAGGTGCTAAACAAATATCCAAGTTGCCACATAACCGCGAGCACGGCTTCTCGAAAAGATTTAACCCTGCAGGGGTGCTCCAACTAGTCCATCACAAATAACCACACTCCGCGGGAATATCCTCGACCACAGATCTCGTCATCATCATAGGTAACTCCAAAGGAATTCCAACACCTCTAGATACCCCGAAGAAAGTCAGAGTCCTCATGGAAGACATTCGATAAAGGTAAAACAAATCCAGCAAGACCTCCCGACATGTCGACGAACCCGATAAGAGCCGTGTATCTCGTTCTCAAGACACGATCGGATGAGCGCAGCGTATAGTGGCCTGATAGAAATCTCCCGAGTTGCCCCGGGTTGGCCCCGCACACAACTCTAGTTTGGACCAAAACTCATGAGGAGCACTGGCCCGGGGGTTGATTAATTATCCACGGGGTTGCAAAGCCCTATGCAAATTTTATTAAGTTATTAAGCAAATGTAGTACCAATGTTGGGTCTTGCCAAACAAGTTTTTAATCTCAATCGTATCAACAAGGGGGTCCCCATAACAACCCCGAGCATGTTAGGAGCGCAAAGTATGGAAAACATAACACCGGTAGCAAGAAACTATGGTGGTAACAGCGGAACAAATCACCTAGCAAAAGGCCAAGCCTTCCACCAATACCAAGATATATATGTGCATTAAATTAAATAACAGATAATATTGTGATATGACAAACCCATGTTATCACATGGACCAACCTGAACCTGCAACTAAGAACGCTATAAGAGGGGCTGAGCAGCGGTAACTTAGCCAATCAAAGGTTTGCTAGGATGTGGAGGGTTAGAGGCTATCATGGCAATTAGGAGGCTGATATTCAAGTGGTAGGTAGTGCAATTGTAAAGATAAGGACGAGAAACTAGCAAGCGAAAATAGTATCGGGATCCGGGTACGATCATCTTGCCTGTTGGTTCTTCAGTGGAACAAGTAGCGGGATCCTTGTAGTTGTACTCGCCTGGCTCTTCGTACTCAGGTTCAACGTTCGTGTCTACCCAAAATAAACAACAAGAGTAAACAAACAACCATGGTGCAATTCACAAACAAGAATGTTGCATGCTTAGGTGAAGAGTTTTAACATGGCAATCCTAACTAGTCATGTTTCACATGCAAGAGTTGGATATTAATGAATATGGACAGAACCTTAAGCTAAGTTATTTATACATGCATTAACATGGAAAATATGGATGCTTCATGTGAAAACGATGAAAAAGCATATGAAGAACGTAAGAAACGGAGCTACGGTTCTCACGTTACGCTCACGATAAGGTACGAAGGCAAAACACAAGACAACAAAACCAAGGGCTAATTCTTGGCATTCCAAGGTAGCCACTGGTTAGGTAATGAAAAACCAACCACAATATACCAAAATATCAAGCAATTCCATGGAGTATAGCTCCCACAGGACACAAAACAATAAAACAAACAATCTGCCACAAAACAGCAACATAACAACTTACACAACTCACAACTTGAGCTACAGGAATCCTACAACCACAAACAATGCACTGACAGAAACTACATAACATGCTTATCAAATTATCCAACTACACAATCTGGAAAGGAGGCACACATCAATAAGCATGAAGCTATCAAGTTGGCATGATGAAACAGTTTTCTCGGACTAAGTGAAAATAACAGTTTTCTGGAATCTGAGTTAATCTGGTAGCATGTTGACAGTAGAAGTTAAAGGTGTTAGAGACCAGTGGGGAAAACCACATGCATATACCAACAAACAAAGGTATGACAAGTGGGGAAAACCCACTAGTCACCTACACACACACTCTCCATACACACACACTACCAAGCAAGCACACACATGGCTTCATATGCCTAAGGGCATATGAGCACAACCTCTCTCATGAACATACCACCCATGAGGGGGGTGTTCATCCACACACACACTCACATGCACCATATATGCATAATGCAAATGGCACATACACACCACCTCACATGCACCATATATGCATAATGCAAATGGCACATACACACCACCTCACATGCACATGGGCACATGGGCACACACACTCACACACATGCTCATGTGTGTGTGGGTGATCATCCACACACATATGCACTCATATATGCACAAGGCATATATGCATATGCATATGACTATACACTCACACACACTCTCACTCACATACACACATGCATATGTGCACACACGCATGCACTACACATGCAACACACCTACACATACACCACCTACACACACATATACACTCACTCACATAAGTGCAATCAGCCACACACACACACTCATATATAATACAGAAAATAAAAACACACATACATGCATATATAAGCAAGGAGAAAACAAAATAAATAAAACCAAAAAGGAAGAAAAAATAAAACAAAAGGGGGGAGGGGTTCGAGTCGAACCCACGACCGCTGGTCGTTTTCCCGAGCCGGTTGCCACTCTGCCATCGACGCGGCACTTAATAGAGGAGGGGCATAGGCTCACTAATACAAACATACATGCGCCTAAACTGACAAAACTAACGGAATCGACACCTACGGCGACAAAGCATGACGGCGCACAATTCCGGTGAGCACACGGCCTCACCGGCGAGGGGAAATGGAGCAGGGGGAAGCTGCACCTATGGGCCCCGCATCCCTACGTCTAACGCCGATGAGAACGCATGGCAACATCACCTACAACTACGGCGGAGCCACGGCGGATACGAGCACGGGCTCGTCGGGCACGACGAGCTCGCGCACGCATCGGGACAGAGGGGCACGACGGAGGATCGGCTGCTCACCACAGGGTTGCCGACGGAGAAGACGATGATGGAGGGGGGGAGGGGTCGGAGACGCACGCCAGAGTCGAAGCAGGGTAAGAAGACGACGGAGCGGAACGTCTCCGACGAAGACGAAGAAGGGGCCGTCACTGCAGAGCCTGTCCGAGGCTCCTAGCGGCGGGAATTGAACGCGAGGAGGATCCCTGAGCTCCTGGACGCCATGGTCGACGACGAGGTCGACGGAGATGACGAGCAAACACCGGCGAACTACTCTGAACCCTCTGAACCTCTCACAGACACTACCTGACAGAGGAAAAGAGGAGAGGAAGGAGGGAGATGGAGGGGAGAAGGGAGCTGCGGCGGCTGGAGGGGGAAGAGGAACCCTAGCGGAGGGGGCACGCATGCCGAGGGGGTTTAAATACCCTCGAGGCTGACGGCTACGGACGACAAAAAAGGGGACGACGTAGGCACGCTCTCTCTGCTCTCTCACACGCTCACTGACGGAGAACGACGGGGCAGGTGGCCATTCCCTCGAGTGGGCTGGGCCGCGGGGAAAGCAAGGCCCACTGGCACACACACTCACCAAACAAATAAAATAGAGGAGCTTATATATTTTAAATAAAAACCTACACTCGATAAAACCTCCCAGATGAAAATAAAAGGACTTTGCAAAACAAAAAATATTTCTTACATTAGAAATAAACTGCACAATTTACTAAAAATATCAAGATGATTTTTAGGACAAGTAATTTAAATACCTTTTAAAATAGATAGCCCCCCTATTATTTAAAAACTCCAAAACATAAAAGCTCAAACAACAAAATACCAACAAGCACATGCTAAAAATATTTTAGGCTAACACTTGAACATCTTTAAACAATTTTTAAAGCAAGTTAAATCTGTTGATAAAATAACATGGGAAAATAAAGGGCATTGGATTGGGTTTTGTTGAAAAGAAAAAGAGAGGGTAAGAGAAGGAGGTGCACCACACATAAACCAACCACATCACACAACACAAGGCCACACTCACAAACAAGGTCACTACAAAAGCAAAGACATGGCATGATGGATGCATGATGCATGATGCATGAATGCAAGAACAAGACATGGCATAACAAGGTGCAAAAATCATTTCATTACTCTCATGTCAACAAGGTTCATACAAGAAATTACATGCCATAAAAGGTAGGGACAACACTTGGGTTGTCACACATTCGGAGATATATTGACATGCAACTTCCACCGTCAAATCAAATGACTTGTACTTTCATTGTCATATTGCTTTGCATGATCATATAAGTTTACATAGTATTTGTAGCAAAGCCACCGTTCATCATTTTTATACATGTTACACTTGATCATTGCACATCATGGTACAATGCCAGAGGCATTCATTTAGAGTCATACATTTTTTTCATCTTGAGTTGTAAGTAAATAAAAGTGTGATGATTATCATTATTTAGGGCACAGTCTCAGTGAGGAAAGGATGATGGAGACAATGATTCCCCCACAAGTCGGGATGAGACTCCGGACAAAAAAAGAAAAAAAGAATAAAAGGAGAAGAAAAATAAAAATAAAAGATAAAGATAAAATAAAATGAGAGAAAAGAGAGAAGGGGCAGTGCTACTACCTCTTATTCCACACTTGTGCCTCAAAGTGGCACCATGTTCTTCATATAGAGAGTCTCTTGTTTTATCACTTCCATATGCTAGTGAGACTTTTTCATTATAGAACTTGGCTTGTATATTTCGTTGACGGGCTTTCACAAATGCCTGAGGTCTTCATAACCAAGCAAGTTAGATGCACACCCACTTAGCTTCAGTTGAGCTTTCATACACTTATAGCTCTAGTGCATCCGTTGCATGGCAATCCCTACACCTCGCATTGATATCTCTTGATGGGCATCTCCATAGCCCATTGATACGCCTAGTTTATGCAAGACTTTCTTCTCTAGTTTAACCCCTTTAAAACCTAGCGCTATATTCTATTTCACCTTTATGCTATATCCATGGTTCACGCTCATATATTGCACAAGTAATAAAAAGCCGAAGCGCGTTAAAAAGTACAATCCAATTGCCTCACTTGACACTGTGGTGCTTGACATTTGTATTTATGTGGTGAGACCGGAGCCATGTTATGCTAATATGAGAAAATGAATAGGGGTTGAACATTCTTTAAGGATTGTATACTTTGAAACTAGATGATTATGTTGCTTATGTTTATAAATATTACTATATTGATGTTTATTAATTCATCATTTCTCAATGATCAAACCTATAATTGATTACATGATGGGCAACGTGTCACATCAAAAATTCTGTTTTTATCATTTCCTACACGAGGATGAGCAAGAATTAAGGTTGGGGATACTTATACGTCTCCAACGTATCTCTAATTTTTGATTGTTCCATGCTATTATATTATCACTCTAGGATAATTTTTGGGCGTTTATATACCAATTAATATGATTTTTTAGCACTAACCTATTAACCCAGTGCCTAGTGCCAATTGTTGTTTTTTGCATGTTTTTGTTTTTTCAGGTTTACAGTACCAAATGAAGTCCAATTGCCCCCTAAACTTGAATATGATTTTTTCTAGACCAAAAGAAGACCTAGAAGCTTTGGGAGGAGGCCAGAGGTTCCAAGAGTGAGGCACCACGCAATAGGGCACACCCAGGGGGTGGCTATGCCTTGTTATGTGGTGGGCCCCTTGGGCGTCCCAGGTGCCCCTCTGTGGCCTATAAATTTTCATAAATCCCCCAAACCCTAGAGAGCCCCCCGAAACACTTTTTCTGCCACCACGATTCTCTATTCCGCCATGTGCACATTTGGAGCCCTATTCCGGTGCCCTGCCAGAGGGGGGGTCAATCATGGTGGGCATCTACATCAACCTTGCTGCTTCCATGATGATGTGTGAGTAGTTCACCATAGACCTATGGCTCCATGGTTAGTATCTAGATGGCTCTCTCTCTCTTGATCTTCAATGGAATGAGCATTGCATCTTCACTTTGATATATCCGATGTAATTCTTTTGTGCGGTGCATTTGTTGGGATCCGATGAATAATGGGTTTATGTTCAGATTATTCATGAAAAAGATTTGAGTCTTCTTACAAATCTATTATGATTCTTATTTGCATGATCATTATAGCTTCGTAAATCTCTCTGGTCTATTGATTTGCTTTTGCCAAGTAGATTAATCTTTCTTCAATGAGAGGGGTGTGATTTAGTGGGTTCAATCTGACGGGTTTCTATATCCCAGTGACAGAAGGGGACAAGATACATCTTTGTATTGCTGCCACTGAGGATAAAATGATGTGGTTAATTCATATTGGTTGTGAGTTCTCTTTGTCTACATCATGTCATTGATCTCCAAGCATTACTTTGTTTTAATTAATACATGCTGGATAGCGATCGATTGGTGGAGTAATAGTAATAGGTACAGGTAGGAGTCGACCTATTTGCTTATGGATGTGATGCCTATATAGACATGATCATTGCCGTGAATAAATATTGCATAAATATGCGCGTTTCTATCAATTGCCAACGGTAATTTGTTTACCCACAGTATGCTTATTTTCATGAGAGATGCCACTAGGGAAAACTATGCCCCGGGTCTATTCACTTATAAGTTTACCTACTTTTCGATACCTTTCTGTCATTTATCTATTTTCTATTTATTATTTAATTCACAATTATCTACTACCAACCATACTACTTATAAGCTTGCAAATAACGACTCCATGGGGATTGACAACCCTCTTGCCCGCGTTAGGTGCAAGTGTTTGCTTCTTTGTGTGTAGTCACTAAAGACAGGGGTTGGTTGTTAATCCAATTGGTTCGATAAACCTTGGTTCTCTACTAAGGTAAGTACTTACATTATTGTGATGCATCACCCGTTCCTCTTCATGGAGAACCCAACGCAGATCACAAGTATCAGTGCATTGGCTCAAAAGAGAAAAGGATCCCCGAATTCTTATTGAATTACATGCCTATAAAACATCGAATCAAGAGTGGCTACACAAGAAGGCTTGGAAAGATGATTTGATCAAGAGGAAGGATATGAAAATTGAGGTGTTATTAAAGAAACATACCGATAATTCTGCTGCGATTAACTAGTTTAGCGTTAGGCAAACGAAGTTTGTGCTGAAATGTGTATTGGTAGTAGAATTATTTTCTATGTTTGTCGAGTTGTTTTCTTGAACATGCTGGTGTAGTAAAAATTCGGGATCCCTAAACATTTGGATGCAAGGCTAATTTGAAGTGGACCAGTTCATATACCATGATGTTTTCAATACCTTAAGTTTACAATTTGTAGACACCAAATAGCATATGATTTGTATTGAAATTGGATATCATGTGAATGCCTTATAAAAAGAAAGGAATGGTATCTTTTGCCAGAAACCTTTACAAACAAAGATGCATATAATGTTCACTAAATTCCATGGGGTTTAAAAGATGTCACGTGTTGACTAGATTCCAGGGGTACAAACTTGCTCAACAACCCATCATATTTGGAGATCTCTATATTATTTTATACCAATTTACCTGTGACACCCTTGATCCATGCTACAGTGATCTTGGTAATTAGGCTACAATAACCCAGGAGTTTAAGCTAATCCATTTTACTAAGCCATGCTTGATCACAATGGAGTGAAATCTCAATTGAATTCCCTAATGATTTTCAAATCTTTTAAAAAGTGGATAAAATAGTTTTGCAAACCAGAAAACTAAAATCATGGTTGGGTTATAGCTATTCATGATTTATAAAATTGATACCAACATTTATAAGGTAATTTATTGCCTCTAAATAAATTTAAGAGAGGCCAATTTTGTTAATTAAATGCCTTTTATATTATGAAAAATCCTCAGTTTTGGAGATACCTTCCAAACTTTTTGTGGTAGTGTCTAAACTTAAAACACTAATAATGGGCTAAGTACCTTATTTTATAAAAGTCTTTTGCTGCTGGATATAAAAATAAAACAGGAAACAACTAAAAGAAAAGAAAAGTACTAAAAACTACTGTGCACTTGTGCTCTAATGCCATAGTGCATCGTAGCCCAGCCCACCTTGGCCTTTTCTCCTACCTCTCGCTACAGAGAGAGGGGCAGGGGATCGTGGCTGGCCATCCACGACGCCATGGCCGGCCATGGACACGCGTCGGCCATCCCGCGTGTCCTCGCGGGGCATAAGGCCTTCCCGCGGACCCTGACGAACCCTAGCTAGCTCACTTCCCCTCTCCCCCTGTGATTCGTTTGCGTCCGAGACGCAGTCGTCGCCGCTTTCGTCGATCCCGCGGCCACCGGCCGCCCCTCGCCGCGCCAAGACGTCGAGGGGCTCCGCCATCGTCGTCTCCTTCGCCCTCGCCTAAGGGATCAAGCAGGGATAGCCCGTGCGCTCGCCATCGACCTCGCCTCTCCGCGTACACCATCGACCTTCGCCGTCGTTTGCCGCTGGTCCGGTCTGTCCCAGGTCTCCCCGACCACACCTTCGAGCTCGCGGTGAACTCCTCTGCCAGTTACCCCTCTTTTCCCTTTCGATCTGTGCCATTTACGCCGTGTTCACCGTGACCGGAGCTCCGCTCCCATGGCCGCTCGCTGTTCCCTGCTCTTGCTGATGCACTGCTTGCTGCTTAGCTTCGGCACCGCTGCTAGCCGCTACTCCATGTGCCGCCGCACTGCTTGATGCTACTGTTGTTGTGTGGCTACACCGCTGCTCCCTGCCGCTAGTACTGCTAGCTCCCGCTGCTCTACTAACTAGCTGCCGATGCCGATGCCTACTGCTGCTCTTGTGCTGCTACTGTGGCTAGTAGCTGTTGCTGTTGTTGCGCCCCGCCGCTCGCTGCTGCCGCTAGCTGCTGCTCCGGCTAGCCGTCGCCGTTGGCCGACCATGGCCATGGCCAAGTGTGCGTGAGTGTGTGCAGTGTGTGTGTGTGTGTGAGTGAGTGTGCCTGAGTGTGTGTGTTGTGTGTGTGGCCGGCTATGGCAGCCACAACCGTGTGTGGCCGGCCCGTTTGTAAATTAGTAAGTACTGGACAAGTAGGTTCGAAAATGACATTTCCATTGAATTCGTCTGTCCGATAAAAGCCAGAGACCCGAGAAATATCGTCAGATATTCTCCCGCTCCGTTTGCGACGTGTAATACTGTGTTAGTGCATGCCATTTTGCCATGTCATGCATCGTGTTATTTATTGTTTCTCCCCCCTTTTCTTACCGGTAGACCCCGAGACTGACGATGCTCCTGGATACGACTATATCACTGATGATCAGGCCTTTGCAGCAGAGCAACAAGGCAAGCAACCCCCCTGAGTATTCCGATATTGCCCATTTCTTTCCTTCTCACTCTTGCATTAGATTTTGCTACTGTATTAGCTAGCTCCTATTTCTGATGCATAGCCTGTTTTTGATAAACTACTACTATACCTGCAATCATATCAACTGCTTAGTATAGGTTGATCAATGGATCCCCTGTGACCCCCCTTAGTCCCAGTTGCTCCTGCTTCTTCATCGACGACTCGACGACTCGAAGACTCGGTCAACCGACCGACAAGCCATGTCTGCCACATTCACCGCACACCCCTTATTTGTACGACTCTGTAGAGCTACTATCGAGTACCGAGGGTGACACCTCGTGAAGTACTCATGATGCTAGCTCTATAGTGCAGCTAGTCGGTCATGGTTATCGAGGGTGATTCCTCCTTCACCACTTCCGACGATGACTCTGTCGTGCAAGCCCTCAAGTGTGGGACCCCCGAGGATGATTCCTCTAAGTCCACCTTGACAGTTTCATCAAGAGGGGCCCTTTGAGGGTGATTCCTCAGGTTCTGTCTTGATGTTTTATACACACTGTTACTATGACCTGGTTACAGAAACATGTTGGTCATGGGTCGCCCCTGAGGGGTACCCACAGATTAATTATGATGAGGCGTGGACGGGCAGGAGAGACCCTTGCCACACATCCTCGAGACAAGGTGATGAGACAACACTTCATGGGTCACGCTTGCCCCACATTAATAAAATGCTAATGGGTTGGGTATTTGATCTGACTTGGTCGTTTGGCCTATTATGCACTAACCTTCATGTGGGAGAAGTTATGGGTACTTAGCGTCGTGGTATCAACCGAAGCTCTTCGGACGTCAGCAATGGAGCGACGCGCGCCCGAGTGGTCCGCAACGGCACTGTGCTTGTTATAAGGGGTGCTAGGACTGACCTCGGCCGCCTTCACATCATGCAGGAGTGCAAAGGGCGATTGTCCCATGACCCCTGCGCGCTTAGGATTTAGACCGGCGGGTTGGCCTCTTCATCGATCCTAGTTAGGGCTACGACGTGTTGATGTCCCGTGTTCGGGCATGACCCAGGAAAGTGTGTCCGACCAGAGGTATCAAGCGTGTTGGGGAATGTGGTGCACCCCTACAGGGAAGAATTTACCTATTCGAATAGTCGTGTCCACGGTAACAGGACGACTTGGAGTTGTACCTTGACCTTCTACAACTATAATAGTGATTTTAAATTGAAATGAATGTTGGCTCCGAGATTGCTTCCTCGCAGGTAGTCGAGGAAGAATCTCTGGGCGTGGTTACTTAATAAAATTTGCTACAATAATATTTCTATATATGAGATACCAGTCTACTCTCTTCTAATGCTGCAAGATGCTAAAGATGCTAGTCTTCGATAGGACTAGGCCTTCCCACTATTCTTGCTTTCTGCTGTCGGCCCAAATATAACACCATTCCTTGATACTGATGCATACTTAGCATAGTTCTAATGTCAGTCTTGCGAGTACTTTGGATGAGTACTCACCACTACTTTGCTTTCTCTCCCCCCCCCCTCGATATGATTGCTGCGTTCAAACAACGGAGCCCTGGAGATGGAGTACGCCAGAGACGACTACTACCTCGGCGGAGCCTACTACTACGTGGAGGCCGTTGACGACCAACAGTAGGTTAGGAAGTTCCCAGCCAGGAGGCCTCGCCTCGTTCGATCCGCTGTCATGCTTGTGCTAGCCTTCTTAAGGCAAAACTTGTTTAACTTATGTCTGTACTCAGATATTATTTGCTTTCACCGAGTCATGCTTGTCGAGCTTGGTATTCGAGCCCTCAAGGCCCCTGGCTTGTAATATGAAGTTGTATGACTTTAATTTGTGTCTAGAGTTGTGTTGTGATATTGATTAGTGAGTCCTTAATCTTGGTCATACGCATTGCATGTATGTTTAGCGTACGATAGAAATTGGGGGCGTCACAAGTTGGTATCAGAGCCAACTGCCTATAGGTAGCCCCCTTTCCAACTCCTTGGCCGAAGTTGAGTCTAGTCATTGAAAAACTTTTACTAACATAGTTGTGTGGCTTACGTGCCCACATCTCAATCGGGTGGTATTAGGATCTTTTATTCCTCATCTATACTCTGGGTTGTGATCTTTCTTCTCTTTCGGGTTAAAGATTTTGCTAACTCTAACTCTAGGTTCTCGTAACTATCTCCTCCCGGAGGGCCCTCATTTTAGATGATGGCTGGATTCACCAGAAGACTTCGAAGATACTCTCTGATATTCTTCCGAGAATGTATGCTCATCGCGCTTGCGATTCCCTTCCACCGTCGACCCTTATGGATAACTATGTACAACTATCATTCATACTCATTTCTAGTTGCTCTTGTTATTAAAAGGGACATCAAATTTTCTTACTGGGGATTCGTTCGTCCTAGGTTGTCATGGGTTTTGCAAGTCCTTCGAGTTGCTATTTGATCTTTCAAAATCCAGGGTAGCCTATTGCTCTTGACCTTTATCACCTGCTAACATTGTGTTTAATTCCATATGTCTAGCAATATCCATTAAAGTCCTTTGTGATTACTATTCGACCTTAATAATTCGACTTTTGTGTGAATGCACACAATCCTCACTTGATACGCATAAATTGTCCAGCTCAGACGCCTTTCCAATTAGAACCTGGTTCTCGTTGAATCAACCTTGACTGATTGTCCATCTAAGTGCTTTCAACTTATTTGTATTTATCGGAGCATCCGATTCTGATACACCAAATTGGGAATCTTAATTCCTTTGGTTATTTGAGCATCAAATTATTGGATGTTCTATAATTCGATGCCTTGCATTCTTCTCTCTTTGATTGAGTATCGATAACCGCATCAGGTCCTTTGTGGACTGCCAGATCCATTGTTGGGTTATGATCCGATAGCGTCCTTCACATTCAAAATTATTGTGATGTTCTTCCCGGAATACATGATGCCATTTGTAAATTGGGCCTTCTCCCTCTGATAAGTTGTATCCTATGCTTTTGTCAACCATGCTCCGTTGTCAAGCATGTGTTAATTACTCTTGAAGCTTGTGGTATATATTCCTAAGATGCCCCGATGGGTTGGACCTATGCCTTCCCTAATTCGTGTGAACCCGACAGTTTTCACGAGTCATAATCTTCTGGTGTTTTGCCAGATAAACTTTCAAAACTACAACTTCATCAAAGGAGAGGAGTAAATGGAAGGTGATGCATTGATGAAGTGGGAGTCGACCTTGAACTTTGTGTTCATGCCCATGGACCCGGTGTATGTCTTATCATGGAAGCTTCTTGTAACAATAAATTTTCCCTTGGGATGATTTGATCTGGTATTTGTGATTTTGTCCTTTGCAATCGTGGTTCCGACCATGATGTTATACTTCGATTTCATTCCCAGACAAGACAAAGTGCTCGTCTTGCACAGATCAGTAAACTAGTCTGACCTCTATTCTGATCTACCTCCGAGTATTAACCTTGGTACCTTGAGAATGTCACGGAGCTATATAACTTCTTATAAGCTCCTCATCAACTATGCCATTTCTCTGATTCTAGTTTCTTCGTGTTCTGAGTTGTTGGACACTCAAGGACACCAGTAACTGAATCGAGTAGGCATTGCAATTCAACAACTCTTAGTAGTCTTGTTTTCTTAAGAGTTTGTACTCGATCATGTCCTTCCAAGCTGGTAGGCTACATCATCATCGTCATGCTAGCGCTTGACCATGCCATTTGTGCCCTTCATCCCCAGAACACACTCCCAGTAGTGCACTAAGCTTACATCGAGCTTTCAGCCTCATGTTGGATGTCTTGAGAGGCAATTTTGGTTCTGAGCTAGCACTCTAATCTGTGGTTCCAGCAACCTTTCGCCTTGCCATTTCTTTGCTTGATGTTGTCGCTGACCGATTACATCTTCAAGAGACTTCTCGACAATTGTGTCGCGATCATCATTGTCTTTCTAAGCTCTTTCATAGTATCAATTAAATTCATGATGGGAAGTAACATCCTTGCCCTTTGTAATTGGTATTGTCGTTAACGGCATCCATGCCTCCCTTCCAAACGCAGACTTGGTCTCGTTTTGGTTGAACCTTAAGTTCCTTGTTAGCCGTCTTGTGTTATGTTCTATCTTGGATTATTCCAATCTTTTTCGAGAATGACGTGAAATTTGCACACGTCTTAAAAATTCTTGACATAGTGATACTTCTTGCCATCACCTTTCATTTCTTAGTTCCTGTGTTGTTTCTAACGGAATACCAACAAATGGACTGTGATGTGTAAATTCAACACTTATGGCATAGCAACTCTATTACCTTGGAGTTAATAAACAATAAGTCCATTCTTAGTGTGTTGCCTGTTGAACCAACATTGTAACATTGGCCGTGCATTTTAGCCTAGATTTTTCTTGGGTGCACCTTTCGATTAATGTTTAAATTTGGATGTTTCCCTCGGGCATACCTCAATATATCATCTGGTTTTACCAATGCTATCACCTTGTTCACTCAATTGTGGGAATCTATTTTTGTGTCATTCTCAACGAGTTGTTGCTGAGCCCATCAGCCACCTCCTCCTCTTCTTCTTCGTGGTTCATGATGAACATTTAAGCTAGTGTTGGAAACCATGAATGCATTATCTTTGTGCCTAGCTCATGAAGAATATGTTTGTTAAAAGAAGTGTTTTTTTCTCTAAGTTCACATGCATTTTTGTTGCCGTGATTATGAGAAAATTTTATTTCGCTTCCTCTGGAATCGTTCCAATTCACTCATGCATGTGTAAAGTATTCTATGGTTTGATAGGTTTGCTACCTCACTCCATATGCATTTCCTAGAACATCAAGCCACTGATTGATTTGATCTAGGAAAGAAGTTCTACGTAAGATCTAGCCTAGACTTACACATGGAACTTTGATATCTGCTATGGTGGTTCCCAACCAAAACTGGTTTGCATTCCATTCTAAAAACCTCCACGTGGGCACGAATGTCTTGGCATTGTGTTCATATGTCTTGCAATACGACTCATGATTCAAGGTCTACTTCCATCGTTCATTCCGAGATTCTTGCAACACCATCTCGTAGGTCTGTGTTGCCACCTTTTCTTCTCAGGCTGGCTAAGTCTAAAGCATCCTGACACCAACCATATTTACATCTCAGCGGATATGATGGTTGGAACTTTTCCCAAGAATTATAATGTTGGTCTCTATGTTACTCGGTAAGGTGATGTGGCTAGCACACCTGCCTGAAAGACCTATTGTTATAATATCTTGTTCAGCAAGATTCACCTTTTCTGCCATGAGGAAATTGTAAGACTTATTTTATAAGTTGTTTTTGATGGATCCTTTGAGTTATTGAAGCCCGACCTTTATCTAATGACCATGTCGATGCTTCCCCGAAACATGGCTGCGATACTCCAATCATCAACAAGAACATTGAAAGCGCAATGCTAAATGTTTCTTGATCAATTATCCAAACGACATTGTATGGGTAATATCATGAATTCCTCCCCCTTACCTAAATGGTTATGTACTCGATGTCCTTTCACGTATATCGTGCTCTGTTTGTCTTTGGGAAAGGTATACTACTTGGGTATAAACACATCTCCATTTCCATTGGTGTTTTTACCCTTTCTTGTAATCTAACTTATCTGAACAGTGGTAATCCCCTGCTTAGGTAAACACATCGGTGATCAACTCTGTCAGTAAGGCCCTGTTACTATTGTTGATAACATTCGGGTAACCGCCGGTGGACGAAACTTCGCCTATTGGTCCGCCTCATTTCAACGAGCAGGAAAATGGTTCTATTCGCCCCCCACCCTTGGTATCCATGTTGTTGCCAACATAACTGAAAAACTATCCTCTGACACGTCTTCTATCATGATCATGCAAGATGTTACAGCTCATCCTGCTCCTGTCCCACATGGTGGTCCCATAGTCCACAGTTCCACTGGATCGAAACCTGACTCTCCCGTACCACCTTGATTCTAAAGTATCCTTTGCACTTGTCTTCATATGTAATTCCTGACTCACCATCCAAGGGATGATCTATTCTAGTATCAGATGCAATAATTATTCCCGTTGCTGTGAACCCCTCTTTCATCTACTGATCAGGCGTCGAAAGATTGCCTACCCGTTTGAAACTTTGGACCATCGCTTTTTGCTCTCAATGATTCCCCTAAGTTACAACCGGAGGAATGATTCTTGTCTTCTTCCTCGAGTTCACCGTCAGGTGCCCAACCTCATATAGCCACGTTCTTCCAAAGTTTTTCCTCATATTGCATTCGTAGAACGATGAAGATCTCGAAAGGATGACGACTTCATCAAGATGACCTGAAGCAGAATAATGAATACATCAATGAAAGGGATCAACTTCTTCGAGAAGAGCAACCAAGAATGAAAAGATCCGTTAGAATTTCGTAACCAAACTTCCCCCCTTACTTCTACCTCTTAATTCTCGGGACGATAATTTCTTTTAGTAGGGGAGAGTTGTGACACCCTAGATCCATGCTATAGTGATCTTGGTAATTAAGCTACAGTAACACATGAGTTTAAGCTAATCCATTTTACTAAGCCATGCTTGATCACAATGGAGTGAAATCTCATTTGAATTCCCTAATGATTTTCAACTCTTTTAAAAAGTGGATTAAATATTTTTGCAAAACAGAAAAATAAAATCATGGTTGGGTTATAGCTATTAACTAAGTATTTATAAAATTGAAACCAACATTTCATAAGGTAATTTATTGACTCTAAAGAAATTTAAGAGAGGCCAATTCTGTTAATTAAATGCCTTTTATATTATGAAAAATCCTAAGTTTTGCAGATACCTCCCAAACCTTTTGTGGTAGTGTCTAAAATTAAAACACTAGTAATGGGCTAAGTCCCTTATTTTATAAAAGCCTTTTGCTGCTGGATATAAAAATAAAATAGGAAACAACTAAAAGAAAAGAAAAGTACTAAAAACTACTATGCACTTGGGCTCTAATATCACAGTGCACTATAGCCCAGCCCACCTTGGCCTTTTCTCCTACCTCTCGCTACACAGAGAGGGGCAGGGGGTCGTGGCCATCCACGGTACCATGGCCGGCCATGGACACGCGTCGACCATCCCGCGTGTCCCCGCGGGGCATAAGGCCCTCCCGCGGCCCCTGACGAACGCTAGCTAGCTCACTTCCCCTCTCCCCCTCTGATTCGTTTGCGTTCGAGACGCAGTCGTCGCCGCCTTCGTCGATCCCGCGGCCACCGGCTGTCCCTCGTTGCGCCAAGATGTTGAGGGGCTCCGCCATCGCCGTCTCCTTCGCCCTCGCCTAAGGGCTCAAGCAGGGACAACCCGTGCGCTCGCCATCGACCTCGCCTCTCCGCGTACACCATCGACCTCCGCCGTCGTTTGCCGCTGGTCTGGTCCGTCCCAGGTCTCCCCGACCACACCTTCGAGCTCGCGGTGAGCTCCTTTGCTGGTTCCCGTCTTTTCCCTTTCCATCTGTGCCATTTAAGTCGTGTTCATCGGGTACCGGAGCTCCGCTCCCATGGCCGCTCGCTGCTCGCTGCTCTTGCTAATGCGCTGCTTGTTGCTTAGCTGCAGCGCCGTTGCTAGCCGCTACTCCATGTGGTGCCGCGCTGTTTGATATTACTGCTGTTGTGTGGCTGCACCGCTGCTCCCTGTCGCTAATATTGCTAGCTGCCGCTGCCGATGCCTACTGTTGCTCTTGCCCTGCTGCTGTCGCTAGTTGTTGTTGCTGTTGTTGCGCCCCGCCGCTCGCTGCTGCCGTTAGCTGCTGCTCTGGCTAGCCGTCGCCGTTGTTGTTACTCTGCTGCTGCATGTTGCCGCTAGCTGCTGCGCTGCTGGCCCTTGTGGTGCTACTGCCGTTGCGTGCTCCTCCTCCGCTGATGCTTGCTGCTGCTGCTAGCCGCTCCGCACTACCGCCTCTGCGTGCAGCTGCTGCTGGCCATGGCCGACCATGGCCATGGCCAAGTGTGCGTGAGTGTGTGAAGTGTGTGTGTAATTGAGTGTGTCTGAGTGTGTGTGTGGCCGGCTGTGGCAGCCACAACCATGGCCGCCCCGTTTTCTTCCAGACCATGCGAGAGCAAGCCATGTGTCGGGACACAACAAGCAGAGAGCCGGAGCCGCGGCGCCACCGGCGACACGCAATCACCTCCATCGGAGAGGCGTCGATGGAGACCGCTGCCACGATGGGATTGCAGGGGGGACAATGCAGTTCGCAGGCCGTGGCGGTCCTGGTACCCCCTGCCTTGGGCGAGGTGCAGAGGCTGCAGCAGGACGCAACAAAGGAGAAAAAGATGGGATCAGAGCCTCGCAGCAGGAGCAGTCCGGAGGATGCCAGCAAGGAGGAGCAGGTGATGCAGCCTGCTCAGCTGGAAGATGAGATGAGCAATGCCACGAGCATGGCGGCGCACAGCGCGGCCAGGGAACAGGCTGATGATAGGGCGCTGGCCGAGGTGCAGCGCGCTGGCAAGGACTTGGCCCCTGCTGTTCTGACTGCCACTGTGCCCTTCTTTGGGCAGGAGACACAGGAGTGGGGATGGATGGATACGATCAATTGAAATAACCAGACTTTTGGTATGATGCAGCTGTACTCCCCTGCTCGGCAGCGGTCACCACTCGGTTTCAGTCAAAGCGCAGATTGGCCAGGCAGCTCGCTGCTAGATGACATTGTTCAGGCTGCCGGAGTGGCGCCATTTTCTGCTTTGGTCACCAGCTGCTATGCACCACAACCTCAGCCTGCTGCTCTCGACTATGGCCTGGCACCAGAGGAAAGGCAATCAGAGGCATGCCCGCAGGGCCTGAGCCATAGCAACTTCGAGCTGCCACCACTGCCTCCATCGTTGGAAACCGCTCTCCCGGTCTATGGTGGGGGCGAAGCGATGACTACGCCCTTCTGGAATGCAACCTGGGGCTCTCCGGCAGCAATTGAGGCGCCGTGCTGGCTGCCCAACTGGACCACCTGGCAGCCGACCACGCCACTGGTTGGGCCGTGCTGGACCTTAGAACCAGAGGTGGTTTTCGGGCAGGGCGCTCTGCCAGAAACGTTCGGTGAAGGCATTGGGCAAGCACCTCTCAGCGATGACCAGGGGCTGGGCAGTGCTGGATGGGTGGGCAACGCAGTAGGCTATGTGCAATCACCAGAGGAGGTGCGTGCAAGGAAAGCGCTGGCCGAAGCCAATCTGTCTGGCCCTGGGCTGCTCACGGCGATCACGGAGAAAGTCTCAACTCTGGAGATTGATAAACAGCATGCTTTCATCAGCAAAATTGCCTCGCTGCTATCGAGGTCGATCCTTGGCGCCTCCCCTGTCGCGACTCCCTCACCCAGACCCCTGAGGCAACGCATTCTCAGTGTAGTTAAGGGGGCCGGGCAGAGCTCTAGGCTGCAGCGTCTGAAATCAAGCCTCTCCTCCTCTAGGCGCGCGCAGGCATCGATCAGCGTCGAGCTCGGCTTCATCTCGCGTGCCGAAGACTTCAACGACGACACACTGCTGAAATACCTACAGTTCTTCCGCTCGCCGATGCCGATGGAAAACGTGGCCAAGCTTGCAGATATTGCCGGCCTGTCCTCTCCTTCGCAGTTGCAGCTGCCCGATGCCGAGCTGCAGGCAATACTGGAGGAACTCGCGGGTAATGTCGCCTAGTTCCAGTGTCCTGTGCCCATGTTGAAATATGTGTTCAGGTGTGTAGACGTGCATGTGTTGTGTATCTGGTAGCTAGCTATGGTTGTTGTAATAGTATTCGTGTTTACCACGTTGGTGTATAGATAGAGTAGAATCCAAGTCTTATACTACCAGATTGTAACTACCACCAGATTGTAATCTCCTGTAATCTCGTTGGTCATTGCCGTATATAAACATGCACGCGTCCCTGTGGAAACACATACACTTCAACCAATTTTATATGGTAATCAGAGCCTTTCTCTCTTCCTAGATTACATCACCATGTCGCAAGCTTCCTCTTCTGCGTCCGTCTCTCTCGTCCACGTCCAGATCGCAGAAAAGCTCCAGATCGCAGAAAAGCTCACGCACGACAACTTCCTGCCATAGAAGGCTCAGGTGTTGCCGCCGGTCCGAGGAGCCATGCTCATGGGCTTTCTCGATGGATCGCAGGCAGCGCCGCCGAAGGTGATAGAGGAGGCCAAGGCGGACAAAACCGTCGAGCAGGTCCCTAACCCAGCGTACGCCGCGTGGGTTGCCCAGGACCAAAACGTCCTGGGATTCTTACTCGGGTCTCTGTCTCGGGAAGTTCTGCTGCAGGTCATGGAGCACACGACCACGAGCAGCCTGTGGGATGCGCTTCAAGCGATGTTTGCATCGCAGAGCCGCGCCCGCATCATCCAGCTCCGCACCCAGATGACAAACACACGCAAGGGGGACATGTCTACGACTGCCTACTTCACCAAGATGAAGGGCATCGCGGATGAACTCGTCGCTGCCGGGAAGAAGATGGACGATGATGATTTGATTTCTCATATCCTTGCCGGCCTCGACGCAGATTACAACCCCTCCGTGTCTGCCCTCTCTGCCAAAACCAACGATCAGGTAATCACGTTGGCTGATCTGTTCTCAGGTCTTCTCGTGGCAGAATCTCGTCTCGAGGCACAGAATCCGGTCACTGCTCAATTCTCGGTGAACCTAGCCGCCAGAGGAGGTCGTGGTGGCAGCGGGAACTACTCCAACCGCGGCAACTTCACCAACTATGGCCGTGGTGGACGCTCATCTGATGAAGGCAGGGGTGGTTTCCCCAACAACCAGCGCCAGCGCCAAGGCTTTGGCGGCAGCGACGACGGTGGTGGCTACCCGTCGAGCAACCACCAGCAACGCCAAGGTGGGGGCAATGGCTCCCACTCCAACAACTTGGTGTGCCAAATATGTGGTAAGGAGGGTCATGATGCATATAACTGCTGGAACAGATTCAAGAAAAACTATAGGAGGAAGGAGAAGAGCGCCAATGCAGCAACTACCTCTTCCTATGGAGTTGATACCAACTGGTACATCGACACCGGGGCAACTGATCACGTTACGGGCGAGCTAGATAAGCTCACAGTTCGTGAGCGCTACACCGGCAACGAACAAGTTCACACCGCCAACGGGATAGGTATGCAAATTGCTCATGTTGGTCATACGCAAATTCATACCCATGATCGTCCTATTCATCTTAAGAATGTATTGCATGTTCCATCATCCAAAAAGAATTTAATCGCTGCTCAGAAACTTGCTCATGACAACCATGCTTTCCTTGAAATTTACCCTGACTTCTTTTCTATTAAGGAACAGGGAACACGGAGAATCTTGCTGCACGCTCGGAGTAGAGGTGCCCTCTATCCCCTACGTCACACATCACCTACCCATCAGAAGCATGCTCTTGGGGTGTCATCCTCTCAGTGGCATGGACACCTAGGGCATCCTTCATTTACCGTAGTCGATCAAGTTATCAGGAAACATAGTCTTCCAGTGTCAAATAAGAGTCATGAGTCAGTTTGTGATGCCTGTCAAAAGGCAAAAAGTCATTGGTTACCGTATCCTCGGTCTACTAGTGTATCTAGTGCTCCTTTAGAGCTCATTTTTTCGGATGTTTGGGGTCCTGCTATTCCTTCTGTTGGGAGATTTACCTACTATGTTAGTTTCATAGATGATTTCAGTAAATTCACGTGGATATATTTGCTCAAGAACAGATCTGAAGTGTTTCAAAAATTTCATGATTTTCAGCAACGTGTTGAACGCTTGTTTGATAGAAAAATTCTTGCCATGCAAACCGATTGGGGTGGCGAGTATCGCAAGTTAAATTCCTTCTTTGAGCACATTGGTATCTCCCATCATGTGTCATGTCCCCATGCTCACCAGCAAAACGGCTCTGCTGAACGTAAACATCGTCATATTGTCGAAATAGGTCTTGCTTTACTAGCTCATGCTTCCATGCCTCTAAAGTTTTGGGATGAAGCCTTCAGTACCGCCGTATATTTGATAAACCGCTTGCCTAGCAAAGTCATCCAATCTCAAACACCATTAGAACGCCTTTTCCACCTCACACAGGATTATTCGTTTCTTCGTGTCTTTGGATGCGCAGTATGGCCTAATCTTCGTCCCTTTAATAAGCATAAACTCCAATTTCGTTCCACCCGATGCGCGTTTCTTGGGTATAGTCCTATTCACAAGGGATACAAGTGTCTTGACATATCTTTTGGTCATGTCTACATATCCCGTGATGTCGTTTTTGACGAAGCCATTTTCCCTTCTCCGAACTCCATGCCGATGCCGGTGGTCAACTTCGTGCAGAAATTCTTCTTTTGCCTCCCACACTTCTCAATCGGTCCAATTCTGATCATGGGCTTGATTTGCCAAATGACAATGTAGCAGTTCCTAATCT
Source organism: Hordeum marinum (assembly GCA_022496015.1). Classification (NCBI taxonomy): domain Eukaryota; kingdom Viridiplantae; phylum Streptophyta; class Magnoliopsida; order Poales; family Poaceae; genus Hordeum; species Hordeum marinum. The sequence goes on from CM039678.1 coordinate 279,390,294, forward strand.
ATCTAATCAAAATTCAGAGTCTACAAGTGTGCAGGATTATGATTTCATGCAGAACAGCCATACTGCCACAGAAGATCAGGGGGTGGATCCCGAAGCTACACGATCGGACGTGCGATCCCAGGAACCTGGCGGTGGCTCCGCGCCCGCTTCGGCATGCTCAGCGCCCGCTTCGGCGTAGCTGGTGGCCCACCACGACACGGCGTCGTCTGGCGGAGAGAGCGGCTCCCCACCATGTGGCAGCGGCCCATGGGCTGCAGCAGGCGATGCTTCACCCGCGTCTTCTGCCCAGTCGGACACTGGGTCCCTTGTGGTCGTAGGATCTCCTGTGGTTACGCCACCGCAACCTCCACCGCCTCCAGTTATTTCCAGACCATCTACACGCCTACAAAAGGGTATTTCCATGCCAAAAAAATTCACGGATGGTACTGTACGTTGGTTACAGTTTTGTAGCTCAGGTGAACCAGAAAATGTGCGGGAAGCTTTAGCTGATCCGCGGTGGACAGAGGCGATGAATGAGGAATACTCGGCTCTCATGAGAAACAAGACTTGGCATCTTGTACCGTATGAGAGGGGAAGCAATTTGATAGATTGCAAATGGATATATAAAATAAAGAAAAAGTCTGATGGTTCCATTGATAGGTATAAAGCACGACTAGTTGCCAAGGGGTTTAAACAAAGGTATGGAATTGACTATGAGGACACTTTTAGTCCTGTGGTCAAAGCTGCTACCATCAGATTAATTTTGTCTATTGCTCTTTCAAGAAATTGGTGCATGCGACAACTCGATGTACAGAACGCGTTTCTTCATGATGTTCTGGAAGAGAAGGTGTTCATGAGACAACCTCCAGGATATGAGGATCCTGATAAACCTGGATATGTATGCAGGTTGGATAAGTCTTTGTATGGACTGAAACAAGCTCCACGCGCATGGTACTCCCGGTTGTCCACAAAACTACAAACACTTGGTTTTGTTCCCTCGAAGGCTGATACATCATTGTTCTTTTTCAACAAGAATGGTGTGGTTATGTTCATGCTTATTTATGTTGATGACATCATCGTTACTAGCTCCTCACCAAAGGCTGTTGAAGCACTCCTTCAAGATCTTCGACAAGATTTTGCCTTGAAGGATTTGGGTCAACTCCATTATTTCCTTGGCATAGAGGTTAAAAAGGTAAAAGATGGTATATTATTGACTCAACAAAGATACATAGAAGAGATTCTAACAAGGGTAGGTATGAAGCATAGTAAGCCTGTTCCAACACCGTTGTCTATCTCTGAAAAATTGTCATTAACAGAGGGGGAGTCACTTGGACATGACGATTCTACCAGGTATAGAAGCATAGTTGGTGCATTGCAGTATGTCACGTTAACTAGGCCAGATATAGCTTTCTCTGTGAACAAAGTATGTCAGTTTTTGCACTCGCCTACATCTGCTCACTAGACTGCAGTTAAAAGAATTCTCAGATATTTGAAGTACACACCAAGTCTTGGTCTTAAGCTTGTTAAGTCTGGCTCTATACTTGTAAGTGCCTTCTCCGATGTTGACTGGGCAGGATGTCCAGATGACAGAAGATCAACCGGTGGCTTTGCAGTCTTTTTTGGTTGTAACCTCATTTCATGGAGTGCTCGCAAACAGGCTACAGTGTCTCGGTCAAGTACTGAGGCTGAGTACAAGGCATTGGCAAATGCAACAGCCGAGGTAATATGGATACAAACATTGTTGAGGAAATTGGATGTTAAACATTTGGCTGCATCATTGTGGTGTGATAATCTTGGGCAACATATTTGCCAGCCAACCCAGTATTCCATGCGAGGACAAAGCATATTGAAGTAGACTATCATTTTGTTCGAGAGAGAGTAGCTAATAAGCTACTTGATATCCGTTTTATCCCCACAGGTGACCAAGTTGCAGATGGTTTCACCAAAGCATTGTCTGTAAAACAGCTGGAAGCTTTCAGGCGCAATCTTAAGTTAGATAAGTTGTGATTGAGAGGGGATGTTGAAATATGTGTTCAGGTGTGTAGGCGTGCATGTGTTGTGTATCTGGTAGCTAGCTATGGTTGTTGTAATAGTATTCGTGTTTACCACGTTGGTGTATAGATAGAGTAGAATCCAAGTCTTATACTATCAGATTGTAACTACCACCAGATTGTAATCTCCTATAATCTGGTTGGTCATTGTCATATATAAACATGCACGCGTCCCTATGGAAACACATATGCTTCAACCAATTTTATAGCCCATTAGTTGAAGCCTCCTAGCTCCTATGATTAGTTGCTTTATGAATTGCTTATGTGTGCGCCGTTTGGCTGCCTGGCGAGCCCTTGGTCTCGTCCTGTATCTTGTGTGTTGGCTTTGGTCTGACCTATGCCGTACTATGGCCTTTCTGTTTCCTACTGAAGTCTGTTTTAGTTTACTGATGCTTAGCTACTATCTGAACCTGCGCGCCAATATGGCTGCCTAGCGAGCTATCGCCCTACCTTGTAATCAGTTGGTCGTGGCTATCAAGGCCCAGCTACCTACTCCGTGTGTTTGTATTGTTTGCTCATGATTGAACATCTTTCGTTGATCAATTGGAACGTGAGGGGCCTTAATGACAGGGCAAGGCGCGCGACTGTTCGCCTATGATTGATAGCATGGCATGCTCGTTTGTGTGCATTCAAGAATCAAAGCTGTCCGCTACCACTGACATGGATTGTGTGGAGATCGTGGGACACGGTTTGATGAACACGCGGCTCTGGATGCCGATGGTACCCATGGTGGTGTGCTACTATGCTGGAGATCAGCATCGCACGCTGCTAGTAATATCTCGATCAGGGATTTTTTGATTACGGTTTGTTTCACCCCAACGGATGGCGGTCCTGCCTGGTCCACAACGGTTTACGGGCCGCACGACGACGCTCGCAAGCCTACTTTCTTGGCAGAACTTGCAGCGATCCACAACACAATGAGTGGGCCGTGGATGGTGATTGAGGATTTCAACCTTATTAAGGATCCACAGGATAAGAGCAACAATAGAATCAACCGACGTTGGATGAACAAGCTTCGTCGTACTCTAAATTTATCAAGCCTGCACGAAATCCAGTTGATCGGACGCCGTTTCACTTGGAGCAATGAGCAGGTCTCTTCGACTTTGGTGCGCCTGGACCGCGCGTTTTGTAACGTTGATTGGGAGCTGCTTTTCCCCGGTGCTAAGCTTCTGCCGCAATCATCCACCATATCGGACCATTGCCTTCTCCTCCTGGTGAATGATATTATCACTAACATAAATAGGCGCTTCCGCTTTGAGGCATACTGGCAACACATCCAGGACTTCCATGAGGTGGTTGATGAGTCATGGAACTTGCCAACCAGGAACTCTTCTCCGATCACAAGACTAAGCACAAAGCTATACAGACTCAGCAAGGCCCTGCGCTCATGGAGCAAGATGCTAGTGTGGGATATCAAGAAACGGTTTCTGATTGTAAATGAGATCACTCTACAATTAGACATGGCTCAAGACTTCAGACCGTTGAGCTCGGAGGAGAAGGAGCTGAGATCAAAATTGAAATCTAGGTGCATGGGACTCGCTGTCCTCCTGAAAATCAAATTGCGGCAACGAAGCAGAATTCTATGGCTTAAAGACGGAGATGCAAACACGAAATTCTTTCAAAGGAAAGCCAACGCAAGACATAAGTGAAACACAATCCACATGCTGCATGGACCGAATGGACCGGTTTCCTCCTCCGATGAGATGGGCGCTCTGGCACACACATATCTCCAGAATATTTTTGGAAAGGAACAACCCAGGCCCATCACGTTGAATTGGGATGAGCTGGGCCTGGAACACATGGACCTTTCTGATCTAGAGGAAGAGTTCACGCGAGAGGAAATCAAAAAAGCAATTGATGAGATCCCGACGGACGAAGCACCCGGGCCTGATGGTTTCTCCGGTGGCTTCTTCAAGAGTTGCTAGGAAACCATTAAGCAAGATCTGCTTGAGGCTCTCATGCAGCTTCACCGAATGGACAGTAAAGGCCTGGCCCGTTTGAACACCGCCATCATTGTGCTGATCCCAAAAAAACAAGGGGCGGATTCGCTTCAAGAGTTCATGCCGATCTCACTGCTTCACAGTCTAATTAAAATCTTTTCTAAGATCCTCGCAAGCCTTTTAGCTCCAAAACTGGAGGGGCTAGTCGATCAATGCCAAAGTGCATTCATCAAAAGGCGCTGCATACAGGAAAACTTTTTGTTCGTGCAAAGCACAATTCGGAAACTGCACAAGCAGAAGAAACCATCAATTCTACTTAAGCTAGACATCACCAAAGCATTCGGTTCTGTCTCTTGGACTTACTTGTTGGAGATGTTGGAAGCTAGAGGTTTTGGCACGCGGTGGCCTGAATGGATTGCCATGTTGCTTAGAACATCCTCATCACGGGTGATCATCAACGGTCAATGTACCGAATTCATTCAACATCAACAGGGGCTGAGGCAAGGGGACCCAATATCACCCTTTCTTTTCATTCTTGCAATGGATCCCTTGCAAAGAATGTTGAACCTAGCCACCACGGGTGGGGTGCTCAGCAAACTTCCAAGAAGGGTGCCGTTCTTGCGTTGCTCTTTCTACGCGGATGATGTGGCCATGTTTATGAATCCGAAGGAGGATGCCACGATGATCCAATTAATTCTCACATGCTTCGCTCAAGCGTCAGGCCTTCGAGTTAATGCAAGCAAGAGCTTTGCCCTCCCTATCAGATGTGGCTCATACAATCTGGATGAGATCCTGGCTCCCCTTGCTATCCCGCGTAAGAGTTTTCCGATCACATACCTGGGAATGTCGCTTTCTCTAAGGAACCTTACCAAGGTTGATCTTGATCCACTGATCGTCAAATTTGGAAACAAAACTGCCACATGGAAGGGTGAGCTCATGGCAAAGAGTGGGCGCCTTGTGCTCCTTAAATCTGGCTCACTACACTTGCAATCTTCATGATGACGGTGCACAAACTGCCAGCTTGGGTACTGAAGCGGCTAGTTCAGTTATGTCGTGCATGGCTATGGGTCGGGGAGAACACCTGCATCGGGAATAAATGCAAGGTGAGCTGGAATCAGATCTACCGACCGAAACATCTAGGCGGCCTCAGTGTGCTAAACCTTGCCAAATTCAGCTCTCCTCTTCGCCTACGCTGGCTGTGGCATGCATGGCAAGATCCTCCTAGGCCTTGGTTGCGCATGCCCGTGCCATGTGACAATCAGGACAGGGCGCTTTTTGCAATGGCAACGGAGATCACAATCGGAGATGGAAGTAAAACTAGCTTCTGGAATGATAGATGGCTGGGCGGACAGTGCCCAAAAACCATTGCACCATCACTGTTTGCCATCGCCACTCGGAAAAATCGAACGGTTAAGGAAGCGATGAATGGGGAAACTTGGTTATCTGTCCTAGCTAAGGGCCTAACCGATGCAATGCTTCCGGAGCTTACGAGCTTGGCGGTGTGGCTAGATGAAGTAATACTTAGGGAAGGACTGCCAGATACCATCACATGGCGGTTTACACCGTCCAAGGAGTACTCGGCGCGCTCTGCCTACCTGCTGCAGTTCGAGGGAGCTATTCCCATGGAAGGTGTCAACCTGATCTGGAAGGCATGGGCACCGAGCAAGTGTCGTTTTTTCTTCTGTGGATGGCCATGTTGGGCAGGATTTCTACGGCGGACGTGTTGCTGCGGCGCGGATGGGAGAACAATTATTTCTGCCCCCTCTGTGAGCGCAACCTTGAGACCGCTTCGCACCTGCTATTTGAATGCTCTTGGTCCAAATTTTGCTGGCAGAAGATCGCGACGCTGTTGCAATTGCCAACGCTTGTTCCGGATTCCTGTAACGAAGCAAACAACATCAAAGACTGGCTAGTGGACTGCTTTGATCGCGCCTCAAAGGACAAGCGGAAAGCAACCCTGTCTATGATACAACTGCTGGCATGGGAAATATGGAGAGACGGCAATCGGTGGACCTTTCGGAAAGAGGTCATGGGGCATGAAGCCTTCATGCAAAGAGTGAGGGATGAAATTAAGCTATGGAACATGGCTGGAGCGGGAATTCCTTTCGATCCAGGCTGAGCATGTCACTCTAATTTTTTCCTCCCGCCTTCATTTTCTTCTTCTTTTTTGGCCCTCGTCCTTTCCTTCGTTGAGCCTACGAGGCGCTAACCCTTCTCGGGTTCCCCTATAACTCACGGCTTTCTTCGCTCCATCTTATCAATGAATTTGGGCATGACCCAACATCAAAAATAAAATAAAATTAGTATGTACTAGATACGTAAGCTAACAAATGACATGTGGGTCCCCTTTAACTAGATTACATAAATCATTTCAGAAATTTAACAAAAACCCTGACACGTGGGACTCACAACCCTGTCCACTTTGACCAGTCATTTTGACTTGGTCAATTCGGATTATTTAAATATTTATTTTAGAAATTCCTGAATATTGATTAATCTTTGTAAAATCATATAAAATAATCTGTAGTTTGGATGGAACAAATTTATAAATGAAAGTTGCTTAGCAAAATCCCACGAATCCAAATATGCGGTCCGTTTGTCTGTCACGTGCTCCTATCATAACAAACATGGAACTTTTACGTCGAATTTGTCTGTCCGGTAAAAGCGAGAGACTCGGGAAATATCATCAAATATTCTTCCGCTCCGTTTGCGATGTGTAATACTGCGTTAGTGCATGCCTAGCTTTGCATTTTCCCATGTCATGCATCGTGTTGCATCTGTCTGCTTTGTATTTATTGTTTCTCCCCCTCTTCTTCCCGGTAGACCCGAGACTGACGATGCTACCGGGTACTACTACAACACTGACGATCAGGCCTTTGCAGCAGAGTAGCAAGGCAAGCAACCCCCCCCCTTGAGCATTCCGATATTGCCCATTTCTTCCTCTCACTCTTGCATTAGATTTTGCTACTGTATTAGCTAGCTCCTATTTCTGATGCATAGCCTGTTTTTGATAAACTGCTACTATACCTGCAATCATATCAGTTGCTTAGTATAGGTTGATCAATGAATCCCCTGTGACCCCCTTAGTCCCAGTTGCCCCTGCTTCTTCACCGACGACTCGACGATTCGAAGTCTCGGTCAACCGACCGACAAGCCATGTCCGTCACATTCACCGTACACCCGTTATTTGTACGACTCTGTAGAGATACTATCGAGTATCGAGGGTGACACCTCGTGAAGTACTCATGATGCTAGCTCTGTAGTGCAGGTAGTCGGTCGTGGTTATCGAGGGTGATTCCTCCTTCACCACTCCCGACGATGACTCTGTCGTGCAAGCCCTCAAGTGTAGGACCCTCGAGGGTGATTCCTCTAAGTCCACCTTGACGGTTTCATAAAGAGGGGCCCTTTGAGGGTGATTCCTCAGGTTCCGTCTTGATGTTTTATACACACTGTTACTATGACTTGGTTACAAATACATGTTGGTGATGAGTCGGCCCGGAGGGATACCCACGGATTGATGATGATGAGGCATGGATGGGCAGGAGAGGCCCTTGCCACACATCCTCGAGACAAGGCGACGAGACCGCACTTCATGGATTGCGCTTGCCCCGCATTAATAAAATTCTAATCGGTTGGGTATTTGATCTGAGTTGGTCATTTGGCCTATTACGCAGTAACCTTCACGTGGGAGAAGTTATGGGTACTCAACGTTGTGGTATTAGCCAAAGCTCTTCGGACGTCAGCAATGGAGTGGCGCACGCCCGAGTGGTCCGCAGCGACACTCCGCTTGTTATAAGGGGTGCTAGGACTGACCTCGGCCGCCTTCGGGTTGTGCAGGAGTGCAAAGGGCGATTGGCCCATGACCCCTCTGCGCTTAGGATTTAGACCGGCGGACTGACCTCTTTATTGAGCCTAGGTAGGGTTACGACGTGTTGATGTGCGAGGCCGGGCATGACCTAGGAAAGTGTGTCCGGTCGGAGGTATCAAGCGTGTTGGGGAATTTGGTGTACCCCTGTAGGGAAGAATTTATCTATTCGAATAGCCGTGTCCATGGTAACAGGACGACTTGGAGTTGTAGCTTCACCTTCTACAACTATAATCGTGAATTTAAATTGAAATGAATGTTGGCTCTGAGATTGCTTCCTCGCAGGGAGTCGAGGAAGAATGTCTGGGCGTGGTTACTAAATAAAATTTGCTACAATAATATTGTTATATATGAGATACCAGTCTACTCTCTTCTAATGCTGCAAGATGCTAAAGATGCTAGTCTTCAATAGGACTAGGCCTTCCCCCTATTCTTGCTTTCTGCAGTCAACCCAGATATAACCCCATTCCTTGATACTGATGCATACTTTGCATAGTTCTGATGTCAGTCTTGCGAGTACTTTGTATGACTACTCACCGTTGCTTTGCTTTCTCTTTCCCCCTCGATACAATTGCTGCGTTTAGACGACGCATCCTCGGAGATGGAGTACGCCGGAGACGACTACTCCCCCGGTGGAGCCTACTACTACGTGGAGGCCGTTGACGATCAATAGTAGGTTAGGAGGTTCCTAGGCAAGAGGCCTCGCCTCGTTCGATCCGCTGTCATGTTTGTGCTAGCCTTCTTAAGGCAAAACTTGTTTAACTTATGTCTATACTCAGATTTGTATTCGAGCCCTCGAGGCCCCTAGCTTGTAATATGAAGCTGTATGACTTTAATTTGTGTCTAGAGTTGTGTTGTGATATTGTTTAGTGAGTCCCTAATCTTGGTCGTACGCATTGCGTGTATGTTTAGCGTACGGTCAAAATTGGGGGCGTCACATTACCTTAACTACATAGTAAAGAGCTAGTAAAGAGATGAAAACTATGATAAGTGCCACCATGTATCTGCTTTTCACCCCTGCCTTCACTTTAATTCCTTGTATGACTCTTGCTTTCTCCTCTCCATCCATTTCCAGCTCCTCTACCAAATGATCAAATATGGCTAGATCAGTCTCTTTCAACTTTCATTGCGAGAAATTCTCATTTTTCCACAATAGTACGCTTCGAATCAATAATCAATCTATTTTTAGTAGCTCATTCAACACCCAAATTAGCCACCTTCTCCTCCAATGCCATCTTCTCTCTACCCCACTAAATTGACTCATCTTGGTATGCAATATACCAAGGATCATCAGCCAGCCTATTAAACTGTAATAATCCGTCAAAAAGTCAATTAACTACGCAAATTAAATAAGGTATCATTTAGATAGGCCACGAGCGCTAACTACGTGAACCTCCTCTACATCTGGTGTAGGTGAGCGTGGTCAAGGTATGATCAAATCGCCACCCTGCCGCTATAATCGCTTCGACCGGATATTTACCGCGACGACACCCCTAAAATGAGGTGAAGAGATGAGATTAAGGGAAAGGGTCTAGAAGCACCTGAATAGGAGGATTGGGATCCGAGAGCTTAGCAAGAAATGTCGCGTGGCTGTCGGTGGCTATCTTTGACGCGACAGAGCAAATCCAGATGGTGGGGAGGGGTTGGGGCAGTAGCTCTGCGTGCGGCATGTTGGTCTAGAGGGATAATGCAGGAAGAGAAATAATGCTGGTTTTGTGGCAAATGTGCACCGCCACCGGCTGTTGATCTGTGCCAAAATCAGATCCGGTGATGCACGCAAGCTTCGACCATGGCTATGGCTGCTCTATGGGGAAGGTGCTCCAGGTTGTGCATGGTCGGCCGTTTGCAAATGCAAGAGAAAACATGCCCCACATGTCATATGCAATGTCGGCCCACCTGTCATAAGCTGCCTCGGCCCGACCTGTCATAAGTTGCCCCGTCCCCACAAGTCAGGACCTTAATACATTAGCGCTATGGGGAGATAGTGGACAGTCCCCACCTACCAGGGTTTCAAGCGGTCCCACATGTCATATGTTGCCTCGACCCCACATGTCAGGATTCTACCGCGTCAACACTGTGGTGAGAGAGATTCGAGCGACCCCACATGTTAGGATTCCATGGCGTCAACACTATGGTGAGATAGAGTGGAGTGGCCCCACATGTTAGGATATGACTCGGCCCCACTGATATGTCTCAAATATATCCATAATTTTTTCTTGTTCCATGCTGTTATATCATCAATCTTGGTCGTTTTTCAATCATTTTATAGCAATTTTATATCATTGTTTTGGGACTAAACTATTGACATAGTACCAAAGTGCTAGTTGCTATTTTTGCTTGTTCTTTACTTCGTAGAAAATCAGTACCAAACGAAGCCCAAACATCGTGAAACTTTTTGGAGATTTTTTTGGGCCAAAAGACATCTAGTGCACCAGAGAAGTGCGAGAGGGGAGGGCGGAGGAGGCCATAACCCACCAGGGTGCGCCAGAGGCCCTCGCGCAGCCTGGTGTGTTGTGCCCTCCTCGGGACGTCTCTCCACTGACTATCGCCTTTATAAATGCCCAAATATCACAAAACCCTAGGGGGTTGACGAAATACAATTCCAGCCGCCACAAGTTCCAGAACAACGAGACCCAATCTAACACCATCATAGAGGGGTGCATCATATTCATGGGTGCCTCTCCGATGATGTGTGAGTAGTCCACCATAGACCTACGGGTCCATAGGCAGTAGCTAGATGGCTTCCTCTATCTATTTTGATTATTAATACAATGGTCTCTTGGAGATCTATTTGATGTAATCACTTTTGCGGTGTGTTTGTTGGGATTTGATGAATTTTGAGTTCATGACCAGTTTCTATCCATGAATATGATTTGAGTCATCTTTGATCTCTTATTTGCATGATTACTCATAGCCTCATGTTTCTTGTTTGAATCTTTGGTTTAGTTAGGCCAACTGCATCGATTTTTCTTGCCATGGGAAGAGGGGCTTTGTGATGGGTTTGATCTTACGGTGTCCTTTCCTAATGACCCAAGGGGCAACAAGGCATGCATGTTCCGTTGCTATTAAGGTGTCACACCCTGTGTTTTGACTCATGACTAAGTTAACATGACTCAAAAATTAGGGCCAATTAAAACTTTTTGAGTGCATAGGAATGCTTGACTTGTGTGTTATTTGCTTGCTTATCTGATTGCTTGCTAGTGCTCTATAATTCATAATACATCCTCCTACCCTCAAGAACTCTTTTCCTTGATCACAACTCTTGTCCAATGATCATGCCATGTGAATAGGACTTAGAAATATTTTTACAAAATTTTAATTTGGCCAAAAAGCATTTATTTAAATTAGGTTTTCAAAACCCCTCATTTGAGATTTGCACTGCAAGTCCCCAAATTGGGTGGATCCTCTTTACCCAAATGCTTTATTTGAAACCCACTATATATATGACTTCCCCAAAACACCAAATATTATTTTTAAAGATTATTTAACTATTTTATTTAAGGCTAGAAATGGGCTTTTATAGGAAATATATATATAAGATGGTACCTTCGATAAAAGGATGAGTTATTTGGAGTAATCGGTAGGACTATCGGTATCTAAGAAATGTGCTTAAGGATAAGATGATAGACATTCACTCACATCCTAAGCTCCTTGAAACATCTAAGCTTTAGCGAGCCACAAAGTGGTCAGGTTATGACCATAGGACTTGGCTCCAAGTCATTTGACTATGGTCGGTACTCCACCCCGACCTCCACCAGACATGTTCATATGGAAGGTGGCCACATGGACCTGTATTAGGTTGGACCACAAACCCGTGGACATGTGACCACCCAGAACAAACGACCGCCTCTATCACACATCCCTTGAGCAATGTGTTGATGTGGTATTTGGAGGAATATGTTGTTATCCTCATGGATGACATACTTATTTACCCAATGAGAAGAAGGAACACCTTAGTCCCGATCGGACAAGCCCCAGGAACACCCATTACCATGCCTCTCGAGTATAAGGTCTCACCATAAAAGAGTTGGACTCCACGAAGCACCCTCCCTACAGAAGAAGACTTTCTTGCCCAAAAAAGATGAAGAACCACTACGATTGCGGAGCCACGACAACGACGAACAAGAATCAAAAGAAGCCAACCACCACTCCTCTGCCGGCAACATCAACTAGACTATATCAAGAAGCACCAACGTCCAAGCACGATGAAGCCCTTGCACATCAAGAGGGTTGAAGAACCCCTTGTTTTGACTGGACATCCATCAGTTCCTGACTAGTAAGGGACCTAGGAGCTGATAACCCCCCTCACACCACCACATTGATGGTGTACGATGAGCATGACATCCCTACTCCCTTCAGATGCCTGGAATGGGATGGGCGACTGTCATGACTTCGTTATCAGGCCTTTTTAAACAATCTAGGGCATAAACTGTGACTCGGCCATGGTAAGCCACCTGTCAAAGGTAGTTCACCCCACTTGCCAAGCGTCAGACCTTGGGGATTAGGTGGTTCATCTATACTATAAATAGTCAGCTTATCTAGAACTCCACTGAAACCTTCCCAGATGGTAGAACCCGTTTTGACACCAAGTCTCTAAGCTCCGTCTTAGGGGCGAGACTCAACGCATACCTTTCCACGGAGAGACGAGTAGACCAAATACTCAAAGACCATCCAGAAACATGTGTCCATGGCGAAGAAGACAAACGACCAAAGAAGAATCAAGAATATACGTTGGCAACTTACTCAAGCAGAAGATCTAGAAGAGAAGCCCATGATGACGCGCTTCAACACTCTCAAGGATGAAGACCACAAGCATCGGAAGATCCACTGTTCGAATAGAGTCAGCAACTCCCCGTCAAGGGAAGCTACACCTATGCTCGACCCTTCTATTCTAACGTGAGACATATTAATGTCACTAACCAACACGAGCAACCTCAGGACCAACACACAGACACACTGCTTGGCCACGTATTCCGACCTTGGAATACACACGCAAGCCAGGCCTTGTGAGAACCTCGTTCACCAAACCCTTGACCATTAGGCGAGCCTAGCATTCTACGAGAACCCTGTTCACCCTTAGACCAAGTCAATGGTGCACTCAAAAACATATCATCAGGCACTTCAAAATCCATAAGGACAACCACGCTGGAGCAGAAGCCACATGGGAACGTGAAGACTACCTCCCCTCCGAATTTCCGCATCTCATCTACGCCCAACCTAGGAATCTCGGGGACGAGATTCTTGTAAGGGGGTAGGTCTATCACACCCTGTGTTTTGACTCATGACTAAGTTAACATGACTAAAAAATTAGGGCCAATTAAAACTTTTTGAGTGCATAGGAATGCTTGACTTGTGTGTTATTTGCTTGCTTGTCTGATTGCTTGCTAGTGCTCTATAATTCATAATACATCCTCCTACCCTCAAGAACTCTTTTCCTTGATCACAACTCTTGTCCAATGATCATGCCATGTGAATAGGACTTAAAAATATTTTTACAAAATTTTATTTTGGCCAAAAAGCATTTATTTAAATTAGGTTTTCAAAACCCACTGATTTGAGTTTTGCACTGCAAGTCCCTAAATTGGGTGGATCCTCTTTACCCAAATGCTTTATTTGAAACCTACTATATATATGACTTCCCCAAAACACCAAATATTATTTTTAAAGATTATTTTACTAATTTATTTAAATGCTTTTTCTTAAGGCCAGAAACGGTATTTTTTGGGAAAAAAATATTTAAATGCTTTAAAAATATTTGAGAAAAAAATAAGGAAAATCAGTGGACATATCTTGTCCATATATAAGAGTTTCAACACATGGTCATGTTCAAAGTATTGGACAAAACCCTTCAAAACCATTTCTTCCTATTTCAAGCATTTGAAATATTTCTATAAGAATTTTTCTCTAATAAATCCAGGAAAATTCTATCATGTCACATATGATATATGTGGTCATATTGCCAAGTTTCATCTCAATCCCAATTGTTTTGGTTCACCAAAATATCCTAAAACCATTCCTGTCCAGAGCCAAATTTGATCAACTTGACATTGTGAAGTTTCTCTTATTGATCCCAAACTTTGTGGACATGTTCTAATCCCCAAATAATGATGTTACACCAAGTTGTGAATCAAGGAGATTAGTTTAACCCAATTGGATCTACAGAAACCTGATTCCGTTGAATCCTAGGGTTTACCATGTTTACATTGCAAACTTTTAGAAAATCATCTCCAAACTTGTGATCAGGACCAAATGGACTTACCATTTACCCCTGGTAAATCTCAAGGTCATAGGATTCCTTTTCCTAGCCCTATGACAGCACAAACACCTTCAACCATAAACTAGTGGACAAGCTTAGTTGACCCAAACAGATTCCCCTTGCCTCCAACTTCTTACCACAGTATGTTCTAACCCGAATTTACCTCCAGTAACCTTGCCATGGCCTCTGATAAATTATTCGGGGGGGGGGTAACTCTCTCTTTTCCCTCTCTTTTTACCATGTCAAGGCCTATTATTCCCCTCCCCCACTATTCTGTTCATGCTAATGACCCCAAACTTTTCTACAACCTCACTTGCATACCTATGCATCAAACCAAACCCAAACATGGTAGGCTTTTGTGGGAAATGTGAATAGTCCATCTAAACCTACATTATGGCAACCAATGGCTTTATACTACAAGTACCTATTATACTTGTCTCCCCGAACTAAAACTTGAGGTGTTAGTACTCCTTCCATACCTAAGAAACCCACACAACACTTTACCCCCTAATCTCTTCAGTAAAACCCCCTGAGCTAGCCCCCAAGTTTTCTGCTGCAAACTTGTCCCTAGTGGAAAACCACCCACCTAGATCCATAGGCAATGAAACCCCACCACTGCTCTCGTGCATGCATGCCTTGCACCCCAGACAAAGTTACCCGACCAAAAGCTTGCTCTAGACATGCTGTGATGTGGTGACCATGCCATTGGCATGCAAAAAAGACTTGCTCTGCCCATCGCCTTGTCGTGTAGCTCGCAACCAGCTTCTGTAGGGCACCCCCAGCACGCCAAGAACCTCCCCTTGATCTCCCATGCCCCCCGACGCCAAGATGCAGCCAAGGAAGGTCAGACACGTGCATGCTCGGTGGCAGAGAGCATCCGAGCTCCCCTCGTCGCCCTCTCTTGCTTTTACCTCTCCTCGAGCCCCCCATTTGCCTCCTCTTGCCTGTCTTCCTCCCAGAGGTCTCCCTGCATGAACCACTCGAGCCCCCGATCTCGGCCTCGTCCTCCATGGCCGAGGCCTTGCGGTCGGCTCCCGCTCGAATTAGAGCTCCCCGGCCTCCTTTCTCTTCCTTGAGTACCGCCGGAGCGTCTCTAGCACCACCACTAACTTCTCCCTAGGTCCCTTCCTTTCCTCCTGTAGCGAGGTTGTCGTGCCCAATGCCGCCGTTGGCTACCTCCACCACGACTGACGCCGCGGTCGACCCGGACCTTCCCACGGCTCGGGGATGGCCTAAGCGGATGCGGCTCACCAGCGCCGAGCGCGCCAGCAGTCGGTGAGCCGCTGGGGACGGCCGGTGCCGCCGCCGGCGAGCGCCGGATATGCTCGGCTCTGCCTCCCCTGCTCCTCCCCTGCTCGAGCAGGAGGAGGAAGGAGGTCCTGACGGGCGGGGCCCGCGAGTCGACGACCCAGCTGGTCCGGCCCGCCAGTTTAAGTGAAGGCGGGTCTCCGGTGGCCGCCTTCCCACTAGGAAGGCGTACTCCTTAGGAATACGCTTCCGGCGTGGCTGTGCATGCGCCGAGCCAGGCAGCTGGGCCGGCCCATTTGCTAACTTGCGCCCTGTGCGCAGGTTGGCCTTTTTGGTAATCCCTCTTTCCATTTTTTTCAGTGGCACTAGATAAATCATAGAATATTCATTAGGCCTCCAAATTTGGTGATTCAAGTTTCTATAGATACCTAAAATCTTGACCTATCCAAATATGTGCATTGCACAATTTTTTGTTGTAACATATTCTGCTCGACCAATATTTTGGTTGTGTCTTGTATTATGAACCCCCATTACAAAAATCCTTGAACCTTCATATCAACTCCAAATAGAGTGGTTCAACTTCCTAGGTGTGAACAAAATCATAACCTATTTTGAAAGATTTGGTTAACATTTTCCCATTTAATATTTTGGCAGGACCAAATAAATAGCCCCCTTTTCAATTATTCCATCTTATGAAAATCATAGGAAATTCATCCCAACTCCAAATCCAGTGAAACCACTTTGTAAATTCTTCTAATATCAATCCCTATTTGATGAGTGCCTCCACTCATATTTATAAAAATATTTTGTGTGGACATTTGTAGGATCATCATTTCCTTCATTTCCACCAATTCAAGACTTCCCCTTGATCCACATCCAATGAAACCTCCTTGGCTATTTTCTTGTGACCAGAGGTGTCCAAGAAAAATAAAACTCCTATTTATAGAGCACTTTTATTTTCTGCTTGTTGTGTTGCTTATTGCGGTTGTTTCCGGCGATAGTTGATGAAGTAGACAAAGTGCTCGGAGTGGACGAGAAGCATGTGAAGACCTTGAAAATTTTGGAAAGCCAGGCAAGCAAGCCTTTGACCATGCCTATGAAAACTTTTATTGCATGGCATATAGCACTTTATTTCGTTGTATTGATCATAATGATGTGGTATTCCCCTTCGGTGGGATGCTTCCGATACATTCTTGTTGATACTTGCATCGTGCATGACCCTACATCCTTATGAGGGTTATGTGGGTGGGAGTAGTTAGGATGCTAGTAGTTGCTACGCCAGTGGGATGGGAATATGCATGGTGATGGAAATAAAGAGATGATTTCAAAGACTTTTCAAAAATCCCGTTTGGTGCCACTAATGCCCGAGGGAGATGATGATGAGTTAGGTGACCACTTGAGAGAGAAGTGGTGTACTGGAACAAGTTAAGGGTGTTTTTTTGAAACAAAGAGTTTTAAGGTCTGCTAACCGTCCCAACCTTACATGCGCAACCACGATACCCCTTATGGGACGGGCCTCTATTGATTACTTTTGTGGGTACTGGCAAGGAGCCTACATTACTAGTGGTGGGAGTGGCGTGGTCACTCTTGATACGGGGTCGTGCCGGTATGGACGATCATGCGCTGTCTTCACATGCATCGCGCACACCGTTGGTCCCTGCATGGATGCTATGAGTGATGAACATCATGTGGGCTGGGTACCAATCGAGTGAACTCTTTGTTTAGTATCGCCAGGGGAAAGATATTGTTCGGGTGCTTACCTCGGGTATGTTATGTGCCACGAGTCGTGGATGCCACAGAAGTCCCTCGAGTCTTGTGGGTAAAGTGTGCAACCTTTGTAGAGTGTAAAACTATTCGAATAGCCGTGTCCGCGGTCATGGACAGTTGGAGGTCCTTCTTAAACTACGTCCAGATGTTTTCACAAACTTGGTGTGTGTGTGTGTGTGTGTGTGCGGAAGACACAAGGATGATACTTGAGACAAGTCTGAAGACTTGATGTGATGAATGAACATGAGATGTTCAACCCCTACTTATGGTGATATCTATATATTGTTCATATGGATATCTGCCAACTGTTGATGCATGCTTACACATAGTTACTTGATCATGACATTGCATTCTAAATTATCTTTCCGCAAAATACCTACTTAGTGATATTTCATGCGTTGTTATTGCCTTGTTCCAAACATAGGTTGCTTGCGAGTACATTCAAAGTACTCATTGTCTTGCCACTGGTTATTTTATTGCCCAGGCATGAAAGATCAGGTTATGATGAAGATTACCGTGCTGATGGACATGCGAGCTAGGACGCTTCCTAGTCAGAATGCCTATAGGGTTAGGATAGATGGCATAGGTTCATGCTATCGTTGAAGATTTCCGCTGCAATCATATGAAGACTTGGCCATAAAGGCCCTATTTGAGTAAACATGTATGTAATGGATGTAAGACTCTTGTTATTCAGTTTTTGTGTGTTCAGTGAGCATTGATCTTTGGGACCACTATGCACGTACATTCGGTGATCACGACTTATGAGTCGGGGTCTCCATAGAGCTGGTATCAGAGCCAGGTTGACTGTAGGAAGCCCTTAGTTAGCATGGACGTTAGTTAGGACAAAACTATTTTTCCAGACCCTTCAAAATCACTTACCCAAACCTCTATATTTATCACCTCTCCTAAATTTTCAAAGGAAGCAAAGGTTTTCGCCTTAGCATTTCCACCATCTTTCTCTTAACTCTCCTCGTCTACTTTTTCAAAACTTTGCAAATGGTCGCTACTACCCTTGTGCCCTGACCACGGGATTCCTTGTAATCTTCGTGGGTAACCTGGAAGCACCTTGCCAGACGATTGCCGACATATCTTGGACCCAAGTTGGCGACACTAGACAAGGAGCTACCAACAGAAGATACCTTCTCGAAGGATGAGGATATCAAGACTCAGAAGATGGTGGCACCCTCGACATTGCCCAAGGATGATGCCACCTTAGCCTTCGATGACTAGGGCACAAGACATGCAATGTCATGATATGCATCGCTAATTTAGCAACCCTGTCCTTTTTGTTGTTGTGTCGGCAAGCACCGGTGGATGAGAACCTTCCCATTTGGTCTGCCTTACTATAGTGAGCAGGAAAACGGTCCTCATCATCCCCCGGTCTTGGTGCCGATGATATCGTCAACGAGACCGACATGATACAACTCTATCATGCCTTGTCAATGTCATTGCATAAAGGATTTCCTCCCTGGAACCCTCTACGTCTCAGAAGACAAGGAGGCATTGTCACGATTACGAAGACAACCAAAGACCCGTCAACGACAGTCATGAGGAACCACCTTCGTCATCACCTCACTAGACGCGAAGTTGTCAAGGACTCTTCAGGCATAACCCAGATCGTTCCAACAAGCAACATCAAGAGACTTAGCAACACCCGAAGAAGACCCAGAAGAGCGACCAGACTCCTCTCGAAGACACAAAGCAAGCAAGACTAATGAGTCCGAGAACCCCTAGGGTAGGACAGGTCGTGTGTCCCCTATGCGAAGTCGAGTTCATATGATGGTTCAGACAGAACCATAATTGTGTGTTGCTTGTTTTTTCTTGTTTATGCTTTGGTATAAGTCACACTTTTGTCGTAGCCAACAAGTGTGCGACTATGTCACCTACCTTGCCTTGATGTTTGAGTTTGGCCTTTTCGGCACTTGCTTGGTTACACTTACACTATACCACCCCCTTAGGCACTCCTCTCGATGCTACTTCCTCTCCCCCATCTCGTCAACTGAAGACCAGCAAGACAAGATGCACCAAGGATCCACCTCGACAAACAACTGACACCAAAGACTTCGACTACAACGTACTCAACCAGATGCAACCCCGTAGAGTTATGCTTTTCCCTCAAGATTAAAAAACCCTCCCTAGCCCAAACTAGACCTCGCAAGATCCCACAACTCAAGCCTCTGATCACGTGTTTAATACATGGATTTTTCCAGAGCACTTATTGAGATCCAATAACCCCTACTTAGCACTGGTTTCATTATGGAGCTAGTGATCATAATGAACAAACATCCTTCATTCTTACGCTAGCACTAGAACCTTGATGCCATGTAAGGATCATTCTAAGGATATACGATTTGTGGAGAGTAATTTGATTTAGCCATAATAGATTTCTTGAGGAAGCGGTTGAGACCCTTTGGTGGATTACGAGACTCTATGTTGGTAGGCGAGCTTGGTGGATCAAGATTGATAGACTAGCACAACTTACCTTCCCATTGAGCAAATTGGATTTTGTAGGACCATTGTGATCACAAGCTGAAATCATTGGTGGATAAATGACTTGACTTTGGCAAGTGACATTGTTAGTGGATTGATGGTGTTGCAATAGTAACTAGAGTACTAGTAGGAAATTCTTACTAGGTGTAAACCTTGGATTTAAATAGGTGATTCTAATAGGTGCTCAAGATCAATGAAACTACATGGTTCGAAGTAATTTGGATTTAGTCCGATGATCTTGATCATGATACCATGTTTCTCGATGGATGATAGTAGAAGGAATCGGATGATGTTAGGGATCTATGTAAGTTTGACCTTGGAGCTTAGTTGGCCATGAGATTGGAAGTTCGTGGATATACTATGATAACAGTCCTTGCAATGAGATGTGGATTATATGAACTCGAGGAGATTATGTGGGACAACGTCGAAGCTGAATTTGTGGCAATAATGGATCATGTAATGGTGGATGATAGTCACGAATTGATTAAGTTGGATTCCTAGTAAGGAAACAAGATCTTGGATTGGTATATTATGAGTTTCCTTAGCATAGTAATGCAGTACCTTAGACCTTGGATAGGTTAGTAGGACACTTTGATTATATTGTCATGTTCAAGCTTAGCAGCTTGTACGCTTTCCCGAGGATTTTTACATAGGAAAATATTTGAGTTAGCTATGGGATACATATGAGATTTGGTTTAGTTCTTCTCTCAAAACCTTGGAGTTGAATAGCATGAGTGATGTTGGAGTTGACTTATATAAGATGATACCTTCGATAAAAGGATGAGTTATTTGGAGTAATCGGTAGGACTATCGGTATCTAAGAAATGTGCTTAAGGATAAGATGATAAAAATTCACTCACATCCTAAGCTCCTTGAAACATCTAAGCTTTAGCGAGCCACAAAGTGCTCAGGTTATGACCATAGGTCTTGGCTCTAAGTCATTTGACTATGGCCGGTACTCCACCCCAACCTCCACCAGACATGTTCATATGGAAGGTGGCCACATGGACTTGTATTAGGTTGGACCACAAACCCATGGACATGTGACCACCCGGAACAAATGACCGCCTCTATCACACATACCTTAAGCAATGTGTTTCTGTGGTATTTGGAGTAATATGTTGTTATCCTCACGGATGACATACTTATTTAGCCGAGAGGAAGGAACACCTTAGTCCCGTTCAGACAAGCCCCAGGAACACCCATTACCATGCCTCTCGAGTATAAGGTCTCACCTTAAAAGAGTTGGACTCCACGAAGCACCCTCCCTACAGAAGAAGACTTTCTTGCCCAAGAAAGACGAAGAACCAGTACGATTACAGAGCCACGACAACAACGAAGAAGAATCAAAAGAAGCCAACCACCACTCCTCTGTTGGCAACATCAACTAGACTATATCAAGAAGCACCAACGTCCAAGCATGACGAAGCCCTTGCACATCAAGAGGGTTGAAGAACCCCTTGTTATGAGTGGACATCCATCAGTTCCTGACTAGTAAGGGACCTAGGAGCCGATAACCCCCCTCACACCACCACTTTGATGGTGTATGATGAGCATGACATCCCTACTCCCTTCAGATGCTTGAATGGGATGGACGACTCTCATGACTTTGTTATCAGCCCTTTTTAAACAATCTTGGGCATAAACCGTGACTCGGCCATGGTAAGCCACCTGTCAAAGGTAGTTCACCCCACTTTCCAAGCGTCAGACCTTGGGGATTAGATGGTTGATCTATACTCTGAATAGTCAGCTTATCTAGAACCCCACTGAAATCTTCCCAGATGGTAGAACCCATTTTGACACCAAGTCACTAAGCTTCGTCTTAGGGGCGAGACTCAGCGCAGACCTCGCCACGGAGAGACGAGTAGACCAAACACTCAAAGACCATCCAGAAACATGCGTCCATGACGAAGAAGACAAACGACCAAAGAAGAATCAAGAATATACCTTGGCAACTTACTCAAGCACAAGATCTAGAAGACAAGCCCATGATGACGCGCTTCAACACTCTCAAGGATGAAGACCACAAGCATCGGAAGATCCACTGTTCAAATTGAGTCAGCAACTCCCTGTCAAGGGAAGCTACACCAAGGCTCGACCCTTCTATTCTAACGTGAGACATCTTGATGTCACTAACCAACATGAGCAACCTCAGGACCAGCACACAGACACACTCCTTGGCCACGTATTCCGACCTTGGAATACACACGCAAGCCAGGCCCTGCGAGAACCTCGTTCACCAAACCCTTGACCATTAGGCGAGCCTAGCATTCTACGAGAACCCCGTTCACCCTTAGACCAAGTCAACGGTGCACTCAAAAACATATCATCCAACACTTCAAGATCCAGAAGGACAACCATGCTGGAGCAGAAGCCACATGGGAACGTGAAGACTACCTCACCTCTGAATTTCCGCATCTCATCTACGCCCAGCCTAGGAATCTCGGGGACGAGATTCTTGTAAGGGGGGTAGGTCTATCACATCCTGTGTTTTGACTCATGACTAAGTTAACATGACTAAAAAATTAGGACCAATTAAAACTTTTTGAGTGCATAGGAATGCTTGACTTGTGTGTTATTTACTTGCTTGTTTGATTGCTTGCTAGTGCTCTATAATTCATAATACATCCTCCTACCCTCAAGAACTTTTTTCCTTGATCACAACTCTTGTCCAATGATCATGCCATGTGAATAGGACTTAAAATTCTTTTTACAAAATTTTATTTTGGCCAAAAAGCATTTATTTAAATTAGGTTTTCAAAACCCCTGATTTGAGATTTGCATTGCAAGTCCCCAAATTGGGTGGATCCTCTTTACCCAAATGCTTTATTTTAAACCCATTATATATATGACTTCCCAAAAATACCAAATATTATTTTTAAAGATTATTTTACTAATTTATTTAAGGCTAGAAATGGTATTTTATAGGGAAAAGTTATTTAAATGCTTTAAAAATATTTGAGAAAAATTTAGGAATACTCAGTTGACATATATTGTCCATATATAAGAGTTTCAACACATGGTCATGTTCAAAGTATTGGACAAAACCCTTCCAAACCATTTTTGCCTATTTCAAGCATTTGAATGATTTGTATAAGAAATATTCTCAAATAAATCCAGGAATATTCTGTCATGTCACATATGATATATGTGGTCATCTTGACAAGTTTCATATCAATCCCAATTGTTTTGGTTCACCAAAATATCCTAAAACCATTCCCGTCCAGAGCCAAATTTGATCAACTTTATATTGTGAAGTTTCTCCTATTGATCCCAAACTTTGTGGACATGTTATAATCCCTAAATAATGATGTTACACGAAGTTGTAAATCAAGGAGATTATCTCAACCCAGTTGGATCTACAGAAACCTGATTATGTTGAATCCTAGGGTTTACCATGTTTACATTGCAAACTTTGAGAAAATCATCTCCAAACTAGTGATCAGGACCAAATGGACTTAGCATTTACCCCTGGTAAATCTCAAGGTCATAGGATTCCTCTACGTAGCCCAATCACAACACAAACACCTTCAGCCATAAACTAGTGGACAAGCTTAGTTGACCCAAATAGATTCCCCTTGCCTCCAACTTCTTACCACAGTATCTTCTAACCCCAATTTACGTTCAGTAATTTGCCATGCCCTCTGATCAATTATTGGGGGGGGGGGGTAACTCTCTCTTTTTACCATGTAAAGGCCTATTATTCCCCTCCCTCACTATTCTGTTCATGCTAATGACCCCAAACTTTTCTACAACCTCACTTGCATACCTATGCATCAAACCAAACCCAAACATGGTAGGCTCTTGTGGGAAATGTGAGAAGTCCATCTAAACCTACATTATGGCAACCAATGTGGCTTTATACTACAAGTACCTGTTATACTTATCTCCCTGAGATGAAACTTGGGGCGTTAGTACTCCTTCCATACCTAAGAAACCTAGACAACTCTTTACCCGCTAATCTCTTCAGTAAAACCCCCTAGGCTAGCCCCAAGTTTTCTGCTGCAAACTTGTCCCTAGTGGAAAACCACCCCACCTAGATCCATAGGCAATAAAACCCCACCACTCCTCTCCGGTATGCATGCTTTGCACCCCAGACAAAATTACCCGACAAAAAGCTTTCTCTAGACATGATGTGATGTGGTGACCACGCCATTGGCATGCAAAAAAGACCTGCTCTGCGCATCGCCTTGTCTTGTAGCTCGCAACCAGCTTCTGCAGGGCACCCCCAACATGCCAAGAACCTCCCCTCGGTCTCCCATGCCCCTCCCCAATTCCAGGATGTAGCCATGGGAGCTCAGGCATGCGCATGCTCAGCATCCGAGAGCATCCGAGGCGCATCCGAGCTCCCCTCGTCTCCCCCTCTTACTTTTACCTCACCCCTCTTGCTTTTACCTCTCCTCGAGCCCCCCATTTGCCTCCTCTCGCCCGCCTTCCTCCTAGAGGTCTCCCTGCACGAACCACTCGAGCCCCCGAGATCGGCCCCGTCCTCTATGGCCGAGGCCTTGACGTCGGCTCCCGCTCAAATTAGAGTTCCCCGGCCTCCCTTCTCTACCCCAAGTCCCGCCGGAGCGTCTCTAGCACCGCCACTAACTTCTCCCTAGTCCCTTCCTTTCCTCTCATAGCGAGGGCGTTGTTCCCAACGCTGCCGTCGGCTACCTCCACCACGACCGATGCTGCAGTCGACCCGGACCTCCCCAGGGCCAAGGGATGGCCCATGCGGATGCAGATCACCGCCCCGAGCGCGCTAACAGTCAGAAGCGCTGCTAGGGATGGCCGGTGCTGCCGGGGGCGGGCGCCAGAGCGCTCGGCTCTGCCTCCCTTGCTCCTCCCTTGCTCGAGCGGGAGGAGGAAGGACGTCCTGGCGGGCGGGGCCCACGAGTCGGCGACCCAACTGGTCGGGCCCGCTAGTTTAAATGGAGGCGGGTCTCCGATGGCCGCCTCCCCACATGGAAGGCGTACTCCCCAGGAATACGCTTCAATGCGGCCGTACGCGCGCTGAGCCGGGCAGCTGGGCCGGCCCATTTGCTAACTTGCGCCCTCTGCACATGTTGGCCTTTTTGGTAATCCCTTTTTCCATTTTTTAGTGGCACTAGATAAATCATAGAATATTCATTTGGCCTCCAAATTTGGTGATTCAAGTTTCTACAGATTCCTAAATCACGACCTATCCAAATATGTGCATTGCACAATTTTTGCTTGTAACATATTCTGCTCCACCAATATTTTGGTTGTATCTTGTATTATGAACCCCCGTTACAAAAATCCTTGAACCTTCATATCAACTACAAATAGAGTGGTTTAAGTTCCTAGGTGTCAACAAAATCATAACCTATTTTCAAAGATTTGGTTAACATTGTTCCCCAATATTTTGGCAGGACCAAATAAATAGCCCCCTTTTCCATTATTCCACCTTCTGAAAATCATAGGAAATTCATCCCAACTCCAAATCCAGTGAAACCACTTTGTAAATTCTTCTAATATCATTCCATGTTTGATGAGTGCCTCCACTCATATTTATAATAATATTTTCTATGGACATCTTGTAGGATCATCATTTCCTTCATTTCCACCAATTCAAGACTCCCCCCTTGATCCACATCCAATGAAACCTCCTTGGATATTTTCTTGTGACCAGAGGTGTCCAAGAAAAATAAAACTCCTATTAATAGAGCACTTTTATTTTCTGCTTGTGTTGTTGCTTATTGCGGTTGTTTCCGGCGATAGTTGACGAAGTAGATGAAGTGCTCGGAGTGGACGAGAAGCATGTGAAGACCTTGAAGATTTTGCAGAGCCAGGCAAGCAGCCCTTTGACCATGCCTATGATTTTTTTTGTTGCATGGCATATAGCACTTTATTTTGTTGTATTGATCATAAAGATGTGGTATTCCCCTTCGGTGGGATGCCTCCGATACATTCTTGTTGATAGTTGCATCGTGCATGACCCTACCTCTTTATGAGGGTTATGCGGGTGGGAGTAGTTAGGATGCTAGTAGTTGCTACGCCAGTGGGATGGGAATATGCATCATGATGGAAATAAAGAGATGATTTCAAAGACTTTTCGAAAAAAACCCTGTCGGGTGCCATTAATGCCCGTGGGAGATGATGATGAGTTGGGTGATCACTTGAGATAGAAGTGGTGTACCGGAACAAGTTAAGGGTGTGTTTTTGAAAACGGAGAGTTTTAAGGTCTTTTGAACGTCCCAACCTTACATGCGCAACCATGATACCCCTTATGGGACGGGGCTTTGTTGATTACTTTGGTGGGTACTGGCAAGGAGCCTGCATTACTAGTGGCGGGAGTGGCGTGGTTACTCTTGATACGGGGTCATGTCGGTATGGACGATCATGAGCTGTCTTCACAGGCACTGGGCACACCGTTGGTCCCTGCATGGATGCTACGAGTGCTGTAAATCATGTGGGCTGGGTACCAATCAAGTGGACTCTTTGTTTAGTATCGCCAGGGGAATGGCATTGTTCGGGTGCTTACCTCGGGTATGTTATATACCGCGAGTCATGGATGACACGGAAGTTCCCCGAGTCTTGTGGGTAAAGTGTGCAACCTCTGTAGAGTGTAAAACTATTCGAATAGCCATGTCCGCGGTCATGGACAGTTGGAGGTCCTTCTTAAACTACGTCGAGATGTTTTCACAAACTTGGTGTGTGTGTGTGCGGAAGACAGAAGGATGATACTTGAGACAAGTTTGAAGACTCGATGTGATGAATGAACATGAGATGTTCAAGCCCTGCTTATGATGATATCTATAACCTGTTCATATGGATATCTGCCAACTGTTGATGCATGTTTACACATAGTTACTTGATCATGACATTGCATTCAAAATTAGCTTTCCGCAAAAGACCCACTTAGTGCTATTTCATGTGTTGTTATTGCCTTTTTCCAAACATGGGTTGCTTGCCAGTACATTCAAAGTTCTCATTGGCTTGCCACTAGTTATTTTATTGGCCAGGCATGAAAGATCAGGTTATGATGAAGATTACCTTGGTGACGGACATGCGAGCTAGGACGCTTCCCAGTCAGAATACGTGTAGGGTTAAGGCAGATGGCATAGGTTCATGCTATCGTTGAAGATTTCCGCTGCAATTGTATGAAGACTTGGACATAAAGTCCATATTTGAGTAAACCAGTATGTAATGGATGTAAGACTCTTGTTATTCAGTTTCTGTGTGTTCAGTAAGCATTGATCTCTAGGATCACTGTGCACGTACATTCGGTGATCACGACTTATGAGTCGGGGTCCCCACATAAGGATAACAAGATGGGGTCTATTCCTACATGAATAGATGTTGTCTACATGATGTCACCATTCTTATTGCATTACCCTGTTTTTTATGAACTTAATACACTAGATGCATGCTGGATAGCGGTCGATGTGTGGAGTAATATTAGTAGATGTAGAATTGTTTGGGTCTACTTATCTTGGACGTAATGCCTATATAATGATCATTTCCTTGGATATCGTCATGACTATTCGATCTTCTTTCAACAACAGTAATTTGTTCACCCACCATGTGCTGTACTCATGAGAGGAGCCACTAGTGAAACCAACAGCCCCTGGGTCTACTTTTCCAACATATTGCTTTCAGATCTATCTTTTTTCCGTGTTTGTTTTCAGATCTATTAATCCACAACCCCCAAAATACCTTGCTGCACCTTTTGTTTACTTATTTTTGTGTGTTCTTTCGAGATATATTTTCCTAAACTATCACAACCTAATCTATCTTATTATCGTTGAGAGCTTGACAACCTCTCTTACGCGTTCGGTTGCAAGTATTTGTTATTCGTGTGCAGGTGCTGCTTACATAGGTGCTTGATCTTCCTCTATAGATTGATACCTTGGTTTCTTAACTGAGGGAAATACTTACCGTCATTGTGCTGCATCATCCCTTCCTCTTTGGGGAAATACTAACGCAGTCTCAAGGCACGTCCAAGGAATTTCTGGCGCTGTTGCCGGGAGGAAGCGATCTTTCTAGCATGCCAATCTTGGCACCGGGGAGACATCATCAACATCTATCAGGGTCCTAATCACAAATCTCATCTCCTTGCAATTTACATTATTTGCCATTTGCCTCTCGTTTTCATCTCCCCCACTTCACAAAAAATGCCGTTTTATTCGCCTTCCTTTTCCATTTGTCGTTTTGCTTGTTTGTTATCTTTGCTTGTGTTGCCATGTGCCTTCTATTTGCTAGCATCTTCGCTTGATAAAAATCTATTGATATGGATCCTCATCCACTTGTTAATCTTTTCAAAATACCAAATTATGATGAATCAATTGCTAGTTAGTTGAGTGCAATTGATTATCTCTATGATGTTTTGTTTGAAAATCATGAATCTGAAAATTTTGATGCAGTGTTGAAAGAAGAAATTTATAAGGTTATTCATGATAGTTCCTTGAATGAAAAGCATGATTTCCATGTTGTTAGTATGAATTCTCTGAATATCCATGATGCTAATGATATGCAAAACCACAAGCTTGGGGATGCTATGCTTGATGAAGATGATATTTTTGGTTCCCCAAGTTTTGGTGATGACACGTATGCTATAATTGGTTATGACAATCAAGTGTCACATGATAGTTATTTTGTTGAGTTTTCTCCCGCTATCATGAATGAAAAAGAGTTTGATTATGTGAAGAATGATAAATTTTATATGCTTGTAGATCATGAATATAATGCTTTATGTGATAGTTATATTGTGTGTTTACTTTACTATGCTACTGAAAATTATTATGAGGGAGGAACATGTTCTTGTAGGTATTGTAATAATATCAAGTTCCCACTCTATGTGTTCAATGTTTCGAAGTTATGCTTGCTTTGCCATCCTATAATAGTTGATTCTTGCTCCCATAGATTGTTCGATCATAAAATACCTATGCATAGGAAGTATGTTAAACTTAGATGTGTTTGTCACATGTCTTATGATGCTCTCTTTGTGCTTTAACTCCTGTCTTTTATGTGGGAGCATTATTATCTTAAGTCTATCTTGATGTCTATAAAGAAAGAGCTTGTTGGGAGGCAACTGATGTCACTACGCAACCTTCTTCTTGTAGACTGGTGTTGGGACTCCAAGCGCAGAGTTTTGTAGGACAGTAGCAAATTTCCCTCAAGTGGATGACCTAAGGTTTATCAATCCATGGAAAGAGTAGGATGAAGATGGTCTCTCTTGAACAACGCTGCAACCAAATAACAAAGAGTCTCTTGTGTCCCCAACACATCCAATACAATGGTAAATTGTATAGGTGCACTAGTTTGGTGAAGAGATGGTGATACAAGTGTAATATGGATGGTAGATATAGGTTTTTATAATCCGAAAATATAAAAATAGCAAGGTAACTAATGATAAAAGTAGGGACAAACAGTATTGCAATGCTTAGAAACAAGGCCTAGGGTTCATACTTTCACTAGTGCAAGTTCTCTCAACAATACTGACATAGTTGAATCATATATATATCCCTCTCGTGCGACAAAGAGTTCACTCCAAAGTCACAAATAGCGGAGAACAAACGAAGAAATTATTGTAGGGTACGAAACCACCTCAAAGTTATCTTTTCTGATCAATCGTATGAGCTATCCCTATAAGTGTCACGAACAGCCCTAGAGTTCGAACTAAAATAACACCTTAAGATACACATCAACCAAAACCCTAATGTCACCATACTCCAATGTCAGCACGAGTAAGCATGGGCTTGATTATAGGAAATGCATCACACAATTTCAGATTCATCATGTTCAATCCAACACAAAGAACTTCATAGAGTGCCCCAAAGTTTCTACCAGAGAGTCAAGACGAAAACTTGTGCCAACCCCTATGCATAGATTCCCAAGGTCACGGAACCCGCAAGTTGATCACCAAAACATACAACAAGTGAATCAATAGAACATCCAATTGTCACGACAAATATCTCATCGCAAGACATACATCAAGTGTTCTCAAATCCTTTAAAGACTCAACCCGATAAGAAAACTTCAAAGGAAAAACTCAATTCATCACAAGAAGATAGAGAGGGGAAAACTCCATATGATTCATCTATATTAATAAACTTCGCGGTACATCAAGATCATGTCACTCGAGAACACAAGAGAGAGAGAGAGATAGAGAGAGATCAAACACATAGCTACTAGTACATACCCTCAGCCCCGAGGGTGAACTACTCCTGCTCGTCATGGAGACCACCGGGATGATGAAGATGGCCTCCGATGATTATGGCCCCCTCCGGCAGGCTGCCGGAGAGGGCTCCCGATTGGTTTTTCATGGCTACAGAGGCTTGCAATGACGGAACTCCCGATTTAGGTTTCTTTCTAGGGGTTTTGGTATTTATAGGAATTATTGGCGCCGGTCTCACATCAAGGAGACTCCCGAGTGGCCCACAAGTCAAGGGGCGCGCCCTAGGGGGCGCCCCTTAGGTTTGTGGCTGCCTCGGGACTCCTCTCTGGTATCTTTTTGCTCCAGTATTTTTTACATTTTCCAAAAATATTCTCCATACATTTTCAACCCATTCCGAGAACCTTTATTTCATCACAAAAAACAACACCATGGTAGTTCTGCTGAAAAGAACGTCAGTCCGGGTTAGTTCTAATAAAATCATACCAAAATCATATAGAATTATTGTAAACATGGCATTCATACTTCATAAATTATAGATACTTGGAGACATATCAGCATCCCTAAGCTTAATTCCTACTCGTCCTCGAGTAGGTAAATGATAAAAGAAATAATTTATGAAGTGTGAATGGTACCTAACATATTTATCAATGCAATCTTCTTTATTGTGGAAAGAATGTTCAGATCAATAGGATTCAAAACAAGAGTTCAATATTGACATAAACACAATAATACTTCAAGCATACTAATAAAGCAATCATGTCTTCCCAAAATAACGCGGCCAAAGAAAGTTATCCCTACAAAATCCTATAGTGTGGCTATGCTCCATCTTCATCACACAAAGTATTAAATCATACACAACCCCGGTTTTAGCCAAGCAATTGTTTCATACTTTAGTGTTCTCAAACTTTTTCAACTTACATGCAATACATGAGCATGAGCCATGGACATAGCACTATGGGTGGAATAGAATATGGGGGTTGTGGAGAAGACAAAAAGAAGGATACAGTCTCACACCAACTAGGTGTATCAACGGGCTATAGAGATGCCCATCAATAGATATCAATGTGAGTGAGTAGGGATTGCCATGCAACAGATGCACTAGAGTTATAAGTGTATGAAAGCTCAAAAACAAACTAAGTGGGTGTGCATCCAACTCGCTTGTTCACAAAGACCTAGGGAAATTTGAGGAAGCCCATCACTAGAATATACAAGCCAAGTACTATAATGAAAAATTCCCACCAGTATATGAAAGTGACAATATAGGAGACTCTCTATATGATAAACATGGTGCTATTCTGAAGCACACATGTGGTAAAGGATAGTAGCATTGTCCCTTCTCTATTTTCTCTCACTTTTTTTCTTTTTTTTGTAAAGTGCGGAGAATCATCCCAACATGTGAGGGAATCATGGCTTCCATCATCCTTTCCTAACATGGGACAATGCTCTAATAATGATGATCATCACACTTTTATTTACTTACAACTCAAGAATTACAACTCGATACTTAGAACAAAATATGACTCTATATGAATGCTTCCAGTGGTGTACCAGGATGTGCAATGACTCAAGAGTGACATGTATAAAAAATATGAACGGTGGCTTTGCCACAAATACGATGTCAACTACATGATCATGCAAAGCAATATGACAATGATGATGCATGTCATAAACGGAATGGTGGAAGTTGCATGGCAATATATCTCGGAATGGCTATGGAAATACCTTAATAGGTAGGTATGGTGGCTGTTTTTAGGAAGGTATATGGTGGGTTTAATGCACCGACGAAGTTGTGCGGTACTAGAGAGGCTAGGAAGGGTGGAAGAGTGAGAGTGCGTATAATCCATGAACTCAACATTAGTCATAAATAACTCACATACTTATTGCAAAACTCTATTAGTTATAAAAACAAAGTACTACACACATTCTCCTAGGGGAAGGGTTGGTAGGGGTTAACCATCGCGTGATCTCGACCTCCACACAAAGGAGGGCAATCAATGAATAAATCATGCTCCGACTTCGTCACATAACGGTTCACCATGCGTGCATGCTATGGAAATCACAACCTTTAACATAAGTATTTATACCAATCCACAATTACTCACTAGCATATCTATAATATTACCATCTTTATATCTCAAAACAATCATAAGGAATCAAACTTCTCATAGTATTCAATGCACTTTATATGAAAGTTTTTATTATATCCCTCTTGGATGCCCATTATATTTGGACTATTCATAACCTAAGAAAATTGCCATGCTGTTTAGAGACTCTAAAAATGATATAAGTGAAGCATGAGAGATCATCAATTTCTATGAAATGAAACCACCGCCGAGCTCTACAAAGATATAAGTGAAGCACTAGAGAAAATTGACAAACTACTCCAAATAGATATAAGTGAAGATTAATGATTAGGTAAACAATCAAGTAGCTATGTGAGGGCTCTATATCTCAATAAATATGTTCAGATCTGAGTATTTTATTCAACAACAACAAAATGAAAATAGCACTCCAAGAATAGCACGCGTCATGTGAGCGAATTAAAATTTAGGCTCAACATAGACTAACCGATAATTGTTGAAGAAGAAAGGTGGGATGCCAACTGGGGCATCCCCAAGATTAGATGCCTGAGACTCCTTGAAATATTAATCAGGGATTCCTTGGGCATCCCCAAGCTTGATCTATTGTATCTCCTTAATTCCTGTCATATCATGGTTTTCCTAATTCTTATAAACTTCATCCACACAAAACTCAACAAGAACTCGTGAGATAGGTTAGTACACATAAGAATAAATCAACACTTCATGTACCGCCAAGATAAGTTGCACAATAATTTTCAAACATCATCTACTGTTTACTATCGTTTCGATAATTTATATCTACCAATATAGGCTATGGAAACTATAGGATAAGTAGATAACAAAACTATGCCAACAATCTGTCCAAATAGAACAGTGTGTAGAAATTTTTGAAAAAAATGTACTTATATAACGCAAAAAATTATGAAAATTTAGGACGAGGTAAATAATTTATATGAAAACACTATGTAATATTTTTGGAAACTTTCCACGTTCCAGTAAAATATGAAAATTCAAACACTACAGCAAAAGTTTCTGTTTTTACACAGCACACATCAAAACATGCAATGCAAGCATCCTGAGACGATTCTGGGAACGTTTTATTGAAAAATTAGATTATAAATAACACCTAACATAGAAAAACAAAATAGAATGATGATCCAGGCAAAACTCATATTATGTGATGAATACACATATAGCTCCAAGTAAGATATATCGATAATGTTGAAGACGAAAAAGGGGATGCCTTCCGGGGCATCCCCAAGCTTAGACGCTTGAGTATACCTTTAATATTACCTTGGGGGTTCCTTGGTAATCCCCATGCTTAGTTTATTTTCACTCCTTATTCTCCTCATATCGGTGTCTCACCCAAAACTTGGAAACTTCAATCACACAAAACTTAACGGAACTTTGTGAGAAGGGTTAGCGTAATAAAGATAAATCATTCACTTAGGTACTGTCAAAACAAGATTAATAGCTGTTACCACATGATACCTACTGTATTATATCATTTACATAATTTATACAATTAAATATAAGCTATGGAAACACTAAAGCAAGCAAACTATGCATGCAAAACAGAATCTGTCAAAAACAGAACTGTCTATGAAGATCTGTAGTATAGACATACTTCCCTGTCTCTAGAAATTCTGAAAAATTAGGACAATATGTTAAATTTGTATATAAATATTTTGTAAAAAATTCAGATCCAGTCAACTCCTATGTTAATTTATAAAATTCCTGGACTGGGCATCAAAGTTTCTGTTTTTCAGCAAGATCAAATAGACTATCACCGTTGACCATCCCAAAGGTCTTACTTGGACAAACACTAATTAAAACACTAAAAACAATTAATACAGATGTAATAAGGTGTAATTTATTCAATAACTGAAACAAAATAAAAAAACAAAAAAAATTGGGTTGCCTCCCAACAAGCGCTATTGTTTAACGCCCCTTGCTAGGCACAATGATTTCAATGATGCTCATATAGGAAATAGTTTTTGAGACATGCAAAAGAGCATCATGAATCACATTACAAGAACATTTAAGTCCAAACCACCTCCTATGCATAGGGACTTTGTGAGCAAACAATTCATGAGAACAAGAATCAACTTGCACAGGAAGACAAAACAAGAATATCTTCGAAAATTTCAACAAATAGAAAGGAAACTTGATATTATTGCAATTCCTACAAGCATAAGTTCCTCCATCATAATAATTTTCAGTAGGATCATGAAGGAATTAAACAATATAACTATCACATAAATCATCATCTTCGTGATCCACAAGCATAGAAAATTTGTCACTCTCCACATAAGCAATTTTCTTCTCATTCATAATAGTGGGAGATAACTCAACAAAATAACTATTATGAGATACTTGATTGACATAACCACTTGGAATATTAAAATCATGATGACAATTTTCATGGTTACTATCACTCTTTATAGCATAAATTTCATCATCATAATCATCATAGATAGTAGGCATGTCATTATCATAACAAATTTGCCCATCAAACCTTGGGGGACTAAAAATATCATCTTCATCAAACATAGCATCCCCAAGCTTGTGGCTTTGCATATCATAGAATCATTGGATGAAGATGGTCTCTCTCTAACAACCCTTTAACCAAATAACAAAGAGTCTCTTGTGTCCCCAACACACCCAATACAATGGTAAATTGTACAGGTGCACTAGTTCGGCGAAGAGATGGTGATACAAGTGTAATATGGATGGTAGATATAGATTTTTGTAATCTTAAAATATAAAAACAGCAAGGTAACAAATGATAAAAATGAGCACAAACGGTGTTGCAATGCTTAGAAACAAGGCCTAGGGTTCATACTTTCACTAGTGCAAGTTCTCTCAACAATACTGACATAGTTGAATCATATGTAAATCCCTCATGTGCGACAAAGAGTTCACTCCAAAGTCACAAATAGCGGAGAAGAAACGAATAAATTATTATAGGGTATGAAACCACCTCCAATTTATCTTTTTCGATCAATCGTATGAGCGATCCCTATAAGTGTCACGTGAGGCAAAGGAATCTTCAGCAAGCGACGCCTGGCGCTTCCTCATCTCCAACCTTTCCTGCTCCAAGCTGTGTTCCAGCGCCTCCAACACCAACAAGTCGGCATGTGCGCGGGGGCCCATGATGGCGGAGAGGGGCTCGGAGGACGAGCCCTTGAGTGTGGCCCTCCGCACCTGGATCTGCTTTTCAAGGTCGACATTTAAGATCTAAAGCTCCTCGAAGCACTCCTCGGAAGCCTCGCACAGGCAGTCGGCCTCCTGAGCCTCGACAAGGGTGCGCTCGCGGTCGTCCACTGCCGCGACAAGGGACTCCTCGGCCTTTGAGTGGGCGCATTCGTGTTGCAGGCAGTCAAAGTTCACGGTGACCTCAAGCTGGTGCCGTCCCTATGCGAGGCGGTGGTGCTCCGCCTCCATTCGAGTGTCATTGTTGGTGAGCCCCACCCCCAGGCACCTTAACGCGCCCGCCACGGCATGGAGCAGACCCCACGGCACGGTGCCCCAGTCGTCGACAGGCTCAAGAGACCAACCAGAGCTCCCACCTTCCCCAGGGCGAACGAGGGAGGTGCGCGAGGAGCCTCCAAGCCCAAATGTATGCTCAGGGGCTGGGGGCTACCATACATGCACTCTAGAAGAAGGACACGCTCCCTAGGGCCCCATGTCACCGAGCAAAGGGGGCCCGGGGATGCCACAGGACACGACCCTAGGAAAGGCCACTAGCGAAAGAAGCGGCACCAATCTGGGGAGCTGGAGTCCATGGGCGAGGAGGACTGTAGGGGCACATGCACGGGGTCACAAGACGGCCGAACAGGCCCAGAGAGGAGCACCCCGCCGGGATGGGCCCCATAGACTGCGAAAGCGGAGACCGCGAGGAGCTCGGCGGCTGCGGGGGCGGGCAGCACCAACCTGTCGCTGCGGTCGCCCATAGGGAGCCTGCGAAACGAAAGATCAGGAGAAAGGCGTCGAATAAGAGGGTCGAGGTGGTTGAAGGCACTTACTCGTCCACAGCGACCCACTTCCTCTTCACCGGAGCCCATGGCACCGAGGAGCGGCCGCCCCTAGGCGCTTTTCTCTTCCGACCAGCGCAAGGGTCCGGGGGTGACGAATTGATGACCACAAAGAGACACTCGGCGACGGAGACGGCGACCTTCACCGACGGCCGAGCATTGCCCCCGGCCTCATCCCGATCCAAAGCAGAAGCCGGAGAAATAGGCGACAAGGGGCACCCTTCCCCGGTCACGAGGAGGACAGCGTCCCCCAATTTCTCGAAGGCTGGAGCCCCCGGGATAGAGGCATACTAAGGCCGCGCCTCCTCCGGAGGGAGGAATCCCAACTCGTTGAAACACGGCATCTCCGTGGAGAGAGCTTCCCGATTCATGTAGTTGTACAAGGGGAGACCGTCCCTAGGAAGCTCGTCAGGTTCATCGCCAGTCAGGTGGCCGAGAAGCTCGCACAAGACATCAGGGGAAAGAGACGGGAACTGAATCCCCATCGGGTCACGAGGACCATTGAAGTCCCACATCGGACGGAAATGGCACTAAAGGGGAGGAATTCATCGGTAAAAAAACTCCCGCACCACTATCGCCATGGTCACGCTCGCCTACCTCAACCTTGCCAGCCTGGCTAGGACCCGCGCAAGCCCTAGATTGGTGAGCTCCTTGTGTCTCCATCCACAATTCGACACTACACGGGCCAACGGGGGCTGGTACCATGTTCCGTCCCCGGTGGCATTGACATACACCCATTGCCGCCGGAACCTGTCATCTTTCGTAGAGAGTCCGGCATCAAGGGCCCCCTGGGCAGATGCGTCGGCCGGCCTCAAGGACACACACCCGAAACACTGTACTCTCGAAGCTAACTTGAGGGAAAAGAAGTGGTGCAGCAAGGCCATGGAGGGGAAGACACCAACAAAGGCCTTGCACAGGAATGCGAAGGCCGAAAGGAGGACAAGGGATCCAGGGTCGAGATGAAGCATGTGGATCTGGTAGTGCAAGAGCACATCAGAAAGGAAGCTTGAGAATTGCGGCAGTACGCCCAACAGAAGAGCAGGGATGTGAAGGAGGATGGCAGTGGCCACCAACCTGCTCCGAGGCTGCAAACCTGGCTAGATCTTGGTGGCCCCCCACTCATTGGAATCGGCGGGGACCACCAGCTGAACCTTCTCAAACCCCTCCAAGTTCATCACCAATGATCGATCCAACGTGGGCTTAAGCATAGGTACGGTCGTTGGTCCCCTCAAGCCCTCGCCATCCCCTTTCTTTGAAGGCATGGCAAAAAAAGAGGGGGAGAGGAGGGGAGGCGAAGCAGCGTGCGCATGGGGACTCAACGGAAGGGGCGAAAGCCTCGCAAGAAAGAGGAACAGATGACGGAGTCGACAGGAGATAAAGGTGGATTGGTGGCGTATGTTGGAGGACTCAACAAACCTGGCAATGGCAGGTCCGGTGCGGAGGATAAAGGGAGCAACGATTCCTCGGGTTACCGTGTATGAAGCCTGGCCCGTGGGCGTCCGGGTCCCACGACGCTTCGGGCCGCCACCGGGCTTCGCCCGCAAGATGGCTCGGGCACGCTTTGGGCCCGGGTGCTACTGTCGGCTTTCTGGGAATGGGGGTACGTAGACCTGCCTGCCTGTGGCCCATGGCGCGACCCACTTCATAGGCCAAACACGTCCAGGCATGGTCTCACTCAATACAAGACCCTCGCGGGGAGGAGCAACATCAGGATCAACGAAGGAGGGGCCTCCTTAGGCCCCCTCCGGAGCGGCGGAGATCTCTATGCAAGGCCCGGCCTCGGGAGTCAAGGGTGACGCAAGGAAGGATAGCGGGTGCCAGCGGGCCAGGCGGTGCAGTTTCCCCTTTGGTGCAAAGGGGGCAAGGACGTACGCGGGTTCCCAAAGCCCCCCCAAAGGTTTCCATTCCTGTGCAACAAGACCACAACCACCCACCCCGCAGGGAGGATGTCATTGCTGAGCCCATCCTTGCACCGTCAACAACTACTTTGTAGGAGAAGACCACCTTTGGGAAGGACGAGCACGTACTCCTGTCCCCTTCAAAATTGGCCATTGTGTGATCCCTTCCCGCCATTGTGATAAGGGAAGAGGTCCCGAGCCTCCACTATATATAGAGGATATGTTGCACCGTAGAGAGGGATCCGATCCATTCCGCCATCCATCCACCATCGGGCCATGGAGAGCCCCTAACACCACAAAGGGAGCCCTCATGAGGCCCTAGAACACTGTACAAGTTCATCCACACCACCTGCTCGAGAGACAATCCACCAAAACAGGAGTAGGGTATTATGCTTCACAGCGGCCTGAACCTTGGTAAACTATGTGTTCATCTTCTTCCTCGTCATCGTGCGAGTTTGCTGTTGCGTTCATCGAGTAGTGAGCTAGGTTGGGCAAGGCTGTAGGGGATCTTCCAACACGCCCCTATGTTCGAATCTTAAGGGTTTTGCGGAGCCCAAAATGTGAAATCCGACAGCCGGGGGAGGCGGAGCACCGTTCCACCTCTTCCTGTGATGCCAAACCCCCTCTTTGAAGAGACCCACGCTGAGGGGATGACGCTGGAGTTTGTCCTCGAACTGCATGGTCCCCTTCGAAGCCATATGTGCCTCCGTCACCCTTTCGCCAGGGTGATGGAGGTTGACAAGCCACCCGCCCTATGGTTGCGGGCACATGGTTGCTATAATGGCACCACGCAAGTGGATGTTGAGTACCCGGAGCATCGTGTCATGTTCCTCAGGCGCGGTTGGAAAACCTTTGCCCGTGCCCATAGCCTCCAGGATGGGAATGTCCTCCGCTTCAATATGACGGAGGCCAACCTGCTCTCCGTCAAGATTTATGGGCCCTCGAGCGTCTGTCTCAGCTGCTGTGAAGAGAGATCGAGCAGTGCTGGAAGTTCCTCCTCGAGCGAGAGTGACGAGGAGGACAGTGGTGAAAACGACGACGACGAGTCCGAGCTCCAGGTCGTCAAGTCAGAATACAACGACCTAAGCTCCGACTAGTCGCCGTACGCACCATCATCGCCAGCTCATGCCTCTCCCCCTCCCGGTGGAGCGACCTTGCGTAGGGTCCTTGTCCCAGGTGCTGACCCATCTTCCAGCTGGATCCCTTGGAAGCCCCATGGACTTCGGCTTCGTCCTCCCTTCTGAATGCCCTACCCTCCGCGTAGTGCTAGTATAGAAGGGTTTAGGCTGGGCTTTTGCCGAGGGCCTGTCCCTATCTTTTTCTTCTTGTAATCTGCCCCTAGGGGAGAAAGTCAAATAAATATGCACTTAGGAAAAGGCACCATCCCGTGTAAATTTCATTCCCTTTAAATGAATGCATGTTACTCTTCTTGTTTGATTTTCCTCCGTATGGTGTACTCGCTATGCTTTACCAGAAACTTGCCGGCGTATGCAACACCGCCGCGAGCTCTTTGAGGATCGGACCCTTAGCAGCCCGCTGACGGTGCCGCTGTCGGCAAGATATCTTGACATTTTTAGTGCAGCCTCTTAAACTGTTGAGCAGACTCAAAACAGAGTAAGGGCGCAACCAATCATGACAAGTTACCTTGACTTTTTCAGTGCAACCACTCAAACTATTGAGCGGACTCGAAACAGAGCAAGGGCGCAACCAATCGCGGCAAGGTTCCCTTGCGTGCAGGTTTTCCATAAAAGATTTCAAATCGTCCAAGGACAAAAATAACCTCATAGTAAAAGTTTACTTAGAGTTTTGCAACTTAGATTTTCGTTGACGTACTCCTTTCTGCAAGATGCCAACTTTGAACGTCGCCCGTGGGTGTCCACACCATCTCACTCCCCGGCAAACTTGCACGTGAAGGAACCTTATATCCTTTAAGAAAAAGAAAGAAGAGAAAGTAGAGGTATGGAACCTTGGCGGTTCGTTAGCACTTGCTGGGAATAAGTGTAATGCAACATCCCATATAAACATGCATGTAAAGAAACATGGGAATCGACAAGAGTTGCAAGACGCCTGATCTAATTCCACTATGCACAGGGTCTACATCTGGCTTCGTACTAAGGATGACATGCCATGTTGGCAAGACTTGTACAAAAGATGGTTGCTGGGGGGCCAGGCAACCGCACCTTATGGATGGAACTTACGAAAACGTTCGAAGTTCCAGGAGTTGCTCACTGGGATGCCATCTTCGGTCTCCAGGCAGACTGCGCCAGGTCTGGTGACTCGTACTACGCGATAAGGGCCTTCCCACTTTGGCATCAGCTTGTTTGAATTCTTGGCCGACGGAACGCACCGAAGAACAAGGTCACCTTCCTCAAGAGTCCGGGCATGAACATTGCGGCTATGGTAGCGGCGCAAAGCTTGCTGGTAGCATGCAGCTTGCACAGCAGCCTGAAGACGATCTTCCTCAAGGAGCATTACGTCGTCTTAGCGCGACTGCTCTTGCTCAAGCTCATCATAAGAGAGCACTCAAGGTGACCCGTATATGAGTTTTGTGGGGAGAACTTCCTCCACCCCGTACACCAGGGAGAAGGGTGTTTGGCCGATGGCTTGATTTGGCGTCGTTCTGATCGACCAAAGAACCGCCGATAGCTCATCAATCTAGCGTCTTCCGCACTTGCACAGCCTGTCGAAAGTTGTTGTCTTAAGACCTCGCAGCACTTCAGCATTTGCCCTTTCCTCTTGTCCGTTGGTCCTTGGATGAGTGACAGAAGCAAAGAAGATCTTGTTGCCAAGGTCTTGGTCATACTGCATGAAGGCGCGGCTTGCGAACTATGTGCCGTTATCGGTGATGACCCTACTTGGTACACCAAAATGACAAACTAGTCCTCTGCAGAACTTGATGACTGATTGCGCTGTCACCTTTCTCACTGCTTCCACTTCTGGCCACTTTGTGAACTTGTCAATTGCGACGTACAAGTACTCAAAGCCCCCAGTAGCACGGGGAAAGGTCCCCAAGATGTCGAGCCCCCAGACCAAAAATGGCCAAGAAAGAGGGATTATCTGAAGAGCTTGAGCTGGTTAATGTAGCTTCTTCGAATGGAACTGGCACGCTTCACACTTGGTTACTAGTGCAGTTGCATCCTGGAGAGCGGTGGGCCAAAAGAAACCTTGTCGGAAGGCCTTCCTGGCAAGAGCTCTTGATCCTATGTGGGAGCCACATATGCCTCCATGTATCTCTGCCAACAGCGCTAGTCCATCCTCCCAAGGAACACACTTCAGTTTCACACCGTTCGATATCTTTCTGTACATGACGTCATCCACAAACTGGTACATACTAGACTGATGGGCTACGTTCTCTGCTTCTTCCTGTTCCTTCGGGAGTTCTCCTGTTTGAAGGAACTGAACTATGTATTGTGCCCATGCTGGAGCCCGAGGCTCGATGGCAAGGACTAAAGTCATGTCTTCTGCCACAGGGGCGCTTGTCTCTATGGCAATGGCTTGAGGGCCCACTGGAGCCTGCTGCTCCCCAACAAGATTGGCATCGATCCCGACAACTTCCTTGCCGGCAGCTTCCGTGAACTCTGCCGGGAAGTATTGGCCAGAATTCAACTTCCTTCTCTTGTTCTGCTTTGTTGTCAGCGATACGAATGGCTGATTCAGTTGGAGCACGAAAGTCCCTGGTTCCACAGGTAACTTGAGGGCAGCATGCTTCGACAACTCATCAACAACACTATTCTCCGCACGAGGAATGTGCTCTATTTGCAGACCGTCAAAGCGCTCCTCCAACTTCCTCACTTCATCTACGTAAGATTCCATCAACGGGCTCTAGTAATCCTTGTTGACTTTGTTGACGACAAGCTGTGAATCTCCTCTGATAATAAGCTTCTCGATCCCAAGGTCTGACACGATTCTGAGGCCCGCAAGCAACCCCTCATACTCTACGGTGTTGTTTGTTGACTTCTCCCGAGGAAAGTTCATCTGAATTACATACTTGAGGTGCTCTCCGGCGGGTGCGACAAGCATCACGGCAGCGCCGGCTCCCTGCAGCGAGAAAGCCCCATCAAAATACATAACCCATTCTTGGCTTGTTTCCTTGCCGGGGAGGGTCGTTTGTTGGATCTCTTCGTCTGGCATTGGAGTCCATTCTGTAATGAATTCTGCCAAAGCTCTGCTCTGGATGGTTGAAGTGCTTTCAAACTTGAGGCCAAATCTTGACAAATCCAAAGCCCACTCCACAATCCTGCCGGTCGCGTCCGGGTTTCGCATAATCCGTTGCAGCGGAAAGCGAGTGACGACGGTAATTTCATCTTCTTGGAAATAATGGCACAGTTTCCTTGAGGCCATGAGGATACCAAAAACTAACTTTTGCACACCAGAGTACCTTGACCTAGCCCCTTGCAAAAGGGAGCTAACGAAGTACACTGGGTGTGCACCATCTTCTTCTTCTGTGTAGCTTCATTCATCTGCGTGGGTCCTGACTCGTCAGCACCAGACCTTGCCGGGGAAGATCCCGGTTCGTTGCTTGGCGGCCCCACTTCCGTAGCTGCTTCTTCATCGACTTCTCTCTGCACCACCAATGCAGCACTAGCCACTTGATTCATTGCCGCCAAGTATATCAACAACGACTCTTGTGGTCTAGGCATGACTAGTATTGGCAGAGAGGAGAGGTACTTCTTCAAATTTTGCAGCGCTGCCTCTGCTTCCGGAGTCCACTTCATTGGACCTGCCTTCTTGAAGATTTTGAAACAGGGCAGGGGGCGCTCAGCAGATTTCAAAACGAACCTACTCAGAGCTGAAACACAGCCGGCAAGACGGCACACATCCTTAACGTGATTTGGTGTTCAATCTGCTCAATTGCTTTGATCTTGTCGGGGTTCGCCTCGATCCCGTGCTGAGATACAAAAAACCCAGGAAGCTTGCCTGATGGAACACCGAACACACATTTCTCAAGATTGAGCTTCAAGTTGATCTTGCGCAGATTCGCAAACGTCTCTTCCAGATCTTGTATGAGTGTTGCTTTGTCCTTGGTTTTAACCACTATGTCATCGATATAGGCTTCCATATTTCTATGTAGCTGGGGCTCAAAACCAATCTGGACTGCTCTCGCAGATGTCGAGCCAACACTTTTCAACCAAAAAGGCATACATACAAAGCAATACGCACCACATGGGGTGATAAATGCGGTCTTCTCTTAGTCTTCCTTAGACATGAAGATCTGGTGGTATCCTGAATAAGCATCGAGGAGTGATAGCAAGTCACAGCCTGCAGTGGACTCCACAATCTGGTCAATGAGCGTAAAGGGGAAAGGATCTTTTGGATAGGCTTTGTTAAGATCTGTATAATCAATGCATAGCCTCCATTTTCCATTCACCTTGCGCACCACAACTGGATTGGCCAACCATGTTGGATGGAGCACTCCTCTGACCAAGCCTGCTGCTTCCAATTGCCTGATTTCCTCAGCAATAAATTCTTGACGCTCCAAGGCTTGCTTCCTGAATTTCTACTTGACGGGCCACGCATGGGGATAGACGGCAAGGTGGTGCTCAACTACCTCCTTGGGAACACCAAGGACATCAGATGGTTGCCATGCAAACACATTGTCATTCACCCACAGAAAGACAATGAGCGCGCTTTCCTATTTGTCATCGAGGGCGGAACTTATGGTGAAAGTTCCCGCCGTGCCATCCTCCTTGACGGGCACCTTCTTGGTTTCTAGTGGAGCTCCCTTGGATTTCTTGTTCTTGCTGGTGGACCTCTCTGGCAAATCATTCATAGGAGTGCAACACTCCGAAGAGGCACACTTGCCGGAGTGTGCGCCAGAGGTCTTGTCGGTCTTCTTCCCCCTGGGAGCTTCAGTGGCAGGAGTAGGTTCCTTGGGGTAGGTGCTGCAACTGCCTGCCAGTAAAGTAGGTCAGCACAGGGGAGTGCGTCCTTCTTGTCAGATTTGATCGTGATGACGTTGATCGACCCAGGCATCTTCAACGCATTGTAGGCATAGTGTGATGCCACCATGAACTTGGCAAGCGCCGGGCGTCCAAGGATTTTATTGTACGGCAAGGGTATCTTGGCAACGTCAAAAACAATCTTCTCTGTTCTGAAGTTCATGTCACTTCCAAATGTCACCGGCAATTTGATCTTGCCCTTCGGCTGAATCCTTCCCAGATTGATCCCCTGAAAAGTGCCTGTCTCCTCAAGATCCTCCACAGGAATTTGCAATCTCTTGATCATCAGGTGAGATCAGATTCAGACCAGCCCCAGCATCAACTAACATTTTCGTCACTATGAGCTTGCGAATCGTTGGCGAAACCAACAATAGCAGACACCCGACTACTGTTGTGCGATCAGGGTGATCCTCAGCGTCGAAAATGATAGGCGCATGGGGCCATCTCAGAGGTTTCCGTGCTTCAACAGATGGTTCTGTCGCATTAATCTCACGCGCCCACTATTTCAGTTGGCGGTGGGAAGAATCCAATGAGGCGCCTCCATCGATGCACATGACTTCTGTATCTCTCTGAAACTCACGTTCGCTGGACTCATCATCCTCTTCATTGCCATCCTCCTCCTCCTCTTCCTTGTCGCGGCCTCGAGCGGGCTTCTCCTGCTGCTTTGTCTTGCCGTGGCGACCTCCTCGGCCACAGCTGATGGAGAAAGAGCTGAGGTGACAGCAACAGGAGCTGATGAAGAGGGCCTCAAGTCTGGAGCTGGCACAATGGCTGATCTGGCCAGAGTAGGAAACTGTGTGCCTGTCCTGAGAGGTGATCCATCCTCCTCCTCATCATCATCATCATCTGAAGAAGTGGTGTGAGGAAGAGGCACTGAGTCAACTTCCTTCTGGAGTTCTGTGACTGTCTTAGTCAGCCAGTCCACCTTATCATTAAGGGTCTTGATCCTAGTTTCAAAGATCCTCATAAGACTGTTCTGGTTGTCCAGAATCCCCTTAATGTCCTTTTGCATGCCCTGAACTGATGATATCAATTTATGGACCTAGGGACTTGAGCACGAGTGGCTTGAGTTGCCTCTGCCTCTGCCTGAGCTGTAGCAGATGTGGGATGATATGGGTCCATCACGACAACATTATCCTCAAGCTCTGGCTGTAGGGGCAAGTGGGGGCTGTCAAGAGCAAATATGTGCTTCTCAATCTGAGAGTTGATAAGCATCTGGCTATAGGGTGCATAGCAGCAAGAGAACTTCTGATCAGCAGGAACCCTCTTGACTGTCTCAACAATCAAGTCCATGACTCTGATCCTGGTGTGTCTGT
This sequence comes from Hordeum marinum, assembly GCA_022496015.1. Taxonomy (NCBI): domain Eukaryota; kingdom Viridiplantae; phylum Streptophyta; class Magnoliopsida; order Poales; family Poaceae; genus Hordeum; species Hordeum marinum. Next base: position 279,435,287 of record CM039678.1, read on the forward strand.
CAAGGTGGATCAACATGTTGATGGAGTAGCCTCGGATCATCTTGTCATCTCCTGACTTGGGCATCAAGGTATGCCTCAGAATGGTGTTCATGGTGTGGAGGCCAGCTTGAAGATAGTAGATGGATCCAAGCTTGTGAGATTGCACTTTGTCTGCAGGGATAGAAGTATACATATCCTTCATGGCATTGTGGCTCGCCTTGGATTCCATGTAGACATCCAAGTCTCCATCCAGAACCTCTAGGACTCCTAGAAGTGCAGCCCATTCATCAACTGTGGATTCATATCTTGCTCCTTCTATCATCCATACAATCCTACCATCTCCATTGAAATGTGCAGTGGAGTAGAATTGCTTGATCATTTCATCATTCCATGCAGTAAATTCTCTACCAACAAACTCATCCAAACCAATGTAGTGGAAATTGTCTTGGACACTTGGAAAATAGTCCTCATTCTCCTTAATGAATTTCCAGTCAACATACCTCATGTCACTCACAACTGGACTCTTGTCAAAAAGTATAGTCTCATAGAAATCTTGTTGCTCTTTAGTATAGAATCTGTAGTCCACAGCTGTCTTCTTCCTTTGGGCATATGGATCTATAGCTCTCCGTGCCCTCAAACCTGAGTCTTTCCTATTCTTCATATCTTCAACAAGTGGATAGATGGCATTATGTACTGGAAGGTGTGGTTTAAGTTTCATCAAGGTTGTCAAGTCATCATCATTCTTAACTCTGGAGGTAGTTCCCTTGTTATTTTTAGAAGCTAGAATCTGCCTGGATGTCCTCCTAGGCTTTTCAGCAGCACCCTTATGGGATTTTGTGCTCTTGGATGTGCCAGACTTGGGCATAGCATCAGCTAGAAGTTTCTTGGCCTTCTTCCTGGGAGGAGCCTTTGCAGCTGGTTCATCCTCCTCTTCAGCAGCAGCTGCCTCCTCTGGATCTTCAAACATAGATGTAGGCCTGCCAGTAACATGGATGATCCTCTTTCTGGCCTTCCTCTTCTCCCCTGCCTTCTTAGGCATAGACTTTGGGGGATCAATGGTCATTGTAGCTCTCGCACTCTGAGGTGCTCTCATAACTTCAGGAGGTGCATATGATTTGCTGACCACCCTCCTGGAAGAGGTGGCCTCATTTGTTGACTTCTTGGCAGCCTTCTCTTGCTTCTTGACAAGAACCTCCTATGGCACAAAATATGAATCTTCCTCATCTGAATTCAGCTTCTTCCTGGCCCTAGTGGCAGCCTTGGGAAACCCATGGGATCTGGGGGTGCCTGGATCTGAAAAAGAACTAGGCTCAGGGCTAGTGCCTGAACTCATGTCAACATCCTGCTTTGGCAAATTCTGACTGTCTGACCCTGACATGCTGACCCTGTGAATACTGTATACAAGAGTGGAATAGGATAAGTCATCACAAAATATTCAGCTGGTTTTTGAAAGTTTGAACAAAAAAATTATAGATGTAGTTCACTACAAAATTGGATTTCGGTGTCACCGAGTCAGATATTTCGGTGCGGTCGAGACTCACAAAACCCTTAACCAAAACTTGGCAACAGTTTCGGTCAGACCGAAAACTGTCACTAGGTTTCATCGAGTTTTGTCCTCAGTAGCACAAAAAGGCAATTGGTGGAACGGATTTTTCTGATTCGGTCTCACCGAGATGCAATTTCACGGGCAACTAAACCTAAATTTTTCCGATTCGCTAGACTATAGAGATAACCTTGTGGATAGAACAATCTTAAACTGTGGCAAGATAATGGTAAAACCCTAATGTGCAAGATTCGGAGGTTGGAGTGCAAGAGGGGACTGAATTTGTACCCTAGCTCGGTGACGGATCCGCTACGGCGGCGACGGGGGCAAAGATTCCATCGACGGCGGCGATTCCCAGCGGCGAAGGAGTGTGGGAAGAGAGGGTGACGACCAGGGGGTCCTTCTATGGCAGCTTAGGGCTTGGGGCGCGACGGTTTGAGGAATGAAATTTCGAACCGTCGGAACCACCGAATATATACCCTTAACTGTCGGTGACACCGATTCTAAATTTTCGGTGTCACCGAGTTTCTCAACTGTCAGCTGACAGGGAAACTCGATGTAACCGAGAATATGGAATGAGTAGTAACTAGGCAAGAAATTCAGATAAACCCTAGGCATTCGATGAGACCAAGATTTTGGGTTGGTTCCACTGAGATGCACTTGGGAGGTTTTAATGGTTAGTCCTTCTCGATAAGGAACTCCGAGTGCTCCACACACAGAGAGATCGAAAAGCACTTGTTCAAATTTTGTGATGCAACATGAATAGAGTATGAGGTGAGAAAACATAGATAGGTAAAGAAATGGTCCTAGGCATTCTTGTATATCCAATTGGCAAATAAATATGAAAATCCAAATAGCAACAATTGGATATCCTCGAATGAGTAAATAAATGCAGACCAACAACCTCACACAATAAGATGTCAAATGAAATCATGGCAAACATGCACAAACACAATAGCATATAACAAGCACTTTGGCGACGATGGAGTCATCTATATATGAGTATATTGACTTAGGAGCCAAGTAAGAATACTTGATCATAGGTCATACTCATCATTTAAGCACAAGTGGAGTACCACTTTCACATAAAGCATTTAATGTTGTCGCATACTTTTGAGATGCTTTGACTCAAGTCTTAGAGTAAAGATCCCCCTAGATGTGACATCCCCCCATAAGAGGGATAAACTAACCTTGGGTTTTGTTGAAGAAGACTTCATGTTGGTGAGGTAGTGGTGGATGCTCAAAGTTGATGAAGATCACCAAGAGTTGGGAGCATCCTTGTTGTTTAATTACTCTTCTCACCTACATGGGTTAGTCCCAACACACAAGAGACAAATACAAGTATATCTATGGACATGGAGTGCAAAGCATATGTGATGATGTCCATTGATTTGTTGATTACCTTGTCCCTTTCTTACCTTTGAGGGAATGTGGGACTCCTTGAACTATTGCATAGAGTTGATGTTGATTGCAACTAGTCCTTGCCAATAATGAATATGAGTGAATTTGATTGGCGAAGTCACCACTCAAGAACTCTCTAGTTCCGCTTATTAGGGACCCACATCAAGTTGACGGGGATCCTTGGTGTTGAAGTAGCACTTGTAGAAGTTGAGCTTGTAGTAGCCTTGGGAACCCACTTCACCAAAGCTTGGGATTCATCTTCATATGTGTAAATGTCCTCTTGAAGCTTGTTCTTGTCCTTGAGCTTGGTGTCTTCTGGTGGAAGGTCATCTTGAGCTTTTGTTCCCTTGGGAAGAGTATTTTCATAATTCTCCTTTTGAGGAAGAAACTTGGGATTGGGATATTGACCTTCTTCCCATTCAACTCCATTAGCGTTGAAGTAGCCAACACCACGATTCTTCCGGTATCCTCCAAGCTTGTGTACAATCTCCTCAAATTGTTTGCATCCTTCAAGACTCTTGTATATACCTTTTTCTATAATCCCTTTCAAGAGTTCATTTTCTTTCTCAAATGTAACTTGTCTAAGAGAAGAGTTAGTGGGATCAAGAGAACTACTATAAGCAATATCACTGGATTTATCATTTTTATTGCTACTAGCTGAAGAACCTTGCTTTGCTTTGTTACTAGCTTGCTTAGACTTAACATGAGGCATGAATGTAGATAAGAGAATTTGTTTGGCTATATAAGAGGAAGTATTCTTTCGAAAATCATCATTGCTAGCTTTAAGGAACTCATGCTCTTGCTCTAGGTTGAGCTTCTCGAAGCATAGCTTCTCATGTGTCCTTACAAGCTCTCTATGATCTTCTAGAGTAGACTCATGAGCTAACTTAAGAGTTTTCAGTTCTTGAGTTAGTCATTCTATTTCCAGCTTATCATCATCACACGACTTATCTACGCTAGAGTGAGTACTATCAAGTTCGTTTTGACTAACATTACTAGTTTTGTCAAATAGCAAGTCATCTTCAATTAACAAGTCATCTTCATCACTATTGAAATCAAGATACTCGGGATGTGATACCTTGGGGCCTTTAGCCATGAAGAAACTTCCACTCCCTTTATTTGGTGAATCAAATAGATCATAGGAGTTGGTAGTCACTAGTGCAATTCTGACAACACCTTCATCTTGACTATAGTCAGAGCTGGAGTGATAGCTTCTCTTGGAGTGGTTGTCGGAGTCGGAGCCAAAGACCCATTCACCAACATGAGCTTGATGTTTCCTTCTTGAGTAGCTGTTGGTGTACTTGTCCTTCTTCTCCGAGTCCCTACTTCTCGTTGAGGGCCTTCGGTCATAATGATCATCTCTACTCCTTCTCTCTCTTCGAGGTGACTCGTCTCTTGAGCATCATCTTCTTGGTGACCCTTCTCTTCGTTTGTAAGGAGTCGTGCACTCATTGGAGTAGTGTCCGGGCTTCGCACAATTGTAGCAGTTTCAGTCATGACTTGACGAGCGCTTCTCTTTATATCTTGAGTTGGAGCTTCAATCTTTGCTTCTATTCTTGTAGAACTTGTTGAATTTCTTGAACATGAGGCTTATCTCTGCATTTGTGACAAGGTTGTCGCGTTAGGTAGCGGGAGCATCACTTGTGGCTTTGTAAGCACTGCTAGACTTGTGGTGAAGCTCTTCCTTTTATTTGAGTGTCATCTCATGAGCAACAATTCTACCAATCACTTCTCTTGGCTTGAGATATTTGTAGTTGGGCATCATTTGGATCAATGTGTGCAAACGGTGTCATATCGATCATCCAAAGCTCGAAGTATCTTATCGATGATGAATTTGTTAGTCATTTCTTCGCTTCCTAAGCCGGCAATCTCATTTGTGATGAGAGCTAGCCTAGATTATATCTCAGTGACTCCTTCACCATCCTTCATCTTGAACTTGTCAAGCTGACCTTGAAGAACATCCAACTTGGATTCTCTCACAGACTCAGTTTCATCGTGCATATCAACCAAAGTATCCCAAATCTCTTTTGCATGTTCAAGATGGATGATTTTGTTGAATTCTTTGGGGCATAGGCAGTTGAAGAGAATTTCACATGCTTGAGCATTGAGTTGCAAGATCTTCAATTCATCCGCAGTTGCTTCATGATCGGGTTCCTTTCCTTCCGCAAAGAATTCACCTTGCAAGCCAACACAAACAAAAGGCCAAACGACAGGGTTATGACCAAGCAAATGCATTCTCATTTTGTGCTTCCAACTAACAAAATTTGTTCCATCATAGTACGGACCTCTACGGTGATAATATTCCTCACTAGACGCCATACTTCTCCTAGGTTGTGAGACCAATGCAATGGAGACCAAAGCTCTGATACCACTTGTAGGATCGAAAGTAGGTCTAGAGGGGGGATGATTAGACTACTTGACCAAATAAAAATCTACTTTTTCCCAATTTTAATTCTTGACAGATTTTAGCATTCATAGTATGTCAAGTACACCTTATACATGCATTTCTGAGAGTATAGTAGCGGAAAGTAAAGACATTGCACATGTAAGTAAAGGGAGGGTAAGGAAAGCAAACACAATTGGTGACACGATGTTTTTCCCGTGATTCTGATAGGTGGCGCTATCGTACGTCCACGTTCATGGAGGCTTCACCTCCAAGCGACACCTAACCAATCTAGGAGGCACCAACCTCCAAAAGGTAATAGGCTTGATAATGTAGATGAACTCCTTGCTCTTGTGCTTCAAGATGATAGACTCCTCAACACACAATCACTCTCTCACAGATATGGCTTGGTAGAAGAGATGGGATTGGTGGAAAGCAACTTGGGGAGGCTAGAAATAAAGATCCATATGGTTGGAGTGGAATATCTTGACCTCAACACAAGGGTAGGTGGTTGTCTCTTAGAAAACTGGTAGAATAGGTATGGAATAGTTCTGAGTGCTTCTCTATCGAGTAGGTGGTGGTGAAGGGGTATATATAGGCATCCCCAAAAATCCAACCGTTACACACAAAATGACCAACTCGGTGACACCGATGTGTTAATCTCAGTGGTACCAAAGTTACCAAAACGTGGCAACTGTGAATCTCGGTGAGACCGATATAGGAATCTCGGTTGCACCGATAAGGTGACCAACGGCCAGAATGCCCATTCTCTATGATGCCAATTCAATAATCCCAGAGGCACCGAAACTGTGAACTGGAGTAACAGAAAGTTGGCAACCTAAACTCGGTGGCACCGGTATAAAATCAGTTGCACCAAATTGGCTAGGGTTTGTCTGATTCTGTCTAGGGTTTGGAATCGGTGGCATCAGGATGGAAATGTTGGTTGCACCGATTTTGAGTGTTTGGCTTAGGACAGACTTTGGTGGGAGAGTTTGTGGGTGTATTTGGTGACTATCACTTGTGCACGTATGAGCATATTGTTCACCAACAAAACTTTACCCCGTTTTAATAGTATTGGCTTTCCTATGGACTCAAGGTGATTTCTCACAAATATAAAATGTAGAGTCCTCTTGCTCGAAGCTTTGCCAACCTATTTCCTTGCATCTTTGGGTATTCCACAATATCTTTTGCCAACCCATCATTGAACTTTTCCTGAAACATACTTGATGAAAACATTAGTTCAATGACTTATATGTTGTTATGAATTTCCAAAACCGCCAAGGGAGCAAATGTGCTTTCAACAGGAGCCCGTCCCATCTGCAACGCTTAGGCTCTCCATCGCTAGTGCCTCGACACGTATCATGGGTGTCGAGACCTGGCCTCTCGACTGGCAAGGTGGCGAGGCCTTGCCAAGTGCACTCCTTGCCGGGGCTCTGCAGGTCACTCCCAACAAGATCTTACCCGGGTTCCAGCCCTTGGCACTCAGTCTTGTGCTTGTTGACTTGAATGTTCCTTTGACGTCTTCGCGCTTGCTCCCTCTAGTCCTCTGGCGAGCCTTGCCGTGGGTGTGGCTACAACTACCCGTGCACAATTAAGGGGTACTAATAGACCCAAACCTTAGTACACTAAGAGTGACCGATATTTTTCCATCCTAGATGTGCTATTCTCTAGATGTGTGCTTATGCACTTGTCATTGCATGAGAGTATAGCGCTACAAGGGATGCCCAGTCCCAAAATGAAAAAAAGAAATTTACTTTATGTTCTCAAATAATAAATTCCTTGGAAAGTGTTGGTATGGAAGGCAACCGTGGATTCGACTAGCCATGGAAAGTGAAAGAATGGTGGAAAAAAGAATGAACTATATTTTCTATTTTGGAACCACTTATGATGTATCTAGATGGAAAGGTATTGAAATCTCTTGGTTGTTTTCGTTGACAGGAAAGGTGTGCCACCCAAAATATTCTTCTCTATCAATTTAAACCTTGAGCTCTAGCACCTCTACAAATCCGTACTTCCCTTTGCAAAGGGCTATCTATTTACTTTATGCAATTTCTATTTTTACTTGAGTCTCCATCTTCTATGATTAAACACCAACTAGGGGGCACTATGATTGCACTTGAGCATTTTGTGGAGCTAATATTTGAGTGTGTTTCATGAATGGATCAATGATTGAGCATGATGGGCCAGGGATAACTTTCTTTAGTGTTGATATTTTGAAAGACATGGTTGCTTGTTGATATGCTTGAGTATTAAAGTCTCTATGTCAAAACTAGACTACTGCTTTGAACCATCTAAAATTCCAAATCTCCATGCTACAAAAGAAAAGAATATGTGATGAACATGTTAGGCAACATTCCACATCAAAATTCTGTTGTTATCATTTACCTACTCGAGGACGAAGAGGAATTAAGCTTGGGGATGTTGATATGTCTCCAATGTATCTATAAGTTTTCGTTGTTCCATGATGTTTAATTATCAATCTTGGATGTTTTACAACCATTTTATAGCAATTTTATATCATTTTTTGGTACTAACCTATTGATAGAGTGCCGAACTGCGAGTTGTTGTTTTTGCTTAATTTTTACTTCTTACAAAATCAGCACCAAATGAAGCCCAAACACAGTGAAACTTTTTGGAATTTTTTTGGGACCAAAAGATATCCAGTGGACCAGAGAAGTCCAGAGGGGAGGGCCGAGGAGGCCACAACCCACCAGGGCGTGCTAGAGACCCCTAGCGCGACCTGGTGGGTTGTGCCCTCCTCGGGATGCCTCTCCACCGACTATCGCCTCTATAAATACCCAAATGTTCAAAAAACCCTAGGGGAGTCGGCGATACACAATTCGAGCCGCCGCAAGTTCTAGAACCATGAGATCCAATCTAACACCATCACAGAGGGGTGCATCATCTTCATGGGTGCCTCTCTGATGATGTGTGATTAGTCCACCATAGACCTACGGGTCCGTAGGCATTAGCTAGATGGCTTCCTCTCTCTCTATATATATCCATCTCTCTCTCTCTCTTGATTCTCAATACAATGGTCTCTTGGAGATCTATTTTATGTAATAACTTTTGCGGTGTGTTTGTTGGGATCCGATGAATTTTGAGTTCATGATCAGTTTCTATCCATGAATATGATTTGAGTCTTCTTTGATCTATTATTTGCATGATTACTTATAGCCTAGTATTTCTTGATCGATTCGTTGGTTTAGTTCGGCCAACTAGATCAATTTTTCTTGCCGCGAGAAGAACTGCTTTGGATGGGTTCGATCTAGCGGTGTCCTTTCCTAATGACAGAAGGGCAGCAAGGCACGCATGTATCGTTGCTACGAAGGATAACACGATGGGGTCTATTCCTATATGAATAGATCTTGTCTACATCATGTCACCATTGTTATTGCATTACCCCGTTTTTCCATGAACTTAATACACTAGATGCATGCTGGATAGAGGTTGATGTGTGGAGTAATAGAAGTAGATGCCGAATAGTTTCGGTCTACTTATCTTGGACATGATGACTATATAATGATCGTTGCCTTCGACATTGTCATGACTATTCGATCTTCTATCAATTGCCCAACAGTAATTTGTTCACCCACCGTGTGCTATACTCATGAGAAAAGCAACTAGCAAAACCTACGGCCCCCGAGTCTACTTTTCCAACATATTGCTTTCCGATCTATCTTTTTGTCGTGTTTCTTTTCAGATTTTTTAATCCCAAACCCCAAAAATACCTTGCTGCACTTTTTTTAGTTATTTTATTTTGGGTTCTTGCGAGATCTATTTCCCAAAACTATGACAACCTAATCTATCTTATTATGTTGAGAGCTTGACAACCTCTCTTATTCGTGGGGTTGCAAGTATTTGTTATTTGTCTGTAGGTGGTTTTTACATAGGTGCTTGACCTTTCTCTATGGATTGATACATAGGTTTGTTAACTGAGGGACATACTTACTGTTGCTGTGCTGCATCATCCCTTCCTCTTTAGGGAAATACGTCTCAAGCCACATCACCCACTAGTCAGGAGGGAACGGTCAAACACTTTGTTCGGACGAAGAGCTCCCTTTGGGCTTTTGTGAGCAGCTGGTGGAGTGGGGAGGGAAAGAGTAAGCAATGTTAGTTTCCGGGGAAAAAACTAAGCATGCCAAGGCAACGAGGGGAACGAAAATAGAAAGCCCAATAATGAATGGCATACCTATTTCTCTGCATGGCAAATTAATTGCCAACCAAATCAATTAATTATCTTCCTAACTCGGAAAATTCATTATTTCTAATTATTTGTAGGAACAATTACCCCTCTACCTAATTAATTAATTGCATTAATGACTCCATTTTCAAATTGATTTTGTGCAAAAAATCTTATTTAAACGACATGATTGATTGCATATGTAATTAACTGTGTAGTTAATTAATTCCATTGATGGTTTGATTACCGAATTGATTCAACGCTTGATTTCCAAAATATTTTTGCATGAATGGCTACTAAAAATGACAATAACTACCGATTTTGGTAGGACATGTTTTGTTGATAGATTTTTAAACATTTGAATGGACACACATGATTTGAGATTGTAGGCTTTGTGACTCTATGTATAGCTGATAAGTAATATAATATGACCGCATCTATGAATATGTGTATGTGGCAGTCCGATGATCACCCTTCCGCAACAGACATCCTCGACGCCGTGATCCATGCCCTAACATTGTCGAGCGTTGCTTCGGCGTTAGGCCCGGTCACGCCATCTTCTAATGTTGTCAATAACGATGTCACTCTACATGGGCGCACATATGCGTACACTCATAACAAAAAAGATATGTTATGTTTATTGTATTAGGAAATTTGTGATTGTTAACTAATAGTAGAGATAACGATAATAATAAATGGCATAGTGCGCTGAATTAGCGATTTTTTATTGAGAATTAACTAATTTTCTTTTGGAAAGTTATCAAGAAAAATATTATCTCTGCCTTTTAGGAAGGTGATCTCACATATATGATGCGATTTCTAAATTCTTAATTACTTACTATTTAAGTGAATGAATTAAAGCAACAAATGCCAAAGTAAGGACGAAACAAGATCTCTCTCTTTAATGGGATTTGGTTTTTAGTGGAGGGAGAAATTTAGTGGGAAGGGGTGGTGGGAGGTGAAACAAAAAATATCCAAATGAAAGAAGCCAGATGAAAATAATCCATGGAGGCGAGGCCACAAACTCCTCCTTTAGGACTAGACATATTCGTTGGCCAGCTGCTAGATACGAGCATGTGACATTTTTAGTCAAAGGGGTTGCTATTGTGCTTCTTAGTGTAGAGAGACGCATTCCAACTTTAATAAATTGTAGGCTCACATATAAAATCAATCATTGGTAATTATTTTTAGAAATGAGTTTTTAGGGTAAGTGATTTTATTCACCACAAAGAAAATATGTGACATTACCTCATAGCAAACAACTACTTTTCCCTAAGAAAATTAAACAATACATCATTTTTTTCTTATTTGAAAGAAAAACCAATTCACTATCTCTCTCTTTCATCCCGTAACTCATCGCTCTCACTTACACTCACATCTCATTCCCTATCCTCCTCATATCGTGCCACCGTCATCTCTCCCGACCACATCTTCTCATTGCCCGTGTGTTTGCACGAAGTAATGGAATAACAAAGTGATCAAATAACTTAGAATGTTTTTCGAATATGACGATGTGTTTTCGTTCACATAGCAGCAATATATACTCTCTCCCATTCATTTTCTTCTTTGTGATCATTGTGTCTACTTAACCACCTTTTCATTGCAACAATAAAAATTGGCATCTATCTCTTTGCCCCCTCCCCCCTCCACCTTCATTCTTGCCACCATGCCCGTTCAGTATTTTCAAAATTGTGTACTTCCATTGATTATAAATTATAATTTTAAATTATTTCCAATATATTTTTAATCTCTATTTCGGTGATTAGTCTGATGAGCACTCAGTCTATTCTTATTTTATTGTTTGGTTATGTAGTCGTTGTCTTCATCATCCTTGTTGTAGCATTATTGTCAGTTCAAGTCTGTCACTCGACTCGCCGTTGCAGACCTTTTTTTAACTTTACAAAAAATAATCTAAAATGGTCCTCATTTACTATGAGAAATGTCATACTATATGCTTGGTTTACAAGTAAACCTTTTCTCATTGATCATGAGAGATGGCACACTATATTTATTATTATAAACAATCAAGGATGCACATAGTGCCATGCCAATATTTGTGCTATTCGACTGTGACAAAAACAACATTTCTCTAACCACAAAAATTTAGTAGAAAACAAATACCGCCTCCGATCATAAATACAAGGCATAATTTATTTTCAAAATTCATGATTTTCCATAAATTAGTCAAATAAAGTCTAGTAGTTTATATTACATTATAAAATAGACATAGTTGGATTTGCACTCTAGCTCGCTTTCATATGATTATGATTTTTAAATATCGACTATTCTTTTTAATATTGATGCATAGATAAAGTTTGAATTCAATGAAATTACAACTTATACTGTGTATTTGGGTGGTGGGAGGTACAGTATGGCGGAGCAAATCAAATAGTGCCCCTTCATTATACATGTGTTGCACAATTGGTTGTATGGCACACCTTCATCATAATTTAGGAAACAATGTTTATTAATTACAAGTCAAAGCATGATCCATAGTTATTAACTTTGTTATAAAATGAGTGAATTATACCAATAAATTTGAAGTCAAAAATCTTAATGATAGTTAAATCATATCCAAATAAATTCCAGCTCAACGAAAACAAATAAATTAAAAACAAAAAACTTCAACATTATTGCCTATCTTGCAACTGCTCGTCATCTCACTCAAAAAGAGTATTTACAAGTCATAATACTTCTGCTCATATCTCTTCTAAGCAGCTTGATTTACAATGTAGTTAATGTAATATCCTTGGAGCTCAAATGATGAAACCTCTCCTATACTTCATGCCTTGTTTGCTTTGAGAATTGGTACATATTCTAATAGTTTACTCCTAAACACTTCACCATTCAGCACATCAAATGACAGGACATTCTAAAAAAATGTTCCCCCCATATTAAACCTAAAGGTAATGGCCTTTGAGTCCATATTTGCACTTTTTCTGTTACCAACCTATAGTGGTAACATATTCGGCGCCCTTTTCTAGCATGCAACACCCGACGCAGGCTATGATGCACCACCCCCTTCAGCTTCTTGGGTTGTGGTGCGACTGAAAATATCCTGATGAATGACCGCCCCTTTCTCTGTCATTTCAATGGTAATACAATTTTTCATGAAAATAGCAGCATTAAGAATGTGTTAATGCTATCTTTCTGTTAGGGCATTTTTCTCCCGTAGTGGTTTTCGTGATTGATGACAATGCTTTTGTGGACTAATCGTGTGCATTGAGCATTTCAGATAATCTATCATTTGCCATAGGATGATTCAAGCCCCTTGGTATTTATAAGTGAAGACGGTTATTTCCTGCATTTCCTTTTCGGTGGATTTGAGTCGTATGAAAACTATACTATTAAGAGGGGGGCCACTTCGGAAAGGTAAAGTTGGAATCAACACGTACACATATTATTTTGCGCCCTCGTTCCTTTCCCTCATCAATGGTGTTGCTCCTCTACCTTCTTTGTATTGTCCCGGAAGGCCCCAAGAGGTAGTACCGCTTTGGGCTGTGGTAGTATTACTTATAAGAGGGAGTACCGCTATGCGGTACCACTTATAAGCAGTAGTATCTCTTCCTAGTACCGCGTATGCTACCGTTGCGTCTGGCGTGCTTGACTCTTCATTTCGATTTGCATGGTAGTGGAACAATAGTACTAGTGGTAGTACCATTTACAGGCGGTAGTACCGCCCGTTCACTACCGCTCCACTTCTGCTCCCTTCTATGCCCAACGCGCTCTCAGCGGAGGTTGAGAGGTACTGGTGGCACTATGGCTTATAAGTCGTAGTACCACTCCGTTGAGCGATAGTACCGCTTGTGCAGTACTACCCCTCATCCACCACTCCGCTCTACCTTTGTGGGCTCCTGAGTTGCACCCCTAGCGGTAGTACCGCTCCGGTGGCACTACCACCTTGTGTCCTCATGCCATTGCACTGCTATCTGGGCTTTGCCTCCAAAGCAGTAATACTGCTCCACCGAGCAGTAGTACCGCTGGTGTGCAAGCTTAGAGGTGGATAACGGTTGGATTTCATCCCACTATAAATAGGGGGTCTTCTTGCCTAAGATGACCTACCTCCTCCCCCAAACTCCAATGTTGCTCAAAACTCCATTTTCGCCCGATCTCTCTCCCTATCCAACAAAACATGTTGATAGTCACGGGTTTGCTTCTGAGGGCCCCGATCTCCGCTGCCCCCTAGAGAAATTTGTTTCCCTCCACTAAACCCTTGCGGATCTTTTTACTCTTCGGTGTTTGAGTACTCTAGACGGTTGAGCTCACCTTGTAGCCACAAACCATAGTGGTGAAGCTTCGTGGTGGGTTGGAAGCCTCTAAGTCGGTTGTGGAGTTTTCCCCAACCTTGTTTGTAAAGGTTCGGTCACCGCCTTCAAGGGCACCACTAGTTGAATCATAACATCTTGGGGAGCATTCTGCCTCCACACTGCTCCAACGGAGACGTACTTCCCCTCACAAGGAAGGAACTTCAATAACACATCCTCGTCTTCAACTCCTCCACTTGTGGTTACTTCTTACGTTTACTTTGTGCAAGCTTTATTTGTGTTGTATCATTTGTTATTTTGTATTGTTGTTGTTGTCAGCATCATATAGGTTGCTCACCTACTTGCATATCTAGATAACATATTCGTTGCTAAGCCTAATTTGTTAACAAACCTAAAAATTGGTAGTTGCCTATTCAGCCCCTCTAGTCAACCATATCGATCCTTTCAATTGGTATCAGAGCCTTGCCTCTTTTAAGGGCTTAACCTCCTAAAGAGTATGGTTGACGATGGGGAGAACTACGGGGCTGGGTCTGAGACTGGTTTCACCCATGGTTATTTGAATGTGCCCATGGCCTCTCTCAAATAATCTGTGGTTCAAAGGTCAATGACATTCTGAATAAATTCCTTGAGAGTTTCAACCTTCCAACCGCCACAACAAAAATGGTAAACCCATTCTTGGTGGGGGCAAATGTAAACTCCCCCAAGGAGTTGGCTAGTTCTTTGGATCCCAAGTCTCCGCTAGGAAAGAGCGGGGCGAGGGCTCATGTCGCGGTCCCCCAAGCCTATGGTGGCCTGGTCCACTCACCTCAAATCAACACTAACAAATAACCACCAAAACTTGATTTGTGTAACTTTCCTAATCGGGGTTTTCTTATTAAGTCTGATTTGAATCACTGCTCAACGCAACTACGGAGGGAAGTTAAGCAAGGCTTCTACCCTCATGATCCAAAGAACATGATTCCAAAAGAAGAAGTGGACAATCAACTTAATGCATCCGCATTGTTCATTCTTCAAGAATCCATGCCACCCAAAGAACTTCCTCACTTTCATCCATTATCCATTGGGCACACATCATTTATGTTTTTTTCAGGCACACACTCCATCACAACTGAGTGCAATTCCAACAACATGACATGGGACACATCCAAAGTTTGGACCGTGTTCTTCTCCTTCTAGCAAATGAGAAGCATGTCGACAAGGTAAGAGTGTACCTGATCAAAATTCCCAACCCTATGGAAGAGCATGTGCCTGAAAGCATGGTGCATGACATCCAGGCATGAGCATAGCACATAGGTCTTGATACCGTTGGTGGGATAAATCTTCTACATAGTCCGAACAGAAGATCCAGCATGCAGACTTGTGCGTGGCAATAGTCTCCTTGTGAGGGATCAATACTATTGGGGTATGGATCCCCTTGTCATCATATTCCAAAAAATCCACGAAGTCCTTCCACTTTGTAGATAGCACTCTACCATTCGTCATCCATGTTAAGGTCCTCACATCATGAGTTCCGAGATGGACCATGACATAAAACTGGGCCACCAGCTTGGGATCAAAGTCCGTGTTGAATGTCATAAGGCTGATTGTTGGAGATATGCCCTAGAGGCAATCATGTATGATGACATTTAATATGTGTTTATGAATAAAGATATTCCTTGGACATTATCAATGATGTATATTAACAAGTACGTGACTTGTTTGTGATACTATGCATTGCATGATAATTGTCCCAAGTGGTCCCTTGTCAAAAGGGTTGTGTGGACGTACAACCAATCAGACTAGCATATGAGTCAGTGGATGGTTCGGACTTGCTAACCATGTAGCATTGGATTCTACTTGGATAATACGAACTAAGAAAGATCTGGTCAGCTTTGACGTAGTCAGATCCGAGTCGAGATAAGGCCTGAGTTGGACAGACCCAACTAAGAGACGCGGCAATATGTCATCTGTGAGTCTCTAGTACAACATACGTTCTGTGTCCTAAGACCTGAGCTGGCGCATGTACTCAGGATGGTGACAGACTTGCTTTGGGACGACCAAATGCTACTCTGTGATTGGGTAGTTACAAAGGTAGATTTCGGCCTTGTCCAGACCCATGTTGCGAGACATGATCGAGCAAGATGGGTTTTGCCCCTCTGATTAGGAGAGACATACTCTGGGGCCCTTGGGTGATCTGACCTGGATAATCATGTCCATGTGATGAGGATTATTAGATATTCCGAAATGTTGGTCGGATTCACTGGAATGAGAAAGAGGCCGTTCGACAACAAGGATGACCATGTCGCCTTATGCACGACAATATATATCGTATGGAAAAGGGAACAGAAGTATGAAGTACAGGTTCGCCTAACCAGTTTCATCGGACACTTGGAGTAGGCACACTTTGCTAGAGGCTGCTACCGACTAGCCGAGTTAGATGTGATCTGACTTGCGACCAAGTGAACGAGAACCTAAGGGGTCGCGCACTTAAGGGAAGGAACATGTGGGCTTTAGGAACCATGCGAGGCCCAAGAGTTGAGCCTACAGAGGGTGCTTATAAACAGTGGAGGTGCGGCACACTCATGCAAAAGATTGCTTCGACACCATCATTAGGGCTTCGCATGTGTTGCAATAGCCACCCCACTCATCGCCGACTGTGTGATTGGACCTAGCAGTCCACCGCAATGTGTTCCTCCTGCAAGCGCAGATACCGTTAGAGATGGTGCACTTGCGCCGCTCTAGTGAACTTGTACGTGGGATTCCGCAACCAACTGATCGAGGGAGAGGATCCGGCGACCGATTGTTCGAGGGAGATCGGACGAGGAGGAGACCGACCTCATGGACGCACTGCCCCGATCAACTTCTGTTGTACAACACTACGTGTCTAGTGGTAATTACCTGTGATCCATCTCCATAGCATGTTCTTGGATGTTCTGCCCGTAGAAAATTTTAATTCGCATGCGATGTACCTATGGTAGAACCCACCATTGGTATCAGAGCCTCTGCTATAGAATTTGGTTTCAGATCGAATGCATATTTGATATGTGGAGGCGGCGAATGAGACCCATCGTCGTTCATGAGATTGGGTGCACAGTTGATGAGATCAACTACACATCAGGATCGTTGAGGCTATGTTTCCTGTCAAATCGCAATCAATGAGGTTGTAACACAACCTACATCTACTAGTCGGTATCCGCCATCGATGTTTAAAATGAAACGTAAATCCGAATCGGGTTCGTGATAATCGATGAGATTAGTCAGATCAAAAAATTCATCATGATCAGAGTGTGTATTTGATCTATGATTCTGAAAATTTGGGACTGCCATCTGCGTAGCAGCATATATTTCGTACACAATGACACAAACCGGTAGAATGTGATTCTATGCATACATTTGTTTTGCAAGATTGTTGTGAATAGTATGGCTCATATGTATGTGATGCATGTGTGTAATTTAACATGACCTGTGTGTCATGATTGTCAGCCAACATCAGCCAAAGACCTTTCATTATAAATATAACGGCATGCGCATCGACTTGCGTTTCTGTGTAAATTCGTTACCATGTAGTAGTTGGAGGATAGAGGTCAAGTTCGTGGTTTTGGCATCTCGGTGTGATGGACGAGATGAAGGTCTGCCTTGGTCATTGGAGTTGAAGCCGTCCTGGAAGGACATCAATGAAAGACCAATACTTTTAACATATTTACGTTTATATGTGGTTGATAGTGCTTCTTGTTTCTATGCATATTATAATTGTAGAAAGAACCCTCATTAATATCAAGGATATTGTCATTCTGGATGTTGCACCTTCGCACCTCATTTTCGTCCGGTAGTGGGATCATAAAATTGAGGTGCTACTAGGTGTCCGTGAACTGGAGGGTTCTTGTTGGACATGGACATCCACTGCATCAGGTTAACTTGACAAGGCTATCAAAACAGTTCTGCGCCTTGTGGCAAAGAAGGTTGGGAGCCGGAGTATAAGATACCTTCCCGACCGATGGGAGTCATATAAAGATACGATTAGCAAGGAGTTGCTTGCCAGATAGGCAAGTTGGCTAGCATGGATGCTAAAGCCCACTAGTCGCTTGTGCTAGTCAGATCTTGAATCACTTAGAGTTTGCGGAGGGATGTCGGATTCAGTGGAAGTAGTTCCGTTTAAGGCTTGAATTACTATACATACACACTTTTCTCAATGATTGCATATTTTCAGTTGTAGATTAATGGCACCACCTGCTCAAAACTTTGCATTGAAATCAATTCTGCAAAAGGATAAACTGAATGGAACAAATTTTACCACCTCATATAGAAATTTGAGAATTGTTCTCAAGCACGATAAAAACGAACATGTTCTAGAGGATCCACTTCTGGAGATGTGTCGATAATGCTAATGCCATAAGCAAGAACGCCTCCAGAAACTCATTGATGAATCGAACGAGATCAGCTGCCTCATGTTGGCTTGTATGGAGCCCGATTTGCAACAACATTTCAAAGATATTCCGGCTTTCGATATGATCGAGAGTCTCAAGAGAATGTTTCAGGTGCAGGCTAGGACCGAAAGGTTCAACGTCTGGTGATCCTTGATGGAATGTAACTATCTATGATCCATCTCCGTCGCATGTTCTAGGATGTTTTGCGCGTAGGAAAAGTTTAATTAGCATGCGATGCACCTACGGTAGAACCAAACCCTAATGATATCCAACTGGCCACTCTCGGATTTCGGCCTCCACAAAACCCTTAAGATTCGAACACAGGGGCATGTGTGAAGATCCCCTGTAGCCTCGCCCGACCTAGCTTGCTACCCGATGAACTGAGCACAGAACTCGCACGATGACGAGGAAGAAGGTGAACACGACAGTTAACCCATGTCGGGCCGCTGCGAAGCATAATACCCTACTCCTGCTTGGTGGATTGCCTCTCGAGGTGGTGAGGTGGATGAACAAGTATAGTGTTTTGGGGCCTCATGTGGGCTCCCGGTGGTGTTCGAGGCTCCTTGTGGTTTGGTGCGCAATGAGTGATGGAGTCGGATGATTGGGTTTGGATCAGGATCCTCTACTACGAAGCAGTCTACCCTCTATATATAGCGGTGGCCCGAATCCTCTTCCCTTTTCGCAACGGAGGGAAGGGATCCCACAACGGACAATTTTGAAGGGGGGCAAGGGTTCGTGCTCGCCCTGCCCAAAGGCGGTCTTCACCTGCAAAGTAACTGTTGACACTGCAGAGATGGGCTCAGCGATGACATCCACTCTGCGGGACGGGTGGTTGTGGTCTTGTTGCACCGGAATGGAAACCTTTGGTGGGTGCTTTGGGAACCCGCGTACGTACTTGCCCCCTTTGCACCAAAGGGGAAACTGCGCCTCCTCGCGTACCGACGCTCGCCTGTCCTTCCTTGTGTCATCTTTGACTCCTGAGGCTAGGCCTTGCATAGAGATCTACGCCACTCCGGAGGGGTCCTGAGGTGGCCCATCCTTCGCGGGTCTTATCGGTGTTCTTCCTTGCGAGTCTAGGGCCCTCGTGAGGGCCTTGTCTCGAGTGAGGCCTCGCCTGGTCCCATTTAGTCGATGAAGTGTGCATGTCCTGAGCCGCAGGCAGGCAGGTCTGGGTACCTTCGTTCCCAGAACACCGACAGTAGACCTCGGGCCCAAGGTGCGCCCGAGCTGGCTTACGAGCGAAGCATGAAGGACGGCTCGAAGTGCCACAGACGCGAATTGCCTATGGGCCAGGTTTGGCACGCGTTAGATGCCTCGGAGGCGACGCCACCGCTCCTCGAGGCCATCCGAAACCGCTCCCAGTTAAATTGATGCGACGCCTCGGTGCAGCACATGCCATCATTGCTTCCCATCAAGGGTTGTCGCTGCTATAGGCCGCGTGGATGCGACTCTTCAAAGGGCAAGGGAGGTGACGTGGATGGAACCGCAATGACCGTACCGCCTTGTGCCACCCGAGGGATGTGCGATGCCTGCCCTCCGAAGACGCCTTGTGGCCGCATTGACGCCTATAAATCTGCCCTGTCCCTAGTTAGGGAAGGGTATTGTAGTCTTGAGGCTTCCCTTGTTTCCTGAGCTCCGCCAGCACAAAACCATCTTTCCTTCTCGTCTCCCTGTCCTTCATGGTGTCCAGTGCGAGTGGTACAGGCAGAGGGAAGCGGCCGGATCATCCGGCTCCTTCGTCCTCCTCCGGAGGCGACGGTGGGGCATCCTCGGGGTCGGCGCGAGTTTGCCAGCGGTGGGCCCTGACCGACGAGTAAGTATTTCACCACCTCCCTCTTCTCTCGCTCTTCTATCCATCGTTTGGTGCTTGATATCCTTACCCTCCTTATAGGACTCCCGCGACCAAGAAGCGCAAACTGGGAGAGCTCCAGGAGGAGGTAGAGACACAATAGGCCCGACTAACCACCATAGAGGCCGCCTTCGATGCCCCCCTCCGGGGCGAGTCTGAGGCCCGGGCAGAACCAGCGTCCCTCCACACCCTGGTCCAAGAGGCGGCCGATGCCGTGCAAGCCGCCAAGGATAAGGCGACACATGCTAGGATGCTGGAGTCTCTCTATGCCAAGCAGTTCCAGGACATCGCCTGCCGTGCCGGCCGGCGCGGTGAGCTGGTTTATTGCGGACGCCCCCGCATTGCCACACGTGCGCGACGATGGGGGTTACCTTGAGTTCTTCTGGAAGGTGGTGGAGGCGCTGGAAGCCGGCGTCTCTCGCGTCAACACGGACAACGCGTCCAATGCGCGCGACCTTCTAGACCTTTCCTTGACGCTCGTTTACTCCAACCTGTGCCGCCTTGCCCCGTAGATCGACCTCCGGTGCCTTGGAGAGAAGGTGCCCGACGAGCTCCAGCACCCCCTCCGGGACGAGACGCGCCCGCTCATGGAGGCCATGGTGGACCGGTTCATCCAGATGCTCGCCTCGAGCGAGGAGGACGGCTCCAATGCCGAGCCGGCCAATGGCATGGGCGGCAACGGTGACTCCTCTCCTTAGGCACCCTCCATTCCTATTTACCGGTCCCCATGGGGCGTTAATCTTTTGCATGTTACCTTTGTCGTCTTTCTTTTCTTCCTTGATTTGCCAGTTGCTGTGTTTGTTGGTGCCTCCACGGTCATGGCCCTGCGTCAGTCCCCGATGCGGCCCCTGCGAGGCTCTCCCCCTCCAGGGGCGACTCACATTCGTTGCTCCTATTGGGTCTTGGGCCTCGTGGCTCATCGTGATCGTGCCCCTCCTCGCGTGTCGCCTCATTTATCGCTTCGTCCCTTGGGGGCCATGGAAGCCACGCGTAATAGCCGTAGTTCCTGCATTTTTAGGTTAGCGTATCCAGTCCTCATTCTTCCTCAGGGTCGTTATTAGGCCAAGGGGCTCCTAATGGGTTCTATAGTATACTTAGCTTGGTATGATGCTGGCGATCCTGTGTCGCGAGGTGAGATGGGCTGTTCCGTCAAGCTGTGCCTCCGTCTCTGATATCTTCTTCTTACCCGCTGAACTGTCTAGGGGCCCTTTTGGCACTCTGCGTCTGTAGGTTCCAGTACTGCACAATTCCCCACCACCGTTAGGTACGACCGAAGAGGACATACTTCATGAGGCGAGGCCCTAGTACTCTTGATGCCAACCGGAAACCATGGACGGCACCAAGAAGTCGAGTGGCATTATGACCGGTAAGGCTCCCGAGGCACGTTGCCTAGGAGCCCCCTTTTTTGACGCTCAAACCGCTCTATGTCGTCAGGTCCCAGTCCTGTGCGTTTCCCCACCACTGTTAGGTATGCCCGGAAACCAAGGACACACTTCATGGGGCGAGGCCCCAACACCCCGGACACCGACCGGAAACCAAGGACGACATAGGGGGGAAGAGTGGCCTTATGACCGGTAAGGCGCCTGAGGCGTGCTGCTCAGGAGCCCCCTTTGACGCTCGAGCGATCCCCCATTCCATTCCTCCGGGTGTTATCTCAGGAGGCTCTAGGGTCTCCCGAGGCTCCATGTTCTGATGTCAAGCTGCGGTCGGAGCCCCGGAGCGGGGGTATACAATTGAAAATTGCGTGCCCCTGAGGCGGCAAGGCCTCGCTATCCAGATCCGTGATGCCTTCGGGCGGCATGAAGCATCGAACTCCTCTCGACACCGTTCAGAAAGAGAGATGTAACATCCCAAAATTTTGTTTTGGAATGTTATGAAATATAGCTATGCATCATCATCATAATGTTTGAATGAATATAATGGTTGAAGTGTTTCTTTTGAATTTCTGAAATGTCACTTTCATCTTTCCTTTTTCTTGTTTCATCTATTTGAAAACCTCTGGAAAAGTTCAAAGAAAAGAGGGGAGTAACATGACACTCCACACCAGGGGCATGTTGGTGAAATATTTGAACAATAAAACCAGGGGGCTATCTGAAAAAATATTGCAAAAGGATTTAAAATCAAATAAGCATTTTCTGAAAAATATTTTTTTAAAGTATTCAATATGACAGAGGAAAAATGTTCATTGGATAGCATTAATTCTCCTGATCATTTTGATATATGTATTTCCTATATTTGGAAATGTTTTGAATGATTTTAAATGAGTTTTACTGCTCTGGATATAAAAAAGGAAACATTTTAAATTGAAACGGGCCGGCCCACAGCAGTTAATTCCCGAAACCGCTCCGAGCCGACCGACCGACGCGCTGACGCCGCCCTCTGTCTCTCTGATGCCATGGCCCCACCGTCCGATCCCGAAGACGCCGCGGTCGCCTTCCTCCTCGCGCCAGACAGAGCCCGTCGAAGATCCCTCCCGTGACGGATCCGCCTCCTCTTTCCTTTCCTCGACCACCCGCGGCCCTATAAGTACCCCGTCGACTCACCGCACCCCATTCCACCCGTTTCCCCCTTGTCCGACCCCCTGCACTCACCGGAAACCCACGCTGGAGTTCCACCCCCCAGCCAAAGCTCCCGGAGCTCATGCCCGTCGCCTCTGTCACCCCCACTCCCCTCCGTCGCCACCAGAGTACGCTAGAGACCCGTCGCCGTCGTTTGAATCCCTCGGACGCCGTCCTCAACCACCGGAGCGCCGCCCCCGACGACCTCGACGCCTCGGCCTCGCTGGAGAACCCCCTCGCCGGCGACCCCTTCTCTGTGAGCCTCCTCTCCCTCTCTTAATCGTCCGATCTAAATCCAACGTCTACGATTAGAACGTTTTAAAACCCGAACCGGTATCCTCCACAGCTCGGTCGTCCGTTCGATTCATTAGATCTCGCACACCCCGTAGCCAACCAGAGAACGACACGTCACCCTGTCCGTTCGATCAGTTTTTTCTTTTCTTTTCTTTTCTGTTTTAGAAAACAGAATGTCTTCTTTTTTTGTTTTAGTTATAACTTTTAAAATATTTAGTGTTTTTAGTTGATTCTTTTTGCATTAGTTCACATATTTGATGTAGTTTATGTCTGTATGCTTAGATTTCAAATTTGAGCTTTAAATTTGGAATCTAATCAAATTTGTTCAAATTACTAAAATCTGTATAACTATAGTTTAAAAATATATTTTTGAGTGAATCTTTTTGCCACTGTTTGGTATTAGTTAAACCTATCATTCTACATGATTTGAGTAATTTTTGAATAAATTTAGTTACTGTTTCTAACAAAAATAGAATCTGTATAGTTCTTATTGTAGTTTAGTTATCTTAATTTTTAATTTAGTTTGAACCTAAATTAGTTTAACTTTGTTAACAGTTTTCATTAGTTTCTGTTGTTTCAAACATTTAGGTAACATTACTTGCTAATATTTAAAATGATTGTTTAGTTTTATACCATGTTGTTATAGGAATCTTTATATCTTTTTCATTTGGTATAGTTTGATAAAACAATTTAGTTTTACTTTCACACACTAGATAGATGATTAAGTTAGATTTCTAGTAAATAATTTTAGTAATTCAATTCTGTTAAGTAATATGATGATAATAATATTAGTGTTAATAGTATTATTGTTTTGGTTTCCTATTCAAAAGTTATAGGAACATTCTAGTTATTTTTTTTAGTAGTGTTTCTTTACACAAAAGTTTTAGTGTAATTGATTTTGTTTACTAAAATTGATTTTTTTCTTTACTATGTCTTTTCTACTAGCTATTTCTTGGTTGTTTGTCATAAAGTGGTAGTAGTAGAAGTTTTTGACACTAAAAATTTTGTGAGTCAGTTTTTTTTATTTCTTTCTCTTGATTGATACTATTGAATGGTTTTAGTATGTTTTGTTTAACCTTGCTAAATTGTGTGATTTGTTTTGTATTTATGCTTATGGTGTGCTCTTGTTTGATTTTTTAGATCATCCGGAGTGCGAAGCTTGTTATCTAGAGTCACTCGAGTACGAGGATCGTCTACAAGGCAAGTCACTTTGATCATGTATACCTATGTTTTATTGCATTAGTTCTTCCATCTCCCCAATTTCATGCAAAGTAGGTAAATTGGAAACTTGGTTACTTGTTGTAGTATCATGTGGTAGGTACCCCTCAACCCTTTGACACATTGGCCCTGGGAAACGTTGTTTTACATTTTGCTATGCTATTAGTAGACGGGGTTGGTTGTGTGATTCATGATAGTTGAGAGTTAATAATTTCAAGACCTACATGATGATCAAGTCTTCAAGACTCCAAGTTCTTCAACTTACCTCTGGGTGGATGATGGTTGAACGGCGCCCTGGAGAAACCAGTGGTTAGCCTAGATGATGTTGGAGATGTGCCAGTATTCATGCGGAAAGGTCCACCCAGGCACAAAGAGATGGATGGATGCTTCAAGACCCAAGGCTTACCTGCACAGCCACAAGTCATTATGGGCTCTGGCTTGGTTGGATATCGTGGTGACCCTGGACAGGCGGTGCTAGGAGATGTTGAAGAACGATAGGAAAGGTTGGGCACCGACAGAGTCTCGGGGAAACCCTTTAGAAGACCATGTTTTGGTCATCCGTTTCTCGAACACCCTGAAGTGCGAGAAATCAAACGGAGGCGACCAAATCTTGTGGGGAACGTGTGCAAAACTCTGTAGAGTACCCAAACCTAATCGATTAGCCGTGTCCACGGTCATGGACAGTTTGAGCCAAAGGAACTGAAACTATCTGGAACTCTCAACACAATAAATTATATTGATGTGGGTTATTAATGTCAACTTGGGTATGAGAATTGGTTGGTGGAACCATCTCATTAATCAACCAACATTGTAGTAATTATGCCTTTGCCCTCTCTTGTTGTAGGAAAAAAATTGGCTTTATGCAAAACTTACCACCCCCTACCATATTTGCATATAGACTAGATGATTACTTTACCCCCTCTCTTGTGACTTTGCCGGCATATTCAGTATGCTGACCTATACGGCTGCAACATATCATGTTGCAGAGTACTTTTCCGACCAGGAGTGAGGATACGCTCTACGCTCGGTGAGATGCCCTTGGAGTCAGATGGACTCATCTACCTTAAGGTTCCGCAAGTTTATGGTTTAGTTTATCTCATGAGTTGGCCTTCAGCCACTTTATTGTAATCATTATTGTAATAAAGGACTCGATATGCGATTTCAATTAATTTATGCTGTGTGATTTCCCTTTGATATATACATTGATGTACCGTGTGTGTACCAGCATGATCTTGGGATGGTACAGAAACACCGGAGATTCGACCTTTCAGGTCGGGTCGCTACAGAAATGGTATCAGAGCACACGCTAACCGTAGGACGTAACCTCTAGGATTGGAAAACCTTAGGAATTATTTTTTCCTTTTGTCTTTAAAATTCTTATACTATCATCTACTCATTTCTGACTTCCCTCCAATTATTTCAAAATTTATAGATGGCCACCTTCATCCCAGTTTTGATCACGGAGTTTTACCAGCCTGACGCAACGATGCCCTTTGGTAAGGAGCTGATGAGGATCGTCAGGGACGTGAGGATTGCCTTGCCGAGCATCACCGGGACTCCTATCATGTCTTTTCCACAAGATGGACGCTACAGGATCGAGGTGCACAACCCAGGGAAGACCTTTGCCCAATTGCGCGCCCTCATGACCCTAACCCGAGTGCATCGCTCCCCGCATGACCTCAGGATTGCGCTCCCGAGGCCTAAACATGAGCTCAATGCATCAGCGTGGCCATAAGGGTGTTCTGTTAGTGAAGTATGCCTCATGAGGCGCTCACGCGTCGTCCGATCGAGGTATCGAGAGCCTTGGGAGGCCCATCCTCCTGAGGCCGTGTTGGCGTCGTGGTTGCCATGGGTGGATCGCATTGCATTTGTCTTGCCGCTCCCCCAGGTCATCACCCCTAGGGACTAAAGGCTTGGTATGTCATCAGTTTTCCGCAGGGGCACCGGCCGGCGCCGTGCCCGACGGCTTGGGGGCGCCCTCCTGCTCGCGCTGCCCTGGCCCGGTGCTCCGTTGACAGGAGCCCCCAGGCCCAGCTTGAGGAGGACACCTAGTGTACTTCTCACTCTTGGGGGGTACTGGCACCTGCGGTGGGCACTTGAACCTTCCCCCGCCAGGTGGGCCAGGTGGTATGACATAGCATGGTACGTAGGGCTCCACATAGGCTCTCGGTCCGCCTCCTAAGTCGTCCGCCAGTGTGCGTCCCTCCCGGCGGCGGGGGAAGGTCGCCCCGTGTGCGTCGCTCATAGGCCCTCCTGTGGTGGGCCTCAGAGCGGAGTTTCTTACCTTTGCCACCGCCGTTGGGTGGGCCTCGCGTCTCCTAGGGTAGATTCCCTCCTAGGTACCCTGATGCGCCTTCTCCGTCATTGCTTGCTCGTTCGGACACATGCGTCGCCCGCTGACTGTGCTTGATAGCGTGCTCCCTTCTGGCCAACCGAGGCTGCTCAGGGCCCATCGGGTTGCGCAGATGCACGTCGGTGTGTGCATTGGGCGCCCACCATTTCCTCCGTGCGCCAGGTGGTTGTTGCCGGGCTGCGCCCTAAACCCCGTCACCAGGATTCAAAGGAGAAGGAGCACAACATGCGGTGCGCCCCGTTCGGCCCGTCCAACGTGGGAGGGGGCCTTCCACCGGCAGGCTCGGGGCCTGGCTCGGCATGTGAGCCCCGGGCGCCTGGCGCTTGCGTTCTTGAAGAAGAGTGAGAAGGGATGGCGCTCTAGGCGATGGCGACTAGATCCGCGATGTGATCCGCCCATGCATCGAAGCCCCCATGCGTCGGTCGGTGGCGGAGCATCTCGCTTGCCAGTAGTAGTGCATCATGTGCATTGAGGTCTCCCACGTAGGTGCGATGGGTTGCTGATGCCGGTGGCGCTGCCTGCCCGCCGTCTGCCTGAGCGGTGTGAGAGGGGGGGTAACGATAGAGGTGATGCTAGCGACTTGGTACTGGCCGATAGGTACCATGATGTCGGGGCGTGGGCCTCGAACCGCCATGGCAAGGTTGACACGGGCCAACCCGTCATGGCCTGGAGAAGCTTGCTGAGCGCCGGCCATTAGGGCGGCAAAGCTTGGGATGGACAAGGCTTGGATAAGACCTTAACACACCCCCTACCTGGAGCACCAAATGTCAGATTTGGGCTCTGCAAAACCCTTAAGATTCGAACACAAGGGCGTGTGCGAAGATCCCCTGAAGCCTCACCCGACCTAGATCGCTACCCGATGAACTCAGTGCAGAACTCACACGATGACGAGGAAGAAGATGAACATGACAGTTTACCTAGGTTCGGGCCGCTGCGAAGCGTAATACCCTACTCCTACTTTGGTGGATTGCCTCTCGAGGAGGTGGTATGGATGAACAAGTATAGTGTTTTGGGGGCCTCCTAAGGTCTCCCGGTGGTGTTCGCGGCTCCTTGTGGTTTGGTGGGCAATGAGTGATGGAATCGGACGAATGGGTTTGGATCCATATCCTCTTCTACGAAGAAGTCTACCCTCTATATAGCGGTGGTCCGGGTCCTCTTCCCTTATCGCAACGGCAGTAAGGGATCCCAAAACGGCCAATTTTGAAGGGGGACAGGGGTTCGTGCTCCCCCTGCCCAAAGGCGTTCTTCACTTGCAAAGTAGTTGTCGATGCCGCAGGGATGGTTTCAGCAATGACATCCGCTCTGCGGGACGGGTATTTGTTTTGTTGTTGCACCGGAATGGAAACCTTTGGGGGTGCTTTGGGAACCTGCGTACGTACTTGCCCCCTTTGCACCAAAGGGGAAACTGATCCGCCTGGCGTACTAACGCTCACTCGTCCTTCCTTGCGTCTTCTTTGACTCCTAAGGCTGGGCCTTGCATAGAGATCTCCGCCACTCCGCAGGGATCCCGAGGAGGCCCATCCTTCGCGGGTCTTGCCAGTGTTCTTCCTCGCGAGTCTAGGGCCCTCGCGAGGGCCTTGTCTTGAGTGGGGCCTTGCCTCGTCCCATTTAATCGATGAAGTGGGCCACGTGCTGGGCCGCAGGCAGGAAGGTCTGGGTACCCCCGTTCCAAGAACGCCGATAGCCACAGAGTTCAAGAATTTCAATGAAGTTCCGGTGATGCTTCTGCATATGATCTAGATCAATGGACTTGACATTGGGTACAAACATATTCTTCTTCCTCTTTAGCACATCATGATATATGGAGCCTTGCTGGTTGGTCCGGAAGGTACGGTGTACAAGAGATGGTTGTTGCAAATTGTTATACGGGTCGTGGCGGCGAGCAACACCGAGGTCCATGCCAAACAACTCACTCATAGACTAGACTTTCTCCTTCTTCTTGCTGGCAACCTTATTGAAATGTTGCACCTTCTGAGAACTGTTACTAGCCTCCTCTGTAGTGCAGTACCACTTAGAGCCACCTTGACGGTCCAGATTCTTGTCACGGGCCTGATACCAAATGTTGCTACCACCTGGAACCCACAACACAGAGCGAGGGAAAAGGAGGTGTAAAGAAGTTGCATAAGTCAAAAAGAAATGACAAAAAAGAATGAATTCTCAATAGGATTAAATGTGAAGTTGGGAGCACAGAGCGGTAGTACCGCCCATCAGAACGGTATTACCGCCTATAAGTGGTAGTACAGCTCCATGGAGCGATAGTACCGCTCAAGACAGACGTTGCTGGTTAAATCACAAGCGCGGTGATATCCTTCACTACGGTGATGCCAAATTCAAATTTGATCCAATAGAACTTCAATCCTCCTAATCTAACAATCTTCCACATCCTACTCAAGCCTCGATCAAGCCATAAATTGCCAAATGCAACACATATTACCCTAGAGCCTAGATACAAAAGATAGAACCATAGGAGGGGAAAACGGGGGCAATACCGACATCCATGGACAGAGGAGGCGGTGGGGATCGACTCCATTGGTCGGAATCGTGCAAGACGGTCCCAAATTGGTGGTCCGCCGCAGCCACACGGGTAAGTTAGTTGCTTGGAGAAAGAGAGCATGAGGGGATAGAGATGAATGGGTATGAAGGAGATGGAACCCCCCTTCCCGACTCATAGCCACCGCCCACATCGCCCAAGCATAAGTACCGCTGAAGGAGCGGTAGTACCTCTCGAGGGAGCGGTAGTACCTCTTCGATACTACTGTGCAACAGGAGGCCAGGTAGTACCGCTTGAATGGTAGTATCGTGGGGTGCAGCGGTAGTACCACTTATAAGCGAAAGTACTACCCCATGCCTAGTGGTAGTACTGCTTGGACGATAGAACTTGCTAAGATATAAACTAATGGTGGATTATGTAGTATACATAGGATGAAGATGAGACAAGATTTGGTTTGGAGACACAAACACCAACAAATGGGAAGAGACACTCCAAGTTTAAAAATACGAATAAAATAAGAGAAAACTTGGAGTGACTAAAAGCATAAACTTAATTCATACGTATTGTTCAGTCTTCAAGAATCCATGCCACCCGAAGATCTTCCTCACTTGCGTCCATTAACCAATACTAAGAATTCATGGGCACACATCAAGTCCTAAGTCACCCAAATACCTCACTAGGACAGGGTGGTGGCCAAGGCCACCTATGTTTGAGTCAATTGGTATGGCACTGCGAAGATTTTAACCTTGGTCCATGACAAAAACTCATGT
Organism: Hordeum marinum; assembly: GCA_022496015.1. Taxonomy (NCBI): domain Eukaryota; kingdom Viridiplantae; phylum Streptophyta; class Magnoliopsida; order Poales; family Poaceae; genus Hordeum; species Hordeum marinum. The sequence goes on from CM039678.1 coordinate 279,464,977, forward strand.
TTGAAGAACAAGTACCATAAAAATGGCTAATGACTTGATTGACTTATCATAATGCAGGGAGGGAAAGTTCATTGAGAGAACAACACTCCCCCTATATCCATGCCTATATCTACAACAAATAGAATGATGAGTGCGGTGGGATGTGCATTGCCTCAAGCCACATTGCACGAATCAATGATATTTTATCTCATGCCTTCAGTCCTCGAAATCTATCTTCATCCAATGGATTTATGAAAATATCTGCTAGTTCTTCATGAGTGTTGATATATATAAGATCAATGTCTCCACCGTTGATGTGATCCTAGATAAAATAATGACGAATATCAACATGTTTCGTCTTGCCATGTTGCACCGAATTGTAGATCTTAATGCACTTGCATTGTCACAAAGAAGAGGAACTTTGTCACACGTGACACTGTAATCCTTTAAAGTTTGTCTCATCCTGAGAAATTTAGCACAACAACTTGCAGCATCTAAATACTTGGCTGCGGTGCATGAGAGAGAAACACAATTTTGTTTCTGGGTAGACCAACTGACCAATGAGTGACCAAAAAATTGGCACCCTCACCGGAGGAGACTTCCTTTCCACCCAGTCTCCCGCCCAATCAAACCTAATTATCCCATGAGATCAAATCTTGCTCCTTTGGGGTACCATAAGCCAAATTTTGGGGTATAAGCCAAATATCAAAAGATTTGCTTGACCTCCGTATAGTGACTTTCCTTTGGTGCAACTTGAAACCATGCACATATTCCCACACTTGACATAATATCTGGTCTAGATGCACAAAGGTAAAGTAAGGCGTCGTTGTCAAAACCGGCGGATCTCGGGTAGGGGGTCCTGGGCTGCGAGACTAGGAGCGATAGTAACAAGGGACGAAGGAGACAATGTTTACCCAGGTTCGGTCCCTCCTATGGAGGTAAAACCCTACGTCCTGCTCGATTATATTGATGGTATGAAGGTTACAAAGTTGGTCTATGCTACCTCTTGATCGTGTGTTGGTTTTCCCTTGAAGAGGAAAGGGTGATGCAGCGAAGTAGATAAGTATTTCCCTCAGCTGTTGAGAACCAATGTATCAATCCATTAGGAGGAACAAGCAAGTCACCAATGGATGCACCTAAAAAAACAATCAAACTCTTGCACCCAACGCTATAAAGGGGTTGTCAATCTTCATGATTATTTGCAAGGATTAGATTCAAAAGATATAGATGTCAACGAGAACGGAAAGTAAAAGGTAAATAAATTACAGCAAACTATTGTTGGTATTTTTGGTTTATAGATCTGAAAGTATATTACTGAAAGTAGACCCGGGGGCCATAGGTTTCACTAGAGGCTTCCCTCTCGAAGGAAAATATCATGGTGGGTAAACAAATTACTGTCAAGCAATTGAAAGAAAAGCGAATAATCATGTAGTTATCCAAGACAATAATCATGGATATAGGCATCACGTCCATATCAAGTTGACCGGAACAATTCTGCATCCACTACTATTACTCCACACATCGACCGACTCCTACCTGCATCTAGAGCATTAAGTTCATGAAGAACACAATAACACATTAAGAAAGATGACATGATGTAGAGGGACAAACTCAAGAAATATAACAAAAATCCCATCTTGTTACCCTTGATGGCAACAATACAATACGTGCCTCGCTAACCCTTCTATGTCACTGGGTGAGGACACTGCAAGATTGAACCCAAAACCAAGAACTTCTCCCATTGCAAGAATTACCAGTCTAGTTGGCCAAACCAAACCAATAACTCGAAGAGACTTGCAAATAGATGAAATCATGCAAATAAGAATTCAGAGGAGATTCAAATAAGATTCATGGATAATCTGAACATAAACTCACAATTCATCGGATCTTGACAAACACACCACAAAAGAGGATTACATTGTATAGATCTCCATGAAGATCATGAAGAACATGGTATTGAAGATCAAAGAGAGAGAAGAAGCCATCTAGCTACTAGCTATGGCCCCGTAGGTCTGTGGTGGACTACTCACGCATCATTGAAGGGGCAATGGAGTTGATGTAGATGCCCTCCGTGATCAAAACCCCCTCCGGTAGATTACCGGAAAAGGCTCCAAGATTGGATCTCTCGGGAATGGAGGCTTCCAGCGGCGGAAAAGTATTTGCATGGCTCTGTTTTGATGTTGGGGGATATTTGGGAATTTATAGGCCAAAGATTAGGGTTAGGAAACCTGCCGGGAGGCGACGAGCCTACTATCCGCAGCCATGGGGGGGGGCGCCTAGCAGGCTTATGGCTCCCTGGCAGGGTCCCTTCCATGCACTCCCAGCCTTGTTGATTTGTTTCCTTCCAGAAAAATTCCTTCCAAAAGTTTTATTCTGTTTGGATTCTGTTTAATATTCCATATCTGCAAAACTGAAAAACAAGGAAAAAACATAAACTGGCACTAGGTTCTATATTAATAGGTTAGTCCCAAAAATAATATAAAATAGCATATTAGTGCATATAAAACATCCAAAACAGATAATATAATAGCATGCCATCATCAAGAATTAGGGATACATTGGAGACGTATCAGCATCCCCAAGCTTAATTCCTGCTCGTCCTTGAGTAGGTAAATGATAAAAACATAATTTTTGATGTGGAGTGCTACGTAACATATTTATCCATGTAATATTGTTTATTGTGGCATGAATATTCAGATCCGCAAGACTCAAAACAAAAGCTTAATATTGATATAAAAACAATAATGTTTCAAGCATACTAGAAAATTAATTGTATCTCTTAATTTCAAAAGAAAGTTATCCCTACAATATCATATGGTCTGGCTATGCTCCATCTTCCCCACACAAAGTATTTATATCATGCACAACCCCAATGAAAATTCGAAGCAATTGTTTTCACACCTTTGTTTTCTCAAACTTTTTCAACTCTCACGCAATACATGAGCATGAGCCATGGATATAGCACTATAGGTGGAATAGAATATGGTGGAGGTTGTCAAGGAAAGGGAGAAGATAGTCTCACATAAACTAGGCGTATAAACGGGCTATGGAGATGCCCATTAATAGATATCAATGTGAGTGAGCAGGGATTGCCATGCAAACGGATGCACTAGAGCTATAAGTGTATGAAATCTCAAAAAGGAACTAAGTGGATGTGCATCATGAATAAAAATTCCACTAGTTATATGAAAGTGACAAAATAGGAGACTCTCTATCATGAAGATGATGGTGCTACTTTGAAGCACAAGTGTGGAAAAAGGTAGTAGCAATGTCCCTTCTCTCTTTTCTCTCATTTTTTTGGTGGGCATCTAAGGCCACTTTTATTTATATTTTTTTATTTGGGCTTCACTGGCCTCTTTTATTTTTTTCATAAAGTCCGGAATCTCATCCCCACTTGTGAGGGAATCACAGCTTCCATCATCCTTTCCTCACATGGGACATGCTCTATAAATGATAATCGTCACACTTTTATATACATATAACTCAAAAGAAAATTACAACTCGATACCTATGATAAAATATGACTCTATATGCAATATGGAAGTGGTGGTGCATGTCATAAAAAGGAAACAATGGAAGTTGCATGGCAATATATCTCGAAATGGCTATGGAAATGCCATAATAGGTAGGTATGGTGGCTGTTTTGAGGATATATATATATATATATATATATATATATATATATATATGGTGGCTGTTTTGAGGAAGGTATATGGTGGCTGTTTTGAGGAAGGTATATGGTGGCCGTTTTGAGGAAGGTGTTTGTTGTACCAGTGAAAGTTGCGCGGTACTAGAGAGGCTAGCAAAGGTGGAAGGGTGAGAGAGCGTATAATTCATGGACTCAACATTTGTCATAAAGAACTCACATACTTATTGCAAAAGTATATTAGTCATTGAAGCAAAGTATTAAACGCATGCTCCTATGGGAGAGGTTGGTAGGAGTTAACCATCACGCGTTCCCAAGCCTCACACAAAAGTCAACAATCTATAAACAAGTCATGCTCCGACTTCCTTACATAATAGTTCACCATACGTGCATGCTACGGGAACCACAAACCTTTACACAAGTATTTTTACCAAAGAACAACTACTTCCTAACATGACTCTCAACATTACCATCTTTATATCGCAAAACAATATGCAAGCAATCAAACTTCTCATAAATACTCAATGCACTTAATATGGAAGTTTTTTATTATATCCCTCTTGGTTGCCTATCATATTAGGACTAAATTCATAACCTAGACCAATTACCATGCTGTTTTTAGAGACTCCCAAAATAATATAAGTGAGGTATGAGAGTTCAATTATTTATATAAAACGCAAACACCACCATGCTCTAAAAGATATAAGTAAAGCCCATAGAGCAAAATTGTCTAACTCGAAAGATATAAGTGAAGCACATAGAACATTCTAACAAATTCACGATTCAGCATTTACTTATCAAAAAATTTGTGAATCAAGGATGATTGTGGCAAACTAACAAGCAAAGAATCATATGATACAAGATGCTCCAAGCAAAACACATATCATGTGGTTAATAAAAATATTGCCTCAAGTAAATTTACCGATGGATTGAAGACGAAAGAGGGGATGACTTCCAGGGCATCCCCAAACTTAGGATTTATGTCATCCTTGAATATTACTTGGGTTGCCATGTGAATCCCCAATCTAAGCCTCTTGCCACTCCTTATTCCATAGTCCATCCAATCTTTACCCAAAACATGAAAACTTCACAACTCAAAACTTAACAGAAAACTCGTGAGATCCGTTAGTATAAGAGAATAAATCACCACTTTAGGTACTGTTGTGAACTCATTATTTATTTATATTTGTGTTATACCTACTGTATTATAACTTCTCCATGGTTCATACCCCATGATACAACCCAAAGATCCATCAAAATAGGCAAACAACTCAAAGAAAATAGAATCCGTCAAAAATAGAACAGTCTGTAGCAATCTGAAAACTTTGTATACTTATGTAACTCAAAAAATTCTAAAAAATTATGATAATCTTTAAAATATATATATCAATCTTGTGTAACAATTGCAGACCTTTTTGATGCTCTAAACAATTCAGAAATTTCCTGGACTAAGCGCAAAAGTTTCTATTTTCAGCAAGATCAAATCAACAACTACCATAGACCACCCCAAAGGAATTACTTGGCTCAAACACTAATGATAACACCAATACACAATTACTAAAGAAATAATAATGTGGGAAACACTCAAGAATAGATGTAAAAACAAAACACAAGAATAAAATTGGGTTGCCTCCCAACAAGCGCTATTGTTTATCGCCCCTAGCTAGGCATAATGATTTCAATGATACTACATAGAAAAGTAGTATTTGAAACATGAAAGAGAGCATCATGAATCTCATGAAAAACACCTTAAAGTCTAATCCACTTCCTATGCATAGGGATTTTGTGAGAAAACAATTTATGGAAGCAAGAATCAACAAGCATAGGAAGGCAAAAGAATCATAACTTCAAAACTTTGAACACATAGAGAGGAAACTTGATATTATTGCAATTCCTACAAGAATATGTTACTCCGTCATAATAATTTTCAGTATAATCATGAAGGAATCTCACAATATGACTATCACATAAAGATTCTTTTCATGATCAATTATAGCATACGTGTCATCACCAAAACTTGGTGAACAAAAAATATCATCTTCATCAAGCATAGCATCCCCAAGATTTTGGTTTTGCATATCATTAGTATCATGGATATTAAGGAAATTCATACTAACAACATGGAAATCATGCTTTTCATTCAAGGACATATCATGAATCACCTTATAATTTTCTTCTTTCAACACTTCATAATTTTTTTCATGATTTTCAATCAATACTTCATAGAGAAAATCAAGTGCACTCAACTAACTAGCAATTGGTTCATCATAATCTGGTCTTTAGAAAATATTAGCAAGTGGATGAGGATCCATATCAATAGATTTTTAGCAAGCAAATATGCAAGAAAATAGAAGGCACATGGCAACACAAGCAAACATAGAAAACAAGAGATCTGACGAGAAAAAGGCAAACAAAAAAGAGAGGGCGAATAAAACGACAAATTTATGAAGTGGGGGAGAGGAAAACAAGAGGAAAATGGCAAATAAATGAGTTTGTGATGGGTACTTGGTAAGCTTGATGTGTATTCTCCCCGGCAACGGCACCAGAAATCCTTCTTGCCACCTCTTGAGCGTGCGTTGGTTTTCCCTTGAAGAGGAAAGGGTGATGCAGCGAAGTAGAAAAGTATTTCCCTCAGTTGTTGAAAACCAAGGTATCAATCTAGTAGGAGGAACAAGCAAGTCACCAATGGATGCACCTACAAAAACAATCAAATTCTTGCACCCAACGCTATAAAGGGGTTGTCAATCCCTTCACGATTATTTGCAAGGATTAGATCCGAAAGATATAGACGGAAACTTGAACGGAAAGTAAAAGGTAAATAAATTGCAGCAAAGTATTTTTGGTATTTTTGGTTTATAGATCTGAAAGTATATTATGGAAAGTAGACCCCGAGGCCATAGGTTTCACTAGAGGCTTCTCTCTCGAAGGAAAATATGATGGTGGGTAAACAAATTACTGTAAGGCAATTGATAGAAAAGTGAATAATCATGTAGTTATCCAAGGCAATGATCATGCATATAGGCATCACGTCCGTACCAAGTAGACTGAAATGATTCTACATCAACTACTATTACTCCACACATCGACCGACTCCTGCCTGCATCAAGAGTACTAAGTTCATGAAGAATAGAGTAACACATTAAGAAAGATGACATGCTATAGAGGGATAAACTCAAGTAATATGATGAAAACCCCATCTTGTTACCCTTGATGGCAACAATACAATACGTGCCTCGCTACCCCTACTTTGTCACTAGGTGAGGACACCGCAAGATTGAACCCAAAACCAAGCACTTCTCCCATTGCAAGAATTACCAATCTAGTTGGCCAAACCAAACCAATAACTCGAAGAGACTTGCAAAGATATGAAATCAGGCAAATAATAATTCAGAGGAGATTCAAATAAGATTCATGGATAATCTGAACATAAAGTCACAATTCATAGTATCTTGACAAGCACACCACAAAAGAGGATTACATCGGATAGATCTCCATGAAGTTCATGAAGAACATTATATTGAAGATCAAAGAGAGAAGAAGCCATCAAGCTACTAGATATGGACCCGTAGGTCTGTGGTGGACTACTCACGCATCATCGGAGGGGCATTGGAGTTGATGTAGATGCCCTCCGTGCTTGAAACCACCTCCGGCAGATTACCGGAAAAGGCTCCAAGATTGGATCCCTCGAGAACGGAGGCTTCCGGCGGCGGAAAAGTATTTGTGTGGCTCTTTTTTGATGTTGGGGGGGGGGGATATTTCGGAATTTTTAGGCCAAAGATTAGGGTTAGGAGACCTGCAGGGGGCGACAAGCCTGCTAGCCGCGGCCAGGGGGGCGCGCCTAGCAGGCTTGTGGGTCCCTGGCAAGGTCCCTACCATGCACTACAAGCCTGGTTGATTCGTTTACTTCTAGAAAATTCCTTTCGAAGGTTTTATTCCGTTTGGACTCCGTTTAATATTCTTATCCGCAAAACTCAAAAACAAGGGGAAAACAGAAACTGGCACTAGGCTCTAGATTAATAGGTTAGTCCCAAAATTAATATAAAATAGCATATTAATGGATATAAAACATCCAAAATAGATAATATAATAGCATGCCATCATCAAAAATTATAGATACATTGGAGACGTATCAGTCTACCTCGAGATCGAATAGCTAAAACCCTAGATGTGTTTTTGTACCCTATAATCTAAAACCCTCCCGGTTTATATAGAAATCAGGGGGGCGGTACTAGGGTTTACACATGGTAGGTCTCCTGCCGAGGATGGACATGTAGATTTCCTCATCTTCACTTGGAGTGCACGACGCGCCTTCGGGAGTTCCTTTTAGAATGTTGGCTCTCAATGTATCTAGCCCTCATGCGATAGCCAGAATGCGGCCCAATAAGGCGGCCTATTAGGAGATAGGCCAACGGCCCGAGGACCCCTTAATCCAGGACTCCCTTAGTAGCCCTCTGGCAGCTTCATTTGATCAAAGTCTTCAGCTTGCGGGGTGAGTTCTTATTCTCATTAATGATCGGCTGAGACTACTTCGGCTTCTGATGTAATGCTTCCGATCATATGATCATATGGACACCATGAATTGCTTAGTCTCGAAGGCCAAACGTCAAGGTGTAAACAGTGTTTTCTGATGACCTTTCTGGCGAAGGGTCGTGGCCTACCACGACCGCTGAACAAGTTATGAAAACTCGATTCGCGGTTCGAGGACATTATTTCATTGGCACGACTAGTCAATGCTTAAATCATGCTCCGTTTCACATGGGATATGATTAATATCTCAACTTACTTTATGCGCATATAACACACACACGTCTTGGGAAGCGGAGAAATTTCCAGCACAGTAAGGTAGGCTAATCGGTGGGACGCCTCATAAAAAGGGTGAAAACCCTCAAGGCCGATTCACGCTTCCCATCGCATCCGCTGCTTCCTCAATCTCCCTAAGATTCAAGAGCCCAGATCTAGTTCTTCCTCGACCTCTTCTCTGAGCTTAGCCATGGAGGGTTCCAACTCCAATGACAAGTGGGAGGCCTCCACGGTCCCTGACCAGGACATCCGGGACCTAAAGTAGGCCGACTACCTCCTTGCCAACATCTCCCACCGCGCTCCGGAGAAGAACCAGGTGGTTCCCACCTCTAAGCCAGGCGAGAGGGTGGTGTTCGTCCTTCATTTCATTCGGGGACTGAGCTTCCCGCTCCACCACTTTGTCAGGGGTCTCATGTTCTTCTACAGGTTGAACTTCCACGACCTCCCCCAAACTCCTTCATGCACATATTTACATTTATCATTGTCTACGAAGCCTTTCTGCGGGTGGAACTGCACTTCTGCCTGTGGCTCAAGGACTTCAATGTCAAGCTGAAGACTGTCGTGGGCGAGCACGTGGACTACAGAGGGGTGGTAATTAGCAAGCTCCCATGTGTTGGATGGCCGACTGGCACCTTCATCGACACCATCAAGATCTGGCAAAAAGAGTGGTTTTATATCACTAAACCAAGGGAAAAGGGTCTGGTTGCTCCCGCCGAGTTCAGATCCGGACCCCCACGAGATTGAACTCATGGCTTAGGAAGGGCCTTGACTGGGGGTCAGATGAAGAGGTGGACATGCTGCATAAACGCATCTTCATGATGGTCAAGGACAAGATCGAGCTAGTTAATGTGGTTCGGATCATGCTTCGATGTTGTATCCTCCCTGCCAGCGCCAGGACTCCCCCATGTGGGCTTATCATCTTGATGATGAGCCTAACATACGCCAACTCTTCCGCACTCGTCCTGAGAAACCGTGGAAGGCGTTGTTCAAACCCTGAAAGAGCTGGCCCGCCGAGAAGGAGGATTTGGGCCTAAGCGCCGATAACCCTCCTACCTAGGTACGATATAATCGTAATTCTCTGGCCCTGTTTTACTGGCAGAAAGGGATAAACACCTTTCCCTGGTTTTGTAGAAATGGTTGAGCAAGGCCGAGGGAATAAACTGCCCAACACCACGGCCCGAAGACCCCAGGTTGGAGCTGTTGGCGAAGATGCTTGTCAAGGTGCCGTACATGGCGCCGGAGAAGAAGGAGAAGAAAAAGAAGAAGGTCAGAGAAGGTATCCGCATAAAGGAACAGACAAACGCTGCGTCCGAGGAAACTCATGCCTCCTCTAACCATGAAGAAGAGCATGAGGACGAGGAGGAGGGTGATCCCTGTCGTCATTTTCTCACAGGGGGTCACGCGAGACGGCAGATGCCACGGGGTGGCTTATCGAGGTGAGGGCAAGGCTGCCGTGGATGATCCGGGACGGGTATGCGAATAGCATGCAGTGGTTTACCCAGGTTCGGGGCTCTCCAGAGAGATAATACCCCTACTCCTGCATTTCTGTATAACCGAGGTACATTTGGTACATGGTTGCTCCTGGAGCTGTTTGGGGGAGGAGAGCCATGAGGATTCTTGCCTCATACATGAGTGTGAGAGTAGCCAACCCCCCTGTGAGAGTGAGAGGGGGCCTTTATATAGTCGTGGGTGGGTAGCTTGGGATGTAAGCCATAGTAGGTAGCTTACATCCCAAGCAGCTCGAGGTGTAAGCTACCTTGGGTAGCTTACAAGTCAAGCCACATGTAGCTTGTGGACTAAGCTATGTCTATCCCCTGGTGTACTTTATAAATCAGTATCCAGGGGGCAGGTTACACTGTAGAGAGTATTACATGACGCGCATACAGTGTGCTCCTGCTCGCCAATAGCGTGCCGCCATGAGATATGGCCGTCAGGTACGCATGTGTCCGATCGGACGTCAGGAGCTGACTTTGTCAGGCCACAGCCGGACAGGAGGAGCCAGACGGGAGGAGCCGGACAGGGGAGCCGGATAGGTGGAGGTTGCCGAGCCGGGCGGATGGAGGCTGTCGAGCCGGACGGGAGGCTGCCGAGCCAGACGGATGGAGGCTGCCGAGCCGGACGGGTGGAGGCCGCCGAGCCGGACGGATGGAGGCTGTCGGGCCGGACGGATGGAGGCTGCCAAGCCAGATGGGTGGAGGCTGCCAAGACGGATGGGTGGAGGTTGTAGAGCTAGATGGATGGAGGCTGTCAAGCCGGATGGGAGGCTGCCGAGCCGGACGGATGGAGGCTGCCAAGCCGGACGGGTGGAGGCTGCCCAGCCAGACAGGTGGAGGCTGCCGAGCCGGACAGCTACAGTTTCGTGAGCTGCAGTGTTGTCAGCTCACGTCTTCGTTTGTCTTGTTGATTCGTGGGGCTTCGCATACCGAGCATGGGTCCCCTGATGTTTTAAAAAATCATGAGTCGTCTCCGTGAGCCTACCCGGGGGTCATCCCCCCGACAGTAGCCTCCAAGCCTCTGTGTGACTTAGAGAGTCGGGCGGAGGGTTTATGCCGGTGGAGTTATTGTTGTAGAAGTTGTCGATGACGGTTGATCGTGGTTTGGGGATGACGCGACTTGCTTCTAGCGGGGGTGCGCCAGCGCACCCGCTGGGTGTAGCCTCCAAGCCTAGGGGCGACTTGATGAGTCGGGCGGAGGGTCTTTATTGTTTGCTGAAGTAGACGGTGGCATCGAGGATGCGGGGCGTTGACGCGGAGTCCGCCGACTAGTGGTTTCTAGCGGGGGCGCGCTAGCGCACCCGTTGGGTGTAGCCTCCGAGCCTCAGGGCGACTTGACGAGTCGGGCGGAGGGTCTTTGCCATTGCTGAAGTAGACGGTGGCGTCGAGCATGTTGGGTGTAGACACGGGGTCCATCGACTGTCGAGCGCGAGGCGCTGCCGAAGGTGGACGCGGTGTCTGCCGACCGTTGGGCGTGGATCCCTGCCGAGGGTGGACACAAGGGCGTGGATCCCCTGACCGGAGGTGCCAGACGTGACACCACCTGCTGCCGAGCCGGCCCAGGTTGACGTGTCGGAGGCCCTGGCGGCCCGGGGCGGCAACAGAGGCGGTGCCAAAAGTGGCGGCTGCGGAGGTCGAGGCGCCATTCGTCGCGATCGACGTGCGGAGCTGCTAGGAGTGGAGACGGCAACGGCGTCGGGTGGAGGGCCGGTAGGGGGCGACACCCGGACCCTCGCCGTTGCTGACCCGCCGCCGGTGGACGGTACTGTGACGAGCCCGGGCGACAATGGTGGCCGGTCCCGGAGGACCCTGCGGACTATGCAGGAGGTGCTCTGGGACTGGCAGGCGCTAGCGGGCGTGCCAGCCCTACCGGCTCCATAGGCGGGCGGCCCGGTCCCTTCGTTCGGGGACTTGGGGAGCATCCTAGACCGATGCCGGTAGGAGCTGTCCTGGTTTGAAGAGGCGACAAACGCCACCCTGCAACGCATGGAGGTAAGCTGGTTGCCCTTGTCTTAGGTTTTCTAGTGGGGGCGCGCAAGCGCACCCACTAGGTGTAGCCCCCGAGATGCGGGCCGGCTGACCGGCTGACGGGCAACTGGGCCGGATCTCTTTTGAGCATGTCTTGATTTCTGGCTCTGGGCGACAGGAGGGAAAACCTTGCGGCAGAAGCTGTTTGAGGAGGTCGTCGCCATCCACGACCGTGGCAAGCATGGCTTCTATCGACCGGAGGAGGAGCTGGAGTGTGTGCAGGGTAAGTTGAATTTTGTGGGAGGGTTATGTGGCCCCCCGAGAGCCGGTTGACGCCTGCCGTGTCTTGCAGGTGACCTGACCGCCCTCCGGGAGGAGAAGATCGGGCTCATCTCCGAACGGGACCGGCTGGCGCAGGACGTCTAGGCGGTCGTGCAGGAGAAAGACCGGCTGGCCACGCTCTTGGCGGACGGGGAGGCGGCCCAGGACCGCCTCAACTCCACCGTGGCAAAGGAGGGGTGGCCAAGGAGACGACCATCAAGGAGGCGGCTGACATCGCCCGGAGGACCGCCGCCCTTCAAGATGAGGTGACCCACCTTGAGAGGTCGCTCGAGGAGGTCAGGGGCTCCCTTGCCGCATCGGAGGCGACGCTGGCGTTGGAGAGGAAGGTGGCGCTCAACTTCGCCCTCAGGGTGGACGATGCCATTGAAGGTAAGCACCCATTTTCCCTTCTCCAGCCGGTTGCTTTTTCTTTTGCTGGCTCTTGTGTTTGATTTTGCTTTCTTTTTTTCTCTCATATAGGGCTCTTCCCGGAAACTCAGCGTTGCGCTGAGCGCGCTGTTGAGGAGCACCGGGAGTAACTTCGGGAGTGTGGGCTCTCCATCGAGGCGAACGCCGCGTGGGACGTGGATGAGCTCGGGGTCGCCATCGAGTACCGACTAACCCACCTCGAGCGGAGTGCGGAGCGGCTGAAGACGACCGGGAAAGAGATCATCGCCGCTCTGTGGCCGGGCTGTGGAGGAGCTCCGGTGAACTGCGTGGCCTTGTGGCTGCAGCATGACGTTGCCCGGCTCGAGGCCTGGAAGGCGTTCGCAGCCCAAGCCGGCGCACAGATGGCGCTCCGGTTCATCACGTCGTGCTATCGTGGCGTGGACTTGGGCCAGCTGGCCACCATGCGGGACGAGTCGGCCGAGGAGCGGGAGGCCCGTGAGCCGGCCCTTGTCCGCCAAGCCAACGAGCTTGCGTCGTACGTCGACACGGATGAATTCCTGCCAGCTCTAGGTGAGGACGGCGAGTTGGTGCCCAAAGACTCCTTCGGCATCCCCCAAGGCCCAGCAGACGTGGAAGTTGCCGACAAGAGCACCGACTCGAGCAGAGAGACGGCTGGAACCGAGGAGACCACCTTGAAGGCCAAGGGGGCCGACCCGAAGTCCACGACCACCTCGGAGGCGAGAGTCGAGCTGCCCGGTGACGCGCCGGCTGGGGGCGTGCCGACTGGTGACGTGCCGGTGGCTTGAGCCCCCGAGCGTCTTTATCTTTCCTTTTCTTTTCCTGCAAGTTAGGCTCAAGTCAACCCACTGGGTGTGTTTATCTAATGAACCGTGCTGGGCGCGGGCCACTTTTGTCTTTAACACTTGTGCTGTGAATATTTAGCATGTTTGCCTTATTGCTCGTGCCGGCTCATCCTTATCCTTTTTTGCCCTCCTGGTTCTTTTTGATTCCCCCTTTTCCCCTTTGGTTTTGACCCCGCCAGCCCGATAGTCGGGAGCCGGTCTATAGCTGGGTCAGGGTGTCCGCCTCGAGGGAGCCGGTTCGGAACTTAGGAACCGCGAGAGCCTTTCGGGATAAGTAGAGTGACGAAGGCAAGGCGGAGGTCCGGCTGGGCCTAGCCGGTATCTCCTTTCTATTGATCTTTCATGTCAGCCAAGCCTTGCCGCCCTAAGGTCCCATCAGCCAGATAGCCGGGGGCCAGATCTCTAGCTGGTGGGGGTGGGAGGGTTTGCCCGGCTCACACTACTTAGCCAATTTTAGAGAGAAGCGATCTAGAACTAGTCGGCGAGCCCCCGGGCCCGGGAGCCAGGTCGGGGGGCAGGTGAGCGAGGAAACCTTTGAGGGAAGCAAACATGGCATGCCCCAAGAGCTGGCCTGGGGCACCCATTGCATTCATCAGCCCAAAAGGGTGGGAATACATACATACATTGGTTTTTTCAGCAGTAAAATGGGCAGAGGAGCACCACATTCCATGGGCGCTCCATCTCCTCGCTAGAGGCATCTCTTTTGCGCTTCTGCGGCTTTTGGGAGTCTATTAGGTAGTATGCGTTGTTGTGCAGCGCCTTTCTAATGATGAATGGGCCCTTCCATGGAGAGGACAACTTGTGTTGTCCGGTTGTCTGCTAGATCCGCCTGAGGACCAGGTCCCCTTCATGAAAGGAGAGCGGCCGGATCCGCTTGTTGTGGTCGTGTCGGAGCTTCTGCTGGTAGATTGCCGTCCGGCTCAAGGCCATCTTGCAGGCTTCTTCGAGTAGGCCGACGTCGTCTTCTCTCGCCTCCTTTGCGTCCTTCTCCGTGTATGGGGCGACCCGAGGTGAGTCGAACCCGATGTCGGTGGGGATGATCGTCCTGGACCCGTACACAAGGAACAAGGGAGTGTAGCCGGTTGATCGGTTGGGGCTGGTCCTGATACTCCAAAGGACAGCCGACAGCTCGTCGATCTAGCAACCGGCTGACCTTACCAGCGGTGTCACGAGTCGGGGCTTGATGCCGGACAGGATGAGGCCATAGGCCCTCTCGACCTGGCCGTTTGACTGTGGATGAGCGACGGAGGCCAGGTCGAGGTGGATCCCATGCTTGGAGCAGAAATGCGCGAGCGTGCCCTTGGCGAAGTTCGTGCCGTTGTTGGTGATGATGCTATGGGGGACGCCGTAGCGAACCGTGATGTCATCGATGAACCGGACGGCCGTGGGGTTATCCAGCTTCTTGATCGGTCAAGCCTCGATCCACTTGGTGAATTTGTCGACAGCCACCAGCAAGTGTGTCATGCCGCCTCATGTGGTCTTGAAGGGGCCGACCATGTCCAGCCCCCAGACGGCGAAGGTCCACAAGAGGGAGATGGTTTGGAGGGCTCATGCCGGTAGGTGGCTCTACGTGCTGAAGCATTGGCAGCCCTCACACTTGTCGACCAATTTCTTTGCCGCCTCGAGAGCGGTGGGCTAGAAGAAGCCATGGCGGAAGGCCTTGGCCACCAGGGTCCTGGAGGCGGCGTGGTGCCCGCACTCGCCTTGGTGGATGTTGAGGAGAATCTCCAGACCCTTTTCCAGCTCGACGCATCGCTGTAAGATGCCGGTTGTTCTGCAATGGACGAGCTCGTTGTTGATGATGCTGTATGCCGAGGCCCGGCGCTGAATATGTCTTGTCAAGGCCTCGTCCAGGGGCAGCTCACCGCGTAGGAGGAACGCCAAGATAGGCTGTGCCCATTAGGGAGCTGAGATGGGGGCCGGCCTGGGAGCCCCCGGGCCTAGATGAACAACCCCTGGGATTGGCTCGCCAGCCCTCGGGACCGGCTCGCCAACCGCTGGGGCCGGCTCGCCAGCCCCCGCGACCGGTTGGTCTATTGCCATCATCACAGCCATGTTGTTGGTGCCGGTGGCCACATGCGCGACCGGCTCCGCTGGTGCCGGCGGGGCGGCCGAAGTTGTGGGAGCCGGTGGCAATGAAGCCGAAAGGACGGTTGGAGTCGTTGATGGGCCGACAGCGTCTGCCAGCACGAAGAATGATTCTGAATCCGAGGAAGGCTTGATTGATGGCTTGAGAAACCGCTCAAGGGAGACGCCGGCTGGGATGGCCTGCCGGGTGGAGCCGATCTTTGCCAATGCGTCGGCCGCCTCATTGTCCGCCCGCGGGACGTGATGAAACTCACAGCCCTCGAAGGAGATGGTGAGCTATTGTACTAGGAAGCGGTAGCTGGCCATGTTTGTGTCCCTGGCGTCCCATTTACCAGAGACGTGCTGCACCATGAGGTCAGAGTCGGCGAAGCATAGGATGCGGCTGATGCTGATTTCCTTGGCGAGCCGGAGGCCATGGATGATGGCCTCGTACTCGGCCACGTAGTTGGAGGCGGCGAAGTGGATCTGGAGGGCATACTTGAGCTGGTCACCTTTCGGGGAGGAGAGGACTATGCTAGCACCCAGGCCGATCCTCATTTTCGAGCCGTCGAAATGCATGTGCCAATGTGTGGAGTCTGGGGTAGCTCAAGCAACAAGGCCCTCATGCTGGAAGACAAGCGTCATGCCATAGGCGACACTTGCAAGTGCAAGATGATCAGCAAGGGTAGCTCAAGCAACCAGAAGCCTCGCCCCTGGCAGCCAGCCCCAGCCAAGCCAACCTATCAGCCACAGCAGGCTAGACCTCATGTGCCTTGTCTGAGCTAACAGCCTTAGTAGTATGCCAATCCCAGGCCAGCTTACAACAACAACCCCAATAACAACAACAGTGGCAGAAACTCCAACAACAACCCTGGGCAAGTCACTTGCTTTGGATGTGGTCAGTCCGCACACATCTCGAAGCTTTGCCCTAACAAGAAGCAAGATGCAATGCGCCCTAATGTGCCAAACCAAGGTCAAGCCCGTGGAGCACCCCCAAGGAACCCAACTCCCCACAACTAGCCGAACAATGGCAAGGGTCGTGTGAATCACGTCACCGTAGAGGAAGCCCAGGAAGACCCAGACATCATACTGGGTACGTTCCTCGTCAACTCAACCCCAGCAACAATATTGTTTGATTGTGGAGCTTCACATTCTTTTGTCACCCAAAAGTTTGCATTAGAGAGTGGCATGAAACCTACACCCTTGGGTAGTAGTATGTTGATACAAACCCCCGGTTCAGTTATGAAGTTCGGGATAGGGTGTAAGGGAGTGAAGATCGACATCAAAGGGGTAGACTACCTAACAGACCCTATAGTTCAGGATTCACCCGGCTTGGATGTCATCCTTGGCATGAATTGGTTAACCAAGCACCAAGGCATGTTAGACTGTGCCAAGAGGATTGTCACCATAACCAATAGTCAAGGAGTGGAACTCAAGTATGTTCCCAACCCTGCCTCCACTCAAGCCCCTCAGGCTAACTGTCTATCGGGAGTTGAGTTGGATCAGTGCCAGTGGTATGTGAATACCCGGATGTGTTTCCTGATGAGCTGCCCAGAATGCCTGCTCACCACGACATTGAGCTCATCATTGAGCTTATGCCCGGATCAAGGCCCATCTATAAGAAAGCCTATAGAATGGGGTCCGAAGAGTTGGCTGAAATGAAGAAGCAACTAGCAGAGCAACTCGGGAAAGGATTCATTCGCCCTAGTGCCTCTCCTTGGGGATCACCTGTTCTATTTGTGTTCAAGAGGGACGGAACCATCAGACTCAGTGTCAATTTCCAATCCCTCAATGAAGTCACAATAAAGGACAAGTACCCACTCCCCAAGATCAAAGACCTGTTTAATTAGTTGAACAGAGCCAAGGTGTTCTCCAAGATCGACCTCAGGTCAGGATACTATCAGCTGAACATTAGACCCCAAGACATCCCAAAGACGACATTTGTAACCCGGTATGGCCTGTATGAATACACGGTCATGTCATTCGGGTTAACCAATGCCCCCGCATACTTCATGTACCACATGAATAAAGTCTTCATGGAGTACTTGGACAAGTTCGTTGTCATCTTCTCCAAGTCTGAAGAAGAGCATGAGGAACACTTGAGATTGGTCCTGGAGAAGCTTCTAGAGCACCAGCTTTATGCCAAGTTCAGCAAGTGTGAATTCTTGCTGCATCAAGTTGGATTCTTGGGTCATGTGCTGACTATGGAAGGATTATCAGTGGATCTTGCCAAGATTGAAGTCATGACTGAATGGCAAACTCCTATCACCGTGAAGGAAGTTAGGAGCTTCCTCGGACTCATGGGATATTACCGCAAGTTCGTGGAAGGATTCTCAAACATTGCTCGACCCATGACCCAGCTTTTGAAGAAGGACAAGAAATTCGGATGGACATCTAAGTGCGAGGAAAGCTTCCAGGAGATCAAGAAGAGATTGACCACAACCCCAGTTTTGGCCACCCCCGATATTCACAAGGAGTTTGTGATATATTGTGATGCATCAAGAACCGGGCCTGGAGGTGTTCTAATGCAAGAAGTCAGAGTCGTAGCATATCTATCCAGACAGCTACGTCCTCATGCCGAGAACTATGCAACTCATGATCTCAAGTTGGCGACCGTGGTTCATGCCTTGAAGACATGGTGACATTACCTTTTGGGGAAGAGATGTGAGATATACACAGACCACAAGAGTTTGAAGTATATTTTCACTCAAAGGGAATTGAACATGAGGCGGCAAAGATGGTTGGAGTTGATCAAGGATTATGACCTCAGTGTTCAATACCACCCCGGAAAGGCCAACATGGTAGCAGACGCCTTAGGAAAAAAGGCTTGCTCCTTGAATGCTATGATTAAGGAAAGGTTACTCGCCCTGTATGAAGAGCTTGAAAGCTTCGGCTTGAAACTGGTTGCACCCGGATTCCTCGCCAACCTTGAAGCAAATCCTACCTTGATGGATGATATCAAGGAAGCTCATAAGGGACACGAGAGCATTGAAGGCATCAAGAGGAAGATCAAGGTAGGCAAGGCCCCAGGATTCTCAGTCGATAAACAAGGAGTAGTATGGTTTGGGAGTCACATCTGCGTACCCATCAAAGAGGAGCTCAAGAACCTGATCTTGCAAGAAGCTCATGACACTCCATACTCCATACATCCTAGAGGAACCAAGATGTATCAAGACCTCAAGGCAAGATTCTGATGGCATGGCATGAAACGGGAAATAGGCACATTTGTCGCTAAGTGTGACATATGCCAGAGAGTCAAAGCTGAGCACCAACGACCTGCTGGAGTTTTGCAACCTCTCGAAGTGCCTGAATGGAAGTGGGACAAAGTCGGGATGGATTTCATCACCGGTTTACCAAGGTCAAGTAAAGGACATGCTTCCATTTGGGTCATTGTGTTGGAAATATGCCCCAGAGGCAATAATAAATTATTTATTATCATATTTCCCTGTTCATGATAATCGTTTATTATCCATGCTATAATTGTATTGATCGGAGACTTAGATGCATGTGTGGATACATAGACGAAACCATGTCCCTAGTATGCCTCTAATATACTAGCTTGTTGATCAAAGATGGTTAAGGTTTCCTAGCCATGGACATGATATGTCATTTGTAACGGGATCACATCATTGGGAGAATGGTGTGATGGACAAGACCCAAACTACAAACGTAGCATATGATCGTGTCAGTTTAATGCTACTGTTTTTTGCATGTCAAGTATCTGTTCCTATGACCATGATATCATGCAACTCACTGGCACCGGAGGAGTGCCTTGTGTGTATCAAATATCTTAATGTAATTGGGTGACTATAAAGGTACTATACAGGTATCTCCGAGGGTGTCTGTTGGGTTGGCATGGATCAAGACTAGGATTTGTTACTCCGTGTGACGGAGAGGTATCTCAGGGCCCACTAGGCAATACAACATCACGACAAGACTTGCAAGCAATGTGACTAAGTGTTAGTCACGGGATCTTGTATTACGAAACGAGTAAAGAGACTTACCGGTAATCAGGTTGAACTAGGTATGGAGATACCGACGATCGAATCTTGGGCAAGTAACATACCGAAGAACAAAGGGAACATCATACGGGATTAACTGAATCCTTGACATAGAGGTTCGACCAATAAAGATCTTCGTAGAATATGTAGGAACCAATATGGGCATCCAGGTACCCCTATTGGTTATTGACCGTAGAGTTGTCTCGGTCATGTCTACATAGTTCTCGAATCCGCAGGGTCTGCACACTTAAGGTTCCGTGACGCTTCGGTAGTATAGAGTTATGTATGGTGGTGACCGAAGGTTATTCGGAGTCCTGTAATAGATCCCGGACGTCATGAGGAGCTCCAGAATGGTCCGGAGGTAAAGATTTATATATAGGAAGTCCTATTTTGGTCGCCGGAAAAGTTTCGGGCTCATCGGTAGTGTACTGGGAGTGCCGGTAGTGTACCGGGAGACCATCGGGAGGGGTATTTCGACCCAAGAGGATACATGGGCTGTGGGAGAGTGAATACCTGCCCTTAGTGGGCTGGTGGAAGTCCCACACAAGGCCAATGCGGCTGGGAAGAAGAACCCAAAGAGAAAAAGGTGGAAAAAGGCAAAAAGGCCAAAATAAGGAGGAGTCCTAGTCCTACTAGGATCGGAGGAGGATTCCTCCTCTCCTCCCACTTCGGCCGAAGCCTAGAGGGCTTGGCCCTTGCGCCAAGTGTCCTCTTCTCTTCCTCTTATATATACTAGAGGTCTTAGGGTTTTTGCACCAGATTTTTCAGCCACGTGCTACCCGTTCCTCCAGTGCATAGTTTCTCCTCTAGATCGGATTTCTGCAGTGCTTAGGCGAAGCCCTGCTGGAATAGCTCCATCACCATCGCCGGAGCGCCGTCATGCTGTCGAAGAAATATTCTACCTCTCCGCTCCCTCTTGCTGGATCATCGAGCTGTACGTGTGCTGAACATGGAGGTGTCATCCGTTCGGCGCTAATTCGGAAGGATCGTGATGAGATCGCGGGACGGATCGTGATGAGATCTCGGGACGCTCGGCGATTTGGATCGTGAAGATGTTCGACTGCACCAACCGCATTTTTTAACGCTTCCCGCTTAGTGATCTACAAGGGTATGTAGATCCACTCTCCCTCTCGTAGATGCTCATCACCATGGATAGATCTTGCGTGTGCGTAGGAATTTTTTTGTTTCGCATGCAACGTTCCCCAACACATTGTTGATCACCTAAAAAAAGTAGCCTACTTCGTCCCCATCAAGACAGCCTACAATGGGAACCAATTGCCCAACCTCTACATCAACCGGATTGTGAGCCTCCACGGAGTTCCTAAGGAGATTGTATCAGACCGAGGCACCCAGTTCACCTCAAGGTTCTGGAATAGGTTCCAAGAGGCTATGGGAACTAAGCTCTCCTAGGGTCAGCGCTACGCACGGCCTCCAGCATGCTATAAACACCAGAAACTACTTGCAACTCCTGGACTAAGGACTATGCGATTGATAAGTCGAGAGGGTCAATTAAGTATCCCAACGTGTGGTAGTAACTAGTCTTGGATCACAAACACGGAACTCGGTTCCTAAGAACGGTCCCAATGAGACAACCCGCTATGTACTCCTACATAGCCTCTCATCGCTACCTTTACCAAATCGGGTTCATCATAAGGTTATCACATCAGAACAACATTGTTTCACTCCAGTTCATCACCCAGATGAATCAAAGTTGACACAACTCTAAGCATAGCAAGCATAAAAGGCAAAGTAAGCAAAGCACATCATGGAACAAACATCTACCAGGTATGCTAGGTTGCAAGGTTTAGCTATTTACTGTGACAATGATAGGTCATGCAAAAGAATAGGTTCATCTATCGTGCAGACAAGTGAACGTTTGTCCTAATGCAATAAACAAGAGCAGGAGCGAGAGAGTGGGGTGTTATCAGAATGATCAAAAGGGTTGCTTGCCTTGCTGGGTAGTGGAAAGGTTTTCTCCTTCGTTGGAATACTCGGAGGTATCCTCAGAAGCAGGGCCTATCGCAGTGTAGATAAAGAACAATCAATACACACAAGTGCAACAATATGATGCATGATCATGACATGGCAACATGTATGGATGAGCTAATGCAACTATTGTCCAAGTTAATTTGAAGTGAGTATGAATATAGGTTCAAAGTCATTCTCCATTTCATATTCCATATATTAACCTATTAGTAAATGTCAATGTTCAACTACATATGTTGCTCTAACATGCATGACAATAGCACCATTGGATTCATTGGATTTTTATGATAATTTTTCATATATAAATTATTTTCATCTGATTTACAGATTAATTTATATGAATTTTAGAAGTTTTAAACATTTTTTGCAATTTCCTGATTTATTCTTATACTAATAAACTCATTTAATACGTCAGCCTGACGTCACTGCGACATCAGTAGTCAACAGACCCGGCCAGGTCAAACCTGACAGGGTGGGCCCTCATGTCAGCGTCAGGGGCTAATTCCCCGTGCTGACCAGAGGTTTGACCCTCTGCGGGGCCCGCTATCAGCGGTTAACGGCTTAATTAGCCGGGCTGATTAGCACTAATCAGCCGGCCACGTCGGTGCCCACCGGAGTGGGGTCGGCGGCGACCAAACCCGCGGTGGAGGTCCGCCAGAGTTGGCCGGAAACGTGCCACAGGGCACGGATTCCTGTGGCGAAAGCACTGGGAGGGAGCTCGTGCTCGACTGCATCGAGTGGGGATGGTCTAGGGGCTCGGGGTCGCCGGAGACGACGGCCACGACGCGCTCGATGGCGGCAGCGTCTTGGGAAGGTCCGGCTACAACGTTAGAGGGCACGAGAAGACCGGGGGCAGAAGGGGGAGCAACAGGGGCTCACAGGGGGCAGCAGGGGAGGCTCAGCAGGCTAGGGGACGACCGGCAGCCGGTGAATCAATGACGGGGAGAGGTGTCCAGAGGCGGGGAAGAATGGCGATGGCACAATGTAGATGGCTCCTGGCGTCTTCTAGCTTCATGGGAAGGACGAGGGGGTCGCGGCGGAGCTCGGACGCTACTCTACGAAGCGAGGGGGCGGCTGGAGCGACGGTGCTACGACGGCGATGGGTTCGCCCATGGCGGTGAACGGGGGAGAAGCGAGAGAGAGCGCGGCAGGGGAGAGAGGGAGAGGAGAAGAGAGCCACAGCGAGGGGCGTCACGCTGGCGCTTTTGGAGGCCTCCAGTGTAGCAGCCAGGCAGGAGGTGGCCGGGCACGTGCCCGCTCGCGACGAGCATGTGCTCCTATCCTCCTGGCGAGAGGACAGGGATGACTGGCATGGGCCAGTTGGGCCGGCTCCTCCTGGGCCTCTTTCCCTTTTTTATTTCTTTTACTTTCGATTTTCTAATTCTGACATTTGTTTTATTTGTTTTTAGGTACAAATGCTAATATTAAATATGCTAAAGATTTTTAGAATTAAGTTTGAATATTTGAAACTTCTATAAAAAGTTTCGGATTATTTTGAAAACTGAAATATTTTTAATGCTTTATTTGGCATTTTCAGCAGCTTTAATATTTATTTTTGAAATGCTATAAATATTCAAATATTTAGAATGACCCCTGATATATTCATGTCCACATTTATCAGACATAGGGGACATTTTTGATGGGCATTTTGGATTTGTTGGTTTTTCACAATCTTTAAATTGGTTTGATTCAAATGAGGGTTTGGGGTTTTCTGATAATCCCCTTTTCAAATTGATGCAAAAAGTGAAATATGATGCACACACATGCTGTCCTAAGAAAGCTAGCTAGGGATGTGATACATTGACACTTACATCGTGCATGACGCTGTTACCTTATGAGGGTTATGCGGGTGGGTGTAGTTAGGATGCTAATAGATGCTACGCAAGTGGGATGGGACTTATGCATACTGATGTAAAGGGAGAAAGGATATCAAAGGCTTTTTGAAAACCTCGTCGGGTGCCACTAATGCTCGAGGGAGATGATGATAAGTTGGGTCACCACTTGAGAAAGAAGTGCTGTGCCAGAGCAAGTGAGTGTGTGTAGTTTTTCGAAAATAGATTGGTGTAAGTTGCGACCGTTATTCCAACCACACATGTACGACCACAATACCCCTTATGGGACGGGGCTTTGTTGATTACCATGGATGATGCTAGCAGGGATCCCGCATTACTAGTGGCAAGAGTGAAGTGGTCACGCTTGAGACGGGGTTGTCCCGGAAGTGGAAGGCCATGCGCTATCTTTACAGGCAGCGGGCACACCGTTGCGTACCCTCATGGATGATACGAGTGATGTATATCATGAGGGATGGCACCAATGAGTGGTCTCTTTTTTTAGTATCACCATGGGAAAGGCATTGTTCGGGTACTTACCTCGGGTATGTGATGTACCGCGAGTCGTGGATGACACGGAAGTTCCTCAAGTCTTGTGGGTAAAGTGTGCAACCTTTGCAGATTGTAAAACTATTTGAATAGCCGTGTCCACGGTCAAGAACAGTTGGATGACCGCTCTTGTGCTATATCCAAGTGTGTTCACAAACTGGTGTGTGTGTGTGTGTTGGTGACAAAGATGGTACTTGGACTAAGTCCGAAGACTTAGCATGACGTTGAACTAAGTCCGGTGACTTAGCACAATGATTGAACATGAGATGTTCAACCCCTATTTATGATGGTATCTATAACTTGTTCATATGCGTATCTACCAAATGGTTGATTCATGCTTTCTTAGTTACTTGATCATGTCATTGCATTCAAAATTGTCTTTCCGCAAATTGCCTACTTAGTGCTACATCATGCATCATTATTACCTTGTTCCACAGCTTGGGTTTTTTGCGAGTACATTCAAAGTACTCATTGGCTTGCCACTGGTTATTTAATTGGCCAGGCATGGAAGAACAGGAGTATGTCGAAGAGTTCATTTGTGACGAAGATGCGAACTAGGATGCTTCCCAGTCAGAATGCGTGTAGGTTTAAGGCAGATGCCATGGGTTCATGCTTTCGATCAAGATTTCCGCTGCTTGTTCTATTTAAGTATCTGGCCCTCGTGGCCCTATCTATGTAAGACTAGGCCTTCATGGTTTTTATTTGTCTAAGACGTTAAATGTGGATGTAAGACTCTTGTTATTCAGCTTCTGTGTGTTCAGTGAGCATTGATCTTTGGGATCACTATGCACGTGCATTCAGCGATCACGACTTATGAGTCGGGGTCCCCACATAGCTGGTATCAGAGCCATCCTAACTGTAGGAAGCCCTTAGTTAGCATGGACGTAGTCCGGATAAAACCGTTTTCAAAAGTACACCTAGCACTTATGCTTAGGGGTTCGGTACTATTTACCTCTTCTATTCTTCACGGAACACTTTGCTGACTCTCCTCCCTTCAGACCTTTGTAGATAGCCGTCATACCTGAAGCCTTACTGACATCCGACTTTCCCTTACTCCTTGGGGATAGCCTGGAGAAGTGCCAGTTTCGCCAACCACCCATCTTCCTCTACCACGAGCATTGGGTCGGTGCCGTCATGAAGGAGTACCAAGTGGATGTGGTTGTGAAGGCAAACGACTCCCCAACTAGTTGGTTCTTTGATGGACCACAGATGGAGACCATGATACTTGTAGTCGAGACAGCTGCACGCAACGCACTCCTACACCTTTGAGACATCATTCCAGAGATGGCTGACGAGCCGGCTACTCGCTACCTTCCCTTCAGGAAGAATGACCTTGGCGAGAGTTGGACGCTGATTCCATCCAAGGAGGATGACACACCACTCAGGTTCCAGACCTACTTTAGCCTCTCCGTCGATAGTCTGGTTCATAACCTGACGAAGGACTCTGTGAAGCTCGTGAGGAACTTCACCACACCCGGGAGCTACTTCGTCAAGCCAAGACGAAGCCAGACAAGATCAAGAATGATGGAGCTCTCGAGGGACGACCATTTGTCGCTTACAGAGGAGGAGTACCCCCAACTAGTGATGCACCTACACGTCGTCATCGCATGAGTGCGAAGGAGTACCGTGAGCTCTTCACCATCCCGCCAGCAAAGCATCGTCGGGATGGACCTCCTCGTTCCCCGGCCCCTTCGACCGGGAATGATGCCCGTTCGGATGATGAAGAGGAGGAAGACCCAGAGGAGCGTGACTACGAGACCGAGCACTCCACTACCTGAGTCCAAGAACCCCTAGGGTAGGATCAGTCATGTATCCCTCATGTGAAGTCAAGTCCGTGTAATGGTTCATATGAAACCATGTGTGCTTGTTGTTTGTTTTGTTGTTTGTGTTCCGATGCAAGTCGCGCTTTTTCCTTAGGAAACATGTAAGTGACTCCATAGTCTATCTTAATATATGTTGGTCTTTCGACCTTTGATTTACCACACTTGCACTCGACCAACCCCCTTAGGCGCTCTCTTCCATTGTTGCTTTTCCTCTCGTTTGTCCAAGTTGTTTGACTTGGCTGCTCCAAACAGGATGGTGATTACTACCCGCAACAGCTCCTTCGCCAACCCTGAGGCCGGCAACTCAAGCCAGCAACAAGGAGCTTGTGGGGATGCTCACGCTGGAGGACACTAGGAGCAGCCACAAGGCGACATTCCCCCGCCACCACCTCCACTAGAGAACATGACCATAGCTCAGTTTCTCCAAGTTCTCCGGGAGGAGCGCCAAGCCAACAATTCTGCTATCCAGCAGATGGCTCAGGCCCTTGTGAACAACCAGCAGCAAGGCAGGAATGACGTTGATCGATCCACTCTATCTGAGTAAATGAGGAATTTGCCCCCAACCTTCACCGAGACTACTGAACCATTGGATGCTGATGACTGGATCCGCACCATTGAGGACCTCCTTGCACTGGTCAATTGCAATGAGGACCGTGAGAAGGTGTTGTATGCCTCTTACTGCCTTGGAGGTACCGCCCGAGCTTGGTGGGATGGATTCAAGGTCATGCAAGGTGAGCATGTGATCTCTTGGAATGACTTCAAAGAAGGATTCTGCACTGCCCACATTCCTTCTAGGATAATGGCTATCAAGAAGAGAGAATTCCGAGCGCTGAAGCAAGGAAGTGGCTCTGTCAAGGAGTACCTCCAGAAGTTCAACCTGTTGTCAATGTATGCACTTGAATATGTGAAAGTGCGTTATATCGACTAGAGAGGGGTGAATAGGAGATTTTTACAAATTCATCACTTGAGGAATTTCAACCTTGAGGAATTTGAAATGTGATGAATAACTAATAGCAGACTAACTACTCAAGTGCATGAGGAACATAGTATCAGCTTAATCATCATGATGAAATGAAACATACACGAGCAGTGAGCAGCGTGATAAAGGATAAGCAGTGATGAACAAGGCAACTTGAAGAATTTGAGGTGAGGAATTTGCGAAAGTATTTCAGTCATATTCTTCAAACAGTAACAATCAATTTCATCAACAGGTTTATGAGGAATAAGGAGGTTGAGGAAATAGAACTAGATAGCTCGATGAAGACAATGGATTGATGACCCAGTTCCAACTACTGTGACAGTCGTCCGTCTGGTTTGGAGTGTCCTGGTATTTAAACCAGAGGACACATAGTCCCAGGACACACAGTCCTTACTATATTCTCCTTGAGCTAAGGACACACAGTCCTCGCCCAACACTCGTGGTAAGTCTTCAGGGTAGACTTCCAAAACCCTCACAAGCTGGTCACCCGGCGATCCACAATTTACTGTTGGATGCTCTATACCAAGGTCACTTTGTGGTCCCTAATTGACTGCAGGAGCACGAGACCATGACGCCTAACCGTCTGGAGGATGCACATTCCTCAAAGGTAACAAGCATCGGTACCACACAGGAATTTCTGTAGTGATGCTTAATCACTATGGGTTTTGTGGTTTGGTTATGGGTTTTTCCTCACTGATGATTTTCTCTCAAAGTCCTTAGAGGATGGGTTGCTCTCAAATGACAAGTGTTAGTTCTCTCTCGGAGCAACCAACCAGCTAGTGGTTGTGGGGGGTGGCTATTTATAGCTAGGATGCAACCTGACATGATAAGACATAAATGCCCCCAATGATATGACCGTTAGGTGGATAAGAATGATTGGGGACAACTGGCGCTAAGCACAGCAACGGTCGAAATTTCAAACTATGAAAGTCCTCAGCTTATCATGTTCCTCACTTGTAGGCAATTCGCACTGGTGAAATCCTAACTCTTCAGTTAGATCAATTTCCTCAGAGACCACAAGAACTTTGTCTCTGTCACTGAAGAACTTGTCTGAACCGTAAGAGATTTCCAAAGGCTTCACTCGAAGGATTGTATGGGTTGAGGATTTTGGAGTTGAGCATCAGTTGGAAATTTTCCTTAGTATTACCTCGGCCCCCTTTAACAGTACGGTGTTTCCTATGACTCAAATAAAGGAAATGAAACTACGAAAACAAAAGTCTTCACGCTTCATATTCCTCGTTCATATCTTCAAGGTCACACCAACTTCTTCATTTTCAAAGTCCTCACAGAGTCTTCACCAAAGTCTTCAGCAAAGTCTTCACTTGAAGACATACATTTTTAGGGGTCGATAATCTCCGAATATATCAAACTCCTCATCGACTTATAGAGCTTGTGTACACTCACAAAAACATTAGTGCCTTAACCTATAAGTCTTAAATATACCAAAATCACTAAGGGGCACTACATGCACTAATAATCTCCCCCTTTTTGGTGATTGATGACAAATAGGTTAAGTTTTCTACGGGGATAAACATATGAAGTGAAAGTACAGATTTTGAGGAATTTTATTGCAAGATATAGAAGAACTCCCCCTGAAGATGTGCATATTTGAGGAATTTGCTTTGGACTACAAATGCACATGGTAGGTTCAAAACATGGAGAACTCCCCCTATATCTTGTAATTCATACACGCATTTGAATATATGAAATGAAGAATTTGAAATACATGAGGAAAATGGTGTCTGACAAAATTCAGCTTGCATGCATTAAGGTATTTGAGGAAATAAACATGCGAGGAAATAGTTCAAAAGTGTCAGACTACCATCGGATTTAAGTTTACAACTCAATAACCAAAAACTTCAGAAGAGCGAGAGCTATAACTTAAACAAAAATAGCCCATATATATATAGACCCGCTTGAAGACTAACTCAAATTTTCTCCCCCTTTGTCATCAAAGACCAAAAGGGAAGAAGAAGTGATGACTAACACCCCATGAGGAAGTTCATCTTGTTGGTGAAGAAGGAGCGCCATCGTTGTCGGGGTCGATTGGTGATGCAGGGCCAACAACAGTATCTTCAATGTCTTCATCTTCATCGCGCTCACGAGATGAAGAATATGAACTGGTGACCATTAGAGGAACTTGGACTTTCTTGAACTTTTTCTGTGGACAGCGAGCGAAGTCAGGATATTCTTCAAAGTTCAGCTCATCCAATTCTTCAGAAGGCATGATGTGATTTAGCACAGCCCGAGAGCGCTTGAGGTTTTCATGAGCATAATAGTGGTTCCTCTTAATAGTGTTCTGCGTCACAGTCATATTCTGCACAATATAGCCAAGTTGACGCTTTACCCACTTATGATTGCGATTGACCTTCTGATGAAGACTTATAAGAAGTTCGCGATTAGTTATCAATCGAGGGGCACACTCTTTGGGAGCTGAGGCCTTTGCATCAGAGT
The DNA here is from genome assembly GCA_022496015.1 of Hordeum marinum. Classification (NCBI taxonomy): domain Eukaryota; kingdom Viridiplantae; phylum Streptophyta; class Magnoliopsida; order Poales; family Poaceae; genus Hordeum; species Hordeum marinum. The sequence continues at coordinate 279,494,125 of CM039678.1, forward strand.
CTTGTGTGACAGTGTCATCGTTTGTGGAGAAGGAAGCGGCTTTGCGAAACTGTCCATCCAGGGGATGGGTTCCTTCATCAATAACAGACTTGCCTTCCCCTTCAACTGATGAAATTGTACTCTTGATGACTTCAAAGGGTGGCAGGAAACTGAAGTGATTCTAGAAATCATTTTTGTAGTGCACTGAGGACTTATCCCTGATGAATTTCATAATCCATGGTGCATATGGCTTCTGCTCAAATGGAGCGACAGCTGCACTGGCCAAAGTCCTCATGAATAAGTCATGTAAGTTAATGGGAATACCATGTATGATATTGAAGAGAACATTCTTCATGATTCCTTCAACTTCTTCTTCCTCAGAGTTATGGCCTTTCTAAGGACACATATTTTTTGTCAGGATGCGATAGACTGTGCGAGGCACATAGAGCAGATCCTTCACTAAGAAGACTTGGTGTTGAGGCTTTCCAGGTGGCAATGTCTTCATCAGCACATTCATCAGTTGATTGGGTAGAGGAGATTCATAAAACAACTTGCGGGCTTCATCTGAGGGAATTTGTACTGGGACACACTGAAGCAATTCAGAGGCTTGAGCAGTGAAGTGTGTTGTGCCAGTCATCCAGTCCAATATCCAAGAGTTGATGTCTGAGGAATCTCTGCTGATATGCAACATGGCATAGAATTGAAGGATGATTTCCTCATTCCAATCGCAGATGTCAACACAAAATGGAAGAAGTCTAGCATCATATAGAACTTGAAGCACAGGAGTAAATGATGGAAGACTTTCCATGTCAGCGTGAGGAATCTAATGGTGCTCGAAGACTTTCTTCTTCTCATAGAGGACCGAAGCATAGTAATTCAGTTGAGTGGCAGTCCAGAACCTGTTGCAACCAGCCCTTGCAGAGTCATAGGGGTTTGGTCCAAAGAAGAATGAGTGTTCATTGAAGAAATTCCTCTTGAGGAATTTGGGACGAACAATGCCTTTGAGAGGCAGTCTTGGCTTGGGTTGAAGGTTTGTTCGTCTACGCCCCTTGATCTTCGTTGGCATGGAAGGAACAGCAGACTGAGTGATTTGAAGAGCCAGTTCCTCAGTAGTGGCCGGAGCATCAATTTCCTCAGCTGTTGCAGGTGGAATTTCTTCAGGGTCTGGAAGGTACAGGTGTTCAGAGTCTTTAGGTATTTCTTCAGTCTGTGCAGGTGACCAAGGAATCAACATCAGAGGAGTTGCCATTGGTGAATTGGGATGTGTAGATTCCCAATATTCATCATTGATGAATGGAGTGGTGTCACCAATGTCAACGTCTTCATCGTTGTCTTCGCCAGCTTCCTCAACAGTTACCAGAAGCTAGAGCGATGATACCTTGGCGGTTGATGCAGTGTCATCGATGACAATTTCCTCATCAAGAGGTTCTAAGGAAGCAGCCGAATGATTCTCTTCTTCTTGAGGAATGTCATTTGCTTCCTCGATTGGCATAATAGCATAGGGTGGTGCCGAGGAAATTGGAGTTGCATCAAGTGGTGTTGCTGAGGAACTTGTCAAAGTTTTCAACTTCTTCAACACAGGGGCTTCATAAGTTGATGCTTTTCTTTTGAGGGGATTTTCCTCAGCAGTAGCAGAAACGACTGATGCAGCCGCCCTGGGAGGTTCAGTTTCTTCAAGCACATCAGATTCTTTAGGTGGCCTATCAGATTCTTCAGGTACATCAGAAGTACCTGTTGGCATAGCAGTTTCCTCAGGTAGAACATTGGAGGTTGCCCTGGCATGTTCATCAGTGGTCTGAGTTTCCTCAGCAGCACTGGCAGTTGCTTCTGGTGTAGAAGCATTTCCTACAGCAGTTTCATTAGGCTGAGCATTTTCATCAGCTACCTGAGGAATTTTCATCTGTAGTTCGAGCAATTTCTTCAGACTGAGGCATTTGTGGTTGCGATCGAGCTCCAACCCTGGTGTTGTGATCCTTTATGTCTGCTTGAGCAGCCCTGACGAGTTTGACCTTGGTGCCCTTCCATTCAGCATCATATTTCTGTTGATCCAAAGAGATAGAGCGAATCTCGGACTGAGCTGTGACGAGTTGATTTGGGGTCAAATTCATCACATTTTCACGCAAAAACTTTTCTTTGCGAGTCTTGTTCCTCTTAGCTCTCTGAGTTTGCTCTCTCTTCCATTGTTCTTCAGAGATGAAGTGGGTAAGGACATGATCCACTTCAGGAGGCAGATTCAGTGAAGAAAGTGGGGTGCTTGGGTCTTCATGCCATATGTCGATGAAGTTGAGGATCATCTTGGGATCCAACATGAGAGGAACAGAGCTCCCCTTTGCTCTAGCAGCCCTGTGCTAACCTTGTCTGATGATTTATACCAATTCTTCATCACCAGCTTCATCATCATCTTCATCATTACCCTCTGAAGAATCTGAGGGGACTGTAACCGGAGCCTTGCTGGTGTGAGGACTTGGTCTTTGACCACGTCCGACTGTTTTCTTCAGTTTAAGCGTAGAGGGACTGGTTGAAGACTTTGAAGTTGTGGAGGGGCTTGTAGTGAGCTTCGAAACTTTGGTGAAACCCTCAGTCCTTTTGCATGTTGGCAGATGCACTGGGGTTGAGGACTCTGTAGTTGTTGTAGATGACTGAGCAGCAATAGTTCCAAGTGCAGAACATTTTCTGGGCTGAGGCCTTTCACCTTGAGGAATTTGTACTGAGGATTTTGATGTTGAAGAAACAATCTTCAGAGCAGGTTTCTTTACCATTTTCTTCGGAGCTGTAGCAGAAGCTCCGGCAGAGGCAACAGCAGCAGAATCCTCATTAAATTTCTTCACTGCCTCTTTGGCTTTCCTTGCCAACTTGGCTTATTGCTTCTCCCACATGTCAGGAAAGTCCTCACCAATTTTGAGGCTAGTAGGACCAGCAATTTGGTTTGGAGCAAGAGGAGGCCTGCTGCAAGGTGGTTTCACAGTGAATTTCATCATGTATTTTGGAGTTACATAACGATATTCTCTCCATTCTTTGGCCCATCTCCTCTCAATCTTCTGCAGACGGATCTTCCTCTGCTTGGTCGTCTCCTTTCCATGTGTTTCTTCGTCAGGTGTGCAATATTCATCATACAGATCCTCAGGGATTTCAAATACAGTGTGCACATCTGGCTTCTTCCCTCTTTTCTGAGGTTTCTTTCCATCAGTCATTTTCTTCACTCGAGGAATATGAACTCTTGAAGATTTTGAAGAGGTACACAGTTTTTCTTCAAGTAGCGCTGCAAATGAGTTAAGTTGAGGAGAACCTAGTGATTCAGCAGCGGACATGTTGTACCTGTGAACAGAGTATAGGTGCGAGGGATTTGAAGAGGTCATATGCGTTCTCAGAAAAAAAACTGGTGTGAGGAATTTGACCATGGTTGTCTTGAGGAATTTCACTAAGTGTTCTTTGCCTTAGGTTCTAGAGTTGTGCAAATTTGAGAATTCGCACAATTGAGGAATCTTGAGGAAAATCATTACTTAGGGAAAATCATCAAGTATGAGGAGATGAAAGGTGCTTGAGCGTAGAATTTATAACATATAAACACCTTTTGAGGAATATAAAGAGCATTTGTGGATCAAACAAGGGGGCAGTAAAAGTAAATTTTATTTACCCTGTTGAAGAACATGACGAACTCAGAGATGAGACTGGGAAGTTCGTGCATTTAGATCTCCCACGCCCTAGCTTGGCAGAGGGAGACAGCTACAGCGGCGGCGGGATGAGGATTTCCGCGAACGGTGTGAGTACGGCGATGACGAGGTTGAGGCAGTGAAGCTCTTCCTCACCGGCGACAATGACTTTAGCGGCGGCGCTAGGTTGGAGCTCGGGAGAGGGATGAGATGCGGAGTAACTGAGCACAGTTGATGGAAAGGGGGCATTTATAGAGGAGGTGAAAACTGATCCGCCCGAAGATTTTGGACAGGATTGCCCCTGACCCTTGCTCTCCACGCGACAGGTGTCACCCACGATCTGGGTAGTGGAGATTGTGAAGGATCGTGGGTTATCCAGGCACGGGAATCAGAACTGTTTGAGCGGTAAACGCCAAAAATTTTGGTAGTGAAGATTTCGTTCTCAATTTCTTCAGCTGTTAAGGACACAGTGAAGATTTTGAACAAGTTTCAAAGTAGAACGCATATGAGGAATTTGTGAACAGACTGGGTTGAGTTTGGCATAGATGGGGAAAGGGTCCGATCACATTCACTTAGATGAAAATCAACCTGAAGAATTAGTGATAAGTGAATGCTGTTTAGGACATTGAAAAACTCAAATATATATATATATATATATATATATATATATAGTCAATGAAGAATATGAGTCTCAAAAGTTTTGAAGAATTTGAAAAGTTGATGAATTTGAAAACTTGAGGATTTTGCAAATTTGAGTAATTTGATAATTTGAAGAATTTGCAAAGTGCTCAATTTTGAAGAATTTCAACTTTTGGTTGGTGGCGCAACCCACCATAGAAGAATGATGATTTCAGACACCATGTACAATTGTCATAGAGTTCTGAGAATCAAATTCTTCGTTAATTTCTTCACACTTAGAGAGTTATTCTTCATTGATTGAAGAAAAACATTACTTCATGTGTTACACATCTAAGTCATCAATTTTGCATAAGTGTTAGGATGTGTGTTCTTCATCAAAAAACATTCGAAGATTCTAAGATATTTAGCTCACACCGCAACTTGCAAAATCTCTTTTCATCCAAGGGCTTTGTGAAGATATCGGCCAGTTGTTCTTAAGTGGGAATGTGATTGATGGAGATGTCGCCCTTGAGTACATGATCTCGAAGAAAGTGATGACAAATCTGGATGTGCTTGGTCTTGGAGTGCTAAACTGGGTTGTACGCAATCTTGATGGCACTCTTGTTGTCACAGCAAAGAGGCACATTCTTCAGCTTGATGCCGTAGTCCTTGAGGGTTTGCTTCATCCATAGTAACTGAGCACAACACGAGCTAGCAGCAATGTACTTAGCTTTTGCAGTGGAGAGTGAAACGCAGTTCTGCTTCTTCGAGGACCAACAGACTAAGGATCGTCCGAGGAAATGACATGTGCGTGAGGTTGACTTGCGATCCACACGATCTCCAGCATAGTCATCATCAGAGGATCCAACGAGGTGAAGATTTGAGCCCTTGGGATACCACAATCCAAGTGTTGGTGTGTGAGCTAAGTATCGAAGTATATGTTTCATAGCCTTATGGTGTGATTCCTTCGGTGTTGCTTGGAATCGAGCACACATGCAAACACTTAGCATTATATCAGGCCTAGATGCACATATGTACAATAAGGAGCCAATCATGGAGCGGTATACCTTCTAATCAAAATCTTTACCATTTTCATCAGTGCAGAGGTGGCCTTTTGAAGGCATAGGTGTTTTGACGCCTTTGCAATCCTGCATGTCGAATTTCCTCAGAACATCTTTGAGGTATTTCTCTTGTGAGATGAAGATGCCATTGTCTTGCTGAGAAATTTGAAGACCTAAGAAGAATTTCAACTCTCCCATCATAGACATTTGATATTCTTCACTCATCATATAGGCAAATTCATCACTGTAACGTTTGTCAGTACATCCAAAGATAATATCATCAACATAAATCTGGCATATGAACAGTTCATTTTCATAGGATTTCGTGAAAAGAGTAGGGTCAAGTGAACCGGGTTTGAAGCCTTTCTTCATGAGGAATTCCTTCAGAGTGTCGTACCACGCCCGAGGGGCCTGCTTAAGGCCATAGAGGGCCTTGTTTAGTCTGAAGACTTTGTCAGGATGCTTAGGGTCTTCAAAACCTGGGGGTTGAGCAACATATACTTCTTCCTCAAGCTTACCATTGAGGAATGCACTTTTCACATCCATTTGATATAAGATGATATTATGATGGTTAGCGTAAGCCAGTAATATGCGAATAGCTTCAAGTCTAGCAACAGGTGCCAAAGTTTCATCAAAATCAATTCCCTCAACCTATGTGTACCCTTGAGCTACAAGTCGAGCCTTATTCCTCACCACAAGGCCATTTTCATCTTGCTTGTTGCGGTAGATACACTTGGTACCTATGATGTTATGCTTGCGAGGATTTGACCGCTTGACAAGTTCTCACACATTGTTGAGGTTGAATTGATGCAATTTCTCTTGCATAGCTTGAATCCACTCAGGCTCCTTGAATGCTTCATCAACTTTGGTGGGCTCAATAATAGAGACAAAGGCAAAGTGCCCACAAAAGTTAGTTAAATGTGAACCTTTTGAGCGTGTGAGAGGACCTGGCGCATTGATGTCATCAATGATTTTGTCAATCTGCACTTCTTTTGCTACTCTTGGATGAGCAGGTTGACGAGGCTGAGGATTTTCATCAGCACCATTTTCTTCAGGTATATCAGCATGAGAGTCTTCATTTGTTGGAATGATTTCCTCAGTGGGTATGATATCTTCAGTTGCCTTCAGCTTGATGGATTCCTCAGGAGATTGTTCATCTAACATAGAAGGCAGGTGCTCTCTTTGTGAGCCATTAGTTTCATCGAACCGCACATCTACAGTTTCAACCACCTTGTGATGGTAGGTGTTGAAGACATTGTAGGTATGCGAGTCCTTTCCATAACCAAGCATAAAACCTTCATGTGCTTTCGGTGCAAACTTAGAACTGTGGTGAGGATCTCTGATCCAGCATTTTGCACTGAAGACCTTGAGATAACTTACATTGGGTTTCTTGCCTATCATGAGCTCATATGAATTCTTCTTGAGGAATTTGTGAAGATATACCCTGTTGATGATGTGGCATGAAGTATCAATTGCTTCAGGCCAGAAGCGACGAGGGGTTTTGTATTCGTCAAGCATGGTGTGAGCCATTTCAACAAGTGTCCTATTTTTGCGCTCCATGATGCCATTCTGCTAAGGAGTATAAGGGGCAGAGAACTCATGAGTAATACCAAGTTCATCAAGATATTCATCAAGATTAGTGTTCTTGAACTCAGTCCCATTAACACTCCTGATATGCTTGATCTTGACGCCGAAGTTGGTGGAGGCCCTTGAAGCAAATCGTCTGAAGACATCCCGCACTTCATTTTTGTACAGAATAACATGCACCCATGTGTAACGAGAGTAATCATCAAAAATTACAAAGCCATACAAACTTGATGCATTTGTTAGTACGGAGTAATGATTGGGGCCAAATAGATCCATGTGAAGCAATTCAAAGGGTCGAGTCGTGGTCATGATTGTCTTCGAGGGATGCTTGGATCTGGTCATCTTCCCAGATTCACATGCACCACAAAGGTGATACTTGAGTAATTTGACACCCTCGATGCCAATGACGTGCTTTTTCTTCACGAGTGTGTGTAGGTTCCTCATACCAACATGTCCAAGTCATCGATGCCACAGCCAGCCTTCTGAAGACTTTGCAAGTAAGCAAGTGGCAGGTTGAGGAGTTGTAGAGAAATCAAAAATATACAAGTCTCCTCTCCTAAAGCCTTCGAAGACTTTGGAATTCTCAGATTCCATGATGACAACACAACGATATTTTCCAAATATGACAACCATATCAAGATCACAAAGCATTGAGACAGACATAAGGTTGAATCTGAGGGATTGAACAAGCATCACCTTGTACACGGTTCGGTCCTTTGAGATAGCAACCTTACCAAGTCCCAATACCTTGCTTTTTTCCTTTGTCTACGTAGGTGATATGCTTCAGAGGAGATGGAGTGAGTGGCAAGTTCATTAGTAGATTCTTGTCACCCGTCATGTGGTTTGTGCATCCACTATTGAGAACCCACTCAGGAGCTTTTAGAGTATCATCCTGTAGATGAATTAGTACAACTTACGAACTCATATGCTTCAGAGTGAAGAATGTGATATCAATTTCATCAGATAGAATTTCATCACATAAGATAGTAAGCAAGTAGAGTGAGGACGTGAGAAATGAAGAATTCATTTCATCATGGTTAGCTTGCGTCCTTTTAAGCATTTCCTCAGGTCTCCAGCAAATTCATCAGATGTTCAAATTCATCTGGAGACGTGAGCCTGCATAAGATGTCAGTTTGATTTCTTCACCACCCACATCTGAAGGGGTGGCAAGGAATTCATCATTCTGTGAGCACCATGTGAGAAGGGAGGCATTGAAGCAAGTGCGCTTCGTATCATAGGGCAAGGGTTAGAGTATTCAAATGAATAAGGAGAGAAATTCTTCGAGGACTTATGAACATAATGGTTTGAAGAATAATGCACATATTCTTAACTCTTAGGTTTTCCCAGCGAAATAGAGGCATTAGCACGAGAATGATGATTTTGACCATTTGAGGAATTTGGTCCAAGTGAGGACTTTGGTCCATATGAGGAATTTGATCTGTGGTTACAATTCTTCATGAGTGGTGTCGTGAGGACATTCACTTGAAGATTTTGTAGGTAGCTCTTGGGAACCCAGATTTTCTTCATAGGAGAACCGTTCCTGCAGTTAGTTCCAACATATATAGCAAATACTTCACTTCTCTGATTTTTGAAGAATCTGTAATTGGAGTCAAGTGACTCATGAGAGGAATATGAAGTTTCACAAGTAAAGCCAGATAAAGTGGATGGATCTACAGGAGATCCTTTTGCAGCAACCCATGAGGTTTTGGGGTACTGCGCAGGTGTCCAGTAGGATCCATCAGCGTTGAGTTTCCTCACAAAGGCAATACCCTCTTTCCTAAGGTTCCTGTTCAGAATCTGCTTCTTGAGGACATCACAAAGGGTTTGATGCCCTTTTAGACTTTTGTACATGCCTATCACATACAATTCCTTCAACCCTGCATTGTTATTAGTGATACTTGTGGTATCCTCAGATGAGGAATTTGAAACCACTTGAATAGTTGAAGAATTTGCAGTAGTAGAAGCATTTGAACATTCAGGTGAAGAATTAGTAGTTTCACGTTCGATGCATTTCAAACAAGGTGGAACAAATTCTTCCTGCGTGGTACTGATCTGTTGAGCCAGTAAGGACTCGTTTTCCCTTTGGAGATCCTCATGTGACACCCTCAGCTTTTCAAGATCTTGCTTTCTTTGAAGAAATTCATATGAAAGCTTATCATGATCGGCTAAGAGGCTGTTATGATGACTTTGAAGGTTATCATACTTTGTCTGAAGACTTTTAAGATTGACAGACAGAGTTTGAGTCCGATCCACTTCATGGTTTAACAAATCATCTCTTTTGTCTAGCATTTTCTAAAGCTTTTCAAGTGCACTTTGTTGCTTAGTGGCAATTTTAACAAGTTTAGCATAGCTAGGTTCACATATTCATCAGATTCACCTTCACTTGATTCAGATGAGGAATGATGTTTGTGTACCTTTGAGACTTTGCCATGAAGTAATAAGTGGGAGCATAATCATCATTGCTGACGTCAGAGTCGTTGGAGTAGTCATATTCTTCATTGTTGAAGATGGACTTGCTGACGAAAGCAGTAGTGAGAGCAAGGCTAGCGACACCGGATTCTGATTCCTCCTCAGATTCTTCCTCTTCTTCATATTCTTAATATTCTTCCTCGGAATCCATTTCCTTGCCGATGAATGCTCGAGCCTTTCTGGAACCATTCTTCTTGTGCTTTGAGTACTTTGAAGATGAGGACTTTGCAGATGAGGACTTTGAAGATTTCCTCTTTTTCTTCGAGTCATCAGAACTATCATCCTTGTATTTCTTCTTCTTCTTTGAGTCTTTTTCCCAGAGAGGATAATCAGAGATAAAGTGGCCAGGCTTCTTGCAACGATAACATGTTCTCCTTTTGTAATCTTCTAAGGAATCTGATTTCCTCATGCCACTTTTTGATGACTTTCCAAATCCACCTCTTCTTGAGAACTTCTAGAATTTCCTCACAAGCATAGCTAGTTCCTGACTTAGTTCTTGAGGATCACCAAGGCTGCTGTCAGAATCTTCTTCTTCAGATGAGGAAATTGCTTTTGCCTTAAGAGCACGAGATCTTCCGTAGCTTGGCCCGTAGAGGTCTCTCTTTTCAGCTTGCCGGAATTCATGAGTATTGAGTCTCTCAAGAATATCAGCAGGATCAAGAGCTTTATAATCTCCACATTCTTGAATCATCAAAACCAGAGTACCAAATGAGGAATCGGGAGATCGTAGCAGTTTCTTCACCACTTCATGGTCAGTGATATCAGTGGCACCCAATGCTTGAAGTTCATTGGATATATCAGTGAGGCGATCAAATGTTTGCTGAACATTTTCATTGTCAAATCTCTTGAAGCGGTTGAAGAGATTGCGAAGAATATCAACACGAGAGTCACGTTGAGTGGAAAAACCTTCGGAATTTGGACAGCCTATCCCAGATAAGCTTAGCAGATTCCAAAGCACTCACTCTGCCATACTGACCTTTGCTCAGATGACCACAGATGATATTCTTCGCTTGGGAATCAAGTTGCTTGAATCTCTTCACATCAGCAGCTGTAACAGTAGGAGCGACAGAGGGCACACCATTTTCCACAATGTAGTTGTCAATAGCTTCAAGGTGCATACACATCTTGTTCTTCCAGTAGGGGTAGTCTGTCCCATCGAAGGTAGGACATCCCGCGGAAACCTTGATCATACGTGCAGTCGACATAACTAGAACTCTAGGTGGTTAAACCAAAATCACACAGAGCAAGGGAGTACCTGCTCTGATACCAATTGAAAGTGCGTTATATCGACTAGAGGGGGGTGAATAGGCGATTTTTACAAATTCATCACTTGAGTAATTTCAACCTTGAGGAACTCGAAATGTGATGAATAACTAACAGCGGAATAAGTACTCAAGTGCATGAGGAACATAGTATCAGCTTAGTCATCATGATGAAATGAAACATGCACGAACAGTGAGCAGCGTGATAAAGGATAAGAAGTGATGAACAAGGCAACTTGAAGAATTTGGGGTGAGGAATTTGCAAAAGTCTTCAGTCAAATTCTTCAAATAGTAACAATCAATTTCATCAATAGGTTTATGAGGAATAAGGAGGTTGAGGAAATAGAACCAGGTAGCTCGATGAAGACAATGGATTGATGACCCAGTTCCAACTGCTGTGAGAGTCGTACGTCTGGTTTGGAGCGGCCTGGTATTTAAACCAGAGGACACACAGTCCTAGGAGACACAGTCCTTACCATATTCTCCTGGAGCTAAGGTCACACAGTCGTCGCCCAACACTCGTGGTAAGTCTTTAGGGTAGACTTCCAAAACCCTCACAAACTGGTCACCCGGCGATCCACAATTTACTATTGGATGCTCTAGACCAAGGTCACTTGCAAGAAGCTCATGACACTCCATACTCCATCCATCCTGGAGGAACCAAGATGTATCAAGACCTCAAGGCAAGATTCTGGTGGCATGGCATGAAACGGGAAATAGGCACATTTGTCGCTAAGTGTGACTTATGCCAGAGAGTCAAAGCTAAGCACTAGCGACCTGCTGGACTTTTGCAACCTCTCGAAGTGCCTGAATGGAAGTGGGACAAAGTCGGGATGGAATTCATCACCGGTTTACCAAGGTCAAGTAAAGGACATGATTCCATTTGGGTCATTGTGTTGGAAATATGCCCTAGAGGCAATAATAAATTGGTTATTATCATATTTCTTGTGAATATCGGGGGACGAGATTCCTGTAAGTTGGGTAGGTATGCCACACCCTGTGTTTGTATCACCTTGCTATGTTGGATTTATAAAATTTGGAGCCAATTTTTTTTTCATTTCTTGTGCTTGTTTGACTTTTTCCTTGTTTGCTTGTTGATTGTGGTTTGTGGCACTCCTTGATTCTATTCCTCTTCATATTCATCTTCCTTTACCGAAACCTCTTGCCCAATGATCATGCCATGTGAATAGTTCCCAAAACTATTTTTATCCAATTATATTTTTGTCAAAAAGTATTTATCCAAATTAGGTCTTCAAAACCCCCTGAATTGAGGGTTGCACTGCAAGTCCTCAAATTGGGTGGATCCTTCATCCCCAAAGGCTTTATTTCAAACCTACTATATTTATGACTTCCCAAAACCACCAAATATTATTCTTAAAGATTATTTTAATATTTTATTTAAAGGCTTTTTCTAAAGACCAGAAATGGTTTTCCATAGGGAAAAATTATTCAAATGCTTTTAAAATATTTGAGAAAATTTAGGGAAACTCAGTGGACATATATTTTCCATATATATGGGTTTCAACACAAGGGCATGTTCAAATCATGGGAAAACCCCCTCAAACACCTTTCTGTTCAAATTAACTTTTGAAATATTTCTATAGGAAATATTCTCAATAAATTTCAGGAAAATTCTAGCAAGTCAACACTATAATGGGTGACGATCTTGCAAAGTTTCATCTCAATCCAAGTTGATTTGGTTCATCAAACCACCCCAAAACCCTCTCTGTCCAGATTCAAATTTGAACAACTTTACATTGTGAAGTTTCTCCCCTTGACCCCAAACTTTGTGGACCTGCTTGAATCACCAAATAATGATGCTACACCAAGTGGTTCACAAGGGTAAGATCCTAGCATCACTAGATCTACAGAAACCTGATTCTGATAGTTTCTAGGGTTTACCAAGTTTCCATTGTCAACTTTTACCACTTGAGCTCAAACTTGGTGATCAGGCCTATTTTCACCTAACATTTGACCTTGTTGAATATCTCAGTAAGTTGGTAAATTTTTCTTGCCCAAAACCCCATCAAACACCTTCTGGTGAAATGGTAAGTCCCTGTTTTCACCCCCTTGTGCTATTTCCTTTACCATTAGATTTTTACCACAACCCCTCAGGGTTACTAGTTACCTCTAGTAAAAACCTCAAGCCCATAAGCGACTGGAAGGTGGGCTAAAACCCCCATTTTTCACCCTGGCAGCATCATTTCTACTTCGCCCCTCCCATTTCTTTTCTTTCCTAAGCCTCTCCTAGCTTCTCCTAGCCCATGGGCATCTCCAGAAAACCCAAGACACAAGAGGACACGCTAGTGGGCATATTTTATGCTAGGGCACGCCATATGGGCGCTCTAGAGCTTGCTACACTGCGCTCCCGCACTGTAGCCACCCCTGCCCGGCGCCCCCCGACAGCCTCAGGCCTCCCCAGCATGTCCCCCGTGTTCCCGTCGACGTCCGCAACACGGGTGCTGGTCGGGCCCTTCCTCTCTCCCTAATCTCGCGCATTCCCAGAGCCGCCCGTCTCGGCTAATGAGTGTGCTCACACGTGCGAGGACCCAACGCTTCCCCGCTCTCTCTCCCCCTTCCCCTGGACGAGGACCACGTCCACAATGTACCAGGACACGGACTGGATCCCTCCCGTGGCCTGTGGCGTTGCCCCCGTCCTCACCGGCGTACCGCGTCCATGGTGAACCGACTGACGCCTTTTTAAAGGCCTCCCGCTCCTCCCGCTCCTCTCCCCTTGCTCTCTCCTCCCCTCTGCTGCACCCCACTGCCCAGCCTCTTGCCCCCCCCCGTGCTTAGAAGCACATGCCCGAACCAAACCCATGCCGACGTTGGGCTTTCTCCCTCTTCCCCGATGGATCCCTCGGCCACCCACCGACGCGTGTGAGTTCCGTGAGCGCGCTGGTGCCCTCCACTCGAGCTGCCGTGGCCTGGAAACCTCTCCGGTGAGCTCCCCTCCGTTCTTTTCACCAGGAGAGGGATGATAGGTGGAGCCCACCTGTCATGCCCTCATCCCCCTCCTCTCTTGCTGCTAGGAAGGGCCCGCGGGCATGTTTAAAAATAAACCTGCCGCGCGTGGCGCCTCGCCCTGGGCCGGTTCCCTCTTTGGGCCGTATCGGCTGGGTGTTTTTGGCCCGAGGGGCACAATGCCCTTTTTCCTTGTTTATTTTTCCTTTGACTTCCAAAAATGCCACAGGACAGAAAAAAACTCCAATGACCATATTTTTTCTACCTAAATTCCTAAAATATTCTATAGAATTTAATAGTGCCATTTGTATGAATTTTGAAAAAACTTTTTTGTACTGTTTTATTTTAAAACCTATATTTAGGCATCTTTCTGCCTCTGATTAATAATTTTCAAAAACATTTTCATAGCAAAATATTAAACAAACATTTTTAATATAGTCTTTAGTATTTATCAGAGTAGGGTAGCATTTTTTTTAGTGGCTTGATTGCTCTGTTTTTGTGTGATGCTTATTTTCATCGCTTTTACTCGTGACGATAGATTGCGCTATTGACGAGGAAGTTGGACCCGAAGACTTCGAAGACCCCGAAGACTTTGTTTTGCCAGGCAAGCAGCCCTTTGACCATGTTAAAAAACTTTTTCATGCATGTCAAATAGCACTTGTTGTTTCAATGATTGATCATGATATGGTGCTCCCCCTTCGGTGGGGTGCCTCCTATACTTTTACCATTGACACTTGCCTCGTGCATGACGCTATAACCGTATGAGGGTTATGCGGGTGGGTGTAGTTAGGATGCTAATAGATTCTATGCAAGTGGGATGGGACTTATGCATAGTAATGGAAAGGGAGAAAGGATTTCAAGGGCTTTTCGAAAACCTCGTCTGAAACCACATTTGCTCCCTTGGTGGTTTTGATAATTCATGACAACATACATTGTCTCTTGGACTGATATTTTTACCTGGTGTATTTCAGATACAATCTATAGAGAGGATTGGCAAAAGGAGATTGTGGAGTTACCCCAAGATGCAAGGAAATAGGTTGGCCAAGCTTCAAGCAAAAGGACTCTACATTCTATATTTGTGAGAAATCACTTTGAGTCCATAGGAAAGCCAATACTATTAAAAGAGGGTAAGGTTTTGTTGGTGAACAATATGCTCAAACGTGCACAAGTGATAGTCATCTAAAACATCCACAAACTCTCCAATCAAAGTCTGTTCTATACCTAACACTCAAAATTGGTGCAACCAACTTTCCCATACCGGTGCCACCGATTCCAGAACCTAGATAGACACTGCCAAACCCTAGCCACTTTGGTGCAACCGATTCCATACTGGTGCCACCGAGTTTAGGTTGCCAACTTTCTATTACGCAAATTCACATTTTCGGTCCCACCGAGAATGTTGGATCGGCGTCACCGAGATAGGAAATCTGACCATTGGTCACCTTATCAGTGCAACCGAGTTTCCTATATCGGTCTCACCGAGATTCAAAAGTTGCCACCATATGGTCACTTTGGTACCACCGAGATTAACACATCGGTGTCACCGAGTTGGTCATTTTGTGTGTAATGGTTGGATTTTTGGGGATGCCTATATATACCCCTTCACCACCACCTACTCGAGAGAGAAGCACTCAGAACTATTCCATACCTATCCTATCAGATTTTCGGAGAGAGAACCACCTACCCTTGTGTTGAGGTCAAGATCTTCCACTCCAATCATATGGATCTTGATTTCTAGCCTCCCCAAGTTGCTTTCCACCAATCCCATCTCTTCTACCAAGCCAAACCTGTGATAGAGATTGTGTGTTGAGGAGTCTATCATCTTGAAGCACAAGAGCAAGGAGTTTATCGTTATTACCGAGCCTATTACCTTTTGGAGGGTGGTGCCTCCTAGATTGGTTAGGTGTCTCTTGGGAGCCTCCTACTTCGTGTTGTGGAGTGAACCAAGAAGTTTGTAAGGGCAAGGAGATATCCTACTTCATGAAGATCTACCCATAGTGAGGCTAGTCCTTCATGGGCAGAAGCCGTTATGGAATAGTCAAGGTTGCTACTTCATGGACCCTTTTGGGTGGAGCCCTCCGTGGACTCTCGCGACCGTTACCCTTCGTGGGTTGAAGACTCCATAAACGTGGATGTACGATAGCAACACGTATCGGAACCACGGGAAAAATCCAGGCGTCTCCAACTGTGTTTGATCTACCTATCTCAACACTTCACTTCATATGCAATTTCTTTACTTTCCGCTGCCATATTTGTTGACATGCATGTGTAGGGCTGTTAGACTTGCTAGCTTTGCTAAAACTGTTAAAATCTGCCAACCAATTAACTTGGGAAAATGTTAGTTTTATATTCCTGCTAGTAGTCTATTCACCCCCCTCTAGACACTCTTCTAGTGATCCCTCAATTGGTATCAGAGCTTTGGTCTCCATTGCTTTGGTTTAATCATGGAGGAGGAAGATGGATGTGTCTAGTATAGGGAGTTTGAGTTGTAGAGTTCCCATTCTTGATGGAGAGTACTATAGTCAATGGAAATCTTTGATGCTTGAGCTATTTAATGAATTCAATTGAGCAAATATATTATGTGCCCCTATGAGCCTCCTATTAATGAATTGCATCCCACACACGAAGAGGAAATTAACATGCTTGGTAACCTAAGAACTGTCAATCTTATTGTTAGAGGTTTACCAAGATTCCTACTTTCTCAAATGAAGAACTTTGCATGTGCTTATACCTTATGGACTGATTTGGATAAACGATATCCAAATCTTTCCTTAGGAAATCTAGATGAAATTCTTCATAAAGCCATTGCTTTTCACAAAATGAAGCCTAGTGATCCAAACTTTGATAAATGCCTATTTTAACTTTGTGATCTAATGCGTGCTAAAGGAGATGTCACCACTATCAACAACATTATCATTGAAGCCATTCGCACTCATAAACTTTGAACATTTTCATGATCACTATTCTAACGAATGTCTTGTTCTTTATGACGAGGATTTCCCACTTGATGATGACAATGTGGAACATGGCTATTATGAAGAAGATGAGTTGTTCAACATCGAGTATGAGAAGATCATGCAGAATCTGAGTCTTATGGAAAACTTTAAGGATTACATGTCCGAAGGAAAAGGGTGGATTCTCGACAGCGGATGTATGGATCATATGACTGGTGATAAAGACATGTTCCAAGAGATCACGCTTAATCAAGGTCCTCGACGGTACGTGACCTTTGGAGACAACTCTAAGGGTAAGGTACTTCGCCTTGGTAAGGTGTCCATATCCCATGATAGCTCCATTCAAAATGTTATGCTTGTTGAATCCCTTGGTTACAATCTTCTTTCCGTATCTGGACTTGCTGATTTCGGTTTCAATGTTCTATTCAGGAAAGTAGCTTGCCAAGTGTTTCATCAGGATAATCATAAAATAGTCTTTACCGGTATCCGTAGAGGTGATCTATACATTGTTGATTTCACTAAAAGATCCAAACTTCGCACTTGTTTAATTGCTAAATCTTCTAAAGGTTGGCTTTGGCATAGAAGATTAGGACATGTTGGCATGCGTAATTTAGACAAACTTATCAAAGGTGATCATATACCTCGTGTTAAAGACGTTGTCTTTTACAAAGATAGACTTTGTAGTGCTTACCAAGCTGGAAAGCAAGTAGGAGGAAGTCATCCTGTTAAGAATATCATGACTACTAGGAGACCACTCGAGTTACTTCACATGGATCTTTTCGGTCCCAATGCTTACAAGAGTCTCTATGGAAATTCCTATGGTCTAGTTATGGTTGATGATTTTTCTAGATTTACGTGGGTATTATTTCTTCATGATAAGTTGGAGGTTCAAAAAATCTTCATGAACTTTGCTCGCAAAGCGCAAAATCAGTTTGAAGTGAAGATCAAGAAGGTTCGAAGTGATAATAGATCGGAATTCAGGAACACCCATGTGGATACCTTTCTTGACGAAGAAGGTGTCTCACATGAGTTCCCGGCTACGTACACTCGTCAACAAAATGGAGTTGTTGAGAGGAAGAACTAGACACATTGAGATGGAAAGAACGATGCTTGATGAATACAAGACACCAAAACACTTTTGGGTAGAAGCCGTGGAAACAACATGTCATGCCACAAACCAACTCTACTTGCACAAGCTTCTTGGTAAAGCGTCCTACGAGCTACTCACCAGTAACAAACCCCAAGTTGGATACTTTCGGGTATTAGGCTCCAAGTGCTACATTTCTTGATAAGCATCGTCGTACTAAATTTGCTCCTAAATCGCATGAAGGATTCCTACTTGGTTATGGATCGAACTCTCACACTTACCGTGTCTACAACAACTTCACTCAAAAAGTTGAAGAGATGGTAGATGTGAAGTTTGATGAATCTAATGGTTCACAAGTCAAACAATTGCCAAATGATGTAGGTGATAAGAATCCTTCGGAAGCTATCCTAGATTTACCCATCGGCAAGATTAATCCCATGAAGGTGAAGTAAACTACTTCGTCAACTCAAGTAGAAGCCCCTACTTCACGACAAGGTGAATCACAACATGACCTGGAGGCATCTACAAGCGCTACACAGCAAGATGATGAAGAGGAGGAAGTGCATCATGAAGATCCACCACAACCTCCTTCACAACCACCTCAAGGGAACGACACCTTCAACAACAATGAAGATGAAGGAGATGATGATGAAGAAGAAGCTCCACCAACCAACAATCGGAAGCTGACCCGAATTCGAGCACAAGTGACCATGAACCATCCCTTAAACCTAATCTTTGGTGATATGCAAACAGGGAGGATCACTCGCTCTAAAACTCTTCTATCAAACTTCCGTGAGCATTATTCTTTCATTTCTAGCATTGATCCCTTGAAGGTAGAACAAGCTCTTGAAGATGCGGATTGGGTGAACGCTATGCATGAAGCGCTTCACAACTTCGAAAAGGAACGAAGTGTGGACACTCATGGAGAAGCCCAAGGATGAACACAACACCATCGGAACTAAATGGGTATTTCGGAACAAGCAAGACGAAGACGGTCAAGTTGTGCGCAACAAGGCTCGCCTCGTAGCTCAAGGGTATACGCAAGTCGAAGGTATGGACTACGGTGAGACCCACGCCCCTGTTGCTAGACTTGAAGCTATTCACATTCTTATTGCTTATGCCAAATCACCATGATTTCACGCTTTATCAAATGGATACTAAAAGTGCATTTTTAAATGGTGAGATTGAAGAAGAGGTTTATGTTAAGCAACCACCTGGCTTCGTGAATCCTAAGAAACCTAATCATGTGTACAAGCTTTGTAAAGCTCTTTATGGTCTTAAGCAAGCCCCTCATGCTTCGTAAAAATGTTTAACGATGTTTCTTATCGAAAAAGGTTTTGAAATTGGTAAAATTGATGCAACCTTATTCACTAAGAGAGTTAATGGTGAATTATTTGTGTGCCAAATCTAGGTGGATGACATTATCTTTCGTTCCACTAACCATGAATTTAGTGAAAGATTTGGAAGGTTGATGTCCGAGAAGTATGAGATGTCCATGATGTGTGAGCTGAAATTCTTTCTTGGCTTGCAAATCAAGCAAACAAAAGAAGGAACTTTCATCTCTCAAACTAAGTATACCAAGGACTTGATCAAAAAGTTCAACATGCAGGAGTGCAAAGGTATGAAAACCCCTATGCCTACTAGTGGACATGTTGATCTTACCAGAGAGGATGAGCCGCCGGTTGATCAAAAAGTTTATCGATCTACGGTTGGTTCACTATTATATCTATGTGCATCTCGTCCCGATATTATGCTTAGTGTTTTCATGTGTTATAGATATCAAGCTGCACCAAAAGAATGTCATCTTTCAGCTGTAAAACGCATTGTGAGATACTTGATACAAACGTCAAATTTTGGCATTTGGTATCCCAAGGGATCTTCTTTTGACCTTGTTGGCTATTCTGATTCGGACTATGCCGGTGACAAGGTTTATAGAAAATCCTCCCCGGGTACTTGTCAATTGTTGGGCAGATCTCTTGTATCTTGGTCCTCTAAGAAACAATACTCGGTATCTCTATCGACTTCCGAAGCTGAGTATATTGCTACTGGATCTTGTTGTGTGCAACTACTTTGGATGACACAAACACTTAAGGATTATGGAATTCATCTTAAAATGTTCCATTACTTTGTGACAATGAAAGTGCTATTAAAATTGGTCATAATCCTATGCAACATTCTTGAACTAAGCATATTCAAGTTCGACATCATTTCATTCGTGATCATGTTGCCAAAGGAGATATTAACCTTAAGAATGTTCACACTAACAAGCAATTGGCCGATATTTTCTCCAAGCCACTTGATAAGAAGACATTTTGTCACTTGAGGAGCGAGTTGAACATCATCGATGGTTCAAACTTGAGCTAGACTCACTCGATTGCATGCAAGGGCATGAGCTTTCTTGATATTTCCATGTATCTTAACATTTCATCTTATGCCATGGAATTCTATGCTCCCCTGTATTGCATCTAATCTCTTGTAGGTACATGGAAAAACTTCATTCCACAAGATTGCTATCAACTCCAATCATAGGCAATCTTGTCATTACCAAGTATCCACAACCCCTCTTGATGATGGAAGGAAGAAGGCCACTCAACCATATCCTTGACATATACTTGATCAAAATCGCAAACTCTCAATTGGTATCATGTCAATTGGATATATCTATTGTTCTTCCTTGCATGAATAATCTTTGTAGGTAACCAGTGTACTAGAACAAGAAGGATTTCTCAAGACTCAAGATGATCTTCATCAACATCGAGCATCCTCAACAAGTTCATCTACAAGCTACGTCATCAACATCACTCAAAGGTATGTACTCATGTCCTTGAAAAGGTTTACTCCAAGAAATGAGCTAAAGCAACTCAAGCGATATGAAGACATTAAAACGCTTAATCGAAAAATGGTAACCCCATCTTGAGCTTAACATAGAGTATGACCTATGATCAATTATTCTTTCTTGGCTCCTAAGTCGATATACTCTAATATAAGTGACCTAGTCACCGCCCATCATCTAGTTAAGAATATGGTGTGGTTCGCTCTCTATTGCATGATTTCCCATAACTACTCCAATCTTCTCTAGTTGATGTCTCTTGTAAAAACTTCATATTTCATTGAAAATCTTTCTCTTGACTATGTGAAAACAGAAACTTGGTTTCTCTTTCGGAGCCGTCGACTCAGATATCTCGGTTCTACAGAAACTACAGACAAGCTGCACTACAAAATCTCGGTACCACCGCCCTATCTATCTCGGAGTCACCGATTTTCATTCTGTTTCATTTGAATTCATTTTTGCAATTTTGTGTTTTCTTAGTGAACTTTCTTGTAATACTTCCGTTACTTCAATGATCCCTTAATATTTTTTTGTATTACCTAGGGGGAGAAGAGCTAAAGGTAATCTTTAGGAGAGAATTTCTTTATTCAAGGATCCCTATCTTCAATGAAGCAAGGAGAAGAACAACAAATCATTTTTATGACTCTCTCAGTTTTCATTTCTATGAATCCTACATTTCGATGACCCTTGTTCTCAAGGATCCCTTCTAAGTTAATGATCCCTGTATCTATCCCTGTTTTTGACCTTTTTGGAAATTAATGCCAAGGGGGAGAAGATCAAAGCTTCATGCTAAAGGGGAGATACATGTTTATGCAAAGGGAGAGATATGATCAAGGGGGAGAGCCAATATCAATACTCATACCTTTATAAACAGGGAGAGAATATCCAAGTACGGGGAGAAGATTTTTTTGACCTTTCTCACCTTATCCAATCCTAATACATGCTAAGATTCAGGGGGGAGGATAATCTATTTTCATATCTACGATGAGAAAATTCTCAATGATCTTGGAGACATATCAATTGTAAGGAATACTATTTTCTCTATGTCCTCCATATCTTGGCAATTTTGAGTTCTGTTGCCTTGCTGTTTGGTAGAATACTCTTGTGTTTCCTAACATTGTTTTCTTAAGTGTGTTCCTATTACTAGGATGCTCAAGAACTCAAGGTAAGTATATGCATCATATCCTTGGTCAAGATGATCTCTTTCTTCTTGCACATATTGTTTGCAACAGTGATGTCTTGAACAAAGATACATCTCATTCATATATATTTGATGCATATAGCCAAGATACACATGACCTGTTATATCCCTTCTACCTTATGTGTATTCATGCATTCAAAAGCAACTATCCTTTAAAGGAGTGCACATATTTAGGGGGAGCAAGTCAATGTCATGTGGCTCTCAAAGTCTTTAGTATAACCATGCATATATTTATTTGAAGCTTTGATTGTATGTTGTCATCAATTACCAAAAAGGGGGAGATTGAAAGCACATTTGCTCCCTTGGTGGTTTTGATAATTCATGCAACATACATTGTCTCTTGGACTGATACTTTTACCTAGTGTATTTGAGATACAGTCTATAGAGAGGATTGGCAAAAGGAGATTGTGGAGTTACCCCAAGATGCAAGGAAATAGGTTGGCCAAGCTTCGAGCAAAAGGACTCTACATTTTATATTTGTGAGAAATCACTTTGAGTCCATAGGAAAGCCAATACTATTAAAAGGGGGTAAGGTTTTGTTGGTGAACAATATGCTCAAATGTGCACAAGTGATAGTTTTCAAAATCATCCACAAACTCTCCCACCAAAGTTTGTTCTATACCTAACATTCAAAATCGGTGCAACCAACTTTCCCATACCGGTGCCACTGATTCTAGAACCTAGACAGACACTGCCAAAACCTAGCCACTTCGGTGCAACCGATTCCATACCGGTGCGACCGAGTTTAGGTTGCCAACTTTCAGTTAGGCAAATTCACATTTTTGGTCCCACCGAGAATGTTGGATCGGCGTCACCGAGATTGGAAATCTAACCGTTGGTCACCTTATCTGTGCAATCGAGTTTCCTATATCAGTCTCACCGAGATTCAAAAGTTGGCACCTTTTGGTCACTTCGGTACCATTAAGATTAACACATCGGTGTCACCGAGTTGGTCATTTTGTGTGTAATGGTTGGATTTTTGGGGATGCCTATATATACCCCTTCACCACCACCTACTCGAGACAGAAGCACTCAGAACTATTCCATACCTATCCTTTCAGATTTTTTGAGAGAGAACCACCTACCCTTGTTTTCTGGTCAAGATCTTCCACTCCAATCATATGGATCTTGATTTCTAGCCTCCCCAAGTTTCTTTCCGTCAATCCCATCTCTTCTACCAAGCAAAACCTGTGAGAGAGAGATTGTGTGTTGAGGAGTCTATCCTCTTGAAGCACAAGAGCAAGGAGTTCATCGTCATTACCGAGCCTATTACCTTTTGGAGGGTGGTGCCTCCTAGATTGGTTAGGTGTCGCTTGGGAGCCTCCTACTTCGTGTTGTGGAGTGAACCAAGAAGTTTGTAAGGGCAAGGAGTTCGTCTACTTCATGAAGATCTACCCATAGTGAGGCTAGTCCTTTGTGGACGGAAGTCGTTATGAAATAGTCAAGGTTGCTACTTCGTGGACCCTTTTGGGTGGAGCCCTCCATGGACTCTCGCGACCGTTGCCCTCCACGGGTTGAAGACTCCATAAACGTGGATGTACGATAGCGCCACCTATCGGAACCACGGGAAAAATCCATGCGTCTTCAACTGCGTTTGATCTACCTATCTCAACACTTTACTTCATATGCAATGTCTTTACTTTTCCATTGCCATATTTGTTGACATGCATGTGTAGGGCTGTTAGATTTGCTAGCTTTGCTAAAACTAGTAAAATGTGCCAACCAATTAACTTGGGAAAGGTTAGTTCTTAAATTCCTGCTAGTAGTCTATTCACCCCCCCTCTAGACACTCTTCTAGTGATCCCTCATCGTTGGGTGCCAGTAATGCCCGAGGGAGATGATGATAAGTTGGGTGACCACTTGAGAAAGAAGTGGTGTGCTGGAGCAAGTGAGTGTGTGTGGTTTTTCGAAAACGGATTGGTGTAAGTTGCGGCCATTATTCCGACCATACATGTATGACCAAAATACCCCTTATGGGATGGGGATTTGTTGATTACTATGGATGATGCTAGCAGAGAGACCGCATTACTAGTGGCAAGAGTGAAGTGTTCACGCTTGAGACGGGGTCGTCCGAGAAGTGGAAGGCCATGCGCTGTCTTTACAGGCCCTGGTCACACTGTTGCGTGCCCTCATGGATGATACGAGTGATGTATATCATGAGGGATGGCACCAACGAGTGGAATCTTCGTTTAGTATCACCATGGGAAAGGAATTTTTCGGGTGCTTACCTCGGGTATGTGATGTACCGCGAGTCTTGGATGACACGGAAGTTCCCCGAGTCTTGTGGGTAAAGTGTGCAACCTTTGCAGATTGTAAAACTGTTCGAATAGTTGTGTCCACGGTCAAGGACAGTTGGATGACCGCTCTTGTGCTACGTCCAAGTGTGTTCACAAACTGGTGACAAAGATGGTACTTGGAGTAAGTCTGAAGACTTAGCACAAAGATTGAACATGAGATGTTCAACCCATGTTTATGATGGTATCCATAACTTGTTCATATGCGTATCTACCAAACGATTGATACATGCTTTCTTAGTTACTTGATCATGTCATTGCATTCAAAATTGGCTTTCCACAAATTACCTACTTAGTGCTACATCATGCATCATTATTACCTTGTTCCACAACTTGGGTTGCTTGCAAGTACATTCAAATTACTCATTGGCTTGCCACTTTTTATTTAATCCAGGCATGGAAGAACAGGAGTATGTCGAAGAGTTCATTGGTGACAAACATGCGAACTAGGACGCTTCCCATTGAAAATGCCTGTAGGTTTAAGGCAGATGGCATGGGTTCACGCTTTCGATCAAGATTTCCGCTGCTCGTTCTATTTAAGTGTCTGTCCCTCGTGGTCCTATCTATGTAAGACTAGGCCTTCATGGTCTTTATTTGTGTAAGACGTTAAATGTGGATGTAAGACTCTTGTTATTCAGCTTCTGTGTGTTTAGTGAACATTGAACTCTCGGATCACTATGCACGTGCATTCGGCGATCACGACTTATGAGTCGGGGTTCCCCACATAGCTGGTATTAGAGCCATCCTGACTATAGGAAGCCCTTAGTTAGCATGGACGTTAGTCCGGATAAAACCGTTTTCAAAACTACACCTAGCACCTATACTTAGGGATTCTGTACATTTACCTCTTCTATTCTTCACACAACACTTTGCTGACTCTCCTCCCTTCAAATCTTTGTAGATAGCCGTCGTACCCGAAGCCTTCCTGACATCCTCTTTCCCTTACTCCTTGGGGATAGCCTGGAGAAGTGCCAGTTTTGCCAACCGCCCATTTTCCTCTACCACGAGCACTAGGTCGGTGCCGTCACGAAGGAGTACGAAGTGGATGTTGTCGTGAAGGCAAACGACTCCCCGACTAGTTGGTTCTTTGAAGTACCACGGATGGAGACCATGATACTTGAAGTCGAGATAGCTGCATGCAAGGCACTCCTACACCTTCGAGACATCATTCCAGAGATGGCTGACGAGCCGGCTACTCGCTACCTTCCCATCATGAAGGATGATCTTGGGAGAGTTGGACGCTGATTCCATCCAATGAGGATGGCACAACACTTAGGTACTAGACCTACTTTAGCCTCTCTGCCGATAGTCTGGTTCATAACCTGATGAAAGAGTCCGTGAAGCTCCGCGAGGAACTTCACCACACCCGGGAGCTACTTCGGCAAGCCATGATGAAGCGAGACAAGATCAAGAAGGATGGAGCCCCCGAGGGACAACCAGCTATCGCTTACAGAGGAGGAGTACCCCTAGCTAGTAATGCACCTACACGTCGTCATCGCATGAGTGCGAAGGAGTACCGTGGGCTCTTCACCAACCCACCAGCAAAGCATCATCGGGATGGACCTCCTCGTTCCCCGACCCCTTCGACAATTGGACGACCACTCTTGTGCTACGTCCAAGTGTGTTCACAAACTGGTGTGTGTGTGTTGGTGACAAATATGGTACTTGGACCAAGTCCGAAGACTTAGCATGACATTGAACTAAGTCCGATGACTTAGCACAATGATTGAACATGAGATGTTCAACCCCTATTTATGATGGTATCTATAACCTGTTCATATGCCTATCTGCCAGACGGTTGATGCATGCTTACTTAGTTATTTGATCATGTCATTGCATTCAAAATTGGCTTTTTGCAAATTACCTACTTAGTGATACATCATGCATCATTATTACCTTGTTCCACAACTTGGGTTGCTTGCGAGTACATTCAAAGTACACATTGGCTTGCCACTGATTATTTAATTGGCCAGGCATGGAAGAATAGGAGTATGTCAAAGAGTTCGTTGGTGACGAACAAGCTAACTAGGACACTTCCCAGTCAGAATGCCTGTAGGTTTAAGGCAGATGGCATGGGTTCACACTTTCCATCAAGATTTCCTATGCTCGTTCTATTTAAGTGTTTGGCCCTCGTGGCCCTATCTATGTAAGACTAGGACTTCATGGTCTTTATTTGTGTAAGACGTTAAATGTGGATGTAAGATTCTTGTTATTCAGCTTCTGTGTGTTCAATGAGCATTGATCTCTGGGATCACTATGCACGTGCATTCAGCGATCATGACTTATGAGTCGGGGTCCCCACAAACGACCACCGACGGGTGTGTCCGGGGAGTTACACAAATCGTCTCACACCAACTAGGCATATGAACAGGCTATGGAGATGCCCATCAATAGATATCAATGTGAGTGAGTAGGGATTTCCATGCAACAGATGCACTAGAGCTATAAGTGTACGAAAGCTGAAAAAGGAAACTAATTGGGTGTGCATCCAACTCGCTTGCTCACGAAGACCTAGGGAAATTTGAGGAAGCACATCGTTGGAATATACAAGCCAAGTTCTATAATGAAAAATTTCCACTAGTATATGAAAGTATCAATATAGGAGACTCTCTATCATGAAGATCATGGTGCTACTTTTTGAAGCACAAGTCTGGAAATACGATACTAGCATTGCCCCTTCTCTCTTTTCTCTCATTTTTTTCTTTTTTTCTTTTGGTGGGCTTCTCTGGCCTCTTTTATTGTTCAAAAAGTCCGGAGACTTATCCCAACTTGTGAGGGAATCATAGCTTCTATCACCCATTCCTCACACGGGACAATGCTCTAACAATGACGATCATCACACTTTTATTTACTTACAACTCAAGAATTACAAATCGATAATTAGAACAACATATGACTCTATATGAATGCCTCTGGCGGTGTACCATATGTGCAATGACTCAAGAGTGACATGTATAAAAAATATGAATGGCGGCTTTGCCACAAATACGATGTGAACTAGATGATCATGCAAAGCAATCTGACAATGTTGGTGTGTGTCATAAATGGAACAATGGAAGTTGCATGGAAATATATCTTGGAATGGCTATGGAAATGCCATAATAGGTAGGTATGGTGGCTGTTTTGAGTAAGTTATATGGTGGGTTTAATGCACTGGCAAAAGTTGCGCGATACTAGAGAGGCTAGCGAGGGTGGAAGGGGGAGAGTGCGTATAATCCATGGACCCAACATTAGTCATAAAGAAATCACATACTTATGAAAAAGTCTATTAGTTATCAAAACAAAGTACTACATGCATGCTCCAAGGGGAAGGGTTGGTAGGAGTTAACCGTCGCGCGATCCCGACCTCCACAAAAGGAGGGCAATCAATAAATAAATCATGCTCCAACTTCGACACATAACAGTTCACCATACGTGCATGCTATGGGAATCACATACTTTAACACAAGTATTTCTTCCAATCCAAAAGTACTCACTAGCATGTCTCTAATATTACCATCTTTATATCTCAAAACAAACATAAGGAATCAAACTTCTCAAAGCATTCAATGCACTTTATATGATTTTTTTATTATATCCCTCTTGGATGCCCATTATATTAGGACTAAATTCTTAACCTAAGCAAATTATCATGATGTTTAGAGACTCTAAAAATAATATAAGTGAAGCATGATAGTTCATCAATTTCTATAAAATGAAACCACCACCATGCTCTACAAAGATATAAGTGAAGCATTAGAGCAAAAGATAAACTACTCCGAAAAGATATAAGTGAAGATCAATGAGTAGCCAACAATAAAATAACTATGTGAAGACTCTCTCATCTAAGAATTTTATATCATATGTATTTTATTCAAGCAGCAAACTAAATAAAAAATAGTTCTCCAAGAATAACACATATCATGTGGACAAATAAAATTTAGGCTCAACATAGGCTAACCGATAGTTGGCGAAGAGAGGTGGGATGGGTAGCATCCCCAGGGTTAGATGCATGAGACTTATTGAAATATTTACTTTGGGTTCCTTGGTCATCCCCAAGATTTAGTTTTTTTATCTCATCCAATCCTCTCATATCATGGTTTCACCTATTCCCAAAAACTTCATCCACACAAAACTCGAAAAGAACTCGTAAGATAGGTTAGTACACATAAGAATAAATCGACACTTCATGTACTGCCAAGACAAGTTGAACAATAATTTTCAAACATAATCTACTGTTTACTATCATTTCCACAATTTATATCTACCAATTACGCTGTGTAAACTATAGGAAAAGTAAATAACAAACTATGACAGCAATCTATCCAAACGGAAAAAGTTTCTGTTTTTACACAACACATATCAAAACATGCAATGCAAGAATCCTAATGCAATTCTTGGACCTTTTTATTGTAAAAAATATTATAAATAACATCTAACAGTGAACAACAAATTATAATGATGATCCAAGAAAAATGCATATCACATGAGGAATAAAAATATAGCTGCAAGTAAGATGTACTGATAATGGTCGAGACGAAAGAGGCGATGCCTTTCGGGGCATCCCAAGCTTAGACGCTTGAGTGTTCCTTGTGTATTACCTTGGGGTGCCTTGGGAATCCCCAATATTATGTCCTTTTTGCTCCTTATTCACCTCATACCAGTATCTCACCCAAAACTTGAAACCTTCAATCACACAAAACTTAACGGAACTCCGTGAGATGGGTCAGTGTAGTAAATATAGATCATTCACTTAGGTACTGTCAAGACAAGATTCATAATTTTTCTCGCATAATACCTACTATATTACATTATTACCACAATTTATATTACCACATATAAGGTATGGAAACACTTGAAACAAGCAAACTATGCATGCAAAACATAATCTGTCAAAAGTAGAACAGTCTGTAAAGATCTGAATAATCACCATATTTACCTGACTCTAAAATTCTGCAAAATATGGACATGTAACATAATTTGAATATAAATGTTGTGTGAAAAAATCAGAATTTTTTGACTCTCCAGTAAAATCTGATAATTCATATACTCGACGCAAAACTTTCTGTTTTTGCACAGAATCAAACTATCAAGTATCCACACTATCCCAAAGGCTTTACTTGGAACTTTATTGAACTAAAAGACACATAATATTATTACTACAGTATCTTAATCATGTGAACACATAAAAACAGAAGGTAAAATTGTTGGGTTGTCTCCCAACAAGCGCTTTTCTTTAATGCC
The DNA here is from genome assembly GCA_022496015.1 of Hordeum marinum. Taxonomy (NCBI): domain Eukaryota; kingdom Viridiplantae; phylum Streptophyta; class Magnoliopsida; order Poales; family Poaceae; genus Hordeum; species Hordeum marinum. Next base: position 279,523,304 of record CM039678.1, read on the forward strand.
TTTTAGCTAGGCATGGTATTTCAATGATGCTCGCATAAAAGTGAAGAATTGAAACAAAATGGGAGCACCATGAAGCATATGACAAGAACATTTAAGTGCAATCCACTTACTATGCATAGGGATTTTGTGATCAAAAAAAATTATGGGTGCAAGAATCAACCAGCATAGGAAGGCAAAACAAGCATATCTTCAAAATTTTGAACACATAGGGAGGAAACTTGATATTATTGCAATTCATACAAGCATATGTTCCTCATAATAATTTTTAGAAGCATCATGAAGGAATTCAACAATATAACTATCACATACATAATTGTATTCATGATGCACAAGCATAGAATTTTTATCACTCTCCATATAAGCAAATTTCTTCTCATTCATTATAGTGGGAGCAAACTCAACAAAATAAATACCATGTGGTACTTGATAGACAAAACCACTTTGAATGTTAAAATCATGATAACAAGTTTCATGGTTACTATCAATCTTTATATCATACATGTCATCATCATAATCATCATAGATAGGAGGCATGCCATCATCATAATAGGTTTGCTGATCAAAACTTGGGGGACTAAAAATATCATATTCATCAAACATAGCAACCCCAAGCTTGTGGCTTTGCATATCACTAGCATCATGAATATTCATAGAATTCATACTAGCGATATTTCTATCATTCTCATCTTTGAACGAATTCTCATTAAGTATTTTCATAAATTCTTCCTCTACCAACTGAGCACAATTTTTCGAACCATCATTTTCATGAAAGACATTAAAGAGACAAAACAATTGATGCAACCTAAACTCCATTTTTTTGTAGTTTTATTTTATAAAACAAAACTAGTGGTAAAACAAGAAACTAAATATTTTATTCCAAGATCTAAAGATATACTTTCAAGCACTCACCTCCCCGGCAAAGGCGCCAGAAGAGAGCTTGATGTGTACTACGCAACTTTATTCTTGTAGACTTTGTTGGGGCTCCAAGCGCAGAGTTTTGTAGGACAATAGAAATTTTCCCTCAAGTGGATGACCTAAGGTTTATCAATACATGGTAGGTGTAGGATGAAGATGGTCTCTCTCAAACAACCCTACAAACAAATAACAAAGAGTCTCTTGTGTCCCCAACACACCCAATACAATGGTAAATTGTATAGGTGCACTAGTTAGGCGAAGAGATGGTGATACAAGTGTAATATTGATGATAGATATAGGTTTTTGTAATATGAAAATATAAAAATAGCAAGCTAACTAATTATAAAAGTGAGCACAAACGATATTGCAATGATTAGAAACAAGGCCTACGGTTCACACTTTCACTAGTGCAAGTTCTCTCAACAATACTAATATAGTTGAATCATATGTAAATCCCTCACATGCGACAAAGAGTTCACTCCAAAGTCACAAATAGCGAAGAACAAACTAAGAAATTAATGTAGGGTACGAAACCACCTCAAAGTTATCTTTTCCAATCAATCTTATGAGTTATCCTTATAAGTGTCACGAACAGCCCTGGAGTTCGTACTAATATAACACCTTAAGATACACATTAACCAATACCCTAATGTCACCTAGATACTCCAATGTTGCGACAAGTACTCATGGGCTTGACTATATGATATGCATCACACAATTTTAGATTAATCATGTTCAATCGAACACAAAAAGAACTTCAAAGAGTGCCACAAAGTTTCTACCGGACAGTTAAAACGAAAACATGTGCCAACCCCTATGCGTAGATTCCCAAGGTCACGGAACCGGTAAGTTGATCACCAAAACATACATCAAGTGGATCAATGGAACATCCCATTGTCACCACGGATATCCTATTGCAAGACATACATCAAGTGTTCTCAAATCCTTTAAATACTCAATCCGATAAGAAAACTTCAAAGGGAAAACTGAATTCATCACAAGAAGATAGAGAGGGGGAAACTCCATATGATTCATCTATATTAATAAAGCTCGCGGTATATCAAGATCGTGTCATCTCAACAACACGAGAGAGAGAGATATCAAACACATAGCTACTGGTACATACCCTCACCCTTGAGGGTGAACTACTCCCTCCTCGTCATGGAGACTGTCGGGATGATGAAGATAGCATCCGGTGATGGTTCCCCCTCCGGCAGGGGTGCCGAAATGGGCTCCCGATTGGTTTTTCGTGGCTACAAAGTCTTGCGGTGGCGGAACTCCCGATGTAGGATTCTATTTAGAGGTTTGGGTATTTATAACAATTTTTGGCGTCGGTCTCATGTCAAGGGGGTGCCCGAGGGGCCCACAAGCCCGAAGCAGCCTCCCTAGGGGGTATGTCGCGCCTAGAGGGCTTGTGGGCTCCTCGTCCACTTTCTGGCCCACCTCTTGTGCTTCGGGGGTCTCTTTTGGTCCATACAAGATCACTGTAAATTTTCAGACCATTCTAAGAACTTCTATTTCTGCACACAAAAACGACACCACGGTAGTTCTGCTGAAAAAAAAGTCAGTCCGAGTTAGTTCTAATCAAATCACACAAAAACCATATAAAATTGTTGTCAACATGGGATGAATACTTCATAAATTATATATACATTGGAGACGTATCATCGTGAGCTACCAATCTCGCCTTGTTGTGAATGATAATGCCATGAGCATCTTGCTTGTTCTAGAAGATCCACTTGGTTGCAATGACATTATAACTCTCAGTTGGCATAGTCACCAATGTCCACATCTCGTTGCGCTTGAAGTTGTTGAGTTCTTCATCCATGGCTTCTAGCCAATTCAAGTCCTCGAGCGCCTTATAGACCTTTTGTGGTTCAAAACAAACACATGATGCTCACAAAACTTTGTTAATTGTCTACGAGTAGTTATCCCTTTACTTAAGCTTCCAATGACATTCTCCAAGATGTGTTCTTCATGTTCTATCTTGGAAGCTATCTTGGCAGCACAACGCTCCCACTTTTCTTCAAGAGAACCTTGAGCAGTAACATCTTGATCATCTTGAGAATCACCATGAGCTTGCTCATCACTTTGAGATTCTTCTCCATCGTGATCTTAATCTTGGTCATCACTAGGTGCATCACCATCATCATGTGGATGAGCTTGACCTTGATCTTGATCATTTGATTGAGGTCCTTTATTTTGTTCTTCATAATATTATGGGTCAAGTGTTGGTGATGGTTCCACTTACGTAGAACAGTGTCCTTCTCTTTCCACCACAAGGAGTTCCTCAGCGGGTAGGAAGTGTCCCACACCTATTCTTCTTATATCTTGACGAGGAATTTCATCACCTACATCACAATGACCACTTTTCTCCACTTGGGAGCCATTACTTTCATGAAACTCTATGTTACATGTCTCCTCAATGGGTCCATTGGACTTGTTGAGGACATGGTAAGCATGGGAGTTTCTAGGATAACCAAAAAAAATGCCCTCTTGAGCTCTATTTTTGATTTTGGACAAACGAGCATCCTTTTTGAGAATGAAACACTTACACCCAAACACCCAGAAGTACTTGAGGTTGGGATGTCTACCGGTAAGTATTTCATATGAAGTCTTGTTCAAGCCTTTGCGGAGGTAGAGCCTATTGGATGCATGACAAGCATTGTGGATGGCTTCGGCCCAAAATTTGTATGTATATTTAAATTCTCCCATCGTGGTCCTTTTCGCGTCCATGAACATCTGGTTCTTCCTCTCCGCTACACCATTTTGTTGAGGGGTATAAGGTGCGTAGTATTTATTCTTGATCCCCTCATCACTAAGAAACTCATCCAAGGTGTAGTTCTTGAACTTGGTGTCATTGTCACTTCTAATGATCAATATCTTTGCATCATGTTGACATTGAGATTTATTTGCAAAGTTTATCACTGTTTCTTTGGTCTCCCTCTTCCTATTTAAGAAATATACCCATCACTATAGGAATCAGGTAATTTGCCGTCTGCCATGGCTGACAGCAAAGGGAAGGACCTCGGACGGCAAAGGCCTTTGTCGTCCGTCAGCAGACAACAAAAATTCCGGCAAAATAAAAACCCGGTAAAGCGGTCCTTTGTTGTCCGCCTCCGGACCACGGACGGCAAAGAATCTTTTCCATGGGGGAGCGGACGACAAAGAGCTTGGACGGTAGACCCAGGGGCTACACCCGTCAAGTGTTAACGGTAGTTCTTTGTCGTCCGCTCCCTTTGCCGTCAGCCGTGTGCCCCCTTTGCCGTCGGTGGGCGGACGACAAAGGGTAAGACCCTTTGCCCTGGGTTCCACCTTTGCCGTTGGCCTTGGGCCCCCCTTTGTCGTCGGCCTTGTGCCCCCCTTTGCCGTTAGTGGGCTGACGACAAAGAGTAAGGCCATTTGCCCGTGTGATCCCCACCTTCACCGTCTGCCCGGGACCCCTTTGTTGTTAGCCCACCGACGGCAAAGAGTAACGCCATTTTCCTTTTTCTTTTATTTTTTATAAAAAAATTTCACAGCAATATGATATATATATATATGTATATTTGACAGAAATACATATGTTGCCATACTCATGACCATATTCAAATAAGTTTCATCCATCCATACATACATATTATGAAAGTTTCATCCGTACCCAACCATATTACAATAGTTTCATCCATACATACATAGTTTCATATACATATGTAGGAAGTGTCACATTGTTCATCGATACAAAATAAAAAAATACAAGTAACCAAGCACTCCATCAATGCAAACTTCTATGCAATGAATGTGATATGCAAAATGGGAAGCTCCAAAATTAGAAGAAGAAGACTAGAGGAAGAAGAGAAGGTAAAAATAGGTCATTTAGGAGCTAAGTGTGCTTATAATGCCATTTTGACGATAACTAACCTAATTATAGGTCATTTAATAGCTAACTTTGGTAAAATAGGTGATTTTGGAGCTAGCTAAGCTAATTATGCCATTTTGGAGCTAACTAAGCGAAGTATAAGTCATTTTTGATAAAATAGGCCATTTTAGAGCTAATTTAGCTTACTATGTCAGTTAGGAGGAAATTAAGCTAACTATATGTCATTTTAGAGCTAACTTAGGTAAAAATAGGTCAGTTAGGAGCTAACTATGCTTATTATGCCATTTTGGAGCTAAGTAAGCTAAGTATATGTCATTTAATAGCTAAGCTAGGTAAAATAGGCCATTTTGGAGCTAAGTAAGCTTATTATGTCATTTAGGAGAGAACTAAGCTAAATATAGGACATTTTTGATAAAATAAGCCATTTAGGAGCTAATTTAGCTTACTATGTCATTTAGGAGGAAACTAAGCTAAATATATGTCATTTTAGAGCTAACTTAGGTAAAACTAAGTCATTTAGGAGCTAACTATGCTTATTATGCCATTTTGAAGCTAACTAATCTAATTATAGGTCATTTAATAGCTAACTTTGGTAAAATAGGTAATTTTGGAGCTAGGTAAGCTTATTATGTCATTTTGGAGCTAACTATGCTTATTATGCCATTTTGGAGCTAAGTAAGCTAAGTATAGGTCATTTTATATCTAAGCTAGGTAAAATAGGCCATTTTGGAGCTAGGTAAGCTTATTATATCATTAAGTAGAGAACTAAGCTAAGTATATGACATATTTGATAAAATAGGCCATTTAGAAGCTAGTTCAGCTTACTATGTCATTTAGGAGGAAACTAAGCTAAATATATGTCTTTTTAGAGCTAACTTAGGTAAAAATAGGTCGTTGAGGAGCTAACTATGCTTATTATGCCATTTTGAAGCTAACTAAGCTAATTATAGGTCATTTAATAGCTAACTTTGGTAAAATAGGTAAATTTTGAGCTAGGTAAGCTTATTATGTCATTTTGGAGCTAACTATGCTTATTATGCCATTTTGGAGCTAAGTAAGCTAAGTATAGGTCATTTAATAGCGAAGCTAGGTAAAATAGGCCATTTTTGAGCTAGGTAAGGTTATTATATCATTAAGTAGAGAACTAAGCTAAGTATATGACATATTTGATAAAATAGTCCATTTAGGAGCTAGTTGAGCTTACTATGTCATTTAGGAGGAAACTAAGCTAAATATATGTGATTTTAGAGATAACTTAGGTAAAAATAGGTCATTTATGAGCTAACTGTGCTTATTATGCCATTTTGAAGCTAACTAAGCTAATTATAGGTCATTTAATAGCTAACTTTGGTAAAATAGGTAATTTTGGAGCTAGCTAAGCTTATTATGCTATTTTGGAGCTAACTATACTTATTATGCCATTTTGGAGCTAAGTAAGCTAAGTACAGGTCATTTAATAGCGAAGCTAGGTAAAATAGGCAATTTTGGAGCTAGGTAAACTTATTATGTCATTAAGGAGAGAACTAAGCTAAGTATAGGTTATATTTGATAAAATAGGCCATTTAGGAGCTAATTCAGCTTACTATGCCGTTTAGGAGGAAACTAAGCTAAATATATGTCATTTTAGAGCTAATTTAGGTGGAAACAGGTCATTTAGGAGCTAACTATGCTTATTATGCCGTTTTGAAGCTACCTAAGGTAATTATAGGTCATTTAAAAACTAACTTTGGTAAAATAGGTAATTTTGGAGGTAGCTAAGCTTATTATGCCATTTTGGAGCTAAATATGCTTATTATGCCATTTTGGAGCTAAGTAAGCTAAGTATAGGTCATTTAATAGCTAGGTAAAATAGGTCATTTTGGAGATAGGTAAGCTTATTATGTCATTAAGGAGAGAACTAAGCTAAGTATAGGACACATTTGATAAAATAGGCCAGCTAATTAAGCTTACTATGCCCTTTGGGAGGAAACTAAGCTAAATATATGTCATTTTAGAGCTAACTTAGGTGAAAATAGGTCATGTAGGAGCTATCTATGCTTATTATGTCATTTTGAAGCTAACTAAGCTAATTATAGGTCATTTAGTAGCTAACTTTGGTAAAATAGGTCATTTTTGAGCTCCACATGCAAATATTAAGTTGTTTAGTATTCTGGACAGAACCCCATGCTTAGTTGTATTAACATGCATGAACATGGAAAATATGGATGCATTATGCAAAATCGATGCAAATGCATATGTAGAACATTGTAAACGGAGTACCGTAGCTCATAGTACGCTCAAGGCAAGTTACAAACGTTAACGGGTACAATGGCAAAGATGCACAAGGTCCTGGGTTATTCCTTGGTATTCCAAGGATGTCACTGGATAGGAAATTAAAAACCAAAAATAATGGACCCAAGAATCACACGAAACAATGGAGTGTAGCTCCCACAACTGACAAAACTACTCTACACACAATCTGTCCATAAACAACAACATGTCATCTTGCAACACATGTATCAAGAGCTACACCAATGTATAAACCACAACCATAACATGTACAAGAAGTATACAAAAAGCTTGATAAATCATCTATCTACAGAAACAGAAAAGGAAGCATGGATCAATGGCAATGAAGCTCACAAGATGGCATGTTGAATCAGGTTTTAGGGACATAGTGAAAATTATAGCTACACAGATTCTGAGTTAACATGATATCATGTTATCATTGGAGACTTTGAATTCCCTTTTCCTACTATCAAGAAGAAGTATGATATGCTTATTGTTGGGGGTATGCATATCCCCATTGAGGTAACTTAGTGTTATTCGAAGATTCTTCGGTTTCATGCTACTCGAAAGAAGTTTGTTAATAAGACTTGATCAACCTTATTGATGGATTCTTTTTGATGAGCATGAGATGGTTGAATTTAGAAAGTACAACTTTCTGTACCCAACCTTTACTTTCTATTAGTTAGATTAAATAAAGTAAAAATGCTATTATTTTTCTGTTCTCTAAGTTTTTCGTGCAATAGAAAATGACTTCAAAATAAAAGTTCTTCAAATGCCCTGAAAATGTAGTATGATTTTTTCTGGAATATTTAAAAATATCTGGCACTGAGTACATACCAGGGTGCAACACCAGTGGGTCACAACCTCATAGGGCGGGGCCACCCCCTGGCCACGCCTAGGTGGCTTTTGGGTCCCACGTAGCCCCCCTTCACTTATTCCAGAGCCATCCACTCTGTATTCCTCCAGAAAAAATCCCACCATTGCTCAAACCTGTGTTCTAGCTCATTTTACTGCCATTTTCGATCTCCTTGTGCAAAGCTCCATTCGCAAATCTATTTTAGGATATTGTTCTTCAGTATGTTACTCCTCCAATGGTCCAATTAGTTTCTGGTCTAGTGCTGTATATATTTCAAATTTTTGCTGCTGTGGTGACCTTATTCTTGATCTTGCATGTCAAATTTATATGGTACCAAGTAGTTTTGATGCATGATATAGTCTCTAGGCACTTGTGGGAGCAGTTGCGACAAGTTTTGTTGAGTTTTGTTCACCTTTATTTTGAGTCACTAAAATTTCAGAATTTTTCAGAAAAAGAAATGATGAGGAGATTGTTAAGAGGCTCTTCAAGCTGGAGTTCTAAAGAAGATGAAAATAAGATGAAGATGTCCAAGTACAATCTTCCTCGCGTCGCAGAAGTTCGACCATCTGAATGGCCATGTAATGCATTACTGAGGGCGGCCGTAATTTACAAAGATTTCTATCATTTGGCCAAGAATGCAGGCATCACCGACTTCCTCAACGATGTGTGACAAGTACCTCTTGATCACTAATACCTTTGTGCAAAATTTTCACTTTAATTTTAGGGAAGACCCTCCTACGATAGAATTGCACCTATATCATCTGCCTAAGAAAATGAACCTTTACGATTTTTGCAATGTTCGGAAAATACCTATGAGGGCAGCATCAGGGAACCACATCCTACAGACATGGAAGATTTTATTGCCACAGTCACAGTAGGGGAAGAGAGAGGGGTGTCAAAGGAAAGAGCAGCTAGTTTACATTTTCTTGTTCTACGTTATTATTCATTATTTCTAGGAATATGTTTAGTTGGTCATGGGGAGAGTGGAGGCCTTAGTGCCCCCGACCTCGCCATTCTTCGCCATGCTTTATTTGTTGACATAACTTTTAGTCTGGGCGCTATGGTGGCCCAACGGTTGAACTTAAACAGTTCAAAGGTTTATATGCATTTATATGTTATTTCATATCATTTTGTGAACTATCCTATTAACCTAGTGCCAAGTGCTAGTTGTTGTTTTCTCCTTGTTTTTTGGCCTTTCAGGAAACTAGTACCAAACGACGTCCAAATGACCTAAAACCTTTTGATGATTGTTTCTTGAGAAAATAAGACCTAGAAGCTTCGGATGGAGGCTAGAGGTTGAATGAGGTGGTGCCAAGGCAAGAGGGCGCCCCCCGGGGGGCACACCCCCTTGCCTTGGGACCACCTCATGGCTCCTCCTCACCTAATTCCAACTCTATATATTCTATAAAATTGGCTAATCGACTGAGAGACACCCGAAACCCTTTTTCCACTACCGCAAAGTCTTTGTTTCGCTATGTTCCCTTCGAGAGCCTTGTTCCTGTGCTCTGCCAGAGGGGGGCGGTCGATCACAGAGGTCCTCTACATCAACCTTTCTGCTCATGATTATGTGTGAGTAGTTCACCATAGACCTATGGGTCCATAGCTAATACCTACATGTCTCTCTATCTTGCTCTCTCTCTCTCTGATCTTCAATACAAAGTTCACCATGATTCCCACAGTGAGTTGTTCGATGTAATCCTCTTTGTGTTGTGTTTGTTTGATCCAAAGCATTGTGGGTTTATGATTAGATTATCCATGAATATTAATTGAGTCTTCTCGGAATTCTTTTATGCATGATTGTTATAGCTTCCTATTTCTCTTCGATCTATTTGTTTAGTTTGGCCAACTAGATTGATTTATCTTCAGTGGGTCAAGACATGTATTGTATTATTCCAGTAAGGGGAAACGATGGAATTTATAAATATTAGTTGAGTTTAATTTGTCTACATCATGTCATGTTGCTCAAAGCGTTACTCTTTTTCATACTTAATACTCTCGATGCATGCTGGACAGCGGCAATGAGTGGAGTAATAGTAGTAGATTCAGGCAGGAGACAATACTTGCTTACAGACGTGATGGCTATATACATGATCATTATCTTGGATGATTTTCATAACTGTGCGCTTTTGTATCAATTTCCCAACAGTATTTTGCTTACACAACATATGCTTTCTTCGAGAGACATGCCTCTAGAAAACACTATGGCAAAAGGGTTTACATAAATATAAAAACTAAAAAGCCTTACTTACCTTGCTGTCCTTTTATTAATTTTATTTTATTTTTCATTTACAATATCTATCTATCAAGATCTAATCCTTGCAAGTAACGAGTTCAAGGATTTGTGTGATTCTCCTGTTGGTTCAATAACCTTGGTTCTCATAGAGGAAAATACTTATCTCTACTATGCTGCATCTCTCCTCCTCTTCGGGGAAACCCAATGCAGTTTACTAGTAGCACTCACTAATCGTGTGCACTGAGTATTTATGATAATCTATCATTTGGCCCAAGGTGATTCTAGCACCTCGGAATTTGCAAGTGAAGACGGTTGTTTCTTGCATTTTTTCGGTGGATTTGAGTCGTAGGAAAACCATACTATTAAGACGGGGTCTGCTTCATAAAGGTTAGGGTGGAATCAACACATGCACATATTCTTTTGCACCCTCGTTCCTTTCTTGCATCAATGTTGTTGCTCCTCTGTTGACTTTGCATTTTCTTAGAAGGCACCAAGATGTAGTACTGCTCTTGGCAGCGGTAGTACCACTTATAAGCAGTAGTACCGCTCTTGGCAGCGGTAGTACCACTTATAAGCAATAGTACCGCTCAACGGTACCGCTTATAAGCGATAGTACCTCTACCTAGTAACACGCATACTACTGTTGTGTCGGTGCATGAGTACAGGGGTACCCAGTGCCCCTGACTCATGCACAGGCGGTAGCAAACATGACAAGGCAAGACAAGACTACAACAAGCTCAACGCAGCAGCCCAGGCCTGGGCTATTGTGTGCCAAGCACATCCCCGACGCTTTCCGGGGACCAAGACGAAGTCCCTTCCCAAAAGACCTGGCAGGACATTCCCCGACAGACATGAGCCAGCTAGCCACCACTCCACCACATCGCTATGCCCGTCAATTATTGATGCGGTGTCGAGCCCTCAGGCAGCTAATCAGCTCTCGCTAAGCACATGGCGACACGACCGAAGGAAAGATATGCTCAATCGACACCCGCCCTGCAGCGTGTCAAGTTCTTAAGCAACAACATGCCAAGCGGTGGCCAGAGCTTACCGGGGATGCACCCCCAAGCGCCACCTAGGCAGGTAATCATGGTATTTTGTCCTAAATGCCAGAGTTAGGTGTGATAGCTCTGCTTAGCTATCTAGTCGATAGATAATGTTTGTTTTGTCATTGTGGTGAACCCTTGCACTACAAAACAAGGCCCAATGCAACTTAGCTCAAGGTTGGCAACTCCGACACCCGAACACTTGTACTAACGCAACGGTTCCTTCCCCGACATTAGTCCTTGCCGGCCAGGAGCCTTGTGTCCATCGTGTTCCCCCCAATCGAACCACCAAAAAGTAGGAGTATGGTTTTAAGTTACCAACGGCCAGAACCTAGGTAAAATGCATGTGTCCTAATCGCCGTGCTGTCTCGTGATCTCCGCTCTTCGTGCAACGTGACCCACCACTGAACCTCAAGGGATTCTTGATCCCATAGGTGATCATGACCATCCATGCCCTGACATCTTTGACTCACCAGGTAGGGGGCATGCATTACTTGCGCCACCCCAAGTTCGTGAACGACGAGTCGATCTTTATCATCATCTTCTTCGACAATGGCACCGAAGAAGAAGCCCAGCGCGAGCGCTCATCATTCCACTTTGTAGGTTCCCTGACACGCGGCCACCGGTGTCGTAGGAGCCACAACGGCTGTGGGCGAGACGGGTGTCGTGGACGACACTACCGACGCAGGCAACGCGCCCATCCACCCCATCACAGCCGGGGATAGAGCATGAGGCGCCGCGGAGGAGCAACAACAACAACAGCATGGCAGGCTCGGCCTAGACACCACGGGTGGGGGGACATCCATTCGTCACCTCCCCGCCGCGTGGATGGTTGGAACTACCCCGGCGGCATCCTGTCTGGTGCGAGCCGTGACCCTCAGGCTGCACCCATCGCCAGCAAAATCATTGGCAATGCACCCCGCTCAGTGTGAGATGGAGCGCCCAGTAGAGCCGCGACCCCGCCGAATCGGCTCGCTGCCCACCAGAAGACTCCATCAAGTGGCACAGGGCATCAGCAGCGTGACGACGCTTCTCTTGGTCCAACCAAGAGTCGGGCAATGTCGCGGTCTGCCTCTTTCGCCATGCCGGACACCATGGAGGAAGCCATGGCGCGGGTCGAGATGCTGCTCAATTTCATGTTGATGACGGACAAGATGGAGGAATGGAGAGCCACCATTCACAGTTGATTTCCTTCGTTGATGCCAACAAGACCCAGCATGCGGAGGCCCATTGCGGTGAGCGCATTGAAGGGGCCACCCCAACGGTGCAATCCCCTCAGCGACCATAGGTCCAAAGACCCTCACAATCACCATCGGTGCTGGCCTTCCTTCGGAGCAGGAAGAGGCATTGGTGGCCTTCCTTCACGCAAACAAGGATGCGTTTGCGTGGAACGCGTCCGACCTTGTGGGGGTCCCGAGGGATGTGATTGAGCACCCGCTCATGGTGTGCCCTTACGCATGCCCGGTAAAGCAAAAGGCAGGGAGACAGGCCCATGAGAAGCAAGCATTCGTCTCCTAGGAGGTCGGCAAGCTAAAGGAAGCTAGGGTTATCCAAGAGGTGCAATATCCGGAGTGGCTGGCCGACTAAGTGGTCGTCGTGAAGAAGGGCGGGAAAGAGCACATGTTCGTCGACTTCACGAACCTCAACCAGGCATGCTCACAAGACCCATTCTTGCTGCCGCGCATCGACCAGATCGTAGACGCCACCGCCGAGTGTGACGTCCTATGCTTCTTGGATGCCTTCTCTGGCTACCATCAGATCAAGATGGCGGAAGAGGATGTGGAGAAGACGGCCTTCCTCACCTCATGCAGTGTGTTCTGCTACACGTGGATGCCCTGCGCGTTACGGAACACAGGCGCAAACTTCTACTGGTTGATGCACATTGCCTTGGGGCAGTAGATCGAAAGGAACGATGATGCCTACATCGATGACATCATGGTCAAGTCGCGAGAGGCTAGGACCCTGATCGAGGACCTGGAGGAGAAATTCGCCAACCTGTAGAGGGTGAGACTGAGGCTGAACCCCAAGAAGTGTGTATTCGGGGTCTCGTCGGGTAAACTACTCGGTTTCCTGGTATCGCACTGCGGGATCGAGGCCAGCCCGGAGAAAATCAAGGCTAGAAGAAAGATGAGTCCGCCTGAGACCCTCAAATAAGTGCAGAAGCTGGTGGGCTGCATGAACTCCTAGGGGCACTTCATCTCCAAGCTTGGCAAGCGCGCCCTATCTTTCTACAAGCTCATGAAGAGGAAGGGACCCTTCAAGTGGACTCCATAGGCAGATGCGACGTTCGAGGAACTGAAGCGCTACCTCATGAACCCACCAGTGAAGGTGGCCCTGCCAACGGGAGCACCTATTGATGTACCTGGCCGCCACCCCTCACTCTCCCAGCACTGCGCTCGTAGTGGTCAGGGAGGAGTGTACTAGCATGTGCACGACACCCTCATGCGTAGGCAGATCCCCGACCACACAGCATGATGGCTCACAGGTTGACACGAAGCCCTCCCCACACCAAGGCGACGCTCCTAATGCCTCAGCCGGCCCGGCGCCCCCCTGAGGCAACATGATCTCATCACCCTGCTGTGGAGCGGGGTGGCACGGAAGACTTCTCCCTCATCCAGATCCCGCTGTACTACGTCAGTACCATACTACGGGACAGGTGCTCGCGTTACCCTACGCAGCAAAAGCTCGTGCTAGAGCATATCGTCACTTCAAGGAAACTGCGCCATTCCTTTCAGGACCACCCCATCCAGGTCATCTCTACGTATCCCTTGGAGAATGTGCTGCACAACTCCAATGCCATAGGGAGAGTCGTGGAGTGGAACATCGAGCTACAGGCCTTCGAGTTAGAGTTTAGCACGACCAGGGTCATCAAAGGAGCAGCCCTGCCAGACTTTGTGGTCGAGTGGACGTACGCCCCAGACCAAGGGCTGGACGAGGTCGAGTCCCTCACCCCCGATGACTAGGTGCCTGATGGATGGACCATGCACTTCGACAGGGCCTTTGCACACAGGGAGCGGGGGGCAGAGTTGTGCTCAAATCCCCGACCAGGCACAAGCTCTACTACGCCGTGCAGCTTTGCTTCCAGCATGGCAAGAAGGTCTCCAACAACATCGTAGAATATGAGGGCTTGATTCCTAGCCTCAATGCCTCGTCGACCTTAGGGATTCGGCGCCTCACCATCAGGGCCGACTCCCAACTCCTCGTCAACTTCTCCAACAAGGAGTATAGACCTAAGGACGAGCACATGGAGGCATACTTGGAATAGGTATGTAAGACTAAAAAGCGCTTTCAGGGCTTGGAATTGCAGCACATCCCGGTGCGAACAAGGAGGCCAATGACATCGCCAAGAGGGCGTCGCGTCTCGAGCCTCAAGAGACATGTGTCTTCAAGGAACATATCTTCAAGCCATCCGCGGCACCCCCAATCATAGATTAGGTGCCGCAAGGTGAGGTGTTGCCCCCGGCACCGCCCTCGGGGGATCCAGCTTGTGGCCCGGCCATGGGACCCCGACTGCTCCTCGCGCTGGAGCCCCAGGCCGATGGCTAGACACAATAGTTCCTGATGTACTTGCTCCAAGACACGCTATCAGAAAAGGAGTAAGGCACAGAGAGCATGGCACATTAGTCCATAGTGTAAGTTTGAGGGGCAGCGAGCTATACCACGGACGTCCGAACGATGTTGCATTGCGATGCATGGTGTCCTTTTCTCACGACGGATGCCATGGGTAGGCTTATCAAGAGTGGTTCAGGCCAAAGGACGCCGACGGGCTCTAGGAACGGGATTAGGCACAAGCGGTGAAGGACACACGATGTACCCAGGTTCGAGGCCCTCCATGGGAGGTAACACCCCTAGTCCTGCTGGTCTAGTTTTGGATCGTGGATGAGGTTAGAATGGTGCTCCTTGAGCTGTTGTTTGGAGGTGGAAGAAGGAGCAGTCGGATCCTCTTCCTTTTCCACATGAGAGTGTGAGAGGGGAGAGTTCTTTTGTGCATGTTATGTCCCCGTTGCACCGGTAGTGGCACCGAGGCCGTGGAGGCCTCGGAGCTGGACCCAAGGGATCCAACATCTCCTGAGCGAAGCGTGGAGCCAACCGGCGATGCGTTGGCAGCCTTAGTGGCCTTGCGTGCTTTGTACCTCCTTATTTTCGCTATAAGACTTGTTCGTTTAGGATGCATTTCCACCCACTGGGGGCATATTGTAATGAACCTTTGTCCTGTGGCCTTTTGTTGCTTTTTATGTATGCGTGTCGGCTCCTCCTTTGCCCTTTGCTTTTTTACTCATATTTCACGCAGGGATTCCTTCCGGCTTTCGCCCCCATCTGTGAACCAGCCGGGAGCCGGTCGGAGATAGGGACGGGGCGTCATCCCTGGGAAAATGAGCGGGCCTTAGAGTCGTCTGGCTGGGCTGGGGTGAGCCGACAGAGGCTGGGTTCTAGAAGTGACATGGTCCGATTGGACCTGTCCGGCTGGTGCTCGTCTGGCGGCGTTCGTGTGATAAGTTCATTCCTACCAAATGGTCCCATCAGCCGGACAGCTGGGAGCCAGTCTATGGCTGGGTAGAGTGGGGTAGGAAAGGGTTGCTTGCTCACACTACTTGTCCGCCTCAGAGGAGAGCCGGTGAGCCCCCGATCCGAGGAGCCAGACCCGGGTGCCATGCTTTAAATAATGACAAACCTTCGAAGGGACTGAAAAGGGGCATGCCCCAAGTGTCGTCTTGGGGCCCCCGTTCCATTCATTAAGTTTCAACAGAAGGGAAGATACATACATACATGAGTTTTCTTTCTTACCAGTAGAACGGTCGTAGGAACGCTGCATTCCAGGGGCGCTTCGTCTCCTTGCCGAAAGCATCTCTCTTGCGCTTCTGTGGCTTCTGGGCGTCTATCAGATAGTATGCATTGTTGTGCAATGTCTTGCTGACGATGAACGGTCCCTCCCATGTGGAGGACAACTTGTGCTGGCCGGTAGTTTGTTGGATCCGCCTGAGTACCAAGTCTCCTTCGCGGGAGGAGAGTGGCCTGATCTGCTTGATGTGGTAATGCCGAAGCTTTTGCTGGTAGATGGATGTCCGGCTCAGATCCAGTTCGTGTGCCTCTTTGAGTAGGTCGACGCCATATCTCTTGCTTCCTTCGCATCCTTCTTCGTATACAGGGCAACCTGAGGAGAATTGAACTCGATGTCGGTGGGGATGATAGCCTTGGACCCGTATACAAGAAAGAAAGTGGTGTAGCTGGTCGACCGATTGGGCATTGTACTGAGGCTCCACGGGACAGGCCATATCTTTTTGATCAACAACTGGCTAACCGGACAAGTGGCGCCACGAGCCGGGGTTTTATGGCGGCCAGAATTAGGCCATTGGCCCTGTCGACCTAGCCGTTCGATTGTGGGTGGGCGACGGAAGCCAAGTCGAGCTGGATGCCTTGCCTGGCGTAGAAACACGCCAACGCGCCCTTGGCGAAGTTCGTGCCGTTGTTAGTGATGATGCTGTGCGGGACGCTGTAGTGGACTGTGATGTCCTCGATGAACTGGATGGTCATGGGGTCGTCGAGCTTCTTGATGGGCCTGGCCTCTATCCACTTGGTGAACTTATCGATGGCCACCAGTAGATGCATCATGCTGCCTCTTGCGTTCTTGAAGGGTCCCACAATGTCCATCCCCTAGACGGCAAAGGGCCCCGAGAGTGGGATGCTCTGGAGGGTTGTTGCCTAGGTGGCTCTGCGTGCTGAAATGAAGGCAGCCCTCGCAATTGTCGACGAGCCGCTTGGCCTCCTCCAAAGTCGTCGCCCAGTAGGAGCCACGGCGGAATACCTCGGCCACCAGGGTCCTAGAGGCGACATGATGCCCGCACTCACCCTGGTGAATGTCGAGGAGGATTTCTTGACCCTTCTCCGGCTCGACGCAACGTTGAAAACGCTGGTGCAATGATGAACCAGCTCACGGTTGATGATGTTGTAGGCTGGGGCCCGATAGTGGATTTTTCTCGAAGTGGCTTCATTGGGGGGAGCTCGCTACTCAAGAGGAACGCCAAAATGGGCTAGGCCCATGAGGGTGCTGAGACGGGAGCCAGCTCAGGCTCAAGGGGGGCGTTGGGGGCAGCAGGGTCCCCCGGGGCCGGCTCGCTAGCCCTCGGGACCGGCTGATCAGTCCTTGGGCCTGGGTTGCTAGTCCCCGGGACTGAGCCAATGTGAGGGGCGTTGATTGCCATCATGACGGCCATAGGTCGGAGCCGGCCACCATGGGGATGTGGGGAGTAAGAGCCGGTGTGACCAGCACGACTGTCGGAGCCGATGGCACCCACTGGGCAGCCGGAGTCGATGGTGCCGACAGAGCGGTCAACACCGGTGGTGCTGGCTTGGCAGTCGGACCTGACGAAGGGCTGGCAGCATTGGCCGACGCGAAGATAGACTCTGATTCTAGGGAGGGCTGCATGTGGGATCACTAGAAGTGTATGTCTAGAGGGGGGATGAATAGACTACAAGCAGAAGTTTAAAACTACCTCAAGCATAAGACAAGATGTTGGCAGTTTTAGCATAAATAATTAGTCTATGACACCCAACACATGCAAGTCATCAATTATAGCACAGGAAAGTAAAGACATTGCACATGGAAGTAAGGAGTAGAGATAGAGAGATCAAAGGCATGAAGTACACAAGATTTTCCCTTTGTTCGGACAGGTGGCGTTGTCATACATCCATGTTTATGGAATCTTCAACCCACGGAGGGTAACAGTCGCGCGTGTCCATGGAGAGCTGCACCCATAAGGGATTTCGTCCATGAAGTAGGTGATCTCCTTGCTCTTACAAACTTCTTGGTTCAAATCCACAACACGAAGTAGGAGGCCCCACCCTCCGAAAGGTAATAGGCTTTGTAAGACGATGAACTCCTTGCTCTTGTGCTTCAAGATCATGGACTCCTCAACACACAATCACTCTCTCATAGATTTGGCTTGGTGGAACAGATGGGATTGGTGGAAAGCAACTTTGGGAGGCTAGAAATCAAGATCCATATGGTTGGAGTGGAAGATCTTGACCTGAACATAAGGGTAGGTGGTTCTCTCTCAGAAAACTGGATGGGCAATTATGGAATAGTTCTGAGTGCTTCGCTTTCGAGTAGCTGGTGGTGAAGGGGTATATATAGGCATCTCCAAAAATCTATCTGTTACACACAAAATGACCAACTCGGTGAAATCGATGTGTTAATCTCGGTTGTACCGAAGTGATCAAAAGGTGGCAACTTTTGAATCTCGATGAGACCGATATAGGAATCTCGGTTGCATCGATAAGGTGACCAACGGCCAGAATGTCCAATCTCAGTGACATCGATCCAACAATCTCCGAGGGACCAAATTGTGAACTTGCATACCATAAAGTTGCCAGCCTAACTCGGTTTCACGGAATGCAGAATCGGTTGCACCGAAAAGGTAGGGTTTGGCTGAGTCTGTCTAGGGTTTGGAGTCAGTGGTACCGAGGAAAAAATGTTGGTTGCACCTATTTTGAATATTTTGCTTTGGACATACTTTTGTGGAAGATCTTGTGGGTGTATGTGGTGACTGTGACTTGTGCACGTATGAGATGTTTTTTCACCAATCAATACCTTACCCCCTTTTAATAGCATTGGCTTTCCTATGAAATCAAAGTGATTTCTCAGAAAGTAAAATGAAGAGTCCTCTTTCTTGAAGCTTGGCCAGTGCTATTACTTCTCCTTATTCTTCATAGGGATACTCTCCACACTCCTTTTTTCCAACCCATCTCTCTCTATGGACTTTATCTGAAATACACTAGATGAGAGTATTAGTCCAAGAGATAATGTATGTTGTCATGATTATCAAAACCACCAAGGGAGCACATTATGCTTTCAATCTCCCCCTTTTTGGTAATTGACGACAACATACAATAAAAGCTTCAAATAAAGATATGCATGTATATAATGAAGACTTTGAGAGACAGATGACTTAGACTTTCCCCCCTCATTGTGTGCAATCCATTTAAAGGATAGTTGATTGGGAATGCATGGACACACATGTAGTAGAAAGGATAAAAATGAGTCATGTGTATCTTGGCTATATGCATCAAATGTATGTGAATGATATGTATCCTCATTCAAGACTTCACTCTTGCAAACAATATGTGCAAGAAGCAAGAGATCATCTTGATCAAATATATGATGCATATACTTACCTTGAGTTCCTGAGCATTCTAGTAGTAGAAACACACTTGAGAAAACAATGTTAGCAAACACAAGAGTATTCTACTAATCAAGGGCATTAGAACTCAAAAGAACCAAGATATGGACAACATATATAAAGTAGTATTCCTTAGAATTGATATGCCTCCAGGATCATTTAGAACTTTCTCCCCTAGATATGAAATAGTAGGACATCCTCTCCCTCTGTATCTTAGCATGTAGATATTGGGATTGAATAGGGTGAAAAAATTATTCTCCCTTACTTTGGTATTCTCCCCTTGTAAATGTAAGTATAAACTTGATATTCTCCTCTCCCCCTAAATTATATCTCCCCCTTTGCATAAGCGTGTATCTCCCTTTTTAGCTTTGAAGCTTTGTATATCTCTCCCCCTTTGGCATTAATTTTGGAAATATCAGACGTAGGGTCAGATACAGGGATCATTGAATAAAATGGGATCCTTCAGAACAAGTGTCATGGAATGTAGGAGTCATGGAAAATGAAAAACAGGAGAAAAATTGACGGAATCATTGAAATTGATTTCTCTCCCTCTAGATAAACTCAGAACTTGTAGAACTTCTCCTCCTTTAAGTTAGGGATCCTTGATTGTATTTATCCCCCCTCTTTAAAAAAGAAATAAAAATGAAAATACATAAAAGGGATCATCGAAGGATGGAGAAAATACATAAAGGAACACAAGGAATATTTACAACTACAAGCACAAATAGAAAAAAGATAGAAAGTTGGTGGCTCCGAGGCAGATTTGTCGGTGATACCGAGGTAATGGTATGCAGCTCATCTGCTAAATAGGTATAACCGAGTTCTTTGTATAGGAGGCTCCGAGGTGTAACTCAAAAACTTGGATGAATTTTCAACTTGGCCAAGTATGTGAAAATTTAATCTAAAGACAAAGTTGTATCTAAAAATCAAACAAGGAAGAGAATCAAAAGATTTGTACCAATTGTGAATATTTACAGATAGGTATCAACTAGGATTGATTTGATTGGTTCTAAGAAATTTTGTAGTGAACAAACCAAAAACTTAACAAGATGATGGCGGTGACTGGTACACCTATATTAGAGTATATTGACTTAGGAGCCAAGCAAGAATGCTTGATCATAGGTTAAACTCACCGTTAATCTCAAATGGGGTTACCATTTTTCGATTAAGCATTTTAATGTCTTCATATCACTTGAGTTGGTTTAGCTCATGACTTGGAGTAAAGCCTTTTTCAAGGATATGAATACATACCTTTGAGTGATGTTGTTGACGTAGATTGTAGGTGAACTTGATGAGGATGCTCAAAGTTAATGAAGATCATCTTGAGTTGGGAGCAATACTTGTTGTTTCGTTCACTCTTCACCTACATGGGTTAGTCACGCAAGGAAAAACATGATATATCCAAATGACATGATACCAATTTGAGATTTAGCAATTGAGGGATATATGTCAAGGATATGTTTTGTTGTCTTCTTCCTTCCATCATCAAAGCGAGGTTGTGGATACTTGGTCATGACAAGATTGCTCAAGATAACACTTGATGGCAATCTTGTGGAGTGTAGTTCTTCCAAGTACCTACAAATGGGTTAGATGAAAGACAAGGGAGCATAGAATTCCAAGATATGATATTGAAGGTAATAGCATGGAATAAACAACAAATCTCATTCCATTGCATGCATCCGAGTGAGCTTAGCTCAAGTTTGAAGCATCAATGATGTTCAACTCACTCCTCAAGTGGCAAAACACTTTTTCATCAAGTGGCTTAGTAAAGATATCGGCCAATTGCTTGTTAGTACAAACATGTTTAAGATTAATATCTCCTTTGGCAACATGATCACGAATGAGATGATGTCGAACTTGAATATGCTTGGTTCAAGAATGTTGCACGGGATTATGACCAATCTTAATAGCACTTTCATTGTCCCAAAGTAAGGGCACATTTTTAACATAGATTCCATAATTAATAAGCGTTTGTGTCGCCCATAACAATTGCTCACAACATGATCCAGCTGCAATATATTCAGCTTCAGTGGTAGATAGAGATACCGACTTTTGTTTCTTGGAAGATCAAGACACAAGAAAGCTACCAAGAAATTGACATGTACCCGAGGTGTATTATCTATCAACCTTGTCGCCGGCATAGTTCGAGTCAAAGTAGCCAACAAGATTAAAGGAAGATCCCTTGGGATAACAAATGCCAAAGTATGGTGTATGAATCAAGGATCTCACAATGCGTTTCACAACCTTAAGATGACATTCTTTAGGTGCAGGTTGATATCTATCACACATGCAAAAACTAAGCATAATATCGGGATGGGAGGCACATAGATAAAGCAATGAACCAATCATTGATCGATAAACCTTTTCATCAGCCGGTTAACCCTCCTTTGTGAGATCATCATGTCCGCTAGTGGGAATGGGAGTTTTCATACCTTTGCACTCTTGCATGTTGAACTTCTAGATTAAGTCCTTGGTGTACTTTGTCCAGGACATGAATGTACCTTCTCTCATTGGTTTGATTTGTAGACCAAGAAAGATTTTTAGTTCACACATCATAGACATCTCATACTTCTCTAACATCAACCTTCCAAATTTCTCACTGAATTTTGGGTTAGTAGATCCAAAGATAATATCATCCACATAAATTTGGCACACAAATAATTCACCATTAACTCTCTTTGTGAATAAGGTTGCGTCAATTTTACCAATTTCAAATCCTCTTTCAATAAGAAACTTCGTTAGGCATTTATACCAAGCACGAGGAGCTTGCTTAAGACCATATAAAGCTTTCCGAAGTGATTTGACGTGAGCGTGTTGCTTGATTTGACTTGGAGTTCTTCTTCATCTTCTTCTTATTCAATCTTGGATGGGTTCGAGGCGGCAGCCTGGGATAGCAAGGGTGGATGTCATTTTATCGTTTGATTTCGTCCGTAGTCGGACCCTGCTCTTCTGTATGATGTTTGAGTATGTATTGTATTGATGTGACTCTGATGTAGCTTGTGGCGAGTGTAAGCCAATTCCATATACTCATCTCTTCTCTACATGTACTTGTAATAATGTCCATTCTTGTGAACGCATCGAGATGCACTTCTATCCCTGTCGAGGCCCTCGTGCCGAAATAAGGATGGGACCGCATCTTGGGCGTGACAAGTTGGTATCAGAGCCTGTACCGACCTAGGTGCCCCTTGATTGATCGAACTTGGCCGAGTCGAGTCTGGAGAAAAAACTATTTTGTGTCTAGTTATATCGGAGAGTAGGATTCTTTTTACTGCTCTTCTATGCTCTGTTGAGGTATTCGACTTAGGAATTGTGATTCTACTCCTCTTCTCGCTCAAATTTTTTTTAGGATCATGCGGGTATTTTGGAAACTATATGATGTTGATGTGACGGAGTTCTGTCTTGGTGCCTCCTGTCTGACTTGATTTCTTCCGGGGAGTCGAGCTCCGAGGGATTCTTGACACATCGTTATCATTCAGTTTTCTTAGTATATTAGGATGGAGGATGTTCGAAATTGCTTTGAGATTAGATCGGAGTCACCCAGTACTGGGGAGGCGTCTGGGGTACCACCATGGTTTAGTATCGTTGTGAGTTCGAGGATTCGAGATTAGATGAGTTTGCGGATATTTCTTGAATTATGGTGTGGAAGGTTGCGGATGCAGTTGGAGCTGATTGCCTAGGGCAGGTTCCTGATTCCACAACCCGAATCGCATAACCAAGAAAGTTTTCGGAAATTCTTAGGTGGCAATTCAAGTAGTTACCTAGAATTATCTTTCCAACAAGTGCATAGTGGGTATGTATTTGTTCTGGCTTGTTTCATAAGCCTCATCCTTGTTTAGTTTTGAATATGGTAATTCAAGTTGCTTCGATGTCAAGTGATGATTTCGTATCTTGCTAAGTAGTGTTCTCATATTTCGGTGGGAATGTTAATTCTTTTGCCCAATCAAGTTGTCATATCAATTCTTTTCCTACCAGTGTGCTTCTCTTCAAGTGAATTCTATCCTCTTCAATATTGCAAGATCAATCCTCTTATTCTTCCCCGAGTTCATTCCATCTATTCCAAGTGTTCTTTGTTTTCCCGCCCTCCCGCCCTTTTTCTTCAATGATTAAATTCACATTCAAGTGTCTTTTCTATCCATGTCATGCTTCAGCTATCTTTTCTTCTATCTTGTATCCGGTGATTTCTTATGAAGATTCTCAAGAGTTTCATGTCTAGATCTATTCTCATATTACTTGTTCTCATTGTTATTCTTCTCCGGTGATTCTTCATGAAGATGCTCAGTGCTCAAGTTATCATTTATTAGTATTCATCTTTCTTTTCTTTTCCGGTGGATTCAATTCTAGTTCTTGGTGTTCATCATATCATTTCATTCTCTTTTGCTCTCCCATGTTGGAAATTCTTTATCAAGCCTCTCTTGCTTATTCTTATCTCTATTCTATCCGGAGTGCTGAAGATATCTCAGAAGACATTCATTGTCATTCTTATCCTCTTAAATTATTTCAAGGGTCTCATATCATCTAGTTCTTAATTTGTACCGGTGACGTATCTCTTTTAATCAATTCTTTCAACGGTGGTTTCTTTTGAGTGGGCCCATAACCCATAGGTCTTTTCCCAGGATCCTACTTGACTCTTCTAATCTTTCCGAAGATATTCTCAAGTTCTTTTAAATATGACGTAAGAATGAATTACATCAGTCATATGCCTTCTTGAAGATTGCTTCTAAATCATTTACATTTTTGGCCCAATCTTTTGTTTATTCATTGTTCCGGAGTGTCTCAGTAATTCATGGTGTTGTTTCTCATCATCATTCCTAGCTTGAAGTCCGCAGGAGAGTTAATCTTAAATCTTTGTCTATTCTTTTCAAGAGTGTGGTCTCAGCTTCATGCTTTCCTCTCGAATTGTTTTGATCATGAGTAATTCCATCCTTATCTGTCCGGTGCATTTCATAATTCTTTCATTTCTTGATCCTCCAAAGGCCATCATTTTAGAAGATTTCTTCGTTCTCAGCTTTCAGCTTTCGTTCTCAAATTATTCTCTATTGTTGTCCCTTCGTTCGTATCTTAATTATTCTGGTGCCTTGTTCAGTTTCTATTAAGCAGATCTTGTTCTCTTCATTCCCAGGTGTCCTCTTTAGTCTCTACATCTTTCTGGTGCCTTGTTCAGTTTTCTATCAGGTGGATCATGCTCTCTTCGTTCTCGTGATATATCATTCATTTGCATTATCCTCTTTCGTTTTGAATTCTAACCGGTGTTCTCGGGCAAGACTTCTTCAAGTTTTTGATCGATCTCTCTCTCTCTTCAATTCGTTGCAACAAGAATAAGTGATGTATGAAATCCGTTGCTTGTCACCAATTTAACTTGATGAAGGATATTCGTATCATAATTCTTATTCTTGTTCATTCAGTGATTTCAATCCTTGTTCCAAAGTTGTTCATGATATCAATTCCTATCCCAAGTGGTCATCTTTCTCTTCCGGAGTCCCTAGTTTTTCTCAGGTATCTTGTCGCTAAGCTTCATTGTAATTATTGGAAGGCCTCAATCTTGTTCTTTTTGCATCCTTCAATTCTTTCTGTCATCCTTTCATTTCAGAGTTCTTCCGGAGGTCCTTCATGGTGGTTCATCAAGATTTCTTTCATTTTCAAGTGTTCATCAAGATTCTTGTTGGAGGTGCTCAAGTGTTCTTTATCTTGGATTTCTAAGTTCAATTCCTTCTCCATTTTTTTTAAGATGGTGTTATTAAATTCTTGATTATAAGGAGTCTCGAAGGAAGATTGTCCAGAAAAAGATAAGTAAACCCATCATGTCTTTTAGGAGTTATCTTGGGTCGGATTTCACCTAAAGCCTTTCCTAAGGATTGTTGCCATCATGGTGTTATAAGTCATCCAAGTTTTCTCCTTCTCTTCTTGGTGAAAGAAGCTTTGCATATCTTGTTGCTTTCATTCAGTCAATTGTTTCTGTTGTGGTAGGTTGTCACCTCATAATTTTGAGATGCTTTCCATAAGTCCACAACAAGCTTTTCTTTTCGTTGTTGGTGTGCAAACAACTCTGTTCTTCCATGCTTCTCAAATCCATTGGTGCTAGAAGTTGTCATTTCTTCTCAGTTCTCTTCTTCCCAAAGATCTAGCTTCTATTCTGTGTTCCGTAGGCATTGTGGTGTTGCTCTTTTCATCTCGCATTCGATTTGTCCAGCTTATGTTCTTTCTTGCTTATTCATTAACCAGAGTGTTGTGAAATCTTTTCATCTTCCTTACATCTCTGAAGTTTGATTCTATTCTAACCAAAGTTTGATGCCTCTCTTTCGAATTGTTTCCATTATATCTAATTTTTCATCTCTTTCCTACCGAAGTGCTGCCGAAATTTCCTGCGAATTCTTGCTTGTTCTTCATTCTTCATCTCTTTCCAACCTTCGTGTCTTATTGGTTTCACTCGTTTGTCAAGAAGCAGCTAAGTTTTACCTTTTGCTCTTTCTCTTCCCCTTTTCATTCTAGATCTCGGGACAAGATCCTCGTGTAATGGAGGAGAGTTGTGACAACCCAAGACCGACGTTCCAGAAGATTCCAGAAGATTCCCCTTTTATTTCCGTTCTCGTCATGTGTTCGTCTGGTTGTCGCATTCATCATCGCATCATTCGCATCATCTGCATTGCATCGTCCCGTTTTCAAACTTGCATCCATTGTCAGTTGTCGGTTCTCTTTCGTTCTTCCATAGCCCATCTCGAGACCAGCCACACATGCCCGCGCCCACGACACCTTTAAATAAAACCATTTTTAAGCGCGTGCAAAAATATTCTCGGTTCAAGTTGAAACTTGTCGTGCGGTCTTGTTGTAGCTTAGGTAGACCGCCCGTCGATTTTCGTCGCGTTTTGAGTCCGTTAGATACCCCATCGGTAATCCGTAGGAGTGCGGTCATCAGTTATCGTCAGACGTTTCATGCTGTTTTAAATCGTCGTGCCACGCCAGACTGCTTCCCTCTCATCCCCTCCTAGCCCGTCTACACAACCACGTAACCCCCCTCTCCGCTTCCGGACGTCGGATCGTCACCCGACAGTCCAAAAACGGACAGTGCCAGCTAACCCTAGCCTAAACCTATATATAGCCCCTAGACCCACCTCGTTTCGGATGCAAACCCTAGCCAGCCCCACCTTCTCCCTCCTCCAGCCTCCAAGCCTGCCCGAGCCCATCTGGGCCCGTTCGAGCCCATCTGGGCCCGGATCCCGCCGTCCCCGAGCTCTCCCGAGCTCCTCCATGGCAGCTCTTCTCCTTCCTCCCGAGCTCCCTTGCAGCCATGGCCACCAGCTCGCTGCTCGCCGGAGCTGGTCACCGAAGCCACCGCGTCCAGCCGGCCCTCTTTCCCCTTTCCTCTCCCTTCTTCTTCCTCTCTCCTCTCCTCTTGCCTCGGCTCACCTCTCCCTTCCCGCAGGTAGCCGTCGCCGCCGTTTGTGCTCGTCCCGGCCAGCCCCCGCCTCGCCGCTGGCCGGATCCCATCGCCCCGCCGCCGGATCCGCCACCCCCGCCCCCGGCCTCGCCTACCGCCGGAGCCCTGCCCCGCCAATGCCCGGCCATCGCCGCCGCTCGCTCGCTCTCCCGCTCGGGAGGAGCAGCCGGTCGAGCGCGCTCGTGCCCCATTGACCGCAGCCGCGTGGGCCGGCCTGCGCCCCCAGCTGCCCCCCTTGTGTACCGATTCGGCCCATATTCGGCCCAGGGTGAGCCAGTCTCTTTTGTTTTTTTTCTTTTCTGTTTTTTTATTTGCGGTATTAAAATGTCTATATCTAATTAACCGTTAGTCGAATTAAAATACTTTCAACACGTAAAAGTGCTAGAATAATACGTAGATTAATAAAATTTCATTTTCACCCATACCTAAAATTATTTAACATGTCATTTTGCATATTTGTCATAATATTGCATTTTCATAATTATTTAACCGTGCATCAAAATTAATAAAATCATAAATTAAAAATGTCCATCTCGTTTGCACCGCATTTTCATGCTTGAATAAAATTGTTGGTTTGTTGGTTGCATTTTATTTTGAATTAATGGATTGCTATTAGGTGAATAGGCCTAACAACTGCATATTTAATTGTGATTAATTTTCTACATGAACATAACCATATTATATATGTTTCCGGGGTAGAAAAATCCATAGAAATTATCTGTGCATTTAGTTTTGCCATTTGAGCATATTTGTGTGAATGTCATTATGCGTGATGCCCTTTTGTCTTTTTCATAGGATTTAATCCGGGCATGATATGAATTAAGTTTCAACATGGAAGTTGCTCTTTGATATGTATCCTAGCCCATGGACATTTTGCTTGTCATAGAAATGCATGTTTAGGTGTTATTTTGGTGTTGTGAACTTGCTATAAATATCTGTTATTTTGAGGGTCCAAAATATTTCTAAGTCTGGAATCTGTTATATTTTGTTGCTGCCTTCCCATGTGATTTGCTAGTGATCTAGAACTTTTTTCTGCTAGGTGTAATGGAGTTATTTGTAGTTGATATTGTCCTCTAGCGTGCTGTTAAGGTTCATGCCATTTCTTGATCTGTAGCATATAGTTTCACTGCTGTCAATATGCCTTCGTGATAAAAAAACTGCATTGTCTAAAACTGCTATTTTCACTAAGTCTGAAACTGTTATTGAGTAGCCGTCTTGTGAGCTTACTACCAAGTGATCCATGCTTGTTTTGCTTATGATATGTGAAGATGAAATGAAGTGGATGTTGTATGCTATTGCCCCATGCCTGATTTGTGCATTTTAGAATATTATAACCTGTTGTTTATTTGTGTTCAAAATGCCATGTAGCTGTTTTTGGCAGATTTCATCAAAAACTTGTTTTGATAATTGTGGTTGAACCGTAGCTCCATTTTGGACATTCCATACATGAAACTTGCATAGAATCTCATGTAGTTTCATAATAACTTGTTGCATTCATGATTTGAGATAGTTGTGGGGTTTTTCCCATGCATTTGCGTTCATGCCATGTGCATCTTGTGTTGCTCATATCTTTTGAACCGTAGCTCCGTTTGACATGTTCTATATATGTAAATCGGCTAAAATGACGTGTAGAATAACATGGTATGTTTTATTCGGATGTTTAACCAATATAAAATATGTTTAGCTCAGATCTGGACCAAATTCATAATTAACACATGCGGTCATTTCGGAAATGCTATAAGTCGTTTCCGACCTCATTTAAAATGCCTAGATAGTATAGTTACTTATGCTTCACCTCTTGCCATGCTCAATAACATTTAATATTGTCGTGTACCTAACGAGAGTGAACTAAATAATTCGAATCTGGAGTTTCGTCAATATGCAACTCGTTGCATATTGAGCTTCACTTAATGTGTAGTATTTGATTGTTGTGAATTGTCTTGCATTGCAAATTTAACCGGACATGCATCATATCATTTGCGTATCATGTTTTGCATATGTGTGGTGAATCCTGTGTTGATTGTTGTTTCTTCGGCTTGTTTCTTCTCGATAGAGTTCCCAAAGCGTTCGGAGTGTGAGGATTCATTCGACTACGTTGGTTCTTCTTCTTCATGGATTCGTTCTTCTTCCAAGTGGGATCTCAGGCAAGATGACACATTTCCCTGGATACCATTACTATCATTGCCATGCTAGTTGTGTTGTTTTTTACCGTTATGTCTCGCTACTTACCACTTGTTTGATAAGGCTCCCAACATTGCCATGATAAGCCTCTAACCTCTCCACATCCCACCAAATCATTATTTGGCTATGTTACCGCTTGCTTAGCCCTTCTTATAGCGTTGCTAGCTGCAGGTGCAATTGCTTCCATGTGCCAACATGGACCTTCTTTTGTTATATCACAATATTGCTGCTATTTAATTTAATGCACATGTACACTTGGTAAAGGGTGGAAGGCTTGGTCTTTTGCTTGGTGTTTTGTTCCACTCTTGCCGCCCTTAGTTACTTGTGAACCGGTGTTATGTTTCAGAAATGAGCGCTCCTAACATGCTCGGGATTGTTATGGCGACCCCCTCGATTTTCGGGTGAGAATAAAATTTGTCTGGCAAGGCCCAACTTTGGTACTACATTTGCCCATCATAATAAAACTGATCACCTTTTAAATGCATAGAGGGTCGCCCCCTCGTGGATTAACTTAACATAATATAGGGGGGTCAGTGCTGCTGGTGCTGGTCCAAACTAGAGCACCGTGCGGGCTACCTGGGGCAACCCAGGACTTTAGTTACTGTACGTTTCACTCATCCGGTTGTGCCCTGAGAACGAGATACGCGGCTCCTATCGGTATTGTCGGCACGTTGGGCGGCCTTGCTGGACTTGTTTTACCTTTCTCGAACGTCTTGAGTGAGGAACTCTAATTTTCTTCGGGTTATCTTGAGGTGTCGGATTTCCATTGGAATTGCCTAGGAAGATCACGAGATCCGTGGTAGAGGTTATTCCCGCTGAGTGTGGCTACTTTGTGATGGACGAGTTGGAGCACCCCTGCAGGGTTAAATCTTTTCGAGAAGCCGTGCCCGCGGTTATGTGGCAAACTTGGATACTTTGTTTAACACCCGGTCATAGCAAACTTGAAGTAAACTCTAATAAAATACACCAACTGTGTGCGTAACCGTGACTGCCTCTTCTCGTGAGTCCTTATCCGGAGGAGAACACGGTGGGGTTATGATTGACGTAAGTAGGTATTCAGGATCAGTTAGTGAACATTACTAGTTCACGTCCGTTATGCGTAGGTCACCATACTTTACTTTCTGACCTCTTAAGTTAGCCACTCAAATATATGCTTAGTCGCTTGTTGCAGCCTCACCACTTTACCATACCTGACCTATTAAGCTTTAATAGTCTTGATACCCTTGGAAAAGAGATTCCTGAGTCCCTGTGGCTCACAGATTACTACAACACCAGTTGCAGGTACAAGTAATGCGATGGTTTGACGTGAGCACGTTGCTTGATTTGACTTGGAGTTCTTCTGCTTCTTCTTCTTCTTACTCAATCTTGGATGGGTTCCAAGTGGCAACCTGGGATAGCAAGGGTGGATGTCATTTTATCGTTTGATTTCGTCCGTAGTCAGACCCTGCTCTTCTGTATAATGTTGGAGTATGTATTGTATTGATGTGACTCTGATGTAGCCTGTGGCGAGTGTAAGCCAATTCCATATACTCATCTCTTCTATACATGTACTTGTAATGATATCCATTCTTGCGAACGCATCAAGATGCGCTTCTATCCCTGTCGAGGCCCTCGTGCCAAAATAAGGATAGGACCGCATCTTGGGCGTGACACTCCTCTCCTCCTATATATACTAGAGGATTTAAGGGTTTTGACATAGAATTTTCAGCCACATGCTACCCGTTCCTCTAGTGCATAGTTTCTCCTCTAGATCGGTTTTCTACAGGGCTTAGGCGAAGCCCTGCCGGAATAGCTCCACCACCTTCACCGGAGCGCCATCATGCTGCCAGAGAACTCTTCTTCCTCTCCGCTCCCTCTTATTGCATCAGGACGGCAGCGATCGTCATCAAGCCATACGTGTGCTGTACGCGGAGGTGTCGTCCGTTTGGCGCTAGATCGGAAGGACCGTGATCAACATCGCGAGATAGATCGTGATGAGTTCGTGGGACGGATCATGATGAGTTCGCGAGACGGATCGTGATGAGTTCGCGGGACGGATCGTGATTGGATCGCTGGATGGATCGTGATGAGACCGCGGGACGCTTGGCGATTTGGATCGCGAAGACGTTTGACTACACCAACCGCGTTTCTTAACGCTTCCCGCTTAGCGATCTACAAGGGTATGTAGATCCACTCTCCCTCTCGTAGATGCTCATCACAATGGATAGATCTTCCGTGTGCGTAGGAATTTTTTTCTTTCCCATGCAACGTTCCCTAATAGTGGCATCATGAGCTAGGTCTATTTGTAGATGAGATCTCGAGTAGAACACAAAGAGTTTGTGGGCGTTGATGCTTAGATTGCTTCCTCCCTTGGTCGTGTTTTGGTTTAGCGGTATTATGAGATGAAGCGGCCCGGACCAACATTACTTGTACGCTTACGAGAGACCAGTTCCCTCAACCGCAACTTGTTGCATAGATGGCTTGCGGGTGCCAGTTTCTCTCACTTTAGTTGGACCGGATTCGACAAAGGCGGTCCTTGGGAAGGTTGAAAAGCAACTAGTGTATCACCGTTGTGGTTTATGCGTAGGTGAGAATTGTTCTAGCTAGATACCCGTAGCGGACACGTAAAACATGCAACAACAAGTAGAGGACGTCTAACTTGTTTTCGCAGGGTATGTTGTGATGTGATATGGCCAATTACATGATGTGATATATGTGATGTATGAGATGATCATGTGTTGTATAGAATATCACGACTTGCATGTCGATGAGTACGGCAACCGGCAGGAGCCATAGGGTTGTCTTTGATTATTGTAGGACCTGCATGTCAATCATTAAGCGCAATGTAATGCTTTACTTTATCGCTAAACAGTAGCAATAGTAGTAGAAGCATGGTGGGCGCGACAACCCCGTTGGTGACACGTTGATGGAGATTAAGATGATGGAGATCATGGTGTCATGCCGGTGACGATGGAGATCATGCCGGTGCTTCCATGATGGAGATCAAAAGCACAAGTTCATGGCCATATCATGTCACTTGTGATTTGCATGTGATGTTAATCCTTTTATGCACCTTGTTTTGCTTAGGACGACGGTAGCATTATAAGGTGATCCCTCACTTAAGTTCAAGATAAAATTGTGTTCTCCCCGAGTGTGCACCGTTGCGAAAGTTCTTCGTGTCGAGACACCACGTGATGATCGGGTGTGATAGACTCTACGTTCACATACAACGTGTGAAAGCCAGTGTTGCACATGCAGAACACTCAGGTTAAACTTGACGAGCCTAGCATGTACAGACATGGCCTCGGAACACAAGAAACCAAAAGGTCGAACATGAGTCATATAGTAGATATGATCAACATGATGATGTTCACCATTGAAACCACCTCAACTCACGTGATGATCGGACTTGAGTTGATGATTTTGGATCATGTATCACTCGAATGACTGGAGGGATGTCAATTTGAGTGGGAGTTCTTAAGTAATATGATTAATTGAACTCATTATCATGAACATAGTCAATAGTGTCTGTGCAAATTATGTTGTAGATTACTTGCTCGCGCTGTAGCTCCCTTGAATTTTTATATGATCCTAGAGAAATAGAGTTGAAAGATGTTGGTAGCAATATTGTGGACTAGGTCCGTGATCTGAGGATTGTCCTCATTGCTGTAGGGAAGGCTTATGTCCTTAATGCACCGCTCGGTGCGCCAACCCCTCTAGCATCATTTGTAGATGTTGTGAACATCTGACATGCACATTCTGATGACTACTTGATAGTTTAGTGCGTCATGCATTACGGCTTAGGATTGAGGCTCCGAAACGTTTTCAACGTCACAGAACATATGAGATGTTCTAAGAGATGAAATTAGGATCTCAGGCTTGTGCCCATGTTGCGAGATATGAGATCTCCAACAAGATTCTTTGCCTGCAAGATGAGGGAGAATAGCTCAATCGTTGAGCATGTGCTCAGATTGTCTGGGTGCTACAATCGCTTGAATCGAGTGGGAGTTTATCTTCCAGATAAGATAGTGATTGATATAGTTCTCCAAGTCACTGTCACTAAGCTACTAGAACTTGGTGATCAACTGTAAAACGCCAGGGATAGAAATAATGATTCCTAAGCTGTTCGCGATGTTTGACACCGCGAAGGTAGAAATCAAGAAGGAGCGCCAAGTGTTGATGGTTAGTAAAACCACTAGTTTCAAGAAGGGCAAGAGCGAGGAGGGAAATTTCATGGATGGCAAGTCAGTTGCTGCTCGAGTGAAGCAACCCAAAGTTGAACTCAAACCCGAGACTAAGTGCTTTGATTATGAGGAGAGCGGTCGCTGAAGCGGAACAAACCTAGATACTTGGTAGATAAGAAGGCTGACAACGTCAACAGAATTATATTTGATATACATGTTATTGATGTGTACCTTGCTAGTACTCCTAGTAGCACCTGGGTATTGGATACCGTTTCGGTTGCTAAATGTTAGTAACACGAAATAAAAGCTACGGAATAAACGGAGAACTAGCTAAGGGTGAGTTGATGATGTGTGTTGGAAGTGTTTCCAAGGTTGATGTGATCGACATCGCACGCTCTCTCTACCTTCGGGATTAGTGACAAACCTAAATAAGTGTTATTTGGTGTTTTGCGTTGAGCATGAACATGATTAGATCGTGTTTATTGCAACATGGTTATTCATTTAAGTTAGAGAATAATGGTTATTCTGTTTACATGAATAATACCTTCAATGGTCATGCACCCAGTGAGAATGGTTTGTTGAATCTTGATCGTAGTAATACACATGTTCATAACATTGATGCCAAAAGATGCAAAGTGAATAATGATAGTACCACATACTTGTGGCACTGCCGCTAAATGTCATATGGGTATAAAACGCATGCAGAAACTCCATGCTGATTTCGAATCGGTTGAGACATGCGAACCATACCTCTTGGTCAAAGATGACTAAGGACCCCGTTTTCTGGTTTGACGGAGCGGGCAAGTGATTTATTGGAAATGATACATGTTGATGTATGCAATCCAATGAGTCTTGTAGCGTGCGATGGATATCGTTATTTTCTTACCTTCACTGATGATTTGGGTAGATATAGTGTATGTTTACTTAATGAAACAAAAGTCCAAATTGTCTGAAAAGTTCAAGAAAATTTAGAGTGAAGTTTAAGATCATCGTGACAAGAAGATAAAAATATCTGCGATATGATCGTGGAGGTGAATATCTGAGTTACGAGTTTGGCATACAACTTTAGACAATGTGAAAGATGTTTCACAACACACGCCACCAGGAGCACCATAGTGTGATGGTATGTCCGAACGTCATTGTCGTGCTCTATTGGATATGGTGCATGTTATGATGTCTCTTATCGTTGTG
The DNA here is from genome assembly GCA_022496015.1 of Hordeum marinum. Classification (NCBI taxonomy): domain Eukaryota; kingdom Viridiplantae; phylum Streptophyta; class Magnoliopsida; order Poales; family Poaceae; genus Hordeum; species Hordeum marinum. The sequence goes on from CM039678.1 coordinate 279,557,622, forward strand.
CTACTATAATTTTGGGGTTGTGCATTAGAGACAGCTACATTCACTTTAAATAGGGCACCATCTAAATCCGTTGAGATGACACCGTGTGAATTATGGTTTGATAGAAACCTAAGTTGTCATTTCTTAATGTTTGGGGCTGCAACGCTTGTGTGGAAAAATTGTTTTCACCTAATGAGCTAGAACCCAAAGCAGACAATGCATCTTCATAGAATACCCTAAGAACAGTTGGGTATACCTTCTATCTCAGATCCAAGTGCAAAGTGTTTATTGCTAAAACGGGTCCTTTCTTGAGAAAAAGTTTCTATCAAAAGAATTGAGTGGGAGGAAGATAGAACTTGTCGAGGTTGTTGAACCTTTGTTTCAACCGGAGAGTAGCGCAGCGCAGAAAGATGTTTCTGTAGAACCTACGTCAGTTGAAGAGGAAGTAAATGATGATGATCATGAAGCTTCGAATCAAGTTACTGTCGAACCTCGTAGGTCGACAAGGATATGTACTGCTCCTGAGCGGTACGACAACCCTGTCTTGGAGGTCATGTTCTTGGACAACGATGAACCTACAAGATGTGGAGAAGCGATGATGGGCCCGGATTCTGACAAATGGTTAGAGGCCATGAAATCCGAGAAAGGATCCATGTATGAAAACCAAATATAGACTTTGGTAGACTTGCTCGTTGGACGGTGGGTCGTTGAGTACAAATGGACCTTTGAAATGAAGACAGACGCTGATGGTAAATGTCACCATTTGTAAAGCTCGACTTGTTGCAAAGAAATTTACGACAGGTTCAAGGAGTTGACTGCAATGAGACTTTCTCACTCGTAGCGATGCTAAAGTCTATTGGAATTAGTTAGCAGTTGCTATATTTTTTCAATTATGAAATCTATCAGATTGATGTCAAAACATTGTTTCCTTAACAGTTTACTTGAGGAAAGGTTGTATGAGATACAACCAGAAGGTTTTGTCAGTCCTAAGGATGCTAAAAGATGTGCAAGCTTCAGTGATCCTTCGGTGAACTGAAGCAAGCATCTCGGAGTTAGAATATACACTTTTATGAGGTGATTAAAGTTTTTGAGTCTATACAAAGTTTACAAGAAACTTGTATTTACACTAAAGTGAGTGGGAGCACTGTAGAGTTACTGATAAGCATATGCGGTTGACATATTGTTGATCAGAAATGATATAGAATTTCTGGAAAGCATAAAGGGTTGTTTGAAAAAAGTTTTTCAAAAGGAAGACCTGGATAAAGCTACCTAATTGTTGAGCATCAAGATCAATAGAGATAGATCAAGATACTTGATGAGACTTTCAATGAAGTACATACCTTGACAAGATTTTGAAAGAGTTCAAAATGGATCAGTCAGAGAAAGAGTTCTCATCTGATTTGTAAGGTATAAAGTTGAGTAAGACTCAATGCCCAATGACTGCAGAAGATAGAGAAAAGATGAGTGTCATCCCCTATGCTTCAGCCATAGGCTCTATCATGTATGCAATGCTGTGCACAAGACCCGATGTCAGCCTTGCCATAAGTATGGCCGGAAGGTTTCAAAGTGATCCTAGAATGGAGCACTGGACAGCGGTCAAGATTATCCTTAGTAACCGAAAGACTAAGGAGAAGTTTCTCGATTATGGAGGTGATAAAGAGTTTGTCGTAAAGAGTTACGTCGATGCAAGCTTTAACACCAATCCAGATGACTCGTAGAAGCCATCCGGATACGTATAGTGGAGAAGCCATTTGGAATAGTACCAAGTGGAGTGTGGTAGCAGTGTTTACGGTTTGACATAGAAATTTGCAAAGTACACATGGATCTGAATGTCACAGACCCATTGACTATAAGACCTCTCTCACATGCAAAGCAGGATCGAGCCCCAGAACTCAATTGGGTGTTAGATTCATAACAATGCGGATCACATGGTGATGTGAACTAGATTATTGACTCTAGTGCAATTGGGATACTATTGGAAATATTCCCTAGAGGCAATAATAAATTAGTTATTATCACATTTCCTTGTTCATGATAATCGTTTATTATCCATGCTATAATTGTATTGATCGGAGACTTAGAAAGATGGTTAAGGTTTCCTAGCCATGGACATGAGATTTCATTTGATAATGGGATCACATCATTAAGAGAATGGTGTGATGGACAAGACCCAAACTACAAACATAGCATATGATCGTGTTAGTTTAATGCTACTGTTTTTTGATGTCAAGTATATGGTCCTATGACCATGAGATCATGCAACTCACTGACACCGGAGGAGTGCCTTGTGTGTATAAAACGTAGCAACATAACAGGGTGACTATAAAGGTACTCTACAGGTATCTCCGAGGGTATCTGTTGGGTTCGCATGGATCAAGACTGGGATTTTTTACTCCGTGTGACGGAGAGGTATCTCAGGGCCCACTCGGTAATATAACATCACAACAAGCCTTGCAAGAAATGTGACTAAGTGTTGGTCACGGGATCTTGTATTACAAAACGAGTAAAGAGACTTGCCGGTAACGAGGTTGAACTAGGTATGGAGATACCGATGATCAAATCTCGGGCAAGTAACATACCGAATAACAAAGGGAACATCATACGGGATTAACTGAATCCTTGACATAGAGGTTCGACTGATAAAGATCTTCGTAGAATATGTAGGAACCAATATGGGCATCCAGGTCCCGCTATTGGTTATTGACCGTAGAATTGTCTCGGTCATGTCTACATAGTTCTTGAACCCGCAGGGTCTGCACACTTAAGGTTTGGTGACGTTTCGGTAGTATAGAGTTATGCATGGTGGTGACCGAATATTGTTTGGAGTCCCGGATGAGATCCCAGACGTCACAAGGAGCTCCCGAATGGTCCGGCGGTAAATATTGATATATAGGAAGTCCTATTTTGGTTGCCGGAAAAGTTTCAGGCTCATCGGTAGTGTACCGGGAGTGATGTAGTGTACCGGGAGTGATGTAGTGTACCGGGAGACCATCAGGAGGGGTATTTTGACCGAAGAGGCTTGATGGCTGTGGGAGCATAAATACCAGCCTTTTTTGGGCTGGTGGAAGTCCCACACAAGGCCCATGCGGCTTGGAGAAAAATCCCGAAGGGAAAAAGGTGGAAAAAGGCAAAAAAAGGAGGAATCCTAGTCCTACTAGGATTGGAGGAGGAGTCCTCCTCTCCTCCCCACTTCGTCCGACCCAAGGGCTGGCTTTTTGGCAGACAAGCCTCCTCCTCCTCTCCTCATATATATACTAAAGGATTTTAGGGTTTTGATACAGAATTTTCAGCCACGTGCTACCCGTTCCTCTAGTGCATAGTTTCTCCTCTAGATCGGTTTTCTGCAGGGCTTAGGCGAAGCCCTACCGGAATAGCTCCACCACCATCACCGGAGCGCCGTCACGCTGCCGGAGAACTCTTCTTCCTCTCCGCTCCCTCTTGCTGGATCAAGATGGCGGAGATCGTCATCAAGCCATACGTGTGCTGAACGCGAAGGTGTCGTCCGTTCGGCGCTAGATCAGAAGGACCGTGATCAAGATCTCGAGACAGATCATGATGAGTTTCTGGGACGGATCGTGATGAGTTCATGAGACGGATAGTGATGAGTTCGCGGGACGAATCATGATTGGATCGCGGGACGGGTCGTGATGAGATCACGGGACGCTTGGCGATTTGGATCGCGAAGACGTTCGACTACACCAATCGCATTTCTTAACGCTTCCCGCTTAGAGATCTACAAGGGTATGTAGATCCACTCTCCCTCTCGTAGATGCTCATCACCATGGATAGATCTTGCGTGTGCGTAGGAAATTTTTTGTTTCCCATGCAACGTTCCCCAACAGTTGGCTGGCCAGAGGTGTGGCCCACAAGCCGGTCGAGCTGTCGCCTCTCCTCCACTATCTCCAGGGCTTCGGCTAGCCGACTGCCATCGCGTGGACACTCAATGGACATCTTGTAGTCGCCGATGATGGTGATGATGCCCTTGGGTCCTGGCATCTTGAGTTTGAGATAGGCGTAATGGGGGATCACCATGAACTTGACGAGAGATGGCTGGCCCAGAAATGCGTGGTCGGGACTCTCGAGGTCCACCACCTTGAACCGTATCGGTTCGCGGCAAGAGTGGCTCTAGACACCGAAGAGAACATCGAGCTTGATCTTGACGATGGGGGTGTAGGACTTTCCCGGCATGATGCTGTGGAAAACTGTCCAACTTGCTTGCATGTCTTCCTCCTTGAGCCCCATCTTGAGCATCGTGTCATGGTAGAGGATGTTGATGTTGCTGCCCCTGTCGATCAACACCCGTGAGAAGCGGCAGGTGCGTCTCTCGGAGACGATGGTGGGATCGAGGACGAGAGCATAGGTGCTAGGGCTTGGCATCACAGCCGGGTGGTTAGTCCGGCTCCAGGTTACCGGCTTCTTGGACCAGTGCATGAACTGGGGGTGAAAGGCATGGTGGCGTTCACCTCGCTCTAGAGCCGGCACTGGGCATACTTGTCCATCTCTTCACTGGTGAAGACAATGTAAGAACCATCCTGGTTAGGGAACTGGTCGAGTAGGCGGCCGTCATGCGAGGTCGGTGCCGGTGCTCGGAGAGGCGGCATGGGAGGAGCCGGAAGGCCTCTCCCCGGGCCAACCGCTGTGAGAAACTACACTGCCGGAGCGTGTGCATGGACGGCTTGGCCCCGAAATGATGCTTGTAGGGAAGGTCGAGCATCTGCTCGAAGGTGAGCTTGGGATGCCAGGCGGCCTTGCCGGTGCATTGACGCTGGCCGGAAGCCTAGGTAGCCGGCTACTCTTCCTCAATGGTGGCGACCTGCCGGCTCCCGAAGCGGTTGTTCTTGCGCTTGTTGTTCTGCGGCTACCGTTTGTCGGCAGCTAGTTGTGACGCAGCTGGTGTCGGAGCTGCCTTGTTGGGCATGCTAACCTTGACCCGGATTGCGTAGTCGACCGTGGTGTACTTGTCCGCCTTGTCCATGAGGTCCGCTAGTGTTGCTAGCTCGGAGCACAGGAGCTTGTGCTCGAGGTAGCAACATCAACACCTTGAAAACACATGGCTAGTTCGCGGGGGCGGCCAGGCCCCTTGTAGGTGCCGATGAAGTTGCAGACAAATGGATTTTCAAAGTCCATCCAGGTGTTGATGCTGCTGGCTACCAGGCTGTTTAGCCAGGTGTGGGACGAGCCGATCAGCATGAGGAGGGGCATAGAGGATGGATACACGTTTGTTCCCCCTCGCTATGCCGACCTTTGTGGTGTAATCGATCAGCCAGTCATCTGGCTTGGCGGACCCGTTGTACTTTGGGGTGTCGCGGGGGAGCTTGAAGCTGGTCAGGAATGGCTCGTGGCGGATCCGGGGGCCGAAGCATGCCAGGCCGATCAAGTCCTCCTGCTTGAGGAGGGACGACTGCGCTAGCCGGTCAAGGCGGAGATGCACGTCATTCTCGCTGTGAGAGACCCGTGTTCCGAGCCATGCCACGAGATCGGCGCAGACAGTTGGATGGACGGACCGCGCAGGGTCCTGTCGTGTAGGCAGGGTGTGCCCGCGACTGCGGCGGCTACCGCCAGCCGGCGCCTCATTACGGTGCCTGCCACCAATCAGGATGTCATTGCGCTGGCTGTCCACAGCCAGCTGCCCATTTTCGCACAGCTGGGAATGCCGAACGTTGCTTCCCTCGGCTCGCCGGCTAGAGGCGTGAGGGGAGCTGGAGTGCTGAGCCGGCAAATGGCTAGCAGCCCCGGTGCCCTCGTCCTCAGGACGGGGAGCCTCGGAGATGGCTCCATCAGGGGCAAGGCCAGCTTTCTGCGCGTTGGCAGTGTTGACAAGGACCTTGATGTGCCGCTCATGCGAGGCATGCTCCTCGCCCTCCAAGGAAACAAAGTCTTCGTAGGCCACCTTGGCAGCCCGCGGGTTGGCCGTGGGGGTATCGTAGACGGGCAGACTGTCGCCGACGATCTCCGCAACCATGCGGCCACGGTCACGCACAATCCCCCGCCGGCTGGTCTCGCCATGGTGAGACCATAAGAGGAGATATACTCCCGCCATACAGCCTCCATCCGACGCTGCTCGGTCACGAGGGTGCTGGCTTCCTTGAACAGCAGATGGAGAGCCGCCTCCAGCTCGACTATGACGGTGGACAGGTTCGCCATCGGTGTGATGGGGGTTCTCAGACCCCGAAGGGTAGCATCGAGAGGGTCCAAGGTTCCGGCATGGGTGATGGCCATGTCGGCCTTGTCCCATCCTCGCGAGAAGAGGTGGAGGAGGTAGTGGTCAGCACACCTGCATGGACGCGGGAGCCATCTACCTCACCCGAGGTGAGCGCACCCATGGACGAGGGCGGGTCGGTGCAATCGAGTACCTGGCTAGGGTATGCGTCTACTGCAAGCTCATCGACGAGGCTCAACCTGCTAACGCACTTGGTGAGCATCGCGATGTCGAGTGCACGCTCGCTGCTAGGGTGCTCATTGGAGAGGCCGACAGCGTCGCCCGCAGGGGCCGTGCGAGCAAGCCCCACGAGCATGCAGTTCCTCCCGAACGCGGGGCGGTTGGGCGAGGTGGTGAAGGGTCCTGCCCGGAGTGTGACTCTGGCCGATGCCGTGGATGGCCCCATGGTGGGCGCCAACTGTCGTCATTTTCTCATGACAGATGCCATGGGTAGGCTTACCGAGAGTGGTTGGGGACGAAGAAGGCCGACTGGCTCTGGGAACGGGATTAGGCACAAGCGGTGAAGGACACACGACGTACCTAGGTTCGAGCCCTCCGTGGGAGGTAACACCCCTAGTCCTGCTGTTCTAGTTTTAGATGGCGGATGAGGTTACAATGGTGCTCCTTGAGCTGTTGTCTGGAGGTGGAAGAAGGAGCTGACTATGGGGACCCCGACTCATAATTCGTGATCATCGAATGCACGTGCATAGTGATGCTAGAGATCAATGCTCACTGAACACATAGAAGCTGGAAAACAAGAGTCTTACATCCATTACATACCTGTTTACCCAAACATGGCCTTGATGGCCAAGTCTTCATATGATTGCCGCAGAAATTTTCAAAAATAGCATGAACCCATGCCATCAGCCTTAACCCTACAGGCATTCAGACTACGAAGCATCCAAGCTCGCATGAACGTCACCAAGGTATCCTTCATAATATCCTTTTCTCTTATGCCCGGCCAATCAAATAACCAGTGGCAAGCCAATGAGTACTTTGAATGTACTCGCAAGAAACCCATGGACAAGGCAACAACAATGCATGATATAGCACTAAGTAGGTATTTTTGCAGAAAGCTAATTTTGAATGTAGTGACATGATCCAGTAACTATGTAAGCATGAATCAACAGTTAGCAGATATCCATATCAACAAGTTACAAATATCATCATAAATAGGGGGTTGAACATCTCATGTTCAGTCATGATGTCAAGTCATCTGACTTATCTGAAGTATACCATCTTTGTTATCCACACACACACAAAGTTTTGCGGAAACATATGGACATAGTTTAAGAAGGACCTCCAACTGTCCATGATCGTGGACACGGCTATTTGAATAGTTTTACACTCTTCAGAGGTTGCATGCTTTACCCACAAGACTCGGGGAACTTCCTTGTCATCCACGACTCACGGTATATTACATACCCGAGGTAAGAACCCGAACAATGTATTTCCCGCGGAGATACTAAAAGAAGAGTCCACTCCATTGGTCCACATCCCACATGATGTACATCACATGTAGCATCCATGCAGGGACCAACGGTGTGCCCGGTGCCCGTGAAGACAACGCATGATCGTCCATACCGAAACGACCCCATATCGAGAGTGACCACGCAACTCCCGCCACTAGTAATGTGGGCTCCATGCTAGTACCAACTAAAGTAATCAACAAAGCCCCTTCCCATATAGGGGTAGAGTGGTCGTACATGTAAGGTTGGGACGGCCAGCGGACCTTAAATCTAATCCGTTTTCAAAAACACACACACCTCGTTCTGGTACACCACTTCTTTATCAAGTGGTTACCCAACACAACATCATCTCCCTCAGGCATTAGTGGCACCCGACGAGGTTTTCGAGAAGTATTTGAAATCATTTCCTTGTTTCCATCACCATGGATATCCCATCCCACTAGCATAGCAACTACTGACAACCTAACTACTCCCACCCGCACAACCCTCATAAGGAGGTATGGTCATGCACGATGCAAGTGTCAATGGTAAAAGTATCCGAGGCATCCCTCCGAAGGGGAAGCACCACATCAACATGATCAAATCATTGAAACAACAAGTGCTATATGGCATGAATGAAAAAGTTTCTTAGCATGGTCAAAGGGCTGCTTGCCTGGCTTTGTAACGTCTTGGAGGTCTTCACATGCTTCTTGTCCACTCCGAGCACTCCGTATATTTCGTCAACTATCGTCGGCAATAACCGCAACAAGCAACACAACAAGAAGAAAATAAAAGTGCTCTATAAATAGGGTTTTATTTTTCTTGGACATCTCTGGTCATAAGAAAAATAACCAACAAGGTTTTGGTGGATGTGGGTCAAGGGGGAGTTTGGAGTGATGGAAATGAAGGAAATGATGATCCTATAAGATGTCCACGCAAAACATTTTTGTAGAAATGAGTGGAGGCACTCATCGAATAGGGAATGTTTCTAGGAACATGTGGGAAGTATTTTCATTGGATTTGGAGTTGGTATGAATATACTAGCGATTTGCAAAGTGGATCACATATGAAGAAATGGCCCAATAATTGATATAGTAGAATAAGTGTAAGGAAAATGCTCTTCGGTTAGTGCATGAATTTGGATACACATAGGAACTTGAATCACTCCATTTGGAGTTGATATGAGTGCTCTAGGGATTTTGCAAGGTGGATTCCAATAGTTCAAATTTGAATTTCAATATGAACATGGCAAAAACTTGTGGTGGAAAAATATGAGAGTTGCATCATGGGATAGGTGGCATTTCTAGGAGTATGTAGAAATTTGAATCATCAAAATTGAAGTTAGTATCAATTTCCTTGGGATTTTTGAGCTTCTCTGGAAAAAAGAGAAATTATTACCTAAACGGGCCAACCAGCTGGGCACACAACACAATGGCACAGCAGTGACTGGGCCGGCCCAGCAGCTCAATCCGCACTGGAGGTTGAGGCGACGTCGAAGGCGTACTCGGTGGAGTACGTCTCCTTCGTGGGGAGGCGGAAACCGTGGAGCACGTTTCCACTTAAACACCAGGCCCGGACAATGTGTGGCTTCTAGGCTGGCCCTGCCTGGCAGGTTCTTTCCCTACATCACGCGCTAGTGCACGACCGAGGAGAGAGGGTGGCCCCAACGGCGATCGTCGGTGATTCCAGCCACCGCTCTAGATGCTCGTCTCACGGGGATGCTTAGTGGACCGAGGCTGTTCTCCCTATGCCAAGAAAAGGTCACCGTGGGGAAACTAGAGCTGAGAAGAGCATCAGCCGCGTCGGAGATCCACGGCGGCGATGATGGACCTGACATTTCAGGCACGAGAGGGAGGAGTATATGCAAGGGAAAGCCTCTCCGTGGCATGGATGATCTTATGGTGCTGCCAGGGGGGAGGGGAGGAGCTTGAGATAACTCAAATTTAAGGGAGGATCGAGGCATCAATGTCGGCAATGGGAAGAGGAGGAGGGCAAGGGAGGAGGTTCTGGGGTGTCCTGGAGGTCGCTTTGAATGATAGGTAATGAAAGAGGGCACCAGAGGGGCCTCACGGCTAGCTTAGATGCCTGGGCTAGAGTCCACCATGGACGGTGCCCACGGCGTCTTTGGAGCCGGACTTGGCGGCTGTTGGGAGAGGGATGTGGATGTTTATGGTGCTCTTGGGACTTGTCCACAACAAGGGAACAGATAGGGAGCAGCGGTTAGCCGACAAGGCTCGCGCGTGTGAGCTCTCGGGTTGGACTTCCTGGGCGGCCATGGAGCGCGTGCGAAGGAACCAGCAGAGGGGGAGAGAGAAGGGGGACAGGACAGTAGCATATCTAGGACGTCGAGGTGGTCCTGCTGGCGAGGAGGGGGGCCCAAGGTGGTTGCTTACATGCACTAGGCGACAACTACAGTGCGACTGGGCACTGTAGTTTGCTCCAGAGCGCCCATATGGCATGCCTTGGCCTGCCATTGGCCTCTTGGGCATGGCCATGCATGTCCAACAGCTAGAGGGAGGTAGTACAAGGTTCAACAGAGAACATGATGCTCTGGGGGTTCGTTAGAATAGAAGGTGAGCAGAGAAAGGGGGAAAACTTGCTGTCTAGGGGGGTAAATGGTTTTTTTTACCCCACCAATCATTCATCTAGGGCCAGGGGGAAGTTACTGGAGGTAGGTGGGGATCATTGTGAAGTGTGGTAAAAATTTGAGCTTAAGGAGATCAATGGAAAAGGTGAAAACAACAATTTTGGTTTTCTGCCAGAAGGTGTTTGTGCTGCTTTTGAGCTGGTTAAGAGGTTCTCCTTGATATGAAATTTAACAGGATCAAATGATAGGGGGAAATGAGGTTTATCACCATGTTTGGGCTTATTTGATGAAAGTTGCCAATGTAAACTTGGTAAACCCTAGAAATGGACAGAAATGAGTTTCTATAGATCTGATCATGCTAAGGCATTCTCCATGATGCTCCACTTTCTGTGGTGGCATAATTGGATGATTAAAACATCTCCACAAAGTTTGAGATCAATAGGAGACAGTTGGCAATGTAGAGTTGCTCAAATTTGGATCTGGACAGAGAGGATTTTTGGATATTTTGGTGAACCAAAACAATTGGGATTGAGATGAAACTTGGCAATACGATCACATATATCATATGTGACATGCTAGAATTTTTCTGGATTTATTCGAGAATATTCCTTATAGAAATATTTCAAATCCTTGAAATACACAGAAATGGTTTGAAGGGTTTTGTCCAATATTTTGAACATGACCATGTGTTGAAACTCTTATATATGGACAACAAATGATCACTGAGTTTCGCTAAATTTTCTCAAATATTTTTAAAGCATTTAAATAAATTTTCCCTATAAAAGACCATTTCTGGCCTTGAGAAAGAGCCTTTAAATAAAATAGGAAAATAATCTTTAAAATAAATACTTGGTGGTTTTTGGAAGTCTTATATATAGTGGGTTTCAAATAAAGCATTTTGGGAAAAAGGATCCACCCAATTTGGGGAGTTGCAGTGCAAATCTCAAATCAGGGGAGTTTGAAAACCTAATTTAAATAAATGCTTTTTGTCTAAGATAATATTTTGTAAAACTAGTTTTAAGTCCTATTCACATGGCATGATCATTGGACAAGAGTTGGGATCAAGGAAAAGAGTTCTTGAGGGTTGTAGGATGTTTTATGAATTATAGAGCACTAGCAAGCAATCAAACAAGCAAGCAAATAGCACACAAGTCAAGCATTATTATGCACTCAAAAAGTTTTAATTGGCCTTAATTTTTAAGTTATGGTAACTTAGTCATGAGGCAAAACACAGGGTGTGACAGACCTACCCCCTTACAAGAATCTCCTCCTCGAGATTCCTATGCTAGGTGTAGAAGAGATGCGGAAATTCAGAGGTGAGGTTGTCTTCACGTATCATGTTGCTTCTACTCTAGCGTGGTTCTCCTTCTAGGTCCTGAAGTGCCTGATGATATGTCTTCAAGTGCATCATCCACTTCGTCTAAGGGTGAATGGGGTCCTTACACTATGTTGGGCACGCCAAAAGGTCAAGGGTTTGGTAAACGAGGTTCTGGCAAGGGTCTGGCTTGTAAGGGCATTGTAAAGTCGGAATATGTGGCCAAGTAGTGTGTCTACACGTGGTCCTGGGGTTGCTCACACTGGTTAGTGACGTCTATATGTCTCTCTCTAGCCTACATGTGTCAAGGTCTCGGCGTAGTTTCCTGGTGACGGGGAATCGTCGACTATGTTGGAGCAGTTGGTCTTCCGGTGCTCGTGGATCTTCAATTGTAAGGACATCGAAGTCTGTTGTCGTAGGCTTCTCGTTGATAGGAAAGTCCTTATCTCCCTTAAGGCAGGAGGTCTTCAATCGCAGGTGGTCTTCATCCTTGAGAGTGTTGAAGCGTGTCATTGTGGGCTTCTCGTCGAGAGCTTCTGCTTTAGTAAGTTGCATTGCTATGTTCTTCACCCACTTTCGGCCATTCGCCTTTGTTGTCGTGGACGCACGTTTCTGGCGGGTCTTCGGGTGTTTCGTCTACTCGTCTCTTCGTAGCTATTTGTGGCAAGGTGTGCACTGAGTCTCGTCCCTAAGACTAAGACTAGAGACTCGGTGTCAAAATGGGTTCTACCACTTAGGAAAGCTTCTGAGGGGGCCTAGATGAGCTGGCTACCCCAAAGTATAGACCAGCCATCCAATCCCCAATGTCTGAGGCTTGAAAGTGGGGTTAACCATCTCTGACAGGTGGTTTACCATGATCGAGTCAGGTTCACGTCCTTGATTGGATGAAAAAGGGCTAGCAATGAGGTCATGATAGTCGTTCCACTCTGTTCCAGGCATCTAAAGGGAGGAAGTTCGTCATGCTCAACGTACACCGTCAAGGTGGTGGAGTGAGGGTGCCATCAACTTCTCAGTTCCATTTTAGTCAGAAACTGATAGGTGACTACTTAAAGCAAGGGGCTCTTTAATCCTCTTAATGTCTAAGGGCTTCATCGGCTTAGGGCTGGTTGATGTAGTCTAGTTGATGCAGCTGGCAGAGGAGTGGTGGTTAACTTCTTTTTGCTTCTTCTTTGTCGTTGTCGTGGCTCCGCAATCATAGTGGTTCTCCATCTTGCTTGGGCAAGAAGGTCTTCTTCTGTCGGGAGGGTGCTTTGTGGAGTCCAACTCCTTTAAGGTGAAACATTATACTCGAGAGGCATGGTAATTGATGTTCTTGGGGCTGGTCCAAACAGGACTAAGGTGTTCCTTCTTCTCATTGGGTAAATAAGTATGTCATCCATGAGGATAACAAAAAATTCCTCCAATACGACATAAACACATTGCTCATGGGATGTGTGAGAGAGGCGGTTATTTGTTCTGGATGGTCACTTGTCCATGGGTTTATGGTCCAACCTAATACAGGTCCTTGTGGTCACCTTCCATATGAACATGTCTGGTGGAGGTCAGGGTGGAGTATCAGCCATAGTCAAATGACTTAGATCCAAGACCTATGGTCCTAACTTGACCACATTGTGGCTCGGTAAAGCTTATAGGTTGCAAGGAGCTTATGATGTGAGCGAACATCTATCATCTTATCCTCGAGCATGTTTCTTTAGATGCCAATAGTACTACCTATTACTCCAAACAAAATCATTGTATATCATCAAAGGTATCATCTCATACAAGTCACTCCAACATAAAACATGCTACTCGTGTCTCCAAGGTTTTGAGAGAAGGACTATACCGAAAATAACATATGAATACTATAGCTAACTCACATATATCCCTATATAAAAACCCTTGGGATAATTTTACAAGCCGCCAAGCTTGATCATTACATTACCAATCCAAGTGTCCTACTGACCTATCAAAGGTATAATGCATTGCATTACTATGCTAAGGAAACACGTAATAAACCACTCCAAGATCTTTTTTCCTTCCTACGAATCCAATTAATCGATCCACGAATACCATCCACTATTACCTAACCTATCATTGCTACAAATCCAAAACCGGGGTCGTCCATATATTTGCAGATTTACTAAGTCCCCAAATTCCATGAAGAACAATCTCATCACAGTATAGCCATAAACTTCCAATCTCATGAACAACTAAACTCCAAGGTCAAGCTTATATAGATCCCTAAATTATCCCTAACATCGTCCAATTCCTTCAACTATCATCCACCGAGAAACATGGTATCATGATAAACATTATTGGACTAAATCAAAGTTACTCCGAACCATGTGGTTTAATTGATCTCGAGGACCTAGTAGGATCACCTATTTGAATCCAAGTTTTACATCTAGTAAGAGCTTCCTACTAGTTACTCCAGTCACCATCATATCACCATCAATCCACTATCTACATTACTTGCCAAAGACAAGTCATTGATCCACCAAGGGTTTCAGCATGTGGTCATATTTGTCCTAGTAATCCAATTTTCTCAACGAACAAGTAAGTTATCCTACTCTATCAATCTTGATCCACCAAGTTTGTTTGTCAACATAAAGTATTGCAATCCTTCCAAGCGTCTTAACTACTTCCACAAGATATCCATTACAACCTCATCAAAACATTAGCCTACTAGTTATATATCCTCATAACAATCTTCCCTATGGCATTATCAGTTCATGTGTTGGCTTCGTGATGCAATGTGTCCGTTCACTATGATCACTAGTCCCATAATGAACCCAGTGCTAAGTAGGGGTTCTTGAAGCTCAACAGGTGCTTTGCTCAAATTCGTGTAGTAAACACGTGATTAGAGGCTTGTGCTGGGGGAGCTTGTGAGGTCTAGGTTGGTCTAGGGAGGGGTTTCCAATATTGAGGGAAAAACATAACTCTATGGGATGAGTCTAGTAGAGTACGTTGTAGTCAAAGTCTTCAGGGATTTTTGTGTGTCGAGGTGGATACTTGGTGCATCTTGTCTTGCTGGTCTTCAGTTGACGAAAGGGGGAGAGAAAGCAACATTTAGAGGAGTTCCTAAGGTGGTGGTATAGTGCAAGTGCAATCAAGAAAGTGCCGAAAAGGCCAAACACACACAGCAAGGTAAGGTAGGTGATATAGTTGCGCACTTGTTGCTTGGGAAAAAAAGTGTGGCTTACACCAAAGCAAAAACAAGAAAAACATGCAACACATCATGGTTCCATCAGAACCATCATACAGACTCGACTTCGCATGGGGGATACATGACTCATCCTACCCTCGGGATTCTCGGACTCAGTAGTCGTACTTGCTTCGTGTCTTGGAGAGGAGTCCGCTTAGCCTTCTGGGTCTTTCTCAGGTGTTGCTATGTCTCTTGTTGTTGTTCATCAAGACGATCCTGGTTGTGCCTAAAGAGTCCTTGATGACTTCGGTTCTGTTGAGTTGAAGGCGAAGGTGATTCTTCACGGTTGTTGTTGACAGAGTCTTCAGTGTCCTCATGATCGTGACAATGCCTTCTTGTCTTCTGTGATGTCGAGCATTCTAGGTAGGCAATGTTTTATTCAATGGCATTAACAAGGCATGGTAGAGTTGTATCCTGCTCGTCACGTTGACGATACCATCGGCACCAAGAGCGGGGGATGACGAGAACCGTCTTCCTGCTCACTATAGTGAGGCGGACCAAATGGCAAGGTTCTCATCCACCGATGGTGACCGATATAACAACAAAAAGGACAGGGTTGCTCTATTAGCGATGCATATCATGAAATTGCATGTCTTGTGCCCTGGTCATCAAAGGCCAGGGTGGCATCATCCTGTGGCTGTGTCGAGGGTGTCACTATCATCTATGTCTTGACATCCTCATCCTTCGAGAAGGTATCTTATGTTGCTAGCTCCTTGTCTAGTGTCGCCAACTTGGCTCCAAGATATGTTGGCAATTGTCTAGCAAGGTGGCTTCCTTCTAGGTTACCCACGAGGATTACAAGGAATCTCGTGGTCAGGGGCACAAGGGGAGTAGCAACCATTTGCAAAGTTTTTCAAAAGAAGAAGAGGAGAGCTAAGAGAAAAGTGGTGGAAGTGCTAAGAAAAAAAGCTTTGCTTCCCTTGGAATTTTAGGAGAGGCAAGAAATAAAGAGGCTTTGTAGGTGATTTTGAAGGGTCTCGAAAAATGGTTTTGTCCTAACTAATGTCCATGCTAACTAAGGGCTTCCTACAGTCTGGATGGCTCTGATACCAGCTCTATGGGGACCCCAACTCATAAGTCATGATCACCTAATGCACGTGCATAGTGATCCCAGAGATCAATTATCACTTAACCAACAGAAACTGGAAAACAAGATTCTTACATCCATTACATACCGGTTTACCCAAACATGGCCTTTATGGCTAAGTCTTCAGATGATTGCAGCGGAAATCTTCTACAATAGCGTGTACCCATGACATTCGCCTTAACCCTACATGACTTCTGACTAGGAAGCATCCTAGCTCGCACGAATGTCACCAAGGTATCCTTCGTAATATCGTTTTCCCTTATGCCTGGCCAATAAAATAACCAGTGGCAAGCCAATGAGTACTTTGAATGTACTCGCAAGAAACCCATGTTGGGACAAGGTAACAACAATGCATGATATAGCACTAAGTAGGTATTTTGCAGAAAGCTAATTTGGAATGCAATGACATGATCAAGTAACTATGTAAGAATGATTAACAGTTGGTAGATATTCATATGAACAAGTTGCAGATATTATCATAAATAGGGGGTTGAACATCTCATGTTCAGTCATCACGTCAAGTCATCTGACTTATCTCAAGTATACCATGTTTGTTATCCACACACATACACCAAGTTTTGCAAAAACTTATGTACATAGTTTAAGAAAGACCTCCAACTGTCCATGACCGTGGACACGGCTATTTGAATAGTTTTACACTCTGCAGAGTTTGCATGCTTTACCCACAAGACTCAGGGAACTTCCATGTCATCCACGACTCTCGGTATATTACAAACCCGAGGTATGCCCCCGAACAATGTCTTTCCCGTGGCAATACTAAACAAAGAGTCCACTTGATTGGTACATAGCCAACATGATGTACATCACACATAGCATCCATGCAGGGACCAATGGTGTGCCCCGAGTCTGTGAAGACAGCGCATGATCGTCTATACCGGCATGACCCCGTATCGAGAGTGACTGCGCCACTCCCGCCACTAGTAATGCAGGCTCCATGCTAGTACCCACCAAAGTAATCAACCAAGCCCCTTCCCATATAGGGGTAGAGTGGTCGCACTTGTAAGGTTGGGACGGTCAACAGACCTTAAATCTTATCCGTTTTTGAAAACACACATAGCATGTTCCGATACACCACTTCTTTATCAAGTGGTTACCCAACTCAACATCACCTCCCTCGGGCATTGGTGGACCCGACGAGGTTTTCAAAAAGTCTTTGAAATTATTTCCTTGTTTCCGTCACCATGCCTATCCCATCCCACTGGCGTAGCAACTACTTGGAACCTAACTACTCCCATCCGCACAACCGTCATAAAGAGGTAAGGTCATGAGCGATGCAAGTGTCAATGGTAAAAGTATCAAAGGCATCCCACCGAAGGGGAAGCACCACATCAACATAATCAAATCATTGAAACAACAAGTGCTATATGACATGCATGAAAAAGTTTCTTCGCATGGTCAAAGGGCTGCTTGCCCGGCTTAGTAACGTCTTTGAGGTGTTCACACACTTCTTGTCCACTCCGAGCACTCCGTCTGTCTCATCAACTATCGGTGGAAACAACCGCAATAATTAACACAACAAGCAGAAAATAAAAGTGCTCTATAAATAGGAGTTTAATTTTTCTTGGACATCTCTGGTCATAAGAAAAATAACCAACGAGGTTTTGGTGGATGTGGGTCAAGGGGGAGTTTTTAATGGTGGAAATGAAGGAAATGATGTTCCTATAACATGTCCACAGAAAACCTTTTTTGTAAAAATGAGTGGAGTCACTCATCAAATAGGCATGTTTTTAGGAACATGTGGGAACTTTTTTCACTGGATTTGGAGTTGGTATGAATATACTAGGGATTGCCAAAGTGGGTCACATGAAGAAATGGCCCAGTAATTGACATGTAGAATAAGTGTAAGGAAAATGCTCTCTAGTTAGTGCATGAATTTGGATACACATAGGAACTTGAATCACTCCATTTGGAGTTGATATGAGTGCTCTAGGGATTTTGCAAGGTGGCTCCCAATAGTTCAAATTTGAATTTCAATATGAACAGGGCGAAAACTTGTGGTAGAAAAATATGAGAGTTGCATATTTGTATAGGTGGCATTTCTACGAGTATGCAGAAATTTGAATCATCAAAATTGAAGTTAGTATCAATTTCCTAGGGATTTTTGAGCTACTCTAAAAAAAGAGAAATTATTACCTAAACGGGCCAACCAACTGGGCCACACAGTGCAACGGCGTAGCAATGACTAGGCCGGCCGAGTATCTCAATCTGCATGGGAGGTTGAGGCAACGTCGAAGGCGTACTCTATGGAGTACGTCTCCTTCACGGGGAGGTGGAAACCGTGGAGCCCGTTTAACCTTAAACACTGTGCCCACCCGGCGTGTGGCTTCCAAGCAGGCCCTGCCTGGTATGTTCTTCCCCTACGTCGCACGCTAGCGCACGTCCGAGGAGAGAGGGTGGCCCTGACAGCGATCACCGGTGATTCCATCCAACGCTCGAGATGCTCGTCTCACGGGGATGGTCAGTGGATCGAGGTTGTTCTCCCCGTGCCAAAAAAGGTCACCATGGGGAAACCAGAGCCGAGCAGATATCAACTGCGGTGGAGATCCATGGCGGTGATGATGGACCCGACATTTCAGGCACGAGAGGCAGGAGTATATGCAAGGGAAAGCCTCTCCGTGGCATGGGTGATCTTCTGGTGCTGCCAGGGGGAGGGGAGGAGCTCGAGATAACTCAAATTTATGGGAGGACCGAGGCGGCAATGTCGGCCATGGAAAGAGGAGGAGGGCAAGGGAGGAGGTTTTGGGGTGTCCTGGAGGTCGCTTGGAAGGATAGGGAACGAAAGAGGGCACGAGAGGGGCCTTGGGGCAGGCTTATATGCCCGGGCTTGAGTCCACCATGGACGACGCCCACAACGTCTTTGGATCAGGCCCTACCGGCCATTGGGAGAGAGCCAGGGATGTCAACGGTGCTCGTGGGACTTGTCCACGACCAGGGAACGGATAGGGAGCAGTGGGGAGCCCACAGGGCTCGCGCGTGTGAGCTCTCGAGTTGGAGTTCCCGGGCGGCCATGGTGCACATGTGAGGGAACTAGCAGAGGGGTAGAGAGAAGGGGGACAGGACGGTAGCGTGTTCCGGATGTCGAGGTGGTCCGGATGGCAAGGTGGGGGCTCGAGGTGGTCGTGGACATGCACTAGGCGACATCTACAGTGCGGTTGGGCACTCTAGCGCGCTCCAGAGCGCCCATATGGCATGCCATGCCATGCCATTGGCCTCTTGGGTGTGTCCATGCATGTCCAACAGCTAGACGGAGGTAATACAAGGTTCAACAGAGAATAGGATGCCCTAGGGGGTTCATTAGAATAGAAGGGGAGGAGATAAAGGGGGAAAACTTGCTATCCAGGGGTGGTAAATGGGGGTTTTACCCCACCAATCATTCATATAGGGCCAGGGGGAAGTTACTGGAGGTAGGTGGGGATCATTGTGAAGTGTGGTAAAAATTCAGCTTAAGCAGATCAATGGAAGAAGAGGAGATCAATGGAAGAGGTGAAAACAATAGTTTTGGATTTCTGCCAAAAGGTGTTTGTGCTCCTTTTGAGATGGTTAAGAGGGTCTCCTTGATATGACATTTAACAGGATCAAATGATAGGTGGAAAGGAGGTTTATCACCAAGTTTGGGCTTATTTGATGAAAGTTGCCAATGTAAACTTGGTAAAGCCTAGAAATGGACAGAAATTGGTTTCTATAGATCTGATCATGCTAAGGCATTCTCCTTGATGCTCCACTTTCTTTGGTGGCATAATTGGATGATCAAAACATGTCCACAAAGTTTGAGATCAATAGGAGACCGTTGGCAATGCAGAGTTTCTCAAATTTGGATTTGGACAGAGAGGATTTTGGGATATTTTGGTGAACCAAAACAATTGGGATTGAGATGAAACCTAGCAAGATGATCACATATATCATATGTGACATGCTAGAATTTTCGTGGATTTATTTGAGAATATTCCTTATAGAAATATTTCAACTCCTTGAAATAGGTAGAAATGGTTTTGAAGGGTTTTGTCCAATATTTTGAACATGACCATGTGTTGAAACTCTTATATATGGATAATATATGACCACTGAGTTTTCCTAAATTTTTCTCAAGTATTTTTAAAGCATTTAAATATTTTCCCCTATAAAAGACCATTTCTGGCCCTTAAGAAAAAGCCTTTAAATAAAATAGGAGAATAATCTTTCAAATAAATATTTGGTGGTTTTGGGAAGTCTTATAATAGTGAGTTTCAAATAAAGCATTTTGAGAAAACGGATCCACCCAATTTGGGGAGTTGCAGTGCAAATCTCAAATCAGGGGGGTTTCAAAACCTAATTTAAATAAATGCTTTTTTCTAAGATAATATTTTGTAAAACTAGTTTTAAGTCCTATTCACATGGCATGATCATTGGACAAGAGTTGGGACCAAGGAAAAGAGTTCTTGAGGGTTGTAGGATGTTTTATGAATTATAGAGCACTAGCAGGCAATCAAACAAGCAAGAAAATAGCACACAAGTCAAGCATTCTTATGCACTCAAAAAGTTTTAATTGGCCCTAATTTTTGAGTCATGTTAACTTAGTCATGAGGCAAAACACAGTGTGTGACACAGACGGCTCCTCTTCCTTTGCTACGTGAGAGTGTGAGAGGGGAGAGTTCTTTCGTGCGTGCCCTGTCCCCGTTGCATGGGGGGGGTCGGCGGTTTTATGGGACAACCCCCTGGCTTACAATATCCTTTAATGTACTGAGAGGGGGGACCTGGACGGCAGCCTCTCCGGCTGGCCTGGGGGATCGCCTGTAGTGCCATCTCGTCGTCTGTAGGGCCTGCCGGCTGCACGGTCCCATTGCCCATTGGGGCCTACCAGTCGGCTCCGCGATTGGCCCATGCCCTCCTACTGTGGCATGGGCCGCCTCTAATGGCGTCATCTTGCGCTAGCCATCCAAAGTCTCCAATACGACCAACATCGCTATAGCCACATGCGAGAAGGTGATCGAATGGGCTGAGGCATGCCGACACTATTGCCCTGCTCGGTAGCTATCAGCCATGGTCAGTGGTACGACCGGCGGGACTGTAGCCATGCGCGCCCGCACGTCAGCGGTCGCTATAGCCATGCCGGGGTCCGTCGTGGGGGTCTTGTCTTGTCCTTGTACTTGATCTCAGTGAGAAAGGACGGGTGCTCGTCCGTCTAAAGGTCAGCAAAAGAGCTAGCCACGGGGCAGCTGACCATAGGATGGCCAAGGGTCAAGCGGACGACTCCTTGATGAGCCGGTCACGAACCAGCCAGCAGCGAACCTGCGGGTCGTCCGCCAGCCGGCCTTGGGCCAGCCGACTTTTGGACCAGCCATCCGCAGATCTGCTGGCCGTTCATCACTCATCTGTGGGGCCAGCCGGCTATGGACCAACTGGCCGCATGGTATTTCTTGAAATGGGGGGAGAACCCCCTAATCTTGGCCTACTTGGGGGTAATAAGCCCGTCAATGTGTGTCCGGAGAATAGGGGCGCGAGCTACTGGTGGACATCCATGGTGGAAACTGTGGGCACCACTCCTCCTCGCGCACCCTTGTGGGGAAGGCATTCCGCAGTGGCTTCTACCGTCCTACGGCGCTCAACGACGCCACCGAGCTGGTCCGGTCATGCAAGGCTTGCCAATTCCATGCCAAGCAGATATACTAGGGCCCTTTCAACAAGCGGTGATGGGTACCGCTACCTCTACGTCTCCATCGACAGGTTCACCAAGTGGGCGGAGATGGAGCCTATCCGCACCATCCTAGCCGGCTCAGCAGTCGAGTTCATCAAGGTCCTCATGAGCCACTTCGGCATCCCCAACTGCATCATCACTGACAATGGTTCGTAGTTCATGAGTAACCTTTTCACCACATACTGCACTAACCTTGGAATGCAGATATGCTATGCTTCTGTAGCGCACCCATGAAGCAATGTTCAGGACAACTGCGCCAACTTGGAGGTCCTGTAGGGCCTCAAGGCAATGAGCATCAATAAGAAGCTTGCGGCCTGCGGTAGGGGCTTGCTCGATGATCTTTAGTCCATGTTGGGGTCCCTATGCACCACCGCAACTATGCCCACTGATGAGACTCCGGTCTTCCTCGTCTACGGAGCTGAAGCCATTCTCTCGCACGAGCTCAAGCACAGACCCCCTGCGGGTCTTGGCATTCGATGAGGAGCACCAGGATGCCTCACGGGGGACAGACCTCATGCTTGCGAAGGAGGCCCATGGTAAAGCCTCGCTCCAAGCTGTGATGTACCAGCAGGCGCTGCGGCGTTACCATTTCTGCAACATCCACTCCAGGACCCTCGAAGTCGGCGACCTCGTCCTGATGCAAGTCGTCTTCAGGGAGGGATTGCACAAGCTCTCGCCCATGTGGGAGGGCCTGTTCACGGCGGTCTGCGTCTCTAGGCCTAGCGTCATGCGCTTGGAGACCGAAGTCGGGGTCCCCATCCAGAACGCCTAGAACATCCAACACCTCCACAAGTTCAACCCATGACACTCTCACGTAATAATTAGTGGGTTGTATATGCCCGGAGCTCCCCAAGAATGTGGAGGAGTTCCTACCCAGGCCCAAGTGGAAGACCCATGCTCCATGCTGGCGGACAACATTGTCCTCCAATGACTATGCCCACGCAACGTGGATACCCAATGCTCCACATTAGGGGAAGACGTAATGAAGACTAGCCTAGGAGCCGGACGTGGTTGTTCTTTTCTTTTCTAGTTTTCGAATTTGCCAACTTTCAGGAATGAAACTCGAGGATTTTCAACCATGTTTTAATAAAAAGGGTCAGGGATTTTTCTCCTTGCATTTATTCTCTTAAGATTTCTTTCTACGGGTTGAGCACATGCCAGCCTCTCTCCCTATCACAACCCGCGAGCGGGGGCTATAGGGCATGGTGCGCGCACCTCGCCAAGGCCTTGGCGCCCCTCGTCCGCACGTGGTGCTCTCAACTGAGCTAGCAAGCGCGTGTCGCCTCATCCACGCTCGAGGGCTCCACCGCGTCCTGACGCACTATCTTTGAGCCTCAGGAGGCTGACGCCTCCTAGGGCAAAAACTGGCAAAAATGTATGGCAGTCGCTTGAGCGTCAAAGGGGGCCCCTGAGCAACGCGCCTCGGGAGCCTTACTGGTCATATAGCCACTCGCCCCTTGGTCTCGTGATCGTGATCCAGACGCCCCAATGGTGGTCGAGACATTGCCCATTAGTCTTGTTCTGGTGATCCGGAAGTCCCAACGATGCAAGTGTCAGCTTATTGGGTAAATATGTATGTCATCCCGAAGGACAACAACCTATTTCCCTAGGTATCACATAAACACATTGCTCATAGGATAGGTGAGAGGAGCGGGCATTCATCTCGGATGGTCACTGGTATCTAGGGTTTGTGGTCCAACCTAATAGAGGTCTCCATGGCCACCTTCCTTATGTAAAGGGTGGGTGTTGGTTATGATTGGCTATCGATCATGGTCCTTTGACTTAGAACCAGAGCCTATGGTCTTATCCGACCATGGCATGGTCCGGTAAAGCTTCGGGGTTCAAGGAGCTTAGGATGTGAGTGAATGTCTAACACCTTATCCTCAAGCACAGTTCTTAGATGCCAAAAGTACAGTCAATTACTCCTAATAGAATTATTCTATATCCTCGAAGGTATCATCTGATATAAGTCAAATGCAATATTGCATATACTACTCATATCTCCAAGGTTTTGAGAGAAGGACTATGCTGAAAATCTCATATGCATACTATAGATAACTCACATATATCCCTATAAAAAATCCTCGGGATAATTTACAAGCCTCTAAGCTTGATCATCACATTACTGATCCAAGTGTTCAACTAATATCCAAGGTCCGAGAGGTTGCATCTCTGAGCTAAGGAAACATGTAGTATACCAATCCTAGATCTTGTTTCCTTCCAACGAATCCAACTTAATTGATCCATGAATATCATCGACTATTACATGATCCATCACTGCTACAAATCCATCATTGATGGTGTCCAACATAATCTCCTCGAGTTCACATGATCCACAATCATTGCAAGGACTATTATCACAGTATATCCATGAACTTCCAATCTCATGGCCAACTAAACTCCAAGGTCGAGCTTATATAGATCCCTAAATTATCCCTAACATCATCCAATTCCTTCTACTATCATCCACCGAGAAACATGGTATTATGATCAAGATCATTGAACTAAATCAAAATTACTCTGAACCATGTGGTTTAATAGATCTAGAGAACCTGGTAGGATTACCTATTTAAATCCAAGTTTTACATCTAGTAAAAGCTTCCTACTACTTACTCCAATCACTATCATATCACCATCAATCCAATATCAACATTACTTGCCAAAGTCAAGTCATATATCCACCAAGAATTCCAGCGTGTGACCATATTTGTCCTACTAATCCAATTTACTCAAGGGACGAGTAAGTTATGCTACTCTATCAATCTTGATCCACCAACCTCATCTACCAACATTAAGCCTCGTGATCCACCCAAGGGTCTCAACCGCCTCCTTAAGACATCTATTATGGCTAAATCAAATCACTATCAGCAAATAGTATATCCTCAGAGTGATCCTTCCTATGGCATCAAGGTTCTTGTGCTAGAGTAAGAATTAAGGATGTTTGTTCACTATGATCACTAGTTCCATAATAAACCAAGTGCTAGGCAGGGGTTATTGAAGCTCAATAAGTGCTCTGGCAATTCCGTGTATTAACCACGTGATTCAGGGACTTGTGCTTGGGAGCTTATGAGGTATAGGTTAGGCAAGGGAGGGGTTTCCAATCTTGAGGGAGAAGCATAAATCTACGGGGTTGCGTCTTGTTGAGTTCTCTTCGGTGTCGGTTGCTTGTCGAGGTGGATCCTTGGTGCAGCTGGTCTTGCTGGTCTTCAGTTGACGAGAGGGGGAAGATGGAAAGTAGCATAGAGGAGAATGCCTAAGGGGGTGGTATAGTGCAAGTGCAATCAAGCAAGTGCCGAAAAGGCTAAACATAACATCATGGTAAGGTAGGAGATAAAGTTGTGCACTTGTTGCCTAGGGCAAAAGTGTGACTTACACCAAAGCACAAACAGGCAAAACAAGTAACACACATCATGGTTCCATTTGAACCATCATACGGACATGACTTCGCATGGGGGACACACGACCTATCCTACCCTAGGGGTTCTCGGACTCAGTAGTCGTGCTTGCTTCGTGTCTTGGAGAGGAGTCCGCTTAGCCTGCTGGGTCTTCCTCGGGTGTCGCTATGTCTTTGGTTGTTGTTCATCAAAATGATCCTGGTTGCCCTTGAAGAGTCCTTGACAACTTCGGGTCTATTGAGTTGACGACGAAGGTGAATCTTCACGACTGTTGTTGACAGGGTCTTCTGGTGTCCTTGTGTTCGTGACAATGCCTTCTTGTCTTCTAAGGCATCGAGCATTCCAGGTAGGCAACCTATTATTTGATGACATTAACAAGGCATGGTAGAGTTGTATCTTATCGGTCTCGTTGACGATATCATCGGTACCAAGGGCGGGGGATGATGAGGACTCTTTTCCTGCTCACTATAGTGGGGCAGACCAAATGGCAAGGTTCTCATTCACCGATGGTTCCGACACAACAACGAAAAGGATAGGATTAATCTATTAGCGATGCATATCTTGACATTGTAGGTCTTGTGCCCTGGTCTTCGGAGGCTAGGGTGGCATCATCCTGGGGCTGTATCGAGGGTGTCACCATCATCTAAGTCTTGACATCATCATCCATTGGCAAGGTATCTTCTGCTGGTAGCTCCTTGTCTAGTGTTGCCAACTTGGGACCAAGATATGTCGGCAATCGTCTGGCAAGGTGGCTTCCTTCCAAGTCACCCACGAGGATTTCAAGGAATCCTGTGGTCAGGGGCACAAGGGTAGTAGCGACCATTTGCAAAGTTTGAAAAAATAGACGAGGAGATCTAATAGAAAAGTGGTGGAAGTGCTAAGGCAAAAACCTTTCTTCCCTTGGAATTTTAGAGAGGCGAGAAATATAGAGGCCTTGTAAGTGATTTTGAAGGGTCCGGAGAAATAGTTTTGTCCTAACTAACGTCCATGCTAACTAAGGATTTCCTACAGTCAACCTGGCTCTAATACTAGCTCTCTGGGCACCCCGAATCATAAGTCGTGATCACCGAATGTACGTGCATAGTGATCCTAGAGATCAATGCTCACAGAACACACAAAAACTGAATAACAAGAGTCTTACATCCATTACATACCGGTTTATTCAAATATGGCCTTTATGGCCAAGTCTTCATTTGATTGCAGCGGAAATCTTCCATGATAGCGTGAACCCATTGCCATCTACCTTAACCCTACAGGCATTCTGACTAGGAAGCATCTTAGCTCCCATGTCCGTTACCAACGTAATCTTCATCATCACATGATGTTTCATGCCTGGCCAATAAAATAACTAGTGGCAAGCCAATGAGTACTTTGAATGTACTCGCAAGCAACCCATGTTTGGAACAAGGCAATAACAATGCATGATGTAGCACTAATAGGTGAGTTTTGCAGAAAGCTAGTTTTGAGTGCAATGACATGATCAAGTAACTTAAGTAAGCATGCATCAAGCATGGACAGGTGTTCATAAGAACACGTCACAGCCATCATCATAAGTAGGGGGTTGGACATCTCATGTTCAACCATCACACCAAGTCCTCAGACTTTTCTCATGTACCGTCTAAACATCTCAAGTTGAGTCATCATGCCATGTCAACCGACTCAACTCAAGTATCATCCTTGTCACCACACACACACACACACCAAGTTTGCGAAAACATCTGGACGTAGCACAAGAGCGGTCATCCAACTGTCCTTGACCGTGGACACGGCTATTCGAATAGTTTTACACTCTACAGAGGTTGCACGCTTTACCCACAAGACTCGAGGAACTTCCGTGTCATCCACGACTCGCGGTATTTAACATACCCGAGGTAAGCAACCGAACAATGCCTTTACCATGGTGATACTAAACAAGGAGTCCACTCGTTGGTGCCATCCCTCATGATATACATCACTCATATCATCCATGAGGGCACGCAATGGTGTGCCCGGTGCCTGTAAATACAACACATGCCCTTGCACTTAGGGACGACCCCGTCTCAAGAGTGACCGCTTCACTCTTGCCACTATTAATGCTGGCTACTTGCTTGCACCATCCATAGTAATCAACAAATCCCCACCCCATAAGGGGTATCATGGTCGTACATGTAAGGTTGGAATAATGGTCACAACTTGCACCAATCCGTTTTCGAAAACCACACACACTCACTGGCTCCGGTACACCACTTCTTTCTCAAGTGGTTACCTAGCTCATCATCATCTCCCTCGGGCATTAGTGGCACCCGACGGGGTTTTCGAGAAGTCTTTGAAATCATTTCTTCCTTTCCATAACTATGCATATGTCCCCAACCGACTTGTGTAGCATCTACTAGCATCCTAACTACACCCGCCCGCATAACCCTCATAAAGTGGTAGGGTTATGCATGATGCAAGTGTCAATGGTAAGAGTATCGAAGGAAACCCATCGAAGTGGTCACTACTCCACATGATCGAGCATAACGAGAGTAAAGTGCTACATGACATGCAATAAAAATGGTTTCTTAACATGGTCAAAGGGCTGCTTACCTGGCTTAGCAATGTCTTCGAGACCTTCACCCGCTTCTCGTCCACTCCGAGCATTTCATCTACTTCGTCAACTATCGCTAGAAACAACCGCAATAAGCAACACAACAAACATAAAATAAAAGTGCTCTATAAACAGGAGTTTTATTTTTCTTGGACAGCTCTGGTCACAAGAAAAATAACAAAGGAGGTTTCATTGGATGTGGATCAAGGGGGAGTCTTGAATTGGTGGTAATGAGGGAAATGATGATCCTACAAGAAGTCTAGAGAAAATAGTTTTATAAAAAGGAGTGGATGGACACAACAAATAGGGCATGATTTTAGAAACATGTGGAAAGTGGTTTCACAGCATTTGGAGTTGGGATGGTTTCCCTATGAATTTCTTAAGATGGAATAAATGGAAAATTGTCCATTTATTAGATCCAACAGAATAGGTGCATGGCAAAAATGTTCAACATGGCTAGACAATTAGGGCATAATATTTAGAGCTTTTGGAAATTTGAATAACCCCATTTGGAGTTGATTTGAATGCTCTATGAATTTTGCAAAGTGGCCTCTAGTAGTTGAAATTTGAATTTAAATCTCACCTTTACTGAAAACTTTGTAGGAAAAATGTTCAATGCAGATATTTGGATAGGAAATAATTTTAGGAATATGTAGGATTTTGAATCACCAAATATGGAGCTATAACGATTTTTCTATGAATTTTGAAGTACTCTGGAAAAGAGAAAAGGAAACAAATTTATACCTAAGGGTTATATTGCGCACAAGGCGTAGATCTGCAAATGGGCTGGCCCAGTGGCTTGGCTGGGCAAGCCGCGTGCCACGCCGAAGGCGTATTCTGGGAAATACACCTTCACCACGAAGAGGCGCAGAATAGGGAGGCCGTCTCCACTTACGCGCGGGCCCGACCATTCGGGTCATTTACAGGCGGGCCCCGCCGGCTCCTTCGCCCTCCCCGGTCCCCTTCTTCTTCCCCTTGACAGGAGAGAGAAAGGGGCACTGGCCGCCATGGCTATGGCTGCCCAGGCGTGCTTAGCATCGAGACAGCGGTATATGCGGGTGCCCTAGTCCGTGCCACGCATGGGGATGGTCGCGAGGGCTGCGGGGACGCCTTGAGCGAGGAGCTCATTCGAAGGGGCAGACAGCGGCACCGACATCGCATTGGACCATGCCACAGACGTGGAGAGGGAGTCATGGGTGTCAGGGAAGATGGAGTCGGCTCGGGGTCTCTCTAGAGGTAGAGGTTGAGGGGCGGGAGGGCTTGCTTGCTCCAACTCTGGCAGAGCTGAACGACGGAAATGGTGGTCGTGGGTGGAGGATGAGGGCACATTGGTAGGAGGGCCCGGTCTGGGGGTACCTTAGGGTGTCCTAGGGGCACCGTGGAGCTTGAGGAGGGCTAGAAGTACAGGGGCGACAAGGGGGGAGCTCGAGCGGCCTCGGATGCCCTTGGGCGCGATGAGCACGCGCTTAGAGATGCTCTTGGACACTTGCTGGTGTCGGGGAGGGGCATGGGAGATCAGGGAGGGTCCCCTGGTGTGCGTGGATGCTCAACCAGAGCCGAGCGAGAGCTACTGGACAAGTTTTGTTGGCAGAGCACCGTTGCTGCATGCCAGTAGCATGGTCACCATGCCAGGGACTGTCCAGGGTGACTTTCTGGTCGGCCAAAGATGTCCGACATGCAAGGCATGTATGCCTGAGTGCTCTTGTTAAGTATCAGAGAAAATAGGGCTGCTTCGGTTAGGTTTCAACAGTTGGTATGTTTGAAACAACAAACTTGGGGCTGATCTACTAGGAGTTACTGTAGGGCACCCAGGGTAAAACCTGGTCCAGAGGACATAGGTATGGAAAGACTAGCTTCCCACCAACTTGCAGCTCAGGACGATACTTTTACAGAGTACTTGAAGTAGAAAGGCACTATTTCTGCCATAATGAAGGTTTAGATGAACTGCTCATATTTTCCACATGATCCTGCCATATTTGGGTTTTGTTTGATGAATATGTATGCAAGTGAGGTTATGGAAAAGTTTTGGGTCTTTAGCATGAACAGAAGGGCGGGAGAGGTGCTGTTATGGTAAAAAGAGAGGGTTACCCCCCCTAAATAATTTACCAGAGGCCAAGGCAAAGTTACTGAAGGTAAAATGAGGTTAGAATATGTTGTGGTAAAAATTTGGAGGCAACAGGAATCTTTTTGGGCCCACTTAGCTTGTCCACAAGTTTATGGATGAAGGTGCTTGTGCTGTGATTGGGCTAGGCAGGGGAATCCTATGACCTTGATATTTACCAGGGGTAAATGGTAAGTCCATTTGGTCCTGATCACAAGTTTTCAGCCAAACTGAATAAAGTTGATAATGCAAACTTCGTAAACCCTAGAAATGGTTAGAAATGGATTTCTATAGATCTGATCATGCAATCCTATTCCCCTTGATGCACCAATTGATGTAGCACCATCATTTTGTTAATAGAGAATGCCCACAAAGTTTGGGATCAATAGAAGATACTTCATAATGTAAAGTTGATCCAATTTAGCTCTGGACAGGAATGGCTTTAGGATACTTTGGTGAATCAAAACAATTGGGATTGAGATCAAACTTGGCAAGATGACCACATATATCATATGTGACATGCTAGAATTTTTATGGATTTATTTGAGAATATTTCTTATAGAAATATTTCAAATGCTTGGAATAGATAGAAATGGTTTTGAAGGGATTTGTCCAATATTTTTAACATGACCATGTGTCGAAACTCTTATATATGGACAATATATCTCCATTGAGTTTCCCTA
Organism: Hordeum marinum; assembly: GCA_022496015.1. Taxonomy (NCBI): domain Eukaryota; kingdom Viridiplantae; phylum Streptophyta; class Magnoliopsida; order Poales; family Poaceae; genus Hordeum; species Hordeum marinum. The sequence continues at coordinate 279,587,858 of CM039678.1, forward strand.
AAATTTCTCAAATATTTTTAAATCATTAGAATAATTTTTCCCTATAAAAGACCATTTCTAGACATAAGAAAAAGCCTTTAAAAAATATGAAAATAATTTTTTAAAATAATATTTTGTGGTTTTGGGAATTTATATATATAGTAGGTTCCAAATAAATCATTTGGGGACAAATGATCCACCCAATTTGGGGACTTGCGGTGCAAATCTCAAATCAGGCGGTTTTGCAAACCTAATTTGAATAAAACCTTTTGGCCAAAATAATATTTTGTAAAATATTATTAAGTCCTATTCAGATGGCATGATCATTGGGTAAGAATGGGTATCAAGGTAAAGAGTTTTGAGAGTAGGAAGTATTTTATGAATATAGAGCACGAGAAAGCAAACAAGCAATCAAGAATCAAGTCAAGCATCACAAGCACAGAAAAAGTTTTAATTGGCCCTAATTTTTTGAGTCATGAGAAATTAGTCATGATGCAAATCATAGGGTGTGACAGGCCCACCCCCCTTACAAGAATCTCATCCCCAAGATTCCTAGGCTAGGCGTGGGAAGGGCGCAGAAATACAGAGGTGAGGTAGTCTTCATGTTGTTTTTTTGCTCCAGCGTGGTTGTCCTTCTAGGTCTATAAATGCTTGATGATATGTCTTCGAGTGCATCGTTGACTTCATCTCAGGGTGAACAGAGTTTTGGCAAGGGCCTCGCTTGCATGTGTATCCCAAAGTCGAAATACTTGGCCAAGTGGTGTGTCTGTGTGCTGGTCCTGGGACTGCTCACATTGGTTAGTGACATCTAGATGTCTCTCATTAGAATAGAAGAGTCGAGTCTTGGTGTAGCTTCTCATTGACGGGGAAGTCCTTATCTTCCTTAAAGCAGGGGTCTTCACCCACAGGTGGTCTCCATTCTTGAGAGTGCTGAGGCGCGTCATCGTGGCTTTTTATCGAGATCTTCTACCTGAGTAAGTTGCCCAAGTAGGTTCTTCATACTTCTTCGGTCGTTATTATTCATTGTCGTGGACGGATGTTCTGGAGGGTCTTAGAGCGTTTGGTCTATTTTTCACTCCGTGGCAAGGTCTGCTGGGTCTTGCCCCTAAGACTGAGCTTAGAGACTTGGTGTCAAAACAGGTTCTACCATCTAGGAAGGTTACAATGGGGTTCTAGATAAGCTGGCTGTTCAGAGTACGGATCAGCCATCTAATCCCCAAGGTCTAAGTCCTAGCAAGCGGGCTGAACTACCTTCGATAGGTGGCTTACCATGGTCGAGTCACGGTTTATGCCCCAGATTGAACCAAAAAATGGGCTAGCAATGAGGTCATGACCATTGTTCTATTCCGTTCCAGGCATCTGAAGGGAGCAGGGATGTCATGCTCAACGTACACCATCAAACTGGTGGAGTAAGGTGGTGTCATCAACTCCTCAGTTCCATCTTGGTCAGGACCTGATAGATGACCATTTAAAGCGAGGGGATCTCTAATCCTCTTGATGTCCAAGGGCTTCATCGGGCATGAATGTAGATGCTTCTTGATATAGTCTGTTTAATGTTGCCGGCAGAGGAGTGGTGGTTGACTTATTTTGATTCTCCTTCGTTGTTGTCGTGGGTCTGCAATCATAGTAGTTCTTCATCTTGCTTGGGTAAGAAAGTCTTCTTCTATAGGGAGGGTGCTTCGCGAAGTCCAACTCCTTCAAGGTGGAACCCTATACTGGAGAGGCATGGTAATGGGTGTTCCTGGGGCTGGTTCAAACAGGACTAAGGTGTTCCTCCTCTTATTGGGTCATATGTATGTCATCCCGGAGGACAACAACCTATTTCCCAAGGTATCACATAAACACATTGCTCATGGGATAGGCGAGAGGAGCAGGCATTCATCTCAGATGGTCACTAGTATCTAGGGTTTGTAGTCCAACCTAATAGAGGTCTCCGTGGCCACCTTCCTTATGGAAAGGGTGGGTGGTGGTTACGATGGGGTATCGACCATAGTCCTTTGACTTAGAACCAGATCCTATAGTCTTATCCGACCATGGAATGGACTCGTAAAGCTTCGGGGTTCAAGGAGCTTAGGATGTGAGTGAATGTCTAACACCTTATCCTCGAGCACAGTTCTTAGATGCCAACAGTACAGTCAATTACTCCTAACAGAATTACTCTATATCCTCGAAGGTATCATCTGATATAAGTCAAATCAAATATTGCATATGCTACTCATATCTCCAAGGTTTTGATAGAAGGACTATGCCAAAAATTTCATATGCATACTATAGCTAACTCACATATATCCCTATATAAAAATCCTCAGGATTATTTACAAGCCTCTAAGCTTGATCATCACATTACTAATCCGAGTGTTCAGCTAATATCCAAGGTCTGAGAGGTCGCATCTATAAGGTAAAGAAACATGTAGTATACCAATCTGAGATCTTGTTTCCTTCCAACGAATCCAACTTAATTGATCCTCGAATATCATCCACTATTATATGAACTGTTGGAAATATGCCCTAGAGGCAATAAATAAAGTGTTTATTATTATATTTCCTTGTTCATGATAATCGTTTATTATCCATGCTATAGTTGTATTAATTGGAAACACGTTACATGTGTGGGTAAATAAACAACACTCTATCCCTAGTATGCCTCTAGTGAACTAGCTCGTTGATCAAAGATGGTCAAGTTTGCCTAACCATTGACATGTGATGTCATTTGATAACGGGATCACATCATTAGGAGAATGATGTGATGGAAAGGACCCAAACTACAAACGTAGCATATGATCGTGTCAGTTTATTGCTACTGTTTTCTGCATGTCAAGTATATGTTCCTATGACCATGAAATAATGGAACTCACGGACATCGTAGGAGTTCCTTGTGTGTATCAAACATTGCAACGTAACTAGGTGACTATAAAGGTGCTCTACAAGTATCTCCGAGGGTGTCTGTTGAGTTGGCATGGATCAAGACTGGGATTTGTTACTCCGTATAACGGAGAGGTATCTCAGGGCCCACTCGGTAATACAACATCACAATAAGCCTTGCAAGCAATGTGAATAAGTGTTAGTTGCAGGATCTTGTATTACGGAACGAGTAAAGAGACTTGCCGGTAACGAGGTTGAAATAGGTATGGAGATACCGACGATCGAATCTCGGGCAAGTGACATACCGAAGAACAAAGGGAACATCATACGGGATTAACTGAATCATTGACATAGAGGTTCGACCGACAAAGATCTTCATAGAATATGTAGGAACCAATATGGACATCCAGGTCCCGCTATTTTTTATTGACCATAGAGGTGTCTCGGTCATGTTTACATAGTTCTCGAACCCGCATGGTCTGCACACGTAAGGTTTGGTGACGTTTCGGTAGTATAGAGTTATGTATGGTGGTGACCGAATGTTTTTCGGAGTCCCGAATGAGATCCCGGACATCACGAGGAGCTCTGGAATGGTCCGGAGGTAAAGATTCATATATAGGAAGTCCTGTTTTGGTCGCCGGAAAAGTTTTGGGCTCAGCGGTAGTGTACCGGGAGTGCTGGTAGTGTACCGGGAGACCATCGGGAGGGATATTTCGACCCAAGAGGCTCCATGGGCTGTGGGAAAGTGTTTACCATCCCGTAGTGGGCTGGTGGAAGTCCCACACAAGGCCCATGCGGTTTGGGAAAAAGGCCTAAAGAGAAAAAGTGGAAAAAGGCAAAAATAGGGTGAATCCTAGTCCTACTAGGATTGGAGGTGGAGTCCACCTCCTCCACCTAGTTCGGACGACTCCTTGGAGGCTTGGACCTTGTGCCAAGCCTCCTCCTCTCTTCCTCTTATATATACTGGAGGTTTAAGGTTTTTGCACAGAATTTTCAGCCACGTGCTACCCGTTCCTCCAGTGCATAGTTTCTCCTCTAGATCGGTTTTCTGTAGTGCTTAGGCGAAGCCCTGCCGGAATATTGTTGGGGAACGTTGCATGGGAAACAAAAAATTTCCTACACACACGCAAGATCTATCCATGGTGATGAGCATCTACGAGAGGGAGAGTGGATCTACATACCCATGTAGATCGCTAAGCGGGAAGCGTTAAGAAACGCGGTTGGTGTAGTCGAACATCTTCGCGATCCAAATCGCCAAGCGTCCTGCGATCACATCACAATCCGTCCCACGATCCAATCACGATCCATCCCACGAACTCATCATGATCCGTCCCACGATCTCATCACGATCTGTCACGTGAACTCATCATGATCTGTCCTGTGAACTCATCACTTGATCACGATTATCCCGAACAAGGAAATATGATAATAACTAATTTATTGTTGCCTCTAGGGCATATTTCCAACAGTCAATAATCTAGTTCACATCACCATGTGATTTGCATTGTTATGAATCTAACACCCAATGAGTTCTGGGGTTCGATCATGCTTTGCATGTGAGAGAGGTCTTTATAGTCAATGGGTCTGCGACATTCAGATCCGTGTGTACTTTGCAAATCTGTATGCCAAACTGTAAATACCGCAACCACACTTGGTACTATTCCAAATGGCTGCTCCTACTATATGTATCCAGATTGCTACTATGAGTTATCCGGATTGGTGTTAAAGCTTGCATCGACGTAACTCTTTACGACGAACTCTTTATCACCTCCATATTCAAGAAACATCTCCTTAGTTTTTAGTTACTAAGGATAATCTTGACCGCTGTCTAGTGATCCACTCCTGGATTACTCTTGTACCCCTTGACGGACTCATGGCAAGGCACACAAATGTGCGGTACACAGCATGGCATACTATACAGAGCCTATGGCTAAGGCATAGGGGACGACATTCGTCCTTTCTCTTTCTCCTGCCATGGTCGAGCTTTGAGTCTCACTCAACTTCATACCTTACAAAGCAGGCGAGAACACTTCTCTCTGACTAATCCATTTTGCACTCTTTCAAAATCTTGTCAAGGTATGTACTCATTGAAAGTCTTATCAAACATCTTGATCTATATTTATAGATCTTGATGCTCAACAATTAGGTAGCTTTATCCAGGTCTTCCTTCGAAAAACTCTTTTCAAACAACCATTTATGCTCTCCAAAAATTCTACATCATTTTTGAATAGCAATGTGTCATCCACATATACTTATCAGAAACTCTATAGTGCTCCCACTCACTTTATTGCAAATACAAGTTCTCGTAAACTTTGTATAGACTCAAAAACTTCGATCACCTCATCAAAGTGTATATTCCAACTCCGAGATGCATTCTTCAGTTCATAGAAGAATCACTAAAGCTCGCACACCTTTTAGCATCCTTAGGACTTACAAAACCTTCTGGTTGTATCTCATACAACCTTTCCTTAAGGAAGGAAACGATGTTTTGGCATCCATCTGCCAGATTTCATAATTGAAAACTGCAGCAACTCCTAACATAATTCCAACAGACTTTAGCATTGCTACGAGTGAGAAAGTCTCATCGCAGTCAACTCCTTGAACTTGTCATAAAATACTTTGCAACAAGTCGAGCTTTACAAATGGTAACATTTACCATCAGCGTCTGTCTTCATTTTAAAGATCCATTTGTACTTAACGACCTGCCGTCCAACGAGCAAGTCCACCAAAGTCTATACTTGATTTTCATACATGGATCCTTTCTCGGATTTCATGGCCTCTAACCATTTGTTGGTTTTCGGGCCCATCATCGCTTCTCCATAGTTCGTAGGTTCATCGTTGTCCAACAACATGACGTCCAGGACAGGGTTATCGTACTGCTCAGTAGCAGTACACGTCCTTGTCGACCTACGAAGTTCGATAGTAACTTGATCTGAAGCTTCATGATCATCATCATTAACTTCCTCTTCAACTGACGTAGGCTTCACAGAAACATCTTTCTGTGCTGTGCCACTTTCTGGTTGAAGTAAAGGTTCAATAACCTCATCAAGTTCTATTTTCCTTGGAGGTCGATAGTAACTTGATCCGAAGCTTCATGATCATCATCATTAACTTCCTCTTCAACTAACGTAGGCTTCACAGAAACATCTTTCTGCGCTGCGCTACTTTCTTGTTGAAGCAGAGGTTCAATAACCTCATCAAGTTCTATCCTCCTCCCACTCAATACTTTCAAGAGAAACCCTTTCTCGAGAAAGGACCCAGTTTTTAGCAACAAACATTTTATGCTTGGATCTGAGATAGAGGATTCACCCAACTGTTCTTTAGGGTATTCTATGAATATGCATTTGTCCGCTTTGGGTTCGATCTCATTAGGTGAAAACATTTTCCTATACAAGCGTCACAGCCCCAAACATTAAGAAATGACAACTTAGGTTTCCATCAAACCATAGTTCACACGGTGTCATCTCAACGGATTTAGATGGTGCCCTATTTAAAGTGAATGTAGTTGTCTCTAATGCATAACCCCAAAATTATAGTAACAAAACAATAATAGACATCATAGCACGCACCATATCCAATAGAGCACGACTATGACGTTCGGACACACCATCACACTATGGTGTTCCAGGTGGCGTGAGTTGTGAAACAACTTTCACATTGTCTAAAGTTGCATGCCAAATTCGTAACTCAGATATTCACCTCCACGATCATATCGCAAACATTTTTATCTTCTTGTCACGATGATCTTAAACTTCACTCTGAATTTGCTTGAACCTTTCAAACGATTCAGACTTGTGTTTCATTAAGTAAATATACACTATATCTACTCACATCATCAGTGAAGGTAAGAAAATAATGATATCCACCGCACGCTACAAGACTCATTGGATTGCATACATCAACATGTATCATTTCCAATAAATCACTTGCCCACTCCATCAAACCAGAAAATGGGGTCCTTTGGTCATCTTGCCCAAGAGGCATGGTTCGCATGTCTCAACCGATTCGAAATCGAATGAGTCCAAAGATCCATCAGCATGGAGTTTCTTCATGCGTTTTATACCGATATGACATTTAGCGGCAGTGCCACAAGTATGTGGTACTATCATTATTAACTTTGCATCTTTTGGCATCAATGTTATGAACATGTGTATTACTACGATCAAGATTCAACAAACCATTCTCACTGGGTGCATGACCATTGAAGGTATTATTCATGTAAACAAAATAACCATTATTCTCTAACTTAAATGAATAACCGTGTTGCAATAAACATGATCTAATCACGTTCATGCTCAACGCAAAACACCAAATAACACTTATTTAGGTTTCTTACTAATCCCGAAGGTAGAGAGAGCGTGCGATGTTGATCACATCAACCTTGGAAACATTTCCAACACACATCGTCACCTCACACTTAGCTAGTTCTCCGTTTATTTCGTAGCTTTTATTTCGAGTTACTAACATTTAGCAACCGAACCGGTATCCAATACCCAAGTGCTACTATGAGTACAAGCAAGGTACGCATCAATAACACGTATATCAAATATACTTCTGTCGACATAGCCAACCTTCTTATCTAGCAAGTATCTAGGGTTATTCCGCTTCAGCGACCTCTCTCCTCATAATTGAAGCACTTAGTCTCGGGTTTTGGGTTCAACTTTGGGTTGCTTCACTGGAGCAGCAACTGACTTGCCATCCATGAAGTTTCCAACCTTGCCCTTGCCCTTCTCGAAACTAGTGGTTATACTAAGCATCAACACTTGATGCTCCTTCTTGATTTCTACCTTCGCGGTGTCAAGGATTGCGAACAGCTCAGGGATCATTAATTCTATCCCTGGCATTTTATAGTTCATCACCAAGTTCTAGTAGCTTAGTGAAAGTGACTTGGAGAACTATATCAATCACTATCTTATCTGGAAGATGAACTCCCACTCGATTCAAGCAATTGTAGCACGCAGAAAATCTGAGCACGTGCTCAACGATTGAGCTATTCTCATTCATCTTGCAGGCAAAGAATCTTGTTGGAGATCTCATATCTCGCAACACGGGCACGAGCCTGAGATCCTAATTTCAGCTCTTAGAACATCTCATGTGTTCCGTGACGTTCAAAACGTTTCGAAGCCTCAATTCTAAGCCGTAATGCATGCCACACTAAACTATCAAGTATTCATCAACACGTACCTGTCAGATGTTCACAACATCTATAGACGACGCTAGAGGGGTTGGCGCACCGAGCGGTGCATTAAGGACATAAGCCTTCTGTGCAACAACGAGGAAAATCCTCAGATCACGGAGCCAATCCGCATTATTGCTACCATCATCTTTCAACTCTATTTCTCTAGGAACATATAAAAATTCAAGGGAGCTATAGCGCGAGCAAGTAATCTACAACATAATTTGCAAAGACACTACTGACTATGTTCATGATAATGAGTTCAATTAATCATATTACTTAAGAACTCCCACTCAAATTGACATCCCTCCGGTCATCCGAGTGATACATGATCCAAATTCACCAACTCAAGTCCGATCATCACGTGAGTTGAGGTGGTTACAATGGTGAACATCATCATGTTGGTCATATCTACTATATAACTCATGTTTGACCTTTCGGTCTCTTGTGTTCCGAGGCCATGTTTGTACATGCTAGGCTCGTCAATTTTAACCCGAGTGTTCTGCGCGTGCAACACTGGCTTGCACCCGTTGTATGTGAACGTAGAGTCTATCACACCCGATCATCACGTGGTGTCTCAACATGACGAACTTTCGCAACGGTGTACACTTGGGGAGAACACAATTTATCTTGAAATTTAAGTGAGGGATCATCTTATAATTCTACCGTCATACTAAGCAAAACAAGGTGCATAAAAGGATTAACATCACATGCAATTCATAAGTGACGTGATATGGCCATGAACTTGTGCTTTAGATCTCCATATTGAAAGCACCGGCATGATCTCCATCGTCACTGGCACGACACCATGATCTCCATCATCTTGATCTCCATCAACGTGTCGCCATCGGGGTTGTCACGCCCTGCATGCTTCTACTACTATTGCTACCGTTTAGCAATAAAGTAAAGCATTACATAGCGCTTAATGATTGACACGCAGGTCATACAATAATTAAAGACAACCCTATGGCTCCTGCCGATTGCCGTACTCATCGACATGCAAGTCGTGAAATTCTATACATCACATGATCATCTCATACATCACATATATCACATCATGTAGTTGGCCATATCAGATCACAACGTAACCTGCAAAAACAAGTTAGACATCCTCTAATTGTTGTTGCATGTTTTATGTGGCTGCTATGGGTATCTAGCAAGAACAATTCTCATCTACGCAAAAACCACAACGGTGATACACGAGTTTATTTTCAACCTTCTCAAGGACCGCCTTTGTCGAATCCGATCCAACTAAAGTGAGAGAAACTTCCACCCGCAAGCCATCTAGGCAACAAGTTGCGTAGAGGGAACCGGTCTCTCGTAAGTGTACGAGTAATGTTGGTCCGGACCGCTTCATGTCACAATACCGTTGAACCAAAATCCGACCAAGGGAGGAAGCAATCTAAGCATCAAGGCCCACAAAACTTTTGTGTTCTACTCGAGATCTCATCTACACATAGACCTAGCTCTGATACCACTGTTGGGGAACGTTGCATGGGAAACAAAAAATTTCCTACACACACGCAAGATCTATCCATGGTGATGAGCATCTACGAGAGGGAGAGTGGATCTACATACCCTTGTAGATCGCTAAGCGGGAAGCGTTAAGAAACGCGGTTGGTGTAGTTGAACATCTTCATGATCCAAATCGCCGAGTGTCCCGCGATCACACACGATCAATCCCCGTGATCCAATCATGATCCGTCCCGCGAACTCATCATGATCCGTCCCATGATCTCATCACGATCCATCATGTCAACTCATCACGATCCGTCCCGTGAACTCATCACAAACCATCTCGTGATCTTGATCACGGTCCTTCGGATCTAGCGCCGAACGGACGACACCTCCGCGTTCAGCACACGTGCAGCTTGATGACGATCTCCACCGTCTTGATCCAGCAAGATGAAGTGGAGAGGAATAAGAGTTCATGGACAGCATGACGGCGCTCCGGCGATGGTGGTGGAGCAATTCCGGCAGGGCTTCGCCTAAGTAGTGCGGAAATCCGATCTAGAGGAGCACCGGTGGAACGGGTAGAACGTGGCCGTAAAATCAAGTGCAAAACACCCAATACCTCTAGTATATATAAGAGGGAGGGAGGAGGAGGGATGGCGCACAAGGAAGCCTTGCCTTGCCTCTTGCGCAAGGAGGAGAGGAGGAATCCTCCTCCAATCCTTTTACGACTAGGATTCCTCCTTTCCTACTTGGAATCTCTTTCCACCTTGGCCTTTTTTCTCTCTTTCCCAAGTCCAGCCGCATGGGACTCTTAGAGGATTTCCACCAGCCCACTAAGGGCTGGTTTCCACCCTCCCACATCCCATGTAGCCTCTTGGGTCGAAATACCTCTCCCGATGGTCTCCTGGTACACTACCGATACTCCCGGTACACTACCGACGAGCCCAAAACTTTTCCGGCGACCAAAATAGGACTTCCTATATATGAATCTTTACCTCCAGACCATTAAGGAGCTCCTCGCGATGTCCGAGATCTCATACGGGACTCCGAACAACCTTCGGTCACCACCATACATAACTCTATACTACCGAAACGTCACCAAACGTTAAGTGTGCAGACCCTGCGGGTTCGAGAACTATGTAGACATGACCGAGACACCTCTACGGTCAATAACCAATGGCGGGACCTGAATGTCCACATTGGTTCCTACATATTCTACGAAGATCTTTATCGGTCGAACCTCTATGTCAAGGATTCAGTTAATCCCGTATGATGTTCCCTTTGTTCTTCGGTATGTTACTTGCCCGAGATTCGATCGTCGGTATCTCCATACCTAGTCCAACCTCGTTACCGGCAAGTCTTTTTACTCATTATGTAATACAAGATCCCATGACTAACACTTAGTCACATTGCTTGCATGGCTTATTGGGATGTTGTATTATCGAGTGGGCCCTGAGATACCTCTCCGTTACACGGAGTAACAAATCCCAGTATTGATCCATGCCAACTCAACAGACACCCTCAGAGATACCTATAGAGCACCTTTATAGTCACCCAGTAACGTTGCGACATTTGATACACACAAGGTACTCCTCCAATGTCAGTGAGTTGCATGATCTCATGGTCATAGGAACACATACTTTGACATGTAGAAAACAGTAGCAATAAACTGACACGATCATATGCTACGTTTGTAGTTTGGGTCTTGTCCATCACATCATTCTCCTAATGATGTGATCCCGTTATCAAAGGACATCACATGTCAATGGCTAGGAAACCTTGACCATCTTTGATCAACGAGCTAGTTCACTAGAGGCATACTAGGTATAGAGTGTTGTCTATTTACCCCCACATGTAATGTGTTTCCATTCAATACAATTATAGCATGGATAATAAACGATTATCACGAATAAGGAAATATGATAATAACTAATTTATTATTGCCTCTAGGGCATATTTCCAACAAATTGCTCCACCACCATCGCCGGAGCACCGTCACGCTGCCGGAGAACTCTTCCTCCTCTCCGCTCCGTCTTGCTGGATCAAGACGGCGGAGATCGTCATCAAGCTGCACGTGTGCTGAACACGGAGGTTCCATTCGTTCGGCGCTAGATCGGAAGGATCATGATCAAGTTCGTGGGACGGATCGTGATCAAGGTCGTGGGACGGATCGTGATTGGATCATGGGACGCATGGCGATTTGGATCGCGAAGATGTTCGACTACACCAACCGCGTTTCTTAACGCTCCCTGCTTAGCGATCTACAAGGGTATGTAGACCCACTCTCCCTCTCGTAGATGCTCATCACCACGGATAGATCTGCATGTCCGTAGGAAATTTTTTGTTTCCCATGCAACGTTCCCCAATAGTGGCATCATGAGCTAGGTCTATGTGTAGATGATATCTCGAGTAGAACACAAAAGGTTTGTGGGCGTTGACGCTTAGATTGCTTCCTCCCTTGGTTGGATTTTGGTTCAGCGGTATTGTGAGATGAAGCGGCCCGGACCAACATTACTCATACGCTCACGAGAGACCGGTTCCCTCAACCGCAACTTGTTTCATAGATGGCTTGCGGGTGCCAGTTTCTCTCACTTTAGCTGGATCGGATTCGAGAAAGGCAGTCCTTGAGAAGGTTGAAAAGCAACTAGTGTATCACCGTTGTGGTTTTTGCGTAGAGGAGAATTGTTCTTGCTAGATACCCGTAGCAGCCACGTAAAATATGCAACACCAATTAGAGGATGTCTAACTTGTTTTTGCAGGGTATGTTGTGATGTGATATGGCCAATTACATGATGTGATATATGTGATGTATGAGATGATCATGTGATGTATATATTATCACGACGTGCATGTCGATGAGTACGGCAACCGGCAGGAGCCATAGGGTTGTCTTTAATTATTGTATGACCTGCGTGTCAATCATTAAGCGCTATGTAATGCTTTACTTTATCGCCAAATGGTAGCAATAGTAGTAGAAGCATGTTGGGCTCAACAACCCTGATGGAGACACGTTGATGGAGATCAAGATGATGAAGATCATGGTGTCATGCCGGTGATGATGGAGATCATGCCGGTGCTTTCTTGATGGAGATCAAAAGCACAAGTTCATGGGCATATCATGTCACTTATGAATTGCATGTGATGTTAATCCTTTTATGCACCTTGTTTTGCTTAGGACGATGGTAGCATTATAAGGTGATCCCTCACTTAAATTTCAAGATGAATTGTGTTCTCCCCGAGTGTGCACCATTGCGAAAGTTTGTCGTGTCGAGACACCACGTGATGATCTAGTGTGATAGACTCGATGTTCACATACAACGGGTGCAAGCCAGTGTTGCACACGTAGAACACTCGGGTTAAACTTGACGAGCCTAGCTTGTAAAGACATGGCCTCGGAACACAAGAGACCGAAAGGTCGAACATGAGTCATATAGTAGATATGATCAACATAATGATGTTCACCATTGAAGCCACCTCAACTCACGTGATGATCGGACTTGAGTTGGTGGATTTGGATCATGTGACACTCAGATGGCCTGAGGGATGTCGATTTGAGTGGGAGCTTTAGTAATTTAATTAACTAAACTCATTATCTTGAACAATAGTCTAAGTAAACTTTGCATATTTATGTTGTAGATCAATGGCTCGCGCAGTAGCACCCCTGAATTTTAATGCGTTCCTAGAGAAAGCTAAGTTGAAACATGATGGAAGTAACTTTGTTTACTGGGCCCGTAATCTGAGGATTATCCTCACGGCTTCCCAGAAATCATATGTCCTTGATGCAGAGCTTGGTGACCAACCAGAAGATATGACCTCCGAAGACGTTAAGAACGCTTGGGAGGCATGTACTCGAAATTACTCAATAGTTCAGTGTGCAATATTGTATGGCTTAGTACCAGGACTTCAAAGACGTTTTGAATGGCATGGAGCATATGAGATGTTCGAGGAGTTGAAGTTTATCTTTTAGAAGAATGCCCGGATTCAGAGGTATGAAACCTCCGATAAGTTCTATGCTTGCAAGATGGAGGAGAACGGGTCTATTAGTGAACATATACTCAGAATGTCTAGGTATTCAACTCGTCTAGCAGAGTTGGGAATTGCCCTTCCGCCAGAGGCGATCACTGACAGAGTTCTTCAATCACTGCCACCTAGTTACAAGAGCTTTGTGATGAACTATAACATGCACGAGATGAACAAGTCAGTCGCTGAGTTGTTTGCGATGCTAAAAGTCCCTGAGTCTGAAATCCAGAAAGAACATCAAGTGTTGATGGTTAATAAAACCACTAGTTTCAAGAAAAATGGCAAGGTCAAGGGCAAGGGCAAGAAGGGTAAAACCAAGAAGGATGGCAAAGCAGTTGCTACTCCTGTAAAGAAGCCCAAGCATGGACCCAAGCCAGAAACTGAGTGCTTTCATTGCAAGGGAACTGGTCACTGGAAGCGGAACTGCCCCAAGTACCTGGCTGACAAGAAGGCGGCCAACGACAAACAAGGTATATATGATATACATGTTATTGATGTGTACCTTACTAGCTCTCGTAGTAGTGCCTGGGTACTTGATACCGGTTCGGTTGCTCACATTTGCAACTCAAAGCAGGAACTACGGAATAAACGAAGGCTGGCAAAGGACGAAGTGACGATGCATGTGGGAAATGGTTCCAAGGTTGATGTGATCGCCGTCGGCACGCTCTCTCTTCAATTAGCATCGGGATTAGTGATGAACCTGAATAATAATTATTTAGTGCCTGTGTTAAGCGTGAACATTATATATGGATCTTGTTTATTGCGAGACGGTTACTCATTTAAATCAGAGAATAAAGGTTGTTCTATTTATATGAGTAATATCTTTTATGGCCATGCACCTTATGTTAGGGGTTTATTCCTATTGAATCTTGATAGTGATAACACACATGTTCATAACATTGATGCCAAAAGATGTAGAGTTGATAATGATAATACCACTTTCTTGTGGCACTGCTGTTTAGGTCATATTGGTGTAAAACGCATGAGGAAGCTCCATGCTGATGGACTTTTGGAGTCACTTGATTTTGAATCACTTGACACATGTGAACCATGCCTCATGGGCAAGATGACTAAAACGCCGTTCTCTGGAACAATGGAATAGGCGAGTGACTTATTGGAAATCATATATACTGATGTGTGCGGTCCAATGAATGTTACAGTGCGTGGTGGATATCGTTATTTTCTGACCTTCATTGATGACTTAAGTAGATATGGGTATATTTACTTAATGAAACACAAGTCTCAAACCTTCGAAAAATTCAAGCAATTTTAGAGTGAAGTTGAGAATCATCATAACAAGAAGATTAAGTTCCTGCAATCTGATCGAGGAGGTGAATATCTGAGTTATGAGTTTGGCAGTCACTTAAGATAGTGTGGTATTGTTTCACAGTTGACACCGCCCGGAACACCACAGCGTAATGGTGTGTCCGAACGTTGTAATCGAACCTTATTAGATATGGTGCATTCTATGATGTCTCTTGCTGATTTGCCACTATCGTTTTGGAGTTATGCATTAGAGACAGCTGCATTCACTTTAAATAGGGCACCATCAAAATCCGTTGAGACGACGCCATATGAACTGTGGTTTAGCAAGAGGCAAAAGTTGTCGTTTCTTAAAGTTTGGGGATGTGATGCTTATGTCAAAAAGCTTCAGGCTGAAAAGCTGGAACCCAAAGCGGAAATTGCGTCTGCATAGGATACCCGAAAGAGACAGTCTGGTATACCTTCTATCTCAGATCCGAAGGCAAAGTGTTTGTCGCTAAGAACGGGACATTTCTTGAGAAAGAGTTTCTCTCGAAAGAATTGAGTGGGAGGAAAATAGAGTTTGATGAGGTTATTAAACCTTTACTTCAACCAGAAAGTAGCATAGCGCAGAAAGATGTTTCTGTGGAAACTACGACGGTACAAGAGGAAGTTAATGATGATGATCATGAAGCTTTGGATCAAGCTACTATTGAACCTCGTAGGTCGACAAGGCCACGTACTACTTCTGAGTGGTACGACAACCCTGTCTTGGAGGTCATGTTGTTGGACAACAATGAACCTACGAGCTATGGAGGAGCAGTGATAGGCCTGGATTCCGAGAAATGGTTAGATGCCATGAAATCCGAGATGGGATCCATGGATGAAAACAAAGTGTGGACTTTGGAAGTATTACCTGAAGGGCGAAAGGCCATTCAGAACAAATGGATCTTTAAGAAGAAGACAGACGCAGACGGTAATGTCACCGTCTATAAAGCTCGACTTGTGGCAAAGGGTTTTTCACAAGTTCAAGGAGTTGACTACGATGAGACCTTCTCACCCGTAGCGATGCTTAAGTTTGTCAGAATCATGTTGGAAATAGCTAGTTATTTTGACTATGAAATTTGGCAGATAGATGTCAAAACAACGTTCCTGGATGGTTTCCTTGAGGAAGAGTTGTATATGATGCAATCAGAAGTTTTTGTTGATCCAGAGAATGCTGACAAAGTTTGCAAACTCCAGCGATCCATTTATGGACTGGTGCAAGCATCTCAGAGTTGGAGTAAGCGTTTTGATGAGGTGATCAAAGCGTTTGAGTTTATACAAGTTTATGGAGAAGCTTGTATTTACAAGAAAGTGAGTGGGAGCTCTATAGTGTTTCTAATATTATATGTGGATGACATATTGCTGATTGGAAACAATATAGAAATGCTGGAAAGTGTGAAGGAATATTTGAACAAGAGTTTTTCAATGAAGGACCTTCGAGAAGCTGCTTTCATATTAGGCATTAAGATCTATAGAGATAGATCGAGACGCTTAATAGCACTTTCACAGAGTACATACCTTGACAAAGTTTTGAAGAAGTTCAAAATGGATCAGTCCAAGTAGGGGTTCTTGCCTGTGTTACAAGGTGTGAAGTTGAGTAAAGACTCAATGCCCAATGACTGCATAAGATAGAGAAAAGATGAGTGTCATCCCCTATGCTTCAGCCATAGGCTCTATCATGTATGCAATGCTGTGCACAAGCCCGGATGTCAGCCTTGCCATAAGTATGGCCAGAAGGTTTCAAAGTGATCCTGGAATGGCACACTGGGCAGCAGTTAAGAATATCCTTAAGTACTTGAAAAGGACTAAGGAAATGTTTCTCGTTTATGGAGGTGATGAAGAGCTTGTCGTAAAGGGTTACGTAGATGCAAGCTTTGACACCGATCCGGATGACTCTAAGTCACAAACCGGATACGTATTTATTCTTAACGGGGGAGCGGTAAGATGGTGCAGTTCCAAGCAAAGCATGGTAGCCGATTCTACATGTGAAGCAGAGTACATCGCAGCCTCGGAGGCGGCGAAGGAAGGTGTCTGGATGAAGCAGTTCATGACAGATCTTGGAGTAGTGCCCAGTGCACTGAATCCAATGAACCTGTTCTGTGGCAACACTGGTGCCATTGCTCTGCCAAGGAACCAAGGTTTCACAAGAGGACCAGACACATAAAGCGATGCTTCAACTCCATCCACGATTACATCGAGGAGAAGGACATAAATATTTGCAAAGTGCAAACGGATCTGAATGTTGCAGACCCGTTGACTAAACCTCTTCCAAGGGCTAAACATGATCAACACCAGAACTGCGTGGGTGTTCGATTCATTACAATGTAAATCACATAGTGATGTGATGTAGATTATTGACTCTAGTGCAAGTGGGAGACTGTTGGAAATATGCCCTGGAGGCAATAAATAAAGTATTTATTATTATATTTCCTTGTTCATGATAATCGCTTATTATCCATGCTATACTTGTATTAATTAGAAACACATTACATGTGTGGGTAAATAAACAACACTCTGTCCCTAGTATGCCTCTAGTGAACTAGCTCGTTGTTCAGAGATGGTCAAGCTTTCCTAACCATTGACATGTGATGTCATTTGATAATGGGATCACATCATTAGAAGAATGATGTGATGGAAAAGACACAAACTACAAACGTAGCATATGATCGTGTCAGTTTATTGCTACTCTTTTCTGCATATCAAGTATATGTTCCTATGACCATGAGATCATGCAACTCACGGACATTGGAGGAGTGCCTTGTGTGTATCAAATGTCGCAACGTAACTGGGTGACTATAAAGGTGCTCTACAGGTATCTCCGAGGGTGTCTGTTGAGTTGGCATGGATAAAGACTGGGATTTGTTACTCCGTATGACGGAGAGGTATCTCGGGGCCCACTCGGTAATACAACATCACAATAAGCCTTGCAAGCAATGTGACTAAGTGTTAATTGCGGGATCTTGTCTTACGGAACGAGTAAAGAGACTTGCCGGTAACCAGGTTGAACTAGGTATGGAGATTACGACGATCGAATCTCGGGCAAGTAACATACCGAAGAACAAAGGGAACATCATATGGGATTAACTGAATCCTTGACATAGAGGTTCGACCGATAAAGATCTTCATAGAATATGTAGCAACCAATATAGGCATCCAGGTCCGCTATTGGTTATTGACCGTAGAGGTGTCTCGGTCATGTCTAAATAGTTCTTGAACCCGCAGGGTCTGCACACTTAAGGTTTGGTGATGTTTCGGTAGTATAGAGTTATGTATGGTGGTGACCGAATGTTTCTCCGAGTCCCGGATGAGATCCTGGACGTCACGAGGACCTCCAGAATGGTCTGGAGGTAAAGATTCATATATAGGAAGTCCTGTTTTGGTCGCCGGAAAAGTTTCGGGCTCATCGGTAGTGTACCGGGAGTGCCGGTAGTGTACCAGGAGACCATCGGGAGGGGTATTTGGACCCAAGAGGCTCCATGGGCTGTGGGAGAGTGCTTACCAGCCCTTAATGGGCTGGTGGAAGTCCCACACAAGGCCCATGTGGTTTGGGGAAAAAGCCTAAAGAGAAAAAGTGGAAAAAGGCAAAAATAGGGTGAATCCTAGTCCTACTAGGATTGGAGGTGGAGTCCACCTCCTCCACCTGGTTCGGCCGACTCCTTGGAGGCTTGGCCCTTGTGCCAAGCCTCCTCCTCTCTTCCTCTTTTATATACTGGAGGTTTTAGGGTTTTTGCATAGAATTTTCAGCCACGTGCTGCCCCGTTCCTCTAGTGCATAGTTTCTCCTCTAGATCGGTTTTCTACAGTGCTTAGGCGAAGCCCTGCCGGAATAGCTCCACCACCATCGCCGGAGTGCCGTCATGCTGCTGGAGAACTCTTCCTCCTCTCCGCTCCCTCTTGCTAGATCAAGACGGCAGAGATCGTCATCAAGTTGCATGTGTGCTAAACACGGAGGTGCCGTCCGTTCGGCGCTAGATCGGAAGGATCATGATCAAGTTCGTGGGACGGATCGTGATCAAGTTCATGGGACATATCGTGATTGGATCATGGGACGTATCATGATTGGATCACGGGACGGATCGTGATTGGATCGCGGGATGCACGACGATTTGTATGGCGAAGACGTTCGACTACACCAACCGCGTTTCTTAACGCTTCCCGCTTAGCGATCTACAAGGGTACGTAGATCCACTCTCCCTCTCGTAGATGGTCATCACCATGGATAGATCTACGTGTGCGTAGGAAAATTTTTGTTTCCCATGCAACGTTCCCCAACATCCATTACTGCTACAAATCCATCGTTGATGGTGTCCAACATAATCTCCTCAAGTTCACGTAATCCACATATCATTGCAAGGACTATTATCTCAGTATATCCATGAACTTCCAATCTCATGGCCAACTAAACTCCAAGGTCGAGCTTATATAGATCCCTAAATTATCCCTAACATCATCCGATTCCTTCTACTATCATCCATCGAGAAGCATGGTATTATGATCAAGATCATTGGACTAAATACAAATTACTCCGAACTATGTGGTTTAATAGATCTAGAGAACCTGGTACGATTACCTATTTAAATCCAAGTTTTACATCTAGTTAGAGCTTCCTACTACTTACTACAGTCACTATCGTATCATCATCAATCCAATATCAGCATTACTTGCCAAAGTCAAGTCATATATCCACCAAGAATTCCAGCTTGTGACCATGTTTGTCCTACTAATCCAATTTACTCAAGGGACGAGTAAGTTATGCTACTCTATCAATCTTGATCCACCAAGCTCATCTACAAACATTAAGCCTCGTGATCTACCCAAGGGTCTCAACCGCCTCCTTAAGACATCTATTATGGCTAAATCAAATCACTGTCAGCAAATAGTATATCCTCAGAGTGATCCTTCCTATGGCATCAAGGTTCTTGTGCTAGAGTAAGAATGAAGGATGTTTGTTCACTATGATCACTAGTTCCATAATAAACCCAGTGCTAGGCAGGGGTTATTAAAGCTCAATAAGTGCTCTGCCAATTCCGTGTATTAAACATGTGATTCAGAGACTTGTGCTAGGGAGCTTGTGAGGTATAGGTTAGGCAAGGGAGTGGTTTCCAATCTTGAGGGAGAAGCATAACTCTGCGGGGTTGCGTCTTGGTTAGTTTGTTGTAGTAAAAGTCCTCGATGTCGGTTGCTTGTCGAGGTGGATCCTTGGTGCATCCGGTCTTGCTGGTCTTCAGTTGACGAGTGGGGGAAGAGGGAACGTATCATAGAGGAGAATGCCTAAGGGGGTGGCATAGTGCAAGTCCAATCAAGAAAGTGTCAAAAAGGCTAAACACAACATCATGGTAAGGTAGGAGATAAAGTTGTGCACTTGTTGCCTAGGGCAAAAGTGTAACTTACACCAAAGCACAAACAACCAAAACAAGCAACACACATCATGGTTCCATTCGAACCATCATACGGACTCCAGTTCGCATGGGGGACACACGACCTATCCTACCCTAGGGGTTCTCGGACTCAGTAGTCGTGCTTGCTTCGTGTCTTGGAGATGAGTCCGCTTAGCCTTCTAGGTCTTCCTCGGGTGTTGCTATGTCTTTGGTTGTTGTTCATCAAAATGATCCTGGTTGCGCCTGAAGAGTCCTTGACGACTTCGGGTCTGTTGAGTTGACGATGAAGGTGAATCTTCACGACTTTTGTTTAAATGGTCTTCTGGTGTCCTTGTGTTCGTGACAATGCCTTCTTGTCTTCTGAGGCATCGAGCATTCCAGGTAGGCAACCTGTTATGCAATGACATTAACAAGGCATGGTAGGGTTGTATCCTATCGGTCTCGTTGACGATATCATCGGCAACAAGGGCGGGGGATGATGAGGACCGTTCTCCTGCTCACTATAGTGAGGCGGACCAAATGGCAAGGTTCTCATTCACCGGTGGTTGCCGACACAACAACGAAAAGGACTTGATTACTCTATTTGTGATGCATATCTTGACATTGTAGGTCTTGTGCCCTGGTCTTCGAAGGCTAGCGTGGCATCATCCTGGGGCTGTATCGAGGGTGCCACCATCATCGAAGTCTTGACATCCTCATCCGTCGGCAAGGTATCTTCTACTAGTAGCTCCTTGTATAGTGTTGCCAACTTGGGTCCAATATATCTCGGCAATCATCTGGCTAGGTGGCTTCCTTCCAAGTCACCCACGAGGATTTCAAGGAATCCCGTGGTCAGGGGCACAAGGTTAGTAGCGACCATTTGCGGGGTTTGCAAAAACAGACGAGGAGAGCTAAGAGAAAAGTGGTGGAAGTGATAAGGCAAAAACCTTGCTTCCCTTGGAAATTTAGGAGAGGCAAAATATATAGAGGCCTTGTAAGTGATTTTAAAGAGTCTGGAGAAGTAGTTTTGTCCTAACTAACGTCCATGCTAACTAAGGGCTTCCTACAGTCAACCTGGCTCTCATACCAGCTCTATGGGGACCCCGACTAATAAGTCGTGATCACCGAATGTACGTGCACAGTGATCCCAGAGATCAATGCTCACTAAACACATAGAAACTGAATAACAAGAGTATTACATCCATTACATACCGGTTTACTCAAATATGGCCTTTATGGCCAAGTCATCATATGATTGCAACGGAAATCTTCCATGATAGCGTGAACCCATTGCCATCTGCCTTAACCCTACAGGCAGTCTGACTAGGAAGCATCCTAGCTCGCAGGTCCGTTACCAAGGTAATCTTCATCATCACATGATTTTTCATGCCTGGCCAATAAAATAACCAGTGGCAAGCCAATGAGTACTTTGAATGTACTCGCTAGAAACCCATATTTGGAACAAGCCAATAACAATGCATGATGTAGCACTAATAGGTAAGTTTTGCAGAAAGCTAGTTTTGAGTGCAATGACATGATCAAATAACTTAAGTAAGAACGCATCAACCATGGATAGGTGTTCATAAGAACACGTCACAGCCATCATCATAAGTAGGGAGTTGGACGTCTCATGTTCAACCATCACACCAAGTCCTCAGACTTGTCTCATGTACCGTCTGAACATCTCAAGGTCAGTCATCATGCCAAGTCAACTGACTCAACTTAGGTATCATCCTTTTCACCACACACACACACCAAGTTTGCAAAAACATCTGGACGTAGCACAAGAGCGGTCATCCAACTGTCCTTGACCGTGGAGCCGGCTATTCGAATAGTTTTACACTCTCCAGAGGTTGCACACTTTACCCACAAGAATCAGGGAACTTCCGTGTCATCCACGACTCGCGGTATTTAACATACCCGAGGTAAGCACCCGAAAAATGCCTTTACGATGGTGATACTAAAAAAAAGTCCACTCGTTGGTTCCATCCCTCATGATATACATCACTCGTATCATCCATGAGGGCACGCAATGGTGTGCCCGGTGCCTGTAAATACAGCGCATGACCTTCCACTAAGGGACGACCCCATCTCAAGAGTGACCGCTTCACTCTTGCCACTAGTAATGCAGGCTCCTTTCTAGCACAATCCATAGTAATCAACAAATCCCCGTCCCATAAGGGGTATCGTGGTGATACATGTAAGGTTGGAATAACGGTCGCAACTTACACCAATCTGTTTTCGAAAACCACACACACTCACTTGCTCCGATACACCACTTCTTTCTCAAGTGGTTACCTAGCTCATCATCATCTTCCTCGGGCATTAGTGGCACCCAATGGGGTTTTCGAAAAGTCTTTGAAATCATTTCTTCCTTTCCATCACTATGCATAAGTCCCCAACCGACTTGCGTAGCATCTACTAGCATCATAACTACACCCACCCGCATGACCCTCATAAGGTGGTAGGGTTATGCATGATGCATGTGTCAATGGTAAGAGTATCGGGGGCAACCCACCGAAGTGGTCACTACTCCACAAGATCAAGCATAACGAGAGTAAAGTGCTATATGACCTGCAATAAAAATGGTTTCTTAACATGGTCAAAGGGCTGCTTACCTGGCTTAGCAATGTCTTTGAGGCCTTCACCTGCTTGTCGTCCACTCCGAGCGTTTCATCTACTTCGTCAGCTATTGCTGGAAACAACCGCAATAAGCAACACAACAAACAGAAAATAAAAGTGCTCTATAAATAGGATTTTTCTTTTTCTTGGACACCTCTGGTCACAAGAAAAATAACCAAGAAGGTTTCATTTGATGTGGATCAAGGGGGAGTCTTGAATTGGTGGTAATAAGGGAAATGATGATCCCACAAGAAGTCCACAGAAAATATTTTTGTAAAAAGGAGTGGATGGACACAACAAATATGGCATGATTTTAGAAACATGTGGAAAGTGATTTCATTGCATTTGGAGTTGGGACGGTTTCCCTATGAATTTCTTAAGATGGAATAATGGAAAATGGTCCATTTATTAGATCCAACAGAAAAGGTGCATGGCAAAAATGTTCAACATGGCTAGAAAAGTAGGGCATAACATTTAGACCTTTTGGGAATATGAATAACCCCATTTGGAGTTGATTTGAATACTCTATGAATTTTGCAAAGTGGCGTCTAGTAGTTCAATTTTGAATTTAAATTTCACCTCTACAGAAAACTTTGTACGAAAAATGTTCAATGTAGATATTTGGATAGGAAATAATTTTAGGAATATGTAGGATTTTCAATCACCAAATTTGGATCTATAGTGATTTTTCTATGAATTTTGAAGTACTCTGGAAAAGAGAAAAGGAAACAAATTTATACCTAAGGGTTATATTACGCACAAGGCGCAGATCTGCAAATAGGCTGGCCCAGTGGCTCGGCCAGGCAAGCCGCGTGCCACGCCGAAGGCGTATTCCGGGAAATACACCTTCATCGCGAAGAGGCGTAGAATTGGGAGGCCGTCTCCACTTACGCGTGGGCCCGGGAGTTCGGGTCTCTTACAGGCGGGCCCCGCTGGCTCCTTCGCTCTCCCCGGTCCCCTTATTCTTCCCCTCGACAGGAGAGAGAGGGGGGCGCTGGACGCCATGGTTATGGCTGCCCAGCCGTGCCTGGCATCGAGCCGGCGGTACGGGCGGGTGCCCCAGTCCGTGCCACGCGTGGGGATGGTCGCGGGGGATGCGGGGACGCCCTAAACGAGCAGCTCATCCGTAGGGGCGGACGGCGGCACCGGCATTGTAGTGGAGCATGCCATGGCTGCGGAGAGGGAGTCATGGGTGTTAGGGAAGATGGATTCGGCTCGGGGTGTTTCTGGAGGTAGAGGTTGAGGGGTAGAAGGGCTGGCTCGCTCAAATTCGGGCAGAGCCGAACGGCGGCAATGGCGGCCGTGGGGGGGGGAGGATGAGGGCACATTGGCAGGAGGGCCCGGTCTGGGGGTACCTTAGGGTGTCCTAGGGGCACCATGGAGCTTGAGGAGGGGTAGAAGTACAAGGGCGACGAGGGGGAGCTCGGGTGGCCTCGGATGCCCTTGGGCGCGATGAGCACGCGCTTAGAGATGCTCTTGGACACTTGCTGGTGTCGGGGAGGGGCCTGGGAGATCAGGGATGGTCCCCTGGCATGCGTGGATGCTCAACCAGAGCCAGGCGAGAGCTACTAGACATGTTTTATCGGCAGAGCGCCGTTGCTGCATGCCAGTAGCGTGGTCACCATGCCAGGGACTATCCAGGGTGACTTTTTGGTCGGCCAAAGATGTCTAGCATACAAGGCATGCATGCCTGAGTGCTCTTGCTAAGTATCAGAGAAAATAGAGCTGCTTGGGTTAGGTTTCAACTGAGAGTAAGTTTGAAACAACAAACTTGGGGCTGATCTACTGGGAGTTACTGTAGGGCACCCAGGGTAAAACCTTGTCCAGAAGACATATGGATGGAAGGACTAGCTTCCCACCAACTTGCAGCTCCGGAAGATAATTTTACAGAGTAATTGCAGTACAAAGGCACTATTGCTACCATAATGAAGGTTTAGATGAACTTCTCATATTTTCCACATGATCCTACCATATTTGGGTTTTGTTTGATGAATATGTATGCAAGTGAGATTGTGGAAAAGTTTTAGGTCTTTAGAATGAACAGAAGGGTGGGAGAGGTGTTGTTATGGTCAAAAGAGAGGGTTACCCCCCAAATAATTGACCAGAGGCCAAGGCAAAGTTACTGGAGGTAAAATGAGGTTAGAATATGTTGTGGTAAAAAGTTGGAGGTAAGAGGAATCTTTTTGGGCCCACTTAGATTGTCCAAAAGTTTATGGCTGAAGGTGCTTGTGCTGTGATTGGGCTAGGCAGGGGAATCCTATGACCTTGATATTCACCAGGGGTTAATGGTAAGTCCATTTGGTCCTGATCGCAAGTTTTCAGCTCAATTGAATAAAGTTGATAATGCAAACTTGGTAAACCCTAGAAATGGACAAAAATGGATTTCTGTAGATCTGATCATGCAGTCCTATTCCCCTTGATGCACCACTTGATGTAGCATCATAATTTTGTCAATAGAGAATGCCCACAAAGTTTGGGATCAATAGGAGATACTTCACAATGTAAAGTTGATCAAATTTGGCTCTAGACAGGAATGGCTTTAGAATATTTTGGTGAACCAAAAAAATTGGGATTGAGATCAAACTTGGAAAGATGACCACATATATCATATGCAACATGCTAGAATTTTCCTAGACTTATTTGAGAATATTTCTTATAGAAATATTTCAAATGCTTGGAATAGGCAGAAATGGTTTTGAAGGGATTTTTCCAATATTTTGAACATGACCATGTGTTGAAACTCTTATATATGGACAATATATGTCCACTGAGTTTCCCTAAATTTTCTCAAATATTTTTAATCATTTGAATAATTTTTCCCTATAAAAGACCATTTCTAGCCTGAAGAAAAAGCCTTTAAATAAAATATGAAAATAATCTTTTAAAATAATATTTTGTGGTTTTGGGAAGTTATATATATAGTAGGTTCCAAATAAAGCATTTGGGGAAAATGATCCACCCAATTTGGGGACTTGAAGTGCAAATCTCAAATCAGGGGTTTTTGCAAACCTAATTTGAATAAAACCTTTTTGGCTAAAATAATATTTTGTAAAAATATTATTAAGTCCTATTCACATGGCATGATCATTGGGTAAGAATGGGTATGAAGGAAAATAGTTTGGAGAGTAGGAAGGATTTCATGAATATACAGCAGAAGAAAGCAAACAAGCAATCAACAATCAAGTCAAGCATCACAAGCACATAAAAAGTTTTAATTGGGCCTAATTTTTTGAGTCATGATAACTTAGTCATGAGGCAAATCACATGGTGCGATAGGGCCTTGCCCCTTGATATCTTACTGGTGATCTGGACGCCCCAACGGAGGCCGAGGAATGCCCAAGACTGGCCCCCACCGACGTAGAGTGTTGAAAAGGCTCCCAACCTGCCTCGGTCGCAAGAAGAAGGAACCCGCAAGACATCCAAGCTCCCCAGGTGTGACTACCAGACCTCCCCGACACAGGTGCCCGCTGTGGACACGTCAAGGTAGCTACCCTAATCACGGCCAGCAGGAAGTCTTTGTTAATAGTAACACAGGGACCGAATGCATGATAAGAGTACTAATATAAGGGCGCAAGCGCCAAAGTTCATTACACGCCTGGAGGGCCCCCAATGGTTTTTTGGTTACAGGGAAAGGAAAGGAAGAAGAAAGCAAAGGAGCCCCACTTGGTGGCTGCCACTCCTAAGGCCAATGCTCAGTCGGAGTCCCCCTCTTTGTTGATGGGCCCATGGTGGCACGCCGGCGTAGCCGCTTCGCAGGTGAGATAGTGGCACCGTCGCGGCTAGCTGCCCCCCTAAGTATGGGCGCACTGATGCGGTCGTGTGTCATAGATACTGTTGCTCGGGCTCTTCTTGGAGGAGGTTTTTTTGCTACTTGAATCTTGACGACCATCGCCAAGGGCAAGATCATCTCCAAGGTCGCCGCTGCTATCGCCCTCCGAGCATCACCCCAAGCATCCGCCATCTTCACCGAAGACCTTGATAAAAAGTGCCGCGGCACCGTCGTGCTTGAAGAGGAACGTGAGTCTCCCCTCTAGGCCATGGGCATGGGCAAAGGTCTGCCACCCGCGGCTCAAGAAGGCGTGGCTAGAGACGGTAACCTCGACGTCCACCCACAACACACCGGTACAACAACAGTCGGCCTACAGCCGCAGACATGCGGGCTCGCTATCCTGTAGTGCCTCCACAAAGAAGTGTAGAAGATTCAACCTGGGAACTGCTGGCTTCTCCACGAACACTAAGAACTCCAGGCCCACATCGGTCCCGTAGGCCCGCGAACGCGGTGGTCAGGCACCTGCTATGGGTCTCCCTCCTCGGCCATGGCCTCCATGACCGCCGCTTCCGGCAACACTGCCTGGGGCACCAGCCAACACGGAGGCACAACCACGCACACGGGGATCCGCCATCGATGCCTCGACGTATTTACGAGGATGCCCCCCGACCCTCTTGGGAGGCTGGTGGTCAAGTCCCGCCTGGAAGGCTTTCCCCTTCCCAGTAGTAGAAAACCTCCTCACCGGCATCATGAGTAAGGAAGCAGAGGATGAAGGCAGGGGTGTAATGAGTAAGAATGAGTTGGGGCTTCGCCCTCTCCGCCCATTTAGAACCAGGTGGAGGCCAACTGGCACCCCTCCCCATCCTAGGCAATCAAGGCCTTGTTACATGCAACGATTGATGATCAGATGGGACAATTGTCAAGGCATCGTGCGCTCCTCGGGCTCCGCATGGCGGACTCGGTCGGCATGCAACCCTCCTTCACATCGCTTCATCTGTCCTCGTCGGGTCACATCCGCGTTGCCCGACAAGTCAAAACACAAGGAGACAACAACACTCAAGGAAAGGCAGTGATGGCGGGCACGACATGCAGGTTTAGCGTCAGCCTAGCTTGGGAAGGTTCCCGACAACTTCGGGGAGTGGAGGCGTCCGTGTCTCGGAGAGTGCTGTGTGTCAAGCCTTGCCCGCGGGTGGTTGGGGCACGCAACGCTTCGGGTTGTCTTCTATGGGCAGGCCCAAAAGCCAACTCGATCGCGCCTTGG
The DNA here is from genome assembly GCA_022496015.1 of Hordeum marinum. NCBI lineage: Eukaryota > Viridiplantae > Streptophyta > Magnoliopsida > Poales > Poaceae > Hordeum > Hordeum marinum. The sequence continues at coordinate 279,615,645 of CM039678.1, forward strand.
GCCCAGGGGCTGCTGTCAGTGTTCTGGGAACGGGGGCACCCAGACCTGCCAGCCTGCGGCCTAGGGCGCGGCCCACTTTGACAGCCTGGTACAAACCATCATGGACCTACTCAAGAAGAAGGTCCTCGCGGGGGCTCTACCCTCATGAGGAGAATGATGCCAAGGCCATATAAGAGGCCTCCATGGTCGCCTCCCAAGGGGCAGAGATTTCTATGCAGTACTCAGCCTCGGGAGGTCAAGGATGACGCATGACGGGCCAGGCCGGCACCAGAGCACGCATAGAAGACGGTTTCCTCTTTGGAGCAAAGGAGGCAAGGACGTACGCAGATTCCCAAAGCGCCGCCCAAAGGTTTCTATTATAGCGCGACAAGACAAAGACCACGAGCTCCATAGGATGGGCGTCATCACCGAGCCCACCATTGCATCACCATCGGCTAGTTTACAGTCGAAGACCTCCTTTCGTCAGGATAAGGATGTACTCATTGTCTCCTTTGAATTTGACTGTTGTGGGATCCCTTCCCGCCATTGCGATAAGGTAAGAGGACCCGGGCCATTTTAAATAGAGGATAGGCCATTCAGTAAGGGAGATCAGATCGAACACCACTCAAGAATCCTCGCGAGGTTGCACTCCACTGTACGAGTTCATCCTCAAACCTCGTCATGAGGAAATCCACCAAAAGGCAGGAGTAGGGTTTTACACTTCACAGCGGCCCGAACCTCGATAAATCCTTCTGTGCTGGTCTTCTACCCGTTATTGTGTGGGTTTGCAGGGCTAGGTCGTCGCCGGTGAGCTTGAGGCCGGAGCTGGTGTGGAACTTCATTCACGCCCCTGAGTTCGAACCTCTTTGGGTTTTGTGGAGCCCAAAATATGACACACACATTATATGATGACAAGATAGCTAGTAGATCTTATCATACCCAACTCTGGCATTAGAGACAAAACACCATCATTGCTAGTCTAGGTGGCATGGAGGGGTACATCCTCTGTAAGCTTATACCACCACTCTATCTAATCATCGCTCCTCGCCTCAACACGTCTAAGGACGGGTGTCAAGGAGGGGTAATTTATTTTCCAGCATGTACCCACGTGTTTAGCGAGAGCCTCTTAGCCACCTGGGGTCTCGACATCGCATTGACAAGTGACTGGCCTTGCGATGAGGTGGAGCGGTGATAGATTCTCTTGCGCCTGCCAGGGGATGGCTTGCCGAGTCTTCAAGAGGGGGTGCACGTCCTAGTTCCCGACAAGCGCCGGAGGAGTGGTTCATGTGCAACAATCCCAGGTTTGGGCTACCCCGTAGAGAATTTTTTTTCCGCATTCTGGGAACAGAGGTTCCAGACCTGCCTGCCTACGGCCCAGGACTTGGCCCACCTCATCAGCAGGGCATGGCCTGGCACGGCTCCACACGAGACAAGGACCGTATGAGGACCCCAACCCCGCGAGGAAGAACGACACCAACACCAGCAAGGATGGGCCTCCTCAGGCCCCCTCTAGAGTGGCTGAGATCTGTATGCAGAACCAGCCTCAAGATTCAAAATGACGCAGGGAAGGACAGGCGGGCGCTAGCATGCCAGGCGGAGCAGTTTACCCTTTGGTGCAAAGGGAGCAAGGACGTATGAGGGTTCCCGAAGAACCTCCCAAAGGTTTCTATTCCAGTGCAACAAGACCATGACCATGAGCCCCGCAGGGCGGATGTTGTCACCGAGCCCACCACTTTATCATCGACAACTACTTTGCAGGCGAAGACCACCTCTGGACAGAGCGCGGATGTACTCCTGTCCCCCTTCAAATTTGGTCGTTGTGGGATCCCTTCCCACCATTGTGATAAGGGAGGAGTACTCGGGCCACTGTTGTATATAAAGGATAGGTCACACCGTAGAAGGGGGAGATCAGACAGAACCACTTGACGAACCAGAAGGCAAGTCAAAGAGCCAAGAACACCACCAGAGCACCCTCACGAGGCTCGAAACCATTGTACTAGTTCATCCACCACACCTCCCCGAGAGGCAATCCACCAAAGCAAGAGTAGGGTATTACGCTTCCCAGCGGGCTGAACCTTGGTAAACCACCGTCTTCATCTTCTTCCTCATCATCATATGAGTTCTCCGTAGTAAACATCGTGTAGCGAGCTAAGTAGGGCAAGGCTACTGGGGATCTTCGCACACGCCCTTGTGTTCGAACATTGAGGGTTTCGTGGAGCCCGAAATCCGACATTTGGCTCTCCAGGTAGGGGTGTGTCAAAGCCTTCCTCGAGCCAAGCTCTTCTCCCACCTTGCCGCTCCAATGGCTACCACCCGCCAAGCCCGTGCTGAGCGCCGAGCTGCCCGTGTTGCTCAGCCAACACCCATGGGTCGTGCCGGTGCACGCTGGTCCCCCTCGCCTGCGGCCAACACCATGACGGGCCCGGATGCCCATGAACAACAAGACTCCTCCCAGTTGGTCACCGCACAGCTCAACAGCCACACATCCACTCCGTCGATCGTCCTAACTACCTGGTCGTCCTCCGACATCTGGCCCGGGCCGGTGCGCAGTTCGGGCGCACTCGCCATGGCAAACGAGCTGCTCCACTACTGCCCCATCCCCGGTCGCTATGACGACTGGCTTCGACGCATCATGAAGCTTGTCAGTACCGCTGGCGATGATTCAGCACTCTCCTACTCGTTTTGACCATGACCTTCATTGGTAGACGATGTGGCCCCCAATGCGCCGCCACCTCCTCTGCAATGTGCCATCGACCCTGAGCCCAGGCTTGAAGCGCGCCCTCACGACCAACCCCGTGAGCTGCGGGCAAGGGCAAGAGATGAAGTGAGCTACCAGGTGCTGGCTCGGCCGCCCGACGACGCGTGTGCGCTCCCCGCGCAGCCGGACCAGCATCGCAACCGGGCCCCACTCGGAGCGGCCCCTCAGGAGTTTCATACCGGGCCCCGTTCACACATGCAACAACACCTGTCGAGTCGGTGGGCTGCCTCTTCATCGCACCGGAGCTCCCACCAACTACATGGCCCTGCAAGTTCAAACCTGATCTACCCCCTCGCTATGGCGACACCCCAGATCCCGCCGAGTTCCTAAAGCTCTACTCGCTAAGCATCCGGGGGGGGCTGGTGGAGACGAAGTTCATGGTGTGCTGGTTCCCCATGGTGCTTAAGGGTGACACGCTCTCCTGGCTCCTTAACCTCCCGGAGGGGTCCATCACCACCTGGGATGACTTGCACAAGATCTTTGTCACCAACTAAGGTACCCGCGACCGTGCGCTCATCATGAACGACCTGGGGCGTGTGAAGCAACAGGATGGAGAGACCCTTCAGAAGTTCATACAACGTTTCACGACTACGCGCCTCGAGTTCCCAAAGGCGTCAGATGAGGCTATCATCTCTGCTTTCACCAACGGTGTCACTGACCTCAAGATGAAGGAAGAGCTCGCCATGAACAAGGAGTTGTGTTCCACCCTGGAGATGTTCAACCTGGCGAATAGGTGCGCCAAGGTTGAAGAGGACCGCCTATCACTCCATGAGCCTCCGGCGGCAGAGCTAGAGGAAAAGAAGACCAAGGCCAAGCAGGCAAAGCGTAAGGTCGTAGCGGTGCTTGCAGTCGAGCCTGAGGTGAAGCGCAACCAAGGTGAGGAGCATCCCGTAGGGTGGAGACTGACCTGCATCTTCCATGGAACCAACAACCATGACATCGCCAACTGCCAGGAACTCAGGCTGGTTCATGCCGAAAATTTCCGCCGGTGCCCCGGACGCGTAGACTGTGGCTTCAGACGCGACAGAGGTCGCGGTGGAGTCCATCTCTTCCTCCTTCGGCCTGGACAACTATTGTGTATATGCCTAGGAACTAACCCGAGTTCAGCTTCTTGTCGTATTTCTCCGGTAGCTCGGGCTTGAAAGCTCGGGCCGACAGCTAGCGGACCCATCGCAGCTCGCTAGTGAACGCAAGGCAGCCGACCTCGTAAGGAAGGTACCAGCAAGCACTTGGCGTGGGAGTGCCAACGTCTGGACCATTGCGCTTTTCGGATTGACGTTGAGCTTCCCGACGTTGCTTGATGGTGATACACGCATCTTCTTTCCGCCGGTCTTCAAGGGTGCGCCATTGACCCCGGCGGTCACACGAGTTGTACGAGACCATGGATGCCTCGTCGTGCTCGTTGGCATGTGAAGCTTGTTGCGGCTGCCTCTGGGCATGTTATCGCGGAGGGGATCACACTGTTGGTGTGGCCCCTTCGACACGCTCGTCGGCCCAAGCTATCGCTGCTGTTTGCATACCCCCTGATGGCTCTGCATGCTGGGTCTTGTTAGCTTTGATGAAGGAAATCAAGCTTTGGATGGTAGCTCTCCATTCATCAATCTTGTCGGCCGTCGGCATAAAGTTCAGCAGCATCTGGACTCGTGCCATGGCTTCCTCAGTTGTGTCTGGAATAGTGGAAGAGGCGGTCCGCGACATCGCTCGTCTCTTGGTGGGACCAAGAGAAGCGTCGTCACGTTCTCGGCACCGTGCAACGCTCGCCTAGGCCATCTGATATGCAAGAGGGCGATCGTAAGGATTTGCGGCCTCGCTCGGCGCACCATCTTGTTCTGCATAGGGCGCATGGCCAATAACTCTGCCATCGGTGGGGGCAGCTATAGGGTAATGACTTGCACCAGACCGGGCGCCCCCTTGACGGTCGTGGCCATCTGACCGGTGGGTAATCGTAGGACAGTCATTCCCCTCGCACACATCGCCAAGGACCATCTCGCCAAGTCGTTGTTGCGGTTGCTCCTCCTCGGTGCCTCCTCCCCCTCCTCCGGCTATGGGGGACTGGACGGGGGTGCCACCAGCGTCGGCCGCGTCGCCCACGATGCCTGCCTCACTTGCAACATATCGGATTTAAGGCTCCGCAAAACCCTCAAGGTTCGAAAACATGGGCGTGTGCGAAGATCACCTGTAGCCTCACCCTACTTACCTTGCTACTCGATGGTTACTACGATGAACTCACACGATGACGAGGAAGAAGATGAACATGATGGTTTACCCAGGTCCAAGCCGCTAAAAAGCGTAATAACCTACTCCTGCTTTGGTGGATTGCCTCATGGGGACGTGTGGTGGATGAACTAGTACAATGGTTTCGAGCCTCACGAGGGGGGCTCTGGTGGTGTTCTTGGCTCTCTGCTTTGCCCTGTAGTACGTGGAGTCGTTCTTTCCGGGATCCCCTTCTATGGTGTGGCCTAGCCTTTATATATAGAAGCAGATCGTGTCCTCTTTCCTTATCACAATGGTGGGAAGGGATCCCACAATGGCAAAATTCGAAGGGGGACATGAGTACATCCGCGCCCTATCCAAAGGTGATCTTCGCCTGCAAAGTGTCTATCGATGACGCAGAGGTGGGTGTCGGTGTCAAAACCGGCGGATCTCTCGTAGGGGGTCCCGAACTGTGGATGTTGGATCGATTGGTAACAGGAGACAAGGGAGATGGTATTTACCCAAGTTCGGCCCCTCTTGATGGAGGTAAAACCCTAGGTCCTGCTTTGTTTGTATTGATGATGGTGTATCGAGTACAAAGTTGATCTACCACGAGATCGTATGTAGTGGTCTAAACCCTAAGAGCTATGCTCGTATGATGATATGATCTATGATGATCTTATTCTCCCTAATTACTATCCGGGCCTCGGTTTATATAACCCACCAGAGGCCTAGGATAACAAGAGTCCTAGTCGGCTACGTCGGTGGAGAGGAGTCCTTGTCTTGATCACCAAGTCTTGTGGAATCTTCCTCGTATGCATCATGGTCTGTCCTAATTGGCCCATTAGTGAACCATAATGGGGGTCCTCGGACCGACCCATAGATCGGGAGACGATGTGGTGAGTACCCCTAGTCCAGGACATCGTTAGTAGCCCCCTGAAGCAGTCTTCAAGTTAGGGATGCTCCTCGGTTCTTCCGAACTATTCTTCATCATCAACCGTCGGTCTTGAAAACTGGTTCAACAAATCTTACCATCTCCGATCTAGAGGAACACCGAGGTGTATTTGAAGAGTTCACACATCGGGCATTCGAGAAGCCCCTTTAAGTTCTCGTCCTTTATCAATGCCTTGCAATTTTTTATGCGACACCTTAGGTTTGAAGTGTTCCCCGTGCGGCAGTGTCCTCTTGCATCCGAGCTCCAACGCCGAACTGCATCTGAGGTGTCTTTTTGCAGCCGAGCTCCAATGTTGATTAGCATCTGAGATCCAATGACAGGTTGTGTCTGAGCTCCATCGCCGGATTGTGTCCGAGGTATTTTTTTTCAGCCAAGCTCCAATGCTGGTCGGCATCCGAGGTGTCATAAATTACCTCGGTCTCTGAAAATTTGAAGGAGTGCATCCGAACCTGAATGCTAGAATAGTCTGTTATGGATCCAGCCATTCCCATCTAGGCTTTATGCTGGAAATCTTCCGACGTGTTTTGCACAGCCAAGCTCCAACGCTTGTCGGCATCCGAGGTGTCATATACTACTTTGGCCTTTGAAAAGGTTGAATGAGTTCAGCCGAGCGTAATGCCGGCAATGCCCTCTATTGAGCCAACCAACTGCATGTGAGCATTACACCAGACTGCTTCAGAAATAGTGCACCACCTCAGTAGCGGGGCTGAATTTTTGTGGAAACTATTTCCGATCGCTGCAATTTATTCTCTCCCGAGATATATAGCCTAGTGGCCCTCAAGGTGTGTGTCGGTCTATAACCCGAGATGCACCTGAAGGAAAAAATAAAAATCAAAATAAAACCACTAATCCTAGTAGCCCTTGAGACTTGGGTTGATTTGCAAAATTGGCCTGAAGATGAAGCTCTTGCTCGGCGGCACACATTAGGGATGTAAACGCTGTACGTAGTAGTTTCAAAGACTCAGGTTGGGTGCGGTCGACCAACCTAAGGATCGAATCTCCTCGGAAACCATATTGCACTTTGGATTTGATGCATTGAATGGGTAATGCAGTAGCCCCCGAGCCTTAATTTAGGCACTGGTTGTCGAATTAAGGATCGATATTTGTTTGGCACAACTTTGTTACGGTCGACACAATTTATATGTAATGATTATATGTATCCACGTACTTTACATCATTAATGCTCGGATCCGCATTGTACGAGACGTGTTGACCGACCATCGGCTTCAACCTCCTCGTCCAGTAGCCGAGGAGTGTTTGTCATACTTTATAAAGCCTTTAGAACTGCAAAGATTTACGACAAATAAGGCAATCTGGTCATACAGTTTTGTAAACAACGGTACGTGGAGAGATATGTTATATTACTATTAACAAAAATAGGTCCATTATAAGTTCCTTTTCTCAGGATATCATGTTGACCATGATTGTGAAACCTCAACTCTGATCAATGTCAGAGGAAAATATTGAGGATTTTGTTCATAAAATGTTCCCGAACTCTATGGTGTATAATGAACCTAAATTTCACTTCTGTCATTGCCGACCAATTATATTCTTAAGATGGCTAGCTTTCGGCTTCACCCAGTCTGAGGTACTAACCCGGATGACCCGGAAGTAACAATCACAGAGCTGCTAACTTTACCTCCTAGCCAAACAATCGGGAACATAGGGGGTAAGCACACGAGCCAGGCAACCCAGCTTGGCTAAAATCTTAAGTCAAATTGTTGCATATTTATGGCTTTGTAACGATGATTACGGAAGGCAGCACTCGCATATCGAATATAAATTCTTTAATGTTATATTCTATTTTGACTCCTTTGTAATCGTTTATTATTTTAGAGTGGCTGATTGTCGGCTTCTACCCCTTCGTAGATACTACGCGGGGTGTTTCTAGAGTAACAAAACAACCCTTAGCCGATGTCTCGGAGCCCGGACACGGTGTGTTAGCGGAAACAAGTTAATCCGATATCTAGGCTTTATAACTTTCACTTGGTCATGGGAGCTTAAAGTTTGTGAGGCCAGTTCCTAGCCCTCCGTTAATGTTCGACGTCAGACAAGGTCAAGCCGTAAACACTCAGACCAATTTTAGGAAAGGCACGTTCTTGAATATGGTCATCGGATCGCCGACCAGTTTACGGTCATTGCGACAGTCATTTTTCGGCTTTCTCCACTTACGTACTTGACCAGTTAAACCAGAAGTACAATCTAAGTGGTTCTCCCTTTGCACTCATAGCTGAACAAAGCTGAACGTAGGAGGCAATCACAGGAGCAGGGCAACCCAACTATTGAGCAAAGACATTATTCGAAAATGATGCATATAGAGCAATATCTGAGACATCGAGGTGGAGGTCGGCAGGGAAGATGCCAAACAACGTGTCAGAAAAGATTGCCCGATCTCAATTATTACGTAGGGCACCTCAGTCAAGATGATGTCCCTCCTCCTAAAAAAACATACAAATAGCTTAAAACTGCCATAAGCTCGAAAAGCCAAAAAACTTAGGTAATAACTTTGACGTTCGAACTAAATCAAGTGTTTTTGTGCCAATCCGAAAATGGGTCTTAAAACTAACATGTGCTTCGGTCATGCTTTAACACGATACATCCAATCTCTCAGACTTTAAGCGGGTCAGCCTTTGGCTTTAACCTCCATATCCTGAGGGCGGAGTGTTTCTTCGAGGCCTGTTTAGCGAACTAAACTCAAGCGACTTTAGAGAGAAACTAGGCTACCCGTCTATTGACCACACACTAGTGTTAGAAAAAGGAGTACTTTAAAAAGACTTTGCAATGACCAAGACAAAAACAACATTTATTATAAAATGGATTGCATAAATTTAAGATCCCCCAAGTGACTTGGGTAAAAGAATTTTATGTATAATGATTGTATGTACCAAAGTACTTACATCATATATGTGTTCGCCCAAACTTTAAACGCGTCTTAACCGACCGTCGGCTTCTCCCTCTTTGGCCAAGGGCCAAAAAGTGTTATCTACTATGCCATCCGAGGATATCGGAGGTGTTTCGAATAACCAGGCAATCAGGCCATTAGGCTATAATAGACAAAGCACGCTCATGGATCTTATGCTATATTACTATTTAACGTAAGAAGCATCTTCAAAGAAAGTAGTTCCTCCAACGGTTTCTTTCTTTGGGTTCTCATGATTACCATGAGGGGTGTGCAATAGATTTATGTATGCTTTTCTTATGTCGTGGCTAACCATAGTTGAAAACAGTAAGAGCGCTAGCTTTCGGCTTCACCCTTGAGGTACGAGTTCGGATGACCCGATCGTAACAATCGTAGCGGTGCTCCCTTTACTTCCTAGCCGAACAATCGGGAACGTAGGGGTAAGCACAGGAGCAAGGCAACCCAGCTTTGCGGAACAGTTAAGTCAACATGACGCATATATTGGCGTAAACACAAACAAGGAAGGGTGCGATACATTAATAATCATATGCAAGAGGAATGGCTTCATAAAGGAAGCCCCCGAGTAAACGGGATATTTGAATTTGTTTGTAACAAAGAATGTTTTGACACGGAATGTTTTTCGCAAACAACTTTTTGTCAAAAATGTAGAATGTTTGGTCGAACCAAACAAAATTTAAAACTTAAAGTTTTTGAGCATGAAAGTGACTTAGCTGGTTGATGTGCTCAGTGTCGATAACAACATCTGGGCTTGTGGCGGGACGATGACGCCCATCGAACTTTGACAGATCCGGTGTGTAGTCTTCGGCATGACCGAGGTCCCAGCCCCCAAGCATGTCCCGAGGTGACCGAACGAGGGCTTCGGCACTCCGAAGTAGTGTCACGGCTCGGCCGATGTGGCGAGGCGAAGCCCCTGGTCCAGCCGAGGTGGTGGAGTAAGTCGGCAAGGTGATGCCGAGGTGACCGCGTGACGGCAGTCGAAGTCGATTCCTGCACTCATAAAATAGTGCAAGACAAATGTAATAAAAAATATAGATAATAATATATATACATATTTTAAAAATCTTCTACTTAGTTAATTCAAGTAAAGGAATATGGCCTAGGCGCCGAGGTGGCTGAACGAAGAGTTCGGCTTAACGAAGTGGCGACGCTGCACGGTCGATGTGGCGAGATGAAGTCCTCGGTCCAGTTAACGTGGCGAAGCTGCGATCGGTGGATTCCGAAGTCTCATGCAGGTTGTCTGGTGATGCCGAAGTCTCATGCAAGCCGAGGTGATGAAGCAAGTCGGCTGGTGACGCGGAAGTCTCATGCCAGCCAAGGTGTTGAAACTGGTCGACTGGTGATGCCGAAGTCCTCGGAGCAGGTTGATGAAGGAGCAGATTGATAAGGTGGCGCTAGAGCCGCATGCCATCCGACATGTCAAAGCAGCTTGGCGTGGTGGACGTCAACTTGAAAAAGTAACGGCACGGGGATGCCGACGCAGGTCAGAATTTGTGATGAGGTCAATGCTGGCTTGATGAAGCAAAGGAGCGCCTGACCTATACAACTCGTGGATGATGAGGTTCGCTTGATGATTATTCGGCCCTCACGAAGTTTGGAGAATCAGGTCGAGCTCAAACTTTTAGGGGTGATCATTATAGGAATTCCGTAGCCGATGAACGGTGGGATTTTCCATCGGACGTCCGAGCTAGACGCTGGACTCCTCGCCCTAAACTCATCCAGATTCTCGTCCAGATTCGACAGCGCTTCGCTAGATCGGAGATTGCTAGAGATTCCTCCATCCGAACACGACAAAATTTTGCATGGTTGTTGTAGATACAATTCTGCAGTATTCCACCGAAGCAATCGTCAAAGCGACGCTTGAGGAAACAGGGTCGACGAACACAAATTCGCTGTCCAAAAAAACTACAATCTGTAGATGAGCCATCAATCCCTTTGGCGATCCCACGGCGGAACTCTCAATGAAAGCACCAATGTCCATGTCAAAATTGGCGGATCTGGGGTTGGGGGTCCCAAACTATGGATCTTGGATCGATTGGTAACAGGAGACAAGTGAGACGGTATTTACCCAGGTTAGGGCCCTCTTGATGGAGGTAAAACCCTAGATCCTGCTTTGTTTGTATTAATGATGGTGTATTAAGTACAGAGTTGATCTACCATGAGATCGTATGTAGCGCTCTAAACCCTAGGAGCTATTCTCGTATGATGATATGATCTATGATGGTCTGATTCTCCCTAATGACTAGCCTGGCCTCTGCTTATATAACACACTAGAGGCCTAGGATAACAAGAGTCCTAGTCGGCTACGTCGGTGGAGAGGAGTACTTGTCTTGATCAACAAGTGTGGGGTCCCCGACTCATAGGTCGTGATCATCGAATGTACGTGCATAGTGATCCCAGAGATCAATGCTCACTAAACACCCAGAAACTGAATAACAAGAGTCTTACATCCATTACATACCGTTCAACTCGAATATGGCCCTTAACGCCTAGTCTTCACATGATTGCAGCGGAAATCTTCAACGATAGCGTGACCCATGCCATCTACCTTAACCCTATAGGTATTTTGACTGGGAAGCATCCTAGTTCGAATGCCCGTCACCGAGGTAATCTTCATCATTACCTAATCATTCATGCCTGGCCAATAAAATAACCAGTGGCAAACCAATGAGTACTTAGAATGTACTCGCAAGAAACCCATGTTTGGAACAAGGCAATAACAATGCATGATATAGCACTTAATAGGTAAGTTGTGCTGAAAGCTAGTTTTGAGTGCAATGACATGATGAAGTAACTTAAGTAAGCATGCATCAATCATGAACAGGCGTTCATAAGATGACGTCATAGTCCTCATCATAAGCAGGGGGTTGGACGTCTCATGTTCAACCATCACACCAAGTCCTCAGACTTGTCTCATGTACTGTTTGAACATCTCATGTTCAGTCATCATGCCAAGTCATCCGACTCGACTCAAATATCATCCTTTTCACCACATGCACACACCAAGTTTGCGAAAACATCTGGACGTAGCACAAGAGCGGTCATCCAACTGTCCTTGATTCTGGACACGGCTATTCGAATAGTTTTACACTCTGCAGAGGTTGCACACTTTACTCACAAGACTCGGGGAACTTCTATGTCATCCACCACTTGCAGTATATAACATACCCGAGGGCCAACCTACGCACTGGGCGCAAGTTAACAAATGGGTCAGCCTAGCTCAGCACGCGCACGACTGAGTCGGAAGCGTACTCCTGCAGAGTACGCCTTCCGAGTTGGGAGGCGGCCATCGGAGACCCACCTACACTTAAACTAGCGGGCTCGGCTGGCTGGGTCACTGACTCATGGGCCCCGACCATTAGGCCCTCCTTCCTCCTCCCGCTCGAGTAGAGTAGGAGCGGGGGAGGCAGAGCCGAGCGTCTTTGGCTCCCGCCCCCGGCGGCATCGGCCGTCCCTAGCGATGCTCCAGCTCAGGCGCGCTCGGGGCGGTGAGCCGCGTCCGCGTGGGTGCGGTACGCCCATGGTGGACAGCCGAGACGCCGGCGGCTCGGGATGGCCACGGGGAAGCTGTTAGGCCGCCGTGGCTCCAGCACATGGAAGACATTACAGAAAACAGCAGAGAAGGGGCTTCAAGGAGTCAAGGGGAGGCACAAGCTGGCCAGAGGAAGAGAGGGAGCACCGGGGAGCTCGGATTCGAGTGGTGGACACGACGGGGACATGGCGGCCATGGGGGTGGATGCAGGGCATGGTAGGGCAACCGGGAGCTTCAGGAGGCTCAAGGGAGGGAGAGGGAGCTATAGGGGACAAGAGGGGGGCTCGGGGCGAGGTAAAACCAAGAGTGGGCGTCGAGGGGAGCTCGGATGCGCCTCGGATGCCCTCGGGCCGCAAGCATGCGCGTGCCTGAGCTCCCTTGGCTGCATCTTGGCGTCGGGGAGTGGCATGGGAGGTCGAGAGGAGGCTATTGGCATGAGGGGATGCCCTGCCAAAGATTGTTGCGAGCTAAAGGACAACATGTGTCGGTAGAGCGTCGTTGCTGCATGCAAGTAGCATGGTCACCACGTCAATGCATGTCCAGGGAGACCTTTTGGTCATCCAAACATGTCTGGCATGCAAGGCATGCATGACATAGGTCACTGGTAAATTTTCAAGGGGACTGGATCTAGTTGGAATGGGTTTTAACTGCTGTAGCGACCCGACCTGAAAGGTCAAATCTCCCGTGTTTCTGTACCATCTAGTCTATATGCATATATGGCAGGTGGGGGTAGTAAGTTTTTGCATAAAGACAATTTTTTCCTACAACAAGAGAGGGGAAAGGCATAATTACTACAATGTTGGTTGATTAATGAGATGGTTCCACCAACCAATTCTCATAGCCAAGTTGACCTTAAAATACCCACATCAATGTAATTTATGGTGTTGAGAGTTCCAGATAGTTTCAGTTCCTTTGGCTCAAACTGTACATGACTGTGGACACGGCTAATCGATTAGGTTTGGGTACTCTGCAGAGTTTTGCACAGTTTGCCCAAAAGATTTGATCGCCTCCGTTGGATTTCTCGCACTTCATGGTGTTTGAGAAACGGATGACCAAAACATGGTCTTCTAAAGGGTTTCCCCGAGACTCTGTCGGTGCCCATCCTTTCCTACCGTTCTTCTACATCTCGTAGCACCACCTGTCCAGGGTTACCATGATATCCAACCAATCCAGAGCCCATAATGGTTTGTGGCTGTGCAGGTAAGACTTGGGTCTTGAAGCATCCATCAATCTCTTTGTGCCTGGGTGGACCTTTCCGCATGAATACTGGCACTTCTCCAGCATCATCTAGGCTAACCACTGGTTTCTCCAGGGCGCCGTTCAACCATCATCCACCCAGAGGTATGTTGAAACTCGGAGTCTTGAAGACTTGATCATCATGTAGGTCTTGAAATTATTAACTCACAACTCTCATGAATCACACAACCAACCCCGTCTACTAATAGCATAGCAAAAAAGTAAATCAACGTTTCCCGGGGCCAATGTGTCAAAGGGTTGAGGGGTACCTACCACATGATACTACAACAAGTAACCAAGTTTCCAACTTACCTACATTGCATGCAATTGGGGAGATGGAAGAACTAATGCAATAAAACATAGGTATACATGGTCAAAGTGACTTGCCTTGCTGACGATCCTCGTAATCAAGTGACTCTAGATAACAAGCTTTGCACTCCGTATGATCTAACGAATCAAACAAGAGCACACCATAAGCATAAACACAATACAATTCATTCAACAGCAAGGTAAACAATTACTTCAACAAACAAAAGCACAATCAAAAGAAGAATCACTTAAAGTATAAGACTATAAAATTTTGGTGTCAAAATCTCAACTAAGACATAACAAGTAAAAAAATTGGTTTTGAACAACTAGACATTTTAGATAACAGAAAACTAAATATAAAATTTTATTCGAAAACAGAAGTCTTTTATTATAAAAAGTATTGTGCTAAAAGAATTACTACAAACTTTTTTTCTAAACAATATAAATGGTGAAAACAAGATGTACCTATTCAAACTAGAGCACAAAACAATTTGAAAAACATATTTTATTAACAAAAAAATACACCTAATCTTGAATCAACAGAACCTACTGAACTCTAAAAACAAAAGCTAAACTAATTCAGGTTCAAATTAAATAAAAGTCAATTTAACTAAAATCTATTAAGAACTAAACAGATTCTGTTTTTGTTAAAAACAGTAACTAAATTCATCCTAAAAATTCTCGAACTATGTAGAATGATAGGTCTAACTAATACCAAACAGTGGCAAAAAGATTCACTCAAAAATATATTCTTAAACTCTAGTTATACATATTTTAGTAATTTAAACAAATTTGACTAGATTCAAAATTTAAAGGTCAAATTTGAAATCTAAAAATACATACATAAACTACATCAAATTTGTGAACTAATGCAAAAAGAATCAAATAAAAACACCAAATATTTTAAAAGATATGATAAAAACAAAAACAGAATACATTCTGTTTTCTAAAAGAAAAAAGAAAAAGAAAACTTCCTATCGATCGGACAGGGTCTAGGTGTCATGTTGTGATTGGTCGCGAGGGCGTGCGCGTGAGAGCTAACGAGCGGACGATAGACAACTAAAGCGTACCGGTTCATTTATTAAACAGATCTAATCTCGCTCGTTGACTACGGATCTGACGGCTACGGGTGGAGGTGGACGCTTACAGAGAGGGGGTCGGGGTCTCCGGCGAGGTCAACGTCTGCCGGTGGTCGGAGATGCTCAGGGACGACGGTTGGGTGATCGGGGGCGGTGTCTGAAGGCTTCAAACGGCGGGGCGAGTCTCCGGCGTCGATTGGTGGCGTAGGAGGGGGCTGGGGGTGAGTGTGGCGAAGAGCACGAGCTCGGCGACGTTCGGTTGGGTGCTGAACTCCGGTGAGGTCTGGCATAGTGCTCCGGCGAGGGAAAAGAGGGTTTCGGGGGTGGAACAAAAAACGGAGAGGCGGGGCTTTAGATAGGGGTGGTGCGGTGGTCGGGGAAGGCACGAGGGGCGAGATCCACGGAGAGGGATCTCCGGCGACGGTGGTCGGGCATGGGGAAAGGGATGAACACGCTGATGCCGCAGTCAGACGGTGGGTCCCGTGCATCAATGAGGGTGGGGGCATTGTTAGCGTGTCGGTGGCCGACCCGGGGTGGTTTCGGGAATTAAAGACGGTGGGCCAGCCCGTTTCTATTTAAAACGTTTCGTTTTCTATTTCTAGCGCAGTAAAAACTCTTTTAATGCATTCAAAATATTTCCAAACATAGGAAATATATATATCAAAATGATCAGGAGAACTAATGCTATTTATTGAACATTTTTCCTCTGTCATATTGAATATCTTTTTAAAATTTATTTTCAGAAAATGCCTAATTGATTTTAAATCCTTTTGAGATAAACTTTCAAATAATTCTCTGGTTTAATTGCTCAAATATTTCACCAAGATGCCGCTGGTGTGGAGTGTCATGTTACTCCCCTCATTTGTTTGAACATTTCCAAAGGTTTTCAAATAAGTGAAACAAATACATGGGAAAATAGAAATGGCCTTTCAGAATTTCAAAAGAAGCACTGCAACAAAATTCATTACATTCCAACAAAATGATGATGATGCATAGCTATATTTCATAACATTCCAAAATGGAATTTTGAGATGTTACAACTGTTGGGAAGTTTGCAGCAGCAAACTTGGAGCTTATCTAATGGGATTTTCCTATAAGTCATTCTGGGTAAAACCTTGTCTAGTGTACCTGGCCATGGAAGGACTATACACCCACCAATTTTCAGATCATGGAGATGAGAGGGCAAGGTACTTGTAGTACAGAGCTACACTTACTTCCATAATGTAGTTTTAGATGGACTGGACACATTTTCCATGTGAGCATGCCATCTTTGAGCTTGGATAGATGAAAATTATGCTTTGGAAAGATTTGTGGACATTTTAGGAACAAAATAATGGGAGAGGGGAAAGAAGAGGTCTTTCCATGGTAAAAGAGAGGGAGAATCAGGGAGTTACCCCACAAATAATTGACCAGAGGCCATGGCAAAGTTACTGGAGGTAGAAGAGGGTTTTAATATGTTGTGGTAAAAAGTTGGGGGCAAGCGGAATCTTTTTTGGTCTACTTTGCTTCTCCACAAGTTTATAGCTGAGGGTGTTTGTGCTGTGATTGGGCTAGGCAGGGGAATCCTATAATCTTGAGATTTACCAGGGGTAAATGCCAAGTCCATTTGGTCCTGATCACAAGTTTTTAGCTCTAATGAAGAAAGGTTATAATGTAAACTTTGTAGTCCATAGAAATCAACAGAACCGTGTTTCTGTAGATCTAGGTCTGCAAATCTATTCTCCTTGATGCAATACTTAGTGTAGCATCATCATTTTGGTAATAGAGCATGCCCACAAAGTTTGGGATCAATAAGAGATACTTCACAATGTAAAGTTGATCAATTTTGGCTCTGGACAGGAATGGTTTTAGGATATTTTGGTGAACAAAAACAATTGGGATTGAGATGAAACTTGTCAAGATGACCCATTATATCATGTGTGACATGCTAGAATTTTCTTGGATTTATTTGAGGATATTTCTTATAGAAATATTTCAAATCCTTGAAATAGGCAGAAATGGTTTTGAAGGATTTTGTCCAATATTTCGAACATGACCATGTGTTTAAACTCTCAGATATGGACAATATATGTCCACTGAGTTCTCCTAAATTTTCTAAAATATTTTTAAATCATTTAAATAATTGCCCCCTATAAAAGACCATTTCTATTCTGAAGAAAAAAGCCATTCAATAAAATAGTAAATTAACCTTTAAAAATAATATTTTCTGGTTTTGGGAAGTCATATACGTAGTAGGTTCCAAATAAAGTTTTTGGGGAAAAAGGATCCACCCAATGTGGGGACTTGCAGTGCAAATCTCAAATCAGGGGGTTTTGCAAACCTATTTTGAATAAAACCTTTTTGGCCAAAATAATATTTGATAAAAATGGTTTTGGGTACTATTCACATGGCATGATCATTGGACAAGATTTGGGACCAAGTACTAGAGTTTTGAGAGTAGGAGGGAGTTTTATGAGTATAGAGCACCAACACGCAATAAAGCAATCATCAATCAAGTCAAGCATCACAATCATAGAAAAAGTTTTAATTGGCCCTAATTTTTGAGTCATGTTAACTTAGTCATGAGAGGCAAAATACAGGGTGTGACACCAAGTCTTCTGGAATATTCCTCGTATGCATCATGGGCTATCCGAATTGGCCCATTAGTGAATTGTCATGGGGGTCATTGGCCCGACCCATAGGTCGGGAGAAACCCTGGAGAGTACCCCCTAGTCCAGGACACCGTCAGTGGGCTTGGTGATGACATCCACCCTGCGGGGATCGTGGTTGTGGTCTTGTTGCACTGGAATGGAAACCTTTGGGAGGCACTTCGGGAACCCGTGTACGTCCTTGATCCCTCTGCACCAAAGGGGAAACTGCATCGCCTCGCGAGATGGCACCTGTCTATCCTTCCCTGCGTCATCTTTGACTCCTGAGGCTGAGCTCTACATAGAGATCTCCGCCACTCCGGAGGGGGCCTAAGGAGGGCCATCCTTGCTGGTCTTGTTGTTGTTCATCCTCGCGAGCGAGCTGGGGTCCTCGCGAGGGCCTTGTCTTGAGCGGAGTCACGCCAGGATGTGTCTAGCCGATGAGCTGGTCCATGTCCTGGGCTACAGGTAGGCAGGTTTGGCTACCCTGGTTCCTAGAACACCGACAGTAGCCCTCGGGCCTGAGGCGTGCCCGAACAGGCTTCTGTGTGAAGCCTTTGAAGAAGGCCCAAAGCGCCGTGGGCCCCAAACGCCTCCGGGCGAGGCTTTACACGCGTCGAACGCCTGAGCGGCGACGCCTCCGCTTCCCGTAGGCATCAGGAACCGCCCCAAGTCAAACTGATGTGATGCCTGTGCGTAGCGCCGACCATCATTTCCCTCCATTGAATGCGGTAGCTGCCTCGGCCTTCTCTCCTTGGGCTGCATGGATGTGACCTTTCAGAGGTTGCACGCCTCACGGGATCCGAGGGGGCACCGGTGGGCCCCTGGTTGTACATAAGTAGGTGAGGGCGAGAGAGCCCTCTGTTGGGGAACGTTGCATGGGAAACAAAAAATTTCCTACGCTTCACCAAGATCAATCTAGGAGATGAGCATCTATGAGAGGAGAGATTGGATCTACATACCCTTGTAGATCGCTAAGTCGAAGCGTTAAAGAACGCGGTTGATATAGTGGTACGTTTCCGCGATCAAAATCGCGAGCCGTCCCATGAACTCCCGATCAAGTGCCGAACAGTCGACACCTCCGCGTTCAGCACACGTGCAGCTCAATGAAGATTTCCACCTTATTGATCCAACAAGAGGGAGTGGAGAGGTAGATGGTTTTGCCGGAATCACGATGGCATGGCGGCGGTGGTGGTGGAGCTGATCCGACGGAGCTTCACGAAGCGGCACCAAACCAATCTACTAGAGGATAGGCTATCGAAGAGGGAGGAACGACTGCATTGTGGCTTAGGGTGCGGCTACCCTCCTCCCTCTCACATATATATAGGGGGAGGTTGGTGCTCCCAAACCCCTAGGGTTTCCCCTTTGGCATGGTGGCCAAGGGTGGGGGCGCCCTAGGGTGGCTTGCAACCCAAGTTACATGGCGCCCACCCTAGGGATGGCCCTCCCACCAACCCCCTAGCCGCATGGGCCTTTGTGGGAGGGGCTGTCGTCCCACAACGGGCTGGTGTGCCCTCTCTCACAGCCCATGTAGGCCTTTGGGGCTGGTGGCCACTTCTGGTGGACCACGAGGACCCTCCCGGCATGCTCGGTACGTTACCCGTGATGCCCGAACCTTTCCAAGTAACCAACACGGAACTTGCTATATATGAATCTTCACCTCCGAACCATTCCGGAGCTCCTCGTCACGTCCGGGACCTCATCCGGGACTCCGAACAACCTTCGGTCACCAGCACACATAACTCATCTATAATGAAACGTCACCGAACCTTAAGTGTGCAGACCCTATGGGTTCGAGAACCATGTAGACATGACCGAGACATATCTACGGTCAATAACCAACAGTAGGACCTAGATGCCCATATTGGTTCCTACATGTTCTACGAAGATCTTTATCGGTCGAACCTCTATGTCAAGGATTCAGACAATCCCGTATGTTGTTCCCTTTGTTCTTCGGTATGTTACTTGCCCGAGGTTCGATCGTCGGTATCTCCAAACCTAGTTCAATTTCGTTTCTGGCAAGTCTATTTACTCGTTCCGTAATACAAGATCCCGCGACTAACACTTAGTCACATTGCTTGCAAGGCTTGTTGTTGATGTTGTATGACTGAGTGGGCCCTGAGATACCTGTTCGTCACGCGGAGTAACAAATCCCAGTATTTATCCATGCCAACTCAACAGACACCCTCGAAGATACCTGTAGAGCACCTTTATAGTCGCCCAGTTACATTGCGATGTTTGATACACACAAGGCACTCTTCCGGATTCTGTGAGTTGCATGATCTCGTGGTCATAGGAACAAATACTTGACATGCAGGAAACAGTAGATATAAACTGACACGATCATATGCTACGTTCATAGTTTGGGTCTTGTCTGTCACATCATTCTCCTAATGATGTGATCCTGATATCAAATGACATCTCATGTCCATGGCCAGGAAACCTTAACCATCTTTGATCAACGAGCTAGCTTGCTAGAGGCACACTAGGGACACAATGTTTGTCTCAACACAATTATAGCATGTACAATAAACTATTATCATGTACAAGGAAATATAATAATAAACAGTTTATTTATTGCCTCTAGGGCATATTTCCAACAGTCTCCCGCTTGCACTAGAGTCAATAATCTAGTTCAAATCAGTATGTGATTTACATTGTAATGAATCGAACACCCATGCAGTTCTGGTGCTCATCATGTTTATCCATTGGAAGACATTTAGTCGACGGGTCTGGAACATTCAGATCCGTGTACACTTTTAAAATATTTATGTCCATCTCCTCGATGTAATCGCGGATGGAATTGAAGTGTCGTTTTATGTGTCTGGTCCTCTTGTGAAACCTTGGTTCCTTGGCCAGAGCAATGCCACCAGTGTTGTCACAGAATAGAGACATTGGATTCAGTGCACTGGGCACTACTCCAAGATCTAACATGAACTGCTTCATCCAGACACCTTCCTTCGCTGCCTATGAGGCTATGATGTACTCCGCTTCACATGTAAAATCAGCTAACACGCTTTGCTTGGAACTACACTAGCTTACTGCTCCCCCATTGAGAATAAGTACGTATCCGGTTTGCGACTTGGAGTCATCCGGATCAGTGTCAAAGCTTGCATCGACGTAACCCTTTATGACAAGCTCTTGATCACCTCCATAAATGAGAAAGATTTCCTTAGTCCTTCTTAGGTACTTAACGATATTCTTGACCGCCATCCAATGCTCCATTCCAGGATCACTTTGAAACCATCCTGCCATACTTATTGCAAGGCTGACATCGGGTCTTGTGCATAGCATCGCATACATGATAGAGCCTATGGATGAAGCATAGGGGATGACACTCATCTTTTCTCTATCTTCTTCAGTCATTGGGCATTGAGTTTTACTCAACTTCACACCTTGTAACATAGGCAAGAACCCTTTCTTGGACTGATCCATTTTGAACTTCTTCAAAACTTTATCAAGGTATGTGCTTTGTGAAAGTGCTATCAAGCGTCTGAATCTATCTCTATAGATCTTAATGCTTAATATGAAAGCAACTTCTCCAAGGTCCTTCATAGAAAAACTCTTGTTCAATTATTCCTTCACGCTTTCCAGCATTTCTATATTGTTTCCAATCAGCAATATGTCATCCACATTTAATATTAGAAACCCTACAGATCTCTCACACACTTTCTTGTAAATACAAGCTTCTCCGCCAACTCCTAGATGCTTGCACCAGTCCATAAATGGATTGCTGGAGTTTGCAAACTTTGTCAGCATTCTCTGGATCGACAAAACCTCCCGGTTGCATCATATACAACTCTTCCTCAAGGAAACTGTTAAGGAATGTTGTTTTCACATCCATCTACCAAATTTCATAGACGAAATATGCAGCTATTGCTAACATGATTCTGACAGACTTAAGCATCGCTGCGGGTGAGAAGGTCTCATCATAGTCAACTCCTTGAACTTGTGAAAAACCCTTTACCACAAGTCGATCTTTATAGACGGTGACATTACCGTCTGCGTCCGTGTTCATCGTAAAGATACATCTATTCTGAATGGCCTTTCTCCCTTCAGGTAATACTTCCAAAGTCCATACTTTGTTTTCATACATGGATCCCACATCGGATTTCATGGCCTCTAACCATTTCTCGGAATCTGGGACCATCATCACTCCTCCATAGCTCGTAGGTTCATTGTTCTCTAACAATATGAGCTCCAAGACATGGTTGCCGTACCTGTCAGGAGCAATACGCGCCCTTGTCGACCTACGAGGTTCAATAGCAACTTGATCTGAAGTTTCATGATCATCATAAATAACTTCCTCTTCAACCGTCCTTGGCTCCACAGAAACATCTTCCTGTGCTGTGCTACTCTCTGGCTGAAGTGAAGGTTCAATAACCTCATCAAGTTCTACTTTCTCCCACTCAATTCTTTCGAGAGAAACTCTTTCTCAAGAAATGTTCTGTTCTTAGTGACAAACACTTTGCCTTCGGATCTGAGATAGAAGGTGTACCCAATTGTCTCTTTTGGGTATTGACGAGGATATGTACCTAGGGCAGGGTCCTAGGCAAGGCCTACATACCCTACCTAAGGACACTACATTGGAGGACTTCAAGGTCAAGCATAAACTTCCGTCTGGATTCCAGGAGACGTTCAAAGTCACTTGATAGGCTATCCACTAAGAGACTCCTTCGTTCACTCAGTATTCGCGTGTCAGTCGGAATACCTCATTCCCACTCGACACCAGAAGACCAGGAGCCATCATCAAGAGCCCAACGGGCAGACGTTGGTTCAATCATCATTAATAGCTTTTATTACGTACGTTACCAGTAACGTCAGACTTTAACCCCACAACCAGACCCTTAGATGTTGGGTAATTATGAGGGGTAGCGAACTCTATATAAGCCGCCCCTCCCCTCATGCACAAGGGTTCGCAAGCATTGTAATCTCTATATTCCACACGACATTAGCTCCTGAGCGCTGAGACATAGGGATGTTACTTCCACGAGAGGCGCCTGAACTCATACATTCGTGTGTACACCCTCGCCGTAGCTAGGACTCTCCCCTCTCCTTATGCACCCATGCCATCTACTGTCAGGCTCATTCCCACGATAGTTGGTGCCCACCGTGGGGCAGGCGTCTAAGCGACTTCCGGTGAGGTTGCATTTTCCATCCTTTGACATGTCTTCCGGTGGTGTTTTCGCTCTGGGCCACGAGATCCATTTCGGAGCGCTCACCTTCATCGCCAATGATTCGGCATGGCTCCAGGAAGTGCCTCTCGATGTCGAGGTGCTCCCGGTCCGCAGGGCCGCGCACTTCCGCGCGAGTTCCTGTGGTGTGTTGCTGCGTTAGCCTTCGACTCCTTACACGTCGGCTCCCTCGCTGTTCACGGTCGCAAGCGGTTTGGCCACTCACAACTTCAGCGCTGGGTCAAACACGTAGTGGCGCGTCAAACTTCTCCGCAGATTGCAGCACTCGAGCCTGCTGAGTCCCTTCACGGTGTGTTCGAGTCGGATTCCGATCCGTCCGACGTGCCTTTCAAGTGCGAAAGTTGCGATCCTGCAGTGGAGGTCTTGATGGCAAGCTCCCATCAGAGTTCACCGCCTGGCTTTGTCCGTGGCAGGTGCGAGCCTAGCGGTCCATTGAATGAGCAGCCATGTCGCAAGGAGGAGGTTCTTCATACTCCCATCATCTGTGTGACTACCGAGGCTAAAGCTTTGGAGGGTGCGTGCATTCGTCTGGAAGAACTCCAGGCGGAACATGACGAGCGCACTCGTTAGCGCCTGCCACACCCAAGTCGATGTCAGTGACAGCTGTTTCTGACTGGATCTCACGACGACGTTGAGGTATATCGAACTCCTGTGTTAAATGTTCCTGCTGCTGCTAGGATAGCAGATTCCATTCAGCCGTCCCGGTCAGAGGCTAGAAGAGGGTAGATGCAGGTCAGATGCAGCGCGGTGTCAGAATTCAGTAGTTTCTCAATCTTGCAATAGGATACACATCAATTCACCCAGGGCAGAGACTGTTCAGTCAGCACACAGCCCTGGATCGCCCTTGCATCGTCGGGGCGGAGGATTCTGTGAAGAGCAGGTCAGAGGTCAGTTTCACCGCGAAGACCACCGTCGAGTGCCCACTCCTCCACAGAGTGGTCCGTACGCTCCCTGGCGCCAGGACGATAGGCGCTCTTTCGGTGATGAGCGGAATGCAGGCTTTGATGCCCACGAACTCCTCGTTTAGAAGTGGATTGATAGGGGCAGAGCCCATAAGGAAGAACACGACAGTTGGCGAGTGGTAGCTCAGCTGTGGTTTCTAGTCCTGAGTGTTTCAGCAGAGCCATACGTTCTGCAGAGATTCCCCCCAACTTCAGGTTGGCGATGGGGATCGGGAAGTTTTCTTGCAAAAAAAAGCCAGATACTTGGTTAGATGATTACCGAGTGGCTGTGCAAATTGGTGGCGGAAATGACAATGTTGCAATGAAGCACCTGTCCCTGATGTTAGATGGTTCAACTCAAGTTTGGCTGAATCGTTTGGCTCCTTCCAGTATACATTGTTGGGAGGATCTTGCCCGAGTGTTTGGCCGAACCTTTCAGGGCACCTGCAAGCGTCCGGAAGGTCTGGTCGACTTACAGCACTGTGTCCAGAAGCCCAATAGAACTTTGAGAGATTATATTTAGCGATGGTCCACTCTGCATCATACAGTGGAGAATGTGTAGGAACACTAGGCTATTTGTGCGTTCAAGGCCGGTGTGAGATACAGAGAGCTATATCTGAAGTTTGGGCGAACGAATGATATTTCACTCCGCAAGATGATGGAAATCGCCACTCGGTACGCCAATGGCGAGGAAGAAGACCGCCTCCGTAGCGGCAAAGGAAAGACAGTCGTCAATGAGGCTGGTAGCAGTAACAATCGGAAACAAAAGCGAAAAGATGAAGATCCGGTTCAAGCAGAAGCGATAGCATTGGCGACTCAGTCAAAGAACAAGGGCAAAGCTAAAGCACAGTATGCCCCCAAGAAAGGGAAAAATCAGTCAGGAACTGATATCATGGATCAGCCGTGTGTAATTCACACGAGGAAAGATGCAGAAGGCAATCTGATTTTGACCAAACACACCACTCGCCAGTGTCGGACTCTTATCCAGCAATTCAAGGGGACCCGTCGAGTGATAAATCTCCTAAGAAGGGAGATGAACATGAAGATAAAGAAACATTCCCGGATGTCACTGCTACGCTGGTGATCTTTGCTGATGTCGCAAGCAAGAGCCCTCTGAAAGTCATCAACGGAGAAATCAACATGGCTGTACCAGATACACCCACCTACCTCAAGTGGTCCCAATATACTATCACATTTGACCAGATAGACCATCCTGCTCATGTGGCCACTCCCGGTCGAAAAGCTCTAGTAGTTGATCCGGTGGAGGGGGGACTCAACTTAGAAAGGTCCTCATGGACGATGGCAGCGGTCTGAACATTCTCTATGCAGATACCCAGAAAGGGATGGGCATTCTGATGTCCCGTCTGAGTGAAAGCAACATGCAATTTCACGGTTTCATCCCAGGAAAGAAGGCCAAGTCACTCAGCCAGATAGCATTGGATGTGACATTCGAGAATGACAAACATTTTCGAAAAGAAAAGTTGACGTTTGAAGTCGTGGATTTTCAGAGTGCCCACCATGCCATTTTGGGTCGACCCGCGTATGCACGTTTCATGGCTTGACCATGTTACCTGCATCTCAAGTTGAAGATGCCAGGCCCTAAGGGCATGATCACGGTCACTGGCAATCGACAGTCGGCTGAGGAATGCCTCTAGCAAGGCTCCAAGATCGCCGATCACCAGATGGCCATGGTTGAGTTGGAGGAGTACAAGAAAACCGCTGATCATGCTGATTTGCTCCACGCAAAGAAGCCGGCTTCCGAGTCGGCATTTCAATCGGCAGGGGAAGTGAAGAAGGTACACATCCACCCAACGGATCCTACTGCTACCCCGACGAATATCTCATCAATAGTCGACAATAAATAGGAAGTCGAGCTCATCCAGTTCCTCCGTGAGAACTAGGATACCTTCGCATGAAAGCGTGCTAACATGCTGGGAATTCCCAGGGAGCTGGCTGAGCACCGTCTACGAGTGGATCCGAAAGACAAACCCGTTAGGGAGCATTTGCGTCACTCAGCGGCGAAGAAGCGCAAGGCAATCGGAGAAGAAGTGGCCCATCTCTTGCAAGCCAAGTTCATTCGGGAGATTTACCACTCCGAGTGGTTGTCGAATGTTGTGATGGTGCCTAGGAAAGATAAGTAGTTGCGCATGTGCATTGACTTCAAACATCTCAATAAGGTGTGCCCAAAAGATCATTTTTGGCTCCCTGCATAGATCAAATTGTTGACTCGACCGCGGGGTGTGAGCGTTTATTGTTTTTGGATGCTTACTCTGGGTACCATCAGATCCGTCTGCATGGCCCAGACGAAATAAAGACAACCTTCATCACGCCACTCAGGTGTTTTTGTTACATCACTATGCTTTTTGGTCTCAAGAATGTCGGGGCTACTTTTATGTGCATGATTCGGAAATGTTTACTTGACCAGATCCCTCGGAATGTCGAGGCGTACATGGACGATATAGTGGTCAAGTCTCGCAAAGGTTCCGACCTGCTGGCTAACTTGGCCGAGACATTCGCCAATCTGAGGCGATCGACATAAAGCTGAATCCGACCAAATGTACTTTCAGCGTCCCTGGCGGCAAGTTAATCGGTCTTCTCGTTTCCAAGCGAGGAATTGATATCAACCCTGAGAAAATTAGCGCCATTACCCGTATGAAGACTCCCGTGCGAGTGCACGATGTTCAGAAGCTCACAGGTTGCTTGGCACCATTGCGTCGATTTATTTCTTGTCTTGGTGAGAAGGCTCTGCCTTTATATCAATTGATGAAGAAGTATGACATGTTCAAGTGGACCCCCAAAGCTGAAGCAGTGTTTGTTGATCTCAAAGCCCTGCTCTCCACCCAGCCGGTCCTTCCGCTCCTATCAGTGAAGAACCGTTGCTCCTATACATCGCGACCACAAATCAGGTCGTCAGTACAGTCCTAACTATCGAGCGGGAAGAGGAGGGTAAAGCTTATAAAGTCTAGCGACCAGTCTATTATGTCTCAGAAGTTTTGTTCCCCTCAAAGCAAACATATCCACACTATCAAAAGCTGGTTTATGGTATTTACCTATCAGCAAAGAAGGTGGCGCATTATTTCCAAGGACACTAGATTTCAGTCGTCAGTGATGCTCCTTTGTCTGAGATTTTCAATAATCGAGACGCATCAGGTCGAGTGGCTAAATGGGCGATCGAGCTTGGACACTTTGACATTGGATTTGAAGCCAAAAAAGCAATCAAGTCCCAAGCATTGGCAGATTTCATGGCCGAGTGGATTGAACATCAACAACCTATCCAAGTTCACTCGGCACATTGGACAATGTTCTTTGACGGCTCCAAAATGTTGAATGGGTCCGGTGCTAGTGTTATCTTGATATATCCCAGGGGCGACAAGCTCAGCTATGTCTTCGAAATTCACTTCGATTCCTCCAACAATGAGGCAGAGTATGAAGCACTTTTGTATGGGTTGCGCATGGCTATCTCACTCAGCGTCAAGCGCCTGATGGTTTATGGCGACTCAGATCTGGTAGTGAATCAAGTGACGAAAGAGTGGGATGTTCGAAACCCCGCTATGACTGGATACTGCAATGCCGTCCAAAAGTTGGAGAAGAAATTCGAAGACCTGGAACTTCATCATGTTCCCCGACTAAAAAACCAGGCGGCCGATGAGCTATCCAAGATTGGTTCCACTCGACGGCCTGTCCCTAGCGGTGTGTTCTTGGAGCACTTGCACACTCCTTCGGTTCAAGAAGATCCTTTCACCGAAGAGCCCCCACAAGCTTTGAGTCCCACTAACCCGATAGAAGTCGATGTCCCTGAAGTGATTGACCTGGGCATGGAGATTCTGGTTATCACTCCAGATTGGACTGTACCTTACATTGCCTATATCCTTAGACAAGAGCTCCCTGAAGATGAAACAGAGGCTCGAAAGATTGTGCGCAGGTCCAAGGATTTCACTGTGATGGGAGGTCATCTGTTCAGAGAGAGTGCGACTGGTGTTACACAGCGCTGCATTCCCCCCAGGAAGGTTGAATGATTCTAGATGAGATTCACTCGGGAACTTGTGGCCACCATGCATCCTCAAGGACGGTTGTTGCTAAAGCATACCGAGCTGGTTTTTACTGGCCACGAGCTAATGAGATGGATAAAGACATCGTTGATCATTGTGATGGTTGCCAGTTCTATGCAAACTTGTCACACAAGCCGGCATCTGCTCTGAAGACAAGTCCTCTTGCCTGGCCGTTTGTTGTTTCGGGACTCGACATGGTCGGCCCCTTTCGACCCGGAAAAGGAGGATTCACTCACTTGCTGGTAGCAGTTGACAAATTCACCAAGTGGATAGAAGACAAGCCAATCAAGAAGTTGAACTCCCGCACGGTGGTCACATTCATGAGAGAGATAATTTATCGATACGGCATTCCACACAACATCATCACAAACAACGACACTAATTTTGACTCAGAAGAATTCAGGAACTTCTGCAACTCCCAGGACACTCGGGTAGATTATGCATCTGTCGCTCACCTGCAAACAAATGGGCAAGTCGATCGAGCCAATGGCCTCATCTTGCAAGGTCTTAAGCCTCGTCTCATGCGCGACCTAGATCATGTCGTTGGTGCCTGGGTAACTAAGCTGCCGTCTGTGTTATGGGGCCTAGGAACTACTCCAAATCGGTCGACTGGATGGACCCCTTTCTTCCTAGTCTATGGTGCTAAAGCCGTATTGCCGAGTGACTTTTTCCACAATTCTCCTCGAGTGGAGCTGTATTCCGAGGCGGAAGCTGGACAAGGCAGATAGGACGGCGTAGATCTTCTGGAGGAGGAATGAGAGATGGCTCTGATCCGGTCTACTACCTATCAGCAGGACCTACGGTGCTTCCATCCGAAGAATGTCAAGAGTCGGTCATTTCGTGAGGGAGACTTGGTGCTTCGAGTGAAACAACACCGGCCTCACAAGCTTGCTCCTACATGGGAAGGTCCATTTGTCATCACTAAGGTGCTAAACAACGAAGCCTATCATCTGTACCATCTCATGAAGCGGATAGAGTAGCCACGAGCCTGGAATGCAGATCTACTCTGGCGTTTTTATACTTGAGATAGAAGAATCCTATGATGTAATAAGAATACTTCATCAATGCAATTCAGAATTTGCAATATATTTGTCGATTTCGATCGTACAGTTTCATTCTTGGGAATACTCCGAGTGATGAATAATCCTCACACTTGGGGGCTTAGCTGCGAACATGCTTTCGCCTAAGTTAAAAACCTTGTCATTTGGATAGCAATCCATTCACTCGACGACCTATTTGCGAATCCGTCTCCGCTTAGGTTCAAAGATACTCAGAGTGATGAGAAATCCTCACACTCGGGGGCTTGGCTGCGAACATGTTTCGCCTAAGTTAAAGAACCAGTCAGGTGGATAGCAATCCATTCACTCGACAGCTTTGTTGCGAATCAACATTTACCAAAGTTCAAAAATAACTCCGAGTGATGAGCAATCCTCCCACTCGGAGGCTTAGCTGCAAACATGTTTCACCTAAGTTAAAAAAAACGTCGGGTGGGCAATCCATTCACTCGACAGCTTAGTTGCGAATCGACATTTGCCTAAGTTTTAAACTACTCCGAGTGATGAGCGATCCTCACACTCGGGGGCTTAGCTGCGAACATGTTTCGTCTAAGTTAAAAATAACTTTGAGTGATGAGCAATCCTCACACTCGGGGGCTTAGCTGCGAACATGTTTCACCTAAGTTAAAAAAACATTGGGTGGATAGCAATCCATTCACTCGACAGCTTAGCTGCGAATTGACATTCGCCAAGTTTTAAACTACTCCGAGTGATGAGCAATCCTCACACTCGGGGGCTTAGCTGCGAACACGCTTCGCATAAGTTTTAAAGTACTCTGAGTGATGAGCAATCCTCACACTCGGGGGCTTAGCTGCGAACACATTTCACCTAAGTTAAAAATAACTCCGAGTGATGAGCAATTCTCACACTCAAGGGCTTTGCTGCGAACCTGTTTCACCTAAGTTAAAAAACCGTCGGGTTGATAGCAATCCATTCACTCGATAGTTTAGCTGCGAATCGACATTTGCCTATGTTTTAAACTACTCCGGGTAATGAGCAATCCTCACACTCGGGGGCTTAGATGTGAACACGTTTCGCCTAAGTTAAAAACCTTGTCCAGTGGTGAGCAATCCTTACATTCGAGGGCTTAGCTGTGAACATGCTTTCGCCTAATCCTAAAAACAAACTCAGTCAAACAAACGATTGAAAGCCAAATGTGAATAGAATCCAAAGGGTAAATCGTGGATGAACATTTCGTAAAGAAGCAAGCATGCTCAGGCCTAAGGCCTGAATGAAGTTTTAAGGGATACAATTCCACTCGGCATACCGACGCGAATAAAAGTTCTTCTTCCAAAGACCAAGTTTTTTAAACATCTCACAGGCTGGCTGCCTTGACAAAAGTGTCCAAGTCGATGCCATCAGCGGTTCTGGTGGCTGCTTCATTGAAGGTTTCCATGAAGTCCTCAAACTGGAGTTTCTTCGTGTTAAGCACCTGGAGTTCCTTCAGCTTCTCTTGCCTCACGTCCCTGCAAT
The DNA here is from genome assembly GCA_022496015.1 of Hordeum marinum. Lineage (NCBI taxonomy): Eukaryota > Viridiplantae > Streptophyta > Magnoliopsida > Poales > Poaceae > Hordeum > Hordeum marinum. The sequence continues at coordinate 279,645,943 of CM039678.1, forward strand.
GGACCCTGATGAGGGATAACACCACGTCGGCCCCGCAATGAGCAGCAATTTCTTCCAGGCCTTCACTCGACTTGGAAGTTCGTTCAGGCGATCCATCATCAAGTTGAGGTCGAGCTAAAGGGTGTCCTCAGGCCATAGCTCCTTGTCAATTCTCTCCATTGCAGATTTCAGTCGGACAAGATATGCCTCGATGCCCTGGAGCCAGAAATTGAGTCTCAGCATGTTCATGGCCACTGCGTATGTCATAGGTGACTTAGTGGGATCCATATTAGGCTCAACCTCCTCAGTCTCCTTCTCAAAGTCTTGGTAGAATTCTGTTGAAGATTTGGAATGGGAGGAGAATCGGTGAGCTACGACCCTCAAAGATTTGGCAAACTTCAGCCGACAAGAAACACTCACCGCCGAGCAGGATATACATCTTCCTCGAGAATTCACCCAAGTGCTTCTCCAGGCCATTGCTCCTTTTGTTCAGCTACTCGGCCCTTTTGACGAGGTCCACGCGCTCCTGCTTCGGCTTTGTGTTCTCCTCCAGCTTGTTGGCGGTGGCCAGGTTCCGATCCGCAGCTTCAGTCTTGTCCCTGGCCACCCATTGGGTGTCAGCGACTGTTTTGTCCTTCTCCTCCAGCACCTTCTTCATGGAATCTAAAGAAACAACATTGTTGAGTCGCGCTTGGAGTCGACGATTTTCATTGCGCATGTCTGTTCGAGTGAGAGCACTCAATTCAAAACACGAAGAGTGAGGATGGGAATGCAGAAAGTCGACAGTAATTACCTCCTAGAGACTTCAGCTCAGCACATGCTCGCTCTAGAGCATTGTTGGAGGCTTCCAGATCCACACGCAGCTAGTTCCTTCCATCCTCCAGATCCTTGGACCGCGTCCAAAGTTCGCAAGCCCTCTGAAATCAACAAAACAAAGAAATTCAATCGACAAGTAATGCCAAGGACAGTCGACTGGGCTCTGAATACCATCGAATGACTGTCTTAATACCTAGGAACAACGTCATATATTGGTTGACCTATGATGTCCATCAAGGCCATGTCCAGGGGAAGAAGAATTCAAGCAAAAAGTTCACTCGACATGTTGAGTAGCCCTGGTGCTCCACATGCCGTAAACGAATTTAGAGCTGTCTCTATTAAGACCCCTGCCAGTGCAAGCACTCGACAGCGGTCTCGGGGACTACACCCTGTGGGTGCACCTAGAGTGCCCCCACTGAGATGGTTAACTCTCGACCTGTCGAGTAACTCGTCAGAAAAAAGCACTCGACATGTCGAGTGACTCCAGTACTCCGCGTACGACAAGTTTTCAAAGACTATTGCTTATCGTCTGCGATTAACAACAGCCTCGGGGACTACACCCAGTGGGTGCACTTAGCGTGCCCCACTGGTTAGTAAAACATTCGATAAGGTCAGCCCTGTCAGAACATTCACCCGTCACTCGACCCGTCGAGTGACGCGCCTCCCTGCTCTGTGAAGTTCAATCTATCCTTATGTAACGTCGTATCATGGTTTGGCAATAGTATCCATGAAACCTACCAGGTAGCTTCGGAGTGGTGTGATCCAAGGCTAAATGTATCCCGTATACAATAAACTCTAAGACCCCTGCCGGTGCAAGCACTTGACAGCGGTCTCAGGGACTACACCCAGTGGGCGCACTTAGCATGCCCCCACTGGATCTACCAACTCTCGATCAGTCAAGCGGCAGAAACATCCATCATTGGAATATCCATCACTCTGTAAAGTTCAATATGTCCTTATGTAGCGTCATATCATGGTTTGTCAATAATATCCATGAAACCTACAACATAACTGCGGAGTGGTGGATATGACAAGCTCTAAGACCCCTGCCGATGCAAGCTCTCGACAGTGGTCTTGGGAACTACACCAAGTGGTTGCACTCAGAGTGCTCCCACTGAGACGGTTAAGTTTCCATCCGTCGAGTAAGTCGTCAGAAAAAGAATGCACTCGACATGTCAAGTGACTCTAGTACCACGCGTACTATCGATCCAAATCCTACTCGACTAAGACCTGACCTATTCGAGTGGAGAAATTTAAACATTCTACGAGTGGACAATAAGCAACCAGTGGGTGTGCAGTCAAGAGAAGACAGGAATTAAATCGGAAATGTACATACAACCAAACTTACTCGCACATTGGTGCGGAGGGCCACGCTGACATCATAAGCCAGCTTGCTGGCCTCGTACGTCTCTTTGGTTCGCAACATTATCTGCTCTGCCTGGATGATAGCCTCCTTCACAGCTTCGGTCTGATCTTCTGGGACGCGATGCAGAGAGAAAGCCGTCATGGGCGGGATCGGCGTAGTTGTTGGGGCAGCTGAAGCAGTCTGAGCAGGTCGAGTTGGAGTCGATGTCCCGATGGTCGAGACAGCTGGAGGGTCACTCGACAGAGGTACTGCAGGTTCAGCTCTGATTTGCGTTGAGTCACCTATCCCCTGGGAGGATTCTGCAGTCAAACCTGAAGTGTATGCACTGATGAAGCTCTTCGGTTGCGGCTGCGCGAAGTGTCTAGGTGTTCCTCGTCGTCTTCTAGCTGGATGATCTCTGCAACATCAACCGATAGTGTTAACTTTTGCAAGTGACGAATCTCATTCGGATGAATCAAGAACTTATTAACCTCTATGAGAAGTGGCAGCGTCAGCAATGTCAATGTCCATCGCTTCCCCTCCCTCTCGAGGAGGTGAGGTTACAGACGTAGCAGCTCTGACGGATCAAACAACACTCGGTTGGCAACAACGCAAAGTCACAATTGACAGAAAGAATTCAAGGGCAAAAGACACACGTGGACACGACATGCACGACCATCTTCATGCGAGGCAAGGCTTTGTGAGGTTTGGCCACGGTCACCTTGGGTTGCTTCGCCGATTGTTCGCTCGACTCGGTAGTCGAGGGGTGGCTCTGCTTTGGGTTCTTCTCGCTCGGGCCCGGAGCCCTGTCCTTAGCAGCCGTAGGATCTTGGCGAGCCTTGGTGTGGCGTTCGGTGTGGAGAGATGGCTCAACTTCTGGCTCATTTTCGTCCAAGTTTTCGTACTCGTCCTCGGAGTCTTCTGAGCTGTCGCCGTCCACACTGCCACCTTCACTCACAACTCCATCGTCAACATGGTTCCCGTTGGGAACGGGTGAGTGCATGTGCGTCCACTACTGCATGATTCAAGTAAAGAAGTCAGTTCATACGTCAATGTATCACTTGACAGTAAAAGTACATCCGTCGACACCGCGTAACTCACCAGATTCTTCGACGGGTTTTTGGCTGAGTAAGGTCGGATCCTCTTGGCTCCCAAAGGGTTGTCGAGTGCTCCAGTGATGCTGGGTGCGCCCTGGTCGAGTCCTCTTCTGGGTTTTTGTGGAACCTCTTCTGGGTGCGCCCTGGTCGAGTCCTCAGGGCCACTGCTCGACAGTTTTTTGTGGAACCTCTTCTGGGTGCGCCCTGGTCGAGTCCTCAGGGCCCGTGTAGTGCCACATGGTGTGATCTCTGGCTTGGAGCGGCTGAATACGTCAATTGAGAAACGTCTCGAACAGATCCATGCCAGTCACTCCACCCCGGATCAGTTGAACCACTGCTTCAACCAAGATTCCCACTTGGACATGTTCCTCTTCGGTCACCTTCAGATATTTGGGGACAGCTGGATGGTCAGGTGTATAGGGGGGAAGGCCAGTCGACATATTGGGGAATGTCACATCTTTGCAGTAGAACCCAGTCGACTGCCAGCCTCTAACAGACTCAGGAAAAGTCATGGCAGGGAAGGAACTACGGGCTCTATTCTAAAGTCCTAAACCTCCACACAACTGCAGCACATGAGTCTTCCCATCAGGAGGGAGAACTTTCTTCACGGTTTGGGATGTGAACGTAAAGATGTGCTTGAACAGCCCCCAATGGGGAGAGCAACCCAGAAAACACTCACACAAAGTAACGAAGGCACACAAGTATGCAACAGTATTCGGTGGGAGATGGTGCAGTTGGGCGCCGAAGAAATTAAAGAACCCTCTAAACAACGGGTGGGGTGGCATAGAGAAACCTCTTTCAACATGGGAGAGAAGGAGGACCCGCTCCCCGTCGCGCGGTTCTGGCTAGCGCTCTCCCTCAGGCAACCTCCAGGTGCCGTCTGCCACGAGCCCATCGGCGAGAAGGCCCTCCATGTCCTCACGAATGACTACGGAGGGGAGAAAGTGCCCTTGCATCCATCCTGCCAGCACGGTGAACTATGTGGTCGAGGGATTCTTGCCCTTGAGCTTTGTTGCCCCTTCTTAGATCGCTTCAGCTTCTCCGTGGTACCCTTCGTCATTGCCGCGGCGGCTCTCGTCGGAGAAGAACAAGATGAGGCACCGGAGACAGGGGAGATGGAAGATGAGAGGAAGTTTGGGGAATAGCATAGTGTGAACTGTAATGCTCCGAGATTTATATCCCGCCGAGTGCCTCGCTAACTGGTGGACCCACGAGATCACCGCGCATGCCAGTCGCAGTCTGTGTCCAGTACGTGGCGAAATGAATGGTGTGGAGATCGAGGCATCGTGCCCCCACTTGCCCTGATCATGGCATCATCATCGCACGCGCGCGCTTCCCAAATTTTCATATCCCACGAAATCTAGGTCTGACAGACCAACCCGTCAACTCCAAAGATGCTTTCAGTTCACTCAGAGCAAAATAGGCATTGAACATTCACTCAGACACTTTCAAGGCTAAATGGATCTGGGCGAATGGAGAAGAGTTGAATCGACGCATGTTTTGTTGAACCCCCGAATATCATTCGGAAGATTTGGTGTGTTAACCCTGAATTGGCGTCAATACTCAGAATTCAATCGATGCAAGTTTCGTTGAAGCCCCGAATATCATTCGGAAGATTTGATGCCTCAATTCGAGATTGGCATTGATACCCCCATTTCACCACTCGAACCCCGATCCATTCGGGGGCAAATGACGAGGATATGTACCTAGGGTAGGGCCCTAGGCAAGGCCTACATACCCTACCTAAGGACACTACATTGGAGGACTTGAACGTCAAGCATAAACTTTCGACTGGATTCCAGGAGACGTTCAAAGTCACTCGACAGGCTATCCACTCAAAGACTCCTTCCTTCACTCGGCAGTCACATGTCACTCGGAAGACCTCGTTCTCACTCGACGCTAGAAGACCAGGAGCCATCATCAAGAGCCCAACGGGCAGACATTGGTTCAATCGTCATTAATACCTTTTATTACGTATGTTACCCGTAACGGCAGACTTTAACCCACGATCGGACCCTTAGATGCTGTGTAATTATGAGGGGCAGCGAACTCTATATAAGCCGCCCCTCCCCTCCTGCACAAGGGTTCGCAACCATTGTAATCTCTATATTCCACACGACATAAGCTCCTGAGCGCTGAGACATAGGGCTGTTACCTCCACGAGAGGGGCCTGAACTCATACATTCGTGTGTACACCCTCGCCGTAGCTAGGACTCTGCCATCTCCTTACGTACCCATACCATCTACTGTCAGGCTCATTCCCATGACAGGTATCCTATGAAGACACATTTGTTCTCTTTGGGTTCCAGCTTTTCAGGCTGAAGCTTTTTGACATAAGCATCACATCCCCAAACTTTAAGAAATGACAACTTTGTCTTCTTGCCAAACCATAATTCGTATGGTGTCGTCTCAATGGATTTTGATGGTGCCCTATTTAAAGTGAATGCAGCTGTCTCTAATGCATAACCCCAAAACGATAGTGGAAAATCGGCAAGAGACATCATGAACACACCATATCTAATAAGGTTCGATTACGACGTCCGAACACACCATTACGCTGTGGTGTTCTAAGCGGTGTCAATTGTGAAACAATTCCACACTGTCTTAAGTGACTGCCAAACTCATAACTCAGATATTCTCCTCCTCAATCAGATCGCGGGAATTTAATCTTCTTGTCACTATGATTCTCAACTGCACTCTGAAATTGCTTGAGCTTTTCAAACGTTTTAGACTTGTGTTTCAATAAGTAAATATGTCAATACCCTTATCCTAAGTCATATGAATCCAGACTATAACATATCACATCACTTTGCGGCCTCACACACGGTAAGCTCCACGGCTGCATCCTTACCTTAGCCGGGACCGTTTGTGTCTTTTGGCTCACGTATGCGAACATGTTGCTGGCAGTCAAACGACAGAGAATCCGGGCCGACATGACTAGTCATATAACCCAAGTGGCACATCCGTACAGAAACATGCATACGTAACCCAACAATGCAGGTGTCGGCCTCAAGCGTGTGTAGACGAGTCATAGGAAGCTACAAGGACTCCATTACGCCATGAGACATAAATGCCATCACTGCACATAGACGAGTCGTAGCAGGCTACAGGGACTCCATTACACTGCAAGACATTTCCCCGAAGGGACAGACACAACAGCAAAGAAGGATACATGTCAGTCAATCAATGTGTCCGGAGCAGTAGTAAGCTACCATGGCTCGGTGGAAGCACAAAGAGGCAGTTTACCGTAAAGAGTACTACTAAAGGCACACGACTAGGTGTCGGATCCCACATACTGTTGCACGTCACACGTATGCACGACATGCCCGATATGCATAGATACAACCATGGCATCACAACATAACCATACAACAACTTTTATTTAAGGGGCTTAGACGAGCCTTGCATAATATGTTCTTACAGATTGGGGTCACATGACCCGACACTCAAGTCATACAAACAAGTTCATACAAACCAAGCAGAAGCATCTGTTTGAGTATAGACAGATGAAAGGGTAAAAAGGCAAATGGCTTGACTATCTACAGTCTGCCACAGAGCATAAGGTTGTAGCTGGGACACCAGCTACTCGGCATCGTTGACATCTAGAAAGAACCCACTTGATGGGTCCTGGGTCTCATCTACAACATTTATTCAGCAAACTTGAGTACAAACATACTCAACAAGTCTTTAAAACAGACCTAGTCTATTCACGCTCATGTATCAACAATGGGGGTGGTGGAGTTTATGCAGCAATGCCAGCTTTGACTCATGGCTAACCTACACTACACAATTTTAACTCTTTGTTTAAATTTTAGATATCACACACGAGTCCACTAACTCCATGACAATACACCACCAAGGATTCACTTCCCTCTCCTCGGAGAGTGCCATCCATGGTACTCACACTTGTCGAGATATTTTTATGAGTATCCATTTGATTGTCTATGAACAGCATAAGTTTTCCAAGTAGTCCGTATCCAAGGACGCGGCTATTCGAATAGTTTCATACCCTGCAGGGGTGTACTTCTTCACACACGCTCTCACCACTTATTGTTGTGTGCTCATAAAACCATGCACCTCGGCAACCTTCAAGCTGAAGCCAAGTGAGGGAGTCAGCCACGACCGTCAATCACATAAGACCACTAGCAAAGGCTATCGCCTATTTGAGACTGGACCCGCACGGAAGTCCAGCTAAAGTTTCCGCTACAGTCCCAAACGATGTGCGTAGAGTTCCCAAGCCCACCATTCGGGTAACCCTTGGTACACCGTGCCACTGCCTACCATGTCGTAACCCACCTCTCTGGTCAGTGCTACGCATGGCCTCCAGCAAGCTATAAACACCAGAAACTACTTGCAACTCCTGGACTAAGGACTAAGCGATTGATAAGTCGAGAGGGTTAATTAAGTATCCCAACGTGTGGTAGTAACTAGTCTTGGATTACAAACACGGAACTCAGTTCCTAAGAACGGTCCCAATGAGACAATCCGCTATGTACTCCTGCATAGCCTCTCATCGCTACCTTTACCAACTCGGGTTCATAATAAGCTTATCACATCAGAACAACTTTGTTTCACTCCAGTTCATCACCCAGATGAATCAGACCTGACATAACTCTAAGCATAGCAAGCATAGGAGACAAAGTAAGCTAAGCACATCATGGCACAAGCATCTACTAGGTATGCTAGGTTGCAAGGTTTAGCTATTTACTGTGACAATGACAGGTCATGCAAAAGAATAGGCTCATCTACCGTGTATGATAGACAAGTGAACGGTTGTCCTAATGCAATAAACAAGAGCAAGAGCGAGAGATTGGGATGTTATCGGAATGATCAAGGGGGTTGCTTGCCTTGCTGGGTAGCGGAAAGGTTCTCTCCTTCGTTGGAATACTTGGGGGTATCCTCAGAAGCAGGGCCTATCGCAATGCAGATAAATAACAATCAATACACGCAACCGCAACAATATGATGCATCATCATGACATGGTAGCATATAAGGATGGGCTAGTGAAACTATTGTCCAAGTGAGTTTGAAGTGAGTTTGAATATAGGTTCAGAATCAATCTGCATTTCATATTCCATATATTAACCTATTAGCACCATTTGATTCATTGGATTTTTCTGATAAATTTTCATATATAAATTATTTTCATCTGAGTTACAAATTAATTTATATGAATTTTTTAAGTTTTAAACATTTTATGGAATTATTATAAACTATAAATTCCTTTTATTACATCAGCCTGACGTCATCATGGCGTCAGCAGGTCAGCTGACCAGGCTAGGTCAAACCTGACATGCGGGGCCCGCACGTCAGTGACAGAGGCCTAATCCCCGCGCTGACCAGGGTTTGACCCGCATCTAGGGCCCACTGGTCAGTGGATGGGGGGCTAATTAGCAGGGGAATTAGCCCCTGATGGCCGGCCACGTAGGCGCCCACTGGAGCAGGGCTGGCGGCGACCAAAAGCACGACGGTGTCTCGCCGGAGTTGCGCATCCGGCGGCCATTTGGCACGCAAAGGGCACCAAAAGGTATCCCATGCAAGTGTGCATCTAACGAAGCAGCAGAGGGGGCTCGGGGTCGCCGGAGAGGACGGCCACGTCGAGCTTGGTGGCGGTGGCGGCTTGTGAAGGACTAGCTACTACGCTGGAGGGCACGGGGAAGCAGGGGGAGATGGGGAGGAGCACCAGCGGCTCACCGCGGTTCCAGAAGAGGCGACGACGAGGTCGGGGGAGGTCTAGACGGGGCGAATCGTCGAGGTGGAGCTCCGTTGGCCGGCAGGGAAGAAACGGCGGTGGCGCATCGTGGAGGGCTCCCGACATCTTCTAGCGTTATGGGGAGGATGAGGGGGTCGCGGCGGGGGTGTTGGTGGGCTCAAAACGGCGCGGGGGTGCCTAGAACTATGGCGGCGCGTTGGCGACGAGCTCGGCCATGGCGGGCAGAGAAGGGGAGAGCAAGAGAGAGTGAGAGCTCATGAGGCGGAGAGGGAGAGGAGAAATCAGCCACGGTGATGAGGCCTCGCGCTAGTGCTCTCCGAGCCCTCTAGGCCGGCAGCTAGGCAGGGAGGAGGTGGTCGGCGTGTGCCCGCGCGTGGCGAGCGCATGCCCCTGTCCTCCTAGCGAGAGGACAGGGATGACTGGCGCGAGCCACATGGGCCGGTTCCCCTTGGCTTCTTCCTCTTTCTTTTCTTTTCTTTTTGTTTTTCTATTTCTGACATTTGTTTTATTTCTTTTTCAGGTACAAATGCTTTCATAAAATATCCCAAATATTTTGTAATATCAAGTTTGAATATTTCAAACTCCAATAAAAAGTATCAGGATATTTTGAAATATAAAGTATTGATAATGCTTTATTCGGCATTTTCAGAGGCTTTGTTATTTATTTTTAAATTGATATAATTGTTCAAATATTTAAAATGGCCCCTGATATATTCATGTCCTTATTTATCAGACACAGGGAACATTTTGTATTGGCATATTGAGTTTGTTGAGTTTTCACAAACTTTTAATTAATTTTGTTCCAATGTGAGCTTGGGGTTTCCTTTAATCCCCATTTCATGTTGATGCAAAATTGAAACATGATGCACACACATGCTGTCCTATGACATCTAGCTAGGTATGTGAACACTCACCCCCACTCAAAAGAATCTAGTCCCGAGATTTTTAAGTCGTCGGGAAGAGTGCGGGGTCCTCTAGTCGAAGATGATCATCTCTTTCCCATGTGGCCTCCTATTTAGAATGGTGTGACCACTGAACCTTGAGAAACTTGATGTTCCAATGCCGAGTGGTACCCTCAGCTTGATCAAGAATACGAACAGGGTATTCTTGATATGTCAGGTTATCTTGGAGATCAAGCGCTTCATGGTCCACTTCACGGACAGGGTCCAAGAAGCAACGCCTGAGTTGCGAGTTATGGAAGACATCATGAACCTTGGAAAGGTGCGGAGAAAGTTCCAATTGGTAGGAAACCTCTCCTCGTTTAGCAAGAATGCGAAAAGGTCCAATGTAATGACGAGCCAACTTGCCCTTGATATTGAATCGATGGGTACCCTTCAGAGGTGTAACCCAAAGATAAGCCTTCTCGTCAACTTCATAGGTCACAGGCTTATGATGACGATCATATTGGCTCTTTGGATGAGATTGGGCTGTTTTCAACTTTTCACGAATAATGCAAACTTGATCTTCTGCATCCTGGATCATATTCGGGCCAAAGAGTTGCCTCTCTCTGGTTTTTGACTAGTTAAGAGGTGTTCGACACCTTTGTCCATAGAGAACTTCAAAAGGGGCTTTGCCCAAGCTTGATTGATAACTATTGTTATAAGCAAATTCGGCAAATGTAAGACATTTCTCCCAATTCATACCGAAGGATATAACACAAGCTTGGAGCATGTCTTCGAGAATTTGATTGACTCGCTTAACTTGACAACTTGATTCCCCATCGCGGTTTGAAAACTTTTCCTAAATCGGGAAGTAAAGATACTTCCGCGGTCTGAGTTAATCTCCAATGGAACACCATGAAGAGAAACTATTCGAGAAACATATAACTCTGCTAGCTGGCTGGCAGTTACACTCTCCCGAATAGGAAGAAAATGAGCCACTTTGGAAAGGCGGTCAATAACCACAAAAATAATATTATTCCCTCTCTTGGTCCTGGGAAATCCAGAAATGAAATTCATACCGACCTTATCCCATTTACATTTGGTAATAGCTAATGGTTGAAGGGTGCCAACAGGCCTTTGATGTTCTCCTTTCATGCGACGACAAACGTCGCAATTAGCAACGAACTGGGCAATTTCTCTCTTCATCCTAGTCCACCAGAACCTCTCGCATAGGTCCTAATAAATATTGGTACCACCCTGATGAATTGTGAGAGGAGAATCATGAGCCTCCTTAAGGATCAGCTGTCTTAAGCGTGTGCTCTTCGGAACCACCAACCAGTTCTGGAAGAACACAACACCCTCATCGTCCTTGGAGAAATCTTTAGCATTTCCGCTAGCAATATATTCCTTGATCCGGGATATACCCTTATCATACTTCTGGATAGCTACTATTTGATCCTTAAGATTAGGTTTCGCCACCAAATTGGATAGGAATCCTTGAGGAACAATGTGAAGGTTTAACTTCCGAAATTCCCGATGGAGAAGTGGTTGACCTTGTTGTAACATCAGGTTGTTACAATAAGACTTACGACTTAGTACATCAACCATAACATTAGCTTTCCCCAGGGTGTAAGTTATCCCTAAGTCATAGTCTGTAATCAACTCAACCCATCGTCTTTGCCTGAGATTCAAATCCGGCTGGGTGAAAATATATTTCAGACTTTGGTGATCAGTGTAAATTTCGCAACGATTACCCAGAAGGTAATGTCGCCAGGTTTTCAGTGCATGGACCACAGCTGCAAGCTCAAGATCATGTGTTGGATAATTATCCTCATGTGGACGCAACTGTCGAGATGCATATGCAATCACATGACGATCTTGCATGAGAATGCAACCTAATCCTTGTCGCGAGGTGTCGCAGCAGATAACAAAGTCCTTAGAAAAGTCTGGTGCACCAGAATAGGAGCAGAGGTCAGTCGTCTTTTCAACTCCTAAAAACTGTGCTCACATTGTGGAGTCCACTCAAACTTTTTATCTTTCTTGAGGAGTTCAGTCAGAGGTTTCGCAACCTTGGAGAAATTTTTGACAAAGCGGCGGCAATAGCTCGCTAAGCCAAGGAAACTCCGAACTTGCTTAAACGATTCAGGTTGAGTCCAATCAAGGATGGCCTGAACTCTCTCGGGATTGACAGCAATACCTTTACCAGAGATCACATGGCCTAGATAGGTCACTTCTGGCAACCAAAATTCACACTTGGAGAATTTGGCGTACAGACGGTGCTCTTGAAGTTTCATCAATACCAACCTTAGATGCTCGACATGTTCCTGTTCGTTCTTCGAGTAGATGAGTATGTCGTCGAGGGAAACCATGATGATTTATCCAAATACTCCATGAAGATCGAATTCATCAAGCGAGAGAAGGTGGCTGGGGCATTCGTTAAACCGAAGGACATAACGGTGTACTCGTATTAGCCATAACGAGTAACAAAAGCCATTTTTGGAATGTCCCCGTTTCTAACTCTGATTTGATGGTATCCTAACCTCAAATCCATCTTGTAAAAGACAGAGGATCCAACGAGTTGATCATACAAATCGTTGATCCTGGGGAGCAGATACATGTTCTTTATGATGACCAGATTCACTGGCCAATAATCCAGAACCATCTGATCGGATCCATCCCTCTTCTTGACGAAGAAGACGGGACAAGCCCAAGGAGAAGAACTAGGATGGATGAAACCTTTCTTCAAAGCGTCATCGAGTTGGATCTTAAGTTCGACTAGTTCTAAGGGTGCCATCTTGTAGGATCTTTTGGCTATTGGGACAGTCCCTGGGATGAGCTCTATCACAAACTCAACATCTCTGACAGGTGGAATTCCTGGCAGTTCTTCTAGAAAGACATCCGGAAAGTCATGGACTACCGGAATATCTTCTAATTTTGGAAGAGGGCTAGCATTGAGGGAATAGAGTTGGCGCTTGGCTGTTCGAGTGGAGACATTAACTATCTGACCCGATGGATGTGTAAGTTGAACATTCCTAGTATGAGTATCAATCTTAGCATAGTGGGCTTTCATCCAATCCATGCCTAGAATGATATTGATGTCTGAAGACTTGAGGGCTATCATAGATGCTAGGAAGACTAGCCTATCGACCAGAATCTCATTACCATGGCTCACCCTAGAAGTTTGCCACTTTGAAAGAGGAGTCTGAACTACTAAAGGAGTAGGCCTATCACAAAAAGACATGTTATGCAACTGTGCATAACTTTCTAAGATGAAAGAATGAGATTCTCTAGTATCAAATAGAGCAGAAGCTGGATGACTATTGACAAGGAGCATACCTAGGATAACATCAGGATTCTCAATGGCATCCTCAACAGAAACATAGTTCACTCATCCACGAGCAGGAGCTGGCTTCACATAGAAAGCTTTTCCAGGCTTCCCATGTCCAGCTGGCTTAGCATTGTTCTGTGGACACTCATGAGAGTAGTGTCCTGGTTCCCCACATTTGTAGTAGACCACGGTGGCACGGGGAGCAACATTGGTAGGAGGACCTCCAAATGGCCTAGCTGGAGGGTTGGGCTGAGCTAGGCGAGGCACCTGGAAGGATGGCCTCACGGTGTATCTTGGCGGCAGAGCTGCGTTGGGCACCCACACCCGGCATTTGTTGGAGCCTAAGCCAGATGCAGGGATGAAGTCACGGTTGTGCTTCCTAGTGGCCTCATAGTCAGTCTGTTCAGACTCGGCAATGATAGCCTTGTTGACGAGAGCCTGGAAGGTTGTGTACTCATGCAGGCACAGATCTCGATGGACCTCAAGATTAAGTCCCTTGCGGAACCTAGCCTGCTTCTTAGCATCAGTTGAAACTTCCTCCGGAGCATAGCGAGCAAGATTGCCGAACTCATGGCTATAGGCATCCATGGATAGTTTGCCTTGGGTGAAAGCACAAAATTCCTCTCTTTTGTGATCCATCAGCCCTTCTGGGATGTGATGGGTACGAAATGTTGCACTGAATTCTGCCCAAGTTGGTGCGGGGCCTAGGGGACGCATGGCTTCATAATTTTCATACCACAGATCGGCGGGTCCTTCCAGAAAGTAGGTAGCAAAGGTCACCTTGTTGTCCTTAGATACATTGGCAGCTCGGATCTTACGGAACATGCTGGTCAGCCAATCATCAGCATCAAGTGGGTCGATCGAATGATGATACTTGGGTGGGCACAGCTTGACAAAGTCACCGAGGGACACACCATCATTGGGATCATTGCGGGGAGCACGCACTATCTTCTGCTCAATTCATTCCAACAACCTGTTAGTCTCCCTTTTGTTCCGCTCAGGTTCAAGCATCACCTCTGCCAAAGAGGGCGCGTGTGGCAGGTTATCTTGCCTTGGCTTCCCTCGCCCTGGTCGGGGGCAGGCACAGGGTTATTCCTAGTTGCCACCATCCTGGGAAAACAAACCCACAGCTTAGACATAGAGGACATCCACTCTAAGACATGAGATATGGAATGTACTCGACAACATGGCATGCAGGGTAAACACCCAAACAACATGGTAATAAAAACTGCCCTATGAACACAATGATTCATACACACCATGACATAGTTCAGTACAAGCCTAAACTGAATTACTACTACGGAGAGATGACACAACTCATTGGAGGCATTACAAGTTTCCTATACATTATCTATCTACACCTTCGGAACTCAACTCTCAACCTCGGTCATATCCCACAAGACATGTAGGACTGTGGCGATAGGACTACTACCATACTAGTACTAACATCCATGTAGTCAAGCATCGCCGTAGAATGCCTCATATAGGTTACCCCCATGACCAGGGAGCTAAACCTAAAGATCTAGAAACATTCTAGCCTGTGATCGCTGGAAACTGTAAGGACATGGATGTGGCCTTGGTCCCCTTGTTGGCAGCAACATCGGTCCTCGAAGAGGGGTGATGCCTCCAACATCGGGCTAGTCTACGTGTGCTCGCAGATGAGTCTGTGATGGGGTCAGCATCTCCAAATCTCCATGGCCTGCCTGCACGGCAGGTGCCAACTACGTCAGGGCTGTCCAAAGATGTGCACGGGTAGCATAAAGCTCCATGTGACGGACATGTGCATCACAGTCCTTATTCTCCAACATCTGAGCGGTCACCTGCAGCCTAGGGTCCTCATGGGAATGATCATAGTAGGCTGTACTAAAATAGCTATCCTCTCCTCCCATGGAAGCAGGAACATAATAGAACTCTATGTTCTGAAGCAGACCATGGTGAAACCTCATGATAGTTAGCATGGTGTAGGCGGCCTCCTAAACTGCCATGTCTATGGTGACACCTAATCCATAAGTCCAATGAAGTGGCTCTGTAGCTCCAGGATATGAAGGATATATCTTAACAACACACAGATACTAACTCTAGTTGGAATCTCGATACTGTTCCTCCACTATGTACTCTAGGTACCAATGGTAGACAGCCTCCATCATAACTCTAACCAACATGGCCGTGTGACCTGGTACATCGATGCACCTGGTCAGACAGACCACCTGACGGGAAGGACGAGGGGGCATCTAAAACAGAGAATGATGCAAAGACATTAGAGACTCTAGCAGAATTTGGACAGCATAACGGCTGTAATTGCTCAAAAAGGATTTTGAGACAACTTCAAAAGATTGGAAAAGCATAACCACTCGACTTTGTAGACTCAAATCTCTTCTCCATCTGTTTGTCACACGACCAATACTCAAATACCGACATACACTTGCAAACAAACTAGCTAGTACTCCATGGTTAGTAACTCATCATCCTAAGCAACAGATGAGAAGCATAGTTCTTATCCCCGTAGAAAAGATGAGAATGACTCAGAATAGAACAACTTGGGAAGAGGAGTAAAAACAGCCTTCCGTTCCCTTCCACAATCAATTCCCCTACTTTTCTATAGTGTTTCTAGACTCAACTTTGACTGGTTTGGCTTGGTAGTCCTACAATCAGTCAGGTTCTGATACCAACGTTGTCGAGACCCTGATCCTAAGTCATATGAATCCAGACTGTAACATAACACATCAGTTTGCGGCCTCACGCACGGTAAGCTCCATGGCTGCAGCCTTACCTTAGCCGGGACCTTTTGCATCTTTTGGCTCATGTATGTGAACATGTCACTGGCAATCAAACGATAGAGAACCCGGGTCGACATGACTAGTCATAGAACCCAAGTGGGCACATCCGTACGGAAACAGGCATACGTAACCCAGCAATGCAGGTGTCAGCCTCAAGCGTGTGTAGACGAGTCATAGCAAGCTACAAGGACTCCATTACGCCGTGAGACATAAATGCCATCACTGCACGTAGACGAGTCATAGCAGGCTACAGGGACTCCATTACACTGCGAGACATTTCCTCGAAGGGATATACACAGTAGCAAAGAAGGATACATGCCGGTCAATCGATGTGTCCGGAGCAGTAGCAAGCTACCATGGTTCGGTGGAAGCATAAAGAGGCAGTTTACCGTAAAGAGTACTACTAAAGGCAGACGACTAGGTGTCATATCCCATACATACTATTGCACATCACACGTATGCACGACATGCCTGATATGCATAAATACAACCATGGCATCACAACATAACCATACAACAACTTTTATTTAAGGGGCTCAGACGAGCCTTGCATAATATGTTCTTACAGATAGGGGTCACATGACCCAACACTCAAGTTGTACAAACAAGTTCATACAAACTAAGCAGAAGTATAAAGCTGTCTAAGTACAGACAGATGAAAGGGTAAAAGGGCACATGGCCTGACTATCTACAGCCCGCCACAGGGCATAAGGTCGTAGCTAGGACACCAGCTATTCGGTATCATCGACATCTAGAAAGAACCCACCTGATGGGTCCTGGGTCTCATCTGCGACATTTATTAAGCAAATGTGAGTACAAATGTACCCAGTAAGTCTTTAAAACAGACCTAGTCTATTCATGCTCATGTATCAACAATGGGGGTGGTGGAGTTTATGCAGTAATGCCAGCTTTGACTCATGGCTAACCTACACTACACAATTTTAACTCTTTGTTTAAAATTTAGATATCACACATGAGTCCACTAACTCCATGACAATACACCACCATGGATTCACTTCCCTCTCCTGGGAGAGTGCCATACATGATACTCACACTTGTGTTGATATTTTTATGAGTATCCATTTGATTATCTATGAACATTCTAAGTTCTCCAAGTAGTCCATATCCGAGGACGCGACTATTCGAATAGTTTCATACCCTGCAGGAGTATACTTCTTCACACACACTCTCGCCACTTATCGTTGTGTGCTCATAAAACCATGCACCTCAACAACCTTCAAGCGAAAGCGCAGCGAGGGAGTCGGCCACGACGGTCAATCACATAAGACCTCTAGTCCAGGCTATCGCCTATTTGAGACTGAACCCACATGGATGTCCGGCCAAAGTTTCCGCTACGGCCCCAAATGATGTGCGCAGGGTCCCCAAGCCCACCATTTGGGTCACCCTTGGTACACCGTGCCACAGCCTACCGCGTCGTAACCTACCCCTAGGGTCAGCGCTACGCACGTCCTCCAGCAAGCTATAAACAACCCGCTATGTACTCCTACATAGCCTCTCATCGCTACCTTTACCCAGATGAATCAGACCTGACACAACTCTAAGCATAGCAAGCATAGCAGGCAAAGTAAGCTAAGCACATCATGGCACAAGCATCTACCAGGTATCCTAGGTTGCGAGGTTAGCTATTTACTGTGACAATGACAGGTCATGCAAAAGAATACGTTCATCTACAGTGTATGACAGACAAGTGAACGTTTGTCCTAATGCAATAAACAAGAGCAGGAGCGAGAGAGTGGGATGTTATCAAACTGATCAAGGGGGTTGCTTGCCTTGCTAGGTAGCGGAAAGTTTCTCTCCTTCGTTGGAATACTCGGGGGTATCCTCAAAAGCAGGACCTACCGCAAGGCAGATAAATAACAATCAATACACGCAAGTGCAACAATATGATCCATGATCATGACATGGTAGCATATAAGGATGGGCTAGTGCAACTATTGTCCAAGTTAGTTTGAAGTGAGTTTGAATATAGGTTCCGAATCAATCTCCATTTCATATTCCATATATTAACCTATTAGTAAATGTCAATTTTCATGTACATAGGTTGCTCTAACATGCATGATAAGAGCACCATTAGATTCACTGGATTTTTCTGATAAATTTTCATATGTAAATTATTTTCATCTAAGTTATAGATTAATTTATATGAAATTTTGAAGTTTTAAACATTTTCTGGAATTATTTTGAAACTAGAAATTCCTTTTATTACATCAGCCTGACGTCATCATGGCATCAACAGGTCGGCTGACCAGGCCTGGTCAAACCTGACGTGCAGGGCCCGCACGTCAGTGACACATGCCTAATCCTCGTGCTGACCAGGGTTTGACCCGCATCTGGGGCCCACTAGTCAGTGGCTGGGGGGCTAATTAGCAGGGGAATTAGCCCCTGATGGCCGGCCACGTAGGCACCTACTGAAGTGGGGCGGCGGTGACCAAAAGCATGGCAGCGACTCGCCGGAGTTGCACATCCGGCGGCCATTTGGCACGCGGAGGGCACCAGAAGGTAGCCCGCGCATGCGCGCATCTAACGAAGCAACAGAGAGGGTTTGGGGTTGCCGGAGACTACGGCCACGTCGAGCTTGGAGGCAGCGGCGGCTCGGGCATGACCGACTATTGTGCTAGAGGGCACGAGGAAGCAGGGGGGATGGGGAGGAGCACGAGCGGCTCACCGCGGTTCTAGCAGAGGCGACGGCAAGGTCGGGAGGTCCGGACGGGGCGAATCGTCGAGGTGGTGCTCCGGTGGGCGACGGGGAAGAAACGGCGGTGGCGTGTCGTGGAGGGATCCCGACATCTTCTAGCGTTACGGGGAGGACGAGGGGGTCGCGACGGGGCTGTTGGTTGGTTCAGGAGGGCGCGGGGGTGGCTAGAACTACGGCGGCACGGCGGCGTCGAGCTCGGCCATGGCGGGCATATAGGGGGAAATCGAGAGAGAGAGAGAGCTCGCGAGGGGGCGAGGGAGAGGAGGGAGAGGCCATGGCAAGGAGGCCTCGCGCTAGCGCTCTCCGAGCCCTCCAGGCCGATAGCCAGGCAGGGAGGAGGTGGCCGGCGTGTGCCCACGCGCGGCGAGTGCACGCCCCTGACCTCCTGAGAGAGGACAGGGATGACTAGCACGGGCCAGATGGGCCGGTTCCCCCTGGGCTTCTTCCTCTTTCTTTTCCTTTCTTTCTGTTTTTCTATTTCTGCCATTTGTTTTATTTCTTTTTCAGGTACAAATGCTTTGATAAAATATCCCAAATATTTTGTAATATCAAGTTTGAATATTTCAAACTCCAATAAAAAGTATCAGGATATTTTGAAATATAAAGTATTGATAATGCTTTATTCGGCATTTTTAGAGGCTTTGTTATTTATTTTTAAATTGCTATAATTGTGCAAATATTTAAAAGTGCCCCTGATATATTCATGTCCATGTGTATCAGACATAGGGAACATTTTGTATTGGCATATTGAGTTTGTCGAGTTTTCACAAACCTATAATTAATTTGATTCCAATGTGAGCTTGGGGTTTCTTTTAATTCCCATTTCATGTTGATGCAAAATTGAAACATGATGCACATACATGCTGTCCTATGACATCTAGCTAGGGATGTGACAAAATATATCCATATATACTTAAGTCATTAGTGAAGGTGAGAAAACAATGATATCCACCACGTGCCTCAATGTTCATCGGACCGCACACATCAGTATGTATGATTTGCAACAAATCACGTGCCTGTTCCATTGTTCCAGAGAACGGAGTTTTAGTGATCTTTCCCATGAGGTATGGTTCACCTATGTCAAGTGATTCAAAATCAAGTGACTCCAAAACTCCATCAGCATGGAGCTTCCTCATGCGTTTTACACCAATATGACCCAAACGGCAGTGCCACAAGAAAGTGGTACTATCATTATCAACTCTACATCTTTTGGCATCAATACTATGAACATGTGTATCATCACTATCGAGATTCAACAAGAATAAACCCCTCACATTGGGTGCATGATCATAGAAGATATTACTCATATAAATGGAACAATCATTATTCTCTAATTTAAATGAGTAACCGTTTCGGAATAAAAAAGATCCAGATATAATGTTCATGCTTAATGCAGGCACTAGGTAGCAATTATTCAGGTTCATCACTAATCCTGATGGTAGTCTAAGAGCGAGCGTGCCGATGGTGATCGCATCAACCTTGGAACCAATTCCCACGCGCTTCGTCACTTCATCCTTAGCCAGCCTCTGTCTATTCCGTAGGTCCTGCTTTGAGTTGCAACTGTGAGCAACCGAACAGGTATGAAATACCCACGCACTACAACGAGAGCTTGTAAGGTACACATCAGATATATACCTTGTTTGGTGTTTGCCGCCTTCTTGTGAGCCGGATACTTGGGGCAGTTCCCCTTCCAATGATCAGTTCCCTTTCAATGAAAGCACTCAGTTTCTCGCTTGGGTCTAGCCTTGGGTTTCTTCACAGGGGGAGCAACTGCTTTGCCACCCTTCTAGGAGTTTCCTTCTTTCCCTTGATATGCTTCTTGAAACTAGTTGTTTTATTGACCATCAACCCTTGATGTTCTTTCTGGATTTCAGACTCAGCGACTTTCAGCATCGCAAATAGCTCGGCGACTGACTTGTTCATCCCGTGCATGTTATAGTTCAACACGAAGCTCTTGTAGCTAGGTGGAAATGATTCAAGAACTTTGTCAGTGATCGCCTCTGGCGGAAGGGGCATCCCTAACTCTGCCAGACGGGTCGAATACGCAGACATTCTGAGTATATGTTCACTGATAGACGCATTCTCCTCCATCTTGCAAGCATAGAACTTATCGGAGGTCTCATACCTCTCGATCTTGGCATTCTTCTTAAAGATAAACTCCAACTCTTGGAACATCTCATATGCTCCATGACATTCAACACGTCTTTGAAGTCCCGGCTCTAAGCCATACAACATTGCACATTGAACTATTGAGTAATCTCTAGAACGTGTCTCCCAAGCGTACTTAACGTCTTCGGATGACACGGGAGTGGGTGGGTCACCAAGCGGTGCATCAAGGACATAAGCCTTTTGGGAAACCGTGAGGATAATCCTTAGATTATGGGCCCAGTTAAGAAAGTTACTTCCGTCATCTTTCAACTTAGCTTTCTCTAGGAACGCATTAAAATTCAAGGGTGCTACTATACGAGCCATTGATCTACAACAAAAATAAGCAAAGGTCACTAAGACTATTATTCAAGATAATTAGTTTAGTTAATCAAATCACTAAAGCTCCCACTCAAATTGACATCCCTCAGATCATCTGAGTGAGACATGATCCATATTCACCAACTCAAGTCCGATCATCACGTGAGTTAAGGTGGTTTAAATGGTGAACATCATCATGTTGATCATATCTACTATATGACTCATGCTCGACCCTTTGGTATCTTGTGTTCCGAGGCCATTTCTATACATGCTAGGCTCGTCAGGTTTGACCTGAGTGTTCTGCATGTGCAACACTGGCTTACACCCATTGTATGCGAACGTAGAGTCTATCACACCCGATCATCACGTGGTGTCTCGACACGACGAACTTTATAATGCTACCGTCATCCTAAGCAAAACAAGGTGCATAAAAAGATTAACATCACATGCAAATCATAAGTGACATGATATGGCCATGAACTTGTGCTCCAGATATCCGTCTCCAAAGCACTGGCATGATCTCCATCGTCACCGGCATAACACCATGATCTCCATCATTGTGTCGTCATCGGGGTTGTCGCGCCCACCATGCTCATACTACTATAGCTACCGCTTAGGGATAAAGTAAAGCATTAGATAGCGCTTAAAGATTGACACGCGAGTCATACAATAATCAAAGACAACTCTATGGCTCCTGCCAGTTGTCTTACTCATCGTCATGCAAGTCTTGATATTCTATACAAAAACATGATCATCTCATACATCACATATATCACATCATGTAATTGGCCATATCACATCACAACATACCCTACAAAAACAAGTTAGACGTCCTCTAATTGTTGTTGCATGTTTTATGTGGTTGCTATGGGTATCTAGCAAGAACAATTCTTACCTACGCAAAACCACAACGGTGGTATGAAGATTTCTTTTCAACCTTCTACAAGGACCGCCTTAACCAAATCTGATCCAACTAAAGAGGGAGAGACAAACACCCACCAGCCATCTTTATGTGACAAAGTCATATGTCAATCGATGGAACATGGTCTCTCATAAGCGTACAAGTAAAGTCGGTCCGAGCCGCTTCATCCCACTATACCGCTAAACCAAGAAAACACTATGGAAGGAAGCAATCTGAATATCAACGCCCACAAACTCTTTGTGTTCTACTAGAGATCTCATCTACGCATAGACCTATCTCATGATGCCTCTGTTGGGGAACATCCATGGGAAACAAAAAAAATCCTATGCTTCACCAGGATCAATCTAGGAGATGAGTATGTATGAGAGGAGAGATTGGATCTAGGTACCCTTGTAGATCTCTAAGCGGAAGCATTAAAGATCGTAGTTTATGTAGTGGTACGTCTCCGTGATCCAAATCGCAAGCCATCCCACGAACTCCCGATCAACTGCCGAACTGACGGCACCTCCACGTTCATCACACGTGCAGCTCGATGAAGATCTCCGCCTTCTTGATCCACCAAGAGGGAGAGGAGAGGTAGATGGGTTCGCCGGTAGCACGACGGCGTGCCGGCGGTGGTGGTGGCGCTGATCCGGTAGAGCTTTGCTAAGAGGCGTCGAACCAATCTACTAGAGGAGAGGCTATCGGAGAGGGAGGAAGGGCTGCATCATGGATTAGGGTGCGGCTTCCCTCCTCCCTCTCACATATATATAGGGGGAGAGGTGGTGCTCCCAAAACCCTATGGTTTCCCCTTTGGGGTGTCGTACAAGGGTGGACGTGCCCTAGGGTGGCTTGCCACCCAAGTTAGGTGGCGCCAACCCTAGGGTTGGCCCTCCCACCCATCCCCTTGCCGCATGGGACTTTGTGGGAGGGGCGGCCAGCCCACCAGGGGCTGGTGTTCCCTCTCTCACAGCCCATGTAGGCCTTTGGGGCTGGTGGCCCCTTCCGGTGGACCCCGGGATCCTCCCGGCACCCCAGGTACGTTACCAATGATGCCCGAACCATTCCCGGTAACTAACAAGGAACTTCCTATATTTGAATCTTCACCTTCGGATCATTCCAGAGCTCCTTTTCATGTTTGGGATCTCATCCACGACTCTGAACAACCTTCGGTCACAAACACACATAACTCATCTATACCGAAACGTCACCGAACCTTCAGTGTGCAGACCCTGTGGGTTCGAGAACCATGTAGACATGACCGAGACATCTCTACGGTCAATAACCAAGAGCGAGACCTGAATGCTCATATTGGTTCCTACATGTTCTACGAAGATATTTATCGATCGAACCTCTATGTCAAGGATTTAGACAATCCCGTATATTGTTCCCTTTGTTCTTCGGTATGTTACTTGCCCGAGATTCGATCGTCGGTATCTCCATAACTAGTTCAATCTCATTACCGGCCAGTCTCCTTACTCGTTACGTAATACAAGATCCCGTGACTAACACTTAGTCACATTGCTGGCAAGGCTTTTTGTTGATGTTGTATTACCGAGTGGGCCCTGAGATACCTCTCTGTAACACGGAGTAACAAATACCAGTATTGATCCATGCCAACTCAACAGACACCCTCAGAGGTACCTGTAGAGCACCTTTATAGTCGCCCAGTTACGTTTCCACAGTTGATACACACAAGGCATTCTTCCAGTGTCAGTGATTTGCAGGATCTCATGGTCATAGGAATAGATACTTGACATGTAGAAAATAGTAGCAATAAACTGACACGATCATATGCTAGGTTTAGAGTTTGGGTCTTGTCCATCACATCATTCTCGATATAAAATAACATCTCATGTCCATGGCCAGGAAACTTTAACCATCTTTTATCAACGAGCTAGCCTGCTAGAGGCACACTAGGGACACAATGTTTGTCTATATTACCACACATTTATTTAGTTTCCAATCAACACAATTATAGCATGGACAATAAAAGAATATCATGAACAAGGAAATATAATAATAAACACTTTATTTATTGCCTCTAGGGCATATTTCCAACACCCTCAACACATCTTTGTCTTCTTTGACTCCCGACTTCAAAACCGCCGCACTCCCAATCATGACTTCAGTGTGGAAGTTCTCTGCCACCGAGATGGGGAAGGCCTCTGAGGGGAACACTGCCTCACCGCCGTCCAGGAGGGGCCACGGTCGTCTCCGAAAGCATGCCACGACACCGGCGGTGGCTCCCCGTGGGCGTGGTCGCGCTCCAACATGACGCGGGGTTACCATCGGCGGTCGCGGTGGGGCTCCGACCAGTGCTGGCGACCACAGTAGTCGAGAAGGTGGTGCCCGTGGTGGGAGGGCAGCGGTGGCAACCTTGCCACCACGCACGCCACTCCATACAGCCGACGCGGCCCAGGAGTTCGTGGTGTGGACGGAGAGGCCGGAGGCCACCTGGTTCCAACTCCCATGCTCCTTCACAGGGGTGCTGCCGGACGGAATCCCCGACGGCCTATGGCTGCAGGTCGAGGGCTGCTGTAGCACAACATCATGGGTGGAGGTCGAGGTCACCCCCAGGGGTTATGTGTACCTAAACCATGGGTGGCAGACGTTTGCTCATGCCCGTGGCCTGCTGGGGAGGCGCACCCTTCAGTTCAAGTATGATGAGGTGGCAACTCTCTTAGTCAAGGACTTCGGGGGACAGGGTGAGCGCTTGGGATGCTGCCTGGAAGATGTCGATTGCGGCAATTTTGGAGATGAGCTTGCCCTTCGTGACCGGCGCTGTGCCTTCAACAATAGCAACACCCCCTCCGAGGAGAGCCCTATCGAAAATGGCAACAATAGCTATGATGAGCCACCGCGCTGACATGCCTGGACCTCGGGGGGTAGCCAGCCGCCATGGTGTCGCTCCTCCGCTAATAAAGCGTCCGGACCGGTGCGCCTTCACGGGCCTGCGAAGGAGGACGAGGACATCGACTGAGCGCTGACGTGCGGACCCCCCCGGCTCCCGAAGCGGAAGCCCCCATGGAGGGCTTTCTACTTTTCCTCCTTTTCCTGCTCTTGCAATCAAAGAACCAAGGGAGTCTCGGCGGTCATGGAATGAATTTGGGTGCTTGCCTATTTTTATTTGTGCTTCTGCTATGTGTCCTGGGCTTTGCGTTTTCGTTAATTGAGGCGACCTTCCGGTCGTGATTAGAGTACTTAGCTTGGCATGCTCGCGGTAGGCTCCAGGGGAGGCATGGTTATGGCTCTTGGGGAGTCTGTATGTCCTGTGGACCTCTTCTTCTTACGGGTGAGACAGGTCGGGAGACCTTTCATCACTCTGTTTGTGCAAGCCCTAGTCTCGCGTGTTTCCCTACCACCGTAGTGTACGATCGGATCACCAAGGACAAAACTAAGGGGGCGAGGCCTCGACACCCTCGATGCCGACCGGATCACCAAGGACACCATCGAGAGGCGAGTGGCTATATGATCGGTAAGGCTCCCGAGGCGTGCTCCTTAGGATCCCGCTTTGACACTCAAGCAACTCTACGTCGACCTGTCCCGGTCCCACACATTTCCCTACCACCATAGTGTATAACCGGATCACCCAGGACACAACTACGGGGCGAGGCCTCGACACCCTCGATGCTGATCGGATCACCAAGGACGGCATCGAGAGACAAGTGGCTATATGACTGGTAAGGCTCATGAGGCATGCTGCTCAGGAGTCCCCTTTGATGCTCAAGCGTCTCCCCAGAGAAAGTTTTTGTTTCCTGACATGGGAGGGGTGGGCCTCCCGAGGCTCCAAGATGGCACATCGGTCCGAGAATGAAGCCTCCAAGCGAGCAAAAGCGCCACACGCCTGCTAACTCATCCGGGAGTACCACGCGAGGATCCGGGTGCCAAGGCCTTGGCAAGGTGCGAGCACCGTGCTCCCCAGCCCCCGCTCGCGGGGTGCGAGGGGAGGGGAACAGGAGAGTGCTTGACCTGAAGAGAGAAAACCGGAAATGGCGATCAGAACAAATCCTTGACCCGTTTATTTAAAACATGATTTGGAAAAAGCCCTGAGTTTTGTTCGAGGAAAGTTGGCAAATCCAAATGTGAGAAAAACAAATGACAACCGCGTCCGGCACCTAGACTAGTCTTCATCTTCCCCCGGTGTTGAGCGTAGGGCATCTAAGTTGCATGGGCATAGCCATTGTTGGGAAGTGTTGAATTCTCCGCCAGCGCAGAGCTGTGGCTTCCACATTGCGTGGGAGGAAGCCCTCCGCATCCTCGGGGTGCTCCGGGCGTTTACAACCCACTCATTATTATGTGAGAGTGTCATGGGTAGAACTTCTGGAGGTGCTGGATGTTCCAAGCGTTCTAGATGGGGACCCCATCCCGAGTCTCCACGCGCACGACACCAGGCCTGGAGACGTGAGAGACCTTGAACGGGCCCTCCCACATGGGCGAGAGCTTGTGAAAGCCCTCCCTAGAGAGAACCCGCCCCAGGACGAAGTCTCCGACTTCGAGGGTCCTGGAGCAGATATTACGGCAGTGGTAGCACCGTAGCGCTTGTTGATACCTTGCAGCTGTGAGCGAGGCTTGGCGACGCGTGTCCTCCCCAAGCACGAGGTCCATTCCTTGCGTGGCATCCTGATGCTCCTCATCCAATGCCAAGACCCGCAGGGAGCGGTGCTTGACCTCGTGGGGGACGACGGCTTCGGCTCCGTAGACGAGGAAGAATGGAGTCTCGCCAACGGTCTTAGTCATGGTGGTGTGGATGGACCACAGCACAGACTGGAGCTCATTGACCCAACCCCTGACACAAGCCTCGAGTTTGTTCTTGAAACTCCTTGTCTTGAGGCATAACTAGACTTCCACGTTGGCACGCTCCGCCTGACCGTTGCTCCTGGGGAGGGCTACTGTGGCGTAGCAAATCTACGTTCCAAGGATAGCACAATAGGTCTTGAAGAGGTTACTCGCGAATTGCAAACCGTTGTCAGTGATGATGCAGTTGGGGACGCCGAACCGGCTTACGATGCCCTTGATGAACTTGACAGCCGATCCAGCCGGGATGGTGCGCACCACCTCCGCCCACTTGGTGAACTTGTCGATGGCGACATAGAGGTAGTGGTACCTTCCTGCTGCTCGGGGGAAGGGCCCCAGTATATCTAGCCCCCAGACCGCAAAGGGCTAGGAGTGCGAGATGTTCTGGAGGCCTTGGGCGGGCTGGTGAATTTGGTTGGCATGGAACTGGCAGGCCTCGTAAGACAGGACCAACTTGATGGCATCGTTAAGCGTCGAGGGACAATAGAAGCCTGATCAGAATGCCTTCCCTGCAAGGGTGCACGATGAGGAGTGTTGCCCGCAGTCCCCTCCATGGAGTTCGGCCAGCAGCTCGCACCCCTGCTCCTTGGAGATGCACCGTAGCACGACGTTGTTCAGGCGCCTGCGGTACAAGTCGCTGTCTCGTAAGCAATAGACCATGGCCGGCTGTGCTACGCGCTCCGTGTCTTTCTCCTTTTCCGGTAGCGTGTTGTGAAGCAAGTATGCCTTGAACTCCTGCATCCAGTCGTCGGTCTGAGGCTCTAGCGCCAGGAGCAGTCAGTCTTTTAGGCCTGGCCATAGTCCAGAGCCCCCAAGGTTGGTGCTTGGGGGAGCTCCTCCCTTCGCGGCGCCAGGTCCTTAGTGGGTAGTGTCACGAAGGGCTTAAAGAGCCGCTCCTCAAAGATGCCCGGCTCCTGGGGCTCACGCCATGACGCCCTTTTGGCAATATCATCGGCCTCCTTGTTTGTGCTGTGTGGGATGTGCTGCAATTCCAAGCCCTGGAAATGTTTTTCAATCTTACATACCTCTTCCAAGTATGCCTCTGTATGCTCGTGTGTCACATCCGTAGCTTAGCATGCATTAGGATTCATGTTGTGATTGCATCATGTTTAAATTATTTTAAACTTGAAATGGGGATGTTCAAAACCCTAGCACCATTTGAATTCATTAGGCTCAACCAAATATTTTCTTTCAATGATCCAAAGTGACATTGGAAAAATGTATATCTTCTTTGGTTTACTGTGGCAACATAAACTAGGGGTGATGCATATTTTAAAAATGTCATTTTGGGTATTGAATTTAACCATCAAATATTCAGATTTGGGTTTTAAAATGCTACAAATATTTTAAAAGCTCAAACAAACTTGAAACTTGGCCAGGGCTTTTGAATTAATTCCTCTGGTACCCAGAAAAAAAAGTTTCATAACTTTTATAAAGATTTTAGTGCCTAAATTAAATAAATGCTATAGCAGAAATTGCAAAAAATAATAAAAATAAAAATATATATAAGGAAGCCCAGGAAGGGGCTGGCCCAGCCGGCCCAGCTGCCAGTCACCCCCAACATCTCGCCAGGAGGATTGGGGCATGTGGCAGGGGCGCGGCGGCACATGCTAACCATCTCCTGCCTGGCTGCGAGCCATGGCGCCCCCTAAGAGTGCCAGCGCCCCCATCGTCGTGGCCCTCTTCTCCTCCCTCTCCCTCTCCTTGCCGCTCTTCCTCTCTCACTCCCCCTCTCTCCTCTACTCTATCCTGTCGGGACCGAGCCTGTTGTCGTCGTCGATCCGCCGTAGTCGTGCCTCCTCGAGCTCGCCCTCGACGCCAACGAGTCCCTGTGAGCCGCCACGCCCCCTAAGCCCTAGCGCCATTTTGGCTGAGCTCCGGCCGCCGCCTCCAGCATCGTAACCACGAGCTCCATCGTCCCCCTGCGCCCGAATCTAGCTCCCCGGGTGCGCACGAGTGAGGGCTTCGCCCCATTGCTCCCGGCCGCCGCTCCCGTGGCCGGCAACGCGGACGCCGCCGCGACTAGAGGTCGCCGGCGAAGAGCCCATCGCCTGAGCCTACAGGTGGGACCCCCTCGTCAGGTGATTAGCTTAAGGCTAATCACCGGGTTAGTTAATCCTGAGCAGCTGACGTGTGGACCCAGCCTGTTAATTAGTAGTTAGTTTAAATTAAAAAATTGTTAGAGTAATAAGTCAATGACAAGTGGGGCCCAGCCGCCAAGTTTGACCTGGGCTGGCGCCTTTGACCTGCTGACGTCACCGTGACGTTAGGCTGACATAATATCTCAATTTTGGATTTAAATAAATTCTAGAAATTAATAAAAACTTCTAAAATTCATAGAAAATAATCTGTAAACCAGATGAAAATAATTTATATATGAAAATTCATCAGAAAAATTCAATGAATCCATCTGTAGCATTTTCATGCATGTTAGAGAAACGTAAGTAGGTGAACTTGGACATTTTAGCTCAATTGTATTATGGAATCCATATATGAAGTTGAATTTGAACCTTGAGTTCAAACCCACTTCGATGTTGTTCTTCGTGCCAGGCACTGTTCCGGAGGATACAGTCAAGTATCCATCTGAGGAGCAGTAACGTGTAATCGTCTTATCAGGCAAGCAACCCTACCCCTTGAATATACCCGATACAATACCACTCTCTCTCTCTTGCTCTCACCTATTGCATTAGGAGAAAATGTTACAACTTTGCATGTTGCGGTAGTTGAACCCATTCCTCTGCATGACCTGTCACTGTCACAGTAAATAGCTGAACCATCCAACCTAGCATACCTGGTAGATGCTTGAGCTATGTTGTGCCTTAACCTGCTATGCTTGCTATGCTTAGAGTTGTGTAAGGTCTGATTCATCTGGGTGATGAACAGGAGTGAACCGAACTTGTTTTGATAATTAGAGTTAAGTTGTGAACACGATTTGGTAAAGGTAGCGATGAGAGGCCATGTAGGAGTACATGACAGGTTGTCTTATTGGGACCGTCTTGAAGAACTGAGTCCTGCGTATGTTGTCCAAGACTAGCTAGTACCGCACATTGGGATCTATAATTGACTCTCTCAACTTATTAACCGACTTGATCTCTGTCCAGGAGTTGCAAGTAGTTTCTGGTGTTTGTAGGATATGCTAGTAGTCTACCAAGTGGCACCCTGTACAGGTGGGCTTGGGACAGACTAGGTATTGTGGCCCGATGTACCAAGCGTAGCACCATCCATCGAGGTGGGCTTGGGAACCCTGTACACATCGTTTGGGGCCGTTGAGGAAACTTCGGCCGGAATTCCTTGAGGGTTCAGTCCCGAATAGGCGATAAACCTGGACAAGAGACTTGTGTGGTTTGTCAGGTCATAGCCGACTCCCTCGCTGGGCTTCCACATGAAGGTTGTCGAGGTGCCATTTTATGAGCACGTGGCTGTAAGTGGCAAGAGCATGTGTGACGAAGTACACCCCGACAAGGTAATGAATCTATTTGAATAGCTGCGTCCGCGGATATGGACTACTTGGATACTTATATGGTTCATAGACAATTTAAAAGGTTACTCCTAAAAGCTTCAAGATAAGTGTGAGTACCGTGGATGGCACTCTCGTAGGAAGACGGGAGCGCATCCATGGTGGTGCATTGTTGTGGTGTTAGTGGACTCGTGTACGCTTCACAAAACTTTTCAGAGTTATGAAAGTCGTAGTACAGGATAGCCACCGAGTCAAAGCTGGCTTGCTGCATTGAACCCCACAACTTCCTTGTTGATACCGATGCATATGTAGTTAGTTCTGATGTAAGACTTGCTGAGTACACAGTACTCACTATTGCTTAATTATGTTTTTGCAGAGGAGACTCCGGTCTCGCTGATGGTTTTTTCGGGAAGATCGATGTTGGTCATTTATCTTGGGAATCCCAGCCAGACGTCTGGTTCCTGTGGAGGGCCTTGTAGTTAGATAGGCTTCCCTCAGCCTTCTTCTTTTCTAGATGTCTGTACCCAGACATGTTAAGCTTCCGGTTGTTGTTTGTATGATTTGTGTGTTGGGTCATGTGACCCCTATTTGTAATATCACTCTATGTTGGCTCTTATGAGCCTCCTAAATAAATGGTGTGTTGTTGTATGGTTATGTTGTTATGCCATAGTTGTATCTATGCATATCGGGCATGTCGTGTGTACATGTGACGTGTAATGATATGTATGGGATTCGACACCTAGTTGTGTGCCTTTAGTAGTACTCTTTATAGGGAACTGCCTCTTTGTGCTTCCACCGAGCCTTGGTAGCTTTCTACTGCTCCGGACACATTGATTGACCGACATGTATCCTTCTTTGCTGATGTGTCGATCCCTTCGGGGAAATGTCTCGCAGTGTAATGCAGTCCCTGTAGCCTGCTACGACTAGTCTATGTGCAGTGATGACATTTATGTCCCACGGCATAATCGAGTCCTTGTAGCTTTCTATGACTCGTCTACACACGCTAGAGGCCGACATCTGCATTGTTGGGTTACGTATGCCTGTTCCTGTATGGATGTGCCACTTGGGTTCTATGACTAGTCATGTCTACCCAGGTTCTTTGACGTTTGAATGCTAGTGACATATTGCATACGTGAGCCAAAAGACACAAACGGTCCCGGCCCAGGTAAGGTGGCAGCCGTGGAGTTAACCGTGCGTGAGGCCGGAATGTGATGCGATGTGTTACATCCTCGATTCTTATGTGTTAGGATCGGGGTCCCGACAGTGTTGGTATCAGAGCTGACTGACTGTGGGATTACCAAGCAAAACTGGTCGATGTTGAGTCTAGTAACTCTTTAGTTATATAAGGGAATTGATTGTGGATGGGAACGTAAGGCTCTTTTTACTCCTTTTCCCATGTTATTCTAATTCTGAGTCACCCTCTCCTTTTCTACGGGGATTAAGAACTAGGCTTCTTATCTATCTACTAGGATCTCGTGTTACTATTCCGTAGACTTATAGGAATGGTTGATCTAAGTTGCTTCCAGTCCTCGGGTGTTATCTGTGTAGCTTGTTAGCTCAATCAGAATCTTGAGATGGTCATGTTAAGGTGTCGTGGCACCTAAATCTTTTGTAGGATGTCTCATTTCTGAGCATTCGCAGCCGTTGTGCTGCCCAATTTTTCCCTAGGATTTCTTTGAAGATCAATGCTTCTGCTTTCCCTCCTGTCTTTTGGTATGCCGCCATGTCTAATCCTAGTTTCTCATCATCAGGATGTCCCGTAGTACCCAAGCTGTCATTGGTCGCAAGAAGGACCAGAGACATGGTACTAGAGATGCTAAAGTTCTGTCGGATTCACCTTTGTTGGCTCAGTTCATGCTAGACATTGAGAAGGACAAGCGTGAGTAAAATCGCTTCTTGGCACGTATTCAGGAAAACACCGCACATCAATGTGCTGGAACAGTGACCATCCGTGATTTCATCAAATTGTACCCACCCACCTTCCATCACTCCATTGAGCCACTCAATGCAAATGACTGGCTCTGTAGCATCACAAACAAGCTGCGTTCCGCGAACGTGGCCGAGGCTGACAAGGTCACCTATGCTACATATTTCTAGGAGGGTCCTGCTAGTATATGGTGGGAGAACTATGAGGCTATAATTCTAGCTGGCCAGATTCCTACCTGGAAAGAATTCACGGAGGTTTTCCGTGAGCATAATATTCCTCAGGGTCTCATGGACCGAAAGAGGGAAGAGTTTTGTAACCTTACCCAGAGTAAGATGGTTGTAGATGTTTACAGTCGAGAGTTTGAAAACCTTGCACGTTATGCCACAGAACAAGTGTCCACGGATTCCAACAAGCAAGCTAGATTCAGGAAGGGTCTCAACCCAAAGTTGCGTCGTGATCTTCACCTGCATCATGGTGACACCTTCCAAGCTCTTGTGAACAAGGCCATTAATCCAGAGATAGCTCAGTTCACCTATGAAGAATCTCGCAAGCACAACCGCGATTTGGCTTCTACCTCCGGTTCTAGATCTCAGAAGTGCCGGATTTGGGTTCCGAACTCATCGCTTCCTCCTGGATATGCATGCAGGCCATCCTGTGTGGTGCCTCGTCCAAGTCAGCTAAATGCTCCACCCAGACCTTCGGATGGACCGCGTGTCAATGCGACTCCACGTCATACTTCTGTGATTTGCCAAAAGTGTGGAGAACTAGGCCATATCGCTTGCAATTGCACTCAGTCCAATGTTGTTTCACCACAGCCTAGAAAGTCTGTTGACCGCAATAAGTCACCAGTCAAGGTGTTCCATGCCAAGCCAACCATCATTGAACAGGGATGTGTGAATCACGTCTCAGCCAAAGAAGCTAATGATGATCTAGAAGTTCTCCTTGGAACGCTCCTTGTCAATTGCCATCCAACATCAGTTGTATTTGATACTGGAGCATCGCATTCCTTCATCTCAGAAGGCTATGCCCGGTTGCGTGATATGTCATTCTGTGATATGCCAACTGCTCTTGAAATTCAGACTCCAGGGTCTAGATGGAAGACCACAAGAATAAGCCACGGAAATGAAATCCATGTTGATAGACTTGTATTCCTTGTTTCGTTGATAGATCTCAAGTCTTTAGATATTAATATCATATTGGGTATGGATTGGATGATAGCTCACCATGCCAAGATCGATTGCTCCACCAGGTCTGTTCAGCTTACGCATCCATCTGGCAAGATAGCCCATGTTTCAACACGAGTTGCAAACGTCAACTCTATTCTCTCAATGTCAACCCTCTTCCCGAGCTTGAAGATATACCAGTAGTAAGAGATTTTCCGGATGTATTCCTAGAAGAATTGCTAGGCATTCCTCCTGACAGGGATGTAGAGTTTGTGAGAAACCTCATTCTAGGAACTGTTCCAATCTCCAGAAGACCTTATAAGATGGCACCTTTGGAATTAGCTGAGCTCAAGAAGCAACTCGATGAGTCCTTGCAAAAAGGTTTCATTCGAGATAGCTCCTGTCCTTGGGCTTGTCCCGTCCTGTTTGTGAAGAAGAAGGATGGAACGGATCGTATGGTTGTGGATTACCGACCTGTCAATTTGGTCACAATAAAGAATAAGTATCCGCTCCCCATGATCAATGATTTGTATGATCAACTTGCTGGATCTTCAGTTTTCTCCAAGATGGATTTGAGGTTAGGCTACCATCAAATCAAGATTAAGAATGCAGACATCCCCAAGGCAGCGTTCATCACTCGTTATGGCCAGTACAAGTACACAGTCATGTCTTTTGGACTAACCAATGCTCAAACAACATTTTCCCGTTTGATGAACTCAATCTTCATGGAGTACTTAGATAAATTCGTCGTGGTTTACCTCGATGATATTTTAATTTATTCGAAGAATGAAGAAGAACATGCTGAGCACCTCAAACTTGTGCTAGAAAAACTCAGAGAGCACCGCCTTTATGCCAAGTTCTCCAAGTGTGCATTTTGGTTACCTGAAGTGACCTATCTAGGTCATGTGATCTCCGGAAAGGGCATCGCAGTTAATCCTGAAAGAGTTCAGGCCATTCTCGACTGGACTCCACCTAAAACAGTTAAGCAAGTTAGAAGTTTCCTTGCTTTAGCGAGCTATTGTCGCCGCTTTGTGGAGAACTTCTCCAAAGTTGCCAAGCCTCTGACGGAACTCCTTAAGAAAGATAAGAAGTTTGAGAGGACCCTAATATGTGAGCATAGTTTCTCCTCTTGTGCTTGTGCCACCCGATTTCTCCAAGGACTTCGTCATCTATTGTGACGCCTCTAGACAAGGACTTGGATGTTTTCCCATAAAAGACCGACAAGTGATCGCCTATGCGTCCCGACAGTTGCACCCACATGAGGAAAATTATCCAACACATGATTTTGAGCTTGCAGTAGTAGTCCATGCACTCAAGGTATGGCGACATTACCTTCTTCGTAATTGTTGCGAGATTTACACAGATCACCAAAGCCAGAAGTATATATTCACTCAACCAAATCTGAATCTCAGACAAAGACGATGGTTGGAGTTGATTACGGATTACGACTTAGGAATTACTTACATCCCAGGCAAGGCAAATGTCGTGGCGGATGCGTTAAGTCGTAAATCCTATTGCAACAATCTTATGCTACAACAAGGCCAACTCCTGCTTCATGAGGAATTCTGCAAGCTTAACCTTCACATTGTTACTCGTGGATCCCTTTCAACCTTGGTTGCAAAACCTACTCTGGAGGATCAGATTATAACAAGCCAACAGTATGATGCGGGTATTACTCGGATCAGGAATAATGTTAAAAAGGGAATTGCTGGTAGTTTCTCCATTGATGATAGAGGTGCAGTATATTTTGGGAACCGCTTGGTAGTTCCTAAAAAGCAACAACTTCGAGAGTTGATCCTTAAGGAGGCTCATGAATCTCCTCTCACCATTCACCCTGGCAGCACCAAGATGTATCAGGACCTACGCCAAAGGTTCTGGTGGACCAGAATGAAGAGGGAAATCGCTCAATTCATTGCTAATTGTGATGTTTGTCGTCACGTGAAGGCAGAGCATCAGAGGCCTGCTGGCACCCTTCAGCCTTTAGCTATTCCCAAATGGAAATGGGATAAAGTTGAAATGGATTTCATCACCGGATTTCCCAAGACCAAGAAAGGAAATAGTGCTATCTTCATGGTTATTGATCGCCTTTCCAAAGTGGCTCATTTCCTTCCTGTCCGAGCAAGTATCACTGCTAGTCAGTTGGCGGATTTGTATATCTCTCGAATAGTGTCCCTGCATGGTGTTCCATTGGGAATCAATTCAGACCGTGGAAGTCTTTTCACCGCTTGATTTGGGAAAGTTTCCAGAATGCTATGGGAACCCATCTTTCCTTTAGCTCTGCTTTTCACCCTCAGTCAAGTGGTTAGGTGGAAAGAGTTAATCGGATTCTCGAAGACATGCTCAGAGCTTGTGTCATCTCATTCGGAATGAATTGGGAGAAGTGTCTTCCATTTGTCGAGTTTGCATAGAACAACAACTACCAATCATGTCTGGGCAAAGCTCATTTTGAAGTTCTTTATGGACGAAGATGCCGAACACCTTTGAATTGGTCAGAGACCGGGGAAAGACAATTCTTTGGGACAGATATGATCCAGGAAGCAGAAGAGCAAGTTCGCATTATTCGTGAGAATCTCAAGATAGCTCAGTCTTGTTAGAAGAGTCAGTATGATCGCCATCATAAGGAAGTAACTAATGAGGAGGACGAAAAGGCTTACCTTCGGGTTACTCCTCTGAAGGGTACCCATCGCTTCGGTATCAAGGGAAAATTGGCTCCTCGTTACATTGGTCCTTTTCGCATTCTTGAAAAATGAGGAGAGGTTGCCTACCAATTGGAACTGCCCCCGTATCTTTCCAGAGTTCATGATGTCTTTCATGTTTCTCAACTCAAGCGTTGCTTCAAGGATCCTATCTGTGAAGTGGACCACGAAACACTTGATCTTCAAGATGATCTTTCATATCGAGAATATCCTGTTCGCATTCTCAATCAAGCTGAGCGTGTAACCCGGCGTCGAAATATCAAGTTTCTGAAGGTTTAGTGGTAGCATCATTCTGAGAATGAAGCTACCTGGGAGCGTGAAGATCGTCTTCGATTTGAGTATCCGGCTCTTTTCCCGTCCACTCCAGAATCTCGGGACGGGATTCTTTTAAGTGGGGGTGAGTTATCACATCCCTACCTTAGCATGCATTAGGATCCATGTTGTGATTGCATCATGTTTAAATTCTTTTAAACTTGAAATGGGTATGTTCAAACCCCTAGCACCATTTGAATTCATTAGGCTCAACCAAATATTTTCTTTCAACGATCCAAAGTGACATTGGAAAAATGTATATCTTCTTTGGTTTAATGTGGCAACATAAACCAGGAGTGATGCATATTTTAAAAATGTCATTTTGGGTATTGAATTTAATCATTAAATATTCAGATTTGGGTTTTAAAATGCTACAAATATTTTGAAAGATCAAACAAACTTGAAACTTGGCCAGGGCTTTTGAATTAATTCCTCTGGTGCCAGAAAAAAAAAGTTTCATAGTTTTTACAAAGATTTTAGTGCCTAAATTAAATAAATGCTATAAGAGTCACCCCCAACCTCTCGCCAGGAGGATTGGGGTGTGTGGCGGGGGCGCGCCGGCACGTGCCGGCCACCTCCTGCCTGGCTGCTAGCCATGGTGCCCCCTGGGAGCGCTAGCGCCCCTGTCGCCGTGGCCCTCTTCTCCTCCCTCTCCCTCTCCCTCTCCCTACCGCTCTTCCTCTCTTGCTCCCCCTCTCTCCTCTGCTCTCTCCCGTCAGGACCGAGCCCATCACCACCGTCGATCCGCCGTGGCCGCGCCTCCTCGTGATCGCCCTGATGCCAACGAGTCCCTATGAGCCGCCGCGTCCATCTCCCCTCTCTCCCTAGCTCTTCCGCGCCCCCTAGGCCCTAGTGCCGTTTTGGCCGAGCTCCGGCCGCCGCCTCCGGCATCGCAGCTACGAGCTCCGTCGTCCCCCTACGCCCCTAGCTAGCTCCCTGGGTGCGCGCGAGCAAGGGCTTCGCCCAGTGTCCCGGCCGCCACTCTCATGGCCGG
The DNA here is from genome assembly GCA_022496015.1 of Hordeum marinum. Taxonomy (NCBI): domain Eukaryota; kingdom Viridiplantae; phylum Streptophyta; class Magnoliopsida; order Poales; family Poaceae; genus Hordeum; species Hordeum marinum. Next base: position 279,683,308 of record CM039678.1, read on the forward strand.
CAACGCGGCCGCCGCCGCGACTAGAGGTCGCCGGCGACGAGCCCGTCGCCTGAGCCTGCAAGTGAGACCCCCTCGTTATCACCAGGTTAGTTAACCCTGAGCAGCTGACGTGTGGGCCTAGCCTGTTAATTAGTAGTTAGGTTAAATTAAAAAAACTTTTAGAGTAATAAGTCAATGACAGGTGGGGCCCAGCCGCCAGGTTTGTCCTGGGCTGGCGCCTTTGACCTGCTGACATCACCGTGACGTCAGGCTGACATAATATCTCGATTTTGGATTTAAATAAATTCCAGAAATTAATAAAAACTTCTAAAATTCATATAAAATACTCTATAAACCGTATGAAAATAATTTATATATGAAAATTGATCAGAAAAATTCAATGAATCCGTCTGCACCATTTTCATGCATGTTAGAGCAACCTAAATAGGTGAACTTGGAAATTTTAGCTCATTTACATTATGGAATCCATATATGAATTTGAATTTGAACCTTGAGTTCAAGCCCACTTCATTTAAATCTGTTGCTAGATGCATTAGTTCAAACACTTCATATTGCCATGAAATATTCATGCATCATATTGTGGCATTGGGTGTGTATTGATTTGTACCCCCTTCGATGTTGTTCTTCGTGTTAGGCACTGTCCTGGAGGATATGGTCGAGTATCCATCTGAGGAGCAGTAACGTGTAATCGTCTTATTAGGCAAGCAACCCCCCTGAACATACCCGATACAATCCCACTCTCTCGCTCTTGCTCTCACTTATTGCATTAGGAAAAAACGTTATAACTTTGCATGTTCCAGTAGTTGAACCCATTCCTCTGCATGACCTCTTATTTTCACAGTAAATAGCTGAACCATGCAACCTAGCATACCTGGTAGATGCTTGAGCTATGTTGTGCCTTAACCTGCTATGCTTGCTATGCTTAGAGTTGTGTCAGGTCTGATCCATCTAGGTGATGAACCAGAGTGAACTGAACTTGTTCTGATAATAAGAGTTAAGTTGTGAACATGATTTGGTAAAGGCCATGTAGGAGTACATGGTGGGTTGTCTCATTGGGACCGTCCTTAAGAACTGAGTCCTGTGTATGTTGTCCAAGACTAGCTACTACCGCACATTGGGATCCTTAATTGACTCTCTCGACTTATTAAACGACTTGATCTTTGTCCAGGAGTTGCAACTAGTTTTCGGTGTGTGTAGGATATGCTAGTAGTCTACCAAGTGGCACCCCGTACAGGTGGGCTTGGGAAAGACTAGGTATTGTGGCCCGGTGTACCAAGCGTAGTACCATCCGTCGAGGTGGGCTTGGGAACCCTGTACACATCGTTTGGGGCCGTTGAGGAAACTTTGGCCAGACTTCCTTGCGGGTTTAGTCCCTAATAGGCGATAAACCCGGACGAGAGACTTGTGTGGTTTGTCAGGTCGTGGCCGACTCCCTCGCTGGGCTTCCGCTTGAAGGTTGTCGAGGTGCCTTTTTATGAGCACGTGGCGGTAATTGGCGAGAGCATGTGTGACGAAGTACACCCCTGCAAGTTAATCAATCTATTCGAATAGCCGCGTCACCGAATATGGAATACTTGGATACTTATATGGTTCATAGACAATTTAAAAGGTTACACCTAAAAGCTTCATGATAAGTGTGAGTATCGTGGATGGCACTCTCGGAGGAAGACGGGAGCGGATGCATGGTGGTGTATTGTTGTGGTGTTAGTGGACTCGTGTACGGTTCACAAAACTTTTCAATGTTATGAAAGTCGTAGTACAGGATAGCCACCGAGTCCATGCTGGCTTGCTGCATTGAACCCCACAACTTCCTTGTTGATATCGATGCATATGTAATTAGTTCTGATGTAAGACTTGCTCAGTACTCAGCACTCGCTGTTGCTTAATTATGTTTTTGAAGAGGAGACTCCGGTCTCGCTAATGGTTTCTTCGATAAGATCAATGTTGGTCATTTAGCTTGGGAATCCCAGCCAGATGTCCGGTTCCTATGGAGGGCCTTGTAGTTAGACAGGCTTCCCTCAGCCTTCTTCTTTTCTACATGTCTGTACCTAGACATGTTAAGCTTCCGCTTGTTGTTTGTATGATTTGTGTGTTGGGTCATGTGACCCCTGTTTGTAATATCACTCTATGTTGGCTCTTGTGAGCCTCCTAAATAAATGTTGTGTTGTTGTATGGTTATGTTGTGATGCCATAGTTGTATCTATGCATATCGGTCATGTCATGCGTATATGTGACGTGCAACGATATGTATGGGATTCGACACCTAGTTGTGTGCCTTTAGTAGTACTCTTTATAGGGAACTGTCTCTTTGTGCTACCACCGAGCCTTGGTAGCTTGCTACTGCTCTGGACACATTGATTGACCGGCATGTATCCTTCTTTCCTGCTGTGTCTGTCCCTTCGGGGAAATGTCTCGCAGTGTAATGGAGTCCCTATAGCCTGCTACGACTCGTCTACATGCAGTGATGACATTTATGTCCCACGGCGTAATGGAGTCCTTGTAGCTTGCTATGACTCGTCTACACACGCTAGAGGCCGACACCTGCATTGTTGGGTTACGTATGCCTGTTCCTATACGGATGTGCCACTTGGGTTCTACGACTAGTCATGTCGACCCGGGTTCTTTGACGCTTGAATGCTAGCGACATATTGCATACGTGAGCCAAAAGACGCAAACGGTCCCGACCTAGGTAAGGTGGCAGCCGTGGAGTTAACCGTGCGTGAGTCCGCAAAGTGATGCGATATGTTACATGCTAGATTCTTATGTCTTAGGATCAGGGTCCCGACATCGTCCTTGGGTCTATACTCTTTGTTGGAGAAGTTGATCGGGAGCTGGGAGTCGCCCATGACGATGAGGCGCCGAACCCCCAAGGCCGCCGCTGCCTTGAGGCCTGCGATGTCCCTCGTACTCGGTGATGTTGTTGGAGAACTTCTCTCCATGCTGGAAATAGAGGTGCACAGCATACCAGAGCTTTTCTCTTGTCGGAGAAGTGAGCACGACCCCAGCCCCTGCTCCCGTGCACGTGAAGGCTCCATCGAATTGCATGATCCAACCCGTGGGTGTCTCATCGTCGGGGGTGAGGAACAAGCTTCCATCCAGCCCCTGTCAGGGGCGTCCATCCATTCCGCCAAGAAGTCCTCCAGGGCCACCCTTTTGATGACCCTGGTCGTGCTGAACTCTATATTGAAGGCCTGCAACTCGATGTTCCATTCAGGAACTCTCCCCGCCGCGTTGATGTTGCGCAAGACCTTCTCCAGCGGGTATGCGGAGACGACCTTGATGGGATGCCCCTGGAAGTAGTGGCGCAGTTTCCTCGAAGCGACAAGAAGCGCTAGGAGGAGCTTCTATTGCATGGGGAAGCGTGAGCGTGTAGGATTGAAAGTTGGTCTAGAGGGGGATGATTAGACTACTTGACCAAATAGAAGTCTTCTTTTTCCCAGTTTTAATTCTTGACAAGTTTTAGCATTCATAGTATGTCAAGTACACCCTACACATGCATGCCTAAGATTATTGCATCCGAAAGTAAACACATTGCACATGCAATGATGAGGATATGTACATAGGGTAGGGTCCTAGGCAAGGCCTACATACCCTACCTAAGGACACTACATTGGAGGACTTGAAGATCGAGCATAAGCCTCTAACTGGATTCCATGAGACGCTCAAGTCACTCGACATTCAATCCACTCGACAGTCGCTTAGCACTCGGTAGACCTCATTCTCAGTCGACACTAGAAGACCAGGAGCCACCATCTAGAGGCTAACGGGCGGTCGTTAGTCCTTCGTAATTAGTAGCATTTATTATGTACGTTACCAGTAACGCCAGTCTTTAAACCCATGATCGGACCCTTAGATGCCGGGAACTTATGAGGGGCAGGGAACTCTATATCGGCTGCCCCTCCCCTCTCGCACAAGGGTTCACACACATTGTAATATTAAGTTTCCACATGACATAAGCTCCCGAGCACTGAGACGTAGGGCTGTTACCTCCACGAGAGGGGCCTGAACTCATACATCCGTGTGTGCACCCTCGCCGTAGCTAGGACTCTTCCCTCTCCCTTTGTGCCCAACCTTCTACTATCAGGCTCATTCCCACGACAATTGGCGCCCACCATGGGGCAGGTGTCTAAGCGACTTCCGGCGAGGTTGCATTTTCCGTCCTTCGACATGTCTTCTGGCGGTGTTTTCGCTCTGGGCCACGAGATCCGTTTCAGTGTGCTCACCTTCATCCCGGACGATTTGGCATGGCTTCAGGAAGCGCCTCTCGATGTCGAGGTGCTCCTAGTCTGCGGGGCCACGCACTTTCGTGCGAGTTCCTATGGCATGTTGCTGCGTCAGCCATTGAATCTCTCTACGTCATCTCCCCTCGATGTTCGCAGTCGCAAGCGGTCCGGCCGCTCATGACTCCAGCCCTGGGTCAAGCATGCAGTGGCGCTTCGAATTTCTTCTCCGCAGATCGTAGTGATCAAGCCTGCCGAGTCTCTTCATGGCATGCTCGAGTCAGATTCCAATCCATCCGACATCCCTTCCGAGTGCGAGAGTTGTGATCCAGGAGCGGAGGTCCTTATGGCGGGATCTCATCAAAGCCCGCCGCCGGGCTTTGGCCATGGCAAGCGTGGTGCTGGTGGTGCGTCGAGTGAACAGCCGCGTCGCGAGGGGGAGGTTCTTCACACCCCCTTCATTGGTACGACCAATGAGGCCCAAGCCTTGGAGGTCACGCGCATTCGGTTGGAAGAGCTTCAGCGCGAACTCGATGAGCGCGCTCGCCAGCGTTAACTAGTTGCCGATCGACGGCAGCGACAGTTGTTCCCGACTGGCTCCCGCAATGATGTTGAGGTATATCGAACTCCTGTGTTAAATGTTGCTACTGCTGCTAGGATAGCAGAGTCCATTCAGCCGTCGCGGTCAGAGGCTGGAAGAAGGTTGATGTAGATCAGTGCACTGTTAGATGCAGCATAACGACAGAATTCAGTAGTTTCATAGTCCCGCAACAGGATACGCAACAACTCACCCAGGGCAGAAACCGTTCAGTCGGCACACAGCCCTAGATCGCCCCTGCGTCGTAGGGGTGGGGGCTTTCACGAGGATCACGTTAGAAATCAATTTCATCGTGAAGACCACCGTCTAGTGCCCGCTCCTCCGCAAGGCGGTCCGCGCGTGCCGTGGCACCCGAACGATAGGCGCTCGTTCTGTGATGAGCGGAATGTGGACTTTGATGCTCGAGATCTTCTGACCCAGAAGCGGATCGATAAGGGCAGAGCCCACAAAGAGGGCCAAGATAGAGACTTTCCGAGTGGTAGCTCGACCATGATTTCTGGTCCTGAGTGTTTCAGCAGAGCCATCCGTTTTGCGGAGATTCCCCCCAACTTCAGGTTGGTGGTTAGGATCGGAAAATTTTCTGGTGATTCCAAGCCAGAGACTTGGTTAGATGATTAACGAGTGGATGTGCAGATTGGAGGCGGCAATGGCAATGTCGCAATGAAGCACTTGTCCTTGATGCTAGATGGTTCAGCTTGAGCTTTGTTGAATCGCTTGGCTCCTTCCAGTATATATTGCTGGGAGGATCTTGCCCGAGTGTTTATCCGAACCTTTGAGGGCACTTGCAAGAATCGTGCAGGTCTTGTTGACTTACAACATTGCATCAAGAAGCCCGACAAAACTTTGAGAGACTATATTCAACGGTGGTCCACTTTGCACCATACAGTGGAGAATGTGTCAAAGCACCAGGCTCTATGTGCTTTCAAGGCCGGCATGAGATACAGGTAGGTGTACCTGAAGTTCGGGTGCACGGGTGATATTTCACTCAGCAAGATGATGGAAATCGCCACTCGGTACACCAATGGCGAGGAAGAATACCGCCTCCGTAGCGGCCAAGGAAAGGCAGTCACCAATGAGGCTGGTGGTAGTCACAATCGAAAACAGAAGCAAAAATCTGAGGGTTCGGTTCAAGCAGAAGCAGCAGCACTGGCGACTTAGTCAAAAAACAAGGGCAAAGCTAAAGCATAGTATCCCCTAAGAAAGGAAAAAATCAGTCAAGAACTGATATCATGGATCAGCTGTGTGTAATTCACATGAGGAAAGATGCAAAAGGCAATGTGATTTTACCCAAGCACACCACTCGATAGTGTCGGACCCTTATCCAGCAATTCAAGGGGACCCGCCGAGCGTTAAATCTCCTGAGAAGGGTGATGAAGATTAGGATAAAGAAACATTCCCGGATTTCATTGCCATGCTTGTGATTTTTGCTGATGTCGAGAGCAAGAGTCGTCTGAAAGTCATCAACAGAGAAGTCAACATGGCTATGCCTGCTACCCCCACCTACCTCAAGTGGTCCTAGTACGCCATCACATTCGACCAAATAGACCATCCTGCTCATGTGGCCACCCCTGGTCGACATGCTTTGGTAGTTGATCCGGTGGTGGGGGTGCTCGACTCACAAAGGTCCTCATGGACGGTGGCAGCGGCCTGAATATCCTCTATGCGCAGACCCTGAAAGGGATGGGCATTCCGATGTCCCGACTGAGTGGAAGCAACATGCAATTTCACGGGGTCATCCCAAGGAAGAAGCCCAAGTCATTCGGCCAGATCACATTGGATGTTACATTTGGGAACGATAAAAATTTCTGAATAGAGAAGATGACATTTGAAGTCATGGATTTCCAGAAGTCCTACAATGCCATTTTGGGTCAACCTGCATATGCAAGTTTCATGGCCCGACCATGTTACGTGTATCTCAAATTGAAGATGCCATGCCCTAAGGGCATGATCACGATCACTGGCAATTGACAGCAGGCCGAAGAATGCCTCCAGCAAGGCTCCAAGATCGCCGATCACTAGATGGCAATGGTCGAGCTAGAAGAGTACAAGAAAACATCTGACCCTGCTGATTTGCTCCGTGCAAAGAAGCCGGCTTCCAAGTCGGCATTTTAGTTGGCAGGGGAAGTGAATAAAGTGCACATCCACCTGACGGATCCTACCGCTGCCCCGACGAATATCTCATCGACACTAGACAACAAATAGAAAGCCGAGCTCATCCAGTTCCTCCGTGAGAACTGGGATATCTTCTCATGGAATCCTGGTGACATGCCGGAGGTTCCTAGGGAGCTGGCTGAGCATCAACTGAGAGTGGATCCGAAGGCCAAACCTGTCAGGGAGCATTTCTGTCGTTTAGCGGTGGAGAAACGCAAGGCAATCGGCAAAGAAGTGGCCCGTCTCTTGCAAGCCAAGTTCATTCAGGAGATTTACCACGCCGAGTGGCTCTAGAATATTTTGATGGTGCCAAAGAAAGACAAGTCTTTGCGGATGTGCATTGACTTCAAACATCTCAATCGAGTATGCCCGAAGGATCATTTTCTGCTCCCCCGCATAGATCAAATTGTTGACTCGACTGCGGGGTGCGAGCATTTATCATTTAAGGATGCTTACTCAGGGTACCAGCAGATCTGCCTGTATGGCCTGGGCGAAATAAAGACAGCTTTTATCACCCCATTCGGGTGTTTCTGCTACATCACTATGCCATTTGGTCTCAAAAATGCCGGCGCAACTTTTATGCGCATGAGGCGTACATGGATGATATAGTGGTCAAGTCCCACAAAGGTTCCGACCTACTGGCCGACTTGCCTAAAACATTTGCCAATCTGAGGATATTCGACATAAAGCTGAATCCGGTCAAATGTACTTTCGGCGTCCCTGGCGGCAAATTACTCGGTTTTCTCCTTTCCGAACAGGGGATCGATGTCAACCCTGAGAAGATCAGCACCATTACCCGAATGAAGACTCCCGTGCGAGCGCACGACGTTCAGAAGCTCATAGGTTGCTTGGCAGCATTGAGTCGATTCATTTCTCGTCTTGGTGAGAAGGCTCTGCCTTTATATAAATTGATGAAGAAGTCCGACACATTCAAGTGGACTCCCGGAGCCCAAGCAGCGCTTGTTGAGCTCAAACCCTGCTCTCCACTCAGCCGGTGCTTGCCGCCCCTGCCAGGAAAGAGCCCTTGCTCCTGTATATCGTGGCCACAAATCAGGTCGTCAGTATAGTGCTAATTGTCGAGCAGGAAGAGGAGGGTAAAGCTTATAAAGTCCAGTGGCCAGTCTATTATGTCTTGGCAGTTTTGTCCCCTCAAAGAAAAGATATCCACACTATCAAAAGCTGGTTTATGGTATTTACCTATCAGCAAACAAGGTGGCACATTATTTCCAAGACCACTCGATTTCAGTCGTAAGTGATGCTCCTTTGTCCGAGATTTTTAATAATCGAGACGCATCAGGTCGAGTGGCTAAATGGGCAATCGAGCTCGGACACTTTGACATTAGATTCAAAGCTAAAAAAGCAATCAAGTCCCAAGTGTTGGCAGATTTCATGGCCGAGTGGATCGAACAGCAACATCCAATCCAAGTTCACTCGGCACTTTGGACAATGTTCTTTGATAGCTCTAAAATGTTGAATTGGTCCAGTGCTAGTGTTGTGTTGATATCTCCCAAGGGCGACAAGCTCAGCTATGTCTTGCAAATTCACTTTGATTCCTCCAACAATGAGGCAGTATATGAAGCACTTTTGTATGGGTTGTGCATGGCTATCTCACTCGGCGTCAAGCGCCTGATGGTTTATGGCGACTCTGATCTGGTGGTGAATCAAGTGATGATAGAGTGGGATGTTCAAAACCCAGCTATGACTGGATACTGCAATGTAGTCTGAAAGTTGGAGAAGAAATTCGAAGGCCTAGAACTTCATCATGTTCCCCGACTGAATATTCAGGTGGCTGAAGAGCTATGCAAGATTGGGTCCACTCGACGGCCTGTCCCCAATGGTGTGTTCTTAGAGCATTTGCACACTCCTTCGGTTCAAGAAGATCCTTTCACCGAAGAGCCCCCACAAGCTTTGAGTTCCACTGACCCGACAGAAGTTGATGTCCCAGCAGTGATTGACGTAGTCATGGAGATTCTGGTTGTCACTCAAGATTAGACTGTGCCTTACATTGCCTATATCTTTGACAAGACCTCCCTAAAGATGAAACGGAGGCTCGATAGATTGTCCGCAGGTCCAAGCCTTTTACTGTGATGGGAGATCAGCTGTTCAGAGAGAGAGTGCAACTGGCGTTACATAGCGCTGCATTTCCCTTGTGGAAGGTCCAATGTTTTTGGATAAGATCCACTCGCGAACTTGGGATCATCATGCATCCTCATGGACGATAGTCGCCAAAGCATACATAGCTAGTTTTTTCTGGCCCCGGGCTAATGAGATGGCTAAGGACATTGTCGATCACTGTGATGGATGCCAGTTCTATGCAAACCTATCACACAAGCCAGCCTCTGCTCTAAAGACAGTTCCTCTCGCCTAGCCATTTGCTATTTGGGGACTCAACATGGTTGGTCCTTCCGGACCAAAAAAGGTCGATTCACTCATCTGCTGGTTGCAGTCGACAAGTTTACCAAGTGGATAGAAGCCAAGCCCATCAAGAAATTGAACTCCCGTATGACGGTTACATTCATGAGAGAGATAATTTTCTGGTACGGCATTCCTCACAGCATTAACACAGATAACGACAACAACTTTAACTCAGAAGAGTTTAGAAACTTCTGCACATCTCAAGGCACTCGAGTAGATTATGCATCTATCGCTCACGCTCAAACCAATGGGCAAGTCGAGCGAGCCAATGGCCTCATCTTGCAAGGTCTTAAGCCTCGTCTCATGCGCGACCTGGATCATGCCGCTGGTGCTTGGGTAACTGAGCTGCCGTCTGTGTTATGGGGCCCGAGGACTATGCCAAATCGGTCGACTGGACGGACTCCTTTCTTCCTGGTCTATGGTGCTGAAGTTGTCTTGCCGAGTGACTTGTTTCACAATTGTCCTCAAGTGGAACTCTATTCTAAAGCTGAAGCTGAACAGGCCAGGCAGGACGGTGTAGATCTCCTGGAGGAAGGGCGAGAGATGGCTCTGATCCGGACTACTGCCTATCAGCAAGATCTGCAGCGCTTCCATGCAAAGAATGTCAAGAGTCAATCGTTTCATGAGGGAGACTTGGTGCTTCGAGTGAATCAACACCGACCTCACAAGCTTGCTCCTACACGGGAAGGTCCTTTTGTCGTCACTAAGGTGCTTAACAATGGAGCCTATCATCTCTACAATCTCATGAAGCGGATAGACGAGCCTCGAGCCTGCAATGCAGATCTGCACCGACATTTTTATACTTGAGACAGAAGAATCTTCTGAGGTAATAAGAATACTTCATCAATGCAATTCCCATTTATGTAATATATATTGTTGATTCCGATCGTACAGTTTCATTCTTGGGAATACTCCAAGTGATGAGCAATCCTCACACTCGGGGGCTTAGGTGCGAACATGCTTTCGCCTAAGTTAAAAAACCTGTCGGGTGGATAACAATCCATACACTTGACATCTTAGCTGCGAATCGACATTCGCCTAAGTTCAAAAAAACTCCTAGTGATGAGCGATCCTCACAATCGGGGGCTTAGCTGCGAACAAGTTTCGCCTAAGTTAAAACCCTGTCGGGTGGATAACAATCCATTCACTCGATGGCCTATTTGCGATTCCGTCTTCGCTTAGATTCAAAAATACTCCGAGTGGTGAGCAATCCTCACACTCGGGGGCTTAGCTGTGAACATGCTTTCGCCTAAGTTAAAAACCCTGTCGGGTGGATAGCAATACATTCACTCGAGGTCTTAGCTGCGAACCGAAATTCGCCTAAGTTCGAAAAAACTCCGAGTGATGAGCGATCCTCACACTCGGGGGCTTAGCTGTGAACATGTTTCTCCTAAGTTAAAACCCTATCGGGTGGATAACAATCCATTCACTCGACGGCCTATTTGCGAATCCATCTTCGCTTAAGTTCAAAAATACTCTGAATGGTGAGCAATCCACACACTCGGGACTTAGTTGCGAACATGCTTTCGCCTAAGCTAAAAACCTTGTCGGGTGGATAGTATTCTATTCACTCGACGTCCTATTTGAAAATCCGTCTTTTCTTAGGATCAAAAATATTCCGAGTGAAGAGCAGTCCTCACACTCGGGAGCTTATCTGCCAACATGTTTCGCCTAAGCCTAAAAAAAAACTCAGTCGAACAAACGATTGAAAGCAAAATATGGATGAAATCCAAAGGATAAACCACAGATAAATGTTTCATAAAGAAGCAAACGAGCTCAGGACTAAGGCCTGAATGAAGTTTTAAGTGATAAAGTTTCACTTAGCATACCGAGGCAAATAAAAGTGTTTCTTCCTAAGGTCAAGTTTTTCAATCATCTGACGGGCTAGCTGGCTTGACAAAAGTGTCCAAGTCAATGCCGTCTGCGATTCTGGTAGCTCCGTCAATAAAAGTCTCCAAGAAGTCCTCAAACTGAAGCTTCTTTGTGTTAACCACTCGGAGCACCTTCAACTTTTCCTCCCTCACATCTCTGCAATGGACCCTGACAAGTGATAGCGCCACGTCGGCACCGCAGTGGGCAACATATTTCTTCCATGCCTGCACTCGACTTGGAAGGTCGTTCAACCGGGCCATCATGGAGTTGAGGTCGAGCTGAGGAGTGTCCTCGGGCCACAGTTCTTTATCAATCCTCTCCATCACGGATTTCAGTCGGACAAGATCTGCCTGAGCGCCCTCGAGTCAGAAATTGAGTCTGAGCACAGGAGACTTGGTAGGGTCCAGGTTGGGCTCAATCTCTTCTGTCTCCTTTTCGAAGTCTTGGCAGAATTCTGTTGAAGAGAAGGAATGGGAGGAAAGTCGGTGAGGTACGATTTTCATGGATTTTACAAAGTTCAGTCGACAACAGACACTAACCTTCGAGCATGATGTACATCTTCCTCGAGAATTCACTCAAATGCCTCTCCAGGTCGTTGCTCCTTTTGCTCAGCTGCTCAGTCCTTTTAACGAGGTCCATGCACCCTTGCTTCCGCTTTGCGTTCTCCTCCTCCAGCTTCTAGGCAGCCGCCAGCTTTCGATCTGTAGTCTCGGTTTTGTCCTTGGCCACCCTTTGGGCATCGGCGAGTGCTCTGTCCTTGTCCTCCAGTGCCTTCTTCATGGAATCTAAAGAAACAACATTGTTGAGTCACACTTGGAGTCGACGATTTTCATTGCGCACGTCTGTTCGAGTGAGAGCACTTGGTTCAAAGCATGAAAGGTCAAGATGGGAATGCAGATAGTCGAACGTAGTTACCTCCCAAAGACTTCAGCTCAGCCCATGCTCGCTCTAGAGCATTGTTGGAGGCTTCCAGATCCATGCGCAATCGGTTCCTCTCATCCTCCAGATCCTTGTACTGCATTCCAAATTCGTAATCCATCTGAAACCAACAAAAGAAAGATATTCAATTGACAAAATAACACTAAGAATGGTCGACTGGGTTATGAAAATCGTCGAACGCCTGTCTTATTATCATGAAAAAATGACATATAATGGTTGACCTATGATGTCCATGAAGCCCATCTCTAGGGGAAGAGCAATTCAAGCAAAAAGGCAACCCAATATGTCGAGTGGCTTTGGCGCTCCGCGTGCCATAAACAAACTCAAAACAGTCTCTATTAAGATCACCACCGGTGCAAGCACTCGACGGTGGTTTCAGGGACTACACCCAGTGGGTTTACTCAGAGTGCCCCCACTGAGACGGTTAACACTTGACCTATCGAGTAACTCGTCAGAAAAAAAATATGTGCACTCGACATGTCGAGTGCCTCTACTACTAGCGTACGATGGAAATCCCGATTTCAAGTTTTCAAGACTACTGCTTATCGTCTGTGATTAGCAGTAGCCTTAGGGACTACACCCAGTGGGTGCACTTAGCATGCCCCCACTGGTTACTGAAACTTTCGTCAAGGTCAGCCCTGTCAGAACATTCATCCGTCATTCGACCCGTCGAGTGATGCGCCTCCCTGCTCTGTGAAGTTCAATCTATCCTTATGTAGCGTAATATCATGGTTTATCAATAATATCCATGAAACCTACAAGGTAGCTTCGGAGTGGTGTGACCAAAGGCAAAAATGTATCCCGTATACAACAAACTCTAAAACCCCTGCCGGTACAAGCACTCGACAGCGGTCTCGAGGACTACACCCAGTGGGTGCACTTAGTGTGCCCCCACTGGATTCGCCAATTCTCGATCAGTTGAGTGGCAGAAAACATCTGTCACTCTATCCATCGAGTGACATGCCCCTCCCCACTCTATGAAGTACAATCTATCCTTATATATCGTCATATCATGGTTTGTCAACGATATCCATGGAACCTACTAAGTAGCTGCGGAGTGGCGCGACCAAGGGCAAACGTATCAAGCATATGACGAGCTCTAAGACCCCTGCCGTTGCAAGCACTCGATAGTGGTATTGGGGACTACACCCAATGGGTGCACTCAGAGTGCCCCCACCGAGACGATTAACACTCGATCCGTCGAGTAACTCGTCAGAAAAAAATACACTCGACATGTCAAGTGACTCTAGTACTATGCGTACTATTGATCCAAATCCTACTTGACTAAGACCTGACCTATTCGAGTGGAGAAATTTCAAACATTCCATGTGTGGACATACCCACTGGGTGTCCAGTCAAGAAAAGATAAGAATTCACTCGGAAATGTACTTACAATCGAACATACTCGGACATTGGTGCGGGGGGCCGCGTTAACATCGTAAGCCAGCTTGTTGGCCTCATACGCCTCTTTGGTTCGCAGCATTATCTACTCTGCCTGGATCATAGCCTCCTTCGCAGCCCCTGTCTGATCTTCGAGGACGCGATGCATAGAGAAAGTCATCATGGGCGGGATCGGCGTAGTTGCTGGGGCAGCTGAAGCAGTCCGAGCAGGTCCGGTTGGAGTCGATGTCATGATGGTCGAGACAGCTGGAGGGGCACTCGATAGAGGTACTGCAGGTTCAACTCTGATTTGTGTCGAGTCACCCATCCCCTGGGAGGATTCTACAGTCGCACGCTGAAGCGTCTGCACTGATGAAGCTCTTCTGGTGCGGGTGCGTGAAGTGTCTAGGTGTTCCTCGTCGTCTTCCAGTTGGATGATCTCTGCAACATCAACCGACAATGTTAACTTTTGCAAGTGAAGAATCTCATTTGAATGAATCAAGAACTTATTAACCTCTATGATAAGTGGCAGCGCCAGCAGTGTCAATGTCCATCGCTTCCCCTCCGTCTCGAGGAGGTGAGGTTACAAACGTAGCAACTCTGACGGATCAAACAACACTCGGTTGGCAACAATGCAAAGTCACAATCAATAGAAAGAATTCAAGAGCAAAACACTCACATGGACACGATAGGAACAGCCATCCTCATGTGAGGCAAAGCTTTGCAAGGTTTGGACACAGTCACCTTGGGTTGCTTTGCCGATCGTTCGCTCAACTCGACAGTCGAGGGGCGTCTCCTCTTCGTGTTCTTCTCGCTCGGGCCCGGAGCCCTGTCCTCAGCAGCCGCAGGATCTTGGAGAGCCTTGGTTCGGCATTCGGTGTGGAGAGTTGGCTCGACTTCTGGCTCGTTTTCATCCAAGTTTTCATACTCATCCTCAGAGTCTTCTAAACTGTCGCTGTCCACGCTGTCACCTTCACTCACAAGTTCATCGTAAACATGGTTCCCGTTGGGAACGGGTGAGTGCATGTGCGTCCACTCCTGTGTGATTCAAGTAAAGAAGTCAGTTCATAAATCAATGTATCACTCGACAATACAAGTACATCAGTTGACACTGTGCAACTCACTAGATTCTTCAGCGGGTTTTCGGCCAAGTAAGGTCGGATCCTCGTGGCTCCCAAAGGGTTGTTGCATGCTCCAGTGATGGTTCGAAGCCACTGCTCGACAGTTTTTTGTGGAACCTCTTGTGGGTGCGCCCTGGTCGAGTCCTCAGGGCCTGTGTAGTGCCACATGGTGTGATCTCTAGTTTGGAGCCGCTGAATACGTCGACTGAGAAAGTTCTCCAGCAGATCCATGCCAGTCACTCCACCCCGGATCAGTTGCAGCACTGCTTCAATTAAAATCCCCACTTGGACATGTTCCTCTTCGGTCACCCTCGGAGACTTGGGGACAGCTGGATGGTCAGGTGTATAGGGGGGAACGCCAGTCAACATGTTGGGCGATGTTGCATATTTACAGTAGAACCAAGTCGACTGCCAGCCTCTAACAGACTCAGGAAAAGTCATGGCTAGGAAGGAACTACGGGCTCTTTTCTGAAGTCCTAAACCTCCACACAACTTAAGCACATGAGTCTTCCCATCAGCAGGGAGAACTTTCTTCACGATCTGGGATCTGACCGTGAAGATGTGCTTCAACAGCCCCCAATGGGGAGAGCAGCCCAGAAAACACTCGCACAAAGTAACGAAGGCAGACAAGTATGCAACAGTATTCGCTGGGAGATGGTGCAGTTGGGCGCCGAAGAAATTCAAGAATCCTCTAAAGAATGGGTGGGGTGTCATAGAGAAACCTCTTTCAACGTGGGAGAGAAGGAGGACCCGCTCCCCGTCGCGCGGCTCCGTCTCGTGCTCTCCCTCCAGTAGCCTCTAGGCACTATCCGCCATGAGCCTGTCGGTGACAAGGCCCTCCATGTCCTCGCGAGTGACTACAGCGGGGAGAAAGTCCCCCTGCATCCATCTCGCTAACGTAGTGAACCGAGCGGGCGAGGGCTTCTTGCCCTTGAGCTTCATCGCCCCCTTCTTAGCTCGCTCCAGCTTCTTCATGGTACCCTTCGTCATTGCCGCGGCAGCTCTCGCCGGTGAACAACAAGATGAGGCACTTGAGACACGGGAGGTGGAGGAAGAGAGGAAGTTTGGGGAATAGTACCGTGCGAACCATAGAGCTCCGAGATTTATATCCTGCCGAGTGCGTCCTTGACTAGTGCACCCGCGAGATCACCGCGCACGGCAGCCGCAGTTTGCATCCAGTACGTGGTGAAATGACCAGCACGGAGATCGAGGCGTCATGCTCCCACTTTCCCTAATCGTGGCGTCATCATCGCACACGCGCACGCATCCCAAAATATCGTATCCCGCGAAATTCGGGTCTGACAGACTGACCCGTCACCTCCAAAGATGCTTTCAGTTCATTCAGAGCAAAATAGGCATTGAACATCCACGTGGATACTTTCAAGGCTAAATGGATCTGGGCGAATGGAGAGGAGTTCAATCGACGCAAGTTTCATTGAAGGCCCGAATATCATTCGGAAGATTTGGCGTGTTTCCTGAATTGGCGTCAATACTCAGAGTTCAATCGACGCAAGTTTCGTTGAAGCCCTGAAAATCATTCGGAAGATTTGATGCCTTAATTCGAGATTGGCATCGATACCCCCATTTCACCACTCGAATCCCGATCCATTTGGGGGCTAATGAAGAGGATATGTACCTAGGGTAGGGTCCTAGGCAAGGCCTACATACCCTACCTAAGGACACTACATTGGAGGACTTGAAGATCGAGCATAAGCTTCCGAATGGATTCCATGAGACGTCCAAGTCACTCGACAATCCACTCGTCAGTCGCCCGGCACTCCGTAGACCTCATTCTCAGTCGACACCAGAAGACCAGGAGCCACCATCAGGAGGCCAACGGGTGGTCGTTAGTCCTTTGTCATTAGTAGCATTTATTATGTATGTTACCAGTAACACCAGTCTTTAAACCCACGATCGGACCCTTAGATGCCGGGAACTTAGGAGGGCGAGCGAAGTCTATATAAGCCGCCCCTCCCCTCTGGCACAAGGGTTCGCAACCATTGTAATCTTAACTTTCCACAAGACATAAGCTCCCGAGCACAGAGACGTAGGGCTGTTACCTCCACAAGAGGGGCCTGAACTCATACATCCGTGTGTACACCCTCGCAGTAGCTAGGACTCCACCCTTGCCGTAGCTAGGACTCTGCCCTCTCCCTTTGTACCCCTACCTTCTACTGCCAGGCTCGTTCCCACGACATGTAAGTAAAGAGAGGGTAACGAAAACAAACACAATTGGTGACACAATGATTTTTCCCGTGGTTCCGGTAGGTGGTGCTATCGTACGTCCATGTTCATGGAGTCTTCAACCCACGGAGGGTAACAGTCATGAGAGTCCATGGAGGGCTCTACCCATGAAGGGTTCCACGAAGAAGCAACCTTGACTATACCATGATGTCGTACGTCCATGGAGGACTAGCCTTGCTCGGGGGTAGATCTTCACGAAGTAGGTGATCTCCTTGCCCTTACAAACTTCTTGGTTCACTCCACAACACGAAGTAGGCGGCTCCCAAGCAACACCTAACAAATCTAGGAGGCACCACCCTCCAAAAGGTAATAGGCTCGATAATGTTGATGAACTCCTTTCTCTTGTGCTTGAAGATGATAGACTCCTCAACACACAATCTTTCTCTCATAGATATGTCTTGGTAGAAGAGATGGGATTGGTGGAAAGCAACTTGGGGAGGCTAGAAATCAAGACCCATATGATTGGAGTGGAAGATCTTGACCTCAACACAAGGGTGGTTCTCTCCCTAAGAAAACTGGAAGGATAGGTATGGAATGGTTCTGAGTGCTTCTCTCTCGAGTAGGTGGTGGTGAAGGGGTATATATAGGCATCCCCAAAAATCCAACCATTACACACAAAATGACCAACTCGGTGACACCGATGTGTTAATCTCGGTGGTACCAAAGTGACCAAAAGGTAGCAACTTTTGAATCTTGGAGGGACCGATATACAAATATCGGTTGCACCGACAAGGTGACCAATGGTCAGAATGCCCATTCTCAGGGACACCGATTCAACATTCTCGAACGGACCGAAAATGTGAACATGTGTAACAGAAAGTTGGTATCCCAACTCGGTGGCACCGAAAGTAGTATCGCCTGTACCGACGGGTTAGGGTTTGGCTGAGTCTGTCTTGGGTTTGGACTTGGTGGCACCGGGATGGAAATGTTGGTTGCAACGATTTGAGTGTATGGCTTAGAGCAGACTTTGGTGGGAGAGTTTGTGGGTGTCTTTGGTGAATATCACTTGTGCATGTATGAGCTTTTGGTCACCAACAAAACTTTACCCCCTTTTAATAGTGTTGTCTTTCCTATGGACTCAAAGTGATTTCTCACAAATATAAAATGTAGAGTCCTCTTGCTTGAAGCTTTGCCAATCCATTTCCTTGCACCTTTGGGTGTTCCGCAATCTATTTTCCAACCCATCATATGATATATGATATAATCAATGAATATAATCATCGCTTTCAGAAGTATGTGATAAGCAAGAGCTCCCCCTAAATTTGTTCATTATCTTGGATTTGCGTTTGAATGCAAATGCATAGTCGATTAGGTGCTTGGGGCACTTCTTCCATGTCACATACATCTTGGTGGTGTGCGAGAATAATTAGAGTGAACATCATAGCACAACACAATCAACCAATGTGGAAAGATCATTTCCTGAAGCATATTTCTCCCCCTTTGTGATAAGGTGATAGGAAATAGTAGCATCACACAAAAGTGTATCACAAGCAACCAAAACACAAAGGTTGTTTTGAAAATGAATAAGCACCAAAACTCTCTCTCACTCAAAGCCTAAAGATCTATATATACTTCTCACCTTTGGCAACAAGTTACCAAAAAGTTTAAAGGCATATGTCTAAGCATTCTTGGGCTGATCTCCTACGGTTGTTGATGAAGGAGTCATGTGAACAACGTCGGCGAAAATCTCTACAGATGTCATGGATGGAGCTGGAGTGGATACAGGAGGAACTGGAGAAAATGGAGCAGGAGATGAGGTGACAGCAGCAGGAGATGAGGTGACAACAGCAGGAGCTGATGAAGAGGGCCTCAAGTCTAGAGCTGGCACTGTGGCTGATCTGGCCTGAGTAGGAATCTGTGTGCCTGAGCTGAGAGGTGATGCATCCTCATCATCTTCATCATCATCATCATCATCATCAGAAGAAGAAGAAGCATGAGGTATTTGCACTGAGTCAACTTGCTTCTGAAGCTCTATGACTATCTTAGTCACCCTGTCCACCTTATTATTAAGAGTCTTGATCCTTGTTTCAAACATCCTCACAAGACTGTTCTGGTTGTCTAGAATCCCCTTAATGTCCTTTTGCATATTCTCAACTGATGAAATCAATAGATCCATTTCCTCACTTTGGATCTAGGAACTTGAGCACTAGTGGCTCTAACTGCCTCTACCTCTGCCTGAGCTGCAACTGATGTGGGATGATCTGGGTCCATCACCACAACATTGTCCTCGAGATCTAGCTATAGGGGCAAATGGGGACGATCTAGAGAAAATATGTGCTTTTCCAATTTGGAGTTGATGAGCATCTAGATGTAGGGCGCATAGCAGCAAGAGCGCTTCTGATCAGCAGCAACCCTCTTAACTATCTCAACAATCAAGTGCATGACTCTGATCTTGGTGTGTATTTCAAGGTGGATTAACATGTTGATGGAATATCCTCGGATCATCTTTTCATCTCCTGACTTGGCTTCAAAGTATGCCTTAGAGTGGTTTTCATGGTACGGAGGCCAGCCTGAAGATAGTAGATGGATCCTATCTTATGAGACTTCACATTAGCAGCAGGGATCTCCTTGTACATTTTGGCCATAGCATTGTGGCTCTCCTTGGACTCCGAGTAGACATCAAAATCACCATCCCATGCCTCTGGAATTCCTGGAATAGCAGCCCATTCATCAACATTGGACTCATATCTTGCTCCTTGTATCATCCATACAATCCTACCATCTCCATACAAATGTGAAGTGGAGTAGAATTGCATGATCATTTGATCATTCCATGCAATAAATTCTCAGCCAACAAATTCATCCAGACCAATGCAATGGAAATTCTCTTGGACATTTGGAAAGTACTCCTCATTCTCCTTAATGAATTTCCAGTCTACATATCTCATGTCACTAACTACTAGGCTCTTGTCTAGCAGGACTGTCTCATAGAAGTCTTGCTGCTCCTTGGTGTAGAATCTATAATCAACAACAGTCTTCCTCCTCTGGGCATATGGATCAATATCTCTCCATGCCCTCAGACCTGAGTCTTTCCTCTTCTTCATATCTTTAGCAACTAGGTGGCTGACATCATGTACTGGAAGATGTGGTCTAAGCTTCATCAAGGTTGTAAACTCATCATGATCTTAAGCTCTGGAAGCAGTTCTCTTGCTCTTTTCAGAAGTTGGAATCTGCGTGGATGTCCTCTTAGGCTTTTCAGTAGTAGCCTTCTTGGATGTAGATTTGGTGCTTTTGGATGTGCCTGTCTTAGGCATAACATTAGCTAGAAGTTTCTTGGCCTTTTTCTTGGGACAAGCCTTTGCAGCTGGCTCATCCTCCTCTCCAGCAGCAGCTGCTTCCTCTAGATCTTCATACATATATGTAGACCTGCTAGTCACATGGATAATCCTCTTTCTGGATCTTTTCTCCCGTGCCTTCTTAGGCATTGACTTCCTTGGGGGATCAATGGTCACCGTTGCCCTAGTACTTTCATGTGCTTTGATAGTTTCTGTAGGTGCATAAATTTTGCTGACCACCCTCTTGGAAGACGTGGCTTCATTTGCTGACTTCTTTTCAACTTTGTCTTGCTTGTTGGCAAGAACCTCCTCTGGCATGAAGTCTGAATCTTCCTCATCTGAATTCAGCTTCTTCCTGGCCCTAGTGGTAGCCTTGGGCAACCCATGGGAGAAGGGGGTGCCTGTATCCGAAGGTGAACTAGGCTTTGGGCTTGTGCATGAACTCATGTCAACTCCCTACTCTGGCAGATTTTGACTGTTTGACTCTGACATGTTGACCCTGTGAATAGAGTATATAATAGTGGAATAGGTTGAGTCATCAAAAAATATTCAGCTAGTTTTTGAAAGTTTGATCAAAAAATTATAGATGTAGTTCACTGCAAAATTGGATTTTGGTGTCACCGAGTCAACCATTTCGGTGCTGCCGAGACTCACAAAACCCTTAACCAAAACTTGGCAACACTTTCGGTCGGACCGAAAACTATCACCCGGTCTCACCGAGTTCTGTCCTTAGTACCTCAAAAAGGAAATCGGTGGAACCGATTTTTATGACTCGGTCTCACTGAGATGCAATTTTACAGGAAACTAAACCTAATTTTTTTCGATTCGCTAGACTATGGAATTAATCTGTGAATAGAATGATCTCAGACTTTTGTAAGATAATGGTGAAACCCTAAAGCGCAAGATTCAGAGGTTTGAGCATAAGAGGAGGCCGAATGCGTACCCTATCTCGGTGACGGATCCGCTACAACGGCGACGGGGGTGAGATTCTGTCGACGGCGGCGATTCCCAGCGGCAGAGGAGCGTGGCAAGACAAGGGCAACAACCAGAGGGTCCTTCTGCGGCAGCTTAAGGCTTCGGGCGCGACAATTTGATGAATGAAATTTCAAATCGTCGGGTCTAGAGATTATATACCCTTCACTATTGGTGATGCCGATTCTAAATTTTCGGTGTCACTGAGTTCCTCAACTGTCAGCTGATAGGGAAACTTGGTGTAACCGAGAATATGGAATCAATAGTACCGAGGCAAGAAATCTAGATCAACCCTAGGCATTCGGTGTGACCGAGATTTTCGTGTTGGTTCCACCGAGATGCACTTGGGAGGTTTTAATGGTCAGTCCTTGTCAATATGGAACTCCGAGTGCTCCACACACAAAGGGATCAAAAAGCACTTGTTCAAATATTGTGATGCAACATGAATAGAGTATGAGGTGAGAAACCATAGATAGCTAAAGAAGTGGTCCTAGGCATTCTTGTATATCCAATTGGCAAAGATAAATCAAAAGCCAAATAGCAACAATTGGATATCCTCGAATGAGTAAATAAAGGCAGACCAACATGCTCACTCAATAAGATGTCAAACGAAATCATGGCAAACATGCACACACACTATAGCATCTAACAAGTACTTTGGCAATGACGGAGTCATCTATATATGAGTACATTGACTTAGGAGCCAAGTAAGAATACTTGATCATAGGTTATACTCATCATTTAAGCACGGGTGTGGTTACCACTTTTACATAAAGCATTTAATGTTGTCAAATTCTTTTGAGATGCTTTTACTCAAGTCTTAGAGTAAAGCTCCCCTAGATGTGACATCCCCCATAAGAGGGATAAACTAACCTTGGGTTTTGTCGATGAAGACTTCATGTTGGTGAGGTAGTGGTGGATGCTCAAAGTTGATGAAGATCACCAAGAGTTGGGAGCATCCTTGTTGTTTTTTTACTCTTCTCACCTACACGGGTTAGTCCCAACACATAAGAGACAAATACAAGGATATCTATGGGCATGGAGTGCAAAGCATATGTGATAATGTCCATCGATTTGTTGATTATCTTATCCCTTGCTTACCTTTGAGGGAATGTGTGACTCCTTGAACTATTGCATAGAGTTGATGTTGATTGCAAATAGTCCTTGCCAATAATGAATATGAGTGGATTTATTGGCGGAGTCACCCCTCAAGAAATCTCTAGTTCTTCTTCTTGGGGACCCACACCAAGTTGATAGGGATCCTTGGTGTTGAAGTAGCACTTGTAGAAGTTGAGCTTGTAGTAGCCTTGGGAACCCACTTCACCAAAGCTTGGGATTGATTTTCATATGAGTCAATGTCCTCTTGAAGATTGTTCTTGCCCTTGAGCTTGGTGTCTTGTGGTTAAGGTCATATTGCAACTTTGTTCCCTTGTGGAGAGTATTTTCATATGTCTCCTTTTGAGGAACAAACTTGGGATTGAGGTATTTACCTTCTTCCCATTCAACTCCATTTGCGTTGAAGTAGCCAACACCACGATTCTTCCGGTATCCTCCATGCTTGCGTACAATCTCCTCAAATTGTTTGCACCCTTCAAGACGTTTGTAGACACCTTTCTCTATAATCCCTTTCAAGAGTTCGTTTTCTTGCTTGAGTGTAACTTGGCTAAGAGGAGAGTTAGTGGGATCAAGAGAACTACTAGAAGCAATATCATTGGATTTATCATTTTTATTGCTACTAGTTGAAGAACCTTTCTTTCCTTTGTTACTAGCTTGCTTCGACTTAACTTGAGGCATGAATGTAGATAAGAGAAGTCGTTTGTCTAGATAAGAGGAAGTCTTCTTTCGAAGATCCTCATTGATAACTTTAAGGAACTCATTCTCTTGCTCTAAATTGAGCTTCTCGAAGCGTAGATTCTCATGTGTCCTTACAACCTCTCTATGATCTTCTAGAGTTGACTCATGAGCTAACTTAAGAGGTTTTAGTTCTTGAGTTGGTCATTCTATTTCCAACTTATCATCATCACATGACTTATCTATATCAAAGTGAGTACTAGCAAGTTCATCTTGACTATTATTACTAGTTTTATCAAATAGCAAGTCATCTTCAATTAACGAGCCATCTTCATCACTATTGAAAAAAAGATACTCGGGGTGTGTTACCTTGGGGCCTTTAGCCATGAATCAACTTCCATTCCCTTCATTCAGTGAATCAAATAGATCATAGGAGTTGGTTGTTACTAAAGCAATTCCAGAAACACCTTCATCTTGAATATAGTTGGAGTTGGAGTGATAGCTTCTCTCGGAGTGGTTGTCTGAGTTGGAGCCGGAAACCCATTCACCAACATGAGCTTGATGCTCAATTCTTGAGTAGCTCTTGGTGTACTTGTCCTTCTTCTCCGAGTACCTACTTCTCCTTGAGGGTCTTCATTCATAACGATCATATGTACTCCTTCTCTCTCTTCGAGGTGACTCGTCTCTTGAGCTTCTTCTTCTTGGTGACTCTTCTCTTCGTTTGTAAAGAGACGTCCACTCATTGGAGTAGTCTCCGAGCTTCCCACAATTCTAGCAGTTTCGATCATGACTTCACGAATGCTTCTCTTCATGTCTTGAGTTGGCGCTTTGATCTTTGCTTGTATTCTTGTAAAACATGTTGAATTTCTTGACCATGAGGCTTATCTGTTCATTTGTTACAAGGTTATCGCTTGAGTTAGCGGGAGCATCGCCTGTGGCTTTCTAAGCACCGCTAGACTTGTGATGAAGCTCTTCCTTGTCTTTGAGTGCCATCTCATGAGAAACAATTCTACCAATCACTTCCATTGGTTTGAGATCTTTGTAGTTGGGCATCATTTGGATCAATGTCCAAACGGTGTCATATCGATCATCCAAAGCTCGAAGTATCTTCTTGATGATGAATTTTTCTGTCATTTCTTCGCTTCCTAAGCCGACAATCTCATTGGTGATGAGAGCTAGCCTAGAGTACATCTCAGCGACTCCATCACCATCCTTCATCTTGAACATGTTAAGCTGACCCTAAAGAACATCTAACTTGGATTCTCTCACGGACTCAGCTCCTTCGCGCAAATCAACCAAAGTATCCCAAACTCTTTTGCGTTCTCGAGACAGCTGATCTTGTTGAATTCTTCGGGGCATAGGCAGTTGAAGAGAATGTCACATGATTGAGCATTGAGTTGCAACATCTTCTATTCATCAGCGGTTGCTTCACGATCGGGTTCCTTTCCTTCCGCAAAGAATTCACCTTGCAAGCCAGCATGAACAACAGCCCAAACGGCAGGATTATGACCAAGCAAATGCATTTTCATCTTGTGCTTCCAACTAGCAAAATTTGTGCCATCAAAGTACGGACCTCTATGGTGATAGTTTCCCTCACTAGATGCAATGGAGACCAAGGCTTTGGTACCACTTGTAGGATCGAAAGTAGGTCTAGAGGGGGGTGATTAGACTACTTGACCAAATTAAACTATGCTTTTTCTCAATTTTAATTCTTGGCAAGTTTTAGCATTCATAATATGTCAAGTACACCCTACACATGCATGTATAAGAGTATTGCAGTAGAAAGTAAAGACATTGCACATGTAAGTAAAGAGAGGGTAAGGAAAACAAACACAATTGGTGACACAATGATTTTTCCCATGGTTCCGATAGGTGGTGCTGTCATACGTCCACGTTTATGGAGTCTTCAACCCACGGAGGGTAATGGTCGTGAGAGTCCACGGATGGCACTACCTATGGAGGGTTCCACGAACAAGCAACCTTGACTATACCATGTCGGCCTACGTCCACGGAGGACTAGCCTTACTCGGGGTAGATCTTCATGAAGTAGGCGATCTCCTTGCCCTGACAAACTTCTTGGTTCACTCCACAACGCGCTGTAGGAGGCTCCCAAGTGACACCAAACCAATCTAGGAGGCACCACCCTCCTAAAGGTAATAGGCTCGGTAATGTCGATGAACTCCTTCCTCTTGTGCTTCAAGGTGATGGACTCCTCAACACACAATCTCTCTCTCACAGATATGGCTTGTTAGAAGAGGTGGGATTGGTGGAGAGCAACTTGGGGAGGCTAGAAATCAAGATCCATATGATAGGAGTGGAAGATCTTGACCTGAACACAAGGGTAGTTGTTCTCTCTCTCAGAAAACTAATAGGATAGGTATGGAATGGTTCTGAGTGCGTCTCTCTCGAGTAGGTGGTGGTGAAGGGGTATATATAGGCATCCCCAAAAATCCAACCGTTACACACAAAATGACCAACTCGGTGACACTGATGTGTTAATCTCGGTGTGTGAGAGCCTGGTTTAGTAGGAATGATAGACTACTCATATCAACAAGGAATTCCTTCTTTTCCGGGAGCGCACTCGAAAAGAACTCCAAAGTTAAGCGTGCTTGGCTTGGAGCAATTCTAGGATGGGTGACCGACCGGGAAGTTGGTCCCGGGTGCGCACGAGTGAGGACAAAGTGCGCACGAAAGACTAGTGTTGGTCTGTGGGGCCAGTCTACATCCCGCCAGACGTAACGGGGTGTTACACGGTGGTACCGAAGTGACCAAAAGGTGACAACTTTGGAATCTTGGAGGGACCGATATACGAATCTCAGTTGCACCAATAAGGCGACCAAATTGTCAGGATGCCCATTCTCGGTGACGCCAATTCAACATTCTCGGACGGACCAAAAATGTGAACTTGCGTAACAGAAAGTTGGCAGCCCAACTCGGTGGCACCGAAAGCAGTATCGACTGTACCATAGGGTTAGGGTTTGGCTGAGTCTGTCTAGGGTTTGGAGTGAGTGGCACCAGGATGGAAATGTTGGTTGCACCGATGTGAATGTATGGCTTAGAGCAGACTTTGGTGGGAGAGTTTGTGGGTCTCTTTGGTGAATATCACTTGTGCATGTATGAGATTTTGTTCACCAACAAAATTTTACCCCCTTTTAATAGTATTGGCTTTCCTATGGACTCGAAGTGATTTCTCACAAATATAAAATGTAGAGTCCTCTTGCTTGAAGCTTTGCCAATCCATTTCGTTGCATCTTGGGGTGTTCCAGAATCTCTTTGCCAACCCACCATTGAACTTTTCCTGAAATATACTTCATGGAAACATTAGTTCAATGACTTATATGTTGTTATGAATTAGCAAAACCACCAAGGGAGCAAATGTGCTTTCAGAGCGTGCGTTCCACAGCACCGTACTAACGTAGTAGAACGGGTGTTGAACGAGGGTGAGGCCTCCCATGGTGTCTTGTCCCGCGGCAGGATCAAGGGGCTTGGGCGCCTCGGGAGCCGTCGTAGTGGCCAGGGCCTCATGAGGGTTGAGTGCTTCGAGGGCCGTTAGTACGGTTGTGTCCTCAGGAGCTCTGACTTCAGGAAAAACAGGTTTCTTGGGATCTTGTGAGTCCCCTTGTTCCATGCTTGGGAGCCCGCCTATGCCCGGCGATGTGGCACGGGTGTCGGCTCGCTCCTACCTGACTGCCACCTGGGCAACATTGGCGGAGTGGGGGTGGCAGCCAGGTATAGTAGAAGTGTTCTAGGGGGCGAGGCGCCACCATCAACAGCGAGCTCGTGAGGTACTGCTTGAGCTCCACGAAGGCTGCGTTCGCCTTCGGAGTCCATTTGAAGGTGCCCTTTATTTTCATGATCTTGAAGAACGACAGGGCCCATTCACCAAGTTTGAGATGAAGCGCCCCAAGGAGATCACGCAACCCGCCAACTTCTGCATTTCCTTAAGGGTCTGGGGTTGGCTCATCTTGCTGATGGCCTTGACCTATTCCGGGTTCACCTCAATTCCCCAGTGCGACACCAGGAAACCGAGAAGCTTGCCCGAGGGGACCCCGAAGATGCACTTCTCGGGGTTGAGCTTCAGGTTTACTTCTCTGAGGCTGGCGAACATCTCCTCCAAGTCCTCGATCAGGATCTTAGCCTGTAAAAGCCCGGGACCGATGCTCCAGAAGATTCCCCTTTATTCCATTGTCATCATGTTTTTTATTTGTTTGTCACATTCATGATCGCATCATTCGCACCATCCGCATAGAATCGGTAGTCTGTTGCCATCATTTTTCAAAAAAACTTGCATCCATTCTTATTCGCCGGTTCTCTCCATTCGTGTCGTTGACCAGTTCGAGACCAACCACACACGCACGCGCCCGCGACATCGATAAAAAATATTGTTTTTAAAGTGCGTACAAAACATTCTTAGATTGGGTCGGAATTGGGCATGCGGTATTTTTATATTGTAGGTAGACCGTCTACCAAGTTTCATCACAATTAGAGTTTGTTTGATACCCGAACAGTCAACCATAGTAGTGCGGTCATCGGTTTATTTATCAGTCATTTCAGTGTTTTAAAACCTCGTGTCATGGGCCGCTACCTCCCTCTCATCTTAGCCCAACCCCTCCACACAACCCAGCTAACCACCCTCCACTTCCGGACCGTCCGACCGAGATCGCACGGTCCAAAAACGGATGAAACCCCCCTAACCTTGCCCCATTTTGCTATAAATAGACCCCAAGGCCTCCAAATCGGGCAACCCTAGCCCTCCTTGGAATTCGCGCTGCCACCAGCGTCCCACCTCCTCTCTCCTCCGGCCACCGTAGCCTCCCGGCCATGCGGTCCTGGCGAAACCCAAATCCGGCCCGCTGCCGCTGCTGGCCCTGAAACAGCAGCCAAGGCGAGCCCCCAACCGCCCGCAAGCTGTCCAGGCTCCGGCTTGTCCCTGCCTCCCGATGGTTGGCCATCGGAGGGCTGCCAGAGCCGCGTCGCCCGCCGTCGCTGCCACCCGAAGTCACCATCCACCGCCCTGAGCCCAAGCTCCTCTGCATCGTCACCTCAACTTTGGCCAGATCCGGGCTCCTCATCATCGTATCTGCCCATTCCCGGCCATCCTACATCGTCCAACACCGCCAGACCTCGTCGGACTGCCCTGTTGTGTTGATGCTAGCCATGTTGTGTTGATGCTAGCCATGTTTCTAGGCATAATTAGACCTTGCCACCATGTACTGATTTGTAGTGCATCATGTCTAATACCATGTTGTTAAGTTTCATGCCATAATATGACCTATAGCATAGAGTTTCACTGCTGCCAATATGCCACTATGAAAATCCGCTATGCTAAAACTATTATTTTTGCTAAGTCCTAATCTACCATATTTTACTGCCATGTTGTGAGCTTCCTACCATGTTATCCATGACTCTTTTAAATATGATAGGTGAAGATAAAATGAAGTGTGTGTTATATGCTACTGCCCCATGCTTAGTTTGTGCATTTTAGGATCATGTAGCTTCTTGTTTTCATGTGTGCAAAATGCCATCTTGCTGTTTTGGGTAGATTTACACCTAAACTTGTGTTGGTTGTTGTGGTTGAACCGTAGCTCCGTTTTGGGCATGCCATATATGAAACTTGATTAGAATTTCATGTAGTATCATAATATCTTGCTGCATTCATGATTTGAAATGTTCGTGGTTTTTGTTTTCATGCATTTTGCATTCATGGCATATCCATCTTGTGTTGGTCATATCTTTTAGACTGTAGCTCAGTTTGAGGCGTTCTATATATGTAAAACGACTAGAATGACGTGTAGAATCATGTGGTATGTTTTATTTTTAAGTTTCATAAATATAAAATATGGTTAGTTCAGATATGAACCAATTTTGAAAATACTATAAGTTGTTTCCGACCACATTTAAGATGCCTAGATAGATAGTTTAATTATGCTTCATCACTTGCCATGTTAATCAAGATTTAAACTTGCGGAGTAGATAAACGAGCGTGAACTAAATATTTGAGCGTGGAGTTTTGTCGATATGCAACCCGTTGCATATTGAGCATCACTTAATGTGTATAAGTTGATTGTTGTGTTTTCCCATGTCATGCATAATATCCATCATATTTGATTGCGCATCATGTCATGCATATATTGTGGTGTATCATGTGTTGATTTTTTGTTCCAGATTGTCTCTTATTGATAGAGTTCCGAAAGCATTCAGAGTGTGAGGATTCGTTCAACTACGTCTCGTTCTTCTACTTCACGGATTGTTTTCTTCACAGATTCATTCTTCTTCCAAGCAATATCTTAGGTAAGATGACACATTTCTCTGGATACCACTACTATCATTGCGATGCGAGTTGTCTCGCTTATATCATTATGTCACGTTACCTACCACTTGTTTGTTAAGCATTCCAACATTGCCATGACAAGCCTCTAACCCTCCACCTTCCCAGCAAACCATTGTGTGGCTATGTTACCGCTTGCTCAGCCCTTCTTATAGCGTTTCTAGTTGTAGGTGCAATTACGTCCATGTGACAACATGGACATTATTTTTGTTATCATAATACTATTGCTATTTAATTTAATGCACTTATGTACTTGGTAAAAGGCGGGAGGCTTGGCCTGTTGCTTAGTGTTTTGTTCCACTTTTGCCGCCCCTAGTTACTTGTGAACTGATGTTATGTTCCATACTGAGCGCTCCTAACATGCTCGGGGTTGTTATGGGGACCCCCTTTATTATCGTTTTGGGATAAAACTCGTCTGGCAAGTCCCAACATTGGTTTTACCATTTTCCTAATAACTAAATTTGCATAGGGACCCGCCAGCACCCGCGGATCTTTAAACAACAACCCGGGCCAATGCTCCTCGTGAGTCTTGGTCCAAAACAGAGCCACTTGCGGGGCCACCTCAATGCAACTCAAGGGATTTCTATCAGATCACCATACGTAGTGTTCATTCGGTCGTGTCCTGAGAAGAAGATACACAACTCTTCTCGGGTTGGTCGACACGTCGGGCGGCCTTGCTAGATTTGTTTTACCTTTCTCAAATGTTTTGCGCACAGGATTTGAATGACACTTCATGCTATCTCGAAGTTGCGATTTTCCATTGGGATTCCACAAATACTACGAGTGATTCTACGGTTGAGAAATTCAAACGCGATGTGTGGTTAATTTGTGATTGATGAGTTGGAGCACCTCTGTAGGGTTAAATCTTTCGGAAAGTCATGCCCATGGTTATGTGGCAAATTGGAAACTTTGTTTCACACCCGGTCATAGCAAACCTGAAGTAAACTGAAATAAAATACACCAACCATGTGCGTAACCGTGATTGTCTCTTCTTATGAGTCCTTGTCCGAGAGAGAACATGGTGGGGTTATGTTTGACAAAAGTAGGTGTACAGGATCACTTTCTGAGCATTACTAGTTCACGACCGTTATGCGTAGACCACCCTATTTATTTTCTGTACTCTTAGGTTAGCCACTCAAATAAATGCTTAGTCGCTTGTTGCAGCCTCACTACTTAACCATACCTCACCCATTAAGCTTTGCTAGTCTTCATACCCTTGGAAATGAGATTTCTGAGTCCCCGTGGATCATAGATTAGTACAACAACAGTTGCAGGTACAGGTAATGTGATGCTTTGACGTGAGAGTGATGCTTGTTTGATTTGGAGTTCATCTTCTTCTTCATCAATCTAGGATGTGTTCCAGGCGACAGCGTGGGATAGCAAGGATGGATGTCATTTTGTCGTTTGTTTTCGTCCGTAGTCGGACCCTGCTCTTCTGTATGATGGTTGAATATGTTGTTGAATTTATGTGATCTTGATGTAGCTTGTGGCGAGTGTAATCCAATTCCATATACTCATCTCGTCTATAAATGTACTTGTAATGATATCCATTCTTGCAAAACCACGAGATGCGCTTCTATCCCTGTCGAGGCCCTCGGGCCAAAATAAGGATAGGATCGCATCTTGCGTGAAAAGTTGGTATCAGAGCCTATACTGACCTAGGAGCCCACGTGATTGATCAAACCTTGGTCGAGTCGAGTCGAGTGACAAACTATTTTGAGTCTAATTACATATCAAAGAGTATGTTTCTTTTACTCCTCTTCTATACTCTGGTGAGGTATTCGACTTAGGAATTTTTAATTCTACTCCTATTCTCTTTTTCACTCAAAAGTTTTTTAGGATCACGCGGATATTGTTTGGATCATTCTGATATCTTTGTGACAAGAACATTGTTCTTGGTGCCTCCTGACATATAGGGGTTGCGGCAATGTCCCGGGGAGTTGAGCTCCAAGGTGTTGTCGTGACATTTGTATCGTGGCAGTTCCGGAATACCAGAGGTCGCCAACATCTAAAACACTTCTATACTCTTTGTGTTGAGAGTAGTTGGCGCCACCTAGTACTGGGGAGAGCGATCAAATGTATTGCCACAGCTAGTATATCGGATGTTTTCCAAAGGTCTGAGGTACACGATTTTCGAGGTTTTCTTGGTTATGTGTTGATGGATGGATACAGTTGGAGTGTAGGGCTTATTAGTTGTGTGAGATATTTTGCCTCCCTGTATCCCCAACACCTGATTGCATAACTATAGATTTCGGAAGTTCTTAGGTGGGAATTCAAGTAGTTACCTAGGCTTATCTTCCAACAGATCATGATGTGAGGTTGGGGTTCGAGATCTTGTGGCTTGTTTGTTCACGGTCTTTTTTACAAAGGACAGTCTCGGTATGCTTCGTCAAGCCTTGTAGTTCGCTGTGCCTAGGGAGCATATTCAAAAGTCATTTGAACATGACAATCCAATGTAGGATCGAGCCCGTGCGAACCTTAACACGAAAATAACAAACGGAATCTCTATTATGTTTTTCTTTCCGGCTTGTTTCGTAAGCCTCATCTTTTGTTTTGTTTTTTAATATGGTATTCGAGTTCCTTCGATATCAAGTGGCGATTTCATATTTCCTAAGATGTGTTCTCATATTCTGTGGGAATGCCAATTCTTTTCCTCAGTCAAGTTGTCATACCAATTCTCCTCATCCGGTGTTCTCTCTTGAAGCAAATTCAATCCTGTCAATCTTTGGAAAATCAATCCTCATATTCTTTTCCGAAGTCTAACTCATCTGTGCCAACTTGTCTTTGTTTTCCTCACCCTCCCGCCGTTTTTATTCAATGATTAATTCTCATCCAACTGATTTCTCTTCATCAATGCTTCGGCTATCATTTTTTCATATTGTATCCGGTGATTTCTTGTGGAGTTTCTCAGAAGTTTTAATTTCAACATCTATCCTCGTATTCTTTGTTCTTGGTGTTAGTCTTCTCCGGTTGATTCAATTCATTCCTTCAATGGTTTCCATGTTGGAAATTCTTATCTGAGCCTCTCTTGTTTATTCGTCTCTCTGTGTTCTATTCGGAGTGCTGAAGATATCTCAGAAGATTCATGTTTTCCTTCAATCCTTCCATTTTATTTTGAGGTTCTCACCTCACTAAGTTTTGATTTGCACCGGTGCAAGCTCTCTTTCTAAGCAATCATTTTAATGGTGGTTTCCTTTCAGTGGGCCCATAACCCACATATTTTTTTCCAGGATCTTACCTGGCTCTTGTAATATTTTTGGAGAGGTCCTCAAGTTCTTCTCAATATGACGTAAGAATGGATTTAACTAGTCATATTCATTATCCAAGATCGCTTTGAATTAATTTCATCATTGGCTCAACTGTTCTTTGTTCGTTTTTCCGGAGTATCTCAGTAATTCATGGTGTTGTTTCCCGTCATCATTCTCAGCATTCAAGACTGAAGGAGAGTTTCTCTTAAATCATTGTTCGTTCTTCCAAAGGTTCATGGTTTCAGGTTGTTTCTATCATCTCAATTTTGTTTCGGTCATGAGTAAATTCCTCCGATATCTATCTGGTGCATTTTAGAGTTGTTTCCATTTCTCGATCCTCCGAAGTCCATCATTTCAGAAGATTTGTTTTCGTTCTCAGCTTTCAGCTTCATTCTCAAATTCTTCTCAATTGTTGTCTCTTCATTTGCCTCTTAATTATTGTGGTGCTTCATTCAATCTTCCATCAGGAGGATCGTGATCTCTTCGTTCTCATGTATCTCCATGCATTCGTGGTGTCCTCATTTGTTTCAATTCTTACCGTTGGTTTGTTCAAGAGTTTCTTCAAGTTCATGCTATCTCTCTGTAATATTTTCAAGAAGAATAAGTAGTATGCCAAATCCGTTGCTTGTCACTAATTTAACTTGATGAAGGATAAGAATAACATATTTCTTATTCTTGTTTCACCAAAGTGATTCCCATCATTCTTCTGGAGTCTTCATGATATCAAATTATCGATCTCAAGTTTTCTCATCTTTTCTTTTACGGAGTTCTAGCTCTCGCAAGTATCTCACCGCGAAGCTTTATCTAAATCATTGCAAGGATTCGTGTCTTATACTTTCAACCTTCATTTCTTTTGATCATTCTTTGGTATACGGAGGTGCTTAATGGTGGTTCGTCAAGGATTTAAGTCATTCTCGAAGTGCTCTTCAAGATTTTGTTGGAGAAGCTCAAGTATTCTTTCTCTCGCATTTAAAAATGCAATTCTTTATCCTTTATCTTTTGAGATGGTATTGTAGCATTCTTGATTTATGAGGGTCTCGATGGAAATTTGTCAAGAATGAGATATTAAACCCATCATTCTTTTCTCGGAGTTATTTTGGATTGGATTTCACCTAAGGCATTTCTTAAGGATGGTTGCTATCATACTGTTATAAATGATTCAAGTGTCTCCTCCACCTCTTGGTGAAAGAAGTTTTGCATATCTTATTCCTCTCAAGCAATCAATTCTTTCTGTTGTGGCCAGTTGTCACCTCGTAATTTTGAGATGTTTTCCATAAGCCCATAACAAGCTATTCTTTCCGTTGTTGGTTTTTCAACAACCCCATTCAGCCATGCTTTTCAAATTCAATTGGGGTAAAAGTTTTCATTTTCTTCTCCGTTCTCTTCTCTCCAAAGAACTAGCTTCTATTCCTTTGTTCCGGAGGCATTTTGGTGTTGCTCCTTTCAGCTCACATCTAGTTTGATTAAGATCATGTTATTCCCTTGCTTGTCCATTAACTTGAGTGCTATGAAATCTTTTCATGATCCTTCCATCTCATGAAGTTTTGATTCTAATCCAACCGAAGTTTGGTGTTTCTCTTTCAATTTCTTTCCATCATATCAAATTTTGCCTCTCTTTCCTACTGAAGTGCTCCCTAAATTTCTTGTGAATTCGTCCTTGTTCCTTGTGTCATCCTTCATCTCGTTGAAACCTTCAATTATCATTGGTTTCAATCGTTTGTCAGAGAAGGACTAAGTTTACCTCTTGCTCTTTGTCTTCCCCTTTTCATTCTAAGATCTCCGGATGAGATCTCTTGTAAGTGGAGGAGTGTTGTAACAGCTCGGGACCGACGCTCCAGATGATTCCCCTTCATTCCAGTGTCATCGTGTGTTTAGTTTGTTTCTCGCATTCATCATCGCATCATCCACATAGCTTCAGCAGTCTGTTTCCATCATTTTTCAAAAACTTGCATCCGTTCGTGTCATTGACTGGTTCGAGACCAACCACACACGCACGCACCCGCGACGTCGATAAAAAATATTGTTTTTAAAGTGCGTATAAAAATTTCTCAAATTGGGTCGAAAGTTGGCATGTGGTCTTGTTATGTTGTAGGTAGACTGCCTACCCAGTTTCGTTGCAATCAGAGTTTGTTTGATAGCCGAACGGTCAGCCATAGTAGTGCAGTCATCGGTTTATTTATCAGTCTTTTCGGTGTTCTAAAACTTCGTGTCACGGGACGCAACCTCCCTCTCATCTTAGCCCAACCCATCTCCACAGCCCAGCTACCCCCCCCTCCACTTACGGACCATCCGATCGAGATCGCACAGTCTAAAAATGGATGGAAACCCCCTATCATAGCCCCATTTTTCTATAAATAGATCCCTAGGCGTCGAAATCGGGCAACCCTAGCCCTCGTCGGAATCCATGCCGCTGCCAGCCTCCCACCTCCTGTCTCCTCCAGCCGCCGCAGCCTCCCAGCCACCCGGGCCCGCCAAAACCAAGAGCCGTCCCGCCCTGGGCCCGGATAAAACCGCCGCCGCTGCCACCCACGAACCAACAGCCACGGCGAGCCCGCAGCCACCCGCAAGCTGCCTAGCCTCCCGGTTGTCCCAGCCTCCGGATGGTTGGCCATTGGAGGGCCACCGGTGCCGCATCGCCCGCTGTCGCTGGCGCCTGACTTTACCATCTTCCTCCCCGATCCTGAGCTCCTTCGCGCCGTCACCTCAAAGCTCCGCCGCCGCGGGCCGTCTCCACCTTAACTCCGGCCAGATCCGGGCTCCTCACCGTTGGATCAACCCATCATCGAACACCCCGTGTCATCCACACTGCCAGACCTCACCGGACTGCCCTTTCGCCCTATCATTGACCGACCTCTAACTCGATCCATACGGGATCGAGGAGGAGGACGACGTTGCCCCTTCGTCCGCCTGTAGGCCGCGCGAGGCGCCGGCCCAACCGCTTCCCCCAAGGCCCGCCTCACCTTCTGGCCCGATCTGGCCCATGGTGAGTGCCCACCAATCCTCGCATGTGCTTTTTATTTTCTATTTGACGCTTAGATGTAAAGAAAAAAGCTAGAATTGTGCGTATTCATTTGTGGAAAATTTTGTACAGTACCATATGCATGTTATATATGTTTTCGGGTTAGAAAAATCCATAGAATTTATCTGTGCAATTAGTTTTTTCATTTGAGCATGTTTGTGTGCATGTTATTTTGCTGTGGTGCCTTTTGTTATTTTCGTGATATTAAATCCATGCATCATATGAATTATTTTTGAAAATGAGATATGCCCTTTGACATGTGCACTAGCCCCTAGTCATTTTGTTTGCCATGACAATCCATGTTTATGTGTTGTTTTGTTGTTGCAAACATGTCATAAAATAGTGCTGTTTTGAGGGCCCAAATATTTCTAAGTCTGGAATCTGTAAAATGTTGTAGTTGTGTTGCCATGTGATTTGCTATTGATCTAGGAGTCTTGTGGTTGCCATCAAAGAGTCTTTTTTTGAGCATGTTGTTGCCTATCATGTAGTGCCAATAGCTTGGATGAATAGGTTCAGCATCATTATTAATTCTATTGTCCAATATGTGAATCTGTTCAAAACTGCTGCACGTGTCTACTCTAATTTTCACGAAGTCTGAGAATCTGTTTTCTTCATAATGCCATGTTGTGTTTATGCTAGCCATGTTTCTAGGCATAATTAGACCTGGCCACCATGTAATGATTTGTAGTACGTCATGTCTACTACCATGTTGTTCAGTTTCATGCCATAATATTACCTGTCTAATATAGTTCCACAGCTGCCAATATGCCTCCACGAAAATCTGCTGTGCTAAAAACTGTTATTTTTGGTAAGTCCTAATCCGCTATATTTTACTGCCATGTTGTGAGCTTCCTATCATGTGATCCATGACCCTTTTGAGTATGATAGGTGAAGATGAAATGAAGTGTGTGTGTGTTATATGCTATTGCCCCATGCTTAGTTTCTGCATTTTAGGATCTTGTAGCTATCTTGCTGTTTTGGGTAGATTTACACCTAAACTTGTGTTGGTTGTTGTGGTTGAACCGTAGCTCCGTTTTGGGCATGGCATATATGAAACTTGATTAGAATTTCATGTAGTATCATAATCTATTGATGCATTCATCATTTGAAATGTTCGTGATTGTCATTTTCATGCATTTTGCATTCATGGCATATCTATCTTGTGGTGATCATATCTTTTAGACCGTAGCTCCGTTTGAGGCGTTCTATATATGTGAATCGACTAGAATGACGTGTAGAATCACATGGTATGTTTTATTTTTTTCATGTTTAATAAATATAAAATATGGTTAGTTTAGATCTGAACCAATGTCGAAATTAAGATACGGGGTCATTTCGGAAATACTATACGTTGTTTCCGACCTCATTTAAGATGCCTAGATAGATAGTTTACTTATGCTTCACCTCTTGCCATGTTAATCAACATTTAAACTTGCTGAGTAAATAAGCGAGCATGAACTAAATATTTGAGTGTGGAGTTTTGTCGATATGCAACCCGTTGCATATTGAGCATCACTTAATGTGTATAAGTTGATTGTTGTGTTTTGCCATGTCATGCATAACATCCATCGTATTTGGTTGCGCATCATGTCATGCATATATTGTGGTGTATTGTGTGATGATTTTTCTTTTCGGATTGTCTTTTATCGATAGAGTTCCGAAAGCATTCATAGCGTGAGGATTCGTTCTACTACATCCCGTTCTACTTCACAGATCATTTTCTTCACAAATTCATTCTTCTTCCAAGCGGGATCTCAGGTAAGATGACACATTTCTCTGGATACCACTAGTATCATTGTGATGCTAGTTGTCTCGCTTTTATCGTTATGTCACGTTACCTACCTATTGTTTGTCAAGCCTTCCAACATTTCCATGAAAAGCCTCTAACCCTCCACCTTCCCAGCAAACAACTGTGTGGCTATGTTACCGCTTGCACAACCCTTCTTATAGCGTTTCTAGCTGCAGGTGCAATTGCGTCCATGTGACAACATGGACATTCTTTTTGTTATCACAATACTATTGCTATTTAATTTAATGCACTTATATACTTGGTAAAAGGTGGAAGGCTTGGCCTTTTTCTTGTTTTTTGTTCCACTATTGCCGCCCCTAGTTCCTTGTGAACCAATGTTATGTTTCATACTGAGCGCTCCTAACATGCTCGGGTTTGTTATGGGGACCTCCTTGATTTTTGTTTTGGGATAAAACTCGTCTAGCAAGGACGAACATTAGTTTTACCATTTTACTAATAACTAAAATTGAATAGGGACCCGTTGGCACCCGTGGATCTTTAAACAACAACCCGGGCCAATGCTCCTCGTGAGTCTTGGTCCGAAACAGAGCCCTAACTTGTGTTGGTTGTTGTGGTTGAACCGTAGCTCCATTTTGGGCATGCCATATATGAAATGTGCTTAGAATTTCATGTAGTATTATAATATATTTCTGAATTCATGATTTGAAATGTTTGTGGTTGTCATTTTCATGCATTTTGCATTCATGCCATATCCATCTTGTGTTGGTCATATCTTTTAGACCGTAGCTCCGTTTTAGATGTTCTATATATGTAAATTGACCGGAATGACGTGTAGAATCACTTGGTATACTTTGTTTTGCTGTTTAATAAATATAAAATATGATTAGTTCAGATCTGAACCAATTTAGAAATTAACATATGGGGTTGTTTCCGACCTCATTTAAGATGCCTTGATAGATAATCTACTTCTGCTTCACCACTTGCCATGTTAATCAGCATTTAAAATTGCCGAGTAAATGAATGAGAGTGAACTAAATATTTAAGCGTGGAGTTTCCTCAATATGAGATCTGTTCCATATTGAGCTTCACTTAATGTCTAGAAGTTGATTGTTGTGTTTTGCCATGTCATGCATAACTTGCATCATATTTGGTTGCGCATCATGTCATGCATATATTGTAGTGTACCGTGTGTTGATTGTTTATTCCGGATTGCTTCTTCTAATTAGATTTTTGAAAGCGTTCGAGGTGTAAGGATTCGTTCGACTACGTCCCATTCGTCCACTTCACGGACCGTCTTCTTCAAGGATTCGTTCTTCTTCCAAGCGGGATCTTAGGCAAGATGACTCATTTTCCTGGATACCACTACTATCATTGCCATGCTAATTGTCTCTCTTTTATCGTTATGTCACGTTACCTACCACTTGTTTGTCAAGCCTCCCAACATTGCCATGACAAGCCTCTAATCCTCCACCTTCCCAACAAACCGTTGTGTGGCTATGTTACCGCTTGCTCAGCCCTTCTTATAGCGTTTCTAGCTGCAGGTGCAATTGCTTCCATGTGACAACATGGACATTCTTTTGTTATCACAATACTATTTCTATTTAATTTAGTGAACTTATATACTTGGTAAAAGGTGGAAGCCTTGGCCTTTTGCTTGGTGTTTTGTTCCACTTTTGTCTGGTTCCCCGAACACAAGTCGCTCTTTTTGAGTGACGAATCATGAGGAACACTCCCGAGCTATTCGCACGGGAGGTAGAAGCTGATGGCTGGTTAATACAAAGTTTACAACATAGAGTGTTCATACAATAATGTACTGTTGGAAATATGCCCTAGAGGCAATAATAAATTGGTTATTATCATATTTCCTTGTTCATGATAATCATTTATTATCCATGCTATAATTGTGTTGATCAGAAACCTAGATACATGTGTGGATACATAGACAACACCATGTCCCTAGTATGCCTCTAATAAACTAGATCGTTGATGAAAGATGGCTATGGTTTCCTAGTCATGGACATGATATGTCATTTGATAACGGGGTCACGTCATTAGGAGAATGATGTGATGGACAAGACCCAAACTACAAACGTAGCATATGATTGTGTCAGTTTATTGCTACAGTTTTCTGCATGTCAAGTATTTGTTCCTATGACCATGAGATCATGCAACTCACTGACACCGGAGGAGTACCTTGTGTGTATCAAACGTCGCAACGTAACTAGGTGACAATAAAGGTGCTCTACAGGTATCTCCGGGGGTGTCTATTGGGTTGGCATGGATCAAGAAAGGGATTTGTTACTCCGTGTGACGGAGAGGTATCTCAGGTCCCACTCGGTAATACAACATCACAATAAGCCTTGCAAACAACATGACTCAGTGTTAGTCACGGGATCTTGTATTATGGAATGAGTAAAGAGACTGGCCGGTAACGAGGTTGAACTAGGTATGGAGATACCGACGATCGAATCTCGGGCAAGTAACATACCGAAGAACAAAGGGAACATCATACGGGATTAACTGAATCCTTGACATGAAGGTTCGACCGATAAAGATCTTCATAGAATATGTGGGCACTAGTATGTTCATCCAGGTCCCGCTATTGGTTATTGACTGTAGAGGTGTATCGGTCCTGTCTACATAGTTATCGAACCTGCAGGGTCTACACACTTAAGGTTCGGTGACTTCGGTAGTACATAGTTATGTATGGTGGTGATCGAAGGTTGTTTGGAGTCCCGGATGAGATCCCGGATGTCACGAGGAGCTCCGGAACGGTCCGTAGGTAAAGATTGATATATAGGAAGTCCTGTTTTGGTCGCCGGAAAGGTTTCGGGCTCATCGGTAGTGTAACGGGAGTGTCGGTAGTGTACCAGGAGACCATCGGGAGGGGTATTTCGACCCAAGAGGCTACATGGGCTGTGGGAGAGTAAATACCAGCCCTTAGTGGGCTGGTGGAAGTCCCACAGAAGTCCCATGCGGCTCCGAAGAAAATCCCTAAGAGAAAAAGGTGGGAAAAGGCCAAAAAGGCAAAAATAAGGAGGAGTCCTAGTCCTACTGGGATTGGAGGAGGAATCCTCCAATCCTCCTTGGTTCGGCCGACCCAAGTGCTGGATCCTTGGGAGCCAAGCCTCCTCCTCTCTTCCTCCTATATATACTAGAGGTTTTAGGGATTTTGGCACTAGATTTTCAGCCACGTGCTACCGTTCCTCCAGTGCATAGTTTCTCCACTATCTTGGATTTCTGGAGTGCTTAGGCGAAGCCCTTCCGGAATAGCTCCACCACCATCACCGGAGTGTCGTCATGCTGCCGGAGAACTCTTCTACCTCTCCACTCCTTCTTGCTGGATCAAGAAGGAGGAGATCGGCATCAAGCTGTACGTGTGCTTAACTTGGAGGTGCCGTCCGTTTGGCGCTAGATCGAAAGGACCATGATCAAGTTCGCGAGACGGATCGTGATGAGATCGTGGGATGGATCGTGATGAGTTCGTGGGACGGATTGTGATGAGATCGCGGGACGGATCATGATGATTTCATGGGACGGATCGTGATTGGATCGCGGGATGGATCGTGATGAGATAGCGGGATGCTCGGCGATTTGGATCGCGAAGACATTCGATTACACCAACCGTGTTTCTTAATGCTTCCTGCTTAGCGATCTACAAGGGTATGTAGATCCACTCCCCCTCTCGTAGATGCTCATCACCATGGATAGATCTTGCGTGTGCGTAGGAAATTTTTTGTTTCCCATGTAACGTTCCCCAACAGTGGTATCAAAGCTAGGTTTATCTGTAGATGAGATCTCGAGTAGAACACAAAGAGTTTGTGGGCGTTGATGCTTTGATTGCTTCCTCCCTTGGTTGTGTTTTGGTTCAGCGGTATTGTGGGATGAAGCGTCCCGGACCAATCTTACTCGTACGCACATGTAACCTCGTTGCACAAAGATGGCTGGCGGGTATCTGTTTTTGCTACTTTAGTTGGATCGGATTTGACAAAGGCAGTCCTTGAGAAGGTTGAAAATCAACCTATGTATCACCTTTGTGGTTTTTGCGTAGGTGAGAATTGTTCTGGCTAGATACCCGTAGCAGCCACGTAAAACATGCAACAATAATTAGAGGACGTCTAACTTGTTTTTGTAGGGTATGTTGTGATGTGATATGGCCAATTACATGACGTGATATATGTGATGTATGAGATGATCATGTGTGGTATAGAATATCACGACTTGCATGTCGATGAGTACGGCAACCGGCAGGATCCATAGGGTTGTCTTTAATTACTGTATGACCTGCGTGTCAATCATTAAGCGCTATGTAATGCTTTACTTTACCGCTAAACGGTAGCAATAGTAGTACAAGCATGATGGGTGTGACAACCCCGATGGTGACACGTTGATGGAGATCAAGATGATGGAGATCATGGTGTCATGCCGGTGACGATGGAGATCATGCCTGTGCTTTCAAGATGGAGATCAAAAGCACAAGTTCATGGCCATATCATGTCACTTATGATTTGCATGTGATCTTTATCATTTTATGCACCTTGTTTTGCTTAGGACAACGGTAGCATTATAAGGTGACCCCTCACTTAAATTTCAAGATGAATTGTGTTCTCCTCGAGTGTGCATCATTGCGAAAGTTCGTCGTGTTGAGACACCACGTGATGATCGTGTGTGATAGACCCTATGTTCACATACAACGGGTGCAAGCCAGTGTTGCACATGCAGAACACTCGGGTTAAACTTGACGAGCCTAGCATGTACAAACATGGCCTCGGAACACAAGAGACCGAAAGGTCAAACATGATTCCTATAGTAGATATGATCAACATGATGATGTTCACCATTGAAACCACCTCAACTCACGTGATGATCGGACTTGAGTTGGTGAATTTGGATCATGTATCACTCGAATGACCGAAGGGATGTCAATTTGAGTGGGTGTTCTTAAGTAATATGATTAATTGAACTCATTATCAGGAACATAGTCAGTAGTGTGTTTGCAAACTCTGTTATAGATTACTAGCTCACGCTGGAGCTCCCTTAAATTTTTATATGTTCCTAGAGAAATAGACTTGAAAGATGATGGTAGCAATATTGCGGACTGGCTCCGTGATCTGAGGATTGTCCTCATTGTTGACAGAAGGCTTATGTCCTTAATGCACCGCTCGGTGCGCCAACCCCTCTAGTGTCTCTTGTAGATGCTGTGAACATATGACATGCATGTTCTGATAACTACTTGATAGTTTAGTGCGTCATGCATTACGGTTTAGAATTGAGGCTCCGAAATGTTTTGAACGTCAAGGAACATACGAGATGTTCTAAGAGCTGAAATTAGGATCTCAGGCTCATGCCCGTGTTGCGAGATATGAGATCTCCAACAAGATTCTTTGCCGGTAATATGAAAGAGAATAGCTCAATCGTTGAGCATGTACTCAAATTGTCTGGGTGCTACAATCGCTTGAATCAAGTGGGAGTTGATCTTCCAGATAAGATAGTGATTGATATAGTTCTCCAAGTCACTGTCACTAAGCTACTAGAACTTGTTGATGAACTATAAAATGCCAGGGACAGAAGTAATGATCCCTGAGCTATTCGCGATGTTTGACACCGTGAAGGCCGAAATCAAGAAGGAGCGTCAAGTGTTGATGGTTAGTCAAACCACTAGTTTCGAGAAGGGCAGGAGCAAGGAGGGAAACTTCCTGGATAACAAATCAGTTGCTGCTCCAGTGAAGCAACCCAAAGTTGAACCCAAACCCGAGACTAAGTGCTTCGATTATGAGGAGAGCGGTCGCTGAAGCGGAACAACCCTAGATACTTGGTAGATAAGAAGGATGGCAACGTCGACAGAAGTATATTTGATATACGTGTTATTGATGTGTACCTTGCTAGTACTCCTAGTAACACCTTGGTATTGGATACTGGTTCGGTTGCTAAATGTTAGTGACTCGAAATAAAAGCTACCGAATAAATGGAGCACTAGCTAAGGGTGAGGTGACGATGTGTGTTGGAAATGTTTCCAAGGTTGATGTGATCAACATCGCACGCTCTCTCTACCTTCGGGATTAGTGACGAACCTAAATAAATGTTATTGGTGTTTTGCGTTGAGCATAAACGTGATTAGATCGTTTTTATTGCAACATTGTTATTCATTTAAGTTAGAGAATAATGGTTATTATGTTTACATGAATAGTACCTTCAATGGTCATGCACCAAGTGAGAATGGTTTGTTGAATCTTGATCGTAGTAATACACATGTTCATAACATTGATGCCAAAAGATACAAAGTTAATAATGATAGTACGACATACTTGTGGCACTGCCGCTAAATGTCATATTGGTATAAAGCGCATGAAGAAACTCCATGCTGATGGATCTTTGGACTCATTCGGTTTTGAATCGGTTGAGAGATGCGAACCATGCCTCTTGGGCAAGATGACTAAGGACCCCGTTTTCTGGTTTGATGGAGCGGGCAAGTGATTTATTGGAAATGATACATGTTGATGTATGCAATCCAATGAGTCTTTTAGCATGCGGTGGATATCGTTATTTTCTTACCTTCACTAATGATTTGAGTAGATAATAGTGTATATTTACTTAATGAAACACAAATCTGAATCGTTTGAAAAATTTCAAGCAAATATGATCGTGACAAGAAGATAAAATGTCTATGATATGATCGTGGAGGTGAACATCTGACTTACGAGTTTCGTATACAACTTGT
This sequence comes from Hordeum marinum, assembly GCA_022496015.1. Classification (NCBI taxonomy): domain Eukaryota; kingdom Viridiplantae; phylum Streptophyta; class Magnoliopsida; order Poales; family Poaceae; genus Hordeum; species Hordeum marinum. Next base: position 279,727,349 of record CM039678.1, read on the forward strand.
GAAAGTCATAGTCATGCCACCTAGAACACCATAGTGTGATGGTGTGTCCGAACGTCATAGTCATGCTCTATTGGATATGGTGCGAATTATGATGTCTATTATCCTTTACCACTATCGTTTTGGGTTTATGCATTAGAGACAACTACATTCACTTTAGATAGGGCACCATCTAAATCCGTTGAGATGACACCGTGTGAATTATGGTTTGATAGAAACCTAAGCTATCATTTCTTAATGTTTGGGACTGCAACACTTATGTGAAAAAAGGTTTTCACCTAATGAGCTCGAACCCAAAGTGGACAAATGCATCTTCATAGAATACCCTAAAGTCAGTTGGCTAAACCGTCTATCTCAGATCCAAGCATAAAATGTTTGTTGCTAAAACTGGGTCCTTTCTCGAGAAAGAGTTTCTCCCGAAAGAATTGAGTGGGAGGAAGATAGAACTTGATGAGGTTGCTGAACCTTTGTTCAACTAGAGAGCTGCGCAGCGCAGGAATTTGTTTCTGTGAAGCCTACGTTAGTTGAAGAGGAAGTTAATGATGATGATCATGAAGCGTCGGATCAAGTTACTGTCGAACCTCATAGGTCGACAAGGATGTGTACTGCTCCTGAGCGGTATGACAACCCTGTCTTGGAGGTCATGTTGTTGGACAACAATGAACCTACGAGCTGTGGAGAAGCGATGATGGGCCCAGATTCTGACAAATGGTTAGAGGCCATGAAATCCAAGAAAGGATCCATGTATGAAAACCAAGTATAGTCTTTGGTAGACTTTCTCGTTGGATGGCAGGTCGTTGAGTACAAATGGACCTTTAAGATGAAGACAGACGCTGATGGTGAATGTCACCATTTATAAAGCTTGACTTGTCGTAAAGAAGTTTCAGCCAAGTTCAAGGAGTTGACTACGATGAGACTTTCTCACTCGTAGCGATGCTAAAGTCTGTTGGAATTATGTTAGCTATTGCTGCATTTTTTAGTTATGAAATCTGGCAGATGGATGTCAAAACATCATTTCCTTCTTTAAGGAAAGGTTGTATGAGATATAACCAGAAGGTTTTGTCAGTCCTAAGGATGCTAAAAGGTGTGCACGCTTCAGTGATTCTTCTATGAACTGAAGCAAGCATCTCGGAGTTGGAATATACACTTTGATGAGGTGATCAAAGTTTTTGAGTCTATACAAACTTTACGAGAAACTTGTATTTACAATAAAGTGAGTGGGAGCACTATAGAATTTCTGATAAGTATATGTGGATGACATATTGTTGATCAGAAATGATGTAGAATTTCTGGAAAGCATAAACGGTTGTTTGAAAAGAGTTTTTCAAAGGAAGACCTGGATAAAGCTACCTAATTGTTGAGCATCAAGATCTATAGAGATACATCAAGATGCTTGATGAGACTTTCAGTGAGTACATACCTTGACAAGATTTTGAAAGAGTTCAAAATGGATCAGTCGGAGAAAGAGTTCTCGCCTGATTTGCAAGGTGTGAAGTTGAGGGAGATTCAAAGCTTGACAACGGCACAAGAAAGAGAAAGGATGAATGTCGTCCCCTATGCCTTAGCCATAGGCTCTTTATAGTATGCCATGCTGTGTACCGCACATGTGTGTGCCTTGCCATGAGTCCGTCAAGGGGTACAAGAGTGATCCAGAAGTGGATCACTGGACAGCGGTCAATATTATCCTTAGTGACTAAAATACTAAGGAAACGTTTCTCGATTATGGAGGTGATAAAGGGTTTGTCGTAAAGAGTTAGGTAGATGCAAGATTTAACACTAATCCGAATGACTCTTAGTAGCAATCCGGATACATATAGTGGAGCAGCCATTTGGAATAGTACCAAGTCGAGTAGCAGTGTTTACAGTTTGACATAGAGATTTGCAAAGTACGTAAAGATCTGAATGTCCCAGAAATGTTGACTATACGACCTCTCTCACATGCAAAGCATGATCGAGCCCCAGAACACAGTGGGTGTTAGATTCAAAACAATGCGAATCACATGGTGATGTGAACTAGATTATTGACTCTAGTGCAAGTGGGAGACTGTTGGAAATATGCCCTAGAGGCAATAATAAATTGGTTATTATCATATTTCCTTGTTCATGATAATCATTTATTATCCATGCTATAATTGTGTTGATCGGAAACCTAGATACATGTGCGGACACATAGACAACACCATGTCCCTAGTATGCCTCTAATAGACTAGCTCGTTGATCAAAGATGGCTATGGTTTCCTAGTCATGGACATGAGATGCCATTTGATAACGTGATCACGTTATTAGGAGAATGATGTGATGGACAAGACCCAAACTACAAACGTATCATATGATTGTGTCAGTTTATTGCTACTGTTTTCTGCATGTCAAGTATTTGTTCCTATGACCATGAGATCATGCAACTCACTGACACCGGAGGAGTACCTTTTTTGTATCAAACGTTGCAACATAACTGGGTGACTATAAAGTTGCTCTACAGGTATCTCTGAGGGTGTCTGTTGGGTTGGCATGGATCAAGACTGGGATTTGTTACTCCGTGTGACGGAGAGGTATCTCGGGGCCCACTCGGTAATACAATTTCACAATAAGCCTCGCAAGCAATGTGACTAAGTGTTAGTCACGGGATGTTGTATTACGAAACGAGTAAAGAGACTTGTCAGTAATGAGGTTGAACTAGGTATGGAGATATCGACAATCGAATCTCGGGCAAGGAACATACCGAAGAACAAAGGGAACATCATACGGGATTAACTGAATCCTTGACATAAAGGTTCGACCGATAAAGATCTTCGTAGAATATGTAGGAACCAATATGGGCATCCAGGTCCCGCTATTGGTAATTGACCATAGAGGTGTCTCGGTCATGTCTACATAGTTCTCGAACCTGCAAGGTCTGCACATTTAAGGTTCGGTGACGTTTTGGTAGTATAGAATTATGTATGGTGGTCACCGAAGGTTGTTCGGAGTCCCGCATGAGATCCCGGATGTCATTAGGAGCTTCGGAATGGTCTGGTGGTAAAGATTGATATATAGGAAGTCCTGTTTTGGTCGTCGGAAAGGTTTCGGGCTCATCGGTAGTGTACCGAGAGTGCCGGTAGTGTACCGGGAGACCATCGGGAGGGGTATTTAGACCCAAGAGGATACATGGGCTGTGGGAGAGTAAATACCATCCCTTAGTGGGCTGGTGGAATTCCCACACAAGGCCCATGCGGCTGCGAAGAAAATCCCAAAGAGAAAAAGGTGGAAAAAGGCAAAAAAGGCAAAAATAAGGAGGAATCCTAGTCCTACTAGGATTCGAGGAGGAATTCTCCAATCCTCCTTGGTTCGGCCGACCCAAGTGCTGGATCCTTGGGAGACAAGCCTCCTCCTCTCTTCCTCCTATATATACTAGAGGTATTAGGGTTTTTGGCACTAGATTTTCACCCACGGGCTACCTGTTCCTCCAGTGCATAGTTTCTCCTCTAGATCGGATTTCTGCGGTGCTTACGCGAAGCCCAGCCGGAATAGCTCCACCACCATCACCGGAGCACCGTCATGCTACCGGAGAACTCTTCTACCTCTCTGCTCCTTCTTGCTGGATCAACAAGGCGGAGATCGGCATCAAGCTATACGTCTGCTGAACGCGGAGGTGTCGTCTGTTCGCCGCTAGATCGGAAGGACCGTGATCAAGTTCGTGAGCCGGATCGTTATGAGATCGGGGGATGGATCGTGATGAGTTCGCGGGACGGATTGTGATGAGATCGCGGGACGGATCGAGATGAGTTGGCGGGACGGATCATGATTGGATCGCGGGACGGATCGTGATGATATCGCGGGGTGCTCGGCGATTTGGATCGCAAAGACGTTCGACTACATGAACCGCGTTTCTTAACGCTTCCCTCTTAGCGATCTACAAGGGTATGTAGATCCACTCCCCCTCTCATAGATGCTCATCACCATGGATAGATCTTGCGTGTGTGTAGGAAATTTTTGTTTCCCATGCAACTTTTCCAAACATGTACATCATTACACATTTGGCTATTGATCGAGATCATCGATTATAGTATGTAGGGAGCAGTCCTATTGTGAAAGACGGGCGGCAGGCATCACCTGATCATACACCAGGTGTAGTGGTACTTTTTTTCCATCCAATCCCATAGGACAACCCGTTCCATGTGCTCGGGATTATGTCAGATGTAATGGGTCTTAATCATCGCCCACGCCTCCCGTGCTCCCTCCTGGCAAGCCGAAGTTTTCCATTGCTCGAACCTCCTCCGAGCTCCCTTGAATCGATCGACGAGTTCGGATAGCCCTTCGGGAGGCTATTTGGCCGTCAATAGTGCCTGCACCATGTTCTTCATTGCTTTCTGGACACATCCATGGAGGGTAGTCAGCTCTTTTAGTAGGTTTCCCTGGTATGATCCGATCTCCTCTTCAGGACACCCGGACAGGAGGCCTGTACATGAGGCGAATGCTTAATTTTACTTCCTTCATAAGAAAACCTTATTGATGATAAAATTACAATTACCGAACATGCCCTTCTGAAGTTTGTGGTTCTCTTCTTGGGCTTGGGTTAATGAATTTTCAATTTTCTTATTTCTTCAGCCTGCTTTTGTACAACAAGACAACCAGCCCGATGCTAGGACTCAGCGTACCGCTGAGAGTCTCGGGCTTCCTCCAGCTGCCTTTTCATATGCCCTATTGATTCAACTGCTACATGGCATCCTTGAGTCAAACATGGTGATATATTAATATTAGAAGTAAAGGTATACTCACAATGGGCCTTCCGGGTAAAGCTCTACACTTGCTCCAGTTCGACATTTACAGACGTCACTTCTGCGCGGCTATCTTCCGGCTCCTTGGCTAGTTGCTTAGTCTGCTGCTTTGAAGCCTGCATTAGTAGTAAAACAACACGGAAATCCTTAATTTGGTGGTTTCAAACCAATTTAAGGCTCGGGGCCTACTGGGTTTACATGAGTGTTCAGACTCTATAAAAACCGATCACTTACTTGCATTCTGGCCGACATCAACTTCATAGCTTCGCCAAACCCGGCTCGGGCAGCACCTATGTTTGCATCCGCCGATTAAAGGGCTCCGAACTCTTGTTCCCACTTCCGATTTAGTAAAGGATACACCGTCACTAGAATCGGCAGGTATTCGATTGGCCATGGGGGCTCCGATAGCAGGATCGGCGTGAGCTACGGCTCCGGCATTTTGGCGCTCAACGGACACCCCGACGACCTCTTCGACGGGAGAAGATTGGGCATTTATCCTAAGTATTTCAATTAAATAAATTGTCGGAAGGCTCTATTGATTATGATGATTAGTGGATGACCAAAGTATGTACCTTTGAGTTTAGCGGGCAGGCTGATTCGTCCTCACGGCCGGCTCTTTTATAGAATCCCGGTGGACTTCCGATTCGGCCACAATCTCGGTTGTCGAAGCATGGCACACAGACTGACAATGCTTGGGAGTCGGAGTCGATGCTATCGGGGCACTGTTGGTGGTTTGCCTCTTACGAGACAAGGCCTTCTTCTTCTTGTCCGTGGCAGGGATGGAGAATGACCCGGGGTAATCAACTATGATAGCCACTGGGGATTGGTTGAGGCTGACCTGATAATGGACTCCGTCTTCGAAATCCATTAGAAGATCCGGGTCCTCATGGAAACCCAGATCGTGATCGTGTCTATAGCTTTCGGGTTGAGGAGCCGGACAATTGACTATCTCGTTGAAGCTCCTCCATTCCTATTCGCGCAAAACTCTGGTCAAACGAAGTACGGAATGAAAGTACAGAACTATGTTTGTATAGGGAAAAGGGCTTAAACATTAGATAGGATTGTGGGTTGAGTATCCTTCTTTGGACGCCCGTCGAATAAAGTCCTCTTGCTCCCCTTTATACAGGTCGGCAAGGGCGGTGCCAACACTGCCTAGTTGGCGGGCCCTAGTCTTCGGGAACTTGTGGTGTCGCTTGTCCCACTGTAGCGCCAAAAGTGGTGCACCCTCTATTGGAGGGGTTCTACACACCAGGATATGGCAGAGGCCATGATGTTGATCATGGTTAGTCGATGATGGACAAGCATCGGCACCTAAGATGCATGCGTTGCACTTTGACGCTTTCCTCCTGGGTTGGACTCCTCGGCCGCCAGTTGTATCTTTTCTTCAAGGGTGCGTCGGAGTATTTGGATAGACCTGTCCGAGATGGCTTGAATAGGGGGATGTCTTCAATATAAAACCATTCAAAAGTCCACTCTTAGGATTCCTTCGGGGTGCCCACCGGATACCCCGTCCCCACTATGCGGCACACTTCGGCTCCGCCGACCTCCAAAATTGTCTTGTCTCGAGTTCGGGGGACGAGAAAGAAATGTTTTCTCCACAATACGAAATGCGCCTCACATCCTAAGAACAACTCGTAGAGGGCCATGAAGCCTGAGATGTGTAAGATGGACCCCGGGGTGTCACGCCCAAGATGCGCTCCTATCCTTATTTAGGCATGGGGGCCTCGACAGGGATAGAGGCGCATCTCGTCGCTTCGCAAGTGCAGCAAACATTGTATACATGTATGAAGAGATGAGTATATGAGTTGGCTTACACTCACCAAAAGCTAAATTACAAGTTCACACAATTATTAAAGCATCATATAGAAGACAGGGTCCTTTTAAGAACGAAAACAAACGAAGAAAAGAAGCAATGTGAACCTGCCTTGCTATCCCAAGGATCACGACCATGGCATCACTACTCATCAGGGTACATGACATACATCCGGCCACGTTCTTCATCGTACTCTCACTGGATCTGAGTCACATCTTCTGACACATACTCGTCAACACCTGCACCTGTATTGTTGTAACTTGTCACCATAGGGACTCAACAATCATGTAACTCGGATACCAAAACTATGTAAGCTTTTGGGTTTGGAAGGGGTAAGTGTTGAGGTTGCGGCAAGCACTAAGCATGTATTTGGTGGCTATCTTATGACAACATGAATGTAAATATGGTTCTACGAAAGACGGTCGAGAACTACCACGATCACTAAGTGATCCTGAATAACTACTTACGTCAAACATAACCCCACCGCATTCTCTCTCGGTTCATGTTCACGAGAAGAGACGATCACGCTTACGCACACAGTTGGTGTATTGTATTTGAGTTTACTTCAAGTTAACTATAATTGGGTGTTAAACAAAATATCCAAGTGGCCACATAACCGCGGGCATGGCTTTCCAAAAGATTTAACCCTGCATGGGTGCTCCAACTAATCCATCCCAAATTAACCACACACCGCGGGAATAACCTCAACCATGGATCTCGTGATCATCCTAGGAAATTCCAAAGGAAATCCGACACCTCGAGATAGCCCGAAGAAGATCGGAGTTCCTCACTCAAGACGTTTGAGAAAGGTAAAACAAGTCCAGCAAGACAGCCCGACGTGTCGACGAACCCGATAAGAGCCGCGTATCTCGTTCTCAGGACACGACCGGCTGAACAGTACATATGGCAGCCTGATAGAGATCCCTCAAGTTTCCTCGAGGTGGTCCCGCAAGTGGCTCTGGGTTGGACCAACACTCATGAGGAGAACAAGCCCGGTTGTTGATTAATTGTCCACGGGGTTGCAAAGCCCTATGTATTTTTTTATTAAGTTGCTCAGCAAATAGTACCAATGTTGGGCCTTGCCAGACAAGCTTTAATCTCAAACGAATAATAAAGGGGGTCCTCATAACAACCCCGAGCACGTGAGGAGCGCAAAATATGGAACATAACACTGGTAACAAGTAACAATGGCGGTAAAAGTGGAACAAAACACCAAGAAAAAGGCCAAACCTTCCACCTTACCAAGATATATATATGTGCATTAAATTAAATAGCAATAATATTATGATATCTCCAGATATCCATGTTATCACATGGAAACAACCTGTACCTGCATCTAAGAACGCTATAAGAGGGGTTGAGTAGCGGTAACTTAGCCAAACAAGGTTTCATAGGAATTGAAGGGGTTAGAGGCTATCATGGAAATGTAGGAGGCTTGACATGAAAGTGGTAGGTAACACAAGTGAAACAATAAGAGAGAGACATCTAGCAACCCAAAAATAGTGTCGGGATCTTGGTACGATCATCTTGCCTGTTGGTTCTTTAGAGGGAGAAAGAGATGGGTCCACGTAGTTGTACTCTCCTAGATCCTCGTACTCAGGTTCAACACTCTCATCTACCCAAATAGAAACAACACCAAATAAACAAACAACTAAGGTGCAATGCACAAACAAGATGATGCATGATTCCTGTGAAGAATTTAACATGGCAATCCTAAGTTAGTCATGTTTCTCATCCAATAGTTAAGTTATTAGTATTCTGGACAGAACCTCATGTGAAGTTGTTTGAACATGCATGATCATGGCCAAAATGGATGTTTCATGCAAAATAGATGCAAATGCATATGTAAAACGTAGGAATCAGAGTAAAGGTTTTAACGCTACGCTCACGGCAAGGTACGAAGAGAAAATACAAGACAAGGAAGGCCATGGGCTATTCCTTGCTATTCCAAGGATGCCACTGGTTAGGAAATGAAGAACTAACTACAATAGAGCCAAAGATCAAGCAAAACAATGGATCATAGCTCCCACAAGCCACAACACAACACTACACACATCCTGTCCAAAACAGTAATAGAGCAACTTGCACAGCAAATATCTAGAGCTACAGGAGGTTTCCAAACACAAACAAAGTATGTACATAAACTACATAACATGCTTAACAAATCCTCCAACTACACAAACTTGACAGGGAGCAAGGATCACTAAATGAAGCTCAGAAGTTAGCCTAATGAAACAGATTCTAGGGACTTAGTGAAAATCACAGTTTTATGGAATCTGAGTTATCCTAATAGCAATTTGACAGCAGAATATAGTTATGCTAGAAACCACCTCATGGCATGAACATCAACAGGATGGTAGAGGACAATATCTACTACAGAACACTAGCACTGAGCTTGAGCTAAAACACAAAAGAACACTTGGTAGAATCCACTAAACATGTCATAAAAATAATTACATCATCTCAGACTTAGAAATATTTAGCATGTTGAAAACAGCAACATTTTATTAGCTACTTTGGAGCAAGAAACCCACTTACATACAAGCTTATCATGTCAAAAGAAAATACCAGGGCATAATACTCACAAAACTCTATCTCTTACATGTTGACACAATTATCATAGCATGCATGGATTTATTTATGCGATAATTGTATTTGAGCCCTTAGTTGTGCCACCATCAATAGGAATACCCCTAATTTTGGAAAACACGCGTTCATGCCCACATCACTTTGCTCATCTTGTGCTTTTGCCCTTTGACCGTCTGACTATCATTTTGAAAACTTCATAACTATTTCATACTAACTCGGAAAAATGCAAATAAGATATCAAAATGTTCAGAAAGACATCACCTATATATGTATGACATTTGTATTCAGGAGAAAATTGTTCGGAAGTCTCCATATCAGTTTTAGCTCATATTGGTGATGGGGACTTTCCAACACTTTCTTCATGACAGGAATTGACATGCACGTATAGGTGATGTGGTTCCGAACATTTTGATATCTTATTTGCATCTTTCCAAGTTAGTATGAAATAGTTATGCAGTCTTCAAAATGGCAGTCAAACGGTCAAAGGGCAAAAGCACAAGATGAGCAAAGTGATGTGGGCATGACCGCGTATTTTCGGAAATTAGTGGTATTCCTGTCGACGGTGACACAACTAAGGGCACAAATACAATTATTCCTTTATTTATACATAATTGACAAGATGGCATGATGGAACAAAATGAAATTTTACAAAACTTGCTCAAAAGCTAAAACAAATTACTCCAATGGATTCCTGGGATTTTGCTACCCCAAATGCATATATCATACCCCTATGCTTGTATGTAAAAATATCACAAAAGCTAGCTCGTAAAAGATGCACAAGCACTTATAAGTCAAAACATACTATAACTGAACATTGCCAAAAATGGCCTAGTCCATATCTGGACATTTCTAGAAATGGAATTATCCTAATTACAAAAGAAAATAAAACAAGCAAAACAATTAAAACAAAACAATTAATTTGTAGGAGGGACCCACCTGGCAGTGAGCCAGGGCCCCTCTGTGGGCATGACAAGTGGGCTAGGCCCATTGTCATACACACACTCACACACTCACACACACAGAACCACATACACACATACACTTGGCACACGGGGATCCCCATGTGGCCACACAGGATCCCCACAACCCACACACAAAAATTAAAAGGGGGCGAGGGGGATTCGATCCCACGACCCCCTCGTCAACCGAGCGAGGGTAAAACACTGCGCTAGGTGGGGGAACTCTCCTAGAAGGAGGGGCACGGGTCTTTTTACCTAACCCCAGGTGGCTGGCTCCCTTCTTCTACTGCGCTATAGGGTACAATGACGACGACGATGGCCAACTCCGGCCACCTCCGGTGAGTACGACCACCGACGAGGGATGTGGGAAGCCCTATGGTTCCATTCCTGGGACCTAACGGAGGGCCTACGACTACAGCAGGGGAGCTCAAGCATGAGCTCGTGCTCGGCTCTCCATGGCAGACACGAGTAGGGTGCAGGGCTGCGGTGCGGCATGTAACACGCGACACGACGTGATGCAGTAGCGCGGCGAGCGCGCAGGGCTAGCACGGGACCTAATCACAGTGGTGTCCTAACAAGAAGGCCCAGGCTTTCTTTACTGTAGAACAACTTCAGAGACGGAAACGAGAGTGCTGGGTGCACGAATAAGCCATAGCCGCATCTAAGCGCACGAGACACTAATGATGCAACGAGGGACAGGAAAGGAAGGAGGGATCATACCATCCTACCTAGGGCATTAAGGGGTGGAGCAAGGCACAACGAGGTGATGGAGGCGAGCAGAAAAAACCTGACGTCAATCTGCCCCGAACGACGAGGAAGGAGACTAGGCGTCAATGATGACTGACTAGACGTGGCGCTCCCTCAAGCTGTCGAGAAAGAAGAGGCTCTTTGGGGCGACATGATTATAATGCCTTGGTGCAAGAATGACATAAAGCACAATAATTATGACAAAACATGGAAGGTATGCATGAGATACATAACAAATGTGGCAAGGGGTGCACTTGGGCTGTTACACGGGATAAGGTGGTGGAGCTGAACACCATAGAATGTTAGCAGCCTCCTTATAACGGATGGATAGGAAACCCGAGGCCCCGCGGGAGAAAAGGGACAAAGCATACACGTTCCCCCGTATGACAATTGGGGAAATGGTCAGCGAAGATCTCATCGTTGTAAGAAATTAAGCCTACGTTGGTCACCGCCAGATCTGAAGAGGGGAGATATCCCTGGGTCTCCAGATTACGGAGCCGCAGGGTTGCTACGGAGCAGCTGGTCTAGTCCCCTGGATGTGAGCCATAGGGGCACGCGGAGAAGCTAGGGATGTTGGCCATGGTTTTCGAGGATCTTCTGCCCTGGAGTTTTTTCGATGGAGGGGAAGAAGATGTGGTCTCAACCATTATTTTGTTTCATTACATGGGTTGTCCCTCCATTGCGGAGGGCTAAGATGGTAACAATCACTGACCACTCGCCTCCCCATGGCATGAAAATCGAGGAACATGGGCGGTTATTGTAATGAACCTACACTCGCGATGCTTGGGATCTTACCGAAGATTTGTCGGTTGTCGAACAAGGAGAAGTGAGGGACTCGCCTCGCAAGCCGGAGATGACGATATGAGAAGATTGTCGGGATATACATCAGCGTCGAAGGCTACTCCGGGGGCTACTGAGGGAGTCCTGGATTAGGGGGTCCTTGGATGGTCGACCTATTGCTTATGGGCCAAACTATATGGGCCGCAAGGAGAACATTGGATGATCAAGTCGCCCATGCCAGGAGGAAGACCTCAAGGAGCCGTCACGTATCCTCCAAGTCTTCGATCGTAGATAGTCATGTTTATCTCTTCAGCATGTAACCGACCATGTGTACAACCTAGGTACCCTCGGCGTCTATATAAGCTGGAGGGTTTTAGGTGGTAGATACAAAACAACTCATCTAGGGTTAGCTATTCGATCTCGAGGTAGATCAACTCTGTAACCCCCATATCATCAATATATACAAGCAGGACGTAGGGTATTACCTCCATCGGAGGGCCTGAACCTGGGTAAATCTGTGTCCCCTTTGTCTCTTGTTACCAGCGATCCTAGTCTCACAGCTCGGGACCCTCTACCCGAGATCCGCCGGTTTTGACACCGACAGCGAACAAGACCATGACCACGATACCCACAGGGCAGATGTCATCGCCGAGCCCACCTCTACATCATTGATAGCTGCTTTGCAGGCGAAGACCACCTTTGGACAGGACGGCGATGTATTCCTGTCCCCCTTTAAATTGGTCATTGTGGGATCCCTCCCGCCATTATGATAAGGGAAAAGGACTCGGGCCACCGCTATATATGGAGGCTAGGCCGCACGGTAGAGGGGGATGACGAAACCATCTGAGGGAAACATTCGACGAACCACAAGGTAGAGAGCCAAGAACACCACTAGACCACCCCGCGAGGCTCGAAACCAATGTAATAGTTCAGCTACCACACCTCCTTGAGAGGCAATACACCAAAGAAGGAGTAGGGTATTACGCTTCCCAGCGGCCCGAACCTAGGTAAACCACTGTGTTCATCTTCTTCCTCATCATCGTGTGAGTTCGCCAGAGTAACCATCAAGTAGCGAGCTAAGTAGGGCGAAGCTGCAGGGGATCTTCGCACATGCCCCTGTGTTCGGACCTTGAGGGTTTTGCGGAGCCCGAAATCCGAAATTTGGCATGCCAGGTAGGGGTGTGTCGGAGTCATCTTCAAGCCTCACTCTCCCCTCGCTCCACCGCTCCGATGGCCGGCATCCAACAAGCTTCCCCCGGCCGTGGCAGATCAGCTTCCATTGATCCCACCAATGCCGATGGAGACCCACGCCCATGCGACATAGTGTTGGGCAGAAAGTGTCAAGCTATTAGTATTGCCTCCACCGTCACCGCCCCTCACGCCACCCAAACACACGGCGGGCGGGCGGCGCCTTCAACATTGGCATCGCACCACACCTACATGGGGGACCTCTACGCGCATGATGCGCTACTGCTTGCAAGCGAGATGCTCTGTCACCACCCGACGCATGGGCGCTTTGATGCATGGGTTGACCACGTCGCGAAGCTGATCGCCATCGCACGGAGGGCCGTCGCTCCTCACCCTTCTTCAAGCGCTGGGGGCTCGTTCGCTGTGCCTGTCCCTCAGCCTGCCGACAGTGCGCCCCCTCCAACCCTGGGCAAGCCCAAGAAGGGACCGTAGAACGCCGTGCTCCATCTCCTTTGGATTCCGGTGACCGATTTCGGGGCACAGCCTGGCCACAATGACGGAGCACGCAAATGAAACAACAGGACAGCCCATGAGCACACCAACACGTGCCTCTGTGACCCAATGGACCTTTAACAACCTTATTTGTCCAGGAAGGAGCACGCCATCCTGCGTAGGGAGCAAGCGGCGTAGGCGTCCGGACAAACAAGCAATAACGGAGACGGCGCATTGGATCGCCCAGGAAGCAATCCACATCAGGAGGCGCGCGGCCCACCCAACGGTGGTGGAAGAGGTAAGAAACTTTGCTCTAAGGCTCGACGCAGGAGGGTTTGCGGGCTGCGCGTGCAGGGTGGCGCCCCACCATAGCCTAGAGGAACCATCCCTGGCGTCCTATCGGATGGCTCAGGAGGAGGACCGGGCCCTTATGTGGAGCCTATGTACCATGCTATGTCGTACCTAGGGATGCCAGCCTGGATTAGGTACCTGCCATAGGCGCTAGTGCCCCTGAATAATAGGGGGAGCCCAGGCGTCCGCCCCAAGCCGGGCTTGGGGGCTTCCCCCGACGAAGCGCCAAATCTAGACGACGCAAGCAGGAGAAAGAGGGAGGACGTCCCCGGGCCCGCGGGGCATGGCGTAAGCTGTCGCTCCCGCGAGCAAGAAATGCCGAGCCGAGCCCCGGGGCTTCAAGAGTGATGGCCTGGGGGGTGTAGCAAGATACAGGTAATGCGGGCCACCCACGACAACTAGAACACCGTCGCGGCCTCGGGAGGCTAGGCCTCACGAAGCCCTCAAGGCGATGCCCGGCCAGCACCCATACGCTTCACGATGCGGCTTCATTGACTAAACTCCTTTATGGCTTCGCTGGATGCATTGTGTTCATGTTTGGGCCATGGGAGCGCAATCTTGCCGCTATGTGGGGAACAATGCATTTAGATTTGGGTCATAGAGGCGCGCAAACGAGCAGGAATGCACTGGCTAGCTCTTAACGGAGTTGGGAGCAACTAGGCCGAGCGCCTAGGCGCTTGCCCAACTATCTATGACCGCGACAATCTCACGTAATAATGAGTGGGTTGTATACGCCCGGAGCCTCCTGAGGATGCGAAGGGGTTCCTACCCACACAATGTAGAGGACCCATGCTCCGCGCTGGCGAACAACTCAACACTACCCAGCAATGCCTATGCCCACGCAACATGGATGTCCTACGCTCACCATTGGGGGAAGACGAAGACAAATACTAGCCTAGGTGTCGGACGTGGTGTTTGCTTGCTTATTTTTGTGTTCGAATTGCCACTTTTTGGAATGAAGTTTGAGGAGTTCTGAACTCTATATGTAAAAGAAAAGGGGGGGACTTTTCTCTCATTTCTCTTTTGTGTTACCGGCTTTGAACTCTCTTCTTTGGATTGGTGTTTCAAAAGGGGTCGTGCGCTTCGGCCCTCCCCGAGGCACCTCGAGGCTGGATGGCAAGCCCCTATCGCCACAGGGACTAGAATCTTTGGTCAGTTGACACCCGCTCGGGGGCTCCGACCGCAGCACGGCACCACAGCACGGAGTGTCCGGAGGCCCTAGTGTTTGGGACTCCCGAGGTAGAACCAGGCAGGGTCAAATGGGGGCCGCTCGAGCGTCAAGGGGGACTCCTGAGCAATGCACCTCATGAGCCTTACCGGTCATATTGCCACTCGCCCCTCGATGTCATCCTTGGTGATTCGGTCGGCATCGAGGGTGTCAAGGCCTCACCTCGTAATTGCATCCTGGTGATCTGGTCTTACACTATGGTGGTAGGGAAATGTGCGGGACTTGGACCTGCCGACGTAGAGCTGCTTGAGCGTCAAAGGGGTCCCTGAGAAACACGCCTCGGGAACCTTACCGCTCATATATCCACTCGCCCCTCGATGTCGTCCTTGGTGATCTGGTCGGCATCGACGGTCTCGAGGCCTCACCTCGTAGTTGCATCTTGGTGATCCGGTTGTACACTATGGTGATAGGGAAATGTGCGGGACTTGAGCCTGCAGACACAGAGTGCCGAAAGGGCTCCCAACCCTCCACACTCGTAAGCAAGGAAGAAGTGCCGCAGATGGAATAACGGATAATATGGACAACCTGGCCGCACCTCGCGGCACACGAGATCATCAACAAGCCACAAGCTACATACACTACCAAACCAAGCAAGAGTCTCATGATCTAATGGCGGCCTGAGAATGGTACAAGGGTTTTGCACACTAATACGAGGATGCAGGTACTGCAGGCCACTACGCGCGGCTACCAAAACCCTGAGGCCTGAAGCGCCAGAGGAAACAACGCGAAGACAAAGACCCTGCAATGATGAGAAGCAAGGCCATGAACCCAGGGCTGGCGGCCACGGGCTGCCCCTGAAGAGGCAGCACCTCGTGATTGCCCAGGCGGCCGCCAACGCCAGGCCGTCGGGGGCGGCGCCAAGCCCCGCACAAGGAAACTAAGTCATGTCACTACAAATAGCCGACCGGCAGTTCAAGAAAAAGAAACAAAGGCAAAGGTAATGTGCAAAAGATTCACGCTCAGAGGAGCGAAGTTCTTCTTAAACAATTACAGTTACCAGGAATGGAAGGCATGGGAAGTCTAGGAAGAGGAGTCGTTGTCGCCGTCCGAGTCGCCGGCTGCCATGACGCCGGAGCCGCCCTCCCCTCCGGGAGCGGGCACCCGGATGACCCGTTCGACCAGGGACTCCATGTGCGGGTGCACCTTGTCTCGGAGGGGCATATGGAGACCCTCAGGCACCCACTCCACGACATGTTGGAGGTCAAGCTCCGGGACGACGCGGCATAGGTTGGAGAAGACGCGCGTCAAGGCAAACTCTAGAAGGCCTCGCGCGTCATCCTCGTTACCCACACTCACGCGGGAGAGGCCGGTCTCTAGCGTCTCCACCACCTGGTGGAATAAGTCAAGGTAGCCCCCATCGCATTGCGCACTGGGAAGAGCAGGGGCTTCCCTAACGAACCAGCTTGGCACGCTAGTAAGAGCGAGGGCCCCGTGATGGGCATGTCGAGGTACTTCTTAGCACGCTGGGATTCAAGCATCTTTGCGTAAGCTGCCTCATAATGCGATGCCTACATGGCGTTTTGTGCCTCCTTGACCTGGGCCTGGAGAGACGCCATCTCCACCCTGACCTCTCCTTCGCCCTTGAGGGCGGCTTGGAATTAGGCCTCGGCAGTCGTCCGTTGGGCAAGCAGCATGTCCACCTCCTCCTAGAGATCGCCGAGCTTGCACTTTTTAGACGCCGACGCCCTGGAAGGAGGAGATGATCAGGCCCGGTGCATTGGGCATGCCAACAAAGAAAGAAGGAGACAACGGCGCACTCACTCATCCACCATGGACCGACGCTGGCGAACCTATGACGACTGAGGGAGTCCTGGATTAAGGGATCCTCGGGAGGCCGACATGTTTCTTATGGGCCAGATTGTATGGGCCACTAGTGGAACATTGGATCCATCAAAGGCCCTGTCTCCAGGAAGGAAGCTTCGAGAATTGTGGCTTGTCCTCCATGTTTGATGTAGCAAATAGCCATGTTTATCTCTTCGGCGTGTAACTGACCATGTGTAAACCCTAGATACCCTCGGCGTCTATATAAGCCGGAGGGTTTTAGGTTGTAGATATAGAACAACTCATCTAGGGTTAGCTATTCGATATCGAGGTAGATAAACTCTATAAACCCCGTATCATCAATAAAATCAAGCAAGACGTAGGGTATTACCTCCATAGGATGGCCCGAACCTGGGTAAAACCTTGTCCCCTTCGTCTCCTGTTACCATCGATTCTAATCTCACAGTTCGGGACCCCCTACCCGAGATCCACCAGTTTTGACACCGACATTGGTGCTTTCATTGAGAGTTCCACTATGATCACCCAAGGAATCGATGTCTCGCCTTGTCATCAATGAGGAGGTCCACAACATGGACACTTTCGTCCCCAGAGAGATCTTTGCCTTTGGCAGCGTTGTGCTGCACGCCGACCAGACCGGCCATCTAGGCCGTGTCGAAAGCTTCATCCCTGGTCAAAAGGTCAGATTCGGGAGCTAGAGTTCTACATGGATCCTAGAGGTGACTTGTCACTAAATGGGCTCGCAGTATCGCCTGCCATGCCCGAAGACTCCAAGGCTTTAAACTCAAGGTCCCTTTGCAGTCATTCCCACGAGGTTAACTCCGGCGATGACCCTACTCTTAGCCCGGATCTAGTTATAGTGCCAGAGGACCGGATATTCTTGCCGAACAATCCACTCGTCTGGACACACCGGAGATCAACTCCGATAGCTCCGTGCAGTTTGACCCGATTGGTGTATCAACATTGAACGAGGCCCTAGATTGGATCTCGTCAATGAAAATTACCGATGATCCAACCCCGATCTATGCTCGGGTCGGCCACAGAGCTGGCTAGGACAATTTTTTTGACCTACTTTGTAGCCTTAGTCAAATACTTAACCGACATGTTGTACTATGCCTTGGAGGAGGCAGAATAAATTGATGAAGAGGATTAAGCTCCACCCCCGTTAACACCGGTCCATGGGCAGCCACCTCCACATATGATGTCTACATGGTAGACACTCCTGTCGCTAATGGAGAAAACACGCCTAAAAATGATGGTGACAAATCGAGCGACGCGGCCCGCATAAGCGGTCAAAAAACAAAAAGGGAAGGAAAGCCATCATCAGCACTGGGGACAGAGATACCCCGGAGGACCTAGGCAATACCAATATCCCCGAACACCCGCTAGAGGGTCAGGAGAAGTCTGAAGACTAGTGCAACCCCGATGAATTCAATGATTCCGATGATGATAACTACCTCCCTCCCATAGAGGAGGACATCCCAGAAGCCGATGACCTCGACATCCCTATCAATTTCATGGATCGGGAACTATCTAGGCAATAGCTCATAGTCACGGCACATAGCCTTAAAGCAAAAGAACGGCAACTTAAAGACGAACAAGATGACCTCAATGATCGATGGACGAGAGTCCTCTTAGCTAAGGAAGGGTACGGTACCAGTCTGTTGGACCAGCCCAAAAGCTATCCACACAGAAGGCTGGTGCCACAATTCAACGACGAGCTTACTTATACTCTGTCTCCCAAACATACCCCATACGACATGCCTGACTGCCCTCCTCGCGGGCGTGACAGGACGGTTGACGACACCGGTTATAGATCGGCAATGCCCCAAAGACTGGGAAAGGAGCCACTAGAGCCCAATGATAGGTTTGACCTGCGGGATGACCTAGACTACAGTGCAGGTCATACACGATCCATGTATGGCTCCAGAGGTTATTCACCTAATAAATGGGAAGGGTACATACCTTGGCTTGACGGCAATAACAGAGGCTGCTGCCTCTTGAGTGTGCATAGGTTTTTCGCTTCAAGAGGAAAGGGTAATGCAGCGAAGTAGATATGTATTTCCCTCAGTTTTTGAGAACTAAGGTATCAATCCAATAGGAGGAACAAGCAAGTCACCAATGGGTGCACCTACATAAACAATCAAACTCTTGCACCCAACGCTATAAAGGGGTTGTCAATCCCTTCATGATTATCTCCAAGGATTACATCTGATTGGTATAGATGTAAACGATAATGGAAAGTAAAAGGTAAATAAATTGCAGCAAAGTATTTTTGGTTTATAGATCTCAGAGTATATTATGGAAAGTAGACCCAGGGTGCATAGGTTTCACTAGAGGCTTCCAGCGGTGAAAAAGTATTTGTGCGGCCCATTTTTATGTTGGGGCAATATTTGGGAATTTATAGGCCAAATATTAGGGTTAGGAAACCTGCTAGGACGCAACAAGCCTGCTAGGCGCGGCCAGGGGGCCCGCGCCTAGTAGGCTTTTGGCTCCCTGGAAGGGTACCTGCCATGCACTCCAAGCCTGTTTGATTTGTTTCCTTTCAAAAAAATTCTTTCTGAAGGTTTTGTTCTGATCGAACTCCGTTGAATATTCCATATCTGCAAAACTCAAAAACAAGGAAAAACAGAAACTGGCACTAGGCTCTAGATTAATACTCCCTCCATTCCTTGATATAAGGTGTATAGATTTTTGAGAAAAATCTGAAATATAAGGTTTATTGCATTGCACCACTTGTTTGGATATTTGTTTTAGGGTTTTGATTACATTTCCTTATATCAGGCAAGCTGCTCTATTTTCTGATGTCAATTAGTCAGGTGTAATGTTGCCCAAAACTTATGAAATTTTCGCTCCACGTGTGTTCTTTAATTTCCATGCCAAAAACTATACACCCCATATTTAGGAACGGAGGGAGTAGTTTAGTCACAAAAATAATATAAAATAGCATATTAATGCATATAAAACATCGAAAGCAGATAAGATAATAGCATCCCATCATCAAAAATTATAGATATGTTGGAGACGTATCAGCATCCCCTAGCTTAATTCATGCTCGTCATCGAGTAGGTAAATGATAAAAACATAATTTTTGATGTGGAGTGCTACCTAACATATTTATCCATGTAATATTCTTTATTGTGGCATGAATATTCAGATCCATAAGACTCTAAATAAAAGCGTAATACTGATATGAAAACAATAATGTTTCAAGCAACCTAGCAAGGCCATTGTATCTCTTCAAAATATAATGGCAAAAGAAAGTTATCCCTACAATATCATATGGTCAGTCTATGCTCCATCTTCCCCACACAAAGTATTTATATTATGCACAACTCCGATGAAAAGTCAAGCAATTGTTTCACCCCTTTATTTTCTCAAACCTTTTCAACTCTCACGCAATACATGAGCGTGATCCATGGATATTGAACTATAGGTGGAATAGAATATGGTGGAGGTGGTCAAGGAAAGGGAGAAGATAGTCTCACATCAACTAGGCATATCAACGGGCTATGGAGATGACCATTAATAGATATCAATGTGAGTGAGTAGGGATTGCCATGCAAATGGATGCACTAGAGCTATAAGTGTATGAAATCTCAAAAAGGAACTAAGTGGACATGCATCAGGAAGAAAAAGTCCACTAGTTATACGAAAGTGACAAAATAGGAGACTCTCTATCATGAAGATCATGGTGCTACTTTGAAGCACAAGTGTGGAAAAAGGTAGTAACAATGTCCCTTCTCTCTTTTCTCACATTTTTTTGGTGGGTATATAAGGCCTCTTTTATTTTTAATTTTTTATTTGGGCTTCGCTAGCCTCTTTTATTTTTTTTCATAATGTCCAGAATCTCATCCCCACTTGTGCGGGAATCATAGATTCCATCATCCTTTCCTCACATGGTACATGATCTAATAATGATAATCATCATCCTTTTATTTACTTATAACTCAAAATAAAATTACAACTCGATACCTATGACAAAATATTACTCTATATGCAATATGGAAGTGCTGGTGCATGTCATAAAAAGGAAACGGTGGAAGTTGCGTGGCATTATATCTTAGAATGGCTATGGAAATGCCATAATAGGTAGGTATGGTGGCTGTTTTGAGGAAATATATATCATGGCTGTTTTGAAGAAGGTGTATGGTGGCTATTTTCAGGAAGGTGTTTGTTGTACCGGCGAAAGTTGCACGGTACTAGAGAGGCTAGCAAAGGTGGAAGGGTGAGAGTGCGTATAATCTATGGACTCAATATTAGTCATAAAGAATTCACATAATTATTGCAAAAGTCTATTAGTCATTTAAGCAAAGTATTAAATGCATTCTCCTAGGGGAGAGGTTGGTATGAGTTAACCATCGCGCGCTCCCGACCCTCACACAAAGGTCGACAATCTATAAACAAGTCATGCTCTGACTTCCTTACATAACGGTTCACCATACGTGCATGATATGGGAATAACAAACCTTTACACAAGTATTTTTACCAAATCACAATTACTTCCTAACATGACTCTCGATATTACCATGTTTATATCTCAAAACTTTATGCATGGAATCAAACTTCTCATAAATACTCAATGCACTTAATATGGATGTTTTTATTATAACCCTCTTGGATGCCAATCATATTAGGACTAAATTCATAACCCAGACTAGTTACCATGCCGTCTTTATAGACTCTCAAAATAATATAAGTAGGGTGTGAGAGTTAAATTATTTTTATAAAACGCAAACACCACCGTGCTCTAAAAGATATAAGTGAAGCACATAGAGTAAAATTGCCTAACTCAAAAGATATAAGTGAAGCACATAGAGCATTCTAACAAATTCACTATTCAGCATGTCCTTCTCAAAAAATGTGTGCAGCAAGGATGACTGTGGCAAACTAACAAGAAAAGACTCATATCATACAATACGCTCCAAGCAAAACACATATCATGTGGTGAATAAAAATATAGCCTCAAGTAAATTTACCGATGGATTGAAGACGAAAGAGGGGATGCCTTCGGGGCATCCCCAAGATTAGGCTATTTAGAATCCTTGAATATGACTTTGGGTGCCTTGGAATCCCCAAGATTAGGCTCTTTCCACTCCTTATTCCATAGTCCATCCAATCTTTACCCAAAACTTGAAAATTTCACAACACAAAACTCAACAGAAAACTCGTGAGATCCGTTACTATAAGAAAATAAATCACCACTTTAGGTATTGTCGTTAACTCAATATTTATTTATATTTGTGTTATACCTACTGTATTCTAAGTTCTTCATGGTTCGTACCCCATTATACCACCCCAAGATCCATCAAAATAGGCAAACAACTCAAAGAAAACAGAATCTGTCAAAAACAGAACAGTCTGTAGAAATCTGAAAACTTCGTATACTGATGTAACCAAAAAAATTCTAAAACGTTAGGAAAACCTGGGAAATTTATATATAAATCATGTGTAAAAATTCCAGACTCATTAGACAGACTGAAAAATTTAGAAAATTCCTAGACTTAGCGCAAAAGTTTCTGTTTTTCAGCAAGATCAAATCAACAACTACTATAGATCACCCCAAAGGTTTTACTTGTATCAAACACTAATTAAAACAAAAAAACAATTACTACAGAAGTAATAATGTGGGAAACATTCAAACCAGAAGCAAAAAAACATAACACAAAAATAAAATTGGGTTGCCTCCCAACAAGCGCCATTGTTTAACGCCCCTAGCTAGGCATAATGATTTCAATGATGCTCACATAAAAAAGTAGTATTTGAAACAAGCAAGAGAGCATCATGAATATCATTAAAAACATATTTAATTCTAACCCATTTCCTATGTATAGGGATTTTGTGAGAAAACAACTTATGGGAGCAAGAATCAACTAGCATAGGAAGGCAAAAGAAGCATAACTTCAAAACTTTGAACACAGAGAGGAAACTTGATATTATTAAAATTCCTACAAGCATATGTTCCTCCCTCATAATAAGTTTCAGTAGCATCTTGAAGGAATCTCACAATATAACTATCACATTTCAGATTCTTTTCATGATCAATTATAGCATACGTGTCATCACCCAAACCTAGGGAACAAAAAATATCATCTTCATCAAGCATAGCATCCCCAAGCTTGTGGTTTTGCATATAATTAGCATAATGAATATAAGATAATTGATACTACCAACATGGAAATCATGATTTTCATTCAAGGAGATATGATGAATCACCTTATAATGTTTTTCTTTCAACACTTCATCAAAATTTTCATCATTTTCAAGCAAAACTTCATATAGATAATCAAGTGCAGTAAACTCAGTAGCAATTGGTTCATCATAATTTGGTATTTGAAAAGATTAGCAAGTGGATGAGGATCCATATCAATAGATTTTTAGCCAGCGAAGATGCAAGCAAATATAAGGCACATGGCAACACAAGCAAAGAGGCAAACAAAAAGGAGGGCGAATAAAATGGCAAATTTTTGAAGTGGGGGAGAGGAAAACGAGAGGCAAATGGAGAATAATGTAAATAAAAGAGATGATTTTGTGATGGGTAATTTTTAGGCTTGATGTAGATCTCCCCGGCAATGGCGCCAGATATTGGCAAGTTGACGGGAGAGTTCTTGTCTTGACTTGCTATGTATCCTCCCCGGCAAGGGCGCCAGAAATCCTTCTTGCTAGCTCTTGAGCGTGCGCTGGTTTTCCCTTGAAGAGGAAAGGATGATGTAGCAAAGTAGATAAGTATTTCCTTCAGTTGTTGAGAACCAAGGTATCAATCCAGTAGGAGGAACAAGCAAGACACCAATGGATGCACCTACACAAACAATCATACTCTTGCACCCAATGCTATAAAGGGGTTGTCAATCCCTTCACGATTATTTGCAAGGATTAGATCTGAAGATATAGATGTAAACGTGAATGGAAAGTAAAAGGTAAATAAATTGCAGCAAAGTAATTTTGGTATTTTTGGTTTATAGATCTGAAAGTATATTATGGAAAGTAGACCCGAGGGCCATAGGTTTCACTAGAGGCTTCTCTCTCGAAGGAAAATATCATGGTGGGTAAACAAATTACTATCAAGCAATTGATAGAAAAGCGAATAATCATGTAGTTATCCAAGGCAATGATCATGCATATAGCCGTCACGTCCTTATCAAGTAGACCGAAATGATTCTATAGCTACTACTATTACTCCACACATCAACCGATTACTGCCTGCATCTAGAGTATTAAGGTCATGAAGAATAGAGTAACACATTAAGAAAGATGACATGATGCAAAGGGATAAACTCAAGCAATATGATGAAAACCCCATCTTGTTACCCTTGATGGCAACAATACAATACATGCCTCGCTACCCGTACTATGTCACTGGGTGAGGACACCACAAGATTGAACCCAAAACCAAGCACTTCTCCCATTGCAAGATTACCAATCTAGTTGGCCAAACCAAACTCGAAGAGACATGCATGGATATGAAATCATGAAAATAAGAATTCATAGGAGATTCAAATAAGATTCATGGATAATCTGAGCATAAACTCACAATTCATCGGATCTTGACAAACACACCACAAAAGAGGATTACATCGGATAGATCTCCATGAAGATCATGAAGAACATGGTATTGAAGATCAAAGAGAGAGAAGAAACCATCTAGCTACTAGCTATGGCCATGTAGGTCTGTGGTCGACTACTCACGCATCATTGGAGGGGCAATGGAGTTGATGTAAATGCCCTCTATGATCGAAACCCCCTCGGGCAGATTATCGGAAAAGGCTCCAAGATTGGATATCTTGGGAACGGAGGCTTCCGGTGGCAGAAAAGTATTTGTGTGGCTCTTTTTGATGTTGGGGGAATATTTGGGAATTTATTGGCCAAAGATTAGGGTTAGGAGACCTGCCGGGAGGCGACAGGCCTGCTAGGCGCGGCCAGGGGGGACCGCGCCTAACAGGCTTGTGGCTCCCTCGCAGGGTCCCTATCGTGCACTCCAAGCCTGGTTGATTTGTTTCCTTCCAGAAAAATTCCTTTCAAAGGTTTAATTCCGTTTGGACTCCATTAAATATTCCATATCTGCAAAACTCAAAAACATGTAAAATACAGAAACTGGCACTAGCATCTAGATTAATAGGTTAGTCCCAAAAATAACATATTAGTGCATATAAAACATCCAAAACAATTAATATAATAGCATGCCATCATAAAAAATTATAGATACGTTGGAGACGTCTCAGAGGTTGGGAACACAATCGGGCTAGAACAGGCGCCGAATATAGGCACGACATAGCTCGGGTTAGAGGCGCCGCTCACCCATTGTGCTTCACCAATGAGGTGATGCAGCATCAGTTCCTAGATGGGTTTAAACCCATGAACATAGAGTAGGACGAATGGTCAACTGACCCAATCGATGGATTGAGGACTTCCTCCTCCACATCCACATGGCTCGAGGAGATGATCTCCATGCCATCAAATACATCCCCCTAAAACTCAAGGGCCTAGCTCGGCACTGGTTAAACAACCTCCCCAAAAACTCCATTAGAAGTTGGTTAGACTTAGAGGATGTATTCTGATCTAACTTCCAGGGCACCTATGTTCGCCCGTCGGATTCCTCCGACCTAAGTAACGTCATTCAGAAGCCCGGAGACTCTGCGCGGCAATTCTGGAGTCGATTCTTGAAGAAGAAGAACCAGAGCGTCGATTGCCCGGACGCTGAGGCAATAAACTCCTTCCGACCTAATATTCAGGATGAATGGCTTGCTCGCCGGCTCGGCCAGGATAAACCTCGGACTATGTCCGCCTTTACATCCCTCATGACCCTCTATTGCGCGGGCGAAGATAATCGGCTAGCAACACGCAAACATATCTCTGAAGAACCCGGAACCTCTGAAGTTAGGGATGGCAACGGGAAACAAAAACGCAACAAAACAAACGCCGACACAATACTAGTGATGCCGATGGCACGACCATTAACGCCGGCTTCCGCAACTCCCGACCTGGGAAGCGGAAGAAACCCCCTAAAGGCAATCGAGATGGAGCAACCCCGTTATAGAAGATCATGGAAAGGCCTTGCCAAATCTATGGGATTCAAGAGAAGCCCGCCAATCATACACACCATAATTGTTGGGTGTTCAAACTGGTTGGCAAGCTCCCGCCCGGAGAACAAGGCAAGAGCCCTCACAGCGAGGACGAGGATGAGGCTCGGGGTCCGATTGGTGGCGGACAAAAGAAAATCACTCCAAAGGTCAAAACAGTAAACATGATATACACCAACCATATACAAAAAAGGAGAGGAAGCGCGCCCGTCGAGAGGTCTGCGCTGTAGAGGATGTAGCCCCGAAGTATAACCCATGGTCAGCATACCCGATCACCTTTGATCGATGGGATCACCCGACCAGTATCCGTCATGAGGTTCGGTCGCACTCGTCCTATACAGCATCATAGATGGGTATCACCTCAAGAAAGTCATAATGGACGGAGGAAGTAGCCTTAACCTGATTTACTCTGACACGGTGAAAAAGATGGGAATAGATCCGTCAAGGATGAAACCCAGCAACACTACCTTTAAAGGAGTGATCCCAGGTATCGAGGCCCGGTGCACGGGCTCCGTCATCCTGGAAGTAGTGTTCGTCTCGCCCAATAACTTTTCACAGGGAAGACTTGATCTTCGACATTGTACCCTTCTGCAGCGGTTATCATGACCTGCTCAGCCGGACAGGTTCGCTCCCTTCAATGTCATTCCGCATTATGCCTACCTCAAGCTCAATATGCTCGGCCCCAAGGGGGTCATCACTATTAATGGCAACAAGAAGCACTCTCTCCAAAAAAAGGAACATGCGCTGGCCCTGGCAACCGAATTTAATTACAACGATGATCGGAAAACTCCAACATTTGTCGTAAAGGCACGCAAGGTGGGGAAGCGAGCACGGTTTCCGTCTGAACTCTCAGAACCTTCCCCTCCCCTTAAATAGGGATTATCCCCCCATCACACAACCCTAGGACCATAAAAGTACAAGCCAAGGAGGCAGAACTTCGCACTTAAAATCCCGTGGGCGGCGATGGGGAAAAAGGGTAAGTATCCGGCTAGACCTAACTATTACCATTATGATGTCTTCGGACATAATGCATGCAATATCAAAGGGCTTGCACAAGGCGTAAAGCTCATTCACACTTTGGCGACTTCTCAAGACCTTGTTTTCAAGATCCGTTCACCGAATATTATCACCCATTTAGGTGCACCAAGGCGCAGGAGTACACAAGAGGCGGGGCACATCGAGGAATTAAGGTTACCAATTGAAGACCCCTGGTATAGTCACTCTTGTAGAATTTCTTCTTTTTTCACATACCTATAAGCAGTTGCTTCGGCAATCCGAGCAATATGATTTGTTGAGAATAATATAACATCATTATATATGTTTGTCTTCTTGTCCTTTTTGGCACATATTTTCTGTATCTCTCTTCTCGTGAAACTGTTCGGTATGTTGTGAAGTAATCGGCTAATAGACCAGCGGCTCGAGTAAAAAAATTGCCTTATGCACAACTTATTATGCGTTCGACGTCTTGTAATTCACTTTATATGCATTGGTTCCGAACTATGCCCGTTTAAGTTTTGCTTGTTCGGCTACAAGGGCAAAGGGAGAACTCATGCGATTGTGTTTCTGAATTCTTTTGTCAAGCACCTTAGGAGAGAAAGCCAAAAACTGACTGTGATAGTATGCAAGAACCGGTTTGTGAATCTGACCTCAAAGTGTTATACTTAAATCCTCGTCAGAGGATATTGCATGTTATACGAGGAGTTTGTTCTTCATGCAAACCATGTGATGCTGGCCTTAGCCGTGGTTCATCCGAACATCACAACATGTCGAGGACTAGTCATCAGCCCCCCATATTACTTTTCGCGCCCCTACGGCTAAGTGAAAGCAATAAAGCACTACGGTATGATTGCCTGTTCCGCCACACTCTACCGCCTTCGGGTTCCGATAACTCGGATAAGGGACATAGTGCCTTGGCAGAGACACCCCATGTAGTATCTACATGGGGGCTGAAGCCGACAACTCACAGCTTTCAGTTTCAACGGCCATACATGAGTCCTAAAGGAACGCAAAACATTGAAAGCATGATGAAATTATAACATTAAAACTTTTAAATATCTTCGGACATATTAGAACCTAATCATACATGTTCTCTTTTGAGCACTGTGACTCTATCGCCTGAGCACCCTCCATTACTCCGGCGAAATATAGCTCGGGGCACCTATGTTCCTTCCCAGGAGGCGGCGGTGCATTTTCTATCTTCATCGGATCTAGCCCCGTCCAGTGCACCTTTGTATTTGCCAAGGCCATCCGAGCTCCCTCGATGCAGGAGGAGCGCTTCATAGCATCAAGGTGGGGTGCCGCATCGATCAACTTCTGCACCAAGCCGAAGTAGCTGTCAGGACGTGGCAAAGGACCTTCATGGCCGGCTCCACCATCTAGTGCTGCTCCATTAGCTGCTTCAGCTGATCAACAAGAAGAGGAGAGCGCTCGGCGTCTTCAAACTGCGCCCAGAATAGGAGAGCTTCATCTCCTTCTTCCCACGAAGCATACAACTGATTCGCGTCTGCTATGCTCTTCTGGAGGTCAGAGTAGGCGCCTGAGGAACGCCACACCCGGGTAAGCAACTCAAACTTGCTATCCCCAAAGACACACTACAATAAGTATGACTTACCATCTATTATAGCCTTCGCGTCGCGAACTTGTTCTTCGAAAAACCTCCTATCTACCGGCTCCTTTTGGAGTTCGGTTTTCATGGTGGATAGATCGACGGCCTCCCCCTTGCCTTTTAGCTCAAGGGCCTCGCACTTGAGGCCGGCATCCCTGAGCTCCTGTTGGACCTCCTCCACCCGAGCCTCGTGCTGGTCGCTGGTGGCCCTTAGGGCTGACAACGCGGAAGCCGCTTGTGCGGCCGCCGCCCTCTCAACCGAAGCCTCCTGCTTTGCATTTTGCAGCTCGACCCAAAGCTTCTCCATTTCCTTCGTCGCAGCTGTGTAAGCATCAAGAATAAGAATACAACATCGACAGTAGCATAACCCCAATTTTTTGGATATTGAGTAAGGATTACCTTGTGCCTCGTCGAATCTCTTGTTCAGAGCATCAAGCTCATCTTCGGAGCTATTGAGCTTCCGATTCAGCTCGCCTAGCTCGGCAGTATTCACAGCCGCCGCGAATGACGAAGCCTACAAAAAGAAAATTTTTATCAGGTTATATGAGTTCAAAACTTCCGAATTATTTTCAATCCAATCTTATGTTCGGACCTCTTAGGGGTTGTTATAACATTCTGACCATATAGTTTCATATATAGTTCGTATAACGATCCATGATTGACCCCTAGGTAAGTTCTTCATACTCACCTAGGGCTCGGGGGCATCCATTCATATAATCATTAAAATAAATAAACATTTTGCAAATAAGAGCGTCGCATGGCTTACCTGAAAGCCTGTCAAGAGACCCATGAAGTCCTCCTTCAGTATGTTGTCGACGAACTGAATGCTCTGCAATATTGCACCCATAAGGGGGCAATGCTCCTCAGAGATGGGCACGCTCGATAGAGCCTCTCCCATGAATGGCCACCCATTGGTCGGTGGTACCGGTGGTGATCGGGCAACCCGATCACCAACCGAGGAATGAACCAGTACCTCCGGAGGCGTGGTGCCCTCCAGAGATGCCCTCGAAGGGGATTAAGCGTCCGCTCGTCCGGCCTCCTCCGTATCCGGGCAGGATACCTCCCCCTAGTCTTCGGTGACCGAGGTGTTAGCCTCGGCCATGATGTCGTCTCCGCCACCGCTGGTTCCCGGCTCCATAGGAGAATGCTAGGACGACACCTCCGCGGTGTCCTTCGCGACGCCCGAAGGGGTGGGATGTGATAAATTCCTACTCTCCGCTAGTTCGATGGCCGGGGTCTCCCCATCTGAAACTTGGTCGGTGGGGAGCACGCGCGATGGGCTGCAAAGTCAATAAATGCTCGCTTGTTATTAAACTATAAACTTATCAATGACAACTAAAAGAGTCTTTCGATCCTCACCTTCGAGCGGGGGGCTTGACCCTCAGGCTCCTTCATGGAACCATCTCGAAGTCATCGGACTCGATATCCGAGTCCTAACTATTGTCGGACATGATTACATATGTCCGACACACTTTCTTCGTGGCGGGAGGGGGTACCTCTTCTGCGGCGTCCAACGAAGCCCCTCTATTCCTCCCGAGGGGGGATTATCCCTCCCCCTTGCCTTAGTCCTCATCCTCATACTCCTCTTGATTCGAGGAGGCATGGGTTACTTTGGTCACAGCCTCTGCCTGGTCCCTGATACGTAGGCCTTCTTGGCCTAGTTTCTTCTTCTTCTCTTTATTTGCAGGTGCCTCATAAGGCGCCTCGACGAGCATCTCCGTTAACAGCCTGGACCTATTCTCTTCGGGCTGAGGCGCCGGGAGGTCGATGCCCGTGGCTTTACTCAACCATTTCTGCAAAGAATGATCGATTTTAGAAACTTCTTTACAAGAAATAGAGTCGATCACATAGAACTATGCTATACTTTGGAGGCAGGCTTGGCGGCGTGTAGACCCCGATCCTCCTCTTCGGCTGGCCAATCCTTCTACGCCTTGAAGAGCACCTTCCACAGCTTCTCTCGAGTAGTACGGAAGAGTTGTCGAATCGTGGGCTCGTTGTTGAGCTGACGAGCCCACAAGGGAGTATCCCGGCGCTGGCAAGGAAGGATGCGCGGCCGGAGCATGACCTAGAACACGTTGGTCAGCGTGATGTTGTTCTCGACCATGGAGCCGATGCACTTCTGCAGGTTGCTCACCTCCTTAATTGACCCCCAGTTGATGCCCTTTCGGAGCCACGCGGTTAATCTGGTAGGGGTCGGATCTAAATCCGGAGGGGGAAGCTTGGCCTTCCTCCATTGGCTCGGTGATGTAAAACTACTCCTTCTGCCATACTTTGATGGTGCTGGAGGTCCATACGACATGGGTGGGCTTGCCAATGACAGCCTCGCTGCATTCTACATGTCCACATGCGACACACTTCGGCTTGATGTTAAACACCTTGAGACAAAGACCGAAGTGTGGCTTGACCCATAGAAAGGCCTCGCAGACGAGGATGAAGGCCGATATGTGCATGAAGGAGTTCGGTGGGAGGTCGTGCAAGTTAAGGCTATAGAAGAACATGAGCCCCCTGATGAACGGGTGGAGTGGAAAGCTCAATCCCCGGATGAAGTGGGGAACAAATACCACCCTTTTGCCTGGCTTGGGGGTGGGGATCACCTGGTCCTTCTTCAGCGTGCAGTGGAAGATGTTGGCGGGGAGGTATCCGGCGGCCTTAAGCTCCCAGATGTCTTTGTTGGTGACCATGGAGGCTTCCCACTTGCCATTTGATTCGGAGCCCACCATGGATTGGCTCGGACAAGATGTGGTGGAAGACCTAGATCTACGATGTGGAAGCTCAAAAGGATGGGGAAGCAGAGGGTGCGAATGGGGAGCGTGATTAAGCCTTGGGGTTTTCTCGCTTTTATGAGGCTAATCTTTGTTTAGACTCCCCTTTTTGCATCGTGAATCCCTCCTCTTCCCTAGACGTGCGTGCCGTTGCACGCGCATGATTAAACATATCCCGTATAAAGCAGGACACGATCTGTGCATTGATAGAACATGTCGATGAAAACGACCTCGAATCGGGAATCGAGTTTTCGCAACTGGCTCAGCGATCATGGTGGGATGTGACCTTTCGTCACAAAGATCATCAAGGGACGTTATTTTACCCCTTGACGTTTGGCCTTCAAGGCCGACCTATTCATAGTGTTCGGATGCGCCTCTATTTGGGAAGCTTCATGACATCGGAGGATGAATTATACTCGGCAGGAATAACTCACCTCGCAAGCCGAAGACTCTGATTATATGAAGCAATTGAAGCAAAGAACCTTGGCGTTGGATGCAAGTTCGGGGGCTACTGAGGGAGTCCTGGATTAAGGGGTCCTCGGCAGGCGACGTGTTTCTTACTGGTCAGACTGTATGGGCCGCTTGCCCAACATTGGATCGATCGAAGGTCCTGTCTCCAGGAAGGAAGGTTCGGGAATCGTAGCTTGTCCTCCACGTTTGATGTAGCAAATATGCATGTTTATCTCTTTGGCATGTAACCAACCATGTATAAACCCAAGATACCCTCGGCGTCTATATAAGCTGGAGGGTTTTAGTTGTAGATATAGAACAACTCATCTAGGGTTACCTATTTGATCTCGAGGTAGATCAACTATGTAACCCCCATATCATCACTACAATCAAGCAGGACGTAGGGTATTACCTCCATAGGAGGGCCCAAACCTTGGTAAAACCTTGTCCCCTTCGTCTCCTATTACCATCGATTCTAATCTCACAGTTCGGGACCGCCTACCCGAGATCCACCGGTTTTGACACCGACACTACCTCTGGAAGTGGGCGAAGGAGCTTATAGGCAAGCGTGCTTCCCCATGCTGGCGGCGCTTCCTCGAGACGCCATGGGGAAAAGGAGAAGCTGAGGAGAGGAAGGGGTTTTATCCGCAGAGCGATTGAAGCAAGAAGACACCTCGAGACTGCAATACCCCCCTGCCAAGGGAGGGGCGGATTTATAGGCGTAATTGTAGCCACAAGGCCTTGTGGGAGAGCGGGCATCGTGCGCCTCTCGGGCATCACAGAGCAGTTCAATCAGCATGGTACCATTCGCGTCGCCTCCCCTACCGATTTATGGGTCACATCCGCACGGCCCAAGGAGAGAAGGCCGAGGCAGCAGCAACATTCAAGGAAGGGCAATGATGGCCGGTGCTACGGACGGGTGTTGCATCAGTTTGACTTGGGGTGGTTCCTGTCACCTTCGAGGAGCTGGGGCATCACCGCCCAGGTGTTTGACATGTGTAAACCCTAGCCCGTGGGTGTTTGGGGCCCGCGATGATTCGGGACATCCTCAAGGCTCCGCCTAGAGGCCACCTCAAGCGCTCCTTGGGCCCGGGGGCTACCGTCGGCATTCTGGGAACGGGGGTACCCATACCTACCTGCCTGCGGCCCAGGACATGGCCCACCTCGTCAGCTAGACACAGCATGGCGCGGCTCCACTCAAGGCAAGGCCCTCATGAGGACCCCAGGCTCGCAAGGATAAACGATAGCAAGACAAGCAAGGATGGGCCTCCTTAGCCCCCCTTTGGAGCGTCGAATATTTCTATGCAGAGCCCGGCCTCAGGAGTCAAGGATGACGCAAGGTAGGACAGGTAGGCGCGAGCACGCTAGGCGGTGCACTTTCCCCTTTGATGCAAAAGGAGCAAGGACATACGTGAGTTTCCCAAAGCGCCTCCCAAAGGTTTCCGTTCTAGTGCAACAAGACCACGACCAGGAGCTCCACAGGACGGATGTCATCGTCGAGCCCACCTTTGCATCATCGATAGATACTTTACAAGTGAAGACCACCTTTGGACAGGGCGGGGATGTACTCTTGTCCCCCTTTAAATTTGGCCGTTGTGGGATTCCTTCCCGCCTTTGTGATAAGGGAAGAGGCCCCGGGTCACTGCTATATATAGAGGCTAGGCCGCATCATAGAGGGGGATAACGAAACCATTCGAGGGAAACACTCGGAACCCCAAGGCATAGAGCGAAGAACACCACTAGAGCACCCCCTAAGATGCTCGAAACCATTCTAATAGTTCATCCACCACACCTCCCCGAGAGGCAATTCACAAAAGCAGGAGTAGGGTATTATGCTTCCCAGCGGCCCGAACGTGGCTAAACCACCATGTTCCTCTTCTTCCTCTTCATCGTGATAGTTCGCCATAGTAACCATCGAGTAGTGAGCTAAGTAGGATGAAGCTGCAGGGGAGCTTCACACACGTGCCTGTGTTCGAACCTTGAGGGTTTTGTAGAGCCCAAAATCCGACATGATTCACTAGTGGTTTCTCTCATGAGTATAGCACACGGCGGATGAACAAATTACTGTTCGGCAATTGATAGAAGATCAAATAATCATGACGATATCCAAGGCAATGATCATTATATAGGCATCACATCCAAGCAAGTAGACTGAAACGATTCTGCATCTACTTCTATTACTGCACACATCGACCGCTATCCAGCATGCATATAGTGTATTAAGTTCATGGATAAACGGAGTAATGCAATAAGAATGTGCCATGATGTAGACAAGATCTATTTATGTAGGAATAGACCCCATCTAGTTATCCTTAATGGCAACGATACATGCGTGTATTGCTGCCCTTTCTTTCACTCGGAAACAACACCGCAAGATCGATTCCATCACAAAGCACCTCTTCGCATGGAAACAAATATCGATCTAGTTGGCCTAACTAAACCAAAGATTCGTAGAATAAATATGAGGCTATAAGTAATCATGCAAATAAGAGATCAAAGAAGACTCAAATCATATTCATGGATATAAACTTATCATGAACTCAAAATTCATCGGATCCCAACAAACACACCGCAAAAGTCATTACATCAAATAGATCTCCAAGAGATCAACGTATTGAGAAACATAGAGAGAGAGGAAGCCATCTAGCTAGTGCCTACGGACCCGTAGGTCTATGGTGGACTACTCACGCATCATCGGAGAGGCACGTATGAAGAAGATGAACCCCTCCGAGATGGTGTTAGATTGGAATTGCGACTCCCTTAGTATTTTTGGATTTTCAGGGAATTTCCAGGCTCGATAGTCGGTTGAGGGGACGCACAAGGAGCCCACCCCCACCAAGACACGCTAGGGGCTCTAGCTCGCCCTGGTAGAGGGTGGCCACCCTGGGCCGCTTCTCCTGGTGTTCTTTGGCCCATCTGCTTTCTTCTGGTCTGGAAAAGATCCACAAAAATCCCCGTAGCATTTGGGCTCCATTTGGTACCGATTTTCTGTGAAGTAAAAAACAAGCAAAAACAACAACTATCATTTTGGCACTATGTCAATAGGTTAGTCCCAAAAAATTATACAAAGTTGACATAAAATGATTGTAAAACATCCAAGATTGATAATATAATAGCATGGCACAAGCAAAAATTATAGATACGTTGGAGACGTATCACATGTCATTGTGGCTTGCCTTGGGCTTAGAGTACACATCTATGTCACCTTCTTGCACCTGTGGGGCTCGTAAGATGGCAGCCAACTCTTCAACAGTGGATTCATATCTGGTGTTTTTTGTCATCCATACAATCTTATCATCTCCATAGAAATGTGATGTGGAGTAGAATTGCATGATCATCTCGTCGTTCGAGGAAGTGAACTCCTTACGAACAAACTCATCAATGCCAATGTAGTGGAAATTATCTTGCGCACTTGGAAAGTAGTCTTGCTTCTCCTTGATGTACTTCCAATCAACATACCTCATATCACTCATTTTAGGGCTGTTATCAAGCAGAATAGTTTCATAGAAGTCTTGTTGTTCCTTGGTTTAGAATTTGTAGTCTATAGTTCTCTTTCTCCTCTAACAATATGGAAAAATGGCTCTCTACTCTCTCAATCATGAGTCCTTCCACTACTTAATGTCATGAGAAAGCAGATGGATGGTATTATGCTTTGGAAGGTGTGGCCTTAGCCTCATCAACACTGACATTGTTTCCTCTTCAGCATCTCTGGAGGTAGAAACCTTGTTCTTGTCAGCAGCTCGAATCTCTCTAGAAAACCTCTTGGGTTTTGGAGCAGTGAGTTCCTTGGAAGCACCTGGCTTGCTCTTGGGTGGATCTTGGCTTGGTCAAGCATCAACAAGAAGCTTCTTATTCTTCTGAGGAGGAGCCTTGGGAGCTGTCTCTTCCTCAGCCTCACCGTCAACTAGGTCTTCATACATTGAGGTTGGTCTTGTATGATTCTCTTCCTGCATTTCTTCTCTCCAGCCTTCTTGGGCATGGACTTCCTTGGGGGTTCAACAAACATGGTATCCCTAGCACTCTCATGTGCTTTCACAACCCCTGAGCCAACATACTCCTTCCTGAATACCTTCCTAGATGAGTTAGCCTCATTGGTAGGGATCTTGGTAGTTTTCTCAGCTTTGTCCTACTTCGCCTTGGCAGGAATCTCATCACACAAAAAGTCAGAATCTTCTTCATCTGAGTTAAGCGTCCTTCTTGCTCTAGTTTATGCTTTGGGAAAGTCTCGAGATCTAGGAACATCATCATAGGAAGATGAGCATCCTTCAGGACTAGCGCCTGGATCTACATCAACACTGGGATCTTTAAGGTCATTATGGCTGTCCACTTAGTGTGACATCTCTGACCCTGTGAATAGAGTATAGAAGATTAGATAGGATGTGCATCACAGAATGCAGAGGTTTTCTCAAATTTGAAATCAGAATTCTTAAGTTTTGCTTTCTGCAAAGGGAATATCGGTACAACCTAGTCACAAATTTTGGATCAACCGAGACTCATAGCTTGCTTTATAGAAATTTCGCACCCACTTTGGTTTCACCGAAAATGGATGCTCGGTTTCACCGAGACTGTCCTAAGTAGACCTAAAAATTGAATTGGTACAACCGATTCTCATGCTTCAGTGTCACCGAGGTTCGGATTGCGGACAGCAAAATCCTAAAAATTCATCATTCGCAATTCTAATGGAAAGTCTTTGAAGATAGAATGATCTCAAATTGTGGCTTATCTATGGGATGATTCGAATGCGCATGAATTGGAAAGAGGAGCGCACAAGGGGATGGATTCGTACCCTAACTTGGTGACGAGTCCGCTAAGGCAACGATGGCGGTGAGGATTCTGTCAATGGCGGCGAGTTCCAACAGCCGAGGTGCTCGGGAAGACAATGGCGATGACTAGGCGTCCATGAACGACAGTGAGGGTTTGGAGGAACGGACGTTTGAAGAAGTGATTTCAAAAGTCGAGTCCGCCACATTAAGTACCCATCACTATCGATGACACCGGTTCGAAATTATCAGTGTCACTGAGTTCCTCAACTGTAAGCTGACAGGGAAACTCGGTGAAGCCAAGAAGATGGAATCGGTGTTATCGACATTGGAAAACTAGATTAACCCTAGGCATCGGTGTGACCGAGATTTTTGTGTTGGTTCCAGCGAGATGCACTTGGTCGGTTTTAGTTGGCAGGCCTTGCCGATACGGAACTCGGAGTGCTCCTCACAGATAGATCAAGAATTGCTTGTTCAAGTTTTGTGATGCAGTAAGAATAGAATATGAGACAAGAAAGCATAGATAGCTAGAGTGGGGTCCTAAGCATTCTTGTCCATCCAATTGGCAAAAGAAAATTAAAGTCTAAATAGCAACAATTGGATGTCCTCAAATGGATAAAGAAATGCAGACCAACATGCTCACACAATAAGATATCAAATGAAATCATGGCAAACATGCACATACATACTAGCATCTATCAAGCACTTTTGGCGATGACATAGTCATCTATATATGAGTATATTGACTTAGGATCCAAGTAAGAATACTTGATAATAGGTCCTACTGATAGTTTAAGAATGAGTGGGGTTACCACTTTTACATGAAGTTTGTTAATGTTGTCACATGCCATGAGATTTTTTGACTCAAGTCTTAGAGTAAAGCTCCCCCTTGATGTCATGTCCTATCTTGAGAGGGATAAACTAACCTTGGATTTTGTCGGTGAAGACTTTTCATTTAGGTGAAGTAGTGATGAATGCTCAAGGTTGATGAAGATCACCATGAGTTGGGAGCATTCTTGTTGTTTCTTACTCTTCTCACCTACATGGGTTAGTGCCAACACACAAGAGTCAAACACAAGGATATGTATGGACATGGAGTGCAAAGCATACATGATCATGTCCATGGATTTATTAATTACCTTGTCCCTTGATTACCTTTGAGGGAATGTGTGACTCCTTGAACTATTGCATGATGTTTATGTTCATTAAAACTAGTTCTTGCCAATAATAAATGTGAGTGAATTTCATTAGTGGAGTCACCCCTCAAGAACTTATCTAGTTCTTCTACTTGGGGACCCACATAAAATTGATGGGGATTCTTGGTGTTTAAGTGGCACTTGTGGAATTTGATCTTGAAGTAGCCTTGGGAACCCACTCAACCGAAGCTTGGGATTCATATTCATATGAGTCAATTTCCTTTTGACGTTTGTCCTTGCCCTTGAGCTTGTGGTCTTGTGGTGGAAGGTCATCTTGAGCTTTTGTTCCCTTGGGAATAGTATGTTCATACTTCTCCCTTGGAGGAACAAACTTAGGCTTGGGATATTGACCTTCTTTCCATTCAACTCCATTTGCGTTGAAGTAGCCAATGCTTTGGTTCTTCCGGTATCCTCCGTGCTTGCATACAATTTCCTAAAATTTCTTACACCCGGCAAGACTCTTTTAGATACCTTTCTATATAATCCCTTTCAATAATTCATTTACTTGCTCAAGTGTAACTTGGCTAAAAGAGTTATTAGTGGGAGAAATAGAACTACTAGAAGCAATATCATTGGATTTATCATTTTTATTGCTACTAGTTGAAGAACCTTTCATGCCTTTGTTACTAGTTTTCTTAGCCTCAACTTGTGGAATGAATGTAGACAAGAGAAGTCGTTTGGCCGGATAATAGGAAGTCTTATTTAGAAGAGCATCATTGATAGCTTCAAGGAATTCATGCTCTTGCTCCAAATTAAGTTTCTCGAAGCAGAGCTTCTCATGCGTAGTTACAAGCTCTCTATGATCTTGTAGAGTAGACTCGTGGGCTAACTTCAGAGTGTTTAGTTCTTGAGTTAGTCTTGCTATTTCCAACTTATTAGCATCACAGGACTTATCTTGACTAGAGTGATTACTAACAAGTTGATTTTGACTAATATCAGAAAATTTGTCGAATAACAAGTCATCATTTCCTAGCAAGTCATCCTCATCAATACTGAAATCAAGATACTCGAGGTCTGATACCTTGGGGCCTTTAGCCATTAAGCAACTTCCACTCCCTTCATTTGGTGAATCAAACATGTCATAGGAGTTGGTAGTCACTAGTGCAAGTCCGCCAACACCTTCATCTTGACTATAGTCGGAGTTGGACTGATAGCTTCTCTCGGACTAGTTGTCGGATTCGGAGCCGGAAACCTTGTCACGCCCAAGATGCGGTCCTATCCTTATTTGGGCATGAGGGCCTTGACAGGGATAGAAGCGCATCTCGATGCGTTCGCAAGGATGGATATCAATACAAGTACATGTACAAAAGAGATGAGTATATGGAATTGGCTTACACTCGCCACAAGCTACATCAGAGTCACAAAAATACAATAACATCTCAAACATCATACAAAAGAGCAGGGTCCGGCTACTAACAAAATCAAACGATAAAATGACATCCACCCTTGCTATCCCAAGCTGCCGCCTGGAACCCATCCAAGATTGAAGAAGAAGAAGAAGAACTCCAAGTCAAATCAAGCAACGCGCTTACGTCAAATCATCACATTACCTGTACCTGCAACTGTTGTTGTAGTAATCTATGAGCCACAGGGACTCAGCAATCTCATTTCCAAGGGTATCAAGACTATTAAAGCTTAATAGGTAAGGCACGGTTAAGTGCTGAGGCTGCAGCAAGCGACTAAGCATTTATTTGAGTGGCTAACTTACGAGTACAGAAATTAAAGTATGGTGGTCTACGCATGACGAACGAGAACTATCAATGAACACTAACTGATCCTGAACACCTACTTACGTTAAACATAACCCCACTGTGTTCTCTTCCGGATAAGGACTCATGAGAAGAGACAGTCACGATTACGCACACAGTTGGTGTGTTTTATTAGAGTTTACTTCAAGTTTCCTATGACCGGGTGTTAAAAAAAAATCTATGTTTGCCACATAACCGCGGGCACGGCTTCTCAAAAAGATTTAACCCTGCAGGGGTGCTCCAACTCGTCCATCACAAAGTAACCACACTAAGCGGGAATAACCTTAACCACGAATCTCGTGATCTTCCTAGGAAATTCCGAAGGAAATCCAACACCTCGAGATAGCCCGAAGAATAATCGGAATTCCTCACTCAAGACATTCAAGAAAGGTAAAACAAATCCAGCAAGGCTGCCCGGCGTGTCGACGAACCCGATAGGAGCCGCGTATCTCGTTATCAGGACACGACTAGATGAGCGCAGCGTATAGTGGCCTGATAGAAATCTCCCGAGTTGCCCCGGGTTGGCCCCGCACACGACTCTAGTTTGGACCAACACTCATGAGGAGCACTGGCCCGGGTTGTTGATTAATTATCCACGGGGTCCGGAAAAATATCCCCTATGCAAGTTCATTAATTAGGCGAATGTAGTACCAATGTTCGGCCTTGCTAGACAAGTTTTAATCTAACCCGAAAATCAAGGGGGTCCCCATAACAACCCCGAGCATGTTAGGAGCGCTCATTTATGGAACATAACACCGGTTCACAAGTAACTAGGGGCGGCAAGAGTGGAACAAAACACCAAGCAAAAGGCCAAGCCTTCCACCCTTTACCAAGTATATATGTGCATTAAATTAAATAGCAGCAATATTGTGATATAACAAAAGGAAGGCCCATGCTGACACATGGAAGCAATAGCACCTGCAACTAGCAAAGCTATAAGAAGGGCTGAGCAAGCGGTAACATAGCGAAACAATGTTTTGGTGGGATGTGGAGAGGTTAGAGGCTTATCATGGCAATGTTGGGAGGCTTATCAAACATGTGGTAGGTAGCGAGACATAACGATACAAAGATGAGACAACTAGCATGGCAATGATAGTAATGGTATCTAGGGAAATGTGTCATCTTGCTTGAGATCCCTCTTAGAAGAAGACCGAGTCCATGAAGAAGAAGAACCAACGTAGTCGAACAAATCCTCACACTCCGAACGCTTTCAGAACTCTATCGAGAAGAAGCAATACGAAACAAACAATCAACACAAGATACACCAGAACATATGCAAAACACGATACACAAATGATATGATGCATGTCCGGTTTAATATGCAATGCATGACAATTCACAACAATCAAATTCTACACATTAAAGTGAAGCTCAATATGCAACGAGTTACATATTGACGAAATTCCACATTAAAATATTTAGTTCACTCCTGTTAGGTACACGACAATATTAAATTTTGTTAAGCATGGCAAGAGGTGAAGCAAAACTAAACTATCTATCTAGGCATGTTAAATGAGGCCGGAAACAACTTATAGCATTTCCGAAATGACCTCATATGTTAATTTAAAAATTGGTCCAGATCTGAACTAAACACATTTTATATTTGTTAAACAGAAAAATAAATATCACCATGTTATTCTACACGGAATTCTAGTCGATTTACATATATAGAACATCTCAAACGGAGCTACGGTCTAAAAGATATGAGCAACACAAGATGCACTTGACATGAAGGCAAATGCATGGGGAAAACATTCACAAGCACTTGAAATCATGAATGCAACAGGTTATTACGAAACTACAAGAGATTCTAAGCAAGTTTCATATATGGAATGCTCAAAACGGAGCTACGGTTCAACCACAATCAACAAAACAAGTTTTTGTTGAAATCTGCCAAAAACAGCTAGATAGCGTTTTGAACACATAGAAAAAACAAGCTACAGGATTCCAATATGCAAAATGACCATGGGCTAGGACACATAGCAAAGAGCAACTTTCATGTTGAAAATTAATTCATATCATGTCCGGATTAATTCCTACGAAAAAGACAAAAGGGCATCACGGCATAAATGACATTCACACAAACATGCTCAAATGACAAAACTAAATGCACCGATAAATCCTATGGATTTTTCTACCCCGAAAACATATATAATATGATTAGGTTATTGTGGGAAATTAATCACAATTAAATATGCGGGATTAGGCCTATTCACGGTATAGCAAAACGATAATGCAAAATAAATGCAACCATCAATCCAACATTTTCCCCATGCATGAAAATGTGATGCAAATGGGATGAACATATTTTTCAATATTTCATTTTATTAAGACATAAATGCAAACATGCAGAAAATGACATGTTAATTATTTTTAACATGGATGATATAGGCATATTAATATTCTACACATTATTCTAGGCATGTTTCATGTTGGAAATACTTTAAAACGTGGCATGGTTAATTATTTGACAACGTTTTAATATGCAAAATTAAATAAATAAATAAAAACAAAAAAATGGAG
Organism: Hordeum marinum; assembly: GCA_022496015.1. Lineage (NCBI taxonomy): Eukaryota > Viridiplantae > Streptophyta > Magnoliopsida > Poales > Poaceae > Hordeum > Hordeum marinum. The sequence continues at coordinate 279,769,147 of CM039678.1, forward strand.
GGGCTGGGCTCACTTGGCCGGATGGGCCATCTCGGCGGCTCTGGGGGCAGAGGCGCTGGGGCGATCTGGGCCGCGGCTAGGCCTTGGGCGCGCCTGGCCCACGCGCGGGCAAGAGCCGTTCAACGCGGGGGAGGAGCTCGTCCCCGACCTCCCGCTTGGGCTCAGGAGGCGGCAGTGGTTGGGCGAGGTGGCCGGCGGCGATGAGGGGCGAAGCAGGCCAGGACGGCACAGAACGGAGATGGGGCGGCCGGATCTGGACGGCGGCGGCCCGATCCCGGCGGCGGGGCGCCTGTGGCGGCGGCAGCGGAGCTCGGCGGCGGCTTCGGGGCTCCTGCGGGAGATAAGGGAGTGAGGTTAGCCGGAGGAGATGGAGGGAGAGGAGAGGAAGGAGAGGGAGAGGGGTCCAGCGAAGTCTCCGGCGAGCACGAGGGCAGCTGCGGGAGGAGCTTGCACGGGAGCCTCCATGGATGAGCTCGAAGAGCTCCGGAAGAGCTCTGGAACGCCGATTCGGGCCCGGATGGGCTCGAACAGGCCCAGATGGGCTCGGTCGGCCCCAGATGGGCTCGGGCGGGCTGGCTGGAGGTGGGAGAAGGGGCTGGCTAGGGTTTGGTGGCACGCGGAGCGAGGTGGGGCTATAAATAGGGAAGGGGCTAGGGTTACGGCACTGTCTGTTTTCGGACTGCCGGGCGTCGGTCCGACGGTCCGGAAGCGAAGGGTCGGGCTGCGGCGGCTGTGCAGAGGGCTAAGTGGGGGAAGAGAGAGAGAAGTCTGCGACCCGGACACGGAGATTGTAAAACACTGAGAAACGACCGACGAACGTCTGATAAACTATTGATAACCTCACTTCTACGGATTACCGACGGAGCATCAAACAAACTCAGAACGCGACGAAAATCGACAGGCGATCTACCTATGCTATAACAAGACCACACGAAAAGTTTCAACTTGATCCGAGAATATTTTGCGCGCGCTTGAAAAACGATTTTATTTCACGGTGCCGCGGACACGTGCGTGTGTGGCTGGTCTCGAAACGGCTACGGCAATAACGAAAGAGAACCGGCAACTGACAACGGATGCAAGCTTTCGAAAATGGGAGATGATGCAATGCAGATGATGCGATGATGAATGCGACAACCAGATGAACACATGCCGAAAATGGAAACTAAAGGGGAATCTTCTAGAATCTTCTGGAGCGTCGGTCTCGGGCTGCCACAAACCCATTCACCAATATGAGCTTGATGTCTCGTTCTTCAGCAGCTCTTTGTGTACTTGTCCTTCTTTTCCGAGTCCCTACTTCTCCTTGAGGGTCTTCGTTCATAACACTCATCTGTACTCCTTCTCTCTCCTCGAGGTGATTCATCTCTTGAGCTTCGTCTTCTAGGTCACTCTTATTTTCTTTTGTAGGGAGCCGTGCACTCATTGGAGTAGTGTCCGGGCTTCCCACAATTGTAGCATTTTCGGTCACGACTTGACAAATGCTTCTCTTCATATCTTGACTTGGAGCTTCGATCTTTGCCTGTATTCTTGTAGAACTTATCTCTTCATTGGTAACAAGGTTGTCGCTTGAAGTTGTGGGAGCATCATTTGTGGCTTCGTAAGCACCACTAGACTTGTTGTGAAGCTCTTCCTTGTATTTGAGTGTCATCTCATGAGCAACAATCCTTCCAATCACTTTCGTAGGCTTGAGATCTTTGTAGTTGGGCATCATTTGGATCAATGTGCAAACGGTGTCGAATCCCTCATCCAAAGCCCTAAGTATCTTCTTGATGATGAATTTTTCGGTGATTTCATCACTTCCTAAGCCGACAATCTCATTGGTGATGAGAGATACCCTAGAGTACATCTTCACGACTCCTTGACCATCCTTCATGTTGAACTTTTAAAGCTAACTTTGAAGAACATCCAACTTGGATTCTCTCACGGATTCTCTACCTTCGTGCATAGCAACCAAAGTGTCCCCAATTTCCTTGGCATTCTCAAGACGGCTGATTTTGTTGAATTCTTTGGGGCACAGGAAATTGAGGAGAATGTCGTGTGCTTGAACATTGTATTGCAACATCTTCAATTCTTCCATGGTCGCTTCACGATTCGGTTCCCTTGCATAAGCAAATAATTCACCTTGCAATCCAACACGAACAACAACCCAAACGACGGGGTTATGACCAAGAATATGAATTTTCATTTTGGGCTTCCAACTAGAAAATTTTGTGCCATTAAACTATGGACCTCTATGGTGATAATTTCCCTCGCTAGACGTCATACTCTCCTAGGTTGTGAAACCAATGCAATGGAAACCAAAGCTCTGATACCACCTGTAGGATCAAAAGTATGTCTAGAGGGAGTGATTAGACTACTTGACCAAATAAGAATTCTACCTTTTCCCAATTTGAAGTGTTGGTAGATTTCAGCAATGTTAGCAAGTCAAGCACACCCTACACATGCATGTCTAAGAGTATAGCAGTAGAAATTAAAGACAAGCATGTGTAATAGAGGATACGGAGGAAAATCAAACATAATTTGGAGACACAAAGATTTTTCTCGTGGTTCCGATAGGTGGTGGTATCGTACGTCCACGTTTATGGACACTTCAACCCACATAAGGTAATGGTCGCGAGAGTGAACTGAGGCTCTACCCATGTAGTCTTGCACAAAGAAGCAATCTTGTCTATACCATGATGGCCTACGTCCACGGAGGACTAGCCTTACTCGGGGTAGATCTTCACGAAGTATGTGATCTCCTTGCCCTTACAAACTTCTTGGTTCAACTCCACAACACGAAGTAGGAGGCTCCCAAATGACACCTAAGCAATTTAGAAGGCACCACCCTCCAAAAGGTAATAGGCTGTATAATGACGATGAACTCCTAGCTCTTGTGCTTCGAGATGATAGAATCCTCAACACTCAATCACTATGTCATAGATTTGGCTTCGGTGTAAGAGATTGATTGGGTGGAAAGCAACTTGGGTAGTCTAGAGATCAATATTCATATGGTTGGAGTGGAATGGATTTATCTCAACACATGTGTAGGTGGCTCTCTATCACAAAATCAGATGGGATAAGTGGGGAACTGTTATGGTGCTTCTCTTTTGAGTGACTGGTGGTGGAGGGGTATATATTGGCATCTCCAAAAATACAACAGTTACAACTTATGTGACCAGCTTGTTGACACCGAAGTATAAAAATCGGCTGTAGCGAGCTTCTCCAAAGGTAGCAACTTTTGAATCTCGATGAGACGCATACAGAGGTCTCGGCAGTACCGAAAAGGTGACCAATGGTTATATTGCAAAACTCAGTGGCGGTGATCCAAAATCTCGCAAATTTTGATTTTCAGAAATGAGGCAACAGAATGTTGGCAACCCGAACTCGGTGGAACCAATCCAGGATCGGTTGTACTGAAGACCTAGGGTTTGGCAGGGATATGTCTAAGGTGGAAATCTGTAGGACCAAGTGGGAATAATTGGTGGCAACGATTTTGTGTGATAGTCTTAGACAAACTTTTGTTAAACAGCTTGTGGATGTTATTGGTGACTATCACTTGTGCACGTGGAGCATTTTGTTCACCAGCAATACCATACCCCCTTTTAATAGTATTGGCTTTCCTATAGACTCAAAGTGATTTCTCACAAAGTCTTCTTTCTTGAAGCCTTGCCAATCCTATTCCTTGCATCTAGGGGTATCTCCAAAATCCTTTTGCCAACCCATCATTGAACTTTTCCTGAAATATACTTAGTGGAAACATTAGTCCAATGAGATATATGTTGTTAATATTTCCAAAACTACCAAGGGAGAAAATGTGCTTTCAGTATCATCAGAAGTAATCGATAGGGATAGAACAACCAGGTGCAAACTTGTGATCAAGTCGGGGTGTGTAGCATACAATACCGACAACGAGCCTTGCTCATCCGACAATGTTATGATCCTATAGACCCACAAGTATAGGGGATCAATCGTATTCCCTTCAATGAGTAAGAGTGTCGAACGAAACAAGGAGCAAAAGGAAATGATAAGCAATTTTCAGCAAGGTATTCTTTGCAAGTGTTGTGAGTAACAATGATAGATAGGTTTTTAGCAAGATAATTCATAACAAGTGATAAGTAACAATAGTAGCAATTGTGCAGAAAGATAGCCCAATACTTTTTATAGCCAAGGACATGACTCAAAGTACTCTTATATGAAGTAAAGCGCTCCCGAGGACAAATGGGAATTACCGCCTAGTCATGTTCATCATGTTGAGTTGATTCAAGTTTGTTACTTTGATAATTTGATATGTGGGTGGACCAGTGATAAGGTGTTATTCTTACTTGAACAAGCAACCCGCTTATGATTTCCCCCTCTTGCAAGCATCCGCAATTACGAATGAGTAATTAAGATAATTCTAACCATAGCAAGAAACGTGTGGATCCAAATCAGCCCCTTATGAAGTAACGCATAAACCAGGGTTTAAGCTTCTGTCACTCTCACAACCCATCATCTACTTGTTACTCCACAATTCCTTCCCTCAGTACCATAATATGGTGAAGTGTCATTGTCGGTGTTAGAACCGGTGGATCTCGGGTAGGGGGTCCCAAACTGTGAGTCTTGGATCGACGGTAACAAGAGATGAAGGGGTCACAAGTTTACCCAGGTTCGCCCCCTCCAATTGAGGTAATACCATACATCCTGCTTGATTGTATTTATGGTGTATGGGAATACAGAGTTGATCTACCTCGAGATTGTATGTCTAACCCTATATGAGTTATCCTGCCTCTACGCCCTAAGACCTACCGGCTTATATAGATGCCGATGAGGCCTAGGGTTTACACATGGTCGGTTACATGCCGAAGAGATAAACATGCCTATAACTACATCAAATGTGGAGCGCAAGCCGTGTTCCTCGAAGCTTCCATCCTAGAATTTGGTCCTTCAAACCATCCAATGTTTGGTGAGTGGCACATATAGTCTGGCCCGTGGACAACAGGTCAGATATCCGAGGACCCCTAATCAAGGACTCCTTCAGTCATGTAGTCAACGTTCACACGACACCACTAAGAGAAGCAACACCTTATATATCATCAAAATATCGAAAGAATAACAAATTCACATGGTTACTTATAACAAGACTTCTCTGATGTCCTTAAGAACAAAAGTAACTTCTCACACACAATCAACATGTTCAAGTTCAGAGGTGTAATAATGATGATCAAGGATCTGAACATAGTATCTTCCACCAAGTAAACCAACAAGTATCAACTACGAGATGTAATCAACACTACTAGTAACCCATAGGTACCAATTTGAGGTTTTGAGACAAACATTGTATACAAGAGATAATTCGAGGGTTTGAGATGAGATGGTGCTCATGAATATGTGGATGAAGATTGGTCCTCCTACGAAGGAGGAAGTGTTCGTGATGGCCGTGGCTTCAATCCCCCCACCACAGGATGGAAGTTTCCCAGGTAGAATCTCTCTATCGTAGAGCGAAAGGGTATTTGCCTAGGTTTCCGCCTCGAGACGGTGACGTTTCATCCCAGAAGTATCCTCTTGGTATTTTCTAGGCCAAAACACACCTTTTAGTAGAAGAGGGGGGCAGGGCACCTGCAAGGGCCCCACAAGCTAACAGGGTGCGCCCACGGCGGTGGGCACACCCTATTGACTTGTGGCGAGTTGGTGGCCCCCTCGGGTGTATTTTTGGCCCAACTTATATATTCCATAAAAATTCTCCGTGAAGTTTCAGCTCATTTCGAGTCCGTTGAATTTTCACCCTTTTTATCGGTTTTCACGTCCAGAATTCCAGTTCCCGGCAATTTCCCTCTTTGTGATCTACCTTGTCAATCCAGAGAGAAAAGGCATAAGAATTGTATCATAAAGTGTAATAATGACCAAGAACAACATAAATATCAATAAGAAATCATGATGCAAAATGGATGTATCAACTCACACAAGCTTAGACTTCGCTTGTCCTTAAGTGAAAGCCAAACTCGATAATAATGACCACATGATTTGAGGGAGAGGTGTCGATAAAAACATAATACGGACATGAAAGCATCATGAATATTAACATAGCAGCAAGTTTTTCATCATATAGCTTCTCATAAACAAGTAACAACCTATCCACAATTTTAAAGTATGAAGCATAAACTTTATTGCTAATCAACAAACTATGTTCTTAGTCATTGAGACAATTATAATTCATCATATTTCAGAGAAGAGTCTATGTGAGAACTTTCATTGTAGCAAGTTCACATACTCAACTATCAGTTAGTCTTCTATGATTTGCTGACACTCATTGCATATTCTTAGAGCTCATTTTCCCATCGGACACATAGGAAGATACGGGCATTATTGTTTCGCCACCAAACTCATTTACCTCATGAATAATATCAACAATAATGAATTATGATCACCTACATCCAACTATATATATATATGGATCTTTCCCCAATACATCATGTTTTCCAACTAGATGGCTAATAGGTAGGAATAGGGATAAAATTAATTGACTCTTGCACAAAACTAAATACATTAAAGTAAATGATAGGCCATTCACAGAGGGAAACATAGGTTGTCATGCACTTTTTATTTTTGGATGTGCAAACTCTTAATGGAAAGGAACCTCACTTTATATTGCCGCTTATGTCAGAAAACTTTATTATGCCGTGTGTCACTTTTATTTCTTGGCCATCACAAGATCCTACAAAACTTATTTTCCCTCAAAATAAAAGATCATACATCTTTAGGATCAATTTATTGCTTTATGCACCGATGAAAACATACCTGAAAGATCTTATTCAATCCACAGGTAGGTATGGTGGACTCTCATGGCAAGAAACTGGGTTTAAGGTGTTTTTGGATGCACAAGTAGTATCTCTACTTAGTACAAAATTTTGGCTAGCAAAATATCTAAAGCAAGCACAACATGTTAGAGGATCCATGAAAATATAACTTCTATGTGAATGTAAAGCAAGCACAACATTTTGGCTAGCAATATATCTAAAGCAAGCACAACATTTTGGCTAGCATAACTAATTCTATGTTTTCCCTAGGAACTTTTATCTATCATACTTTTTCTATGTGAAGTCATTACTCCCCATGGGATTAGTATATGAATTTTCCTTTTCTTTTATCTCATTGCTATGATTGAGGCATGAGGGTAAAGCAAGCAAACTCAAGCTAATATTTATTATATAACTCTCTCACTCGATTAGAAGGATATATAGATCTCTAACAAAACACTCGAAGAATAGACAAACGAAAATTTTATTTCTCAAAATGACGAGATAACTAAGGGTCAAACAATGGTAGATGGTAGTGGTCAAAGTGATGGTGATACGATACTTGGGCACCTCCCCCAAGATAGGAACAAGCTAAGGGTGGTCCCCATACCCATGAACTCTAGTCCTTCTTGGTTGATGGTGGTGATGATGTAGTAGGCTTGTCCTACCTCTTCCAAGGCATAGGCTCCCCATCATACAAAGATGATCATTTCTCCGGAATCCTAAAATTGGTAGCGATGCTCATCCTTTTAAACCTGGATTCATAATCACAATTTTGATTTTGCAGGTCATAGATTTGAGCTTGGAGGTGCTTTATCCGCTCTTGAAGCTTGAAGAGAACCCGCCCCACGGTTGGGGATATACCCCACGGGTATAACTGGCCCAAATGTGTGACACGACGAGTGCCAGGCAGCCCATAAGAGAAGTTCCTACCAGAATCTCGAGGCCTAGAAGGCGGCTTATGCTAAGGCTTGTTTTTGGTACGTCACGTGGAAGGACATCTTACACAAGAAGATAGAAGTATTCCTATACTTGAGAGGAAAGATAAGTAGGTAGAATTAGACCTAGTCATGGGATATACTTCGACACGGACTCTATTGTACCCTTGGGGCCTCGACTTGTATATAAAGGGGAGCACTCGATGTAGAAAGATCAAGGACGAACAAAACCTTGAGAGCTAGGTTAGCGATTTCGCACCCTTGTAACCAAGATCACCATCAATACACACAAAGGATGCAAGATTTTACATTTGTAATCGAGATCACCATCAATACACATCAAGGTAGAAAGAGCAGGAGCAACTGGGTCCGGAAAAACCCCAGCTCAGCCCATGGTAGATCTGATGGCAGAGATGACAAAACTCTTGGAGATGCAAGTAACTGTGGAGAAACAGGAAGAACTCAAGCTGGCGCTAGCCATACTTCGTGGGTAGATGGCTAAGATCCAGGAGGAAACCGATGCTGAGAATACTCGCATGGCGGAGTTGCAAACTCATATTCAAAGTGAAACTGAGCGTATGAAAGCGGAAGCCTGGCGGCTTGGCCTCCGTTGAGACGTCTGTGACGCGGTCCATCAGATGAGACGTATGAGCCATCTCCCAGCTAATATGGAGCCGTCTCGATTGTTTGTCACTCCTCAACCTACGACAGGGGCGGGTTAGCCATGCCTGGATCACCCGTCGGAGCCACCTTGCCAAAACCCAGCTCAGATACGGCCTCAGTTCTTTTAAAAACTATTGGGTCACTTCTCTACCATGATGGATAATATGTTAGTGGCAACTCGGAACCTTGAGGCACTTCCCATCCAAGGAAACACCCCAATAGAGATTGAGGCCAGAAACGCCATCGAGATGTTAAAAATAGTAGTGACCCAACAGGCAAGTATTCTTACAGTCGTGATAGGATGCATTCTACACCCTATGCAAGTCGTAGTAAGAACCAACATGGAATTCCCCAGCCAATTCTAGCAGACAACACAGATAGCAGGCTCAATATTCTCCAAATAGACCTATGCTGTCAAACACATAGGCAGTCATCGATGCGGCCCGGCTATGAAATAGTGGGAGGCAGAAGTAGCAGCAAGGGCATTTCAGCCGCCTCCCACCAACCCCTAGCCAGCTACCGTGTTAGCTGGAGTTAGCAGCAGAACGATTGGGGTCCCTTGTATAGCCTCGGCTCTCCGCAATGAGTGAATGTCCAAGGGATTTAAGAGTCCCTGTAAGGTTAGTAATTATATAGCTGATCTCGAGCCGATAGCATGGGTAGAAAGTTATGATCTAGCTATGGATATGTTGGATGTCAGCGATGCCGTGTGCACTAAGTATTTAACCATGATGTTGGACGGACCGACTCGCACATGGTTGAAGAATCTACCCCAATCCCATCAATTCATGGGCAGAGTTGAAGGATTGTTTTATCAAGAATTTTCAAGGCACTTGCAAGTGCCCAATGACGATTGTTGACTTGCATCATTGCGTTCAATTTACGGATGAATCTGCCCATCATTGGACTCGTCGTCTCCTTGAGATTATCCAATCTTATGATAGCATCACAACTGCTCAAGTCGTCTTGATTTAGGAAAATAATTGACATGTCCTGGCACTCGTTCAGAAGCTACGGCGGCTCAAAGTAAAGGTTAAAGAGATGGCGGGTCTTATGGATGTTCTCACTAGATATGTTGAATCTGACAGCACGAAGGACCCTAGCTCTGATGAGGACAAGACCGTTAAGAACAAGAAAAATGATGGTGGCAAGGGTCATCAGCAAAACCATAGGCACAATGGGAATCACAATAATCAAAGCAACGGCTGTAAGCGTAAGCACTCCAAGGGCAGGTCAAAGTTTGTTGCTAATACCAACACAGGTTTCAAGAACCAACGACAAAATAACAAATCTAGTGGATCTTATAACAAGAACAAGCCGCACAATTATGAGGAGGCACTTAAAGGGCCATGTCGAAAACATAGTATCCCAAATAACTTGGCTATTCACTCGTGGAAAGTTTGTTATATCATGTAGGAATTCCGGAATCAAGCATTCCAAAATCATCAGGGAGGCAATGTTTGTGGAAATCCAGGCCAACCCGGCCCTAGCGGATCACATGCCGGCTCATCTGGTTGTTTTTTAGGAGTAGGGTTTCATGGACCAGGTGACTCAAGGGCTGTTTCCAACACCTTGGGAGTAATGGCAATACACGGCTTTCTGGCCAAGGCAGTCAACAACACAATAAACAAGTCGGATTTCAGAGCAATCCTACTTAGCTAAACAACGGGTAGTATCATGTTTTCACCACTAGTACCTACAGATGTGATAGCAAGCTCAAACAAAGGGCCATCAATATGGTCGAGCCAGTTGTCCCACGATACTTAAATTGGTCTGAGCACCCAATCACTTGGAGTAGGGAAAATCACCCCCCTTAGGTTGACAACCCAAGAGGTCTTGCTTTAGTGGTGGCATCTCAGGTGGGTGGTTATACTCTCACCAAGGTCCTCATGGATGGGTGTAGAAGCATCAACATCTTATATTATGACACCTTCCGACAAATGAACCTCTCTGAGAATAAGTTCCAACCTTCAACCACGGTGTTCTATGGCATTGTCCCAGGTAAATCAGCGTATCCAATTGGGCAGATGAAATTCTATGTTGCTTTTGGTTCGGAATATAATTTCATGTGCGAGTCCCTAACTTCTAAGGTATTAAAGATCAAGATCCCCTACCATGCCCTCTTTGTACAGCTGGCTACACCCATTTTATGGCTCGGACTTGCTACGTCTACCTCTAACTCAAGATTCCTGGTCAAAATGACACTATCATCATGGACGGGGGCAGGAAGATAGCTTAGGAGCATGAGGAGAGGGACGCAACTTACGTTGAGTCGGTTTGTGCGGCAGAAGAGCTAAAGTTCTACAAGGCTAATGTTGACCCGAGTGATATGACACCCTCAAGAATCCCACCATTGAGTCTGAGCCCCAGCTCAAATTCAAGCCGGCTAAGGATACAAAGCAAATCGAATTCACATAGGGTGACTCATGCCAATAGTTCACTATTGGGACTAGCTTGGATCCCAAATAGGACAGCACGCACATCGGGTTCATCCATGAGAATCCGAAGATCTTTGTATGGAAACCTTCTGACATGCCATGTGTACCAAGGGAACTCGCTGATCACCAACTTAATGTGGATCCAAAAATGAAATCTGTGTGAGAGTACCTCCATCATTTTAAGGAGGAAAGACGAAAGGCTATTGGAGAAGAAGTGGCCTAGCTCCTAGTTGCCTGGTTCATCATTGAAGTACTTTATCCAGAATGGTTGGCAAATATAGTGCTCGTTCAAAAAAAGAATGGTACTTGGCGTATGTGTGTCGACTACATGGACCTCGACAAGGCTTGCCCTCAGGACCCATTTGCCCTCCCTCGCATTGATTAGTTTATTGATTCTACAGCTAGATGTGAACATATGTGCTTCCTAGATACCAATATTGGCTATCATCATATTAAGATGGTTGTTCAAGACTAGGACACGACGGTCTTCATCACCCCTTTTGGAGCCTTTTGCAACATTTCTATACCTTTTGGGCTTAAGAGCGAGGGGTCAACTTATCAACATTGCATTCGGAATTATTTACATCCACAAATTGGGCACAATGTTCATGCTTATGTGGATGATAGCGCGGTCAAATCCCACAAGAAAGAAACTCCACTTGATGACCTCAGGGAGACATTTGATAATCTCTGCATCTATAAGATGAAGCTTAACCCGACCAAGTGTGTTTTTGGTGTTCCTACAGGAAAGTTACTAGGATTCCTGGTGTCGAGACGTGGAATTGAGGCTAACCCGGATAATATCAAGGCGGTAACCTCACTTGCCAAGCTGGCCAACATCAATGATGTCCAGCGCATGGTAGGTCACATAGCAGTTATGAGTCAGTTTACAAGCCGCCTTGGAGAGAAAGCTATTCCTCTATACTAGTTGTTAAGGAAACAAACAACTTCAGCTGGACTGACGCAGTAGACGAAGCGTTTGAAGCCCTTAAGAAACAACTTGTCGAGCCGCTTGTTTTAGCTGCCCCGGCTGACAAAGAGACAATGCTCCTTTAAATTGCTGCAAATAACAAAGCGGTAAGTGTAGAAGTTGTTGTCGAGCATAAGGAGGAAGGGAAAGAGTATCCCATTCATCGGCCCATTTATTATGTCGGCGAAGTTCTGACCTTATCAAAAAACCGATAACCACATTGGAAGAAGTTAGTCTTCGACTTCTTCATGGCTAGCCATAAGTCGAAGTAGTATTTGTAGGAGCATCCAATCATTATGGTAAGTTCAGCTCCTCTTAGGGATATCATTCAAAAACGGTAAGCTACTGGCCGGTTCACTCAGTGCGAATTGAACTTGGTCCTCATCGGGTCAAGTATGTACCTCGCACAACCATTAAATCCCAAGCGCTAGTGGATTTTATCAATCACTGGACAGAATTACATGTCCCTAAGGACATGCCGGATAGAACATACTAGACAATACACTTTGATGGGTCCAGAAAGTTAGAGGGCTCGGGGGCTGAAGTTATTCTATCTTCTCTGCGAGGTGACAAATTTTGGTATGTCCTAGGGATCATGTTCCCTTGTATTAACAATGCAGCTGAATATGAGGATCTTCTACATTGGCTACGGTAGGCTAAGGAAATGAACCTTAGCTAGGAAAAATGCTTAGGCGACTCAGATTTGGTGGCTCAGTAAGTTTCAGGGACATGGGACTCAAAAGATCCTTTGATGGCAGCTTATAGACAAGCAGTCACTCATATTGCATTGAATTTCCAAGGTTACCGAGTTGATCATATTGATCGCTGGCTCAACAAGGCGACAGATACTTTGCCACAACTTGGCTCTTAGAGTAAGCTACTTCCTCCCAATGTTTTCCTTGATGTTCTTCATCATCCTTCCATCAAGTCACCATCCGAAGAGGACATGGCTATTCCTGACCCGGAATCATAGTTGGTGGTGGCTCTTCACGCTATCCCTGATTTGACATTTCCATACTTCGACTATCTCACTCGTGGCGAACTGCCAGATGTGAAAATCACCGCTCGGCAGATCATCAGGCGCTCAAAGTCAATGACTATTATCCATGGCGAGTTACACCATCGAAGTAGCACTGGCCTTTTTCAATGATGTGTTTCTCCTGAGGAAGTTCAAGAGATTCTACAAGAGATACATGCGAGAGACTATGGTCATCATGCCAGCTCATGGTCCCTAGTGGTAAAATCTTTTTGGCATGGTTTTTATTGGCTTACTACCCACGCAAACGCTGAAGATATTGTACGCAACTGTGAAGGTTGTCAAAAAAATTGTTGAGAGGCTCACGTGTTGTCTCAAGAATTACGGATGATCTTGATAACCTGGTCATTTGCAATCTGGGGTCTTGACATAGTTGGCCTGTTCAGGGCATCTTCTAATAAAAAGACTCACCTTTTGATTTCAGTTGATAAATGTATCAAGTGGGTTGAAGTAGAACCTATCAGCAATTATGATCCGAGACAATAGTCAACTTCTTGAAAAAGCTGATCTTTCGTTTTGGCTGTCCACATAGCACCATCACTGACAGTGGCACCAACTTATCCAAGGCAGCTATGGGGTAGTTTTGTTAGGACGAGCACATTCGACTTGACTTAGCCATAGTTGCACATCCAAAGTATAATGGATAGGCTAAGTGAGCTAACTAGGAGATCTTACAAGGTATCAAACCCCTATTTATGGTTCCCTTACAGCGAACCCCGAGATGTTTGGTTGAGGACCTCTACGCAATGCCTTGGAGCATACACACTACGCCAAACAGCTCTACATGTTATACACCATTTTTCCTAGCCTACGGAGAAGAAGATTTGTTGCCAAGCGATATTCATCATGACTGCCACCGGGTTACTACATATGTAGAAGCAAATAATGAATAGGTGCGTCAACATTCTTTAAATGCCTTAGAAGAAGAACATTGTCAGTGTTTTGGGATCGAGGGTACCCAGATCTGCCTGCCTACGGCCCAACGCGTGGCCTGCTTCGATGGTCCGGTACGGCCAAGCGGCAGGTACCTCAAGTCAAGACCCTCGCGAGGTCCCCGGCCTCGTGAGGCGAACAACGCCAAGACCTCTAGAGGTTTGGCCTCCACAGGCTGCCTCCTAAGGAGCAGAGTTTCCTATGCAGGTACCCGGCCTCATGAGGCTAAGACGACATGAGCCATGATGATAAAGGCCTGTCGGGTGCCAGTGGGCATAGAGAGGATATGTTGCTCTTTGGTGCTAAGGGAGCAAGGGCAGGCACAAGTTCCTGAGGAAGGCCCCCAAAGCTTTCCCTTCTGGTGCAATAAGACCAAGACCACGAGCTCAGTAGGACACATGTCATCGCTGAGCCCACCTATGTGTCATGCCCCAGAGCTTTGCAGGTGAAGGCCACCTTTAGACAGGATAAGATGTACTACTTTTCCCCTGACGAATTTGGCCGTTCTGCGATCCCTTGCCGCCAGTTCCATAAGGGAAGAGGACTAAGGTCGCTATAAATAGGGACTAGCCACCACTGTGGGAAAGGGACTAATTGATCCTCCCCCCAGAGCCCTCACGAGGTCGCTCATCCACTATACTAGTTCATCCCAACCTCTTCGTGAGGCCAATCCACCAATAGCAACAGTGGGGTTTTACACCACAAGGTGGCCCGAACCTGGGTAAATCTCCGTGTTCGTCTTCTTCCCTGCTCACACGCACTTGACGAAGCTTGGTCGTAGGGTGACGAGCTTGAGATTTCGAGTTGGTTGAGATCTTTGCACATGCCCCAAAGTTCGATTCTTCTTGGGTCTGTGGATCCCCGATTCCGACATTTGGTGCACCACGTAGGTGGATGTCGTAATCCTCCCTCCATCTCTGCTTTGTCTTTGCTTCGTCGATCCCATTGCCGATGCCCGATGAGTCCGCCCCGAGCGCCGGTCTTCTCGCGTCGCTCGGACGGCGCCCTCGGGTCGCAACGCTCCGTGCCGCTCCACCTCTCCTGCAGTTAACGCTGCCAATGACCCAGCTGCGCACGAGCAGCAGGACTCGTCGACGTGCCAGGACTCGCCGCCGCCACCCTCCATTGTGGGCGATGTGGCTCATGTCACGCCTCCTCCACCTATTCTTCGTGACACCGACCTCGTGCTCATATGTGCAGCAGGCCCACGCGATCCTCCGTGTGAGGCGCCGGCGCAGGTGCGGGACCAAGCAAGTCGCCAAGTGGTGCCGTAGCCGCAAGGTGATGTGGGTGCACTCCCTGTAGCACCGCGCCAGCATCAAGACCGAGTCGTGCCATAGACCGCGGCATACGGATGCCAAGACAGAGCTCCCCTCGCATGCGCTGTGCCTATGAGTATAACAGGCTGCCATGCCTTCACCCCGGAGCTACGCCATGACATCTGGCCTGGCTAGTTCGAGTGAGACCTGCCTACACGCTATGATGGCACCCTCGACCCCGTGGAGTTCCTCCACCTCTATTTGTGACGACAAGGTCATGGCGAACTGGTTCCACATGGTCCTCAAAGGGGGTGTGCGCTTCTGGCTCCTTAACCTCCTAGAGGTATTGATCTCCTCCTAGGATGAACTTCGTGTGCTCTTCATCGACAACCTCCAGCAACCCCACGTGGTCGCCTGCAACCTGGGTGGTGCTCAGGCCCCTACCTCAAACCGCATCTTCAAGCAATTATTCGTGAGGTGAACGCGGCCCTCCCAAAGCTTGAGGCTGCGCGTCCCCTCAGGAGGTCGTAGTACTCCATCACCTTTGACTCCAAGGATCAACTCAAGTGCTCGGTGCCACTGGTGCACTCCCCATGTTGTGCACGCCCACCATTAGCAATGTTGCGGTCACCAAGAGCCTCATCAATGGTGGCGCTGGGCTCAGTGTCCTTTCTATCGAGGCATTCGAGATGCTTCTTGTATCCCATGACCAGCTCATGCCAACTAAGCCCTTCCCAGGAGTGACCGACGGCTCCACCATTCCCCTAGGGTAGGTGCACCTACCAGTCAACTTCGGCAAGCGCGACAATTATCACAACGAGCTCATCAACTTTGATGTCGCCCACATCGGCCTCCCAGACAAAACCATCCTCGGGTACCCTGCCCTCGCCAAGTTCATGGCAGAAACCCACCATGGCTACAACATCCTCAAGATGCCAGGGTGCAGCGACATCATTAAGGTTGCCTGCAATGAGAAGGACACATTCTACTCCCTCGAAAGCACCTAACAGGCCGCGGCATCCGCTCTGAAGACGAGGGCGGCATCCCGCCTCCTGAGGACACTCTCAAGAAGAAGAAGTAGCTTCTTCCTAAGAGACATCAGGGGATAGAGATCCTCACGGGCGGCACCTCAGGCCCCATGTCCGCTGCTGGGGCACCTCTCCCTCCTTGTCGAGGCTAGATGCACACGGTCACCAATGGGGCCATTGGCCCCTTTGTGGTTCGTTGGGGGCGTTGACGCAGGCAGAAAGAGCAGAGATAGCGAGACGACGTGACTATTTACGCAGGTTTGGGCCGCTATGAAGCATAAAACCCTATTCCTTCTTTGTGGGTGGATTGATCATGCAGCGCTCCAGACCAGCAAGGGTTGCCTTCGGGGGAGCTACTACGCGGGTACAAGTGCCCAAAAGTCTGAATCTTTAGATAGGTTGCCTTTGGCCTCCTTTTATAGTACAAGGGGCAACCACAATGGCAAAACATACATTGTTTGATGATTAGGTAGCTAGCAGAGCTTATCATACCTAACTCTGGCATAAGAGACAAAATACCATCATTCTTAGTCTAGGTGGTGTGCTGGGGCGCATCCTTGACAACCTTATACCATCGCTCTAGCTAACCATTGCACCTCATCTCAACATGTATAAGGACGGGTGTCAAGGAGGGGCAATTTGTCTTCCATCATGTAGCCACGTGCTTAGCGAGGGCCTCATAGCCACCTGGGGGCTGGACACTGCATTGACAAGTGATTGGCCTTGCGATGAGGTGGCCGGTGATAGATTGGCTCGCTCCTTCTAGGGGATGGCTTGCCGGGTCTTGAAGAGGGGGCGCACATCCTGGTCTCGAGCAAGTACCGGGGGGGTGCTTGGCGCGCAGCAGTCCCAGGTTTGGGCTGCCGCATAGAGCTTGTTGTAGTTCGTCATGATTATTGTCGGGTTGGCCCTATGTTTGAAGGGTTTTTGTTGTTGTCGCCTCTACACAAGTCAGGGGCACTGGGTACCCCTGTCCTAGTGCACCGAAAGGAGCCCCCAGGTCTGGCCCACACGTGCTCGTGAAGTGTCATTGGTTTAGGCCAAAAATTCATGCATAGGCGCGCAATGTGAGTAACTGCCAATTTAATGGTCAGCACTGGCCCACTTCCTCAGGACGTTTTCGCCACGCGCGTCGCATGCACAATGAGGAGCTATCCACGGGTGCGCGTGACTTAAAGCTCTGGTCGTGGCAAAAACAGCAGCACCATGGATTGGAGCAATGGGGCGGGTACCTGTTTTGCCCATGATTGTGGGTAGTGGGATTGGTGGAGATGGGTGGTGACCCTTGGAACGAGGGAGAGCTGGCCCCCGCGCCCTCCCTATAAATAGGGAGGTCTCGAGAGGCGATGCTCATCCACCCTTTCTTCCTCTTAAGCCCGAATACATACAGTTTGCTTCTCGATTTTCTTGCCTTGAGCCGCGCCTGTCCCCCTGATGATCAGGGGGAAAGGCTTGGCAAACGTGCCAGCCACCATAAGGTCCTCCCCTTGTTTGCATGCTTGGCCTCCAGTTCGATCCGATGGTCTTGGCTAGATGACTGGCCGGAGGATCCCATGATGGGGGAGCAGGCTATGCGGCGGCCGCGCCAGGGATTGTCGCGTCATTGCCTCCGCTTTTGCACCGCTCATTGCTCTAGTCGTGATGGAGTACCATACGGTCAATACCACGCAGGAGTCGATAGCAGAGGCGCAATGCTCGTCTCATGTTCCTTCTTCGAGGTGATAGAGACAGAACGTCCGCTTGGTCATCGGTTATGTGCGAGTTGTCGCAATAATAGTTCGTCACGAATCAGGGTAAAGTTCTCCTCCCATGGTGTCGCACATGGCATGCATGGGTGGGAACACTTCGCCTTCGTGCACTTATTTACGGCAGGGAGAATTCCCCGCCTTTAGCTACCATGGGCGACCATGCTCTCTGGGAGGCTCTTCAGGCGGCTCGGTGCCCGCCTTTACTGCCGCATAGAAGGCTTGGATGGCGAAGGCCAGGGCAGCTACGAAGACGTCCCTTCGAGTGACGTCGATGATGAAGATGACGGTGGGGCGGTGTGAGTACCAGCATCACCATCATCAACAGCTATGCTTCGACGGTGTCTCTGTCTCCACTCACCCTCTGCCTTATTCATCCATGCCGGCTCCATATGCCCTGCCTGGGGTGTAGGGTTCTTCGGCTCTTCCAGGGGACGCGTCCCTCTGGTCCAGTCGGGGAGGCGCCAAATCCCACGCAGGCGCTCCTTTTGCCCTTTCTTTGTCTTCCACCTAATCCCTAGGAGGAGAGGGACAAGAAATGCATTACAAAGCACTTATGTTTTTTTATGTCAAAGGTTGTAGTCGTTTGCCAATTTTTAAATAATCATAATGTAACCTCTATCCATTTTGTATTGAAAAAGAATGAAAGAAGCGCCATTTCCCTTCTTTTAAGTACTGTCCTTTTTCTTTTCCTTCTTTATACTGTGTTGGTATGTTTTTCCTTGCTACAGGAGCCGCATGCCGGATCATTACATATCCACGAGTGTCGATAGGGAAATGAACCCCCGACAGGAAGTTGGTGTTGTTCCCCTGTGGAGCTCCTTGTCAGTGTCGGTGTCGCCCCCGTAGTTTGTTTAGAACAGGAGGTGCATCTTGTCCTGACAAGGGTTCTCACCACATGGAGGACTCTACTACCCACAACAAGTAAGATACTAAGGATTCCCTTTCAGAAAGGCATCTAACTTGGGATATGTGGTTATACTTAGGTTTTCCATCTAGTATTCTAATTTAGAGCTTGACGGGCCGTTATCTTCGCAACTTCGCTTCTCTTCCCCATCTTTTCGGTGGTTCATCGTGTAGGGAGAGAACAATAATGAAGATTATAGGTTCATCAAGTACTCTAGTAAATCTTATATCTTTAAAGCGATAACATGGCTGTCACAGAAATGCGTAATGATCATATGAGATGATGATATTATGCAATGCCTAGTTTTATTATGGTTGCATGGGGTTTGTACCCCGCTTTCTAGAAAGGGTTACATGCGACATCATCAAGGCTTGTACAAGAGGTGGTTGTTGGGGGCTTAGCCCAGCAGCCGCGCCTCAAGGGTAGAACTTACGAAGATGCTTAATATTCCATGAGTTAAGCACCTTGATGCCATCTTCGGCCTCTAGACGGACTTTGTCGGGTTTGGTGACTCGTGCTAACTGGTAAGGGCCTTCCCACTTTGTCATCACCTTGTTGGTACCCTTGGAGGACTGAGCATGCATAAGGACAAGGTCGCCTTTCTCAAGACTCCGGGCATGGACCCTACAGCTATGGTAGCGGCACAGGGCTTGCTGGTAGCATGCAACATATACAGTAGCACGGAGATGATCTTCCTCGAGGAGTAGGGTATCGTCACGCTGTAGCTGCTGTTTCTCTACTTCATCATAAGCAAGCACTCAAGGTGACCCGTATATGAGTTTCGTGGGGAGCACTACTTCCGTCCCGTACACTAGGGAGAAGGGTGTCTGGCCGGTAGCTCGATTTGGTGTCGTTCTAACTGACCAAATTTCACGCCCAAGATGCGGTTCTATCCTTATTTTGGCACGAGGGCCTCGATGGGGATAGGAGCGCATCTCGTCATTTTGCAAGAATGGATATCATTACAAGTACATGTACAGAAGATACGAGAATAAAGAATTGACTTACACTCGCCACAAGCTACATCAAGATCACATCTATACAACAACATATTCAAACATCATACAGAAGAGCAGGTCCGACTATGGACGAAATCAAACGATAAAATGACATCCATCCTTGCTATCCCAGGTTGCGGCCTAGAACCCATCCTAGATGGATGATGAAGAAGAAGAAGAAGAACTCCAAATCAAACAAGCATCGCAGTTACGTCAAATCATCGCATTACCTATACCTGCAATAGTTGTTGTAGTAATCTGTGAGCCACAGGGATTCATCAATCTCATTTCCAAGGGTATAAAGACTAGCAAAGCTTAATGGGTGAGGCTGTAGCAAGCGACTAAGCATTTATTTGAGTGGCTAACTTACGAATACAAAAAGTAAACTAGTGGTCTACGCATAAGGGACGTGAACTAGTAATGATCACTAAGTGATCCTGAACACCTACTTACGTCAAACATAACCCCACCATGTTCTCTCTCGGATAAGGACTCATGAGAAGAGACAATCATGGTTACGCACATGGTTGGTGTATTTTATTTGAGTTTACTTCAAGTTTACTATGATCGGGTGTTAAGCAAAGTTTCCAAGTTTTCCACATAACCACGGTTAGGGCTTTCCGAAAGATTTAACCCTACAATGGTGCTCCAACTCGTCCATCACAAATTAACCACACGCAGCCGGAATAACCTCGACCATGAATCCTGTGATGTTCCTAAGCAATTCCACTTGAAAACCGCCACCTCGAGCTAGCCCAAAGTATCGGAATTCCACGCACAAGACATTTGAGAAAGGTTAACCAAATCTAGCAAGGCCGCCCGACGTGTCGACGATCCCGATAGGAGCAGCGTATCTCGTCCTTAGGACACGATGGATGAGCGATGGTTACCATGCCAATCACCGAGTTGCCTCGGGTAGCGTTAATAAGCTGCTATGGGTTGGACCAACACTCATGAGGAGCACTGGCCTGGGTTGTTGATTAAAGATCCTCGTGTTAATTAATCCATATGCAGGTTTATAAGTTATTAGGCAAATGTAGTACCAATGTTGGGCTTTGCCAGACAAGCTTTATCCTAAAAAAAATCAAGGGGGTCCCCATAACAACCCAGAGCATGTTAGGAGCGCTCAATATGGAACATAACACCGATTCACAAGTAACTAGGGGCGGGAAAAGTGGAACAAAACACCGAGAAAAAGGCCAAGCCTTCCACCTTTTACCAAGTATATATGTGCATTAAATTAAATAGCAATAATATTGTGATAACAAAAGAATGTCCATGTTGTCACATGGAAGCAATTGCACCTCCATCTAGGAATGCTATAAGAAGGGCTGAGCAAGTGGTAAATAGCCAAAAAAAAGATTTGCGGGGATTTGGATGGGGTTAGGGCCTTATCACGGCAATGTTGTGAGGCTTGACAAACTAGGGTAGGTAGCAAGACAGAGCGATAGAAAAACGAGACAACTAGCATGGCAATGATAGTAGTGGTATCCAGGTAAATGTGTCATCTTGCCTGAGATCCATCTTGGAAGAAGAACGAGTCCATGAAGAAGATGAGCCAACATAGTCGAATGAATCTCACACTCTCAACACTTTCGGAAGTCTATCAAGAAGAAGCAATCTGGAACAAACAATCAACACACGAGAACATGACGACATATGCATGACATGATGCGCAACCAAATATGATGCATGTTCGGTTTAATATGCAACGCATGGCATGGCATGGCAAGCACAACAAACCACTACTACATATTAAGTGAAGTTCAATATGCAACGAGTTGCATATTAACAAAACTCCGGTTTGAATTATTTAGTTCACTCCTATTTATGTACTCATCAACATTAAATGTTGTTAGACATGGCAAGAGATAAAGCATAAAAAACTACATCACCTGGGCACTTTAAATGAGGCCGAAAGCAACGAATAACAATTCCAGAACGACCTCATATGCATATTTTAAGTTTGGTCCAAATCTGAACTAACCATATTTTAGAGTTGTTAAACAGCAAAATAAATGTCACAATGAGATTCTACACATTTTTCTAGTCAAGTTACATATATAAAACATTTGCATCAGAGCTACGGTTTAACAGTTATTAAACAATTCATTTTGACATGGCATTAATGCAAAAATATTAGAAACAACAATTTAATCATTTTTATCACATGTGAGAGTTCGAAATTGTGAATCTACACAAAATTCTAAGCAGTTTTCATACATAAAGATTTTACATACGATGCACGGTTTGTGACATATTAAATGCATGAAGATTGGGGGGTTTTCTGAAATTCTGCAAATCCTGGAGTAATTAATAAATTTGCCATACTGAAAAAACCCGAATCAGGCCGAATCTAGGATCTATCCCAACAGTGCAAGAGCGTAGAATAGCTATCCTGTCCATAGGGTATCGAATAGAGAAGGTCAGGCCGATGCTCACCTTGGGCCAAACCTGGCCGATCGGTGAAGAGGCAGGGTAGAGCTTGGCCGGTGAGCTGGGCCGACCATGCTGGCGATGGACCGGCTTGAGGCCATGGCCCAGGGACATTGGCAAGGGCATCGGGTGGCCATCCTCCTGCGCGTTCCTGAGTTGGAGGCGAACGGCGGTGGTCAACCGCGCCGGTAGCAGCGTCGAGCGATGGCGAGGAGCGGTGCACCCGAGAATGGGTAGATTCGAGGACAGGGAGTCCGGGGCAGGGCAGATCTAGCCCGAGGGCGCCAGACAGATCAAATCAGTGGCAACGCCATGGCTCAGACCTGCGATGGAAGAATAGGTCGAGGTGAGAGGGAGAGGAAGGAGATAGAGAAGAGAAGGGGACGGCGTGGGGCTGGCCTGGGCGGCGCCGAGATCCAGCGTGCGGCACAGGGAGGCGATGGACGCCGGCCAGGGAGGCCAAGGAGCCGGGCAAGCACCGCTCAGTCATAGCCAGGGACGAGCGTACTGGCTCGGGTGCCTAGCGGGCGTGGGTCGGGCGATCGGGCCGCGGCGGCGACGCACCGGGGCCCGGGAGGGCTAGATCCGGGCCTCAGTGGCTGGTTGAGTTGGGGGACACGTGGCAGCATAGGAATGGCTGAAAACGGCGGCGCGGTGGCGCGGGCTGGCTAGCTCGATCTCGATCGAATGGCTCCAGGTGTGGGGGTAGGTGTTAGGTGGGCTGGTGGTTAGGGGAGGCTAGGGTAGGTGCTCAAATAGGTAGGGTGATTAGGGTTAGGATTTTTAATTTGATTCGAGCCGCTCGATCTCGATCGAACGGCTCCAGGTGTGGGGGTAGGTGTTAGGTGGGCTAGGTGGGTTGTGTAGAGTGCCTTGGGCTGAGATGAGAGGGAAGGTGGCAGCCCATGACAAGCGGTTTTAAACACCGAAAACATCTGACAAATAAACTGATGACGCACTGCTACGACTGACCGTTCGGGTATCAAACGACCTTTGATTGTGACGAAATTTTGCAGGAGGTCTACTAACAATATAGGTAGACCGCACGCCAACTTTCGACCCAATCCGAGAATATTTTATACACTCTTTTAAAACAACATTTTATTAGTGTCACGCACAGGTGCATGTGTGGTCGGTCCCAAAATGGTCAGCGACGAGAATGGAGAGAACCGGCAACTACGAATGGTGCAAGTTTTCAAAAACGAGTGAAGATGTAATGCAGAATATGTGAATGATGCGATGATGAATGCAACTACCAAACAAACCACGTGACGAGAATGGAAGAAAAAAGGGGAATCTTCTGGACCGTCAGTCCCGGGCTGTTACACCAACGAACCACGAGCATTTCACGTATCCAGCTCTTGCCGCTCTTCCGAAGCTTATCAAAAGTTCTTGTCCTCAGCCCCCGCAGCACTTCAACATTCATCCTTTTGACTTGCCCGTTGCTTCTAGGAAGGGCAACGGAGGCACGGGGACATTGCTTCCAAGTCTCTGGATATAGTGCATGAAGGCGGGACTTCTGAACTGGGTGCCGTTGTCCGCGACCGCCCTGTTAGGTACACCAAAGCGGCACACCAGTCTTTCATGAATTTGATAGTTGATTGGGAAGTCACCTTCCTCACTGGTTCTACCTCAGGCCACTTTTGAACTTGTCGATCACCACGAACAAGAACTCAAAGCCCCCGACGGTACGAGGGAAGGGGCCCAAGATGTTGAGCCCCCAGACCGAGAATGTCCAGGATAGAGGAATGGTGTGTAGAGCTTGTGCTAGTTGGAGGATGTTCTTGGTATGAAACTCACAATCTACAAACTTGGAAACCAACTTGGTGGCGTCTTGGAGGGAAGTGGCCAATAGAATCCTTGTCGGAAAGCTTTACCGGCAAGGGCTCTTGATCCTATGTGAGAGCCACAGATTCCTCCGTGAATCTCCGCCAATAGCTTCAGTCCGTCCTCCCAGTGGATGCACCTCAATTTCACACCGTTTGGTCGTATTTTGTACAAGGTGTCATCAACAAATGAGTACATACTTCACTTGCAGGCTACTTTTTTGGCTTCCTCTTGTTCTTCGGGGAGTTCTCTCTTCTGAAGGAATTGAACTATATGTTGTGCCCAGGTTGGAGCATGTGGCTCGACAACATGGACTAGAGGCGCCTCTTCATCCGCGGGAGTGCTTGCCTACAAAACCGCGAGGACCCGGGATCCTGCAGGAGGGACCTGCTCCCGATAGCATTTCTACCAGCGGCTTTTGGGAGCTCTGTCAGGAAATGCTTGCTGGAGTTAAACTTCCTTCACTTTCTGGACATTGCTAACAGATACCGATGGTTGTATGAGGCAGAGAACAAAAGTCCCTGGCTCCATAGGAAGCTTCTGCATAGCACACTTTGACAGATGGTCAGCAACACTGTTTTCTGTTCCTGCTACATGCTCTAGTAATCCTTATTAACCTATTTTACCACAAGATGAGAGTCTCCTTGGACGACCAGTCTCTTGATCCCCAACTCTACCAAGATCCTAAGCCCAGCAAGAAGCCCTCGGTGGTATTGTTGGTAGCTTCCTCCCGGGTATAGTGCATTTGAAAAACATACTTGAGGTGCTCTCCGGTAGGGGGAATGAGGAGCACACTGGCTCACGCACCCTAGAGTGAAAAAGCACCATCAAAGTACATAACCCAATCTTTAGATGCTTCTTTGCCCAGGAGGATTGTCTTTGGAATTTCTTCATCTGGCATGGGTGTCCATTCGGTGGTAAATTCTGCGAAGGCTCTCCTCTGAATGGTGGAAGTTCTCTCATACTTTAATCCTAAACTTGACAACTCCAGCACCCACTCAATTATTCTGCCAGGAGCCCCGGGGTTCCTCAGTATGTGTTACAACGAGAAACGGGTAACAACCGTGATCTCATGGGCTTGGAAGTAGTGGCACAACTTCCTCGAGGCCATGATGAGGCCGAAGATCAGATTTTGTACTCCAGAGTACGTCGATCTAGCCGCCTATAATAAGGAACTTACAAATTACACGGGTCGCTGCAGCATCTTCTTCTTCACCACCTCTCGCGGGTTTTTCCTTTTTCCTATGGGGTTTTGCCGCGACGGCATCCTCTGCCGCCATGACCCTTCCCAGCAGCACCGTATTGAACTTTCTCTTTGTCGCACCTCTCATATTTGGCCCTCTATTTCTCAACAAGTTGCTCTACTTGCCGTCATTCTTGGAGATCATGGCCTTTGTTGCGGTGAATTTTGCAGTATGGCCCGTCTGACTTCCCGGTCTTCTCAATGGCAGCAGCCTCCTGGAAA
Organism: Hordeum marinum; assembly: GCA_022496015.1. Classification (NCBI taxonomy): domain Eukaryota; kingdom Viridiplantae; phylum Streptophyta; class Magnoliopsida; order Poales; family Poaceae; genus Hordeum; species Hordeum marinum. The sequence goes on from CM039678.1 coordinate 279,794,542, forward strand.
TCAACGCACATGGTAGCTCCCTTGCCGGGATTTTTGAATTTAGCCTTCTTGGCGGCACTGAGGTCTCCGGCTTTCCTTTGCGCTTCTTGTTGTGCTTCCTATTTCTTCCTTCGGGTCAGGGTTGTTGTCGTCATCATCAGAGTCGACTTCGACACTTGCCTCCTTTTCGGGGAGTCACCCTTATTCTTCAGCTCGAGAACATTTGTCCGCCAAGGTGTAGAGATCATTGACAGTCTTGGGGATCTTGACATTTTTTCTTGGCTCGCATCCTCCTGTTGCGCACATTCGAATGGAACGCAGCGATGATAGCTGTGGGATGAATTTCTGGGATGTTGCGATATACTCCAATGAATCTTTGGATGTACTTCCTCAAAGTTTCTTCCTCCGTCTGCGGGTGGACTTGGAGATCACTGGGCTGGCCTGGCTCCTGGTGGCCACCTGTGAAGGTGCGAACGAACTCTTGCACAGATCAGCCCATGATGAAATGGAACTCTCTGGCAGGTGCATCAGCCACGATCTCACATTTGGCTTAAATGCCAAAGGGAAATAGTTGGCGAGCACCTTCTCATCTCTTCCTCAAGCGGCTTAGACAACTATTGTGTATATGCCCAGGCTTGAAATCTCGGGTTGACAGCCAGTGGACCCATCTAGCTCGCTAGTGAAGGCAGGGCAGCCTGTACCCACCAACACTAGGCACGGGGTTGCCGATGTCTGGACCGTTAAGCTTGTTTGATTGACGGTGAGCTTCCCGGTGTCGCTCGATGGCGCTACTTGTGTCTTCTTTACGACGGTCTTCAAGGACATGCTGTTGATCCCGGCGCTCGCCGGGCCGGTCAAGACTATGGATGCCCCGTCGTGCTCGTCGGCATGTGAATCTTGTTCCGGCTATCTCTGGGCCTGTTGTCGCGGAGGGGATTGCACCATTGGTGTGGCCCCTTCGATGTGCTCGTCGGCCCGGGCTGCCGCTATTGTTCGTGTATGCCGTGATGGCTCTGCATGCCGGGTCTTGATAGCTTCGACAAAGGAAATCAAGCTCTGAATTGTAGCTCTCCATTCATCCATCTTATTGGTCGTCGGCGTAAAGTTGAGCAGCATCTAGACTCGCTCCATGGCTACCTCGGTTGTGTCTGGCATAGCAAAGAGGCGGACCGTTACGTCGCTAGGCCCTTGCCGGGACCACCGCTCACCGGGGACGTCTAATGTGCAGCAGACTGAGCCTATGGATTTGCGGCCTCGCTCGGCGCTCCACCATGTTCTACGCGGGGCGCATGTCCAACAGCCCCGCCGGCGGCGGGTGCAACTGTAGTGTCACGGCTTGCACCAGACCTGCTGCCCCATGACGATCGCGGTCATCCGAGCGGTGGGGAGGCGAAGGATGACCGTTCCCCTCGCCCATAGCATCAAGGCTCGGCATGCCAAGTTGCTATTTCAGTTTCTCCTCTTTGGCGCCTCCTCCCCCACCTCCAGCCGTGCGGTACTGGAGGGGGGTGCCACCTGCGCTGGCCGTGTCGCCCACGATGCCCACCTCACTTGCGACCGCCACGGTGTCGATTGCGCCCGCGGCCGTGTGCGAGGAGCCTTTGAAGTGGAGGGATGTGTGACAGCACCAGATTTCTTCATGGGAGCCATTATTGGAGAAGACAACAAAGAAGATCGATGCACCAATCACAATCTCGGGGTTGTACATGCACAATGCACCCTACCTTGCGTGCCAAAGATGTCGGGGCTGGATGCACACGATCACCTATGGTGCCATCGGCCCTTTGTGGTTTGGTGGGGGCATGGACGCTGGCACAAAGAGCAGAGACAACGAGATGACGTGACGATTTACCCAGGTTAGGGCCGCTATGAACCGTAAAACCCTACTCCTTCTTTATGGGTGGATCGATCAAGGGAACATGAAGAACGTGCAGCGCTCCAGAACGGCAAGGGTTGTCGTCGGGGAAGCTACTATGTGAGTACAAGTACCCAAAAGTCCGGAACCTCGGATTTTTTCCTTGGGCCTCCTTTTATAGTACAAGGGGCAACCATAGTAGAACAACAGACATTGTCTGATGATTAGATCGCTTGCAGAGCTTATCATACCTAACTCTAGCATTAGAGACAAAATACCGTCATTGCTAGTCTAGGTGGGGTGCAGGGGCGCATCCCCGGCAAGCTTATACCACCACTCTAGCTAACCATTGCACATCAGGTCAACACATCTAAGGACGAGTGTTAAGGAGGAACATTTTGTCTTCCAGCATGTAGCCACGTCCTTAGAAAGAGCCTCTTAGTTACCTGGTGGCTCGACACTCCATTGACAAGTGATTAGCCTTGCAATTAGGTGGAGCAGTGATAGATGGCTCGCGCCTGCCGGGGGATGGCTTGCCGGGTCTTCAAGAGGGGCCGCATGTTCTGCTCCTCGGCAAGCGCAGGGGCTGCCACGTAAAGCTTGTTGTAGATCGTCATGATCATTATCGGGTTTGCTTGGTGTTTGAAGGTTTTTTGTTGTTGTCTCCTGTGCACAAGTTAGGGGCACTGGGTACCCCTATCCTAGTGCATCGACACTCCGAGATAGGAAGGCGTGCCCAACGCCTCGCTCAGGGCAGTCTCGAAGACTTCCACCTGGAGATCTTCTGACCTGACTGGTGTGACGAGGGAGGTTCTCGGGCACCACATGGAGGTGTGCTTCGAAGTGCGCCCCCACAAGAAAGGAGTATGGTGCGAGGCGCCAGGGGCAGGGGAGTTAATCACCAACGCGATCGAGGAGCTTCAGTAGGCACAGGCCATGCATGGTTAGCATCGCCCCGCACCACCAGGTGCAGCTACTGCCCCAGACATCGGCGGCCGGTTGTGTGTCTGTGTCGACACCCCGGGCCTCAACAGGGCCGCATCGGAGGGCCTCTTCTGGGCATCGTGTGTCGGACACCGTGGGGGCTACCCCTACAACTACGTATGTGTCACACCTTGTGTTTTGTCACCAGACTAAGTTAACATGGCTCAAAAATTAGGACTAATTAAAACTTTTTATCTACTTGTTATGTTTGACTTGATTGCTGATTGTTGATTGTTTGATTGCTTGCTTGTGCTCTATATACATAAAACTTCCTCCCACCCTCAAGAACTTTTTTCCTTGATCAAAACTCTTGTCCAATGATCATACCATGTGTATTGGACCTAAAACTATATTTATCAAATATTCTTTGGGACAAAAAGCATTTATTCAATTTAGGTTTTCAAAACCCCCTGAATTGAGGTTTGTACTACAAGTCCTCAAATTAGGTGGATTGTTTTGCCCCAAGGATTTATTTGGAACCTACAATATATATAACTCCCCAAAACCACAAAATAATATTTTTAAACATTCTTTATTATTTTATTTACAGGCTTTTTCTTAAGGCCAGAAATGGTCTTTTATAGTGAAAAAATATTTTTATACTTTCTAAATATTTCAGAAAATTTACGATAAATCGGTGGACACATATTGTCCATATATAAGAGAGTAAACACATGGTCATCTTCAAAATATTGTACGAAACCATTCAAAACCATTTCTTCCTATTTCAATAATTTAAAATATGTCTATAAGAAATATTCTCAAATAAATCCAAGAAAATTCTAGCATGTCACATATGACATATGTGATCATCTTGCCAAGTTTGATATCAATCCCAATTGATTTTGTTCACCAAATTATCCTAAAACCCTCTCTGTCCAGATCCCAATTTCAGCAACTCTACATTGTCAACTATCTCCTTTGATCTCACAATTAGTGGACATGTCCTCGTACTCCAATAATGCATCCACACCAAGTGGTGCATCAAGGAGAATGGATTTTCATAGCTAGATCTAAGCAAATCCATTTCTGCCCATTTCTAGGTTTTAAAACATTTGTATTGACAACTTTTCTCAAGTAAGTTAAGAATTTGTTATCACTCCTATTTTTACCCAACATTTGATCCTGTTAAAACCCACAGCAAGTGGCGGACTTTTTGCTTGCCCAAAACAACATCAAAAACATTTAGTTGATTTGCTAAATCTCTATTTTGAACCCTTCTACCATTCTCCTTGCTCTCAAACTTTTACCAAACTCACTCACATACCTCTTTTACCTCCAGTAAGGAAGCCATGGCCCCAGTTCAATCATTGAGGGGTAAAACCCCTCAATTTTACCGTTTGAACAACCATCGCATGCCCATTCTTCCCCTCTCCCATTATTATATGCATGCAAATGCCCCCATGTTTTACTACAAGACCCCTGGCATGTTAATGCATATTTACAAATCCAAATATGCCATGCTCATGAGGAAAATATGAGCAGCTCCTCAAAAACTAGTTTTTGGCAGAAATTGTAGCCTTGAACTACAAGTACCTTGTACATTGATCTCCCTGAGCTAAGATTTGGTGTGAGCCTTCTGCTTCCATGCCTAAAACCACTAGAGAACCTTGTAACCCTTATGCTCCATAGTAAAAAACACCTTGGATGAGCCCCAAGTTTGCAGCTGCAAACTTGCCAGCAGTAAAAACCCAGCTCAACCAGCCCTAGTTCCTTAAAAACTTCACCCGTCTACTTTTCCATATGTGCCTAGGATTCTAGACATCTTTGGCCAACCAACCTGGCGTAATGGACATCCCTTAGCATGGTGACCACGGCATTGGCCTGCAGAAACGGTGCCCTACCATTGACCATTGTCTTGTAGCTCGTGTCCGTCCTCGACAAAGCATCCACGCGCGTTGGGGAATCCCTTCTTGCCTCCCACGCCCCTCCCCGGCGGTCGCAAGGCTCCAAACCCCTCTGGCACGCGTGCTCCCCATGCCCAAATTGCATCTGAGGCTGTCCCGAGCCCCCCTAGCCGCCCCTCTACTTATACCTCTCCCAAGCACCCCTCCCAGTCACTTTTGCTCTCTCTCTATCTTGCAAACCTCACAGGTCATCCTATGGCTCCTCCCGAGCTCTTCGTCGACCCTCCTTCCCCATGGACACGAGCACATCCGTGCCTCCTTTGTCTCCCGACCCTCGCAAGAGACCCTGAGCCGATCCAAGACCACTTGAGGTCTCCCTCCTTCCCCCGAGCTCTCCCTCGCCGCCATTGTGGCTCCCCTACCCATTGACACCGACGGCTACATCCGCCGTGGATGATGCCCTCCGCGACCCGGCCTTCCCCGCCATGCGTGGCTAGTACCGACTGGTGTGCCCAGACCTGCTGAACCCGGCGGTGGCTCGGGCGCCCGAAACGATGGCCGGTAGCACTGGCGGATGCCGGTGAAGCTCACTCGGCGGGAGGAAGAAGAAGCCCCGTCATCCCACGGGCCCCGCCTATCGGTCGGCCAGTGAGGCCGACGGGTGGACCCCTGCCCTATTAAGTGGAGGCAGGGATGGCGGGAAGCCGCCTTCTCCATGGGCAAGCAGATTCCCCAGAATGCGCTTTCGGTATCACCACCTCTAGGCCAGCCAAGCCACTGGGCCGGCCTAGTTAGCTATCTAGTGCCTTGTGCGCCCTTTAGCCTAGCCGGTAAATAGCCTTTTATCTTTTTCTTTCTACAAAGAGATGAAATAATCCATAGAATAATAATTTCAACTCCAAATCAATTGATTCAAATTCCTATAGATTCCTAAATTTATTGCCTAACCAAATGTATGCATTGCATAGTTTTCTAGAAAACTTTTCTGCTAAGCTCAAATTCAAATTTAAATTTGAACCGTGCGGAAACCCACATTGCAAAATTCCTAGAGAGTCCAAATCAACTCCAAAGGGAATGATTGAAATTTCTAGGTGCTCTAAATATCATGCCTTATTTATCAGGCCATGGTTAACATTTTTACCATGCATTGATCCTGTTAGATCAAATAAATAGTCCCATTTTTCATTATTGCCATGTTAGGAAATTCATTGGAAATTCATCTCAAATCCAAATCAAGTGAAATCACTTCCAAAATGTTTCTAAATTTGTGCCCTATTTGTTGGGTGCATCCACTCATTTTTACAAAAATATTTTCTATGGACATCTTATAGGATCATCATTTCCACCATTCAAAACTCCCCCTTGACCCACATCCACCAAGACCTCCTTGGTTACTTTTCTCATGACCAGAGGTGTCCTAGAAAACTAAAACTCCTATTTATATAGCACTTTAATTTCTCTGCTTGTTGTGTTGCTTATTGCGGTTGCTTCCGGCGGTAGCAGATGAAGTAGATGGAGTGCTCAGAGTGGAAGAGAAGCGTGTGAAGACCTCGAAGGCTTTGCTGAGCCAGGCAAGTAGCCCTTTGAACATGACTAAGAACCGGTTTTACTTGCATGGCATAAATCACTTATTTCTGTGAGGTTGATCATGTTAGTGAGGTAACCCCCTCCTTCGGTGGGATGCCTCCAATACTTTACCATTGATACTTGGATCATGCATGACCCTACCATCCTTATGAGGGTTGTGTCGGTGGGAATAGATTGGATGCTAGTAGATGGTACGCAAGTGGGTCCAGGAATATGCATCATGATGGAAACAAAGAAATGATTTCAAAGACTATTTGAAAACCCCGTTGGGTGCCACTAATGCCCGAGGGAGATGATGATTGAGTTGGGTAACCACTTGAGATAGAAGTGGTGTACCAGAGAAAGTGAGTATGTGTGTGTGTTTTTGAAAATGGATTAGATTTAAGGTCTGCTCACCATCCCTACCTTACATGCACAATCATGGTACCCCTTATGGGACGGGGCTTTGTTGAATACCTTGGTGGGTACTCATATTGAGCCCACATTACTAGTGGCGAGAGTGACATGGTCACTCTCGATACGGGGTCATGCCTAGTAGGGCGACCATGCGCTGTCTTTACAGGTACTGGGCACACCGTTGCGTGCCCTCATGGATGATATGTGTCATGTATATCATGAGGGATGGCACCAACGAGTGGAATCTTTGTTTAGTATCGCTAGGAGAAAGGCATTGTTCGGGTGCTTACCTCGGGTATGAAATATACCGTGAGTCGTGGATGCCATAGAAGTTCCCTAAGTCTTGTGGGTAAAGTGTGCAACCTGTGCAGATTCTGAAACTATTCGAACAGCCGTGTCCACGGTCATGGAAAGTTGGAGGTCCTTCTTAAACTACGTCCAGATGTTTCCTGAAAACTTCGTGTGATCATGTGACAATATGGTACTTAAGACAAGTCAGATTTCTTCATGACATGATTGAACATGAGATGTTCAACCCCCCGCTTATGATGATATCAGTAACTTCTTCACTCAATGTCTATCAACTGTTGATGCTTGCTTACATAGATATTTGATCATGTCATTTCACTCAAAAATAGCTTTTTGCAAAACTTACCTACTTAGTGCTATATCATGCATTGTTGTACCTTGTTCCATACACGGGTTGCTTGCGAGTACATTCAAAGTACTCATTGGCCTGCCACTGATTATTTAATTGGCTAGGCATGGAAGAGTAGGAGTATGGTGAAGAATTCATTGGTGACAAACATGCAATCTAGGATGCTTCCCAGTCAGAATGCATGTAGGTTTAAGGCAGTTGACATGGGTCCATGCTTTCAATAAAGATTTTCGCTGCATGTTATGATTAAGTATTTGGCCCTTGCGGCCCTATCTGTGTAAGACTTGGCCAATATGGCCCCTATTTGTGTGAGACGATATGTAAGGATGTAAGACTCTTGTATTCCAGTTTCTATGTGTTCAGTGAGCATTGATCTCTAGAATCACTGTGCACGTACATTCGGTGATCACGACTTATGAGTTGGGGTCCCCACAGAGCTGCTATCAGAGCCATCCTGACTGTAGGAATCCCTTAATTTAAATGGACGTTAGTTTGGACAAAACCATTTTTCTAGTGACTTCAAAATCACTTACAAAACCTCTTTATTTCTCACCTCTCCTATATTTTCAAAGGAAGCAAAGGTTGTTGCCTTAACATTTCCACTGTCTTCCTCTTAACTCTCCTCGTCTATTTTTCAAAACTTTGCAAATGGACGCTACTAAACTTGTGCCCCTGACCACTAGATTCCTTGTAATTCTCGTGGGTAACCTGGAAGGGAGCTACCTTGCTAGAAATTCACACAAGTTTGACGGTACCACGACAAGATGATACCAACAGAGGATACCTTTTCAAGGAATGAGGACATTAAGACTCAGAAGATGGTGACACCCTCGAGACAGCCCCAGGATGTTGCAACATTGGCCTGCGATGACCAGAGCATAAGATATGCAAGATCATTTTATGCATCGCTAATAGAGCAATCCTGTCATTACCAATGATGTGTCGGAAGCCACCGGTGGATGAGGACCTCGCCATTTGGTCCGCCTTACTATAGTGAACAGGAAAATGGTCCTCATCATCCCTCACTCTTGGTGCCGATGGTGTCGTCAACGTGACTAGCAGGACACAAATCTATCATGCCTTGTTAATGACATTGCATAAAGGATTTCCTACCTAGAACCATCGACGTTTCAGAAGGCAAGAAGGCATTATCACGATTACAAAGACAACAGAAGATCCGTCGATGACCATCTTGGGGAACCACCTTCTTCGTCAACTCACCAAACCTGAAGTCGTCAAGGACTCTTCAGGCGCAACTAGGATGGTTTCGACGAACAACAAAACAGAGACATAGCGACACTTGAGGAAGACCCAGAAGACTAACCGGACTCCTCTCCAAGACGTGAAGCAAGCACGGCTACTAAGTCTAAGAACCCCTAGGGTAGGATGAGTCGTGTATCCCGCATGCGAAGTCGAATCCGTATGATGGTTGTGATGGAACCATGATTTTGTGTTGCTTGTTTTTGCTTCTTTATGATTTGGTGTAAGTCGCACTTTTAGCCAGGCAACAAGAATGCGAGTAATTACCCACCTTATCTTAATAATTGTGTTTTGCCTTTCGGCACTTGTTTGATTTCACTTCCACTATACCACCCCCCTAGGCACTCTCCTCTATGGTACTTTCCCTCTTCCCCCTCTCGTCAACTGAAGACCGGCAAGACAAGATGCACCAAGGATCCACCTCGACGAAGAGCTAGCATTGAAGACTATGAGTACAACGTACTCAATCAAACGCAACCCCGTAGAGCTATACTTTTCCCTCAAAATTGGAAACCCCTCCCTAGCCTAACCTAGAACTCACAAGCTCTCACCGCTCAAACCTCTGATCATGTGTTTAATACACGGATTTGCTAGATCACTTAATGAGCATCAATAACCCCAGGTGACCACTGGGTTCATTATGGGACTAGGGATCATAGTGAAAAGACACATTACATCCCTAAGCTAGCACTTGAACTAATGATGCCATAGCAAAGACTGTTCTGAGGATACATAACTAGTAAGCTAATGATTTGACGAGGTTGTAATAGATATCTTGAGGTAGTAGTTGGGACCCCCTTTGATGGATTACGAGACTCTCTGTTCGTAGACGAGCTTGGTGTACCAAGATTGATAGAATAACATAGCTTACTTGTCCCTTGAGAAAATTAGATTAGTAGGACGAATATCATCACAAGCTGAAATTCCTGGTAGATTAATGACTTGACTTTGGCAAGTAATGTTGATATTGGATTGATGGAGATATGATAGTGACTAGAGTAACTAGTATGGAATTCTTACTAGATGTAAACCTTGGATTTAAATAGCTGATTATAGTAGGTGCTCAAGATCTATTAAACCACATGGTCTGAAGTAAGATTGATTTAGTCCAATGATCTTGATCGTGATACCATGTATCTCGGTGGATGATAAGTAGACGGAATCAGATGATGTTTTGGATAATTTAGGGATCCATATGACCTCGACCTTGGATTTTAGTTGGTCATGAGATTGGGAGTTCGTGGATATACTATGATGAGGGAGTTCCTTCCGGAATTTGGGGATTCAGGAAATCTAGAGATATATGGGATGACATTGGTATTGGATTTGTAGCAATAATAGGTCATGTAATAGTGGATGATATTCATGGATCAATTAATTGGATTCGTAGGAAGGAAACAAGGTCATGGATTCATATATTACATGTTTCCTTAGCATAGAGATGCAACACCTTAGACCTTGGATATATTAGCTGAATACTTGGATTTGTAGTATCACAATCAAGCATAGAGGCTTGAATGCTTCCCGAGGATTTTTACAGAGGGATATATTTGAGATACCAATAGAATAACATATTAGATTTTGATTTAGTCCTTCCCTCAAAACCACGGAGGTGTGAGTAGCACGTGTAATTTTGGAGTTGAATTACATGAGATGATACCTTTGATGATGTGGGATGTTTTTGTTTGGAGTAAATAGTAGGACTATTGGCATCTACATAAATGTGCTCAAGGATGAGATGTGAGATGTTCACTCACATCCTAAGATTCTTGAAACCCCGAAGCTTACCGAGTCGTAACATGGTCGGATTATGACCATAGGTCTAGGCTCCCAGTCATTAGAGTATGGCCAATACTCAATCTCAACCACCACCAAACTTGTTCATAAGGAAGGTGGACACGAAGAACTAGATTACTATGGATTGCGAACCCATGAACCAGTGACCATCCGGAAGCAATACGGCTCCTCTCACATAACCCATGAGCAATGTGTTTATGTGATACTTGGAGGAATTGGTTGTTGTCCTCCAGGATGACATACTTATTTACCCAGTGAGAGAAGGGAACACCTTAGTCCTGTTTGGACCAGCCCCAGGAACACCAATTACCACTCCTCTCAAGTATAAGGTTGCCACTTGAAAAAGTTGGACTCCTCGAAGCACCCTCCCTTCAGCAAAAGACATTCCTGCTCAAGCAAGTTGAAGATCCACTACGGTGAAGAAACCACGACAAAGAAGAAGAAGCAAGAGAAGTCAACCACCACTCCTCAACTGACTACGTCAAGTAGGCTATATCAAGAAGCACCGACACTTGAGCATGATGAAGCCCTTGGACATCAAGAGGATTATAGATCCTCTTGCTTTAAAAGGTCATCTATCAGTACCTGACTATGATGGAACCGTTAAGTTGGTAGCACCCTCAGTCCACCACCTTGATGGTGTGCGATAAGCATGATGTCGCTACTCCCTTCAGTTGTCATGGACAGAGTGGGATGACTGTCATGACTTCATTATTAGCCCTCTTTGGTACAATCAACTACGTGGATCCTGACTAGATCATGGCGAAAAACCCATCAAAGGAACTTCACCCCCCTCACTAGCCAAGCCTCAGACCATGGGGATTGGATGGCTGATCCATACTTTTGGATAGACATCTTACTTTAGTTCCCCGCTAGGACCTTCTCAAGGGAAGGGATCCATTTATCCACCCGAACTATAAGCTTAGTCCTAGAAACGAGACTCATCCCAAACCTTTGCCACACTAGCTACGAACAGACAACTAGACAAAACTCTCGAAGGCCCGCTAGAAACGCGCATCCGCGACGATGAGGCAAAACTGCCAAAGAAGAATGAATAACCTACCTGGGCAACTTAGCCAAGTGGAAGGTCTCGATGAGAAGCCTACAATGACGCGATTCAACACTCTCAAGGATGAAGAACACCTGCGACTGAAGATCTCCAGCTTTAAGGAAGATAAGGACTTCCTCGTCAATGAGAAGATACACCAAGGCTCGACCCTTCTATTCTTACATGAGACATCTACATGTCACTAACCAACGTGGGCGACCCTAGGACTAGCACACAAAGACACTACTTGGCCACATATTCCGACTTTGGAGCACACACACAAGGCAGGCCCTTGCAAGAACATCGTTTACCAAACCCTTGACCTTTAGGCAAGCCTAGCATACTGCAAGAACCCCATTACCCCCTAGACAAAGTCAATGATGCACTCGACGCTATATCAACAAGCACTTCAAGATCAATCACATCGAAGAAGAAGCCACGGGGGAACATGAAGACTACCTCACCTCTGAGTTTACGCCTCTTTCCCACACATAGCATAGGAATCTCGAAGACGATATTCTTGTAAGGGCGGTAGGTCTATCACACCCTGTGTTTTGCCTCATGACTATGTTAACATGGCTCAGGAATTAGGATCAATTAAAACTTTCTGTGTGCATGTGATGTTTGACTTTATTGCTGATTGTTGATTGTTTGATTGCTTGCTTGTGCTCTATATTCATAAAACTTCTTCCTACCCTCAAGAACTCTTTTACTTCATCCAAACTCTTGTCCAATGATCATACCATGTGTATTGGACCTAAAATTATTTTTCAAATATTATTTGGGCCAAAAAGCATTTATTCAATTTAGGTTTTCAAACCCACCTGAATTGAGGTTTGTACTACAAGTCCTCAAATTAGGTGGATTGTTTTGCCCCAAAGGATTTATTTGGAACCTACAATATATATTACTCCCCAAAACCACAAAATAATATTTTTAAAGATTGTTTATTATTTTATTTAAAGGCTTTTTCTTAAGGCCAGAAATGGTCTTTTATAGTGAAAAATTATTTTTATGCTTTCTCAATATTTGAGAAAATTTAGGATAAATCGGTGGACACATATTGTCCATATATAAGAGAGTAAACACGAGGTCATCTTCAAAATATTGTAGGAAACCCTTGAAAACCATTTCTTCCTATTTGATGAATTTAAAATATGTCTAGAAGAAATATTCTCAAATAAATCCAAGAAAATTCTAGCATGTCACATATGACATATGTGATCATCTTGCCAAGTTTGATATCAATACCAATTGATTTCGTTCACAAAATTATCCTAAAATCCTCTTTGTCCATATCCAAATTTGAACAACTCTACATTGCCAACTGTCTCCTATTGATGTCAAAATTTGTGGACATGTCCTAATACTCCAATAATACATACACACCAAGTGGCGCACCAAGGAAAATGGATTTTCATAGCTAGATCTAAGCAAATCCATTTCTGCCCATTTGTAGGTTTTAGAACATTTGTATTGACAAATTTTTTCAAGTAAGCTCAAAACTTGTTATCACTCCTATTTTTACCCATCATTTGATCCTGTTAAAACCCACAACCACTGGAGGCCTTTTTTCTTGCCCAAAACAGCATCAAACACGTTCAGCTGATTTGGTAAAACCTTTATTTTGACCCCTTCTACCATTCTCCTTTCTCTCAAAGTTTTACCACAGTCACTCACTACATCATTTACCTCCAGTAAGGAAGCCATGGCCTCAGCTCAATTATTGGTGGGTAAACCCCCTCAATTTTACTGTTTGAATAGACTTGGCATGCCCTTTCTTCCTCTCTCCCATTATTATATGCATTCGACTGCCCCCAAGTTTTACTACAACACCTCTAGCATGTTAATGCACATTTACAAATCTAAATATGGCATGCTCCTGTGGAAAATATGAGCAGCTCCTCAAAAACTAGTTCTTGGCAGAAATTGTAGCCTTGAACTACAAGTACCTTATACATGGATATCCCTGAGCTTAGATTTTGTGTGAGCCTTCTCCTTCCATTCCTAAAACCACCAGACAACCTTTTAACCCTTATGCTCCACAGTAAAAACACCTTGGATTAGCCCCTAGTTTGCTACTGCAAACTTGCCAGTAGTAAAAACCCAGCTCAACCAGCCACATTTCCTTTCAAACTTCACCCGTGTAATTTTCCATGTGGCCCTAGGATTCTAGACATCTTTGGCCAAACAACCTGGCGTAATGGATATCCCTTGGCACGGTGACCACAACATTGGCCCGCAAAAATGGTGCAATGCCATTGACCATTGTCTTTTAGCTCGCGTTCGTCCTCGACAAAGCATCCACTCGCACCGGAGAATCCCTCCTTGCCTACCCCGCCCCTCCTCAATGCTCGCAAAGCTCCAAAGCACCAATGGCTCGCGTGCTTGCCGTGCCCAAAGCACATCTGAGGCGCTCTAGAGCCCCCTTATCGCCACTCTACTTCTACCTCTCCCGAGCACCCCTCCTAGCCACTTTTGCTCTCTCTCTCTCTATCCTACGGACCTCCCAGGCCATCCTCTGGCTCCTCGTGAGCTCTTTGTCCACCTCAATGACCGGCGTGGTCGCAACCATGGCCACGAGCACGCCCGTGCCTCCTCTATCACCCGACCCCCGCAAGAGACCCTAAGCCGACCCTAGAACCCTTGAGGTCTCCCTCCTTCCCCCAGCTTTCCCTCACTTCCGCTGTAGCTCCCTTGCCCATTGACGCTGAAGGCTGCCTTCATCATGGATGACGCCCTCCTCGACCCGGCCTTCCCCACCCTGCGTGGCTAGTATCGGCTGGTGCGCCCCAACCAGCTGAACCCGGCGGTGGCTCAGGCGGCCGGAACGGTGTCAGGTAGCACCGGTGGATGCCGGCAAAGCACCCTCAGTTCCCGTCAGCGGGAGGAAGAAGAAACCCTGTCAACCAAAGGCCTCGCCTGTCGGCCGGCCAATAAGGCCGACGGATGGACCCCGCCCTGTTAAGTGGAGGCAAGGATGGCGGGAAACCCCCTTCACTATGGGGAAGTGGATTCCCTGGAATGCGCTTTCAACATCACCACCTCTAGCCCGGCGAAGCCACTGGGCCGGCCCAAGTAGCTATCCAACGCCCTATGCGCCCTTTAGCCTAGCTGGTAAATAGCCTTTTATCTATTTCTTTTTACAGAGAGATGACATAATCCATAGAATAATCATTTTAACTCCAAATTTATTTATTCAAATTCCTACAAATTCCTAAAATTATTGCCAAACAAAATATGTGCATTGCACAGTTGTCAAGAAAAAAATTCTGCTATGTTCAGATTCAAATTTCAACTTGGACCATGTGGAAACCCACATTGCAAAATTCCTAGAGAGTCCAAATCAACTCCAAATGGAGTGGTTCAAATTTCTAGGTGCTCTAAATATCATGACTTATTTTTCAGGTGATGGTTAACATTTTTATCATGCATTGATTCTACTGGATCAAATAAATAGCCCCATTTTTTATTATTGCCATCTTAGGAAATTCATGGGAAATTCGTCTCAAATCAAAATCCAGTGGAACCACTTCCCAAATGTTTCTAAATTTGTATCCTATTTTTTAGGTGCATCCACTCATTTTTACAAAAATATTTTCTGTGGACATCTTATAGGATCATCATTTCCTTCATTTCCACCATTCAAAACTCCCCCTTGACCCACATCCACCAAAACATCCTTGGTTGTTTTTCTCATGACTAGAGGTGTCCTAGAAAAATAAAACTCCTATTTATATAGCACTTTTATTTCTCTGCTTGTTGTGTTGCTTATTGTGGTTGTTTCCGGCGATAGCTGACGAAGTAGATGGAGTGCTCGGAGTGGACGACAAGCGTGTGAAGACCTCGAAGACTTTGCTAAGCAACGCAAGCAGCCCTTTGACCATGACTAAGAACCTATTTTTATTTGTATGGTATATAGCTCTTATTTCGGTGACGTTGATCAAATTGGTGAGCTACCCCCTCCTTCGGTGGGCTCCCTCTAATAATTTTCCATTGATACTTGCATCATGGATGACCCTACCATCCTTATGAGGGTTGTGTGGGTGGGAGTAGATAGGATGCTAGTAGATGCTACACAAGTGGGGTCGGGAGTATGCATGGGGATGGAAACAAAGAAATAATTTCAAAGAATTTTTTAAAACCCTGTCGGATGCCACTAATGCCCAAGGGAGATGATGTTTGATTTGGGTAACCACTTTAGAAAGAACTGGTGTACCGGAGCAAGTGAGTGTGTTTGTGTGTTTTTGAAAACAAATTAGATTTAAGGTCTGCTGACCGTCCGAACCTTACTTGCACAACCATGATACCCCTTATGGGACGGGGCTTTGTTGACTACCTTGGTGGGTACTAGCATAGAGCCCACATTACTAGTGGTTGGAGTGACATGGTCACTCTTGATAGAGGGTCGTGGCTAGTAGGGCGACCATGCGCTGTCTTTACAGGCACGGGGCACAACGTTGCGTGCCCTCATGGATGATACGTGTGATGTATATAATGAGGGATGGAACCAACCAGTGGACTCTTTGTTTAGTATCGCTAGGGGAAGGCATTGTTCGGGTGCTTACCTCGGGTATGAAATATACTGCGAGTCATGGATGACACGGAAGTTCCCAAAGTCTTGTGGGTAAAGTGTGCAACCTCTGCAGATTGTAAATCTATTAGAATAGCCGTATCGACGGTCATGGAAAAGTGGAGGTCCTTCTTAAACTATGTCCAGATGTTCCCTCAAAACTTGGTGTGAGCATGTGACAAGATGGTACTTGAGACAAATCAGAAGTGTTCATGACATGATTTAACATGAGATGTTCAACCCCCGCTTATGATGATATGAGTAACTTGTTCACTCGAATGTCTATGAACTATTGATGCATGCATACACGGATATTTGATCATGTCATTGCACTCAAAATTTGCTTTGTGTAAAACTTACCTACTTAGTGCTATATCATGCATTGTCGTACCTTGTTCCATACATGGGTTGCTTGCGAGTACATTCAAAGTACTCATTGGCTTGGAACTGGTTATGTAATTGGCCAGGCATGGAAGAGCAAGAGTATGGTGAATAGTTCGTTGGTGACGAACATTCGATGTAGGATGCTTCCCAGTCAGAATGCATGTAGGTTTAAGGCGGATGGCATGGATTCACACTTTCGATCAAGATTTCCGCTGCTTGGACTATCCGGCCCCTATTTGGCCCTAGCGGCCCTATCTATGTAAGACTTGGACTATCCGGCCCCTATTGATGTAAGACGGTATGTAAGGATGTATGACTCTTGTATTCCAGTTTCTGTGTGTTCAGTGAGCATTGATCTCTAGGATCACTTTGCACATACATTCAGTGATCACAACTTATGAGTCGGAGTGCCCACAGTATGCATGCCCTTTGGCCTCGTGAACATGGTCACTGCATACCAGCGCCTCATGCAGGTCATGCACGTGTCTTAGTAGGCCCGACGGTGCGCGGTCCTTCAAGAGGTCCCGGACCCTCGCGAACCCCCTTGGCCACGCAGGGCCCTCGAGCCTCCAGAGCCCTCAAGCTTGTGAGCATCAGGCTTCAACAACTACCCCACTGCTTCGGTAGAATCATTGATAGCTGACCTTTCGATTTGTTCAATTGAGGGTGCCCCTCCTACTGCAGCATCCTCAAGCCTTTAGGGACCACCCCTGCAGCTGTATCGTTTTGCGCATGTACCAAAATTGCCTATTTATTTAATGGATTTTCCAAGTATTTCAACCTGCATGCGCAGTGCTTCATTACCATGAATATCGCCGCGCCCTAACAACCCGGTGCAGATCAACCTTGAGGCCTGCGGCGGGGGTTGGCTCGGTGAGCTTCAGTTTGTGTTGTGGTCCATCCGCACCACCGCGACTAAGCCCACCGGAGAGACCCCCCCCCCCCCCGCACGAGGTGAAGCATCAGCCCCCACGAGTCTTGGCATTCGGAGAGGAGCGTCAAGATGGCTCGTGGGGAACAGATCTCATACTCGGAGAGGAGGCCCGCCACCAAGTGATAACCCACAAGTGTAGGGCATCGTTTATAGACTTTTTCAATAAGTAAGAGTGTCAAAGCCAACAAGGAGGTCAAGGTAGAATTAATATTCTCTCAAGTTCTATCGACTGCCGATACAACTCTACGCACGTTGATGCTTGGTTTACCTAGAACAAGTATGAAACTACTTTGTGGGAATAAAACTAGATGCACTTTGCAAGCTAGTAAAGAACGTGGAAATAAAATTTAGGTGTTGTTTCAATAAAAAGAACAATAAAATTAAATAGTTTCGTGGAAAGCTTTTTGTGTAACGCAAGAGAAATATTTTCCATTGGCAATTGAATATGATACGATAGATACTTGCTATATGCAATGAGGGGGAGGCATACTTGTCGGGACCCCGATCCTAAGCCATAAGAATCCAGCTTGTAACACATCACATCACTTTGCGGTCTCACGCATGGTTATGTCCACGGCTGCCACTATACCTGGGTCAGGACCGTTTGCGTCTTTTGACTCACGTATGTGAATGTGTTGCTAGCATTCAAATGTCAAAGAACCCGGGCCGACATGACTAGTCGTAGAACCCAAGTGGCACATCCATACAGGGATAGGCATACGTAACCCAGCAATGCAGGTGTCGATCACTAGTCTGTGTAGACGAGTCATAAGAAGCTACAAGGAATCCATTATGCCGCGGGACATAAATGTTGTCACTTCACGTAGACGAGTCATAACAGGCTATAGGGACTCCATTACACCGCGAGACATTTCCTCGAAGGGACAGACACAGCAGCAAAGAAGGATACACACCGGTCAATCAATGTGTCCGGAGAAGTAGCAAGCTACCGAGGCTCGGTGGAAGCACAAAGAGGCCTTTCCCCGTAAAGAGTACTACTAAAGGCACACAACTAGTATCGAATCCCATACATACTGTTGCACGTCACACGTACGCGCGACATGCCCGATATGCATAGATACAACTATGGCATCAAAACATAACCATACAACATTACAACATTTATTTAGAAGGATCGGAAGAGCCAACACAACAAAATGTTACAAGTAGGGGTCACAAGACCCAACATTCAGAGCATTCAAACAAACAAGCGGAAGTTAAACATGTCTGGGTACAGACATCTACAAAAGTGGCTAAAGGAGACTAAAAAGCTACAATGACCGTACCAAAGGAACCAGACTTCTGTCAGGGATTCCCAAGCTAATCCGGTCAACATCAAACTTCACGTCATAAATACCACTAATGAGACTGACGTCTCCTCTGCAAAACATAAATTAAGCAAACCTAAGTACAAGGGTACTCGGCAAGACTTACATCAGAACTAACTACATATGCATCAGGATCAATGAAGGGGGTTGTGGAGTTTATTGCAGCAAGCCAACTTTGACTCTTGGCTAACCTATACTACGACTACAAGTACTTTCTTTTGAGGTGGGATAGTGCACACGAGTCCACATATTCACCATATCAATACAGCACTATGGATCCACTCCAGTCTCCCTACGAGAAGGCCATCCAGAGCACTCACGCTTATCTTGTGCATTTTAGAGGTATCCATTCCACTTATCTATGAACCACATAAGTTCTCCAAGTATTCCATACTCGAGGACGTGGCTATTCGAATATATTCAGAACCTAAAGGGGTATACTTCTTCACACATGCTCTCGCCACTTATCACCATATGCATGTCATGCATCTCGGGAACCTACAAGCGGAAGCACTGGCGTGGGTGTCGGCCATGACCGTCAACCACACAAGACCCTAGTCCATGTTTATCGCCTATTTGAGACTAAACCCGCATGGAAGTCCGGTCGAAGTTTCCGCTACGGCCTCAAACAATGTGCACAGGGTTCCCAAGCCCACCATTCGGGTGCCACTTGGTACACTATGCGACTGTGCATCTACCGCATCACAACACACCCCGTTGGGCAGCGCTATGCACGACCGCCAACACTTTTCCTACAAACACCAGATACTAGTTGCAACTTCGGGATTGAGGTCTAGGTGATTAATAAGCCAAGAGGGGTCGAGTTACCGGAGCCAAACGTGTGGTTGTATCTTGTCTTGGATAACACGCACATAACTCAGTTCTTCGATAACATGCACATACTCCTACATGGCCTCTCATCGCTACCTTTACCAAATCACGTTGACACACTTAGCTCTCACACAGTAGGACATGAACACTGCCATTCCGATTCATCCCCAAGATGGATTAGACCCGACACCACACGACTCTAAGCATAGCAGGCATAGTAATTAAGCCAGCATGGATGAGTAAGCACAACACGGCTAAATTAGTTGCTACTCATTCTAAGTGGTTTCAACAATTTACTGTGGCAAAGACAGGTCATGCAAAGGAATGGGTTCAATTACCGAGGACATGTAACAGTTGAATCATTGTTGTCTTAATGTAGTAAAAGAGAGCAGGACCGAGAGAGTGGGTTCATAACAATATGCTCAAGTGGGTTTGCTTCCCTAACAGTCCTAAAGATATTACTTCTCTTCATTAGTGTCAACATTCACATCGTCAGAACCATCGTCTACCGAGAGGGAACAACACCGGCAAACAGAGAAATGAACACATTCATTGTGATGCAACAAACAAGATGCATGAAATGGCATGTTAAGGTACTGAATTGACCTAGTGCTCTAGGTAGTCATATTAAGTGAAGTGGAATTCAAATATATACTAAATTCCAACTCCAACACTATTTACTAATTTATCCTCATCATGAAATGTCCTACTTGGTGATGTCAACTTTGTCAAACATGCATGATCATGGCATCAACAGAATCATTGGATTTTTCTGATCATTTTTCATACATAAATTATTTTCATCTGACTTACAGATTATTTTCTATGATTTTTAGAAGTTTTAAAATTTTTCTAAAAATATTAAATCATTAATTGATTTGTTTTAATTGCAGAAACATTTACCGTGTCATCATGATGTCACCGTGAGGTCAGCAGGTCAATGGCCTGGTCAAAGTCAAACCTGGCCAATGGAGCCCACTGGTCAGTCTCTCAGGGCTGGTTAGTGCCACTCGCAGGTGGGACCGTGTAGTTAGTGACTCAGGGATTAATCCTGAGTTGACCCGGGTTTTGACTCGGGCCAGGGCCCACTGTCAGCGGCTGTGGGAGGTTGTTAGCATGGTGATTAAGCTCTAATGATGGCGCCACATTAGCCACGCCGGTGGCTAGCCGCCCGCAACCATAAACTACGACGGTGACTTCGAAAACCACTGTTCGGTGATGGTTTCGAGCGCGGATTGGACCTACAGCGAGCTTGCGATGCCTCTCATTGAGAGGAGCAACCAGAAGGGCTTCAACGACAATAGCAACAGCGAAGGCGGCCGCCGGAGCACGGGGGCCGACAAAGCCAAGGCGCAGGAGCACTTCGAGAGCAGCCAAGGCTACCCATGGACTCCTGGCTGGCTCCTGAGCACACGGGCATGATCAAACATGGGTTCCACCCTCTGGAGCAACGACTAGCTCAAGCTCCGGCAATGGGAGCTTTCGGCCTCGGCAGGGATGGGGGCTAGGGGACGAGAGCGAGCACCAGGGATGAGGGATTAGCAAGAGGGGCTCATAGCGGTTCTCCTCGAGAAAACGGAGGGACTGGAGGTGCTCTGCAGCCAGCGAATTGGTGGGGTCATTCGCTGATGGCTGGTGGAGGGAATCGGTGATGACGACGATGCTGAGGACTTCCGGGCTCGATTCCTCCGTCGAGGAGCTTCAGGGCATCGAGGCAAAGCTTTTGGTCGGGTCAGGGATGCTGGGCGATAGCGGCAGCTAGCTGGCGACGACGACATGGTTTTGGGTTTGAGAAGCAAAGGGAGAGGGGGAGAGCAAAGGGGCAAATGGCGAGGCGTCGACTTGATCTAGCAGGGTCGCCGGGGGCCATCCACGCGTCCAGGTGCGCGGTGGCAAGCATGAGGAGGCAAGGCGACCAGATGCATGCGCGCCATGCTGATCTCGCCTCTACCTACTGGCAGAAGTTGAAGATGACCTCTTCGCCCCTAGTGGGCTAGGCCATCTCCTTCCTGCGCAAGGTAGGCCAAGTTAGGCATTTCCCCCTTTTTCTGTTTTCTATTTTTCTAATTTTCTGCTCTCTATTATAAATCGTTTGGACAAAAACTATAAATATTTGTAGGTATATTTGGAATATTTCCAAGCTCCACAAAAAGTTACAGGAAATTTTAAGCAACTAAAATATTTATAGTTCTTTAATAGTGGTTTTCGGAAACTTTGCTGATTTATTAAATTTTCCAAATTAGTTGTGAAAATATGCTTCACCCCTGGTATGTTCTTGCCAACATTTATCAGACATGGTGAACATTTTTAAAAGGCATTTTGAAATCATTGAAAAGAAAAACAATTATGGAAATTGGTTTCATCTTTTGAAGTGCTAGGGTTTCTGTTAAATCCCATTTCAGAATCACTTGAATTAAACATGATGCCACTAATGCTAATGCACTATTTACAAGCATTAATCTGGGGTTGTGACAACTCGCCCCCACTAAACAAGAATCTCGCCCCGAGATTCAAGCGTAGGTTAAGAGAACAGAGGGGACACTACCTACCACAACCTTCTTGGTCCATGTTCCCTCCTCGCAGTTGTTGATTCATTGCATTATGTTGATCTTGACTTGTTTGCCTTCGGGCTCTTCATCCAACAGAAAGACAACTGGGATAGAAATCTCTACAAGAATCGATCTTTACGAAGATCGAGCGACTCATGACCCACTCATGGAATGAGACATAATACACATCGAGAACAATGAATGAGGCATATGACAGAGGTTCAATTGGTAGGCAATAATTCCTTGCTAAAAAGATGGTGATGAGGTTTCAAAGTAGCGAGGAGTTAGTTTCCCTTATACCATAACGGGCACCTTGGAGAAGGTGACTTGTAGGATTATCCCTTAGGTGGCAAAAAGAATTACTCTTCATACCAGCCTAAGGCAATTCGCAAACGATCATTGGAAGGAATTCAAAGAATGGCATACTCAGGTCGGAGGGAAAACTAGAGTTATAAAACAACTCGGCAACGGAAATCACATTCCAATTAATACTGAGAGTATAACCAAGTGTCTGAGCGTGCTCTCAAGAACTTGAGAATCTCCATGTTCATCAAAGTTTTACCAACATCCATGCCAAGGATTCTAGTAACACATCATACTATAGTGAGAAATAACAATGGAGGATGCAGATGCAAAGGAAGACATCACTTTCTTAGATTTCACCTTAACTATGCCAAGGGAACGAAATCTGGATGATTGACAGAGAGACATTTAGCACTCCGCTTCTAATGTTCGCCTTGATGAAATAGTGTAACCCAATTATAGGTAACATTTGGTATCTAGAACAACAAGTAAAGGTCGGACTTTGAAATCTCAAAGGGTCCATATGGAATAACTTCCAGAGCAAGTCATACAAAACCTCATGGGGAAGTGGCTCAATTGCTGATACAAGTGATTAGAATAGTACGTCTTCCGGATAGGTATGTTAGCCACAACATCCCTTTGTCGGGTTACAGAGAGACCAATATTATAATTCTTAGGGAAACGTCCCAACCATCATATCTGCCCGAGACTCAGATATAGTTGGTGTCAGGATAGTCCAAGCTCAGCATATCCAAAAGTGAAAGGTTGCAACACAATTCGAAGAGATGACATTGCAAGATTCTCAGGAAATCAACTATGGTACTTAACTCTAAAGCAAGAGGTGGGATGCAAGACACATGTGCACACATTATCCAAGACAATTGTGACCACATAGAAATCTTACAACAAAACACTACCGAGTTCTGGATGGAACCACCACTAGAGGTAGCGAAGTCTCGTGCAAGTCCGTCTGGGCCCTTCAGAATAGCACATAACTTCTTTTCCTTAAAAACACAATCAGTGGCTTGATGTGCTAGAAAATTCATACGGAATGGAGGTACCGAGCCTATCACGCCATAGAATACTTCGCACGTGCATTATTGACTTGGGATGATCCGAGAGGAGACAAAATAACTTTTCCCAAAGTCACGGCGACTACTTGCACCAAATACACATGGACTCTGAGTAAGTCACTTCTTACACCAAACATATACTTCATGTACCTGACACGAAGATATTGCCTACAAAATTTCCAACACCAACTTAATGTCCATCATAAGTCATGGGATAGACCAAGATGTTGCCGATGAGCTCAACAACAATTCATCGAGGTATCCAAATGGATGGAATTCCACAACTATGAGAACAAGGTGATAGCATTGGTCAGACCAAAAGATATAACGATGTATGCTCGAGGATACATCCACGAGTAAAACAACATTAAGAAGATCTTTGGTTCTGATTTTGATTTTACGATAGCCCATAATCAAATCAATGGTTGAACAAGACAATAGGTGCAACAATTGATCACCAGGATCAATTGATGAAGATATCATCTTCCTTCGACACCCACACAAGATATCCCTTCGGAAATAACTAAGTCAGGCAAAGCTTTTATCTTACAACTCTTCAAGTTGTTGTTTAACTTAACCAACTAGTTCAGGGATATCCAACACAGATTCTTGGAGAAGGGATGGTTTATAGAAAACCATCTTGATCACGAGCTCAACATAATGGTCAAGGAACACCTTGGTAATACTTCCAAGAAGATATTCGGAAAATCACGATCCACCGATATGTTGTCAAGCTCAAGAACAATCTTGCTTTTCAAGGCAAGATGATACAATCAAAAGAGCGAAGGATTGACACAATCCTAACTCATTGACCAAAAAGTGCACCATGGAAAATGGACTAGGTAGCACGATCAATCTTACTATGACAATTCAATGACCATCACACCAAGAGTGAGATTACTGTCCGTTAACTACCAAGCAATAAAGTTGCTAGGAGTATTGATTTCACACATCACGATTCTCTTGTCGGTGTTCTGGTTATAGACAACATAGAGAGCGGGGAATGAATGATGATGGCGAGAAGTATCACTACATCAAGATTTCATAAAAGGGAGTGTAGTTCTCTTGACAATCTTGACATGAAGAGGGTAATACCTCAAGGTAGAATAGAGCAAAAGCTGAATTGGCATTTTGATCTGCGGAATACAACTGCTTTGACCCAATCCAAAATGGACGAGGTACGGGAGTTTGCTTCTCCTAGTCATTTTGAAATGGAATGGCTTGACAGACCACAATAATAGTCGACATCGATAAGACAATGGATGACATACCCTTGACTATCCACTGATAGCTGAAAGTCATAATACAATTGATGAGTAGCAACTCAAGAGCACATAATTTTTCTTGATTTGTAGATGCATGGATTGAATATGTCAAACAGAGTTCAACATGTCTCTTCCAGACAATCCATGCAGAATGAAGGATTGGCGGAGTCACAACTATGGGATGGAGAACTCATCAAGAGCACTCATGTTGTGATCTTTCATTCACAATGAACTTCTGCGATAACTGATTCATGGTATTGGAAGAATGATATACCGGAAACCTTGAGGACTATAAAACGGTCACTAAGCATCCTAAGGGAATGAGCAAATAGTATCAATGGAAGTGAGCAGAATGATTCTTGGGTTCAAGAACCCAGATACAGAATACTTATTGACTAAGTAGCATCATAGCATGCTTTTGATAATTATGGCCAGAATTATCTCACTGGAAACAAAAGACACAACTAGACTACTGGGTGGTTCACTTAAACTACATGGTTTCCTAAACACCTTCATCAAACATGTCGAGGGAATATAACACCTCAACTGAACAATTAGTGTGCTTTGTCTGGCCTAAAAGACATTGACTCAATATGAAAGAGTTTTGCAATTGCATCAGATAATTTAGAAACCTTGGATAACTTGGACAGCATAACGCTATACGGGCATGAAATATGGGGCAACCTGCACAAGAAAACTGACAAGATGACAATGAATTCTTATCTAGACAAAGATCCAGAAGGACAACATCTTTCCTATAGGTCTCCAGCATAGTAACTCGTCATCCTAATAGATAGATGAGAAGGCCTAGTTGTTAATCCCCATAGAAAATAAGAGGGTGACTCAGAATTAGAATGACACAAGGAAAAGAGTAAAAAGAGCCTTTCATTCGCTTCCACAATCAATTCTCTGATATAACTAAAGCAGTTCTAGACTCAACATCGTCCAGTTTGGCTTGGTAATCCTCCAGGCAGTCAACCTCTGATACCAAAGTTTCGGGCCCCTGATCCTAAGCCATAAGAATCCAGCTTGTAACAAATCACATCAGTTTGCGGTCTCACGCACGGTTATCTCCACGGCTGCCACCTTACCTAGGCTGGGCCCGTTCGCGTCTTTTGACTCATGTTTGTGAATGTGTCGCCAGCATTCAAATGTCAAAGAACCCGGGCCGACATGACTAGTTGTAGAACCCAAGTGGCACATCCATACAGGGACATGCATACATAACCCTGCAATGCAGCTGTCAATCTCTAGCGTGTGTAGACGAGTCATAGCAAGGTACAAGGAC
This sequence comes from Hordeum marinum, assembly GCA_022496015.1. Classification (NCBI taxonomy): domain Eukaryota; kingdom Viridiplantae; phylum Streptophyta; class Magnoliopsida; order Poales; family Poaceae; genus Hordeum; species Hordeum marinum. The sequence goes on from CM039678.1 coordinate 279,820,481, forward strand.
TCCATTACATCGTGGGACATAAATGTCATCACTGCACGTAGACGAGTCGCAGCAGGCTACAGGGACTCCATTACACTGCGAGACATTTCCCCGAAGGGCCAGACACAACAGCAAAGAACGATACATGCCGGTCAATCAATGTGTCTAGAGCAGTAGCAAGCTACCAAGGCTTGATGGAAGCACAAAGAGGCATTTCCCCGTAAAGAGTACTACTAAAGGCACACAACTAGGTGTTGAATCCCATACATATCGTTGCAAGTCACACGTATGCACGAGATGCCTGATATGCATAGATACAACTATGGCATCACAACATAACAATACAACATTACAACATTTATTTAGAAGGCTCGGAAGAGCTAACACAACAAGATGTGCGGATACCTTTGCTTGGACTCCGTCAGGACCTCACTGATATAATAAACCGGCCTTTGAACCGGATACTCCTTTCCAGATTCCTTGCGCTCGACCACAATCACAGCGCTTAGTGCCCGATTATTAGCCGCCACGTATAAAAGTAACGGTTCTTTCTCAGCTGGAGCAGCCAGCACCGGCGGCTCAGTCAACTGTTTCTTGAGCATCTCAAGTGCTTCAGCCGCCGCCTTGCTCCAGAAAAATTTATCCGTCTTCTTCATCATTTGATATAAAGGAATAGCCTTCTCTCCAAGGCGGCTTATGAAACGGCTCAACACGGCGATCCGCCCTGCCAAGCGCTAGACATCGTTAATATAGGCCGGATCTGCCAGAGAAGTGATAGCCTTGATTTTATCCGGGTTAGCCTCAATGCCACGTTCAGAAACCAGAAATCTCAGGAGCTTGCCAGCTGGAACACCAAAGACACATTTAGTCGGGTTAAGCATCATCTTATAGACCCGGAGATTATCAAAGGTTTCCTTTAAGTCGCCCAAAAGAGTCTCCTTCTTCCTTGATTTGATCACGATGTCATCTACGTAAGCATGGACGTTGCAGCCAATCTGACTGTGAAGGCAGTTCTGCACACATCGCTGATATGTCGCATGGGCACTCTTGAGCCTGAAAGGCATAGATGCATAACAGAAAGCCCCGAAAGGTGTAATAAAAGCCGTCTTCTCCTGGTCTTTAACCGCCATCTTAATCTGATGATAACCTGAGTAAGCATCCAAGAAACACAAGCTATCACAACGCGCCGTAGCATCAATGATTTGATCAATACGAGGGAGGGCAAACGGATCAGCCGGGCAAGCCTTGTTAAGGTCCGTGTAGTCCACACAAATACGCCACGTGTTGTTCTTCTTGAGCACCAGCACCGGGTTAGCCAACCACTCGGGGTGAAAAACCTCAACAATGAAACCTGCCGGCAAGAGCCGGGCAACTTTTTCCCAATGGCCTTGCGTCTCTCCTCATTAAACCGCCGTAAAAACTGCTTAATTGGCTTAAACTTCAGATCCACATTAAGGTTGTGCTCAGCGAACTCTCTCGATACACCTGGCATGTCAGAAGGTTTCCATGCGAAGATGTCCCGATACTCACAGATGAATTCGATGAGTGTGCTTTCCTATTTGGGATCCATGTGAGCTCCAATGATGAACTATTTGGATGAATCGCTCGGAGTGAAATCTACCGCCTTAGTATCATCCGCTAAAAACTTAAGTGGCGGCTCAACCTCTATGGTGGGCTTTTTCATCGGGGTCATATCCTCCGGGTCAACATTCTCCTTGTAAAATTTAAGCTCCTCCTAAGCGCAACTGGACTCTGCATAAGCCGCATCTCCTTCCTCACACTCAATGGTCGTCTTTCGGTCACCATGGACAGTAATAGTACCTTTTAAGCCGGGCATCTTGAGCTGCAGGTATACATAGCAAGGCCTAGCCATGAACTTTGCATAAGCCGGACGTCCAAACAGTGCGTGGTAAGGACTCTTGATTTTTACCACCTCAAACCACAAGGACTCTACCCTGTAGTTATACTCGTCGCAAAGGCCACTTCCAAGGAAATCCTGCCCACCAGATACGCCGACTTGCCTGGCACCACACCATGAAAAACGGTGGATGAGGTTTTTAAATCCTTGTCTAGCAATTTCATCCTCCGAAAAGTATCGTAGTAGAGGATATTAATACTGCTGCCTCCATCCATTAACACCTTATTCACCATATACCCTCCCACTTGGGGGGCACAACCAAAGCTAGCCGCCCTGGGTCATCGACACGTGGCGGGTGATCCTCCCGGCTCCATGTTATATCATACTCAGACCATCGCAAATACTGTGGTAGGGCTGGTGCAACCGTATTGACTGCCTGCTTGCGCAACTTCTGATCCCTTTTGTTGAGGCTGGTCATGAAAACATGATACTGACTGGAGCTGAGCTGCTTCGGGTTACTCTGATAACCAGACTGGTTACGCTGTTACTGATTGTTGTTACCAGAATGTTGCTGGTGTCCTCCTTGATTACCTTGACCTGGGTGACCAGACCCTGAAATGCCGGACCCAAAACCAGCCCCGGACCCGCCGTGTCCAAAGCCGCCCGACGGGCCACTATGCTGATTGTTAGGGTGTGTAAAGTTATTCATAAGTTTCTGCATGAAACGACACTCTCCCCATGTGTGGTTCGCCGGCTTATCAGGCTGGCCGTGATCCGGACAAGGACCATTCAGCGCCTCTTCCAAATTAAAGGCAGGTCTGTCCTTATTGAAAGGTGGCCTAAACCTCATGTTGCCCTTGGGGTGATTCTGATTGGTACTTGCGTTGGCCACCAGTTCTGACCCGTCCTCAGGATTCTTACGTTTGCTCTGATTACCATTGTTTGTCGTGCCCTTGCTCTGATTGCCCTTCTTGCCTTGGTCGGCCTTCTCCTTGTCGGAGCCCGGATCCTTCGTGTTGTCATAGTCGGCGTATTTCGTGAGAGCCATCATGAGCTCTCCCATATCTTGACATGTGCGCTTGAGCCGGCCAAGCTTCTGCTTTAGCGGGACAAAGTGGCAGTTCTTCTCTAGGATCAATACTGCCTGAGCTGCCATGATCTGCTCCGAAGAGTGGGTGAGGGTCGAAACCCGCCGTACCCAATGATGAGCTGACTCATTCTCCTGTTGAACACAGTGATCAAGATCTATGATGGACATGGGCTGTTTACACGTTCCTTGAAAGTTTTTAATGAATCTGGCTCTCAGCTCTGCCCATGAGTTGATGGCATTAGGCGGCAACCCCTTTAACCATGTGCGGGCCGGGCCTTCAAGCATCAAGATGAAGTACTTGGCCCAAACCGCCTCACTGACGTCCAGCATCTCCATGGCTAGTTCATAACTTTCCACCCAAGCCTCTAGGGGTAAATCAGCGGTGTAATTTGGAACCTTGCAAGGGCCTTTGAAATCCTTTGGCAGCCACTCACTCCGCAGAGCCGGTGATAAACATGGCACCCCCCCCGCTCTGGTGGTTCATCCAACTCCTACTAACACGGATGGAGCAGGCTCCTGGCGAGCCGCCTCGGCTAAAGTTGTCACCTCCTACTGGCCTCTTGTATCCACAGTCGGCCGATGACCCGTTGGAAGCCCCCGGTGCCGGTTGCTGCTGGAACTCGCTGGCGACTCGTAGCGCCAACTAAAACTCCGTCTAGGGAGAGGGGTTGAATGAACACGGCTCTGGCTGTACGTGTACTTTTCCTACTGGGCCATCAACATCTGCAAGTATCCAATGGAGTTTCGCACATCCTCAGGAAAGGGCGCTTCATTCGGAATAGGAATTGTTTCGAGCCGGGTGGCTGTTGCCACCATATTCTTGGCCGGGTTAGAATAATGACCCGCCGGTGTTGGAAAGGCCGCAGGCGAGGCCTGATTTTGCCGGGTCGGTTGAGTCACTAGTCGAGCCGCCGGGCGGCTTCCAGGTGCATCCGCTGTTCGACCTGTCCCTGGCGTGTTGAAGAGGTTTCTTGCCTCATAACGTTCCGGCAGACGGGATTGATGCCTCATCCGATGAACCTCGGCTGCCGATTGTTGCTCCAGCCCAAGACGGAAAGCGTCTATATTGATGCGTTCTGCCTCTTGCTCCATCTAGGTTTTTGACTCAGCCATCCTCTGCTGCTCTCGCCATCCGGTCCTTGATCCTTGCAATCTCCAAGTTCTTAGCTGCTTGATTGTCCGGTGTAACGTCAGTAGCCATTAGGGCCGCGAGCTCGTCCCTCAGCTCCAAAAGAACTTGAGCCGGTGCTGGCGGGTTATCGCTTGAGGTGGCGGCCCCTGCGGGCGTACTATTCGTGCCTCGGACTGACCCCGCCATGAACACGGCAGCATGAACCGGCGGCCCAAGATCGTCCGCCTCAAAGCGGTCCGACTCAGGGCAGAGCTCCTCGTGGCCCCCGAGCCCGCCATTGTGAATCCTGTAAACCGACTCTGTTTCTCCGCTTGAAGATTCGTCCTTTGAGTAAACGAGAGTTTCCTGTGATCCGGAAGCTTCCAGATCCATACCTTGAGTAAAGCCTACGAAGATGTGCTTCTGGCCCGGGGTAACGCGGGCGGGCTGCACACTACAAGCAGGTTGCGGACGCTGAGCCGGCTCGACGAGGTTGGTGCAGATGTCCGGCCCAGGTGTTGCTCCATCAACTTTTCCTATGAACACGTGGATCCCACCGAATGGAACCCAGAAGCCATACTCCACAGAGCCGGCCTCAAGCCCCCAGCCGGCATCGTCGATGTAGAGCCGGCCGTGGAGACTCTTGATCATCATACCAACCACGTATCCCTCCAGCCCCGGGAGAGAGCCCTTTGAGAACTCAACACCACCAAGCGCAAGACCCACGGTGGGCGCCAACTGTCGTGGTTTTGTCACGGCAGATGTTCGGATAAACGGACTTCGGTTCGAGGCCATTGCTAACGTGATGGACTCAAAGGGGTTGATGGGGACGAGAGACACGGATTTACCCAGGTTCGGCCCCTCAACCCGAGGTAATAGCCTACGTCCTGCTTATGTTTATATTGCTTGATGTATCGATTACAAAGGAGCTGAAGCTTGACCTAGTATTCGACAACCTGATCTCTAAGTCGCCCCGGGTCTGCCTTTATATAAGAGGTCTAGATCATGGGTCATACAATTGGTAACCGACTCTCATTGTTTATCCGAGTCTTCCTCTATCTTCTTGTCCAAGTTGTCCCCGGGCATCTTACACACCCGGGTCTTCTAGGCCACTGTCCGGCCCACCTTATGAGCCGCCAAGCTTCCTGGGCTTTAGGACCACCGGCTCACCTTGGGCCAGTGTATGAACTGTCAAGCATAACCCGGAGCCCTTAGGGCGGGTCATACCGCGGGGTTATATCCCTAACACTGCAAGAATTGTGGTGTTGGCTACTTCAATGCTAATGGAGTTGAATGGGAAGAAGGTCAAAACCCCAATCCCAAGTTTGTTCCTCAAAACAAGAAGTATGAAAATATTCTTCCCAAGGGAACAAAAGCTGAAGATGACCTTCCACCACAAGACACCAAGCTCAAGGACAAGAACAAGCCTCAAGAGGACTTTGACTCATATGAATATGAATCCCAAGCTTTGGTGAACTACGTTCCCAAGGCTACTACAAGCTCAACTTCTACATGTGCTACTTCAACACCAAGGATCCCCATCAACTTGATGTGGGTCCCCAAGAAGAACTAGAGAGTTCTTGAGGGGTGACTCCGTCAATGAAATTCACTCACATTCATTATGGACAGGAACTAGTTGCAAACAACATCAACATTATGCAATAGTTCAAGGAGTCACACATTCCCTCAAAGGTAAGCAAGAGACAAGGTAATCTACAAATCAATGGACAGCATCACATATGCTTTGCACTTCATGTCCATATATATAAATGTATTTGTCTCTTGTCTGTTGGGACTAACCCATGTAGGTACGAAGAATAATGAAACAACAAGGATGCTCCCAACTCTTGGTGATCTTCATCAACTTTGAGCATCCACCAATACCTGACCAACATGAAGTCTTCATCGACAAAACCGAAGGTTAGTTTATCCCTCTTATGGGGGGAACATCTAGGGGGAGCTTTACTCTAAGACTTGAGTTAAAGCATCTCATAAGAATGTGACAACATTAAATGCTTTATGTGAAAGTGGTAACCCCACTTGTGCTTAAACAATGAGTATGACCTATGATCAAGTATTCCTACTTGGCTCCTAAGTCAAATGCTCATATATAGACGACTTCTTCATTGCCAAAGTGCTTATTAGATGCTATTGTGTTAGAGCATGTTGGCCATGATTTCATTTGACATCTTAGTGTGTGAGCATGTTGGTATGCGTTTATTTACTCATTCGAGGATATCCAATTGTTGCTATTTGGCTTTTCATATTTATTTGCCAATTGGGTATACAAGAATGCCTAGGACCACTTCTTTAGCTATCTATGCTTTCTAAACTCACACTCTATTCATGTTGCATCACAAAATTTGAACAAGTGTTTTTCGATCCCTCTATGTGTGGAGCACTCGGAGTTCCGTATCGATAAGGACTGACCATTAAAACCTCCCAAATGCATCTCGGCGCAACCAATCCGAATATCTCGGTCTCACAAAATGCCTAGGGTTGATCTGGATTTCTTGCCTCGATACTACCGATTCCATATTCTCGGTTACACCAAGTTTCCCTGTGAGCTAAAAGTTGAGAAACTCGGTGACACCGAAAATTTAGAATCGGTGTCACCGACAGTGTAGGGTATATATTCGATGGTCCCAACGGTTCAAAATTTCATTGTTCAAACTGTCGCGCCCCAAGCCCTAAGCTGCCACAAAGGTACCCCTAGTCGTCGCCCTGGTCATCCCGCACTCTTCCGCCACTGGGAATCTCCACCGTCGACGAAATTTTTGCCCCCCTCGCTGTCGTAGCAGATCCGTCACCGAGCTAGGGTACAGATTCAGCCCCCTCTTGTGCTCCAACCTCTTATTCTTGTGCATTAGGGTTTTCCCATTATCTAGCCACAATTTGAGATTGTCCTAGCCACATTATCTAGACGCATTAGGGTTTTTCCATTATTCTTGCGCATTAGGGTTTTTCCATTATCTAGCCACACGATAAACTCCATAGTCTAGAGAATAAAAAAATTGTAGGTTTAGTTGCCCTCGAAGTTGCATCTCGATGATACCGAGTCGGAATAATCGGTTCTACCGATTGCCTTTTTGTGCTACTGAAGACAGAATTCGGTGAGACCGAGTGACAGTTTTTAGTCTGATCGAAACTCTTGCCAAGTTTCGACTAAGGGATTTGTGAGTCTCGACAGCACCAAAATGTTTGACTCGGTGACACCGAAATCCAATTTTGCAGTGAACTATATCTATAATTTTTCTGTTCAAACTTTGAAAAACCAGCTGTATTTTGTGATAACCTATCCTATTCCACTCTTCTATAATCTATTCTTAGGGTCAGCATGTGAGGGTCAAACAGTCAGAATTTGCCAGAGCAGGGTGTTGACATGAGTTTAGGCACTAGCCCTGAGCCTAGTTCTTTTTCAGATCCACACACCCCCAGCTCCCATGGGTTTCCCAAGGCTGCCACTAGGGTCAGGAAGAAGCTGAATTAGATGAGGAAGATTCAGATTTTGTGCTAGAGGAGGTTCTTGCCAAGAAGCAAGAGAAGGCTGCCAAGAAGTCATCAAATGAGGCCACCTCTTCCAAGAGGGTGGTTAGCAAATCATATGCACCTCCTGAAGTTATGAGAGAAACTAAGAGTGCCAGAGCTACAATGACCATTAAACCCACAAAGAAGTCCATGACTAAGATGGAAGGGGAGAAGCAGAAGGCTAGAACGAGGATAATCCATGTTATTGGTAGGCCTACATCTATGTATGAAGATCCAGAGGAGGTAGCTGCCGCTGAAGAGGAGGAAGAGCCAGCTGCAAAGGCTCCTCCCAAGAAGAAGGCCAATAAACTTTAGCTGATGCTATGCCCAAGTCTGGCACATCCAAGAGCACAAAATCCCAGAAGGCTTCTGCTGAAAAGCCTAAGAGGACAACCTGGAAGATTCCAGCTTCTGAAAAGAACAAGGGAACTACCTCCAGAGTTGATAATGATGATGACTTGACAACCTTGATGAAACTTAGACAACACCTTCCGGTACATAATGCCAGCTATCCACTTGCTGAAGATATGAAGAAGAGGAAGGACTCGGGTTTGAGGGCATGGAGAGATATTGATCCATATTCCCAAAGGAAGTAGACAGTTGTGGACTACATATTCTATACCAAAGAGCAACGGGATTTCTATGAGACTTTGCTTTTTGACAAGAGTCCAGCTGTGAGTGACATGATATATGTTGACTGGAAATTCATTAAGGAGAATGAGGACTACTTTCCAAGTGTCCAAGACAATTTCCACTTCATTGGTTTGGATGAGTTTGTTGGCAGATAATTTACTACATGGAATGATGAAATGATCATGCAATTCTATGCCACTGCACATTTCTATGGAGATGGTAGGATTGTATGGATGACAGAAGGAGCAAGATATGAGTCCACTGTTGATGAATGGGCTACACTTCTAGGAGTACCATAGGTTCAGGATGGGGACTTGGATGTCTAAACGGAATCCAAGGCGAGCCACAATGCCATGAAGGATATGTATAATCCTATCCGCGCAGACAAAGTGCAATCTCAGAAGCTTGGATCCATCTACTTTCTTCAAGCTGGCCTCCGCACTATGAACACCATTCTGAGGCATACTTTGATGCCCAAGTCAGGAGATGACAAGATGATCCGAGGCGACTCCATCAACATGTTAATCCACCTTGACAGACACACCAGGATCAAAGTCAAGGACTAGATCGTTGAGACAATCAAGAGGGTTACTACTGATTAGAAGCACTCTTGCTGCTATGCAACCTATATCCAGATGCTCATCAATTCCCATCTTGAGAAGCACATATTTTCTCTTGACAGTCCCCATTTGCCCCTACAGCCAGATCTTGAGGATAACATTGTGGTGATGAACCCAGATCATCCCAAATCTGCTACAACTCAGGCAAAGGCAGAGGCAGCTCGAGCCACTAGTGCTCAAGTCCCTAGATCCAGAAATGAGCAAATGGATCTGTTGATATCATAAGTTCAGAGCATCCAAAAGGACATTAAGGGGATTCTGGACAACCATAACAGTCTTGTGAGGATATTTGAAACTAGGATCGAGACCCTTAATGATCAGGTGTTTAGGCTGACTAAGATAGTCACAGAGCTCCAGAAGGAAGTTGACTCGGTGCCTCTTCCTCACACTACTTCAGATGATGATGATGATGATGAGGAGGAGGAGGAGGAGGATGAGGAGGATTATGATGAGGATGGATTACCACTGTGCCAGCTCCAGACTTGGGGCCCTCTTCATCAGCTCCTGCTGTTGTCACCTCAGCTCCTGCTCCATCAGCTCCAGTTCCTCCAGCTGCCACTCCAACTCCATCAATGGCATCTGTAGAGATCGTCGTCGATGATGTTCCCTCGACTCCTTCATCAACAACCAGAGAAGATCAACCCAAGAATGCTTAGACATATGTCTTTGAACTTTTTGGTAACTGTTGCCAAAGGGGGATAAGTGTATATAGATCTTTAGGCTTCGAGTGAGAGAGCGTTTTGGTGTTTATTGCTTTTCAAAAACAATTGTCTTTTGGTTGCTTGTGATACAATTTTGTTCTGATGCTACTACTTCCTATCATCTTAATACTATATGAGATGATCTTTCTACATTGCTTGATTGTGTTGTGCTATAATGTTCACTCTAATTATTCTCGCACACCACCAAGATGTATGTGACATGGAAGAAGTGCCCCATGTACCTAATCGATTGTGTATTTGCATTCAAACACAAATTAAAAATAATGCACAAATTTAGGGGGAGTTCTTGCTTATCACATACTTCTCAAAGCAACGATTACATTCATTAATTATATCATATGTCGAAGCTTTGATCTATATGTTGTCAACAATTACCAAAAAGGGGGAGATTAAAAGAACATTTGCTCCCTTGGTGGTTTTGGTAATTTATAACAACATATAAGTCATTGAACTAATATCTCCATCAAGTATGTTTCAGGAAAAGTTGAATGATGGGTTGGCAAAGAGATTGTGGAATACCCCAGATGCGAGTAAATGGATTGTCTAAGCTTCAAGAAAGAGGACACTACATTTTATATTTGTGAGAAATCACTTTGAGTCCATAGGAACGCCAATACTATTAAAAGGGGGTAAAGTTTTGTTGGTGAACAAAATGTTCATACGTGCACAAGTGATAGTCACCAAACACACCCACAAACTCTCCCACCAAAGTCTCTCCAAAGCCAAATACTCAAAATCGGTGCAAACAACATTCCACATTCGGTGCCACTGATTCCAAACCCGAGACGGACTCAACCAAACCCTAGCCACTTCGGTGCAACCGATTCCATATCGGTGCCACTGATTTAGGCTACCAACTTTCTATTACGCAAGTTCACAGTTTCGGTCCCTCCGAGATTGTCGAATCGGCATCACCGAGTTTGAGCATTCTGACCGTTGGTCACCTTATCGGTGCAACCGAGATTCCTATATCGGTCCCATCGAGATTCAAAAGTTGCCACCTTTTAGTCACTTCGGTACCACCGAGTTAACACATCAGTGTCACCGAGTCTGACTTATTGTGTGTAACAGTTGGATTTTTGGGAATGCCTATATATACCCCTCCACCAACCTACTCGAGAGAGAAGCACTCAGAACCATTCCATACCTATCCTATAAGTTTTTTGAGAGAGAACCACATACCCTTGTGTTCAGGTCAAGATCTTCCACTCCAACCATATGGATCTTGATTTCTAGCCTCCCCAAGTTGCTTTCCACCAATCCCATCTCTTCTACCAAGCCATATCTGTGTGCGAGTAATTGTGTGTTGAGGAGTCTATCATCTTGAAGCACAAGAGCAAGGAGTTCATCGGCATTATCAAGCCTATTACCTTTTGCAGGGTGGTGCCTCCTAGATTGGTTAGGTGTCGCTTGGGATCCTCCTACTTCATGTTGTGGATTGAACCAAGAAGTTTGTAAGGGCAAGGAGATCGCCTACTTTGTGAAGATCTACCCCGAGTAAGGCTAGTCCTCCATGGACGTAGGCCGTCATGGTCTAGTCAAGGTTGCTTCTTCGTGGAACCCTTCGTGGGTAGAGCCCTCCGTGGACTCTTGCGACCGTTACCCTCTGTGGGATGAAGACTCCATGAACATGGATGTACGATAGCACCACCTATTGGAATAACGGGAAAAAACATCATGTCATCAATTGTGTTTGCTCTTCCTACCCTCTCTTTACTTACATGTGCAATGTCTTTACTTTCCGCTGGTATACTCTTAGACATGCATGTGTAGGGTGTACTTGACATACTATGAACGCTAAAATCTGCCAAGAATTACAATTTGGAAAAGTAGATTTTTATTTGGTCAAGTGGTCTAATCACCACCATCCCCCCCCCCCGCCCCGCCCCTCTAGACCTACTTTCGGTCCTATAAGAGCCCGCATTAGTAGTCGTGGGAGTGACATTGTCACTCTCGATACGGGGTCATGCTGGTAAGGACGATCATGCGATGTCTTCACAGGCACCGGGCACACCGTTAGTCCCTTCATGGATGGTACGATCTGGAGCAGGGCTCGTATGATGTACATCATGAGGGCTGGGTAACAATCGAGTGGACTCTTTGTTTAGTATCGTCTGGGGAAAGGCATTGTTCGGGTGCTTACCTCGGGTATGTTATATACCGTGAGTCGTGGATGACATGGAAGTTCCCCGAGTCTTGTGAGTAAAGTGTACAACCTTTGCAGAGTGTAAAACTATTCGAATAGTCGTGTCCACAGTCAAGGACAGTTGGATGGTGCTGCTTAAACTACGTTGAGTTGTTTTCGCAAAATGGTGTGTGTGTGTGTGTGTGTGTTGGTGACCAAGGTGATACTTGAGCTAAGTCCGATGACTTGGCTTGATGGTGAACATGATATATTCCACCCCTTCTTATGATGTCGGTTATGACTTGTTCATATAAACACCTGTCTACAATTGATGCATGCTTACTTAAGTTTATTGATCATGTCATTGCACTCAAAATTAGCTTTCTCCAAAACTTAGCTACTTAGTGCTATATCATGCATTGTTATACCTTGTTCCACAACTTTGGTTGCTTGTGAGTGCATTCAAAGTACACATTGGCTTGCCACTGGTTATTTAATTGGCCAGGCATGGAAGAGCAAGGATATTGTGAAGAGTTCGTTGGTGACGAACATGCGATCTAGGACGCTTCCTAGTCAGAATGCCTATAGGTTTAAGGCAGATGGCCTGGGTTCACACTTTCCGACCAAGATTTCCGCTGTTTTTTATGTTTAAGAGTTTGGCCCTTGTGGCCCTATCTATGTAAGACTTGGCTTAGCTGGCCTTTATTTGTGTAAAACGGTATGTAAGGATGTAAGACTCTTGTTATTCAGCTTCTGTGTGTTCAGTGACAATTCATCTCTAGGATCACTGTACATGTGCATTTGGTGATCACGACTTATGAGTCGGGGTCCCCATACTATGCAAGGCAAAGCAAGAGAACTTATGACCTACGTGCAGCCAACGAAATTGAAGAGCTGCCTTGCCTATGGGGCATAGGAACCTTCCATGCGTTCCCTGGCCAGCGAATAGTGCATACGCCGGCAAGTCATGCATCGATTACATGTACTAGACATGCATTTTGAAGTTTTCTTTTCTAGCGGTGTTGTATGTCTTGAACCCTTTATCCCAAGCTTCTTGCAATTCATCCTTAAGTTATTGCATGTACACATTCATATTTTTCCCCGGATAGTTGATCCCTGGAATTATCAACGTCACGAATATGTTCTTTCTTTGCATAATCTGTCCGGGAGGAGATTGAGTGGAATGACAAATATGTGCCAACAACTATATTGTCTTGCCGTCATACCAAATGGATTGAACCCATCCATGCCGATGCAGACTCGAGGATGCCTTGAATCTGCCGCTTTATCCAGACGTAATGCATCGAAGTGCTTCCATGCTTCCGCATCCTATGTGTGTACCAACATCTTATTCCCATCTGCATCTAGTTCGGTTCTTTTACCAAATTTGTGCCATATAATCTATCTGGTCGCCTCTTCGACCATGAAAAGACATTGCAGTCTTGGTATGATTGGCATATACTGAAGAACATTAACAGGGATTTTGGTTTGGCTCTTGTCACCCATACCATTGTCTACCACAACATACCTGGAAGATTTTCAAATGGAACAATGGTTCAATCCTGCATACTCAAGGCTAATTAGGGTACATCCTTTCTCACAGGCATCTATCTTCTCATAGGGCATCTTAAGTACACGGAGTATTTTGTCCAACTGGTACAGGTTTGCGGGCATGACATGGCCTTTGGGTAGAAAGTGTCCAAATAGTGTCATCATCGCGTCATAGCATTCTCTTCCCAAGTTGAATTGAGCCTTCAGAGCCATTACTTGTGCGAGGGCATCGAGTTGACAAAGCTCACTTTCCTTGTGGAGAGGACGTTTTGAAGACTCCAACATTTCATAGAAGGCCTTTGCAGATTCCTCCATCTCATCATCTGAATCCCGAGCATCATCAAAGTCTTGCACCATGTCTTCGATCCCGGTACCATGCTAGTCGGTGCAACGACAAACCACCTCAGCTCTGGTATGTTGGCAGACTCACCATGAAATGTTCACACTGTATAATCAAGTGTAAAACACCTCCTCCACAGGTGTTTACCCATTGCATCCTCTGTTTGATGTTTAAAGTTGTCTCAACAAGGACAGGGGCACCAGGTTTTTCTATAGCGTAAATGCGGCTTTCACAAACCCCTTGGTTTTTGTTAACCATTCATTGGTCATGTCTTTCTCACTAGTGTGACCAGTCTACATCCACGCACGATCACCCATGCTGATAGTTGAACTGATAATAGGTGCACCAAAATAAAATTCATCAAGTTATGTATAAGAATATAACTGCGACTAGATACAAAATAAATTACTTTTGTTATATTTTACGCCACAATTTTAGTTTTTACCCTACAAAAGGAAAACAGTCATTCATGGATTAAATCTATTCTAATAGGTAAAGATGGGTCCTAATCCCACCCGAGGACTTGTAGATCGGGTTAGTTTCCCATGCTCTGCTCTGGATCCGACGCAAAATTTCGGTAGCACCTCCCCGTTGTTCTCCTGATACACATCTCGGCAACAAGCCAAGAGAATGTGTACCCGAAGAACAAATAGGGTGGCACTGACAAAAATTTGCCTCAGACTGAAGTAGAGCACGGGAACGAAACCCAATCTACACGTACTCCCGTTGTCCATGGATAACATGGACAATTCGAAAAGGTGACGATTATAAATATGCAAAGACATGCATATTTATAGATGCCACCCTTTCGAACGGGAGGCGCCTAGATTATGAGACATGACATGACATGAAAATAAAATGAAGTGACATCGACATGACAACCAGAACAGAGCAAATAGGGGAGGGTCGGGGAGGAGATGACAATAGTGCTCAACACTAGACTGTGTAGGGGAGGTAGCCTGTAACGCCCCGGACACACCCACTGGTAGTCATTACTCCTGGCGGGATCTAGACTGGCCTCCTAGATCAATACTAGTCTTTTCTGCGCACTTTGTCCTCACTCATGCGCACTCGGGACCAACTTCCCTATCGGTCACCCATCCTAGTACTACTCCAAGCCAAGCACGCTTAACCTGAGAGTTCTATTCGAATGGGCTCCCGAAAAAGAAGGAATTCCTTATTGGTATGAGTAATCTATCATCCCTAATATGCCAGGCTATCACATACACCACCACTCAGAGGAACCGAGGTCCTCGTCGGGTCACAGGAACGTTCCCTCTTGGCAAAACGTTTGTCCTTCCAGTCTGATACATGTGTCATTCCATGTGCCACGACGGGTCACCAACTTCGTGAACAACATGATCGCGCACCTGTCGGCAAACATCCGTGTAACCGCGAGATCCCCCTATGAAATCCGCACCCCCTGCTAGCAGTACTTGGCCACCGTCATCGGTGTCCCGCTCGCCCGCGCTGACCTCTCCTCCGTTGTTTGGAGGTAGAAGAAACCCGCACCCGACCTACTTAAATGGGTATATGTTCCCCTTATATCGAACTCCCCCTCCTAGCGTAGTGGCTAGGGCTCCTGGTAGGCAACCATCAGGTGTTGGGTTCGAATCCCCCTAGCCAATTTTTATTCTCTCTATTTTACTTAGTGTAGGTGTATGACGGTGGGTCCTGGGCCCTTGGCTCTCTGTTAGGTGGACCCTCCTTTTTTAATTTTTGTTTTAATGTGTTTCTATGAGTTATGGGGTTATGTACATTTTTGGAAAATAATGCAAATCTAGACATGGCCAGATCTGTCAACTCTCTTTTTGAGCAAGTTTTGACTTAGAAGAGCATAGGTGCATTTTTGAATTGAGTTATGGGCAACTTATTAACATGAACATAAGGGTGTGATATATGGAATTGGGGTAGAAAAATCCCAAGAATCTAGTGGCGCCATTAATTTTTCCATTGGAGCAACTTGGTGAAAAACTTATTTTGTGATCGGGTGGCCGTTTGTGATTTTTGTAGGATTTATTCCATGCATGCTATGATGGTCTTGTCAACATGAATGTGCTAGTGTTTTGTAGCTACTAGTCCCTGGTATTTTTGTTTGGCATGATAAGCTTGTGGACAAGTGGGTTTCTTGCTGTTAACATGCTAAGATAATAACACTGGTTTCATGTCTCAATTTTGCTAAGTGTTAAATGCTATTATTTTCTTGCTATGCTTAGCTGATGGTTCCCATGGATGTGTTGTTCCTTTGAGTTTGGGGCCTTAACATGTTTTATTGTGCTCATCATACTCTTCTAAATTGTGCTAAAACTTGGGAATTTAGCCTTTGCATCATAGTTTGAACTTGCTGTCAAGTTGCTATTCTGTTAACATGTGTCCAGTTTTGCCCTTGCTAAATATTTCTAAGTCTGAGAATATATGTTATTTTCATGCCATGTTGAGTGGATGCTACCAATTGCTTTGTAGTGTTTTAGATCAATCTCAATGCTAGTGTATTGTAGTAGATATTGTCCTCTACCATCCTGTTAATTTTCATGCCATGAGGTGGTATCTAGCATCATTATTTTCTGCTGTCAACTTGCTATCAGCTTAACTCAGATTCCTTAAAACTGTGATTTTCACTAAGTCCCTAGAATCTGTTTCACCATGCCATCTTGTGAGCTTCATGCTTAGTGATCCATGCTTCCTTTCCAGTTTGTGTAGTTGGATGATTTGATAAGCATGTTATGTAGTTCCTGTTCATGCCTTGTTTGAGGTTGGAAACATCCTATAGCTCTAGATAATTGTTGAGGAAGTTGCTATGTTACTGTTTTGGGCAGATTGTGTGTGGTAGTGTTTTGTGACATGTGGGAGTTATGCTCCATTGTTTTTCTTGATATTTGGATCTATTGTGGTTGGTTTTTCATTTCTGAACCAGTGGCTACCTTGGGATACCAAGGAATAGCCCATGGCCTTCCTTGTTGCATATTTTTCCTTCATACCTTGTCGTGAGCGCAGCGTGAGATCCGTTACTTCGTTTCCTACGTTTTACGTATGCATTTGCATCGATTTTGCATGAAGCATCCATATTTTCCATGATCATGCATTTTCAAACAACTTAACATGAAGTTATGTCCAGAATTGTAAATAACTTAACTATTGCATGAGAACATGACTACCTTAGGATTGCCATGTTAAATACTTCAAATGAATCATGCATCATCTTGTTTGTGCATTGCACCGTGGTTGTTTGTTTATAGTTGCTATTTCTCTTGGGTAGATGCGAGTGTTGAACCTGAGCACGAGGATCCGGGAGAGTACCACTATGAGGACCCAGCTCTTTGTCCTTCTGAAGAACCAACATGCAAGATGATCGTACCCGGATCCCGACAATATTTTTGCTTTGCTAGATGTCTCGCTCTTATCGTTACCTTGCGCTACCTACCACTTGGATGTCAAGCCTCCTACATTGCCATGATAGCCTCTAACCCCTCCACTACATAGCAAACCTTGTTTGGCTAAGTTACCGCTACTCAACCCCTCTTATAGCGTTCTTAGATGCAGGTGCAAGTTGTTTCCATGTGATAACATGGATACCTGGAGATATCACAATATTTACTGCTATTTATTTTAATGCACATATATATATCTTGGTATGGTGGAAGGCTTGGCCTTTTGCTCGATGATTTGTTCCACTTTTACCGCCATAGCTACTTATTACCGGTGTTATGTTTCCATATTTTGCGCTCCTAACATGCTTGGGGTTATTATGGGGACCCCCTTGATTATTCGTTTGAGATTAAAACTTTTCTGGCAAGACCCAACATTGGTACTATTTGCTTAAACAGCTTAATATAAAAATGCATAGGGCTTTGCAACCCCGTGGATAATTAATCAACAACGCAGGCCAGTGCTCCTCACGAGTCTTGGTCCAACCCAGAGCAGCTTATTAACGCCACTCGGGGTAACTCGGTGATTGGCGTGGTAACCATCGCTCATCCTTCGTGTCTTGAGAACAAGATACACGGCTCTTATCGGGTTTGTTGACACGTCGGGCGGTCTTGCTGGACTTATTTTACCTTTCTCGAATGGCTTGCGCGAGGAACTCTGATCTTCTTCTGGCTATCTCGAGGTGTCGGTTTTCCTTTGGAATTGCCTAGGATGATCACGAGATCCGTGGTTGAGGTTATTCCCACGGAGTGTGGTTAATTTGTGATGGATTAGTTGGAGCACCCCTCCAGGGTTAAATCTCTTGGAAAGTCGTGCCCGCCGTTATGTGGCAACTTGGATATTTTGTTTAACACCCGGTTATAGTTAACTTGAATTAAACTCCAATAAAATACACAAACTGTGTGAGTAATCGCGATCGTCTCTGCTCATGAACATGAACCGAGAGAGAACACGGTGGGATTATGTTTGACGTAAGTAGGTGTTTAGGATCACTTAGTGATCATGGTAGTATTCGAACGTCTTTCGTAGTCCACTATATTTACATTCATGTTCTCGTAAGTTAGCCACCATACAATGCCTAGTGTTGCTGCAAACTCAACACTCACCCCCATCCAACCCGATAAGCTTACATAGTTTTGGTACATGAGTTACAAGATTGCTGAGTCCCCGTGGCTCTGAGCTTATGACAACAAATACAGGTGCAGGTGCAGATGAGACCATGACAGATGATGTGACGCAGCTCCAGTGGGAGTATGATGAAGAACGTGGCAGAATGTACGTCACATATCCAGATGAGTAGAGAGGCCTTGGTCGTGATCTTTGGGGCTAGCAAGGCATTTTCATTGCTTCTTTTCTTCATTTCTTTTCGTCCGTAGACGAACCCTGTCTTTGGTATGATGTTTGAATAATTGGTGTGAACTTGTAATTTAGCTCGTGACAAGTGTAAGCCAACTCATATACTCCTCTCTTCATACATGTATGTGATGTTACTGTACTTATGAAACGACTAGATGCGCCTCTATCCTTGTCGGGGCCCTCATGCCTAAATAAGGATAGGAGCGCATCTTGGGCGTTACATAGCTGCATGGGGAGGTCGTCGAACACCAGATCCTCAAAGCAGCGAAACAATTTCACATTTAAATCCACACGACCAACATGAATATTCAATCCCAATAGAAAAATCTCTCAATATATATAACTACTTTTCCACTTCTATATTCTCCTCTTCTTCGTCTTGTTCTCTTCTTCTCCTCTTTTTCTTCTTCTTTCTCCTCTTCTTTTGTTTTTGCTCTTATTCTCCTGTTTTTCTTCTTTTTTGTCCTCTTCTTCGATTTTTCCTCCTCTTCTCCTCTTCTTATTCTCCTCTTCTCCTATTTTTTATCCTCCTCTTCTTCTTCTTCCTTCTTTTCCTTTTTCCTATTCTTCTCCTCTACTTCTTCTCCTCTTCTTCTATTCTCTTCTTCTTCTTTTCTTCTTCGCCTCCTCTTCTTCTTATTCTTTCTCTTCTTCCTTTTTTTGGCACTAACCTAATTAACCTAAACTAACAGTAACCTAATTAACACAAACAGCAATCTAAACTAATAGTAATTTAAACTAACAGATGCAATGAGATGAAAAAAATGAAAAAAAAGAAATAAGATGAACAACTCATGGGAGGAGGGCAGGCACAAGGGAGGGGGCTTGCCATGGTGGGAGGGAGGAGGTGGGGCATTGCGGGGAGGGGCGCTCATCGTAGCCGGGGGAGGGGTTGGCTCCGTTGGTGGGGGGAGGGAGGTGATTTGGTGGGGGAGAGAGAGAGGTGGGGAGAGGGGGGAGGGGGCTCGCTGCTGTGGGATGGAGGAGGTGGGGCACCGTGGGGAGGGGCTGGCTATGGCGGTGGGCATGGGGGAGGAAGTGTGGTGGTGGGGGAGAGAGAGGTGGGGCAAGGGGGAGAGGTGGACCGCGGGGAGGCGGGCTCGCGGGAGGGAGGGAGATGGGGAGCGTGAGGAAGCTAAGGGAGGGAGAGAGAGGGGTGGGGCAGGGCATGGCCGTTAGTCTTTGCCGTCTTCTAGCAGATGGCACAGAAAGTTTGTCGTCAGCTAGCAAACGGCAACGAAGGCACCCATTTGACCTAGCAAGGTCCAGGGCCCAGTTGGGTCCTTTGACGCCTGCTTTCGGGCTTGTTGTCGTCTGCTAGCAGATGACAAAGAAAGGCCTGATGGTAAATACCTTATTTGGCATCTGTCCCTACTTTGTCGTATGTTTTTTCGAAGCTGGTGGGAAAGACCATCTTTGTCGTCCGCTGGCAGACGACAAAAAACTGACAGATGGCAAATTCTCTGATTCCAGTAGTGACATGTGCTACACAATGGTTTTGATTATCATTCATTGAATACCTAATATTCTTGGACTAGTCTTATGACCCATGCAAATTACCGTCACTCTTACTAAGCTCTCAAACAAATATAAGTGAAGAACAAGAGCATATTATTTCTATAAAATCTACACGCCATCATGCTCAAAAAGATATAAGTTAAGTACTAGAGCAACTGCCTAGCTCAAAAGATATAAGTGAAGCACATAGAGAATTCTAGAAAATTGTCATGAAGGTGTGTCTCTATCAAATATGTGTGTCTAGAAAATGATGATTGTGAAAAAATTAAAGTAAAAAAACAACCAAAAGCAAACGATGCTCCAAGCACAAATATCATGTGTTGAATAAAATATAGCTCCAAGTGACATATCGATGGATTGAGATGAAATAGGGGATGTCTTCCGGGGCATCCCCAAGATTATATGCTTGATTCTCCATATAATTATACTTGGAGTGCCTTGGTCATCCCCAAGCTTGGGCTCTTGCTACTCCTTGTTCCATAGTCCATCATGATCACACCCAAAACGTGAAAACTTCAATCACACAAAACTCAACAAAACTTCATGAGATCTGTTAGTATAAGAAACATATTGCATACTTAGGGTAATGTGATAGACTGATACAAATTCATTTTTGCATAATAGGTACTGCATTCTAACTTCTCCATGACTTGCACCCCCGATATTATCCATGGCACAATCAAAACAAGCAAACTATGCAAGCAAAACAGAATATGTTAAAAACAGAAAAGTCTATAGCAATCTGTAAAGACACCATACTTTTGTAACTCTAAAAATTCTTAAAGATTATTAAAACGTAAAGTAATCTCATAGCAATATTGTGTTAAAATTTTAGATCATTATCATGCTCCAGTGAAAAATAAAAATTCTTGCACTGGAGTCAAAGTTTCTATTTCAGATTCAACATCGTTTCTTCTCATCTTGTGAGTCATCCCAAAGGCTTTACTTGGCACAAACACTAAATAAAACATAAAAACATAATCATTACAGAGGCAACAATCATGTCATCACAAAAAAACATGAAGTAAAAGTAAAAATAAAGATACATATTGGGTTGCCTCCCAACAAGCGCTATTGTTTTATGCCCCTAGCTAGGCATAATGCATGATTTCAAGTGTTGGACCCCGTCATGTCCTTCAATAATAGTTCTTCCAAATCTTACTAAATGAGTCACACTTCTCAAAGCTAGTGCAAAAGTCCAAGTGTTCAAAGGAATTTATAAAATCATCACTAACATCATTTTCATCATGAGGATACTCATAAAGAGCATGGACTTCATCACAAATAGGTTCTCTAATAATATTTTCAAGCCATTCATTACTAAATACTTCATTAATTCCCTTGGAAATCCATTCAAATTTATCACAAGTGTGGAGAAATAGGGATTATGTCAATTCTTCAGGAAGGACATTTCTTCTCATATTCTCATCAAATCATTGATAATCATTAGATTCCATCCTACGCAATGCATCTCTATTATGAAGGATTACTTCTATAGGAGGATGTTTAGATTTTGGTCCATACAAATAAGAAATATCCTTAGCTTCACGCATAATATAATCAAATTCATTCATAAGAAGTGAACTGTCGGGACCCCGATCCTAGGCCATAAGAATCGAGCCTGTAACACATCACATCACTTTGCGGTCTCACGCACGGTTATATCCACGGCTGCCACCTTACCTGGGCCGGGAACACTTGCGTCTTTTGACTCACGTATGTGAATGTGTCGCTAGCATTCAAATGTCAAAGAACCCGGGCCGACATGACTAGTAGTAGAACCCAAGTGGCACATCCGTACAGGGACAGGCATACGTAACCCAGCAATAAGGTGTCGATCTCTAGCGTGTATAGACGAGTCATAGCAAGCTACAAGGACTCCATTGTGCTGTGGGACATAAATGTCATCACTGCACGTAGACAAGTCGTAGCATGCTACACGGACTCCATTACATTGCGAGACATTTCCCCGACGGGACAGACACAGCAGCAAAGAAGGATACACACCGGTCAATCAATGTGTACGGAGCAGTAGCAAGCTACCAAGGATCGGTGGAAGCACAAAGAGGCATTTCCCTATAAAGAGTACTACTAAAGGCACACAACTAGGTGTCGAATACCATACATACCATTGCAAGTCACACGTACACATGACATGCCCGATATGCATAGATACAACTATGGCATCACAACATAACCATACAACATTACAACATTTATTTAGAAGGCTCGGAAGAGCCAACACAATAAGATGTTACAAGCAGGGGTCACAAGACCCAACATTCAGAGCATTCAAACAAACAAGCGGAAGTTAAACATGTCTGGGTACAAACATCTACAAAAGTGGCTGGAGGAGCCTAAAAAGCTACAACAACCCAACCAAAGGAACCAGACCTCTGTCTGGGATTCCCAAGCTAATCCAGTCAACATCGAAATTCACGTCGTAAATACCACTAATGAGACTGACATCTCCTCGGCAAAAACATAAATTAAGCAAACGTGAATACAAGGTACTCAGGAAGACTTACATCAGAACTAAGTACATATGCATCAGTATCAATGAAGGAGTTTGTGGAGTTACTGCAGCAAGCCAGCTTTGACTCTAGGCTAACCTGTACTATGATCTCAAGTGCTTTCTTTGAGGTGGGATAGCGCACATGAGTCAACATATTCACCAAATCAATACACCACTATGGATCCACTTCCATCTCCCTACGAGAAGGCCATCCATAGCACTCACGCTTATCTTGCGTATTTTAGAGGTATCCATTCCACTTATCTATGAACCACATAAGTTCTCCAAGTAGTCCATGTCCGAGGACGCGGCTATTCGAATAGTTTATTTAACCCTGCAGGGGTGTACTTCTTCACACATGCTCCCGCCACGCATCACTATGTGCACATAAAAGGCACCTCGGCAACCTTCAAGCGGAAGCCCAGCGAGGGAGTCGGCCACGACCGTCAACCACACAAGACCCTAGTCTAGGTTTATCGCCTATTTGAGACTAAACCCGCACGGAAGTCCGGCCGAAGTTTCCGCTACGGCCTCAAACGATGTGCACAGGGTTCCCAAGCCCACCGTTCAGGTGCCACTTGGTACACCATGCCACTGTGCCTATACCGCATCACAGCCCACCCCGTCGGGCAGTGCTATGCATGGCCGCCAACACTTTTCCTACAAACACCAGAAACTAGTTGCAACTCCTGGACAGAGATCTAGGCGATTAATTAGTCGAGAGGGTCAATTAAGTATCCCACCATGCGGTAGTACCTTGTCTTGGATAACATATACAGAACTCAGTTCTTAAAGATGGTCCCAATGAGACAACCCGCCATGTACTCCTACATGACCTCTCATCGCTACCTTTACCAAATTGTGTTCACACACTTAGCTCTTACACGATAGGACATGAGCATTGCCATTATGATTCATCACCGACACGACACGACTTTAAGCATAGCAGGCACGATAAGCAAACATGGATGTGTAAGCACAACAAGGCTCAAGTAGTTGCTACTCATGCTAAGTGGTTTCAACTATTTACTAGGGCAAAGACAGGACATGCAAAGGAATGGGTTCAACTACCGAGAACAAGTAACTGTTGAATCATTGTTGTCCTAATGTAGTAAAAGAGAGCAGGACCAAGAGAGTGGGTTCATATAAGTATGCTCAAGGGGTTTTTCTTGCCTGGCACTTCTGAAGATAACAATGAGTCTTCATTGGTGACAACGATCTCAGCGTCAGAACCATGTCTACCGAGAAGGAAGAAACACCAGCAAACAGGAAGAAGGAACACATTCATTGTGATGCAACAAACATGATATATGATATGACAAGCTAAGGTACAGAATTGACCTAGTGCAATAGGTAGTCATATTCAGTGAAGTGGAATTCAATTATATGCTAAATTCCAAGTTCAACATTATTTATTATTTTACCCTAATCATCAAATGTCCTACTTAGGGATGTTAACTTTCTCAAACATGCATGAACATGTCATAAACAGATTCATTGGATTTTTCTGATCATTTTTCATATATAAATTATTTTCATCTAAGCTATGATTGAATTTCTATGATTTTTGGAAGTTTTAAACATTTTGTGGAATTTCCTGAACTGATTTTTATTACAGAAAATAATAACTGCATCAGCATTATGTGAGGTTGACGTCAGCGGGTCAACCGTGTCAGGCCCAGGTCAAACCTGACCGGTGGGTTCCACTGGTCAGTGACCCAGGGGTTAATCCCGTGCTGACCAGGGTTTGACCCGCTCCTGGGGCCCACTGTCAGAGGTTAGGGGGGTCACTAGCGACTAATTAAGCCCTAATGGCCGGCCAGGTCAGCGCTCGCCGGAACTTCACCGGCGGCGACCAAAACCATGGCGGTCGGGCGCTAGAGTTGGCTACGGGGCTTGGTTTGACGTGCAGGTAGCACCAGGGAGTAGCCCTTGGTCGCGTCAATCCATTTAGGACACTGGAGAGGTCGTGGGGTTGCCGGAGTAGTGGGCGACGACAAGCTATGCGGCGGCGGCGGCTCGGGCATGAGCGCGAGCTAGCTAGGGGACGCTCATGACGGTAGGAAGAGAGGGAAGCAGAAGAGGATCTCACAGGGAGCTAGCAGGGAGGCTCAGCAGGCTCGGGGAGGCGCTCGGGTGGCTGAATCGTTGCTGGCGATCTCATACTCCCGAGGTTGAAGATGACGGCATCGAGGCAGTGTGGTTCTTCCGCCGTCACTTGGATCCACGGGGAGGTCATGGGGGTATAGGGAAGCTCAGGGTCGTGGCTAAGGTCGAGGGGGAGGCACTCGCTACGCGGGCGGCGACGGCGAGCTCGAGCAGGGCTCGGCCATTGCAGGGAGAAGGCAAGAGAGCGAGGGGAGGGGAAGAATGGTGAGCTCAGCAGGATCCAGACGGCGCTCTAGGTCTATCCCCTTGCCAACGCAACAAGGAGGAGGCCAGGCAGGCAGGAGGCATGGCGCCCTGGCCTCCATCGCCGTGCCCCCATCTCCTCTACCTACTGGCAGAGCTAGACGATGACTAGCAGATGGGCCAGTTGGGCCAGCCTGTTGCTGGGCCTCTAGTGAGATCTCTCTCTCTCCCTCTCTCTCTCTTATTTTAGTTTCTCTTTTCTATTTCCTGCTTTCTACTTAATTTTGTTTGGGAAAAACTATAAAGCCAAATATTCCTGAAAATATTTGTGGGGTATATTTGCTATATTTCCAAACTACACAAAAACTTCCAGAAAAATTGAAGCAACTAAAATATTTACAATGCATTATTGCTGATTTTCAAAAACTTTCCAAAATTATTTAATCTGCCAAAATAGTTGTTAAAATATAATTCACCCCTGATATGTTGTGGACAACATTTATCAAAGAGGGGAAACATTTTTGAAGAGCATTTTGGATTCACTCAACTATCTTAATAGTTTAACCTATTTGAATTTTATCTGTGCTAGGGTTTGATCACCCCCATTTCAAATTAATTTGAATTTAGACATGATGTGCACATGTTGATGTTGATCCAAACAATTTAAAGCAAATTCTAGGGATGTGACAGTAACGCCCAAGATGCAATCCTATCCTTATTTTGGCTCGAGGGCCTCGACAGGGATAGAGGTGCATATCATCATTTCGCAAGAATGGATATCATTACAAGTACATGTACATAAGATATGAGTATATGGAATTGGCTTACACTCGCTACAAGCAACATCAAGATCACATCAATACAACAACATATTCAAACATCATGCATAAGAGCAGGGTCTGACTACGGACAAAACTAAACGATAAAATGACATCCATCCTTGCTATCCCAGGCTGTCATCCTGGAACCCATCCTAGATCGATGAAGAAGAACTCCAAATCAAACAAGCATCGCTCTCACGTCCAAGCATCGCATTATCTGTACCTACAACTGTTGTTGTAGTAATCTTTGAGCCACAAGGACTCAGCAATCTCATTTCCAAGGGTATTAAGACTAGCAAAGCTTAATGGGTGAGGTGTGATTAAGTGGTGAGACTGCAACAAGAACTAAGCAGTTATTCGAGTGGCTAACTTATGAGTACAAGAATAAGAAGGGTGATCTACACATAAACAAACGTGAACTAGTAATGATCACTAAGTGAACCTGAACACCTACTTACGATCAAACATAACCCCATCATGTTTTCTCTTGGATTAGAACTCATGAGTAGAGACAGTCTTAGTTACGCACACGGTTGGTTTATTTTATTTGAGTTTACTTCAAGTTTTCTATGATCGGATGTTAAACAAATTTCCAAGTTGCCACCTAGCCGTGGGCATGGCTCTGATGAAAGATTTAACCTTGCAGGGGTGCTCCAACTCATCCATCACAAACTAACCACAAGCTGCATCGAAAAAACCTCAACCACGAAAACCCGTAGCCTCCTCGGAAATTCCAGTGGAAAACCTCATCCTCGAGATAGCCCAAAGTATCCTCAGGATGCCACGTACAAGATGCTCGAGATAGGTAAAACAAATCCAGTAAGGCCGCCCGACATGCAGACAATCCCTGTAGGAGCCGCGAATTTCGTTCTCATGGCACATTCGGATGAGCACAGCGCACGGTGGCCTGATAGACATCACCCGAGTTGCCCTGGGTTGGCCCCGCACACGACTCTATTTAGGACCAGCACCATCAGCACTGGCCCTCCCTGTATTATGTTGAATTAACTCCACGGCTTCATGACTCCCTATGCTTTAATAACGGTGTTCAGTATTATTATGCTGGGAAAATATAGTTCCAATCTTGGGCCTTGCCAGAAGAGTTATAACCCAAAATGAAATTCAGTGGGGTCCCCTAACAACCCCAAGCATGTCAGGAGCGCTCCATATGGAACATAACACCGGTACACAAGTAACTAGGGCGGCAAAAGTGGAACAAAACACCAAGAAAAAGGCCAAGCCTTCCACATTTTACCAAGTAGATATGTGCATTAAATTAAATAGCAATAATATTGTGATATCAAAATAAAACCATGTTGTCATGTGGAAGCAACTCGCACCTACAACTATCAACGCTATAAGAAGGGTTGAGCAAGCAATAACATAGACAAACAATGGTTTGCCAGGATGTGGAGGGTTAGAGGCTTTTCATGAAAATGATCGAAGGTTTTCCATACAAGTGGTAGCTACCAAGACATAACTATAGAATCGAGATAACTAGCATGGCACTGATAGTAGTGGTATCCAGGGAAATGGTCATCTTGCCTGAGATCCCGCTTGGAAGAAGAACAAATCTGTGGAGTAGATGAACCAGCGTAGTCGAAAGAATCCTCACACTCCGAATGGTTTCAGAACTCTATCGCAAAGAAGCAATTCAGAAACAAGCAAATGACACATGATAAGCACCACAACATATGCATGACATGATGCACAATCATGTTGGGGAACGTAGTAATAATTCAAAAAAATTCCTACGTGTCACCAAGATTAATCTAGGTGATCTTAGTAACGAGAGAGAGGGAGTGCATCTTCATACCCTTGAAGATCTCTAAGTGGAAGTGTTGCAAAGAACGCGCTTGATGGAGTCGTACCCGCGGAGATTCAAATCGCGAAAGATCCGATCCAAGCACCGAACGGACGAAGCCTCCGCATTCAACACACATACAGCCCGAGGATGTCTCCTCCTTCTTGATCCTGCAGGGGGGGAAGAGAAGTTGAGGGAGAGCTCTGGCAGCACGACGGCGTGGTGGCAGAGGAGCTCGTGGTTCTTCGGTAGGGCTTCTCTAAGCACTACGGAGTAGGAGGAGGTGGTGTAGGAGGGGGAAGGGCTGCACCAGGGGCAAGGGGTGTGGCTGCCCTCCCACCTCCCCTCTATTTATAGGCTAAAGGGGAGAGGGGACCGACCCCCTAGATCTATCTAGAGGGGGGCGGCCAAGGGGGGAGCTTGCCCACAAAGTTAGTGGGAGGCGCCCCCACCCCCTAGGGTTCCCAACCCTAGGCGCCTTGGTCCCTTGGGGGCGCACCAGCCCACTAGGGGGCTGGTTTCCACCCATATTCAGCCCACTGATCCTCTGGGGCAGGTGGACCCTCAGAACCCTTTTGGTGGTCCTGATACAATATCGATAAACCTCGAAACTTTTCCGGTGTGGACTTCCCATATATAAATCTTCACCTTCGGACCAATCCAGGACTCCTCGTGATGTCCGAGATCTCATCCGGGACTCCAAACAACTTCCGGTAACCACATACAATTCCCATTACAACTCTAGCATCACTGAACCTTAAGTGTGTAGACCCTACGGGTTCGGGAACCATGTAGTCATGACCGAGACACCTCTCTAGCCAATAACTAATAGCGGTATCTGGATACCCATATTAGATCCCACATGTACCACAATGATCTCATCGGATGAACCACGATGTAGAGGATTCAATTAATCTCGTATACAATTCCCTTGGTCCATCGGTATGTTACTTGCCCGAGATTCGATCGTCGGTATCGCTATACCTTGTTCAATATCGTTATCGGCAAGTCTCCTTACTCGTTCCATAACACATGATCCTGTGACTAACTCCTTAGTCGCATTGATCTCATTATGATGATGTATTACTGAGTGGGCCCAGAGATACCTCTCCATCACACGGAGTGACAAATCCCAGTCTCGATTCGTGCAACCAACAGACACTTTCGGAGACACCTATAGTGCACCTTTATAGTCACCCAGTTACATTGTGACGTCTGATACACACAAAGAATTCCTGCGGTATCCGGGAGTTGCACAATCCCATAGTCTAAGGAAACGATACTTGATATTAGAAAAGCTCTAGCAGACAAACTACACGATCTTGTGTGATACTTAGGATTGGGTCATGTCCATCACATCATTCTCCTAATGATGTGATCCCGTTGATAGGGTTATTACCCTTGGGTAGGCCAAAGCAACGGTGTTCTCTCCCCCGCTTCAAGAAAAATCGCATCGCCGGCTGTCTCACGGCTGGCTGGTGCATGGCCGACAGGCTTGTTGCGGGCTAGCTTGCGGTCGGCTCTCTAAGGAGCCGACCCGGCCCTGGCGGCTGGGCCACGACCGGCTGCCCTCGAGCCGTCTCCCAAGTTGACCTTTGGGTGAGCAGGCTTCTGTCCCATCCTGCTGTGCGCGGGTACGACGACATGGCAAGACCCCCGCGACGGGTCCCGACGTGGCCATAGTGAACGTTGACGCTCGAGCGCGTATGGCAACAGTCCAGCCGGCCACACCGCTCACCTTGGCTGACCGCGATCAGGCAAGGCAATAGTGTCAGCATGACTCCGCCCACTCCATTACCTACCCCCATGTGGCTACAGTGCCACCGGTCGTACCGGAGACTTTGGTCGGCCGGCGCAAGACGACGCCGCTTGGGCGGCCCGTGCCATAGCAGGTGGGCGCGGGCCAATCGCGGAGCTGGCTGGCGGGCCCCATCGGGCGATGGGAATGTGCAGCCGGTGGACCCCGCCGGTGACGAGATGGCTCAAGAGGCAGGTCCCACTGGCTAGTCGGAGAGGCTGCCAACCGGGTCCCCCCATGCAGTACCTTACGAATATTGTAGGCCGGGGGGTTGGCCTATAAAACCCCCTGAACCTCCCATGCACAAGGGGGAATTCACGCGCACACACACACAGAGGAAAACCTCATTCCACAACCCAACGTCGTAGCAAGGGAAGGGGAGCCGGCTGCTCCTCCTTCCACCTCTAGATACAGCTGAAGGAGCACCATTGTAACCTGTCCTCATCGATCAACTAGATCAGACAGGACTAGGGGTATTACCTCCCATGGAGGGCCCTGAACCTGGGTACATCATGTGTCAGTCACTGCTTGTGCCTAATGCCGCTCTCGGAGCCCGTCGGTGTCCTCCGGCCCCAACCACCTTTGATAACCTACCCGTGGTATCTTTCGTGAGAAAACGATGACAGTTGGCACACACCATGGGGCAGTACGTGGCGTCGGCCGGAGTCATGCTCCGGGCGGGACACTTCGTCATTTCCCCTGGCTGCCACATGTCCAGGCGAAACCTGGGGCTTGCTCCGGCAGGCCCTGCGGGCAGCTTCATCGAACTCACGCTCCACATCAACATGCTCATCGAGCGCTTTAGCAAACTGAGCCCCACCGAAGCACCAGTCATCGACGGGTACCCTAGCCAGGTGCTTGACTGCACTGACCCTCCCACATCTGTGGGAACACTCGCTACGACCCAGTCCAGCGGCTCCCACATCCGCGTGGGAGTGATGGCCACCACCTCCTCCGGCGGGGCGCGGGCCGAGGCCGATGCCTCTACGGCCCGCACTGGCACCTCTAACCCGCTCAGCGTGGCCCTTCAAGGCCTGAGCACTCCCATCACTCTGACGGCGAACCCCGACGTCGCCACGACTGAGCTGGAGGTGGCTCGCCGCCTGCTATTCGACGAGGCTAGCGCCCTCGTAGTTGTGCGACACCGCATGAAGGCCACTCAGCGGGGGTACGCCTCTGCCTACGGTCTCACCCCGGTTGGCACCAAGCCAAGCCGGCGTGGGGCCATGCGCAACCACGGTTGCGTGGTCATAGAAATCCTCGGTGCCAATATGCCCGCTACGACACCCCCGCGGCCAACCTGCGGGCCGCCAAGGTAGCCTACGAGGATCTGGCTACCTTGGAGGGCGAAGAGTGTGCCGCACGCGAGCATCACATCAAAGACCTCATCGACGCCGCCGACACGCAGCAACACCTGCTCGCCCCCGGTGGAGCCGCCGCTAAAGGCCCCCGTCCCGAGGGCAAGGGTGTCGGGACTTCTGGTCATCAGCCGGCTCCGCACTCCTGTTCCCCTCGCGCCCCCGGCAGCCGGGTCGAGGTGAGCAACCCACAGCGCTCCTAGCTGTGGGGAACAAGCAGCCGGCTGTGAACAGCCGGAAGAGCAACCACCTGGCTCACAGCAACCGCTGCAACAAGGCGCCGGCTGGTGGAAGTCGGCGCAGCCACGGGCATACACCGCCTTCGCGGCACGAGACGGCGTGGTCGGTCCCACCTGCTATCCGCCCTGAACTCTCGGCCCAACTCGGCCCGTGGGTCCCCCACAGTGAAAACAACGCCCGTCTCTGCATTGATCGGCTCGCGCAGTCGGCCCTCCTCGAGGAGGAGGGCTCAATTGGCCCGGCGTGTTCGGCCCTTGGATCTGCAACGAGCCATTCCCGACCGGCTTCATGCTTCCCCGGCACACCCTGAAGTATAACGGGGCCGCCAAACCCAAAGACTGGCTGATCGACTACACCACCGCAGTCGGCATCGCCAGGGGAAACAAGCGCGTGGCCGTCCTCTACGCCCTCCTCATGCTCATCGGTCTGGCCCGCACCTAGCTGAACAGCCTAGCGGCCGGCAGCATCAACACCTAGACGGACTTCAAGGAAGCGTTCGTCCGCAACTTCACAGGCACCTACAAGCGGCCCGACCGCCCCCGTGAACTAGCCATGTGCGTTCAGGGGCTGGACGAGTCCCTCCGCGACTACCTCACCTGATGGACCGAGCTCCGCAACTCCTGTGAATGGATGCATGAGGTGCAAGCCATACATTACTTCATCGAAGGCTGTCGCGACGGCACTCCCCTCAAGCAGAAGCTCCTACGCTCTGAGACGGATGCGCTAGCCGAGCTCATGACCATGCCAGACAAGTATGCCATGGCTGACTCCGCCATTCGGGTCAAGATGACCCTTCCTGCCAAGGCAACACCGACGTCAGCGGCGTCACGACCGGCTGCCGACAACCGGCAGCCACAAAATAACAAGCGCAAGAATGACCAGCTCGACTCCCGCTATGGGAGCCGGCAGGTTGCCACCATCGAGGAGCAGGAGCCGGCTGCCCAACCTTCCAGTCAGCATCAGCGCATTGGCAAGGTTGACTGGCAGCCCAAGCTCACATTCGAGTAGATGCTCGACCTTCCCTGCAAGAACCACTCTGGGGCCAAGCCTTCTATGCACACGCTCCGGCAGTGCAGCTTCTCACAGCGATTGGCTCGAGGGGACGGCCTTCTGGCTCCCCCCATGATGCCTGCTAGCGTGCCAGCGTCGGCTCTAGCTCCGGCCCAGAACGACGGACGCCTGCATGACCAATTCCCCAACCAGGACGGTTGCTACGTCGTCTTCACTAGTGAAGAGACGAGCAAACATGCTCAGCGCCGGCTCCACCGTGATGTGAATGCCACCATGTCGGCAACTCCCCAGTTCATGCACTGGTCGGAGAAGCCGGTCACCTGGAGCCGGGCTGATCACCCGGCTGTGATGCCGAGCCCCGGCAGCTATGCCCTGGTCCTTGACCCCACCATCGCCACTGAGAGACGCACATGCCTCTTCATGCGGGTGCTGATTGATGATGGCAGTAGCATCAACATCCTCTACCTCGACACGATGCGCACGCTGGGGCTGAAAGTAGAAGACCTACAGGCGAGCCGGGCAGTCTTCCACGGCATTGTGCCGGGAAGGTCCTGCTCCCCTGTTTCTAGATCAAGCTCGACGTCCTCTTCGGCAGTCCCGGACACTTTTGCCGTGAGCCAGTATGGTTCGAGGTAGTGGACCTCGAGAGTCCCTACCACACGCTGCTGGGCTGACCGGCTCTCGTCAAGTTCATGGCGGTACCCCACTATGCCGACCTCAAGCTCAAGATTTCGGGTCCCAAGGGGATCATCATCATCACGGGTGACTATATGTCACATACCTAGCTAGAAGTCATAGGAACAGACTATGTTTGCATCATGTTTCAATTTGGCATCAACTTTAAATGGGAAGTTGAAGAAACCCCAAGCTCACATTGAATCAAAACAATTCAAAGTTGGTGAAAATTCAACAAATCCAAAATGCTCTTTAAAAATGTTCCCTATGTCTGATAAATTTGGACATGATTATAACAGGGACCATTTTACATATTTGAACATCCAAAACAATTTAAAAATAAAGGTTAAAGCTCCTAAAATGCCAAATAAAGCATTATCATTACTTTTCTTTTCAAAATATCCTGAAGCTTTTTAGATAAGTTTGAAATATTCAAACTCCATTATAGAAAATACTTGGGATATTTTGCAAAGTCATTTTGTACCTGCAGAAGAACTAAACAAATGTCAAAAATTAGAAAAAGAAATGAAATAAAGAAAAAAAGGAGAAAGAAGCCCAGGCCAGGCTGGCCCACCTGGCCCAGGGAGGTCATCGTCCTCCTAGCGGCCAGGAGGATGGGAGTGTGGACGGCGTGCGCGCGCTGTCGTGCCTCCACGCCGGCAGCTGCCTACCTACTTCCCCCTCGCCAGCGCGACAGGGATAAGCTCCCAGAGCAATCCCCATCGCTCCCTCTCTCTCTCTCTCTCTCTCTCTCGCCCGCCTCTCTCTTTCTCCCCTCCTCTGCTCAGCCATGGCCGAGCTGCTCGCCACCATAGCACCGTCGTTTTAGCCACCCTCGCGCCCTTCTAAGCCCACCAAAGGCTCCGCCTAGATCCCCTCTTCCTTCTAGCCAAGCCATGCACCGCCGGGAGCTCCCTGTCGCTACCATCGCCGTCGTCTTCAACCTCCGGCTGCCGGCAAGCAAGTGAAGCTCGCCGCTGCTCCAGGCCCTCCCTGAACCCGCTCTCGGCGTCTCTGCAACCGTCGTGAGCCCCTGGTCCTTTTCCCCCTTTTCCTCCTTTCGAATGAGCCCTCTAGTGCAAAGTTCCTCCGAGCCCGAAAGCTTCTCGCCACCGGCGAGGTCGTGGCCGTCGTTGCAGCGGCCCAAGCTTGCGTCTGAGCACATGGTCATGCTCACGATGTCCCCAGGCAGCCCTAGGAGGCCTTAGGTGCCTCGTTTGTGCTCCGGCTCGACGGGCCCGTGCCCGTCTGAGCTCCGGCAGTCGCCAAGCTCGCCGCCGGCGTCGATTCCGACCATCTCAGCTCCTAGGAGGTGTCGGGATGGACGTGCGCATGAGCATAGGTCCATTTGGTGCCCTCCGCCGTTCATTTGGTCGCCGGAGGAGGGATCCCGAGCCCCTCTGCCGTCTCTGGAGCCATCGGCGGCTCAACGCCGGCGGGTCTTGCCAGAGTTGACCATGGGGGTTTGACCCCAGGTCAACTGGCAAGTGGGCCCGACCCTCTAATTAAGTTAGATTAAGAAAAATTAATTAAGTTAATTAACCTAATTAGTCACTGGCCAGTGGGCCCAGATCTGCTAATTAGTTAGGATTAGTTTTAATTATTTAGTTAAATGATTGAGCCACTGACATGTGGTCCCCACATGTCAGGTTTGACTCTCGCCTAGTCAGTCGACCAGCTGATGTCACTGTGACGTGAGGCTAATGTCATAATTCTATTTTCTAGTTTAAAAATAATTCCAGAAATTATTTAAAACTTCAAAAATTCATATAAATTAATCTGTAAATTAGATGAAAATAATTTAGATATGAAAATTTATCAGAAAAATACAATGAATCCAATGGTGCTATTATCATGCATGTTAGAGCAACCTATGTAGTTGAACATGGACATTTACTAATAGGATAGTATATGGAATTTGAAATGAAGAACGATTTTGAACCTATATTCAAATTCATTTCAAATCAACATGAACACTAGTTGCATTAGGTCATCCAAACATGCTATCATGCCATGATCATGCATCATATAGTTGCACTTGCGTGTATTGATTGTTTCTTATCTGCATTGCGGTAGGCTCTGCTTCCGAGGATACCTCCGAGTATTCCAATGAAGGAGAGAACCATCCCGCTACCCAGCAAGGCAAGCAACCCCATTGATCATTTCGATAACATCCCACTCTCTCGCTCCTGCTCTTGTTTACTGCATTAGGACAAACGATCACATGTCAGTCATACACGGTAGATGAACCTATTCTTATGCATGACCTGTCATTGTCACAGTAAATAGCTAAACCTTGCAACCTAGCATACCTGGTAGATGCTTGTGCCATGATGTGCTTAGCTTACTTTGCCTGCTATGCTTAGAGTTGTGTCAGGTCTGATTCATCTGGGTGATGAACTAAGTGAAACAATGTTGTTCTAATTTGATGACTTATGATGAACCCAATTTGGTAAAGGTAGCGATGAGAGGCTATGTAGGAGTACATAGCGGGTTGTCTCATTGATAGTTGTCAAAAGTTTCTACCATCAACTGAATTCCCAGCTCATCATTTAGTCCCTCCAGAAACTTCTCTTGCTTGGCTGCATCGGTTGCCACGTCACCTGGGGCGTAACGGGACAACTTGCTGAAGTCATCAACATACTCAGACACTGAGCGACTTCCCTGGCGTAAGTTGCGAAACTCCCTCTTCTTGATAGCCATAGCTCCCGCTGAAACATGAGCAGTGCGGAACGCTTGCTGGAACTGAGCCCAAGTCACATTCTCCATGGGGTACGTGGCGGTGTAGTTCTCCCACCACGAAGCTGCTGGTCCGTCCAGTTGGTGAGAGGCAAACATCACCTTCTCCTGATCGGTGCATCCTGCTGTGGCTAGCTTCCTACCCATGTTGCGAAGCCAGTCATCTGCGACAA
Source organism: Hordeum marinum (assembly GCA_022496015.1). NCBI lineage: Eukaryota > Viridiplantae > Streptophyta > Magnoliopsida > Poales > Poaceae > Hordeum > Hordeum marinum. Next base: position 279,855,824 of record CM039678.1, read on the forward strand.
TCGGCTCCGGGCTGCTTGTGAATATTGGAGGATTCAGCCTCAGAAAACGGGTAAGGCTGTCAATTTGTGGTGGAGGTGGAGGTGGAGGTGGAGGCGGGTTGTTGTTGTTGTTCTGGGCCATACTCTGCATCATCAACTGTATCATCTGGTTCTGGGTCTGAAGCAATTGTTCCAAGGCGGGTGGGATATCATTCCCTAAGCCACTCCCGGAAGAGTCGCGCCTTGGTCGCATCTGTTGGGTTAGCATAGATGAGGTATAGATAGAATTAGGCCTAAGGGAGAAGCACTACCCATATGCACATGATGTCAAATAAAAAATCCAAATCACTCCAATTCAATTCAATCAAAGGGTTCACACGAAACAAATCTAAGGTGAGCCATGTCACAACGTTTGACAAGGTCCCACAAATAAATAAATCAAATACTAAACGAATACGATGTCCTAATCTCTCATGGTGGTCTAAGTCTACTCCTCATCGGAAGAGAGATCTATCATGTTGATGTCGGCTCCAGCGGCATCACTCTGTATCTCCTCGTCGTCATCCTCATAGTCTTTGTCCTGACTGACGTAGTCCCCATAAGAGTGATCCTCTTGGAGATTCTCCCCGTTATCAAGCTCTTCCTCAGCTTCCTCCAGCTGAAGCTTCAATTCATCGAGCTTATCTTGCCGCGCATCGAGCTCCGCCTCATGTTCTGTGTTGGCGTTCTGAAGCTCTTCTTCCAGCTCGACCTTGCGGGTAGTCAGGTTGTGGGTGGTGATGAGGTAGTCGTCCATCTCTTCCTTCATCCTGGTGACGAGCTCCTCCAGGTCCTCAATGTGTGAGTTGATGGTGTCGTCCTCCTTGGTGCGCACCACATCTCCATCCCGGTCGCGGCGCGCGTACATGACATAGTTAGTCTTCCTGAGATCCTCACGGTAGTCCTGGCGGATGCGTCCAAGTGCACAGAGCGCAGCGATCCCTTTGCCAATGCCCCATGACCTTACTTCTATGTAAAAGTCGATCGGCTCAATGGCATTTCCAAAAGTTCGCCCTGGAATGTGGACGTCAATCTTCCAGCGCATCTCCTCAGGTAGAGTGGTCGTGAAGGTACCGGTGAAGCTGGGCAGGGCAATGCGCAGATGTCCTGTGATATCCACGAGCTGTCTTCCAAAGGGCATGGTTGCGTCGGGCTGAGCAAACTCAACGATGGGGGTCGACATCTACAGTTTGAAAGAGAGGAGAAATTAGCAGTGAAGCAGGGAAAAGTATGATACCAAAATAGGGGTATAAAAGTGTTGTAAAAATATGGTTTTTATCCTATGGCTTTCCATTTTCTAGGGTCGCGTCCTACAGTCAACGTGTCGCTCTGATACCATCTTGTAGCGACCCGATCTCAAGGTATCGGAGTCTCTGTGCTTAAGTGTCATCCCTGGATCGGTATGCTGACACACACAGTACTTGAGGATTTACAACAGAGTTCAATCACACATTTATTACATCGAGAATCCTCAAAGGGTAGTTATTACAATAATGTGGCCTAAGGCCAAGTAAAACAAAAACATGCGGAAGCAATAAAGGTAATGAGTCCATCAACTCCACGAGCAAGCTGAGTGCAGAACAACGACCTATCGCACCTTATTCGTCGTCGGATAAATCTGCAACATGATAGGTTGCAGCCGTGTAGGTCAGTACATGGAATGTACTGGCAAGTCACATCATAAAGTGTAATGAACCTACATAGTACATGCAGTTTGGCTGGTGGAAAGCTCTAAGTTTAGTTTTGCATAAAGCTGGTTTTTCCCTATCAGAAATGATTGCTCTACTTCTACAAATATCATAATGTCTGAGATGAGGCCCATCTCAACAATTCCAAAATTTTATACCCAATTAATAAATTAAGAGTGATGAGATCTCCCTACATTTCCACTACTAAAAGCTCAAGTTGTCCATGACCGGGGACACGGCTAATCGATTAGGTTTTAACTCTACAGAGGTTGTGCACTTTTCCCCACAAGACTCGACCACCTCCTTGATCGGAAGATCGAGACATAGTCTTTCGATAGCATTTCCCCTAACCCACGGATAGGCTGGTACACCTACATCATCTACATCTGCTAGCCTATCCCGGAAGAGGTCACACCATCTACTCAACTAAGCCAGAGCCCATATTGGCTTGCGGCTGCACACGGAAGCTTGTAGACATGAAAATACGGTTGATCCCTTTGAGCCTGGGTGGACGGACCACTAGTGTGCACTCCCATGGATTCCCATGAATGCTCCCACTGTACTTCGCCACCATACAAACCAATTTCCACCCAGGTAGTTCATTAAAGTTGGTCCTAGTTACTACTTTGTCACTCACATCTCAAGGTGATAGCACTCCCCAATCCACGTCTACTTTGGCGAGGCATTGTAACATAACACGGTGGCGACAAAGTTTGCATGGTTCAGACCTACCTCAAATGAACAACTGGGTGATAGTAAATTCAACAAGTATAAACTCCTATCATGCACTCCTACATCAAAGGACTATGTGCAAAAGTAAAACATAGGTAAAAATTGATATCATCAAAATGGAACTTGCCTTGGTGCTGGGAGTGAAGTTCTAGCGAATGATACTATTCTGCTTCGCACTCCGGACAATCTATCGCAAAGTAAATAAAAACACACATAAACATGCATTCATACAATTCAAAGACATGCAACAAAAATATTTGCAAAAGCCAAATAAAAACACAACACAAGTCATTAGCACGAAAATTTTCAAAGTATGAATAGTGTTGAAAATTTGTGATGTGCACTAGTGTCCCTACAAGGCATTCTAGTAAAATTATGGTGAACAGAAAATAATAGTGTAGAATATACTGTGGAACAAGTTCATGGCGAAGGGTTTAGTTCGTGTGACGTGCTGCAAAAATAATTACTTCAAACGGGTATACCGTTTGAAATATATGGCCTAATGAAATTTAAATTCAAATCTGAATTAATTTCAAATTTGAACTCTCAAAAATCTGCAACTATGGGTTCTCTAGTTAGGGTTATTCGAGACGAAACTTTAGCCGCTTGTTTCATCTCGTTTCGACCTCCGGTTAAAAATTTACGGTGTTTGAAGTTTTGAGTAAAAGCTAAAAAAAACTGCTATAGAACATTTTTTTGAAAACGCTAAAGTGTGGACATTCGCGGCTAGAGCACGACGCGGACAGCCCTGGTTGGTTGACCACATGCGCCGCGGCGGCTATGCGGTGAACGTTCGCAAACTAAGCAAGTCCTCCGGTTAGCTAGAATAAAAAGAAAAACCGACGTTCGGTTTAAAATAAACTGCACGGTTTCTATTAAGACGCGGTTAACCACGTACCGGTTCGGTCTAACAAAAAAAACCAAAGAGAAAAAAAACCTAAACTAATCTACGTACAGGGGCTTACAAAGACGAACACGTCATCGGGCAGGAACTCGACGTCGACGGTAGCGGCGACTCCGGCGATCTCCCGCACGGGCGAGGTTGTCGGGCAGGTGCGGCGTGGCAAGGGCGACCGAGCGGTGGTGACGGCGGACGGCGGTGATGACCGGAGGGAGTGGAGGGAGCGGTCGGAGCTCCGATACTCTGGTGAACTCCGGCGACGCAGGTCGTCGGGGCGGCTTCTCCGGTGCGTCCTAGGGTCAACGAGAATGTCAGGGAGATGCACAAGAACGAGGGGGTCCGATTTCTGCAAAGAAACGGGGTTATGGCGGCTCACCGGCGTCGGAATCTTCGTCAGAAAGCTTCAGCTCCAACGAGATGCAAACGGATGGGGCGTCGGCTATGAGCGGCGAGAGGAGGTGCGGGCTGGCTGAATGGAACGAGGACGTCGAGGGCTACTTATACGTGCGGTTTGGAGAGTTGGGGCTGCGGGATAAGCCTTATCCCAAGATGTTCGCCGGCGGTTGCGGGAGCTGCGAGCGCTGGCTTATCCAACGGTGCGACCGGGAGGTTGGGGATGACCCAAGTCGGGCCCACCTGACAGTTTGCGTGAGAGAGAGAAGGGAGAGATCACGAGAGAGAGAGACGCGCGGGCGTGCGGGCGTTGCGGTGACCGAGCGCTAGGGCTGGGCGAGCGCTCGTGCTTCGCTGGCCTGGCTGGCCGTGTGTGGTGTGTGTGCGCGCATGTGTTGTGTTGTGTCTCTTTTTTTTGAAAAGTTTTTTTTGTCAGATTTGAGAAAAATAAATATATATATATAGGGTATTATATACCAAAATGGTCATAAAGATAAACCCTACAACGTGAACATTTCTTTAGAGTCTAAATAAAAACTTTATAAAAACATTATTTAAAGACATCCAAAATGAAACCAAATCAAAATCAGAAATATATATATATATATATATATATGTGTGTGTATATATATCAGAAAATTTCTAAAATCTGTATTGATAAAATAGAGCACAGGGAATATTAACTCCTGCTCATATAATTTTAGAAAAAAAATCTATATATAAATCTAATGCAATAATCTAACTTTTGGCTAAAAAAATAATTTCCCCAATGCAATTTTAAAACATCAAATGCAAAGAAAATATTTTTCCCACTCGAATATATATATAATGTTGAGGAAGTCATATTATCCCCTCTCTATGATTTTATGTGAGTGGAAAACTTGAACATCATAAACTCCAAATGCAATAAAAATATGACATGCAATATGATGATTCTATTAACATCCTAATTTAATAAAATTGGGATGTTACATCCTCATGGTGGTTCGTCAAGGAGTTAATTCTTTCTCGAAGTATTCATCAAGATTCTTATTGGATGTGCTCAAGTGTTCTTTATCTTGGATGTCTAAGTTCAATTCCTTCTCCATTGTCTTTTGAGATGGTTTTATTAAATTCTTGTTTATGAGGAGTCTCGAAGGAAAATTGTCAAGAATAAGATAAGTAAACCCATCTTGTATTCTAGGAGTTATCTTGGGTTGGATTTTACTTGAAGCATTTCCTAAGGATTACTACTATCATGGTGTTATAAATGATTCAAGTGTATCCTCCACCTCTTGGCGAAAGAAGTTTTGCATATCTTTTTGCTCTTAATCAATCAATTGTTTTGGTTGTGGCAGGTTGTCGCCTCATAGTTTTGAGATGTTTTCCATAAGCCCATAACAAGCTATTCTTTTCATTGTTGATTCTCCATCAACTCCGTTCAACCATGCTTTCAAGTTCAATGGTTGTAGAAGTTGTTATTTTCTTCTCCGTTCTTTTCCTTCCATTGATCTAGTTTCTATTCTTTTTTTTCTAGAGGCCTTGTCATGTTGCTCTATTTCAACCATCATCTTGTTTTCTTAAGATCATGTTCCTTCTTTGCTTATTCATTTAACCGAACTGTTTTGTTATCTTTTCAACTTCTTTCCATCCTATCAAGATTTGCCTCTCATTCCTACCAAAGTGCTGCCGAAATTTCTTGTGAATTCTTGCTTTTTCCTCATGTCATTCTTATTCTCGTTGAAACCTTCAATGATCATTGGTTTCACTCGTTTGTCAGATAAGCAACTATGTTTTAGCTCTTGCTCTTTCTCTTCCCCTTCTCATTCTAGATCTCGAGACGAGATCCTCGTGTAGTGGAGGAGAGTTGTAATAGCCCGGGACCAACACTCCAGAAGATTACACTTTTATTTCCATTCTCGTCTGTGTTTCGTTTGGGTGTTACATTCATCATTGCATCATCCGCACCATCTACATAGAAACAACATTTTGTCAACATGAGTTTTCGAACTTGCATTCGTTCGTAGTCTCCGGTTCTCTCCGTTTTGCCCGTTTCGAGATCAACCACACACGCACGCACCCGCGGCATTGTTAAAAAAACCATTTTTAAGGTGCATGAAAACTATTCCCGGATTGGCTCACAACTTTGCGTGCGATCTTATTATAGTGTAGGTAGACCGCCTCCCAAATTTCGTTGCATTCTGAGGTCGTTCGATACCTCATCGGTCAACCGTAGCAGTGAGGTCATCGGTTTATTAGCGGATGTTTCGATGTTTCTAAAACTCGTGCCACGGGCTACCAACCTCCCTCTCATCTCCCCCTAGCCCATCTGCATAGCCCAACTAGCCCACCTAAGCCAACCGTAACACCCCTCGCATCCAGAGCCATCCGATCGCGATCCTATGATCCAAATTTGGGCAAAACCCTCAAACCCTAGCCTCCCTATTATTTAAGCAACCTTCCCATGCCATTTTTGTGGCTCCAACCGGCTCCCCACTGTGCCTGGCCCTGTGGAGCAGGCAGCAGGCCCGCTCGAGCCCGGCTGAGCTTCCGCTTGCCCCAACCCCGCAGCGCCCGTCTCGCGAGGCTTCCGCGCCGCCCGAGCGAGAGCCTCTCCTTGCCGCCGCCCGTCGTGGCCGGAGCGTCGGAGCCTGTGAGGTCGCCGCCTTGCCAGACCCAAGCCATCCCCACCTCTGCCAGCAACCATGGGAGCCAGATCAGGAGCCCGGCGATGGCCGTCGCCGCTTCAACCTCCGCCGGATCCCGCACCTCTACCGCCCGAGATGGGTGTTAGGGCCCAGATCCGTTCGGATCCGGTCCAGCCCCACCAGATCCGCCCTCGATCGCCGTTGTCCCTCGCAGGAGCTCCTCCTGCCATCGATGTTGTTGGCCAGTCGCTGTTGACCTCGCTCGGCTCGGGGATGGGGAGCTCGATGCCCCGCGTTGATAGCGCCAGGCCTCGCCAGCGTGCGGGTCGCGCCAGGCCAACCCGGATCGCCTCCTCATCGACCGACCCACAAGGCCCAGGGTGAGCCACCCCTATTCCCCTCCCATGCGTGCTATAGCTATCCTGTGCCTAGTGTATTCAGCCCATAGACATTTTTTTCATTCTGTGATTTATTCAATTATCCAATGAATTACAGATTTGCAGAAAAGACCCTAATGGTCATGCATTTAATAACTTCACATCTGTGCATCGGAATAAAACAAATTATATATGAAAAATGAATAGAGTTTTGTGTAGATTAATAATTACCAACTTTTACATGTGATAAAAATGTTTAACCTTGATGTTTGCATTGATTTGCGTAATTGCCATGTTAAAATGATTTATTTCATAACTAATAAACCGTAGCTCCAATGCAAATGTTTTATATATGTAACTTGACTAGAAAAACATGTAGAATACCATGACACACTTTATTTCCATGTTTAATAAATATAAAATTGTGTTAGGACAGATATGAACCAGATTCATATTATGCTTATGGGGATGTTTCGGAAATGCTATATGTTGCTTCCGGCCCCATTTAAAGTGCCTAGATAGTGTAGTTGTTTGTGCTTCATCTCTTGACATGATAAACAACATTAACCACTTTCTCATAATATGGAGAGATATTATTCTGTTATATGTATGTTGTCCCTCTCCATTTAAAATTGCTTAATTCCATCTTTGCTTTATGCCATGACCACCCATGTTAAACAACATTTAATATTGATGAGTACCTAATGAGAGTGAACTACATAATTCAAGCGTGGAGTTTCGTCAATATGCAACTCGTTGCATATTGAACTTCACTTAACATGCGATGCTTCTTTGCTATTATTTCCATGCCATACCATGCCTTGCATATTAAACCGGACATGCATCATACTTGGTTGCGCATCATGTCATGCATATGTTGTGGTGTTCTCGTGTGTTGATTGTTGTTTCCAGATTGCTTCTTGTCGATAGAGTTCCAAAAGCGCTTAGAGTGCGACGATTTGTTCGACTATGCTGGCTCGTCTTCATCATGGACTCGTTCTTCTTCCAAGCGGGATCTCAGGCAAGATGACACATTTCCCTGGATACCACTACTATCATTGCCATGCTAGCTGTCTCGTTTTCTGTCGCTATGTAACGCTACCTACCCCTTGTTTCTTAGGCCTCCCAACATTGCCATGAAAAGCCTCTAACCTCCACCTTCCCAGCAAACCTTTGTTTGGCTATGTTACCGCTTGCTCCGCCCTTCTTATAGCGTTTCTAATTGCAGGTGCAATTGCTTCCATGTGACAACATGGACATTCTTTTATTATCACAATATTATTACTATTTAATTTAATGCACTTATACACTTGGTGTAAAGGGTGGAAGGCTTGCCTTTTGCTCGGTGTTTTGTTCCGCTCATGCCGCCCTAGTTACTTGTGAACCGGTGTTATGTTCCATAACTGAGCGCTGCTAACACCTCGGGGTTACTATGGGGACCCCTTGATCTTCGTTTTAGGATAAAACTTGTCTGGCAAAGCCCAAATTGGTACTATTTTCTTAATAACAACTAAAATTTGCATAGGGCATGATCACCCCATGGATAATTAGTGAACAACCCGGGCTAGTGCTCCTCATGAGTGTTGGTCCAAAAGGGCTGCCTACGGGGCCTCCTCGAGGAAACTCGAGGATTGGTTTTTCCCTGTAGCTAGAACCATCTATCGTGTCCTGAGAATGAGATACGCGGCTTTTATTGGGTTTGTCGACACGTCGGGCGGCCTTGCTGGATTTTTTTACCTTTCTCAAATGTCCTGCGTGAGGAACTCTGATCTTCTTCGGGCTATCTCGAGGTGTTGGATTTCCTTGAAATTTCCTAGGATGATCACGAGATCCATGGTCGAGGTTATTCTCGCGGTGTGTGGTTAATTTGTGATGGACGATTTGGAGCACCCCTGCAGGGTTAAATCTTTTGGAAAGCCATGCCCACGGTTATGTAGCAAACTTAAAGTAAATTCTAATAAAATACACCAACTGTGTGCATAACCGTGACTGTCTCTTCTCGTGAGACCTTTATCCAAGAGAGAGCATGTTGGGGTTATGTTTGATGTAAGTAGGTGTTCAGGATTAGCTAGTGGTCATTACTAGTTCATGTTCGTTATGCGTAGACCACCATACTTTACTTTCTGTATTCCTAAGTTAGCCACTCAAATAAATGCTTAGTCGCTTGCTGCAACCTCACCACTTAACCATACCTCACCCATTAAGCATTAATAGTCTTGATACCCTTGGAAATGAGATTGCTGAGTCCTCGTGGCTCACAGATTACTACAACAACAGTTGCAAGTACAGGTAATGCGATGCTTTGACATGAGAGCGATGTTCGTTTGATGTGGAGTTCTTCTTCTTCATCATCCATCTAGGATGGGTTCCAGGCGGCAGCCTGGGATAGCAAGGATGGATGTCATTTTATCATTTGGTTTTGTCCGTAGTTGGACCCTGGTCTTCTGTATGATGTTTGAATATGTTGTTGTATTGATGTGATCTTGATGCAGCTTTTGGCGAGTGTAAGCCAATTCCATATACTCATCTCTTTTGTACATGTACTTGTAATGATATCCATTCTTGCAACACGACAAGATGCGCTTCTATCCCTGTCAAGGCCCTCGTGCCAAAATAAGGATAGGATCGCATCTTGGGCATAACAAGTTGGTATCAGAGCCTGTACCGACCTAGGAGCCCCCTTGATTGATCAAACTTGGCCGAGTCGAGTCTACTGAAAAACTATTTTGAGTCTAGTTATATCGGAAAGTAGGATTCTTTTTACTCCTCTTCTATGCTCTAGTGAGGAATTACGACTTAGGAATTTTGATTCTACCCTCTTCTCACTTAATTTTTTTAGGATCACGCGTGTATTTTGGAATCTATATGATGCCGATGTGACGGAGTTCTGTACTTGGTGCCTCCTGTTATCGAGGAGTAGAGCTCCAAGGATTTCTTGGCACATCATTATCGTTCAGTTTCCTTAGTATCTCAGGACGGAGGATGTTCGAAATTGCTTCAGTACTAGTAGTGGCCAGAGGAGTCCGGCATCCCTAGTACTGGTGGATAGAGTTCGGATGTACTGCCTTCTTTAGTATCATTGTGCTTTTCAGGGTTCGAAATAGATGGAGTTCCGAAGCCTCTGGTTATGTGTTGAAGGATGGATACAGTTGGGGTATAGGGCTTGTTAGTTGTGTGAGATATTTTCCTCCTTGTGTCCCCAACACCCGATTGCGTAACCAAGAAAGATTCGGAAGTTCTTAGGTGGGAATTCAAGTAGTTACCTAGGTTGTCTTCCAACAGATCATGATGTGAGGTTGGGGTTCGACATCTAGTGGATTCGTTTGTTCACGGTCTTTCTTACAGCGGTCTCGTTGTGTCTTAAAGAGTCCTTGTAGCTTGCTATGACTCGGGGACGCATCATATGTCGTGTGCACTGTCTTGCACATGATAGCTACTATAAGATCGAGCCCGTGTGAACCTTACCACGAAAATATCAAGCGGAATCTCTATCATAAATTTGTTCTGGCTTGTTTCGTAAGCCTCATCCTTTGGTTTGTTGGAGTATGGTAATTTGAGTTGCTTCAATGTCAACTGGTGGTCTCATATATTTCTAAAGTGGTGTTCTCATATTTCTGTGGGAATGCTAATTCTTTTGCTCAATCAGGTTGTCATATCAATTCTTTTCTGTTGGGACCCCGATCCTAAGTCAAATGAATCTAGACTGTAACATATCACATCACTTTGCGGCCTCATGCACAGTAAACTCCATGGCTGCAGCCTTACCTTGGTTGGGACCGTTTGCGTCTTTTGGCTCACGTATGTGAACATGTTGCTGGCAATTAAATGACAGAGAACCCAGGCCGACATGACTAGTCATAGAACCCAAGTGGCACATCCGTACGGAAACAGGCATACGTAACCCAGCAATGCAGGTGTCAGCCTCAAGCGTGTGTAGACGAGTCATAGCCAGCTACAAGGAATCCATTACGCCGTGGGACATAAATGTCATCACTCCACGTAGACGAGTCGTAGCAAGCTGCAGGGACTCCATTACACTGCGAGACATTTCCCTGAAGGGACAGACACCGCAGCAAAGAAGCATACATGCCGGTCAATCAATGTGTTCGGAGCAGTAGCAACCTACGAAGGCTCGGTGGAAGCACAAAAGAGCAGTTTCCCGTAAAGAGTACTACTAAAAGCACATGACTAGGTGTCGGATCCCATACATACCGTTGCACGTCACACGTACGCACGACATGTACGATATGTATAGATACAACTATGGAATCACAACATAAGCATACATCAACACAACTTTTATTTAAGAGGCTCAGAAGAGCCTTGCATAATATGCTCTTACAGGTAGGGGTCACATGACTCGACACTCAAGTCATACAAACAAGTTCATACAAACCAAGCGAAAGCATAAAGCTGTCTGAGTACAGACAGTTCAAAGGGTAAAAAGGCACATGGCCTGACTATCTACAGCCCTCCACAGGGCATAAGGTCGTAGCTAGGACACGACCTATTCGGCATCGTCGACATCTAGATAGAACCCACCTGATGGGTCCTGAGTGTCATCTGCAACATTTATTAAGCAAAAGTGAGTACAAACGTACTCAGCAAGTCTTTAAAACAGACCTAGACTATTCATGTTCATGTATTAACAAGGGAAGTGGTGGAGTTTATGTAGCAATGCCAGCTTTGACTCATGGCTAACCTATACTACACAAGTTTAACTCTTTGTTTAAATTTTAGATATCGCACATGAGTCTACTAACTCCACAACAATATGCCACCATGGATTCACTTCCGTCTCCTATGAGAGTGCCATCCATGGTACTCACACTTGTCTTGATATTTTTATGAGTATCCATTAAATTATCTATGAATAGCATAAGTTTTCCAAGTAGTCCATATCCGAGGACTCGGCGATTCGAATAGTTTTATACCCTGCAAGCGTGTACTTCTTCACACGCGCTCTCGCCACTTATCGTTGTGTGCTCATAAAACCATGCACCTCGGCAACCTTCAAGCGGAAGCCTAGCGAGGGAGTTGGCCATGACCGTTAATCACACAAGACCTCTAGTCCAGGCTATCACCTATTTGAGACTGAACCCGCACGAAAGTCCGGCCGAAGTTTCCGCTACGGCCCCAAACAATGTGCGCAGGGTTCCCAAGCCCACCATTCAGGTGACCCTTGGTACACTGTGCCATTGCCTACCGTGTCATAACCCACCCCTAGGGTCAGCGTTACGCACGGCCTCCAGCATGCTATAAACACCAGAAACTACTTGCAACTCCTGGACCAAGGACTAAGGATTGATAAGTCGAGAGGGGTCAAGTTACTAGAACCCAATGTGTGGTAGTAACTAGTCTTGGATCACAAATACGGAACTCAGTTCCTAAGAACGGTCCCAAAGAGACAACCCACTATGTACTCCTACAAAGCCTCTCGTCGCTACCTTTACCAAATCGGGTTCATCATAAGCTTATCACATCAGAACAACATTGTTTCACTCCAGTTCATCACCCAGATCAATCAGACCTGACACAACTCTAAGCATAGCAAGCATAGCAGGCAAAGTAAGCAAAGCACATCATGGCACAAGCATCTACCAGGTAAGCTTGGTTGCAAGGTTTAGCTATTTTCTATGACAATGACATGTCATGCAAAGGAATGGGTTACCGTGTATGAAAGACAGGTGAACGTTTGTCCTAATGCAATAAACAAGAGTAGGAGCAAGAGAATGGGATGTTCTCTGAATGATCGAAGGGGCTGCTTGCCTTGCTGGGAAGCGGGAAGGTTTTCTCCTTCGTTGGAATACTCGGAGGTATCCTCAGAAGCAGGGCCTACCGCAATGCAGATAAATAGCAATCAATACACGGCAAGTGCAACAATATGATGCATGATCATGAGATGGCAGCATGTATGGATGAGCTAATGCAACTACTGTCCAAGTTAAATGAAGTGATTTTGAATATAGGTTCAAAATCATTCTCCTTTACACATTTCATATGTTAACCTATTAGTAAATGTCAATGTTCATCTACTTAGGTTTCTTTAACATGCATGATAACATCACCATTGGATTCATTGGATTTTTCTGATAAATTTTCATATATAAATTATTTTCATCTGAGTTACAGATTAATTTATGGGAATTTTCTAAGTTTTTAGTATTTTCTAGAATTAATTTAATTCAGAAAATTCATTATTGCGTCAACATGACATCATCATGATGTCACCTGGTTAACAGACCGTTGACACGTCAAACCTGACCAGTGGGGTCCACTGGTCAGTGACCCAGCCACTAACAAGGTTAATTATTTAACTAATTACTAATTGGATTAGGGTAGGGCCCACTGGTTAGTGGGCCATTAACTTAATTAAATTAGTTAATTAAATAATTAATCAAAATTTAATTAACAGGGCCCAGCCCCACTTGCTAGTGACCCAGGGGGTCAAACCCCCATGGTCAACACCGGCAAGACCCACCAGCGTTTAGCCGTTGGTGGCTCCTGAGACGGCGGAGGGGTCGGGTTCCCTCCTCCAGCAACCAAAAGGGCGGCGAAGGGCACCAGACGGGCCTATGCTCATGCGCGTGTTCATCCTGACACCTCTCGGAGGCTGAGACGGCCGGGATAGACGCCAACGACGAGCTCGACGGCTGCCGGAGCTCGGGCGAGCATGAGCTCGACGAACCAGGGCGCAACACGACCGGGGCTTAGCACCTACGAGCCCTACATGACCCCACGAGCTCGACGGTGGCCTCGGATGGAGCGGCTGCTCACCAGAGCAGCACCGGCGACGAGCTCGTGTGGCAGGGCATTCAGGAGCCGTCGTAAACGGGGCCTACAGAGGGGGGAATGGCCGGGGAAAAGAGGGGAAAGGGCTTGGAGCTCACAGCGGGCTCGGAGCTGATGAGAGCTGGTTCGGGGAGGGCTCGGAGGCGACGAATCGACGGCGACGACGCTCGGGTCTGAGGAGGAAGATGATCTCGAGAGCAACGCTCCAAGGCTTTTGGCGATCCATGGCTCGTCTTAGAGGACGGGGGCGACGAGGCGGAGCCTCTAGCAGGCTCAGGGAGGCGTGGGAGCGGTTGCAACTACGGCGGTGAGCTTGCGGGGCCGTCAGCCATGGCGGAACAGAGGAGAGGAAGAAGCAGGGCGAACAATGAGCGTGAGAGAGCGAGATGGGTATGGTAGCACGTCCTCATCCACTCGCCAGCACGGCGGGGGATCCAGGCGTGTAGGGGGCTGCATGGCAGCTCCGGCGCGCGCGCGGCGGGCACGCGCTCGTTCTCCTGGACGCCAGGAGGGCGACGACGGTCGTGGACCAGATGGCCCGGCCTAGGTGCTCCCTCCTCTCTTCATTTTCTAACTTTCCAGATTCTGTTTTATTTCTCTAACATTTGTTTTATTTATTTTTAGGCACAATTGCTAAGTATAAAATATCCCAAATATTTTATAGGACTAAGTTTGAATATTTCAAACTTCTATAAAAAGTTTCAGAATATTTTGAAATCTGAAATAATGATAATGCTTTATTTGGCATTTTCAGCAGCTTTAATATTTATTTTTAAATTACTATAAATGTTCAAATATTTAAAATGACCCCTTGTATAATTATGTCTACATTTATCAAACATCGGGAACATTTTAGATGGGCATTTTGGATTTGTTGGTTTTTCACAATCTTTAAATTGGTTTGATTCAAATGAGGGTTTGGGGTTTCTGTTAATCCCCATTTCAAATTGATGCAAAAAGTGAAACATTATGCACACACATGTTGTCCTAAGAAAGCTAGCTAGGGATGTGACAACTCACCCCCACTCAAAAGAATCTCGTCCCGAGATTTGGAAGTCGTCGGGAAGACCACGGGGTACTCTACTCGAAGACGATCCTCTCTTTACCATGTGGCCTCCTTCTCAGAATGGTGTGACCACTGAACCTTGAGAAACTTGATGTTCTGATGCCAAGTGGTATGCTCAACTTGATAAAGAATACGAACAGGGTATTCTCGATATGTAAGGTTATCTTGGAGATCAAGCGCTAGGTGGTCTACTTAACGGATAGGGTCCGAGAAGCAACGCCTGAGTTGTGAGACGTAGAAGACATCATGAACCTTGGAAACATGCGGCAAAAGTTCCAATTGGTAGGCAACCTCTCCCCGTTTAGCAAGAATGCGAAAAGGTCCAATGTAACGAGGAGCCAACTTGCCCTTGATACCGAATCGGTGGGTATCCTTCAGAGGTGTAACCCAAAGATTGGCCTTCTCATTAACTTCATAGGTCACAGCCTTATGATGGTGATAATATTGGCTCTTTTGACGAGATTGGGCTGTTTCAACTTTTCACGAATAATGCGAACTTTCTCCTCTACATCCTGGATCATATCCGGGCCAAAGAGTTGCCTCTCTCCGGTTTCTGACTAGTTAAGAGGTGTTCGACACCTTTGACCATAGAGAACTTCAACAGGGGCTTTGCCCAAGCTCGATTGATAACTATTGTTATAAGCAAATTCGGCAAATGGAAGACATTTCTCCCAATTCATACCGAAGGATATAACACAAGCTCGGAGCATGCCTTCGAGGATTTGATTGAGTCACTCAACTTGACCACTTGATTGCGGGTGGAAAGCAGTGCTAAAGGATAGATGAGTCCCCATAGAAGTTTGAAAACTTTCCCAAAATCGGGAAGTAAAGATACTTCCACGGTCCGAGTTAATCTCCAATGAAACACCATGAAGAGAAACTATTCGAGAAACATAGAACTCTGCTAGCTGGCTAGCAGTTATACTCTCCCGAACAGGAAGAAAATGAGCCACTTTGGAAAGGCGGTCGATGACAAAAAAGATAGCATTATTCCCTCTCTTAGTCTTGGGAAATCCGGTAATGAAATCCACACCGACCTTATCCCATTTCCATTCAGGAATAGCTAAAGGTTGAAGGGTGCCAGCAGGCCTTTGATGTTCTGCCTTAACGCAATGACAAACGTCGCAGTTAGCAATGAACTGAGCAATTTCTCTCTTCATCCTAGTCTACCAGAACCTCTAGCGTAGGTCCTGATACATCTTGCTACTACCAGGATGAATCGTGAGAGGAGAATCATGAGCCTCCTTAAGGATCAACTATCATAGATGTTGCTTCTTCGGGATCACCAAGCGGTTCTCAAAGATGACAACACCCCGATCATCTTCCGAGAAGCATCTAACATTACCCTTCTTAATGTTTTTCTTGATCCGAGATATCCCGGCATCATGCTTCTAAGGTTCTATGATTTAATCCGTGAGAGTAGATTTCGCCACCAGGTTGGAAAGGAATCCTTGAGGAACAATGTGGAGGTTCAAACTCTGAAATTCCTCATAGAGAAGTCGTTGACCTTGTTGTAACATCAGGTTGTTACAATAAGATTTACGACTTACTGCATCAGCCATGACATTGGCTTTCCCCGAGGTGTAATTTATCCCTAAGTCGTAATCTATAATCAACTCAACCCACCGTCTCTGCTGAGATTCAAATCCGGCTGGGTGAAAATATATTTCAGGCTTTGGTAATCAGTGTAAATTTTGCAATGATTACCCAGAAGGTAATGTCGCCAAGTTTTCAGTGCATGGACCACAGCTACAAGCTCAAGATCATGTGTTGGATAATTATCCTCATGTGGACGCAACTGTCGAGATGCGTATGCAATCACATGACGATGTTGCATGAGAATGCAACCTAATCCTTGTCGTGAGGCGTCGCAATAGATAACAAAGTCCTTAGAGAAGTCTGGTGGCACCAGAACGGGAGCAGAGGTCAGGCGTCTTTTCAACTCCTGAAAAATGTGCTCGCATTGTGGAGTCCACTCAAACATTTTATCTTTCTTGAGGAGTTCAGTCAGAGGTTTCGCAACCTTGGAGAAATTCTCGACAAAGCGGTGACAATAGCTCGCTAAGCCAAGGAAACTCCAAACTTGCTTAACCGATTCAGGTTGAGTCCAATCAAGGATGGCCTGAACTCTCTCGAGATTGACAGCAATACCTTTACCAGAGATTATGTGGCCTAGGTAGGTCACTTCTGGCAACCAAAATTCACACTTGGAGAATTTGGCATACAGACGATGCTCTCGAAGTTTCATCAATACCAGCCTTAGATGCTCGGCATGTTCCTGTTCGTTCTTCGAGTATATGAGTATATCGTCAAGGTATACCATGACGACTTTATCCAAATACTCCATGAAGATCGAATCATCAAGCGAGAGAAGGTGGATGGGGCATTGGTTAAACCAAAGGACATGACGGTGTACTCGTATTGGCCATAACGGTAACAAAAGCCATTTTTGGAATGTCCCCGTTTCTAATTCTGATTTGATGGTAACCCAACCTCAAATCCATTTTGGAAAAGACAGAGGATCCAATGAGTTGATCATACAAGTCGTTGAGCCTCGGAAGCAGATACTTGTTCTTTATGGTGACCAGATTCACTGGCCGATAATCCACAACCATCCGATCCGATCCATCCTTCTTCTTGACGAAGAGGACAAGGGCAGCCCAAGGAGAAGAACTGGGATGGATGAAACCTTTCTTCAAATACTCATTGATTTGTTTCTTAAGTTCGGCTAGTTCTAAGGGTGCCATCTTATAGGGTCTTCTGGCTATTGGGACAGTCCTTGGGATGAGCTCTATCACAAACTCAACATCTCTGACCGGTGGAATGCCTGGCAGTTCTTCTGGAAAGACATCCGGAAAGTCACGAACTACCGGACTATCTTCTAATTTTGGAAGAGGGCTAGCATTGAGAGAATAGAGTTGGCGCTTGGCTGCTCGAGTGGATACATTAACTATCTCACCCAAGGGATGTGTAAGTTGAACATTCCTAGTATGAATATCAACCGTAGCATAGTGAGCTTTCATCCAGTCCATGCCTAAGATGATAGTGATGTTCGAAGACTTGAGGGCTATCTAAGCTGCTAGTAAGACTAGCCTATCCATAAGAATCTCATTGTCATGGCTTACTCTAGAAGTTTGCCATTTTGAACCAGGAGTCTGAACTACTAAAGGAGTAGGCAAATCACAAAATGACATGTTATGCAATTGTGCATAACTTTCTGACATGAATGAATGAGATGCCCCAGTATCAAATAGAACAGATGATGGATGACTATTGACAAGGAGCGTACCTAGGATAACATCAGGATCCTCATGGGCTTCTTCAGCAGAAACATAGTTCACTTAACCACGAGCAGGAGCTGGCTTCACATAGAAGGCTTTTCTTGGCTTCCCACGTCCAACCGGCTTAGCATTGTTCTGGGGACACTCACCGGAGTAGTGTCCTGGTTCTCCACATTTGTAGCAGACAATGGTGGCACGGGGAGCAGCATTGGTAGGAGGACCTCCGAATGGCCTGGCTGGAGGGTTGGGCTGAGCTGGGCGAGGCGCCTGGAAGAATGGCCTCGCAGTGTACCTTGGTGGCAGAGCTGCGTTAGGCACCCACACCCGGCATTTGTTGGATCCCAAGCCAAATGCGGGGCTGAAGTCACGGTTGTGCTTCCTGGTTGCCTCGTAGTCAGTCTGTCCAGTTTCGGCATTGATACCCTTGTTGACGAGAGCCTGGAAGGTTGTGCACTCATGCAGGCGCAGATCTCGACGGAGCTTAGGACTAAGTCCCTTGCGGAACCTACCCTGTTTCTTGGCATCAGTTGAAACTTCCTCCGGAGCATAACGAGCAAGATTGCCGAACTCACGGCTATAGGCATCCACTATCATTCTGCCCTGGGTGAAAGCACAAAACTCCTCTCTCTTGCGATCCATCAGCCCTTCCAGGAAGTGATGGGTACAGAATGCCTCACTAAATTCTGCCCAAGTTGGTGCGGGGCCTGCGAGACGCATTGCTTCATAATTTTCCCACCATAGATTGGCGGGTCCCTCCAGAAAGTATGTAGCAAAGGCCACCTTGTTGGCCGCAGATACATTGGCAGCCCAGATTTTGCAAGACATGCTGGTTAGCCAGTCATCCGCATCGAGCAGGTCGACCGAATGGTAAAACTTAGGTGGGCACAACTTGACAAAGTCATTGAGAGACACACCATCATTGCGGTCATTGCGGGGAGCATGCGTTGTGTTCTGCTCAATACGTTCCAACATCCTGTTGGTCTCCCTTTTGTTCCGTTCAGCTTCAAGTGTCACTTCTGCCAAAGAGGGCGCATGTGGCAGGTTCTCTTGCCTTGGCTGGCTTCCCTCACCCTGCTCAGGGGCAGGCACGGGGTTATTGCTAGTTGCCACCATCCTGGGAAAACAAACCCACAGCTTAGACATAGAGGACATCAACTCTAAGACATGAGATAAGGAATGTACTGAACAACATGGCATGCAGGGGTAAACACCCGATCAACATGGTAATAACAACTGCCATATGAACACCATGATTCAAACACACCATGACATAGTTCAGTACAAACCCAAGCTGAAATGCAAACTACAGAGAGATGACACAACTCATCGGAGGCATTACAAGCTTCCTATACATTATCTATCTACACCTCCGGAACTCAGCTTTCAACCTTAGTCATATTCCACAAGACACGCAGGACTGTGGCAATACGACTACTACCATACTAGTACTAACATCCACGTACTCAAGCATCATCGTAGAATGCCTCATATAGGTTACCCCCATGGCCCGGAAGCTGAACCTGAGGATTTGGAAACACTCTAGCCTATGATCCTTGGAAGTCGTAAGGACACGGATGAGGCCTCGGTCCCCTTGTTGGTGGCAACACCAGTCCTCGAAGAGGGCTGATGCCTCCAACATCGGGCCAGTCTACGCGTGCTGGCAGATGAGTCCGCGATGGGTTCAGCATCTCCAAATCTCCATAGCCTGTCTGCACGACAGGTGCTACCTGCGTCAGGGTTGTCCAAAGACGTGCACGGGTAGCATATAGCTCCATGCGAAGGGCATGTGCATAACGATCCCTGTTCTCCAACATCTGAGCGGTCACCTGCAGCCTAAGGTCCTCATGAGAATGATCATAGTAGGCTGCACTAAGATAGCTATCCTCTCCTCCCAAAGAAGCAGGAACATAACAGAACTCTGTGTTTTGAAGCAGATCATGATGAAACATCATGATAGTCAGCATGGTGTAGGCGGCCTCCTGAACTGCCATGTCTATGGCGACACCTAATCCATAAGTCCAATGAAGCGGCTCTGCAGCTCCAGGATGTGATGGATATATCTTAATAGTACATGGATACTGGCTCTGGTTGAAATCTCGATACTGCTCCTCCACTGTGTACTCTGGGTACCAACGGTAACCAGCCTCCAACATAACTCTAACCAACATGGCCGTGTGACCCGGTACATCGATGCACCTGGTCAGACGGACCACCTAATGGGACGGACAAGGGGGCATCTAAAACAAAGAATGATGCAAAGACATTAGAGACTCTAGCAGAAATTGGACACGATTAAGGTTGTAGTTGCTCAAAAAGGATTTTGAGACAACTGCAAAAGATTGGAAAAGCATAACCACTCGACTATCTAGACTCAAATCTCTTCTCCAATTGTTTGTCACACCAACAATTCTCAAGTACAAAGTTCACTTGCAAACAAGCTAGATAATAGTCCATGGTTAGTAACTCATCATCCTAAGCAATAGATGAGAAGCCTAGTTCTTAACCCCGTAGAAAATATGAGAATGACTCAGAATAGAATAACTTGGGAAGAGGAGTAAAAAGAGCCTTACATTCCCTTCCACAATCAATTCCCCTACTTTTCTATAGTGTTTCTAGACTCAACTTCGACCGATTTGGCTTGGTAGTCCTACAGTCAGTCAGGCTTTGATACCAACGATGTCGGGACCCTGATCCTAAGCCATATGAATCCAGACTATAACATATCACATCACTTTGCGTCCTCATGCACAGTAAACTCCACGGCTGCAGCCTTACCTTAGCCGGGACCGTTTGCGTCTTTTGGCTCACGTATGTGAACATGTCACTGGCAATCAAACGACAGAGAACCCGGGCCGACATGACTAGTCATAGAACCCAAGTGGCACATCCGTACGGAAACAGGCATATGTAACCCAGGAATGCAGGTGTCGGCCTCAAGCGTGTGTAGACGAGTCATAGCCATCTACAAGGACTCCATTACACCGTGGGACATATAAGTCATCACTGCACGTAGATGAGTCGTAGCAGGCTACAGGGACTCCATTACACTGCGAGACATTCCCTGAAGGGAAAACCATAGTAGAAAAGAAGGATACATGTCGGTCAATCAATGTGTCCGGAGCAGTAGCAAGCTACCAAGGCTCGGTGGAAGCACAAAGAGGCAGTTTCCTAAAAGAGTACTACTAAAAGCACATGACTAGGTGTCGGATCCCATACATACCATTGCACGTCACACGTATGCACGACATGCCTGATATGCATAGATACAACTATGGCATCACAACATAAGCATACATCAACACAACTTTCATTTAAGAGGCTCAGAAGAGCCTTGCATAATATGTTCTTACAGGTAGGGGTCACATGACCTGACACTCAAGTCATACAAGCAAGTTCATACAAACCAAGCGGAAGCATAAAGATGTCTGAGTACAGACATTTGAAAGGGTAAAAAGGCACATGGCCTGACTATCTACACCCTGCCACAGGGCATAAGGTCGTAGCTGAGACACCAACTATTCGGCATCGTCGACATCTAGGTAAAACCCACCTGATGGGTCCTGAGTCTCATCTGCAACATTTATTAAGCAAACGTGAGTACAAACGTACTCAGCAAGTCTTTAAAATAGACCTAGACTATTCATGCTCATGTATCAACAAGGGAAGTGGTGGAGTCTATGCAGCAATGTCAGCTTTGACTCATGGCTAACCTATACTACACAATTTTAACTCTTTGTTTATATTTTAGATATCGCACATGAGTCCACTAACTCCACAACAATACACCACCATGGATTCACTTCCGTCTCCTACGAGAGTGCCATCCACAGTACTCACACTTGTCTTGATATTTTTATGAGTATCCATTAAATTATCTATACAGCATAAGTTTTCCAAGTAGTCCATATCTGAGGATGCAGCTATTCGAATAGTTCTATACCCTGCAGGGGTGTACTTCTTCACACAAGCTCTCGCCACTATCGCTATGTCCTCATAAAACCATGCACCTCGGCAACCTTCAAGCGGAAGCCCAGCGAGGGAGTCGGCCATGAGCGTCAATCACACAAGACCTCTAGTCCAGGCTATTGCCTATTTGAGATTGAACCCGCACGGAAGTCCGGCCGAAGTTTCTGCTACGGCCCCAAATGATGTGCGCAGGGTCCCAAGACCACCATTCGGGTGACCCTTGGTACACCGTGCCATTGCTTACCGCATCATAACCCACCCCTAGGGTCAGTGTTACGCATGGCATCTAGCATGCTATAAACACCAAAAACTACTTGTAACTCCTGGACCAAGGACTAAGCGATTGATAAGTCGAGAGGGGTCGAGTTACCGGAACCCAATGTGTGCTACTAACTAGTCTTGGATCACAAACACGGAACTCAGTTCCTAAGAACGGTCCCAATGAGATAACCCTCTATGTACTCGTACATAGCCTCTCATCGCTACCTTTACCAAATCGGGTTCATCATAAGCTTATCACATAAGAACAACATTGTTTCACTCCAGTTCATCTCCCAGATGAATCAGACCTAACATAACTCTAAGCATAGCAGGCAAAGTAAGCAAAGCACATCATGGCACAAGCATCTACCAGGTATGCTATGTTGCAAGGTTTAGCTATTTGTTGTGACAATGACAGGTCATGCAAAGGAATGGGTTCATCTACCGTGTATGACAGACAAGTGAACGTTTGTCCTAATACAA
The DNA here is from genome assembly GCA_022496015.1 of Hordeum marinum. Lineage (NCBI taxonomy): Eukaryota > Viridiplantae > Streptophyta > Magnoliopsida > Poales > Poaceae > Hordeum > Hordeum marinum. Next base: position 279,878,409 of record CM039678.1, read on the forward strand.
TAAACAAGAGCAGGAGCGAGAGAATGGGATGTTATCGAAATGATCAAAGGGGTTGCTTTCCTTGCTCGGAAGCGGGAAGGTTTTGTCCTTCGTTGGAATACTCGGAGGTATACTTAGAAGCAGGGCCTACCGCAATGCAGATAAATATCAATCAATACACGGCAAGTGCAACAATATGATGCATGATCATGACATAGCAGCATGTATGGATGAGGTAATGCAACTACTGTCCAAGTTAAATGAAGTGATTTTGAATATAGGTTCAAAATCATTCTCCTTTACACATTTCATATGTTAACCTATTAGTAAATGTCAATATTCATCTACTTAGGTTGCTTTAACATGCATGATAACATCACCATTGGATTCATTGGATTTTTTAGATAAATTTTCATATATAAATTATTTTCATCTGATTTATAAATTAATTTCTATGAATATTCTAAGTTTTTAGTATTTTCTAGAATTAATTTAATTCAGAAAATTCAGTATTGCATCAGCATGACATCATCATGACGTCAGCTAGTCAATAGACCGTTGACAGGTCAAACCTGACCAGTGGGGTCCACTAGTCAGGGACCCAGCAACTAACAAGGTTAATTATTTAACTAATTACTAATTAGATTAGGGTAGGGACCACTGGTCAGTGGGCCATTAACTTAATTAAATTAGTTAATTAAATAATTAATCAAAATTTAATTAGCACGGCTCGGCCCCACTTGTTAGTGACCCAAGGGGTCAAACCCCCGTGGTCAACGCTGGCAAGACCCACCGGTGTTGAGGCGCCGATGGCTCCAGAGACGGCGGAGGGGTCGGGTTCCCTCCTCCGGCGACCAAAAGGGCGGCGGAGGGCACCAGACGGGCCTATGCTCACGCACGTGTCCATCCCGACACCTCTCAGAGGCTGAGATGACCGGGATCGATGCCGGTGACGAGCTCGGCGGTTGCCGGAGCTCGGGCGAGCACGAGCTCGACGAACCAGGGCGCAACACGGCCGGGGCTTAGCACCTATGGGCCCTACGCGACCCCACGAGCTCGACGGTGGCCTTGGATGGACCAGCTGGTCACCGGAGCAGCGTCGGCAACGAACTCGTGTGGCGGGGCATTCGGGAGCCGTCGCAAACAGGGCCTGCAGAGGGGGAAATGGCCGGGGAAGAGAGGGGAAAGGGCCTGGAGCTCATAATGGGCTCAGAGCCGACGAGAGTTGGCTCGGGGAGGGCTCAGAGGCAATGAATTGACAACGATGACGCTCGGGTCCAAGGAGGAAGATGAGCTCGAGGGCGACGCTCCAAGGCTCCTGGCGATGTGTGGCTCAGCGTAGAGGATGAGGGCGATGAGGCGGAGCCTCTGGCGGGCTCAGGGAGGCGCGGGAGCGGCTGCAACTACGGTGGCGAGCCTGTGGGGCTGTCGGCCATGCCACAACAGAGGAGAGGAAGAAGTAGGGGGGAAGAATGAGCGAGAGAGAGAGAGATGGGGATGGCAGCGCGTCCTCATCTGCTCGCCAGCGCGGCGGGGGATGCAGGCATAGGGAGCTGCGTGGCAGCTCCGGCGTGCGCGTGGCGGGCATGCGCTCGTCCTCCTGGCCACTAGGAGGATGACGACGGTCCTGGGCCCGATGGGCCGGCCCAGGTGCTCCCTCCTTTTTTCTTTTTTTAACTTTCCAGATTCTGTTTTATTTCTCTGACATTTTATTTATTTATTTTTAGGCACAATTGCTAAGTATAAAATATCCCAAATATTTTATAGGACTAAGTTTGAATATTTCAAACTTCTATAAAAAGTTTCAGAATATTTTGAAATCTGAAATAATGATAATGCTTTATTTGGCATTTTCAGCAGCTTTAATATTTATTTTTAAATTACTATAAATGTTCAAATATTTAAAATGACCCCTTGTATAATCATGTCTACATTTATCAGACATAGGGAACATTTTAGATGGGCATTTTGGATTTGTTCGTTTTTCACAATCTTTAAATTAGTTTGATTCAAATGAGGGTTTGGGGTTTCTATTAATCCCCATTTCAAATTGATGCAAAAAGTGAAACATGATGCACACACATATTTTCCTAATAAAGCTAGCTAGGGATGTGACATTTTCATCCGGTGTGCTCTCTTCAAGTGAATTCTATCCTCTTCAATATTTGCAAGATCAATCCACATATTTCGTTCTGGAGTTGCCTCTTCTGTTTCAAGTTTTCTTTTTTTTCCCACCCTCCTGCCCTTTTTATTCAATGATTAATTCTCATCCAAGTGATTCTCTTCATCAATGCTTCCGCTATCACTTCTTCATATTGTATCAGGTGAGTTCTTGTGGAGATTCTCAAGAGTTTCAGTTTCAAGATCTATCCTCAAATTCTTTGTTCTTGTATCTTCCCCGGTGGATTCAATTCAAATTCTTGGTGTTCATCATATCATTTTCATTCCCTAATTGCTCTCCCATGTTGGAATTCTTATCCAAGCGTCTCTTGCTTATTCATCCCTCTCTATTCTATCCGGAGTGCCAAAGATATCTCAGAAGATTTGTGTTTGCATTCGATCCTTTCAATTATTTCGAGGATCTAACTTCATCAAGTTCTTAATTTGTACTAGTGCAATCTATCTTTCTAAGCAATTGTCTCAACGGTGATTTATTTTTAGTGGACCCATAACCCACAGGTTTTTCCCCAGGATCTTACGTGGCTCTTCTAATCCTTCCGGAGATGCTCTCAAGTTCTTTTGATATGACGTAAGAATGAATTTCAGCAGTCATATGCCTTCTCAAAGATCGCTTCTAAATCATTTTGATTGTTGGCTCAACCTTTCTTAATTCATTATTCCAGAGTATCTTAGTAATTCATAGTGTTGTTTCTCGACATCATTCTCTACTTGAAGATCGAAGGAGAGTTTCTATTAAATTGTTGTTCATTCTTCCAAAGATTAATGGTTTTAGGTTGTTGCTATCATTTCAAATTATTTTGATCATGAGAATTTCTCCCATATCTCTCCGGTGCATTTCATAGTTGTTGTCAGTTCTCGATCCTCCGAAGTCCATCATTTCAGAAGATTTATTCGTTCTCGGCTTTTAGCTTTCGTTCTCAAATTCTTCTGAATTGTTGTCTCTTCATTCGTATCTCAATTATTCCGGTGCCTTGTTGAAGTTTTCTATTAGGTGGATCATGCTCTCTTCGTTCACATGTTATATCATTCATTTGTATTATCCTCTCTAGTTTCTAATTCTTACCGGTGTTCTCGGGCAAGACTTCTGCAAGTTTGTGCTCTATATATCTTTCCTATCTTTTCCAAAAGAATAAGCGGTGTGCGAAATCTGCTTCTTGTCATCAATTTAACTTGATGAAGGATAAGCATAACGTAATCTTATTCTAGTTTCATCAAGGTGGCTTTAATCCTTCTTTCGGAGTGTTCATGGCATCAAATTCTTGGTTATAGTTGTTCTTTTTTTTCTTTCCGGAGTTCCATGTTTTTTCTCAAGTATCTCTTAGTGAAGCTCCATCTAAAGCATAGCAAGGCTTCAATCTTGTTCTTTTTCAACCTTCAATTCTTTTCTATCATCCTCTCATTTCCGGAGGTTCCTCATGGTGGTTCGTCAAGATATTAATTCTTTCTCCAAGTATTCATCAAGATTCTTGTTGGAGGTGCTCAAGTGTTCTTTATCTTGGATGTCTAAGTTCAATTCCTTCTCCATTGTCTTTTAAGATGGTATTATTAAATTCTTGTTTATGAGGAGTCTCGAAGGAAAATGGTCAAGAATAAGATAAGTAAACCCATCTTGTATTCTCAGAGTTATCTTGGGTTGGATTTCAACTCAAGCATTTCCTAAGGATTACTGCTATCATGGTGTTATAAATGATTCAAGTGTATCCTCCACCTCTTGGCGAAAGAAGTTTTCAATATCTTTTTGCTCTTAATCAATCAATTGTTTCGGTTGTGGCATGTTGTCACCTCATAATTTTGAGATGTTTTCCATAAGCCCATAACAAGCTATTCTTTGCATTGTTGATTCTCCATCAACTCCGTTCAACCATGCTTTCGAGCTCAATGGCAGTAGAAGCTGTTATTTTCTTCTCGATTCTTTTCCTTCCACTGATCTAGTTTCTATTCTTTTTTTCTGGAGGCGTTGTCATGTTGCTCTCTTTCAACCATCATCTTTTTTTATTAAGATCATGTTCCTTCTTTGCTTATTCATTTAACCGGAGTGTTGCGTTATCTTTTCAACTTCTTTCCATCTTATCTAGTTTTGCCTCTCTTTCCTACAAAGTGCTGCCAAAATTTCTTGCGAATTCTTGCTTGTTCCTCATGTCATTCTTCTTCTCGTTGAAACCTTCAATGGTCATTGGTTTCACTTGTTTATCAAATAAGCAACTATGTTTTACCGCTTGCTCTTTCTCTTCCCCTTCTCATTCTAGATCTCGGGACGAGATCCTCGTGTAGTGGAGGAGAGTTGTAACAGCCCAGGACCGACGCTCCAGAAGATTACCCTTTTATTTCCATTCTCGTCTGTGTTTCGTTTGGGTGCTACATTCATCATTGCATCATTCGTGTCATCTACATAGCAACAACATTTTGTCAACATGAGTTTTCAAACTTGCATCCGTTTGTAGTCTCCGGTTCTCTCTGTTTTGCCCGTTTCGAAATCAACCACACATGCACATGCCCGCGGCATCGTTAAAAAAATCCATTTTTAAGGTGCGTTAAAAATATTCCCGGATTGGGTCAAAACTTTGCATGCGGTCTTATTATAGTGTAGCTAGACCGGCTACCAAATTTCGTCGCATTATGAGGTCGTTTGATACCCCATCGGTCAACCGTAGCAGTGACGTCATCAGTTTATTAGCGGATGTTTCGATGTTTCTAAAACTCGTGCCATGGGCCACCAACCTCCCTCTCATCTCCCCCTAGCCCATCTGCATAGCCCAACCAACCCACCTAAGCCAACCCTAACCCCCCCTCCGCATCCAAAGCCGTCCGATCGCGATCCTATGATCCAAATTCGAGAAAAACCCTCAAACCCTAGCATCCCTACATGTTTAAGCAGCCTTCCCATGCCATTTTTGGAAAAATCTAGCCCCTCCCCTAACCTCCAGCCACAGCACCTTGAATTCCGTGTCGAGCCACCACCACCTCACAACTTGGCGGCTCAAGATCGTCCCCAACCGCCGCGCCGCCGCTCCGCAGCCAACGGGGAGCCGCCACGTCGCCCCAACCGGCTCCCCACCGCGCCTGGCCCTACAGGGCCCGCAGTAGGCCTGCTCGAGCCCGGCTGAGCTCCTGCTCGCCCCAACCCCACAGCTCCCGTCCCGCGAGGCTCCTGCACCACCCGTGCGAGGGCCTCTCCTCGCCGCCGCCCACTGTGGCCAGAGCGTCGGAGCCCCTGAGGTCGCCGCCTCGCCGGACCCAGGCCGTCCCCGCCTTTGCCAGCCGCCATGGGAGCCAGATCAGGAGCCCCGCCATGGCCGCCGCCGCTTTAACCGTCACCGAATCCTGCATCTCTGCTTCCGGAGATGGGTGCCACGGCCCAGATCCGCCTGGATCCGGTTCAGCCCTGCCGGATCTGCCCTCGGTCGCCGCCGTCCCTCATCGGAGCTCCTCCTGCCGTCGGCGTCGTTGTCTAGCCGTTGTTGGCCTCGCTCAGCTCGGGGATGGGGAGCTCAACGCCCCGCGTCGCCAGCGCCAGGCCTCGCCAATGGGTGGGCCGCGCCAGACCAGCCCGGATCACCTCCTCACCGACCGGCCCACAAGGCCCAGGTTGAGCCGCCCCTATTCCCCGCCCATGCGTGCTATAGCTATCCTGTGCCTAGTGGATTCAGCCCGTAGACATTTTTTTCATTCTGCGATTTATTCAATTATCCAATGAATTATAGATTTGCAGAAAAGACCCTAATGATCATGCATTTAACAACTTCACATCCTTACATCGGATTAAAACAAATTATATATGAAAAATGGTTAGAATTTTGTGTAGATTAATAATTTCCAGCTTTCACATCTGATAAAAATGTTTAACCTTGCTGTTTGCATTGATTTGCGTAATTGCCATGTTAAAATGATTTATTTCATAACTAATAAACCGTAGCTCCGATGCAAATGTTTTATATATGTAACTTGACTAGAAAACGTGCAGAATATCATGCCACACCTTATTTCCATGTTTAATAAATATAAAATTGCTTTAGGACATATCTGGACCAGATTCATATTATGCTTATGGGGATGTTTCGGAAATGCTATATGTTGCTTCCGACCCCATTTAAAGTGCTTGGATAGTCTAGTTGTTTCTGCTTCACCTCTTGACATGATAAACAACATTAAACTCTTTCTCATAATATGGAGAGTTATTATTTTGTTATATGTATGTTGTCCCTCTCCATTTAAAATTGCCTAATTCCATCTTCGCCTTATGCCATGACCACCCATGTTAAACAACATTTAATATTGATGAGTACCTAATGAGAGTGAACTACATAATTCAAGCGTGGAGTTTTGTCAATATGCAACTCATTGCATATTGAAATTCACCTAACATGAAGTAGTTACTCGCTATTCTTGCCATGCCATACCATGCCTTGCCATGCCTTGCATATTAAACCGAACATGCATCATATTTGGTTGCGCATCATGTCATGCATATGTTGTGGTGCTCTCGTGTGTTGATTGTTGTTTCCGGATTGCTTCTTATCGATAGAGTTCCGAAATCATTCGGAGTGTGAGGATTCGTTCGACTATGTTGGCTCGTCTTCATCATGGACTCGTTGATCTTCCAAGCGGGATCTCGGGCAAGATGACACATTTCCCTAGATACCACTACTATCATTGACATGCTAGTTGTCTCGTTTTCTGTCGCTATGTCATGCTACCTACCACTTGTTTGTCAAGCCTCCCAACATTGCCATGAAAAGCCTCTAACCTCCACCTTCCCAGCAAACCTTTGTTTGGCTATGCTACCGCTTGCTCAGCCCTTCTTATAGTGTTTCTAGTTGCAGGTGCAATTGCTTCCATGTGACAACATGGACATTCTTTTGTTATCACTATATTATCGCTATTTAATTTAATCCACTTATACACTTGGTAAAGGGTGGAAGGCTTGGCCTTTTGCTCAGTGTTTTGTTCCGATATTGCCGCCCTAGTTACTTGTGAACCGGTGTTATGTTCCATAATTGAGCGCTCCTAACATGCTCGGGGTTGTTATGGGGACCCCCTTGATCTTCGTTTTAGGATAAAACTTGTCTGGCAAGGCCCAACATTGGTACTATTTGCTTAATAACAACTAAAATTTGCATAGGGCATGATCACCCCGTGGATAATTAATCAACAACCCGGGCCAGTGCTCCTCATGAGTGTTGGTCTAAAACGGGCTGCCTGCAGAGCCGCCTCGAGGAAACTCGGGGATTGGTTTTTCCCTGTAGCTAGACCCGTCTGTCGTGTCCTGAAAGAGATACGCGGCTCTTATCGGGTTTGTCGTCACGTCGGACGGCCTTGCTAGATTTGTTTTACCTTTCTCGAATGTCTTGCATGTAGAACTTTGATCTTCTTCGGGCTATCTTGAGGTGTCGGATTTCCTTGGAATTTCCTAGGATGATCACGAGACCCGTGGTCGAGGTTATTCCCGCGACATGTGGTTAATTTGTGATGGGCGAGTTGGAGCACCCCTATAGGGTTAAATCTTTCGGAAAGCCGTGCCCACGGTTATGTGGCAAACTTGGATATTTTGTTTAACACCCGGTCATAGCAAACTTGAAGTAAACTCTAATAAAATACACCAATTGTGTGCGTAACCATGACTGACTCTTCTCATGACACCTTTATGAGAGAGAGAACATGGTGGGGTTATGTTTGATGTAAGTAGGTGTTCAGGATCAGTTAGTGGTCATTACTAGTTCACGTCTGTTATGCGTAGACCACCATACTTTACTTTATGTGCTCGTAAGTTAGCCACTCAAATAAATGCTTAGTCGCTTGCTGCAGCCTCACCACTTAACCATACCTCACCCATTAAGCATTAATAGTCTTGATACCCTTGGAAATGAGATTGCGGAGTCCTCGTGGCTCACAGATTACTAGAACAATAGTTGCAGGTACAGGTAATGTGATGCTTTGACGTGAGAGTGATGTTTGTTTGATGTGGAGGTCTTCTTCTTCTTCTTCATCAATCTAGGATGGGTTCAAGGTGGCAGCCTGGGATAGCAAGCATGGATGTCATTTTATCGTTTGATTTTGTCCGTAGTCGGACCGTGCTCTTCTGTATAATGTTTGAATATGTTGTTGTATTGATGTGATCTTGATGTTGCTTGCGGCGAGGGTAAGCCAATTCCATATACTCATCTCTGCTGTACATGTACTTGTAATGATATCCATTCTTGCAACACAAGGACATGCGCTTCTAACCCTGTTGAGGCCCTCGTGCCAAAATAAGGATAGGATCGCATCTTGGGCGTGACATCACAGTACCACAACGTGATGAACCGGAGTGCCATCTGCATGCCGGCTCGAGCTACGGACGCCTTCCAGACCTCGAGCCGGGCCACGACATTCTCCAACCATAGTGCCACGCGGCTCTCCTGAGCCCCATGACCCGGCCACACGGCGGCGATCACCTCCTTGTCAGCCGTCTTCAGCCGCTCCACGCCGTGCTCAATATGGATCATCCGGTTCTCCATGGCTAGCCCAAGCTCCGCCATGTCCCAACCGGTGTTCTCCTCGATCTCGTGCCAGTGCTCCCGGAGATACTCCTGGTGTTCCGCCACGACACGCTCAGCATAGTGCTGGGTTTTTGGGAAACGTTCTGGCAAAGAGAGGGGAGGATCAGAAAAACAAAAGCAACCCGAACGCAAGAAGAAGGCGGCCGGTCGAAAAAGAGAACTCAGACTTACGTTGAAAGGAGTCGTCTAGCTCGAGGCAAAAATGCAGCGATGAGTCCCGCTCCGACACCAGCGCCGCCTCCGCCACGGCGAGGGAATCCTTGCGCTCCTCGAGCGTCCTCTCGAGGCAGGTGACCTCGCTTTGGAGGGTGGTGGTCCATTGGGTGGCATCAGCCGCCCCCTTGGCGGCCTTCTCCTAGGCTGCCACCTCTCGCGCCACGTCGGCTTTCAGGCAGTCTTGGGCTGCCTGCCCGTCCACCAGCAGGGTGCCCAGCCAGTCCCTTTAAAAAGTGATAGCCTGGATGCTCTGCGTCAGCCGGTCCCGCTCGGAGACAACCCCGGCTTTCTCCTCCCGGAGGACGCTCAACTCCCCTGCAAAACAAAACCAACACCGGTTAATAAAAATATACAAGACCCGGCTCGGCTGCCAAGTAGCCGGCACGCAAGGTCCGGCCCGGCTGTCAGACAACCGGCCCGACTCCCGGGAGCTACACGCCCACATTAGGCCAAGCATACCTTGGACTCTCTTCAACTCCTCCAACCGATAGAAGCCGTGTTTCGCACGGTTGTGGATGGCGACCGCTTCATCGAAGAGCTCCTTCCGTAGGGCGTTCCCAGCCTGCCCTAGGACACCAGGGTTAAGGGAATACGAGAAATATGAGATCCAGCCCGACTGCCCCATAGCCGGTCAGCCGGCCCGCATCTCGGGGGCTACACCCAGTGGGTGCGCTTGTGCGCCCCCACTGAAAGACAGAAGCAAAAGCAAGCGAAAGAGAGCGAACCGCAAGCAAAAGAAGATCTGCCCGGCTGCCCCACAGACGGTTAGTCGGACCGCATCTCGGGGGCTACACCCAGTGGGTGCACTTGCGCGCCCCCACTGAAAAAAAATTGATAAAGTCAGAATGAACCTCGGCGGGCCGCAGGGCGCTGTCGGCTGCCTCGGCAAACTTGGCCAGCTCTTTGCAGCACCGTCCCAAGACGCCGCCCAACTCCCCGAGAGCTGGGACCGAGCCGCCGGCCGGCAAAGGCGGGACAGCTGGGACGCGTGCCAACGCCTCCCAGTCCTAGATCACGTTCAACAGGGACCGCCGGGAGCGGCTCTCCTCGCCGTCCTTTCCGATGTTCACCATGGCACCGACTGCCGGAGGATGGTTGAGAAAGACGAGGGTGCGAGAGCCGGCCCTCGGCTGTCCGACGTTCAGCGCCACCACCGCCTCTTCCTCCTGCCGGCTCGGCACGTTGGTCGAGCCGGCCGGCACTTCTGTCTCAATGGCCGGCACCTCCGGCGCCACCTCCGGGGCCGTCGGGGCCTCCGGCATGACAGCCTGGGTTAGGTGGGCAACGGGCGGCGCCACCGCCGTTTTCACCGGTCGGGTTTCGTCACAGGCCCGCTCCAGGGCTGCCGCTCTCGATTGGGCCGTCTTCTCCGCGGACGGAGGCTTGGACGCCTTCGCAGCCAGCCTTCGTGGCTCACTCAATGGGGGTCTCGGTGTCGAGCCGACTCCGCCGCCAAGTATGACGCTGGCGCGGGGTCCGCCAACCTCCTCCGTCTCCCGCGGCTTGAAGCCCCAGAGCAAGAGGATCCGCCCGGAGCTACTGACTTCTAGGCTCGCAGTTCCGCGAGCCTCCTCTTCTCCTCACGCAGCACGGTTGTGTGCTCCTGCACCAGCCGGCTCGCTGCCTCAACTGGGCCAGTTGCCGACTCCCCCTCGTGGAGCTCGATGGGGTCCCTGGAGCAGGTGAACTCTCAGATATCTGACGATGCGTGACTCTCCAAAAAGAACCTACACTACAAAAAAGACACTCACCCTGCGACGACGGGCAAAGCCCGCTTGGCGCGAGCCGGCGGCTTCGACGCGACCGCCTTCGCCTGTTTTTGAGCAGGTGGCTAGGCCATCGGCTCCCCTTGAACCGGCCTCTTCCCCCGGCTGGAGGCCCCGGTAGCCGGGGCATGCGCCGGCTGCTCCTCATCCCACCCACGCGGGCCCTGTTGAACTGAGGGAAGAGGGCGCATTAAGGATCCGGATGTCGTCGTCATCATCGTCCTCATTGTCGGTCCAATCTTTGATCGAGGGACCAGAGGGGAACTCACGAGCCGCTCTGGACCCGCAGGCTCCCAGGTTGCCCGCCGCCTCGACCTCCCCCGAGGAGCCAACCTCTTCTTCAGGTCCCTCTCCTAGCTAGTAGTACTCGGAGTCGAACTAGGCATGCAACGCCTCGAAGATCTGGGGTTGCGGACCATCCGGCGTGTTCTGTCGAACGAATAGTTGTGGTCAGCATGACAAGTAAGATTGACAGCCGACCGCTGAAATTCAAAGAGGGTAGAAAGGCCGCCTCGATAGGACATACCAAGGGTGTCGGGTTGTGCCGGTCATACGGTTCCTTGCTGAAAGACCAGGTCCCTGTCGCCAGCCAGAAGGTGGTGATGGCGTTCACCCGCTTCGCCACTCGAGCCAGCGTCAGCTCGATTGTCGATAGCCGGCAGGGGTCCCGACGGTCGGGCATGTCACAGATCCGGTGCGGCCTTAGCTGGAGAGACAACACCCAGCGCGCGATGAAGGAGGCCACCAGGTCAGAGGCGACCAGCCCTGTTGGGGATATGACCCGCCGTAGAGGCTCCGGGTCATGTTATTGGCTCGTGAACCGGCCCAAAGGTGAGCCGTAAGATTAAGTGGCCCAAGAGGATAGGCGGCTCATGGTGTGGGCCGTACGACGGCCCGGACTGAGAAGACCCGGGCGTGCAAGCTGACTCATAGACAGCTTGGGCAAGAAGATAGAGAGAGACTCGGTTAGCAATTGTAACGACCCGATGGTCCTGACCTCTTATATAAAGGCAGACCCGCGGCGACTTAGAGGGGAGGCAATCGAGAACTAGGTCAAGCTTTTAGCTCCTTGTAATCGATACGCAAGCAATACAAACACAAGCAGGACGTAGGCTGTTACCTTGATTCGAGGGGCCGAACCTGGGTATATCCATGTCTTTCATCCTGACTAACCCCTTTGAGTCCACCCCATTTGCGATGGACTCGAACCGAAGTCCGTTCACCCAGACATCTGTCGTGATAAAACCACGACAGTTGGCGCCCACCGTGGGGCTAGCGCTTGGTGGTGTTGAGTTCTCAAAGGGCTCTCTCTCAGGGCTCGAAGGATACGTGGTTGGAAGGATGAGCAAGAGTCGTCATGGTTGGCTCTACATCGACGATGCTGGGTGGGGGCTTGATGTTGGTTCTGTGGAATATGGATTTTGGGTTCCGTTCGGCGGGATCCAGGTTTTCATCGGAAAGGTTGATGGATCTACACCCGGGCCGGACATCTGCACTGACATCATCGAGTCGGCTCGGCGTCTCCAATCTACGCGTGTTACGCAGTCTGCCCATGCCCGTCTGGGTCAAAAGCACGTTCTCGTGGGCTTCACTCAAGGCATGGACCTAGAAGCGTCCGGATCACAGGGAACTCTCGTTTGCTCGGAAGATGAGTCTTCTAGTGGGGAGACAGAATCGGTGTATCGGCTCAGCAACGGTGGCCTTGGGGGCTACTATGACAACTATTCTGAGGTAGAGGGTGTTGAGATGGATTCCCTGAGCCCCCCGGTTCACGTGGCGGTGTTCATGGCAGGATCAGCTTCAGCCGCCGGTGACATGGCTACGGGAGCCGCCGCAGCAGGTGATAGCCCGCCGCCGCCGGCTCAGGTTCTAGTGGAATTGATGGACAAACCCACAGCTCTCATGGCCACAGAGGTACCCCGGATAATCAAGCAGCTAGGAATCTAGAGGTGGCACGGATTAAGGGTCAGATGGCAGAGAAACGGCAAAGGATGGACGAGCTAAAAGCCCAGATGGAGGAAGAAGTGGAGCGTATCAAGGCAGACGCTTTCCGACTGGAGCTAGAGCAGAGGTCAGCGGCCGCAGTGCACCGGAGGAGGCATCAATCCCGTCTACCAGAACGTTACGAAGCGAGGAACCTTTTTAACACCCCTGGTGTGGGGCGGGTTATGGGTGTGCCAGAGAGCCGCCCGATGGAGCGCCCGGCGACTCATCCACCCCCGCATAACCAAATCTCACCTAGGGCTTTTCCAACACCGGCGGGTCATTATTCTAACCCGGCCGAGAACATGGTAACAGCAGCCGCCCGGCTTGAGACGATCCCCATCCCGGATGAGGCACCCTTTGCGGAGGAGGTGCGGAACGCCATCGGGTATTTACAGACGGCCATGGCCCAGCAAGAGAAGTATGCCCACAGCCGGAGTCGGGTTTACTCTACCCCCCCTCCCCAGTCGAAGTTTCAGCCGGCGTTATGAGTCGCCGGTGTGGTCTAGCAGTCACTCGCGCCGCAGACCACCGGAGGACAATAGGGCGGCTCTGGATGCAGAAGCCATCATGGACCAGGCGGGAGACAGGCGAGAGGCGGAGATAGCTGCAGCCCGTCCAGAGCCGGCGCTTTCCGTGTCAATGGGAGTAGTTAGTACCAGAGCCGTAGGGGTGCCATGTTTAACTACGGCTCTGAGGAGTGAACGGCTGCCCAAAGACTTTAAGGGGCCTCAAAAGGTTCCGAATTACATAGCTGATCTACCCCCGGAGGCGTGGGTTGAAAGTTATGAACTGGCCATGGAGATGCTGGTTGTTAGTGAGGCGGTATGCGAAAAATACTTCATCATGATGCTTGAGAGTCCGGCCCGTACATTGCTGAAAGGTCTGCCGCCTAATATGATAAGCTCGTGGGCAGAGCTGAGAGCAAAGTTTATTAAGAATTTCCAGGGGACCTGTAAGCAGCCTATGACTATTGTCGATCTAGACCACTGTGTTCAACAAGAGAATGAGTCGGCCCATCATTGAGTCCGGCAGGTGTCGACCATTATTCACTCTTCAGAGCAGATCACAGCGGCTCAAGCGGTGCTTATCTTAGAGAAGAATTGTCATTTTGTTCCATTGAAGCAGAAGCTCGGCCGGCTCAAGCGCACGTGTCAGCATATGGGAGAGCTCATGACGGCCTTAACAAAGTATGCCGACTCAGATAACACCAAGCATCCGAGTTCGGATGATGAGAAAGCCAATCAAGGGAAGAAAAACAATCAAGGAAAAGGTTTTGTGAACAATGGGAATCAGAATAAGCGGAAGAACGCTAATGGCGGATCCGAGTTGGTGGCAAATACCAACACAGGACAGAATCATCCCAAGGGGGTGGAAAATTTAGGCCAAGGAACAGGGGCCCTTGTAATTTAGAGGAGGCGCTTAGGAAGCCTTGTCCGAAGCACAGCATGCCTAACAAGCCGGCGTTGCATGCGTGGGGTGATTGCTTTATCATGCACAGATTCAAAAAACAGCATTCCCAACCGCGTAATAACCAGGGCGGTGGCCCGCCCGGCGGCTCAGGGCACGGCGGGTCAGGGGCTGGATTCGGCGCCGGCAGTTCAGGAAACGGGCATCCGGGTCAGAATAACCAAGGGGGGCACCAACAGCATCCTGGCAACAACGGCAATAACAACAATCAGCAGCAGCGCAATCAGTTCGGGTTTCAGAGTAACCCGAAGCAGCTCAGTTCTGGGAAGTATCATGTATTCACGACCGGTCACAGTAAACGAGACGAGAAGTTGCGGAGGCGAGCGGTTAATACGGTTGCTCCGGCTCTCCCGCGATATTTGCCGTGGTCTGAATATGATATAATGTGGAGTCGGGAGGATCACCCACCGCGGGTGGATGACCCGGGCCAGCTGGCTCTAGTTGTGGCCCCTCAGGTGAATGACTATATGGTGAATAAAGTGCTCATGGACGGAGGTAGCAGCATCAACATCCTTTACTATGAAACTTTTCGGCGGATGAAGTTGCTTGACAAGGATCTTAAACCTTCCTCCACTGTCTTTCATGGTGTGGTCCCGGGTAAATCAGCATACCCGGTGGGCCGGATATCATTGGAAGTAGCTTTTGGTGATGAGCATAATTACAGGGTGGAGTCTTTGTGGTTCGAAGTGGTCAAAATCAAAAGCCCCTATAATGCGCTATTTGGGAGGCCGGCTTATGCTAAATTTATGGCTAGGCCTTGTTATGTTAATCTGCAACTCAAAATGCTCGGCTTAAATGGCACAATTACCATTCACGGTAACAGGAAAATGGCTCTTGAGTGTGAAGAAGGAGATGCGGCTTATGTAGAGTCTAGTTGTGCTCAGGAGGAGCTGAAATTTTACAAAGAGAACGTTGATCCAGAGGATACGACCCCGCTCAAGAAGCCTACGACAGAGGTTGAGCCGCCACTCAAGTTTTCAGCGGATGATACCAAGGCAGTGGATTTCAATCCGGGTGATTCATCCAAGCAGTTCATCATTGGGGCTCACATGGATCCCAAATAGGAAAGCGCGCTCATCGAATTCATCCGTGAGAATCGGGACAACTTTGCATGGAAGCCTTCTGACATGCCGGGTGTACCGAGAGAGTTTGCTGAGTACAATCTTAATGTGGATCCAAAGTTCAAGCCGATCAAACAGTTTCTATGGCAGTTCAACGAAGAGAGACATAAAGCTATTGGGGAGGAAGTTGCTCGGCTCTTGGCCGCAGGCTTTATAGTGGAAGTTTTTCACCCAGAGTGGTTGGCTAACCCGGTGCTAGTACTAAAAAAGAATGGCACGTGGCGTATGTGCATAGATTACACGGACCTTAAAAAGGCTTACCCGGCTAACCCTTTTGCGCTCCCTCGTATCGATCAAATTATTGATGCAACAGCCGGATGCGAAAGTTTATGCTTCCTGGACGCTTATTCAGGGTATCATCAGATAAAGATGGTAATTAAGGATCAGGAGAAGACGGCGTTTATTACACCTTTTGGGGCGTTCTGCTATGTCTCCATGCCTTTCGGGCTCAAGAGTGCCCAGGCGACTTACCAACGTTGTGTGCAGAATTGCCTCCACAGTCAGATTGGCCAAAATGTCCATGCTTACGTAGACGACATCGTGGTTAAGTCCAGAAAGAAGGAAACTCAATTAGAGGATTTGAAAGAAACCTTTGACAATCTCCGGGTCTACAAGATGATGCTTAACCCGACGAAGTGTGTCTTTGGTGTTCCAGCAGGAAAGCTTTTGGGTTTCTTGGTCTCTGAGCGGGGCATTGAGGCTAACCCAGATAAGATTAAGGCCATCACTTCTTTGGGTGAGCCGACGTGTATTAATGACGTTCAGCACCTTGCAGGACGGATTGCTACGTTGAGCCGCTTCATAAGCCGGCTTGGGGAGAAAGCTATTCCCTTATACCAGATGATGAAGAAGACAGACAAGTTTAAATGGAGCGCAGCAGCGGCCGAAGCACTTGAAGCTCTTAAAAAACAGTTGACTGAGCCGCTAGTGTTAGCCGCTCTGGTTGAGAAAGAGCATTTGCTCCTTTATGTGGCGGCTAACAACAGAGCGGTCAGTGTAGCAATTGTGGTTGAGCGCAAAGAGGCAGGGAAGGAGTATCCTGTGCAAATGCTGGTTTATTACATTAGTGAAGTTTTGCAGAGTCTAAACAGAGGTATCCGCATTGGCAGAAGTTAGTATACGGAGTTTTCATGGCCAATCGCAAGTTAAAACATTACTTTTGGGGGCACCAAATAACAGTGGTCAGTTCTGCCCCGTTGGGGGATATCATTCAAAATAGAAAGGCTACAGGGAGGATTGCCAAGTAGGCCTTAGAGCTGAGTCCTCTTGGCATCAAGTATGTTCCTCGTACGGCAATTAAGTCTCAAGCTTTGGTGGATTTCATAAATGATTGGACTGAATGTCAAGCCCCTGAAGAGAAGCCAGATAACACGTATTGGACTATACACTTTGATGGATCCAAGCAGCTAGAAGGGTCCGGGACAGGAGTTGTTCTCACCTCCCCCAAGGGTGACAAGTTTTGTTATGTGCTCCGGTTAATGTTCCCTTGTACTAATAATGCAGCTGAGTATGAAGCACTGCTCCATGGTCTCAGAGTCGCTAAAGAGATGAGTTTAAGCCGGGTCAGGTGTTTAGGCGACTCAGATCTGGTGGCTCAGCAAGTTTCAGGCACTTGGGATTCCAAGGATCCGCGGATGGCGGCTTATCGACAGGCGGTTGATATCATTGCCGATCACTTCAAGGGGTACCAGGTGGATCACATTGATTGTCGCAAGAATGAGGCGGCTGATGCCTTATCGCGGTTAGGTTCTCAACGAAAGCCGGTACCACCTAATGTTTTTCTAGATGTATTGCATCATCCGACTGTTAAGACACCTTCTGAGGAGGATCTGGCTATTCCTGACCCGGAGGCGGAACTAGTGGCGGCTTTGCATGCTACCCCAGACTGGACTATTCCTTATTTGGCGTATCTGACACGCGGCGAGTTGCCTCAAGAGGAGGATCTGGCCAACAAGATCACTCGGCATTCTAAGTCTATGACGATTGTCAATGGTGAGTTACATAAGTGTAGTGTGACGGGTGTTTTTCAGCACTGCATCTCACCAGAGGAGGGCCGGCAAATATTGAGTGAAATTCATGCTGGCGACTGTGGGCATCACGCCGGGTCAAAATCTTTGGTGGCTAAAGCCTTTCGACATGGGTTTTTCTGGTTGACGGCTCACAAGGATGCCGAAGACTTAGTCCGTAAGTGTGACGGCTGTCAGAAGTTCGGTCAGCGTGCTCACGTTCCGGCTCAAGAGTTGAGGATGATACCAATCACTTGGCCATTTGCAATCTGGGGGCTCGATATGGTAGGACCTTTCAAGCGATCTAAGGATAAGAAAACGCACCTTCTCGTGGCGGTTGATAAATTTACTAAGTGGGTAGAGGCAGAGCCGGTCCGTAAATGTGACGCAGCTACGGCGGTTCAATTTATTAAGAAGCTGATTTATCGCTTTGGATACGCACACAGTATTATTATAGACCATGGAACAAATTTATCCAAAGGAGCTATGAAAACGTTCTGTGAGAAGGAGCATATCCGGCTTGATGTTTCAGTCGTGGCACATCCACAGTCCAATGGTCAGGCAGAGCGAGCCAATCAGGAAATTTTAAGAGGTGTCAAGCCATGGCTCATGGTTCCTTTGAAACGAACACCCGGATGTTGGGTTGAGGAGTTTCCTTCCGTCTTATGGAGCATTAGAACTACACCTAACAGATCTACAGGTTTTACACCTTTCTTCATGGTGTACGGTGCTGAGGCGGTTCTGCCTAGTGAAATCCAGCACGACTCGCCAAGGGTGGCAGCTTATGTTGAGACGGACAATTAGGTAGCCCGCCAAGATGCGTTAGACGCCTTGGATGAAGCACGAGAGTTAGCAGCAGCCAGGTCGGCAATTTATCAACAAGACCTACGACGCTATCATAGCCGCTGGGTAAAGACCCAGACGTTCCAGGAAGGTGACCTGGTGCTCCCGGTTGATTCAAGACCAATATGGAATGCATAAGTTGTCTCCACCATGGGAGGGGCCTTTTGTGGTCAGCAGGAACCTTAACAATGGGTCATATTACCTCATTGATGTCAGAGATGAGTCGGAAACCGCGGGTCAAGAGACGTTACAGCCATGGAATATCGCACATCTGCGACCATATTTTACTTAGCAGGGGTTGACAGCCGCTATCATTGTATATCATGTTCATATGAGTAAAAGCTAGTATCCCCGCACAAGACTGGGGCCTCTAATCTTATGTACACCTTTGTACAAACAAGATAAAAATTTCCGGCTCAGAAAAGTCAAGTTGAAGTGGTTTGTTCGCCGTCAAAACGGCTAGTCTACCCTCTGGCTTTGTGCCCTATCAAGCGCTGTGGCAAGGAGGCTTCTTGCCTTCGGGAATAGCTTACTTCTCCCTTGCACAGCCGGCAATATGTCCAATTAAGCATTGTTGCAAAGCGGCTTCTTGCCTTCGGGTATAGCTTACTTCTCTTTTGCACAGCCAGTTGTCGTTAAACTGTTGCAAGGAGGCTTCTTGCCTTCGGGTATAGCTTACTTATCCCTTGCACAGTTGGCTTTATGCCTAGTTTGGGTACATTAAGCGTTGTTGTTGATGGAGGCTTCTTACCTTTGGTATAGCTTATAGTACCCTAAGACAACAGCGTGTACACCAAATTCCAGTTGCTTATCAACTGCGGCCATCGAAGGGGGCTTCTGACCGACGGGTATCGCTTATCTCACCCTAATGGTCGGCTTTATGCCACTTCCGGTTACTTATTAACCACGGTTGTCGAAGGGGGCTTCTTACCGACGAGTTCGCTTATCTCACCCTAACAACCGGTGTTTACGCCAAAACCCAGTTGCTTATCAACTGTGGCTATTGAAAGAGGCTTCTTGCCTTCGCGTATAGCTTACTTCTCCTTTCAAACAGCCGGCTTTATGCCGTCTCAGGATAATTATTAGCCGCGGTTGTCGATGGAGGCTTCTTGCCTTGGGGTATAGCTTACATCTCCCATCGACAGCCGGCGTTCACTGTACTCTTACCAGTCAATCTCGCTTAGAGACCCTGAGCCGGTTCAAGAAATTGACGGCCAATCTCTCTTAGAGATCCTGAGCCGGTTCAAGAAATTTATGGCCAATCTCGCTTAGAGACCCTGAGCCGGTTCAAAAAATTGACGGCCAATCTCGACAGAGACCCTGAACTGGTATGAGCTTAACCGTACGAATCCACGCAGAAGAGTCGTCATATGAGTTTTTTGAGGAAGGAAAAGATCATCATCGCGTGTTGTATCATGCCGGCTTATCAAAACTGGGTTAGAGCAACACAATTACAAATCCCAGGTTGTCGCAGGTGGAACTACCCGACACTTGGGGGCTACACAGCCGCAATTCTCCTCAAAAGTTTCGGCTCATGAATAACCGCAGTTGTCGATAGAGGCTTCTTACCATCAGGTATAGCTTACATTATCCTAAAGACAACCGGCTCTTTAATGACTTTGTCCGATGAGAACCGGAGCCATGTTGCTTCGGTCGACAAAATTTAAGGTTTCAAAAAGATTGTCCGGCTTTAATATTCTGGAGAAAGGAATGGCATCTTAAAAGACAGACATCGCTCATCAAAAAATCTCAAAGGTATATCCCTGAAGAGCCGGCAACACATTAAAACACAGAGAGGTGCAAATATATATATGGCCACCAAGTGGCAGAGTCATGTTTACTCTATTACAAAAGATACTCTCAGAAGGAGCAAAAACATTGTCAACCGCCCATGGCGGGTCATTACATAAGTCTGTGCTCAGAAAGGCTAAAAGAATACAATTCAGTTACTAGCCGGCTCATCCTGCTCCGGGTCTTCTGCTGGCTTTATCTGAAGACTGCCCAAGTCCAAGTTACAGTCAGCCAGAGCAACAAATGACCCTTGAAGGAACGGAGACGCATCAAGATCACAAGGAAAGAGATCCTTACTGCGGGCGGGTGTCAGATCTTTCCACTCGTAGAGAGGCCCGCGGATTCTCTTCTCATCTGCGTCATAAGCCGCCTGATAGGTGCTCAAGTCAGCTTCATCCGCCAGAACAGAGGCCAGATAGTGCAACTCTTTGACACACCGGGTATAATCTTCCTCGGTGAATTCTGAGCCGTCATCTCTTTTAGACGGATAGCCATCCATCATTTCAGTCGGCGTTAGCTCGGGAGCGAAGGCAAGAGCCCGGCTCAAACCAGCAACGGCTCCTTGGCGGAAGGCGGACTTCTTGAGCTCTTCAATCTGCTTGGGCATTGTAGAGAAGAGTTCCAAGACCCCTTTCAGAGCAGTGGGGATCTTCTCCTTGTACTGCACACTCTTGATCGTGAAGATGGCGCCGTAGTATAACTGCTCTGCAAAAGTATAAATGGCCTTCAGTGGTAGAAGGCTATCAGAAGCCAACTGTCGGCTCCTGGGACCTGGATGAGTCGGATAAAATTAATGAGTCGCCAGTTTTTTCATTAGCAATGCTAAACAGTACAAAGTAAACAAGAAAGCTTACCAAATAGGGCGGCTGACATCTTCGCAATGTGCTGTTTCAGACCTTGAAGTTCATCCGCCACGGTTGTAAGCTGCTGCTTAGCGTCATCCGCTCGTTTAGTTAAAGCGGCTTTTTCAGATTCAGCTGTCTCTTTTAAAGAGGTAAGCTCAGCGGTGACACTGGCCAGTTCCTTACAGAGAAGTCGGTATTTTCATCAGCGATACTTTGGGCTTCTTGCTGAGCCGCCAGGTTGGCCCTCAGATCCGTCAACTGAGACCCGGCTTCATTCAAACCTTCCTATAATACATCAAAATAGAGGATAAGCCGCCAAAATGCAGGACGAGTGTTAAAAGAAAATACAAGTTTCAAACAGATTGCAAGCAATATATTTGACACTTGGGGGCTAATGTATATCCTGGAATCAAGTATGCAGTTCTGGTTCATCTCCTTCGAAGCTAATCCGGAACTTGGGGGCTACACTATGGCTCCTCAATATACAAATAATGGAAGCACCGACTCAACTTGATCAAGTTTGAGCCTGCCCTTGGGGGCTACGATTAGATCTTCAAGTTGTCTACATTACAGGCCCGGCTCAAATATAATATGAGATGGCCCTTGGGGGCTACGATTGGCAGTTCACTTTATTTACAGTACAAAGCTAAGGCAATTTTAAAGGAATTTGACATGACAATATCTGCAGAGGTCACAGAAAGACCCGGCTCAACGATTCAATACGTTAAGCCAGCTCTTGGGGGCTAAGTAAAGATATAGTAAGAAGGAAAAGTACCTCATATTTTTTCTTCATGGAAGAGATCAACCGAAGTTCCAAATCTCAGCTGGTGGTAACCTGGTTTATGTACCCAGCGTGTAGCTCTTCAACGGTCATCTTCTCGCATTAAGAGTCGAAGTTCAGTTTCTTCGAAGCTTCAGCCGGCTCTGTATGTTTGGTCAACACATGGGCCGGAGGTCTTTGATGACCAGACCCGGTGATAACAACATCCGGAGTGTCAGGGGTCTTAGCAGGAGTCGTCAGCTTGAAAGGAGCCCTTGGAGGGCTCTCCATGATGACATCTTCAGTGGTCGGCTCTATGGAGGCAGCCGGCGGGTTTTCTTCCGGTTGAGTTTCCTCCGGTTGTTCGGGCTCCGTTTCTTCAATAACTGGGCCAGAGGAGGGCTTGTTGGCCTTGCGACGTTTAGCTTGAGCACTGCAAAAAAGAAGAAGAATCAGCAGTTGAAGATATTGCTATCATAGTAACAGCCGGATATCCAGATGCTTACAGCGGATTAATCTTGGGCGGTGGTATGATTGACTCCAAAGAGTCGCCGGAGGAAGGAGATTTCTACAAAAATAAAACAGAAAGGTGAAGAGAGTATCAAAGTTTACAAAGGAAAGGTAAAGGAAAATAAGGGGTTTAAACCTCGGCGGGGCGTTTCTTGGGAGCCGGAGAATTTGGCAACCTGGACATGAGCTCGGTAGAGCCGGTGCTCCGAGTCTGTCGATGCTCGATTTGCTGTTGCTTTTTTAAGAGAAAATCGGGAGCCAGATAAGCAAGAGGGTGAGAAAGAGGAACTTTTCTGATAACCCACCGCGGCTTTCGGGGGACGAAACATTCTGAGCTGGAGGAAAAGTAATTTACCTCAGGAGCATTGGCACGGATGGTTTCCACTTCATCCTACGAGTAACATAAGTGTTAAAATAGGAAGGTAAAAATATCAAGCAAGACAGTTGAAGCTTTACCTCTGAGCTGGATGATGGAGGCGGGTCAAACAAATTATCTTGCGGGACATGTTTTTTAGCCTTCTTAGTTGGGACCTTCTTCCTGGATTTCTTCGGAGGGGCAACATATTCCCTCTTCCAGAAGTCTGAGTCGGCCTATAAGAATGACCCGGAGAGTGAATATCAAATCAGCAAAGTGCAAACAACGTCTAAGAGACGGAAGGGAAGAGATTAAACTTACCTCGGGAGCCGGATTGTTGGCACTAAAAGGTGCCAGGCCAATTTCGCTACATGACCCGGAAGCTTCATGGACAAGGCTCCGGATGGCGAGGGTAATGTCATTCTCTATCAACATAGATTGGCTGAAGCATAATGAGCTATCATGCTTGCCTTTATATTCGCACATGAGCCGGCTTCTATGGCTCAAAGGCATGATCCACCACGAAATCCAGCAGCGAATCAGGTCCAGCCCGATTAAGCTATTGGCCATGAGAGCCTTGATTTTGGCATGGGTCGGCTCATATCTTGGGCGTTCTAAAGCTGATAGCCGGCCAAGAAGCCCTGATGTTGTTGTGAGCCGGGAAGGACGATAACCCGGCAAAGGATGCTCGTTCTCACGAGAGGTGTCCTTGCAATAGAACCAGGTCCTGTTCCAGTCCTTGGGGTGACTCGGCATTTGTGTAGCTGGAAAGATGATATCCCTACGTCGTTGGATGGATATGCCTCCAAGTTCTAGGCTCGGGTCGGCTTTCACTTCAGTTTGCTGGTTAGCATAAAAGAACTCCCGAAAGAATCCCACAGACAGCTTGATTTGAAGGTAAGCTTCACAGAGCACTTGGAAATTGCATATGTTTGAGACGGAATTGGGGGCCAAATCTTGCGAGTGAAGCTTATAACAGTGAAGGACGTCCCGAAAGAATTTTTAGCCGGGAGGCATGAACCCTCGTTCCATATGGTCAGAGAACACCACCACTTCACCTTCTTGAGGTTTGGGACACGTCTCATCACCTGGGATCCGCCAGCTAATGACTTCCTTAGGAGGAAGAGTACCCGCGTGAACAAAATCCGACAAAAAGTCCTCCATAATGCATGACCCAACCCAGTTGCATGAGTTGGACGCGCGAGACATGTTAGCGGCTTAAGTGATGTGGAAGATAAAAGGCGCGATGAGTCAAAGCGCAAGCAAATATTTTTGACGGCTTAAAAGTGTAACGGCTCTACGGATAAAGCGGAAAGACCCGGCTGATAAGAGCCGGAGAAGCTTGGCGACTCAATAGGGAAAGGGAAGATCGAAAAATCGGCTAAGTCCTAAAAACAGATTCTGCAAGATGTCACTATATCTACGGATCTACAAAAGCAGAGAAAATAAATTTTATTCTGACCTAGCGATGAACAGCGAAAAAGAAAGAAAAGGATTGGAGCCATCGTGGCCCGTGCATTACGCGCGACCGGCCCACGTGTGGCGCGGAGCAGGAGCGCATTCTAAAGGCGTTAGCGGCGTCGAGATGCACTGGCGATAGCGGTGCTGGAGCCCGAACGACGGTGGCGGAGCACCGGTGAAAACCCTACTACGGCAGCGACCATCTAGGGAGCAGGAAAACTTACCGGAGATGACGCGGCAGAGGCGGACGAATCTCTGGTACGTTCAGGGTGATGCAGCGGCCAAGGTTGGGGATGATGTACGGACGGTGTCGGAGCAAAGCTCGAAAGCACTGGGGCGGCGACAGGAAGAAGACGAAGAAGTAGAGGCACGAGCGGTAGAATGGGAAACCCCGACCTGCACGGGTCATATTTAAAAGGGGGTTAAGGAAGGCGCGAAAATCCAGGCGACAACACCGTTCGACGGAGGCAGACGCCTCGATTCTCGGGAGGAAAGTTAAGTGAAAGATTTGGTGACACATCAGCAGATCTCATGATGTCACGCCGGGTCATTTCTGGGCGACTCGCCAAAAGAGGAAGAGAAGGATGAAGTGAGCAAGCTCAATTCAACCTGGGGCCTAATGTTGGGGATATGACCCGCCGTAGAGGCTCCGGGTCATGTTATTGGCTCGTGAATCGGCCCAAAGGTGAGTCGTAAGATTAAGTGGCCCAAGAGGATAGGCGGCTCATGGTGTGGGCCGTACGACAGCCCGGACTGAGAAGACCCGGGAGTGCAAGCCGACTCATAGACAGCTTGGGCAAGAAGATAGAGAGAGACTCGGTTAGCAATTGTAATGACCCGGTGGTCCTGACCTCTTATATAAAGGCAGACCCGAGGTGACTTAGAGGGGAGGCAATCGAGAACTGGGTCAAGCTTTTAGCTCCTTGTAATCGATATGCAAGCAATACAAACACAAGCAGGACGTAGGCTGTTACCTCGATTCGAGGGGCCGAACCTGGGTAAATCCGTGTCTTTCGTCCCGACTAACCCCTTTGAGTCCACCTCATTGGCGATGGCCTCGAACTGAAGTCCGTTCACCCGGACATTTGTCGTGATAAAACCACGACAAGCCCTTTCCCACTCCTCATCTCCACGAGTCAGTCGAGCTCTTCAAGCGCGGTTCCGCATGGTGCGGTCCTCGACCAGTTCACTCCAGAGGACGGGGCATTGACGAACGCCGACAGCCAGATGTAGTCCCGCTGCGGGTCGGCGTTCTTCATGTACAAGAATCTTCAGTGCCAGCCCTTGACGGAGTTGATGCGGCAGAATGTGGGCATCTCGGGCCGCAACCGCCGCGCTTGGGGGCAGAAAATCCCTGTCTAGGGCCCGAGGCCTATTGGGCTATGCCCGCGGCCTGGAGGGCGAGGCCCAGGGAGATATCCCGTCTGCCCACGAGTGCGGGGCCCGCGGCATCATTACGCTCCGCGTGGCGCACTGCAGGCAGGACCGGGACCTGGAGCGGTGCGGCGGAACCCGAGGCGTCGGGGGCGGCTGCCGACCCGACCGACCGTTTGGCTTCGAGTCGGAGGCGAGCGCTGCATGAGGGAAGCCGCCAGCTCCCCCTCGTCCAACAGACGCGGCCCCAGCCGGCTTTGGGGACTACTGATGGGGTTATTACCCCTAGGTAGGCCAAAACAACGGGGTTCTCTCCCCTGCTTCAAGAAAAATCACATCGCCGGCTGTCTCACGGCCGGCTGGTGCATAGCCGACGGGCTTTTTGCCGGCTGGCTCGCGGCCGGCTCTCTAAAGAGCCAGCCCGGCCCTGGCTGGGTGGGCCACGACCGGCTACCCTGGGCCGGCTCTCCCGTTAACCTTTGGGCGAGCAGGTATCCTTCCCATCCTGTTGCGCGTGGGTATGTCGACAAGACAAGACCCCCGTGATGGGTCCCGACGTGGCCACAGTGTCGCCGATGCTCGGGCGTGTATGGCTACAGTCCAGCCGGTCGCACCGCTAACCTTGGTTAACCGCGACCGGGCAAGGAAATAGTGTCGGCATGCCTCTACCCACTCCATTACCTGCCCCCGCGTGGCTACAGTGCCGCCGGTCGTACCGGAGACTTCGGTCAGCTGGCGTAAGACGACGCCGCTCGGGCGGCCCGTGCCATAGCAGGTGGGTGCGAGCCAATCGTGGAGCCGGATGGCGGGCCTCATCAGGCGATGGGACCACACAGCCGGTGGACCCCACCAGCGACGAGACGGCTCAAGAGGCAGGTCCCACTAGCCAGCCAGAGAGGCTGCCAGTCGGGTCCCCCATGCAGTACCTTACGAATAATGTAGGCCAAGGGGTTGGCCTATAAAAAACCCCGAGCCCCCCATGCATGGGGGTGAATTCACACGCACACACAGAGAAACACCTCGTTCCACAACCCACCTTGGTAGCAAGGGAAGGGGAGCCGGCTTCTCCTCCTTCCACCTCTAGATACAGCTCAAGGAGCACCATTGTAACCTCTCCTCGTCGATCAACTAGATCAGGCAGGACTAGGGGTATTACCTCCCACAGAGGACCCTGAACCTGGGTACATCATGTGTCTGTCACCGCTTGTGCCTAACCCCACTCCTGGAGCCCGTCGGCATCCTCTGGCGCCAACCACCTTCGATAAGCCTACCCATGGCATCTATCGTGAGAAAACGACGACACACATTATCAACGACATCCAATGTCCATGGTCACAAAACCATGACCATCTATTGATGAACAAGTTAGTCAACTAGAGGCTCACTAGGGACATGGTGTGGTCCATGTATTCACATGTATTCACACATGTATTACGGCTTCCGGTTAATACAATTATACCATGAACAATAGACAATTATCATGAACAAGGAAATATAATAATAACCATTTTATTATTTCCTCTAGGACATATTTCCAACAGTCTCCCACTTGCACTAGAATCAATAATCTAGTTACATTATGATGAATCGAACACCCATAAAGTTCTGGTGATGATCATGTTTCTTTCATGAAAGAGGTTTAGTCAACGGATCTGCGACATTCACATCCGTATGTACTTTAAAAATATCTATATCGCCATCCTGAATGTAACCATGAATGGAGTTGAAGCAGCGCTTGATGTGCTTGGTCTTCTTGTGAAACCTGGGCTCCTTGGCAATGGCAATAGCTCTAGTGTTGTCACGGAAGAGAGTCATCGGGCCTGACGCATTGGGAATCACTCCTAGGTCGCTGATGAACTCCTTCATCCAGACTCCTTCCCGCACTGCTTCTGAAGCAGCTATGTACTCTGCTTCACATGTAGACGCCACCACGACGGTTTGCTTGCAACTGCACCAGCTGACTACATCACCATTCAAAATATACACGTATCCGGTTTGTGACTTGGAGTCATCCCGATCTGTGTCAAAGCTAGCATCGACGTAACCCTTTACGATGAGCTCTTCGGCACCTCCATAAACAAGAAACATATACTTAGTCCTTTTCAGGTACTTAAGGATATTCTTGGCCGATGTCCAGTGTTCCATTCCAAGATCACTTTGGTACCTCCCTACCAAACTTATGTCAAGGTTCACATCAGGTCTAGTACACAGCATGGCATACGTAATAGAGCCTATGGCTGAGGCATAGGGGATGACACTCATCTTTTCTCTATCTTCTCCCAAGGCCGGGCATTGAGTTGTGCTCAATCTCACGCCTTGCAATACAGGCAAGAACCCCTTCTTGGACTGATCCATATTGAACTTCTTCAATATCTTGTCAAGGTATGTGCTTTGTGAAAGACCAATGAGGCGTCTCAATCTATCTCTATAGATCTTGATGCCTAATATCTAAGAAGCTTCTCCAAGGTCCTTCATAGAAAAACACTTATTCAAGTAGGCCTTTATCCTTTCCAAAAGTTATATATCATTTCCCATCAACAATATGTCATCCACATATAAAATGAGAAATGCTACAGAGCTCCCACTCACTTTCTTGGAAATACAGGCTTCTCCATAAGTCTGTATAAACCCAAATGATGTACTCACCTCATCAAAGCGAATGTTACAACTCCGAGATGCTTGCACCAGCCCATAGATGGGGCGCAGGAGCTTGCATACCTTCTCGGCATTCTTAGGATCGACAAAACCTTCTGGATGCACCATATACAATTCTTCCTTAAGGAAACCGTGAAGGAATACCCGTTTTGACGTCCATTTGCCAGATCTCATAATCATAAAATGTGGCAACTGCTAACATGATTCGGACGAACTTCAGCATCGCTACGGGTGAGAAAGTCTCATCGTAGTCAAATATTTGAACTTGTCAATAACCTTTAGCGACAAGCCGGGCCTTATAGATGGTCACATTACCATCCGCGTCAGTCTTCTTCTTAAAGATCCATTTATTTTCTATGGCTTGCCGATCATCGGGAAAGTCCACCAAAGTCCATTCTTTGTTCTCATACATGGATCCTATCTCGGATTTCATGGCTTCAAGCCATTTTGTAGGAATCTGGGCCCGCCATGGCTTCTTCATAGTTCGAAGGTTCACCGTTGTCTAACAACATGATTTCCAGGACAGGGCCTCTATACCACTCTGGTGCGGAACGTGTCCTCGTGAACCTACGAAGTTCAGTGGTAACTTGATCCAAAGTTTCATGATCATCATCATTAACTTCCTCTCTAGTTGGTGCAGGCACCAAAGAAACATTTTCCTGCGTTGTGCTACTTTCCTGTTCGAGAGGGGTTACATTTACCTCATCAGGTTCTACTTTCCTCCCACTTACTTCTTTCGAGAGAAACTCTTTCTCTAGAAAGGATCCATTCTTGGAAACAAAGATCTTGCCTTCAAATCCGAGATAGAAGGTATACCCAATACTTTCCTTACGGTATCCTACGAAGACGCACCTTTCCTATTTGGGTTCGAGCTTTTTAGGTTGAATTACTTGACATAAGCATCGCATCCCCAAACTTTCAGAAATGATAGCTTAGGTTTCTTCCCAAACCATAATTCATACGGTGTAGTCTCAGCGAATTTAGACGGTGCCCTGTTTAAAGTGAATGTGGCAGTCTCTAGTGCATATCCCCAAAATGATAGCAGTAAATCAATAAGAGACCTCATAGATCGCACCATATCCAATAGAGTGCGATTACGATGTTTGGACACACCATTACATTGAGGTGTGCCACACGGCGTGAGTTGTGAAACAATTCCATATTTCCTTAAGTGCGTACCAAACTCGTGACTCAAATATTCTCCTCCACGATCAGATTGTATGAACTTTATTTTCTTGTCACGTTGATTCTCTACCTCACTCTGAAATTCCTTTTCAAATGTCTCAGGCTTGTGTTTCATTAAGTAGACATACCCATATCTGCTTAAGTCATCAGTGAGGGTGAGAACATAACGATATCCACCACGAGCCTCAACGCTCATTGGACCACATACATCGGTATGTATTATTTCCAACAAGCTAGTTGTTCGCTCCATTGTTCCGGAGAACGGAGTCTTAGTCATCTTGCCCATGAGGCATGGTTCGCACATGTCAAATGATTCATAATCAAGAGACTCCAAAAGTCCATCTGCATGGAGTTTCTTCATGCGTTTGACACCAATATGACCAAGGCGGCAGTGCCACAAGTATATGGGACTATCATTGTCAACCTTACATCGTTTGGTATTCACACTATGAATATGTGTGACATCGAGTTCGAGATTCAATAAAAATAAACTATTGACCAGCGGGGCATGACCATAAAACATATCTCTCATATAAATAGAACAACCATTATTCTCGGATTTAAATGAGTAGCCATCTCGCATAAAACGAGATCCACATGCCATGTTCATGCTCAAAGCTGGTACTAAATAACAATTATTGAGGTTTAAAACTAATCCCGAAGGTAGATGTAGAGGTAGCGTGCCGACGGCAATCACATCGACCTTGGAACCATTCCCGATGCGCATCTTCACCTCGTCCTTCGCCGGTCTCCGCTTATTCCGCAGCTCCTGTTTTGAGTTACAAATGTGAGAAACCACACCGGTATCAAATACCCAGGAGCTACTATGAGCGCTGGTAAGGTACACATCAATAACATGTATATCATATATACCTTTGACGTTGCCGGCCTTCTTATCCGCTAAGTACTTGGGGCAGTTGCGCTTCCAGTGACCGGTTCCCTTACAATAAAAGCACTCAATCTCAAGCTTGGGTACATTCTTGGGCTTCTTCCTGGCAACTGATTTACCAGGCGCGGCAACTGCTTTTTCGTCCTTCTTGAAATTCTTCTTACCCTTGCCTTTCTTGAAACTGGTGGTCTTATTCACCATCAACACTTGATGTTCCTTTTTGATCTCCACCTCCGCTGATTCCAGCATCGAATATAACACAGGAATGGACTTCTCCATCCTTTGCATATTAAAGTTCATCACAAAGCTCTTGTAGCTAGGTGGAAGCGACTAGAGGATTCTGTCAATAATCGAGTCATCCGGAAGATTAACTCCCAGCTGAGACAAGTGGTTGTGGAACCCAGACATTTTGAGTATGTGCTCGCTGACAAAACTATTTTCCTCCATCTTACAACTGAAGAACTTGTCGAAGACTTCATATCTCTCGACCTGGGCATGAGCTTGGAAAACCATTCTCAGCTCTTGGAACATCTCATATGCTCAGTGTTGCTCAAAACGCTTTTGGAGCCCCGGTTCTAAGCCGTAAAGAATGCCGCATTGAACCAGGGAGTAATCATCACCATGCGGCTACCAAGCGTTCATAACGTCTTGAGTTTCTGGGAAAATGGGTGCGTCACCTAGCGGTGTATCAAGGACATATAATTTATTGGAAGCTATGAGGATGATCCCCAAGTTACGGACCCAGTCCGTATAGATGCTTCCATCGTCATTCAGCTTGGTTTTCTCTAGGAACGCGTTGAAGTTGAGGGCAACATTAGCGTGGGCCATTGGATCTACAAGATAGATTGTAAAGACAATTTTAGACTAAGTTCATGATAATTAAGTTCATCTAATCAAATTATTTAATGAACTCCCACTAAGATAGACATCCATCTAGTCATCTATATGATACATGATCCATATTGATTAGGCCGTGTCCGATCATCACGTGCGATGGACTACTCATCAACGCTGAACATCTCCATGTTGATCGCATCTACTATACGACTCATGTTCGACCTTTCAGTCGCTCGTGTTTTGAGGCCATGTCTGTACATGCTAGGCTCGTCAAGTCAACCTAAATGTTTTGCGTGTGTAAATCTAGCTTACACCCGTTTTATGCGAATGTTAGAATCTATCACACCCAATCATCACGTGGTGCTTCGAAACAACGATCCTTCACAACGGTGCACACTTAGGGGGGACACATTTCTTGAAATTTTAGCGAGGGGTCATCTTATTTATGCTATCGTCGTTCTAAGCAAATAAGATGTAAAACATGATAAATATCACATGCAAATCATAAAGTGACATGATATGGCCAATATCATCTTGCGCCTTTGATCTCCAACTTCGGGGCACGGCATGATCTGTTGGGTTCTACCGTAGGTGCATCGCATGCCAATTAAAATTTTCCTATGCGCAGAACATCCAAGAACATGCTACGGAGATGGATCACAGTTCGTTAGCACTAGACATGCAGTGCCGTGCAGCGGAAGTAGAGTTGGGGCAGCGCGTTCGTGTGGTCCGCCTCCTCCTTGTCCGGGCTCCCTCGAACAGCCGGTCGCCGGATCCGACGTACAGGTTCGCCAGAGCGGTGCAAGTGCACCGCCTCTAACGGTATCCGCGCGTGTAGGAGGAACACCCATGCGGCGGACTACTAGGTCTGATCACACGGTCGGCGGCGGTGAGTGGAGGTGGCTAGTTGCAACTCATGCAAAGCCCTAATGACGGTGCCGAAGCAATCAACCGGATGGGTGTGCCGCACCTCCACTATATATAGGCATCCGGCGCGGGCTCAACTCTTGGGCCTCACACGGATCCTAAAGCCCACGTGCTCCTTCCCTTAAGCACACGACCCTTTAGGTTCTCGTCCACTTGGTCATGAGTCAGATCACATACAACTCGACCAACCGGTAGCGACCTCTAGCAAAACATGCCGACTCCAAGTGTTCGATGAAGACGGTTAGGTGAACCTGTAGTTCACACTTCTGTTCCCTTTGCCACATGATATATGTTGTCGTGCACAAGGCGATATTGTCACCCTTGTTGCAGCACGACCTCTTTCTCGTTCCGGTGAATCCTGTTGGGGAATGTCGCATGGGAAACAAAAAAATTCCTACGCACATGCAAACCTATTCATGGTGATGAGCATCTACGAGAGGGAGAGTGGATCTACATACCCTTGTAGATCGCTAAGCGGGAAGCGTTAAGAAACGCGGTTGGTGTAGTCGAACATCTTCGCGATCCAAATCGCCGAGCGTCCCGCGATCTCATCACGATCCGTCCCGCGATCCAATCACGATCCGTCCCGTGAACTTATCACGATCCGTCCCGCGAACTCATCACGATCCGTCTCACGATCTTGATCACGATCTATCCCACGAACTCATCATGATCCGTTCTGCGATCTCATCACGAACCGTCTCGCGATCTCGATCACGGTCCTTCCGATCTAGCGCCGAACGGACGGCACCTCCGTGTTCAGCACACGTGCAGCTTGATGACGATCTCCACCGTCTTGATCCAGCAAGAGGAGGTGGATAGGAGAGAGAGTTCACCGGCAGCGTGATGGCGCTCAGATGATGGTGGTGGAGTGATTCCGGCAGGGCTTCGCCTAAGTGCTGCGGAAAACCGATCTAGAGGAGAAACTGTGCACCGGTGAAACGGGTAGCACGTGGCCGGAAATTCTGTCCAAAAACCACCCAATCCACTAGTATATATAGGAGGAGAGGAGAGGAGAGGCAGACAAGGCCTTTGGGTCGGCCGAAATAGGAGGTGGGAAGCAATCCTACTTCACCTCCAATCCTAGTTGGAGTAGGATTGCCTCCTATTGGCTAATTTTCCACTTTTTGCTTTAGGACTTTCTCTCCTGCGCCATGGGCCTTTGTGGCTGTTTTACCAGCCCACTAAGGGCTGGTTATTATTCTCCCACAGCCCATGGACCTCTTGGGGTCGAAATACCCCTCCCGGAGGCCTCCCGGTACACTACCGGCACTCCCGGTACACTACCGGCACTCCCGGTACACTACCAATGAGCCCGAAACTTTTCCGGAAACCAAACTGGGACATCCTATATATGAATCTTTACCTCCGGACCATTCCGGAGCTCCTCGTGACGTCCGGGATCTCATCCAGGACTCCGAACAAACTTCGGTCACCACCATACATAGCTCTACACTATCGAAACGTCACCGAACCTTAAGTGTGCAGACCCTGCGGGTTCGAGAACTATGTAGACATGACCGAGACACCTCTACGGTCAATAACCAATGGCGGGACCTGGACGTCCACATTGGTTCCTACATATTCTACGAAGATCTTTATCGGTCGAACCTCTATGTCAAGGATTCAGTTAATCCCGTATAACGTTCCCTTTGTTCTTCGGTATGTTACTTGCCCGAGATTCGATCGTCGGTATCTCCATACCTAGTTCAACCTCGTTACTGGCAAGTCTCTTTACTATTTCTGTAATACAAGATCCCGTGACTAACAATTAGCCACATTGCTTGCAAGGCTTGTTGTGATGTTGTATTACCGAGTGGGCCCTGAGATACCTCTCTGTCACACGGAGTAACAAATCCCAGTCTCGATCCATGCCAACTGAACAGACACCATCGGAGATACCTGTAGAGCACCTTTATAGTCACCCAGTTACGTTGCGACGTTTGATACACACAAGGCACTCCTCCGATATCCGTGAGTTGCATGATCTCATGGTCATAGGAACATATACTTGACATGCAGAAAACAGTAGCAATAAACTGACACGATCATATGCTATGTTTGTAGTTTGGGTCTTATCCATCACATCATTCTCCTAATGATGTGATCCCGTTATCAAATGACATCTCATGTCCATGGCTAGGAAACCTTAACCATCCTTTGATCAACGAGCTAGTCCATTAGAGGCATACTAGGGACATGGTTTTGTCTATGTATCCACACATGCATTTAAGTCTCCAATCAATACAATTATAGCATGGATAATAAACGATTATCATGAACAAGGAAATATGATAATAACTAATTTATTATTGCCTCTAGGGCATATTTCCAACAGTCTCCCACTTGCACTAGAGTCAATAATCTAGTTCACATCACCATGTGATTCGCATTGTTATGAATCTAACACCCAATGAGTTCTGGGGCTCGATCATGCTTTGCATGTGAGAGATGTCTTATAGTCAACGGGTCTGCGATATTCAGATCTGTGTGTACTTTGCAAATCTCTATGTCAAACCGTAAACACTGCTACCACACTCCACTTGGTACTATTTCCAAATGGCTGCTCCACTATACGTATCCAGATTGCTACTACGAGTCATCCGGATTAGTGTTAAAGCTTGTATCGACGTAACTCCTTACGACGAACTCTTTATCACCTCCATAATCGAGAAACATCTCCTTAGTCTCTTAGTTACTGAGGATAATCTTGACCGCTATCCAATGATCCACTCCTAGTTCACTCTTGTACTCCCAGACGGACTCATGGCAAGGCACACACAGGCGCGGTACACAGCATGGCATAATATAGAGCCTATGGCTAAGGCATAGGGGACGACGTTCGTCCTTTCTCTTTCTTCTGCCGTTGTCGAGCTTTGAGTCTCACTCAACTTTCACACCTTACCAATCAGGCGAGAACTCTTTCTCTGACTGATCCATTTTGAACTCTTTCAAAATCTTGTCAAGGTATGCACTCATTGAAAGTCTCATCGAGCATCTTGATCTATCTCCATAGATTTTGATGCTCAACAATTAGGTAGCTTCATCCAGGTCTTCCTTTGAAAATCACTTTCCAAATGACCGTTTTATGCTTTCCAGAAACTCTACATTATTTCTGATCAACAATATGTCATCCACATATACTTATCAGAAATTCTATAGTGCTCCCACTCACTTTATTGCAAATACAAGTTTCTCGTAAACTTTGTATAAACATTAGAACTTTGATCACCTCATCAAAGCGTATATTCCAACTCCAAGATGCTTGCTTCAGTCCATGGAAGGATCACCGAAGCTTGCACACCTTTTAGCATCCTTAGGCCTGACAAAACCTTCTGGTTGTATCACATACAACCTTTCCTCAAGTAAACCGTTAAGGAAACGATGTTTTGACATCCATCTGCCAGATTTCATAATTGAAAACACAGCAACTGCTAACATAATTCCAACAGACTTTAGCACCACTACGAGTGAGAAAGTCTCATCGTAGTCAACTCCTTGAACTTGTCACAAACATCTTTGCAACAAGTCGAGCTTTACAAATAGTGACATTCACCATCAGTGTATGTCTTCATTTTAAAGATCCATTTGTACTCAAGCCGTTCAACGAGCAAGTCTACCAAAGTATACACTTGGTTTTCATACATGGATCCTATCTTGGATTTCATGGCCTCTAACCATTTGACGGAATCCGGGCCCATCATCGCTTCTCCATAGCTCGTAGGTTCATCGTTGTCCAACAACATGATCTCCAAGACAGAGTTGCCGTAGCACTTAGGAGTAGTACACATCCTTATCGACCTACGAAGTTCGATAGTAACTTGATCTTGAAGCTTCATGATCATCATCATTAACTTCCTCTTCAACTAACGTAGGCTTCACAGAAACATCTTTCTGCGTTGCGCTACTCTCTGGTTGAACAAAGGTTTAACAACCTCATCAAGTTCTATCTTCCTCCCACTCAATTCTTTTGAGAGAAACATTTCCTTGAGAAAGGATCCGTTTAAGAAACAAACATTTTGCACTAGGATCTGAGATTGAAGGTTCACCCAACTGATCTTAGGGTATTCTATGAAGATGCAATTTGTCCGCCTTGGGTTCGACCTCATTAGGTGAAAACATTTTCCACACAAGTGTCACATCCCAAAATATTAAGAAATGACAGCTTGGGTTTCTATCAAACCATAATTCACATGGTGTCATCTCAACGGATTTAGATGGTGCCCTATTTAAAGTGAATGTAGTTGTCTCTAATGCATAACCCCAAAATTATAGTAGTAAAACGACAAGAGACATCATAGCACGCACCATGTCCAATAGAGCATAACTATGATGTTCGGACACACCATCACACTATGGTGTTCCAGGTGGCGTTTAGTTGTGAAACAACTTTCACATTGTCTTAAGTTGTATGCCAAACTCGTGACTCAGATATTGACCTCCACGATCATATCGCAATCATTTTTATCTTCTTGTCACGATGATCTTTAAACTTCACTCTGAATTTGCTTGAACCTTTCAAACGGTTCAGGCTTGTGTTTCTTTAAGTAAATATACACTATATCTACTCAAATCATCAGTGAAGGTAAGAAAATAACGATATCCACTGCACGCTACAAGACTCACTAGATTGCATACATCAACATGTATCATTTCCAATGAATCACTTGCCCGCTCCATCCAACGGGGTCCTTTAGTCATCTTGCCCAAGAGGCATGGTTCGCATGTCTCAACCGATTCGAAATCGAATGAGTCCAAATATCCAACAGCATGGAGTTTCTACATGCGCTTTATACCAATATGACATTTAGCGGCAGTGCCACAAGTATATGGTACTATCATTATTAACTTTGTATCTTTTGACATCAATGTTATGAACATGTGTAATACTACGATCAAGATTTCAACAAACCATTCTCACTGGGTGCATGACCATTGAAGGTTTTATTCATGTAAACAGAATAACCATTATTCTCTAACTTAAATGAATAACTGTATTGCAATAAACATGATCTAATCATGTTCATGCTCAACGCAAAACACCAAATAACATTTATTTAGGTTCGTCACTAATCCTGAAGGTAGAGAGAGCGTGCGATGTTGATCACATCAACCTTGGAAACACTTCCAACACATATCGTCACCTCACCCTTAGCTAGTTCTCCGTTTATTCCGTAGCTTTTATTTCGAGTTACTAACATTTAGCAACCGAACCAGTATCCAATACCCAGGTGCTACTAAGAGTACTAGCAAGGTACACATTAGTAACTCGTATATCAAATATACTTCTATCAATGTTGCCAGCCTTCTTATCTACCAAGTATCTAGGGTTGTTCCGCTTCAGCGACCGCTCACCTCATAACAGAAGCACTTAGTCTCGGGTTTGAGTTGAACTTTGGGTTGCTTCACTGGAGCAGCAACTGACTTGCTATCCATGAAGTTTCCCTCCTTGCTCTTGCCCTTCTCGAAACTAGTGGTTTGATTAACCATCAACACTTGACGCTCCTTCTTGATTTCTACCTTCGCGGTGTCAAACATCGCGAACAGCTCAGGGATCAACATTTCTTTCCCTAGAATTTTATAGTTCATCACCAAGTTCTAGTAGCTCAGTGACAGTGACTTGGAGAACTACATCAATCACTATCTTATCTGGAAGATCAACTCCCACTCGATTCAAGCGATTGTAGTACCCAGACAGCCTGAGCACATGCTCAACGATTCAGCTATTCTCTTTCATCTTGCAGGCAAAGAATCTCGTTGGAGATCCTATATCTCGCAACTCGGGCACGAGCCTAAGATCACAATCTCAGCTATTAGAACATCTCATATGTTCCGTGACGTTCAAAACGTTTCGGAGCCTCAATTCTAAGCCGTAATGCATGACGCACTAAACTATCAAGTAGTCATTGAAATGTGCCTGTCAGATGTTCACAACATCTACAGACGACGCTAGATGGGGTGGCGCACCGAGCGGTGCATTAAGGACATAAGCCTTCTGTGCAGCAATGAGGACAATCCTCAGATCACGGACCCAGTCCGCAATTTTGCTACCAACATCTTTCAATTCTATTTCTCTGGGAACATATAAAAATACAAGGGAGCTACAGCGCGAGCTAGTAATCTACAACATAATTTGCAAAGACACTTTGACTATGTTCATGATAATGAGTTCAATTAATCATATTACTTAAGAACTCCCACTCAAATTGACATCCCTCGGGTCATTCGAGTGATACATGATCCAAATTCACCAACTCAAGTCCGATCATCACGTGAGTTAAGGTGGCTTCAATGGTGAACATCATTATGTTGATCATATCCACTATATGAATCATGCTCGACCTTTCGGTCTCTTGTGTTCCGAGGCCATGTCTGTACATGCTAGGCTCGTCAAGTTTAACCTGAGTGTTCTGCGCATGCAAATCTGGCTTGCACCCGTTGTATGTGAACGTAGAGTC
Organism: Hordeum marinum; assembly: GCA_022496015.1. NCBI lineage: Eukaryota > Viridiplantae > Streptophyta > Magnoliopsida > Poales > Poaceae > Hordeum > Hordeum marinum. The sequence goes on from CM039678.1 coordinate 279,916,557, forward strand.
TATCACACCCGATCATCACGTGGTGTCTCAACACGACGAACTTTCGCAACGGTGCACACTCGGGGAGAACACAGTTCATCTTGAAATTCAAGTGAGGGATCACCTTATAATGCTACCGCCGTACTAAGAAAAACAAGGTGCATAAAAGGATTAACATCTCATGCAATTCATAAGTTACATGATATGGCCATGAACTTGTGTTTAAGATCTCCATCTTCGAAACACCGGCATGATCTCCATCGTCACCGGCACAACACCATGATCTCCATCATATTGATCTCCATCAATGTGTTGCCATTGGGGTTGTGGCGCCAGCCCTGCTTCTACTTCTATTGCTACCGCTTAGCGATAAAGTAAAGCATTACATAGCGCTTAATGATTGACACGCAGGTCATACAATAATTAAAGACAACCCTATGGCTCCTACCGGTTGCCGTACTCAATGACATGCAAGACGTGAAATTCTATACATCACATGATCATCTCATACATCACATATATCTCATCATGTAATTGGCCATATCACATCACAACATACCCTGCAAAAACAAGTTAGACGTCCTCTAATTGTTATTGCATGTTTTACGTTGCTGCTACGGGTATCTAGCAAGAACGATTCTCACCTACGCATAAACCACAACGGTGATACATAGATTGCTTTTAAACCTTCTCAAGGACTGCCTTTGTCGGATCCGATCCAACTAAAGTGAGAGAAACTGTCACCCGCAAGCCATCTAAGCAACAAGTTGCGTCGAGGGAACCGGTCTCTCGTCAGCGTACGAGTAATGTTGGTCCGGGCCGCTTCATCTCACAATCCCGCTGAACCAAAATCCGACCAAGGGAGGAAGCAATCTAAGCATCAACGCCCACAAACCTTTTGTGTTCTACTCGAGATCTCATCGAACCATCAACCTAGCTCTGATACCACTGTTGGGGAACGTCGCATGGGAAACAAAAAAATTCCTACGCACACGCAAACATATCCATGGTGATGAGCATCTACGAGAGGGAGAGTGGATCTACATACCCTTGTAGATCGCTAAGCGGGAAGCATTAAGAAACGCGGTTGGTGTAGTCGAACACCTTCGCGATCCAAATCGCCGAGCGTCCCGCGATCTCATCACGATCCGTCCCGCGATCCAATCACGATCCGTCCTGTGAACTTATCACGATCCGTCCCGCGAACTCATCACGATCCGTCTCACGATCTTGATCACGATCTATCCCACGAACTCATCACGATCCGTTCCGCGATCTCATCACGAACCGTCTCGCGATCTCGATCACGGTCCTTCCGATCTAGCGCCAAACGGACGGCACCTCCGCGTTCAGCACACGTGCAGCTTGATGACGATCTCCACCGTCTTGATCCAGCAAGAGGAGGTGGAGAGGATAGAGAGTTCACCGGCAGCGTGACGGCGCTCCGGTGATGGTGGTGGAGTAATTCCGGCAGGAGTTCGCCTAAGCGCTGCGGAAAACCGATCTAGAGGAGAAACTGTGCACCGGTGAAACGGGTAGCACGTGGCCGGAAATTCTGTCCAAAAACCACCCAATCCACTAGTATATATAGGAGGATAGGAGAGGAGAGGCAGCCAAGACCTTTGGGTCGGCCGAAATAGGAGGTGGGAAGCAATCCTACTTCACCTCCAATCCTAGTTGGAGTAGGATTGCCTCCTATTGGTTGGTTTTCCACTTTTTGCTTTAGGACTTTCTCTCCTGCGCCATGGGCCTTTGTGGCTGTTTTCCCAGCCCACTAAGGGCTGGTTATTATTCTCCCACAGCCCATGGACTCTTGGGGTCGAAATACCCCTCCCGGAGGCCTCCTGGTACACTACCGGCACTCCCGGTACACTACCGGCACTCCCGGTACACTACCGATGAGCCCGAAACTTTTCCGGAAACCAAACTGGGACTTCCTATATATGAATCTTTACCTCCGGACCATTACGGAGCTCCTCATGACATCCGTGACCTCATCCGGGACTCCGAACAAACTTCGGTCACCACCATACATAACTCTACACTACCAAAACGTCACCGAACCTTAAGTGTGCAGACCCTGCGGGTTCGAGAACTATGTAGACATGACCGAGACACCTCTACGGTCAATAACCAATGGCGGGACCTGGACGTCCACATTGGTTCCTACATATTCTACGAAGATCTTTATCGGTCGAACCTCTATGTCAAGGATTCAGTTAATCCCGTATAACGTTCCCTTTGTTCTTCGGTATGTTACTTGCCCGAGATTCGATCGTCGGTATCTCCATACCTAGTTCAACCTCTTTACTGGCAAGTCTCTTTACTCGTTCTGTAATACAAGATCCCGTGACTAACAATTAGACACATTGCTTGCAAGGCTTGTTGTGATGTTGTATTACCGAGTGGGCCCTGAGATACCTCTCCGTCACACGGAGTAACAAATCCCAGTCTCGATCCATGCCAACTCAACAGACACCATCGGAGATACCTGTAGGGCACCTTTATAGTCACCCAGTTACGTTGCGACGTTTGATACACACAAGGCACTCCTTCGATATCCGTGAGTTGCATGATCTCATGGTCATGGGAACATATACTTGACATGCAGAAAACAGTAGCAATAAACTGACACGATCATATGCTATGTTTGTAGTTTGGGTCTTATCCATCACATCATTCTCCTAATGATGTGATCCCGTTATCAAATGACATCTCATGTCCATGGCTAGGAAACCTTAACCATCCTTTGATCAACGAGCTAGTCCATTAGAGGCATACTAGGGACATGGTTTTGTCTATGTATCCACACATGCATTTAAGTCTCCGATCAATACAATTATAGCATGGATAATAAACGATTATCATGAACAAGGAAATATGATAATAACTAATTTATTATTGCCTCTAGGGCATATTTCCAACAAATCCGACCAACATTCGAATTATCTCATAATCTTCATCGCATGGCCATGCTTATCCAGGTCGGATCACCTGAGGGGGCCCAGAGTATATCTCTCCTGGTAGGAGGGGCAAATCCCACCTTGCTCGACCATGTCTCGTAGCATGTGTCTAGACAAGCCCGAAACCTACCTTTGTAACTACCGAGTCACGGAGTAGCATTTGGTCGGCCCAAAGCAAGTATGTCACCATCCCGAGTACATGCGCCAGCTCAGGTCTTAGGACATAGAATGTATGTTGTACTAGAGACTCACAAATGACCTATCGTTGCGTCTCATAGTTGGGTCTGTCCAACTCAGACCTTATCTTGACTCGGATCCGACTATGTCGAATCCAACCAGACCTTTTTGAGTCCACATTATCCGGCTAGCATCCAATGCTACATGGTCAGTGAGACCGGACCATCCACCGTGTCATATGCTAGTCTGATTAGTTGTGCGTCCACACAACCCTTTGGACTAGGGACCATTTAGGACAGTTATTATACAATGCATAGTCTCACAAACAAGTCACGTACTTGTTAATACACATCAATGATAATGTCCAAGGACTATCTTTATTCATAAACACATAGGAAACATAATCATACATGATTGCCTCTAGGGCATATCTCCAACATGATCACCATCGTCACCGGCACACACCATGATCTCCATCATCATCATCTCCATCATTGTGTCTTCATGAAGTTGTCTCGTCAACTATTACTTCTACTACTATGGCTAATGGTTAGCAATAAAGTAAAGTAATTACATGGCGTTTTTGATTGACAGGCGGGTCATAAAATAAATTATGACAACTTCTATGGCTCCTGTCGGTTGTCATACTCATCGACATGCAAGTCGTGATTCCTATTACAAGAACATGATCAATCTCATACATCACATATATTTCATCACATCCTTTTGGCCATATCACATCACATAGCATACCCTGCAAAAACAAGTTAGATGTCCTCTAATTATTGTTGCAAGTTTTACGCGGCTACTATGGGTTTCTAGAAAGAACGTTTCTTACCTACGCAAAAGCCACAACGGTGATATGCCAATTGCTATTAACCCTTCATAAGGACCCTCTTCATCGAATCTGATCCGACTAAAGTGGGAGAGACAGACACCCGCTAGCCACCTTATGCAACAAGTGCATGCCAGACAGTGGAACCAGTCTCACGTAAGTGTACGTGTAAAGTCGGTCCAGGCCGCTTCATCCCACAATGCCGCCGAATCAATATAGGACTACTAACAGCAAGCAAATTGACCAAATGATCGCCCACAACTACTTGTGTTCTACTCGTGCATAGAATCTATGCATACACCTGGCTCATGATGCCACTTTTGGGAACATAGTAATAATTCAAACAATTTCCTACGTAGCACCAAGATCAATCTTGGAGATGCTAGTAATGAGAGAGAGGGAGTGCATCTTCATACCCTTGAAGATCGCTAAGCGGAAGCGTTGCAAAGAACGCGGTTGATGGAGTCGTACTCGCGGCGGTTCAAATTGCGGAAGATCCGATCCAAGCGCCGAATGGACGACGCCTCCGCGTTCAACACACGTATAGCCTGGGGACGTCTACTCCTTCTTGATCCTGCAAGGGGGAAGGAGAAGTTGAGGGAGAGCTCCGGCAGCACAACGGTGTGGTGGCGGTGGAGCTCGTGGTTCTCCGACAGAGCTTCGCTAGCACGACGGAGGAGGAGGAGGAGGTGTAAGAGGGGGAAGGGTTGCTCCAGGGGCAAGGGGTGCGTCTGCCCTCCCACCTCCCCTCTATTTATAGGCTGAAGGGGAGAGGGGGGCCTACCGCTAGATCCATCTAGAGGGGGGCGGCGGCCAAGTGGGGGAGCTTGCCCCCAAAGTTGGTGGGAGGCGCCCCAACCCCCTAGGGTTCCCAACCCTAGGTGCCTTGGGCCCTTGGGGGCGCACCAACCGACTAGGGGGCTGGCTTCCACCCATATTCAGCCCACGTGATCCTTCGGGGCAGGTGGCCCCTCCCAGTGGACCCCCGGAACCCTTTTAGTGGTCCCGGTACAATACCGATAAACCCCGAAACTTTTTTGGTGACTGAAATGGACTTACCATATATAAATCTTCACCTCTTGACCAATCCGGAACTCCTCATGACATCCGGGATCTCATCCGAGACTCCGAAAAATTTTCGGTAACCACATACAATTCCCATTACAACTCTAGCATCATCGAACCTTAAGTGTGTAGACCCTACAGGTTCGAGAACCATGCAGTCATGACCGAGACACCTCTCCGGCCAATAACCAATAGCGGGATATAGATACCCATATTGCTCCCACATGTTCCACGATGATCTCATTGGATGAACCACGATGTCGGGGAATCAATTAATCCGTATACAATTCCCTTTGTCCATTTATGTTACTTGCCCGAGATTTGATCATCGGTATCACTATACCTTGTTCAATCTCGTTACCGGCAAGTCTATTTACTCGTTCCATAACACATGATCCCGTGACTAACTCCTTAGTCACATTGAGCTAATTATGATGATGTATTACCGAGTGGGCCCAGAGATACCTATCCATCACACAGAGTGACAAATCCTAGTCTCGATTCGTGCCAACCCAATAGACACTTTAGGAGACACCTGTAGTGCACCTTTATAGTCACCCAGTTACGTTATGATGTCTGATACACCCAAAGCATTCCTACGGTATCCGGGAGTTGCGCAATTCATGGTCTAAGGAAATGATACTTGACATTAGAAAAGCTCTAGCAGACAAACTACACGATCTTGGGCTATACTTAGGATTGGGTCTTGTCCATCACATCATTCTCCTAATGATGTGATCCCGTTATCAACGACATCCAATGTCCATGGTCAGGAAACCATGACGATCTATTAATCAATGAGCTAGTCAACTAGAGGCTCACTAGGGACATGGTGTGGTCTATGTATTCACACACGTATTAGGGTTTCCGGTTAATACAATTATAGCATGAACAATAGACAATTATCATAAACAAGGAGATATAATAATAACCATTTTATTATTTCCTCTAGGGCATATTTCCAACAAATCATATATGATGCATGTCTGGTTAAATATGCAGGGCATGGCATGGTAAGATGCAACAATCGAACACTACAAATTAAGAGAAAGTTCAATATATAACGAGTTGCATGTTGATGAAACCTCTCATTCAAATTATTTAGTTCAATCTCATTTAGGTACCCATCAATATTAAATGTTGTTTAGCATGGGTGGTCATGGCATAAGGTGCAGATGGAATTGAACAATTTTAAACAAAGAAGGAGAACATACATATAAAAAAATATTAACTCTCCATATTATGAGAAATGCGGTTAATGTTGTTAATCATGGAGGGGTGAAGCATACACAACTAAATCATCTAGGCATTTTAAATGATGCCAGCATCAACATATAGCACCTCCGAAATGACCTCATATGCAAATTATGAATTTGGTACACATATGTCCTAACACAATTTTTATATTTATTAAACATGAAAAAAATTGGACAACATGATTCTACACATTTTTCTAGTCAAGTTACATATGTAAAACATTTTAATCGGAGCTACGCATAAATAGATATGACATAAACCGTTTTAGCATGCCGTTTGTGCAAATTACATGAAAAAACAACTTAAACATTTTAAACACATGTGATAGTTATAAATTGTGAATCTATACGAAATTCTAGTAAATTTACATATATAAAGTTTTTACATACGATGCATGGTTGGTGAGTTATTAAATGCATGAACTAAAGGGACTGATGTGCAAATTTGTAATCTCTAGATAAATAGATAAATTTGCGAAGACAAAAAAATAGACACGGGCTGAATCCTGGCTGGCCCAACAGTTTCAAAGATGGCGCAACATATCTAATACTTTCACTAGGCAAGGGAAAACTGGGCTTGGGGCGCTCACCCATGGGCCAAGGCCCGGTCGATGAAGAAGCTCAAGCAGGATGGTCTCTGGGCCGGTTTGGAAGCGGCCGGGCTTGGTGTCCTCTGGCTGGCACGGCGCGAGGCCGGCCCAGCTGGCTCGAGAGGTGGCACGGGTGTTGGTCAATCGACGAGCGGGATCAGGCAACGCTCGTCATCCTCCTGAGCGGGTGAAGTCCCCGACGGCAGCAACGTTGGAGGGATGATGTGGCGGGGAGGCATGCGGATCTTGGCGGGGATGGAGGATTCGGGGTGCTTCACGTCAAATATTTGCAACAACAATGCACATCTGACGTCGGGGAGCTTCGAGCGGTGGCGTGAGGTCCTGGCCATGGCAGAGGGAGGGAGAGAGAGAGGTCAGAACGAGGAGAGGGAAAATAGGACGAAGAAGAGGCCACGCGAGGGAGGTCCGGCCTTGGGAGTTCGCCAGCGGCGGCGGCTTGCTGGAGGGCTGCAGCGGGGTCAGGCAAGCCGTGAGGAGGCGTAGGCAAAGCGCTCTAGATCGGGAGATCCTCTCCCAATCTGGAGCGAGGGCGGTGGCGCTTCAGGCTTCAAGGACCTCGCGTGGGCCTGGGCGGGCCTGCAATGGCTAGGAGGTGGAAATGGCGGCGTCTGAGGTGCCGGTGGCCTGGATTTGGAGGAGGACTAGGGTTAGGCCATTTCACGCAGGTGTAGACCTGCTTAAATAGGCAGTGTTAGGGTTTGAGGGTGGTTAGGGGGGTTTACGACTACCATGAGTATATGGAATTGGCTTACACTCGCCACAAGCTACATCAAGATCACATCAATACAGCAGCATATTAAAACATCATCCATAAGAGGATGGTCCGACTACGGACGGAACCAAACGATAAAATGACATCCATCCTTGCTATCCAAGGGTGTCGTCCAGGAACCCACCCTATATCGATGAAGAAGAAGAAGAACTCCAAATCAAACAAAGCATCGCGCTCACGTCCAAGCATCACATTACATGTACTTGCAATTGTTGTTGTAGTAATCTGTGAGCCGCAGGGACTCAGCAATCTCATTTTCAAGGGTATCAAGACTAGCAAAGCTTAATGGGTGAGGTACAGTTAAGTGGTGAGGCTACAACAAGCGCTAAGCATTTATTTGAGTGGCTAACTTACGAGTACAAGAATAAGAGGGCTGATCTACGGATAAAGGGACATGAACTAGTAATGATCACTAAGTGACCCTGAACACCTACTTACGAGCAAACATAACCCCACTGTGTTCGCTCTTTGATTAGAGCTCACGAGTAGAGGCAGTCATGGTTACGCACATGGTTGATGTATTTTATTTGAGTTTACTTCAAGTTTTGTATGACCGGATGTTAAACAAATTTCCAAGTTGCCTCATTACCGCGGGCACAACTCTCATGAAAGATTTAACCCTATAGGGGTGCTCCAACTCGTCCATCACCAACTAACCACAAGCTGCGTCGAAAAAACCTCAACCACAGAAACCCATAGCCTCCTTGGAAATTTTGATGGAAAACCTCAACCTCGAGATAGCCCAAAGTTTTCTCGGAATTCCACGCACAAGATGTTCGAAAAAAGGTAAAACAAATCCAGCAAGGCCGCCCGACGTGCCGACAATCCCGATAGGAGCTGCGTATCTCGTTCTCAGGGCACAATCGGATGAGCGCAGCATACAGTGTCCTGATGGACATCACCGGAGTTTCTCTGGGTTGGCCCCGCACATGACTTTGTTTAGGACCAACACCATCAACACCAGGCCTCCCTATATTTTGTTGACTTAACTCCTCGGGTTCATGATGCCCTATGCTTTAATAACAGTGTTCAGTATTATTATGTTGGGCAAATATAGTACCAATGTTGGGGCTTGCGAGAAGAGTTTTATCCCAAAACAAAAGTCAAGGGGGTCCCCATAACAACCCCAAGCATCTTAGGAGCGCTCAATATGGAACATAACACCGGTACACAAGTAACTAGGGCGGCAAAAGTGGAACAGAACACCAAGCAAAAGGCCAAGCCTTCCACCTTGTACCAAGTATATATGTGCATTAAATTAAATAGCAATAATATTGTGATATCAAAAGAAAACCATATTGTCACATGGAAGCGACTTGCACGTGCAACTATCAACGCTATAAGAAGGGTTGAGCAAGTGGTAACATAGCCAAACAATGGTTTGCTAGGATGCGGAGGGGTTAGATGCTTTTCATGGCAATGATTGGAAGCTTGACATACAACTGGTACATATCGAGACATAACGATAGAACCAAGACAACTAGCATGGCAATGCTCGTAGTGGTATCTAGGCAAATGGTCATCTTGCCTGAGATCCCGCTTCCAGGTCTTGTTTTGGTCTAGAAAAAATCATCAAAAAGTTTCGTGGCAATTGGACTTCATTTGGTACTGTAAACCTGAAAAGTAAAAAACATGCAAAAAACAACAACTGGCACGCGACGCTAGGTCAATAGGTTAGTGCTCAAAAATATTATAAATTGGTAAACAAATGCCCAAAAAATCTCACGCCCAAGATGCGATCCTATCCTTATTCTGGCACAAGGGCCTCGACAGGGATAGAAGCGCATCTCGTTGTTTCGCAAGAATGGATATCATTACAAGTACATGTACAAAAGCGATGAGTATATGGAATTGGCATACACTCGCCACAAAGCTACATCAAGATCACATCAATACAACAACATATTCAAACATCATACAAAAGAGCAGGGTCCGACTACGAACGAAAACAAACGATAAATGACATCCATCCTTGCTATCTTAGGCTGCCGCCTGGAACCCATCCTAGATCGATGAAGAAGAACTCCAAATCAAACAAAGCATCGCTCTCATGTCAAAGCATCACATTACCTATACCTGCAACTGTTGTTGTAGTAATCTGTGAGCCACAGGGACTCAGCAATCTCATTTCCAAGGATATCAAGACTAGCAAAGCTTAAAGGGTGAGGTATGGTTAAGTGGGGAGGCTGAAGAAAGCATTTATTTGAGGCTAACTTATGAATACAGGGATTAAAGTATGGTGGTCTACGCATAACGTACGTGAACTAGTAATGATCACTAAGTGATCCTGAACACCAACTTACGTCAAACATAACCCCGCCGTGTTCTCTCTCGGATAAGGACTCACGAGAAGAGACAGTCACGGTCACGCACACAGTTGGTGTATTTTATTAGACTTTACTTCAAGTTTGCTATGACCGGGTGTTAAACAAAGTTTCCAAGTTGCCACATAACCGCGGGCATGGCTTTCCGAAAGATTTAACCCTGCAATGGTGCTCCAACGCATCCATTACAAATTAACCACACGGCGGGTTGGAATTCCTCAACCGCGGAATCACCCGTAGTATTTGCGGAATCCCGATGGAAAATCTCAACTTAGAGATAGCCCGAAGTGTCATCAAAATCCCACGCGCAAGGCGTTCGAGAAAGGTAAAACAAGTCCAGCAAGGCCACCCGACGTGCCGACAATCCTAATAGGAGCCGCGTACCTCGTTCTCAGGCCACGGCGGATAAGCTACATGTACGAAGGCCTGATAGAAATCCCCGAGTTGCCCCGGGGTGGCCCCGCACAATGCCCTGCTTTGGACCAGCAGCAGTAGCACTGCCCCCCTGTATTATGTTAAATTAATCCACGAGGGGGCGACCCTCTATGTTTTAATAAGGTGATCGGTATTATTATGTTGGGCAAATTTAGTACCAAAGTTGGGCCTTGCCAGACAAGTTTTATCGTAAAACGAAAATCAAGAGAGTCCCCATAATAACCCTGAGCATGTTATGAGCGCTCAATTATGGAACATAACACCGGTTCACAAGTAACTAGGGTGGCAAGAGTGGAACAAAACACCGAGCAAAAGGCCAAGCGTTCCACTCTTTACCAAGTATATATGTGCATTAAATTAAATAGCAATAATATTGCAATTACAAAAGAATGTCCATGTTGACACATGGAAGCAATTGCACCTGCAGATAGAAACGCTATAAAAAGGGCTGAGCAAGCGATAACATAGCCAAACAAAGGTTTGCTGGGATGTGAAGGGGTTAGAGGTTTATCACAGCAATGTTGGGAGGCTGGACATACAATTGGTAGGTAACGAAACATAACGATGGAAGCGAGACAACTAGCATGGCAATGATAGCAGTGGTATCCAGGGAAATGTGTCATCTTGCCTGAGATCCCGCTTGGAAGAAGAATGAATCCATGAAGAAGACGAGCCAATGTAGTCGAACGAATCCTCACACTCCGAACGCTTTCGGAACTCTACCGAGAAGAAGCAATCCGGAAACAACAATCAACACACGAAAAAATAACACAACATATGCATGACATGATGCGCAAACAAATATGATGCATGTCCGGTTTAATTATGCAAGGCATAGCAAGCACAACAATCAACTTCTACACATTAAGTGAAGCTCAACATGCAACGAGTTGCATATTGACAAAATTTCACATTCGAATTATTTAGTTCACTTTCGTTAGGTACATGACAATATTAAATGTTGGTCAACATGGCAAACGGTGAAGCAAACACAACTACAACATCTAGGCATTTTAAATGAGGCCGAAAACAACATATAGCACTTCCGAAACGTCCCATAAGCATAATATGAATTTGGTCAGATCTGAAATTGACATATTTTATAATCATTAAACAGCAAAATAAAATGTGCCATGAGATTCTACGCGTTTTTTAGTCAAGTTACATAAATAAAACATTTGCATCGGAGTTACGGATGTTTAGCTATGGAATAAATCAAATTGACATGACACATATGCAAAAGAAATGAAGACATCGAGTTAGATATTTTAAACATATATGAAAGTGGCATATTATTACACTACACAATATTATAGTCATCTTACATATTTAAAAGATTTTAATATAATGCACGGTTGTGGAGTTATGAAATGCATGAACATGAGGGTTTTTCCTGAAAAAATGTTATACACTAGTTAATTGGCAAAATTCGCGGCGAGAAAAAAAAACACGAATGGGTCCAAAGCAGGTAAAATATTGGTCTAACTGGGATTCGATCCCAGGTACTCATGCTGCTGATTCGCTGGGATTGCCAGCTCGGCTAGAGTGCTGAGTTCCTATAGTAACAGGGGCGCGACTGTAACTCAAAAGCGGCAGGAGATCATCCTCGAGAGGCAAATTGCAGAAAATAAAACATGTAGCCGTGGGAATTCGATCTCAGGACATATTGGCTATAGACAAACGACCTGATCAGCTGGACTACTATGAAGTTGCTCTTGAAGTAATGGATTTCTCTATATGAATAAACACTGCTACGGATCTGAAACTGAAAGCGCAACGGAGTCGCCTAATTGTACCTGACAAAAACAAGGAGAAACAGGGCCGGCCTTATTGTGCTTGCGGCGGCGTTCAACGAAGGCGAGCCTGAGCATTGGGGGAAACGCTAGGAGGTCGGGGATGAGGGTTCGGATCCGGCTGGGAACGACGTTCTCCAACGAGGAGACGAACTGGAGGTCTCATCCATGCGGTTGGGGGAGCTCCTGAAGAGGCCATCCATGGCGGGCTACAGCGTTGCCTCAGAGAGAATAGATGAGGGAGGTCAGAGAAGGAGAGGAAGGAAAAGAAGAGGAGCGCAGGGCATGTGCTAGACCTGCAGTGCTGCGGCGTCGCGCTCACCGGCGAGCTCCAGCTTGAGGCAGCGATGATGCGAGGCTATAGGGAGCCATTGGGAACGGCAGCTCCGGGCGATGGTGAGCTCCTGTAGCAAAAGAGGGAAAGAGAGATGGGTGAGAAAGAGCTTGGGGAGCATAAGAGAAAGACAGGGGAGGGACGGAGGCACGGCCTAGTCCGGTGCTTTCTCCGGCAAGCTCGACGGTCAAGCGGTGGCGTCGGTCCTCGGGCGCGGCGCTCGTGCTCGGGAGGAGCTCCTCTCCCGTGTGTGGGGGCACCTAGAGAATCGGGAGGCTGCGACTGGCTGTAGGTGCGGGGCACGACGGTCTTGCGGCCTCAGGTGGAATTTGATTGACCGGGAATTGATGGAGGCAGGGGAGAGCTCGCTGGTTGGGTGGCTTGGGATCTGCGGGGAGGAGGTGGTTGGCTGGCACTGAAATCAAGGAAGGAGGGATTTTTTCGATCGGGGAAGGAGATGGATCCCGAGGAAGCGGAAGAGAGTGGCGGATGGGGTTGGGACAAGGTGAAGGATTTTTAGGGATTAGATTTAGGTTGTTTAAAATGTACTAGGCCTTATTCGGTTACACCTCTTTTTAAGAGGATTTAAGGAGATTGGGGTGGATTTTGACTTGTAAGGGATTATATCCATCTCAATCCCTGTCAAACCCTTTCTAAATCCCTGTCGACCGAACAGAGCGCTGGGGATGTTTATATATATAAGGATGTGACTATGGTGGGATGGATTGCTTTCGTTCGATGACGATCCGATGGCCACCAACGGAGGTGGGGTTTAGATGGGCTAGACGGGTTGTGAAGAGGGGTTGGGCTAAGATAAGAGGAAGTTTGCGGCCCAGTACAGATTTTAAAACACCAAAAAAGATTGATAATAAACCGATGACGGTGCCGCTATGGTCGACCGTTCGGCTATCAAACGAACTCGGAATGCGATGAAATTTGTCAGGCTATGTACCTACAATAAAACAAGACCACATGCCAACTTTCGACCCAATTCGAGAATATTCTTTGCAAACTTTAAAGACAATTTTTTATGATGCCGCGGGCGCGTGCGTGTGTGGTTGGTTTCAAAACGGTCGACGACACGAACAGAGGGAACTGGCATCTACAAACGGATGCAAGTTTTCGAAAACGAGACACGATGCTATGCAGATGATGCGAATGATGCAATGATGAATGCGACAAACAAATGGAACACACGACGAAACTTGAATAAAAGGGGAATCTTCTCGAGGTCGGTCCCGGGCTGTTATAACTCTCCCACACCACAAGAGGATCTCGTCCCGAGATCTAGAATGGGAAAGGAAAGATAAAAAGCAAGAGGTAAAACTTAGTTGCTCCTTTGACAAACGGGTGAACCCACATGAACTTGAAGGATTGGAAGAGATGAAGAATGATATGAGGAACAAGCAAGACTTCAAAAGAAATTTTGGCAGCACTTCGGTAGGATAGAGGTGCAAAATTTCATAAGATGGAAAGATCATGGAAAGAGGGCACAACACTCCGGTTAAATGGACAAGCAGGGGAAGAACATGATCTTAATCAAACTAGATGATAGATCGAAGAGAGCAACATCACAATGCCTCCGGAACAAAAGAATAGAAGCTAGATCCTTGGGAAGAAGAGAATGGAGAAGAAATGACAATTTCTACCACAATTGAATTGAAAGAACCCTTGGAAGGGAGGATTGAACGGAGCTGTTGGAAAACCAACAACGAAAAGAAACAACTTGTTGTGGACTTATGAAACACATCTCAAAATTATGAGGTGACAACCAGCCACAAACGAAACAAAGATTGCTTGGAAGCACAAGACATGCAAAACTTCTTTAACCAAGAGGATACATTGAGAGCATGGATCGTTGGTGAGCACCATGATAGCAACTATCCTAAGGAAATGCCTTAGGTGAGATCCAATCCAAGATAACTCCAAGAAAGGAATGATGGGTTTAAATATCTCATTATTGACAGATTTCCTTTGAGACCCTCATAAATCAAGAATGCTACAATACCATCTCAAAACATAAAGGAGAAAGAATTGCATTTTGAAATGCAAAAGAAAGAATACTTGAGCCACCCCAACAAGAATATTGAAGAACACTTCGAGAAAGAATTACATCCTTACAAACCACCATGAAGGACCTCTTGGGGAACACCGAGATGAAAGGACAATTAGAAGAATGAGGTTGAAAAGAATAGATTATGATGTTGCAAAGATTTAGATGAAGCTTCGTAGAGAGAGATTGAGAAAAACTTGGAACTCCGGAAAGAAAAGATGAACAACTTATAACCAAGAATTTGATGCCAAGAACACTCTCGAAGAAGGATTGAAATCACATTGATGAAACTAGAATAAGAATTATGTTATGCTTATCCTTCATCAAGTTAAATTGATGACAAGCAACGGATTTGGCATACTACTTATTCTTCTTGAAAGATTGAAGAGAGAATGCCATGAACTTGAAGAACTCTTGAACGAGACACTAGTAGGAATTTGAAATGCATGAAGATACTACGAATGAACGGAGATACATGAAAATGAAGAGATCATGATCTGCCTAGAGAAATCTTGAACAAAGCACCGAAATAATTGAGATGCGAACGAAGAGACAACAATTGAGAAGAATTTGAGAACGAAAGTTGAAAGCTGAGAACGAAGAAATCTTCTAAAATGATGGCATTTGGAGGATCGAGAAATAAAAACAACTCTGAATGCACCGGATAGATATGGGAGGAATCACTCATGATTGACAACAATCGAGAAGATAGAACGAAGCTGAGATGAAAATCTTCAAGGAACAGATAAAGATTTAAGAAAAAACACCCTTCGGACTTCGACGTTGCGGATGATGGCGAGAAACACCACCAAGAATTACTGAGGCACTCCAGAATAATGACGAAAGAAAGGTTGAGCCAACGATGAAAATGATTTGGAAGCGATTATGGAGAAGGAATATGACTGATGAAATTCCTTCTTATGTCATATTAGAAGAGAACTTGAGAACATCTCCGGAAAAGATTAGAAGAGCCAGGTAAGATCCTGGGGAAAAAACCTGTGGGCTATGGGCCCATTCAAAAGAAACCACCGTTGATACAATTGCTTAGAAAGAGATATTGGACCAGAAAAATTAGGAACTTGATGAGGTGAGAACCTCGAAATAATTTAAGAGGGTATGAATGGAAATGAAAGTCTTCTGAGATATCTTCAGCACTCCGGATAGAATATAGAGGGATGAATAAACAAGAGATATTTGAACAAGAATTTCCAACAAGGAAAAGCATTTAAAGGATGAAAAGGATATGATGAACCTCAAAATCTTGAATTGAATCCACCGTGGAAGAAAACAAGAATGAAGAACGATGAAGTTGAAGCTTCTGAGCATCTTCACACTGACTCACTGGATACAATACAGAAGAAAAGATAGTGGAAGCATCAAGGAAAGAAAGGCACTTGGATGAGATTTAATTGATGAAGAAAAAGGGCGGGAGAGTGGGGAAAACAAAGAATACTTGGGACGGATGAGATGAACTCCGGGAAAGAATAAGAGGATTGATCTTGCAAATATTGAAAGGATTGAATTCACTTGAAGAGAGCACACTGGATGAAAAAAATTGATATGACAACTTGTTTGAGGAAAATAATTAGCATTCCCATATAATATGAGAACACATCTTAGGAAATATAAAACCGCCACTTGACATCGAAGCAACTCGAATACCATATTCAAAACAAAACAAAGGATGAGGCTTACGAAACAAGCCAGAACAAATACATACCCATTATGCACTTGTTGGAAAGATAATCCTAGGTACCTACTTGAATTCCTACCTAAGAACTTCCGAAATCTTTGGTTATGCAATAGGATGTTGGGGATACAGGGAGGCAAAATATCTCACACAACTAACAAGCTCTACACTCCAACTGTATCCATCTGTCAACACATAACCAAGAAAACCTTGGAAATCGTGTACCTCAGACCTTCGAAAGACATCTGATATACTAGTTGTGGCAATACATGTGATCGCTCTCCCCATTACTAGGTGGCACCAACTACTCTCACCACAAAGAGTATAGAAGTGTTTTCGATGTCGGCGACCTCTGGTACTTCGAAACTGCAACGATACAAATGTGACGATAACACCTCGGAGCTCAACTCCCCGGGGCTGCCACAACCCCTAAATGTTAGGAGGCACCAAGAACAATGTTCTCGTCACAAAGATATCGAAACGATCCCAACAATACCCGCGTGATCCTAAAAAAATTGAGTCAAAAAAGAGAAGAGGAGTAGAATTAAAAATTACTAAGTCAAATACTTTACGAGAGTACAGAACAGGAGTAAAAGAAACCTATTCTCCGATATATAACTAGACTCAAAATATTTTTTTCACTAGACTCGACTCGGCCAAGTTCGATCAATTAAGAGGGCTCCTAGGTCGGAACTTGGCTCTGATACCAACTTGTCATGCCCCAGATGCGATCCTATCCTTATTTTGGCACGAGGGCCTTGACAGGGATAGAAGCGCATCTCGTCGTTTCGCAAGAATGGATATCATTATAAGTACATGTACAGAAGAGATAAGTATATGGAATTGGCTTACACTCGCCACAAGCTACATCAAGATCACATCAATGCAATAACATATTCAAACATCATACAGAAGAGAAAGGTTCGACTACGGACGAAAACAAACGATAAATGACATTCATCCTTGCTATCCTAAGCTACCGCCTGAAAACCATCCTAGATCGATGAAGAAGAACTCCAAATCAAACAAAGCATTGCTCTCACGTCAAAGCATCACATTACTTGTACCTGCAACTATTGTTGTAGTAATTTGTGAGCTACATGGACTCAACAATCTCATTTCCAAGGGTATCAAGACTATCAAAGCTTAATGGATGAGGTATGGTTAAGTGGGGAGGCTTCAGCAAGCACTAAGCATTTATTTGAGTGGCTAACTTACGAATACACGGAGTAAAGTATGGTGGCCTACGCATAACAGACGTGAACTAGTAATGATCACTAAGTGATCCTGAACACCAACTCATGTCAAACATAACCCCACCATGCTCTCTCTTGGATAAGGACTCACGAGAAGAGACAGTCATGGTCACGCACATAGTTGGTGTATTTTATTAGAGTTTACTTCAAGTTTGCTATGACCGGGTGCTAAACAAAGCTTCCAAGTTGCCACATAACCGCGGACATGGCTTTCCAAAAGACTTAACCCTGCAGGGGTGCTCCAATCCATCCATCACAAATTAACCACACGCCGCATTGAAATTCCTCAACCGCGGAATCACCATAGTATTTGCGGAATCTCGATGGAAAATCTCAACTTCGAGGTAGCCCGAAGAGTCATCGAAATCCCACGCGCAAGACGTTCGAGAAAGGTAAAACAAGTCTAGCAAGGCCGTCCAACGTGCCGACAATCCCGATAGGAGTCGCGTACCTTGTTCTCAGGGCCACGGCAGATAAGCTACGCGTACGGAGGCCTGATATAAATCCCTCGAGTTGCCCCGGGGTGGCCCCGCACGTTGCTTTGTTTTGGACCAGCACCAGCAGCACTGCCCCCTGTATTATGTTAAATTAATCCATGAGGGGGCGACCCTCTATGATTTAATAAGGTGATCAATATTATTATGTTGGGAAAATGTAGTACCAAAGTTGGGCCTTGCCAGACGAGTTTTATCCTAAAACGAAAATCAAGGGGGTCCCCATAACAACCCCTAGCATGTTAGTAACGCTCAATTATGGAACATAACACCGGTTCATAAGTAACTAGAGCGACAAGAGTGGAACAAAACACCAAGCAAAAGGCCAAGCCTTCCACTCTTTACCAAGTATATATGTGCATTAAATTAAATAGCAATAATATTGTGATAACAAAAGAATGTCCATGTTGACACATGGAAGCAATTACACCTGCAGCTAGAAACGCTATAAGAATGGCCGAGCAAGCGGTAACATGGCCAAACAAAGGTTTGCTGGGATGTGAAGGGGTTACAGGCTTATCATGGCAATGTTGGGAGGCTGGACATACAAGTGGCAGGTAACGAGACATAACGATGGAAGCGAGACAACTAGCATGGCAATGATAGTAGTGTTATCCAGGGAAATGTGCCATCTTGCCTGAGATCCCGCTTGGAAGATGATAGTAGTCGGCTTCCATCCGATTATGTCATTGTTTTCCATCGAGAGAGGTGTTCCTGAACATGCATCAAGCCTCCAAAGGTGTAGTAAGTCGCTAGCGGTTTTAGTGGTGTGACCATGCCTTAGGTCGCTGTCCCACTTATGGTTTTCCACCCAACTGTTCCATTCTTTTCTCCTTGAGTGCAAGACTAGTGCAAGGAACTGTGTCGAGAGAGGCGATCCGGCAAGCTAGGAGCATCTCTAGAAACGAGCAGTCTCGCCATTGCCGATGATGACTTCAGTTGCATTTGCAAACATTGCCTTATCTTTGCCCGCGCATGGAGGTGGGGTCCCAACCCATGGCCGCTCCCGCTGCATCCATTCCAGCCATAGCCATCTCAACCTAAGAGCTCTGTAGAATTTGGCCAGATTGAGAATTCTCTATTAAATATTTTGTTTAAGTTGTTTATTTTAATGAAAATTAACAATGTGCTAAAATCGTGAATTTTGACACATTACACCTCATGAGTTCTTTGTTAAATGTTAAGCTTTTTTTAAGGAATTATATAAGCAATGTTGCATTTATATCGGCACATGTTGCTCTGTGTTAACAGATTACTGTAATAATTATTAAAAGAAAGAGCATTTGAAACCTTTTTACATGCGCAATCGTGAATCAACAAGTAACTCAAACTATGTGCAAGAAAAGAAGCATTTTTTTCTTCAAAGTGCTAGATCCAGATAAGGAAGTCTTGAAAGAAACTAGGAAGAGTGTTTTATAGAAAATAATTTTGTAGCGTCAATATATAAAGCTGCTATCTCAAAAAAAGTTCTACATGAATTCATTTTGCCTAATCCACAACTTTTCAATGGTGTATCGTAAGAGTTGTCCCGACAAACTGTTTGAACATTATCTTCTAAAAGAATTAGTGAATGCAGTCTCGGGTATATTCTGCTGCAATTTAGAAGTGGTTACAACAATAGGTTGTATATATAGAGTCACACTATTACGTCACCCCTTGGTGAGGAATAATTATTCTTCACCCCTCTCTTAGTTCATCACCACACCATATTTTTATGTGTTGTAATTTTTTTCCTACATTGGACATGAAGGAAAAAGTAAGAAAGTGTATGTCGGTCAGAAAATATATTCCGCATGATGTAAAATTACAAATGTAAAAATACAGTATAAATATAAATATAAATGTAAACTTTATGGTTTTATGACTCGTATCTTACTTTATGTATACCTTTTTATGTGGTGAATTGATATGAATGTAATTATTCATAGATCGAATGTAAATTATAAAAGTAACAATGTAAAAAATCTTGGGTGTAAAATATATATAGTTTTTAATACAAAACTATTTTTTTACTTCGGAAAGTAGACACTCCCGCATTCAATATACCTCAAAGTGAAAGTACATAACCATTTTCTCTTATATTCCTTCCGTTACTAAATATAAGTCTTTTTAAAGATTTCTTTAGGGGACTACATACGAAGCAAAATGAGTGAATCTATACTCTAAAGTATGCTACATACGGAGCAAAATGAGTAAATCTACACTTTAAAATATGTCCATATACACCTGTATGTTAGTCCCCTGATGAAACCTCTACAAAAACTTATATTATGTTCATATACATCCGTATATAGTTTCGTAATGAAATCTCTAAAAGATACTAGAAACGGAAAAAAACTTATATTATGTTTATATACATCCGTACGTAATTTCGTAATGAAATCTCTAAAACATACAAGAAACGGAGGGAGTATATACATGCACGATGCATGTTGCACGGTGAAAGTTTACGGAATATTGTAACCACGCAACATGCAATTAGCTTTCAACGGTAAATATAGCATTTCTCTTTAGCTATTTCCTAAGTTTGCTTGCCCGTTGAGGAGCGGTGCAGCCAGCTCCTTCTCCTCGTCCTTCCTTCCCACCGCGGGAAAAAACGACCATACAAAACTTCTCATCCACCCTCCTCCGTTCAAACCGCCGCATCGCTTGTTCTACTCCTACCACCGGAAAACGCATTTCCTGGATCCTAACCCCCGATCGCGATGCGATCGCGGTCGCGGTCGTGCTCGGAGATGTCCATATCGCTGTCGGCATCACCATCGCCGGCGGAGCGGGAGGCGCTGCGCTTGCCGCGCTCACCACCGGCGGCCGCGCCGCCGGCGCTGGTCGGGGCTCTGATTGAGTCGCTCTCGTTCCGGAGCTGCGGATTCGGCCGCGCCGCGTCCTCGGCGTTCGAGAAGGAGGACCTCCGCCTCAGGGTCGCGCTGCCGCAGCGCCTCCGCGACGCTCTGCACGCTGTGCTGAAGGCGAGGGACCCGTCGGCAGGCGCCTTCGCGTTGGAGGAAGCCCCAGGGGTCGGCACCGCGGCCAACCCCTGGTTCGCGCTCGCGCCCGAGGACGCCCCCGAGAACCCCCTGGTGGCGTTCGTCAACCCGCGCAGCGGCGGTCGCCTCGGCCCCGTCCTCAAGTCCCGCCTCCAGGAGCTCATTGGCGAAGACCAGGTCAAACCTCTGTCCCTCTCTCGTACACGTCTGTTTCGTGTTGCGTGGCGCTGCCTGTGAGCGAGCCATTTTATTTTAGGGAAACATGGATCCCACTACGTGATGAGGTGTTGGTCGTCCGGTGCTACGTGGAGCTGCTGTCGCCATGCCGGGTCGTCCGTCCGATGGCGCGAATCCACGCAGCCATGGTCATGTCCAGTCTGCTTCGGTTTAGAGCTCTGGGTGGAAGGCCGCGCTTCGGGATCCCGCTCTACGCCCATCTCCTCCCCAGTCCCCACACCCCGAACACCCTCTCCTCTCTCATCAAGTTGTTCCCTTCTTCCCCGGCGCGCGTCACCTCGCGCTTGCCGTCCACGCGCACTCTGTCAGGTTCGGACTCACGGAATTCCTCCTCGCGAACAACGCGCTCATCCACGTCCACGCGGGCCTGCTCGGTCGCTTATCCAACGTGCACCTTCTTCTGCACTCCTCGGCTACCGGGGATCAAGTTCAACAAGCTCATCACTTCGCACGCGAAGGCGGGGCTAGTCGCCGGTGCTCAGTCCCTGTTCGACGGAATGCCTGCAAGGAATCTTGTTCCTTGGAGCGCCCTGGTGAATGGGTGATGGTAGGGAGGCGGTGGGGTGTTCTCTCCAATGCAGGCCAAAGGTGTCCGCCCAGCGACACGGTTCTTGTTGCGGTGCTTACTGCGTGTGCACAACTGGTGGCTCTGGAGCAGTGGAGATGGGTTTTTTGAACTGCTTGGCTTCGTCTTCGCTACTGGCCTCTCCCTAAATTTTGGGGGTTAGGGCACCCTATAGTTTGAAAGCAAACTTCATTAGCAAGTAGTTATTCTTAGTAAGCAAAATTTTTATACATAGACCATCATTTTTTTTGTTTGCAAACATTTTTCCAAGCAATAAGACACTGTGCTCAGTGTAGGTTTCCTCGATGGCTCAAAAAAAAAGCTCTATGAAAGCATAGTTTTCTACGACAAACGTAAAAGGATTTCATGCAATAGTAACGACCATGTCCA
This sequence comes from Hordeum marinum, assembly GCA_022496015.1. NCBI lineage: Eukaryota > Viridiplantae > Streptophyta > Magnoliopsida > Poales > Poaceae > Hordeum > Hordeum marinum. Next base: position 279,938,773 of record CM039678.1, read on the forward strand.
TCATCATCTTGGTCGTTTTTCATCCGTCGTCATGATCTTCACTCCGCACCACCGCCATGATGGCGTCGCCGACACTTGTTCCAACTCTGGCACCGAAAGCATCAGCGACACTGGTTCCAACTCCTGATGGGAAAACATCATCGGGATCGAAAGACCCACCGATCGTCGCTAGCATACTCCTCTTCAAGATTTGTCTCTTTGCCATATCATGTCATTCTTTGGTGATGTTGTCCATGTCATCTCGGTTCAATGTCATGATCCTATTCTCCTCGGCAAGAAGCTTGGCCATGGATTTGGTCTCATCGGCAAAGACTCTTCTCTCCTCAATGAACGCCTTACGCAACCCCTCGTCCTTGAGCAATTGCCACTTCTCTTGCTTCTCTCGCGCCTTCTTCTCCGCCAACTCTTTCTTTGCCTCCAATGTCTTCGCCAACTCTTTCTTTGCCTCCAATGTCTTCGCCAACATCAACTCATTTGATTGCACCATGGCATCTATCTTGTACCGCAAGGTTGATGCCTCATGTTCCTTCTTGATCTTCTCCCTTGTCTTCTTGTCTTCATCAGGCTTGTTCAAGTTTCATGGGCCATCATCTTCTTCATCATCATCCATGTTCGTGAATGAACCTCTCTTCTGTGGGGATTCTTCTCAATCAACTCCAACTTCTCATACTTTTTTAGCAATTCCCAACAATGCTCTAGTTTAAAGAATTTGCCTTCGAAAGCTTCCAAGTCTTTGTATCTTTGTTGGGCAACCTTTTCTACACAATTAAAACAATGTCAAATGATGCAATCACTTCAAATGCTACAAATGATTTGCACAACTTGGGACGTGAAAACGAACTCACATAGTCGGATTCCACGATTCCACCTGGAGGTGCATTGCGAACTTGTTCCAAGCAAGCTACCCAACGGCTACAAATCGGCTTGATCACGTCCCAACGACCTTGGAGTGACCGAAAGATGCATGGAGTCCTATTGGGATACCTTGTCATGCGTAAGTATTGATCTTCAATCCTTTGCCAATACCTCTTGGCGGTTTGAGATGTGCCGGTGCATGCATCAAGAGACACCGCACTCCAAGCCTTGATGAAGATTTAGTCTTCGAACTCCGTGTAGTTCTTCGATCTTGCGTCTTTTTTTGCTTGCGCTTGGTCATACACCCCCTCGTCTATCTCCTCCACCTCATCTTCACCACCATGACGATCCACAACACCATCCATTTCATTGTAATCGAATTCAGCAATCGAGGCTTGATCGATGTTGACGGTGTTGGTGTCCAACAAGTTGACAAACTCGATAGTGGCATCGTTTGAACCCCCGCTACAATGAGTATCATCAAGTCACGAGCTACCACAATGGAGAAAAGCGAAGCAAGTAGAACAATTCGAAGAAGCATACCTTCCGGCCATTTTATCGAACACCTCGCTTGCGTTGGAAGCAGCGCCGTTGAAGGGCATCGTTAGTGTTACCTCTTGTAGGGCCAGAATGAGAGGATGAAGTCGTCGGCCTTTTCATAGGAACCTTCTTATGCTTCACACCCCAAACCTTGCCCTTCTTCTCCGACGGTGACCGGGCCGGGCAGATCGCGCAATGGCGGCGACGCTGGGCGTGCGTACCTTCTCGGCGGAGCCTGTCGGATTTTTGCCCTGCACGACGACGTTGCCTTGCCGCTTGCAGACAGGCACGATGGTGCCTGGAGCGACGATGGGGGCGACTTGGCCGACGACAAGATCTGCTAGAGGGCTTTGTGCGTGCGCGACATCCATGGTGACGGGAGACGGTTGGGAGGCTTCCATGGTGGCGAAGAATGGCCGGGGAAGATGGACCGGAGCGGGCGGAGGCGAGGCAATGGTGGCGAAGGGGGTGAGAAGCGAGTATGGCCACGTGGAAATTTCCCTAGCGCCAAATCTCGCTGCGGAAAGGGGGCGAGCTCGGGTCGGCCTCCCATCCCGTGAATCTAAAGGTTGAGAGCGAACTTTTGCCACGTCCCGTAAAAAAATTACAGGTCGCGACCCGATATGAGGTCTGATCGGACAGCTTTTTTCGCGCAGACCCGCATTTTGTCGGTTATTTTACGGGTCGGGGCATTATACAGGGTCTGCTAGAGATGCTCTTAGGGAAGAAAGTTGTTTGGAAATGTAGGGAGAGACAGGTAGTGAAGAAGTTGTCCAGGAGAAATTTTAGGTGAGTTGCCGCAGAAGTTGAGGCGTGGGCTAGGATTAGCGTATGAATAGCATATTGCAGGACCACAAGGGGAATATTTGGGTCGAGGGGGTGGTGAAGTAGCCCATCCTGATGAGCTCACGGGATTAGGCATTGGAGGGTGTCCACTACCAGGATAAAAAGATAGGGGCACAGGGGGTCTCCCTGGCAGAGCCCATTTTTGCAGCTGATCCAATTGCCTGGCATCCCATTAAGCATGATAGCTGTTTTTCCTGAGGATAGTAGCGAGTTAATCCAAGCAACCCATTTGGGTGGGAAGCCCCTATGGATGTGGATTTGTAGGAGGGGTGCCCAAGCGATGGAGTCGAAAGCTTTGCGGAAATCAAGTTTGAAGATCATCGTCGTGGCTTTACGGGAATGGCAACAATTGAGCAGGTCAGCCGCATTGATAAAGTTTTCCGCAATGGAGCACCCATTTATGAACCCTGTTTGGTCGTCGTGAATAAGGAGCGGTATCAAGGGTTTCAGTCTATTTGTCTGGAGCTTGGCGATGGCTTTTGGAGGGCAATTCGGAAGGGGGATGGGCCGGAAATCATTTGCAAATCTGGCTACAGTATTTTTCGGAAGGACCATGAAGGCGGTATTGAAACGATCAACACCTGTGTCTAGATCATGGAAAGAGCGGAAGAAAGGAATGATGGTCTGTTTCGTGGAGTGCCAATATTTTCGGTAGAAGCAATGGCCAAAACTGCCAGGTCCAGGGCTGGCATTTGGATTCATTTGGAGAAAAGCATCATAGATTTCCTATTCAGAGAAGGGGTCGTCAAGTGTTCGAAGCTGGGCCAGGGGGTTGGGGTAGAGATGTGACAAGGAGAAGGTCCAGTCATGAACTTTGGGGTCCCTGTCAGATCTTGGTAAAAGGAGTTTAGAACAGAGGCCTTTTCATTGTGCGACGGTCTGGTGCGGCGCTTGAGCAACGGCTGCCGACCCTGCCCGACCGCCAGATTCTACGGCTGCAGCTGCCACCCATGACACCACCTCCGTGTCCCAAGCCCTCCTCTCCAGAGGCGACTCATCCCTGGTGATTCCCCACGCCAACAGCACCTCTGGTGTTTCCTTATCCAGTGAGGGAACGCCACCACCATCGCTGGCGAACCTCCACATGCCGGGCAGATTTGCCCCCCTGTAATAACCCAGGAAGGGGGATATATCAGAGAAGGGAATTGGGGATGAGGAAGAGAGGAGTAGGTGAGAAAGGACAGCAGAGGGGAACGGATTCACTTTCTTATCCAGCCTCAACAGTGACATCATTTTGCTTAAGTAGTCTCTCCACACGCCCGATCTAGGCTGACACGTATTACACGGGCTCCTGCCCAAGGGACTCGCGGCCTATGGCCCAACTTGACTTGTGGATGCACGGTTCGCGCACTCGATGTCCGCTGTAGGTTCAGGTGTATCTTCCTGGACTGCAGGCGTGACAGGCACCCCCTCTTGAGACACGGCTCCGTCCCAGATGCTTGCTGTAGGGAAGCGATTACGAAAGACGTCGTAATCCTCCCAGGTAGTGGCGTCGGCAGGCAGCGTGGACCATTGCACTCGAAGTTGGGTGAGCGCAGCAGGACCTTTCTTCACCATGCGTCGTTCTTGAATGGCCACCAGGACGAGGGGCGTGGTCGTCAGGTCCGGGATCTTGGGCAGCTCGAAGAAGACAGGCGAGTAGTTGGGGATGAACGGCTTCAATTGCGAGACGTGGAAGACCGGATGGATGCGGCTATCCGGTGTCAGCTCCAGGTGGTAGGCCAGGGTGCCCACGCGCTCCAGGATGGTGAAGGGACCGACATACTTGTAGGCGAGCTTCCGGCAGGGGCGGCTGGCGACGGAAACCTGCACATAAGGCCGAAGCTTGAGGAGAACTTGATCGCCCACGGTGAAGGCACGGTCCGTGCGCTCCTTGTTAGCTTGCTTCTTGAAACGGTCTTGAGCGCGGATGAGGTGGCCCCGGAGCATTTCCGTGTGCGTTGCCCAGTCGAAAGCGTCGGTGACCGCAGCTGGAGAGAGCTTGTCAATGAATGCTGGTAGTCCCCCTAAATTGGGCTCGGTGCCGTAGAGCACCTTGAAAGGAGAATATCGAAGAGAGTTGTGTTGAGTGGAGTTGTACCAAAATTCCGTGGCAGGCAGCCATTTCCTCCATTGTTTGGGGCGATCTTGGACAGCACAGCGTAAGTACATCTCGAGGCATTGGTTGACGTGCTCACTCTGTCCATAGGTTTGGGGGTGGTAGGCAGTGGTGTAGAGGAGCTTGGTGCCGGCTGCTGCTAGGAGTTCCCGCCACATCGCACTTGTGAAGATCTTGTCGCGGTCGGAGACAATGGAGTGTGGCACGCCAAGAAGCTTGATGATGGAGTCCCAAAAGGCGCGGGCCACCTGCGCCGCGTTGAAAGGATGGCAAAGTGGAACAAAGTGGGCAAACTTTGTGAGGAGATCGACAACCACCATGATGGAGTCGTAGCCCTTGGAAGTTGGGAGCCCCTCGACGAAATCCATCGTCAAGTCCTGCCACGGCGCGGTTGGAATTGGGAGGGACTGCAGCTGCCAGCGAGGTGGCGGTGCTTGTGCTTTGCTTGTTGGCAGGCGAGGCGTTGATGAACGTAGTCCTCCACGGCGCACTTGAGCCCAGGCCACACAAACAACTTGCGCACGCGCTGATATGTCGCGCTGATGCCGGAGTGCCCACCCAAAGCACTGTCATGTAAGGCGGCAATAAGCTTGGTTTGAAGGGCTGTGTTGGAGCCAATCCACAGCCGGTCCCCTTGCCGAATGATGCCCTGCCGGAGAGTGCGACCTTGATCGTCTGGGCTTTGGACCGCTAGTTGCTGTAGGAGTTCTTGTGTTGCTGCGTCCGTCTCATAGGAATTGACTACTTCCTGAAGCCATTGCGGCTGGCACACTGAGAGCGCGACGAGAGCATGGCGGTGACCCACCCTGGAGAGCGCGTCTGCGGCGCCATTGTCAGCCCCTTTCTTGTACCGGAAGGTGAACTGCAACCCCATGAGCTTGGACATGGCCTTGCGTTGGAGCTTCGTGTCCAATTGTTGCTCGCCGAGTGCGCATAAGCTTTTGTGGTCGGTGACGATCTCGAAGGGTCCCGTTGCAGGTAAGGCCTCCACTTGTCGACGGCCATCATTACCGCAAGGAATTCCTTCTCGTAGGTGGAAAGCTTCTGGTTCTTGATGCCCAACGCCTTGCTCATGTATGCCACTGGATGGCCATCTTGAACGAGCATGGCGCCCACCCTGGTATCGCACGCGTCAGTCTCGATGGCGAACGGCCGCATGAAATTGGGTAGGGCGAGGACCGGCGTGTGCACCATGCCTTGCTTGAGGAGCTCGAACGCGTCTTGAGTGTGCTCGTCCCAATGGAAACCTACCTTGGTGAGCAGTTGGGTGAGTGGCTTGGCGAGGATCCCGTAGTTGGCGACGAATTTCCGGTAATAACCGGTGAGCCCGAAAAATCCGCATAACTCCGTAGCATTGGTGGGCACCGGCCAGTCTAGCATGTCGCTGGTCTTGCTTGCATCGGTGGCGACGCCTTCCTTGGAGATGACATGGCCCAAGTAGTCAATGCTCGGCTGAGCGAACGAGCACTTGGAAGCTTTGGCGTACAACTTGTGTTGGCGCAGGGTAGAGAGCACAAGCCGCAAGTGTTCCTCATGTTCCTGCCGGTCAAAGCTGAAAACAAGGATGTCGTCTAGGAAGATGATCACAAACTTACGGATATACTTGGAGAAAAAAATTGAGTTCATGAGGCATTGGAATGTTGTCGGCGCGTTGCAGAGCCCAAACGGCATGACTCGGAAATGGAAATGCCCATGATGTGTTTTGAAGGCCGTTTTTTCTTCATCTTCCTCACGCATACGAATCTGGTGGTAGCCGGAGCGGAGATCAATCTTGGAAAAATATGCTGCACCGGAGAGATCGTCGAGGAGTTCATCTACAACCGGTAAGGGAAACTTGTTCTTGACCGTGATCTTGTTGAGGCGACGAAAATCAATGCAAAAACGCCAGCTGCCATCCGTCTTCTTTACGAGCAGCACCGGGGCGGCATACGGTTCATGCTATGCACAATGACGCTGGCGTTGAGCATGTCACGCACTTGCTTTTCGATCTCATCTTTCTGCGCAGGGGAGTATCGATACGGTCTGGTGTTGATTGGGGTTGCACCCGGCTCTAGATTCAGTCCATGATCATACCGACGGGTGAGGCGGAAGTGTTGTTGGCTCCGTGAACACGTCTTCGAACTCCTTGAGAACCTTCTGAATCTGAGGTGGTACCGGTTCAGTAGCTTCCTTGTGCACCGGTGTAACAGTGACCAGCGCCGCGATCCAGATATCATTGGCCACCTCCATACGATGCAGCTCGTAGGCGTCCAGTTCAGAAATTGGAGGCAGATCAGAGGACCGAACACCCTGTAACTGAACCACCTTCCCTTCAGTCTGAAATGAGATAGTTTTCTCGAGCCAATGACAGTTCATGGGGCTATGCATCGATAGCCAATCCATGCCAAGTACTCCATCGTACGCGCCCAGCTCCAGCACGCGCAAATCTATGTGAAATGTGTGCCCAGGGACTTGCCACGGAAGTTGCTGCACCATAGAATCGCATCGCAGCCTTTGGCCGTTGGCCACGCGCACAGACACTGGTTGAAGAGCCACCATGGGAACAGAGTTGCAAACGCTTTGCTGACAAAACTGTGACTGCTCCCGGAGTCAATCAGTAGGAGCATGACCTGGTCTCCGACTTGAGGGCACACACGCATGGTGGACGGGGCCTGGCCTCCTCCCCGGAGAGCGCATGAGGTGAAAGAGAACAACATTCTGGCTCCTGAGCTGCCGGTGCGTCGAGCAACTGAAGTGCGTGCACTGTGTCGTCTGAGAGAATTTCTCCATAGTCACCGACTTCAATCATGAGAACCTGACCCGTGCGCTTGCACTGATGTTCACGGCTGTACTTGTCGCCACAACAAAAACAGAGGCCGTTGGTGCGTCTGAAATCGCGTAGCTGCCGCTCGCGGCCATAGTCATCGCCGCCGGGTCGTGGTGGCAGCACGGCACGAGCTGGAATGGGAGTCAGCAAAGGCGGCGGGGGTCGCCCCACCGCTGCGGTCCGGTGACGAGGCAAACGCTGTTTCTCTAGTTCTTCTTCTTGAATCCGTGCAAACACAGCCGCACGAGTGATGCTGCTGGGTGACTGCAGTCTGACTCCCAACCTGAGTTCATCTTTCAGTCCCAGCAAAAATTGGGACACAAAAAATTTGGGGCTCAATGATGGATCGAGGGACAACAGATGATACATGGATGTCTCGAATTGTTGGCGATACTCCTGCACTGTTCCTGTCTGCCGTAACTGCACGAAACGATGCATCTGGACCTCGAACTCCTCAGGCCCAAATTCTTCTTCAACGGCAGCTCGGAAGGCTGGCCATGTGAGCCCTGGGTGTGTCTGACGAAATGCCTGAAGCCACATGGCGGCCAGCCCCTCCATATATAACGATGCAGTGGTGACCCAACTGTGTTGTGGCACTCGATACAACTCAAAATAAGATGTGCAGCGCTCCAGCCAAATCCGTGGTGCGTCGCCGTCAAACCGCGGAAAGTTATGCTTCGGAGGCTTGTAGGAGTAGTCGCCGGCACGGTCGTGATCTGGTGTTGTCGATGTACGTGGAGGAAGCAGCGGAGGCCCGTGGTTGACCAAACGGGCGAATGGTAGCTGAGCTGCACCGTCAGTGTACAGCAGGGGTTGCGGTTGGGGGTGAACCAGGGGAGGAGGCGGCGCCGGCTGCTGATCGACAACTGGTGGTGGTGGTGGGGTGTGGGTGCAGGATCCCATGAGCGCCGTGACACCGGAAGCAGAGAGCACGCTCGCGGCAGCCGTCGCGGCCGGATCGGCGACCGGCGTCGATTTCCGGGCCTCGTCCACGTCGGCCTGAGTGAGGTAAATTTGTTTGGACAAATTTTTGAGCTCATGTGAGACTTGCTCGTTGAAAGCCAGTTGAGCCTGGAAACGCTCGTCGGCCGTCGTCTGGCTCGCATTGAGGCGGCGGATGATTGACTCGAGCAGGCCCTGGAGTTTATCGGTGGTTTCTGTCATCGCATCGAGGACGTGTCGCGTCTGGATCGAAGGTTTGGTCGACGGCGCCGTCGTCTCACTCCAAAACGGATCGAACCCCAGGCAGGATTTTGTGCGACTTCACCGAAGTGAATCGCACCTGACCCGGTGGAATTTTTCCGATCCGATCGGAAGGATGTGAGGCAGCGGCGACGCGGCAGTGGAGAAAATTGTGGCTCTGATTACCAACTGTAATAACCCAGGAAGGGGGATAGATCAGAGAAGGGAATTGGGGATGAGGAAGAGAGGAGAAGGTGAGAAAAGACAGTAATGGAGAGGGGAACGGATTCACTTTCTTATCCAGCCTCACCCTAACAGTGACATCGTTTTGCTTAAGTAGTCTCTCCACACGCCCGATCTGGGCTCACACGTATTTCACGGGCTCCTGTGGGACTCGCGGCCTATGGCCCAACTTGACTTGTGGCTGGACGGTTCGTGTCGATGTCCGCTGCAGGTTCAGGTGTATCTTCCTGCACTGCACGCGTGAACACCCCCCCCTCACTTTCCTGCCTTCAGGGCAACTAAATCCAAACAGACACGCGATTTGTCCGTTTTTCGTCCGTTTGGATCGACCGAGCGGACGTCGATGTCCACTTTTTCAAATGGGTCGGTTAGTCCGTTCAACCCAGGCTCGGACGCAAATCGTGTCTGTCTCGGCCCTACTTATCTGCACGGATTAAAAATACCCAAACAACGATATTAAAACATAATTAAACATTAAAGGCGGTCAAAGCCGGTCCAAGTCCACATAAAACTTAATTAAAACATAAATAAATAAATAAATAAACGCGGCCGGTCCTGGTCTGCATCTGGCACCGGCCCTACGCATCGTCGTCCTCGTCGTCGTCGTTCGAGGTGAGGTCGATGAGCTCCAGCGTTGGCCCAGCCCAAGGGAATGCAGCCTCCCATGCCCGCGCAGCGTCCTGCCCTGGCAGCACCGACGACGTAGGCTGACGGGCTCGCTCCTCCTCCCGCTCCCGACGCTCCGCCTCCTCCTCCGCCGCCCACCTGCGCTCCCACTCCATCTGCTCTATGGCCTCGGCTCCCTCCCTCGCCAGAGCCAGTGACCTGTGGTGCAGGAGATACGCTTGCTCCTGCTCCGGCGTGCACATAAGCTAGACGGGAGGCACGGACACCCACTCCCGGAGCTGGGCGGTCCACTTGTAGCTCTCTAGCTGGCGCTCCTCGGCCTCAACCTTGGGCTCGTGGATCGCCAGAGCGGCCGGCGGAGCTGAAGGAGGAGGAGGCACGAGGCAGTCGCCCGTCGCGAACAGCGCGAGGGCTTCATCGAGGCCTATCCAGCGCCCCTCCTCCTCGCGCCTGCTCTCCTCAATGGCGTAGGCCATTGCCTCCTCGAGAGCGGCCTCCTCCTCCTGCTCCTCTGGCTTCACTTCAGGGGGCGGTGGAGGGATGGCCGGATCGAACTGGACGGCGTGAAGGCGTTCCCGCTCATGCTCCAAGGCGAACCAAACCTCCCAGTTAGGGGAGACGGCCGCGTACATGGTGTGGCGCCGCTGTTCCGGAGTGAGGAGCGCGCGCCGCCGGTTGACCTCCTCCGCATGCGCACGTGCAGACCACGGCACTGCTGGGATGGGGATGCGGTCGGGTCCAGATGCCAACCATGGGGAGGTTGACATCTGGGTAGGGCAGAGCTTGCCTGTACTGCCAGTGCCACCGAGCTTGGTGGACTGGGATGTACAGGTGCTCCCACGATGGCGGCGTACCGCGGCGAGGTGGCGCCGGCGTCCGGGACGAGCTTGCGCCCGGGGTGAGCTTGCCCTTGCCCTTGCTGAAGAAGCCCATGGCGGATGGTTGGACTGGCTGACGGCTAGTGTTTCGTGGTCGCCGCCGGGGGAGTAAGAGTGCCCAGATGTGGACGGGAAGGGGAAGTGGATGAGGCTGGCCCCGCCGCACGCTTCGGATTAAAAAAGACGACCGACGGTCACCTTCCATCCACTGCCAAGCGGGCCCCATAGATAGCTGGTCGCATTTAATACGACCGGGGGCAGTTGGCCGGCCGACGAGTGGGGCCAATGCGGACACGAGAAAGACGCGCGGCGCGTCCACTCGGTGTCCGTGGCGACGCAAATCCGACCCAAATTTGGGCCTGAAATGGGTCGGCGCGGACACGTAGCGGATGCGATTTGGAAATGGATCGACGCGTTGGGCGCCTTTTTTCATCCGCGGCGACCCAAACAGACGCGGGCGAACGAAATGGGTCGACGCGTTGGAGTTGCTCTTATCCCTTAATTATAGTCCTAGTTGATTAAGCATCTTTGTTAGGAAAGAGTCCACTGAAGTCTTATCTCTTAGTTAGAGTCCTAGTTGATTAAGCATCTTTGATAGGAAAGTGTCCAGTCAGTTTAGAAATTATATTAGAATTTAAATAGTTTTACCGGATTGTTGGCCAAGTCTTGTATATTATCTTAAGGGACCGACCCCTCAATTGTCGTTTACTTTTATCTACTTTTCAGTAAGTAGGGTTAGGTCAGTAGTAGAGTCTTCCATATATGCAGCCATGCTGTTATTAAGTCGTCAATAGATGTTCATGTTCATCTCTGATAAAAAACAATATATACTACTAAGGCATATTAACCTTGCGGATATAATAACATTAATCTGCATCAGGGTGATCCAATGTACAAATATAAACCTTGTTGACAGACTTAACTGGAAAAGCTCCTTGTCCACTACGGCAATACCAAGCTTACACGATTATGGCATTGCTAGCAAGAAATGAACTGCGGAAGGTCGGTAGATGTGGAACCATTGTTCAGGGAGCTGCTGGCACAAGAAGATGGTGAATAAGTCCGTACAGGAAACAACTGAATAGCTGAAACATAATAGAAATCGAAAATTTAATATGCATATTCTGGCTTAACAAGTTTATCCTTTTTGTTGGGTAAGAGAAACAGTACAGACACACACACACACAATAAGTACAGAGAGTACCCCATGCGCGCACGCCCACACACACACTGTTTGCTCATGGGGTACTAAAATATGTCCAAGGTTTTTCTCTGCCGAGGAAAACGGGAAATGTTAGTTCTCACGACTGACGCAACTACATTGACGATTCTGATGGCACATACAGAACACTGCCATAGCCTTTCACTTCAGATTGCATAAAAGCTGTTTCATTTTGTATGGACCTGAATTGACTTTATTGTGCACACTACAGTTTTATTTACTGTCGCTTAACGTCCATCCTTAAGAATCTATTGTTTTCTATTTGGGGGGGGGGGGGGGGGGAGGCGGGGGTGCAACTATCTCAGTATAGTGGCAGGATATCACTTAAATTAGAAAACTCTCAGCTTTCTACTTCCTGTATATGTTCTGCTCTCTTGCTGGAACTTGGATCAGCACTCTTTGTACTTATATCCCAATGGAGTGTGGGAATATTGATCAACATGCCATATCTTCAATTTTTTGAACTGCTGCATCTTGAAAGGCAGAAATATACCTTTCGAAAAAGACATAAATACTAAGCAGTTTTGTTACTGACACCAGCTTTTATGACTCCAGGTTTTTGATATTACGGTCGTTAAACCATCTGATTTTGTGGAATATGGATTGGGTTGTTTGGAGCAACTTGCTGATTCTGGGGATCATAGTGCAAGATCAGTTCGTAATAACCTGAGAGTCATGGTAACTTAACAACTAAGCACCATTACATCAGTTGTGTGGCATATAACACATACTTTTTTAGTCAGATCATTTAAGGCCAAAATTAGGCTCGAATTTCAAGGGGCCTTACCTTCTAGGAAGGAGGGAGTATTATACTATTCGACTCTTAAGTATTTTGAGTTGAAAAGAAGAAATAATCTAACCAAACTATGACACGAAGTATATTGTTTCACTGTTTCATGCAATGCCACACACAGTAGTCAGCAATACCCTTCACATTTCCCCCAATGATTTCTGAATACTTACTGTGCTTAACGTACCTAGGTAGCAGGCGGTGATGGTACAGTAGGTTGGGTACTGGGATGCTTAGGAGAACTATATGTACAGAACCGGGAACCAGTTCCTCCAGTTGCTGTCATACCCCTTGGAACAGGAAATGATCTTTCCAGGAGCTTTGGTTGGGTAAAAGATGTCTTTCTTTCGTTCTTAGTCTTGCTATGATACTTGCACAAAATTTTCATCCCTTAACTGTTATTTTCAGGGTGCTTCATTTCCTTTCTCATGGAAAGCAGCTGCTAAACGATCTCTCTACAAGGCTATTTTGGGCACAGTTTCATGTTTAGACAGGTCACTCTTGTTTATTTAATAGTGAAGTTTTTAAGATATTCTACATATTCTGTTTTCTAATTTAGTACAAATGTGATGCATATGTATTAGTTAATTTAATTTCCAGCTAAAGCAATCATAACCTAATTTAAACGATAGCTGCCTCATGGTTGACTGTGCCCTTCTTGATAAGCTTGTGGTTTAGTTAGCCACCACCCATAACAAATAAGGACTAACATTGTCCTTGAAATGTACAGCCTCTCTTTCCAAATGTGTGGGTTTCAGACATGAATACGATTTTTGGCACACAGTTGACCATCACATTTTCACAGAAGATACAACATGTCCTTCTGTAGGACTAGGTATACGTACTGGTTAGCACAAGATTTTGCTAGTAGTACTTGTGTGAACATGGAAACAAAAATCCTAGCCGTACTGCCCTGACTACTATCCTGAATTCTATCCTATCCTGACGTGTTGCAGGTTATTCTATGCAGCCTATTTTTGAGTTTGTTGCTCTTTGTTCACACCAGATGTGCCGGAGACAGGATTTAGTCCACAATTAATCCCATTAGTCTTCATGGAATTTCCCATGTTAGTAAGATCCTGGTGATTTGTCAAGTCTGTATTCCGTGGTCCTGTTTTATGATGGCAACTGCGGCTGCTGATAATACACATTGGCTTTGGGGGGTGTTACTCTTGTTTAACATAGCATTCAGTGATTGAAATGGCAGATAGTCATAGCTATCATGAAATATTCCATGTACTACCTCAGTAACTTTTTATAATACGTTTTTAGAGTCTATGACTGTCAAAAAACGTCTTATATTAAGTTACAGAGGCAGTACTTATTAACGCCTTAATGGTTTCCTTTATACAAAAGTTTATCACAGAACTTGCTACATGATGTTTCCTTCTTTAGTATGTATGGTATGTACTTCCAGAATTGATCATTTCCAGCTTCTCAGTAGCATAGTTGCCTTGTGCAGTTGGCATATCGTTGTTTCTATGCCAGAAGGAGAAGAACAACAAGAACTGGATCTTCCCCACTCCCTTAGGCACCTCGGAGAGTGTACATTTTATGATGTACTGCTTATAGACTATCTTCTAGCAACGATTCATCAATCCAATGCAGTTTATTTTCCCACACTCCGATTCACTTGAATGCAATTATATGTCCTGCAGGATGGCACTGCTGAGGGAGAGTTGGCTGAGACAGTTTGTTGCTTTGATGGCGTGTTCTACAATTACTTCAGCATAGGTACTTTCTTTCTTGGCTTGATAACTTCTAGCTGCATTGCTCGTATGTCTTCATTATTTAAGAATGTATTTCCTAGTATCCCCTAATTATTTAGATTATGCTCTTGTTTGGAGACATTGGTTATATATCTATTTTTTTCTCTCAAGAAAATGCAAAAGTCTAGATGGAGTGACACGTTTGATGAAACTAGTCCACGAAGGCGTCCCCCCATCAGGATGGCATGCCGTTGAGGGCAACCAGGAGAGCACCTCGTGCCACAGCGCGCACGCACGGAGCAGCGTGAGGAGATGAGCCATCGTCTCCTTCGAGTGATCACAGAGCATGCAGCATGGCGCATGCTGCAGGCCCCGGCATGCGCTCTGCTCTCCAGCAGTGATCGTAGCAGGCGAGCCACATGAAGAACTTGACCCTGGGGGCAGCCGAAAGACTTCCAGTTCAGCTTCCAGGAGCTTGAACCTACCGCCCCCATAAAATAGGGCGTCCTAGCAGCTCTTGGACGTGTACTGTGAGTATTGGGTCCAGCGGTACTGGAGGACGTCCGGAGAGGCTGAAAGATGGACCTTTCGCACCAACCGCCCAGTCTGGATGTACTGCTGAAGGGTTATCACCACTCAAAGCCCTCTGTTTCCGAGATCCATCAGTGGCCGGCTAGGGCCTCCTTGACGGTGCGCTGCCCTGAGACCAAAAGAAGAAACTCAGGCGCCGCGCAATCCCCGAAATGGTGCGACCATCAAGCAAGCGATCCTTCTAGAATAAGGCAGTAGTTTTCTTGCGAACCATCATCTTAGTGGATGCAGTGAACACCTCACGCTCATCACGGGATAATTGCAGGTCGAGGCCCCTCCAAGGATGGAGGGGATCGGTGCGCGTCCACCACAACCAACGGACCCTTAAGCTGATCGCCGTTCTGCCAAGGTCCAGAACACCCAAATCTCCCAAGCAGAGGGGCCTGCACACCTCGAACCAGTTGACGTGGCAATGGCCGCGCTGTGCAGCCACCCTGTCGAGCCAAAGGAAGCCTCTTAGGATTTTGTCAACCTGTTTCTTGGTCTTCTTGTTCAAGCCGAGGACGACCATCTGGTGCAAAGTCATGGTAGCCAGAACTGACTTGACCAAGGTGAGATGATCCCCCTTGGCCACCATGGAGACCCTTCATGTGGGAAGGCGGTTGGCAATCCTGTCAACCAAGTGTTGGAGCACCTTGCTTGATAACCTCCTCAACACGAAGGGGATCCCGAGGTACTTGATCAAGGTGGCACTCCATAACCGATGTTGCCTCTAGGGCGCCCTCGTCTGATCAACCAATGGGGGACACTGTGTCACTTGGCAAAGTTGGTGGGCAATACTGATGCATGCACGAAGAGTGCGGGTAAGCTGTGATGACAAGCAACTCCTCCCTATCCAGGTGGTAGAAGATGACAACATCATCTGTGTAAGGTGAGACGCTCACTGTCAGATCATGAGGTGCTAGGCGACGGAGCTACTTGAATTCCTTATCCTTGGCCAGCAACCTGTTGAGAGTCTCAATCATCAACACAAACAACATCAGGAAAAGCGGGTCACCCTGTCTCAGACCCGTGTGCCAAACCACCGGACACGCCTCACTGTTGAGCATCACCCTCATACCATTCGAGGACAGGAGGATGGCAATCCACGCGCGGGTTGTATATCTTTTAGTGTCTTCTTCTAGGTGAAATAACCTTGTTTGCCAAAAGAAACACGTTTGATATCCACCTTCATATATTTATTCAGATGCATTAACAAATCTGTTGCAAATCATTCTAAGCTTGACAAAACCTCTTCGCTCATTGTCTTCTAAAATAGTCGAGCATATAATATTTATATTGTTCTTGGGTGATACATTAGTACATGTTTAAGTTGTTTAATTATAAGTGGAAGTAATAACCAATTTCTAGTACTATCCTCGAAATAATGAGATGAATAATCTTATTGAGTTATTTCTGTCACACTTACATTTATTGTCAGTGTCACACAAAATTATGTACACAACGAAATGTACATAGGTGGAGCTTGTTTTGTTGTTACTGTATGTTGTTTGTTGTATCTAATTTGTCTATTGCGTAGGAATATTTCGGAATGAAAACATGCATTCACTGTGCACTTTATTTGAAAACGCAGGGATGGATGCTCAAGTGGCTTATGGATTTCATCAACTACGTGATGAAAAGCCATTCCTTGCAAGTGGTCCTTTATCTAATAAGGTATGCAACTTAGTGAAGTCCTTGCCTTCACTAATGGAAATTCTACAGCTCCTTGGCCTGAACTTTCTCATATAATATTGCATGTTCAAGTTTTATGTCCTTTTATGTTCTATACATGTAAGTTGACTTGGAGTATGGCCATTATTACTTTCTACAGACTACAAGACAACGTCTGAATAGATGTCGTAGTTGAAATTTTGAACGTTAATGATGCAACCTTTATGAAAACAAGGGAGGGGGGAGGGGCACAAACTGAATAAGAATGGTTGCATCCATGGTAATGACTGTTTCATGTGATATCCTATTGGTAGTGTAGTTTTTCCAGTGCCACCCAAAGAGTCTAGAATGGGAATTCATCAAAAAATATAACAACTGTAACTCGGAAGGCACATACTGAAAAGCAATAATCATTATAAGTAAAGGAACATGAGCAACAAAAGGAACTTCAAAAGACGAAGTAATAAGAGTAACTCGACTATCGATGGGGAGGGAAGTACCATCGGTAGTAAGAAAGTGGACATGATAATCTAGAGGTCGAATGGAGGAAAAGCGAGACCAATCATAAGTCATATGTGAAGACAATCTAGTACCAAGGATCCATGTAGATGTACTTCACAATGTAAAAAGTGATTTCTCGGAACCAGAAGAATCAGCAGCAAAACCTGTTGATGGAGAACCGAAAGAAGCAACTAGTAGACACCGAAGTCGCGTAATCTCCAACGTAGTTAAAGGCTCGATAAAATAGGTCAATGTAGAAGCACCAGGCAATGATGAACCCACAGTAAGAAAATGTTGAAGTCCTAAAAGGACACCGCTGAAGTGGTGTGGGATCACTAGAAGAGTATGTCTAGAGGGGGGTGAATAGACTACTAACACAAAGTAAAATCTACACAATATCCAAAGTTAATGGTTGGCGAATTTTAGCAATTATAGTAAGTCAAGCACACCCTACACATGCAAGTCATCAAGTATAGCAGCGGAAAGTAAGACATTGCACATGGAAGTAATGAGTTGAGATAGGGAGATCAAACGCATGAGGGACGCGAAGATTTTTCCCGTGGTTCCGATAGGTGGTGCTATCGTACGTCCAAGTTTATGGAGACTTCAACCCATGGAGGGTAACGGTCGCGAGATTCCACAGAGGGCTCTACCCACGGAGGGTTCCACGAAGAAGCAACCTTGTCTATACCATGATGGCCTACGTCCACGGAGGACTAGCCTAACTCGGGGTAGATCTTCACGAAGTAGGCGGTCTCCTTGCCCTTACAAACTTCTTGGTTCACTCCAAAACACGAAGTAGGAGGCTCCCAAGCGACACCTAACCAATCTAGGAGGCACCACCCTCCAAAAAGTAATAGGCTCGATAGTGTCGATGAACTTCTTGCTCTTGTGCTTCAATATGATAGACTCCTCAACACTCAATCACTCTCTCACAGATTTGGCTTCGGTGGAAGAGATTGATTGGGTGGAAAGCAACTTGGGGAGGCTAGGGATCAAGGTTCATATGGTTGGAATGGAATGGCATGATCTCAACACATGAGTATGTGGCTCTCTCTCGGAAAATCTAATGGGATAATTGGGGGTCTGCTCTGAATGCTTTTTTGCGAGTGAGTGGTGGTGGAGGGGTATACATAGGAATCTCCAAAAATCCAACCGTTACACCTAAAGTGACCAACTCGGTGACACCGATGTATGAATCTCGGTGGTACCGCGTAGCTTCAAAGGTAGCAACTTTTGAATCTCGGTGAGACCGATATAGAAATCTCGGCGGCACCGATAAGGTGTCCAACTGTCAAAATCCAAATCTCGGTGACGCCGATCCAAAAATTCGGAGCTTCCGATTTTGTGAATCGAGGTAACAGAAAGTTGGCAAGCTGAACTCGGTGGCACCAAAGTGGAATCGGTTGCACCGATATGCTAGGGTTTGGTAGGGCTCTGTCTGAGGTTCGGAATCGGTGGGACCAAATGGAATTTGTTGGCTTCACCGATTTTCATGATTTGGCTTGGACGGAGTTTTTTGGGAGAGTTTGTGGGTGTTTTGGTGACTATCACTTGTGCACGTGGAGCATCTTGCTCAGCAACAATACATTACCCCCTTTTAATAGTATTGACTTTTCCTATGGACTCAAAGTGATTTCTCAAAAAGTAAAATGTAGAGTCCTCTTGCTTGAAGCTTTGCCAATGCTATTCCTTCTCCTTCTTCTTCTTGGGGATACTCTCCACACTCCTAAGTATTTTGAGTTGAAAAGAATAAATAATCTAACCAAACTATGACACGAAGTATATTGTTTCACTGTTTCATGCACTGCCACACACAATAGTGAGAAATACCCTTCACATTTCCCCTAATGATTTCTGAATAATTACTGTGCTTAATGTACCTAGGTAGCAGGCGGTGATGGTACATTAGGTTGGGTACTGCTGACTAGATGAAATTATTAGTTCAAGAGACAATGTATGTTGTCAAGAATTATCAAAACCACCAAGGGAGCATATTTTACTTTCAATCTTCCCCTTTTTGGTATTTGATGACAACATACAATCAAAGCTTCAATTTAAGATATGCAAAAATATATGAAGACTTTGAAGGATACATGACTAATACAAGCTCCCCCTTAGATGTGTGCAATCCATTTTAAGGATAGTTGCTTTTGAATGCATGAACACACACATGGTAGGAAGGACATGAGAAGTCATGTATATCTTGGCAATATGCATCAAATATATGTGAATGAGATGATTTCATGTTCAAGACTCACTCTTGCAAACAATATTTGCAAGAAGCAAGAGGTCATCTTGAACAAGAATATGATGCATATAGTTACCTTGAGGTCCTTGAGCATTTAACATTAGGAACACACTTGAGAAAACAATGTTAGGAAACACAAGTGTATTTGATAGTGCACCAAGAGTACCAAGATATGGAAGACATATAAGAAATGGTTTCTTGAGAATGATATGTCTCCAAATTAATTTTTAAAGCTTTCTCCCCTTAAATACAAATTGTGAAAGTTTGCCTCTCTCCCTGAATCATATCATGTAGATATTGAGAGTAGGTAGGGCTGAGAAAAGTCTAAGGCGTATGAGAATCAAATTTCAGATTCATTCTTCTCTCTTCTCCTTAAGAAGTGTTTATGTGATAAGGGATCCTTGATATTTCTCCCCTTTATATGATAAGGTTACACTTCTTCTTTTCATGATCATCTCTCCCCCTAAAGCATGAATGCTTAGATATTCCCCCTTTAGTATTGTATCTCCCCCTTTGGTATGACTATAAGATTTGAAGCTTTCATGTTTCTCCCCCTTTGGCATTAATTTCAAAAAAGGTCACACAAGGGACAGAATCAAAGGACTCATTGAGTGGGAAAAGATCCTAGAGAATTAGGGTCATTGAGAGTATTGAGACTAGGGTTCCTTGAAAACAGTTTTTCTCCCCCTTAAGATCTGAAAAGCCTTTAAGAATTCTCCTCCTTTGATGTAGGGATCCTTGATTATTTGAGACAATATCTCTTGATGTTTCTCCCCCTACATCATTTGAATCATTGAGCTGATCATAAAACAAAGCAGACAAAGTGCATCGAGGTCAGTGGCTCCGAGGTAAAAGGATTCGGTAGCATCGATATGTGTTTCTGCAGTAGGACTGCAATATCGGTAAGACCGATATTTTGTGATCGGAGGCTCCGAGTTGGAAAACATAAACTTGACAACTTTGTCAAATGCAATTTTTCAGAAAGTCTCAAATGTGTCTCAAAGATTTGCAATGAATTTTCATAGAGATTTGCAATGAGTTTTCATCTAGGTTAGAGTTGAATGGAAATTGTTCAAGAGCAACACCAAAAGGGTTCTCCATTCAATTCTTATGACTAGATGATGGGCAGTGATTATGTCACCTATGTCAGAGTATATTGACTTAAGGAGTCAAGCAAGAGTACTTGATCATAGGTCATACTCATCGTTAATCTCGAAATGGGGTTACCATTTTTTGTTTAAGCATTTTAATGTCTTCATATCACTTGAGTTGCTTTATCTCATGACTTGGAGTAAAGTTATATCAAGGATATGAGTACATACTTTTGAGTGATGTTGATGACATAGCTTGTAGGCGAACTTGATGAGGATGCTCAAGGTTGATGGAGTTCATCTTGAGTTGGGAGCTATCCTTTTTGTTTTCGTTCACTTTTCACCTACATAGGTTAGTCACGCAAGGAAGAACATGATATATCCAAATGACTTGATACCAATTAAGAATTTGCATTGTGATCACATCAAATATATGCCAAGGATATGTTTTGTTGTCTTCTTCCTTTCATCATCAAAGAGAAGTTGTGGATACTTAGTCATGACAAGATTGCTTAATATATGAGTTGATGGCAATCTTGTGGAGTGTTGTTCTTCCAAGTACCTACAAAAGGGTTAGATGCAAGACAAGGGAACATAGAATTCCAATATATATGTTATTCATGGTAAAGATACATGGAATGGTTAGATAAGCTCGTCCCCTTGCATGCAGCCGAGTGAGCTTAGCTCAAGTTTGAAGCATCAATGATGTTCAACTCACTCCTCAAGTGACAAAACACCTTTTCATCTAGTGGCTTAGTAAAGATATCGGCCAATTGCTTGTTGGTACGAACATGCTTAAGATTAATGTCTCCTTTGGCAACACGATCACGAATGAAATGATGTCGAACTTGAATATGCTTGGTTCGGCAATGTTGCACGGGGTTATGGCCAATCTTAATAGCACTTTCATTGTCACAAAGTAATGAAACATTTTTCACATGGATTCCATAATCCCTAAGCGTTTGTGTCATCCATAGTAATTGCACACAACATGATCCGGCAGCAATATACTCAGCTTCGGCGGTAGAAAGAGATACCGAGTTTTGTTTCTTGGAGGACCAAGACACAAGAGATCTACCAAGAAATTAACATGTACTTGAGGTGGATTTTCTATCAACCTTGTCATCGGCATAGTCCGAATTGGAGTATCCAACAAGATTCAAAGAAGATCCCTTGGGATACCAAATGCCAAAGTTTGGTGTATGTATCAAGTATCTCACAATACGTTTCACGGCCTTAAGATGACATTCTTTAGGTGCAGCTTGATATCGGGCACACATGCACATACTAAGAATAATATCGGGACGGGAGGCACATAGATATTACAATAAACCAATCATTGATCGATAAACCTTTTGATCAACCGGTTCGTCCTCCTTAGTGAGATCAACATGTCCACTAGTGGGCATGTGAGTTTTTATACCTTTGCACTCTTGCATGTTGAACTTCTTGAATAAGTCCTTGGTCTACTTTGTTTGAGAGATTAATGTACCTTCTCTCGTTTGCTTGATTTGTAGACCAAGGAAGAATTTCAGCTCACACATCATAGACATCTCATACTTCTCTGACATCAACCCTTCAAATTTCTCACTAAATTGTGGGTTAGTAGATCCAAAGATAATATTATCCACATAAATTTGGCACACAAATAATTCACCATTAACTCTCTTTGTGAATAAGTTTGCGTCAATTTTACCAATTTCAAAACCTTTTTTAATGAGAAACTTTGTTAGGCATTTATACCAAGCACGAGGAGCTTGCTTAAGATCATATAAAGCTTTGCGAAGTTTGTAGATGTGGTCAGGTTTCTTAGGATTTACAAATCCAGGAGGTTGTTTAACATAGACTTCATCCTCTATTTATCCATTTAAAAAGGCACTTTTGATATCCATTTGATAAAGAGTGATGTCATGGTGATTGGCATAAGTAAGAAGAATTTGAATAGCTTTAAGTCTAGCAACAGGGGCATAGGTCTCACTGTAGTTCATACCTTCGACTTGCGTATATCCTTGGGCTACGAGATGCTCCTTGTTGTGTACAACTTGACTGTCTTCATCTTCCTTGTTCTGAAACACCCATTTTGTGCCGATGATGTTTTGCTCGTCCTTGGGCTTCTCCACGAGTGTCCACACTTGGTTCTTCTCAAAGTTGTGAAGCTCTTCATGCATAGCGTTCACCCAATCCGCGTCTTCAAGAGCTTGTTCAACCTTCAAGGGTTCAATGCTAGAGATGAAAGAATAATGCTCACAAAAGTTAGCTAAGCGAGTTTTAGAGCGAGTGATCCTCCCTGTTTGTATATCACCGAAGATATGGTTTAGGGGATGGTTCTTGGTCACTTGTGCTCGAACTCGGGGTAGCTTTGGTTTGTTGGATGGTGGAGCTTCTTCTTCATAATCTCCTTCATCTTCGTTGTTGTCGAATTGGTCATCTCCTTGAGGTGGTGGTGAAGGAGGTTGCGGTGGATCTTCATGATGTACTTCCTCCTCCTCTTCATCTTGACGTGTACCGATGCTTCCATGTCGTTTTGTTGATAGCCTTTATGCGAAGTAGGAGCTTCCACTTGGGTTGATGAAGTACTTTCCTTTACCTCCTTGGGGCGAATCTATATATGCATGCATGTACAAAAAGTCTTTTATACAACCGGGAAACACAAAGGAACACGGCTATATATATAATGAACTGTAACAAGTACCATACAGAAACTGAAAGACGAGTGTCTTCATGACTACATCGATAATTCAGAATTTATTTTGGTTGAATAGGTTGATGGATACTTTTCTACTAGCGTATAGCTCTCCTTTTGTGTAAGATGGGAATAGTTTCAACTTTGTAAATTTTAATTGTATCATTTGTGGCTTTCAAAAAATATGCTTACCTGTAGTTCCTATAATAAGCTTTTGGAGTGACCTCTGATAATTAAATTACTGATTGACTGATTTTATGACAGTTAATTTATGCAGGATACACTTGCAAGCAAGGGTGGTTCTTTACACAGTGTATTAGTGACCCTGAACTACGGTATGCTATTTCCTTTTTAAAGATTAACGTGGCTACTTTTACAGTAGAATAGTGATTGCTTTCCCTTGGAAGACTGAACTTGCTTAATGAAGGCCCAGTTGTAGAATCATGTTTGTTCCTGTGATGTCAGTCCTAAATTGAAAGAAGTGTATATAACCCCATAGACTTTCACGTTTGGGCTACATCACCCCCTCAACTCTAAAATTGGCTACATAATCCCCTCAGGTTTCCAAAACTAGAGGAACACCCCCTGACACTCTGGCAAGTGGTTTTAGACAATGGTTTTGCCAACTTGGCAGCGAGTCCAGATGTTGAAGCCCCACCACGTCACCCTCCTTGAGAAGTTGATATACCCATCCATCACCAGCTCTGCCATTCTATCGAACACTTAGAGTGCTCCACGCTTTCCCATGAGGAGTCTGAGACCCGCGTATATACCAATCAGTCACATGATGGTCATGAGCTAGGCCACTGGAATGTGTACGCTTAGTCATTGGATCCATGAGATGGAGACACAAGAGCAAAAGCCATCGTTGTACTTCGTGAAGGTGCTTCGCATCTTGGTACGGATGTTGGCATGCCCAACTCTGGCTAGGACCACATCACACGACACTGGCCGAGATGCTGGCATTGCTCTTCTTCTGCAAAGGCATGCCTCGACAGGTTTAGGAACCGCAACATGCCGTGGAATGCTTGGAGTGCGCTGAGCCTGTTGGAGTATATATGCATATCTCTGTATTTGGTAGAATAGGATTTGTAGCCCATCTCCTACCTTATCTGAGAGCTTCTTGCCCACCAAGCCTTATACTCTATATAAACCGCTCGAGAGGCCCAATACAACATACACCACATTACGCCAATTCTCACCCCTCTAATCCTCTTACAGAGCCAAAGCTCGTAGGCGAGGTCCATGTCGCTAAGGTTGGTAGCGATGACTGGCCATTGAGTGCCAGCGCGCGCAAGACGTCGTCCCACTAGCAGGGCATGGTAGACGCCATGCCTAGCACTCATCTTGCTAGAGGACACCGTGGGTCATTCGCCACAAGTGTGCTCTATGGAAACAACTACACCTAAGAAGCCTGAGGTCATCACTGCCCTTGTCCACCTTCCTTGTTGTTGGCTATTTGCCTGGCCAACGCCCAATAGAGACGCCATGAGGAGCCTCCTCAGCGACCCCACGGTGCTGCGCATCCGCATCAACGTCGATAACCTCTTTGAGCTGACCACCTCCCTGTTGTGCAACACGAACACCACAAAGAAGTAGCGCCTCGAGTACCACTGTGCGCATCGGTAGTTCGTCGATGCCATGGACAAGTGCGATGACCATGGGGCAGCACCAACTTCGGTTTCTAGGAAGGTGTTGCAATAGTGGGTGAGGCGAAACAAGCCCGGGTAGCCTGGAGCAGAACATGGGTTGTGCGTGTTGCGGCATCGCACTGTACATCGACTTCTATGACGAGCGGGAGTGTAGTAACCGAAACACCAAATCCTAAAATAACCACCGTAACCAAGTCACCAGTGACGTTAAAAGAGGCAACTCGTAACCAACTACCTTTTGAGGAATGAATTATGTCTCGGGGTATTGATGCAGTTCCCAATGGGTTCCATTGGAATTGTATCGACATACAAATCTAACACCTTCATTTTGGTAATTTTTCCCTTGCTTACTCCGTATCCCATTGACCTTCTTGCTTCTGGGATGCTTTTGAAAATACTTTTTTTCCAAGATTCACTTCAGTAAAGCAAATTCTTGCTCAAGTGTAACTTGGCTAAGGGAGAGTTAGGAGAATCAATGGACCCAAAAAGGAATGGGCTTTTTCAAAATCAAACTTATCCCTGTTTGAACGGTCTAAGCATCATATCCTTTTCTTTTCACTTCCGCTGCATCGTTCGGACATCAGAAATAGCTGCATTAGCAGCATCATTTATATTCCTTTTTATAAATTTGGTCAAACTTTATGAAGGTTGACTTCAACCAACTCTAATATGCAAAGTAAATAAAAAGGGAGGCAGTATTTTAAAATTTTAAGGTCGGATATATAAATGAAGGTGATCGAATAGTATAAAATGTGATCTTATTATTTTTTACTTTGTAATGTGCATACCTCAACCCGCAAGATGAATATATTATTTTGTAATATTGTGAAACAATCATGAAATACCTCAAATCATGCTCACTTTTTCCCATTAGTTTATTAACCACTGGCTACCATACACGGCAACAGGTATGAAAAGTTACTTAATTGTGACTCTTTCACGCAAGGAGCAGTTAATGGCATGCATCAATTCGGTAGATTTGACCATTTCCATAGCACCAAGCATGCACCAATCTTTGGATGGTAGACAATTAACACGCGTCATTGTTTTTGGAATGTCATCAATACATGTACATGGTATACAAAGTATGAAATGTTTTTTGTTTCCATTAGAGATATGTGTTAGGAATATACAACTTGTATTCCCATGAGGCTATAGGGCAGTATATATACATGTACAGGTGTACGATATGCAGAAAACCCCTTATACAACAGGGTAAATACGAAAGGCTACATGACTACATAAATATTACTCTAACACCCCTCCTCAAACTCATGGTGAATAAACAACACTGAGTTTGGAGAGATAGAAGTCATGTTGTGCTCTAGTCTGGGACTTCATAAAGAAATCCACCAACTGTAACTCAGAAGACACATACTAAAGAGCAATAACCCGATCCTGCACACCAATGCGCATATAGAAAGCATCAACACCAATATGCTTGGTGAGCTCATGCTTGACAGAATCGCGCACAATGCTAATAGCACCTGTACTGTCAGACAATAATAGAGTAGGTGTAGTGATAGAAGCATCAAAATCCTTAAATAACCACCGTAACCAAGTCGCCTCTAACGTCAAAAGAGTCATAGCTCGCAACTCAGCCTTTGCACTCGAACGGGATACTATAGTTTGTTTCTTCGTCTTCCAGACAATGAGAGAACCACCGAGAAAAACATAGTAAGTAGAAAGTGAACGGCGATCTGAGGGTCACTAGCCCACGTAGCATCCGAATAATCCTGAAGCTATAAAAAACTAGAGTGAGGAAAGAATGGACGGTGAGAGATCGTGCACCGAAGATATGGGAAAACACGAAGGAGGTGACTATAGTGAACGAAAGTGGGAGTAGAGACAAACTGACTCAGAATATCGACCGGATAAGAGATATCCGGACGAGTGACACGTAGATAGACAAGACTCCCAACAAGATGACGATAACACGTCGGATCAGACAAGCGGTCACCGTCAGTATCACGCAGGTGAACATTGAGCTCCATGGGAGTCTCAACATTGCGCTCATCAGTAAGAGCAACACGAGCAAGAAGATCCGCGTATCCTCTCCCGGGAGATAAAAAAGCCATCAGAGGTAGAAGAGACTTCAATCCCAAGAAAGTAGCGAAGGGTTCCAAGATCAGACATAAGAAACTGCTCACTAAGACGGGCCTTTACAAGGCAATATATTCAGGGTCGTTGCCAGTGATGACCATGTCATCGACATAGAGAAGAAGAAGAGTCCGACCACAAGGTGAAAGGTGGACAAACAACGTTGGATCGTCATCACTCGCTGAAAAACCAACGACAGTCACCACAGAGGCAAAACGCTCAAACCAGGAGCGAGGGGCTTGCTTAAGGCCATAGAGAGAGCGACGGAGACGACATACCATGCCATCATGAACAGAATACCCAGGTGGTGGCTGCATGTATACATCTTCACGCAGCTCACCATTAAAAAAGGCATTCTTAACATCAAGCTGAGATACAAACCAGTGACGTGCAGAGGCCATGGCAAGAAGTGTCCGAATAGTGCTTATATGGGCCACAGGAGCAAAGTCTCGTCGTAATCACGACCATACGCCTGCTGAAAACCACGAAGCACAAGACGAGCTTTGTAATGCTCAAGAGAACCACCGGAGCGAGTCTTAACCTTGTAGACCCACTTACAAGTGATGGGACGGACACCTGGAGGAAGAGCAACAAGATCCCACCTACCAATGCGTTCAAGAGCAGCAATCTCCTCTGCCATTGCAAACTGCCATACGGGATGAACAACAACCTCACGATAAGAAGTCGGCTCAAGAACAACAATACCAACTGTTGGAAAACCAGGGTGATCAACAAGCGAAAGAGGACAAGGATGCAAGCCATAGGTAGGCTGAGGCAAGGAGGACAACACATCAGTAGGCGCATCCACATTACGTGAACGACGGGTATAATACTGAAGGAAAGATGGAATAATACGAGAAGGAACCGTCGAGGTAGACTCAGGAGATGGAGACGAAGAAGACACCGGGGATGAAGGTGCTGAATCTAGTGACAAGCGAGGTGAGGAAACCATGGGAGATGGGGGCATCGAATCAACAACAGTCGGAGAAATAGGGATAGTAGGACGGGCAAGGGCTCAACGGGAGTGATAGGTGTATCAGGAAAAGTGAGGAAATATATATCCTCTACCGAAAAGGTAGAGGAAGATGGACGCGGGTAGAAGGGACGAGACTCATCAAAAATCACATCCCGAGAAATACGCATCCGACGACCTACAAGATCCCAACAACGATAGCCCTTATGCCCATCGCTATAACCTAAGAATACACACTCAATAGACTGAGCAGACAATTTCGTGCGTTCACGAGGGGCAAGAAGAACGTAGCAAACACAACCAAACAAATGAAGTGACGAGTAATCAAGAGAACGATCAAAGAGACGCTCGAAAGGAACGCCACCCTGCAAAGCAGTGGACGACTGAAGGTTGATGAGATAGGTGGAAGTGGAGACAGCCTCAATCCAAAAGTGAGGCGGAAGAGAGGCAGCGGTCATCATGGCACGAGCCGTCTCAAGAAGGTGGCGATGCTTGCGCTCAACCGCGTCATGCTGAGCATGAGCACCAGGACAAGAAAACTGAGCAAGAGTACCCCTGCTCAGCAAGAACTCCACGCAACATCTTGAAGATATACTCTCAAGTAGAGTCAGCACGAAACACACGAATAGACGTAGAGAATTGAGTGTGAACCATGGCAGCAAAAAACTTATAGATAGATAAGACCTCACTACGAGAAGACATGAAATATATCCATGTGTGGCGAGAGAAATCGTCTATAAAGATAATATAGTAGCGACGACCCCCTTTTGAGGTAAAGGCAGATGGACCTTAGACACCAGAGTGAACAAGGTCGAAAGGATGATGGGAGACAATGTCACTATGAGGATAAGGTAACTGAGCCTGTTTACCAAGCCGACAACCCTAGCAGTCTAAGGGCACACCGCCGGAGACGGATCCAAGAAGATAACGTCGAACTAAGGATGAGAGACGAGAGCCACACAAGTGATCAAGGCGATGATGTCACTGTTGAAAAGAGCTAGTAGACAAGGCAACAAAATGGGAGAGACTGACAGCAGTGGCAGTGGAGGGAAGGTGAAACCAGTCAAGCTCCCAAAGGCCCTGAGAGTCACGGTATCGGGGGCCAGCACTAAGGAAGCACCAATATGCCTGTCCATAGAGACCCAATCAAAGTCGAGAATGACCCAACAACCAGAGTCAACAATCTAAACACCGGACATGAGCTGCATGGTAAGTCGAGGAACATGAGCAACATCAGGGACATGAAAAGACGAAATGCTAAGAATGCATCGACCATTAACCAGGAGGGAGGTACCATCAGCAGTAAGAACATTAAGAGGAGAATCTAGAGGTTGAATAGATGACAAAGTGGATGAATCATGAGTCATATGAAAAGATGCTCCAATATCAAGAATCCACAGAGATTTACCTGCCTGTGTAGATGATGGTCTCACAATGCTAGAAGAGTCAGTAGCAGAACCAGCACAACCGGTCGATGAAGAACCAGATGACGCATCTAGCAAGCATCAAAGGCGCATAATCTCCTGCGCAAACAAGGGCTCAACGGAGCAGATCGCTGTAGATGCACTCGCCAAGGAAGAACCAGAGGCAATAACGAGGTCACGAAGCCGCATAATCTCCTACTTGGTGAAGGACATAGCTGAAGTAGTCGACGCATCAACATTGCATAATGAGCGGCCACCACCACCCATGGAAGCCGTGAGACGAGGTGGCGGAGCATAACCAGCATCGTCCGCAGGGGTCGATGAAGGAGATGCGGGTGCATGCAGACAAGCCCCAAGCGCCAAGGAAAGGCGCGTGTCGATGAAGTCATATGCATCAACACAGCCGGTGAGAGTCATGAGAGGAGTCGATGTAGAGCGATAATCACCATCCATGAAAGTCATCGCGGGGGACGATAGCATAGACGGACGAGCACTAAGTATCGAAAAAAGGCACATGTGCGAGACGAGAGAACACCTTAAGAAATCAGGACGAAAGACACCATGTTTTTTTTTTTGATCAATAGACAACAGTTTCCAAAGCGTCCGGATGTGGCCCGGGGAATGAATCAGCCGGCCGGCGGTAGGAAATTGGCAGCTGACGGGATTGCTTCAAGACGGTAAACTCCTGGCACCAGCACAGCTCGGGACAAGCTAGCAGCACACAGGCTCTGATGGCTGGCGGCTGGATCCAACGCGGGCAGGAGCTCCAAAGGCAGCAGCGCCACGCAACCAGAGGATGGCTGCCAGCGGCAGAGGTGATCACGTGGGCGGAGACCACGTCCAACGGGCAGGTGTACCAGGCGGCAGCAGTAGGAGACCACGTGGGCGGAAACCACGTCCAGCCAGGGCGTGCACCAGCGGGCAGAAACAGGCCGCACGCAGCAAAGATCGGCCAGGTGATGGAATTCAGCTGGGGCCAACACGATCCAGAGGAGAGCACACGTATTGGAAGAGCCGGCCGATGGAATCCAGTGGGAGGGTGATGGCGACTCGATCGGGAGCTCGGTTTGCTCGATCGGGAGCTCGGTTTGCTTGATCGGAGTGAAGGGTGGCTGCGACTCGATCTGGACTGACGAGTGGTGGCGACTCGATGTGGAGCGCGGGTCAGACGAGCAGCTGCCCGGGGCGGATGAATCGGAGGACGTTGACTGGGACGGCAGTAGCATATGTGAGAGAGCCGGCGGCTACGGGAGGTAAGAGAAAATAGCGGTGGCCACAGAGGACGGCAACGACGCGGGGTGGATCCATAGCATGGGTTGTAGCATGCCAAAAAAATTGACGTAGCTCTAATAGCATGTTAGAAATATGTAACTTGTATTTTTATGAGGTTATAGGCTAATACATATACATGTACCGATGTACGATATGCAGAATACCCTTTATACAACAGGATAAATATTAAAGGCTACATGACTACATAAACAGTAATCTAACAATATGCAACCATCACAACAACAAATCAGGATACAATCGAACAGTATCTAGTCAAGGTGCCTAGGCACCTAGGTGTCCCAAACAGGCATGTGTGTGTATATATATGTATATAAGAATCGACTATTCGTCATTCTGGGTGAGGAATAGTTATTCTTCACCCTCTCTATTTTCACATCAATGCATCGTAATTTTACGTTTCGTAAATTTTATCGTATTCCATACGTAAAAAGAGACCGTAAGAAAAATAGTCACCGTAAAAAATACTTATGTCATGTAAATATACAAACATAAAAACATAATGTAAAATATACATAAAATATGATTTTTCTGGTCTTATGAGTTATATTTTTATTTTTTTATGTCAAACTTTACGTAGTGAATCAATATATATATAACTATTTACATTTAAAATGTAATTTATTTATGAAACGATCGTAATTTATTTATGACCCGCTAATGCATTTTTTGCTTACTAATAATTGCTAGTACCTTCCAAATATTTTGCTTTCCATTTTATGCTTGCATGCATTAGGTGTCCGTGACATTGATTCTAGAGTGGTTTCCAAACAAATTGCATGCTGTCGATTCCTATTTATATAATTTTATGGACATGTATAGAAAAATAAGGAAACTGGGAAAATAAGAGAGGCCACCAAGCCTTCGGTCCATGTTTTGGTGTCCTGATTCCCTCCTCTCCCACCCGACATGGTCCAATAACCAAAGAAGGTGATAATTCCTCCCACGCTCCCAGCCCATTTAAAAATAGTTGCAGCCTGCCTCATTGCACCGTACTGAACTCGACCAATCAAACGAACGAGCGCGTCGCGTCCCCAAGTCCTCCCACAAGACCACGTGCAACGATGCAGCCAGCCAGGGCACGGGCGCACAATGGCAGGAACCGGTGCGGTTATGGCCGCGGGCCTGCGGACGACGGCTACATCTCGCATCCGGTATGGGGGCATGCATCCAGAATTGCTTACCTTGGATATAGGCAACCATCAACTTTGGATTTTCATCGACCGTCGACCGCATTCCGCTTGCTGGGCAGAGTTCACATCCCACATACGTACAAACACTAACAATAGTAAGTTATGTTGTCTTAGTTGGCTTCCTATTTCATGTATTGTTTAAACAAGAGAAATTGATATTTTTTTGAAGTTATTAAGTAGTCTAATACATTAATATTGTTTCCATTCTGTGCCACGAATTTGCAATGCGAGAATCTTTGTGAATTATGAATTTGTACCAATGAACATTACTTACAGAAATTAGCACTCTAAAACTTGAATACACGCTCTTCAAATCCCCTTTAAAATTTGAATACACACTCTTCTTCCCCTGCATTGCGGGCCTTCATGCATTCATGAGTTTGCTTTAAATTAAGCATCTTAAGCTAAGCATCTCATGTTGCTTCAAAAGCTCTCCATGATCATCGATGTGAGTTTGATGCTTTACCTTTAGTTTTCCAAGCTCATTAGTCAAGCTTTCAATTTTTTTTCTCATCGCATTGATAAGCAACTTTTCTTGCTCCTCTCACATGTTAGCATGTGTGCCATAACTCGGTCTATCCTCCTCATCATCAACAATCAAGTCATCTTCGTCGCTATTGAAATCGTCGAATTCGGGTTGAGTAACCTTAAGGCCATTGGCCTCGAAGTATATGATCAAGTTCCTTCATTTGGTGAGCCAAATAAAGACCGAGGCTTGGTGGATACGAGTACAATCCCGGTGGCACCTTCATCATCACTTTAAGGGTAGATGTAGTAGCTTATGTGGAGTGGGCCTTAGATTTGGTGCAACATTGCCATGTGATCCACTCTTCGAGTATCTCGTGGGGTACTTTCCTTTCCTATCAGCATACTTGTCTCTTTGATGTCTTGTTTCTCTCTGATCATCCTTGTCACCCTTTTCTCTTGTATCCCTTCTTTGAGATTCTTGTTCTTATTGGGTTGGGAACAACCGGCAATGAAGTGTCTAAATTGACTAGAACTCCACCGATTTTGTTTCTTGTTGGCTTCATATTGAATCTTAGTATCTTGATCTTGAGTACTTGCGATCCTTGCTCTTGAACTTGTTCTTCGAATACATCTTGTTGAAGTTACGAACCATGAGACCAAGTTCTTCATTGAAGTCCTCTTTGGATTTGTCCACACTTGGGTTCTTGGGAGCATCATTATTGGCTTTGTAAGGGCTACTACTCTTGTGAGTTGAATATTAGGAATGACGATCTTGCCTACCCTTAATTCTCATCTCATGATCCATAATCCTTCCAATGACCTCAATTGGCTTGAGATCTTTGTAGTTAGGCATCATTTGCAAGAGAGTGCAACCAGTGTCATACTTTCCATCTAAAGCTCTTAAGATCTTCTTGACATTGAATCTACCATTCATTTATTCACTTTCAAGTCTGGCAATTTCATTGGTAATAAGTAGAATCTTTAGTTCATAGGTCACACCTTATCCCTGTTTCATAGGGAACTGGTCAAGGTAACCATGGACATCAAGTTTTGATTCTTTCATCGATGTGGTGCCTTCGTGAATTTCCACAAGGGTATCCCATATTTCTCTGGTGTTCCCCAGGCAGCTAATCTTGTTGAATCCTTCCAGACACAAGGAGTTGAACAATGTATCACATGCTTTAGCATTACATGGGATCAACTTCAATTCTTCGACATGTTTGACACCTTTCTAATTTTTTGAGCATCTTGAAATAATCCACCTTGTATGCCAACAACAGTAGCAGCCCAAACGATGAGATTATGACCAAAAGTATGCATGCCTCCTATTCTTCCAACTAGCAAAATTTGAGCCATGCAAATAAGGACCTCTACGGTGACAACTCTCTTCTCTTACTTGAATCCATTCATCCCTTAGGCGGTTTAGCCAAGGCAAAGCACGTGCAGGATCCATTGGAGGCTACAGGTGGGGTTGAATATACTATCAATAAAAGGGGTCTACAGAAAAGTCAAGCATGGAAGCAAAATTTGTAACAAAGGTAAAAATTTGGGAGAGAAATCACAAACACTGATTTTCCTTAGGTTGAGATAGTTGGCGCTATCCTACTCCTTGTTGGTGGAGGTGCGAACCACAAAGGTATTGGTAGTGTTGCCCGCAAAAGGCACACAAAGCGCATACCCCACCTATATCACCATGGCTAGTCGACCACGAAGGTCAAGCTTCCCTCGGGGTAGATCTTCAGGAGGTAGGTGATATCCAAGGCCTCACAAACTTCTTGGCTCTTCCACACGTTGAAGGATTCCAAGCACACTAGCTGATCTAGGAGGCACACACGCCCGCCAAAAGTCACAATATACGGTTACTTGGGGATGAATACCTTTGCTTGTGATTGAAAAGATAATCTCCTCCACACTTGAACTCTCATAGGCCAGATCATTGGATTTGGAGAGGTCGGGTGTTTGAATGATAGACTTGAAATCACGGGAGGGGAGAAGATATCAAAGGTATGGCACGAATGTTTGAAGAATGCCCTTTGAACTTAGCACAAGACTACGAAGGTGGAGTGAAATGGTAAGATTGGTGGTGGTATATATAGGCTGACCCATCGAATGATCAGCTTAGACGCACCGAGTGAGCCACGAAGTGCTTTCTTTTGAATAGCTCGGAGGGTTCGACCTGAATTCACCAGAAGGCTCCAATCAACACTGGCACTACTTCACTCACTTCTGTATATCGTTAGGAATATCCGACCAAGAGGGGTTCGAAGGTCCTCCCAACATTGGAGGTTGACAACAATAATGTGTTGAAGGCTGTGGAGGGCACTTGGTTACAGTGGCCATCTCTCTGGAAAGAGTTGGAGGCTTTGATTGGATATGACTTTGTGGCTCCGAACAATGTAAAATTGAGAGATATTAGGTAAGTAGTTGAGGTGTTTGATTGGTTCTAGAGTTTGATCTCTAAGCACTTAGCAAGAAAAAGTATCACCAAACAAATGTGATCCCGTTCGGTAGTATCAACATAGCTATGGAGTAAATGTGACCTTGGATCTAAAAGCTACTCCCTCTGTAAACAAATTTAAGATGTTTTAGATCAATATACAGGGGGAGTATAAAAGATGTCCTTTGTTGAAGTGTATACATGGATTGCCTAACCCTTTCCATCACTTCGGACAGTTGGTTGCGTTGTCTAGTGCATGAAGCTAACATGATATCAAGGCCCAAGGTCTTGAGTTTAAGTCCTAACTTTTGCAATCTATCCAAAAAATGTTGTCCCCCCCTTTTGTCCATGTATAGGCCTCTTGAGCCACACCTCCGAGTCTATCCACGTGTCAACTTTCCACGTCACATGTGAGTGTGTGTGTTGAAGTGTATATGTGGATTGCCTAGCCCTTTCCATCAGTTCAGACTTTTGGTTGCGTTGGCTAGTGCATCAAGCTTAACATCCTTGACCTTGCCAACGCTTGATCTTGAAGAATTTTGGGGTCAACAACTATCTTCCAACTTGTATCTTTTGAGACTTATCATGAAAAACAACTGTAAACAATAGGCCCTTTAATCAAGTTGTCACATATCTTTCTTTTACTAATAACACAAATGTCCGTACGATGCAACAGGAAAAACAACAAATCCTTAACCCAATGGCTCAAGTCCCCCTCCTCCTTCTCGCATGACCCACTGCAAGCCATGATGGCATCAACAAATTCTTTAAAATCCTCCACCCTGGCATGAAAAAATGTGTTGCAGAAAAAACATAAACATGAATGAATTTCGTAAGGGTACTGAAGCTGTGTACAATTTGAATCATGGAAATATCAC
Source organism: Hordeum marinum (assembly GCA_022496015.1). Taxonomy (NCBI): domain Eukaryota; kingdom Viridiplantae; phylum Streptophyta; class Magnoliopsida; order Poales; family Poaceae; genus Hordeum; species Hordeum marinum. The sequence goes on from CM039678.1 coordinate 279,973,754, forward strand.
CTCATTGCAAGTATCACTTCACGGCATTGTTGGTGTTGCTTAGTGATGCCCAATAAATATCACATTATACCAAAAATATTAATGTTCATTTTAGTACAACATCTTTGCTTCACTACAGAGGCAACACAGATTTCCATCAACCAATGTTGGCTAGGTTTAGGGACTGCGTAGCGTCATATCCAATGATATTATGAGCATTATACAAAGATCCTCCATCCCTGGCTAATATAAGATAGAAAACTGTGGAGTCTGTGTCGGACACAGCGGGGACTCCAAGTCGGACTCTCTGTGCTTTGGTGGCGGGCATGGAAAAACACAATACTTGCAAAAGTTCTTAGGTTTTCTTGATTTTCGCAAGTTATCCGTTTTTCCGGAGGAAAATGGAAACAGAGAGGAAATATTAAAACGGAAACGGAAATCTGCAAAATGGAAGTGGAAGTGGAATTTTTTATGCAGAAACGGAAACAAAAACAAAACTGTGTTTTTCGGTGGAACGGGCGTGGAAATGGAAATTTCCGTTTCCGTGAATATAGAATCTCCGTTTTTACTATAAACCCATGGCTAATTTGTAGTCCAACCAAGAAACAAGACATATTAGTAGAATGGATCATTTGAGGCCCAACTTCTACTACCACATATGTACTCAGCTTGACCCTATACGCAACTGTCGAGTACTACTACAATACTAAGCTAAGTTGCTAACATGATGATATTATTTTGTAGCCATGTTAACAATTCAATAAATTTGTTGGGTTTTGTGTGTATTCTATATGATTTAAGGGGTTTTGAAGTTCCGGTCAACGCCCATTTATGTTTTCGTTTCCGCTTTGTATTCAATATTTGTTTCTGTATTCATTTTTGGGGTTTCTGTATTCGTTTCCGCTTTTGCAAAAATATATGAAAACAAATGTGATAGCACTCAGTTCTATCCGTTTCCGCTCCGTTTTCAGCCCTAGTGTCACGTGTGTAGATGATCTGAAAATTTTGGCTCCTATGACATGAAGATATAGAAAAAGTTAATTTATGAAGGAAACGTTTGCCGAACTTTGAGATCCTGTTTGCAATGGAAGAAAATATTGACGTGTATATATTATTAGACAGAGTCATTTGCCCTTATGTTATAAATCAATTGTTGTACGTGAGTCTATAATCCTGCACGTTTGAGAAAGAGAGAAATCCTTTATTTTAAAGCCACAATACGGCGTGCGCACGGCGATCTTTGACGAGAATGGGCAGTCTTCCTGAGATCCCTCTTTTTCATTTTTCTCTCTTTCCTTCTTTTCCTATGTCTCTTTCCTTGTTATTACGTGAGACAGCTTCCATACTTTCCTTCTTTATTTCCTCTCCTTCCTTCCATATTATATGGCTTCCCACTTTCCCTATTTTCAGGAGTTAATTGATATTCAAGGCAAGGTTTTATTGGGTCATTTTCTTTCTTCTTTCTTGTTGCTAAATTCCTTTACTTTCTAAGGATAAATAGGAGCTGCACCTCAGCCTCCGTTCATTATTCTTGAGGTGTCTTTTTATTTCGTGACAACTCGCGGGCTATGTAAATTGGAATGATTTTGTGTAAACAAGCGACATGGGACTATTTAAAGGCATAACAAACTGGGAATTAAGAGGAACATGAGCTAGCCTTAGCAAGGCTGCTAGCAGGTCATTGGTTTGATCCTCAGTCCAAACAACTATGTTTCTTCTTTCTTCAAAGGCCAGGATCAGTCCCATGGGCCAGTACGTGTACACAAAGAAAAGGCCCCGAGCAGCAAAATTCTGGAATTAAACGTTTTTATGGATTGCGGGTAAATTCAAGAAAAGAATAGGGACCCTTTTATAAAAATTCTGACGATGAACGGGTAGAAGCAATCCCTACTTTATTAGTAGGTATATAGATATAGACATAGATTTACTGTAGAGCAACAGCCCTATAGTCTTTTATTCCAAAAATTTTTGCCCGGACCTGAGCGGATTTAAACAGGTCTAGGCAAAGGATGCAATTTCAAAAGCCAACATGGATTTTGTCAATCCAGGCTCCGTTCTCAAGGCCCTGGGCCATTGTGGACTTTGCATCGACGCTTAGCGACCTGACGAAGATGTCAGATGGAACTCGACCACATCATAACAGCTGAGCCAACGGTTAGACCAAAACCGGTTCGACTGGGCCAAGTTTTCTTAAAGTGGAGGCATGAAATAGGGCAAGCTCAAAGGTCGAGGCTTCGATGTCGCGTCCAAACCAGCAGTAACTGATCAGTTGAGTTGAACAGTTTAGATGCCCAGAATCATAGGTTTATCAGTTCCCACTGCTCTGATTTTGTGTATTGTTATTATTGAGTTTGATATGTCTATGTCACTCATTCTTAACTATGAAATTTTCTAAGCTAGAGTATAGCAGTAAATAGGGGTCCAGATAATTAACGCTCAGTCTAGAGAAATACCCAGTGCGGGAAGCCTCTTATTCTGTCTGTTTTCTTTATTATATCAGGGGACTGACAAACATTATCCGTTTATCAATAAAGAAGATGGACAGTTCTGAGTGGGAGCACATCCCTGTACCATCAAGGCAAGTTGGCAATTTCCTGGTATTAGTGGAATAGTTCTGATCTGCAGATTTGAAATTGACGTAACATTTAGTTATTGGAAGAATTGGGTCCATCACATCAAAAGATAACATAAGTTCCTCTTCTCCTTTTTTTTTTTTCAAACATGATTGTGTCATGAATTGATGTGGGATATCTTTTTTTTCTTTGAGGAAAATTGATGTGGTATATCTGAGACTACTATGGAATAATGCAGTATCAGGGTAGCTAGATATCACTCTTCGCACAAATATACATCATGTAATTACTAAACAGCAAAATGTTGTGATGCAGTGTAAGGGCTATTGTTGCGTTAAACCTTCACAACTATGCGAGTGGAAGGAACCCATGGGGAAATTTGAAGCCTGAATACTTGGAAAAGGTTCTATGAATACATTGATGTGATTATTTATTGTTTTTCCTGTTTACAAACATCCCCCCCCCCCCTCCAAGGAAGCTGGAGCACTATCTATTCATTGAGAATAATATAATGATTTTTTATATATTTGTTTATGTCTAGAAAGGATTTGTCGAAGCCCAATCAGACGATGGCCTTCTTGAAATATTTGGGTTGAAGCAAGGGTGGCATGCATCCCTTGTGATGGTTGAACTTATATCTGCCAAACACATAGCACAGGTATTTGTGTACACAATAATTAGGTTGGGTAGTCATATGAAATGAAGAATATATGTTGTAGTAGCTGTCTACTACCTTTTCTGTTAATCACCATAGAGAATACAGTTTTATGGCATGCAAATTACTTAGTGGGACAGTTGAGGAAAAAACAACATATTGGTGTCAGGTTAATGCATGGAACATGACTATAAAACTTGAGCACCGGCTTCTCATACTCTCTCCAGTCCAATTCTCATACTCTCTCCAGTCCAAATTAATTAAAGTTTGAGGTTTTTCCCGAGTCAAAGAAGTTTGACCAACTCTATAGAAAAATATGTGTGTTGAAATATTTTCTTATGAACGTGGTCAATGTATATATTTCTTGACTTGGTCAAACTTCAACAAGATTGACAAATATAAACCTCGAACTTCAATTAATTTGGAATGGAACGAGGTATATTTTTCAATAGACCTGGTCAGGCTAGTTCCCTGGCCGGAGTCTTCATGACAACTTCGTCCTGGTCAGGCAATCGCTCAAGCACTGCACCAACTTAAGGCCCCGCGGATCATGCTCAAACTAGTCCTCACGCGGGCCTTTGACTCCATATCGTGGTCGTTCCTCTTCAAGGTGCTCGTCCAGTATGGATTTGGACCCCAGTTCCGGGAGTGGCTCGCGATCCTACTCATGACATCTAGCACCCGCGGCATGCTTAAAGGCAAGCCCGACCCGCCTATCAAGCTTCGATGCGGCCCGCACGAGGGTGATCCGGTAACCCCACAGCTCTTCGTGCTTCCTATGGACACCCTAATCCGCTTCATTCGACGTGCCCATGGCTGCAGCAAACTACGACCGCTGCATCCCCCGACGAGACATTTCGGCGATCTCCCTCTACGCCAACGACGTCATGTTGTTCTGCCATGCGACATAAGACGATGTGGCTGCCATTCAAGGCATCCTCACCTGTTTGGCAGAGCAACAGGGCTTTGGGTCAACTACGCAACGAGCTCAACTACCATCCTCCATGGCGACCCCGAGACTACCGAGATGATACCCAACTGGGATGCCCGGTGGTTAAATTACCTATCACTTACCTGGGCATCCCGCTGATGATTCACCGCCCCTTCGCCGCCCAGCTACACCCCCTCATCGATTCAATGGTGGCCAGGCTCCCGACATGGAAAGCTTGGCTCATGAACAAAGTGGGCCAACTCGCATCGGTCAAGTTTGTATTGAGTACAATCCCAATTCACCAACTGCTAGCATTTGCCCTTCCCAAGAAGACCCTAAAGCAGCTCGAGAAAATATAACGTGGATTTCTTTGGGCCGGCTGCGCCGTCGCCAACGGAGGGCACTGCCATGTCAATTGGCACCACACTTGCCGCCCCATGGAATATGGCGGCCTTGGGATCCGCAACCTGGAGTGCACCGCCCTAGCGCTACGGCTACGATGGATGTGGTTTGCCCGCACGGACACTTATCGGGCATGGAAGGGACTGGACCTCCAGTTCTCTAAAGTTGAGAGTGCGTTGTTCTTTACATCCACCACTATGGTGCTTGGGGATGGACTAAGAGCCCTTTTCTGGGACGGCCACTGGATACACGGGCGATCCGTCCGTGAAATCGCCCCCATGCTATACCAGTGCATTCCGAAGCAGCGACGCATGACGAGAACGATGGCAGATGGCCTCCACAAGAACACTTGGGCCCGCAATATCCAAGGAACCCTTAGGATACACTAGATCGGTCAATACATGATGCTTTGGCAGGCCGTCCAACACTTCGCCCTCGTGGCCGAGCCTGACTGGTTGCTTTGGAGATGGACAGACAACATTATATATACGGTGCAGTCTTGCTACACCGCCACATTCCAGGGATCTACTTGCTGCCCCTCATGGAAGCTCATCTGGAAGGGTTGGGCGCCACCCGGCGTCAAATTCTTCCACTGGCTCGCCGACCAAGACCGATGCTGGACGGCAGCGCGACTTGCCTACCGCGGCCTATAGCACCACCCGAAGTGCCTCCTTTGCGACCAAGACCCAGAGACTATCCAACACCTTCTCCCGGCGTGCCCATTTGCCAAGCAGACTTGGCGCACAATCCTGGATGGGGCATGTATACCTGCTTAACCACCAGGTAACAAACCAACCATGCCGGACTGGTGGCTGCGAGCGAAGGCACAGACCCCGCCCACACTCCACAAGGCTCTACGGTCCATCACAATGTTTGTTCCTTGGATGATATGAAAACAGAGGAACGCATGCATCTTTGACAATGCAAGACCCTCGATAGATACATTAGCTGATAGGATTAAAGAAGAGGCCAAATGTTGGGAACAAACTGGGGCACAGGGGTTGAGGGTTGTGCTGCCCGCCTCTGGGATGTCCATTGATCGGGCACTGACCCTTGTAACTAGTACCTCCTAGGAGATTTGTACACTCCCACCTTTTCAGTGAAATGAAACGCAAAGATTCTTTTCGTTTTCTTGAAAAAGGGCTAAAAGGAGTTCGATCTAGGACAAACCTTAAACTTCAATTAGTTTGGAATGGAGGAAGAAATTCACTAAAACATAGAACCCTCATGCCTCTCCTATGCTCCAATGTGGTGTCGCCTCTCGGTACTCCATATCAAATTTGTGGCATAGAATTAATGAGGTAGGAGAAGGAAATCGTCTTATATTCTAGATACCATCTTTAATGCAATCCAACAAAGAAATTGTTAAAACTTGAACTCATCATCAATTTGACTCACATTGTCTTAATAAGAGTTTGGACCATTGCATTAGATACTTGGTATATTTTAAGATACAACCGATTGAATTGGTGGGTATCTAAGTGAGACAGTGTACTTATAAGAGACGACCAATGGGACTGACCTCAAAGCAGAAGATAATATAAAATAGTTAACTTTGAAATACAATTCAATTACAAGTCCATTAAGTGAAAATCTGAGATCACGTTTGTGTGCTACTCCTATAAGCAGCAGGAGCAGCAGCAGCAACAACAACAACAACAACAACAACAACAACAACAACAACAACAACAACAACAACAACAACAACAACAACAACAACAACAAAGCCTTTAGTCCCAAACAAGTTGGGATAGGCTAGCGGTGAAACCCAATAAGATCTCGCGCCCAACTCATGGTTCTGGCACATGGATAGCAAGTTTCCACGCACCTCTGTCCATGGATAGTTTTTTGATGATGCTTCAATACTTCAGATCTCTCTTTACGGACTCTTCCCATGTCAAGTTCAGTCTACCCCGGCCTCTTTTGACATTATCAGTCTGCTATGCATTGGGGCTTCTGGAGTCCTACACTTAATATGTCCAAACCATCTCAGACGATGTTGGACAAGCTTTTCATCAATCGGTGCTACTCCTGTAAGCAAATGAGGAAAATAAAAAGAAAGGAAAGTAAAGATCAAATAAACATTTTGTAAAACTGAAGCAAGAAACATACGGTGTCAATGTTAACATTATAGCGTCCACATCATGTTATAACTGTTCCAAATGTTTCAGGCAGCAGCAATCCGGTTAGAGATCAAAGGTGGCCAATGGAGGGATGCATATATGCAAATGGATGGGGAGCCATGGAAGCAACCACTGAGCACCGAGTACTCGACATTCGTTGATATCAAGAGGGTCCCTTACCCATCACTGATCATCAGCGGTGCAAATCGCTAATGAGAGCCAACAATTTTTTGTGCTCGCCTAGCTGGACCTGCGAAGAGCTGTTTTCAGCTTCCAGCCTGGAAACTCGATGAATTACAAGCTCAATCCTGATCTTCCTTGTGCAAAGTGGTGACAATATATGAATCTATGGATATATTGAATTTTTATAGCAATGATGGAATGTAGCCACGCCATTGCTTTGATCTGAGTTCTGCACTTAATATGGTGCATACTAGATGAAGTTGCTCTTGTAAATTGTTTAGTAACTCGAGGGTGATACTGACAATTGTAAACTATTAGGCGATGTGATATATAACCAAGAATACTACGATGGAGGTCATATCCTCTTGCACACTCATGCACTTCTTATCTGAGAAATTCAAAATGTTTGTGATGAAACTGTTTGTGCGATTCAGAGTTTTTTACCACTAAACCGCCGTGACGAGATTTTTAAAACTAGATCCTATGTTGGTAGTTAAAACAAGCTTGCACATTAGTTATACGACATGAAAACTTTTTTGAAACATTTCAGTATCTTCTAGGTTGAAAGTTTTTTTTTGAACAAGGGGAAGGGTCTAGAAGGACCCAACACTGCATTGATCAAAGCGATGGACAACACATCTTACATAAAAGACCCCAAAGGAACTAAAAATTATAGATTACACCTTGGATCTTATGAAAAGGGCCCTGAAAAGAAACAACAAATGCGATCGGGTCCAACTGCTCATTGATGGATCCAATCATCGCCGACGTCGAGGACAAACCACTTTGTCTAACGAGATCCTTGTAGTATAACACCATAGACTCCATCTTATAGCAGCATTGCCTCCCATCAGGCATCTTGGCCGGGAGGAAATAGAATGTCCGCCATTCGGCCAAAAGATACATCGGATTGTCGATGAAGACAAGTAGGCCATTACAGGCGTCGTAGCTCCATCGAAACCACCGTCGCACGAGCCTAGGATCCCCATCATCTGCCTCTAGTACAAAGGTCCTTCTCTAGACCAGGGGGTGACACATCCAATGTTGGAAGCTCAGATCCAGCGTTTCCCAATACCAGGAGAGGAGGCCAAACCAAGATATCACACCCTTTCTTCCACCGTCACCACGACAACAAAAATCAAGGGGAATAGCCACCTCGGTCTCTAGATCCTGCACAAACTCGAGCATATTTGGAGGGGAACTGCCAAATCCAACATCCTCCACTTCCTTCCACCATGGAGGCAAGGTGGAAGATGACCATGGCCACCACTAGATGATGCTCGCATGCTTTAGTGGCCTGCACCCCAACGGCATAGCGCCAATCCATGGCATCAAGCCAAGACTAACTAAGATAACTAACCTACTAAATAGAAGGAAGATGCGAGCACCTCTTCTCAGCCATCGCCAGGTGGCATCGCCGTCGGTCGAGGCTTTGGATCGGGCCCGACAATGCTAGGCGTCTCTCAAGAGAAAGCGGTGGTAGAAGAGAGAAGGGGAGGGGAGGAGGTCGAAAGGCTTTTTGACGTGACTTTTTAGGTTGAAAGTTATCATTTGATACTCTAAGAGTTACTCAGATTGTTCATATGTTATCGATAACATCACGTGGATTGTCAGACTACTCGTGGGTAGTCCATATTTTTGCTGCAACCTCCCGATTAACTACATCACTATTATGGTTGTGAATGTGACTATGAGAAAATCCCTACCTGGGTAACTATAACATGGGCAACCTGATAGCTGCATAGTTGTCATGTTGGTAAGTGTGCACACACTACAAGAAGAAAACACATCCATGACATTTTGGCTAAAACAGAATGAAATTGTTTCATGGTATATACATTTCCATGACTTTCTTGGGGAAATACGTATTGTCATGGATATGTCGATGAATTAATTCTATGACTAGATATTATGGTAGAAAGTCTGAAAATTGTCCTTGGCAGGCCGGCGGTGCACTTGGATGGCGTTATTTCGTCCTTCAGTGGAATAAAATTATGGTAGAAGTGAGGGCGAGATTTTTTTGCCAATTTCTGATGCGAGTTTCGCCTCACTTAGTATACGGTGGGTGTTCTCGACCCGGTTGGGCCCGAATTCAGCGTCTCGTAGCAAAGTCGAATGATGGGTAGTTTGTGTGATCATGCGCGTTCATGCAAAATTGTGGGAGACTCTCACATGTAAAGAATGGGATCACTCCCAATCGATGTGAGGTTCTAGCCTCATGTTGCATACTTGGCACTGATGCTCGATAATTGGAGATCCCGAATGTGCAAACAATAGTTAGAGATGAACTATGTGCGAGTAGTAGTTGGAGACCCCGTTGCAATTGTGCACGAGCATAGTTTGATACCCCTATATGCAAGAATAGCCAGTTGGAGAGGTGTTCGTGATGACCCCGTATATGAGTGCCACCAGACGTATTGGATACCACAAGAGATTGCTAATGTGGGCGGTTGTGCACGATAGGTTCTTGGAGACCTCGTCTATAAGATAGCAGTTGGAGACCAGATTGCAATCGTGCATTAGTGAAGTTCGAGACCCCCATATGAATGAGTAGCGAAGTGTGTGTGGCAGTTATGCGAGTGCGGGTGGACATTATAGACTCTCAATATAGGACCCCGCTGATGCTGCTTAGGCATGGGTGCCCATAGATAGTTGGAGACCCCTAGCAGGTTGTGAGCACCTCTCAATAGAAGGGCCCGATACTAAGTAGGCATGCTCGATGGGTAGTGAGATATGATGGTGCAAAATACCGCTAGATCCCTCGGCAGGGTTCTTGACATGGTCGGAAGTATCGAGACAGAGGTCGCACACAAGTTATCCAGATTCGAGCATTCGGAGAGTAATATCCTACATCCTGATCCCTCTTGCTGTTCATGGTGGTGGGATACCTCATGTGAGGGAGTACAATGAAATTAGAGATTGCTACCGAGTGTTGCTAAGTTCCAGATTGGATGGGATTGAGGGTTCCCTGACCTCCCATTATATAGACAGTGGAGGTCTAGGGTTTACACATGTAGAACCGACCAAGGCTGCCACCCTCCTTGTCTTGCAGAGAAAGTCCTCCCAAGGTCGGTTGTCGCCCTGCCCCCAGGCCATGATGCTCTCTAGGGCTTGATCCGGCTTGGTGCGGTACCCAGGGTGATGGCCCTGTCAGTAGCCCCTAAGCGCGTCCAATGGCGCGACCTTTCTTGTTTCTTAAGGCTTCCTTGCTTCAAACCATCTGGCCTCCTAATCCCTTACACGCTGGTATTTTGTTCCCCTTTCAAATGTAAAAACTAGTAAAATATTTAAATTCAAACACTACACAAAAATTTATGTTTTTGCACAACACACATCAAACAAGCAATTTAAACATCCTAAAGGTAATTTTGGGCACATTATTTTTTAATACAAGTATTTGTACAAAGTGATAATTATTTTTGTTGAAAAGTTTTTGTAATCAAGAATCACAAAGTTTCCATGGGGATGAACAAAAGTTCAAGGACGTCCCCCATTTCAACGGTGCTCATCTTTCTCACTTTCGCTTTTCAATTTGAAAACGTTTTATGTTCTCCCACTTTTATTGTTTTGAATGGTTTTAAAAGAAAACAATAGAATAAAATGACTCTCTATAACTTTTGAGTTGTCTCCCTAGCAGCGCTTTCTTTAAAGCCATTAATCTAGGCATATAATGCTCAAGTAATTGATCCACCCGGATCCCAAGGTATATCAAAGCCAATTTTAATGAACAATGATTTATAATTTAGTAATGAGCACAAAGCAACATATATCATAGAACAACGGAGTCTAACTCTCTTCTTGTGCATCGACATGTCATAAAAACCAATTCATGCACATCAAGTAAAGGCCAATGCATAGTATAAAAAGTTTCTTGCAATTTTATCACATTGGAAACATAGAGAGGTGGAGATGTAGTTCCTCTCTCTAATAATTTCAATTAGTAGCAACAAACACATGAAAATTATATCCATGAAAATCATCTTGTGCAATGGTAAAACGTAATCCATGAATATAATCCTTAATGAATACTCCCTCCGTCTCAAAATAAGTGACTAAAAAAGACTCAATTTTATACTAACTTTAGTACAAAGTTGAGTCACTTCTGAGTCATTTATTTTGGGACGAAGGAAGTATAAACTTCTTTGATATAGTGTAGTTGGAAGAATTCAAAAAGTGTGAGAACCTGGAATTAACTTTCAGACCCTCTTGTGTGTATTGTCAACCACATGATCATTGTTGACAATGCAGAGAAATGGTATCATTGCACAACACGTCTTAGAAGTTCAATAAATCTTGCCACAAGGCATACTAGAGAAATGTCTCATGACATTTATCACAATCAGAAAACAATAGGAAGTATAATGCGTAGCGACTCCATCTCATCCACAACAATCGATGTAGTCCACGTGACCTCACTCCTACATATCGCCATAGTGGTAGTAATCATCACCGTAGTTTTCATGGAACCTTTGTTATTCAACAAAATTTTTGCCACGAGTACATTACGTACTCAACATGCCTCCTTTGGAGAAGGTCCTAACAGCTACATGTGGTTTCAAAGGAAGGCCATATGGCTCATTTGCATAAAAGCTAATTTTGTTTGCAAAATATAGCAGTTGGATAAAGCAGTTTTAGATGAAAACATGTTTTATATCCAGAATAACTATCGTCAAAGTGAGGATCCTCTATCAACTCACACTCATCATAGGTTGCAACAATAGAGGAGAGAGGAAATAAGCAAGACATGTCATGTACGTCAAGAAAGATTCATGTGTCGTCCATGACCGTGGGCACGACTATTCGAATAGTTTTACACCCTGCAAAGGTTGCATACTTTACCCACACGACACAATCCCATCTTGATGCCACCGGTGGTCGCTGCTATAGTACACCATTTGGTATATCGTGAGGGAGATTGTGACGATGTCGTTGGACTTGACCTCGCAAATATGTGACATGCCCATCGGGTATGGTGCACGGAACTAAGAGTATGTCCTCAAACTGGTGCCCCCATCTATGCCAAGGATACTCCCCATAGAGCAGCTATCCCATCCACAGTACGACGACATCAACACCTAAGGCTGACTAGCTTGACCAAGCCAGTGCCCATATCACATGTGGTTGTATGATACGTCTCCAACTTATCGATACATTTTTATTGTTCCATGCTATTATATTATCAATGTAGGATACTTCATATGCAATTATATGCTATTTCATATCATTTTTTGGAACTAACCTATTAACCCAATGCCAAGTGCTAGTTGTTTTTTTTGCCTATTTTTGATTTTCCAGGAAATCTGTACCAAACGAAGTCCAAATGCTACGAAACTTTTTGATGATATTTTTCTGGACGAAAAACACACATGAAGCTTCGGGAGGAGTCCAGAAGCCAGACGAGGAGACGACAAGGCAACAAGGCGCGCCGATATGGGTAGGCACGCCTTGATGCTTTGTGGGCCTCTCGTGGCTCCGTCTGACCTAATTACACCTCCATAAATTTTCATAATCAGGAAACCAACTGAGAGACAACCGTGTGACAGCCCAAGTGCTGCCCCTACCCCTTTTTGGGCATGTAACCTGTGTGAACCTTGTTGTCATGTGTGGATGAATTGAGTTTGTCTTTGCCATGTCTTGTTCATGCATCTTACATCATGCATATCATCATCATGCCATGCATATTGTTTTGTGATGTGCTTCTTGAACTTGTAGTGATGTGAGTGTGTTGTGGATGTGTGGTTTGAGTGGGCATCATCTCCTCCCCCCTCTCTTATTTTCTTTCCAACAAACCAACCTGTATCTCTGTTATTCCATTGGCATTTAATCAACATAATTAATCTGCTCTATTAATTGTTTAAAAATGTTTAGGAGGTAGTCAATAATATTTTAAGACTGGTGTGCAGTTCTTTTGATGTTTGGCGCTTTATGTATTTGGGGCTTTAAATAACCAGGGGCTGATGTTTTATAAAACTATTTAAATTAGCTGCTCTAAAAATCAACTAGTTAATTTTATAAAAGAGGTCTTATTTCTTTGTATGTAAAAGGTTTTTTTGTCAAAAACCCTTTTATTTATTTTGGTGGGTTTTTTGTAAGATGGCTGTTGATTTTAAATAGAAAAACCTCTTTATTTTTCGGAGAGAGAGAGAGAGATCAGGAGCCGGGCCTTCCCCTCGTGCCGGCCCAGCTAGCGAGCCGCAGCCCAGCAGCCCCGCGCCTGATGGAGAGTTTCCCTGTCGCCTTTTCCACCAGGTTCAAAGAGAACCCGAGTGAGCGGGAGAGCTGCTGTTGGCACGAACGTCGAGATGCCGTTAGCCCGCGAGCCCCTTTAAATAGTTCTTTGTGCGGATCCCTAGGGTTCCCTCTCCCCATTCCCTCCTTCCTCCTCCGCCGCCAGTGCAGGTAAGGGCTCCTCCTCGCCATAGCCGTCGCCGCCCGCCATGCTCCTTCCATGCGTTAGGTCGAGCTCGGGCTAGTGCTCCTCCTCGCCTTCGACCTCCCCGACCGCGTGGATCGAGCGTGAAGAGCGCCTTTCGTCTTCTTCCTCTTCGCACGCCTCGTCTGCAAGCCTGGAGGCCCCTCCTTCCCCGTCGTCTTCTTCAGCACCGAACCAGAATGAGGCGCCCCAGTTCCGTCGAGCCAAGCATCGCCTCCAGCTTGTCCGTGGCCTCCTCTCCTTGTCATAGGTGAGGCAGTATGCCCCCTCTTCCTTTTCCCCCTCTCCGTCGTGTCGCTAGCCATATGTGCGCGCAAATCAGCCCTTGTCGTCGTCGCACTCCCGTAGCTCCCGTAGTTTCGCATCTGCAGAGAGGAGCTTGTGCTCGAGCCTTCAACTCCCGCTCCGTCGACCCCATGGCGCGTAGGTGGAACCCTCAGAAGGCCCACAACCCCCACTGGTAGCCCGTGGCTGCCTCCATCGCCTCCTCTCGCCGGCGTCTTCCCTGTTCCGGTCGCCGTGTGAGAGCAGAAGCAGCAGGGGGCCTGTTCAAAAGAATAGACACCCCCCTCTCTAGCAGACTTCCCCTCCTAGCCCGACTGGTAGCCGCCGCGCCCTCCCAGCGGGGAGACGCAGGTTCGATCCCCCGCGGGCGCAAGTCTCCCCTGTTTTTTTCCTTTTGGTGATTGGCTGGAGTTGGTCTGGTGTGTTTAGATCCGGTGTGAGGACCGGATCTGGTGTGCTGTGTGTGTATGGCAGATCTGGTGTGGCCACAACCACGATCTGGTGTGGCTGCAGTGTGTGTGTGTGTGTGCATGTGTGGCTGTGTATGTGTGTGTGCTTGAGTGTGTGTGTGTGTGACAAGTGGGCCCATGCCCCACTTGTCATACACTATTTATTTTAATGTGTGTTTTAATGTTTTACTGGTTATATTAGATCATTTCCAATTATAGCTATAATTCCAAATCTGCACATGATCATTTTTGCACATGAGCATTTTTGGTATGTTTTCACTTATAGGAGTGGATGATGATTTTGCTGTGTAGTTTTTGTCATGATGTTCCATGTGACTATATGGGTATGATACATGAATTTAAGGTAGAAAAATCTCAGGAATTCATTGGTGCTATTGGTTTGGTCTTTTGAGCAAGTTTGACAAAATGTCATTTTATCTCATAGTGCCATTTTTTCATTTTTGCCATGTTTATTTGTCATGATCAACTTGCAAATAAGTGGGGACCATGCTCTAAAGTAGCCACTAAAATGTTGCTGTTTTCAACCATGCCAAATATTTCTAAGTCTGAGAATCTGCTGTTATTTTTATGCCATTAAGAGTGGTTGCTATCTTGTGATATGTTGAAAATTAGATCTAGCTCAGTGCTAGTGATTTGAACTTGCTATCAGATTAGCTCAGATTCCAGAAAACTGTTATTTTCACTAAGTCCCAGAATTCTGTTTCATCATGCAGACTTGTGGGCTTCATGCTTATTGATGTGTGTCTCCTTTCCAGATTGTGTAGTTGGATAAGTTGATAAGTATGTTATGCAGTTTCTATCAATGCCTTGGTTGTGGTTGTAGGATTCCTGTAGCTCAAGTTATTCGCTGTGAAAGTTGCTATGTTGCTGTTTTGTTGCAGATTGTTTGTTTTAGTGTTTTGTGACTTGTGGGAGCCATACTCCATGGAATTGCTTGATCTTTGGCTCTATTGTGGTTGGGTTTTAATTTCCTAACCAGTGGCTACCTTGGAATGCCAAGGAATAGCCCATGCCCTTCTTGTCTTGTGTTTTGCCTTCGTATCTTGCCGTGAGCATAGCGTGAGAACCGTAGCTCCGTTTCTTACGTTCTACATATGCATTTGTATCGCTTTTGCATGATGCATCCATATTTTCCATATTCATGCATGTCTAGATAACTTAACATAAGGTTCTGTCCAGATTCACTAATAACCAATCTTTTGCATGTGAAACATGACTAGTTAGGATTGCCATGCTAAAACTCTTCACATAAGCATGCATCATTCTTGCTTGTGAACTGCACCATGGTTGCTTTTTTATCCTTGCTGTTTCTTTTGGGTTGACGTGAACGTTGAATCTGAGTACAAAGAGCCAGGCGAGTACAACTACGAGGATCCCGCTGATTGTTCCACTGAAGAACCAACAGGCAAGATCATCGTACCCGGATCCCAATACTATTTTTGCTTGCTAGTTGTCTCGCTCTTATCGCTACTTTCGCGCTACCTACCACTTGAATGTTAGCCTCCTAATTGCCATGATAGCCTCTAACCCTCCACATCCTAGCAAACCTTTGATTGGCTAAGTTACCGCTGCTCATCCCCTCTTATAGCATTCTTAGTTGTAGGTGCAGGTTGTTTCCATGTGATAACATGGATTTGGCATATCACAATATTACCTGTTATTTAATTTAATGCACATATATATATCTTGGTATTGTTGGAAGGCTTGGCCTTTTGCTAGATGTTTTGTTCCGCTATTACCGCCATAGTTTTCTTGTTACCGGTGTTATGTTTCCATACTTTGCGCTCTTAACATGCTCGGGGTTGTTATGGGGACCCCCTTGTTTATTCGGTTAAGATTAAAACTTGTCTGGCAAAACCCAACTTTGCTACTATATTTGCTTAATAACTTAATAAAATTTGCATAGGGCTTTGCAACCCCATGGATAATCAATCAACCCCTGGGCCAGTGCTCCTCATGAGTGTTGGTCCAGACTAGAGCACTGTGCAGGGCCAACCCAGGGCAACTTGGGAGATTTCTATCAGGCCACCGTGCACTATCTTATCCGGTTGTGTCCTGAGAACGAGATATGCGGCTCTTATCGGGTTTGTCAACACGTCGGGTGGTCTTGCTAGATTTGTTTTACCTTTATCGAGTGTCTTGTGTGAGGAGCTCTGACTTTCTTCGGGCTATCTCGAGGTGTTGGAATTCCTTAGGAGTTGCCTAGGATGATCATGAGATCCATGGTCGAGGCTATTCCCACGGAGTGTGGTTAATTTATGATGGACTAGTTGGAGCACCCCTGCAGGGTCAAATCTTTCGGAAAGCTGTGCCGGTGGTTATGTGGCAACTTGGATATTTGTTTAACACCCGGTTATAGTTAACTTGAAGTAAACTCTAATAAAATACACCAACTGTGTGAGTAATCGTGATTGTCTCTGCTCGTGAACATGAACCGAGAGAGAACATGGTGGAGTTATGATTGACGTAAGTAAGTGTTCAGGATCTCATAGAGGTCATTCTAGATTCGATCGTTTATCGTAGGCCACATATTTATTTTCATGTTTCGTATGTTAGCCACCATAAATGCTTAGTGCTGCTGCAAGCTAAACACATACCCCATCCCAACCTGAAAGCTTGAATAGTCTTGGTACCCGGGCGCGAGATTGCTGAGTCCTTGTGACTCACAGATTACTACAACAATCCAGGTACATGTATAGATGAGGTCGTGCCAGATGACATGATGCAGCTCCAGTGGGAATATGACGAGGAACGTGGTAGGATGTACGTGATGTATCCAGATGAGTAGAGGACCGTGGTCGTGATCTTCGGGGCTAGCAAGATAGTATCATTGCATCTGCTTTTATCGTTTGTTTTCGTCTGTAGCCGGACCCTGTCTTCATATTGATGTTTGAACTCTTGTGTGGAATTGTAATTTAGCATGTGGCGAGTGTAAGCCAACTCATATACTCGTCTCTTCTTAAATGTATGATGTAATGATGCTATAGTTGCGAACGTCGAGATGCACCTCTATCCCTTGTCGAGGCCCCTTGCCTTAATATGGATAGGTGCGCATCTTGGGCGTGACAAACCGAAACACTTTTTCCGCTGCTACAAGCCTCTGTTTTGATGGGAGGCCATCTGGAGACCTTTTCCGGTACCCTGCCGGAGGGGGAATCAACCACGGAGGCCATCTACATCAATCTTGTTGCCTCCATGATGGTGTGTGAGTAGTCCATCATAGACCTATGGCTCCATAGCTAGTACCTAGATAGCTTCTTCTCTCTCTTTGATCTTTAATACAAAGTTCACCGCGATTCCCATGGTGATCTATCCGATGTAATCTTCTTTTGCGGTGTATTTGTTGGGATCTGATGAATTGTGGGTCTATGATTAGATTATTCATTGAAAGTAATTAAGTCTTCTCTGAATTTTATTATGCATGCTTATTATAGCTTCGTATTTCTCTTCGATCTATTCGTTTGGTTCGACCAACTAGATTGATTTATCTTTAGTGGGAGTGGTGCTTTGGAGTGGGTTCAATCTTGCGGTGCTCTATATCCTCGTGATAGAAGGGGAAAACACGTATTTGTATTGTTGCAATTAAGGATAAAGCGGCGGGATCTAAACATATTGCTTGTCTTATTTTGTCTACATCATGTCACCTTGCTCCAAGCATTACTCTGTTTGTTAGGAACTTAATACCTAGAGAGGCAAGCATAGAAGCGTTGTCGAAGTGGGGTAATAGTAGTAGGTGCAAAATCATTTTGGTCTACTTGTTTATGGACGTGATGCCTATATACATGAGCATTGCCGTGAATAACATGTCACAACTATGCGCAATTTTGTCAATTGCCCAACAGTAATTTGTGTGCCAACTGTATGCTATTTTCAAGAGAGAAGCCTCTAGCAAACAATATGACCCCTGGGTCTACTTAAACACGAATACAAAAACTCCAAAAATACCTTGCTGTATATGATTTACTTTTATTTTACGATATCTATCTTTATCTGGATTTAATCCTTGCAAGTAACGAGTTCAAGGGGCTTGACAACCCTCTTGCTCGCGTTGTGTGGAGTGTTTGGTTTTATGTGTGTAGGTGATGTTGAAAGGAATTTGCTTGGTTATCCTATTGGTTCGATAACCTTGGTTCTCACTGAGGGAATACTTATCTCTACTCTTCTGCATCTCCTCTCCTCTTCCAGGATAATCCCAATGCAGCTCACAAGTAGCAGGAATAATTTCTGGTTATGTTGTCCGGGAGGAGATACGAAAGTTGTCTCCCGTCAACTTGCCAATTTCTGGCGCCGTTGCGAGGTAGAAATCATCAAATTGTTGTTAGGTCCCTACACATAAATTATCTTTCACTTGTTCTACTTTTTATTTGTTTTTATATTTTACTTTATATAAAAATCAAAAATCAAAAATATTTCTATTTGCTTGTTTGGTTAGACATCTACTTTACTTATTAGTTTACTTGTTTGCTTGGTAATTTACTTTCTTTGTCTCTATGTCTCAAGAAAATACCAAATTGTGTGACTTTTCAAGTACTAATAATAATGATTTTATTAGTACCGCAATACCAGCTGCCACTAGTACGGAATCTTTTGATATAAATGAAAGAAGAATTTGCTCGAAGTCCCAATGAGGACACTGCTTCACATCTTAATACCTTCGTTGAATTATATGATATGAAAAAGAAAAAAAATATGTGGACAATGATGTGGTTAAACTAAAATTATTTCCTTTCTTAGTAAGAGATAAAGTTAAAACTTGGTTTTCATCCTTGCCTCGCAATAGTATTTGAACATGGGATAAGTGTAAGGATGTTTCTATTGCCAAGTATTTCCCTCCTGCTAAGATAATATCTCTCTGAAACCAAATTATGAATTTTAAACAACATGAGTAAGAACATGTTGCACAAGTATGGGAAAGAATGAAAATGACGATTAGAAATTGTCCAACTCATGGCTTAAATTTATGGACGTTAATTCAAAATTTCTATGCGGGACTAAACTTTGTGTCGAGAAATCTTCTAGACTTTGCTACAAGTGGTACCTTTATGGACTAAATTACTAGATAATATCATGGCAAATTATTCTCAATGACACACCAAGCGATCTCCAATTGGTAATAAGGTAAATTCTGTTTAAGAAATCTCTACTTTGAGTGATAAGGTGGTTTCTCTTATGAATTTGTTTCCAAATAGGGAAGTTCTAGTTGATCCTAATGGTGTGCCACTATCTACCTTGATTGATACAAATAATCATGCTATTGATGTGAACTTTGTCTTTAGAAATAATTTAAATAAAAAAGCTTATAGAGGTCATTTCAATCCTAGACCGTATGCCAAACATTCCTCTAATAATTATGGCAATTCTTATCGTAATTCCTATTGTAATTCTTACAACAATAATAATAGGATGCCCTCTAATCTTGAGAAAACAATTAAAGAATATATTATCTCTCAAAAGATTTTCAATACTAAGAAAACTACATAAAGTTGATGATATGGCTAGAAACATGGATATGATTTCTCATCCTGTCGAAACTCTTAAAAGTAAAACTTTTTGACCTAACCATGATATTAATGAGTCTATTAAATAAATCCAAATATCTATTAAATAAAGTAAGAAGAGAATCGCTAGGTTGAGAGCCAAGTGAGAATTCCTAGAAAAAGTGATTCCTCCCGGGTTTTATCGTAATTATGATGAAGATGTTAAAATGATTGGTGTTTGTCCTATTAAATATTTGTTTACTAACATTCAAATTTATTATATAGGTACTCAAGATGAGTCAACTTTATCTAGAAGATGTCTCGTTCGTTCGAAGGGTGATGATCTTATTAATAAAAATGAATAAAGTGGGTTTGGAGAGGTCAAAATTTTATATAGTGATGCACCCACTACCTAGGATTACAAGGACTTAAATTATGAAATTTTCTCTTTAGTTTAATGTATTTCCTTTTTGCAATCCATGGTTATCTCATCTAATGCTTATGAACAAAATAAAGCTTTTACTAAACATACCATAGAAGCTATGATAAAAGCTCATGAGGAGAAACTTGAGTTAGAGGTTTCAATACCTAGAAAGCTACATGATGAATGGTAACATACTATTTGAATTAATCTTAAAGATTATGAATGAAATTCTTTATGTGACCTTGGTGCTAGTGTTTTCATATACCAAAATCTCTATGTGCTGTGCTAGGTCTCACTGAAATAAATGAATGTTCCCTTAACTTGCATTTAGGGGATTCCACTATTAATAAACATTGGGTATAATAAATAATTTTATTATTATTGCTAATATAAATTATGAGATCATGGATTTCATTGTGCTTGATATTGAATGCAACCATCTTGTCCTATTATACTTGGTAGGCCTTTCTTACAAACTATAGGTGCTATTATTGACATGAAAGAAGGTAATATAAGATTACAATTCCCATTGAAGAAAGGGATGGGTCACTTACATAGAAAGAAAATTAAACCACCTTATGTATCTATTATGAGATCCACCTATGGAATAAATTTGAAGGATGACATTACTGGATACTATGCATTATGGAGCTAGGAGCATAAAACAATATCGCTTTTTGGGAGGCAACCCAATAGTTATATTTAAATTTTGTTTTACTTTGTGTTTTGGTGTGTTGACATGATTATTTCTACTGTAATGATTGTGTTCTTATGTTTAAATTAGTGTTTGTGTTAATAAAAGCCTTTGGGATGATTTAGAAGATAGTAGGATTGATACGATGCAAAAACATAAACTTTTGCGTCAATTTATATCAGTATCTAAAGTATTTTATATGTCTATTATACTAACGTATCTCACGAGTTTTTGTTAAGTTTTGTGTGCTGAAGTTTTCAAGTTTTGGGTGAGAGAATGATGGATGAAGGAATGAGGAGCGGCAAGAACCTAAGCTTGAGGATGACCAAGGCACCCCAAGGTAATATTCAAGGAAGAACCAAGCGTCTAATCTTGGGGATGCCCCGGAAGGCATCCCCTCTTTCGTCTCCATTCTATCGATATATGTATATCACGTGGAACTATATTTTTATTCATCACATGATATGTGTTTTGCTTGGAGCATCGTGTATTTTTAGTTTGCCACAATCATTGTTTGCTGGACACACATATTTGAGAGAGACACACTGATAGAGGTGAAGTTGTCCCTGTCTTTCGATGAGATGGTGGCTATCATTTTTGGTGGAGTAGACTTTGACGATCCGACTATGAACATGTGATGACGTCGCGCCTTAGCAATCACTAAACCAACTCTGAGAGGTTATTGACCATGCCGGAGCACGATCAACCTGACCACGATGGTCTATTTCCTGCACGTAAACAAAGAACAAGCAAGAAACTAAGATTGCAATCTAGATATTTCGAATATAAGAGGAAAGCTTTATTGATGGAAGTGGGGTTCTGTGACGCCTTTGTCTGGTCGTGGAACACAAATGAAGAACACGAAGTTGCAGCTATGGCGAACTTGTAATGTAAACAAAACCCAACCCTAAAACGACGCCCTAAGGGCTGTATATATGGGGGAATAAAGGGGAATTTCGTGGCCCCTTGGAGGAGGGGTCCGAAACCGACCCTAATTAAGTTTCCCCATACATACGGACTCTAAAAACAGCCTATAATATGGTATTTCGAAATTACATGGGCCTGGCCTAAAAATAAGGTAGCGCATCACCTATATTAGCCTAGGGACGAATTTTATAAAGTGGCATCATGCATATTTCGTCCAAGGCTTCTCGCTCCCATTATGGTGGCTTCAAAGTGCGAAAATCATCACTGGAAACTCCATTGTTCTTTCCCGCGCATGCACATTCTTCTCCATACTTGATCCCGCTCCAATGGTCATGCTTCTTGTCCATGCTAGGTCCTTTATTCATAAGTAAAACAAAAGTATCTAATTTAGGCAGCATCATACATTCATGAACAGTAGAAGGATTTCAAGAAACGAAAGTACCTGGTAATTCAATTGACATGCGCGAGCTCTAGTAATTGGTCCTGTATGTATAGCAGTCATGGTTGTGAGTGTAACATTAGTAGGGATGTCCTCAGCATCCTCCCCTTCTTGAACTGAAGTCGTCCTCGACGGAAGCTCATCTTCCTCACCCAAATAAGGCTTCAAATCTACAATGTTAAAAGTGGGGCTAACCCCAAACTTTACAGGCAGCTCAAGTTTATATGCATTATCATTTATTTTCTCTAACACCTTAAAAGGACCATCAGCACATGGCGTTAGCTTTGACATGCGCAAATCAGGAAATCTATCCTTACGCAAATGTAACCAAACAAGATCTCCAGGTGCAAAGACAACATGTTTTCTACCCTTATCTCTAGCAATTTTGTATTTAGCATTCATACGCTCAATGTTTTCCTTCGTTAACTCATGCATCTTTAAGTTTGTTCCGTTCAGTTTATCATTTTCAAGGATTGATTTCAATGAAAACTGCATTGAGTGGGTGGTGCCATTGATCCACAACAGAAATATGCAAAACACTAAGACATGCCTTCATAAAGATTAATTCAAATAAACATTTTACTAAGAACATTACTCCCACTAAGATCAACATCCCTCCATTGATTCTTAGCGATTCAAGATCCAAGATCCACATGTCAACTAGTGAGCTTCTGCATCACCGCTAGAAGACTAGGTCACCCAGTAAGCAACACTAGCTAATCGTATCTTTATGTGACTCTTGTTTGTTGGGGACATCTCATGCCACACCAACTCTTATGCCTCGAGGCCCAAAACTGTTTTGATAGCTACGACAAGTTAACCAATGCTTTGCTCGTAAGTGTCCGACACAAAGACACCATGTTAAGGAGAATTAGCAGCACCCTAATTTTATAGGCCCACCACTAAAAATACTTAACATGTGATGGTGCAACAATTGGGGAGGCAATTTTCCTTGATATTATTTGAGGGATCACCCTACTTAAAACATCTATCTTGCAAAAGAAGGGCTTCTAAAAGGGATAAACTTTCACATGCAATTTATATATGTGTGATACGATATAGCCCCTTTCATTAATGCATGGTGATATCCATCTCCACGTGCGCTGCATGCCCATGGCGATCTCCATCTCCATGCATGGTTGCCCTTATGGTGATCTCCATCTTCACACATGGTGTCAACCGCCAAGTGTTACATAAGATATTATGCTATTACAAACTAATAGCTCTCAGAGTAAATTACATTACAGGGCATCTCATATTGACACACAAGTCATTAATAAAATAATGGGACAACCATATGGCTCCAGCCAGTTGCTGCACTCACGACACACAAGTCATGATTTTGTAATTTACAAGCAACATTCAAGGGCTATACCAAATCACAAGCATTCCCTGCAAAAACAAGCCGGACCTTCTACCTCCAAAAATAAAACCGTCTGAAACTCTATTTTCCAAGGGAATTTTCACCTAGAAAATTTCTCCGAAAACAACAAATCCATTGATGGTAAAAGCATATTTTCGTGATGTTCAGTTTGACAGGTCATGGAGCGAAAACGGAGTTCGTATGCAAAAGTTATGCCCATTTTAATTTGACTGCTCCATCACTTTTCAACATTGCGGAAATCACATTTCCACGGTGTCGATCTTTGTTCCGGTTCGATCAATCTCATTAATCATAGCATGCTGTATCTGGATTCACGTTCCACTATATACTCTGATGGCGGAAACCGATCGGTAGGTGTAATTCTTGTCACGACCTTTGCATCACTATCACGGAAGCAAGATCACGAAACCCACCTTCAATAATGACGTGCACGGTCGATCTCATCGACCCGTGCCTGCATCGATCTACATATCTCATATGCAAATCACCAAATGTATCACCACACAGCGAAGGCTCTAATACCACTGTTGGAACATGCGGTACGCTACATGAGCGCCAAATAAAATTTTCTACTACGCACCCAAGAAGATGCTGCTGGAAATAGATCACGGGATCAGGTTTATCACTAGACGCGCAATTGCCGTAGCGGAAGTAGAGTTGGTGATGCGCGTAGTCGATCAACCAATTCATCTCCTCCTCATGTAGTCGATCTCCCTCTTTGAGTGATCTCCCACGAGTAGCTCCTCACGGATCCCTCGAATGGTTCATCCAAGCACCGCAGATGTGATGCATCCAAGTTATCCACACGTACGGGGGCAGCGTCGGGCGGCGGATTGGTAGGCCTGATCACACGACATGGTTGTCGAGCCTTCGGGACTGGTGGTACCTAGGCCCGTCTGCCTATGGCCTAGGAAGAAAGGGCTGCCTAAGGTTCCGGGTGGCCCACCAACGAGCTGCAAGAACAAGGTCCCCGCAAGGGCCCACGCCTCGCGATGAGACGGCGGCGCCACCAACAAGAGCTTCATGAGGACTCCTTGAAGAGCCAGCACAACGCCCTCGGGAGGAAGGTCCGCTCAGAGCGGGCCCCGTGAGGTTTTGTGACCCAGTTCCCGCACATGGGTAACGCGTGCCATGCCAAACGGTGCGAGGGTTCATGCCAGTAGGTGCGGACAAAGAGGTTTTCCTCTTTGGTGATAAGGGAGTAGTGCCGGCCCGCGAGTTCCCAAAGCAATCTCCAAAGGTTACCCATCCAGTGCAAGAGGACCAACACCGAGGGCTCGGCATGACGGAGGTCATCTCCAAGCCCAGAGGCACGTCACCGCGCGGAGCTTTAGCAGGCGAAGACCGCCTTTTGTCAGGATAGGCTGCAACCTTTCCCCCCTTCAAACTGGCCATTGTGGCGACCCTTCTCGCCTGATATTTTTGGGGGAAGAGGACCGAGGCCAATATTGACGGGGTTATTACCCCTGGGTAGGCCAAAGCACTAGGGTCCTCCCCTTTGCATTTCTAAGAAAAAACATGCGGCCGTCTCGACATGCCCGACTAGAGGACGGCCGGCCCGCGCTGCCACCGGCTGGCGCCAGGGACGGCTGGTCGAGGAGCCGGCTCGACCCCCGGCCGGCTGGGCGTGGCCGGCTGCCTCTGGGCCGCCCCTTCGTTGACCCTGAGACGGACAAGCAATGTCTCGTCCCTCTGCGCGCTGGTACAACGACGTGACTTGACCGCCATGAAGGGCGGCCCTGTGGCCACAGTGGCCGCTGACGTGCCGAGGCGCATGGCTACAGTCCAGCCGTCCGGGCCGCTGACCTCGATTAGCACAACCAGGCAAGGGAACAGTACTGGCACGCCCTCGCCTACTCGATTACCTGCCTCGGCATGGCTACAGTACCACCGACCGTACCGGAGAACTCGACCGGCTGGCGCTAGACGACGCCTCCCGGGCGACCCGTGCCGTGGCAGGTGAGCGAGAGCCAATCGCAGTGCCGGCTGGCGGGCCCCAGCGGGAGACAGGACCGCTCAGCCGGTGGACCCCATAGACGATGAGACTACGCGAAGGATGGGACCCCCTGTCCAGCCGGAGAGACTGCCAGCTGGGTCCCTCACCCCTGTACTTTAGATATATTGTAGAGCCGGGGGGTTGGCCTATAAAACTCCCCGAGCCAGGACTAGGGGTGTTACCTCCCTCGGAGGGCCCTAAACCTGGGTACATCATGTGTCATAACCGCTTGTGCCCAATCTCGCACTCGGAGCCCGTCGGTGTCCTCCGAACCCAACCACCTACGATAAGCCACCCTATGGCATCTGTCGTGAGAAAACGACGACAATTGGTGCCCACCGTGGGGCCGTATCTGGCGCTGGCCAGATTCATGCTCTGGGCGGGACCCCACGCCATTCCCCGCCGTCGCTGCACGTCCAGGCAAAACCTTGGGCTCGTGGAGCTTTCTCTGGCACGCCCTGTGTGCGACTCCGTCGACCTCACGGTCAATATTGACGCGCTCACCAAGCGCTTCGGCAGGCTCAGCCTCACTGAGGCTCCGGCCACAGATGAGTACCCCGGGCAGGTGCTCGTCTGCGCCAGTCCTCCCACGACCGTGGGAGCACTCGCTGCGACCCAGTCCAGTGGCTCCCACAGTCGCGTGGGGTGTTGGTCATCGTCTCCTCCACCTCCTTCGGACGCGTGCGGACCACGGCCGACGCTACCGCGGCCCGCGTCGGCACCTCCGATCCTCTTGGTGCGGCTCTCCAGGGCCTAAGCACACCTATCGCCCTGATGGCAAACCCCGATGCCGCTGCAGCGGACCTCGAGGCAGCTTGTCATGTCCTGTTCAAGGATGCCACCACCCTTGCGGCCACGTGACACCGCATGAAGGCCGCCGAGCGGGAATATGCTTCCGCCTACGGTCTCACCCTGGCTGGCACCGGGCCAAGCAGGCATGGGCCCATGCGTGATCGCGACCGCGTGGTCACCGAATCCTTGGTGGCAAGATGTGCGTCTACGACACCCCCGCAGCCAACTTGCAGGCCCTCAAGGTGGCTTTTGCGGATTTGGCCACCTTGGAGGGTGAAGAGCGTGCCTCTCACGAGTGCCACATCGAGGAGCTCATCGACACCGCCGACGCATAGCAACGCCTGCTTGTGTCGGGCGGCACCGACACCGGAGGCCCCCGGCTCGAGCACGAGGGCACGGGGACTGCTGGCCGTCAGCCGGCTCAGCATTCCAGCTCCTCTCGCGTCTCCAGCCGCCGGACCGGAACAAACAACCCCCGGCACTCTCGGATGCCGGGGAGCGAGCAGCCGGCTGTTAGCAGCCGACGCTCCAACGCCCCCCTCGTAGCGGTCACCACCAAGAAGCATCGACATTTGGTAGTTGGCACAGCCACGGGCACACTCCACCCCCACGGCGCGAGCGGGAACGAACGGTTCTGCCCGTCATCCGCCCCAAGCTCTCGGCCCGGATCGTGTCGCGTGTCCCCCGTAGCGAGAACGACACCCGCAACCGTATTGACCACCTCATGCAGTCTGCCCTCCTCGAGGAGGAGGGCTCGATTGGTCCGGCCTGTTTCGGTCCTTGGATCCGCAATGATCCGTTCCAGACCGGCTTCAGGCTCCCTCGAGACACTCCAAAGTACAATGGGGCTGCCAAGCCCGAGGACTGGCTGATCGACTACACCACTGCGGTCAGCATCACCAGGGGGAACAAACGCATAGCCGTTCGCTACGCCCCCCTCATGTTGATCGGCTCGGCCTGTACCTGGCTCAACAGCCTGGCGGCCGGCAACATCAACACTTGGACATACTTCGAGGAGGCCTTCGTCCGCCACTTCACCAGCACCTACAAGCGGCCCGACCACCCCCGCGAACTTGCCATGTGCGTTCAGGGGCCGGAGGAATCCCTACACGACTACCTTACTCGGTGGACCGAGCTTCGCAACTCCTTCGAGGGGGTGCATGAGGTACAAGCCGTGCAATACTTCATTGAAGGCTGCCGAGACGGCACCCCCCTCAAGCACAAGCTTCTATGCTCCGAGCCGGCCATGCTTGCCAAGCTCATGACCAAGGCGGACAAGTACGCCACGACCGATTTGGCCATCTGGGTCAAGACCACCCCGCCTGCCAAGGCGACGACGACACCGGCAACGTCTCGGATGGCTACTGACAACCGGCAGCCGCAAAACAACAAGTGCAAGAACGACCAGTCGGACCCTCGCTACGGGAGCCGATAGGTCAGTACCATCGAGGAGCAGGAGCCGGCGGCCCAGCCTTCCAGCCAGCGCCAGCGCACTGGCAAGGCTGCCTGTCAGCCGAAGCTCACCTTCGTGCAAATGCTCGAGCTCCCCTGCAAGAACCACTCAGGGGCCAAACCCTCTACGCACACGCTCCGGTAGTGCAGTTTCTCACAGCGATTGGCCCGGGGGGACGGCCTTCCAGCTCCACCCACACCACCATCCCGCACGCCGGCCTCGGCCCAAGCTGCCGCCCAGCGTCGGCTCTGGCTCTGTCCCAGAATGATGGTCGTTTGATTGAACAGTTCCCCAACCAAGACGGTTGTTACATCGTCTTCACTAGTGAAGAGACGGGCAAACATGCTCAACGCCAGCTCTGTCGAGAGGTGAACGCCACCATGCTGACAACTTCCCAGTTCATGCAAGGGTTGGAGAAGCCGGTCACTTGGAGCCAGGCCGATCACCCCACTGTGACGACGACTCCCGACAGCTATGCCTTGGTCCTCGACCCCACCATCGCCACCAAGGAACGAACTTGCCGCTTCTCACGGGTGCTGATAGATGGTGGCAGCAGCATCAACATCCTCTACCTTGACACTATGCACAAGCTAGGGCTGAAGATAGAAGACCTGCAAGCGAGCCGAATGGTCTTCCACAGCATCGTGCCTGGGAAGTCCTGCTCCCCTGTCGGCAAGATCACACTCGACGTTCTCTTTGGCGGACCCGGCCACTTCCGCCGCGAGCCGGTGCTGTTCGAGGTGGTGGACCTCACAAGTTCCTACCATGTGCTGTTGGGCCAGCTGGCCCTTGTCAGCTTCATGGCGGTCCCCCATTACGCCTACCTCAAGCTCAAGATGCCAGGCTGGAAGGGAATCATCACCATCGCGGGTGACTACAAGATATCGCTCAAGTGCGCTCGAGATGGCAACCGACTGGTTGAGGCCCTAGAGATCGCCGAGGAGAAAGGACAGCTCGACCGGCTCGTGGCCCTTGCTGCCAGTCAACCAGCCATGCCGGCTCCTCCCTTGCAATCCATCAGCGAGGCCTCCTTCTAGCCGTCCAAAGACACCAAGCAAATCCCGCTCGACCCGGCCAACCCGGCTCAGTGCGTCACCATCGGCTCCCACCTCAACAGCAAAGAGGAAGGCGAGCTCATCGACTTCCTCCGTGAGAATCGGGACATCTTCGCTTGGTCCCCCAAGGACATGCCGGGTGTTCCGAGGAAGTTCGTCGAGCACAAACTACACGTTCGGCCGGACATCAAGCCGATCAAGCAACCCCTGCGCCACTTCTCCGAGGAGAAGCGGTGTACTATAGGCAAAGAGATCGCCCGGCTAGTCGCAGCCAGGTTCATCATGGATGTGTTCCACCCGGACTGGCTGGCCAACCTAGTCCTGGTGCTGAAGAAGAACAAGACCAGGCGCATGTGCATCGACTACACTAGCCTGAACAAGGCATGTCCCAAGGACCCATTCGCTCTGCCGTGGATCGATCAAGTCATCGACTCCACGACCAGCTGCGATTTGCTGTCCTTCCTGGATGCCTACTCTGGCTACCACCAGATCAAGCTAGACCCAGAAGACCGGCTCAAGACCTCCTTCATCACGCCTTTGGGGCCTACTGCTACATCACCATGTCCTTCGGCCTGAAGAACGCAGGCGCCACCTTCCAATGGTGCATGCAGAAGTGCCTCCTGCCTCAGATAGGCAGGAATGCCCACGTCTACGTCAACGACATCGTCGTCAAAACCAAGAAGCACTTCAGCCTCCTCGACGACCTCCGGGAGACCTTAGCGAACTTGCGCGAGTAAAAGATCAAGCTCAACACGGAGAAGTGTGTCTTCGGCGTCTCGGCCGGTCAACTCTTGGGTTTTCTCGTGTACGCTTGCGGTATCGTAGCTAACCCCGAGAAGATCAGTGCAATCGAGCGCATGCCTAAGCCTACCCGGCTCCGTGACGTCCAGAAGTTCACCGGCTGCCTCGCCTCGCTCAGCCGGTTCATCAGCCGGTTGGCGAAGAAGGCGTTGCCCCTCTACGGGCTCCTTCACAAGACGGCTCTAATCGAGCCGGGTCAAACCAAGAAGCCGGGCATGTTTGACTGGCCTGACAAGGCAGACGATACTTTCCGCGGCCTCAAGAAGGCTCTCACACACGTGCCCATCCTGGCCGCAAGGAACCCCTGCTCGTCTACATCACGACGACCACCCACGTCATCAGCGTCGTCCTGGTGGTCGAGCGGCCGGAGGAGGGAAAGTCCCTACCGGTCTAGTGACCCGTCTACTACCTCAGCGAGGTCCTCTCCACGTCTAAGCAAAACTACCCCCACTACCAGAAGATGTGCTACGGCATATACTTCACCATCAAGAAGGTCAAGCAGTACTTCCAAGAACATGCCATCACCATGGTGAGCATGGCCTCGCTCAGCGAAATCATGAGCGGTCGGGACTCCACGGCCATATCGCCAAATGGGTCATCATCCTCGCCGATCACGAGATCAGGTACGAGCCAAGAAACGCCAACAAGTCACAGGCGTTGGCTGACTTCCTCGTCGACTGGGCAGAGACGGAGTTCGTGCCGCCTCCCCCAGACTCCATGCATTGGTGCATGCATTTCAACGACTCAAAAATGGGTCCGTCCTGGGTGCCGGCATAGTCCTCTCCTCCCCTAAGGGTGACCAGCTCAAATACTACCTCCAGATTCACTTTGCCGCCTCTAACAACGTGGCCGAGTACGAGGCCATCGTCCATGGCCTCCGGCTCGCCAAGGAGATTGGCATCAGGCGCATCCTCTGCTTCGGTGACTCCGACCTCGTGGTGCAACAAGTCTCTGGGCAATGGGACGCTAGGGATGCCAACATGGCCAGCTACCGCTTCCTTGTACAACAGCTCACCGGCTCCTTCGAGGGCTATGAGTTTCATCACGTCCCACGGGCGGACAACGAGACGGCGGACGCGCTGGCAAAAATCAGCTCCACCCGGCAGGCCATCCCAGCCGGTGTCTCGCTCGAGCGGCTGCTCAAGCCGTCGATCAAGCCTTCCCCAGAATCAGAGTCAATCTTCGTGCCGGCGGGCACCGCCGGCCCATCAACGGCCCCGACTGTCTCTCCGGTACCTTCGCCACCAGCTCCCGAACCGTCGGCCGCCTCGCCGGCACCAACCGAGCCGGCAGCGTCCGAGGTGGCCGGCTCCAACAACGTAGCCGTCATGATGATCATCGAGTAGCCGGCCCCAGGGACTGGTCTCGGGGGCTGGCGATCCAGTCTCGAGGGTTGGCGAGCCGATCCCGAGGGCTGGTCATCTAGTCCCGGAGGCTCCCGAGCCGGCCCCCGTCTGAAATCACAACAGGCTCCCTTGGTGGTTTTGATAATTCATGAAAACTTACATTGTCTCTTGAACTAATGTTTCCACTAAGTATATTTCAAGAAATGTTCAATGAGAGGATTGGTAAAAAGGAGATTGTGGAGAAACCCCATGATGCAAGGAAATAGGTTGGCCAAGCTTCAAGCAAGAGGACTCTACATTGTAGATTTGTGAGAAATCACTTTGAGTCCATAGGAAAGCCAATACTATTAAAAGGGGGTGAAGTTTTGTTGGTGAACAATATGCTCAAACGTGCACAAGTGATAGTCGCCAAAACATCCACAAAACTCTCCCACCAAAGTATGTTCTATACCCAACACTCAAAATCGGTGCAACCAACTATCCCACTTCGATGCAACCGATTCTAGTACCTAGACAGACTCTGTGAAACCCTAGACACTTCGGTGCAACACATTTCATACCGGTGCCACCGAGTTTAGGTTGCCAACTTTCTGTTAAGCAAATTCACATTTTCGGTTCCACCGAGAATGTTCTATCGGCGTCACCCCCTCTAGACACTCTTCTAGTGATCCCTCAATTGGTATCAGAGCATTGGTCTCCATTGCTTCGGTTTAATCACCGAGGAGAAAGATGGATGTGTCTAGTATAGGGAGTTTGAGTTGTAGAGTGCCCATTCTTGATGGAGAATACTATAGTCAATGGAAGTCTTTGATGCTTGAGCTGTTTAATGAATTTCAATTGAGCAAATATGTTATGCGCCCATATGAGCCTCCTATTGATGAATTGCATCCCACACACGAAGAGGAAATCAACATGCTTGGTAACCTAAGAATTGTCAATCTTATCGTTAGAGGTTTACCAAGATTCGTGCTTTCTCAAATGAAGAACTTTGCATGTGCATATACCTTATGGACTGATTTGGAGAAATGATATCCAAATCTTTCCTTTGGGAATCTAGATGAAATTCTTCATAAAGCCATTGCTTTTCACAAAATAAAGCCTAGTGATCCAAACTTTGGTAAACGCCTATTTGAACTCCATGATCTTATGCGTGCTAAAGGAGATGTCACCACTATCCACAACATTATCTTTGAAGCCATTCACACTCATAAACTTGAACATTGTCATGATCACTATTCTAATGAATCTCTTGTTCTTTATGACGAGGATTTCCCACTTGATGATGACAATGTGGAACATGGCTATTATTAAGAAGATGAGTTGTTTGACATCGAGTATGAGAAGATCATGAAGGATTACATGTCCGGAGGGAAAGAGTGGACTCTCGACAGTGGATGTACGGATCATATGACTGGTGATAAAGACATGTTCCAAGAGATCATGCCTAATCAAGGTCCTCGACGGTACGTGACTTTTGGAGATAACTGTAAGGGTAAGGTACTTAGCCTTGGTAAGGTGGCCATATCCCATGATAGTTCTATTCAAAATGTTATGCTTGTCGAATCACTTGGTTACAATCTTCTTTCCATGTCTAGACTTGCTGATTTCGGTTTCAATGTTCTATTCAGAAAAGTAGATTGCCAAGTGTTTCGTCAAGATAATCATAAAATTATCTTTACCGGTATCCGTAGAGGTGATCTATACATTGTCGATTTCACTAAAAGATCCAAACCTCGCACTTGTTTAATTGCTAAATCTTCTAAAGGGTGGCTTTGGCATAGAAGATTAGGACATGTTGGTATGCGTATTTATACCAACTTATCAAGGGTGATCATATACTTGATGTTAAAGATGTTATCTTTGACAAAGATAGACTTTGTAGTGCTTGTCAACTGGAAAGCAAGTAGGTTGTGACATCCCTAGTGATGTCCCTACCTTATTTGGCATGTAACCATATGTATGAATCTTGTGTCATGAGCTATGTGATGTCTTGCACCTTGTTCCATGTGATGGATTTGCATTCATGCATCATGGCATCCATCATTTCATCATCATGCCATTCATCATGCCATTCATCATGCCATTCATCATGCTTGCTTGTGTTGTGTGTCTTGTATTGGATCATGTATGTGATGTGCCTTGTCTGGTCTTGACCTTGAGAGTGGTGGTCTCCATGTGTGCAACCTCTCCCTCTTCTACCTCTCTTCTCTTCCTTCTCTAAATCCCCCTTCCATTGCTTTTATTCCCAATGTAATACTTGGCAGATTTAAGTTGTTCTAAAAATCTTTTAAAAATGTCCATGAGGTGGCCCTAATGTTGCTATTAATATTGGGAGTGAAACTTTGGTTATTTGGGTATGTTTGGTTTTTGAAATCTATTCAAAACAGGGGCTGTTTTATTAATATGCTAAAAATAACTTGTGAAATAATTCCATTTGACATTTTTATAACAGGAGCATAATTTCCCCTTCTCAAAACTATTTTTGTTTTCACCCTAACCTTTTTCTTTTGCTCTGGGCTTTATTTTTTCCTGGCTGTTTTATTTAAAAGAAAACCCTTCTCTGTTTTATTTCAGAGAGACAGAGGAGGAGCAGTTGGGCCGAGGCCCAGCCCACGTGAGCAGTGACGGCCACCTGCCCCGTCCTCCTCCTCCGCCAGTTGGTTCAAAGAGAGAGCGTCGCCACGTCGCCCTTTTCCGTTGCCGTTGCCATCAGCCTAGTGGTATTTAGTCCCCCCTCGGCATGCGTGCGTCCCCGCCTAGGGTTCCTCTTCCCTCCGCCGCCGCGGCCGCCCCCATCGAGCTCTCCTACGCTCTCCCTTCTCTCTTCTTCCTCCCTGTCAAGGTAAGTTTCAGAGTTAGTCAGTGAGCTCCGTCGGGTCTTCGTCGCCGTCGCAGCGCGTCTCCGGTGGCTCCTCGCCGTGTCCAGGAGGGCGTGGGGTGCGCGGACTCTCCCGCCATTCCATTTCCGCCGCTAGGGGCCTCGGAGGAGCCCTGCAGCGAGGAGCACATCGTCGCCGGACGTCCTGCTCCGCCATCTTCTTCCTCTTCGTCGTCGTCGTGTCCTCGCCTCTCCTTCCCCTTCGTCGTCGCGCTTCGCCTCTCCCTGAGCCCCTCGAGGTGAGAAACCGTAGTTCCTCTTCCCCTCTCCTGCTCCGTAGCATGTCCGCCGTCGCGTCTATCGCCGGCGTCCGCTAGTGAGCACCTGCTGCTCGCCTCCGTCCCCCTCTTCGTGAGAAGAGGCGAGGGATGGAAAAACTATAGTGCCCCGCTTCAATTCCGCCCATCCGCCTCGCCGGAGACCCCGTGTAGCCGTCAGAATCGTCGCCGCCGTTGCTCTGTTGCCGCCGTTGGTGCTTGCGCTGTCGTTCTTTAGTTTCGTCAGAGGGAGTGTACGCGTGTGTGTATTAGAGCGCCGCATCCCCCCTTGTGTTAAGAGCCGATCCGTAGCCCAGTGGTAGAGTGTGTTGTGTGTGACCAAGGGATCTGGGGTTCGAATCCCCCTTCTTTCCCTTATTTTTGTGTTCTTTTTTTGCCTTCTTTTCTTTCCCTTTTAATTGTTGTGTCTGTATGTATGTGTGGGACCTAGGATCCCTTATTATTTCTGTTAGAGGTGCATGTGTAGTGTTTTGTGTGTGTGCACTTAGTGTATGTATGTATGTATGTGGTTTTAGTGAGTGTGTGTGTATGTTTTGCATACACTTATGCTCATCTTATATGTGTATGTGTTTGTATGCATACATACACCCCCCTTGTGAGTGTACACATGTGGATGGGATGTGGTTGATAGTGTGGGTGTAGTTGTGTGTGTGCTCTTGCACATACACTTGTCCAAGTGCATGTGTATGTATGTTTGTGTGATTTCACACACATCCATGTGTGAGAATGCTAGAGAGAGTGTGTGTAGGTGTGTGTAGGTGTGTGGTGCACCATGTATGAGGGTGTATGTGTGTGTTGGGCTTGAGTGTGTAGGTGCCAAGTGCATACAAGCATGAGCATGGTTTGCATATGAGTGTGTTGTTGGTTGGGGTATATATGCAAGTGTGGATGTAAGTGCATGCTTAGCTCCATGTGTAGGTTACTCTCACATTAGCATAGTTTCTCTTCTAGCTAGTTTCATCCTTGTAAATGATGCTATTCCATGTTAACATGTCCCTAGGGTGCTATTTATTCATTTCCAACTTGTAAGCTTAGAGCCCATGTCATTTTTGTGCATTTTCATCATGCCACTTAAGTGCCATAAGTCATCCATGGGAGATAGGGTCATAATTTTGACCTAGCCTTCCATCGCTTTGCTCCACACAAGTATATGGGTATGAGTAATGAATTTGGGGTAGAATCAACCCATGTATGCACCTATAGAATCAACCCATGTATGAACTTGACAAAACTTGACAAAACTGGAATTTTCACCAAGTCCCTAAAAACCTGTTTCATCATGCCTACTTGCCAGCTCCATGCATAGTGATGTGTAGCTCTTTTGCTGATTGCATAGTTGGTTGAATTGGTGTGTGTGTAGTGTAGTTTATGTTCATGTCTTGTTTGTGGCTGTAGAGTTCCTGTAGCAATAGTTGTGGGCTTTTCAAATTGCTATGTTGCTGGTTTGTGGCAGATTGGGTGCTATCTTGTTTTGTGAGTTGTGGGAGTTATAATCCATGGAATGGATTGATTCTTGAGCCTAATATGATTGATTTTTCATCACCTAACCAGTGTCTACCTTGGAATGCCAAGAATTAGCCCAGGTCTTTGATGATCTTGTGTTTTGCCTCCGTTTCGTGTCGTGAGCGTATCTCGAGGACCGTAGCTCTGTTTCTCGTGATCCTTATATGCATTTTCATCGATTTTTCATGATGCATACATATTTGCCATGTTCATGCATGTCTAAATAACTAAACATGAGGTTATGTCCAGATTCACTAATATACAAACTTTGCATGCGAAGCTTGACCAGAACTGGGTTGCCATGTTTAAAACTTCATTAAATAGATCATGCATCATATTGGTTGTGCATTGCACCTTGGTTGGTTATTCATTTGCTGTTTCTCTTGGGTAGACACGCGAGTCGAAACTGAGTTTGAGGACCCTGGAGAGTACCACTACGAGGATCCCGCTACTTGTTCCACTAAAGATCCAACAGGCAAGATGATCGTACCCGGATCCCAATACTATCTTTGCTTGCTAGTTTCTCGTTCTTATAGTTCCAATTGCGCTTCTTACCACTTGATATAAGCCCCCCCATGTTGCCATGACAGCCTCTAACCTCCACATCCCAGCAAACCGTTGATTGGCTAAGTTACCGCTGCTGCAAACTAAACATCCCCCCTTCCTTCCTAAAGCTTAAATAGTCTTGGTACCTGGGCACATGATAGCTAAGTCCTCTATGGCTCACAATTTACTACAATAATCCAGGTGCAGGTTCAGATGAGTTCGGGCAGGATGATCTTACTCAGCTCCAGTGGGAGTATGATGAGGAGAGAGGCAGGATGTACGTGACATATCCGGATGAGTAGAGGACCTGGTCGTGATCGTTGGGACAGCTTGATAGTATCATTTGCAACTTATTTTATCGTTTGATTTCGTCCGTAGACGGACCCTGTGTTCATCTTGATGCTATGATTTGAGTGTCTTGTAAGTTAGCATGTGGTGAGTGTAAACCAACTTGTATACTCTTCTCATTCAGTATTGTATGTTTTGATGATACTATTCTTGCTAACGGCAAGATGCGCCTCTATCCCTTGCGAGGCCGTCGTGCCTAAAACGGATAGGCGCGCATCTTGGGCGTGACAAGTTGGTATCAGAGCCATACGACCATAGGAGCCTTTGCTTGTTTGAACTTGGCCGAGTCGAGTCTAGTAAAAACTATTTGAGTCTAGTTATATTGGAGAGTAGGATTCTTTTTACTCCTCTTCTATGCTCTGGTGAGGTATACGACTTAGGAAATTTTGATTCTACTCCTCTTCTGGCTCATTTTTTTCTAGGATCACGCGGGTATTTTGGAGTCTATATGATGCCGATGTGACATGGTTCTATCTTGGTGCCTCCTGTCTGACTTGATTTCTTCCGGGGAGTCGAGCTCCAGGGAATGTTGGCACATCGTTATCATTCAGCTTCCTTGATATCTCAGGACGGAGAATGTTCGAAATTGCTTCAATACTTATCGTGGTGAGATAAGGTCGGAGTCACCCAGTACTGGGGAGGCGTCCAGGGTACCACCATGGTGTAGTATCGTTGTGAGATCGAGGATTCGAGATTAGACGAGTTTGCGAAATGTCTTGAATTATGGTGTGGAAGGTTGCGGATGCAGTTGCAGCTGATTGCCTAGGGCAGGTTCCTGATTCCACAACCCGAATCGCATAAACAAGAAAGTTTTCGGAAGTTCATAGGTGGGAAATCTTGTAGTCACCTAGGATCATATTCCCCAGATGTATTGGGTATGTACATTTGTCCGAGCGCTTAGCTCAATACTTGTTGTGTTATTGCAAGTGGCTTCTAATTTCTGATGATGTTATCATAACCGAAGAAGCATTCTTACTAATTTTTCAACAGGAAGGCTATGTTGTTAATTGTTTAATTTCTTTCAAGCATTTGATTCAGCTTATGTTTCATCTTGTCAATGAGGTGCTGATGCGTTTTGTCCATCTTCAGGATGGCTCCACCAACTCGCAGCAATCCAGGTCGTGGTGAGGAGCAGACTGATGTTCCACCACCACCCCCGCCACCGCCTCCTCCACCTCCTCCTCCAGAAGCTTGGCAAGCTATGATGGCCGCAACCAATGCAAACACCCAGATGTTGCTCAGGCTGTTGCAAGAAAGGGAGTAGGGTCAGCAGGGCTTTCAAGGCAATTTTCAGAATCAGCTTCAGTTTGCGACATTTAATCAGTTCCTTGCCAACCAGCCCAAGACTTTCACCTGTTGTGAGCAGCCTCTAGATGCTGATGATTGGCTTCGTGATATAAGTAAGCATTTTGAGTGCAGCAATGTCAGGCCAGAGGACTTTGTCAGGGTTGCATCGTTCCAACTAAAGGGTCAAGCAGCTGATTGGTGGCAACAGTACAAGGATTCCAGGGGCGATCGTGTTGTTACTTGGGATGATTTCCATCGTGACTTCAGGGATCATTACATTCTGACAAGCTTTGTCGAGGAGATGCGTGAGAAGTTCAGGCACCTGAAGCAGGGAACCAAGCCTGTCTACCAGTACAACATCGAGTTCCAAAATCTAGCTCGTTATGCCAAGCAAGATGTTCCAGATGATAAGGCTATGATCTACCATTTCAGAGGTGGTCTCAAGGATGAGCTTCTGCCAGGCCTTGTTTTTCAAGAGCCTCGTGAGTTTGATTAGTTCTACAACATGGCTTTGAAGATTGAAGCAGCTCAGCTCAAGTTGGAGAACTCCAAGAAGCGTTCTAGGGATTCATGTTCTTCTTCTTCCGGCTCTCAGATGGTTCCTAAGCAGCAGAAGTATTGGGTGCCAAATCCTCTTCCGTTTCGTCCTCCTCAGCAGTAGAAGCAGTTCGGTGTTCATGGTTCTTCCCACCCACCCAACCCAGGTTTCCAACAGAAGAACCAGGCGTCCAAGGCAGTTCTTGTTCCTCCTCCAGGCAATGTTCATCCGCTTTCTGAGGTGACTTGTCACAAGTGTGGTCAGAAGGGCCACTATGCAAACAAGTGCAACCAGCGACGTCTTTCACCTCCTCCTCCTATCAAGCCTCTAGGCAACGCTATGGTGAAGCATAATCCCAAGTCAGTCAGAGTGAATATGGTGAATGCAGCAGAAGCAGAGCAGTCCAATGATGTGATTATGGGTAATCTCTTAGTTAATGATTTTCCTGCAAAAGTCTTATTTGATTTTGGTGCATCGCATACATTCATATCCAGGCCTTTTGTCGCTATGCATGAGTTTTCTGTGGAGCATTTAGCTAGTCCGTTTCGTGTGGTTTCTCCGGGGATGCGCATGAGTTCGCATATGATCGTTCCAGATGCTTCTATCAAGATGGGGAATTATTCTTTTCTGGCTTCTCCAATTGTTCTTGGGAATTCCGATATTGATCTCATTCTGGGCATGGACTTCCTGGCTATGAATAAGGCTCATATTGATTGCAAAGCAAAAGAAGTCAAGCTGACTCATCCTTCAGGAGACGTGATTATTTTCGCAGCTCGCGATGACTCAATCCGTCTCTTCGCTCTTAGTGAGAAGGGTGAAATCTCGGCGATATCTCAAATTCCTGTAGTTTGTGAGTATGAAGATGTCTTTCCAGAAGAGTTGCCAGGAATGCCTCCGCACCGGCCAGTTGAGTTCGTGATTGATCTTGAGCCCGGAACTGAACCGGTCTGCAAGCGCCCGTATAAACTTGGCCCCGAAGAGCTGAAAGAGTTGAAGAAGCAACTAGATGAGCAAGAATGTCTGGGTCTGATCAGACCAAGCTCTTCTCCGTGGGGTTGTGGAGTTTTGTTTGTCTAGAAGAAGGATGGCACGGATCGTCTTTGTGTGGACTATCGACCATTGAACAAGAAGACAATCAGAAACAAGTACCCACTTCCCAACATCAATGAGTTGTTTGAGAAACTGAAAGGTGCCAAGGTTTTCTCGAAGCTTGATCTTCGCATGGGTTATCATAAAATTCGCATTCGCGAAGAAGACATTCCAAAGACCGCTTTCAGGATGAGTTTTGGCTCTTATGAGTACACTGTTATGTCGTTTGGTCTGGCGAATGCTCCTCCAACCTTCTCAAGAATGATGAATTTCATCTTCTCTCCTTTCAAGAATGAGTTCGTCTTGGCCTATCTGGATGATATCCTTGTGTTCTCGGAGACAGAAGAAGATCATGCAGAGCATCTCCACCTTGTGTTTGGCAAGTTAAGGGAACATCGGTTCTATGCCATGTTTTCCAAGTGTGAGTTCTGGCTCAATGAAGTGGTGTACCTCGGGCATGTCATCTCTGCCGAGGGAATTAAAGTGCACCCTGAGAAAGTCGAGGCAATCTTGAAGTGGGAACCTCCTCAGAATGTGAAGCAGCTTCGGAGCTTCCTTGAGCTTGCTAGTTATTGCAAAAGATTCGTGGAGAACTTCTCTCAAATTGCTAAGCGTCTGTCCAATCTCCTCCAGAAGAGCGTCAAGTATGTTTGGTCTCCTAAGTGTGATGTGGCGTTCAATATGCTCAAATAGAGACTGATTTCGGCTCCAGTTCTTGTTCCCCCTGAGCAGTCCAAGCCTTTTCCAAGTTTTCTGTGATGCTTCTCTCCAAGGTCTTGGTGGTGTTCTCATGCAAGACAAGAATATTGTTGCTTATACCTCGTGTCAGTTGAAGCCTGCCGAGAAGAACTACCCCACTCATGATCTTGAGTTGGCGGCAGTTGTGCATGCTCTAATGACGTGGAGGCATTTGTTGTTGGGTAGACCAGTTGAGGTGTACACTAATCACAAGAGCCTTAGGTACATTTTCACTCAACCCAATCTCAATCTTCGGCAATCTCGTTGGGTGGAAATGCTTGAAGACTTCAACCCAAGCATTGAGTATACTCCTGGGAAAGCAAATGTCATTGCAGACATGCTCAGCCGTAAGGCGTACTACAATAGTCTCATCTTGAAGCCTCTTCAACCCGAGCTTTGCGAAGCCTTCCGCAAGCTCAACGTTCAGATGATTCCGCAAGGATTTCTTGCAAATCTTCAAGTCTTTCCGACTCTGGAAGATCAGGTTCGCCAAGCACAGCTGCTAGACGCTATGGTGAAGAAAGTGAAGAAAGGTGTGGCCAAGAGCATTCCGAAGTATAAGTGCTTTCGTGTCGATGACAAAGATACCTTGTTCTTTGAGGACCGTCTTGTTGTTCCAAAAGGTGATCTCAGAAAGGTTATCATGGACGAAGCACACAATTCTCTTCTTTCCATTCATCCAGGTAGTTCCAAGATGTATCAGGACCTCAAGCAAACCTTCTGGTGGACTCGCATGAAACGTGAGATTGCTCAGTTCGTGAACGAGTGTGATGTTTGTCGCAGAGTGAAGGCGGAGCATCAGCGTCCAGCAGGTCTTCTTCAGCCTTTGCCTATCCCAGAGTGGAAATTTGATCATGTGGAGATGGATTTCGTAACTGGGTTCGCCAAGTCCAAGAGAGGCAACGATGCCATCTTTGTGTTTATCGACAAGCTGTCAAAAGTTGCTCATTTCCTGCCAGTCAAAGAATCAATCTCGGCAGCTCAGCTTGCAGAGTTGTATACGTCAAGGATAGTCTCTTTGCATGGCATTCCTCAACTCATCTCTTCTGACCGTGGAAGTCTCTTCACTTCCATGTTTTGGGAGTCCTTCCAGACTGCTATGGGTACTAAGATCCGTTTCAGCATGGCGTTCCATCCGCAGACAAGTGGTCAAGTTGAGAGAGTCAATCAGATCCTTGAAGATATGCTGAGAGCCTGTGTGATATCGTTCGGCATGACGCAGGAAGACTGTCTTCCATATGCTGAATTCTCATACAACAACAACTTTCAAGCTAGTTCAGGCAAGGCCCCTTTCGAGATTCTCTACGGCAGA
The DNA here is from genome assembly GCA_022496015.1 of Hordeum marinum. Classification (NCBI taxonomy): domain Eukaryota; kingdom Viridiplantae; phylum Streptophyta; class Magnoliopsida; order Poales; family Poaceae; genus Hordeum; species Hordeum marinum. The sequence goes on from CM039678.1 coordinate 280,015,093, forward strand.
AAGTGTCGTACCCCGCTTAACTGGTCTGAAACCGGTGAGCGTCAGATATTGGGCAATGACATGATCGTAGAAGCTGAATAGATGTGCCATGTCATTCGCGAGAACCTCAAAGCAGCTCAGTCCTGTCAAAAGAGCTATTATGATAGCAAGCACCGGGATGTTTCTTTCCAGGTGGATGATTTTGTCTATCTCAAGGTTTCTCCCATGAGAGGCACGCAGCGATTTGGAATTAAAGGGAAGTTGGATCCTCGTTTTGTTGGTCCTTTCAAAGTTGTTGACAAGAGAGGTGGTCTTGCATATCAACTTGAGCTTCCTCCAAACCTCGCGAACATGCACGATGTCTTCAATGTTTCTCAGCTCCGGAAATGCTTGAAGACTCCCGAGCGAACCATTGACCTCCAAGACATAGATCTTCAAGCTGATCTTTCTTATCATGAGTATCCAGTTGCAATTCTTGAAGAAACTGAGCGTAAGACTCGCAACAAGTCTGTCAAGTTCCTCAAGGTGAAGTGGTCTCATCATTCCAACAAAGAAGCTACTTGGGAACGTGAGGACCTGCTCCGTTCCGAATTTCCAGACTTCTTTCGTTCCTAAATCTCGGGTCGAGATCCTCTTGTAGTGTGGGAGTTGTGACATCCCTAGTGATGTCCCTACCTTATGTGGCATGTAACCATATGTATGAACCTTGTATCATGAGGTAAGTGATGTCTTGCACCTTGTTCCATGTGATGGATTTGCATTCATGCATCATGGCATCCATCATTTCATCATAATGCCATTCATCATGCTTGCTTGTGTTGTGTGTCTTGTATTGGATCATGTATGTGATGTGCCTTGTGTGGTCTTGGCCTTGAGAGTGGTGGTCTCCATGTGTGCAACCTCTCCCTCTTCTACCTCTCTTCTCTTCCTTCTCTAAAACCCCCTCCCATTGCTTTTATTCCGAATGTAATACTTGGCAGATTTAAGTTGCTCCAAAAATCTTTTACAAATGTCCATGAGGTGGCCCTAATGTTGCTATTAATGTTGGGGGTGAAACTTTGGTTATTTGGGTATGTTTGGTTTTTGAAATCTATTCAAAACAGGGGCTGTTTTATTAATATGCTAAATATAACTTGTGAAATAATTCCATTTGACATTTTTATAATAGGAGCATAATTTCCCCTTCTCAAAACTATTTTTGTTTTCACCCAAACCTTTTTCTTTTGCTCTGGGATTTATTTTTTTCCTGCCTATTTTATTTAAAAGAAAACCCTTCTCTGTTTTATTTGAGAGAGAGAGAGAGGAGGAGCAGTTGGGCCGAGGCCCAGCCCACGTGAGCAGTGACGGCCACCTGCCCCGTCGTCCTCCTCCGTCAATTGGTTCAAAGAGAGAGAGAGCGTCGCCGCGTCACCCTTTTTCGTCGCCGTCACCGTCAGGCTAGTGGTATTTAGTCCCCCATCGGCATGCATGCGTCCCTGCCTAGGGTTCCTGTTCCCTTCGCCGCCGGTGCAACCCCCATCGAGCTCTCCTCCGCTCTCCCTTCTCTCTTCTTCCTCCCTATCAAGGTAAGTTTTAGAGTTAGTCAGTGAGCTCCGCCGGGTCTTCGTCGCCATCGCAGCGCGTCTCCGGTGGCTCCTCGCCGCGTCCAGGATGGCGTGGGGTGCGCAGACTCTCCCATCACTCCATTTCCGCCGCTAGGGGCCTCGGAGGAGCCTTGTAGTGAGGAGCACATCGTCGCCGGACGTCCTGCTCTGCCATCTTCTTCCTCTTCGTCGTTGTCACGTCCCCGCCTCTCCTTCCCCTTCGTCGCCACACTCCGCCTCTCCCCGAGCCCCTCGAGGTGAGCAACCGGAGTTCCTCTTCCCCTCTCCTGCTCTGTAGCATGTCCGCCATCGCGTCTGTTGCTGGCGTCCGCTAGTGGGCACCTGTTGCTCGCCTCCATCCCCCTCTTCGCGAGAAGAGGCGAGGGATGAAAAACCGTGGCGCCCCGCTTCGATTCCGCCCATCCGCGTCACCGGAGACCCCGTGTAGCCGTCGGGATCATCGCCACCGTTGCTCTGTCGCCGCCGTTGTTGCCTGCGCCGTCGTTCTTCAGTTTTGTCAGAGGGAGTGTGCGCGTGTGTGTATTAGAGCGCCGCGTCCCCCCTTTTGTTAAGATCCAAGCCGTAGCCCAGTGGTAGAGTGTGTTGTGTGTGACCAGGGGATTTGGGGTTCGAATCCCCCTTCTCCCCCTTTTTTGTGTTCTTTTTTTGCCTTCTTTTCTTTCCCTTTTAATTGTTGTGTGTGTATGTACGTGTGGGACCTAGGATCCCTTATTATTTCTGTTTGAGGTGCATGTGTAGTGTTTTTTGTGTGTGCACTTAGTGTATGTATGTATGTATGTATGTGGTCTTAGTGAGTGTGTGTGTATGTTTTGCATACACTTATGCACATCTTATATGTGTATGTGTTTGTATGCATACATACACCCCCCTTGTGAGTGTACACATGTGGATGGGTTGTGGTTGATAGTGTGGGTGTAGTTGTGTGTGTGTGCTCTTGCACATACACTTGTCCAAGTGCATGTGTATGTATGTTTGTGTGGTTTCGCACACATCCATGTGTGAGAATGGTAGAGAGTGTGTGTAGGTGTGTGTAGGTGTGTGGTGCACCATGTATGAGGGTGTATGTGTGTGTTGGTGCATGTGTAATTGCACATGTATGGGCTTGAGTGTGTAGGTGCCAAGTGCATACAAGCATGAGAATGGTTTGCATATGAGTGTGTTGTTGATTGGGGTATATATGCAAGTGTGGATGTAAGTGCATGCTTAGCTCCATGTGTAGGTTACTCTCACATTAGCATAGTTTCTCTTCTAGCTACTTTCATCCTTGTAAATGATGCTATGCCATGTCAGCATGTCCCTAGGGTGCTATTTATTCATTTACAACTTGTAAGCTTAGAGCCCATGTCATTTTTGTGCATTTTCATCATGCCACTTAAGTGCCGTAAGTATGGGAGATAGGGTCATAATTTCGACCTAACTTTCCATCCCTTTGCTCCACACAAGTATATGGGTATGAGTAATGCATTTGGGGTAGAATCAACCGATGTATGCACCTGTGAAGTCAAATTTGACTTTGGGGCAACTTGACAAAACTGCATTTTTAGGCTGTTATGCCCTTTTGTCTTTTTATTATGAGTCAATCCATGCATGATTTTAAGTTCTTGCCAACATGAGTTTGTTAGTCTAAGTTGCTGGTAATGTCCCAGTATTTTTTTTATTTATGATAAGTTCCCAATCAGTGGGAACCATGCTGTTTAGTTGGCTACTTTCTGTTACTGTTCATCCTGCTTAGAAATGGCTAAGTCTGGAGATTCTGCTGTTATTGTTTTGCAATGAAGAGTGGATTGTACCAAGTGCTGTGGTGGGTTTTTGATCATGCTCAGTGCTAGGTATTTGTAGTAGATATTGTTGTATACCGTGCTGTAAATTTGTATGCCATTTGGAGCTTTCTAGAATATTTAACCAGTGCTGTCAACTTGCTACTTTGTTAACCCAGATTCCAGAAAACTGGAATTTTCACCAAGTCCCTAAAAACCTGTTTCATCATGCCTACTTGCCAGCTCCATGCATAGTGATGTGTAGCTATTTTGCTGATTGCATAGTTGGATGAATTGGTTTGTGTGTGGTGTAGTTTATGTTCATGTCTTGTTTGTGGCTGTAGAGTTCTTGTAGCAATAGTTGTGGGCTTTTCAAATTGCTATGTTGCTGTTTTGTGGCAGATTGGGTGCTATCTTGTTTTGTGAGTTGTGGGAGTTATACTCCATGGAATGGATTGATTCTTGAGCCTAATATGATTGATTTTTCATCACCTAACCAGTGTCTACCTTGGAATGCCAAGAATTAGCCTAGGTCTTTGATGATCTTGTGTTTTGCCTCCGTTCCGTGTCGTGAGCGTATCTCGAGGACCGTAGCTCTGTTTCTCGTGATCCTTATATGCATTTTCATTGATTTTTCATGATGCATCCATATTTGCCATGTTCATGCATGTCTAAATAACTAAACATGAGGTTATGTCCAGATTCACTAATATACAAACTTTGCATGCGAAGCTTAACCAGAACTGGGTTGCCATGTTTAAAACTTCATTAAATAGATCATGCATCATATTGGTTGTGCATTGCACCTTGGTTGGTTATTCATTTGCTGTTTCTCTTGGGTAGACGCGCGAGTCGAAACTGAGTTTGAGGACCCTGGAGAGTACCACTACGAGGATCCCGCTACTTGTTCCACTAAAGATCCAACAGGCAAGATGATCGTACCCGGATCCCAATACTATCTTTGCTTGCTAGTTTCTCGTTCTTATAGTTACAATTGCGCTTCTTACCACATGATATCAGCCCCCATGTTGCCATGACAGCCTCTAACCTCCACATCCCAGCAAACCGTTGATTGGCTAAGTTACCGCTGCTCTGCCCCTCTTATAGCGTTCTTAGTTGCAGGTGCAGGTTGTTCCATGTGACAACATGGATTGGATATCACAATAATTCTGTTATTTAATTTAATGCACATATATATCTGGTATTGGTGGAAGGCTTGGCCTTTTGCTGAGTGTTTTGTTCCGCTGCTACCGCCATTAGTTCCTTGTTACCGGTGTTATGTTTTCCATACTTTGCGCTCCTAACATGCTCGGGGTTGTTATGGGGACCCCCTTGTTATTCGGTTGAGATTAAAACTTGTCTGGCAAGACCCAACATTGGTACTACATTTGCCTAACAACTAATAAAACTGCATAGGGTCTTGCAAACCCGTGGATAATTCAATCAACCCCGGGCCAGTGCTCTGCATGAGTTTTGGTCCAACCCAGAGCAGCTTATTAACGCCGCTCGGGGAAACTCGGTGATTGGTGTGGTAACTAGCGCTCATCCGTCGTGTCCTGAGAATGAGATACGCGGCTCTTATCGGGTTCGTCGACACGTCGGGAGCTCTTGCTGGATTTGTTTTACCTTTATCGAGTGTCTTGCGTGTGGAGACTGACTTTCTTCGGGTTTTACTCGAGGTGTTGGAATTCCTTTGGAATCACCTATGATGATCGCGAGATCCGCGGTCGAGGTATTCCCACGGAGTGTGGTTAATTTGGTAATGGATTAGTTGGAGCACCCCTGCAGGGTTAAATCTTTCGGAAAGCCGTGCCCGCGGTTATGTGGCAACTTGGATATTTGTTTAACACCCGGTTATAGAAAACTTGAAGTAAACTCTAAATTAAAACACATCAACTATGTGAGTAACCATGATCGTCTCTGCTCATGAACATGAATCGAGAGAGAACATGGTGGGGTTATGATTAACAAGTAACTAGTCAGGATCTCTTAGAGATCATACCAGATTCGATCGTTCTTCGTAGGCCACTCATATTTATTTCATGTTGCGTAAGCTAGCCACCATATAATGCTTAGTGATGTTGCAAACTAAACATCCCCCCTTCCTTCCTAAGCTTAAATAGTCTTGGTACCCGGGCACATGATAGCTGAGTCCTCTGTGGCTCACAGTTTACTACAATAATCCAGGTGCAGGTTCAGATGAGTTCGGGCAGGATGATCTTACTCAGCTCCAGTGGGAGTATGATGAGGAGAGAGGCAGGATGTACGTGACATATCCGGATGAGTACAGGACCTGGTCGTGATCGTTGGGACAGCTTGATAGTATCATTTGCAACTTATTTTATCGTTTGATTTCGTCCGTAGACGGACCCTGTGTTCATCTTGATGCTATGATTTGAGTGTCTTGTAAGTTAGCGTGTGGCGAGTGTAAGCCAACTTGTATACTCTTCTCATTCAGTATTGTATGTTGTGATGATACTATTCTTGCTAACGGCAAGATGCACCTCTATCCCTTGCGAGGCGTCGTGCCTAAAACAGATAGGCACGCATCTTGGGCATGACATAGGTGGAAGTCATCCTGTTAAGAATATCTTGACTACTAGGAGACCAGTCGAGTTACATCACATGGATCTCTTCGGTCCCAATGCTTACAAGAGTCTCATTGGAAATTCCTATGGTCTAGTTATAGTTGATGATTTTTCAAGATTTACGTGGTTATTCTTTCTTGATGATAAGTCACAGGTTCAAAAGATCTTCAAGAACTTCGCTCGCAAAGCCTAAAATCAGTTTGAAGTGAAGATCAAGAAGGTTCAGAGCGATAATGGATCTGAGTTCAAGAACACCCATGTGGATACCTTTCTTGATGAACAAGGTGTCTCACACGAGTTCTCAGCTATGTACACACCTAAACAAAATGGAGTTGTTGAGAGGAAGAACCAGGCACTCATTGAGATGGCAAGAACGATTCTTGACGAATACAGGATGCCAAAGCACTTTTGGGCAGAAGCCATGGAAATAGCATGCCATGCCACAAACCGACTCTACTTGCACAAGCTTCTCGGTAAAACGACATACGAGCAACTCACCAGTAACAAACCCCAAGTTGGATACTTTCGTGTATTCGGCTCTAAGTGCTACATTCTTGATAAGCATCGTCGTACTAAATTTGCTCCTAAATCTCATGAAGGTTTCCTACTTGGTTATGGATCAAACTTTCACACTTACCGTGTCTACAACAACTTCACTCAAAAAGTTGAACAGATGGTAGATGTGAAGTTCGATGAATCTAATGGTTCGCAATTCGAAAAATTGCCAAATGATGTAGGTGATAAGAACCCTTCGGAAGCTATCCTAGATTTACCCATCGGCAAGATTCGTCCCATGGAGGTGAAGGAAAGTACTTCATCAACTCAAGTGGAAGCCCCTACCTCATGACAAGGTGAACCACAACATGACATGGAGGCATCCACAAGCGGTACATGGCAAGATGATGAAGAGGAGGAAGTACATCATGAAGATCCACCACAACCTCCTTCACCACCACCTCAAGGAAATGACACCTTCAACAACAATGAAATGAAGGAGATGATGATGAAGAAGAAGCTCCATCAACCAACAATCGGAAGCTGACTCGAGTTCGAGCACAAGTGACCAAGAACCATCGCCTAAATCAAATCTTTGGTGATATACAAACAGGGAGAATCACTCGCTCTAAAACTCGTCTAGCAAACTTCCGTGAGCATTATTATTTCATTTCTAGCATTGAGCCTTTGAATTTGAAGGTAGAACAAGCTCTTGAAGACGCGGATTGGGTGAACGCTATACATGAAGAGCTTCACAACTTCGAAAGGAACGAAGTGTGGAGACTCGTGGAGAAGCCCAAGGATGAACACAACATCATCAGAACCAAATGGGTTTTTCGAAATAAGCAAGATGAAGACGGTCAAGTCATGCGCAACAAGGATCGCCTCGTAGCTCAAGGATATACGCAAGTCGAAGGTATGGACTACGATGAGACCTACGCCCCTGTCGCTAGACTTGAAGCTATTCACATTCTTCTTGCTTATGCCAACCACCATGATATCACGCTTTAGCAAATGGATATTAAAAGTGCATTTTTAAATGGTGAGATTGAAGAAGAGGTTTATGTTAAGCAACCACCCGTCTTTGTTAATCCTAAGAAACATAATCATGTTTACAAGCTTCGTAAAGCTCTTTATGGACTTAAGAAAGCCCCTTGTGCTTGGTACAAATGTTTAGCGAAGTTTCTTATCGAAAAAGGTTTTGAAATTGGTATAATTGATGCAACCTTATTCACTAAGAGAGTTAATGGTGAACTATTTGTGTGCCAAATTTATGTGGATGATATTATCTTTGGTTCCACTAACCCTCAATTTGGTGAACGGTTTGGAAGGTTGATGTCTGAGAAGTATGAGATGTCTATGATGTGTGAGCTGAAATTCTTTCTTGGGATGCAAATCAAACAATCGAAAGAAGGAACTTTCGTCTCTCAAACTAAGTATACCAAGAACTTGATCAAAAAGTTCAACATGCAAGAATGCAAAGGTATGAAAACCCCTATGCCTACTAGTGGATATGTTGATCTAACCAGAGAGGATGAGCCGGTTGATCAGAAAGTTTATCGATCTATGATTGGTTCACTTTTATATCTATGTGCATCTCGTCCCGATATTATGCTGATTGTTTGCATGTGTGCTAGATATCAAGCCACACCAAAAGAATGTCATCTTTCAGCTGTTAAACACAATGTGAGATACTTGATACAAACGTCAAAGTTTGGCATTTGGTATCCCAAGGGATCTTATTTTGACCTTGTTGGATATTCTGATTCGGACTATGCCGGTGACAAGGTTGATAGAAAATCCACCTCCGGTACTTGTCAATTTTTGGGCAGATCTCTTGTATCTTGGTCCTCTAAGAAGCAAAACTCGGTATCTCTATCGACTGCCAAAGCTGAGTATATTGCTCCTGGATCTTGTTGTGCGCAACTTCTTTGGATGGCACAAACACTTAAGGATTATGGAATTCATGTTAAAAATGTTCCATTACTTTGTGACAATGAAAGTGCTATTAAAAATGGTCATTATCCTGTGCAACATTCTCGTACTAAGCATATTCAAGTTCGACATCATTTCATTCGTGACCATGTTGCAAAAGGAGATATTAATATTAAGCATGTTCGCACTAACAAGCAATTGGCCGATATCTTTACTAAGCCACTTGATGAGAAGATATTTTGTCACTTGAGGAGTGAGTTGGACATCATCGATGCTTCAAACTTGAGCTAGACTCACTCAGTTGCATGCAAGGGCATGAGCTTTCTTGATATTTCCATGTATCTTAACATTTCATCTTATGCCATGGAATTCTATGCTCCCTTGTATTGCATCTAATCTCTTGTAGGTACTTGGAAAAACTTCATTCCATAAGATTTCCATCAACTCCAATCATAAGCAATCTTGTCATTACCAAGTATCCACAACCCCTCTTGATGATGGAAGGAAGAAGGCCACTCAACCATATCCTTGACATATACTTGATCAAAATTGCACACTCTCAATTTGTATCATGTCAATTGGATATATCTACTGTTCTTCCTTGCATGACTAATCTTTGTAGGTAACCAGTAAACTAGAACAAAAAGGATTGCTCAAAACTCATGATGATCTTCATCAACCTCGAGCATCCTCAACAAGTTCATCTACAAGCTACGTCATCAACATCACTCAAAGGTATGAACTCATGTCCTTGAAAAGGCTTTACTCCAAGAAATGAGCTAAAGCAACTCAAGCGAGATGAATACATTAAGACGCTTAATCGAAAAATGGTAACCCCATTCTGAGCTTAACGTAGAGTATGACCTATGATCAAGTATTCTTGCTTGGATCCTAAGTCGATATACTCTAATATATGTGACCTAGTCACCGCCCATCATCTAGTTAAGAATCTGGTGTGGTTTGCTCTCTATTGCATGATTTTTCATAACCACTCAAATCTTCTCTAGTTGATTTTCCTTGTATATTTCATTGCAAATGTTTCTCTTGACTCTGTGAAAACATAAACTTGGTTTCTCTTTGGGAGCCGCCGACCCAGATATCTCGGTTCTACCGAAATTGCAGACAAGCTGCACTACAACATCTTGGTACCACCGATCTATCTATCTCGGAGTCACCGATTTTCATTCTGGTTCATTTGAATTCATTTTTGCAATTCTGTGTTTTCTTAGTAAACTGTCTTGTAATACTTCTATTATTTCGATGATCCCTCATAAAAAAAACCTTGTATTGCTTTGGGGGAGAAGAACTAAAGTTAGTCTTGAGGACATAATTTCTCTCTTCAAGGATCCCTATCTTCAATGAAGAAAGGAGGAGAAGAACAAATCATTTTTCATGACACTGTCAGTTTTCATTTCTATGAATCCTACATTTCGGTGACCCTTGTTCTCAAGGATCCCTTCTCAGTTAATGATCCCTGTATCTATCCCTGTTTTTTTCTTCGCCCTTGCTTTTTGGAAATTAATTCCAAAGGGGGAGAGATCAAAGCTTCAACCATTTCGGGAGAAGACCAAAGCTTCATGCTAAAGGGGAGATACATGCTTATGCAAAGGGGGAGATATGATCAAGGGGGAGAGCCAACATCAATACTCATATGTTTATGAACAAGGGGAGAATATCTCCAATCCTAATATCTACATGCTAAGTTTCAGGGGGAGAGGATAATCCATTTTCATATCTACGTGAGAAAATTCTCAATGATTTTGGAGACATATCAATTCTAAGGAATACTATTTTTTTATGTCCTCCATATCTTGGAAGTTTTGAGTTCTATTGTCTTGATGTTTGGTAGAATACTCTTGTGTTTCCTAACATTATTTTCTCAAGTGTGTTTCTATTACCAGGATGCTCAAGAACTCAAGGTAAGTATATGCATCATATCCTTGGTGAAGATGATCTGTTGCTTCTTGCACATATTGTTAGCAAGAGTGATGTCTTGAACAAAGATATATCTCATTCATATATATTTGATGCATATAGCCAAGATACACATGACCTGTTCTATCCCTTCTACCTTATGTGTGTTCATGCATTCAAAAGCAACTATCCTTTAAAGAACTGCACACATTTAGGGGGAGCAAGTCTAAGTCATGTGTCTCTCAAAGTCTTCAATATAACCATGCATATCTTTATTTGAAGCTTTGATTGTATGTTGTCATCAATTACCAAAAAGGGGGAGATTGAAAGCACAACATGATCCCTTGGTGGTTTTGATAATTCATGACAACATACATTGTCTCTTGAACTAATGTTTCCACTAAGTATATTTCAGGAAATGTTCAATGAGAGGATTGGCAAAAAGGAGATTGTGGAGAAACCCCAAGATGCAAGGAAATAGGTTGGCCAAGCTTCAAGCAAGAGGACTCTACATTTTATATTTGTGAGAAATCACTTTGAGTCCATAGGAAAGCCAATACTATTAAAAGGGGGTAAAGTTTTGTTGGTGAACAATATGCTCAAACGTGCACAAGTGATAGTCGCCAAAAACATCCACAAATATCTCCCACCAAAGTCTGTTCTATACCCAACACTCAAAATCAGTGCAACCAACTATCCCACTTCGGTGCAACCGATTCCAGTACCTAGACAGACTCTGCCAAACCCTAGCCACTTTGGTGCAACCGATTCCTTACCGGTGCCACCGAGTTTAGGTTGCCAACTTTCTGTTACGAAAATTCACATTTTTGGTTCCACCGAGAATGTTGTATTGGCGTCACCGAGATTGGAAATTTGACCGCTGGTCACCTTATTGGTGCAACCGAGAATTGTATATCTCTCCCTCCGAGATTCAAAAGTTTCCACCTTTTGGTCACTTCGGTACCACCGAGATTAACACCCGGTGTCACCGAGTTGGTCATTTTGTGTGTAACGGTTGGATTTTTGGGGATGCCTATATATACCCCTTCACCACTACTCACTCAAAAAAGAAGCACTCAGAACTATTCCATACCTATCCTATCAGATTTTCTAAGAGAGAACCACCTACCCTTGTGTTGAGGTCAAGATCTTCCACTCCAATCATATGGATCTTGATTTTTAGCCTCCCCAAGTTGCTTTCCACCAATCCTATTTCTTCTACCAAGCCAAACCCATGAGAGAGATTGTGTGTTGAGGAGTCTATCATCTTGAAGCACAAGAACAAGGAGTTCATTATCATTACTGAGCCTATTACCTTTTGGAGGGTGGTGCCTTCTAGATTGGTTAGTTGTCGCTTGGGAGCCTCCTACTTCGTGTTGTGGAGTGAACCAAGAAGTTTGTAAGGGCAAGGAGATCGCCTACTTCATGAAGATCTACCCCATAGTGAGGCTAGTCCTTCGTGGATGGAAGCCGTATGGAATAGTCAAGGTTCCTACTTTGTGGACCCTTTTGGGTGGAGCCCTCCATGGAATCTCGCGACCGTTACCCTCCGTGGGTTGAAGACTCCATAAACGTAGATGTACGATAGCGCCACCTATGGGAACCACAGGAAAAATCATCGTGTCTTGAACTGCGTTTGATCTACCTATCTCAACTCTTTACTTCATATGGAATGTCTTTACTTTCCGCTGCCATATTTATTGACATGCATGTGTAGGCTGTTAGACTTGCTATCTTTGCTAAAACTGTAAAATCTGCCAACCAATTAACTTGGGAAAAGGTTAGGTTTTAAATTTCTGCTAGTAGTCTATTCACCCCCCCTCTAGACACTCTTCTAGTGACCCCTCACCATCACGGCCCCTCATGGGCCCAACCCATCCTAGGGTTTCTTCTACGAGGCAAGCTGCCCCCGGATAAGGCTTTGGTGAGGCAAATCCAATGTCGGGCCACGGCGTACGACATCATCAACAATGAGCTCGTCCATCACAGCACCACCGGCGTCTTCCCGCGATGCGTCGAGCCGGAAAAGGGTCTGGAGATCCTCCTTGACATCCACCAGGGTGAGTGCGGGCACCACGCCGCCTCCAGGACCCTGATGGCCATGGCTTTCCTCCACGGCTTCATCTGGCCGACTGCTCTCGAGGCGGCCAAGAAGTTGGTCGACGAGTGCGAGGGCTGCCAACGCTTCAGCATGTAGAGCCACCTGCCGGCAACAACCCTTCAAACCATCCCCCTCTCATGGCCCTTCGCCGTTTGGGGGCGTGACATGGTGGGCCCATTCAAAACCGCTCGAGGAGGTATGACGCACTTGCTGGTGGCTGTCGACAAATTCACCAAGTGGATCGAGGCGCAACCGATCAAGAAGCTAGACGGCCCCACGGCCGTCCGGTTCATCGACGACATCACGATGCGCTATGGCGTTCCCCACAACATCATCACCGACAACGGCACGAACTTCGCTAAGGGCGCACTCGCGCGTTTATGCTCCAAGCGAGGAATCCGGCTCGACCTAGCCTCCGTTGCTCATTCACAGTCAAACGGCCAGGTCGAGAGGGTGAACGGCCTCATTCTTTCCGGCATCAAGCCCCGGCTCGTGATGCCGCTGGTAAGGTCGGCCGACTGCTGGATCGACGAGATGCCGGCCATACTTTGGAGTCTCAGGACCACCCCAAACCATTCAAACGACTACACTCTCTTCTTCCTTGTGTACGGGTCCGAGGCGATCATCCCCACTGACATCGAGTTCGATTCGCCTCGGGTCGCCCTATACACGGAGAAGGACGCAAAGGAGGCAAGAGAAGACGAAGTCGACTTTCTCGAGGAAGCTCGTGAACTAGCCTTGAGAAATGGCAATCCACCAGCAGAAGCTCCGAAATTACCATAGCAAGCGGATCCGGCCACTCTCCTTTCACGAAGGGGACCTGGTCCTCAGGTGGATCCAATAGACAGCCGGACAACACAAGCTGTCCTCCCCATGGGAGGGCCTGTTCATCATTAGCAAGGCACTGCACAACAACGCATACTACCTAATAGACGCCCAGAAGCCGCAGAAGCACAAAAGAGATGCCTCCGGTGAGGAGACGGAGCGCCCATGGAACGCGGCGCTTCTGCACCCGTTTTACTTTTGAAACAAAACCAATGTATGTATGTATCCCCACCCTTTTGGGCTTATGAAAGCAATGGGTGCCCCGGGCCGTCTCTTGGGGCGCGCCCTATTTCGTTTCCTTCAAAAGTTTTCCCCGCTCATCGGCTCCCCGACCCGGCTCCCGGGCCCGGGGCTGGCCGGCTGGACCTAGGACGCTTCTCCCAGAGAGTGGCTAAGTAATGTGAGCCGGCCAAACCCCCTCACCCCTACCAGCTACAGAACCGGCTCTTGGCTGTCTGGCTGACGGGGCCTCAAGGCGAGAAGTTTTGGCTCACACAAAAGGTCAAACAAAAGGAGACCCTAGCTAGGCCCAGCCGAACCACTAGCGCACCTCTACGACTCTACTTATCCCGAAAGACCCTCGCGATTCCTAAGTTCTGAACCGGCTCCCTTGAGGCGGATGCCTCGACCTAGCTACGAATCGGTTCCCGACTGTCGGGCTGGCGGGGCCGAAACCAAAGGGGAAAAGGAGAAGAACCGAAAAGAGTCAAACGGGCAAAAAAGGATAAGGACGAGTTGGCATGAGCAACAAGGCAAACACACTAGATAGTCATAGCACAAATGTTAAGACAAAAGCGGCCCACGACCAGCATGGTTCATTACAGAAACACCCCCAGTGGGTGAACTCAAGCCTAACTTGTAGGAAAGAAAAGAGAAAGATAAAAAACGCCTGGGGCCTCAGGCCACCGGCATACCCCCAGCCGTCGCATCACTGGGCGGCTCGGCTCTCGCCTCGGAGGTGGTCGCGGCCTTCGGGTTAGCCTCCTTGGCCTTCGAGGTGGGCTCCTCGGTTTCGGCCGTCTCACCGCTCAAGTAGGTGCTCTCATTGGCAACCTCATCGTCCGCCGGGCCTTGGGGATGCCGAAGGAGTCCTCGGGCAACGGCTCGCCGTCCTCACCAAGGGCCGGCAGGAACTTGTCCGCGTCGACGTACGACGCGAGCTAGTTGGCCCGGTGGACAAGGGCTGGCTCACGAGCCTCGCGCTCAGCGACCGGCATGTCCTGCATGGTGGCCAGCCGGCCCAAATCCACGCCGCGATACCGCGGCGTGACGAACTAGAGCGCCATCTATGCCTCGGCTCGGGCGGCCGACGCCTTCCAGGCTTCGAGGCGGGGGACGTCATGCTCCAGCCACTGGGCCATGCGGTTCATCAGAACTCCCCCGCGGCCTGGCTATAGCGCGACAATGACCTCTTTGCCGGCTGTCTTCAGCTGATCCATGCTCTGCTCGAGATGGGTCATCCGCATCTTCATGGCGAGCCCGATCTTGTCCATGTCCCACGTGGCGTCCTCCTAGATGGAGTGACCGCACTCCTGAAGGTACTCCCGGTGCTCCTCAACGGCGCACGCAGCGCGGCGTTGAGTTTCCGGGAAGCACCCTAGAAGAAAGAAGAGGAGAAGAAAAGAAAGCCAAATTGAGACACAAGAACCAGCAAAAGGGAAAAGCAAGCGACTGGGGAAGAGAAAAACTGGCACTTACCTTCAATCGCGTCGTCCACCCCAAGGGCGAAGTTGAGCGCCGACTTACGCTCCGATGCTAGGGCCGCCTTCAACACGGCGAGGGAACCCCTGACCTCCTTGAGCGTCCTCTCGAGGCGGGTCACCTCGTCTTAGATGGTGGCAGTCCTCCGGGCAGCGTCAGCCACCTCCTTGACGACCGTCTCCCGGGCCGCCACCTCCTTCGCTGCCTCGGCCTTGAGCCTGTCCTGGACCGCCTCCCCGTCTACAAGCAGCACGACCAGCCGGTCCTTCTCCTGCGTGGCCGCTTGCACGTCTTGCGCCAGCTGGCCCCGCTTGGAGACAAGCCTGGTCTTCTCCTCCCGAAGGGTGGCCAGGTCACCTGCAGCACACGACAGGCGTCAACCGGCTCTCGGGGGCTATGTGCCCCTCATGAGAATCTCAACTGACCTTGCACGCGTGCCAGCTCCTCCTCCAGGCAGTAGAACCCGTATTTGCCATGGTCATGGATGGCGACCGCCTCCTCGAATAGTTTCTATCGCAGGGTGGTTCCCTCCTATCGCAAGGAGGCAAAGATCAAGACACGCTCAAAAGAGATCCCGTCCGACTGCCCGTCAGCCGGCCAGCCGGCCCGCATCTCGGGGGCTACACCCAGTGGGTGCGCTCCCGCACCCCCACTGGAAATTATAAGTCAAAGCAACCGGGCTTACCTCTGCACACAGCAGGGCAGCGTCTGCCGCCTCTGTGAACCAGGCCAGCTCTTGTCGGCACCGGTCCAGGACGCTCCCCAAGTCCCCGAAGGAAGGGACCAGGCCGCCCGCCTGGGGGGCCGGCAGGGCCGGCGCGCACACCAGCGCCTCCCAGTCTCGGAGCACCTCCTCCATCGACCGCAGGGTCCTCCGGGACCGGCCGCCGCTGCCACCTGGGTTCGCCATGGCGCCAGCCGCCGGGGGCGGGTTGATGACGGCAAGGGTCCGGGAGTCGTTTTCTCGCCGGCCCTCCGCCCACTGTCATCGCTGTCTCCATTTCCTGTCGCTCCGGCTCGACGATCGCGATGAAGGGCACCTCCACCTTCATGGCCACCACCTCCGGCGCCGCCTCTAGGGCCACCGGAGCCTCTGACACCTTGACCAGGGCCGGCTCGGCCGTAGGCGGGGTCACCTCCGGCACCGCCTCTAGGGCCACCGGGGCCTCCGACACCTTGACCAGGGCCGGCTCGGCCGTAGGCGGGGTCACCTCCGGCACCTCGGGCCGGGACGCCTCGGGAGCCGGCTCTATCATCGTCGCCCCCACTTGGGCCACCTCCTGCGTGGACGGTGGTGCTGGCGGATCCATGGCCGCCCCTCGCGGCTCGCTCGACGGAGGCCTCGACATGCGGGTCGATTCCGCTGCCAAGTCCGACGCTCGCGGGGGGTCTGCTGACCTCCTCCGCCTTCGGCTGCTCGAGGTCCCGGAATGCAAGGCCCCTCCTTGCGTCCCGGACTTGGAGGCTCGCAACTCCGCGAGCCTCCTCTTCTCCTCCCGTTGGGTGGCTGCATGCTCGCAGGCCAGCCAATTGGCGGCCTCCGTCGGATCTCCTGCCGGATCCTCCTCGTGAAGCTTGATGGGGTCACTGCAGCACCCAAGGACCTGTTATTAACCAGCTCGCAACCCCGAAGGAAACCTTACGCGAGAAAAAGACTTACCCAATGACGAGGGGCAAGGCCCGCTTGGCGCGCGGCGGTGGCTTCCGCGTGGCCGCCTTCACCCGTTTTGGGACTAGCGGCGGGGCTGCCGCCCTGTTGGGGATATAACCCCATGATATGACCCGGCTGGAAGGTTCTGGTTGATAAGCATTGGTTATGAGCCGGCCCACGAAGACATGTATCAGCTGGAGGCCCAAGAACTTTGGCGGCTCTTGAGGTGGGCCGAACGACAAAGACCCGGATGCGCAAGACCTTCCAAAGGATAACTCGGTTGGTAAGATAGAGACGGATTCGGACCTGTAAAGCGTGATCCGGTTGTACAATTGTAAGACCCGACGGCTCTAACCTCTTATATAAAGGCAGAGCCGGGGCGGGTTAGAGAGGGGGATCGAAAACTAGGTCAAGCGTTTAGCCCTTTGTAATCGATACAACAAGCAATAACAACACAAGAAGGATGTAGGCTTTTACCTCGGCTTGAGGGGCTGAACCTGGGTAAACTCGTGTCCTTTGTCTCAATCAACCCCTTTGAGTCCACTACCATGGCGATGGCTCTGAACCCAAGTCTGGTAACCCGGACATCTGCCGTGACAAAACCACGACAGTTGGCGCCCACCTTGGGGCCTGTGTTCGGTGGTGTTGAGTTCTCAAAGGGCTCCCTTCCAGAGCTCGAAGGATACGTAGTTGGGAGGATGAGCAAGAGTCGCCGCGGCCGGCTCTACATCAACGACGCCGGCTGGGGGCTTGATGCTGCTTCCGTGGAGTATGGTTTCAGGGTTCCGTTCGGCGGGATCCAGGTGTTTATCGGAAAGATCGACGGATCTACACCCGGGCTGGACGTCTGCACCAACATCGTCGAGCCGGCTCGGCGTCTCCAGCCCACACGTAAGGTAGGCCCTGCCCGTGGTAACCCGGTTCAGGAGCATGTCTTCGTGGGCTTCACTCAAGGTATGGATCTGGAAGCATCCGGATCTCAAGGGACTCTCGTGCACTCCAGTGATGAGTCGTCAAGTGGGGAAACTGAATCTGTGTACGAGCTCAGCAATGGTGGCCTTGGGGGATACGGTGACACTCGCCCCGAGTCAGAGCACGGTGAATCAGATGAGCCGGAACTGTTGTCTCACACAGCGGTATTCATGGCAGGGCCGGGGGCGGCCGGGTCGGAAGCTAATCCTCCCCAGCCGCCGACTCATGGCCTTGTGGAGTTGATGGATGAGCTTGAGGCTTTGTTAGCTATAGAGGTCACACCAGATAATCAGGTGGCTCATAACGCAGAGATCGCAAGGATCAAGGGCCGGATGACCGAGGAGTGTCAGAGGCTAACTGATTTAAACTCCCAGATGGAGGCAGAGGCAGCACGGCTCAAGGCCGATGCTTTCCGTTTGGGGCTGGAATAGTTTTCAGCGGCGGCTGTGCACCGCAGGAGGCATCAATCTCGTCTGCCGGAGCGCTATGAGGCAAGGAATCTCTTCAACACCCCCGGCTCTAGGAGAGCGGCGGCTGCCCCTAGGGAAGGGCGAGCAGCGGCTCACATGGCCCCACCCGGAGGGTTTACGACACCAGCGGGTCATTATTCTAACCCGGCCAAGAACATGGTAGCAGCAGCTACCCAGCTTGGAACGATCCCTATCCCAGATGAGGCACCCTTTGCGGAGGAGGTAAGGAACGCTATCGGATATTTACACACGGTCGTGGCTCAACAAGAGAAATATACTCACAGCCGGAGCCGGATCCACTCCAACCCTCTCCATAGTCGAAGTTTCAGCCGGTGCTATGAGTCGCCGGCGGTTTCAAGCAGTGGCCCGCATCATGGGCAAGGGGGACGCGCGGCGCTAGACGCGCAGGCCCTGGTGAACCGGGCAAGAAACAGGCAAGAACAAGAGGCATCAATAGTTCCCCCGGGTCTTGGGCCCTCAATGTTGACAGAGGCCAGAGCAGTTGGTAGCGCTAGAGCCGCGGGAGTTCCATGCTTAACTCCGGCTCTACAGAGCGAGAGGTTGCCTAAGGATTTCAAGGGGCCTCGGAAGGTTCCAAATTACACGGCGGATCTCCCTCCCGAGGCTTGGTCGAGAGCTATGAGCTAGCTATGGAGATGCTAGACGTCAATGAGGCTGTTTTTGCAAATTATTTTATCATGATGCTCGAGGGTCTGGTTCGCACATGGTTAAAGGGTTTACCACCCAACACTATAAGTTCTTGGGCCGAATTGAGGGCAAAGTTCATCAAAAATTTCCAAGGGACTTGCAAGCAGCCTATGACCATTGTGGATTTGGATCATTGCGTTCAGCAGGAGAATGAGTCGGCTCATCATTGGGTTCGGCGGGTGTCGACCATCATTCACTCGTCGGAACAGATCACGGCGGCTCAAGCGGTGCTCATTCTGGAGAAGAATTGTCATTTCGTTCCACTAAAGCAGAAGCTTGGCCGGCTTACACGTACGTGTCAAGACATGGGAGAGCTCATGATGGCTCTAACAAAGTACGCCGACTCAGACAACACCAAAGATCCGGGTTCGGATGAGGAGAAGTCAAATCAGGGAAAGAAGAACAACCAAGGCAAGAGTTTTGGGAACAATGGGAATCAAAGCAAACAGAGGAACGCTGGCGGCGGGTCAGAGCTGGTGGCAAATTCTAACACAGGGCCGAATGGTCCTAAGGGGAATGGGCGTTACAAGCCGTACCAGCGGGATAACATGCCCCCTTTCAATTTGGAAGCAGTGCTTAGGAAACCCTGCCCAGAGCACAACACACCTGATAAACCAGCAACGCATGCGTGGGGTGATTGTTTTATCATGCATAGATTTAAGAATCAACACTTTCAGCCACCTCCTAATCAGGCGGTGGGCCGCCTAGCGGATCAGGGCCTGGCGGTTCAGGCAACGGCAGGTCAGGTGCCGGCTTTAGTGCTGGCGGCTCAGGAGCAGGCCATCCGGGTTACAATAATTAGCAACATCAACAACATCCTCGCAACAAAAATCATAATAACCACCAGCAGCAACACCATCAACAGCAGCAGCGCAATCAATCTGGATTCCAGAGTAACCCGAAGCAGCTCAGTTCGGGGCAGTATCATGTGTTTACGACTAGTAACAACAAGCGAAAAGAGAAGCTACGGAGGCGAGCGGTTAATACGATCGCGCCGACTCTCCCATGATACGTGCCGTGGTCAGAGTATGACATAACATGGATCAGGCAAGACCATCCGCCACGGGTGGATGACCCAGGCCAGCTTGCTCTAGTGGTGGCCCCTCAGATACATGGTTATGGAGTAAACAAGGTGCTCATGGACGGAGGTAGCAGTATCAACATCTTGTATTATGACACCTTCCGGCGGATGAAGTTGCTAGACAAAGATCTCAAAACTTCTTCTACTGTGTTTCATGGCGTTGTGCCAGGTAAATCGGCATACCCAGTAGGAAAAATCTCTTTGGAGGTGGCTTTCAGCGATGAGTATAATTACAGGGTGGAGACCTTATGGTTTGAGGTGGTCAAGATCAAGAGCCCTTATAATGCGTTGTTCGGGCGGCCGGCTTACGCCAAGTTCATGGCTAGGCCTTGTTATGTTTATTTGCAGCTTAAGATGCCCGGCCTAAATGGCACGATTACGGTTCATGGCAATCGAAAAACGACTCTTAAGTGCGAGGAAGGTGATGTGGCTTTTGCTGAGGCTAGCTGTGCACAAGAGGAGCTGAAGTTCTATAAGGAGAACGTTGACCCAGAGGACATGACCCAGTTGAAGAAACCAAATACAGAGGCAGAGCTGCCACTCAACTTTTCAGCGGATGATACTAAAACAGTGGACTTTACTCCGGGCGACTCATCCAAGCAGTTCACCATCGGGGCTCACATGGATCCCAAATAGGAAAGCGCGCTCATCGAATTCATCCATGAGAATCGGGACATCTTTGCATGGAAACCTTCTGACATGCCGGGTGTACCGAGAGAGTTCGCTGAGCATAATCTTAATGTGAATCCGAAGTTTAAGCCGATCAAGCAGTTCCTGCGGCAGTTCAATGAGGAGAGGCGCAAGGCTATTGGGGAAGAGGTTGCCCGGCTCTTAGCCGCTGGGTTCATAATTGAAGTTTTTCAGCCGGAATGGTTGGCTAATCCAGTATTGGTGCTTAAAAGGAATAATACATGGCGTATGTGCATAGATTACACGGACCTTAACAAGGCTTGTCCGGCTGATCCCTTCGCACTCCCTCGCATTGATCAGATCATTGATGCAACAACCGGTTGTGAGAATTTGTGTTTTTTGGATGCTTATTCAGGGTATCATCAGATCAAAATGGCAGTCAAGGACCAGGAGAAGACATCGTTTATCACACCTTTTGGGGCGTTCTGCTACGTCTCCATGCCTTTTGGTCTCAAGAGTGCCCAGGCGACTTACCAGCGGTGTGTGTAGAACTGTCTCCACAGCCAGATTGGTCGTAATGTTCATGCTTATGTGGATGACATAGTGGTGAAGTCTAGGAAGAAGGAAACCCTCTTGGAGGACCTGAAGGAAACTTTTGACAATCTCCGGGTGTACAAAATGATGCTTAACCCGGCAAAATGTGTCTTTGGTGTCCCTGCAGGAAAGCTTTTGGGGTTCTTGGTTTTTGAGCATGGCATCGAGGTAAACCCGGGTAAAATCAGGGCTATCACCTCTTTGCGAGAGCCGACACGCATCAATGATGTTCAGCGTATTGCAGGCCAGATTGCGGCATTGAGCCGGTTCATAAGCCGGCTTGGGGAGAAAGCCATCCCCTTGTATCAGACGATGAAGAAGACGGACAAGTTTAAGTGGAGCAAGGCAGCCGCAGAGGCGCTGGAAGCTCTTAAGAAGCAATTGACTAAGCCGCCAGTATTAGCCGCTCTGGCTGAGAAAGAGCCGCTACTCCTATATGTAGCAGCTAATAGCTGGGCGGTCAGTGTGGCGGTTGTTGTTGAACATAATGAAGCAGGGAAAGAGTATCCCGTTGAGAGGCCTGTTTACTACATCAGTGAGGTCTTGGCTGAGTCCAAGCAGTGATATCCGCATTGGCAGAAGCTGGTATACGGGGTCTTTATGGCTAATCGTAAGCTAAAGCACTACTTTTTGGGCCATCCGATAACTGTAGTAAGCTCTGCCCCGTTGGGGGATATTATTCAGAACAGAGAGGCCACGGGAAGGATTGCCAAGTGGGCTTTAGAGTTCGGGCCTCTTAACACCAGTTACACCCCTCGTACAGCAATTAAGTCTCAGGCCTTGGTAGATTTCATAAATGATTGGACAGAGTGCCAGGCGCCTGAAGAGAAGCCGGACAACACATACTGGACTATGTATTTTGACGGGTCTAAATAGCTTGAGGGGTCTGGTGCCAGTGTGGTTCTCACCTCCCCAAAAGGTGATAAGTTTTGTTATGTGCTCCGGTTGATGTTCCCCTGTACTAATAATGTTGCTGAGTATGAAGCTTTGCTCCATGGTTTGATAGTCGGTAAAGAGATGAATTTAAGCCGGGTTAGATGCCTGGGCGACTCAGACCTTGTGGCTCAGCAAGTTTCAGGTACTTGGGATTCTAAGGACCCACGGATGGCGGCTTATCGACAGGCGGTTGATGTTGTTGCTGGTGATTTCAAAGGGTATCAGGTGGATCATATTGATCGTCGGCGGAACGAGGCGGCTGATGCATTATCATGACTCGGATCTCAGCGTAAGCCGATGCCGCCTAATGTTTTTCTTGATGTATTATATCATCCGACTGTCAAGATGCCTTCTGAGGAGGATCTGGCAATTCCTGACCCGAGGCGGTTCTAGTGGCGGCTCTACATGTTATTCCGAATTGGACTACTCCTTATTTAGCGTACTTGACGCGCGGCGAGTTGCCGGATGATGAGAACCGGGCTCAGGAGATCATCCGCCGTTCTAAGTCCATGACAATTATCAATGCTGAGTTACACAAATGTAGTGTGACATGTGTTTTCCAACGTTGTGTGTCACCAGAAGAGGGCCAGCAGATCTTAAATGAAATTCATGCTGGCGACTGTGGACATCATGCCGGGTCAATATCTTTAGTGGCTAAAGCTTTTTGGCATGGATTTTTCTGGTTGACGGCTCACAAGGATGCAGAGGATCTGGTTCGTAAGTGTGACGCTGTTCAGAAATTTAGCCGACGTGCTCATGTTCCGGCTCAAGAATTGAGGATGATACCTATCACTTGGCCATTTGCGGTCTGGGGGCTTGATATGGTAGGACCCTTCAAGAGGTCCAAAGATAAGAAAATGCACCTCTTGGTGCGGTTGATAAGTTTACCAAGTGGGTTGAGGCTGAGCTAGTAAGCAAGTGTGATGCAGCTACAGCGATTGAGTTTGTTAGGAAATTGATCTATCGTTTTGGCTATACACACAGTATCATCACTGATAATGGTACAAATTTGTCCAAGGGGGCTATGAAGGTGTTCTGTGAGAAGGAGCATATCCGGCTTGATGTTTCAGCCGTGGCACATCCACCGTCCAATGGCCAAGCTGAGCGGGCTAATCAGGAAATCCTGCAAGGGGTTAAGCCCCGGCTCATGGTCCCTTTGAAACGGACAGCCGGGTGTTGGGTTGATGAGTTGCCTTCCGTCTTATGGAGCATCCGGACTACACCTAATAGGTCTACAGGTTTTACACCTTTTTTCATGGTCTACGGGGCTGAGGCGGTTCTACCTAGTGACATCCGGCATGATTCACCAAGCGTGGCGGCTTATGTGGAGACGGATAATGAGCTGGCACGTCAAGATGCGTTGGATGCCTTGGACGAGGCACGAGAGTTAGCAGCGATCAGATCAGCAATTTACCAGCAAGACCTGCGACGCTATCATAGCCGCAGGGTGAAGACCCGGACGTTCCAGGAAGGTGACCTGGTGCTCCGGCTTATTCAAGACCAAAATGGGATGCATAAAATCTCTCCGCCGTGGGAAGGGCCCTTTGTGGTTAGCAGAAACCTCAATAATGGGTCACACTATCTCATTGATATTCGTGATGAGTCGGACATGGCGGGTCAGGAGACTTTGCAGCCATGGAACGTGGCACACTGGCGGCCATATTATACTTAAGAGATGATGCGGATCCAGTATCATTATACATCTCATATTTATATAGAGTAGTACTACTACCAAAGATTGGAGCCCCGACTCTTATGGGTATCTTTATGATCTCAGGATGAAATTCTTCAATACCAGCAAATTTGCGGTTCCTGTGGTTCTTTGACCCGCCAAGGTCTTGCCGGTTAATCTCCTTTGGAGACCCTGAACCAGTTAAGGTGACCTGTTAAAAGCATTCCAGTCAATCTCGCTTTAGAGACCCTGAGCCGGTTCATAGAGTTGACGGCCAATCTCGCTTTAGAGACCCTGAACTGATGTCAAAACAATAAGTTCTTCTCAGTCAATCTCGCTTTAGAGACCCTGAGCCGGTTCACAAAGTTGACGGCCAATCTCGCCTTAGAGACCCTGAACTGATGTTACTCTTACCAGTTAATCTCGCTTTAGAGACCCTGAGCCGGTTCACAAAGTGGACGGCCAATCTCGCTTTAGAGACCCTGAACTGTTGTAAGTTAAAAGTTAAGCTCTTATCAGTCAATCTCGCCTTAGAGACCCTGAGCCGTCTCACAGAGTTGACGGCCAATCTCGCTTTAGAGACCCTGAACTGGTATGGTGCGCAATTGGCTTTATGCCTAGTTTGAGTACATTAAGCGCTGTTGTTGATGGAGGCTTCCTACCTTTGGTATAGCTTAAAAAATTCCCCTAAGGCAACAACGTGTACATCAAATTCCAGTTGCTTATCAACTGCGGCCATTGAAGGGGGCTTCTTACCGATGGGTATCGCTTATCTCACCCTAATGGTCGGCTTTATGCCACTTCCGGTTACTTATTAACCGCGGTTGTCGAAGGGGACTTCTTACCGACGGGTTCGCTTATCTCACCCTAACAACCGGCGTTTACGCCAAAAATAGTTGCAGAAGGAGGCTTCTTGCCCTTGGGTATAGCTTACATAAGCCCTTCACGCAGCCGGCTAGTACAATTACTAGTCGCGGCTGTCGAATGGATGCTTCTTACCATAAGGTATAGCTTACATAATACCATCGGCAGCCGGCCCTATTCAACATTGCCTGATTGGAGGAGGCTTCTTGCCTTCGGGTATAGCTTACATCACCCTCCAACGGTAGGCTTTCTTGAGCTACGGTTGTCAGTAGAGGTTTCTTACCTTTGGTATAGCTTACATAAACCTATTGACAACCGGTGTTGGAATACAATGGATAAAGTATTTGCTGTTAAAAGGAGGTTTTTAACCATCATGGTACAGGTTACATCACTCCTCATGCAGCCGGCTGTAGGCCACTTTACAGGTTTCAACAGTCGTCGTTGTCACATAGAGGCTTCCTACCATCAGGTATAGCTTACTTTATCTTATGGCAGTCGGCTCTTCCATGGCATCTCATTATATGAAAAGGGAAGTCATGCTGCTCCGGTTGGTGGAGTAAATTTCCTGGGTCTAATGACTCCGGGTGAAGGACAGACGTCTCGGAAAAATTATGCATTGGTTTATCAACAGCCGCATTTGTTCATGGAGGCTATTTCCCAACAGAGGTATTATCCGGTTCTAAAAAGAGTTTTGAAGACTTCCAAGTGCCTCTCATAAATCATTGGCAGATTTATCAAAGATGGAAGCAAAGAGCTGAGAAAGATGATCAACAGTACTATAAAGTAAACCGCTGGCAAGTGCATTCAGATGTTAAATGACTGTTACAAAAGATGTTCTCAGAGGGAACAAACGATGTTTCTGACAAAGTTTCAAAACACCATGGGCGGATGATTACAAGAGCCAATACTTGCTCTGACTATTACAAGGTTCGGTCACTCGGCCGGCTCATCCTGCTCTGGATCTTCTGCGGTTCGGATCTGAAGATTGCCGAATTCCCAGTTGCAGTTAGAGACGGCAGCAACTGACCCTTCAAAAAAGGCGCGACGTTAAGCTCACCAGGGAAGAGATCTTTGCTTCGGGCGGGTGTTAGGTCTTTACACTCGTAAAGAGGCCTGCGGATCTATTTATCTTCCTGGTCGTATGCTGCTTGGTAGTTCTTCAAGTCATCCTCCGCCTCATCAGCCATTACAGACGCTAGATAGCGAGAGTCCTTGACGACTTTGAAATAGTCTTCGTCAGAAAATTCTGAGCCGTCCACCTTCTTCGAAGGATATCCACCCATCATCTCATCTGGTGTGAGATCCGGCGTGAAGGGCATGGCCCGGCTCAAACCCGCAACGGCTCCAGAGCGGAAAGCCGACTTCTTCAGCTCTTGTATTTGCTTGGGCACGGTGGAGAATAGTTCTAACACCCCTTTCAGGGCCTTGGGAATCTTCTCCTTATACTGTATGCTTTTGATGGTGAACATTGCTCCGCAATACAGCTGCTCTGTAAAGGTATATATGGCCTTCAGCGACAGGATGCTGTCGTCTGCAAGCTGCCGGCTCAAAGGTCCTACATGAGCCGGAAGAGACAGGTTCGTCGTTAGTTGTTTCATAAAAGATATTAAGTAAAGGAGTACAAGAATGATGGACTTACCAAATAAGGTGGCAGACATCTTAGCGATGTGCCGTTTGAGCCCTTGGAGCTCCTCAGCAACGGCGATGAGCCGCTGATCGGCATCATCTGCCCATTTGATCAGTGCGGCTTTTTCAGAATCAGCTGTTTCTTTCAATATTATTAGCTCGGAGGTGATCTTGGCTACTTCTTCGGCTAATAGCCAGCATCTCTCATCAGCAAGGCTTCGTGCTTCCTGTTGAGCTACCAAGTTGGTTTTGAGATCCGCCAGCTGAGAGCCGGCGGTGTTCAGAGCGTCCTGTGCATATCAAAGGCAAAGTATAAGCTATTGAAGCAACAAGAGTATTCATATGCATAAAGGTTCACATTTCAAGTTCTACAAGTCTCAAACAGATTGCAAGCAATATATTTGACACTTGGGGGCTAATGTATATTTGATCTGTTCACATCTACAGTTCTGGATCATCTTCCTAAAAATTGATCCGGAACTTGGGGGCTACACATTGGCTCTCTTCTAAACTCAAAAGTCCCGACTCAAATAAATTTGAGCCGGCCCTTGGGGGCTACAGTTGGCAGTATGCAAGTGTTGACAGTATTTAAAGCAAAGCGTTTTCTACATAACCTTCGAAAGAAGACCCGAATTCAGCTCTATGTTAGATTAAATCCGGCCCTTGGGGGCTGGGGAAGGTTATGGCTGAAGAAAGGTAACATACCTCATATTTTGCCTTCATCATGCTGACTAGCCGGAGTTCCAAGTCTCGGTTGGTGTTGACCCGGTTCATGTAGCCGAAGTGGAGTTCTTCGGCTGTCATATTGTTGTACGACGGGTCAAACTCAAGTTTCCAGGAAGCTTCAGACAGCTCCATATGCCGGGTTAAGACATGCGCTGGTGAAGGAGGTTTTTGAGCAGACCCGGTGATGATAACATCCGGAGTCGCCGGGGTCCTGGCGGGTGTAACCGGCCTTGAAGGAGCAGCTGGGGAGTTATCCTTTATGACATCATCTGCTGCCGGCTCAATAGAAGCCGCTGGTCGAGTTTCTTCTTCCGTTGGAGTTTCCTCCGGCTGTTCAATATCCGGTTGAGCCGGGGCCGGCTATTCAGGCTCTTGATTGTCAATGACAGGGCTGGAGGAAGGTTGATGGGTCTTGCGGCGTTTCGCCTGAGCACTGCAAAGTAAAGGGATAGCATTTAAAGGAGATTGGTATCTCATCAAAGACATCCGGATATTTTAACACTTACAGAGGATTAATCTTTGGTGGAGGTATGTCTGAGGCTGAAGAGTCGCCCGATGAGGGTGTTTTCTGAAAAATCAAGACACACAGAAATGATAAGACATTCGGACTTGAAGAGAAATAAAAAGGGAAGTATGGATACTAACCTCTGCAGGCCGCTTCTTAGGAGCTGGCAAATTTGGTAGTCCCGATGCAAGCTCTGTAGAGCCGGCACTCCGGGTATGACGTCGTTCAGCTTGCTGTTGTTTTTTTTTTGAAAGGAAATCAGGAGCCAGATGAGCGAGAGGGTGAGATAGAGGAAATTTTCTAACAACCCGCCGCGGCTTTCGGAAGAAATATTCTGAGTCGGAGTACATGCAAGTTACCTCAGGAGCGTTGGCGTGACTGGTTTCTACTTCGTCCTGTGAGACACGGAAAGATATTATTAAAGAGCCGGCAAGACAAAAAGTCAAGTAAGTAAAGTTCAAGGATCCTACCTCCGACTCTGAAGTAGTCGGGTGTTCGAACCAGTTCTCCTGAGGAGCTGCCTTCTTTGGTTTCTTGGCGGCGACTTTCTTCTTGGTTGTCTTCGGAAGAGGAACGTATTCCTTCTTCCAGAAGTCGGAGTCAGCCTATACAAATTGAGCCGGAGGAAGAATATCAATCTTTGAAAAGGAGTATATGAATATACAACAGGCGGAAGAAAGGTAAAAGTACTTACAAGAGGCGCCAGGTTGGTCATGCAGAAGGGCGCTAGGCCGATGGTGCTGCATGAGCCGGAGGTCTCGTGCACAAGACTTCAGACGGTCATACAGATGTCATCCTCAGGCAAAGTGGTGGCGCTGAAGCACAGTTCGCTGTCGTAAAATCCTGGATATTCATACATGAGCCGGTTACGGCGGCTCAGAGGCATGATCCGCCATTGTACCCAGCAGCGGATAAGATCCGTTCCAATAAGGCCGTTGGCTAGGAGAGCCTTCACTCTGGCGTGAGGCTTCTCATATCTAGCACGGTCGGCAGCTGAGAGCCGGTCGGGCAGTGAAGTGTCGGTTGAGAGCCGGGAAGGACGATAACCCGGCAGACGATGTTCCGAGTCCGGAGACGTGTCTTTGCAATAGAACCACGTCTTGTTCCAATCTTTTGGGTGGCTAGGCATCTGAACAGCCGGAAAGGTGATACCCCTCCGGCGTTGGATGGTGATTCCTCCAACTTCCAAGCTTGGCCCGCTCTTGTATTCAGTCTGGCGGTTGGCGTAGAAGAACTCTCTAAAGAATCCGACTGATGGCCTTAATTGAAGGTATGCCTCGCAGAGGACTTGAAAGTGGCAAATGTTTGATACAAAATTCGGCGCTAGATCTTGGGGATGCAGCTTGTACAGGTGCAGAATGTCGCGAAAGAATTTTGACCCGGGTGGCACGAATACTCATTCGATATGATTTGTAAAGACTATGACTTCCCCTTTCTTTGGGGCGGGGCGGGTCTCACCAGTCGGAACACGCCAGTTGATCACTTCCTTTGGAGGAAGGGTGCCAGCGGCTACTAAATCAGATAAATACTCTTCGGTCACACAGGAGCCGACCCAATTGCAGGAGTTAATGGCACGTGTCATCTTGGCAGCTTAAAAGTACTGTGCAAAAAGGAAATGGCGACTAATCAAACAAAGAGCATATAGCAAATGGCGGCTTACAAGTTACAGGGTTCTAAAAATTAAGGCCTTAAGAGGTCCGGCTGACAAAGAATCGGAGGGGGTCTAGCGGCTCACTATGGGTGGAAGAGCCGGAAGTCATCAAGACTCGGACAAACAAGTTTCACAAATCGATACTAAAGTTTTGGATCTATCGAAGTGGAAAAGGGAGTTCTACGTCAACCTGAGCCAAGAACAGTGAAAGTGAAAAATCGACCTACAGCTTTAACCGACTGCACATTGCGCATGGGCGGGCCATGTACGGTGGCGGCGATGGCAATACAGCCTAAAAGGAGGCGCGGCGGGCCCTGAGACTTGGCTGTGCGACCGTACCGGAGAACGAAACGCGCGACGGAGGTCCGTCGGCGGAAACCCTATTTTGCTACCGATCTAAAAGTTGCGGGAAGAGGTGCTTACCGGAGGCGGAGACGGCGGCGGATGAGATTCTGGTACAAACAGGTTGATGTAGCGGCCTGGGTTGGTGACGGACGAGCGGCGGCGCCGCAGCGGAGCAGACAAGCTCAAGCGACGGACGGGCGACAGGAAGAAGAAGAAGAAGAGGCGCACGAGCGGGAATGCATTAATTTGACTCGTGCGGGTCCTATTTAACAGGGAAACAATGCGGGTTCCCAAGCATCAGCACCGATCTTGCCGAAACGGACGACTCGATTTTTGGTAAACGGTTAAATGTGAGAGATTTGGTGATACGTCAGCGTATCTGTGACGTCACGCCGGGTCATTCCTGGCAACTCTCAGACAATTGCAACAGACGGCTGAAATGAGCTGGCTCACTTCAGCCTAGGGCCTAATGTTGGGGATATAACCCCGTGATATGACCCGGCTGGAAGGTTCTGGTTGATAAGCATTGGTTATGAGCCGGCCCACGAAGACATGTATCGGCTAGAGGCCCAAGAACTTTGGCGGCACTTGAGATGGGCCAGACGACAGAGACCCGGATGCGCAAGACCTTCCAAAGGATAACTCGGTTGGTAAGATAGAGACGGATTCGGAGATGTAAAGCGTGATCCAGTTGTACAATTGTAAGACCCGACGGCTTTGACCTCTTACATAAAGGTAGAGCTGGGGCGGCTTAGAGAGGGGGATCAAAAACAAGGTCAAGCGTTTAGCCCTTTGTAATCGATACAACAAGCAATAACAACACAAGCAGGACGTAGCCTTTTACCTCGGCTTGAGGGGCCGAACCTGGGTAAACTCGTGTCCTTTGTCTCAATCAACCCCTTTGAGTCCACTACCATGGCGATGGCTCCGAACTCAAGTCTGGTAACCCGGACATCTGTCGTGACAAAACCACGACACGCCCCCTTGAGCTGGCCTCTTTGCCCGGCCGGCTGCTCCAGCCACCGGGGCTTGAGTCGGCTACTCCTCGCTCCTCCGACCCTGGCGCGCTGAGGGAGGAGGCTCGTTCAGAATCATTAAGTCATCATCAACGTCATCGTTGTCGTCCGTCCAGTCCCTGATCGAAGGGGCAAGAGGGAACTCACCCGCTCCGTTGGGCTCCCAGGCCGCGCTGGACCCTCCGACTCCGCTGGGAGCGCCGGCTCGCGGGTCGGCCGGCTCGTCGACTCCTCCCAAAGAGCCCACCCCCTCCTCCAGGGGGCCTCCCGTCTCATAGTCTTTGGAGTCGGAGTTCTCATGCTCCGCGTCGAAGATTTGAGGGTGCGGGCCGTCCGACGTATTCTGTCGCACCAGCAGCTGCGGTCAGCATGTCAAAGTAAGTTCTCTAGCTGGCTGTCGGCTGGGAAGTATCAAACGAAGGAAAAACCGCCTCGACGTAAAATTTACCAGGGAGCGGTTGACGCAGTTGTATGGCTCCGTGCCGAAGGACCACGACGCGGGATTCAACTTGAACGTCGTAAGGGCATTCACTTGCTTCGCAACCTGCACCAGCGTTAGTTCGACGGTGGAGAGCCGGTAGGGGTCGCGTCGGCCGGACGTGTCGCAGATCCGGTGCGGCCTCAGCTGCAGGGGCAACACCCGGCGCGAGATGAAAGCTGCCACTAGGTCGGCGGCAACCAGCCCCTCGGAGCTCTTCAGCTGGGTGAGCCGGCCGAGCTCCTCCAGGGCCACGCCGCACGGAGCAGTCCCCAGCCAGTTCACCTAGGTGGACTGTATGTCGACAAACGGCGGCAACCGGATGTAGTCCATTTTCGGGTCGGCGTTCTTCACGTAGAAGAACGTTCGGTGCCACCCCTTGACGGAGTCGATAAGAGAAAGAGGTGGGAAGCGCGCGACGCCACGGCAGCACACCACCATGCCCCCGCAGGCGTTGCTTTTCAAGGGCTAAATATAAAAGAGAGCGTTGAAGAAATCGATAAAGGGGAGAATGCCGAGATAACCCTCGCGCAGCGTCATGAACGCGTCGAGGTACAAGATGGCGTTGGGGCCAAGATGATGCGGCTGGAGATCAAAAGTATCGAGAAGTTGGCGGAAGAAAAGGCTCACCGGGAGCTCGAAGCCACGAGAGAAATGCCAGAGGAACACAATGTGTTCCCCCGGCTATGGCGTCGACGCCACCTCGTCGCCCGGCGTGCGTGCAATCACCCGCTCCTCTGACGGCAGCATGCGCACGCGGCGGAGCTCGGCGATATCCGCCTCGACCATGATGGAGCCAGCCCAGCTCCCGCCACGTCCATCGGCCATCGCGGCGGCGGTGCGGCGTGCAGGCACGGTTGCGGTTTCGGGCGCGGTGTCGCGCGAGGAAGGCAGGGAAGCAAGGAAGATAGGCAGCAAGGGGGCAAGCAAGGTGCGGGTATCTCCGTCCCTGCCTTTCCTCTCCTTTATAGGGGAGGCCACGACCGGGGACCCACTCCCCCAGAAACTCCGCGTATGTGGGTGGCCCCGGGCCATAACGGCCGCTTCGAGACGCAGAGGATCCCTGCCTGCGCCCCAAGGCCTACCAGGCTATGTCCGGGGCCTAGCGGGCTAGGCCCAGGCCGATGTCCTGTCTTCCCCGCCTGCATGGGGCCCACCGCATCAGTACTCACCGTGTGGCACGTGGCGGGCCGGCGCGGGTCCCGGGGCGACGCACCGGCGCCCGAGGCGTCGGGACCAACAACCGTCCCTGCTACCCCTTCGGCTTCGAACCGGAGGCGGGCATCATTGGGGGGAAGCCGACAGCTCCCCTTTGTCTGTCGGACACGGGCCCCCGCCGGCTTCGGGGACTACTGATGGGGTTATTACCCCTGGGTAGGCCAAAGCACTGGGGTCCTCCCCTTTGCATTTTGAAAAAAAACCATGCGGCCGACTGGACATGCCCGGCTAGAGGACGGCCGGCCCGTGCTGCCACCGACTGGCGCCACACACGGCTGGTCGAGGAGCCGGCTGCCTCTGGGCCGCCCCCTCCGTTCTCCCTGAGACAGACAAGCAATGTCCCGTCCCTGTGCGCACCAGTAAAACAATGTGACTTGACCGCCACGACGGGTGTCCCTATGGCCACAGTGCTCGTTGACGCGCCGAGGCGCATGGCTATCTAGTCGTCCGGGCCGCTGACCTCGATGAGCGTGACCAGGCGAGGGAACAGTGCCGGCACGCCCTCGCCCACTCGATTACCTGCCTTGGCATGGCTACAGTACTGCCGGCCGTACCGGAGACCTCGGTCGGCTGGCGCTAGACAACGCCTCCCGGGGGACCCGTGCCGTGGCAGGTGAGCGAGAGACAATTGCAGAGCCGGCTGGCGGTCCCCAGCGAGAGACCGGACCGCTCAGCCGGTGGACCCCATAGATGATGAGACGGTGCGAAGGATGGGACCCCCTGGCCAGCCGGAGAGACTACCAGCCGGGTCCCCCCACCCCTGTACTTTAGATATGTTGTAGAGCCTGGGGGTTGGCCTATAAAATCCCCTGAGCCCCCACGTAACGGGGACGGACGATCAATCTCACGCACCCAGAGAACTCTCAAAACCCCTCCAGTGGCGGAGGAAGACGAGCCGGCTGCTCTTCTTCCTCCTCTAGACACAGCTACATGAGCATCCCTGTATACATACTCATCCATCCAACTAAACCAAGCAGGACTAGGGGTGTTACCTCCCTCGAAGGGCCCTAAGCCTGGGTACATCATGTGTCAATAGCGCTTGTGCCCAATCTCGCACTCGGAGCCCGTTGGCGTCCTCCGGCCCCAACCACCAACGATAAGCCACCCTATGTCATCTGTTGTGAGAAAACAACGACAAATATAAGGGAGGGGACGGCCAACGTAGAGGGACACACAGTTCTGGGCTGGCAAGAACATGCCTTGTGCTCATCTTGTTCCTCAAGCAATCCACCAAGAAGGAGTAGGGTCTTACACTTCGAGGTTGCCCGAACTTGGGAAACTGTGTGTGTCCCTGTTCGTTTTCCTTAGCTCGATCCATCGGAGAGTCGTTGTGAAGCTGTGAGGACAAGTAGGGTTGGAGAGCGAGCGCACCGTAGTGTTTGAACCTTTCGTGGGTCTGCGTAGCCCCGATTCCGACATTCGGCACGCCAGGTAGGGGTGCGACGATGCTTTCCAGCTCCGCCTCGGCTTCACGTGTGCCGACCCGATGGTTGACACCTGCCGTGCACGCGCCGACCGCCCGACGCCGAGTGGTCTCTGCGGTCCCGCCAACAGCGTGGCCTCCTCCGTTGCAAACAGTGCCGCCGTCGAGCAGCGGGACTCCTCGCGGCCCTGGTGCAGCGGGGAGGCCGCCCCGTTGCACCTTCTTCAGCTTGCGTGCATTTGGGGGACTTGAACGCGTAGGACAGGCTTCTCATGGTGAGCGAGCTGCTCCACCACCGCTCGATGGACGGGAGCTATGGCTCTTGGGCAGACCACATTGCCGAGCTTGTCACCGTCGTGAGAAGGGCTTTGGCTCCTTACAACGTGCTCCGGCACCCGACGCTAGAGGCAGTGGTAGCGAGCGGTGAGCCACCACCGCTGCCAGGCGACGACATGTGGATTACAGGCTCCGCATAACCCTCAAGGTTCAAACATAGGGGCGTGTGCAAAGGTTCCCTACAGCCTCGCCCAACCTTGCTTGCTACTCGATGGTTACTATGGCGAACTCACACGATGACGAGGAAGAAGATGAACATGACAGTTTACCCAGGTTCGGGCCGTTGTGAAGCGTAATACCCTACTCCTGCTTTGGTGGATTGCCTCTTGTGGAGGTTTGATGGATGAACTAGTATAGTGGGCTCGAGCCTCGCGAGGGCGCTCAAGAGGTGTTCTTGGCTCTCTGCCTTGTGGTGGTTCGTCAAGTGGCTAAGTGTTGGATCCCACAATCTACGGTGTGGCCTAGTCTCTATATATAGTGGTGTCCCGGGTCCTCTTCCCTTCTCGCAATGGTGGGAAGGGATCCTAGAACGGCCAATTTTGCAGGGGGACACGAGTACATCCGCCCCTGTCCAAAGGTGGCATTCGTCTGCAAAGTGGTTGTCGATGATGCAGTGGTGGGATTGACGATGACATCCGTCCTGCAGGGCTCGTGATCGTGGTCTTGTTGCACGAGAATGGAAACCTTTGGTAGGCGCTTTGGGAACCCGCATACATCCTTGCTCCATTTACACCAGAGGGCAGACTGCGCCGCCTGGCGTGTTGGCGCCCGCCTGTCCTTCCTTGCGTCACCTTTGACTCATGAGGTCGGGCTCTGCATAGAGATATCCTCCACTCAGGTGGGGCCCGAGGAGGCCCATCCTTGTAGGTCTTGGTGCCGTTCTTCCTCACAAGCCCAGGGTCCTTGCGAGAGTCTTGTCTTGAGTAGTACCGCGCCAGGCCAAGCCCGGTTGACGAAGTGGGCGATGTCCTGGACCACAGGCAGGTAGGGCTGGCTACTCCCGTTCCCATAACACCGACAATAGCCCCCGGGCCCATGGTGAGATCCAGCCGGCTTCGGGGTGAAGCTTTGAGGATGACCCGAAGCGCCCACGATCCTTAATGTCTGCGGGCCAGGCTTTACGCACGTCGGACGCCTCTGCGGTGATGCCCCCGCTCCCCGAAGATGTTACGAACCACCCCAAGTCAAACTGATGTGACACCTACGCACAACGATGACCATCATTACCTTTCCTTGAATGTTGCTGCCGCCTCGGCCTTCCCTCCTCAGGCTACACAAATGTGACCTTTCAGGGGATGCACACCTCCCAGGATGAGAGGGGGCATCGGTTGGCCCCAGGCTATACATAAGCTAGAGAGGGTGACCAAACCCTCACTACACCATCGTCTTCTTTGCCTCCCAGCCTCCAAGCCGCTGCTCTCCCAATCATGGCTTCAGTGTGGAAGCATTCCGCCGCCGAGAATGGGAAGGCCCCCAAGGACAGCCCTGCTCCGCCGCCGCCCAAGAGGAGCCACGACCGACCCCGAAAGTATGCCACGACGCCAGCGGTAGCTCCCCGTGGGCGCAGCTGTACTCCACCATAGTCTGGGGTTGTCATCGGTGGCCGTGGTGCGGGACTGACCGCCGTGGGTGAAAGCACATTTGCTCTCTTGGTGGTTTTGGTAATTAATAACAACATATAAGTTATTGAACTAATGTTTCCACCAAGTATATTTCAGGAAAAGTTCAATGATAGGGATGGCAAAAGGACTGTGGAGATTGTGGAATCACCCCAATATGCAAGGAAATAGGTTGGCCAAGCTTCAAGCAAGATGACTCTACATTTTACATTTGTGACAAATCACTTTGAGTCTATAGGAAAGCCAATACTATTAAAAGGGGGTAACGTTTTGTTGGTGAACAAAATGCTCATATGTGCACAAGTGATAGTCACCAAAAACATCCACAAGCTCTCCCACCAAAGTCTGTCTATAGCCAAATATTCAAAATTGGCGCAACCAACATTCCTATTCCGGTGCCACCAATTCCAGAACCTAGACAGACTCAGCCAAACCCTAGCCACTTCGGTGCAACCGATTCCATACTGGTGCCTCCAAATTTAGGTTGCCAACTTTCTGTTATGCAAATTCACATTTTCGGTACCACCGAGATTGTTGGGTCAGCGTCACCGAGATTGGAAATCTGACTATTTGTCACCTTATCGGTGCAACCGAGATTCACATATCGGTCTCACCGAGATTCAAAAGTTGCCACCTTTTGATCACTTCGGTAACACTGAGATTAACACATCGGTGTCACCGAGTTGGTCATTTTGTGTGTAACGGTTGCATTTTTGGGGATGCCTATATATACCCCTCCACCACCACCTACTCGAAAGAGAAGCACTCAGAACTATTCCATACCTATCCTATCAGATTTTTTGAGAGAGAACCACCTACCCTTGTGTTGAGATCAAGATCTTCTACTCCAACCATATGGGTCTTGATGTCTAGCCTCGCCAAGTTGCTTTCCACCAATCCCATATCTTCTACCAAGCCAAATCTGTGAGAGAGTGATTGTGTGTTGAGGAGTCTATCATCTTGAAGCACAAGAGCAAGGATTTCATCGTCATTACTGAGCCTATTACCTTTTGGAGGGTGGTGCCTCCTAGATTGGTTAGGTGTCGCTTGGGAGCCTCCTACTTCGTGTTGTCGAGTGAACCTAGAAGTTTTTAAGGGCAAGGGGATCGCCTACTTTGTGAAGATCTATCCATAGTGAGGCTAGTCCTTTGTGGATGGAAGCCATATGGAATAATCAAGGTTGCTACTTAGTGGACCCTTATGGCTGGAGCCCTCCATGGACTCTGGCGACCGTTACCCTCCATGGGTTGAAGACTCCATAAACGTGGATGTACGATAGCGACACCTATGGGAACCACGGAAAAAATCATCGTGTCTACAATTGCGTCGTGCTTGTTGTTACTTTCCGCTGCTATACTCTTAGACTTTCATGTGTAGGGTGAAATTGACTTGCCATGAATGCTAAAACTGCAAACACTAAAATTTGGGAAAAGGCAAAACTTTTATTTGGTCTAGTAGTCTAATCACCCCCTCTAGACTTACTTTTGGTCCTACAAGTGGTATCAGAGCTTTGGTCTCCATTGCATTGGTCTCACAACCTAGGAAAAGTATGGCGTCTAGTGAGGGAAATGATCACCGTAGAGGTCCGTACTTTCATGGCACAAATTTTGCTAGTTGGAAGCACAAAATGCAAATGCATTTGCTTGGTCATAACCCCTCCTTTTAGGTTGTTGTTCGTGTTGGCATGCAAGGTGAATTCTTTGCGGAAGGAAAGGAATCCGATCGTGAAGCGACCGCAGATGATTTGAAGATGTTGCAACTCAATGCTCAAGCACGTGACCTTCTCTTCAACTGTCTAGGCCCCGACGAATTCAACCAGATTAGCCGTCTTGAGAATGCAAAAGAGATTTGGGATACTTTGATTGATATGCATGAAGGTACAAAATCTGTGAGAGAATCCAAGTTGGATGTTCTTCAAAGTCAACTTGAAAAGTTCAAGAAGAAGGATGGTGAAGGAGTCGCTAAGATGTACTATAGGCTAGCTCTCATCACCAATGAGATTGCCGTCTTAGAAAGCAAAGAAATGACTGCCAAATTCATCATCAAAAAGATACTTCGAGCTTAGGATGATCGATATGACATCGTTTGCACATTGATCCAAATGATGCCCAACTACAAAGATCTCAAGCCAACGGAAGTGATTGGTAGAATTGTTGGTCTTGAGATGACACTTAAAGAAAAGGAAGAGCTTCACCACAAGTCTAGCAGTGCTTACAAAGCCACAAATGATGCTCCCGCTACCTCAAGTGACAACCTTGTCACAAATGAAGAGATAAGCCTCCTGGTCAAAAATTCAACAAGTTCTACAAGAATAGAAGCAAAGATCGAAGCTCCAACTCAAGATATGAATAGAAGCGTTCGTCAAGTCATGACCGAAACTACTACAATTGTGGGAAGCCCGAACACTACTCCCATGAGTGCAGGACTCCCTACAAACGAACAGAAGAGTGACCAAAATACGAAGCTCAAGAGACGAGTCACCTCGAAGAGAGAGAAGGAGTAGAGATGATCGTTATGAACTAAGACCCTCAAGGAGAAGTAGAGATTCGGAGAAGAAGGACATGTACACCAAGAGCTACTCAAGAAGGAAACATCAAGCTCATGTTGGTGAATGGGTTTCCGGCTCCGACTCCGACAACCACTCCAAGAGAAGCTATCACTCCAACTCCGACTATAGTCAAGATGATGGTGTTGCTGGAATTGCACTAGTGACTACCAACTCCTATGATCTATTTGATTCACCAAACAAAAAGAGTGGAAGTTGCTTCATGGCTAAAGACCCAAGGTATCACACCCGAAATATCTTGATTTCAATAGAGATGAAGATGATTTGCTTAGTGATGATGACTTGCTATGTGACAAAACTAGTGATGCTGATCAAAATGAACATTATAATTCTCATGATAGTCAAGATAGGTCGATTGACGATGATAAGATGAAAATAGAAGAAGTAACTAAAGAACTTAACACTCTTAAGTTAGCCCATGAATCTAGTCTTGAAGATTATAGAGAGCTTGTAAGAACTCATGAGAAGCTCAATTTGGAGCAAGAACATGAATTTCTTAAAGCTATCAATGATGATCTCCAAATGAAGACTTCATCTTATCTTGACAAACGTCTACTCTTGTCTACATTCATGCCACAAGTTAAATCTAAGAAAACTAGTAACAAAGGCAAGAAAGGTTCTTCATCTAGTAGCAACACTAAAAATGCTAAACCCAATGATGTTGCTTCTAGTTGTTATATTGATTCCACTAATGCTGATTCTCTTAGCCAAGTTACACTTGAGCAAGAAAATGCTTTATTGAAAGGAATTATAGAGAAAGGTACCTACAAGAGTCTTGCCAGGTGTATGCATTTGAGGAAATTATAAGCAAGCATGGAGGATACCGAAAGAATTGTGGTATTGGCTACTTCAACACTAATGGAGTTGAATGGGAAGAAGGTCAATATCCCGAGCCCAAGTTTGTTTCTCAAAAGGAGAAGTATGAAAATACTCTTCCCAATGGGAAAAACACTCAAGATGACCTTCCACCACAAGACCACAAGCTCAAGGGCAAGAACAAGCTTCAAGAGGACATTGACTCATATGAAGATGAATCCCTAGCTATGGTGTAGTGGGTTCCCAAGGCTACTTCAAGCTCAATGTCTACAAATGCTACTACAACACCAAGGATCCCCATCAACTTGATGTGGGTCCCCAAGAAGAAGAACTAGAGAGTTCTTGAAGGGTCACTCCGCCAATTAAATTCACTCACATTCATTATTGGCAAGATCTATTTGCAATCAACATCAACCCTATGCAATAGTTCAAGGAGTCACACTGTGACAGCCCGAGACCGACGTTCTGGATGATTCCAGAAGATTCCCCTTTTATTTCCGTCCTCATCATGTGTTCGTCTGGTTGTCGCATTCATCATTGCATCAATCGCATCATATGCATTGTGTCATCACTCGTTTCCAAAAACTTGCATCCTTCGTAGTTGCCAGTTCTCTCCGTTTCGCAGTTGCCCGTTTCTAGACCAACCACACACGCCCGCGCCCGCGGCACCATTAAAATAAAACCGTTTTTAAGCGTGCGCCAAAAATATTCTTGGATTTAGTTCAAACTTGGCATGCGGTCTTGTTATGTCGTAGGTAGACCGCCTGTCGATTTTCATCGCGTTCTGAGTTCATTTGATGCCCCGTCGATAATCCATAGAAGTGAGGTTATCGGTAGTTTATCGGACTTTCCTTGGACGTTTCTCGGTGTTTTCAACTCAGTGCCACGGGTCACCATTCTCTCTCTCATCTCCCCGTAGCCCTTTGCATAGCCGTCGTAACCCCTCTCCGCTTCCGGACATCGGATCGTCACCCGGCAGTCCGAAAACGGACAGTGCCGTAACCCCAGCCCCGAAACCCTATATATAGCCTTAGCTCCTCGTTCCCCGTGCAAACCCTAGCCAGCCCCTCCTTCTCCCTCCTCCAGCCACGAGGCCTGCCAAGCCTATCCGGAGGCCCGAGAAAGCCCATCCGGCCCAACCGGAGCTCTCCCTGAGCCTCCCATGGAGCAGCCCGAGCTTCTCCCGAGCTCGTCCCGTTCTCCTCCCGTGGCCGGAGCCACCGCAGCGCCGCTGGAGCCAGCAGCCTCGCCGGACCTCTCTACTCTCCCTCCTTCTCTTCTCCTTCCCCGACCTAACCCTCCTCTCTCTCCCTCTGTGTAGCAGCCATGGCCAGCCCGTTCGAGGTCGTGCCGCCGCCTTGGGTCGCCGCCGGCCAGATCCGGCCGGCCGACCGCCGGATCCGGTTGCCCCGCCCCCGTCCCGGCCTTCCCTAGCCTTCCGCCGGCCATCCTCGCCTCCGGCTCGCGCAGTGGCCGCTGCCGTTGTCCCTGCTCGCTGTGGGATCGAGCAGGAGACGACGCAGCCTCGAGCCCCGCTGGCGTTGACGGGCTAGCTCGCGTGCGTGGGCCAAGGCCCAGTCGCTAGCTGCCCCCTGCCTTCCCCCGAGCCGAATGGGCCCAAGGCCCACAGGTGAGCCATCACCCTCTGTTTTTTTCCTTTTCTTTATTTAATTATTTTGCGAATGTAGAAATGCCATTTTATAAAGAACCGTGCATCGTAATGAAGTAATTTTAACATGTTATATGCATAGTAAATTATATAGATTAATATTATGCCATTTGCATCCCTATTTAAAATATTTAACTTGACATTTTGCATTATTGCCATTTAATTGCATTATCATAATTATTTACCCATGCATCGAAATTAACAAAATCATATATTAAAAAAATGTTCATCTCGTTCACACCGCATTTTCATGCATGATAAAATTGTCGAATTGATGGTTGCATTTATTTTTGCATTAATGAATTGCTTTACCGTGAATAGGCCTAATACCCACATATTAAATTGTGATTAATTTTCTATATAAACATATGCATATTATATATGTTTTTGGGGTAGAAAAATCCATTGGATTTATCTGTGCATCTAGTTTAGCCATTTGAGCATTTTGTGTGCATGCCATTTATGTCGTGATACCCTTTTGTCTTTTTCGTAGGATTTAATCCTGCATGATATTAATTAAGTTTCAACATGAAAGTTGCTCTTGGATATGTGTCCTAGCCCATGGACATTTTGCTTGTCTTAGATATGCATGTTTAGGTGTTATTTTGTTGTTTTCAAGTTGCTATGAAAATCTGTTATTTTGAAGGTCCAAAATATTTCTAAGTCTGGAATCTGTTATATTTTGTTGCTGTCTTGCCAAGTGATTTGCTAGTGATCTAGAACTCTTTTGTGGTAGGTGTAATGGGGTTAATTGTTGTTGATATTGCCCTCTAGCATGCTGTTGAGTTTCATGCCATAATAGTACTTGTAGCATATAGTTTGACTGCTGTCAATATGCCTTCATGATAAAAACTGCACTGTCTAAAACTGCTACTTTCACCAAGTCTGAAACTGTTTTCAAGTAGCTACTTTGAGAGCTTCCTCCCGAGTGATCCATGCATGTTTTGAATATGATTTGTGAAGTTGAAATGAAGTGGATGTTGTATCCTATTGCCCCATGCTTAGTTTGTGCATTTTAGGACCTTGTAGCTTGCTGTTTTCATATGTCCAAAATGCCATGTTGCTGTTTTTGGCAGATTTCACTAAAACTTGTTTTGATGATTGTGGTTGAACCGTAGCTCCGTTTTGGTCATTTCATATATGAAACTTGCTGAGAATCTCATGTAGTTTCATAATAACTTGTTGCATTCATGATTTGGGATTGTTGTGATTGTTTTCCCATGCATTTGCATTCATGTCATGTGCATCTTGTGTTGCTCATATCTTTTGAACCGTAGCTCCGTTTGAGATGTTCTATATATGTAAATCGACTAGAATGACATGTAGAATAGTATGATATGATTTATTCCGCTGTTTAATCAATATAAATACGATTAGTTCATATCTGGACCAATTTTGAAATTAACATATGAGGTCATTTCGGAAATGCTATAAGTTGTTTCCGACCTCATTTAAGATGCCTAGATAGTATAGTTACTTATGCTTCACCTCTTACCATGTTTAACAACATTTAATATTGTCGTGTACCTAACGGGAGTGAACTAAATAATTCGAACATGGAGTTTCGTCAATATGCAACTCGTTGCATATTGAGCTTCACTTTAATGTGTAGAAGTGTTTGATGTGAATTGTCATGCATTGCATATTAAACCGGACATGCATCATATTTGTTGTGCATCGTGTTTTGCATATGTTGTGGTGTATCTTGTGTTGATTGTTTGTTTCGGATTGCTTCTTCTCGATAGAGTTCCGAAAGCGTTTGGAGTGTGAGGATTCGGTTGACTACGTTGGTTCATCTTCTTCATGCACTCGGTCTTCTTCCGAGCGGGATCTCAGGCAAGATGACACATTTCCCTGGATACCATTACTATCATTGCCATGCTAGTTGTCTCACTTATCGTTATGTCTCGCTACCTACCACTTGTTTGATAAGCCTCCCAACATTGCCATGATAAGCCTCTAACCCTTCCACATCCCAGCAAACATTGTTTGGCTATGTTACCGCTTGCTCAGCCCTTCTTATAGCGTTGCTAGCTGCAGGTGCATTGCTTCCATGTGTCAACATGGATTTTCTTTGTTATATCACAATATTGCTGCTATTTAATTTTATGCACATATATACTTGGTAAAGGCTGGAAGGCTTGGCCTTTTGCTCG
Source organism: Hordeum marinum (assembly GCA_022496015.1). Classification (NCBI taxonomy): domain Eukaryota; kingdom Viridiplantae; phylum Streptophyta; class Magnoliopsida; order Poales; family Poaceae; genus Hordeum; species Hordeum marinum. Next base: position 280,057,720 of record CM039678.1, read on the forward strand.
GTGTTTTGTTCCACTCTTGCCGCCCTTAGTTAATTGTGAACCGGTGTTATGTTCCATAAATGAGCGCTCCTAACATGCTCGGGGTTGTTATGGGGACCCCCTTGATTTTTGGGTTAGAATGAAACTTGTTCGGCAAGGCCCAACATTGGTACTACATTTGCCTAACCAATTAAAACTTGCATAGGGAGTGATCACCCCGTGGATAATTTAATCAACAACCCGGGCCAGTGCTTCGCATGAGTGTTGGTCGAACTTGTCTACCGCCGATGGCTACCAGGGGCAACTTTGTGTTTGGCCTACCGGAAGTTTGGACAATCCGTTGTGCCCTGAGAACGAGATACGCGGCTCCTATCGGGATTGTCGGCACGTCGGGCGGCCTTGCTGGATTTGTTTTACCTTTCTTGGACGTCTTGAGTGAGGAATTGCGATTATTCTCGGGCTATCCCGAGGTGTTGGATTTCCTTTGGAATTGCCTAGGAAGATCACGAGATCCATGGTTGAGGTTATTCCCACTGCGTGTGGCGAATTTGTGATGGATGAGTTGGAGCACCCCTGCAGGGTTAAATCTTTTCGAGAAGCCGTGCCCGCGGTTATGTGGCAAACTTGGATACTTTGTTTAACACCCGGTCATAGCAAACTTGAAGTAAACTCTAATAAAATACACCAACTGTGTGCGTAACCGTGACTATCTCTTCTCATGAGTCTTTATCCAGAAGAGAACACGGTGGGATTATGATTGATGTAAGTAGGTGTTCAGGATCTGTTAGTGATCATTACTAGTTCACGTCCGTTATGCGTAGACCACCATACTTTAATTTCTATATTCATAAGTTATCGACTCAAATAAATGCTTAGTCGCTTGCTGCAGCCTCACCACTTAACCATACCTCACCTATTAAGCTTTAATAGTCTTGATACCCTTGGAAATGAGATTGCTGAGTCCCTGTGGCTCACAGATTACTACAACAATAGTTGGAGGTACAGGTAATGGATGATTTGATGTGAGCGCGTTGGTTGATTTGATTTGGAGTTCTTCTTCTTCTTCTTCCTCTTCGTCAATCTTGGATGGGTTCTAGGCGACAGCCTGGGATAGAAAGGGTGGATGCCATTTTATCGTTTGTTTTCGTCTGTAGTCGGACCCTGCTCTTAAGTATGACGTTTGAGACATTATTGTATTGATGTGACTCTGATGTAGCTTGTGGCGAGTGTAAGCCAATTCCATATACTCATCTCTTCTGTACATGTACTTGTAATGATATCCATTCTGGCGAACGCATCGAGATGTGCTTGTATCCCTGTCGAGGCCCTCGTGCCAAATAAGGATAGGACCGCATCTTGGGCATGATAAGTTGGCATCAGAGCCTGTACCGACCTAGGAGCCCCCTTGATTGATCGAACTTGGCCGAGTCGAGTCTAGTAAAAACTGTTTTGAGTCTAGTTATATCAGAGAGTAGGTTTCTTTTTTCTCCTCTTCTATGCTCTGGTGAGGTATCCTACTTAGGAATTTTGAGTCTACTTCTCTTCTCGCTCAATTTTTTTTAGAATCACGCGGGTATTTTGCAAACTATATGATGCCGATGTGATGGAGTTCTGTCTTGGTGCCTCCTGTCTGACTTGATTTTTTCCGGGGAGTTGAGCTCTGAGGGATTCTTGACACATCGTTATCATTCAGTTTTCTTAGTATCTCAGGACGGAGGATGTTCGATATTGCTTCAATACTTATCGTGGTGAGATAATGTCGGAGTCACCCAGTACCGGGGAGGCATCCGGGGTACCACCATGGTTTAGTATCGTTGTGAGTTTGAGGATTCGAGATTAGACGAGTTTGTGGAATTTCTTGAATTATGGTGTGGAAGGTTGCGGATGGAGTTACAGCTGATTGCCTAGGGCAGGTTGCTGATTCCGTAACCCGAATCGCATAAGCAAGAAAGTTTTTAGAAGTTCTTAGGTGGGAATTCAAGTAGATACCTAGGATTATGTTTCCAACAAGTGCATAGTGGGTATGTATTTGTTCTGGCTTGTTTCATAAGCCTCATACTTTGTTTTGTTTTGTTTTGTATATGATGATTCGAGTTGCTTCGATGCCAAGTGGTGATCTCATATCTTGCTAAGTAGTGTTCTCATATTTCTATGGGAATGCTAATTCTTCTGCCCAATCAAGTTGTCATATCAATTCTTTTCCTACCTGTGTCCTTCTCTTCAAGATAATTCTATCCTCTTCAATATTGCAAGATCAATTCTCATTTTGTTCCGGAGTTGTCTCATCTGTTCCAAGTTTTCTCTGTTTTTCCCTTCCTCCCGCCCCTTTGTCTTCAATGATTAAATTCTCATCCAAGTGTCTTTTCTATTCATGTAATGCTTCTGCTATCTTTCTTCCGTCTTGTATCCGCTGATTTCTTGTGGAGATCCTCAGGAGTTTCAATGTCAAGATCTATCCTCATATGCCTTGTTCTCGTTGTAATTCTTCTCCGGTGATTCTTTATGAATATGCTCGTTGCTCAAGTTATCATTTATTAGTATTCATCTTGTTTCTTTTCCGGTGGATTAAATTCAAGTTCTTGGTGTTCATCTATTATTTTCATTCTCTATTTGCTCTCCCATGTTGGAATTCTTCATCAAGCCTCCCTTGCTTATTCTTATCTCTATTCTATCCGGAGTGCTGAAGATATCTCAGAAGACATTCATTGTCATTCTTATCCTCTTAAATTATTTCAAGGGTCTCATATCATCAAGTTCTTAATTTGTACCGGTGCAATCTCTCTTTTAATTAATTGTTTCAATGGTGGTCTCTTTCCAGTGGGCCCATAACCCACGTGTCTTTTCCCAGGATCCTACCTGACTCTTCTTATCTTTCTGAAGATGTTCTCAAGTTCTTTAATATGACGTAAGAATGAATTTCATCAGTCATATTCCTTCTCCAAGATCGCTTCTAAATCATTTTCATTGTTGGCTCAACCTTTCTTTATTCATTCTTCCGGAGTATCTCAGTAATTCATGGTGTTGATTCTCGTCATTATCCTTAGTGTTGAAGACCGAAGGAGTGGTTCTCTTAAATCTTTGCTCATTCTCTTGAAGATTCATGGTTTCAGCTTGTTGCTATCATCTCAAATTGTTTTTGATCATGAGTAATTTCTCTCACATCTCTCCGGTCATTTCATCATTGTTTTCATTTCTCGATCCTTCGAAGGCCATCATTTCAGAAGATTTCTTTGTTCTCAACTTCTAGCTTTCGTTCTCAAATTCTTCTCAATTGTTGTTCCTTCATTCATATCTCAATTATTCCGGTGCCCTGTTCAGTTTCTGTTAGGCAGATCTTTATCTCTTCATTCTCATGTGTCCTCTTTAGTCTCTAATTCTTTCTGGTGCCTTGTTCAGTTTTCTATCAGGTGGATCATGGTCTCTTCGTTCACGTGATATATCAGTCATTTGCATTATCCTCTTTCGTTTTGAATTCTTTCCGGTGTTCTCATGCAAGACCTCTCCAAGTGTGTGATCTCTCTCTCTCTCTTCAATCTTGTCAAGAAGAATAAGTGGTATGCGAAATCCGTTGTTTGTCATCAATTTAACTTGATGAAGGATAGTCATATCATAATTCTTATTCTTGTTCATTCAAGTGATTTCAATCCTTCTTCCGGAGTGGTTCAGATTTCAAATTCTTTATCCCAAGTGGTCATCTTTCTTTTCTGGAGTTCCTAGTTTTGATCAAGTATCTTGTCTCGAAGCTTCATCTTAATCTTTGGAAGGCCTCAATCTTGTTTTTTTTGCATCCTTCAATTCTTTCTATCATCCACTCGTTCCAGAGTTCTTCCGGAGGTTCTTCATGGTGGTTCATCAAGATTCCTTTCATTTTCAAGTGTTCATCAAGATTCTTGTTGGAGGTGCTCAAGTGTTCCTTATCTTGGTTTTCTAAGTTCAATTCCTTCTCCATTTTCTTTTAAGATGGTGTTATTAATTCTTGATCATAAGGAGTCTCGAAGGAAAAGTCGTCAAGAATAAGATAACTAAACCCATCATTCCTTTCTTGGAGCTATCTTGGGTTGGATTTCACCATGATAGCAACAATCCTTATCATGGGGTTATAAATGATTCAAGTTTTCTCCTCCTCTTCTTGGTGAAAGAAGTTTTGCATATCTTGTTGCTCTCAAGCAATCAATTGTTTCTGTTGTGGCAGGTTGTCACCTCATAATTTTGAGATGTTTTCCACAGGGCCACAAAAGGCTTATTCTTTTCGTTGTTGGTCTTCCAACAACTCCATTCATTCATGCTTCCAAATTCATTGTGCTGGAAGTTGTCATGTTCTTATCCGTTCTTTTCCTTCCATCAATCTAGTTTCTATTCTCTTGTTACGGAGGCCTTGTGATGTTGCTCTCTTCAATCTATTATCTTGCTTTGTCAAGATCATGTTCTTTCTTGCTTATTCATTCAACCGAAGTGCTGTGAAATCTTTCATCTTCCTTCCATCTTATGAAGTTTTGATTCTAATCCAACCAAAGTTTGGTGCCTCTCTTTCAATTTGTTTCCATCATATCTTTTTTCCCTCTCTATCCTACCGAAGTGCTGCCGAAATTTCTTGTGAATTCTTGCTTGTTCCTCATTCTTCATATCTTGCATCCTTCAAGATTCATTGGTTTCACTCGTTTCTCAGAAAAGCATCTAGTTTTACCATTTGCTCTTTCTCTTCCCCCTATTCATTCTAGATCTCGGGACGAGATCCTCGTGTAGTGGAGGAGAGTTGTGACAGCCCGAGACCGACGCTCTAGAAGATTCCACGTTTATTTCCATTCTCGTCATGTGTTCGTCTGGTTATCGCATTCATCATCGCATCATTCGCATCATATGCATTGCGTCATCACTCGTTTTCGAAAACTTGCATCCGTTCGTAGTTGCCGGTTCTCTCCGTTTCGCCGTTGCCCGTTTCGAGACCAACCACACACGCACACGCCCACGACACCATTTAAATAAAACCGTTTTTAAGCGCGCGCAAAAAAATATTCTCGGATTGAGCTGAAACTTGGCATGCGGTCTTGTTATGTCGTAGGTAGACCGCCTGTCGATTTTCATCGCGTTGTGACTTCATTTGATGCCCCGTCGGTAATCCATAGAAGTGAGGTTATCGGTAGTTTATCGGACTTTCGTCGGACGTTTCTCGGTGTTTTCAACTTAGTGCCACGGGTCACCATTCTCTCCCTCATCTCCGCGTAGCCCTTTGCACAGCCGTCGTAACCCCTCTCCGCTTCCGGACGTCGGATCGTCACCCGGCAGTCCGAAAATGGACAGTGCCGTAACCCCAGCCCCGAAACCCTATATATAGCCCTAGCTCCTCGTTCCACGTGCAAACCCTAGCCAGCCCCTCCTTCTCCCTCCTCCAGCCACGAGGCCCGCCAAGCCCATCCGGAGGCCCGAGAAAGCCCATCCGGCCCAACCGGAGCTCTCCTCGAGCCTCCCATGGCGCAGCCCGAGCTTCTCCCGAGCTCCTTCCGTTCTCCTCCCGTGGCCGGAGCCACCGCAGCGCCGCTGGAGCCAGCGGCCTCGCCGAACCTCTCTCCTCTCCCTCCTTCTCTTCTCCTTCCCCGACCTAACCCTCCTCTCTCTCCCTCTGTGTTGCAGCCATGGCTAGCCCGTTCGAGCTTGCGCCGCCGCCTTGGGTCGCCGCCGGCCAGATCCGGCCAACGGACCACCGGATCCGGTTGCCCCACCCCCGTCCCGGCCTTCCCCAGCCTTCCGCCGGCCATCCTCGCCTCCGGCTCGCACAGTGGCCACCGCCGTTGTCCCTGCTCGCTGCCGGATCGAGCACGAGACGACGCAGCCTCGAGCCCCGCTCGCGTTGACGGGCTAGCTCGCCTGCGTGGGCCAAGGCCCAGTCGCCAGCTGCCCCCTGCCTTCCCCCGAGCTGAATGGGCCCAAGGCCCATAGGTGAGCCAGCCCCCTCTGTTTTTTTCCTTTTCTTTATTTAATTATTTTGCGAATGTAGAAATGCCATTTTATAAAGAACCGTGCATCATAATGAATTAATTTTAACATCTTATATGCATAGTCAATTATATAGATTAATATTATGCCATTTGCATCCCTATTTGAAATATTTAACTTGACATTTTGCATTATTGCCATTTAATTGCATTATCATAATTATTTACCCATGCATCGAAATTAACAAAATCATATATTAAAAAATGTTCATCTCGTTCGCACCGCATTTTCATGCATGATAAAATTGTCGGATTGATGGTTGCATTTATTTTTGCATTAATGAATTGCTTTACCGTGAATAGGCCTAATACCCGGATATTAAATTGTGATTAATTTTCTATATAAACATATGCATATTATATATGTTTTCGGGGTAGAAAATCCATTGGATTTATCTGCGCATCTAGTTTAGCCATTTGAACATTTTGTGTGCATGTCATTTATGTCGTGATGCCCTTTTGTCTTTTTCGTAGGATTTAATCCTGCATGATATTAATTAAATTTCAACATGAAAGATTCTCTTGGATATGTGTCCTAGCCCATGGACATTTTTCTTGTCTTAGATATGCATTTTTAGGTGTTATTTTGTTGTTTTCAACTTGCTATGAAAATCTGTTATTTTGAAGGTCCAAAATATTTCTAAGTCTGGAATCTGTTATATTTTGTTGCTGTCTTGCCAAGTGATTTGCTAGTGATATAGAACTCTTTTGTGGTAGGTGTAATGGGGTTAATTGTTGTTGATATTGCCCTCTAGCATGCTGTTAAGTTTCATGCCATAATATTACTTGTAGCATATAGTTTTACTGCTGTCAATATGCCTTCATGATAAAAACTGCACTGTCTAAAACTGCTACTTTCACTAAGTCTGAAACTGTTTTCAAGTAGCTACTTTGAGAGCTTCCTACCAAGTGATCCATGCATGTTTTGAATATGATTTGTGAAGTTGAAATGAAGTGGATGTTGTATTCTATTGCCCCATGCTTAGTTTGTGCATTTTAGGATCTTATAGCTTGCTGTTTTCATATGTCCAAAATGCCATGTTGCTGTTTTTGGCAGATTTCACTAAAACTTGTTTTGATGATTGTGGTTGAACCGTAGCTCTGTTTTGGTCATTTCATATATGAAACTTGCTGAGAATCTCATGTAGTTTCATAATAACTTATTGCATTCATGATTTGAGATGGTTGTGATTGTTTTCCCATGCATTTGCAATCATGTCATGTGCATCTTGTGTTGCTCATATCTTTTGAACCGTAGCTCCGTTTGAGATGTTCTATATATGTAAATCGACTAGAATGACATGTAGAATAGTATGATATGCTTTATTCTGCTGTTTAATAAATATAAATACGATTAGTTCAGATCTGGACCAATTTCGAAATTAACATATGAGGTCATTTCAGAAATGCTATAAGTTGTTTCCGACCTCATTTAAGATGCCTAGATAGTATAGTTACTTATGCTTCACCTCTTACCATGTTTAGCAACATTTAATATTGTCGTGTACCTAACGGGAGTGAACTAAATAATTCGAACATGGAGTTTCGTCAATATGCAACTCGTTGCATATTGAGCTTCACTTTAATGTGTAGAAGTGTTTGATGTGAATTGTCATGCATTGCATATTAAACCGGACACGCATCATATTTGTTGTGCATCGTGTTTTGCATATGTTGTGGTGTATCTTGTGTTGATTTTTTGTTTCGGATTGCTTCTTCTCGATAGAGTTCCGAAAGTGTTCGGAGTGTGAGGATTCGTTCGACTACGTTGGTTAGTCTCCTTCATGGACTCGTTCTTCTTCTAAGCAGAATCTGAGGCAAGATGACACATTTCCCTGGATACCATTACTATCATTGCCATGCTAGTTGTCTCGCTTTTATCGTTATGTTTTGCTACCTACCACCTATTTGATAAGACTCCCAACATTGCCATGATAAGCCTCTAACCCTTCCACCTCCCAGCAAACATTGTTTGGCTATGTTACTGCTTGCTCAGCCCTTTTTATAGCGTTTCTAGTTGCAGGTGCATTTGCTTCCATGTGTCAGCATGGACCTTCTTTTGTTATACCACAATATTACTGCTATTTAATTTAATGCACATATATACTTGGTAAAGGGTGGAAGGCTTGGCCTTTTGCTCGGTGTTTTGTTCCACTCTTGCCGCCCTTAGTTAATTGTGAACCGGTGTTATGTTCCATAAATGAGCACTCCTAACATGTTCGGGGTTGTTATGGGGACCCCCTTGATTTTCGGGTTAGAATAAAACTTGTCCGGCAAGGCCCAACATTGGTACGACATTTGCCTAACCAATTAAAACTTGCATAGGGAATGATCACCCCGTGGATAATTTAATCAACAACCCGGGCCAGTGCTTCGCATGAGTGTTGGTCCAACCTGTCAACCACCGGTGGCTAATAGGGGCAACTATGTGTTTGGCCTACCGGAAGTTTGGACAATTTGTTGTGCCCTGAGAACGAGATACGCGGCTCCTATCGGGATTGTCGGCACGTCGGGTGGCCTTGCTGGATTTGTTTTACCTTTCTCGGACGTCTTGAGTGAGGAATTCCGATTATTCTAGGGCTATCCCGAGGTGTTGGATTTCCTTTGGAATTGCCTAGGAAGATCACGAGATCCGTGGTTGAGGTTATTCCCACTGCGTGTGGTGAATTTGTGATGGATGAGTTGGAGCACCCCTGCAGGGTTAAATCTTTTCAAGAAGCCATGCCCGCGGTTATGTGGAAAACTTGGATACTTTGTTTAACACCCGATCATAGCAAACTTGAAGTAAACTCTAATAAAATACACCAACTGTGTGCGTAACTGTGACTGTCTCTTCTCGTGAGTCTTTATCCGAAAGAGAACACGGTGGGGTTATGATTGACGTAAGTAGGTGTTCAGGATCAGTTAGTGATCATTACTAGTTCACGTCCGTTATGCGTAGACCACCATACTTTAATTTCTGTAATCGTAAGTTAGCCACTCAAATAAATTCTTAGTTGCTTACTGCAGCCTTACCACTTAACCATACCTCACCTATTAAGCTTTAATAGTCTTGATACCCTTGGAAATGAGATTGCTGAGTCCCTGTGGCTCACAGATTACTACAACAACAATTGCATGTACAGGTAATGCGATGATTTGACGTGAGTGCGTTGCTTGATTTGATTTGGAGTTCTTCTTCTTCTTCTTCCTCTTCGTCAATCTTGGATGGGTTCCAGGCGGCAGCCTGGGATAGAAAGGGTGGATGTCATTTTATCGTTTGTTTTCGTCCATAGTCGGACCCTGCTCTTAAGTATGACGTTTGAGACATTATTGTATTGATGTGACTCTGATGTAGCTTGTGGCGAGTGTAAGCCAATTCCATATACTCATCTCTTATGTACATGTACTTGTAATGATATCCATTCTTGCGAACGCATCGAGATGCGCTTTTATCCCCGTCGAGGCCCTCGTGCCAAATAAGGATAGGACCACATCTTGGGCATGATACACCCATTCCCTCAATGGTAAGCAAGGGACAAGGTAATCAACAAATCAATGGACATCATAACACATGCTTTGCACTCCATGTCCATAGATATCATTTTATTTGTCTCTTGTGTGTTGGGACTAACCCATGTAGGTGAGAGGAGTAAAGAAACAACAAGGATGCTCCCAACTCTTGGTGATCTTCATCAACTTTGAGCATCCAACACTACCTCAACAATATGAAATCTTCATCGACAAAACTCAAGGTTAGTTTATCCCTCTTTTGGGGGGATCTCACAACAAGCGGGAGATTTACTCTAAGACTTGAGTCAAAGCATCTCTTAGTATGTGACAACATTAAATGCTTTATGTAAAAGTGGTAAGCCCGCTTGTGATTAAACGATGAGTATGACCTATGATCAAGTATTATTACTTGGATCCTAAGTCAAATACTCATATATAGATGACTTCGTCATCGCCCAAGTGCTTGTTAGATGCTAGAGTGTTTGTGCATGTTTGTCATGATTTCATTTGACATCTTATTGTGTGAGCATGTTGGTATGCATTCATTTTCTCATTTGAGGACATCCAATTGTTGCTATTTCGTATTTGATTTATCTTTTTCCAATTGGATGGACAAGAATGCCTAGGACCACTCTTTACCTATCTATGCTTTCTCACCTCATACTCTATTCATGCTGCATAACAAAATTTGAACAATTTTTGATCCCTCTGTGTGTGGAGCACTCGGAGTTCCGTATCGACAAGGACTGACCATTAAAACCTCCCAAGTGCATATCGGTGGAACCAACCCCAAAGTCTCGGTCTCACCAAATGCCTAGGGTTGATCTGCTTTTTCAATCTCGGTAACACCGATTCCTTATTCTCGGTTACACCGAGTTGCCCTATCAACTGATAGTTGAGGAACTCGGTGACACCGACAATATAGAATCGGTGTCACCGACAGTGGTGGCTATATATACTGTGGACCTCGACGCTTTGAAATTTATCCTCAAGTCGTCGCATCTCAGAACCCTAAGCTGCCAAGTTCGACACCCCTGGTCATCGCCCTTGTCCCCCTGCGCTCCTCTGCCGCTGGGAATGACCGCCGTCAATGAAATCTTCTCCATCGTTGCCATCGTAGCGGATCCGTCACTGAGTTAGGTTACGGATTCGAACTCCTTTGCTCTCCCCATCTAATTCTTGCGCATTGGATTTGATTTTCTCTATGAGCCAGCTATTGCACGTCTTCCTATCCACAAGAAATTCCCATAGTCTAGCAAATGATCGATTTACTAGGGTTTGCGTTCCGCCCGATGGAACTTGGTGGAACCGAAGCACACAAATCGGTGTCACCGATGTGTATTTCTGTGTTGCTGAGAACTGTCTCGGTGAAACCGAGTACTTCTTTTTGGTCTCATCGAAAGGAGTGCCAAGTTTCTATTAATGGGATAGTCAGTCTCGGTAGCACCGAAAACTTTTCTTCGGCTGTACCGAGTTTCATGTGACAGAATACAAAACCTTGGAAATGTTTTGTTCAAACTTTCAAAAACCAACCTCATTTTGTGATGACTTATCTTCTTATGCTCTTCTATACTCTATTCACAGGGTCAGTATGTCAGATGCTGAGGACAGTCAGAATATGCCAGAGCAGGGTGTTGACATGAGTTCATGCACTAGCCCCGCGCCTAGTACATCTTCAGATCCAGACACACACAACTCCCATGGGTTTCCCAAAGTTGCTACTAGGGCCAGGAGGAAGCTTAAATCATATGAGGAGGATTCAGACTTTGTCCCTGAGGAGATTCTTGCCAAGAAGCAAGAGAAGGCTGCTAAGAAGTCTCCTACTGAAGCCACTTCTTCCAGGAGAGTTGTTAGCAAAGTCTATGCTAGCTCTGAAGCTATGAGAGCACCTGAGAGTGCTAGGGACACAATGACCATTGATCCCCCAAGGAAGTCTATGCCTAAGATGGCATGGGAGAAGAAAGCCAAAAAGAGGATAATCCATGTGACTGGCAGGCCTACACCTATGTATGAAGATCTAATGGTGGCAGCTGCTGCTGAAGAGGAGGATGAGCCAGCTGCAAAGGCTCCTCCCAAGAAGAAGGCTAAGAAACTTCTAGGTGATGCTATGCCCAAGTCTGGTACATCCAAGAGCACCAAATCCAAGAAGGCTACTGCTGAAAAGCCTAAGAGGACATCCAAGCAGATTCCAACTTCTAAAAAGAACAAAGGAACTGCTTCTAGAGCTGAGCAAGATGATGACTTGACAACCTTGATGAAACTCGCACCACACCTTCCAGTACATAATGCCAACTATCCACTTGCTGAAGATATGAAGAAGAGGAAAAACTCAGGTTTGAGGGCATGGAAATCTATAGATCCATATGCCCAAAGAAGAATCCAACCGTGGACTACAGATTCTATACCAAAGAGCAACATGTTTTCTATGAGACTGTGCTATGTTACAAGAGTCCGACTGTGAGTGACATGAGGTATGTAGACTGGAAATTCATTAAGGAGAATGGAGACTATTTTCCAAGTGTCCAAGAGAATTTCCACTGCATTGGATTGGATGAGTTTCTTGGCAGAGAACTTACTACATGGAATGATGAGATGATCATGCAATTCTACTCCACTACACATTCGTATGGAGATGGTAGGATTGTACGGATGACTGAAGGAGCAAGATATGAGTCCACTGTTGATGAATGGGCTGCACTGCTAGGAGTCCCTGAGGTTCAGGATGGAGACTTGGATATCTACACGGAATCCAAGACGAGCCACAATGCCATGAAGGATATGTATACTCCTATCCATACAGACAAAGTGCAATCTCACAAGCTAGGATCCATCTACTATGTTCAAGCTGGCCTTTGTACCATGAACACCATTCCGAGGCACACCTTGATGCCCAAGTCAGGAGATGACAAGATGATCCGAGGCTACTCCATCAACATGTTGATCCAATTTAACAGTCACACCAGGATCAGAGTGATGGACGTTATTGTTGAGACAATCAAGAGGGTTGCTGCTGATCAGAAGCGCTCTTGCTGCTATGCACCCTATATCTAGACTCTTATCAACTCTCAAATGGAGAAGCACATATTTGCTCTTGATAGTCCCCATTTTCCCCTACAACTAGAGCTTGAGGATAACACCATGGTGATGGACCCAAATCATCCCACATCTGCTACAGCTCAGGCAGAGACAAAGGCAGCTCGAGCCATTAGTGCTAAAGTCCATAGATCCAAAAATGAGCAAATGGATATTTTGATCTCATTAGTTCAGGGCATGCAGAAGGACATTAAGGGGATTCTGGACAACCAGAACATTCTTGTGAGGATCTTTGAAACAAGGATCAAGACTCTTAATGATAAAGTGGACAAGGTGACTAAGATAGTCATAGAGCTTCAGAAGGAAGTTGACTCAGTGCACACCCCTCAGGTTTCTTCCACTTCTTCAGATGATGATGATGATGATGAGGATGGATCACCTATCAGGCCACAGAGTTCACTACTCAGGCTAGATCAGCCATCGTGCCTGCTCCAGACTTGAGACCCTCTTCATCAGCTCCTGCTCCATGAGTTGCCACTCCAACTCCATCCACGACATCTATAGAGATGTTCACCGACATTGTTATCTCGACTTCTTCATCAACAACCGGAGGAGATCAGCCCAATAATACTTAGATATATGCCTTTTAACTTTGTGGTAACTTGTTGCCCAAAGGGGGAGAAGTGTATATAGATCTTTAGGCTTCTAGTGAGAGAGCGTTTTGGTGTTTATTGCTTTTTCGAAAACAATTGTCTCTTGGTTGATGTGATACTTTTTTGGTTGCTGGTGATACACGTTTGATGATGTTTGATCATACACTTTAATGTGTGATGCTACAATTTCCTATCATCGATGATCATTCATCTTTGCTTGATTGTGTTGTGCTATGATGTTTATTCTAATTATTCTCGCACACTGCCAAGTGTTATGTGACATGTAAGAAGTGACCCATGTACCAAATCGATTGTGCATTTGCATACAAACACAATTTTAAAATAATGCACAAATTTAAGGGGAGCTCTTTCTTATCACATACTTCTCAAAGCGACGATTATATTCATTGATTATATCTTTGTCGAAGCTTTGAGCTATATGTTGTCATCAATTACCAAAAAAGGGAGATTGAAAGCACATTTTCTCCCTTCATGGTTTTGGTAATTAATAACAACATATAAGTCATTGAACTAATGTTTCCACCAAGTAGATTACAGGAAAAGTTCAATGATAGGGATGGCAAAAGGATTGTGGAGATTGTGGAATTACCCCAAGATGCAAGGAAATAGGTTGGCCAAGCTTCAAGCAAGAGGACTCTACATTTTACATTTGTGAGAAATCATTTTGAGTCTATAGGAAAGCCAATACTATTAAAAGGGGGTAAGGTTTTGTTGGTAAACAAAATGCTCATACGTGCACAAGTGATAGTCACCAAAAACATCCACAAGCTCTCCCACCAAAGTCTGTCTATAGCCAAACATTCAAAACCGGTTCAACCAACATTCCTATTCTGGTGGCACCGATTCCAGAACCTAGACAGACTTGGCCAAACCCTAGCCACTTCGGTGCAACAGATTCCATACCGGTGCCACCGAGTTTAGGTGGCCAACTTTCTGTTACGCAAATTCACATTTTCGATACCATCGAGATTGTTGGGTCGGCATCACGAAGATTGGAAATCTGACCATTGGTCACCTTATCGGTGCAACCAAGATTCACATATCGGTCTCACGGAGATTCAAAAGTTGCCACCTTTTGATCACTTCGGTACCATCGATATTAACACATCGGTGTCATTGAGTTGGTCATTTTGTGTGTAATAGTTATATTTTTGGGGATGCCTGTATATACCCCTCCACACCCACCTACTCGAAAGAGAAGCACTTAGAACTATTCCATACCTTTCTATGAGATTTTCTGAGAGAGAACCACCAACCCTTGTGTTGAGATCAAGATCTTCCACTCCAACCATATGGATCTTGATTTCTAGCCTTCCCAAGTTGCTTTCCTCCAATCCCATCTGTTCTACCAAGCCAAATCTGTGAGAGAGTGATTGTGTGTTGAGGAGTCTATCATCTTGAAGCACAAGAGCAAGGAGTTCATCGTCATTACCGAGCCTATTAGCTTTTGGAGGGTGGTGCCTCCTAGATTGGTTAGGTGTCGCTTGGGAGCCTCCTACTTCGTGTTGTGGAGTGAACCAAGAAGTTTGTAAGGGGAAGGAGATCGCCTACTTCGTGAAGATCTACCCATAGTGAGGCTAGTCCTTCGTGGACGGAAGCCATATGGAATATCCAAGGTTGCTATTTCGTGGACCCTTATTGGTGGATCCCTCCATGGACTCTTGCGGCCGTTACCCTCCGTGGGTTGAAGACTCCATAAACGTGGGTGTACGATAGTGCCACCTATCGGAACCATGGAAAAAATTATCCTGTCTACAATTGCGTTTGATCTTCCTACCCTATCCCTTTTACTCATGCTTGTTGTTACTTTCCGCTACTATAATCTTAGACTTGCATGTGTAGCGTGAAATTGACTTGCCATGAGTGCTAAAACTACAAACACTAAAATTTGGGAAAAGGCAAAACTTTTATTTGGTCAAGTAGTCTAATCACCCCCTCTAGACATACTTTCGGTCCTACAGTGGGCGCCTGCAGTAGTTGAAGAGGTGGCACTCGGGGTGGGAGGGTGGCAGTGGAGACCCCGCCACCATGCCCACGGCCCCATCCGGTCTACACCGCCCGGGAGTTCGTGGTCTGGGTGGAGAGGCCCGAGGCTGCCTGGCTTCAACTCCCTAACTCCTTCGTGGGGACGCTGTCGGCCGAGGGGCCTGACGGCCCATGGCTGCTGCAGCGCGGCGTCATGGGTGCAGGTCGAGGTCACCCCAAAGGGCTATTTGTAGCTGGTCCGCAGGTGGCAGATGTTTGCCCGTGCCCGCGGCCTAGTGGGGAGGCGCACCTTCCACTTCAAGTACGATGGGGAGGCGACACTCTTTGTCAAGGTCTTCTATGGCAAGGGCGAGCGCCTGGGGTTTTGTCCAGAAGATGTCGGCCGCCGCGATCTTGGATATGAGCGTCATGGTGCCACTCCTCCGCTTCTAAAGCCTCCGCGCCTCCACAGGCCCATGAAGGAGGTGGAGGACACCAACTGAGCGCTTATGCGTCAGCCCCGGATCTCCTGAAGCACCAGCCCCTGTGGGGGATTTTTCCTTCTTCTCCTGCTCCTGTAATCAAAGAACTAAGAAAGGCCCTGCAGGCGTGTTATGAAATTGGGCGCTAGCCACTTTTGTCTGTGCTTCGGTTATGCGTCTTGGCTTTTGCGTTTTCATTAATTGAGGCTGCCTTCCGATTGTGATTAGGATACTTATCTTGGCGTGCTCATTGTAGGCTCCAGGGGAGGCCTGGCCATGGCGCTTGGTGAGTCTGGACGTCATGTGGTCCTCTTCTTCTTATAGGTGATGCAAGTTGGGAGCCCTTTCGGCACTCTGTGTCTGCAGGCCCCAGTCCCACACATTTCCCTACCACCACAGCTGCTTCTGGCCAAGGACGCAACCGCAGGGTGAGGCCTCAACACCTTCGATGCCGACCGAATAACCAAGGACGACATCGAAGCTACAAGTGGCTTTGTGACTGGTAAGGCTCCTGAGGCACGTGGCTCAGGAGACCCCTTTGACACTCAAGCAACTCTAGTCGGCTAGTCCCGTCCCCCACATTTCTGTACCACCGTGGTATATGACCGGATCACCAAGGATGCAACCACGAGGTGAGGCCCCGACACCCCCGATGCCGACCGGATCACCAAGGGTGGCATCAAGGCTGCCAAGTGGCTATATGACCGGAAAGGCTCCTGAGGCATGGTACTCTAGAGCCCCCTTTGACGCTTGAGTAGCTCCCCAAAGAAAGTTTTGTTTCCTGCCCCGGGAGGGTTGGGCCTCCTGAGGCTTCGAGATGGCGCGTCGAGCCATGAGTGGAGCCCCCGAGTGAGTACGAAGCGTCTTGCACCAGCTAACTCGCCTTGGAGTACCACGCGAGGATCCGAGCACCAAGGACCTGGCGAGGTGCGAGAATCGAGCCCCCGAGCCCCCCCCTAGCTGGGTGTGAGGGGGAGGGGAGGAGGTGATTTCCCGTCCTAAAGAGAGAAAACCCAAGATGGGAAATGGCGATGAACACAAATCCCTGACCCGTTTCTTGAAAGCATGATTTAAAAAAAACTTGAGTTTTGTTCCAGGAAAGTTGGCAAATTCAAATGTGAGAAGAGCAAATAACAGCTGCGTCCAGCGCCTAGACTAGTCTTCGTCTTCCCCCAACGCTGAGAGTAGGGCATCCATGTTGCATGGGCATAGCCATTGATCGGCAGTGTTGACTTCTCTGCCAGCACAGAGCTGTGGCTGCCACATTGCATGGGAGGAACCCCTCCGTATCCTCGGGGGCTCCGGGCGTATATAGACCGCTCATTATTACGTGAGAGTATCATGGGTAGAATCTCCGGAGGTGCTAGATTTTCCAGGCGTTCTTGATGGGGACCCGTCCTGAGTCTCCAAGTGCACTGCACCTGGCCTGGAGATGTGAGCGACCTTGAACAGGCGCTCCCACATAGGCGAGAGCTTGTGCAAGCCATCCCTAGAGAGAACCTGCCTCAGGAAGAGGTCACCTGCTTCGAGGGTCCTGGAGTGGATGTTACGGCAGTGGTAGCGCTATAGGGCTTGTTGATACCTTGAAGCTGGGAGCAAGGCTTGGCGACGAGATTCCTCCTCAATCATGAGGTCCGTTTCCTGCACGAGTCCTGACTCTCCACGTTGAATGCCATTACCGGGGGGCAGCGGTGCTTGACCTTGTGGGGGAGGATGGCTTTGGCTCTGTATTCGAGGAAGAATGGAGTCTTGCCAGTGGGCTTGGTTACGATGGTGCGGATGGACCACAACATGGACTGGAGCTCATCAACCCAGCCCCTGCTACGAGCCTCCAGTTTCTTCTTGAAGCTCCTTGTCTTGAGGCCTCGCAAGACCTCCGCGTTGGCGTGCTCCGCTTAGCCGTTTCTCTTGGGTTGGGCTACTAAGGTGTAGCAAATCTGCGTTCCAAGGTTAGCGTAATAAGACTTGAAGAGGCTACTTCTGAACTGCGAACTGTTGTCGGTGATGATGCGGTTGGGGATGCCGAATCGTCTTACGACGACCTTGATGAACTTGACGGCAGACCCAGATGGGATGGTGCACATTGGCTCCACCTCTGCCCACTTGGTGTACTTGTCGATGGCGATGTAGAGGTAGCGGTATCCACCTGCTGCTAGCGGGAAAGGACCTAGTATGTCCAGCCCCTAGACCGCAAAGGGCAAAGAGAGCGGGATGGCCTGGAGGCCTTGGAAGGTCAGGTGAATCTTCTTGGCGTGGAATTGGCATGCTTTGCAAGACCATACTAGCCCAATGTCATCGTTAAGCGCCGAGGGCCAATAGAAGCCAGATCGAAACGCCTTCCCTGCAAGAGTGGACGACGAGGAGTGGTGCCCGCAGTCCCCTCCATGAATGTCTGTCAGCAGCTCGCACCCCTGCTCGTTGGAGATACACCACAGCAAGACGTCGTTCGGGGTGCCTGCGGTACAAGTCGTCGTCTCACAGGAAGTAGGCCGTGGCCTGCCTGGCTACATGCTCCATGTCTTCCTCCTTTTCCGATAGCATGCCGTGAAGCATGTACACCTTGATCTCCTGCATCCAGTGATCGTCTTGAAGCTCTAGTGCCAGGAGAAGTCGGGCTCCTGAGGTCGGGCCGCAGTCTGGAGCCCCTAGTGGTGGTGCCAGGGGGAGATCCTCACTTTGTGGCGCCGGGTCCTCAGAGGGCGGTGCCGAGGAGGGTTTGAAGATCTGCTTCTCAAAGACGCCCGACTCCTGGTTCTCACATCATGACGCCCTCTTGGCAATGTCATTGGCTTCCTTGTTTGCATCGTGTGGGATGTGCTGCAATTCCGAGCCCTGAAAATGTTTTGCAATCTTACGTACCTATTCCAAGTATGCCTCCATATGCTCGTCCTTGGGTGTATACTCTTTGTTGGAGAAGTTGACGAGGAGCTGGGAGTCTCCCATGATGGAGAGACACCAAACCCCCAAGGCCATCACTGCCTTGAGGCATGCGATGAGGCCCTCATACTCCGCAATGTTGTTGGATACCTACTCCCCATGCTGGAAACAGAGTTGTAAGGTGTATTGGAGCTTGTATCCTACCGGGGAAGTGAGAACAACCCCAACCCCTGCTCCCATGCGCGTGAAGGTTCCGTCAGAATGCATGGTCTAACTCTCTGGTGTCTTGTCACTAGGGGTGAGAGACTGACTCCCGTCCAGCCCTCGATCAGGGGCCTCTGTCCACTCCGTCATGAAGTCCTCCAGGGCCGCCCCTTTGATGACCCTGGTCATGCAGAACTCTATGTTAAAGTCCTGTAGCTTGATTTTCCACTCGGCAACCCTTCCTGCCGCGTTTGGTTGCGCAAGACCTTCACCAGGTGGTATGCAGAGAGTACCTTGATGGAATGCTCGTGGAAGTAGTGGCGTAGCTTTGTCGAAGCAACAAGGAGATCTAGGAGGAGCTTCTGTTGCATCGGTAGCGTGAGCGTGCGTCGCTTAGCATCGTGTGCTGACGTAGTAGACCAGGTGTTCAACGAGGGTGAGGTCTTCCGTGGTGTCCTGTCCCACGGAGGGCTCAAGAGGCTTGGGCGCCCCGAGGGCGTCGGAGTGGTCAGGACCTCATGAGGATTAGGCGCCTCAGGGGCCGTTGGAGCAGGTGGGGCCTCATGAGGGTTGTGCGTTTCTTGGGCCTCTAAAGCGTCAGTGGCCTTAGGAGCTCCGTCTTGCGGAGAAACAGGCATCTAGGGATCTTGCGAGTCCCCTTGCTACATGGCCGGGGCCCCGCTCATGCTCGGTGATGTAGCGCGGGTGTTGGTCCGCTCTTGTCTGACTGCCACCAATGCAGTGCTGGCAGAGTGGGGGATGGTAGCCAGGTATAGTAGCAATGGCTCCCGAGGGCCACGCGCCACCATCACCAGCGGGCACATGAGGTATTGCTTGAGTTCCTCAAAGGCAGTGTCTGCCTCCGGGGTCCATTCGAAGGGCCCTTTCTCTTCATGATCTTGAAGAATGGCATGGCCCACTCACCAAGCTTGGAGATGAAGCACCCTAGGGAGGTCACACAGCCCGCCAACTTCTGCATTTCCTTGAGGGTCCTGGGCGCGCTCATCTTGCTTATGGCTTTGATCTTCTCCGGGTTCGCCTCGATCCCCCCGACGCGACACCAGGAAACCGAGCAGCTTGCCCGAGGGGACTCTGAAGATGCACTTTTCAGGGTTGAGCTTTAGGTTTACCTCCCTCAGGCTAGCGAATGTCTTCTCCAAGTCCTCGATCAGGGTCTTGGCATCCTTGGACTTGACGACGATGTCGTCGACATAAGCTTCTGCATTTCTCCCAAGATGTGGCCCTAGGGTGATGTGCATTAGCCTCTGGAAGGTTGCTCTGACGTTCTGCAGCCCGAAGGGCATGCACGTGTAACAAAATATCCCGCACGAGGTGAGGAAAGCAATCTTCTCGACATCCTCCATTGCCATTTTGATCTAGTGGTAGCCCGAGAAGGCATCCAGGAAGCAAAGGAGGTCTCACTTTGTGGTGGAATCCATGATGTGTTTGATGCGTGCAAGCGGGAATGGGTCCTGTGGGCAGGCTTTGTTGAGGCTCGTGAAGTCGACGCACATACGCTCCTTCTCGCACTTCTTTTGGACAACCATCGGGTTGGCAAGCCACTCCGTGTAGCGCACCTCCCGGATGACCCTGTAACAGCCCGGCACCGACGCTCTAGAAGATTCCCCTTTTATTTCCATTCTCGTCATGTGATTCGTTATTGTCACACTCATCATTGCATCATTTGCATCATCTTGCGTAGCATCGTCACTCGTTTTCGAAAACTTGCATCCATTCATAGTTGCCGGTTCTCTCCGTTCTTGTCACTGACCATTTCATGACCAACCACCCACCCACGCGCCAACGGTATCGATAAAATCTTGTTTTTAAAAGTGGGTGTTAAATATTCTTTTATTGGGTCAAAACTTGGCTTGCGGTCTTGTTATGTTGTTGGTAGACCGCCTCCCAATTTTCGTGGCAATCAAAGTCCGTTTGAGTCCGGAACCGTTAAATATATAGTGGCACTAGTAGCCGGTTTAACTCGCGGATGTTTTCGGTTTTAACTCGTGTCATGGGCCACAAACCTTCCTCTCTTCTTGGCCCAACCCCTCTACACAGCCCAACAACCCACCTAGCTAGCCTCTTCGCTTCTAGACCATCCAGTCCCGATCGAACGGCCCGAAACGGCTTCAAACCCCTAACCCTAGCAAGCTTTGCAATAAATAAACACCCCTAGCCTACCTTGCCTTGAAATCCGCGCCTCTCCTAACCCTAGCCGCCACTTGGCGTAGCCAACCTCTCCTCCCACCACGTAAGGCCCGCGAAGCCCATCGGCGGCTTGCCCAAGCCCGAGGGGAGCCATCATCGCCCCCTGCTAGGGAAGCTCGTGAGCGCGAGCTCCCGCAGATCCCGAGCAACCCTATCAGCCCCGACCAAGGCCTCTTGCCCGAGCTCCCTCATGCCCTAGAGCCTGCCGCCACCTTGCCAGTTCACCACCATTCGCCAGAGATTGACCGCCGCCCCGCCGTGCCGTTGCATGCCGCCGGAGGGCCATGCTCCGCCCGAGCCTGCCCCGTCTTGTCAGCCCGCGCCGCCGTAAGCTGCCCCACCGCTGGGAACGAACGGATCAGGTCGATCTCGTCTGGATCCGCACCGTCCACCGAGCCCTCGCCACGCCGCTCTCCGGAGCCGGCGTTGTCCCCGACCGGCGCCTCCTCGAAGACGCGCTCCGCTTGCCTCGCGTTGACCGATGCCCGCCTCAGTGTGCCCGTGCCTGGGCTGCCCCGCGCCAGGTGGGCTGCATCGCCTTGCCCCGGGCCAGCATTGAGCCCGCCCAGACGCTCCTTCGATCGGCCTATGGGCCCAAAGTGAGTGCCTCCTCCCTGTCCTGTGCCTGTGCATTTTTGAGCTATCCGACGCACACTCGCTGGTTCGACCTGTGGTTCAGATTCGGCCCCCGTAGTGTTTTTTTAGTCTGGCATATTATCAATAAATCCATTAAATTGCATTACTCATATAAAAATAGCCGTGCATCGGAATAAAATGTTTTGTATATGTAAAATGCTTAGAATTTCATGTAGATTCGCAATATCCAACTTTCACATCTGTTTAAATGTTTAACATGCCATTTTTTTTCAATTTTCAGAAATGTCGTTATGTTGCATTGGGCATAATTATTTATTCGTGCATCTTAGGTTAAAAACTATAGATTTGAAATATGTAATATGTGTAGTTTTGTTATATGCCTTTTTCGTGCATGCTAAAAATATTTGATGTGTTGGTTACATTTAGTTTTGCATACATACACTTGCTAATCGGTTTATCTCATAACTTGCATAATTAATGGTGACATTTTTCCTACATGAACATATGCTTATTATATATCATTTTGGTGTAGAAAAATCCATATGGATTATCTGTGCATTTAGTTTTTTCTTTTGAGCAAGTTTGTGTGCATATCATTTTGCCATGATGCCCTTTTGTTTATTTCATGTGATTTAATCCATGCATATTTTTGATTAATTGCCAATGTGAGATATGCCCTTTGACATGTGCACTAGCACCTGGTCATTTTGTTTACCATAAAAAAGCATGTTTAGGTGTTGTTTTTCTTGTTGCCAACATGCTATAAAAATTGTGCTGTTTTGAGATGCTAAAATATTTCTAAGTCTAGAATCTGTAACGTTTTGTTGTTGTCTTGGCATGTGTTTTACTAGTGATCTAGAACCCCTTTGGCGTAGGTGTAATGGAGTTATTTGTAGCTGATAATGTCCTTTAGTATGCTGTTAAGTTTCATGCCATAATATGACCTGTAGAATATAGTTTTACTGCTGTCAATATGCCTTCGTAATAAAAACTGCACTGTCAAGACTGCTACTTTCACTAAGTCTGAAACTGTTTTCAATTAGCCATGTTATGAGCTTCCTACCATGTGATACATGCCTCTTTTGAGTATGATATGTGAAGATGAAATGGAGTGTGTATTATGTGCTACTGTCCCATGCTTAGTTTGTGGATTTTAGAATCTTCTAGGTTGTTGTTTTCATGTGTGCAATATGCCATCTTGCTGTTTTGGACAGATTTGAAATAGAACTTGTGTTGGTTGTTGTGGTTGAACCGTAGCTTCGTTTTGGGCATGCCATATATGAAAGTTGCTTAGAATTTCATGTAGTATCATAATATCATGTTGCATCCATGATTTGAAAAGTTTGTGGTTGTCATTTTCATGCATTTCACATTCATGGCATATAATCTTGTGATTGTCATATCTTTTAGACCGTAGCTCCGTTTGAGATGTTCTATATATGTAAATCGATTAAAATGACGTGTAGAATTGCAGGTATTATTTGTTCTGTTGTTTAACAAATATAAAATATGGTTAGTTCAGATCTTGACCAATTTCTAAATTAACATATGGGGTCGTTTCGGAAATACTATAAGTTGTTTCCGGCATCATTAAAGATGCCTAGATAGATAGTTTACTTATGCTTCTACTCTTGACATGTTTAACAACATTTAATATTGACGTGTTCCTAAACGAGTGTGAACTAAATAATTGATCGTGGAGTTTCGTCAATATGCAATGCATATTGAGCTTCACTTTAATGTGTAGTAGTTGTTTGATGTGAATTGCCATGCCTTGCATATTTAAACCGGACATGCATCATATTTTTTTGTGCATCATGGCATGCATATGTTGTGGTGTACCATGTGTTGATTGTTGTTTTCGGATTGCTTATTCTCGATAGAGTTCCAAAAGCGTTCGGAGTGTGAGGATTCGTTCGACTACGTTGGCTCGTCTTCTTCATGGACTCGATCTTCTTCCAAGCGGGATCTCAGCAAAGATGACACATTTCCTTGGATACCACTATTATCATTGCTATGCTAGCTGTCCTGCTTTTATCGTTATTTCTTGCTACCTACCACTTGTTTGTCAAGCCTGCCAACTTTGCCATGATAACCCTCGAACCCCCCACCTTCCCAGCAAACCTTTGTTTGGCTATGTTACCGCTTGCTCAGCCCTTCTTATAGTGTTTCTAGCTGTAGGAGCAATTGTTTCCATGTGACAACATGGAGATTCTTGATATCACAATATTATTGCTATTTAATTTAATGCACATATATACTTGGTAAAAGGTGGACGGCTTGGCCTTTTGCTCGGTGTATTGTTCCACTTTTGCCACCCCTGGTTACTTGTGAACCGGTGTTATGTTCCATATTGAGCGCTCCTAACATGCTCGGGGTTGTTATGGGGACCCCCTTGATTTTTGTATTAGGATAACGCTTGTCTCGCAAGGCCCAACATCGGTACGACATTTGCCTAATAACTAATAAAATTGCATAGGGACCCGCCGGCACCCGCGGATAATTTAATCAACAACCTGGGCCAGTGCTCCTCATGAGTGTTGGTCCAACACAGAGCAACTTATTAACGCCACCCGGGGCAACTCGGTGATTGGCATGGTAACCATCGCTCATCCGTCATGTCCTAAGAATGAGATACGCGGCTCCTATCGGGATCGTCGACATGCCAGGCAGCCTTGCTAGATTTGTTTTACCTTTCTCGAATGTCTTGCGCGAGGAATTCTGTTTTACTTCAGGCTATCTCGAGGTGTGGTCCTCCTGTGGAATTGCCTAAGAAGATCACGAGATCCGTGGTTGAGGTTATTCTCACGGCGTGTGGTTAATTTGTCAATGATTAGTTGGAGCACCCCTAAAGGGTTAAATCTTTCGGAAAGTCGTGCCCGCGGTTATGTGGCAACTTGGAAAACTTTGTTTAACACCCGGTCATAGAAAACTTGAAGTAAACTCTAATAAAATACACCAAC
Source organism: Hordeum marinum (assembly GCA_022496015.1). Lineage (NCBI taxonomy): Eukaryota > Viridiplantae > Streptophyta > Magnoliopsida > Poales > Poaceae > Hordeum > Hordeum marinum. The sequence continues at coordinate 280,082,184 of CM039678.1, forward strand.
TGTGTGCGTAACCGTGACTATCTCTTCTTGTGAGTCCTTATCCGGGAGAGAACATGGTGGGGTTATGTTTGACGTAAGTTGGTGTTCAGGACCAGTTAATGATCATTACTAGTTCACGTCCGTTATGCGTAGGCCACCCACTTTACCTTATGTATTCGTAAGTTAGCCACTCAAATAAATGATTAGTCGGTTGCTGCAGCCTCACCACTTAAACCTACCTAACCCATTAAGCTTTAATAGTCTTGATACCCTTGGAAATAAGATTGTTGAGTCCCTGTGGCTCATGGATTACTACTACAGTAGTTGCCGGTACATGTAATGTGATGCTTGGACGTGAGAGCGATGCTTGTTTTGATTTGGAGTTCTTCTTTTTATTCTTCTTCTTTATCGATCTAGGATGTGTTCCAGGCGGCAGCCTGGGATAGCAAGGATGGATGTCATTTTATCGTTTGGATTTGTCCGTACTCGGACCCTGCTCTTATGTATGATGTTTTGGAGATGTTGTTGTATTGAGGTGATCTTGATGTAGCTTGTGGTGAGTGTAAGCCAATTCCATATACTCATATCTTCTGTACATGTACTTGTAATGATATCCATTCTTGCAAAACAACGAGATGCGCTTCTATCCCTGTCGAGGCCCTCGTGCCCAAATAAGGATAGGATCGCATCTTGGGCATTACAGACCCCAGTACTTCAGCTTGCCGACCTCCTGGGCAATGAATGCCTGCTTCTCCTGAGCTTGCCTCCTCGTCTTCTACTTGAGTGGGCACGCCTTCGAGCACACCATGAGGTGGTGTTTGATCACATCCCTCGGGAGCCCCACCAGGTCGGAGACGCTCCATGCGAACGCATCATTGTTCGCGCGGAGGAACGTCACCAACACCTCCTCTTGATCCTGGGGCAGGTCGGCTTCGATGGTGAAGGTAGGGCCCGAGTTTTCTTTGTCCACTGCCGCCCGCTTCGTCTGTGCCCTGCTCTGGGAGAATAACTGCCTCTCCTTTACTAGCGCAACGTCCAGGATGCCCCTAGAGTCTTCTGTGGCGCGCGTGGCGTCCCCGGCCCCGACGTGTGCTGCGGCCGCCGCCTTGTAGGCAAGCCCGAGCACGTGGTATGCGTCCTTGACATTTCCCTAGACGGTGAGGATGCCACCGCTCCTCGGCATCTTGACGATGTTGTAGCCCGGGTGCGTTTCTGCCATGAACTTGGCGAGTGCGGGGTAGCTGAGTATTGCATTGTATGGGAGGTGGATGTGGGCAACGTCGAAGTCGACCTGCTTTGTGCGGAAGTTGGAGCGGGTACCGAAGCTGACGGGGAGACGCACCCGCCCCACGGGGGGACAGATCCTTCGACCACCCCGACGAAGGGCCCAGAAGGCGTGAGTCAATCACAAGGTAGCTGCAGCGCGTCGAAGGCCTCCACGGATGTGACTTGGAGGCCGAAGCCACCATCTATGAGGGTCTTGGAGACAGCCACGCCACTTTTGGTGGGCGTTCACAACATGGGGAGTGCCCCAGCGGCCGTCGTCGTCTTGGGGTGGTTGTCGGGGCCGAAGGTGATGTCGATCTCAGGCCACGCCTGGGGAAGCATGAGCTCGGGCTGCGGTCGGACTGCTTCTATTTGGCGGAGGAACTGCTTGACTTGACTGTTCGAGGAGGGCGCCTGTGATCCGCCGAGGATGTAGGTAACCATGCAGCCGGCCCTGTGAGCCCCGGCGCTAGTGCGCGCCATGGGCCGGTTGGCATCGAGAATATTGCCCACCATGGAGTTGCTGAACCAAGGCCTGATGGTCACCAAGAGTAGGGATGCTTCTACACGAGCCCTACCCGACGCGCCAAATGTCTGATGTCGGGCTTCACAAAACCCTCATGGTTCAAACATAGGGGCATGTGCCAAGGTTCCCGGCAGCCTCGCCCAACCTAGCTCACCACTCGATGGTTACTACGGAGAACTCGCACGATGACAAGGAAAAAGATGAACATGGCAGTTTACCCTGGTTCGGTCCGCTGGGAAGCGTAATACCCTACTCCTGCTTTGGTGGATTGCCTCTCGTGGAGGTTTGGTGGAGGAACTAGTATAGTGGGCTCGAGCGTCGCGAGGGCGCTCAAGAGGTGTTCTTGGCCCTCTGCCTTGTGGTGGTTCGTCGAGTGGCTAAGTGTTGGATCCCCCCGGTCTATGGTGTGGCCCAGTCTTGATATATAGTGGTGGCCTGGGTCCTATTCCCTTATCACAATGGCGGGAAGGGATCCCACAACGGCCAATTTACAAGGGGGACAAGAGTACATCTGCCCCTGTCCAAAGGTGGTCTTCGTCCGCAAAGTGGATGTTGATGATGTAGTCGATGGCTCAGTGATGACATCTATCTTGCGGGCTCATGGTCATGGTCTTGTTGCACCTGAATGGAAACCTTTGGGCGATTCTTTGGGAACCCGTGTATGTCCTTGTTCGATTTGCACCAGAGGGGAAACAGCGCTGCCTGGCGCGCTGGCGCCCGCCTGTCCTTCCTTGCGTCACCTTTGACTCCTGAGGCCGGGCTCTGCATAGAGATCACCGTCGCTCAAGAGGGGGCCTGAGGAGGCCCATCCTTGCAGGCCTTCGTGTCGTTCTTCCTCGCGAGCCCAGGGTCCTCGCGAGGGTCTTGTCTTGTGTAGTGCCACGCTAGGGCAAGCTCGGATGATAAAGTGGGCCATTTCCTGGGCCATAGGCACGCAAGGCTGGGTACCCATGTTCCCAAAACACCGACAATGGCCCCACTAGGTCCCATCCCAACGCGCCCGAGTAGGGTCCACCTCACGTAATCCTCCTACTCCTTCGGGTCCCGGTGTCCAGTTTTTGTCCACCACCCGGTCCCGGTGGTGACGCGCCCAGAGGGGGCGGGGGGATGTTCTGCGTCCACCACAACGTATGCTCCCACGACACGGGCGACTGCTAGGCGTTCAGGCCCTCTCGCAATGAGCGCGCCGGCCGGCTCACGAGGCGTGGCTTCCGCGTCGCCGGTCACGAAGAAGGCCACTGCAGCAACAAAAGGGCTAACTTGGGTGACAAGCCCCACCAAGGCCAGCGCGAGCGACCCTGCGAGGACAGTGGGCATGGCTAGACCCAAGAGGATGCTTGGCCTCGACGGCCTTGCAGAGTGCGCCTTCAAGACGGTGTGGCCTCGCCACCCCAACCACGGACACTCGAGGGGGGTGCTAGTGGCTGGAGCGATGAAGGGCTTGGAGGCGGACAAGGGCCTCGCATGGCGGCCTGCATCATGGGTGGGTCCCAAGCCTTATCATTGGGCCACTGGCCTGGGCACCTCCCTAGCCTGGCAGGCGGTGCAACCCTTGGACCAGAGGCCGTGCAGCCTCCTAGGGGACTCATCACATCATCTCCTTCGACTCCAGGGACGGTGCAAACTCCACCACTGCTACGGGTGCGCTCCCTCTGCTGTGTACTCCAATCATCTGCAACGTCTCCATCACCAAGACCCTCGTCGACGGGGGTGCCGGCCTCAACATGCTCTCCATGGAGACCTTCAAGACCCTCCAGGTGTTGTACAGTCAGTTGGCTGCCATCGAGCTATTCTACGATGCCGTCGGATATCCCACTATCCTCCTGGGACAGGTCCGCCTCCCCGTCACTTTCGACACACGTGAGAACCACCACACGGAGCTCATCGGCTTCAACGTGACGCACATTGGGCCCGCTTACAACGCGATCTTGGGTTACCCTGCGATCGCCAAGTTCGTGGCGGTAATCCATCATAGTTACAACGTCCTCACGATGTCAGGCCTTAGTGGCATCGTCACCATCGCTTGCGATGAAAGGGGCACGTTCCATTCCATCGAGCGGACCCGTGAGGTCGCCGCGGCCGAACGTTCCGATGACGAGGGGAACACGGGGCCTCATGAGGCCGCTCCCCCGAGGAGGAAGGAGTTGTTACCCACTCTAGCTCCAGTCATGGAGGAGAACACGCCACCAAGCACCGGTGGCGCAGACCCTGCGCCGGGTACCGACACCGGTCTCCTCTTGGTGTAGGGAGGCACGCCCTGCACCCCCTTGAGGTTGGGCCTGTGGGCTCCCGCCTGGGAAGCGCCTGGCCCAGCCTGTGAGATGAGGGGAGTGCATGGGCCCCGCTTGGGGGTGCGTCCCGACGTGCGCTCCTACATGCAAGGAGTATAGCGCCGAGCATCGAGATCGCGTGAGCTCATCAATGGGAAATCGGCAGGACGTGCAAGGACAGTAAGTTCACGAGCTTCCACGACATCGAGCCTGAGGGTTCGCTCGGTTCGCGATGACACCCCACGAGGCACGGGGAACCTGCAATTCCTCAGTGCCTCAGGAGTTGACCGGCCTCTACGGGGTTGACCCCGCGGCACGTCTCCACAAGCTATTCAAAGTTTCCGCAACAACATGGCTGCCAGAAGATATTTGGTTTGTTCGGGCAAGCGGCCCTCCACCCCCATGTATTTTGCATTTCCCCGAAGCCAGGAATCTTTCACGATTTAATGGACCTGCTTAACCTTTGTCTTGAGATTATGCTGTTTGTTCAAGCTTGAAGCGCCTCGTTGTCGCCTGGGACCTTCGCGACCCCATAGCCTCGCCTAGGATGGTTCTCCACAAGAGGGTTGGACATGGCCTCTACACTGGGATTCTTCCCCGTAGCGCCGAGGAAACCAAGTCACCAAGCTCTAGCTCACGGGCTGGCCCCTCATGTTAGCCATCTATCCAAGGTCCTTGGTGTCCTGCCCTCCAGGAGAATCATCGCGGGCGGGCAGTGGGGATACGACGCAACTCGCGCGACTGCCGAGTAGGCGCCTCATCGCCCTTGATGCCCAGCCTCGGCAGTTGCGTAGTGCGCTCTGCACCCATGTTATGGGTCGAGGGGGTGCGACTGTGCCCAAAGCTCGGTGTAAAACCGCCAGGTGACTGGGGAAGGGTTTCCCAAGTTAGGTGCTTGTGACACCTGACCCCTCCTTTATCGCCACCCATGACACTCTCATGTAATAGTGAGTTTGGGGCTATACATGCCCCAGAGCCTCCTGCTTGATGCACCCCTCGGCCTCAGGAGGACTCTAGCCCACGGTAAAGTGGAAGCCCCATGCTCCATGTTGGCGGAATAACTGTCGAACTGTGACTATGGCCATGCCTAGTGGAAGCCCCATGTTCCGCGCTGGGAGAAAAGACAAAACAAATAGCCTCTCGTACAGGGTCATAATAACCATTAAGGTGAGCGGCCCTCACCTTGGGAGCTGCAAACCCCCCCCCCCCCCCCGTAGCACACTCCCACCGGCTCTCCCTTAGGCCTCACACTCGCGAGGGCTGGGTACGATGCCTGTGCTTGGGCTTGTCCTAGCAGTGATGGAACCCGGAGGATTGGGTTCTAGGCCGTGGGCATGACCACATGCACGTCGCCTCACGAAGGACGTTGGTGCCTATTTTCCTCGCGCGACGCCCAAATTCAAGTCCGACTCCTTGAAGAGCTGACCCGATGCCCTTGGGAGGTAGATTCACCCAGAGCAGGCCCAACAAGGCTTCACGACCCGGTTGTCGCACATGGGAGACGCATGTCAAGCCAAACTATGCCAAGGGCCGTGCCAGCACGTGCAGACACAGAGGTTTTTGTCTTTGGTGATAAGGGAGTAGCGCCAGCCTGCGGGTTCCCAAAGCAACCCCCAAAGGTTACCCATCCAGTTCAAGAGGACCAAGACCGAGGGCTCTGCAGGACAGAGGTCATCGTCGAGCCAACATGCTCATCACAGCAAGGAGCTTTAGCAGGCGAAGACGACCTTTGGTCAGGATAGGCTGCAACTTTGTCCCCCTTCAGACTGGCTGTTATGGAGACCCGCCCTGCCTAATATTTTTGGGTGAAGAGGTCCTAGGCCAATATAAGGGAGGGGACCTCCATCGTAGAGGGACACGCAGTTTTGGGCTGGCAAGAGCACACCTTGTACTCATCTTCTTCCTCAAGCAATCCACCAAGCAGGAGTTGGGTCTTACACCTTGAGGTGGCCCGAACCTGGGTAACTGTGTGGGTCCCTGTTCGTTTTCCTTAGCTCGAGCCACTGGAGAGTCGTAGTGAAGCTGTAAGGACAAGTAGGGTTGGAGAGTGAGCGCACACAAGTGTTCAAACCTTTCTTGGGTCTGTGGAGCCCCGATTCCGATAATGGTGGCGTGGGGAGCGGCGGTGGTTGTCGATGGGACAAAAAGGATCAACCTTGAAAGGTGCGCCCACTCCCGTTTAAATAGACCTCTAAGGTGGGGTCAACACTTGAGGCCCATGACGAGTGTAGTCCCATTTACCATTCCGATCCAATCTGAATGGGCTACAATCCCTTAAGTGTGCAACCCTAAAGGTTCATGTACACATGGACATGACCAATTGATAGTCGGTAGCGACTCCTAGAAGAACATGCCAACTCCCATGTGTGCGCAAAGTCATTAGACGAACCTCGACAATGTGTCAGATACAACATTACTTTTGCATCATCATATAGGTTGTCGAGCTCAAAGCGAGTACTTGTCACCCTTGTTGTAGCTCGACATCTCTTCTCGAAACTGTGATACAGATACTCGTACTAGGTTAACACTTAACCCATGTCACTTAGCTGAAAGAGAATATCTATCCTCATGGAGTGGTAAATCTCATCTTGGTCAACCATGTCTCGCGGCATGTCTCATGATTCACCCAAAAGGTACCTTTATAACTACCCAGATACAAACTAGTGTTTGATAGACCCTAAGTAAGTCGATCCTCATCCCGAGAACATACGTGGACCTCATGTCTACAACATGGCATATACATTGTACTTGAGACTAATAGATGACATTATCTCACTATGTCAAAACTGGGTCTGTCTCACCCGGTGATCTCAATCCTCGAGTCCATACTATTAGTTTAGTATCTATATGGACATGATTTGTGAAACATAGCCATCAACTGAATCATATACTAGTAAAGGATATGTGTATGCATAACCTTAAGAACTAGGGACTATTAGAACAATCATCATACAATATATAGTCTCACAAATAAGTCACATACTTATTGATACATATCACTGATGATGTTCAAGGACAATACAAAATACTCATGAATACATAGGAGATCAAATCATCACACGATTGCCTCTAGGGCATATTTTAAAGATTTGAATCACTCGATTTGGACACATATTTGGAGATATAGAATTTTTGCAAAATCCTACAGAAAAGAAAAAGGAAAAAGTCACCAGGAGGCTGGGCCAGAGCTGCTCACAGCTCGGTCGACTCGAGGCCAAGTGAGCCGAGGCGCACATGCCGTCTAGGTTTAAACCCGACAGGCGGGGCCTGGACGCCAGCCACACATATGGGGGAGGAGCAGAGAGAGGAGAGGATGACAGGCGGGGCCAACCTATCATCTTCAACCTCTTGACAGAGAGGCTCGGGGATGCTCACCAACATGAACTCCACCCACGACGAGGCAAACTGATGGCAGGAATGGACTTAGGGGAGGTCACCATTTAGAGGGCGGTGGCGGAGGTTTGGGTTGGAGTTAGAGGGGGGTGGGGATAGGGGGAAATGTGATGTGTGGGTATGGGGTGGGAGGAATAACTTCTCAAGTCGTGCGCCTATTGAAAATTTGGCGACAAAACTCGAACCTTACAGGGGGAATACGCAACATAGAAAAAGCGCATCAAGTACCCGTGTGGGAGTGTCGGCGTCCCGAGAACGGGTGTACCATGACTTGCCTGCCTGCGGCCCAGGACGTGGCCCCCTTCAGCACTTCGTATGGCCCGACATGGTTTCACTCAAGACAAGGCCCTCGCGAGAGTCCCTCCCTCACGAGAAGGACAACGCCAAGACCCCCGGAAAGGAAGAGGCCTCCCAGGTCACCTCCCGAGGGGCGAAGATCTCTATGCAGCACTCGACCTCGAGAGGTCAAGGATGACGCAAGATGAGCCAGGCGGGCACTAGTGCGCGTAGAGAAGACAATTTCCTCTTTGGTGCAAAGGGGACAGGGACGTACACAGGTTCCCAAAGTACCACACCAAGACTTCTATTTCGGTGCAACAAGACCGGGCCAGTGGGCTCAGCAGGACAGATGTCATCGCCAAGCCCAGCTCTGCATCACCATCGGTTACTTTGCAGTCAAAGACCACCTTTCATCAGGATAAGGATTTACTCCTAGTCCCCCCTTCGAATTTTGCCATTGTGGGATCCCTTCCCACCTTTGCGATAAGGGAAGAGGACCCGTGCCACTATAAATAGAGGCTCGATAGCTCTATTGAAGGGACGACCAGAGAGGAGAGATCGAACACCACTCAAGCATCCTTGCGAGGTTGCACTCCACTATACTAGTTCATCCTCAAACCTCCTCGTGAGGCAATGCACCAAAAGGCACGAGTAGGGTTTTACACTTCACAGCGGCCCGAACCTGGGTAAATCCTTGTGTGCTGGTCCTCTTCCCGTGATTGTGTGAGTTCGCCGGGCTAGGTCGTCACCGATGAGCTTGAGGCCAGAGTTGGTGGGGATCTTTGTACACGTCCCTGAGTTTGAACATCTCTGGGTTTTGCGGAGCCCGAAATCTGTCATTTCGTGTGCCAGGTAGGGGGCGTGTTGAGGCTCCTCCATCGGCGGCTGCAGCCAGGCCTCAATTCATCGGCTCCATGGCCGACCTTGTCTACGAGGCCGAGCAGCCCGTGGCGTGCGGGAGCACCTCGGTTCGTCCGGCCCACCCCACGGTCTTGTGCATCCTCAGCAGATCATAGGCACCCGCCTCCAACCGCCAGGTCAAGTGGTTCCTCCGCTAGGCGAGCACGATTCGGTAACAGCTCAAAGTCCCGCAACTTAGAATGTGGCCGGATGTCAACATCACCTTCGGCCCCAACAACCACCCCAGGACAACGGCCTCTACTAGTACGCTCCCGATGTTGTGCACGCCAACTATCAGTGATGTCCTCGTCACCAAGACCTTCATTGACTGTGGTGCAGGGCTCAATGTCCTCTCCATTCAGACGTTCGAGACACTCCAAGTTCCATATGACCAGCTCATGCCAACCAAGCCATTCTCAGGGGTCACTGACGGGTCCACGGTCCCCATCGGATAGGTGCACCTACTTGTCACCTTTGGCGGGCGCAAGAACTACCACACTGAGTACATCGTCTTCGATGTCTTCCACATCCACCTCCCGTACAACGCGATACTCGGGTAACCCTCCCTCGCCAAGTTCGTGGAGGTGACTCACCATGGCTACAACATCCTCAAGATGTCGGGGAGTGGTGGCATCATCACCATCGCCTGTGATGAGAAGGACGTTGTTTGCTCCCTCAAGCGCGCCTACTGTGCGGTAGCGGCCGAGCACTCAAATGACGAAGGGGGCGTCCTGCCTCGCGATGATGTCCCCAGGAAGAAGAACCAGCTGCTCCCCAAGGTGCACCAGGGGGCTGGGACCTCTGAGGATGGCGCCTCAGGCTCTGCGCCCGTGGCCAAGGCCCTTCTACCCATGTGTAGGAAGGCGCGCTCGATGATTACCTCTTGGGTCGGGCTTGGGGGCTTCCACCTGGAAGGCTTCTGACCTGACCAGTCAGACGAGGGAGGTGCTAGGGCACAACCTGGAGGCGTGTCTCGGCATGCGTCCACCCAAGCAAGGAGCATGGCGCGAGGCGTCAAGTTCGTAGGAGTTCATCGCCGGCGCAATCGAGGAGCTTCAAGAAGAACATGCCATGCCAGGCGGGCGTCACCCTGCGTCACCAATCATGACTGCCATTGTCGGCTCTGGTGGCAGGCTCCGCATCTACGACGACACACCCATCATTAACAGGGCCGCGTCCCATGACACTTTCTCGTCATTGCGCGTCGGTTGCGGCGGAGCGTGCCCATGTAACTACATCCGCATGCCTTTTGGTCTGGTGAATGCAGGCACCACGTACAAGCACCTTGCCTAGGCCATGCTCGCGCCTGGTGAGGACATCCCTGCTAATGCTACACCCACAACTCCGACTGCTATACATACAGGACCAATTACTAGAGCTCGCGCACGTCAATTGAATTACCGGGTACTTTCGTTTCTTGCAAATCCTTCTAATGTTCATGAACATATGATGCTGCCTAAATTAGATACTTTTGTTTTACTTATGAATGAAGGACCTGGCATGGACAAGAAGGATGGCCATTGGAGCGGGATCAAGCATGGAGAAGAAGGTGAGCACGCGGGAAAGAACAATGAAGCTTCCAATGATGATTTTCGCACTTTGAAGCCACCATAATGGGAGCAAGAAGCCTTGGACGAAATATGCATGATGCTACTTTATAAAAGTTGTCCCTAGGGTAATATAGGTGCTGTGCCACCTTATTGTTGGGCCAGGCCCATGTAATTTTGAATTACCATATTATAGGCTGTTTTTAGAGTCCGTATGTGTGGGGAAACTGGGTTAAGGTCGGTATCGGACCCCTCCTCCAAGGGCCCACGAAATTCCCCTCTATTCCCCCATATATACAGCCCTTAGGGTGCCATTTTAGGGTTGGGTTTTGTATAGATTACAAGTTCGCCATAGCTGCAACTTCGCGTTCTTCATTTGTGTTCCACGACCAGACAAAGGCATCACAGAACCCCACTTCATCAATTAAGCTTTCCTCTTATATTCACAATATCCAGATTGCAATCTTATTTTCTTGCTTGTTCTTCGTTTGGGTGCAGGAAATAGACCCTCGTGGTCAGGTTGATCATGATCCGGCGTGGTCAATAATCTCTCGCAGTTGGTTTAGCAATTGCTAAGGCATGGCGTCATCACACGTTCGTAGTCGGATCGTCAAAGTCTACTCCACCAAAAATGATAGCCACCATCTCATCAGAAGATCGGGACCCTCGCCTCTATCAAGTGGTATTAGATTTCAAGGTTGCTCTATGAGATTTTACCAGTTTTCGTAGTTTAGATCGCATCTGTTCTTCATACCTTTAGTCCACGAAAAAGCCACAAATATTTTTAGGGTTAGATCATCATATCCGAACCAATCTGAGCCTTTTCATAGTCTTTTCAGTATTTTGCTTTGTTGAATTTGCGGTTACATCACCGTGTCGAGTTGCTGGTCTTAGTGTCTAGTCCTTTAGAGTTTTGAGTTCTATTCACATGTTGTCACGCCACCACCGCATCGTCTTCATAGTTGCCATATGCCACCACCATCATCACCGCTGCCATATATCACCACCCACCATCACTATCCATTGGTGTCCATATATACAACCACAAATCCGCCACCAATCCGAGTCCAGCTTGTTTTAGGTTTAGTTTCGAGATCCTTTTGATTTCGGATTTGTGTTTTGCTACCTGCGTAGGTGTCGAAAAAAAGAGTCTGGCACGCTTTGTAGAGCACGTTTTGGTCCAAAAAAATTTCGGCCGAAAATATTTTTTCCCTATCTTGATTTTAGGTTCTTCGGAGCGTTTTGAGACACTTGCCAACATAGTAATTTTTGTCGAAATGTTTGGTCGTCGCAGCCCCCGAATTGCTCCAAAAGAAATTAGTCCAACAAATTTCATGCCCATCTTGCTTATACGACGTGAGAAGAGTTTTGAGACACTCTCCATTGTAGTGATTTTTTGAGCCTAAAAAAAGAGCGTGAAAAAAAGAGGCGCAAAAAAAATGAAAAAATAATTCATAGTGTGCTCTTCCCTTGATTACGTGTAGCGTCATGTTTTTCTTGGTGTTTTAGGCTCGCGTCTCTAGTACGATCTAGCCTAGGACCAACACAGTACCGTCGTTGAGTGTTTATTCAACCTTGCATCTCTGAATTGATTATTGCTAACCCTTTTTCTACCATATTATAAGCCATCCCAACTCCACATACATCTACGTCGTGTGTTTGAAACCACCTGGCAATCGCTCTATCCATGCTTTGAGAGTTTCGACTACAACGGTTGTCGATCACAGCCTGCTGTTGGGTAAGAACTGGTAAGAATTTGAGATTCGCTTAAAGGATTTGTGACACACCACCACCACCACCACCACGTCCCAGTAGTTTGTAGGTTTCATATTCTTGTGTGTTTCCTATTTCTGTTAACCATGTCAGGATCACGCGACAACGGGATCGACTGGGAGAGCATGACCAACAAAGCGCTCTATGATAAATTTCAGCAAATGATGGCTGACTGGGTACAAGACTTCGTGACCAACTTTGGAGAAGCCATGGAGAAGCTAGATGGTTTGGAGAAGACATTCGACACCAAGATGGACGCCAAGTTCAATGAGGTGCTTGCCCGTCTACCACCAACAGCTGCAGCTCATATCCCTTTCGAACGAGGAGCGCGATGTGTGCCTCTCGGCCAAGCCCAACATACTGGTACTGTTGATACTGCTGCTACTTCTGTGGCTCCTGCTGCTACTGTCGTTGAGCAGGGTGATGATTATGATGGTGATTACGATGATGAGGGAGAGGTTGCTCTAGATCAGCATACGGGGCAACCACCACGATACTCACCAGGTCGACCACATGGCTACAACCGTAACGGTAGGGCTGCACCACCCCCTCAGGTATGGGATCATGACAATCTCCCAAAACTTAAATTGAATATTCCGATGTTTGAGGGTATATATGTTCCTGATATATATCTTACATGGGAGTTAGAAACAGAACAACGTTTTACATGCTTACAATTTCCTGAGGATAGACGTGTTGTTGCTGCTATTTGTTCATTCACTAGTTTTGCTTGTGTTTGGTGGTCAAAATATTATAGAATACACCATGCTAATATTCCAACTACTTGGGCTGCTTTGAAAACTGCTATGCGTAATCATTGGGTGCCACCTTATTATCAACGTGAATTGCTTCGGAATTTGCAGCGTTTAAGACAACCAAAATTTTTGTAGAAGAATATTATCAGGAATTACAAACAGGCATGATTAGATGTGGTATTGTTGAGGAGAATGAAGCTATGGTTGCACGTTTTATGGGTGGATTAAATAGAGAGGTTTAGACTATTCTAGAGTATAAGGAGTATACCACTATCACTTGTTTATTTCATCTTGCTTGCAAAGCTAAACGTGAAGTGCAGGATCGACAGGCAATGGCTAGAACTACTTTTTCTGTAGGCCACACTTCATCATGGATGCCACGTACGTCCTCTACTTCCGCACATCCTGCTGCAACACCACCTACTTCCACCTCCAACTCCAACCGTGATACCAGGAAACAGGCTCCTACTCCACCCTCTGGGAAGAGCACACCTTATGGGCCTGCACAGAGCTCTTCTTCATCTATTGCATCCACAAGGCAAACACATGAGGTTATATGCCGTCGTTGCATGGGTGGAGGTCACTTTGCGAGAGAATGCCCTTCCAAGCGTGTAATGATTGTTACTGAGGATGGTGGATATGCATCCTCTAGTGATTATGATGAGGAGACTTTGGCTTTCATTGCAAGTGAAGAACCAGGTGGCGAGGATGCAGAACCAGAGACACACTACATGGCTGCTGATTACGCTGACAAGTATGAAAGTTTAGTTGCTCAACGTGTTCTCAGTGTGCTGGTTACACAAGCTGAGCAAAATCAGAGGCACAACTTATTCCACACAAAGGGAGTTGTGAAGGAGCGTTCTGTTCGCGTTATCATCGATGGAGGGAGTTGCGATAACTTGGCTAGCATGGAGATGGTGGAGAAGCTGTCTCTAACCACTAGACCACATCCTCATCCTTATTACATCCAATGGTTCAACAATAGTGGCAAGGTTAAGGTAACATGTATTGTTCGTGTGCATTTTAGCATTGCTACATATTCTGATTATGTGGATTGTGATGTGGTACCCATGCAAGCATGTTCTGTTCTACTTGGTAGGCCATGGCAGTTTGAAAGAAATTCTGTACACCATGGTAGGACAAATCAGTATACTCTTGTTCATATGGATCAAAATATCACTTTGCTTCCTAGGTCTCCAGAACATATTATGAAATATGACATTGCTAGAGCTAGTAAAGCAAAACAGAAGAAAAATAAGAGTGAAAATCAGATTGTAGGACAGGAATTTGAGCAACACCATAAGCATAATGAACCATCATCTAATGTTGCATCCGAAATAAAATTGAAGAGTGGATGTTTACTTGCTACTAAATCTGATATTAATGATTTGAATTTTGCTACATCTGTTTGCTATGCTTTATTATGCAAAGAGGTATTATTTTCATTCGAGGACATGCCTCCCTCTTTGCCTCCTGCTATCATTAACATTTTGCAGGAGTTCGCTGATGTCTTCCCACAAGACGTGCCACCGGGATTACCACCTATTCGCGGGATTGAGCATCAGATTGACTTAATTCCCAGTGCATCCCTACCCAACCGTGCGCCATACCGTACCAATCCAGAGGAGACAAAGGAGATTATCCGTCAAGTATAGGAGCTGCTTGACAAAGGTTATATACGTGAATCCCTTAGTCCTTGTGCTGTTGCTATTATTCTAGTGCCTAAAAAGGATGGTACATCACGCATGTGTGTGGATTGTAGAGGCATTAATAATATTACAATTCATTATCGTCATCCTATTCCTAGACTAGATGATATGCTTGATTAATTAAGTGGTTCTACAGTTTTCTCCAAAGTTGATTTGCGTACTGGATACCATCAAATTCGTATGAAATTGGGAGATGAATGAAAAACAACATTTAAAACTAATTTTGGATTATATGAGTGGTTAGTCATGCCTTTTGGGTTAACTAATGCACCTAGCACTTTCATGAGATTAATGAACGAGGTTTTACATGCTTTTATTGGACGATTTGTGGTAGTCTATTTTGATGATATATTGTTTTTAGTAGATATTTGGAGGAACATTTGGAACATCTACGTTTTGTTTTTATTGCTCTACGTGATGCACATTTGTTTGGTAACCTTGGGAAGTGCACCTTTTACAATGACCGAGAATATTTTCTTGGCTATGTTGTTACTCCACAAGGAATTGAAGTTGATAAAGCCAAGATTGAAGCTATTGAGAGTTGGCCGCAGCCCAAAACGGTCACACAAGTGAGGAGTTTTCTTGGCCTCACTGGTTTCTATATGCGTTTTGTGAGAGATTTCAGCACCATTGCCGTGCCTCTCAATGAGCTTACAAAGAAGGATGTGCCTTTTTTCTTGGGGTACCGCACAGGAAGAAGACTTCACGGTCTTGAAAGATAAGTTAACACATGCTCCTTTACTCCAACTTCCTGATTTTAATAAGACTTTTGAGCTTGAATGTGATGCTAGTGAAATTGGGTTAGGAGGTGTGTTATTACAAGATGGTAAACTTGTTGCGTACATTTCTGAAAAATTGAGTGGGCCTAGTCTGAATTATTCTACTTATGATAAGGAATTATATGCTCTTGTTCGGACTTTGGAAACATGGCAACATTATTTATGGCCCAAAGAATTTGTTATACATTCTGATCATGAATGTTTGAAATATATTAAAAGTCAAGCAAAACTGAACCGTAGACATGCTAAATGGGTTGAATTCATTAAGACTTTCCCTTATGTCATTAAACACAAGAAGGGTAAAGAAAATGTTATTGCTGATGCTTTGTCTCATCGTTATACTATGCTTTCACAACTTGTCTTTAAAATATTTGGTTTGGAGACCATCAAAGATCAATATGTGCATGATGCGGAATTTGGAGATGTGTTGTAGCATTGTAAAGAAGGGAGAACTTGGAACAAGTTCGTTATTAATGATGGATTTGTGTTCCGTGCTAACAAGCTATGCATTCCAGCTAGCTCCGTTCGTCTTTTGTTGTTAGAAGAGGCACACGGAGGAGGATTAATGGGACACTTTGGCGTGAAGAAGACGGAGGACGTACTTTCTACACATTTCTTTTGGCCAAAGATGAGACGGGATGTTGAGCGTTTTGTTGCTCGCTGCACTACATGTCAAAAAGCTAAGTCACGACTCAATCCTCATGGTTTATATATGCCTTTCCTTGTACCTAGTGTTCCTTGGGAGGATATATCTATGGACTTTGTTTTAGGTTTACCTCGAACTAAGAAGGGGAGGGATAGCATATTTGTTGTCGTGGATAGATTTTCCAAAATGGCACAGTTTATACCATGTCATAAAAGTGATGCTGCTGCTGATGTTGCTGATTTATTCTTTTGTGAAATTATTCGGTTGCATGTTGTGCCAAATACAATTGTTTCAGATTGTGATGCTAAATTTCTTAGCCACTTTTGGAGATGTTTATGGGGTAAGTTGGGGACTAAACTACTTTTTAGTACTACATGTCATCCCCAAACTGATGGCCAAACTGAAGTAGTCAATAGATCATTGTCTACTATGCTTAGGGTTGTTTTGAAGAATAACCTGAAAATGTGGGAAGAATGCTTGCCTCATATTGAATTTGCTTATAATCGTTCGCTACATTCTACCACTAAGATGTGCCCTTTTGAAGTTGTGTATGGTTTCTTACCTCATGCACCTATTGATTTGTTGCCTCTTGCATCTTCGGAGAAGGTTAATTTTGATACTAAAGAACGTGCTGAATTGAAATTAAAGATGCATGAGTTAAAGAAGGAAAACATTTAGCGTATGAATGCTAAATACAAAATTGCTGGAGATAAGGGTAGAAAACATGTTGTCTTTGCACCTGGAGATCTTGTTTGTTACATTTGCGTAAGGATAGATTTCCTGATTGGCGCAAGTCAAAGCTAATGCCACGTGTTGATGGTCCTTTTAAGGTGTTAGAGGAAATAAATGATAATGCATATAAACTTGAGCTTCCTATAGAGTTTAGGGTTAGCCCCAGTTTTAACATTGCAAATTTGATGCCTTATTTGGGTGAGGAAGATGAGCTTCTGTCGAGGATGACTTCGGTTCAAGAAGGGGAGGATGATGAGGACATCCCTGCTAATGCTACACCCACAACTCCGACTACTATACATACAGGACCAATTACTAGAGCTCGCGCACGTCAATTGAATTACCAGGTACTTTTGTTTCTTGCAAATCCTTCTAATGTTCATGAACATATGATGCTGCCTAAATTAGATACTTTTGTCTTACTTATGAATGACGAACCTGGCATGGACAAGAAGGATGACCATTGGAGTGGGATCAAGCATGGAGAAGATGGTGCGCGCGCAGGAAAGAACAATGGAGCTTCCAGTGATGATTTTCGCACTTTGAAGCCACCATAATGGGAGAAACAAGCCTTGGACGAAATATGCATGATGCTACTTTATAAAATTCATCCGTAGGCTAATATAGTGTGCCACCTTATTGTTGGGCCAAGCCCATGTAATTTCGAAAAACCATATTATAGGCTGTTTTTAGAGTCCGTATGTATGGGGAAACTGAGTTAAGGTCGGTTTTGGACCCCTCCTCCAAGGGGCCACGAAATTCCCCTCTATTCCCCCATATATACATCCCTTAGGGCATAGTTTTAGGGTTGGGTTTTGTTTAGATTACAAGTTCGCCATAGCTGCAACTTCGCGTTCTTCGTTTGTGTTCCACGACCAGACAAAGGCATCACAGAACCCGACTTCATCAATAAAGCTTTCCTCTTATATTCACAATATCCGGATTGCAATCTTAGTTTCTTGCTTGTTCTTTGTTCGTGTGCAGGAAATAGACCCTCATGGTCAGGTTGATCATGCTCCGGCATGGTCAATAACCTCTCGGAGTTGGTTTAGCGATTGCTAAGGCGCGACGTCATCACACGTTCGTAGTCGGATCGTTGAAGTCTATGCCACCAAAAACAATAGCCACCATCTCATGGAAAGATCGGGACCCTCGTCTCTATCAGCTCCCTATAGGGTCAGGCGCCGCGAGGTGCCGAAGGAGGCACCAGACCCGAGCAATGGCCCTGGGCCTCGGGAGGCGACGGGCTCATGAAGGCTAGGCTCACGGAGGCGCAAGGTCGGACTCCGACGACTACCTTGATGCTTCATCGGTACCATCGCCAGGTGATTTTTTGGTTCGTCCTAGGTAAGTTTTTGGTTTGCTCACTAGAGGGCACCCGCCGGGCTGCATTATCCTCACGCGGTTAGGGCCCGTCCCCGCAGCCGCATCGTTTACACATTCACTAGAATCTTTCATGCATTTTATTAATTTCCTAAATATTCCATCCTGCATGCTTGATGCATCGCCACCGTGAATGTCGTCACGCCCTAATGATCTTTCCCTCAACCACCTCGTGATTAAGGTCTGCCACGACGTCTGTGCTTGGGTCCGTCCCTGTAGTGTTGGTAAATCCAAGCGATCGAGCTCTGTCTCGCAGGCCAGCCCCATGCACGTGACCTCCCGTGGTCCTTGGTGCTTTGTCCTTGCATGAGCTAATCGAGAGTGGGTGACTCAGGGCACGCAACACGGTTCCAGCAACCACAGTCGGCCTTTCGCGGCCAAGGGAGCCACACACTGGGTGTTGTTTCCTTCGAGTTGTCGCATGAGAAGACTGGGCACGATGTCTATGCTCGGGTCCGTCCCTGCAGCGTTGATAAATCCAATGACTGAGCTCTGTCTGGTGGCCCGGCCCCGTTCACGTCACCTCCAGGGGTCGTTGGTGTTCGGCCTTCTCATGCGATGGCCATTGGAAATTCATTTGGCGCATGTTTCTTCAAAATATACAGTACATGCAATTGCGCCATCTACCGGAAGACGCAGGCGCAACCCGCCTTTGGGGTAGGGCCTTGTCAGACCCGCCCCAACTCACGAGTGCCCAGATACACCCTAGTTATACCGTGCAAGCCATGCGTATGAACTTAATGGGTTGTACACACCTGAGGGCCCTAGAGCCAGGCCCCCCATTCCCACGCCCAAGTGGAAGCCCCATGCTCCGCGCTGGAGGACAGCACTGTAGCTCAGCGGCTATGCCCATGCAACATGGAAGCCCCATGCTCCGTGCTGGTGGATAAAAAACTAATGGCACCCCAACCTCAGGACGGCCTCTCGCGGCACCGTCTCGCAGTGTTCCCTTGGGATGCTTGCGTGAGGGGGCTGCGTGGGGGCTATGCCCAGGCCGGGCTTGGCGCACCCCATGTTCCCAGGTCCCCAATACCTGGTCTTCACGCGTCCCTTTGACACGAAAGCTAGCAAGGAAAGGTATGGGAGCCGCTCATACATCAAGGGGGACTCCTGAGCATCGCGACTCAGGATCCTCACTATTCACATAGCCCCTCACCCCTTGGCACCGTCTTGGTGATCCGGAGGCCCCAATGGAGGCTGAGGTACGCGTGGGACCGGGGCCTGCCGACGCAGAGCTCAAGGCGCTCCAAATCTCTAAGTCAACCTCGTCTTCGCCATGTTCCCTTCATGAGGTTTGCTCGTACGTCAAGGGGGGCTGCTGAGCATCGCAACTCAGGAGCCTCACTGTTCACATAGGCCCTCACCCATTGGCACCGTCCTAGTGATCCGGACGCCCGAACGACGACTAAGGTATGCACGGGACCAGGCCCTGCTGATGCAGAGCACTGTAGAAAGCAGGAAGTAAACAAGGCGAGGAAATAATCCAAACAATTTAGCAGTCTTTACAAGCCTTAAAATGTCTCCGAAAATGCAAACAAGTCTAATGCCTTCGTGAGGCACAATGAACGTTGCAGGAAAGGACCCAGAAAGAGGAGCTAGGAGGAGCTGGCGCCACCGCTTGTCCCGACCGTGGGCGCGTGTCATCGACATTGCTGCCATTTTCATCATCATCACTAACCCTTGTAGCCATAGGAGGCAAGGGAACAACGACATAGGCGAATTTCTTCATCAGCACCTCCACGACGTCCTCCATAGTCGCCGCAGTAGTGGCGCGAACCTCAGGATCGATCAGGCGGATCACGGAGCCGAAGTCAAAACCCGGCTCGTGAAGGTAGAGGTGGCTGAAGACGCGCGACGCGAGCTCCGAAAAGAGGTCGCGGCACTCACTCTCCAAAACTCTCTCCACCCTTGCTACGACACCATCGAGTACCTCGAAGAGCTTTGAAGAGAGCCCCACGAAACCTCTCTTAGGAGCCACCAGGTGTTCCGTGAATCCTCTCAGGCAGATGAAGTTCATTGCTTGGCGGAGCCTGAGCTCGATGGAGGGGAGGGCTTTGAGCTCTACAGCCCTCTTATCCTCAGCCGCAACAAGGGACTTATCCCTGGAGCCAAGCCGAGCCTTCTCCGCAGCTACTTCCTCCTTTAACTTGTCCAGATGCTCCTGCTCTTTGCCTCGGTCGGCCGTTGCTTTGGACAGCATGGAGTCACAGTTGGCGAGCTTGGCCTTGCAGGTCTTGAGGTCTTCCTCCCGCTGGCGAAGCTGTTCTGCAAGCGTAGTCTTCTCCTCTTGAAGCGGTGTTAAGCAGACCCCTGCCTCATCGTAGCGCTTCATGGCAGAAGCTGCCTCGGCCTGTGTTGCGTCACAGGCTGCC
Organism: Hordeum marinum; assembly: GCA_022496015.1. Lineage (NCBI taxonomy): Eukaryota > Viridiplantae > Streptophyta > Magnoliopsida > Poales > Poaceae > Hordeum > Hordeum marinum. The sequence continues at coordinate 280,102,493 of CM039678.1, forward strand.
TTCTCTACCACGGCTTCCTTCGTGCCCTCAGCCGCGGTGGCCTCAACTTGGCTCCAAACCGCCACAGCAGAGGCGTCAGCCTGGAGCCACCCAGAAAGGATCCCCAAGCACTCCTTCGCGAGGTGGTCATCGACTCTCCCGAGGGCATTCCGGAGTTGACTCAGAGTGGCAAAGACCGCATCCAGGGCACCACGTCCACACGCCAGTGGCGTCAGGGCGTGGCCCAGAGGTGGCGCCTGCACGATGACAGGAGCCGCCTCCAGGGCGGCAGAAGCATGAAGAGCAGAGGGTGTCGGAGGCCATGGTACCTGATACGTCTCCAACGTATCTATAATTTATGAAGTATTCATGCCATGTTTACAATAATTCTATATGATGTTGGCATGATTTTATTAGAACTAACCCAGACTGACGCTATTTTTAGTAGAACTACCATGGTGTCTTTTTGTGTAGAAATAGAAGTTCTCGGAAAGGGCTGAAAATTTACGGAGAATATTTTTGGAAAATAAAAAAATACTGGAGCGAAAAGATACTAGAGAAGAGTTCTGAGGGAGTCACAAGCCACCAGGGCGCGACCACCCTCTAGCCACGCCTAGCTGGCTTCTGACCTCCTTGGGAACCTTCTGGACGTGGGAGCAACACCAAATACTCCTATAAGTACCCAAACCTCTAGAGCCACGAAAAACCAATAGAGAGACCGTTCCGGCACCCTACCAGATGGGGAAACCATCACCAGAGGCCATCTTCATCATCCCGGCAGTCTCCATGACTAGGAGGGAGTAGTTCACCCTCGGGGCCGAGGGTATGTACCAGTAGCTATGTGTTGGATCTCTCTCTCTCTCTCTCTCTCGTGTTCTTGAGATGACACGATCTTGATGTACCGTGAGCTTTATTGATATAGATGAATCATATGGAGTTTTCCCCTCTCTATCTTCTTGTGATGAATTGAGTTTTCTCTTTGAAGTTTTCTTATCAGATAGAGTCTTTAAGGATTTGAGAACACTTGATGTATGTCTTGCGATGGGATATCCGTGGTGACAATGGGATATTCTATTGATCCACTTGATGTATGTTTTGGTGATCAACTTGCGGGTTCTGTGACCTTGGGAATCTATGCATGGGGGTTGGCACATCTTTTCGTCTTGAATCCGGTAGAAACTTTGGGGCACTCTTTGAAGTTCTTTGTGTTGGATTGAACACGATGAATCTGAAATTGTGTGATGCATATCATATAATCAAGCCCATGGGTACTCATGGTGACATTGCAGTATCTAGGTGACATTAGGGTTTTGGTTGATGTGTATCTTAAGGTGTTATTTTAGTACGAACTCTAGGGCTGTTCGTGACACTTATAGGGATAGCTCATAACATTGATCGGAAAAGATAACTTTGAGGTGGTGTCGTACCCTACAATAATTTCTTTGTTAGTTCTCTGCTATTTGTGACTTTGGGGTGAACTCTTTGTCACACGAGAGGTATTTACATATGATTCAACTACGTTAGTATTGTTGAGAGATATTGCACTAGTGAAAGTATGAACCCTAGGCCTTGTTTCTAAGCATTGCAAAACCATTTATGCTCACTTTTATCATTAGTTACCTTGCTGTTTTTATATTTTCAGATAACAAAAACCTATATCTACCATCCATATTGCACTTGTATCACTATCTCTTCACCGAACTAGTGCACCTATACAATTTGACATTGTATTGGGTGTGTTGGGGACACAAGAGATTTCTTGTATTTGATTACAAGGTTGTTTGAGAGAGACCATATTCATCCTACACCTCCCACGGATTGATAAACCTTAGGCCATCCACTTGAGGGAAAGTTGCCACTATCCTACAAAACTCTGCGCTTGGAGGCCCAACACGAGTCTACAAGAAGAAGGTTGCGTAGTAGACATCAAGCTCTTTTCTGGCGCCGTTGCCGGGGAGGTGAGTGCTTGAAGGTATATCTTTAGATCTTGCAATTGAATCTTTTAGTTTCTTGTTTATTCACTAGTTTGGTTTTATAAAATAAAACTACAAAAAATGGAATTGAGGTTGCCTCATATGCTTCATTTTTTTAATATCTTTCGTGAAAATGACAAAAAGGAAAATTGTGCTCAAGTGTTATAAGAAGAATATATTAAGATGTTTGGCACTATATATTTGAGTGATGAGAATGATTACAATACTTTTAGTATGAATTCTCTGAATATTCATGATGCTAACGATATGCAAAGCCACAAGCTTGGGGATGCTATGTTTGATGAATATGATATTTTTAGTCCCCCATGTTTTGATGAGCAAAACTATTATGATGATGGCATGCCTCGTACTTATGATGATAATTGTGATGATACTTATGCGATGAAAAAGGGTTATGATTACTATTATGATACTTGTCATAATTATGAATATCCTTTTACTGAATATTACTCTTTTAGTATGGAACCAATTTGTAGTATTCAACTCTTTTATGATACTCCCACTATTAGTCATGAGAAAAAATTTCTTGTGGGGAGAGTAGTTAAATTTCTATGCTTGAAGATCATGAAAAGAATTCTTTATTTGCTTGTTATATTGTGGAATTACTTCATGATGATACTGGAAATTATTATGAGGGAGGAGCATGTGCTTGTAGGAATTGCAATAATATCAAGTTTCCTCTCTATGTGTTCAAAGTTTTGAAGTTATGCTTTCCTATGCTAGTTGATTCTTGCTCCCATAAATTGTTTTCTCACAAAATCCCTATGCATAGGAAGTGGGTTAGACTTAAATGTGCTTGTCATGATATTCATGTTGGTTAGACTTAAATGTGCTTGTCATGATATTCATGATGCTATTTTGCATGTTTCAATTATTATTCCTATACGAGCATCATTGTAATCATCATGCCTAGCTAAAAGGCATTAAAGAAAAGCGCTTGTTGGGAGACAACCCAAAACTTTTACCTTTTGTTTTTGTGTGCTCACACGATTAAGCTACTGCAGTAATCATGTTTTGTGTCTTTTAGTTCAATAAAGTGCCAAGTAAAGCCTTTGGGACAGTGTGGATACTTGCTTGTTTGATTCTGTGCAAAAACAGAAAGTTTTGCGTCCAATATATGAATTGTCTGATTTTAATGGAGAGTCAAAAAATTCTGAACTTTTTACACAAAATGTCTATGCAAGTTAGGTGATATTTCCTAAGGTTTTCAGAATTTTTAGAGTCAGGTAAGTTTGGTGATCATTCAGATCTTTACAGACTATTCTGTTTTTGACAGGTTCTGTTTTGCATGCATAGTTTGCTTGTTTCAAGTGTTCCTATAGCTTATATTGAGTAACATAAATTCTGGGAATGATGTAATATAGTATGTATCATGTGGTAATAATTATGAATCTTGTCTTGCTAGTACCTACGTGACTGATCTATGTTTATTACACTAACCCTTCTCACAAAGTTCTGATAAGTTTTGTGTGATTGAAGTTTTAAAGTTTTGGGTGAGACACCGATATGAGGAGAATAAAGGGTGAAAATAACCTAAGATTGGGTATTCCCATGTCACCCCCAAGGTAATATTCAAGGAATACTCAAGCGTCTAAGCTTGGGGATGCCCCGGAAGGCCTCCCCTCTTTCGTCTTGAACACTATCGATATATCTTACTTGGAGCTATATTTTTATTCATCACATAATTTGAGTTTTGATTGGAGTTTCATTTTATTTTGTTGTTCTTTGTTAGTTGTTATTTATAATCTTGTTTTTCAATAAAAGCTTCCAAGAATTGCCTTTAGGATGCTTGAATTGCATGTTTGATGTGTGCTGGGTAAAAACAGAAACTTCTTGTGTAGTGTTTGAATTTTCATATTTTACTGGAGCTAATTATTTGATGTGTGCTGGGTAAAAACATAAACTTGAGCTAATTATTTGAAGTTGGACAAGACACAACATAATGAGTTATGTTTGGGTATATTTGTGTAGCAGTTATATCGTTATGGATCCTCCAACATGTGGTGCTTGTTTCCACCTCACACTAGCCAAAACTTCCGCACCAAGTAGAAATACTACTTGTGAATCCAAACACCCTTAAACCCAAAGTTGTTTCATATGAGTCCACCATATCTACCTATATGCGATATTTACCTACTGTTCCAAGTAAATTTGTATGTGCCAAACTCTAAACCTTCAAACAATATGTCACGCCCAAGATGTGATCCTATCATTATTTTGGCACGAGGGCCTCGACAGGGATAGAAGCGCATCTCGTCGTGTTGCAAGAATGGATATCATTACCAGTACATTTACAGAAGAGATGAGTATATGGAATTGGCTTACACTCGCCACAAGCTACATCAATATCACATCAATACATCAACATATTCAAACATCATATAGAAGAGCAGGGTCCGACTACGGACGAAATCAAACGATAAAATGACATCCATCCTTGCTATCCCAAGTTGTCGCCTGGAACCCATCCTTGATCGAAGAACAAGAAGAAGAAGAATAACTCCAAATAAAATAAGCATCGCGCTCACGTCTAATTGTCGCATTACCTGTACCTGCAACTATTGTTGTAGTAATCTGTGAGCCACAGGGACTCAGCAATCTCGTTTCCAAGGGTATCAAGACTATTAAAGCTTAATGGGTTATGTATGGTTAAGTGGTGAGGCTACAACAAGCGACTAAGCATATATTTGAGTGGCTAACTTTCAAGTACAGAAAGTAAAGTATGGTGTCGTACGCATAACGGACGGGAACTAGTAATGATCACTAACTCATCCTGAACACCTACTTACGTCAAACATAACCCACCGTGTTCTCTCTCGGATAAGGACTCACGAGAAGAGACAACCATGGTTATGCACACAGTTGGTGTATTTTATTAGAGTTTACTTCAAGTTTGCTATGACCAGGTGTTAAACAAAATATCCAAGTTTGCCACATAACCACGGGCACAACTTTCTGAATGATTTAACCCTGTAGGGGTGCTCCAACTCATCCATCACAAATTAACCACACGTCGTGGGAATAATCTCGACCATGGATCTTGTGATCATCCTAGGAAATTCTAAAGGAAATCTGACACCTCGAGATAGCCCAAAGAAGATCGGAATTCCTCACGCAAGTGTGACATCCCAAGTGATGTCCCTACCTTATTTGGCATGTAACCCCATGTATGAACCTTGTGTCATGAGATATGTATGATTTTCACTTTGTCCCATATGTTGAATGGCATTCATGCATCATATCATCATGCATCATTCTTTCATCTTGTCATGCTTACCTTCTTGTGTTTTGATTTTGTGTGATGGTTGTGAGTGTGCCTTGTGTGGGTTTGGTATTTGAGAGTGGTGGAGTCATGTGGGCAACCTCTTTGGTCCCCTCTTTTATCTCTTTCCAACACCACCTTCCATCTTCCCCATCTCTCCCTATTAATTTAATGATCAGATTTAACTTGCTGTTTTGTTTGTTTAATTTTTTTCAAAAGGTGGCCCTAATATTCTTATGAATTATGAGAGTGGTGCTTTTGTTAGTTGGAGGTGTTTGGGTTTTGTTTCCTATTTTAACAGAAGCTGCCTCTTTTTTTATATATTAAAAAAAATAACCTGTTCATAAATCAACCTAATAATTTTATTAAAATGAGCACATTATTTCCTGTGCAAAAGTATTATTTATTTTCACTAAAACCCCTAGTATTTCTCTGTGGTTTTTCTTGAGTGGTGCTGTTTTAATATATTCAGAAATCTTTTATTTGGAGAGAGAGCAGTGTGGGGGGCACTGGGCTTCCGGCCTAGGGGAGCCTCTGGCTTGGCCCAGCCGCAGCAGGACGGCAACCTGCCCCATTCCTTCCTCCTCAGCCAGGCATTGCGTGAGTGAGCAGTGTGCAGAGAGAAGAGAGCGCCGTCGCCGTTGCCGTTAGGTCCAATGTCGAGGCCGACCCCTATATAAGCGCGCATCCCTAGGGTTCTCCTATTCCCGTCGCCATCGCCGCTTTCCCCTTCTTCCTCCTCCTCTTTCCCCTCTGTTCTTCTTCCTTCCCAATTCAGCGAGGTGAGGTTCAGAGAGGTGGTGGTCGAAGGGCTCATCGCCGGCCTCCCTCCGGTGGAGCCCCGCCGCCTTCAAGATGATCCGCGGCGAGCCGGAGCCGTCCGCGTCCTATTCCTGGTGCTAGGAGGAGAGGAGCTCCTCCTCTGCGGTGCCGCGTCGTCGTCGTCCGAGCACCCCTGCTTCCCCTCCGTCGCCGTCGCGTCCCCGAGCGTCTTCTTCCTCTTCTTCCCCTTCGTCTCGCCGCGTCCGCATCCCCAAGCGTCCGGAGAAGCCCTCGGTGAGCGCCTCGTCCCCGTTGTCCCCTCTCCTCGCCATAGCTCGTAGCGTAGTCGCCGTGGTGCTTGTCGCCGCCGGCCGGAAAGGCTTAGCCTTGGGCTTGCCTCCTTCCTCCTCGTCGCAAGGCAAGTAGGGGAATGGAATCCCCGTAGATACTCGCATCGATTCCACCCGTTCTCGTCGCCGGAGTGCCCTGTGCCGCCGTGTAGCGTCTCCGTTTTTTGTCGCCGTAGTGCTCTGCTTGGTTCAGTTTCGTTAGTTAGCTCCTGTGCGTGTGTGTATTAGAGAGCAGAGGATCCCCATTTGTTAACAACAGGCGTCGTAGCGTAGTCGTAGCGCCTTGTGTGGTGAGACGAGGGGGTCGTGGGTTCGATCCCAGCCTCCCCCATTTTTGCTATTTTCCTTTTTTTTCTTTCTTCGTTCTCTTTTGTTTTCTTTTATTTGCAACATGTGCATGTGTATTTATGAGTGTTTTGGGCCAGGATATAATACTTGTGTTGTATATATGTGATGTAGGTGCATGTGCATGTCTGTAAGTGTGTGTGGTGTTATGAGAGTGTGTGTGTATGTGCATGCGTATACATACACTATGTATGGATACATATGTGCATGTGCTTGTGTGTGTGCTTAGGCATACACACATGTGAGCATTGGTGTGAGTGTGAAGGTTGTGTGGTGGTAAGTGTGTGTGTGTATGTACGTTATACATACACATACTTGTGTGTGTGTGCATCTACACTAGGTGTGGTTGTGTGGATTCTATGTGGAGTGCATGGTCATGTGTAGAGAATGTTGTGAAGAGTGGTGTAGTGAGAGCAAGTGACAAGTAGCTCCATGTGTAGGTTTCTCTTATGTGCATGCACATAGTTTATCTTCTAGCTAGTTTCATCCTTGCAATTGATGCTATGCCATGATATCTTGTTCCTAGGATGTTATTTTACCATTTCCAAGAAGCACCAATAGAGTACATGTCATTTTGGGCCTTTTCCATAAGTTTGCACATGTGTCATAAGTCACTCATGACTTATAGGGGTCAATTTCGACTTAGCTTTACTCCCTCTTGTTCCAAACAAGTATATGGGTATGAGTAATGATTTTGGGGTAGAATCAACCCATGAATGCACCTGGAAGTCATATTTGACTTTGGGGCAACTTGATAAAACTGCATTTTTATGCTGTGATGCCCTTTTGTCTTTTATTTATGATTTAATCTATGCATGCATTTAAGTTCTTGCCAACATGATTTTGTTAGTTTAATTTGCTGGGAATGTCCCAGTATTTTTGTTATTTATGATAAGCCACCAGATAAGTGAGAACCATGATGTTTAGTAAGCAACTTTCTGTTTCTGTCCAGCTTGCTTAAAAATGTCGTAACTCTGGGAGATCTGCTGTTATTTTTTTGCAATGAAGAGTGGGTTGTATCTGGTGATGTAGTTGGAATTTGCCCATGCTCAGTGTTAGTTATTTGTAATAGATATGGTCATCTACCATCCTGTTAATTTTCATTCCAATAGGGGCTCTCTAGCATATTTAACCATTGATGTCAACTTGCTACTTTATTAACCCAGATTCCAGAAAAACTGGAATTTTCACCAAGTCCCTGAAAAAATGTTTCATCATGTCAACTTCTTTGCTTCATGCATATTGATGTGTGCCTCTTTTGCTGTTTGCATAGTTGGATAAGTTGATGTGGGTGTTGATTAGATTCTGTCAATGTCTTGTTTGTGGCTGTAGGATTCCTGTAGCTTTAGTTGTGAGCTTTTCAAATTGCTATGTTGCTGTTTTGTGGCAGATTGGGTGTTATTTTGTTTTGTGAGTTGTGGGAGTTATACTCCATGGAATTGATTGATTATTGAGCCTATTGTGATTGATTTTTTCAACACCTATCCATTGGATACCTTGGAATGCCAAGACTTAGCCCAGGTATTTGGTGGTCTTGTGTTTTGCCTCCGTACCTTGTCGTGAGCGTATCTCGAGAACCGTAGCTCCGTTTCTTGCGATCCTTATATGCATTTTCATAGATTTTCCATGATGCAACCATATTTGCCATGTTCATGCATTCCTAAATAACTTAACATGAGGTTCTATCCAGATTCATTAATATACAAACTTTGCACATGAAACTTGACTAGTTTGGGATTGCCATGTTAAATTCTTCATAAAATGAATCATGCATCATCTTGGTTGTGCATTGCACCTTGGTTGGTTATTCATTTGCTGTTTCTCTTGGGGAGACGCGAGTGTCGATAGTGAGTTCGAGGACCTTGGAGAGTACCACTACGAGGATCCCACTACGTGTTCCGCTGAAGAACCAACAGGCAAGATGATCGTACCCGGATCCCGATACTATTTTTGCTTGCTAGTTTCTCACTCTTATCGTTACAATTGTGCTGCCTACCACATGATATCAGCCCCCATGTTTCCATGACATACTCTAACCTCCACCTCGTAGCAAACCTTTGATTGGCTAAGTTACCGCTGCTCAACTGTCACGCCCAAGATGCGCGCCTATTCGTTTAAGGCGCGAGGGCCTCGCAAGGGATTGAGGCGCATCTTGCCGTTAGCAAGAATAGTATCATCACAACATAGAATACTGAATGAGAAGAGTATACAAGTTGGCTTACACTCGCCACATGCTAACTTACAATGTCACTCAAATCATAGCATCAAGTTGAACACAGGGTCCGACTACGGACGAAATCAAACGATAAAAGAAGTTGCAAATGATACTATCAAGCTATCCCAACGATCCTGACTAGGTCCTCTACTCATTCGTGTATGTCACGTACATCCTGCCTCTCTCCTCATCATACTCCCACTAGAGCTGAGTAAGATCATCCTGCACGAACTCCTCTGAACCTACACCTGGATTGTTGTAGTAAACTGTGAGCCACAGAGGACTCAGCTATCAAGTGCCCGGGTACCAAGACTATTTAAGCTTTAGGCAGGAAAGGGGGGGGGTATTTGGTTTGCAGCAGCACTAAGCATTATGTGGTGGCTAACTTACGCAACAAGAATGTAAAAAATGAGTGGTCTATGTTAAGCGATCGAATCTAGAGTAATCTCTTTGAGATCCTGAACACTTACTTACGTCAATCATAACCCCGCCATGTTCTCTCTCAGATCATGTCCACGAGCAGAGACGATCATGGTTACTCACACAGTTGGGGTGTTTTAATTAGAGTTTACTTCAAGTTTTCTAAAACCGGGTGTTAAACAAATATCCAAGTTGCCACATAGCCGCGAGCACCGCTTTCCGGAAGATTTAACCCTGTAGGGGTGCTCCAACTAGTCCATCACAAATATCCACACTCCGTGGGAATAGCCTCGAACGCGGATCTCGCGATCATCATAGGCAAATTTCAAAGGATGCCAACACCTCGAGTAAACCCGAAGAAAGTCAGACTTCACACGCAAGACATTCGATAAGGTAAAACAAGTCCAGCAAGACCTCCCGACGTGTCGACGAACCCGATAAGATCCGCGTATCTCAGTCTCAGGGCACGACGGATAAGCTACGCGTACGGAGGCCTGATAGAAATCTCCCAAGTTGCCCTGGGTTGGCCCCGCACAGTGCTCTAGTTTGGACCAACACTCATGCGGAGCACTGGCCCGGGGGGTTGGTTAAATTGTCCACCGGTTTGCAAGACCCTATGCAATTTTATTGAGTTGTTAAACAAATGTAGTACCAATGTTGGGTCTTGCCAGACAAGTTTTAATCTCAACCGAATAACAAGGGGGTCCCCATAACAACCCCGAGCATGTTAGGAGCGCAAAGTATGGAAAACATAACACCGGTAACAAGGAACTAATGGCGGTAGCAGCGGAGCAAAACACTCAGCAAAAGGCCAAGCCTTCTACCAATACCAGATATATATGTGCATTAAATTAAATAACAAAATTATTTTGATATACAATCCATGTTGCCACATGGAACAACCTGCACCTGCAACTAAGAACGCTATAAGAGGGGCTGAGCAGCGGTAACTTAGCCAATCAACAATTTGCTGGGATGTGGAGGTTAGAGGCTGTCATGGTGACACGGGGGCTGTTATTCACGTGGTAGGTATCGCAATTGTAACGATAAGAACGAGAAACTAGCAGCAAAGATAGTATTGGGATCCGGGTACGATCATCTTGCCTGTTGGTTCTTCAGCGGAACAAGTAGCAGGATCCTCGTAGTGGTACTCTCCTGGGTCCTCGTACTCAGTATCAACACTCGTGTCTACCCAAGGGAAACAGCAACAATAAACATCCAACCGAGGTGCAATGCACAATCAAAATGATGCATGATCAGTTATGAAGAATTATAACATGGCAATCCAAAACTATTCATGTTTCACATGCAAAGTTGTTTATTAATGAATCTGGATAGAACCTCATTTAGAGTTACTTAGGCATGCATGAACATGGAAATTATGGATGTATCATGCAAAATCTATGGAAATGCATATAAGGAACGCAAGAAACGGACCTACGGTTCTCGAGATACGCTCACAACAAGGTACGAAGGCAAAATACAAGATCACCAAATACCTGAGCTAATTCTTGGCATTCCAAGGTATCCACTGGATAGGTGGTGAAAAAACAATCACAATAGACTCAAGAATCACTCAATTCCATGGAGTATAGCTCCCACAACTCACATAACAAAATAGCACCCAATCTGCCACAAAACAGCAACATAGCAACTTGGAAAGCTTACAACTAGAGTTACAGAAATCCTACAGCTACAAACAAGACATTAACAGAATATAATCAACACCCACATCAATTCATCCAATTATTCAATCATCAAAATAGGCACACATCAATATGCATGGAGCAATCAAGTTGGCATGATGAATCAGTTTTTTAGGGACTTGGTGAAAATTCCAGTTTTCTGAATCTGGGTTAATAAAGTAGCAAGTTGGCAGCAATGGTTAAATATACTAGAGGGCTCCTATTGGCATGAAAATTAAAAGGATGGTAGATGACAATAACTACTAAAAATACCTAACACTGAGCATGCTCAAATTCAGAACACATCAATAGCTACAACCCACTGTACATGGCAAAACAATAACAGCAGAATCTCCAGACTTTAGACAGGTTGGCAGAAACAGAAAGTAGGCAACTTAACAGCATGGTTCCCACTTATCTAGTGACTTATCATGAATAACAAAAATACTGGGACATTCCCAACAACTTTGACGAACAAATTCTTGTTGGCAAGATCTTAAAAGCATGCATAGATTAATTCATATGAAAAAGATAAAAGGGCATCACATCATAAAAATGCAGTTTGTCAAGTTGCCCCAAAGTCAAATCTGACTTCACAGGTGCATACATGGGTTGATTCTACGGCAAAATCATTACTCATACCTATATGCTTGCATGGAACAAAAGGGAGCAAAGGGGGGGGTCGAAATTGGCCTCCCTGGGCCATGGTGACTTATGCCACTCACCAAACTTGATGTAAATGCCACAAAATGCTATGTGCTCCATAGATAAAAGTTTGAAGTGGTTAATTACCATGTTAGGGACATGATAACATGGCATAGCAACAATATCAAGGATGAAACTAACTAGAAGAGTAACTATGCTCCTAATGCACATGGAGAGACCTACACATGGAGCTCATCTTGCACATACATTCACACATGCTTAAATATGAAGGGAAAGCCATCACAATACACACAAACCCTACAAGATATGTGTGTGTATGCAACACATACACACACACACTCACTAGGACACACACTAGGCCACACTTACACAAACACTCTACACTCATGCATCTCTAACTCACACACATGCACAAGTACTCACCTACAAGGTGCATCACACACCCAACACACACACACACACTCTCTAGCACACCTACACATGTATGTGTGTGTGAAACACACACACACAAACATACATGGCACCACACCATGTAGTGCTCTTCACTTCACCTACAACAAACACACACACCAACACGCACACACTCATGCATGTGCATGCACCAAGCATATACACACATCACACCCCACACTCACATACACTCACACTCACTAACACTCAAGTGGTTTATGTAAGGCATACATACACACACACTCACTCACACCACCACACACCACCACACATGCACATGAGTGCATATACACATAAGTGTATGCATACACATACACATAACACACACTCACACTACAACATACATACACCTATGTGCACTACACACCCCCAAGAAATAAAATAAAAGAAAAGCAAAATAAAAGAAAACAAAAGGGGGGGAGAAGGGGGATTCGAACCCCAGACCCCCTGGTCATACCTAGTGCACCACACCACTGCTCTACTCGACCGGATGCTAACAGAGGAGGAGCTGCTGCCCTCTAATACACATGCACAAGTCTGAACCTGACGCAACTGAAAACGAAACAGAGCACGCGCGAGAGATACGGCGACGATATTCCGGCGACCTCATGATGACTGCAGGGCATCTGCGGCGACACCGATGGGCGGAATTGAAAGGGGAAACCACGGGGTACTCATCCCTCGCCTCATCTTGCGAAGAGGGGGATCTACGACGAGCGCAATCTCGGGCCTTCCTTGTGGAGGCGACGGGCACTACGGCGACCGTGGGGTGAGCTACGGCGAGGAGAGGGAACCACATGGACAGGCGTCTCACCGAGGGCTTCTCGGAGCCGCGGGGGCGCGAGCGACGGCAACGAAGGGGAAGAAGCGGCTCGGGGACGCGGCGGCGACGGAGAGGAAGAAGACCGGCTCCGCTCCGACATCGAGGAGGAGGAAAAGGGCCTCCGGGAGCCTTCTAGCGCTGGGAACGGGGCGTTGGGACGCCCCATGTCCAACACACCATCCTGGACGCGGAGGAGACTCACCGTAGACGGGCGGCGCCGGCGAGGACGATCGGCAGCTCCCTGCTCCCTTTTCCGAACCTACCTAACAGAGGGAAAAGCAGAGAGGGAGGAGGAAGAAAGAGGAGAAGGGAGGAGCTGCGGCGGCGGAGGGAGGAAGAGGGAACCCTAGCGGAGCGACACGGACGCCGAGGGGAGGCTTTATGGCCTCAGACTGACGGAGACGGCGTCGGGAAAGCGACGGTGACGCACGCTCTCACTCTGAACCCCATTGATAGAGGTGGGAGACGGGGCAGGTAGCCGTCACTGTGGCCCTGGGCTGGGCCTCGGCCCACCTGCTCCTCTCTCTCTCGCACACACCAGAACAAGGTTTTTTTCCATTTAAATAAAACAACCACAACAACTAAATCCCCCTGGCATTTTACAAAAGTTTTTTGCCAAAACAAAAATACCTTTGAGAAAAGGATAATATGCTCATATTAAATAAAATATTAGGTTGGTTTTTATGAACAAGTTATTTTATTAATATATTAATAAAACAGCCCCTGTTTAAATAGTTTTTTCAAAAACCAAACATATCCAAGTATCAAGAACTTCACTTCCAAAATTCATAAGAACAATAGGGCCACCTCATGAACATTTTTAAAAGAATTTTAAAACAATCTTAAAATCTGCCAAGAATTCCTATTGGAATAAAAGGCAATGAGAGGGTTTTGAGAAGGAAGAGAAAGAAGAGAGGTAGAATAGGGAGTGCTCACTTGCACCAACCACATACAAGCCACCTCAACACACAACCACATCACAACATAAGATTCCAATCCAAGACACACAACATAGCAAGCATGAAGAATGGCATGATGATGAAATGATGGATGCCATGATGCATGAATGCATTTGAAACACATGGAACAAGGTGCAAATCATCTCATAGCTCATGACACAAGGTTCATACAAGGTTCAGCAATGGGGTTACATGCCAAATAAGGTAGGGACAACACTTGGGCTGTCACATCAGCCCCTCTTATAGCATTTTAGTTGCAGGTGCAGATTGTTCCATGTGATAACATGGATTTGGATATCACAATATTCTGTTATTTAATTTAATGCACATATATCTCTTGATATTGGTGGAAGGCTTGGCCTTTTGCTAAGTGATTTGTTCCGCTATTACCGCCATTAGTTCCTTGTTACCGGTGTTATGTTTCCCATACTTTGCGCTCCTAACATGCTCGGGGTTGCTATGGGGACCCCCTTGTTTATTCGGTCGAGATTAAAACTTGTCTGGCAAGACCCAACATTGGTACTACATTTGCTTAACAAATGAATAAATTGCATAGGGTCTTGCTAACCCGTGGATAATTTAATCAACCCCCGGGCCATGGCTCCTCATCAGTGTTGGTCCAAACTAGAGCACTGTGCGGGGCCAACCCAGGGCAACTTGGGAGATTTCTATCAGGCCTCCGTACGTGTTGCTTATCCGTTGTGTCCTGAGAACGAGATACGCGACTCTTATCGGGTTCGTCGACACGTCGGGTGGTCTTGCTGGATTTGTTTTACCTTTATCGAATGTCTTGCATGTGGAGTCCGACTTTCTTCGGGTTTACTCGAGGTGTTGGAATTCCTTTGGAATTACCTATGATGATCGCGAGATCCGCGGTCGATGAATTCCCATGGAGTGTGGTTATTTGTGATGGACTAGTTGGAGCACCCCTGCAGGGTTAAATCTTTCGGAAAGCCGTGCCCGCGGTTATGTGGCAACTTGGATATTTCTTTAACACCCGGTTCTAGCAAACTTGAAGTAAACTCTAATAAAAATACACCAACTATGTGAGTAACTGTGATTGTCTCTGCTCATGAACATGATCCGAGAGAGGACATTTTGGGGTTATGATTGACGTAAGCAGGTGTTCGGGATCTCACAGAGATTATGCTAGATTCGATCGCTTAACGTAGGACACTCACATTTACATTCTTGTTGCGTAAGATAGCCACCATATAATGCTTAGTGCTGCTGCAAACTTGACATCACCCCTTCCAACCTAAAGCTTAAATAGTCTTGGTACCCGGGCACATGATAGCTGAGTCCTCTGTCGCTCACAGTTTACTACAACAACTCCAGGTACAGGTACAGATGAGCAGATGCAGGATGATCTTGCCCAGGTCCAATGGGAGTATGATGAAGAAAGAGGCCGTATGTACGTGACATATCCGGATGAGTGAGGACCTGGTCGTGATCTTTGGGATAGCTTGATAGTATCATTTGCAACTTCTTTTATCGTTTGATTTCGTCCATAGTCGGATCCTGTGTTCAACTTGATGTTATGATTTGAGTGACATTGTAAGTTAGCATGTGGCGAATGTAAGCCAACTTGTATACTCTTCTCATTCAGTATTGTATGTTGTGATGATACTATTCTTGCTAATGGCAAGATGCGCATCTATCCCTTGCGAGGCCCTCGTGCCTCAAATGGATAGGCGCGCATCTTGGGCGTCACAGCAAGACCTTCGAGAAAGGTATAACAAGTCCAGCAAGTCCGCCCAACGTGTCGACGAACCCGATAGGAGCCGCGTATCTCGTTCTCAGGACACAACCGGATAAGCACATCGTATAGTGGTCGGATAGAAATCTCTCGACTTGCCCCGGGTTGGCCTTGCACATGGCACTAGTTTGGACCATTACTCATGTGGAGCACTGGCCCGGGGTTGGTTAAATTATCCACGGGGTCCGGAAAGTCCCTATGCAAGTTTATTAGTTATTAGGCAAATGTAGTACCAATGTTGGGCCTTGCCAGACAAGCTTTATCCTAAAACAATAATCAAGGGGGACCCCATAACAACCCCGAGCATGTCAGGAGCGCTCAATTATGGAACATAACACCGATTGACAAGTAACTAGGCGCGGCAAGAATGGAACAAAACACTGAGCAAAAGGGCAAGCCTTCCACCCTTTAATAAGTATATAAGTGCATTTAATTAAATAGCAATAACATTGTGATAACAAAAGAATGTCCATGTTGTCACATAGAAGCAATTACACGTGCATCTAGAAACACTATTAGAAGGGCTGAGCAAGCGGTAATATAGCCAAACAAGGGTTTGGTGGGAAGGTGGAGGGTTAGAAGCTTTTCATGGCAATGTTGGGAGGCTTGACAAACAAGTGGTAGGTAACGACACATAACAATAAAAGCGGGACAACTAGCATAGCAATTATAGTAGTGGTATCCGAAGAAATGTGTGATCTTGCCTGAGATCCCGGTTGGAATAAGATCGAGTGCATGAAGAAGATGAACCAATGAAGTCATACGAATCCTCACACTCCGAACGTTTTCAAAACTCTATCGAGAAAGAGCAATCCGAAAACAACAATCAACACATGGTACACCACAACATATGCATGACATGATGCGCAAACAAATATTATGCATGTCCGGTTCAATATGCAACGCATGGCATGGCATGGCAAGCACAACAAACAATTACTACATGTTAAGTGAAGTTCAATATGCAACGAGTTACATATTAACAAAACTCCATGTTCAAATTATTTAGTTCACTCCTGTTTAGGTACTCATCAATATTAAACGTTGTTAATCATGGCAAGGGGTCAAACATAAACAACTACAACATCTAGGCATATTAAATGAGGCCGGAAGCAACATATAGTACTTCTGAAACAACCTCATATGCATATTATGGATTTGGACCAGATCTGAAATAATCATATTTTATAATTATTAAACAGCAAAATAAAGTGGACCATGAGATTCTACATGATTTTCTAGTCAAGTTACATATGTGGAACATTTTTATCGGAGCTACGGTTTTGTGGTTATGAAATAAATCATTTTAACATGGTGCGCAAATTACATCAAACAGCAAGTTTAAACATGTTAAACATATGTGAGAGTTGGTTACTGTGAATCTACACGAAATTCTAAGCACTTTTCATATATATATATATATATATATTATTTCATCCGATGCACGGTTGAAAATTTATGAATGCATGAAGATGGAGGACTTTTCTTTAAAATAGTTTTTCTCTGGATAATTAATAAATTCGTCAAAAGAAAAAAAAAATGTCCATGGGCCTAAACAGTGGGCGCATCATAGCTATGCACTGCACTAGGCATAGGATAGGGAGGCTCTCACCCTGACCACTAGGCCGGTTGGCGCTAGGCCTTGCGAGGCAGAGGTGGGCCGGTGTGGTGAGGCCCACGCGGGCGGGCGAATCGCTGGCTCGTCGTCTCCCTCCTAGAGATCAAGCGAGGAAGGATGAGGAGGCAGGGCAAGCGCGATGGCGCGACTTGCGTATGCCGTGGCGAGCTGTGGGAGTCCGGCGAGGCCGAAAATGAGCGGGGACGGCGAGATCTGGTCCGACACTACTGGATGGCGACACCCGTGGCTGGCAACGAACTCCAAGGGCGACGGTCATGGCGGCTCGAGTTCCTGCGGCTGAGAGAGTGGTCAAGGTGAGAGAGATAGGAGGAGAAATGGAAGGGGAGAACACGAGGGAGGAGGGGTGACCCATAGGGGCTGCGTCCAGCGGCTCTCCGGTGACCGACCGGCGGGGCCGCGAGGAAGCGGGGCGACGCGAAGGGGGCTCGCCTAGGGTCGCAGGCGAGGCGATCCGGGCGAGGGGCCGATGGGACGAGCTCGTGATCCAGCGGCGGCGCGCATCGTGAGGTTGGGAGCGGGGAGGCTCAGGCGGCTGCATGGCTCCGTGGTTGGCCGGACATTGTCTGATTTGACCATGGACATGTCCGGTAGGTGGGGATTTGGGCGATTTTCAACCCAAGATCTCAAATCTGAGGGCTGAAATGGCTAGGGAGGTGGGATTTCGGGATCTAGAGGGTTTGGGCTAGCATGTGGGGTTTTCCTATGGGGTGGCTGCAATTTTACATGGGGGAAACCCTAGAGAGTGAGGGGTCTCTCTCCATGGGGTGGTTACATAGGGTATGGACTAGGGTGGGTTGGACCTCATCCGTCTGCCCGTGATCTGATGGCCCCGAAGGGAGGGAGGGTCTAGGTTGGGCATGTGGGATGTGTAGTTGGGCAAGGTGGGAATGAGAGGGAAGTTGTGGCCCTTGACACGAGTTATGAAAACCGAAGAATGTCCAATAAATAAACCGATGATCGCACTGCTACGACTGACCGATGGGGTATCAACGACCTCGGAATGCGACGAATTTTGGCAGGCGGTCTACCTACACTATAATAAGACCGCACACCAGGTTTCGACCCAATGTGAGAATATTTTTCACGTGCTTTAAAAACGGTTTTTTAACGAAGCCGCGGGCGCGTGCGTGTGTGGTTGGACTCGAAATGGACTACGACACGAACTGAGAGAACCGGCGAACACGAATGGATGCAAGTTTTAAAAAATGAGTGCTGACGCTATGCAGACGATGTGAATGACGCTATGATGAATGCGACAACCAGATGAATCACAGGACGACAACATAATAAAAGGGGAATTTTCTGTAGTGTCAGTCCCGGGATGTTACAACTCTCCTCCACTACACGAGGATCTCGTCCCGAGATCTAGAATGAGAAGGGGAAGAGAAAGAGCAAGAGGTGGAACTTAGTTGCTTCTTAGACAAATGGGTGAACCCACATTAACTTGAAGGATTTGGAAGAGATAAAGAATGACATGACGAACAAGCAAGAATTCACAAGAAATTTCGGCGGCACTTCGGTAGGACAGAGGCAAAATTTGATAAGATGGAAAGAACTTGACAAAAGGTCACAACATTCCGGTTAAATGGATGAGCAAAAGAATATGATCTTGATAAATCGAGATGATGAATCAAATAGAGCACCTCCGGATCAGACAAATAGAAAATAGATCATTGAAAAGGAAGGAATGGAGAACAAAATGACATATTTCTACCAGAATTGAATTTGAAAAGCTTGATTGAACGGAGTTGATGGAGAATCAACAATGAAAAGAATAGCTTGTTATGGGCTTATGGAAAACAACTCAAAATTATGAGGTGACAACTTGCCACAACAGAAACAATTGATTGCTTGAGGGCAACAAGATATGCAAAACTTCTTTCACCAAGAGGTGTAGGAGAAAACTTGGATCATTTAAGACACCATGATGGCAACAATCCTTAGGAATTGCTTTGGGTGAAATCCAACCCAAGATAACTCCGAGAAGACATGATGGGTTTACTTATCTCATTCTTGACAATTTTCCTTTGAGACTCCTCATAATCAAGAGTTTAATAACACCATCTCAAAAGACAATGAAGAAGGAATTGAACTTAGAAATCCAAGACAAAGAACACTTGAGCACCTCCAACAAGAATCTTGAAGAACAATTCGAGAAGAAATACATCCTTAACAAACCACCATAAAAACCATCGGGATGAACTCCGGAATGAAAGGATGATATAAAAGAATTGAAGGTTGCAAAAAGACAAGTTTGAGGCCTTGCTATGCTTTAGATGAAGCTTCGTGGAGAGATATTTGAGAAAATTGGAACTCCGGAAAAGAAATGCTGAACAACTGGAATAGAGAATTTGATATCATGAAAAATTCCGGTAGAAGGATTGAAATCACCTTGATGAAACAAGAATAAGAATTATGTTATGCTTATCCTTCATCAAGTTAATTGATGACAATAAACAGATTTCACACTCCACTTATTCTTCTTGCAAAGAATTTAAGAGAGAGAGAGATATAGATCACAAACTTGAAAAAGTCTTGCTTGAGAACACCGGTAAGAATTACAAACTAAAGAGGATAATACAAATGAATTATATAACATGAGAACGAAGAGAGCATGACCCTCCTAATAGAAAACTTGAACGAAGCATCGAAATAATTGAGATACGAATGAAGGAACAACACTTGAGAAGAATTTTAGAACGAAAGCTGAAAGTTGAGAATGAAGAAATCTTCTAAAATGCGACCTTTGGAGGATCGAGAAATGAAAACAACACTGAATGCACTAGATAGACATGGAAGAAATTTCTCATGAATGGAAACAATTTGAGAGGAAAGCATCAAGATGAGATGACAAATATTCAAGATAATGGACCAAGATTAAGAGAAATTCTCCTTCGGTCTTCAATACTGACAATAATGACAAGAAGCAACAACATAAATTATTGAGACACTCTAGAATAATGAATAAACAAGGTTGATCCAACAATGAAAATGATTTAGAAGCGATCTCAGAGAAGGCATATGACTGATGAAATTCATTCTTACAGCATATTAGAAGAGAACTTGAGAACATCTCTGGAAAGATTATAAGAGCCAGGTAGGATCCTGGGGAAAACCTGTGGGTTATGGGCCCACTCAAGAGTATCCACCGGTAAAAAGATTGCTTAGAAAGAGATATTGCACCACGAAAATTAAGAACTTCATGAGGTGAGAACCTTGAAATAATTTAAGAGGATATAAATGGAAATGAAAGTCTTCTGAGATA
Source organism: Hordeum marinum (assembly GCA_022496015.1). Taxonomy (NCBI): domain Eukaryota; kingdom Viridiplantae; phylum Streptophyta; class Magnoliopsida; order Poales; family Poaceae; genus Hordeum; species Hordeum marinum. The sequence goes on from CM039678.1 coordinate 280,123,066, forward strand.
TCTTTAGCACTCCAGATAGAATAGAGAGAGACGAAAAACAAGAGATACTTGGATAGAATTTCTGACATGGGGAAGCATTTAGCGATTGAAAAGGATATTAAGAACACCGATATCTTGAATTGAATGCACCGGAGAAGAATGACAACGAGAACAAGGAATATGAGGATAGATCTTGAAATTGAAACTCTTGAGAATCTCCACAAGAAATCACCGGATATGATATGAAGGATTGATGAAGATAAATGCACTTGGGATAGAATTTAATCATTGAAGGAAAAGGGTGGGAGGGTGGGAAAAACAAAGACAACTTAGGATGGATGAAAAGAACTCCGGAAAGAAACATGAGGTTTGATCTTGCAAATATTGGAGATGACTGAATAACTTGAAGAGGAGCGCACCGGTTGAAATGAAATGATATGATAACTTAATTGAGTCCAAGAATTAGCAATCCCACAAAAATATGAGAATGCTACTTTGAAACAATATGAGATCACAAGTTGACATCAAAGCAACTCGAATTACCATATACAAAACAAAACAAAGAATGGGGCTTACGAAACAAGCCAAAACAAATTCATGACAGAGATTTCGCTCGATATTTTCATGGTAAGGTTCGGACGGGCTCTATCGTACATTGGATTTTCATATTGAAATGATGCTCGATTATGTTCCCTAGGCTTAGCAAACTACAAGGCTTGACGAAGCATATCTGATGACATATATCGAGACTGTCCTCTATAAGAAAGACCGTGAACAAATGAATCCACTAGATGTCGAAGCCCAACCTCACATCATGATCTGTTGGAAGATAGCCTAGGTAACTACTTGAATTCCCACCTAAGAACTCCCAAAATTTCTTGGTTATGCAATCGGCTGTTGGGGATACAGGGAGGGAAAATATCTCTCACAACTAACAAGCCCTACACTCCAACTGTATCCATCCGTCAACACATAACCAGAGCCTTCGGAACTCCATCTATCTCGGACCCTCGAAAACACAACGATACCAAACATGGTAGTACCCCAGATGCCTTCGCAGTACTTGGTGACTCCGACCTTATCTCGCCACAAAAAGTATTGAAGTAATTTCGAACATCCTCCATCCCGAGATACTAGGGAAACTGAACGATAACGATGTGTCAAGAATCCCCTGGAGCTCAACTACCCAGAAGAAATCAAGTCAGACAGGAGGCACCAAGACAGAACTCCGTCACATTAACATCATATAGTTTCTAAAATACCCGCGTGATCCTAAAAAAATTGAGTGATAAGAGGATAGAATCATAATTCCTAAGTCGTAATTCCTCACGAGAGCATAGAAGAGGAGTAAAAAGAATCCTACTCTCTGATATAACTAGACCCAAAATAGTTTTTTACTAGACTCGACTTGTCTAAGTTCAATCAATCAAGGGGGCTCCTAGGTCGGTACAGGCTCTGATACCAACTTGTAACGCCCCGGACACACCCGCCGGTGGTCGCTACTCCTAGGTGAGAATGCTACTTTGAAACAATATGAGATCACAAGTTGACATCAAAGAAACTCGAATTACCATATACAAAACAAAACAAATAATGGGGCTTACGAAACAAGCCAGAACAAATTCATGACAGAGATTCTGCTCGATATTTTCATGGTAAGGTTCGGACGGGCTCTATCGTACATTGGATTTTCATATTGAAATGATGCTCGATTATGCTCCCTAGTCTTAGCAAACTACAAGGCTTGACGAAGCATATCTGATGACATATATCGAGACTGTCTTCTATAAGAAAGACCGTGAACAAATGAATCCACTAGATGTTGAACCCCAACCTCACATCATGATCTATAGGAAGATAGCCTAGGTAACTACTTGAATTCCCACCTAAGAACTCCCATAACTTTGTTGGTTATGCAATCGGGTGTTGGGGATACAGGGAGGGAAAATATCTCACACAACTAACAAGCCCTACACTCCAACTGTATCCATATGTCAACACATAACCAGAGGCTTCGGAACGCCGTCTATCTCGGACCCTCGAAAACACAACGATACCAAACATGGTAGTACCCCGGATGCCTCCGCAGTACTTGGTGACTCCGACCTTATCTAGCCACAAAAAGTGTTGAAGTAATTTCGAACATCCTCCATCCTGAGATACTAGGGAAACTGAACGATAACGATGTGTCAAGAATCCCCTGGAGCTCAACTACCCGGAAGAAATCAAGTCAGACAGGAGGCACCAAGACAGAACTCCGTCACATCGAGATCATATAGTTTCTAAAATACCCGCGTAATACTAAAAAAATTGAGTGAGAAGAGGATAGAATCATAATTCCTAAGTCGTAATTCCTCACGAGAGCATAGAAGAGGAGTAAAAATAATCCTACTCTCCGATATAACTAGACCCAAAATAGTTTTTTTACTAGACTTGACTCGGCTAAGTTCAATCAATCAAGGGGGCTCCTAGGTCGGTACAGGCTCTGATACCAACTTGTAACACCCCGGACACACCCTCCGGTGGTCGCTACTCCTGGGGGGATCTAGGCTGGCCTCACAGATCAATACTAGTCTTTTTTGCGCAATTTGTCCTCACTCATGCGCACCCGGGACCAACTTCTCTGTCGGTCACCCATCCTAGAACTACTCCAAGTCAAGCACGCTTAACCTGTGAGTTCTCTTTAAATGAGCTTCTGGAAAAGAAGGAATTCCTTATTGATATGAGTAGCCTATCATCCCTAATAAGCCAGGCTATCACATACACCACCACTCAGAGGAACCAACGTCCTCGTCGGGTCACAGGAATGTTCCCTCTTGGCACAAACGTCTGTGCTTCCAGTCTGATACATGTGTCATTCCGTATGCCAAGATGGGTAACCAACTTCCTTAACAACATGACCATGCACCTGTCGGCAAACATCCATGCAACAGCGAAGGTCGGCTCTAATACCAACTTGTCACACCCAAGATGCGATCCTATCCTTATTTTGGCATGAGGGCCTTGACAGGGGTAGAAGCGCATCTCGTCATGTTGCAAGAATGGATATCGTTACAAATACATTCTACAGAAGAGATGACTATATGGAATTGGCTTACACTCGCCACAAGCTACATCAATATCACATCAATACATCAACATATTCAAACATCATACAAAAGAGAAGGGTCCGACTACGGACGAAATCAAACGATAAAATGACATCCATCCTTGCTATCCCAGGTTGTCGCCTGGAACCCATCCTAGGTCTATGATGAAGAAGAAGAAGAATAACTCCAAATCAAACAAGCATCGCACTCACATCAAATCGTCGCATTACCCGTACCTGCAACTGTTGTTGTAGTAATCTGTGTGCCACAGGGACTCAACAATCTCATTTCCAAGGGTATGAAGACTATTAAAGCTTAATGGGTGCGGTATGGTTAAGTGGTGAGGCTGCAGTAAGTGACTAAGCATATATTTGAGTGGACAAGTTACAAGTACAGAAAGTAAAGTATGGTGGTCTACGCATAATAGACGTGAACTAGTAATGATCACTACCTAATTCTGAACACCTACTTACGTCAAACATAACCCCACCGTGTTCTCTCTCAGATAAGGACTCGCGAGAAGAGATAGTCACGGTTATGCACACAGTTGGTGTTTTTTATTAGAGTTTACTTTAAGTTTTCTATGATCGGGTGTTAAACAAAATATCTAAGTTTGCCACATAACTGTGGGCATGACATTCCAAAAGATTTAACCCTGCAGGGGTGCTCCAACTCATCCATCACAAATTAACAACACGCCACGGGAATAACCTCGACCACGGATCTCGTGATCATCCTAGGCAATTCCAAAGGAAATCCGACACCTCGAGATAGCCCGAAAAAGATCGAAATTCCTCACACAAGACCTTCAAGAAAGGTAAAACAAGTCCAGCAAGACCGGCCGATGTGTCCACGAACCCGATAGGAGCCGCGTATCTCATTCTCAGGACATGACCGGATAAGCACAACGTACAATGGCCTGATAGAAATCTCCCGAGTTGCCCCAGGTTGGCCCTGCACATTGCGCTTGTTTCGACCAACACTCATGTGGAGCACTGGCCCGGGGGTTGGTTAAATTATCCACGGGGTCCGGAAACTCCCTATGCAAGTTTATTAGTTATTAGGCAAATGTAGTACCAATTTTGGGCCTTGCCAGACAAGCTTTATCCTAAAAAGAAAATCAAGGGGGTCCCCATAACAACCCCGAGCATGTTAGGAGCGCTCAATTATGGAACATAACACCTGTTCACATGTAACAAGGGGCGGCAAGAGTGAAACAAAACACCGAGCAAAAGGCCAAGCCTTCCACCCTTTACCAAGTGTATAAGTGCATTAAATTAAATAGCAATAACATTGTGATAACCAAAGAATGTCCATGTTGTCACAAGGAAGCAATTGCACCTACATGTAACATCCCAAAATTCCATTTTGGAATGTTATGAATATAGCTATGCATCTATCATCACCATTGCTTGATTGTATGTGTTAGTTGAAATGCCATTTCTGATTTTTCTGAAAGTCCTTTCTACTTTTCCCTATGTTGCTTCCCCTATTTGAAATTTTGGTTAAATGTTCAAAATAAGAGAGGAGTAACATGACACTCCACACCAGGGTCTAATTGGTGAATTATTTGAACAAAATAACCAGGGGTTATTTTGAAAATATTTGCAAAAAAGGATCTAAAAACAATTAGGCAATTTCTGAAAATAATAATTTTTTAAAAGTGTTCAAATGACAGAATAAAAATGTTCATTAAATAGCATTTATTATTCTGTTAATTTTGATATATAATACCCCTATATTTAGAGACGATTTGAATGCTTTAAAAGTTTTTGAATGTCTCTGGAAATTATTAAACAGTAACGGTAACCGTTTCCGGTATTAAATGGGCCGGCCCACAGGTTTTATTCGCGCAATAACTACGAGCCGGCTGACCGCGCGCAACGGACGCCCCTTTCTCTCTCTGACGCTGGACCCCACTCATCCGACCGTTTCCCTCGCTTGGTCGTCGTCTTCTCCCTCCCCCGCGCGCGCCGGACCCGACGCCGGTCGCTCCCCCCCCTCACCGGATCTCTCCCCTCTCTCCTCCCCGCACCCCCCCGAGCGCCTATATAAGAGCCCCACTGCCCCGCATCCATTCCCCCCCCCCCCGAGCCCCCTTCTCTCTCTCACCGAGACGCCGTCGATTGCTCGTCGGAGTTCCACCACCACCGGAAGTCGCCGTCGACCGTAGCCACCACCCCCGACCACCATTCGCCTCGCCGTCGCCACCAATCGACTCCGGAGAACCGTCGCCGTCGCCCGGACCACTTCCTCGTCCTCCCCGACCACCGGAACGCCTCGCCGTCGCGTTCACCACTTCCGGACTCGCCGGAGTTTCCCCACGCCGGCAACCTTTACACCGTGAGCATTTCCCTCCCTCCGATCCAAACCCAACGGCTCAGATTAGAAGTCACTTTTTCCCGAACCGTTTTCTGTTTAGGATCGGTTGACCGCCCGAAGCACTGCTCGGACACCCACCTCAGCCACTCACAGGTCGCCACGTCACCCTAGTCGACCGTTCGTTAGTTTTTTTTTCAGTTTTGTTTTTCAGAAAACAGAATGTATTCCAAATTTGTTTTAGCTATATCTTTTAATCAGTTTAGTGTTTTGAGTTGATTCTTTTTGCAATAGCTCACATTTTTCATGTAGTTTCACCCTGTACTTTTAAATTTCAAATTTGAACTATAAAATTTGAATTTAATCAAATTTTCTCAAAATCTTCAAATCTGAATAACTAGAGTTTGAAAATAGATTTTGATATGATTCTTTTTGTCACTGTTAGATATTGGTTAGGACTATCTCCATGTTTAGTTTGAGGATTTTTTAGGATGATTTTTAATAGTGTTTTAGCTATAAACAGAATCTGCTTATTATTATAATATAGTTTTATAAACCTAATTTTGATTAGTTTGATTTAGAATTTGGTTTTATTTGTTTATTAGGTTCTGTTAGTAAACATTTAGTGTTTTCACTTACTGTTAATAAAAATATAAATTTGCCTAGTTTAATTTCATTTAACATAGGAATCACAACTTCTTTTCAAATAGGCATAATTTGAATTAAAACAACTAACTAGTAATAGTTTTGTTTTCAAATAAGTTTTGTATAATTAATTCTGTTTTCTAAGACAAATTTATTTGTAAGTTATTTTCTGTAAGAACATGTTTTGTTAACAAAATAATAAGTTTAGTTTTCATTCTTTTTGTTAATATAACTATAGTTGATTCATATAGTGTTTATCACAAACTTGTATAAACTCTACTAAAGTTTTCCCAACAAACTTAAATTGATTATATTCTGTTTATTAATAAAATATGCTATTGTTTCTTTGCTGACAACAATTGTCTTGTCATTTCAAAATAGTTTTATTATGCCAGTAGTGTTTTCATCCCTCACCTTTTGGAAAACAAAACTTTGTGTGTTTTTCTTGCTAGAGACTTTTGTGCATTGTTTGCCTTGTTTGTTTAGTACTTCTTTGCTGAATGTCATGAGTACTTATTTTGGTTGTATGCTTAATTGAGTGCATTGTTTGTTTCGTTAGATTATCCGGAGTGCGAAGCTTGTTACTTAGAGTCACTCACGTACGAAGATCATCAATCAGGCAAGTCACTTTGATCATGTTTTATCCATGTTTTATATGCATTAGTTCTACCATCTCCCCAGTTGCATGCAAGATAGGTTAGTTGGAAACTTGGTTACATTGTAGTAGTATCATGTGGTAGATACCTCTCTCAACCCCCTTTGACAACATTGGCCCCGGGAAACGTTGTTTTACCTTTTGCTATGCTATTAGTAGACGGGGTTGGTTGTGTGATTCATGAGAGTTGAGAGAGTTAATAATTTCAAGACCTACATAATGATCAAGATTTCAATACTCCAAGTTTTCAACATACCTCTGGGTGGATGATGGTTGAACGGCGCCCTGGAGAAACCAGTGGTTAGCCTAGGTGATGCTGGAGATGGCCAGTATTCACGCGGAAAGGTCCACCCAGGCACAAAGGGATGGATGGGTGCTTCAAGACCCAAGGCTTACCTGCACAGCCACAAGTCATTATGGGCTCTGGCTTGGTTGGATATCGTGGTGAATCTGGACAGGCGGTGCTACGAGAGGTAGAAGAACGGTAGGAAAGGATGGGCACCGTCAGAGTCGCAGGGAAACCCTTTGGAAGACCATGTTTTGGTCATCCGTTTCTCAAACACCTTGAAGTGCGAGAAATCAAACGGAGGTGACCAAATCTTGTGGGGAACGTGTGCAAAACTTTGCAGAGTACTTAAACCTAATCGATTAGCCGTGTCCACGGTTATGGACGACTTGAGCCAAAGGAATTGGAACTTCCGGAACTCTCAACACAAATAATATGATGATGTGGGTATTTAATAATTTTGGGTATGAGAATTGGTTGGTGGAACCATCTCATTAATCAACCAACTTAGTAATATTTTGCTTAACCCCCTTCGATGTAGGAAAAACTTGGCTTTACGCAAAACTTACACCACCACCTGCCATATAAGCATATAGACTAGCTGATTATTTTCACCCCTCTCTTGTGACTTTGCCGGCATATTCCATATGCTGACCTACACGGCTGCAACGTATCATGTTGCAGAGTATTTTTCCGACCAGGAGTGAGGACGCGTTCTATGCTCAGTGAGATGCCCTTGGAGTCAGATGGACTCATCTACCTTCGACGCTTCCGCAAGATTTAGATATTCTCATGAGTTGGCCTTTAGCCACTTTATTGTAATTTATATTGTAATAAAGGACTCTATATGAGATTGCGATTAATATAATGCTGTGTGATTTCCCTTTGATATATACATTGATGTACCGTGTGTGTACCAGCATGATCTTGGGATGGTACGGAAACACCGGAGACTTGGCCTTTCAGGTCGGGTCGCTACAGAAATGGTATCAGAGCACACGCTGACCGTAGGACGTAACCTCTAGGATTGGAAAGCCTTAGGATTGTTTCTCTTTGTCTTTAAATATCTTATACTCTCATCTATTCGTTTCTGACTCCTCTCCGATTATTTCAAAATTTATAGATGGCCACCTTCATCCCAGTGTTGATCACAGAGTTTTGCCAGCCTGACGCAACGATGCCCTTTGGTAAGGAGCTGATGAGGATCGTCAAGGACATAAGGATTGCTTTGCCGAGCATCACCGGGATTCCTATCATGTCATTTCCCCAAGATGGACGCTACAGGATCGAGGTGCATATTCCAGGGAAGACCTTTGGGAATCGGAAGGAACCCATAGATCTCAAGTTCGTGGCACCCAGTTGGATACTTGGGAGAGACATGGCCATTCATCGTGCCCTTGGATGTATTCAGGAGGAATACAGAGGTGGAACCATTTCACCAGGACTCAGCATGGTTTGCCGCAGAGATGCCCATGGCAACATCATCACCAATCCCGCTGCAGACACCACTATCTCCTATATCCAGACCTTGGAGACTCACATCAGGACTCTGGAGCTTCGAGTTCGTGCTGACACGAAGACTATCAAGAATCTGATGAATCACGAGCTGGACCTTGAAGCTGATCTGCGAGAGGCCAACTATGAACACGAGCATGAAGTGAAGGACTTCCTAGAGAGGATTGATGAGCAGAATGCACGCATCGCCACTCTGGAGGAGCATCTAGACATGGGAGAAAACCTTCACCCCGAAGGAGACATGGCACCCTTCATCAGCGACGATGAAGACTATGAGGAAAGCACCACCGGAGGACCTACGACTATGCACTTCTGAGGAAAAACATTAGTTATGCCCTCCATGTATCTTTTATTTTCGTCATTAAAGCGTAGGTCGATGCTTAGTTGTTTGAGATTGTATTCCCGATGTTTGACATTGATTGAATAAATGAATGAGTGTTTGGTGTGATATGTTTGTTGCATTGCATATGGGTAGTGAATTTCTTCTAGACCCTTGTTCTATTCTAATTCTCATCCCTCTGAAAACAGCAAGATGCCTCCACGACGTGAGACCGATTTCACTTTTCCGCCGGAACTCACTCAACTCCTTCAGCAGCAGAATGCACTGATGCAACTATTGATTCAGAATCAGACCAACAACCAGAACAACAACAACAACCACCATCCACCCCAGACTGACAATCTCACCCGTTTTCTGAGGTTGAACCCTCCAACTTTCTCCAGCAGCACTGAGCCCATTGTGGCAGATGACTGGCTCCGCAAGATGGAGAGAGAACTTGTCACCGCTGGATGCACTGACGCTGAGAAAGTGCGATTTGCCGCACATCAACTGGAAGGACCAGCAGCATCATGGTGGGAGAATTACACCACCACTTATCCTATTGCAGATGTGACTTGGGAGCAATTCAAGCTTGCTTTCCGCACAGCTCATGTTTCAGCTGGAGCCATGAGTCTAAAGAAGCGCGAGTTTCGCAACTTGCGCCAGGGTAATCGTTCCGTGGCCCAATATGTGGACGACTTCAACACATTGTCACGTTATGCCCCAGGAGATGTGGCCGATGATGCGGCCAAGCAAGAAAAGTTTCTGGAAGGACTCAATGATGAGTTGAGCATACAGCTGGTAGTGGCTAATTTCAACAACTACCAAGAGCTGGTGGATAAGGCACTTATTCTGGAAGGTAAACAGCAGCAGATTGAGAACCGCAAGCGGAAGTACACTGAGGGGAAGTTCAACTCTGGAGCTCATCAGAAGCCTCGTTACTCCCCGTACTCCGGGAATACCGGATCAGGAAACGGTAAGTTTGGAAAGCACACTCATGCTGTGCACAACCATGGAGGTCACCATCATGGAGGAAATGGGAACAACCGTTCCAACCATGGTAACTTCAAGAGTGACAATGGGAATGGGAACAACAACCAGCACCGTCAAGTTCCTGCTCAGAAGGATCTGAGTCACATTACCTGTTTCAAGTGCCAGAAGACAGGGCACTATGCTACTGAGTGTCCCCAGAGCAAGCAAGGCAATGGATACGGCACTAACAACGGCAACTCCGCAGCCAAGAAGCCCAATCTGTTTCCCCGTGCTCAAGTGAATCACATCGATGTGGAAGAAGTCTATGATCAGCCCGAGACTGTGGTTGGTAAGTTTTTATTGCATTCACGTCCTGTTACAGTACTTTTTGATTCTGGTGCAACTCATTCATTCATATCAAGGGTAGTTGTGGATAAGTATGGTTTGCCCACCAAAACCCTTAGTCAGCCCATTAAGGTTAGTTCTCCAGGAGGTATGATGATGGCAGGGATAGGATGCCATGCCCTGAAACTCAATATAGGGAACCATGTTTTTCCCACCGACCTCATCGTCTTAGAGTCACAAGGATTGGATGTAATCCTAGGCATGGATTGGATGACCAAGTATGAAGGAAATCTTGATTGCCCTAGCAAGTCTGTTTCACTCACCACCCCGGAGAACAAGAGGATTAAGCATGTATCCCGACGCACACGTATGAGTGCTCGGTTAAATTCTCTCACAGGAGTTGTTCAGGAGGAAGTACCTGTGGTAAAAGAATTTCCAGATGTATTTCCGGAAGAATTACCAGGAATGCCACCAGATAGGGAGATTGAGTTCTTAATAGAGCTACAGCCAGGGACAGCCCCAATTTCCAAGAGACCCTATCGGATGCCCGCAAATGATCTGTTGGAAATCAAGAAGCAAATCAAGGAGTTATTGGACAAGGGGTATATTCGCCCAAGTTCTTCACCTTGGGGAGCCCCAGTACTTTTGGTGGAGAAGAAGGATAAATCTTTGAGAATGGTAGTGGACTATCGTGCCTTGAACGAGGTGACTATCAAGAACAAGTACCCTCTACCGATGATTAATGATTTGTTTGATCGGCTCGTAGGAGCCAAAGTATTCTCCAAGATCGATCTTCGATCAGGGTATCACCAGTTGAAAATTCGTGAACAGGATATACCCAAAACAGCTTTCACCACGAGGTATGGCTTGTATGAGTATACGGTCATGTCTTTTGGATTGACTAATGCTCCTGCCTACTTCATGAATTTGATGAACAAAGTATTCATGGAATACCTAGACAAGTTTGTTGTGGTGTTCATCGATGACATTCTGATATTCTCCAAGAATGAGGAAGAGCATAAGGAACATTTGCGTTTAGTTCTGGAAAAGCTAAGAGAGCATCAGTTATATGCCAAGTTCAGTAAATGTGAATTTTGGCTGACGGAAGTCGGATTCCTTGGACATGTTATTTCCGGAGATGGAATAGCAGTGGACCCCGCTAAGGTTGAAGCCGTCACCAAGTGGAAGTCACCCACCTCAGTTAAGGAGATCCGCAGTTTCCTCGGACTTGCTGGATATTACCGGAGGTTCATTGATAATTTCTCCAAGGTTGCCAAGCCCATGACAGAGTTGTTGAAGAAAGAATCCAAGTATGTTTGGACTGTGGAATGTGAAGCCAGTTTCCAGGAGTTGAAGGAACGTTTGGTCACAGCCCCAGTGTTGATCTTGCCCGATATTCGGAAGGATTTCCAGGTTTATTGTGATGCTTCACGTCAAGGATTTGGAGGAGTACTTATGCAGGATGGAAAAGTTGTAGCCTATGCTTCCAGACAACTACGACCTCATGAGTTAAATTATGCCACGCATGATTTGGAACTAGCAGCCGTAGTGCACGCACTCAAGACTTGGAGACATTTCCTTATCGGAAATAGTTGTGATGTTTACACCGACCATAAGAGCCTGAAGTATATCTTCACGCAGAAAGAGTTGAACCTCAGACAGAGGAGATGGTTAGAGTTAATCAAGGACTATGACATGAGATTACACTACCATCCAGGTAAGGCTAATGTTGTAGCCGATGCCTTGAGTCGGAAAACTTATGTGAACACACTCACAGCTGGAGGATTACCTCAAGAGTTAGTCGATGATCTCAGAGAGCTCAAGCTAGAGATAGTTCCAAGAGGATATGTTGCTACACTGGAAATTCAGTCCACCTTGACTGAAAGAATTTGAGAAGCCCAGAAATCGGACAAGGAGATAGCTGAAATTAAACAGAGAATGAAAGATGGTAAAGCTAAAGGTTTTCATGAGGATGAACACGGAACTTTGTGGTTTGAGAACCGAATCTATGTGCCCAATGAACCAGAGCTCAGGAAGTTGATACTTCAGGAAGCCCACGATTCACCTTACTCGATACACCCAGGCAACACCAAGATGTATCTGGATTTAAAGGAAAGTTATTGGTGGACAGGTATGAAGAAAGATATTGCAGAGCATGTTGCGATATGTGATGTTTGTCAGCGAGTAAAGGCAGAACATCAGAAACCAGCAGGGTTACTCCAACCTTTGCCGATACCCGAGTGGAAATGGGAAAAGCTTGGTATGGATTTCATCACAGGATTGCCCAAGACCCGTTCAGGTTATGATTCCATCTGGGTAGTGGTAGATCGCTTGACCAAGGTAGCTCATTTCATTCCAGTGAAAACCACCTATACCAGTGCTAAGCTAGCCAAGATATATATGACCAGGATCGTATGTCTGCATGGAGTTCCCAGGAGTATCGTGTCAGATAGAGGAACACAATTTACCTCAAAGTTTTGGCATCAGTTACATGAAACTTTGGGTACAAGGCTAGAGTTTAGTACAGCTTTTCATCCGCAGACAGATGGACAGACTGAGAGAGTCAACCAGATTCTGGAAGACATGTTGAGAGCTTATGCGCTAGATTATGGATCTAGTTGGGATGATAACTTGCCTTACGCAGAATTCTCGTACAAAAACAGTTACCAGACTAGTCTAAAGATGGCCCCTTTCGAAGCTTTATACGGAAGGAGGTGCAGAACACCACTGACGTGGGATGGTGTTGGAGACCGACAACTTTTTGGTCCCGACCTTATCCGAGATTCTGAAGAGAAAGTCAAGTTGATACGTGACAGACTCAAAATAGCTCAATCCCGACAGAAGAGCTATGCTGACAACAAGCGCAAGGAAGTGACGTATGAAGTGGGAGACCGAGCATATCTTCGTGTGTCCCCGCTTCGAGGAACCAAGAGATTTGGTGTTAAAGGAAAATTAGCACCCAGATTCATAGGCCCCTACAAAATTCTTGAACGTAGAGGTGAAGTTGCATACAAACTGGAATTGCCGGAAGGATTGTCCGGAGTTCATGATGTGTTTCATGTTTCCCAGCTCAAGAAATGTCATGCTGAGATGGCTGACATCCCTTTGCGAGACACCGTGCCCCTAGAGGCCATACAGCTTGAAAGTGATCTGACTTATGAGGAGAAGCCTGTCAAGATCCTCGAGACATCCAACAGAGTTACCCGCAGCAAGATTATCAAGTTCTGCAAAGTTTTGTGGAGTCACCATACCGAAGAAGAAGCCACCTGGGAACGCGAAGAAGATCTTCGTAGAGACCATCCGCACCTATTTTCTAGCCAACCCAAATCTCGAGGGCGAGATTCATCTTAAGGTGGGTAGGTTTGTAACATCCCAAAATTCCATTTTGGAATGTTATGAATATAGCTATGCATCTATCATCACCATTGCTTGATTGTATGTGTTAGTTGAAATGCCATTTCTGATTTTTCTGAAAGTCCTTTCTACTTTTCCCTATGTTGCTTCCCCTATTTGAAATTTTGGTTAAATGTTCAAAATAAGAGAGGAGTAACATGACACTCCACACCAGGGTCTAATTGGTGAATTATTTGAACAAAATAACCAGGGGTTATTTTGAAAATATTTGCAAAAAAGGATCTAAAAACAATTAGGCAATTTCTGAAAATAATATTTTTTTAAAAGTGTTCAAATGACAGAATAAAAATGTTCATTAAATAGCATTTATTATTATGTTAATTTTGATATATAATACCCCTATATTTAGAGACGATTTGAATGCTTTAAAAGTTTTTGAATGTCTCTGGAAATTATTAAACAGTAACGGTAACCGTTTCCGGTATTAAATGGGCCGGCCCACAGGTTTTATTCGCGCAATAACTACGAGCCGGCCGACCGCGCGCAACGGACGCCCCTTTCTCTCTCTGACGCTGGACCCCACTCATCCGACCGTTTCCCTCGCTCGGTCGTCGTCTTCTCCCTCCCCCGCGCGCGCCGGACCCGACGCCGGTCGCTCCCCCCTCACCGGATCTCTCCCCTCTCTCCTCCCCGCACCCCCCCGAGCGCCTATATAAGAGCCCCACTGCCCCGCATCCATTTCCCCCCCCGAGCCCCCTTCTCTCTCTCACCGAGACGCCGTCGATTGCTCGTCGGAGTTCCACCACCACCGGAAGTCGCCGTCGACCGTAGCCACCACCCCCGACCACCATTCGCCTCGCCGTCGCCACCAATCGACTCCGGAGAACCGTCGCCGTCGCCCGGACCACTTCCTCGTCCTCCCCGACCACCGGAACGCCTCGCCGTCGCGTTCACCACTTCCGGACTCGCCGGAGTTTCCCCACGCCGGCGACCTTTACACCGTGAGCATTTCCCTCCCTCCGATCCAAACCCAACGGCTCAGATTAGAAGTCACTTTTTCCCGAACCGTTTTCTGTTTAGGATCGGTTGACCGCCCGAAGCACCGCTCGGACACCCACCGCAGCCACTCACAGGTCGCCACGTCACCCTAGTCGACCGTTCGTTAGTTTTTTTTCAGTTTTGTTTTTCAGAAAACAGAATGTATTCCAAATTTGTTTTAGCTATATCTTTTAATCAGTTTAGTGTTTTGAGTTGATTCTTTTTGCAATAGCTCACATTTTTCATGTAGTTTCACCCTGTACTTTTAAATTTCAAATTTGAACTATAAAATTTGAATTTAATCAAATTTTCTCAAAATCTTCAAATCTGAATAACTAGAGTTTGAAAATAGATTTTGATATGATTCTTTTTGTCACTGTTAGATATTGGTTAGGACTATCTCCATGTTTAGTTTGAGGATTTTTTAGGATGATTTTTAATAGTGTTTTAGCTATAAACAGAATCTGCTTATTATTATAATATAGTTTTATAAACCTAATTTTGATTAGTTTGATTTAGAATTTGGTTTTATTTGTTTATTATGTTCTGTTAGTAAACATTTAGTGTTTTCACTTACTGTTAATAAAAATATAAATTTGCCTAGTTTAATTTCATTTAACATAGGAATCACAACTTCTTTTCAAATAGGCATAATTTGAATTAAAACAACTAACTAGTAATAGTTTTGTTTTCAAATAAGTTTTGTATAATTAATTCTGTTTTCTAAGACAAATTTATTTGTAAGTTATTTTCTGTAAGAACATGTTTTGTTAACAAAATAATAAGTTTAGTTTTCATTCTTTTTGTTAATATAACTATAGTTGATTCATATAGTGTTTATCACAAACTTGTATAAACTCTACTAAAGTTTTCCCAACAAACTTAAATTGATTATATTCTGTTTATTAATAAAATATGCTATTGTTTCTTTGCTGACAACAATTGTCTTGTCATTTCAAAATAGTTTTATTATGCCAGTAGTGTTTTCATCCCTCACCTTTTGGAAAACAAAACTTTGTGTGTTTTTCTTGCTAGAGACTTTTGTGCATTGTTTGCCTTGTTTGTTTAGTACTTTTTTGCTGAATGTTATGAGTACTTATTTTGGTTGTATGCTTAATTGAGTGCATTGTTTGTTTCGTTAGATTATCCGGAGTGCGAAGCTTGTTACTTAGAGTCACTCACGTACGAAGATCATCAATCAGGCAAGTCACTTTGATCATGTTTTATCCATGTTTTATATGCATTAGTTCTACCATCTCCCCAGTTGCATGCAAGATAGGTTAGTTGGAAACTTGGTTACATTGTAGTAGTATCATGTGGTAGATACCTCTCTCAACCCCCTTTGACAACATTGGCCCCAGGAAACGTTGTTTTACCTTTTGCTATGCTATTAGTAGACGGGGTTGGTTGTGTGATTCATGAGAGTTGAGAGAGTTAATAATTTCAAGACCTACATAATGATCAAGATTTCAATACTCCAAGTTTTCAACATACCTCTGGGTGGATGATGGTTGAACGGCGCCCTGGAGAAACCAGTGGTTAGCCTAGGTGATGCTGGAGATGGCCAGTATTCACGCGGAAAGGTCCACCCAGGCACAAAGGGATGGATGGGTGCTTCAAGACCCAAGGCTTACCTGCACAGCCACAAGTCATTATGGGCTCT
Organism: Hordeum marinum; assembly: GCA_022496015.1. Taxonomy (NCBI): domain Eukaryota; kingdom Viridiplantae; phylum Streptophyta; class Magnoliopsida; order Poales; family Poaceae; genus Hordeum; species Hordeum marinum. Next base: position 280,139,245 of record CM039678.1, read on the forward strand.
GGCTTGGTTGGATATCGTGGTGAATCTGGACAGGCGGTGCTACGAGAGGTAGAAGAACGGTAGGAAAGGATGGGCACCGTCAGAGTCGCAGGGAAACCCTTTGGAAGACCATGTTTTGGTCATCCGTTTCTCAAACACCTTGAAGTGCGAGAAATCAAACGGAGGTGACCAAATCTTGTGGGGAACGTGTGCAAAACTCTGCAGAGTACTTAAACCTAATCGATTAGCCGTGTCCACGGTTATGGACGACTTGAGCCAAAGGAATTGGAACTTCCGGAACTCTCAACACAAATAATATGATGATGTGGGTATTTAATAATTTTGGGTATGAGAATTGGTTGGTGGAACCATCTCATTAATCAACCAACTTAGTAATATTTTGCTTAACCCCCTTCGATGTAGGAAAAACTTGGCTTTACGCAAAACTTACACCACCACCTGCCATATAAGCATATAGACTAGCTGATTATTTTCACCCCTCTCTTGTGACTTTGCCGGCATATTCCATATGCTGACCTACACGGCTGCAACGTATCATGTTGCAGAGTATTTTTCCGACCAGGAGTGAGGACGCGTTCTATGCTCAGTGAGATGCCCTTGGAGTCAGATGGACTCATCTACCTTCGACGCTTCCGCAAGATTTAGATATTCTCATGAGTTGGCCTTTAGCCACTTTATTGTAATTTATATTGTAATAAAGGACTCTATATGAGATTGCGATTAATATAATGCTGTGTGATTTCCCTTTGATATATACATTGATGTACCGTGTGTGTACCAGCATGATCTTGGGATGGTACGGAAACACCGGAGACTTGGCCTTTCAGGTCGGGTCGCTACAGAAATGGTATCAGAGCACACGCTGACCGTAGGACGTAACCTCTAGGATTGGAAAGCCTTAGGATTGTTTCTCTTTGTCTTTAAATATCTTATACTCTCATCTATTCGTTTCTGACTCCTCTCCGATTATTTCAAAATTTATAGATGGCCACCTTCATCCCAGTGTTGATCACAGAGTTTTGCCAGCCTGACGCAACGATGCCCTTTGGTAAGGAGCTGATGAGGATCGTCAAGGACATAAGGATTGCTTTGCCGAGCATCACCGAGATTCCTATCATGTCATTTCCCCAAGATGGACGCTACAGGATCGAGGTGCATATTCCAGGGAAGACCTTTGGGAATCGGAAGGAACCCATAGATCTCAAGTTCGTGGCACCCAGTTGGATACTTGGGAGAGACATGGCCATTCATCGTGCCCTTGGACGTATTCAGGAGGAATACAGAGGTGGAACCATTTCACCAGGACTCAGCATGGTTTGCCGCAGAGATGCCCATGGCAACATCATCACCAATCCCGCTGCAGACACCACTATCTCCTATATCCAGACCTTGGAGACTCACATCAGGACTCTGGAGCTTCGAGTTCGTGCTGACACGAAGACTATCAAGAATCTGATGAATCACGAGCTGGACCTTGAAGCTGATCTGCGAGAGGCCAACTATGAACACGAGCATGAAGTGAAGGACTTCCTAGAGAGGATTGATGAGCAGAATGCACGCATCGCCACTCTGGAGGAGCATCTAGACATGGGAGAAAACCTTCACCCCGAAGGAGACATGGCACCCTTCATCAGCGACGATGAAGACTATGAGGAAAGCACCACCGGAGGACCTACGACTATGCACTTCTGAGGAAAAACATTAGTTATGCCCTCCATGTATCTTTTATTTTCGTCATTAAAGCGTAGGTCGATGCTTAGTTGTTTGAGATTGTATTCCCGATGTTTGACATTGATTGAATAAATGAATGAGTGTTTGGTGTGATATGTTTGTTGCATTGCATATGGGTAGTGAATTTCTTCTAGACCCTTGTTCTATTCTAATTCTCATCCCTCTGAAAACAGCAAGATGCCTCCACGACGTGAGACCGATTTCACTTTTCCGCCGGAACTCACTCAACTCCTTCAGCAGCAGAATGCACTGATGCAACTATTGATTCAGAATCAGACCAACAACCAGAACAACAACAACAACCACCATCCACCCCAGACTGACAATCTCACCCGTTTTCTGAGGTTGAACCCTCCAACTTTCTCCAGCAGCACTGAGCCCATTGTGGCAGATGACTGGCTCCGCAAGATGGAGAGAGAACTTGTCACCGCTGGATGCACTGACGCTGAGAAAGTGCGATTTGCCGCACATCAACTGGAAGGACCAGCAGCATCATGGTGGGAGAATTACACCACCACTTATCCTATTGCAGATGTGACTTGGGAGCAATTCAAGCTTGCTTTCCGCACAGCTCATGTTTCAGCTGGAGCCATGAGTCTAAAGAAGCGCGAGTTTCGCAACTTGCGCCAGGGTAATCGTTCCGTGGCCCAATATGTGGACGACTTCAACACATTGTCACGTTATGCCCCAGGAGATGTGGCCGATGATGCGGCCAAGCAAGAAAAGTTTCTGGAAGGACTCAATGATGAGTTGAGCATACAGCTGGTAGTGGCTAATTTCAACAACTACCAAGAGCTGGTGGATAAGGCACTTATTCTGGAAGGTAAACAGCAGCAGATTGAGAACCGCAAGCGGAAGTACACTGAGGGGAAGTTCAACTCTGGAGCTCATCAGAAGCCTCGTTACTCCCCGTACTCCGGGAATACCGGATCAGGAAACGGTAAGTTTGGAAAGCACACTCATGCTGTGCACAACCATGGAGGTCACCATCATGGAGGAAATGGGAACAACCGTTCCAACCATGGTAACTTCAAGAGTGACAATGGGAATGGGAACAACAACCAGCACCGTCAAGTTCCTGCTCAGAAGGATCTGAGTCACATTACCTGTTTCAAGTGCCAGAAGACAGGGCACTATGCTACTGAGTGTCCCCAGAGCAAGCAAGGCAATGGAAACGGCACTAACAACGGCAACTCCGCAGCCAAGAAGCCCAATCTGTTTCCCCGTGCTCAAGTGAATCACATCGATGTGGAAGAAGTCTATGATCAGCCCGAGACTGTGGTTGGTAAGTTTTAATTGCATTCACGTCCTGTTACAGTACTTTTTGATTCTGGTGCAACTCATTCATTCATATCAAGGGTAGTTGTGGATAAGTATGGTTTGCCCACCAAAACCCTTAGTCAGCCCATTAAGGTTAGTTCTCCAGGAGGTATGATGATGGCAGGGATAGGATGCCATGCCCTGAAACTCAATATAGGGAACCATGTTTTTCCCACCGACCTCATCGTCTTAGAGTCACAAGGATTGGATGTAATCCTAGGCATGGATTGGATGACCAAGTATGAAGGAAATCTTGATTGCCCTAGCAAGTCTGTTTCACTCACCACCCCGGAGAACAAGAGGATTAAGTATGTATCCCGATGCACACGTATGAGTGCTCGGTTAAATTCTCTCACAGGAGTTGTTCGGTTTAATGATGCGCAAAATATATGATGCATGTTCGGTTTAATATGCAACGCATGCCATGGCATGGGAAGCACAACAAACAACTACTACACATTAAGCTAAGTTCAATATGGAACAAGTTGCATATTGACGAAACTCCATGTTCGAATTATTTAGCTCACTCCCGTTTAGGTACTCATCAATATTAAACATTGTTAATCATGGCAAGGGGTCAAACATAAACAACTACAACATCTAGGCATATTAAATGAGGCCGGAAGCAACATATAGTACTTCTGAAACAACCTCATATGCATATTATGGATTTGGACCAGATCTGAAATAATCATATTTTATAATTATTAAACAGCAAAATAAAGTGGACCATGAGATTCTACACGATTTTCTAGTCAAGTTACATATGTGGAACATTTTTATCGGAGCTACGGTTTTGTGGTTATGAAATAAATCATTTTAACATGGCATTGCACAAATTACATCAAACAACAAGTTTAAACATGTTAGCCATATGTGAGAGTTGGTTATTGTGAATCTACACGAAATTCGAAGGACTTTTCATTTATATATATATATATATATATTATTTTCATCTGATGCACGGTTGAGAAGTTATTAACGCACGTAGATGGAGGACTTTTCTTTCAAATAGTTTTTCTCTGGATAATTAACAAATTCACCAAAAGGAAAAAGAACGTCCATGGGCTGAAACAGCGGGCGCATCATAGCTATGTAGTACACTAGGCATAGGATAGGGAGGCACTCACCCTGGTCACCGGGCCGGTTGGCGCTAGGCCTTGCAAGGCAGAGGTGGTCCGGCGTGGCTGAGGCCCACGTGGGCGAGCGAGTCGCTGGCTCATCGTGTCCCTCCTGGAGATCGGGCGAGGCAGGAGGAGGAGGTAGGGCAGGCGCGACGGCGCGACTTGGGGACGCCGGCGGCGAGCTTCGGGACTCCGGCGAGGCCAAAAACGAGCGTGGACGGCGAGATCTGGTTTCGCACGGCTGGATCTGGCGACACTCGTGGCCAGCGGCTCGAGTTCCTTTAGCTGAGGGAGCGGGCGAGGTGAGAGAGGTAGGAGGAGAAATGGAAGGAGAGAATACAAGGGAGGAGGGGCGACCCGGAGGGGCTGCATCCGACAGCTCTCCGGTGACCGACCGGCGAGGCCGCGAGGAAGCGTGGCGGTGCGAAGGGAGCTCGCCTGGGGTTGCCGACAATGTTGTCAGAATAAAAATTCTTAATCAGATCGGAGCATCGTTGGTACGTTCGTGGGTCGTAGAATCTTAACTACTAGGATTGTAGAAACTTAGATTCTATGAGCAAAATCGTAGAATCAGAGGGGCTAATTTGGATCGTAAAGTCGTAAGATTCTAAAACTTGAGTCGCGATTCTAACAACCCCGGCGAGGCGCTTCGGCGAGGGGCCGACGGGAAGAGCTCGTGCTCCAGTCGCAGCGCGCATCGGGATGTCGGGCGCGGGGAGGCTCGGGTGGCTGCGGGGCTTTGTGGTCGGCCGGAGATTGTCAGATTTGACCACGGACATGTCCGGTAGGTGGGGATTTGGGCGATTTTCCGCCCCAGATCTCATATCTGAGGGTAGAAATGGCTGGGGAGGTAGGATTTCGGGATCTGGAGGGTTTGGGCTAGTAGGTGGGGTTTTCCTAGGGGGTAGCTGCAATTTTACATGGGGTGAAACCCTAGAGAGTGAGGGGCTCTCTCCATGGGATGGTTATATAGGGTATGGACTAGGGTGGGTTGGACCTCATCCGTTCGATCGTGATCCGATGGCCCCGAATGGTGGGAGGGGCTAGGTTGGGCTAGTGGGCTGTGTAGTTGGGATAGGTGGGAATGAGAGGGAATTTGCAGCCCATGACACGAGTTATGAAAACCGAAGAACGTCCGATACATAAACTGATGACCACACTGCTATGATTGATCGATGGGGTATCAAACGACCTTGGCATGTGACGAAATTTGGCAGGCGGTCTACCTACACTATAATAAGACTGCACGCCAGGTTTCGACTCAATCTGAGAATATTTTTCGCACGCATTAAAAACAGTTTTTAACGATGCCACTCGCGCGTGCGTGTGTGGTTGGACTCGAAACGGAGTACGACACGAACTGAGAGAACCAGCAAACATGAACGGATGCAAGTTTTAAAAAATGAGTGCTGATGCTATGCAGATGATGCAACTAATTCTATGGTGAATGCGACAACCAGACGAATCACAAGATGACAACATAATAAAAGGGGAATCTTCTGGAGCGTCAGTCCCGGGCTGTTACACAATATTCTGTTTTGTATGCCTGAGTCGTTCACATAGTGACTAGGGGCTGACAGTATCTTCCATGCTAGGTCGGTTATTCTCATGATATGTGTTGATTCACTATCATTCATGATAAAGTGGCGGGTATTCGGGGTGCCTAGTTCCATGCTCAAAAATCAAATCAAAATAGAATGAAACAAAACTCCCCTAGGATTGTTGGTTTTATGGACGGTACCTGTGGATTCGGCTTGCCGTGGAGTGTGATTGATTGGTTGAGAGGGAGTAAAAACTTTACCAGTCTATTTGGGAACCGCCAATAATGTATCTAGCATGGAAGATACCGAGATCTCTTGGTTGTTATGTTGAAAATGAAAGCATACCACTCAAAATTATTATTCATCTCTGTTTTAAAAGCTCGAGCTCTAGCACCTCTGCAAATTAATGCTTCCCTGTGCGAAGGGCCTATCTTTTACTTTCTAGTACTCACCTTCATACAAGAGTCATGGTGATCTTCACCACTTCCTATATTTCGCCTTTTTCTCTTGGCAACCATCATGTGGCGGGGAAAGATCCAAGCATATATGGCCATTCAAATATATTTGATCATGAATTATTATTGTTGACAATTATCTATATGATAAATAAGTTTGGAGGCAAAACTTTAAGACCCTATCTTTCTCTGCGTTTGACGGATTCCATTTGCTCTAGAAATATGCTTTGAGTGTTAGCAATCATGGAAGACGATATGATGGTTGAGTATGTGGAATTTGCTAAATCAAAGCTCTTACATGGACCCTTCTTGAAAATAAGATGAATTGCAATTGTGTGGTGACTGAGAGCATAGTTTGTTAGTTTTCAAGAAACTTTATGGTCTATAATTTAACTTGTGAATAGCTTGTTACTTTATCATGAGATGTTTATGAGATGAGCTACTCATTGTGACATATAATGATGCTAGAAAAAGTGTTTGGAACTATCATTGATCAAATTTATGCACTATGCTAGCATTCACACATCATAAATTATTCTTTTATCATTTACCTACTCGAGGACGAGCAGGAATTAAGCTTTCGGATGCTGATACGTCTCCAACTTATCTATAATTTGTGAAGTATTCATTCCATGTTTTCAGCAGAACTACCATGGTGTCGTTTTTGTGCAGAAATAAAAGTTCTCAGAATGGGCTGAAAATTTACGGAGAATATTTATGTAAAATATAAGGAATACAAGAGCGGAAAGATACCGGAGAAGAGTCATGTGGGAGTCACAAGCCACCAGGGCGCGACCACCCCCTGGCCATGCCTAGCTGGCTTGTGACCACCTCGGGAACCTTCTGGACGTGTGACCAACGCCAAAGACTCCTATAAATACCCAAACCTCCGAAAAGAAACCTTGATCGGGAGTTCTGCCGCCGCAAGCCTCCAGAGCCACGAAAAACCAATCGGCAGCTCGTTCCGGCACCCTACCGGAGGGGGAAACCATCAACGGAGGCCATCTTCATCATCCCGGCGGTCTCGATGACGAGGAGGGAGTAGTTCACCCTCGGGGCTGAGGGTATGGACCAGTAGCTATGTGTTGGTTCTATCTCTCTCTCTCTCTCTCGTGTTCTTGAGATGACACGATCATGATGTACCTCGAGCTTTATTGATATACATGAATCATATCGAGTTTCCTCTCTCTATCTTCTTGTGATGATTTGAGTTTTACCTCTGAAGTTTTCTTATCGGATTGAGTCTTTAAGGATTTGAGAACACTTGATGTATGTCTTGCGATGGGATATCCGTGGTGATAATGGGATGTTCTATTGATCCACTTGATGTATGTTTTGGTGATCAACTTGCGGGTTCCGTGACCTTGGGAATCTATGCATAGGGGTTGGCACATGTTTTCGTCTTGAATCTCCGGTAGAAACTTTGGGGCACTCTTTGAAGTTCTTTGTGTTGGATTGAACACGATGAATCTGAAATTGTGTGATGCATATCGTATAATGAAGCCCATGGGTACTCATGGTGACATTGGAGTATCTAGGTGACATTAGGGTTTTGGTTGATGTGTATCTTAAGGTGTTATTTTAGTACGAACTCTAGGGCTATTCGTGACACTTATAGGGATAGCTCATATGGCTGATCGGAAAAGATAACTTTGAGGTGGTTTCGTACCCTACAATAATTTCGTCATTGGTTCTCCACTATTTGTGGCTTTGGAGTGAACTCTTTGTCGCACGATAGGTATTTGCATATGATTCAACTATGTTAGTATTGTTGAAGAAATTGCACTAGTGCAAGTATAAACCCTAGGCCTTGTTTCTAAGCATTGCAATACCATTTGTGCTCACTTTTATCATTAGTTACCTTGCGGTTTGTATATTTTCAGATTACAAAAACCTATATCTACCATCCATATTGCACTTGTATCACCATCTCTTCGCCGAACTAGTGCACCTATACAATTTGCCATTGTATTGGGTGTGTTGGGGACACAAGAGATTTCTTGTATTTGATTGTAGGGTTGTCTGAGAGAGACCATGTTCATCCTACACCTCCCACAGATTGATACACCTTAGGTCATCCACTTGAGGGAAAATTGCCACTATCCTACAAAACTCTACGCTTGGAGGCCCAACATGAGTCTACAAGAAGAAGGTTGCATAGTAGACATCAGTACCACCACATGCAAGACTCGAACGGGCCGTCCCATAGCCAGCTGTACATCAAGGGATCCTCCCCCAGGCAGCGGCACAGATGCACCCCCAAGGGCAGTAGCAGCCTCTCCAATGGGCGTAGGAGGCTCCACGACCGCGACAAGGAGAGTCACCCCGCGAGCCTCCACGCCAACAACATTCAGCGCTCCATCAGGTGTCGCCAAGGAGATAGGAACACATTGCGCCTGCTGAGGGAGTCCCGGATTAGTTGGTCCTCGGAGAGTCGACCTGTTGTTTATGGGCTGAACTATATGGGCTACTTGCTGAACACTGGATGATTTGAAGGCCCAGTTTCCAGGATGGAAGCTGGGAGGAGCACGGCTTGCGCTCCACATTTAATGTAGTAAATAGGCATGTTTATGTCTTTGGCATGTAACCGACCATGTGTAAACCATAGGCCTCCTCGACATCTATATAAGGCGGAGAGTTTTAGGTCATATACCATCCTGTTAATTTTCATGCCATTTAGAGCTTCCTGGCATATCTAACCAGTGCTGTGTACTTGCTACTTTATTAACCCAGATTCCAGAAAAACTGGAATTTTCACCAAGTCCCTAAAAACCTGTTTCATCATGTCTACTTGCCAGCTCCATGCATAGTGATGTGTTGCTCTTTTGCTGATTGTATAGTTGGATGAATTGATGTGGGTGTTTAGTAGAACCTGTCCATGTCTTCTTTGTGGCTGTAGGGTTCCTATAGCAATAGTTGTGAGCTTTTCTAATTGCTATGTTGTTATTTTGTGACAGATTGGGTGCTATGTTCTTTTGGGTGTTGTGGGAGCTATACTCCATGGAATTCAGTGATTATTGAGCCTATTGTGATTGGTTTGTCATAACCTATCCAGTCGCTACCTTGGAATTCCAAGAATTAGCCCAGATATTTGGTGGTCGTGAGTTTTGCCTTCGTACCTTGTCGTGAGCGTATCTCGAGAACCGTAGCTCCGTTTCTCGCGATCTTTATATGCATTTTCATAGATTTTCCATGATGCATCCACATTTGCCATGTTCATGCATGCCTAAATAAATTAACATGAGGTTCTGTCCAGAGTCATTAATCTACCACCTTTGCATGTGAAACTTGACGAGAATTGGATGGCCATGTTAAATTCTTCATTAAAATGATCATACATCATCTGGGTTGTGCGTTGCACCTTGTTTGGTTATTTATTTGCTGTTTCTCTTGGGTATACGCGAGTGTCGAATATGAGTTCGAGGAACCTGGAGAGTACCACCACGAGGATCCCGCTTCTTGTTCCGCTGAAGAACCAACAGGCAAGATGATCGTACCCGGATCCCAATACTATCTTTGCTTGCTAGTTTCTCGTTCTTATCGTTACAATTGCGCTACCTACCACATGATGCCAGCCCCCATGTTTCCATGACAGCCTCTAACACCCTCATCCCAGCAAGCCGTTGATTGGCTAAGTTACCGCTGCACAGCCCTCTTATAGCATTGTTAGTTGCAGGTGCAGGTTCTTCCATGTGATAACATGGATTGGATATCACAATAAATTCTGTTATTTGAATGAATGCACATATATATCGGGTATTGGTGGAAGGCTTGGCTTTTTGCTAAGTGATTTGTTCCGCTCGTACCGCCATTAGATTCTTGTTACCGGTGTTATGTTTTCCATATTCTGCGCTCCTAACACGCTTGGGGTTGTTATGGGGACCCCCTTGTTTATTCGGTTGAGATTAAAACTTGTCCGGCAAGACCCAACTTTGGTACTACATTTTCTTAACAACTTAATTAATTGCATAGGGTCTTGCAAACCCGTGGATAATTTAATCAACCCCGGGGCCAGTGCTCCTCAGGAGTGTTGGTCCAAACTAGAGCACTGTGCGGGGCCAACCTAGGGCAACTTGGGAGATTTCTATCAGGCCTCCGTATGCGTAGCTTATCCGTCGTGTCCTGAGACTGAGATACGCGGCTCTTATCGGGTACGTCGACACGTCGGAAGGTCTTGCTGGGTTTGTTTTACCTTTATCAAACGTCTTGCGTGTGGACTATGACTTTCTTCGGGTTTACTCGAGGTGTTGGAAATCCTTTGGAATCACCGATGAAGATCACGAGGTCCATGCTCGAGGAATTCCCACGGAGTGTGGTTATTTGTGATGGACTAGTTGGAGCACCCCTGCAGGGTTAAATCTTTCGGAAAGCCATGCCCGCGGTTATGCGGCAACTTGGATATTTGTTGAACACCCGGTTACAGAAAACTTGAAGTAAACTCTAATTAAAATACACCAACTGTGTGAGTAACCGTGTTCGTCTCTGCTCATGAACATGAAACGAGATAGAACACAGTGGGGTTACGATTGACGTAAGTAAGTGTTCAGGATGTCTTAGAGATCATTCTAGATTCGAACGTCTTCGTAGGCCACTCATATTTATTTCATGTTGCGTAAGCTAGCCACCACAAACTGCTTAGTACTGCTACAAACTAAACATCACCCTTCCTTCCTAAAAGCTTAAATAGTCTTGGTACCCGGGCACATGATAGCTAAGTCCTCTGTGGCTCACAGTTTACTACAACAATCCAGGTGCAGGTTCAGATGAGTTCGTGCAGGATGATCTTACTCAGCTCCAGTGGGAGTATGAAGAAGAGAGAGGCAAGATGTACGTGACGTATCCGGATGAGTAGAGGACCTGGTCGTGATCTTTGGGACAGCTTGATAGTATCATTTGCAACTTCTTTTATCGTTTGATTTCATCCGTAGTCGGACCCTGTGTTCAACTTGATGCTATGATTTGAGTGACTTTGTAAGTTAGCATATGGCGAGTGTGAGCCAACTTGTATACTCTTCTCATTCAGTACTGTATGTTGTAATGATATTATTCTTTCTAACGGCAAGATACGCCTCTATCCCTTGCAAGGCCCTCGTGCCTTAAACGGATAGGCGCGCATCTTGGGCGTGACAAGTTGGTATCAGAGCCTTTGCTTGTTCGAACTTGGCCGAGTTGTGTCTAGAAAAACTATTTTGAGTCTAGTTATATCGGAGAGTAGGATTCTTTTTACTCCTCTTCTATGTTCTGGTGAGGTTTCCGGCTTAGGAATTTTGATTCTACTCCTCTTCTCGCTCCAAATATTTTTTAGGATCACGCGGGTAGTTTGGAATCTATATGATGCCGATATGACAGGGTTCTGTCTTGGTACCTCCTGTCTGACTTGATTTCTTCCGGGGATTTGAGCTCCGAGGAATGTTGGCACATCGTTATCATTCAGCTTCCTTGATATCTTAGGACGGAGAATGTTCGGAATTGCTTCAATACTTATCATGGTGAGATAAGGTCGGAGTCACCCAGTACTGGGGAGGCGTCCGGGGTACCACCATGGTTTAGTATCGTTGTGAGTTCGAGGATTCGAGATTAGACGAGTTTGCGAAATGTCTTGAATTATGGTGTGGAAGGTTGCGGATGCAGTCGCAGCTGATTGCCTAGGGCAGGTTCCTCATTCCGCAACCCGAATCGCATAAACAAGAAAGTTTTCGGAAGTTCATAGGTGGGAAATCTTGTAGTCATCTAGGACCATCTTCTCCAGATGTATTGGGCATGTACATTTGTTCCGAGCACTTAGCTCAATACTTGTTGTGTTATTGCAAGTAGATTATTATGTCTACTGATGTTATCATGATCCGAAGAAGCATTCTTACTAATTTTTCAGTAGGAAGGCTATGTTGTTGTTGTTCAATTCTTTCAAGCATTTGATTTAGCTTTGTTTCATCTTATAAATGAGACTAATGTGTCTTGTCCATCTTCAGGATGGCTCCACCAACTCGCAACAATCCGGGTCGTGGTGAGGAGCAGACTAATGTTCCACCACCACCCCCGCCACCACCTCCTTCGCCTCCTCCTCCAGAAGCTTGGCAAGCTGTGATGGCCGCAACCAATGCGAACACTCAGATGTTACTCAGGCTGTTGCAAGAAAGGGAGCAGGGTCAGCAAGGTTTTCAAGGCAATTTTCAGAATCAACTACAGTTTGCGACTCTCAATCGGTTCCTTGCCAACCAGCCCAAGTCTTTCACCTGTTGTGAGCAGCCTCTAGATGCTGATGATTGGCTTCGTGATATGAGTAAGCATTTTGAGTGCAGCAATGTCAGGCCAGAGGACTTTGTCAAATTTGCTTCGTTCCAGCTAAAGGGTCAGGCAGCTGATTGGTGGCAACAGTACAAGGATTCTAGGGGTGATTGTGTTGTTACTTGGGACGATTTCCGTTGTGACTTCAGGGTCATTACATTCCGACAAGCTTTGTCGAAGAGATGCGTGAGAAGTTCAGGCACCTGAAGCAGGGAACTAAGTGAATCTACCAGTACAACATTGAGTTCCAGAATCTAGCTCGTTATGCCAAGCAAGATGTTCCAGATGATAAGGCTATGATCTATCAGTTCAGAGGTGGTCTCAAGGATGAGCTTCTGCCAGGCCTTGTTCTTCAAGAGCCTCGTGAGTTTGATAAGTTCTACAACATGGCTTTGAAGATTGAAGCAGCTCACCTCAAGTTGGAGAACTCCAAGAAGCGTTCCAGGGATTCATATTCTTCTTCCAGCTCTCAGGTTGGTCCCAAGCAGCAGAAGTATTGGGCGCCAAATCCTCTTCCGTTCTGTCCTCCTCAGCAGCAGAAGCAGTTTGGTGGTCGTGGTTCTTCCCACCCACCCAACCCAGGTTTCCAGCAGAAGAACCAGGCATCCAAGGCTGTTCTTGTTCCTCCTCCAGGCAATGTTCGTCCGCTCTCTGAGGTGACTTGTCACAAGTGTGTCCTGAAGGGTCACTATGCTAACAAGTGCAACCAGCGGCGTCTTCCGCCTCCTCGTCCTGTCAAGCCTCCAAGCAATGCTATGGTGAAGCATAATCCCAAGTCTGTCAGAGTGAATATGGTGAATGCAGTTGAGGCAGAGCAGTCTAGTGAATGTGATCATGGGTAATCTCTCAGTCAATGATTTTCCTGCTAAAGTATTGTTTGATTCTGGTGCATCGCATTCATTCATTTCTAAACCTTTTGCTTGGAAGCATGATTTCAATTCAGTGGGTTTGCCTAGTCCTTTTCGGGTTGTGTCCCCAGGCCAGTTGATGAGTTCCAATGTAGTGGTTCCAGATGTTTCTATCAAGCTGGGCAATTATTCTTTTCTGGCTTCTCAAATTGTTCTTGGGAAATCTGATATTGATCTCATTCTGGGCGTGGACTTCCTGGCTATGAATAAGGCTCATATTGATTGCAAAGCAAAAGAAGTCAAGCTGACTCATCCTTCAGAAGACGTGATTATTTTCGCAGCTCGCGATGACACAATCCGTCTCTTTGCTCTTAATGAGAAGGGTGAAATCTCGGCGATTTCTTAAATTCCAGTGGTTTGTGAGTATGAAGATGTCTTTCCAGAAGAATTGCCAGGAATGCCTCCGCACCGGACAGTCGAGTTCATGATTGATCTCGAGCCTGGAATTGAACCGGTCTGCAAGCGCCTGTATAAACTTGGCCCCGAAGAGCTGAAAGAGTTGAAGAAGAAGCTAGATGAGCAAGAACGTCTGGGTGTGATTAGACCAAGTTCTTCTTCGTGGGGTTGTGGTGTTTTGTTTGTCAAGAAGAAAGATGGCACGAATCGTCTTTGTGTTGATTACCGGCCATTGAACAAGAAGACAATCAGAAACAAGTACCCACTTCCCAACATCAATGAGTTGTTTGAACAACTGAAAGGTGCCAAAGTTTTCTCCAAGTTGGATCTTCGAATGGGTTATCATCAAATCCGCATTCGTGAAGAAGACATTCCCAGGACCGTGTTCAGGACGAGTTTTGGCTCGTAAGAGTACACCATTATGTTGTTTGGTCTTGCGAATGCTCCTCCAACCTTCTCAAGGATGATGAATTTCATCTTCTCTCCTTTCAAGAATGAGTTTGTCTTGGTTTATCTTGATGATATTCTGGTGTTCTCAGAGACAGAAGAAGATCATGCAGAGCATCTCCGCCTTGTGCTTGACACATTAAGGGAACATCAGTTCTATGCCAAGTTTTCCAAGTGTGAGTTCTGGCTTAACGAAGTGGTGTACCTCGGGCATGTCATCTCTGCCAAGGAAATTAAAGTGCACCCTGAGAAAGTCGAGGCAATCTTGAAGTGGGAGCCTCCTCAGAATGTGAAGCAGCTTCAGAGTTTCCTCGGGCTTGCTAGCTATTGCAGAAGATTCATGGAGAACTCCTCTAAAATTCTTAAGCCTCTGTCCAATCTCCTCCAGAAGAGTGTCAACTATGTTTCGTCTCCTGAGTGTGATGCGGCATTCAATACGCTCAAGCAGAGACTAACTTCAGCTCCAGTTCTTGTTCCTTTGGAGCAGTCCAAGCCTTTCCAAGTTTTTTGTGATGCTTCTCTCCAAGGCCTTTGTGGTGTTCTTATGCAAGACAAGAAGATTGTGGCCTATACCTCGCATCAGTTGAAGCCTGCCGAGAAGAACAATCCCACTCATGATCTTGAGTTGGCGGCAGTTGTGCATGCTCTTATGACTTGGAGGCATTTGTTGTTGGGTAGACCAGTTGAGGTGTACACTGATCACAAGAGCCTGAAGTACATTTTCACTCAACCAAATCTCAATCTTCGGCAATCTCGTTGGGTGGAAATGCTTAAAGACTTCAACCCAAGCATTGAGTATACTCCGGGGAAAGCTAATGTCACTTCAGACGCGCTCAGCCGTAAGGCATACTGCAATAGTCTGATCTTGAAGCCTCTTCAACCCGAGCTTTGTGAAGCCTTTCGCAAGCTCAACCTTCAGATGATTCCGCAAGGATGTCTTGCAAATCTTCAAGTCTCTCCGACTCTAGAAGATCAGGTTCGCCAAGCGCAGCTGCTAGACGCTATGGTGAAGAAAGTGAAGAAAGGTGTGGCCAAGAGCATTCCGAAGTATAAGTGCTTTCGTGTCGATGACAAAGATACCTTGTTCTTTGAGGACCGTCTTGTTGTTCCAAAAGGTGATCTCAGAAAGGTTATCATGGATGAAGCACACAATTCCCTTCTATCCATTCATCCAGGCAGTTCCAAGATGTATCAGGACCTCAAGCAAACCTTCTGGTGGACTCGCATGAAACGTGAAATTGCTCGGTTCGTGAATGAGTGTGATGTTTGTCGCAGAGTGAAGGCGGACCATCAACGTCCAGCAGGTCTTCTTCACCCTTTGCCTATCCTAGAGTGGAAATTCGATCATGTGGAGACGGATTTCGTAATTGGGTTTCCTAAGTCCAAGAGGGGCAACGATGCCATCTTTGTGGTTATCGACAAGTTGTCAAAAGTTGCTCATTTCCTGCCACTCAAGGAGTCTATTTCGGCAGCTCAGCTTGCAGAGCCGTATACGTCAAGAATAGTCTCTTTGCATGGTATTCCTCAGCTCATCTCTTCTGACCGTGGAAGCCTCTTCACTTCCAAGTTTTGGGAGTCCTTCCAGACTGCTATGGGTACTAAGATCCATTTCATCACGGCATTCCATCCGCAGACAAGTGGTCAAGTTCGGAGGGTCAATCAGATTCTTGAAGATATCCATAGAGCCTGTGTGATATCGTTCGGCATGAACTGGGAAGACTGTCTTCCATATGCTGAATTCTCATACAACAATAGCTTCCAAGCTAGTTTAGGCAAGGCCCCGTTCGAGATTCTCTATGGCAGAAAGCTTCGTACCCCGCTTAACTGGTCTGAAACCGGTGAGCGTCAAATTTTGGGCAATGACATGATCACGGAAGCAGAAGAAATGTGCCGTGTCATTCATCAGAACCTCAAAGCATCTCAGAGCTATTATGATAGCAAACATCGGGATGCTTCCTTCCAAGTGGATGATCTTGCCTATCTCAAAGTTTCTCCCATGAGAGGCACACATCGATTTGGGATCAAAGGGAAGTTGGCTCCTCGTTTCGTCAGTCCATTCAAAGTTTTTGACAAGAGAGGTGGTCTTGCATATCAACTTGAGCTTCCTCTAAATTTTGCCAACATGCACGATGTCTTCCATGTTTCTTAGCTCCGGAAATGCTTCAAGACTCCCAAGCGAACCATTGACCTCCAAGACATCGATCTTCAAGCTGATCTTTCTTATCGTGAGCACCGAGTTGCAATTCTTGAAGAAACTGAGGGTAAGACTCGCAACAAGTCTATCAAGTTCCTCAAGGTGAAGTGGTCTCATCATTCCGACAAAGAAGCTACTTGGGAGCGTGAGGACCTGCTCCATTCCAATTTTCCAGACTTCTTTCATTCCTAGATCTCGGGTCGAGATCCTCTTGTAGTGTGGGAGAGTTGTGACATCCCAAGTGATGTCCCTACCTTATTTTCCATGTAACTTATTGTTGGTCTTGTGACATGAGCTATGTTGGGAGTTGAACCTTGTCATTCATGTGTTGGTGGCATTCATGCATCATATCATCCATAATCATCATGCATCATTCTCATTTCATTCCATGTTGCCATGATTGGTTCTGGTGCTTGCTTGATGTTTGGTAGTGAGTATGTAGTATGTGGTGTTTGGTGTGACATGCTTGTATGTGGTGGATACATGTGTGCAAAGCCTCTTCCTTCCTCTATTTTTTTTCCTTTGCAAGTTCCCTCCCAAAACCCCCTTCTTCCTATTTAATTTTATTATCAGATTCAAGTTGTTGTAAACCCCTAATAAAAATGTTCATGTGGTGGCCCATTAATTGCTATGAATGATGGACATGGAGATTTGGGTGTTTGAAGTATTTTGTTTTCCATTTCTTTAAAATCAGGGGCTGTTTTATTACTATATTAAAAAATACCTTGTTTATAAAAATCAACCTAATATTTTATTAATAGGTGCATTTTGTCTTGTTCTCAAAAGTGTTTTTCTTTTGGGCTAAAACCTTTTATAATTGCCAGGGGATTTATTAGTGTTGGCTGTTTATTGTAAAAAGGAAAACTCTATGTGTGTGTGGAGCGAGAGAGAGAGAGAGGGCAGGTGGGCCGAGGCCCAGCCCATTGCCACAGTAACGGCAACCTGCCCCGTCTCCCTCCTCCGTCAGTCGGCTTCAGAGAGAGCGTGCGCCCGCCGCACCTTTCCGTCGCCGTCGCCATCTGACTCGGGGTTATAAGGCCTTGGCGTGCGTGCCTCCTCCGTGCTAGGGTTCCCTCTTTCTCCCGCCGCCGCCGCAGCTCTCCTCTCCTCTCCATCTCTCTTCCTCCCCTCCTCTTCCGAGCGGCACCAGAGCAGGTTCAGGTGAGTTCAGAGAAGATTGCCGATGGCCTCGTCGTCTGCTCCGTCGAGCCCCGCGCCAGCCATGTCGTCCAGGAGCTCGGGAAAGGTCCCCGCGTTCGATTCCCGTCGTTGATAGCCCTGGAGAGCGCCAGATTCGTCGACCCCGTCGTCGTCTTCTTCGGCTCCGTCTGCGCCGCCGTCGCCCCTGCTTCCCCTTGATCGTCGCCTCGTCCCTGACCCTTCTCCAAGACCGGCCCGGTGTCGCTTGCCTCCCCAAGGTGAGCGCCGGTCCTCCGATGCCTCCTCTGCTCGCCGTAGCCACGTAGCCGCCGTCGTAGTCGCTGTCGCTGCCGGTGTCTTTCGTCGAACGTGCGCTCGCCTCCGGTCCTTCTCTTCGCAAGAGGATGGTGGGAATGGATGCATGGATTGTGTGTGTGTAGATGCGTGCCATGGGTGTCGCTGATTCGGCCGTGCATCGCCGGAGAGCGTCGCCATCGCGCCCTGTCACCGTTGAAGTGCTTGCTCTTCAGTTTTGTCAGTAAGCAGGTTGTTGTGTGTATTAGAGCGCTACCGAGCCCTCTTTGTTGAGAGTCGCGGCCGTAGCCGAGTGGTAGCGCTCGGTGGAGAGGACCGAGAGGTCCGGGGTTCGATCCCCTTCTCCCCCCTTTTCCTTTTTCCTGTTTTTCTTTCTGTTTTCCCTTTTTGTTTCTTTCTTTTGCAAAACAGAGTGTATGTGTGTGCCTTATGTGTGTTTTGTGTGTGTGTGTGCGGGAGTGTGTGTGTGCTATGTGCACATACACATGTGAGTGTGTGTGTTGGTGTGTATATGCACTATGTGCATATACATACATGAGAGGTGTGTTGTGTATGTGAGTGCATATGTACTATGTGCATATACACACATGTGTGCTTGTGTAGGTGTATGTGTGTGTATGCATCATGTGCATACACGCCCATACATGTGTGTGTTGGTTGATGCATGAGAGTGTAGGTGTGTGCGTGTGTATGCCCCATGTGCATACACCCCCATGCATGTGTGTGTTTGGAATAGTGTAGAGAGTGGTGTGTGCATGTGTGCACATGCTCTTGTGGTGAGAGCAATGTGGGTGTGACTGTGTATGCACTATGTGCATGTGCACCCATGCTTGTGTGTGTGTTTGGATGTTTGTGTGTGTATGTGTTATATATGAGTGAGGGTATATGAGTTTGAGTGGTGTGTGTATGATCTACATACACCCATTCATGTGCATTGTAGCTCCATGTGTAGGTTTCTCCCTATATGATCATATGAGCATGGTTTCTACTCTAGCTAGTTCCTTTCTTGTTTTGATGCTAGACTATGTTATCATGTCCCTAACATGTTAATTAATCACTTCTAACTTGTATATATGGAGCACATGTCCATTTGGGGCATTTATCAAGCTACTTTCTGTTTCTGTCAACCTGCTCTAGAAATGGCTAAGTATGGAGAATCTGCTGTTATTGTTTTGCCTTGAACATCAGGGTGTATCTAGTGATGTGTTGTGAATTTGACCATGTTCAGTGTTAGGTATTTGTAGTAGATGTTGTCATATACCATCCTGTTAATTTTCATGCCATTTAGAGCTTCGTGGCATATTTAGCCAGTGTTGTGTACTTGCTACTTTATTAACCCAGATTCCAGAAAAACTGGAATTTTCACCAAGTCCCTAAAAACCTGTTTCATCATGTCTACTTGCCAGCTCCATGCATAGTGATGTGTTGCTCTTTTGCTGATTGTATAGTTGGATGAATTGATGTGGGTGTTTAGTAGAACCTGTCCATGTCTTCGTTGTGGCTGCACGGTTCCTGTACCAATAGTTGTGAGCTTTTCTAATTGCTATGTTCTTATTTTGTGACAGATTGAGTGCTATGTTGTTTTGGGTGTTGTGGGAGCTATACTCCATGGAATTGAGTGATTATTGAGCCTATTGTGATTGGTTTGTCATAAACTATCCAGTGGCTACCTTGGAATTCCAAGAATTAGCCCAGATATTTGGTGGTCGTGAGTTTCGCCTTCGTACCTTGTCGTGAGCGTATCTCGAGAACCGTAGCTCCGTTTCTCGCGATCTTTATATGCATTTTCAACGATTTTCCATGATGCATCCATATTTTCCATGTTCATGCATGTCTAAATAACTTAACATGAGGTTCTGTCCAGATTCATTAATCTACCACCTTTGAATGTGAAACTTGTCGAGAATTGGATGGCCATGTTAAATTCTTCATTAAAATTATAATACATCATCTGGGTTGTGCATTGCACCTTGCTTGGTTATTTATTTGCTGTTTCTCTTGGGTAGACGCGAGTGTCGAATCTGAGTTCGAGGAACCTGAAGAGTACCACCACGAGGATCCCGCTTCTTGTTCCGCTGAAGAACCAACATGCAAGATGATCGTACCCGGATCCCAATACTATCTTTGCTTGCTAGTTTCTCGTTCTTATCGTTAAAATTGTGCTACCTACCACATGATGCCAGCCCCCATGTTTCCATGAAAGCCTCTAACCACTCATCCCAGCAAGCCGTTGATTGGCTAAGTTACCGCTGCACAGCCCTCTTATAGCGTTCTTAGTTGCAGGTGCAGGTTCTTCCATGTGATAACATGGATTGGATATCACAATAAATTCTGTTATTTGAATTAATGCACATATATATCGGGTATTGGTGGAAGGCATGGCCTTTTGCTAAGTGATTTGTTCCGCTCGTACCGCCATTAGATTCTTGTTATCGGTGTTATGTTTTCCATATTCTGCGCTCCTAACACGCTTGGGGTTGTTATGGGGACCCCCTTGTTTATTCGGTTGAGATTAAAACTTGTCTGGCAAGACCCAACTTTGGTACTACATTTGCTTAACAACTTAATTAATTGCATAGGGTCTTGCAAACCCGTGGATAATTTAATCAACCCCCGGGCCAGTGCTCCTCATGAGTGTTGGTCCAAACTAGAGCACTGTGTGGGGCCAACCCAAGGAAACTTGGGAGATTTCTATTAGGCCTCCGTACGCGTAGCTTATCCGTCGTGTCCTGAGACTGAGATACACGGCTCTTATCGGGTACGTCGACACGTCGGTAGGTCTTGCTGGGTTTGTTTTACCTTTATCGAATGTCTTGCGTGTGGACTATGACTTTCTTCGGGTTTACTCGAGGTGTTGGAAATCCTTTGGAATCACAGATGAAGATCACGAGGTCCGTGGTCGAGGAATTCCCGTGGAGTGTGGTTATATGTGATGGACTAGTTGGAGCCGTGCCCGCGGTTATGTGGCAACTTGGATATTTGTTTAACACCCGGTTATAGAAAACTTGAAGTAAGCTCTAATTAAAATACACCAACTGTGTGAGTAACCGTGATCGTCTCTGCTCGTGAACATGAAATGAGAGAGAACACGGTGGGGTTATGATTGACGTAAGTAAGTGTTCAGGATCTCTTAGAGATCATTCTAGATTTGAACGTCTTCGTAGGCCACTCATATTTATTTCATGTTGCGTAAGCTAGCCACCACAAAGTAGTACTTCTGCAAACTAAACATCACCCTTCCTTCCTAAAAGCTTAAATACTCTTGGTACCCAGGCACATGATAGTTGAGTCCTCTGTGGCTCACAGTTTACTACAACAATCCTGGTGCAGGTTCAGATGAGTTCGTGTAGGATGATCTTACTCAGCTCCACTGGGAGTATGATGAAGAGAGACGCAGGATGTACGTGACGTATCCGATTTAGTAGAGGACCTGGTCGCGATCTTTGGGACAGCTTGATAGTATCATTTGCAACTTTTTTTATCGTTTGATTTCGTCCATAGTCGGACCCTGTGTTCAACTTGATGCTATGATTTGAGTGACTTTGTAAGTTAGCATGTGGCGAGTGTAAGCCAACTTGTATAATCTTCTCATTCAGTACTTTATGTTGTAATGATACTATTCTTGCTAACGGCAAGATGCGCCTCTATCCCTTGCGAGGCCCTCGTGCCTTAAACGGATAGGCGCGCATCTTGGGCGTGACAAGCAACTAGCCCATGGGCAGACATACCGATTACTTTCAGGGACACTGACCATCCGCCCATTCTTCCTGGTCACTCACCGGCCGCACTAGTCTGTAACCCCATCATCGATGGATACAGGCTACATAAAGTTCTAATGGACGGCGATAGTTGTCTTCACCTCATATACGAGGCCACCCTGGAAAAGTGCAGTTCGACCCATCTCACATCGAACATAGCCACACGACCTTCTGTGGAATTATCCCAGGGAAAGAGGCGCGTTGTTCCAGATGTATCATCCTGGACGTGGTGTTTGGCACGCTTGAAAACTACCGATCCGAAGAACTTCTCTTCCACACCGTCCCCTTCCCAAGTGGCTATCACGCCCTATTGGGACGTGATGCCTTTACAAAATTCCAGACTATACCCCATTACGGGTACATGAAACTCAAAATTCTAGGACCAAATGGAGTGATCATGATCGCTAGTGATCCAAACAGAGCCCTTCGGGCCGAAAACAAAATGGCCAATTGGACCCCGAGGTTCATCCTCATCCTCGTTGCGAGAGCTCTTGCCTTGGTCTTCGGGGGGGTATCTTGCTGGCCTGCTTAAACACCCAACAATTACAGTGTGTGTGATTGGCGGGCTTTTCTGGAGTCCCATGGATCTGAAAAGGCCTTTCCATAATATTTTCTAGCTGAGTGGGTTTGTCACGATTGCCTTTAGGGGGGCTTCTTCCCTACCCAGGTCAGGAATTGTGGAATCCGGCATTAACCGCCGTGTCATCGGCATCATTACCATTGTGCCGACGTTTATTCTTATTGCACTTTGGCTTGGAGTTGCCATCATGGGCTTCCGGTGCCACAGGATCTTCAAAATTATGGCTGCGTCTAGCCAGCCAATTATCCTTGCTCACGCAAAAGCGGGTCATGAGGTAGGTAAGGGCGTACATAGTTCGAGGTTTGTCCTGGCCTAGCTGGCGAGCCAGCCATTCGTCCCGAATATTGTGCCGAACGGAGGCTATGGCCTAAGCATCCGGACAGTCGATGATTTGGTACTTCTTAGTTAGCCGATTCCAGAACTGCCGGGCGGATTCACGTGGCTTATGAACGACGTTGTTGAGATCGAATAAGTCCGGCGGGCGGACATAGGTCCCTTGGAAGTTAGAGCAAAACGCGTCCTCCATGTCTTCCCAACATCCTATGGAGTTTTTGGGGAGGCTGTTTAACCAGTCTCGAGCTGACCCCTTAAGCTTAAGAGGTAGGTATTTGATGGCATGGAGATCATCTCCTCGTGCCATGTGGATATGGAGGAGGAAGTCCTCGTTCCATACAGTTGGGTCAGTCGTCCCGTCATAATGATCTATATTCACGGGTGTAAACCCTTCGGGGAACTGATGCCGCATTACCTCGTCCGTGAAGCACAGTGGGCGAGCGACACCTCTGACCCGTGCTATGTCATGCCTGTAGTCGGCGGCTGTATGGGCCTAGTCGCGCTCCCGAACTCTGTGATTTTTGTCGAACCATGGTCTATACTCTCCCCGTCTATCCGGTGAGTAATCTCTAGATCCATAGATGGATCTTGTACGGCTTGTTGTGTGATCTAGGTCATTGCATAGGTCGAACCTATCATTGGCTTCGAATGGCTCCTTACCCTATCTTCGGGGCATTGCCGGTACATAACCGGTGTCAATGGTCGCTTTGTCACACCCACGAGGAGGGCGGTCCGGCTTATCATATGGAGTTTCATGCGGATACTGAGTGTTAGTGAGCTCATCGTCGAATTGCGGCAGCAACTTTCCCTGAGGGTAGCTTTTGGGCTGGTTTGACATATCAGTTTCGTATACTTCCTCGGCGAAGTGGACTTTCGTCCATCAATTATTGAGGTCGGCATGTTAGACTTTGAGTTGCCGTTCTTTGCTTTTAGGCTGCGAGCCGTTTCTATGAGTCGTTGCCTAATTTCTTCCTGATCCTCGAGGTTATCAGGGATGTACGAGTCATCGGCTTCTGGTATATCTTCCTCCTCGATGGGGGGAAGGTAATCGTCGCCTTCCAGGTCATTGACTATATCGGGGTCATTTTGGTCCTCCGGCTCTTCCAGACCCTCAAACGGGTGCTCAGGGATGTCGGGATTGTCATGATCGGCGGGGAAATTACCGTCCCCGTTGCTGATACTAGCTCTTCTCCCCTTTTTCTTTTGGACTGCTTATGCAATTTTTGGCGCCATGATGGCGCATCGCCTAATTTGTCGTTATTGTTGTGAGGCGTATTGTCGCCCTTGGTGTCAGGAGTATCCACCATCTAGATGTCATATGTAGAAGTGGCGGCCCAACTCCCGATGTTAACGGGGGTGGGAGCACGATCCTCTTCATCCATATATTCTGCCTCCTCGGAGGCATAGTCTAGCACATCAGTTAAGTCTTCGATGGTGGCTATCAAGTGGGTGGTGGGTGGGTCGAAAAATCCGACCCTGCCCGAACTGTAACAGGGTTAGGCATATAGCTGGCTCCGATCGGAGTTTGATCGTCGGTGATCCTCATCGACGAGAATTGCTCCAAGGCCTCGTCGACTGCTGAGGGTCCGATCGAAGCCAGCTGTTCGGAACTCGTGGGGCTCACCCCCATGAAGTCCACCCATGGGGAGTGTTCGGAAGGAACGTATGTCCAGTCGTATGGCTCTATAGCAAGACCGGGATGAGAGATCGGACTGTCACTATGGGTCACCCCATCGGCCTGTGTGTAGAAGGGGCTCGAGGTTAAAGCCTCAGAGTCCTTGGGGGCTATGGGCGAAGCCGTGAGCCTGATTAGTGACAATTCACCCCGAGAGTCGATAGAAAACTCTAAGTTTCCGAATCTTACCTCTTGATCAGGGGCAAAGCTCTCAACGCGGCCTAGATGGCCATTGGAATCCGCATGCAGCACAACGCTGCCGAAGGCAAAGATCTGCCCAGGGACGAAAACGTCCATGTTGCAAACCTCTTTGTTGATGAACAGATGAGGCGTCGATTCCATCCTGCTCACAAAGGAACTCTCAACGAAAGCACAAATGTCGGTGTCAAAACTGGCGGATCTCGGGTAAGGGGTCCCAAACTGTGAGACTAGGATCAACGGTAACAGGAGACGAAGGGGACACAAGTTTACCCAGGTTCGGGCCCTCCAATATAGGTAATACCCTACGTTCTGCTTTATTGTATTGATGGAGAAGGGGTTACAGAGTTGATCTACCTCGAGATCGTATGTCTAATCGTAGATGAGTTGTGGTCAAATTCACAACACATCACTAGATACACCCTGATGTTCAAGGCAAAACAATAACAACAGATTCTCCATACATTGCCATTTCTAGAGCAGGTTGACAGAAACAGAAAGTAGCTTGATAAATAGCATGGTTCCCACCGATCTAGAGACTTAGCACAAACTACAAAAATACAAGCAAATTTTACTAGCAATCTCATGTTGACAAGAACTCCAAAGCATGCATGGATTAATTCATATGAAAAAGACAAAAGGGCACCTCAGCATAAAAATGTACTTTTGTCAAGTTGTCCCAAAGGCAAATCTGACTTCACAGATGCATATAGGGGTTGAAAACACCCCAAAATCATTACTCATACCTATATGCTTGCATGGAACTCAAAGGAGATAAGCTAGGTCGAAATTCTACCCTCACTAGGCATGGGTGACTTATGTCACTTATGAAACTTGTTGAAAATGCCCCAAATGGACATGTGCTCCATATATACAAGTTAGAAGTGATTAATTAACATGTTAGGGACATGATAACATAGTGTAGCATCAAAACAAGAAAGGAACTAGCTACAGTAGAAACCATGCTCATATGATCATATAGGGAGAAACCTACACATGGAGCTACAATGCACATGAATGGGTGTATGTAGATCATACACACACCACTCAAACTCATATACCCTCACTCATATATAACACATACACACACAAGCATCCAAACACACACACAAGCATGGGTGCACATGCACATAATGCATACACAGTCACACCCACATTGCTCTCACCACAAGAGCATGTGCACACATGCACACACCACTCTCTACACTATTCCAAACACACACATGCATGGGGGTGTATGCACATGGGGCATACACACGCACACACCTACACTCTCATGCATCAACCAACACACACATGTATGGGTGTGTATGCACATGATGCATACACACACATACACCTACACAAGCACACATGTGTGTATATGCACATAGTACATATGCACTCACATACACAACACACCTCTCATGTATGTATATGCACATAGTGCATATACACACCAACACACACACTCACATGTGTATGTGCACATAGCACGCACACACTCCTGCACACACACACAAAACACACATAAGGCACACACATACACTCTGTTTTGCAAAAGAAAGAAACAAAAAGGGAAAACAGAAAGAAAAACAGGAAAAAGGAAAAGGGGGGGACAAGGGGATCGAACCCCGGACCTCTCGGTCCTCTCCACCGAGCGCTACCACTCGGCTACGGCCGCGACTCTCAACAGAGAGGGCTCCGTAGCGCTCTAATACACATAGCAACCTGCTTACTGACGAAACTAAAGAGCAAGCACTGCAACGGTGATAGGGCACGACGGCGACGCTCTCCGGCGATGCACAGCCGAATCAGCGACACCAATGGCACGCATCTACACACACACAACCCACGCATCCATTCCGACCATCCTCTTGCGAAGAGAATGACCGGAGGCGAGCGCACGTTCGACGAAAGACACCGGCGGCGACAGCGACTACGGCGGCGGCTACGCGGCTACGGCAAGCAGAGGAGGCATCGGAGGACCGGCACTCACCTTGGGGAGGCAAGCGACGATGGGTCGGTCTCGGAGAAGGGTCGAGGATGAGGCGACGATGAAGGGGAAGCAGGGGCGACGGCGGCGCAGACAGAGCTGAAGAAGACGACGACAGGGTCGACGAATCCGGCGCTCTCCAGGGCTATCAACAACGGGAATCGAACGCGGGGACCTTCCCCGAGCTCCTGGACGACATGGCTGGCGCGGGGCTCGATGGAGCGGACGGCGAGGCCACCGGCGATCTTGTCTGAACTCACCTGAACATGCTCTGGTGCCGCTCGGAAGAGGAGGGGAGGAAGAGAGATGGAGGAGGGGAGGAGAGCTGCGGCGGTAGCGGGAGAAAGAGGGAACCCTAGCGCGGAGGAGGCACGCACGCCGAGGCCTTATAACCCCCCAGGCAGACGGCGACGGCGACGGAAAGGAGCGGCGGGCGCATGCTCTCTCTGAAGCCGACTGACGGAGGAGGGAGACGGGGCAGGTTGCCGTTAGTGTGGCAATGGGCTGGGCCTCGGCCCACGTGCCCTCTCTCTCTCTCGCTCGCTCCACAAACACACAAAGTTTTCCTTTTTAAAATAAATATCCAACACTAATAAATCCCCTGGCAATTATAAAAGGTTTTAGCCCAAAATAAAAACACTTTTGAGAACAAGACAAAATGCACCTATTAATAAAATATTAGGTTGATTTTTATAAACAAGTTATTTTTTAATATAGTAATAAAACAGCCCCTGCTTTTAAAGAAATGGAAACCAAAATACTTCAAACACCCAAAACTCCATGTCCATCATTCATAGCAATTAATGGGCCACCACATGAACATTTTTATAAGGGGTTTACAGCAACTTGAAACTGATAATAATATTAAATAGGAAGAAGGGGGGTTTTGGGAGGGAACTTGCAGAGGAAAAAAAAGAGGAAGGAAGAGGCTTTGCACACATGTATCCACCGCATACAAGCATGTCACACCAAACACCACATACCACATACTCACTACCAAACATCAAGCAAGCACCAGAACCAATCATGGCTACATGGAATGAAATGAGAATGATGCATGATGATCATGGATGATATGATGCATGAATGCCAGCAACACATGAATGACAAGGTTCAACTCCCAACACAGCTCATGTCACAAGACCAACAATAGGTTACATGGCAAATAAGGTAGGGACATCACTTGGGATGTCACATCTCTGCCACATGGTAGACTTGCTCGATCTCCCAAAGATCTCTTTTATGCCTCTTCCTCGAGGGGAAGGTCTCATAGACTGTCAGGACTTCGACATTGGATCCAGGCGGCAAAGGAGAGCGCCTTCTCTATGGAGGTGCTTCAAGGATAGCCTCGCCGCTTTTTGCGACTTGCCTCTCGACCCAGCGAGCTTGAAGGCTGTGAGTTGGGTTCGTTTTTAACAACATGGAATATCTCTCCATAAGCGAGTGCAGAAAGCAATGAAAGGAATGGCGAAGGCACTATGGCCTACCGAACAGCCACCTAAAGGGCTAGCCGCACTCGTGGATCGATTCAAGGGGGCTCGAAATAGGTTCGAGCTATGGAAGACTTTGGCTTGCTACGAGGGAGCACGGGAAGCGTGGGCAATGATCAAGACCCATTTCACCGGATTTAACCCCGAGCACATGGCGTGGGTTGGTCCCGTGGGATCGGTTGGAAAAGAAGTGCCACTCCACCTGGTGTATGAGCAGGTGATGCCTGCCACCCGTCTTCCGCAAGCGGACTGCCCCCTTGACACAATAATTGATAAGCTCGATCAGCAGCCGCACATGTAATTTATATGTATGTGTTATAAAATATGTTGTGTTGTAAACTTTGTCTTAACCGGCCGTCGTCTTCCCCCCTCGTGCGAAGAGCTCAGGAGTGTTCCTCCTTATTTGTCCCTCCAAAAGAGTGAACTGTATTCAGGGAACCAGGCAATCCGGCCATGTGGTGCGAACAGACAGAAAGCACACATAAAGATATGTTATATTACTAATTAGTTTAAGAAACATCTGCCTAGGAAAATAGTACCTCTATAGATACCTTTCATTGGCGCTCTACGAAGATCGTATTTCTTTGGTATGCAAGTATAACAAGGAAGCTAGCATGGTGCTGGGACTCCGCATACCTCTGAGAGTCCCGGGCTTCTTCCAGCTGCCTTTCCATGTTCCCTATTGATTCGGCTGCTACACGGAATCTGTATGTCAGGCATGGTGATATATAAAGATTAGCAGTAAATGCATACTCACCATGGGCCTCTCGCGTGAAGCTCTTTACTTGTGCTAGTTTGGCCTTCACGGATAGTACTTCCGTGTGGCTCTCCTCGAGCTCCTTGGCTAATTGCTCAGACTGTTGCTTTGAGGCCTGTGTCAGCAGTCAAACAGTGCGGAGATCTTTAATTTGTTTGTTACAAAAAAAATATAGGCTCGGAGAATACTAGGCTTACACAAATATCTGGATTCTATAAAACCCGATCACTTACGTGTATGCTGGTTGTTATCAACTTCATAGCTTCACCGCACCCAGCTCGGGCGGCGCCAAGGTGCACATCCGCCGAGCGTAGGGCGTCGAACACCTAATCGGAGAAAATTGGGTGCCGCATGGATTCCCATTGTTGCGTATGATGCATGGCACTGCCCACCTCCGATTTGGTGACGGATACATGTGGGGACCCCGACTGATAAGTCGTGATCACCGAATGCACGTGTACAGTGATCCTAGAGATCAATGCTCAATGAACACACATAAGCTGAATAACAAGAGTCTTACATCCACACTTAACATCTTACACAAATAATGACCACGAAGGTCTGAGTCTTACATAGGTAGGGCCACACGGCCGAACACTTAAAATAGAACAAGCAGCAGAATCTTTGTCGAAAGCGTGAACCCATGTCATCTGCCTTAACCTACAGGCATTCTGACTAGAGCGTCCTAGTTCGCATGTTTGTCTCCAACAAACTCTTCAACATACTCACGTTCTTCCATGTCTGGCCAATTAAATAACCAGTGACAAGACAATGAGTACTTTGAATGTACTCGCAAGCAACCCAAGTTTTGGAACCAGGTTAACAGTGATGCTTGATATAGCACTAAGTAGGTAAATTTGCGGAAAGCTAATTTTGTATGCAAATGACATGATCAAGTAACTAGTGAGCATGAATCAACAACTAGCAAATATCCATGTGAACAAATTGCAGATATCATCATAAGTATTGGTTGAACATCTCATGTTCACTCTTTACGCTAAGTCATCGGACTTAGTTCAGCCCTCACGCTAAGTCATCAGACTTAGCTCATGTGACCTCTTGTCACCACCACACCCATACTCACACCAAGGTTTATGAAAACATCCGAACGTAGTCTAAGAAGGACCTCCAACTGTCCATGACCGCGGACGCGGCTATTCAAATAGTTTTACACTCTACAGAGGTTGCACACTTTACCCACAAGACTCAGGGAACTTCCGTGTCATCCACGACTCGCGGTATATAACATACCCGAGGTGAGCACCTGAACAATGTCTTTCCCATGGTGATACTAAACAAAGAGTCCAATCATTAGTGCCATCCCTCATAATATACATCACTCGTATCATCCATGAGGGCACGCAACGGTGTGCCCGGTGCCTGTAAAGACAGCGCATGACCTTCCTCTCTGGGACGACCCTGTCTCAAGAGTGACCTCCGGGTCTTCCTGGGCTTCCTCTTCGGTGACGTGATTCACAAGACCCTTGCCATTGTTGGGCTGGTTGCGGGAAGCTGAGTTCCTTGGTGGTGCTCCACGGGCTTGACCTTGATTTGGCGCATTGGGGCGCAGTGCATCTGGCTTCCTGTTGGGGCAAAGCTAAGAGATGTGCCCAGACTGACCACATCCAAAGCAAGTGATTTTCCTAGCGTTGTTGTTGAAGTTCCTTCCACCGTTGTTGTTATTGGGGTTATTGTTGTAGGCTAGCGTGGGACTGGCATACTGCTGAGGCTGGTAACTCGGACGAGCTACAGGAGGTCTGGCCTGTTGTGGTTGATAGGTCGGCTTAGCTAGGGCTGGCTGGCAGGGGCGAGGCTTCTGGTTGCTAGGGCTACCCTTACTTATCATCTTTCTCTTGCGAGTGTTGTCGATGGCATGATGCTTGTCCTCGAGCATGAGGGCCTTGTTCACCAAGTCGAAGAAGGTTCGACAGTCGCAGACGATGAGATGATACTCCAGGACCTGTTGAAGTCCTTCCATGAAGCGTTCCTTCTTGGCAGCCTCTGTGCTGACGCCTTCACGTGCATACCTTGACAACAGGTTGAACTTCTGCAGGTACTCTTTGACAGAGCCACTTCCTTGCTTCAGCACTCGGAATTCTCTCTTTTTGATAGCCATGATCCCAGAAGGAATATGGGCAGTGCGGAATCCTTCCTTGAAGTCATTCCACGTGATCACACATTCCCCTTGCATGACCTTGAATCCATCCAACCAAGCTCGGGAGGTACCTCCGAGGTAGTGAGAGGCATAAAGCACCTTCTCACGTTCCTCATTGCAATTGACCAGTGCCTCCTGACCGCGACACTGAGTTCATCATTGAGCTTATGCCCGGATCAAGGCCCATCTATAAGAAGGCCTATAGGATGGGATCTGAAGAGTTGGCTGAGTTGAAGAAGAAACTAGTAGAGCAGCTCAGAAAGGGATTTATTCACCCTAGTGCCTCTCCTTGGGTATCACCTGTTTTATTCCTGTCAAAGAGGGACGAAACTATCAGACTCTGTGTCGATTACTGTTCTCTCAATGAAGTCACAATAAAGAACAAGTACCCACTCCCCAAGATCAAAGACCTATTTGATCAGTTGAATGGAGCCAAGGTGTTCTCCAAGATCGACCTTAGGTTTGGGTACTACAACTGAAGATCAGCCCCAAGATATCCCGAATACGTCATGTCCTTCGGGCTAACTAATGCCCCTGCCTACTTCATGTACCTCATGAATAAAGTCTTCATGGAGTACATGGACAATTTCGTTGTTGTTTTCATTGATGACATACTCGTCTTCTCCAAGTATGAAGAAGAACATGAGGAACACTTGAGATTGGTCCTAGAAAAGCTTCGAGAGCACCAACTTTATGCCAAGTTCAGCAAGTGTGAATTCTGGCTGCATGAAATTGGATTCTTATGTCATGTGTTGACTGTAGAAGGGTTATCAGTGGATCCTGCCAAGATTGAAGCCGTAAGTGAATGGCAAACCCCAACCATCGTGAAGGAAGTCAGGAGCTTCCTCAGACTCGCGGGATATTACCACAAGTTTGTGGAAGGGTTCTCAAGCATTGCCCGACCCATGACCCAGCTTCTGAAGGACAAGAAGTTGGAATGGATAGCTAAGTGCGAGGAAAGCTTCTAGGAGCTCAAGAAGAGATTGACCACCGCCCCTATTTTGGCCATCCCCAATATTCACATGGAGTTTGTGATTTATTGTGATGCATCAAGAACCGGGCTTCGAGGTGTTCTGATGCAAGAAGGCAAAGTTGTAGCATATCTATCCAGAAAGCTCCACCCTCATGAAGAGAACTACACAACTCATCATCTTGAGTTGGAAGCCGTGGTTCATGGCTTGAAGACATGACGACATTACATTCTGGGGAAGCGATGTGAGATATTCAAAGACCACAAGAGTTTGAAGTATATCTTCACTCAAAGGGAATTGAACATCAGGAAGTGAAGATGATTGGAATTAATCAAGGATTACGACCTCACCATTCAATACCACCCCAGAAAGGCCAACGTGGTAGCAGACGCCTTAAGAAGAAAGGCTTGTTCCTTAAATGCTATGATTAAGGAAAGTCTACCCGCCCTCTATGAAGAACTTGAGAGCTTCGGCTTGGAACTGGTTACACCAGGATTCCTCGCCAACCTTGAAGCAAGGCCTACCTTCATGGATGATATCAAGGAGGCCTAGTAGGGACATGAGAGCATTGAAGGCATCAAGAGGAAGATCAAGGCAGGCAAGGCCCCAGGATTCTCAGTGGATGAACAAGGAGTTGTATGGTTCGAGAATCGCATCTGTGTACCCAATAAAGAGGATCTCAAGAACCTGATCTTGCAAGAAGCTCACAACACTCCATACTCCATCCACCCTGGAGGAACCAAGATGTATCAAGACGTCAAGGCAAGATTCTGGTGGCATGTCATGAAACGGGAGATAGGCACCTTTGTCCCAAAGTGTGACATATGCCAGAGGGTTAAAGCTGAGCATCAGCGACCCGCTGGACAACTGCAGCCGCTCAAAGTGCCCGAATGGAAGTGGGATAAAGTTGGGATGGATTGGATCACCGGTTTACCAAGGTCAAGCAAGGGACATGATTCCATTTGGGTCATTGTCGACCACCTGACCAAGGTAGCCCATTTCATTCCCATCAAGACCACCTATGACGGTAACAAGTTAGCCAACCTCTACATCGAGCGTATCGTGAGTCTTCACGAAGTTCCAAAGGAGATTGTGTCAGATCGAGGCACCCAGTTCACCTCAAGATTCTGGAAGATGTTTCAAGAAGCTATGGGAACCAAGCTCTCCTTCAACACTGCTTTTCACCCTTAGACCGGTGGGCAAACGGAACGAGTAAATCAGATACTCGAAGATATGCTCCGCGCTTGTGTTTTGGCATATGGAGCCAAGTGGGAAGATTGCCTACCGTTCGCCGAGTTCTCCTACAACAACAGTTATCAGTCAAGTGTTCAGATGGCACCATTTGAGGTGTTATATGGACGCAAGTGTCGTACTCCCCTCGACTGGTCAGAGACCAGAGAAGGATTAACTTTTGGACCGGACATCCTCCGCGAAGCCGAAGATCAAGTTCAACTTGTCCGAGAGCGCCTTGAGACAACCAAGTCAAGACAGAAGAGCCACACCGACTCTCACCGCTGAGAACTGAACCTCAATGTGAGAGATTATGTCTACCTCCGTGTCACGCCTCTCAAAGGAACCAAGCGTTTTCACGTCAAAGGGAAGCTCGCACCCGGATACATCGTCCCCTTCAAGATCACCGCAAGACGATGAGAAGTTGCATATCAGCTAGAGTTACCTTCCGAGCTGTTAGATGTGCACAACGTCTTTCATGCGTGACAGCTCCAGAAGTGTCTGCAAGTTCCCAACCGCCCGACCTCTACAAGGACATTGACCATCAAGCCATCGATCTTGAGCCAGATCTCACTTATCGTGAGAGGCCAGTTCGCATTCTGGATGAAGCCGAGCGCTGCACCCGAAGCCGCACCATCAAGTACTTCAAGGTACAGTGGAGCAATCACACCGAAGCTGAAGCAACCTGGGAGCGTGAAGATTATCTTAGATCGGAGTTCCCTTATGTTTTTAGCGCTTAGCCTAGGAATCTCGGGGACGAGATTCTAGTAAGGGGGGAAGGTCTATCACACCCTATGTTTGTAGCACATTGATACGTTTCGGTTTATAAAATTTGGAGCCAACTAAAACTTTTTCTATGTGCTGGTGCTTGCTTGCTATGTTGTTTGCCTTCTTGTTGATTGTGTTTTATGGCACTACTAGGTTCTATTCCACTTCATAATCATCTTCCTTGATCCAAACCTCTTGCACAATGATCATGCCATGTGAATAGTGCCCAAAAATATTTTTATCAAATTTTGTTTCAACCAAAAATGATTTATTTAATTTAAGTTTCCAAAACCCCCTGAAATGAGGTTTGCGTTGCAAGTCCTCAAATCAGGTGGACCCTTCTTTCCCAAAAGCTTTATTTCAAACCTACTATATATATGACATCTCAAAACCACCAAATATTATTTTTAAAGATTATTTTGATATTTTATTTAAAGGCTTTTTCTTAAGGCCAGAAATGGTTTTTCCTACGGAAAAATTATTTAAATGCTTTAAAAATATTTGAGAAAATTTAGAGAAACTCATTGGACATATATTTTCCGTATATATGAGTTTCAACACAAGGGCATGATCATATCATAGGCAAAACCCCTCAAAACCCTTTCTATTCAAATCAAACTTTTGGAATATATATAAGTAATATTCTCAATAAATTCCAGGAAAATTCTAGCAAGTCAACACTATCATGGGTGATGATCTTGCAAAGTTTCATCCCAATCCAAGTTGGTTTGGTTCATGAAATCATCCCAAAACCATTCATGTCCATATTCAAATTTGAGCAACTTTACATTGTGAAGTGTCTCTTCTTGGCTTCAAACTTTGTGGGCATGTTATAATGGCCAAATAGTGATGATACACTAAGTGGTGCATCAAGGGTTAAGGCCTAGCATCTTGGATCTACAGAAATCAGATTCTACCAATTTCTAGGGTTCATCAAATTTCATTATCAACTTTTTCCCCTTGAGCTCAAATTGTGTGAAGCATCTCATTTCTACCTAGCCCTTGACCCTGTTAAATATCTCAGTAAGTTGGTAAATATTTATTTCCCAAAACTCCACCAAACACCTTCTGGTGATTTGGTAAAAACCTTGTTCTACCTCTTATCATTTTACCCTTGGCCTCAACTTTTTACCAGAGCCCCTTATAGTTATCTTCTACCTCCAGTAACTCTACCTAGCCAGAACTCCATTGGTAAGTGGGGTAAAACCCCCATTTTCCCCTCTGGACAGTAATTTTCCTCCCTCTTCCTCGGCCTTCCTTCTCTCCTAAGGCATCCCAGAGCATCCAAGGCCTATTCCACAATGTTTAGACCCCCTGGATCCACTGGGCACAGGTTGCCGTGGAGGAAATGCCAAGGGCATGCCTTGGCATTCAAGGCTCGCGCTCTGGAGTGGAGCGTGCTACAGTGAGCACCCGCACAGTAGCCGCGGCCCAATGGCTGCCCCCGACCACCTCAGGCCGCCCCAGCGTGTCCCCTCTGCCCCCCTCGGCGTTCACAACACGCCGCCTAGACAGCCCCCTCCTTTCTCCCCGTCCTCCTCCCGCCTCCCGCGCGTGCCGAGCGCCGCCCGGCTCAGCCAACCCCCGATCTCACATGCGCACCCTCCTCTCTCTCTCTCCCATTGTTTTCACTCGATGTAAACCAGCCACAGGAACGCCCCCGAGTAGACCCGCGAGTCTCCCTCTCCCTCTGGCCTTGGCCACATCCTCCCCTGCGCACGGCTCGTCGGTGGACTCGTGCCCCCACTATAAAACGGCCTCCCAGACCCCTCTCTCCCCTCTGCTCTCTCTCTCTCCTCTCCCTTGTAGCCCCCTACGCGCTCCGAGGACCACCTCAAGCTCCTGCGCTCGGAATCGGGCCGAGGACCGCCGTGGCGACCTCATCATTGATCTTCGGGTATAGAGCCCCTCCAGTCCCCATTCCTCTCCCATTGGCCCTCCCTCGCCGTGCTGGTGCTTTCCCCTCTTCCTCCCGCCCTTTTTGCAGCACGGGACGGCCCCAGTGACCTCTCCCGAAGCGTCCTCTGCCACAAGTGCTCGTCGGCGACTCCTTTCGCCTCTGGCACTTCTTCTACGTCTAGAGGAACCGTAGGTCGATGCTGAGTTCATCCCTCCTTTGCTTGCCGTCACCATGCCCTGCATCGTCGCCGGTGAGCACGGCGGCCTCCCTAGCCCGAGGAAGGTGATGACAAGCAGGCCCTGTTTTTCATCCTCCTAGGGTTCCCCGCCCCCCTCTCTCTCGCTGACCAGCCTGGCCCGCTGGTCAGGTTTGAACTGGCGCGCGCACATGGCAGGCTCGCGTGGGTCGGCTTTGCCGGCTAGGCCGATTTGGCCAGCCACTTTTGGCCTTTTTCCCCGAGCCATTTTCTTTTTTCCTTATTCCTAAAAACCCCAAAAATCCCATAGACTAATATATTTATCCAATGCCAATATTTGTCCACCTAAATTCTTAAAATAATCCATAGAATTTAATAGTACCTTTTGTGAAAATATTTGAAAACATTTTTACTACTATTTTATTTTAAAAACCTATATATAGGCACCTTTTTGCCTCTGTTATTTATTTCGAAAATCTTTTTCACAACAAAACTCTAGGAGAATATTTTTAGTATGACATGTAGTATTTATCAGAGTAGGTTAAAAATTTTGGTAGTAGAATGATTGCTCTGTTTTGTGTGATTTCTTATTTTCATTGTTTTATTTCACGATGATAGATTGCACAGCTGACGAAGAAATTGGACCTGAAAACTTCGAAGATCCCGGAGACTTTGTTGAGCCAGGCAAGCAGCCCTTTGACCATGATAAGAAACCATTTTATTTCATGTCATATAGCACTTTACTTTCATTGTATTTGATCATGTGTTGTGGTGTTCCCCTTTCGGTGGGATGCCTCCGGTACTTCTCCTTTTACACTTGCATCATGCATGACCCTACCCCTTATGAGAGTTATGCGGGTGGGTGTAGTTAGGATGCTAGTAGATGCTACGCAAGTGGGGATAGGACTTATGCGTGGTGATGGAAAGAAAAGAAACGATTTCAAAGACTCTTTCGAAAACCCCGTCGGGTGCCACTAATGCACAAGGGAGATAATGATGAGAAGGGTGACCACTTGAGAAAGAAGTGGTGTGCCGGAGCAAGTTGAGTATGTGTTTTCAAAAACGGATTAGATTTAAGGTCTGCTGACCGTCCCAACCTTACATGCACAACCATGACACCCCTTATGGGACAGGGCTTTGTTGATTACTATGGTTGGTGCTAGCAAGGAGCCCGCATTACTATTGGCAAGAGTGAAGTGGTCACTCTTGAGACGGGTTCATCCCTGGGAGGAAGGACATGCGTTGTCTTTAGAGGCACTGGGCACACTGTTGCGTGCCCTCATGGATGATACGAGTAATGTATATCATGAGGGATGGCACCAATGAGTGGACTCTTTGTCTAGTGTCACCCTGGGATAGGCATTGTTCGGGTGCTTACCTCGGGTATGTTATATATCGTGAGTCGTGGATGACACGGAAGTTCCCTGAGTCTTGTGGGTAAAGTGTGCAACCTCTGCAGAGTGTGAAACTATTCGAATAGCCGCGTCCGCGGTCATGGACAATTGGAGGTCCTTCTTAAACCACGTCCGAATGTTTTCATAAAACTTTGTGTGAGTATGGGTGTGGTGGTGATAAGAAGTCACATGAGCTAAGTCTGATGACTTAGCGTGAGGATTGAACTAAGGTCGATGACTTAGCGTGAAGAGTGAACATGAGATGTTCAACCAATACTTATGATGATATCTGTAATTTGTTCACATGGGTACCTACTAGATGTTGATGCATGCTCACTAGTTACTTGATCATGTCACTTGCATACAAAATTAGCTTCCCGCAAATTTTACCTACTTAGTGCTATACCATGCATCATTGTTACCTCATTCCACAACTTGGGTTGCTTGCGAGTACATTCAAAGTACTCATTGGCTTGCCACTATTTATTTAATTGGCCAGGCATGGAAGAACAGGAGTATGTTGAAGAGTTCGTTGGAGACGCTTTCGATCAAGATTTCCGCTGCTTCCCAGTCAGAATGCCTCTAGGTTAAGGCAGATGGCATGGGTTCATGCTTTCGATCAAGATTTCCGCTGCTTGTTCTATTTTAAGTGTTTGGACCATGTGGCCCTATCTATGTAAGACTAAGACCTTCGTCGTCAGCATTTGTGTAAGACGATAAGTATGGATATAAGACTCTTGTTATTCATCTTCTATGTGTTCAGTGAGCATTGATCTCTGGGATCACTGTACACGCCCATTCGGTGATCACGACTTATGAGTCGGGATCCCCATAGTGGTCTTGGCAGGAATGAAATGGGATACCTTGGTCAGGTGGTCGACAATGACCCAAATGGAATCACGTCCCTTGCTTGACCTTGGTAAACCGGTGATGAAATCCATCCTGACTTTATCCCATTTCCATTCAGGCACCTTGAGAGGCTGCAACAGCCCAGCGGGTCACTGGTGCTCAGCTTTGACTTTCTGGCATATGTCACACTTCGCAACAAAGGTGCCTATCTCCCGTTTCATGCCATGCCACCAGAATCTTGTCTTGTGGTCTTGATACATCTTGGTTCCTCCAGGATGGATGGAGTAGGGAGTGCCATGAACTTCTTGCAAGATCAGGCTCTTGAGCTCCTCTTTGTTGGGTACGCAGATGCGATTGCCTAACCATACAACTCATTGTTCGTCCACTGAGAATCCTAGGGCGTTACCCGCCTTGATCTTCCTCTTGATGCCTTTAATGCTCTCGTGCCCCTTCCAGGGAACAGCCCCTCGCATCCCAAGGCTGTCAGCTGGCTCGAGATAGGCGCGGCTACAGTGTGGACATGCACTCTAGCGCACTCCAGAGGAGCCAAATGGCATGCCATGGCATGCCATCGGTGTCTTGGACACGACCACTTGTGTCCGGAAGGTCTAGGAGGGAGAAAAATGGTGGATAGGGCATTGGATGCCCTGGGGTTCCTTAGGAGAGAAGGAAAGTTGAGAGATGGAGAGAGGTAAAACTCCTATCCAGGGGGTAGAATGAGGATTTTACCCCTCTTACCTAAGAAGTCTTGACCAGGGAGAGTTACTGGAGGTGCAAGGTACCAACAAGAGGCTGTTAAAAAATTTAGGGGCAAGGGTAAAAGAGGAAGGGGTAGAAATAGTGTCTTTACTATTTTACCAGAAGCTGTTTGATAGGGTTTTGGGCAAGAAGAATCTACCAACTTACTGAGATATCTACCAGGGTCAAATGTTAGGTTAAAATGAGATGGATCACCAAGTTTGAGCTCAAGGGGGAAAAGTTGACAATGGAAACTTAGTAAACCCTAGAAACTAAGAGAATTAGGTTTCTGTAGATCTAGTGGTGCTAGGCTTTTACCCTTGATTCACCACTTAGTGTAGCATCACTATTTTGTGATTAGAGCATTCCCACCAAGTTTGAGGTCAAGGGAACAAACGTCACAATGTAAAGTTGTTCAAATTTGAATATGGACACGAAGGGTTTTGGATGGTTTGATGAATCAAAACAACTTGGATTGAGGTGAAACTTTGGAGGGTCATCACCTATGATAGTGTTGACTTGCTTAAATTTTCTTGGAATTTATTGAGAATATTTCTTATTGAAATATTCCGAAAGCTTCATTTAAACAAAAAGGGTTTTGAGTGGTTTTGCCCATGATTTGTACATGCTCATGAGTTTAAACTCATATATATGTAAAATATATGTGCATTGAGTTTCCCTAAATTTTCTCAAATATTTTAAGACCATTTAAATAATTTTTCCCTATGAAAAACCATTTCTGGTCTTAAGAAAAAGCCTTTAGATAAAATATAATAATAATCTTTAAAATTAATATTTGGTGGTTTGGAAAGTCTTATATATAGTAGGTTTGAAGTAAAACTTTTGGGGAAGAAGAATTCACCTAGTTTGAGGACTTGCAGTGCAAACCTCATTTCAGGGGTTTTTGAAAACCTAATTTGAATTAAAATAGTTTTGGGCACAAT
This sequence comes from Hordeum marinum, assembly GCA_022496015.1. NCBI lineage: Eukaryota > Viridiplantae > Streptophyta > Magnoliopsida > Poales > Poaceae > Hordeum > Hordeum marinum. The sequence goes on from CM039678.1 coordinate 280,179,012, forward strand.
TCACATGGCATGATCATTGGGCAAGAGATTTGGGACAAGGAACATGAATATGAAGTGGAATAGAATCTAGGAGTGCCATATCTCACAATCATCAAGCAAACAAACATTATTTCAAACAAGCATAACACTCAGAAAAAGTTTTTGTTGGCTCGAAATTTTATAAATCTAAACAAGGTGATACAAACACACGGTGTGACAGGCTACCAAGTCGAGATCATGAGTTCCGTAGTTCTCTTCATGAGGACGTAGCTGTCTGGATAGATATGCTACGACTCTTTATTCTTGCATCAGAACACCTCCAAGCCCGGTTCTCGATGCATCATAGTATATCACAAACTCCTTGTGAATATCGAGGGTGTCCAATACAGGGGCTTTGATTAATCTCTTCTTCAGCTCCTGGAAGCTTTCCTCGCACTTAGCTATCCATTCGAACTTCTTGTCCTTCTTCAAAAGCTGGGTCATGGGTCGGGCAATGCTTGAGAACCCTTCCACGAACTAGCGGTAATATCCGGCGAGTCCGAGGAAGCTCCTGGCTTCCTTCACGGTGGTTGGGGTTTGCCATTCAGTCATGGCTTCAATCTTGGGAGGATCCACTAATAATCCTTCTGCAGTCAACACATGACCCAAGAATCCAACTTCATTCAGCCAGAATTCACACTTGCTGAACTTGGCATAAAGCTGGTGCTCTTGAAGCTTCTCTAGGACCAATCTCAAGTGTTCCTCAGGCTCTTCTTCAGATTTGGAGAAGACGAGTATGTCATCAATGAAGACGACGACGAACTTGTCCAAGTATTCCATGAAGACTTTATTCATGAGATACATGAAGTAGCCAGGGGTATTGGTTAACCCAAATGACATGACTGCGTATTCATATAGGCCATACCGGGTTACAAATGTTGTCTTCAGAATGTCTTGGGGCCTGATCTTCAGCTGATAGTACCCAGACCTGAGGTCGATCTTGGAAAACACCTTGGCTCCATTCAATTGATCAAACAAGTCTTCAATCTTGGGGAGTGGGTACTTGTTCTTTATTGCGAACTCATTGAGAGAATGGTAATCGACATAGAGTCTGATAGTTCCATCCCTCTTTGACACAAATAGAACAAGCTAACCCCAAGGAGAGGCACTAGGGCGAATGAATCCTTTTCTGAGTTGCTCTGCTAGTTGCTTCTTCAATTCAGCCAACACTTCGGATCCCATCCTGTAGGCCTTCTTATAGCTGGGCCTTGGTTCGGGCATAAGCTCAATGATGAACTCAATGTTGTGGTCAGGAGGCATTCTGGGCATCTCATCAGGAAACACATCCGGGTATTCACATACCACTGGCACTTGATCCAACTCAACTCCCGATAGACACTTAGCTTGAGGGATTGAGTGGAGGTAGGGTTGGGAACATACTTGACTTCCACTCCTTGGCTATTTGTCATGGTGGCAATCCTCTTGGCATAATCTAACAAGCCTTGGTGCTTGGTCAACCAATTCATGCCAAGGATGACGTCCAAGCCGAGTGAATCCAGAGCTATAAGGTCTGCTAGGAAGTCTACCCCATTGATGTTAATCTCCACTCCTTTATAACCTATCCAAGACTTCATAACTGATCCCCGGGTTTGTATCAACATACGACTACCCAGGGGTGTAGGTTTCATGCCACTCTCTAATGCAAACTTTTGGGTGACAAAAGAATGTGAAGCTCCACAACCAAACAATATTGTTGCTGGGGTCAAGTTGACGAGGAACGTACCTAGTATGACGTCCGGGTCTTCCTAGGCTTCCTCTGCGGTGACGTCACACAACCCTTGCCATTGTAGGCTGGCCTGGTATTGGGATACTACTGAGGATGGTAGCTCGGACAAGGCGCAGGAGGTCTAGCCTACTGTGGCTGATAGGTCGGCTTGGCTGGGGCTGGCTGCCAGGGGCGAGGCTTCTGGTTGCTGGGGCTACCCTTGCTGCTCATCTTGCGCTTGTGAGTGTCATCTATGGCACGACGCTTGTCTTCAAGCATGAGGTCCTTGTTCACCAGGTCGAAGAAGGTATGACAGTCACAGACGATCAACTGGTACTGCAGGCTCTTTTGAAGTCCTTTCATGAAGCGTTCCTTCTTGGTAGCCTCTGTGTTGACATCTTCCGACGCATACCTTGACAGCAGGTTGCACTTCTGCAGGTACTCCTTGACAGAGCCACTTCCTTGCTTCAACGCTCGGAACTCTCTCTTCTTTGATAGCCATGATCCTAAAAGGAATATGGGCAGTGCAGAATCCTTCCTTGAAGTCATTCCAAGGGATCACACGCTCACCTTGCATGACCTTGAATCCATCCCACCAAGATCGGACCGTACCTCCGAGGCAGTGAGAGGCATAAAGCACCTTCTCACAATCCTCATTACAATTGACCAGTGCAAGGAGGTCCTCGATGGTGCAGATCCATTCATCAGCATCCAATGGTTCAATAGTCTCGGTGAAGGTTGGGGGCGAATTCCTCATGAACTCAAACAGAGTGGAGCGGCCATTAATGTTCCTGCCTTGCTGCTGGTTGTTCACAAGGGCCCGAGCTATCTGCTGGATAGCAGCATTGTTGGCTTGGCATTCCTCCTGGAGAACTTGGAGAAACTAAGCTATGGTCATGTTCTCCGGTGGACGTGGTGGTGGGGGAATGTCGCCTTGTGGCTGCTCCTGGTGTCCTCTAGCGTGAGAAGCCCCACCAACTCCCTGTTGCTGGCTTGAGTTGCCGGCTTCGGGGTTGGCGAAGGAGCTATTGCGGGTAGCCGTCACCATCCTGTTTGGAGGAGCCAAGTCAAACAACTGGGATAGACGAGAGGAAAAGCAACAATGGAAGAGCGCGCCTAAGGGGGTTGGTCGAGTGCAAGTGTGGTAAATCAAAGGTCGAAAGACCAACATATATTAAGATAGACGATGGAGTCGCTTACATATTGCACAAGGCAAAAGCGCGACATGCACCGGAACACAATCAACAAAACAAATAGCAAGGACACATGGTTTCATATGAACCATTACACGGACTCGACTTCGCATGAGGGATACATGACTGATCCTACCCTAGGGTTCTCGGACTCAGGTGGTGGAGTGCTCGGTCTCATAGTCACGCTCCTCTGGGTCTTCCTCCTGTTCGTCATCCGAACAGGCATCATTCCCGGTCAAAGGGGTCGGGGAATGAGGAGGTCCATCCCAACGACGCTTTGCTGGCGGGTCGGTGAAGAGCTCATGGTACTCCATCGCATGCAATGATGACGTGTTAGTGCATCACTAGCTATGGGTACTCCTCCTCTATAAGCGACAATTGGTTGTCCCTCGGGGGCTCCATCCTTCTTGATCTTGTCTGGCTTCGTCTTGGCTTGCCGAAGTAGCTCTCGGTGTTGTGATGTTCCTCGGGGATCTTCACGTACTCCTTAATAAAGTGGTGAACTAGACTATCGGCAGAGAGGCTGAAGCAGGTCTGGAACCTGAGTGGTGTGCCATCCTCCTTGGATGGAATCAGCGTCCAAATCTAACCAAGATCATCCTTCCTGAAGGGATGGTGGAGAGTAGCCGGCTTGTCAGCCATCTCTCGAATGATGTCTCGAAGGTGTAGGAGTGCCTTGCATGTAGCTGGCTCAACTGTGAGTATCATGGTCTCCATCCGTGGTCCTTCAAAGAACCAACTAGTCGAGGAGTTTTTTGCCGTCACGACCACACCGACAATGTACTCCTTCGTGACGGCATCGACCCACCGGTCATGGTAGAGGAAAACGGGTGGTTGGCAGAACTACCACTTCTCGAGGCTATCCCCAAGGAGTAAGGGAAAGCCGGATGTCAGGAAGTGTCGAGACCCCGATCCTAAGTCATATGGATCCATACTGTAACATATCACATCACTTTGCGGCCTCACACACGGTAAGCTCCATGACTGCAGCCTTACCTTAACCGGGACCGTTTGCGTATTTTGGCTCACGTATGTGAACATGTCGCTGGCAATCAAACGATAGAGAACCCGGGCTGACATGACTAGTCATAGAACCCAAGTGGCATATCCGTACAGAAACAGGCATACGTAATCCAGAAGTGCAGGTGTCGGCCTTAAGCATGTGTAGACGAGTCATAGCAAGCTACCAGGACTCCATTACGCCGTGGGACATAGATGTCAACACTGCACGTAGACGAGTCGTAGCAGGCTATAGGGACTCCATTACACTGCGAGACATTTCCCCGAAAGGACAAACACAACAGCAAACAAGGATACATGTCGGTCAATCAATGTGTCCGGAGCAGTAGCAAGCTACCAGGGCTCGCTGGAAGCACAAAGAGGCAGTTTCCCGTAAAGAGTACTAATAAAGGCACATGACTAGGTGTCGGATCCCATTCATACCATTGCACGTCACATGTACGCACGACATGCCCGATATACATACATACAAATATGGCATTACAACATAACCATATATCAACACAACTTTTATTCAACGTAATATGTTCTTACATATAGGGGTCACATGACCTGACACTCAAGTCATACAAACAAGTTCATACAAACCAAGAGGAAGCATAAAGCTGTCTGAGTACAAACAGATGAAAGGGTAAAAAGGCACATGGCCTCACTATCTACATCCCGCCATAGGGCATAAGGTCGTAGCTGGGACACTAGCTATTCGGCATCGTCGACATCTAGATAGAACCCACATGATGGGTCCTGAGTCTCATCTGCAACATTTATTAAGCAAACGTGAGTACAAACGTACTCAGCAAGTCTTTAAAACAGACCTAGTCTATTCACGCTCAAGTATCAACAAGGGGAGTGGTGGAGTTTATGCAGCAATGCCGGCTTTGACTCATGGCTAACCTACACTACACCATTTTAACTATTTGTTTATTTTTTAGATATCGCACACGAGTCCACTAACTCCATAACAATACACCACCACGGATTCACTTCCCACTCCTAGGAGAGTGCTCTCCACGGTACTCACACGTGTCTTGATATTTTTATGAGTATCCATTTAATTATCTATGAACAGCATAAGCTTTCCAAGTAGTCCATATCTGAGGACGCGACTATTCGAATAGTTTCATACCCTACAGGGGTGTACTTCTTCACACAGTCTCTCGCCACTTATCATCGTGTGCTCATAAAACCATGCACCTCGGCAACCTTCAAGTGGAAGCCCAGCGAGGGAGTCGGCCATGACCCGTCAATCACATAAGACCTCTAGTACAGGCTATCGCCTATTTGAGACTGAACCCGCACGGAAGTCCGGCCGAAGTTTCCATTACGGCCCCAAACGATGTGCATAGGGTTCCCAAGCCCACCATTCAGGTGACCCTTGGTACACCATGCCATTGCCTACTGCATCGTAACCCACCCCTATGGTTAGCGCTACGCACGGCCTCCAACATGCTATAAAGACCAGAAACTACTTGCAACTCATGGACCAAGGACTAAGCGATTGATAAGTCGAGGGGGTCGAGTTACCAGAACCCAATGTGTAGCAACCAATCTTGGATCACAAACACGGAACTCAGTTCTTAAGAACGATCCCAATGAGACAACCCGCTATGTACTCCTACATAGCCTCTCATCGCTACCTTTACCAACTCGGGTTCATCATCAACTTATCACATCAGAACAACATTGTTTCACTCCAGTTCATCACCCAGATGAATCAGACCTGACAAAACTCTAAGCATAGCAAGCATAGCAGACAAAGTAAGCAAATCACATCATGGCACAAGCATCTACCAGGTATGCTAGGTTGCAAGGTTTAGCTATTTACTGTGACAACGACAAGTCATGGAAAGGAATAGGTTCATCTACCGTGTATGTCAGACAGGTGAACGTTTGTCCTAATGCAATAAACAAGAGCAGGAGCGAGAGAGTGGGATGTTATCGGAAAGATCAAACGGATTGCTTTCCTTGCAGGGTAGCGGAGAGGTTTACTCCTTCGTTGGAATACTCGGAGGTATCCTCGGAAGCAGGGCCTACCGCAATGCAGATAAATAGCAATCAATACACGCAAGTGCAGTAATATGATGCATGATCATGACATGGCAACATGTATAGATGAGCTAATGCAACTATTTTCAAAGTTAATTTGAAGTGAGTTTGAATATAGGTTCAAAGTCATTCTCTATTTCATATTCCATATATTAACCTGTTAGTAAATGTCAATGTTCAGCTACATGCATGACAATAGCACCATTGGATTCATTGGATTTTTCTGAAAAAAATTCATATATAAATTATTTTCATCTGATTTATAGATTAATTTATATGTATTTTAGAACTTTTAAACATTTTCTAGAATTTCCTGATTTGTTTTAATACTAAAAATTGAATGCGTCAGCCTGACGTCACTATGACGTTAGCAATCAACAGACCCGACCAGGTCAAACCTGACAGGGTGGGGCCCTCATGTCAGCGTCAGAGGCTAATTCCCCGCGCTCACGAGGGGTTTGACCCACTTCAGGGCCCACTGGTCAGTGGCTAATGACTTAATTAGCCGGGCTCATTAGCACTAATCAGCCGGCCACGTCGGTGCCCATCAGAGCGGGGCTGGCGGCGACCAAACCCGCGGCAGAGGACCACTGGAGTTGGTCGGAACCGCGCTAGAGGGCTCGGATTCGCGCGCCGAAGGCGCTGGGAGGGAGGCCGTGCACGACAGCATCTAGTGGGGCTAGCTAGGGGGCTCGACGTCGCCGGAGGGCTCGCTGGCCAGCTATTCCACGACGGTGCCCGTTCGGCCACGATGGGGAGGGCCGCTAGAGAGCGATAAGAACCACAAGGAATGGGCGAGAGGGACGGCGAGCTCACAGGGGGCTATAGGGGAGGCTCAACGGGCTTGGGGACGACCGACAGCTAGCAAATCGACGACGGGGAGAGGCGACCGAAGGCGGGGAAGAACCGCGATGGCTCGGCGTAGAGGGCTCCCGGCGGCTTCTAGGTACACGGGGAGGACGAGGGGGTCACGGCGGAGTTCGAAGGCTACTCAGCGAGGTGATGGAGCGGCTGGAGCGGCGGCGCTATGATGGCGAGGTTTCGGTGACCTTGGCGATAGAGGGGGAGAAAGCGAGAGAGAGCGCGGCAGGGGAGAGAGGGAGCGGAGAAGAGAACCACAGCGAGGGGGCCTCGCGCTTGCGCTTCCGGAGGCCTCCAGGGCAGCATCCAGGTAGAGGGTGGCCGTGGCGCGTGCCCGCGCGCGGCGAGCGCGTGCCCCTGTCCTCCTCGCAAGAGGACAGGGATGACTGGCATGAGCCAGTTGGGCCGGCTCCTCCTGGGCCTCTTTCCTTTTTTCTATTTCTTTTACTTTGTATTTTCTAATTCTGATATTTGTTTTATTTTTTTTCCAGGTAGAAATGCTCGTATTAAATATCCCAAATATTTATAGAATTAAGTTTGAATATTTCAAAATCCTATAAATGGTTTCAGGATATTTTGAACTCTAAAATAATGATAATGCTTTATTTGGCATTTTCAGAAGCTTTATTATTTATTCTTAATTTTCTATAATGTTCAAATATTTAAGATGGCTCCTGATATATTCATGTCCATATTTAACAGACATAGGGGACATTTTAGATGGACATTTTGAATTTGTTGGTTTTTCACATTCATTAAGTTGGTTTGATTCAAATGAATTGTTTGGGGTTTCTTTTGATCGCCATTTCAAATTGATGGAAAAATTGAAATATGATCCACACACATGTTGTACTAAGACAACTAGCTAGGGATGTGACAACTCACCCCCACTCAAAAGAATCTCATCCCGAGATTTTGAAGTCATCGGGAAGAGCGCGGGGTACTCTAGTCGGAGACGATCTTATCTTTCCCATGTGGCCTCCTTTTCAGAATGGTGTGACCACTGAACCTTGAGAAACTTGATGTTCTGACGCCGAGTGGTACGCTCGGCTTGGTGAAGAATACGAACAGGGTATTCTCGATATGTAAGGTTATCTTGGAGATCAACCGCTTCGTGGTCTACTTCACAGACAGGGTCCGAGAAGCAACGCCTGAGTTGCGAGACGTGGAAGACATCATGAACCTTGCAAAGATGCAGCAGAAGTTCCAATTGGTAGGGAACCTCTCCTCGTTTAGCAAGAATGCGATAAGGTCCAATGTAACAAGGAGACAACTTGCCCTTGATACTGAATCGATGGATACCCTTGAGAGGTGTAACCCGAAGATAAGCCTTCTCGTCAACTTCATAGGTCACAGCCTTATGATGACGATCATATTGGCTCTTTTGACGAGATTGGGCTGTTTTCGACTTTTCATGAATAATGCAAACTTGCTCCGCTGCATCCTGGATCATATCCAGGCCAAAGAGTTGCCTCTCTCCGGTTTGTGACCAGTTAAGAGGTGTTCGACACCTTCGTCCATAGAGAACTTCAAAAGGGGCTTTACCCAAGCTTGATTGATAACTATTATTATAACCAAATTTGGTAAATGGTAGACATTTCTCCCAATTCATACCGAAGGATATAACGCAAGCTCGTAGCATGTCTTCAAGGATTTGATTGACTCGCTCAACTTAACCACTTGATTGCGGGTGGAAAGTAGTGTTGAAGGATAGATGAGTCCCCATAGCGGTTTGGAAACTTTCCCAGAATTGGAAAGTAAAGATACTTCCATGGTCTGGGTTAATCTCCAATGGAATATCATGAAGTGAAACTATTCGAGAAACATATAACTCCGCTAGCTGGCTGGCAGTTATACTATCCCGAACAGGAAGAAAATGAGCCACTTTGGAAAGGCGGTCAATGACCACAAAGATAGCATTGTTCCCTCTCTTGGTCCGGGGAAATCCAAAAATGAAATCCATACCCACTTTATACCATTTCCATTCAGGAATAGCTAAAGGTTGAAGGGTGCCAGTAGGCCTTTGATGTTCTTCCTTAACGCGACGACACACGTCGTAGTTAGCAACGGACTGAGCAATTTCTCTCTTCATCCTAGTCCACCAGAACCTCTAGCGTAGGTCCTGATACATCTTGGTACTATCCGGATGAATTGTGAGAGGAGAATCATGAGCCTCCTTAAGGATCAACTATCGTAGATGTTTCTTCTTAGGGATCACCAAGCAATTCTCAAAGAGGACAACACCCCGATCATCTTCCGAGAAGCATCTAACATTACCCTTCTTAATGTTTTTCCTGATCCGAGAAGTCTCGGCATCATGCTTCTGGGCTTCTATGATTTCATCCGTAAGAGTAGGTTTCGCCACCAGGTTGGAAAGGAATCCTTGAGGAACAATGTGGAGGTTTAACTTCCGAAATTCCTCATAGAGAAGTGGTTGACCTTGTTGCAACATCAGTTTGTTACAATACGACTTACGACTTAGTGCATCAGCCATGACATTGGCTTTCCCTGGTTATCCCTAAGTCGTAATCTGTAATCAACTAAATCCACCATCTTTTCCTGAGATTCAAAACCGGCTGGATGAAAATATATTTCAGACTTTGGTGATCAGTGTAAATTTTGCAATGATTACCCAGGAGTTAATGTCGCCAGGTTTTCAGTGCATGGACCAGAGCTGCAAGCTCAAGATCATGTGTTGGATAATTATCCTCATGTGGATGCAACTATCGAGATGCATATGCAATCACATGATGATCTTGCATGAGAATGCAACCTAATCCTTGTCCCGAGGCGTCGCAATCGATAACAAAGTCCTTAGAGAAATCTGGTGGCACCAGAACGGGAGCAGAGGTCAGTCGCCTTTTCAACTCCTGAAAACTGTGCTCGCATTGTGGAGTCCGATCAAACTTTTTATCTTTCTTGAGGAGTTCAGTCAGAGGTTTCGCAACCTTGGAGAAATTCTCGACAAAGCGGCTACAATAGCTTGCTAAGCCAAGAAAACACCAAACTTGCTTAACCGATTCAGGTTGAGTCCAATCAAGGACGGCCTGAACTCTCTCGGGATTGATAGCAATACCTTTACCAGAGATCACGTGGCCTAGATAGGTCACTTCTGGCATCCAAAATTCACTCTTCGAGAATTTGGCGTACAGACGATGCTCTTGAAGTTTCATCAATACCAGCCTTAGATGCTCGGTATGTTCCTGTTCATTCTTCGAGTAGATGAGTATATCGTCGAGGTAAACCACGATGAATTTATACAAATACTCCATGAAGATTGAATTCATCAAGCGAGAGAGGGTGGCTGGGGAATTGGTTAAACCGAAGGACATGACAGTGTATTTGTACTGGCCATAACGAGTAACAAAAGCCGTTTTTGGAATGTCCCCGTTTCTAATTCTGATTTGATGGTATCCCAACCTCAAATCTATTTTGGAAAAGACAGAGGATCTAGCGAGTTGATCATACAAATCGTTGATCCTAGGGAGCGGATACTTGTTTTTTATGATGACCAGATTCCCTGGCCGATCATCCACAACCATCCGATCCGATCCATCCTTCTTTTTGACGAAGAGGACAGGGCAAGCCCAAGGAGAAGAACTAGGACAGATGAAACCTTTCTTCAAACCCTCATCGAGTTGAATCTTAAGTTCGGCTAGTTCTGAGGGTACCATCTTATAGGGTCTTCTGGCTATTGGGACAGTCCCTAGGATGAGCTCTATCACAAACTCAACATCTCTGACAGGTGGAATTCCTGGCAGTTCTTCTAGAAAGACATCCGGGAAGTCACTGACTACCAGAATATCTTCTAATTCTGGAAGAGGGCTAGCATTGAGGGAATACAGTTGGCACTTGGTTGCTTGAGTGGAGACATTAACTATCTCACCCGATGGATGTGTAAGTTGAACATTCCTAGTATGAGTATTGATCTTAGCATAGTGGGCTTTCATCCAGTCCATGCCTGAGATGATATTGATGGCCGAAGACTTGAGGGCTATCAAGGATGCTAGGAAGACTAGCCTATCCATAAGAATCTCATTGTCATGGCTCACCCTAGAAGTTTGCCATTTTGAACCAGGAGTCTGAACTACTAAAAGAGTAGGCATATCACAAAAAGACATGTTATGCAAATGTGCATAACTTTCTGAGATGAATGGATGAGATGCCCGAATATCAAATAGAACAGATGCTGGATGACTATTGACAAGGAGCGTACCTAGGATAACATCAGGATCCTCAAGGGCTTCCTTAGCAGAAACATAGTTCACTTGACCACGAGCAGGAGCTGGCTTAACATAGAAGGCTTTTCCCGGCTTCCCACGTCCAGCCGGCTTAGCATTGTTCTAAGGACACTCATGGGACTAGTGTCCTGGTTCCCCACATTTATAGCAGACAACGGTGGCACGGGGAGGAACATTGGCAGGAGGACCTCCAAATGGCCTGGCTGGAGGGTTGGGCTGAGTTGGGCGAGGTGCCTGGAAGGATGGCCTCACGGTGTATCTTGGCGGCAGAGCTGCGTCGGGCACCCACACCTGGCGTTTCTTGGAGCCCGAGCCAGATGCAGGGCTGAAGTCACAGTTGTGCTTCCTAGTGGCCTCATAGTCAGTTTGTCCAGTCTCAACATTGATAGCCTTGTTGATGAGAGCCTGGAAGGTTGTGCATTCATGCAGGCGCAGATCTCGACGAAGCTCAAGACTAAGTCCCTTGCGGAACCTAGCCTATTTCTTGGCATCAGTTGAAACTTCCTCCCGAGGTTATAGGCATCCACTGACAGTCTGCCCTGGGTGAAAGCACAAAACTCAACTCTCTTGCGATCCATCAGCCCTTCCGGGATGTGATGGGTACGGAATGCCGCAGTGAATTCCACCCAGGTTGGTGCGGGGCTTGCGAGATGCATGGCTTCATTATTTTCCCACCACAGATTGGCGGGTCCTCCTGAAAGTAAGTAGCAAAGGTCACCTTGTTGGCCTCGGATACATTGGCAGCCCGGATTTTGTGGGACATGTTGGTCAGCCAGTCATCCGCCTCGAGTGGGTCGACCGAATGATGATACTTAGGTGGGCACAACTTGACAAAATCACTGAGAGACACGCCATCATTGTGATCATTGCGGGCAGCACGCGGTGTGTTCTGCTCAATTCATTCCAACAGCGTGTTGGTCTCCCTTTGATCAAAGAGGGTGCATGCAGCAGGTTCTCTTGCCTTGGCTGGCTTCCCTCGCCCTGCTCGGGGGCAGGCACGGGGTTATTCCTAGTTGCCACCATCCTGGGAAAACAAACCCACAACTTAGACATAGAGGACATCAACTCTAAGACATGAGACAAGGAATGTACTGGACAACATGGCATGCAGGGTAAACACCAATCAACATGGTAATAATAACTGTCATATGAACACCATGATTCATATACACCATGACATAGTTCAGTACAAGCCCAAGCTGAAATACAAACTACAGAGAGATGACACAACTCATCGGAGGCATTACAAGCTTCCTATACATTATCTATCTACACCTCCAGAACTCAACTCTCAACCTCAGTCATATCCCACAAGACACGTAGGACTGTGGAAATACGACTACTACCATACTAGTACTAACATCCACGTACTCAAGCATCACCGTAGAATGCCTCATATAGGTTACCACCGTGACCCGGGAGCTGAACCCGAGGATATGGAAACACTCTAGCCTGTGATCCCTGGAAACCGTAAGGACACGGATGTGGCCTTGGTCCCCTTGTTGGTCGCAACAGCGATCCTCAAATAGGAGTGATGCCTCCAACATCGGGACAGTCTACGCATGCTGTAAGATGAGTCTGCGATGGGTTCAACATCTCCAAATCTCCATAGCCTATGTGCATGAGAGGTGCTAGCTGCGTCAGGGCTGTCCAAAGACGTGCGCGGGTAGCATATAGCTCCATGCGAAGGGCACGTGTATCACGATCCCTGTTCTCCAACATCTAAGCGATCACCTGTAGCCTAGGGTCCTATTGAGAATGATCATAGTAGGCTGAAGTAAGATAGCTATCCTCTCCTCCTAGAGAAGCAGGAACATAACAGAACTCTGTGTTCTGAAGCAGACCATGGTGAAACCTCCTGATAGTCAGCATAGTGTAGGCGGCCTCCTGAACTGCCATGTCTATGGTGACACCTAATCCATAAGTCAAGTGAACCAGCTCTACAGCTCCAGGATATGAAGGATATATCTTAACAGTACACAGATACTGGTTCTGGTTAAAATCTCGATACTGTTCCTCCATTGTGTACTCTGGGCACCAATGGTAACCAGCCTCCATCATAACTCTAACCAACATGTCCGTGTGACCCGGTACATCGATGCACCTGGTCAGACGGACCACCTGACAGGAGGGACGAGGGGGCATCTGAAACAGAGAATGATGCAAAGACATTAGAGACTCTAGCAGAAATTGGACAACATAATGGCTGTAATTGCTCAAATAGGATTTTGAGACAACTACAAAAGATTGGAAAGGCATAACCACTCGACTTTCTAGACTTAAATCTCTTCTCCAACTGTTTGTCACACCAACAATACTCAAGTACAGACATTCACTTGCAACAAACTAGCTAATAGTCCATGGTTCGTAACTCGTCATCCTATGCAATAGGTCAGAAGCCTAGTTCTTATTCCCGTAGAAAAGATGAGAATGAATCAGAATAGAATAACTTGGGAAGAGGAGTAAAAAGAGCCTTAGGTTCCCTTCCACAATCAATTCCCCTACTTCTCTATAGTGTTTCTAGACTCAACTTTGACTGGTTTGGCTTGGTAGTCCTATAGTCAGTCAAGCTCTAATACCAACGGTGTCGGGACCCCGATCCTAAGTCATATGAATCCACACTGTAACATATCACATCACTTTGCGGCCTCACGAACGGTAAGCTCCACGGCTGCAACCTTACCTTAGCCGGGACCGTTTGCGTCTTTTGGCTCACGTATGTGAACATTTCGCTGGCAATCAAACGACAAAGAATCCGAGCCGGCATGACTAGTCATAGAACCCAAGTGGCACATCCATACGGAAATAGGCATACGTAACCCAGCAATGCAGGTGTCGACCTCAAGCGTGTGTAGACGAGTCATAGCAAGTTACAAGGACTCCATTACGCCATGGGACATAAATGTCATCACAACACGTAGACGAGTCGTAGCAGGCTACAGGGACTCCATTACACGGTGAGACATTTCCGCGAAGGGACAGACATAGCAGAAAAGGAGGATACATGTTGGTCAATCAATGCGTCCGGAGGAGTAGCAAGCTACCAGGGCTCGGTGGAAGCACAAAGAGGCAGTTTCCCGTAAATAGTACTACTAAAGGCACATGACTAGGTGTCGGATCCCATACATACCGTTGCACGTCACACGTATGCACGACATTCCCGATATGCATACATAGAACTATGGCATCACAACATAACTATACACAACACAAGTTTTATTTAAGAGGCTCAGAGGAGCCTTTCGTAATATGTTCTTATAGGTAGGGGTACACATAGTTGAAAGGGTAAAAAGGAACATGGCCCGACACTCAAGTCATACAAACAAGTTCATACAAACCAATCGGAAGCATAAAGCTATCTGAGTACACATAGTTGAAAGGGTAAAAAGGAACATGGCCTGACTATCTACAGCCCGCCACAGGGCATAAGGTCGAAGCTGGGACACCAGCTATTCAGCGTCGTCGACATCTAAATAGAACCCACGTGATTGGTCCTGAGTCTCATCTGCAACATTTATTAAGCAAACGTGAGTACAAACATACTCAGCAAGTCTTTAAAACAGACCTAGTCTATTCATGCTCAACTATCAACAAGGGGAGTGGTGGAGTTTATGCAGCAATGCCAACTTTGACTCATGGCTAACCTACACTACACCATTTTAACTCTTTGTTTAATTTTTAGATATTGCACACGAGTCCACTAAATTCATAACAATACACAACCATGGATTCACTTCCCTCTCCTAGGAGAGTGCCATCCATGGTACTCACACTTGTCTTGATATTTTTATGAGTATCCATTTAATTATCTATGAACAGCATAAGCTTTCCAAGTAGACCATATCCGAGGACGCGGCTATTCGAATAGATTCATACCCTGCAGGGTGTACTTCTTCACATACGCTCTCGCCACTTATCGTTGTGTGCTCATAAAACCATGCACCTAGGCAACCTTCAAGCGGAAGCCCAATGAGGGAGTCGACCATGACCGTCAATCACACAAGACCTCTAGTCCAGGCTATCGCCTATTTAAGACTGAAAGTCCAGCCGAAGTTTCCGCTATGTC
Source organism: Hordeum marinum (assembly GCA_022496015.1). Classification (NCBI taxonomy): domain Eukaryota; kingdom Viridiplantae; phylum Streptophyta; class Magnoliopsida; order Poales; family Poaceae; genus Hordeum; species Hordeum marinum. Next base: position 280,194,162 of record CM039678.1, read on the forward strand.
CCCAACCGATGTGCGCAGGGTTCCCAAGCCCACCATTCGGGTGACCCTTGGTGCACCGTGCCACTGACTACCGCGTCGTAACCCACCCCTAGGGTCAGCGCTATGCATGGCCTTCAGCATACTATAAACCCCAGAAACTACTTGCAACACCTGGACCAAGGACAAGGTGGTTGATAAGTCGAGCGGGGTCATATTTCTGGGCCCAGCATGTGGTATTAACTAAACTTGGATCACAAACACGGAACTCAGTTCCCAAGAACGGTCCCAATGAGACAACCCTTTATGTACTCCTACATAGCCTCTCATCGCTACCTTTACCAGATCGGGTTCATCATTAAGCTTATCACATCAGAATAATACTGTTTCACTCGAGTTCATCACCCAGATGAATGAGACTTGACACAACTCTAAGCATAGTGAGCATAGAAGGTAAAGTAGGTAAGCACATCATGGCTCAAGCATCGACCAAGTATGCTAGGTTGCAAGGTTTAGCTATTTACTGTGACAATGACAAGTCATGCAAAGGAATGGGTTCATCTACCGTACATGACAGACAATTAAACGTTTGTCCGAATGCAATAAACAAGAGGAGTTACGAGAGAATGGGATGTTTTCGGAATGATCAATGGGTTTGCTTGCCTTGTTGGGAAGCGGGAAGGTATTCTCCTTCGTTGGGATGCTCGGAGGTATCCTTAGAAGTAGGGCCTACTGCAATGCAGATAAGTAACAATCAACACATGACAAGTGCAGCAATATAGTGCAAGATCATGACATGGCAACATGGATGGATGAGCTAATGCAACTATTATCCAAGTTAAATGAAGTAGTTTTGAGTATAGGTTCAAATTCGTTCTCCCTTTCATATTCCATATATTGACCTATTACTAAATGTCAATGTTCATCTACATAGGTTGCTCTAACATGCATGATAACAACATCATTGGATTCATTGGATTTTTTTGATAAACTTTCATATATAAATTATTTCAATCTGAGTTAGATATTAATTTCTATGAATTTTCTAAGTTTAAAATAATTTCTAGAATTAATTTAATTCCAAAATTTTTTTATTGCATCAACATGACATCAGCATGACGTCAGCTGGTCAACAGCCCGTTGACATGTCAAACCTGACCAGTGGGGTCCACTGGTTAGTGACCCAACCACTATCAGAAGCAATTAACCACTAATTATTAATTATTTAGGAAAGGGGCCCACTGATCAATGGGTCATTAACTTAATTAATTCAGTTAATTAATTTTCTTAAACTAATTCTAATTAAACAGGACTCGTCCCCACTTGCCAGTTCACCCTGTGGTCAAACCCCCATGGTCAACACCGGCCGGACTCACCGGTGTTGAGCCGCCGGTCACTCCAGAGACGGTGGAGGGGTCGAGTTCCCTCCTCCGGCGACCATTTCACTGGCGGAAGGCAGCAGGCGAGCCTATGCTCATGCACGCATCCATCCCAACACCTCTCAGATGCTGAGACGGCCGGAATCGATGTCGGCGATGAGCTCGGCGGCTGCCAGAGCTCGGGCGAGCATGGGTCCATCGATCTAGGGCACTAAAATACAGGAACTTGGCACCTACAGGGCTCTACGCGGCCCCACGAGCTCGGTGGTGCCCTTGGAAGGACCAGCTGGTCATTGGAGCAACGCCGGCAACAAGCTCGTGCGGCGGGGCACTTCGGGTGGCGACGGAACCAAGGCCTACAAGGGGGGAAACGGCCGGGGAAGAGAGGAGATCAATCCGAGGGCTCACTACGGGCTCAGAGCCATCGATAGCGCGCTCGGGAAGGCTGAGAGGCGGCGGATCATCGGTGGTAGATCGTCGGGTCCGAGGAGGAAGAAGGGGACGGGGTAGTTGCTCCAGGGGCTTTGGCGGCATGTGGCTCGGTGCAGGGGTCGGGGATGATGAGGTGGAGCTTCTAGTGGGCTCAGGGGGGCACGGGAGTGGTTGTGGCTACGGCGGCGAGCGAGTGGAGGCGACGGCCATGGCGGAGCAAAGGAGAGGGGAGAGGCGGGGGGCAAATGAGAGAGAGAGAGAGCGATGGGGACTGCAGCGGCATCCTCATCTGCTCGCCAACGCGACGGGGGAGGCAGACACACAGGGAGTTGCGTGTCAGCTCCGGCGCAAGCACGGAGGGCACGCGCTCGTCCTCCTGGCCGCCAGGAGGACGACGCCCCCCCCGGGGCAGGTGGGCCGGCCTGGCCTGGGCTATGGCAGGCTTCCTTCCTTTTTTTGAATTCTAGTTTCTGTTTTTCTTTTCTCACATTTGTTTCATTTTTATTTAGGCACAAATTCTAGGTACAAAATACTCCAAATATTTTATAGAGCTTAGTTTGAATATTTCAAACCTCTACAAAAAGTTTCAGAATATTTTGAATACTGAAATAATTAGCTTTAATATTTACTTTTGAAATGCTAGATAGATTAAAACACTTAGAATGACCTGTGATCTATTTATGTCCTCATTTATCAGACATAGGGGACCATTTTGATGGGCAGTTTTGATTTGTTGATTTTTCACAACTATTGAATTAGTTTGATTTGAGTGAGGTGTTAGGGTTTCTGTTAATCCCCATTTCAATATTGATGCAAAAAGTGAAAACATGATGCACACACATGCTGACCTAAGTAAGCTAGCTAGGGATGTGACATAGTCATGATAAGCTTTTACCCTTAATGCACCACTTAGTGTAGCATCATTATTTGGTGATTAGATCATGTCCACAAATTTGGGGTCAAGGGGAGAAACTTCACAATGTAAAGTTGTTCAAATTTGAATGTGGACAGGGAGGGTTGTGGGATGGTTTGACGAACCAAAACAACTTGGATTGAGCTGAAACTTTGCAAGATCATCACTTATGTTAGTGTTGACTTGCTGGAATTTACCTAGAATTTATTGAGAATATTTCTTATAGAAATATGTCAAAAGCTTGATTTGCACACAAGGGTTTTGAGGGGATTTGCCCATGGTTTAAACTTTCCCATGTGTTGAAACTCATATATATGGAAAATATATGTCCAATGAGTTTCCCTAAATTTTCTCAAATATTTTGAAAGAATTAAAATAATTATTCCCTATGAAAAACCATTTCTGGTCTTAAGAAATAGCCTTTAAATAAAATATTAAAATAATCTTTAAAATTAATATTTGGTGATTTTGGGAAGTCACAAAGATAGTAGGTTTGAAGTAAAGCCTTTTGGGAAGAAGGATCCACCCAATTTCAGGACTTGTAGTGCAAACATCTTTTCTGGGGGCTTTGAAAACCTAATTTGGACAAACCCTTTTTGGTCAAAAATAAAATAGGATAAAAATAGTTTTGGGCACTATTCGGCATGATCATTGGGCAAGAGGTCTGGGTCAAAGAAGATGAATATGAAGAGGAACCGAATCTAGGAGTGCCACAAACCACAATCAACAAGCAAACAAGCAACAATTCCAACAAGAACAATCATTGAAAAAGTTTTAATTGGCTCCAAATTTTATAAATCCAAGCATAGCAAGGTGATACAAACATAGGGTGTGACAGGTAGTAAGTGCTCTATCATCTTCCTCTTTCTTCACTCGTCATATCCATTCTTTGCTCGTCACCTCCAACGCCTTGAGCTTGACTAATTCCTTATCCAACGCGCCGCCATCCAAGAAGCACAAGCATGCCGAGCTCGAGGAGGAGGCAGGCACGCCATGCGCCCACCTGGCAACCGCCAACGCCGCCTTCCAGGCCGCCCTCAGGGGCGAGGCGAAGGTGAGGGCGGAGCTGGCGGCGCTACAAGCCAAGGCCAAGAAGCGACGGACAACATGCAGGCCGCGCAAGACGAGGCGGCCTACACAAGAATGCTAGATTCCCAGCAGGCCAAGCTGTTCTCTGACATCGCCCGCCGCACAGAAGGAGCGGTGGAACGATTCATTGGGGGTGCCGCCGCCCTTCCCAACTTGCAGGGAGACAAGGGTTACCTTGACTTCTTCTGCCGGGTGGTGGAGGCACTATTGGAAATATGCCCTAGAAGCAATAATAAATTAATTATTATCATATTTCCTTGTTCATGATATTCATTTATTATCCATGCTAGAATTGTGTTGATCGGAAACTCAGATACATGTGTGGATACATAGACAAGACCATGTCCCTAGTATGCCTCTGATGGACTAGCTCGTTGATCAAACATGGTTAAGGTTTCCTAGCCATGGACATGAGATGTCACTTGATAATGGGAGCACATCATTAGGATAATGACGTGATGGAGAGGACCCAAAATATAAATGTAGCATATGATTGTGTCAGTTTATTGCTACAGTTTTCTGCATGTCAGTATCTGTTCCTATGACCATGAGATCATGCAACTCGCTGACACCGAAGGATTACCTTGAATCTATCAAACGTTGCAACATAACTAGGTGACTATAAAGGTGCTCTACAGGTATCACCGAGGGTGTCTGTTTGGTTGGCATGGATCAAGATTGGGATTTGTTACTTCGTGTGACGAAGAGGTATCTCAGGGCCCACTCGGTAATACAACATCACAATAACTCTTGCAAGCAATGTGACTAAGTGTTAACAACGGTATCTTGTATTATGGAACGAGTTAAAGAGACTTGCCGGTAACGAGATTGGACTAGGTATGGAGATGCCGACGATTGATTCTCGGGCAAGTAACATACCGAAGGACAAAGGGAACAACATACGGGATTAACTGAATCCTTGACATAGAGGTTCAACCAATAAAGATCTTTGTACAATATGTAGGAACCAATATTGGCATCCAGGTCCCGCTATTGGTTATTGACCATAGAGCTGTCTCGGTCATGTCTACATAGTTCTCGAACCCATAGAGTTTGCACACTTAAGGTTCGGTGATGTTTCGGTAGTATAGAGTTATGTATAGTGGTGACTCAATGTTGTTCGGAGTCCCGGATGAGATCCTGGACATCACGAGGAGCTCCGGAGTGGTCCAGAGGTATAGATTGATATAGGAGGTGCTGTTTTGGTCACCAAAAAAGTTTTGGTTTCATCGGTGGTGTATCGGGAGTGCCGGGAGGGTGCCGGGGGACCATCAGGAGGGGTGTCTCAACCCAAAGGACCTCATGGGCTGTGGGAGGAGTCAAACCAGCCACTTCTGGGCTGGTCTAAGACCCGACTAATGCTCATGCGGCTAGGGGTGGGAAAAACCCAAAAGGTGGAGAGGAGGAAAGAGTTTCCAAGTGGAAAGGAGGAATCCTACTCCTAATAGGATTGGAGTAGGACTCCTCCACCTCTAATTTCGACCAAACCTTGAGGGTTTGAGGCTGCCTCCTCTCCTCCCTTCCTCCTATATATACTAGAGGATTTGGAGGGAAAAGCTAACCCTAATTGCCATGTGCTGCCCTCTTCTTCCTCTAGATTAGTTCTGCGGTGCTTAGGCGAAGCCCTGCAGGATTAGTTCACAACCACCGCCACCACGCCGTTGTGTTGTCGGAGAACTCATCTACCTCTCCGCTCCCTCTTGCTGGATCAAGAAGACGGTCAGCGAGCTGTATGTGTGCTGAACGCGGAGGTGCCGTCTGTTCGGCGCTAGATCGGAAGGACTGTGATCAAGATTGCGAGACGATTAGTGATTGGATGGTGGGACAGATCGTGATGAGATCGCGGGATGGATCATGATGGGATCGTGGGACAGATCATGATGGGATCGCATGACGCTCAATGATTTGGATCGCGAAGACATTCGACTACATCAACCACGTTTCTTAACGCTTCGCGCTTAGCGATCTAAATGGGTTTGTAGATCCACTCTCCCTCTCGTAGATGCTCATCACCATGCAACGTTCCCCAACTGTGGCATCATAAGCTAGGTCTATGTGTAGAAGAGATCTCGTGTAGAACACAAAGTGTTTGTGGGCGTTGATGCTTAGACTGCTTCCTTCCTTGGTCGTGTTTTGGTTCAGCGGTATTGTAGGATGAAGCGTCCTGGACCAACCTTATTCGTACGATTACGAGAGATCGGTTCCATCGACTGACGTGTAACTTTGTTGCACAAAGATGGCTGGCGGGTGTCTGTTTCTCCTACTTTAGTTGGATCGGATTCGACAAAGGCGGTCCTTGTGAAGGTTGAAAAGCAATTTATGTATCGCCATTGTGGTTTTGCATAGGTGAGAATTGTTCTTGCTAGATACACGTAGCAGCCACGTAAAACTTGCAACAACAATTAGAGGACGTCTAACTTGCTTTTGCAGGGTATGTTGTGATGTGATATGGCCAATTACACGATGAGATATATGTGATGGATGAGATGATCATGTATTGTATAGAATATCAGGACTTGCATGTCGATGAGTACGGCAACCGGCAGGATACATAGGGTTGTCTTCAATTATTGTATGACTTGCGTGTCAATCATTAAGCGCTATGTGATGCTTTACTTTATCGCTAAACGGTAGCAATACTAGTAGAATCATGGTGGGCACGACAACCCCGATGGAGACACGCTGATGGAGATCAAGATGGTGGAGATCATGGTGTCATGTCGGTGACGATGGAGATCATGTCGGTGCTTTAATGATGGAGATAAAAAGCACAAGTTCACGGCCATATCATGTCACTTATGATTTGCATGTGTTGTTAATCCTTTTATGCACCTTGTTTTGCTTAGGACGACGGTAGCATTATAAGGTGATCCTCCACTAAAATTTCAAGATAAATCGTGTTCTCCCCAAGTGTGCACTGTTGCAAAAGTTCATCGTGTTGAGACACCATGTGATGATCAGGTGTGTTAGACTCTATGTTCACATACAACGGGTGCACGCCAGTGTTGCACATGCGGAACACTCGGGTTAAACTTGATGAGCCTAGCATGTACAGACATGGCCTCGGAACACAAGAGACCGAAAGGTCAAACATGAAAAATATAGTAGATATGATCAACATGATGATGTTCACCATTGAAACCACCTCAACTCACGTGATGATCGGACTTGAGTTGGTGAATTTGGATCTTGTATCACTCGAATGACCATAGGGATGTCAATTTGAGTGCGAGTTCTTAGGTAATATGATTAATTGAACTAATTATCATGAACATAGTAAGAGTGTCTTTGCAAATTATGTTGAAGATTACTAGCCCACGCTGTAGCTCCCTTGATTTTTATATGTTCCTAGAGAAATACAGTTGAAAGATGATGGTAGCAATATTGCGGAATAGGTCCGTGATCTGATGATTGTCCTCATTGCTGCACAGAAGGCTTATGTCCTTTCGGTGCATCACCCCCTCTAGTGTCGTCTGTAGATGTTATGAACATCTGAAAGGGACGTTTCGATGACTACTTGATAGTTCAGTGCGTCATGCATTACGTCTTAGAATTGAGGCTCCAAAACTTTTCAAACGTCACGGAACATATGAGATGTTCTGAGAGCTGAAATTGGGATCTCAGTCTCGTGGCCGTGTTGTGAGATATGAGATCGCCAACAAGATTCTTTTCCTGCAAGATGAAGGAGAATAGCTCAATCGTTGAGCATGTGCTCAGATTGTCTAGGTACTACAATCGCTTGAATCGAGTGGGAGTTGATCTTCCAGATAAGAAAGTGATTGATATAGTTCTCCAAGTCACTGTCACTAAGCTACTAGAGCTTCGTGATGAATTAGAAAATGCGAGGGATGGAAATAATGATCCTTGATCTATTCGCGATGTTTGACACCGCGAAGGTAGAAATCAAGAAGGAGCATCAAGTGTTGATGGTTAGTGAAACCACTAGTTTCGAGAAGGGCAAGGGCTAGGAGGGAAACTTCATGGATGGCAAGTCAGTTGTTGCTCTAGTGAAGAAACCCAAAGTTGAACCCAAACCCGAGACTAAGTGCTTCTATTACGAGGGGAATAGTAACTGAAGCGGAACAACCCTAGATACTTGGTAGTTAAGAAGGCTGGCAACGTCGACATAAGTATATTTGATATATGTGTTATTGATGTGTACCTTGATAGTACTCCTATTAGCACCTAGGTATTGGATACCAGTTCAATTGCTAAATGTTAGTAACTCGAAATAAAAGCTACAGAATAAGCGGAGACTAGCTAAGGGTGAGGTGACGATGTGTGTTGGAAATGTCTCCAAGGTTGATGTGACCAACATCGCACGCTCTTTCTACCTTCAGGAGTGGTGATGAACCTAAATAAATATTGTTTGGTGTTTAGGTTAAGGATGAACATGATTAGATCGCGTTTATTGCAATACCTTCAATGGCCATGCACCCAATGAGAATGATTTGTTGAATCTTGATCGTAGTAATACACATGTTCTTAACATTGATGCCAAAAGATACAAAGTTAATAATTATAGTAACACATACTAGTGGCACTACCGTTGAATGTCATATTGGTATAAATCGCATGAAGAAACTCCACGCTGATGGATCTTTGGACTCATTCAATTTCGAATCGGTTGAGACATGCAGACCATGCCTCATGTGCAAGATGACTAAAGACCCTGTTTTCGATATGATTGAGCGGGCTAGTAACTTATTGGAAATAATACATGTTGATGTACGCGGTCCAATGAGTGTTGTAGCATGCATTGGATATTGTTAGTTTCTTACCTTCACTGTTGATTTGAGTATATGTGAGTATATTTACTTAATGAAACACAAGTCTGAAACGTTTGAAAATTTCAAACAAATTCAGAGTGAAGTTTAAGATTTTCGTGAAAATAAGATAAAAATGTCTACGATATGATCTTGGAGGTGAATATATGAGTTACGAGTTTGGCATAAAACTTTAGACGATGTGAAAGTTGTTTCACATCTCACGCCACCTAGAACACCATAGTGTGATGGTTTTCCCGAATGTCATAGTCATGCTCTATTGGGTATGGTGCATACTATGTTGTCTCTTATCATTTTGCCACTATCGTTTTGGGGTTGTGCATTAGAGACAACTAAATTCACTTTAAATGGGGCACCATCTAAATCCGTTGAGATGACACCATATGGTTTGGCAGAAACCTAAGCTGTCATTTCTTAGAGTTTGGGAATGTGACACTTATGTCTGATAAGCTCGAACCCAAAGTGGGAAAATGCATCTTCATAGAATACCCTAAGAACAATTGGGTATACCTTCTATGTCAGATCCGAGTACAAAGTGTTTGTTGCTAAAATTGGGTCCTTTCTCGAGAAAGAGTTTCTCTGAAAAGAATTGTGTGGGAGAAAGATAGAACTTGATGAGGTTGTTGAACCTTTGTTTCAACCAGAGAGTAGCGTAGTGCAGAAAATTGTTTCTGTGGAGCCTACGTTAGTTGAAGAGGATGTTAATGATGATGATCATGAAGCTTCGGATCAAGTTACTATCAAACCTCGTTGGTCGACAAGGACGCGTACTGCTCCTGAGTGGTACGGCAACCCTGTCTTAGAGGTCATGTTGTTGGACAACGATGAACCTACAAACTACGGAGAAGCGATGATGGGCCCGGATTTCGACAAATGGTTAGAGTCCATGAAATCCGAGAAAGGATCCATATATGAAAACCAAGTATAGACTTGGGTAGACTTGCCTGTTGGTTCTGACAAGTTCAAGGAGATGACTGGGATGAGACTTTCTCACTCGTAGTGATGCTAAAGTCTGTTGGAATTATGTTAGCAGTTGCTACATTTTTCAATTATGAAATATGACACATGGATGCCAAAACATCGTTTCCTTAACGGTCTACTTGAGGAAAGGTTGTATGTGATACAACCAGAAGGTTTTGTCAGTCCTAAGGATGCTAAAAGGTGTGCAAGCTCGAGATATCCTTCTGTGGGCTGTAGCAAGCATCTCGGAGTTGGAATATACATTTTGCTGAGGTAGTCAAAGTTTTTGGGTTTATACAAAGTTTATGAGAAAGTTGTATTTATAAGAAATTGAGTGGGAGCACTATAAAATTTCTGATAAGTATATGTGGATGACATAATGTAGAAATTGTTGATCAGAAATAATGTAGAATTTCTAGAAAGCATAAACGGTTGTTTGAAAAGTGATTTTCAAAGGAAGACCTAGATAAAGCTACTTGAACATTGAGGATCGAGATCTATAGAGATAGATCAAGACGCCTGATGAGATTTTTCAATGAGTACATACCTTGACAAGATTTTGGAAGAGTTCAAAATGGATCAGTCAAAGAAAGAGTTCTTGCCTGATTTGTAAGGTGTGAAGTTGAGTGAGACTCAAAGCTCGAGCACGGTAGAAGAAAGAGAAAGGACGAAGGTCGTCCCGTATGCTTTTGCCATAGGCTCTATATTATGGCAAGCTATGTACCACACCGGGTGTGTGCCTTGCCATGAGTCCGTCAATGGGTACAAAAGTGATCTAGAAGCGGACCACTGGACAGCGGTCAAAATTATCCTTAGTAACTAGAGGACTAAGGAGATGTTTCTTGATTATGGAGGTGATAAAGAATTCATCATAAAGGTTTACATCGATGCAAGCTTTGACACGAATCTGGATGACTATTAGTAGCAATCCGGATATGTATAGTGGAGCAGCCATTTGGAATAGCTCCAAATGCAGTGTGGTAGCTGTGTTTACAGGATGGCATAGAGATTTGCAAAGTACACATAAATATGAATGTCGTAGAACCGTTGACTAGAAGACCTCTGTCACGTGCAAAGCATGATCGAGCCCCAGAACTTATTAGGTGTTAGATTCAGAACAATGTGAATTACATGGTGATGTGGACTAGATTATTGACTCCAGTGCAAGTGGGAGATTGTTGGAAATATGCTTTAGAGGCAATAATAAATTAGTTATTCTCATATTTACTTGTTCATGATAATCATTTATTATCCATGCTAGAATTGTATTGATCGGAAACTCAAATACATGTGTTGATACATAGACAACACCATGTCCCTAGTATGCCTCTAATGGACTAGCTCGTTGATCAAAGATGGTTAAGGTTTCCTAGCCATGGACACGAGATGTCATTTTATAATGGGATCACATCATTAGGAGAATGATGTGATGGACAAGACCCAAACTATAAACGTAGCATATGATTGTGTTAGTTTATTGCTACAGTTTCCTGCATGTCAAGTATCTGTTCGTATGACCATGAGATCATGCAACTCACTGACACCGGAGGAGTACCTTGTGTGTATCAAATGTTGCAACATAACTGGGTGACTATAAAGGTTCTCTACAGGTATCTCCAAGGGTGTCTGTTGGGCTAGCATGGATCAAGACTGGGATTTGTTACTTCGTGTGACGGGGACGTATCTCAGGGCCCACTCGGTAATACAACATCACAATAAGCCTTGCAAGCAATGTGAGTAAGTATTAGCCAAGATATCTTGTATTACAGAACGAGTTAAAGAGACTTGCCGATAACTAGATTGAACTAGGTATGGAGATGTCGACGATCGAATCTCGGGCAAGTGACATACCATAGAACAAAGTGAATAGCATACGGGATTAACTGAATCCTTGACATAGAGGTTCAACCGATAAAGATCTTTGTAGAATATGTACGAATCAATATGGGCATCCAGGTCCAGCTATTGGTTATTGACCGTAGAGGTGTCTCGGTCATGCCTACATAGTTCTCGAACCTACAGGGTCTGCACACTTAAGGTTCGGTGACGTTTCGGTAGTATAGAGTTATGTATGATGGTGACCGAATGTTGTTCGGAGTCCCGGATGAGATCCCGGACATCAGGAGGAGCTCCGGAGTGGTTCATAGGTAAAGATTGATATATAGGAAGTCCTGTTTTGGTCACCAAAAAAGTTTCGGGCTCATCGATAGTGTACTTGGAGTGCCGGGAGGGTGCCGGGGGATTATCGGGAGGGGTGTCTCCACCCAAAGGACCTCATGATGTGTGGGAGGAGTCAAAATAGCCCCTGGTGGGCTGTTCTAAGCCCCCACTAATGCCCATGCGGCTAGGGGTGGGAAAAACCCAAAAGGTGGAGAGGTGGAAAGAGTTTCCATGTGGAAAGGAGGAATCCTACTCCTATTAGGATTGGAGTAGGACTCCTCCACCTCCAATTTCGACCAAACCTTGATGGTTTGATGCTCTCTCCTCTCCTCACTCACTCCTATATATACTATAGGATTTAGAGGGAAAAGCTAACCCTAATTGCAACATGCTGCCTTCTTCTTCCTCCAGATCTGTTTCTCCTCTAGATTAGTTCTGTGGTGCTTAGGCAAATCCCTACAGGATTAGTTCACCACCACTACCACAACGCCGTTGTGCTACCAGAGAACTCATCTACCTCTCCGCTCCCTCTTGCTGGATGAAGAAGCCGGTCATCGAGTTGTACGTGTGCTGAATGCAGAGGTGCCGTCTGTTCGGCACTACATCGGAAGGACTGTGATCAAGATCGCAAGACGATTCGTGATTTGATTGTTGGACGGATCATGATGAGATCGCCGGACGGATCATGATCGAATCATGGGACGGATCGTGATGGGATCGGGGGATGCTCGACGATTTGGATCGCGAAGACGTTCGACTACATCAACCGCGTTTCTTAACGCTTCCCTCTTAGCGATCTACAAGGGTACGTAGATCCACTCTCCCTCTCGTAGATGCTCATCACCATGGATAGATCTTGCGTGTGCGTAGGATTTTTTTTCCCATGCAATGTTCCCCAATAGCTGGATACCGGCGTCTCCCGCGTGAACGAGGATAGGGAGGCCGACGCCCGGGACCTCCTGGAGCTGGCGTTGACGCACGTCTTCTCCAACTTGTGCTGTCTCGCCCCGCAGCACGACCTCCAGCGCGTGCTGGAGCGCACATGGGGGGGGGCTCCCGAGGCTTCTTCGGGAGGAGGTGCGTCCGCATGTGGACGCCCTGGTTGCACAGTTCATCCCGACGCCCCTCCTGGCGTATAGGGCGACCCCGGCGCCGTGGCGGCCGTCGGCTCAGGCAACGACAACGACTCCTCCACTTAGATCCCCATGCTCCCTCCTTCTGGTACATGTAACACCATGAAAGCCAACTTGTCCCTTGTGGGCGTTAATCTTTTGTGCCTTACTTACGTTTCATTTCTCGCCTTTGATTTTCCATCGACCACTTGTAGTTGCCCGATTTGATTCCTCTGTGCCTATCTGGGGCCTCCGTCGATGCAGCCTAATGGTGGTAGCTAGTTGGATCCTCGGGGAGTTCCCCTCCTCCTGAGGGGAATCCTGTGGTTGCCATCCAAGGCCCGCAGATCAGGTGTCTATCACCACCGGGTCCCAGTTCCAATGCCTCTCCCTTTGACGCTCTAGATCCTTGTGGTGTTACTAATTGTGTGCATTCGTCCCTTAGTACCTGCATACTCACATTACTATGCACGAGCCTCGCCTCACCTTATAAGCGTTGTTAAATTAGGGAATTCATGTTTGATTTGATAGTGTACTTAGCTCGTGGATGATCTTTCTATGCGGGCAGGTTGTCTAGATACTCCGCTGTTCCGCCGAGGGGCGCTTCTTCCTTGCTTACGGGTGAGGCGAAGTGGGGGTCTTTTTCGTGCCCTGTGTCTCTAGGTCCCAGTCCCGTGCATTTAACTACAACCATGGTATACGACTGGCCAAGGTTGCGACCACAGGGTGAGACCCTGACACCCTCGATGCCGACCAGATAACCAAGGACGGCATCGAGGGTGCCGAGTGGCTATATGACCGGTTAGGCTCCGGAGGCTCACTACTCAGGAGTCCCCTGCAACACTCAACCACCTCTACGTCGATAGGTCCCAGTCGCGCTCATTTCCCTACCACCGTGGTATAAGGCCGGATCATTGAGGACGCAACCACAAGGTGAGGCCCTAACACCCTTGATGCCGGCCAGATTACCAAGGACATGATCGAGGCTGCCAAGTGGCTTTGTGACCGGTAAGGCTCTTGAGGTGCGGTGCCCAAGATCCCCCCTTGATGCTCGAGCGACCCCCACTCCGTTTGAGGGGCTTTGCCTCAGGAGTCCCAAGCTCTAGGGTACCCTGAGACTCCATGTTGCGGTGCCGTGTCTTGGTTGGAGCCCCCAAGTGGGGGTCAGTCGTGAAAGTTGCGAGTCCCTGAGGTGGCAAGTGTTGGGAGACGTAGTAGTAAATCAAAATTTTCCTACGTTCACCAAGATCTATCTATGGAGAAACCAGCAACGAGAGGGGAGAGATTGCATCTTCATACCTTTGAAGATCGCTAAGCGGAAGCGTTACAAGAACGCGGTTGATGGAGTCGTACTCGCAGCGATTCAGATCGCGGTAGATCCGATCAAGTGCCGAACGGACGGCACCTCCGCGTTCAACACACGTGCAGCCCGGTGACGTCTCCAACACCTTGATCCAGCAAGGAGGAAGGAGAGGTTGGGGAAGGGCTCCAACAGCAGCACGACGGCGTGGTGGTGGTGGAGTAGCAAGGTATTCCGACAGGGCTTCGCCTAAGCGCTGCGGAGGAGGAAGAAGAGAGGTAGGGCTTCGCCGTGAGAGAGAGAGATCAAATATTGTCTCAAAACATCCAAAACCTCAAGTATATATAGGAGGAGGGACGTGGAGGGCTGGCTTGGCCTCTACTCCAAAGAGGAGATGGCCGGCCGAATTAAAGGGAGAGTCCACCTCCCACAAGGGAGGTGGATCTCCTCCTTTTAAATCCTTTTTGCCTTATCTCCTTATCTCCAGCCGCATGGGCCTTTAGCAAAAGTCTTGCCCAGCCCAATAAGGGCTGGCACACTTTATCTAACAGCCCATGTGGTCCTTTGGTCGTCACACCCCTCCCGGGGGTCATCCGGCACCCTCCCGGCACTCCCGGTACACTACCGATGAGCCCGAAAACTTTCCGGTGACCAAAACTGGACTTCCTATATATCAATCTTTACCTCCGGACCATTCCGGAGCTCCTCGTGACGTCCGGGATCTCATCCGGGACTCCGAACAACCTTCGGTAATCACGTATACCTTTTCCCTATAACCCTAGCGTCATCGAACCTTAAGTGTGTAGACCCTACGGGTTCGGGAGACACGTAGACATGACCGAGACACCTCTCCGGTCAATAACCAACAGCGGGATCTGGATACCCATGTTGGCTCCCACGTACTCCACGATGATCTCATCGGATGAACCACGATGTCAAGGATTCAATCAATCCCGTATACAATTCCCTTTGTCTATCGGTATGATACTTGCCCGAGATTCGATCGTCGGTATCCCCATACCTTGTTCAATCTCGTTACCGGCAAGTCTCTTTACTCGTTCCGTAATACATCATCCCGTGACTAACTCCTTAGTCACATTGAGCTCATAATGATGATGTCTTACCGAGTGGGCCCAGAGATACCTCTCCGTCACACGGAGTGACAAATCCCAGTCTCGATTCATGCCAACCCAACAGATACTTTCGGAGATACCCGTAGTGCACCTTTATAGCCACCCAGTTACGTTGTGACGTTTGGCACACCCAAAGCATTCCTACGGTATCCGGGAGTTGCACAATCTCATGGTCTAAGGAAACGATACTTGACATTGAAAAGCTTTAGCAAACGAACTACACGATCTTGTGCTATGCTTAGAATTGGGTCTTGTCCATCACATCATTCTCCTAATGATGTGATCCCGTTATCAATGACATCCAATGTCCATGGCCATGAAACCGTGACCATCTATTGATCAACGAGCTAGTCAACTAGAGGCTCACTAGGGACATGTTGTGGTCTATGTATTCACACATGTATTATGGTTTCCGGTCAACACAATTATAGCATGAACAATAGACAATTATCATGAACAAGGAAATACAATAATAACCATTTTATTATTGCCTCTAGGGCATATTTCCAACAGTCTCCCACTTGCACTAGAGTCAATAATCTAGTTCACATCACCATGTGATTAACACTTACATCACCATGTGATCATATCATCATGTGATTAACACCCAATAAGTTCTGGGGTTTGTTCATGTCCTGCTCGTGAAAGAGGTTTTAGTCAACGGGTCTGCGACATTCAGATCCGTGTGTACCTTACAAACTTTCCATGTCATATTTGTAGATACTACTCCCATGCTCCACTTGGAGCTATTCCAAATGGCTGCTCCACTATACGTAGCTGGATTTCTACTAAGAGTCATCCGGATTGGTTTTAAAGCTTGCATCATCGTAACACTTTACGATGAACTCTTTATCACCTCCATAATCGAGAAATATTTCCTTAGTTCTCAAGTTACTAAGGCTAACTTTGACCGCTGTCTAGTGATCCACTCTTGGATTACTCTTGTACCCCTTGACAGACTCATGGCAAGGCACACACAGGTGCGGTACACAGCATGGCATACTATATAGAGCCTATGGCTAAAGCATAGGAGATGACACTCATCTCTTCTTTATCTTCTGCCGTGGTCGGGTATTGAGTCTTACTCAATTTCACACCTTACAATACAGTCAAGAACTCCTTCTTTGACCCATCTATTTTGAACTCCTTCAAAAACTTGTCAAGGTATGTCTTCGTCGAAAAAACTTATCAAGCGAATAGATCTATCCCTATAGATCTTGATGCTCAATAAAATAGTAGCTTTATCTGGGTCTTCCTTTGAAAAACAAAACTTTTCAAACAACCCTTCATGCTCTTCCAGAAATTCTACATCATTTCCGATCAATAATATGTCAACTACATATTCTTATAAGAAATTCCATAGTGCTCCCACTCACTTTCTTGCAAATACAAGTTTCTCATAAACTTTGTATAAACTTAAACACTTTGATCACCTCATCAAAGCATATATTCCAACTCTGAGATGCTTGCTCCAGTCCATAGAAGGATCGCTGGAGTTTGCATATTATTAGCATCCTTAGGATTGACAAAACCTTCTGGTTGTATCACATACAACTCTTCCTCACAGAAACCATTATGGAAACCTTGTTTTGTCATCCATCTGCCAGATTTCATAATCGAAAAATGCAGCAACTGCTAACAAAATTTTAATAGACTTTTAGCATCGCTACAGATGAGACAATCTCATTGCAGTCAACTCCTTGAACTTGGCGGAAACTTCTTTGCGACAAGTCGAGCTTTATAAACGGTGACATTTCACCATTAGCGTCTATGTTTATCTCAAAGGTCCATTTGTACTCAATGACCCGCCATTCAACAGGCAAGTCTACCAAAGTCCATACTTGGTTTTCATACATGGATCCTTTCTCGGATTTCATGGCTCCTAGCCATTTGTTGGAATCCGGGCCCACCATCGCTTCTCCATAGTTCGTAGGTTCATCGTTGTCCAACAACATGATTTCCAAGACAGGGTTGTCGTACTACTCAGGAGCAGTACGCGTCCTTGTCGACCTACGAGGTTCGATAGTGACTTGATCCGAAGCTTCATGATCATCATCATTAACTTCCTTTTCAACTAAGTAGGCTCTACAGAAACATCTTTCTGTGTTGCGCTATTCTCTGGTTGAAACAAAGGTTCAACAACCTTATCAAGTTCTATCTTCCTCCCACTCAATTCTTTCGAGAGAAACTCTTTCTCAAAAAGGACCCGTTCTTAGCAACAAACACCTTTTGCGCTTGGATCTGAGATAGAAGGTATACCCAATGTGTCATTAGGGTATTCTATGAAGATGCATTTGTCTGCTTTGAGTTCGAGCTCGCTAGGTGAAAAACCCATTTTCACATAAGCGTCGCAGCCCCAAACATTAAGAAATGACAGCTTAGGCTTCTGTCAAACCATAATTCTCACGGTGTCATCTCAACAGACTTAGATGGTGCCCTGTTAAAGTGAATGGATTTGTCTTTAATGCATAACCCCATAACGATAGTGGTAAAACGATAAGAGACATCATAGTACTCACTATATCCAATAGAGCACGACTACGACGTTCGAACACACCATCACACTATGGTGTTCCAGGAGGCATGAGCTGTGAAACAATTTCCACATTGTCTAAAATTGCATACCAAACTCGTAACTTAGATATTCACCTCCATGATCATATCATAGACATTTATCTTCTTGTCACGATGATCTTTAACTTCACTCTGAAACTCCTTGAACCTTTCAAACATTTCAGATTCGTGTTTCATTAAGTAAATATCCCCATATTTACTCAAATCATCAGTGAAGGTAAAGAAAAACAACGATATCCACTGTGTGTTTCAACACTCATTGGACCACATACATCAACATGTATTAATTCCAATAAGCCACTTGCCCGCTCCATCATATTGGATGACGGGGTCTCAGTCATCTTGTCCAAGAGGCATGGCTCGCATGTCTCAACCGATTCGAAATCGAGTGAGTCAAAAAACATCCATCATCATGGAGTTTCTTCATGCGATTTATACCAATATGACATTACGTGGCAGTGCCACAAGCATGTGGTACTATCATTATTAACTTTGTATCTTTTGGTACCAATGTTATGAATATGTGTACTACTACGATCATGATTCGATAAACCATTTCGAGTGGGTGCATGACCATTGAAGGCATTATCCATGTAAACAGAATAACCATTATTCTCTAACTTATATGAATAACCGTATCGCACTAATCATGATCTAATCACGTTTATGCTCAACGCAAACACCAAATAACATTTATTTAGGTTTATCACAAATCCTGAAGGTAGAGAGAGCGTGCGATGGTGATCACATCAATCTTGGAAATACTTCCAACACACATCGTCACCTTTCACCTAGCTAGTCTCCATTTACTCCGTAGCTTTTATTTCGAGTTGCTAACACTTAGCAACCGAACCGGTATCTAATACCCAGGTGCTACTAGGAGTACCAGCAAGGTACACATCACTAACACGTATATCAAATATACTTCCATTGACATTACCAGCCTTCTTATCTACCAATCATCTAGGGTTTTTTCGCTTCAGCGAACATTCTCCTCATAACAGAAGCACTTAGTCTCGGGTTCGGGCTCAACCTTGGGTTTCTTCACTAGAGCAACAACTGGCTTGCCATTCCTGAAGTTTTTCCCTTCTTGCCCTTGCCCCTTTTGAAACTAGTGGTTTTCACTTAACCATCAACACTTGATGCTCCTTATTGATTTCTACCTTAGTGGTGTCAAACATCACGAACAACTCAGGGATCATCTTATCCATCCCTGGCATGTTATAGTTCATCACGAAGCTCTAGTAGCTTGGTGGCAGTGACTTGGAGAACTGCATTAATCACTATCTCATCTGGAAGATTAACTCCCACTTGATTCAAGTGATTGTAGCACCCAGACAATCTGAGAACACGCTCACCGATTAAGCTATTCTCCTTTATCTTGCAGGCAAAGAATCTTGTTGGAGGTCTCATACCTCTCAACATAGGCACGAGCTTGAGATCACAATCTCAGCTCCTAGAACATCTCATATGTTCTGTGACGTTCAAAACATTTTGAAGCCTCAATTCTAAGCCGTAATGCATGACGCACTGAACTATCACGTAGTCATCAAAAAGTGCCTGTCATATGTTCACAACATCTACAGACAACGCTTGAGGGAGTGATGCAGTTAGCGGTACATAAAAAACATAAGCTTTCTGTGCAGCAATGAGGACAATCCTCAGATCACGGACCCAGTCCGCATTATTGCTACCATCAACTTTCAACTTACTTTTCTCTAGGATTGTATCAATAAAACTGGGGAGCTACAGCGCGAGCTATCTACGACATAATTTGCAAGGACATTTTTAGACTAAGTTCATGATAATTAAGTTCATTTAATCAAATTATTAATGAACTCCCACTTAGATAGACATCTCTCTAGTCTTCCAAGTGATACATGATCCATGTCAACTAGCCCGTGTCCGATCATCACGTGAGACGGACTAGTCATCCATGGTGAACATCTCTATGTTGATCGTATCTTCTATACGACTCATGTTCGACCTTTCGGTCTTCCGTGTTCCGAGGCCATGTCTGTACATGCTAGGCTCGTCAAGTCAACCTAAGTGTTTCGCATGTGTAAATCTGGCTTACACCCGTTGTATGCGAACGTTAGAACCTATCACACCCGATCATCACGTGGTGCTTCGGAACGACGATCCTTAGCAACGGTGCACAGTTAGGGTGAACACCTTTCTTGAAATTTTATTGAGAGATCATCTTATTTACTACCGTCGTTCTATGCAAATAAGATGTAAACATGATAAACATCACATGCAATCAATATAGTGACATGATATGGCCAATATCATTTTGCTCCTATGATCTCCATCTTCGGGGCACCATGATCATCACTGTCACCGGCACGACACCATGATCTCCATCATCATGATCTCCATCATTGTGTCTTCATGAAGTTGTCTCGCCAACTATTACTTCTACTACTATGGCTAACGCTTAGCAATAAAGTAAAGTAATTACATGGCGTTTATGATTAACACGCAGGTCATACAATAAATAAGACAACTCCTATGGCTCCTGCCGGTTGTCATAATCATCGACATGCAAGTCGTGAATCCTATTACAAGAACATGATCAATTCATACATCACAATGCATCACATCACATCCTTTGGCCATATCACATCACAAGGCACATGCTGCAAAAACAAGTTAGACGTCCTCTAATTTGTAGTTGCAAGTTTTTACGTGGCTGCTATAGGTTACTAGCAAGAACGTTTCTTACCTACGTCAACACCACAACGTGATTTGCCAATTGCTATTTACCCTTCATAAGGACCCTTTTCATCGAATCCGATCCGACTAAGGTAGGAGAGACAGACACCCGCTAGCCACCTTATGCATCTAGTGCATGTCAGGCGGTGGAACCGGTCTCACGTAAGCGTACGTGTAAAGTTGGTCCGGGCCGCTTCATCCCACAATACCGCCGAATCAAGATAAGACTAGTAGCGGCAAGCAAATTAACAAACTCGACGCCCACAACTGCTTTGTGTTCTACTCGTGCATAGATTCTACGCATAGACCTAGCTCATGATGCCACTGTTGGGAGACGTAGTAGTAAATCAAAATTTTCCTACGTTCACCAAGATCTATCTATGGAGAAACCAGCAATGAGAGGGGAGAGATTGCATCTTCATACCTTTGAAGATCGCTAAGCGGAAGCGTTACAAGAACGCGGTTGATGGAGTCGTACTCGCAGCGATTCAGATCGCGGTAGATCCGATCAAGTGCCGAACGGACGGCACCTCCGCGTTCAACACACGTGCAGCCCGGTGACGTCTCCAACACCTTGATCCAGCAAGGAGGAAGGAGAGGTTGGGTAAGGGCTCCAACAGCAGCACGACGGCGTGGTGGTGGTGGAGTAGCAAGGTATTCCGACAGGGCTTCGCCTAAGCGCTGCGGAGGAGGAAGAAGAGAGGTAGGGCTTCGCCGTGAGAGAGAGAGATCAAATCTTGTCTCAAAACATCCAAAACCTCAAGTATATATAGGAGGAGGGACGTGGAGGGCTGGCTTGGCCTCTACTCCAAAGAGGAGATGGCCGGCCGAATTAAAGGGAGAGTCCACCTCCCACAAGGGAGGTGGATCTCCTCCTTTTAAATCCTTTTTGCCTTATCTCCTTATCTCCAGCCGCATGGGCCTTTAGCAAAAGTCTTGCCCAGCCCAATAAGGGCTGGCACACTTTATCTAACAGCCCATGTGGTCCTTTGGTCGTCACACCCCTCCCGGGGGTCATCCGGCACCCTCCCGGCACTCCCGGTACACTACCGATGAGCCCGAAAACTTTCCGGTGACCAAAACTGGACTTCCTATATATCAATCTTTACCTCCGGACCATTCCGGAGCTCCTCGTGACGTCCGGGATCTCATCCGGGACTCCGAACAACCTTCGGTAATCACGTATACCTTTTCCCTATAACCCTAGCGTCATCGAACCTTAAGTGTGTAGACCCTACGGGTTCGGGAGACACGTAGACATGACCGAGACACCTCTCCGGTCAATAACCAACAGAGGGATCTGGATACCCATGTTGGCTCCCACGTACTCCACGATGATCTCATCGGATGAACCACGATGTCAAGGATTCAATCAATCCCGTATACAATTCCCTTTGTCTATCGGTATGATACTTGCCCGAGATTCGATCGTCGGTATCCCCATACCTTGTTCAATCTCGTTACCGGCAAGTCTCTTTACTCGTTCCGTAATACATCATCCCGTGACTAACTCCTTAGTCACATTGAGCTCATAATGATGATGTCTTACCGAGTGGGCCCAGAGATACCTCTCCGTCACACGGAGTGACAAATCCCAGTCTCGATTCATGCCAACCCAACAGATACTTTCGGAGATACCCGTAGTGCACCTTTATAGCCACCCAGTTACGTTGTGACGTTTGGCACACCCAAAGCATTCCTACGGTATCCGGGAGTTGCACAATCTCATGGTCTAAGGAAACGATACTTGACATTGAAAAGCTTTAGCAAACGAACTACACGATCTTGTGCTATGCTTAGAATTGGGTCTTGTCCATCACATCATTCTCCTAATGATGTGATCCCGTTATCAATGACATCCAATGTCCATGGCCATGAAACCGTGACCATCTATTGATCAACGAGCTAGTCAACTAGAGGCTCACTAGGGACATGTTGTGGTCTATGTATTCACACATGTATTATGGTTTCCGGTCAACACAATTATAGCATGAACAATAGACAATTATCATGAACAAGGAAATACAATAATAACCATTTTATTATTGCCTCTAGGGCATATTTCCAACAGCAAGGTCCCGCTATCTAGGCCCAGGATGACCAGGGTAGGACAACAATGTGGGGCCCCTTGCAAAAAACACCGATCCAAAAGAAGGAGAACTCAAGATTGATAAAAAGTGAAAGCAACAAGGTAAAAGTCCCCGCCCCTTTTCTTTTAAATTAAGAGCTCTAAGCCCTTCAAATTTTGTTTCAAAAGTTGGTACCTCAAACACAAAAAGAAAGAAAGCAAATGTCACGTCTGGCACCTAGGCTAGTCTTCGTCTTCCCCTAACACCGAGCGTAGGGCATCCACGTTGCATGGGCATAGCCATTGATGGGCAGTGTTGACTTTGCCGCCAACATGGAGCTATGGTTGCCATATTGTGTGGGAGGAACCCCTTCGCGTCCTTAGGGGGCTCCGGGTGTATACAACCTGCTCATTATCACGTGAGAGTGTCACGGGTCGGTGAAGTCCGGCCGACACAAGCAGAGACCCCGGGCATAGATAGCTGGGCAAGCCCCCGGGCACCGGGCCCGGGAGCTCCCAGCTTTGTCAAGAGTCATCCCGTGCATTTCTTCTCGGTTGCACACCCTTACGACCCAAACCTCGGATGCATTGTTCCCCACGTAGGCACAAGATTGCGCTCCCGCGGCCCAAACATGAGTACAATGCATCTGGCGGAGCCGTAAGAGTGTTTTGTCATTGAAGCCACCTCGTGAGACGTTTTGGTGGTGACCCTATGCTACCTTGGGAGTCTCATGAGGTCCGTCCTCCGGAGGCTGCATTGATGTTCTAGTTGCCGCGGGTGCCCCACATTACCTGTGTCTTGTCACTTCTCCCAGGGCATTATGCCCAACACCCCGGGGTCCGGCTCGTCGATGCATTCCCTTGGTGGTGGGGAAGGCGGTAGCCTGCGCCGCACCCCCACGGATCCAGTGACGTCCTCCCTACTTCTTCAGTTTGAGTTGTGCGATCCTGGCGCTCCTTCGGGGGGAGCCCCCGAGCCCGGATTAGGAGGACGCCCGGGCCACCCTACCCTCGGGAGGTGCTGGCGCCTGCGGCTGGCACCCGATCTTGGTCGTCTTCCCTAGGCACGACGTAGCATGACACGTAGGGCTCCACATGGGAGCATGGGACTTTCTCGAGGTCCCACACGGTGCCTAAAACAGCCCCTCTGGGCGGCGGCGAAGAGGTACCCTGCGCACGCAGCCCACAGATCCTCTTGCATTGGGCCTCAAAACAAAGTTGCCTACCTTTGTTGTCGCCGCCCATTAGGCTGCGTGTCTCTTAACATGAGTCGATTCCACGACAGTCCGGCGTGACCTCGTCGTGCTTGCTTGTCTCCCGTGATACTTGCACCATCTGCTCCCTGCACAGGGTGGAGCATTCACGTCTGGTCAGCCTGGGCTGTTGGTGATCCATTGGGTTGTGGGGGCGCGCGCTGGCGTGCCCGTAGGGCTCTCCGTTGTGTTCTCTGTGGGCTTGTTCGCCATGGCCGGGCTGTGCCACGAAATCGGTTACCTGAATCCACAGAAGAAGGAGCACGGCGTTCAGTGGGCCCCTCCCAGGATCGTCTGGGGATGAAGGAGGTGTGCCGTTGGCGGGCCGACGAACAGGTGCGGTGAACGATGCCCCAGCGCTCGAGGAAGGATGAGGGACTATGGCACCACGCGCGATGTTGATCAGCTCCATGATGTGGTCGGCCCACGTGTCAAAGCACCCTAGCGTTGGACAGTGGTGGAGCACCTCACTTGCTAGAAGAAGCACGTCGTATGCGTTTAGGTCCCCCATGTGGGAGCGACGCACTGCGGATGCCGAAGGCACCGCTCGGCCATCGTGCGCTTGGGAGGTGCGAGAGGCGATGATGACAGAGTCGACGTTGGCGACTTAATACTGCCCACCCAGCAGCAGGCCATTGGCCCGCGGGTTCCCGATAGCAGTGTTTAGGTCAATGGTGGCCAATCTATCGCAGCCAGCTGGTGCTCGCGGGACATCGGCCATCGAAACGGCGAAGTGGATGGAGAGCCTAGCTTGAGGAGGACTCCGACACGCCCCCTACCTGGCGCGCCAAATGTCAGATTTCAGGCTCTGCAAAACCCTTAAGGTTCGAACATAGGGGTGTGTGCGAAGGCTTCCCCATGGTTACACCCAACCTAGCTCGCTACTCAATGGACACAACGGCAAACTAGTTCGGTGATGAGGAAGAATATGAACATGATAGTTTACCTAGGTTCGGGCCACTGCGAAGCGTAATACCCTAATCCTCCTTTGGTGGTTTGCCTCTCGTTGCGGTTTTTTGATGAACTAGTACAGTGGGCTAGAGCCTCGCGAGGGTGCTCAAGGTGTGTTCTTGGCTCTCTGCCTGACGATGGAGAGTGGGGTGGCTAAATCCTCGATTGGATCTCCCCTCTATGATGTGACCTAGCTTCTATATATAGCGGCGGCCAGGGTCCTCTTCCCTTATCTCAAAGCCGGGAAGGAATCCCACAATGACTAATTTTGAAGGGGAGTAGGAGTACATCCGCGCCCTATCCAAAGGTGGTCTCCGCATGCAAAGTAGCTGATGATGATGAAGTGGTGGGCTCGGTGATGATATTTACCCTGCGGGGCTGGCGGTCGTGGTCTTGTTACACCGGAATGGAAACCCTTGGGCGATGCTTTGGGAACCCGCGTACGTCCTTGCTCCATTTGCACCAAAGACGAAACTGTGCCACCTAGCATGCTAGAGGTTGCCTGTCCTTCCCTGCGCCGTCCTTGACTCCTGAGGCCGGGCCTTGCATAGAGATCTCCGCCCCTCAGGAGCAGGGGCATGAGGAGGTCCCTTCCCGAGGGTCTTGATGCTTCTCCTCCTTGCAAGCCTCGGGTCCTCGCGAGGTCCTTGTCTTGATAGATGCCGCGCTAGGCCATGCCTGGCTAACGAAGTGGGCCATTCCTTGGGCCGTGGGTAGCTGGATTGGGTACCCCCGTTCCCAGAACGCCGACAGGAACACCTGGTTAACTAAGGCTATCGCTGCGGCGTGATGGCCGCCCATCCCTGCATGGACTTCGGCTAAGAGTTGTCGTCCTTCTTCCTTTGATATGAACCATTGTAGTATTCTGGTGGTGCTTTTCTTGTATAACTCACCCTCGTGAACTTTATAGGCTTTGGATTGCCCAATTATGTGTCGCGCCTCCATCCGATCGTCGGGGAATTCTTTGTGAAGAAGGTAGGCAAGGAAGGTCTCGGTCCATGGAGCGATTACTGCCATGAACTCATGAGCCAAAGGCATTTCATCCATTACGGAGCCGCCGATGACTTGGTCGTTTGGATCGCTTATAGGGGGAACAACCTCTTTCGCGCTAGTCACACCGGCACCATTATGATCGTCCTGCTGAACCACTGATGGCTTAAAGAGCCATTCCAAGAAAGTGTTTTTGGGATAGGGTCGCGTTTGGCCCCCATGTGGGCCAGTACATCGGCGGCTTGGTTGTTGTCTCTAGCAACGTGGTGAAATTCTCGCCCTTGGAACCATGCCGAGATCTTGATGACCGTGTTTCTGTATGCCGCCATCTTCGGGTTATTGGCATCAAATTCGCCATTGATTTGGGAGATAGCCTAGTTGGAGTCTCCCCTACCTCCAGTCGTCGTATGCCCATTGATGTTGCCATCTGAAGACCGTGCAAAAGTGCTTCGTATTTGGCTGCATTGTTGGAATCGGCATACATGATCTACAACACGAATCGAACATTGTCGCTTATGGGGGATGTGAGAATAACTCCAGCCCCTAGTCCTGCCAAAGTTTTAGATCCATCGAAGTACATCGTCCAATGGGAGTATATACTATATTCCCTAGGGAGCTCGGCCTCTGTCCATTCGGCGAGGAAATCTACCAGCACCTGAGATTTGATAGCTCGTCGTGGCTTGTAGGCGATTTCAAAGAGAAGGAGCTCAATAGCCCATTTTGCAATGCGGCCGATGGCGTCTCTGTTGTTGATTATATTGTTCAGGGGCACTTCAGATGCCACCGTAACCGAACACTCTTGAAAGTAGTGTTTGAGTTTCCGTGATGCCATAAATACTATATAGGGTATCTTCTGGTAGTGCGGGTATCTGGACTTGCACTCTGTTAGTACTTCTGACATGTAATAGACCGGCTTTTGTATCCAGAATTTGTGTCCCTCCTCCTCTCGTTCGACGATGAGCACTGCGCTAACGACTTGGTTGGTAGCTGTTATGTATAGTAACATGGGTTCACCAATGCCTGGTGCTGTGAGTATGGGATTGCTTGCCAGTAGTGTTTTAATTAATTCTAACATAGCCACTGCTTCATCTGTCCATTCAAAATTGTTGGTCCGTTTCAGTAGTCTGTAGAGCGGTAAAGCCTTTTCCCCAAAGAGGAAGATAAAGAGGCTTAGCGCTGCCACGCAACTAGCCAACCTCTGGACGTGCTTGAGCTCTGTGGGAATTGCGAGTTCTAATAGGGCGTGGATCTTGGCCGGATTCGCTTCTATTCTTCTATGAGAAATGATGAATCTGAGCAGTTTACCAGCGGTAACTCCGAATACACATTTCTCCGGATTGAGTCGTATGTCCTATTCGCGTAGGCTAGAAAAGGTTTGCCTTAGGCCGTCGATCAGCTGGCTGATGAGTTTAGTTTTGATTATCACGTCTTCCACGTATGCCTCGACTGTTTTACCGGCTTGGTTTGCGAGACAAGTCTGGATCATGCGTTGCTACGTAGCCCCAGCGCTTTTTAGCCCGAAGGGCATCGTGTGGAAGCAGAATGACCCATAAGGGGTGATGAATGCGGTCGCAGCTTGATCGGATTCCTTCATTTTAATCTGATGGTATCCGGAATAAGCATTGAGGAAACACAACGAGTCGTGTTCGGTTGTGGCGGCAATAATCTCGTCTATACGTGGTAAGGGGAAAGGGTCCTTAGGGCAGGCCTTGTTGAGGTCTTTAAAGTTTACGCACAGCCGTCAGGATTTGTGTTTCATTGGTACCATCACCATGTTTGCCAACCATTCGAGGTGCATAATCTCCCGAATGAATCCAGCCTCTAGTAGTTTGGCTAATTCTTCACCCATAGCTTGTCATTTGGGCTTCGAAAAGTGACATAGAGTTTGTTTAATGGGCTTAAAGCCTGCAGTGATGTTTAGACTATGTTCTGCATGCCGTCGTGGGATCCAGGCATATCGGAAGGATGCCAGGTGAAGTTGTTCCAGTTTTCTCGTAAGAATGTTCGCAGTGCTTCGTCCACTATGGGGTCGAGCTAGGCTTCAAAGGATGCTGTCTTCTTGGGGTCCATCGGGTGTACCTGAAATATAATGATCTCATCTGAAGGTTTAAAGGATGTCGGTTTGGGCCTTTTGCTAAGGATCACATCGTCCTTGTATATTGTTGACTCAAGTGCGGTCAGTTCTTCTGCAGCGAAGGTCTCAGCTAGTGCCTCAAGGGCGAGCGCTGCTGTTTTGTTCTCGGCTCGAAGGACTATATTCGGATCACTGGCGATTGTGATTACCCTGTTTGGTCCTGGCATCTTGAGTTTCATATACCCATAATGTGGTGTAGCCTGGAATTTTGCAAAGGCGTCATGTCCGAGCAAGGAGTGGTAGCCACTGGGGAAGAGCACAATATGGAAGAGGAGTTCTTCAGATTGGTAGTTTTCAGGTATGTCGAACACTACATGCAGGGTGATACGTCCTGAACAACACACCTCTTTCCCAGAATGATTCCCGGCATAACGTGTTGCTATGCTCGATGCGAGATCGGTCGAACTGCATTTTTTCCAGGGCATCTTCGTAGATAAGGTTTAAACCAATGCTGCCATCCATTAGCACTTTGTGCAACCTGAAGCCATCGACGATGGGGTTTAGGACCAGTGCAGACGTTGTATGATTGGGAAGAATGGCTGGTTGTTCAGTGTCTCCGAAGGTAATGGGTTTGTCTGCCCATGCACTTGTTGCTGCCACATGAAAGAATATTTCGAGTGCTCTAAGAGTTGTTTTCCTCCTGTTCCTTGAGGGGAACGTTTCGTAGATTGTTAGGACTTCGATGTTGTATTCTGGTGGCGATGTGGAGCGCCTATTCGGCGGTAGTGCATCAAGAATGGCTACACCACTTTTTGCGACTTGCCTAACGGCCCAACAATCTCTAAGGCCGTGAGTCAGCATTGTGTTTAGCAATACGGAATGCATAGGGCATGGTTTATGCAATAGGCCATCAAGGATAGTACTGACCCCTGTAAGGGGCCTATTTCTCTTCCTGGCGGGTTTGAGTTTGGCTGCCGCTATGGAGGTATCCTCTTTTTCTGATCTCCTCCAGGGTACTCGGTAAAGGTTGGTTCCTTAAAGAAACCTTCGGCTTGTCAGGCGCTTTCCATGGCACAATATGTTTGTACCAAGTCTGCCAGCTCGGTGAAGTCACGAATTTGCCGACGAGCCAGGGCATTGAGAATCCCTTCATCATGACAATTGCGATTCAAGGTTGCCATTATCTCCTGATCACTAAGATCTCATACTTTGTTTCTAGCGAGGAGGAGTCTAGCCCAAAAATTATGAAGCTTGGAATCCATTGAGATGCTTGAGTGATTGGCTTGGGTGGCTGGTGGGAAATGTTTTGATTCCACGCCACGATGTGAGTCCAGAATTACGGGATTCGGATTGTGTGCTAGATCAAGGACCAATACGGGTTTGCCTTCGCAGCGAACTCCAGGGTCTAGGTTGCCAGCGAGGTCTCGATGATCAGAGATTGGGGTATAAACAATTTTTAATTATGGCCGCTGGGGGACGAGCCTCACCTGGACACTCTATGGTGGCGATTAAGTGGGTGACCGTGGGGGTGAGAATCTCCCTATCGTCAGGTTTAAGCCCGAGCCGATGATAGACCGGGGTCCGATCTTCAGTCACACGCATGGTCCAAATCTGATCAAATAGCTCATTTAGAAACGAGAAGATGGTAGGATGCGTGTCGCTGAAGCGAGTAGGGTCAATGTGCGCCATCGCAGTTCTGGAGTCGCTTGAAAGTGGATCCGGGTCCTGTTCGGCCACAGTGGATCCGGTCACAAGGGCGTTCTAGAGAGCCCGAGGGTGACGGCCTCCTTAGAGGTGGGGCCCATTGTCTCCGCATCGAGGCCTTGGTGTCTGTGGGCTCCTCCATAAGGTTTGAGGTTCCTATCAAGAAAAGTTCTCCCCGTGAATCAGCGATGAACTCTAGGGTTCTGAATATGATACCTTGATCGGGGGAGTAGCTTCCGATCTCGCAAGGGTGGCCGGTTGAGTCGGCGTGCGACAAGACTTCACTGCCTATGAAGATCTGATCAGGGATGAGAAACCCTAGCTACAGATCTTGTTGCTTGTGACAAGGAGAGCCATCAATTCCTTCGGCGATCACAGCGAAACTCTCAATGAAAGCACCAACATAGGTGTCAAAACCGGCGGATCTCGCGTAGGGGGTCCCGAGCTGTGAGACTAGGATCGATGGTAATAGGGGACAAATGAGGCGATGTTTAAACAGGTTTGGGCCCTCCTAAGGAGGTGAAACCCTAGGTTATGCTTTATTATATTGATGATATGAAGGTTACAAAGTTGATATACCACGAGATCGAATAGCTAAACCCTAGATGAGTTGTTTTCTTCTACAACCTAAAACCCTCTGGCTTATATAGACACCAGGGGGTACAAGGGTTTACATATGGTCAGTTGCACATTAAAGGGAAAAACATGCCTATCTATGGTCGAAAACCCGGAGAACACGCCACTACTCCTTGAAGTATCCACCCTGGTAACGGGGCTTTGATCATCCAATGCTCACCCATCGGCCCACATAGTCCCGCCCATGAGAAACAGGTCGGATATCCTCCATGAAATAGAAGAGAAAGTTCAACTCGTTCGAGAATATCTCAAGATCGCCAAAACAAGACAGAAGAGCTACACAGACTCTCACCACTGAGATGTGAACCTGAACGTCAGAGATCATCTCTTTCTCTAGGTGACGCCTCTCAAAGGAACCAAGAGTTTCCACGTGAAAGGAAAGCCAGGACCAAGATACGTAGGCCCCTTCAAGATCATCGCAAGATGAGGGAAAGTTGCCTATCAGCTAGGGCTACCTTCCAAGTTATCAGATGTGCACAACGTTTTCCACGTGTCAAAACTCTGTAAGTGTCTCCAAGTTCCCAACCGCCCCGACCTCTACAAGGACATCGATCATCAAGCCATCGACCTTCAGCCAGACCTCACTTATCGTGGTAGGCCAATTCGATTTCTAGATTAAGCAGAGCGTTGCACCCGAGGCCGCACCATCAAGTGCTTCAAGGTTCAATGGAGCAACCATACTGAAGCAGAAGCAACCTAGGAGCGTGAAGACTATCTTAGATCAGAGTTCCCTTATCTTCTTAGCGCTTAGCCTAGGAATCTCGTGGACGAGATTCTTGTAAGGGGGGGGGGGGGTAGGTCTGTCACACCCTATGTTTGTATCACTTTGCTATGGTATGGATTTATAAAATTTGGAACCATTTAAAACTTTTTGAGTGCATGTGCTTGCTTGAATTGTTTGATGGTTGCTTGTTTGGTTTATTGTGTTTTGGCACTCAATGCTGTTCTTTGCCCTATAAGACACATCCTTGACCCAAACTCCCTACCCAATGATCATACCATGTGTATAGGACCTGAAACTATTTTTATCAAATATTGTTTTGGCCAAAAAGGATTTATTCAAATTAGGTGTTCAAAAACCCTTGAATTGAGGTTTGTACTACAACTCCTCAAATTGGTTGGAATGTTTTGCACCAAAAACTTTAGTTGGAACCTACTATATATATGACTTCCCAAAACCATCAGATATTATTTTTAAATATTATTTTACTATTTTATTTAAAGGATTTTTCTTAAGTCTTGGAATGGTCTTCCATAGGGAAAACTATTTATATGCTTCGAAAATATTTGAGAAAATTTAGGTAAACTCAATGGACACCTATTTTCCATATATATGATATTCAACACATGGTCATGTTCATAATATTGGACAAAACCCTCCAAAACACCTTCTGCTTATGTCAAGCATTTGAAATATTTCTATAAGAGATATTCTCAATAAATTCCAGAAACATTCCAGCAAGTCACACATGTTATATGTGATGATCTTGCAAAGTTTCGTCTCAATCCTAATTGATTTGATTCACCAAAATATCCCAGAACCCTCTCTGTCCAGAATCAAATTTGAATATCTTTGCATTATGAAATTTCTCCTATTGACCCCAAACTTGGTGGGCATGTTCTAATCCTTAAATAAGGCTACTACACCAAGTGGTCCATTTAGTAGAATAGAATTGCATGCCCGGATCAATAGAAACCTGATTCTATTGAATTCAAGGTTTACCAAGTGTGCACTATCAACTTCCTTCAAACCATCTCAAACTTGGTAGTCCACACTATTTTTACGTACACTTTCATCATGCTAAATATCAGGCAAATGGAACACATTTACTGTGCCAAATCATAATCAAAGACCTTTTGGTTATTTAGTAAAAACCATGTTTGACCCCCTTCCACTATTCTCCTTGACCTAAGATTTTTACCGCAGTCCCACATTGTTATGCCTACCTCTAGTAAGTTACCCTGCCAGGGTCTCAATCATTGCAGGGGGGTAAAACCCCTACTTATCCCTTCGGACAACCATGGCAACACCTCTCTCCTCCCCTATTCATACTTTCTACCGATTAACTTAGCACCTAAGCATCCAGGGAGCATCTCCACATCCTCCAGGGACAAGTAGACAAGGAAGGGCATGCCTAGAGCATATGAGGCAAGTTTGGCATGCCAAAATGGCACTCCAAAGCGTGCTGCAGTGTGTTCCCGCACTATAGCCACCCCCATTCTGAGGCTCCCGAGAGCCTCGGGCTCCCTCGTTTCGCTAGCTGGTCGGCCTCGACATCCGCAGTGAGCCAAACTCCTGTCCCCCTCCTCCTTCTCCCTCCTGTCACCCCACCTCGCACGCGTGCCAGCTGCCCGAGCCGGCCAATGTGTAGCCTCTCACGGACGATGCCCAAGGCCTCACCCGCTCTCTCTCCTCCCTTCCCACGCATCTAGACCCAACCCAAGAACGCCCGGAAGTCGCCCCTTTGAGCCCCCGTGGCCCTTGGCCTCGGCTTCGACCTCGCTAGAGGACCTCGTCCATGGTGGTCTGTGCCTGACGATTTAAGGCCACCCCAAGCCCTTCTTCTCTCCTTTGGCTCCTCCTCTCACTCAATCACCGCCTAGAGCCCCCTAAAATGCCCAGGGGTCCCTAAGCTCAGGATCGACCGGTGCACCACTGCTCTGGGTCACAATTGTTCTCCCTGTAGGAATCCCTCAGGTGTTCCTTTCTTCCCCAGTGGATTTGCCTCGGTTCCTTGACCCGTTTCCCCCTCCTCCCGATTGTTTTGCATCCTAGGTGATGGGTTGGAGCGTTCCCGAATCCCCTCCGCCACGGCTACCTCGTCATCGGTGTCCTCCTACTCTCTAACGACTCACTCCACCTCCATTAGAACGACGTCTCGAAGCTCATCCCATTCCTGCCCTTGGTTGCCCTTGTTATGTCTAGGATCATCACTCTTGATCTTCGCCTCCTCCCTGTCGAGAGGAAGGAGATGAAAGGTCGGCTCCACCTATCATTGAGCCCTCCCTCTCTCTCTCTCTCCCCCTATGTGTGGCTGGCACCAGACCCGACAGTCAGGTTTGAACCTAGCGAGCGCGGGCGCACCGGTTCGCCCGAGGCCACTTTGCTCTGGGCCGACCTAGTTGCGGCCAATTTTGGCCTATGGAACAATGCTCATTTCCTTTTTCTTTTTCTGTTTAAATTTCCAAAAATTCCACAAGATTGAATATTCCTCCAAATCCAATAATTCATCCACCATAAATCTTGTAATATCCTGTAGTATTTAATAGTACCACTTGTGTAAAAAAATTTAAATGTTTTATGTAGTGGTTTTATTTAAAACCTAGTTTTAAATATTTTTAGCCTCTGTTAAAATAGATTTAAAAATATTTTCTAGTTCAAAACCAGAGACAAATATTTTTAGTTTTGAATGTAGTATTTTTCAGAGTAGGGTAACATTTTAGAAGTGGATTATGTGCTCTGTTTTTGTTGTGAATCTTACTTTTGGCCGTTATTATTGCGACGATAGATTGTGGTGTTGATGAGGGAGTTGGACCAAAGACTTTGAAGACCCCGAAGACTTTCTTGAGCTAGGCTATCAACCCTTTGACCATGTAAAGACACCTTGCATATATTACTTTATTTTCGATATATTGATCACGATGATGTGGTGACCACGTCAGTGGGATGCCTTCAATACTTCTACCGTTGATACTTGCATCGTAGATGACCCTACCTCCTTATGAGGGTTATTAGGGTGGGAGTAGTTAGGTTGCTAAGTATTTGCTACGCAAGTGGGATGGGGATATGCGTGATGGAAACAAAAGTGTTTTCAAAGACTTTTTGGAAACCCCGTCAGGTGCCACTAATGACCAAGGGAGATGGTGTCGAGCGAGGTAACCACTTGATAAAGAAGTGGTGTACCGAGGCAAGTGAGTGTGTGTTTTTTAGAAAATGGATTACATTTAATATTTGTCAACCGTTACCAACGTTACATGTACAACCATGATACCCCTTATGGGACGTGGGTTTGATGGGTACTAGCAGAGATTTGACACCCTGGATTTGGAGCGACAGTAATCCTTGTAATCAAGCTACAATAACATGAGGATTATGCTAATCCATTTTGCTAATCCAAGTATGATCACTGTTGGAATCAATCCTGCTTCAAATTTCCTTTGCAATTCAAATTCATTTAAAAAGTGGAGTTAAAAGTTTTGCAAATTTCAAAATAAAAATCAAGCATAGGTTGCAAATATTCCCTAAGCTATTCTAAAATTGCAACCAACATTTTATCATGTGATTAACTGTCTCAAATGTATTAAAGATAGTGGCCAAAATATTTATTAAAGTCCTTTTTGGATTTTGTAGTTTTCAACTATTTTTTAAAAGTTCTCAAACTTTTTTGGCACTCTAATTGAATGCAGTTGTAATATTGGGCTAGGTCACCTATTTTCACAAATGAAGTTTTCACTAAAACAAATAAGTAATTATAAACAAAAACTATTAAAGAGAAAAATAAAATAATAGAGAAACAAAAATAAGAAAAAAGCAAAAGGTCCCCATTCCCCCCGACCCTACTGGGCATCGGCCCATTTGGCCAACCGGCCCAGCTGGCACCTATACACCCCTGTTGGAAACCCTAGCCCAACCCCCGGTCCACCACTCCTCCCACTCCACCCCATGTCTCGTTCCCTTCCCCCGATCCCGATTTGGATTGTGGTTGCCCCGTAAGGCCAACGCCCAGCCGTCCACCTCGCACCTCGTCGGCGCCCCCTCCTCGTTGGCACCGCCACCCATGGTGCCTCCTCGTCCCTAACGACGTTCCCTGACCCTCACAGTCTGCTGCCCCCCCTCATCCGTTTGTGGTGAGCCCAACCCCCGGGCTCCTCCCCTCCCCTCTTCCTCCCCCCATCCGGAGCAGCCGCGGTCCCCTCTCGCCGCTCTAGTGCCTCCCTCACCGCATGCGCACGCCAGCGCCCGCAACCCCGAGATTCGCCCTCTGTCGGCTGCACTCTCCGTGCGTTCTGGCCACCGCTGACTCGTGCTTGTCGAGCTTTGTATTTGAGCCCTCAAGGCCCATGGCTTGAATTATGATGTTGTATGACTTTAATTTTTGTCTAGAGTTGTGTTGTGTTATCTTCTAGTGATTCACTAATCTTAGTCATACGCATTTGCATGTATGATTAACATACGATGAAAATGGGGGTGTCACAAGTTGGTATCAGAGCCGACTTCCTGTAGGTAGACCCCTTCCAACTCCTTTGCTAAAGTTGAGTCTTGTACTTGAAAAACTTTTACTAACATTGTTGTGTGGCTTACGGGCCCACATCTCGATCGGGTGTTATTAGGATCTTTTATTCCTCGTCTATACTCCTGGTTCTAATCTCTCTTCTCTTTCTGGTTAAAGAGTTTGCTAACTCTAACATTAGGTTCTTGTGATCACATCCACCGGAGAGTTTCTTTATCGACAATTGTTTCCTTTGAAGTCATGATACACACACTGTAATTTGACATCTAGAGTCTCCTTGTTATAGATGCGACCCTCAAGGCAGCTCGTTTACCTGACTATGACTATCGATACCGCTGGGTACCCGACCATTCTGGTTGAACTCTTAACCAGGCTGGGATATTGCTGGTACCCCGAGTACACTGTTTACAAGGGCTACCGCGAGTACAACCAGGAGCAATACCAAGCTGAGGTTGTTATCTGGGATTGACAGAACCTCCCATCAGGGAGCTGCACACAAACTGCTCTGTTGGTTTGACTATTGAGATAGCAGTCCATGATGCTACCTACACCGCTAACTCTCGCCTTCACAGAGAGCTACCCCACTTGGAGGAGACTGGATTCAGATACATTCTATATGTCCCTACTGGGCATGGGACTGGATCCGGCACCGCTGCCTTCACCCGTTTCGTGCGGTAGTGTAATGACCGATCCTACACTACGATCTGTACTCCCTACATGAGTCGTCCTTATGACCCAGAGTTTCTGGTTTAGTACACTGAGGTAGTCGATCATATTGTCTGAGCTCTGACTTTTGAGTTGCACACCACCTGTACTCGTCTTCGTGATGATATGGTGCAGTTGATGCCAATAGTAAGAGCAGGGATGTATCCGAAGTACATCTTATACCCGTGCAGGATAGAGCTACCACCAGGTCTTGAGTGGCCTAATGTTGGAGGTCGTACACCTACACATGGACCTACACTCCCTGATGGGCACCAGTAACTGCATGAGAGTGTTAACGGGATGCAGAATTCCATTCCTAGGTTTAACATATGTGATCATTGGCAGTTACCTGGCTTCAGTGGTTGTCCCTGATGTTGATGTAGTGTATCACTATACCTCGTTGTTCTATCTCTCTATCACGTGCGTGCGTGCCGCCTAGTAGACTAAGTTATTTTCATGCCGGACCTATCGGTTATTTGTAATAGACCTATGGTTTGTAATAGACCTATGTATGGATCTGTATGTTGAATTTGAACTACTATGTCATATCTATTGCACTTCCTTCTTTGTGCAATTTACTTCATGAATGATTCTTTGTGTTTGCAACACCCAATGCTAAACTACCACTGTTAAAAATTTAATTGAATGGTTAGGCCAGTTGGACATGGTTGTGGTGCCGATCAACCACCACCAGCTGAATACATGGTTGGCATGATGCAACAATTTGAACTGAATGGCCAGTTTATGCAAGGGCTTATAGACCAGTTTCTGAACCCGAAAATGAATCAGCAGCCAGCCCCAATGACTCTACAAGACTTTATGCGCCTCAACCCTCCTATCTACCATAGATCAACTCAGCCACTTGATGTTGTTGAATGGCTCCATGACATCAGCTATGAACTAGAGTTTGCAGGTGCCCCAATGGCTAGTTATGTCACCTTTACCTCGTACTTCCTAAAGGGTCCTGCTGCTCAGTGGTGGGACAGTCACAAGTGCTCACATCCTATTGGAACAATCATGACCTGGCCGGAGTTCCAAGCTGCGTTTCGTGCTCGCCACATTCTTTAGGGAATTATGGACAAGAAGAAGTGTGAGTTCCGCAACCTCGTCGAGGGCAACAAGACTATGGATTCTTATCAGCGGGAGTTTCTGGACTTGTCCCACTGTGTTGAAGAAGTCGTTGCAACTGTTGCTCGTAGGCAAGAAAATTTCCGTGAAGGCCTTAACCCTGATATCAAGCTGGCGCTCCTTGTTCAAGACTTTGGTAACTTCACCATCTTGGTGCACAAGTCCATTCAAGTTGAAACAGGTATGCAGGACTACAAAGACAACAACAAGCGCAACCGTGACATGGGCTCATCTTCGGTCTCAGCAATTCAGAAGCGCAAGATCCGGATTCCCCACAACATGTACCATGTACCTGCTCCTACTACAAGGTCGTCCCATGCTGCACCTTGTATGACTCCACCACCACCAAGGTAGCCGAGACTTCCATCTCCACCACCATGATCTCCTATTCCCCCTTCTCCTCCTAGGGATGGGTTGTGCTTCAACTGTGGTCATCCAGGACACCGTGCCAGAGACTGCAGGAAGAATCCGAATCAACTTGCACTGCCTTCCAACCAGCCCCGTAACAACAATGCCAGGCCTGCTAATGGTCGTGGCTAGGCTAACAACATTGAGATGACTGAAGCCCAAGACCAGCCTGCTTGAATGGGTACACTTCTTGTTAACTCAGTACCAGCTTCTATATTGTTTTGATACTTGAGCATCACATTCTTTCATATTGGAAAAATTTGCATACATGCATGACATTAACAGTGATGAGCTGGACGTCCCAATAGTGGTAAACACCCCCACGGGCCATGTCGAACCTCAGTGATTAGCCACAATGTCGCCATTGAAATTGAAGGGTTGGAATTCTTTGCCTCACTCATAATGCTGAAATCTTCCAATATTGATCTCATTCTCGGAACGGATTGGTTGAAGGCTCATACCGAGTTAATCATTTGTGCCACCAAAACCGTCCACCTCCTGCACCCTTCAAATGAGATAGTAAGCTATCATCCTCATCTCGTTCGGAATATTGAAGCTCGGCTATATGCCTTGAATGAATTAAATGAGTCACCTCTGGAGGGTATTGAAAACATTGTAGTTGTTCGGGATTTCCAAGATGTCTTTCTAGAAGAACTTCCAGGGATCCCCCACCAGAGCCATCGAGTTTGTCATCAACTTGGTACCTCGTACCACTCCTATAGCCAAGTGTCCGTATAAGATGCCACCACATAAACTCCTTGAACTTAAGCAATAAATTGACAATTCGCTTCATGTGGGTTTCATTCGTCCAAGTTCCCCTGCTTGGGGAGCACCTTCTCTCTTTGTTAATAAGAAGGATGGGACAAACCGGCTGGTCCAAGATTATCAACCCATCAACCAAGCTACAATTCAGAACAAATACCTGCTCCCTCGTATCAATGATTTGTATGACAAACATGTTGGTTCCTCGATATTCTCTATATTCGACTTGCAGTTGGTTTACCATCAGATCCTTGTTCATGAAGAAGATATCCCCAAGACTACATTTGTTACTCGCTATGGTTCATACTAGTACACCGTCATGTCATTCGGCTTAACAAATGCTCTAGCAACTTTCTCTCATCTGATGAACTATATATACATGGACTACCTCGACAAATTCATTGTGGTTTACTTGGATGATATTCTGTTATTCTCCAAGAATAAAGAAGAGCATGCTGAATGTATTTATCTTGTACTGGAAAGGCTTCGTGAACATCAGCTATATATTATGCCAAGTATTCCAAGTGTGAGTTCTGGATGCCCGAAGTGACCTACCTTGGTCATGTGATCTCCAAGGATGGTATTGCGGTCAACCCTGAACAAGTTCAGGTTATTCTTGACAATAGTCCCCTGAAGAATGTCAAGCAAGTCAGAAGTTTTCTTGGACTCGCCATCTACTACAGTCGTTCGTCGAGAACTTCTCCAAGATTGCAAAGCCCTTAACCAATCTGCTTCACAAAGTTGCTAAGTATAAGTGGACAGAAAAATGTCAGGGCAGCTTTCAAGCACTTAAGGACAAGCTGACATGTCCCTAGTGCTTGCTCCTCTGGATACTCGTAAGGACTTTGTCATTTATTGTGACACTTCACGTCAGGGAATAGGCTGTGTCCCAATGCTAGAACGCAAAGTGGTTCCTTATGCCTCTCGTCAATTGCATCATCATGAAGAGAACTACGCATTTCTTGATCTCGACCTTGATGCAGTGATACATACACTAAAAGAGTGGCAACAATACCTTATTGGTAATTGTTGCAAGATCTACGCCGATCACCAAAGTATGAAGTACCTGTTGACTCAGCCGGATTTGAACCTCCATCAATAGAGATGGATGGAGTGCATAGTATATTACAATGTGGGTATTTCTTATACACTTGGAAAGGCTAATGTAATGGCTGATGCTTTGAGCCACAAGTCATACTGCAACCACCTCCACGTTCATAAGGTTCACCCGCTTTTTCAGGAACAATTCCGCAAGCTAAACCTCCATATTGTTCCTTAGGGTTATCTCACTCCCCCTCCTCTAGAGTTCCGCAAGATGAACCTCTGTGTTGTTAGCCAGGGTTACCTTAGAACCTTGTTACTGAACCAGATCTTGCGGACGTCATCAGAACTATTCAACTCAGTGACAATGAAGTCGAAAGGATTAAAGACTATCTTGCAGAAGGAAAGCCCTTCCTTCACTATTGCTGATGACGGCGCCATGTATTTCAAGGGTCGCTTATTCATCCCAAGTAAGAAGGAAAACCTGGATATGACAAGGAAATCTCATGATACACCTCTATCTATTCATCCGGGTAGTACCAAGATGTACCAAGACATCCGTCAAAGGTTCTGGTGGTCGAACATGAAACAAGACATTGCATGCAATGTTGCAGAATGCAACATTTGCCGTCTAATCAAGGCAGAACATCAAAGTCCTGCTGAAACTCTACAACATATTTCTATTCCTGAGTGGAAATGGGACCTTGTTGAAATGGACTTTGTCAATTGTTTTCCCAGATTGCAGAAAGGTAATGATGCTATTCCTGTCGTCATTGACCAACTATCCAAAGTTGCACACTTTCTAGCTCTCAAGGAAACTATCACTACTAGTCAGCTGGCAGATCTATATATGTCCATAGTTTTCTTGCTCCACGGTATTCCATTGGTAATTAGTTTAGACCATGGCATCTTATTGACTCCAAGATTTTGGGTAAGTTTCCACGAGGCTATGGGAACTCATTTGTCCTTTAGCACCGCTTTTCACCCCCAATCCCAGGGACAAGTTGAAAGAGTCAACTAGATTCTTGAAGACATGCTTCGAGCTTGTGTCATTTCTTTCGACAAGAAATGGGAGGAATCTCTCCCGTATGCCAAGTTCCCCTACAACAATAACTATCAACCTAGTCTAAAGATGCCCCCTTTGAAGTGTTGTATGGAAGAAAGTGTCAAACTCCTCTGAATTGGTTAGAAACTAGGGAACGTTCACTTGTCGGTCGGGATATTATCCAACATGCTGGAGATCAAGTCCGCATTATTCATGAGAACCTGAAGGCTACTCAGTCTCATCACAAGAGTCAATATGACCGTCATCACAAAGATATGGTCTATTAAACTGGCTAAGAGGCTTATATTATAGTCACACCAATGAGAGGTGCACACCGTTTTGGGATCAAGGGCAAGTAGGCTTCTTGATACATTGGTCCATTCACTATTCTCTAAAGGCATGGTAAAGCGGCATATCAATTGGAACTACCATCAAACCTTTCTCACGTTCACGATGTTTTCCCTATGTTATAACGCCATCGCTGCTTCAAGGATCCTATTCGAGCAGTGGATCATGATACGCTTGAACTGCAACAAGAACTTTCCTATAAAGACCACCGGGTCTGCATTCTCAATCAAACTGAACATCAGACTCGACAAAAGGTTACCAAGTTCTTCAAAGTCAAGTGGTCAAATCTTTATAATCTTGGTCGAATTTTGCAGTTTTCAACTATTTTCCAAAAGAGAGCCTCTAATCTTGGTCGTATGCATCTACGTGTATGATTAGCGTATGATCAAAATGGGGGCGTCATGATAGAGCCCACATTACTAGTGGTGAGAGTGATGTGGTCACTCTCGATACGGGGTCATGTCGGAAAGGACGATCATGGAATGTTTTCACAGACACTAGGCACACCATTGGTCCCTACATGGATGATGATCTTGATGTACATCATGCAGTCTGTGTGCCAATGAGTGGACTCTTTGTTAGTATCGTCAGGTGCTTACCTTGGGAATGCAATATACGGCAAGTCGTGGCTTGACACAGAAGTTTCCCGAGTCATATCGGTAAAGTGTGGAACCTCTGCAGAGTGTAGAACTATTCAAATAGCCATGTCCATGGTCAAGGACAGTTTGGTGGTTTTGCTTAAACTACGTACAATGTCTTCAGAAACTAGTGTGTGTTTGTGTGTTTGTGACGAAGGAGATACATGATATAAGTCAGATGACTTGGCTTGATGATTGAACACGAGATATTTAACCCCTGTTCATATTTATATCTGTAACATGTACACATGGGTACCTGCTACCTCATGATGCATGCTTTCATAAGTTAAATTGATCATGTCATTGCACTCAAAATTAGCTTTCTACAAACTTACCTACTTAGTGCTATATCTTGCATTGATATACCTTGTTCCAAAACATGGGTTGCTTGCGAGTACATTCAAAGTACTCATTGGCTTGCCACTTGTTATTTAATTGGCCAGACATGGAAGGGAAGTAATATGGTGAAGAGTTCGTTGGTGACGAACAAACGAACTAGGACGCTTCCCAGTCAGAATGCCTATAGGGTTAAGGTAGATGGCATGGGTCTACGCTTTTGATCAAGATTTCCAATGCTAGTTATGTTGGCTATTTGGCCTTTCATGGCCCTATATATGAAATACTTGACCTTCACGGTCTTTATTTGTGTAAGATGCTAAGTATGGATGTAAGACTCTTGTTATTTAGCTTATGTGTGTTCAGTGAGCATTGATCTCTGGGATTATTGTACATGTGCATTCGGTGATCACGACTTATGAGTCAGGGTCCCCACAGAGCTGGTATCAGAGCCATCATAAATGTAGGAAGCCTTATTTTGCATGGACGTTAGTTAGGATAAAACCCTTTTTTCAAAAACTATGCCTAGTTGCTAAGTGCAACAATTTCCATACTTCTCTTCTCTTCTATTTCAAACCCCTCCTGACTCTCCTCCCTTCAAACCTTTGTAGATGGCCATCATACCCTAAGCCCTCCTAGTATCGAGCTTTCCCCTACTTATTGAGGATAGCCTGGAGAAGTGCCAGTATCGCTAGCACTTGCGGTCGAGACAACTTCACGCAAGGCACTCCTCCACCTTCGAGACATCGTTTTAGAAATGGCTGACGAGCCAGCTACTCGCTACCTACCTTTTAGGAAGGATGATCCTGGTGAGAGTTGGATGTTGACCGCATCCAAGGAGGATGGCTCACCACTTGGGTTCCAGAACTACTTCAGCCTCTACGCCGATAGTCTAGCTCACAACCTGATTAAGGGGTTCGTGAAGCTCCACGAGGAACAACAGCACACCCGAGAGCTACTTCATCAAGACAAGACGAAACCAGAAAGGATCAAGAAAGATGGAGCCCCCAAGGGACGACTAGCTGACGCTTACAGAGGAGGAGTATCCCCAGCTAGAGATGCACCCACACGTCATCATCGCATGAGTGCAAAGGAGTATTGTGCGCTCTTCACTTTCTCACCGATGAAGTGTCATCGAGATGGACCTCCTCGTTCTCTGACCCCCTCGATTGGAGATGATGCCTGTATGGAGGATGATCATGAGGAAGACCCAAAGGAAAAGGACTACGAGATCGAGCACTCCACTACCTGAGTCCGAGAACCCCTCAGATAGGATTAGTTGTGTACCCCTCATGCGAAGTTGAGTCCATGTGATGGTTCATATGAAACCATGTGTGCTTGTTGTTTGTTTTTGTTGCTTGTGTTCCAATGCAGGTCTCACTTTTTCCTTAACCAACATGTAAGCTACTTCATCGTCTATCTTATCTTAATATATGTGTTGATCTTTTAACCTTTGTTTTATCACACTTGCACTATACCAACCCCCTTAGGCGCACTTTCTCCATTGTTGTTTTTCCCTGTCATCTATCCCAGTTATTTGACATGCCTACTCGAAACAGGATGGTGATGGCAACCCACAATAGCTCCTTCACCAGCCCTGAAGT
Source organism: Hordeum marinum (assembly GCA_022496015.1). Taxonomy (NCBI): domain Eukaryota; kingdom Viridiplantae; phylum Streptophyta; class Magnoliopsida; order Poales; family Poaceae; genus Hordeum; species Hordeum marinum. The sequence goes on from CM039678.1 coordinate 280,237,617, forward strand.
TGACAACTCCAGCCAGCAACAGGGAGATGGTGGGGCTGCTCACGCAACAAAGCGACATGTCCCCGCCACCACCTCCATCGGAGAACATGACCATAGCTCAGTTTCTCCAAGTTCTCCGGGAGGAACGCCAAGCCAACACTGCTGCTATCCAGTAGATATCCCAAGGCCTTTTGAACAACTAGTAGCAAGGCAGGAACGACAATGGCCACTCCACCCTGTCTGACTTCATGAGGAATTTGCCCCCAACCTTCACCGAGACTATTGAACCCCTGGATGCCGATGACTGGATCCACATCATCGAGTAGGTGTTGTATGCCTCTCACTATAATGATTGTGCGTGTATGTTTAAATTAGTGTTTGTTCCAATTAAAGCCTTTGGGATGACTTGCATGATTAGTAGAATTGACACGGCGCAAAAAAACAAATCTTTAGCGTCCAGTGCATAATTTCTCTTATTTTACTGGAATGTCTCTTTGATATGAATATTCTATACAAGATTGCTATACAAATTCCCTAGGTTGTCCTAATTTTCCAGATGTTTAGAGTTACATAAGCACAGTTTCTTTACAAATCATTATAGACTATTCTCTTTTACACATATTCTATTTTTGCTTCCATAGTTTTCTTGTTTGATGATGCTATGGATTGTATCAAGGGGTAAAAGCCATGGAGAAGCTAGAATACAGTACCTTATGCAATAATAAAATAAGAATCAATTTATAACTATTGGCCCAGTGGGAACCAGGGCACCACGACTTGTCTACCTTTGGCACAGGAGGTGACACTCGGGCCATCCCGCAGAAGATGGCTCGGCCGAGGCCGCTCCATTGGAAGCCGCCTCACAAGGGGCAGGCCTCGCAAGGCTCCATGCCCCTGGGCGATTCCCTACCAAAGACGTCATGTACCAGGTCACCTTGCAAGTCCTTGTCGTGAAGAGGAGCATGTAGTGCTAGCAGTGGGGCCCCATGCCCCTCAGATGGATGACGTCATGCTATCAAGGCAATGTCGACGGGGCGTGACTAAGCTTGTTACCATTCTGGTGCTAAGGGAGCGGCGGTGCCAGGCTACCCAAAAGCAGATCTCCAAAGGTTGCTATTCTAGTGAAATAAGACCCTGCTGACGCGACTCACCAGGACGAAGGTCATCGCCGAGCCCACTGGCACGTCATGGATGGTAGCATTTCTGGCGAACAACACCTTTTGTTAGGATAGGCCCGGGCTCTTGTTGAATTGCCTCCCTGTGACTCGCTTTCTCGCTTATTTTTGGGTAGGAGGACCGAGACGCTACAAGGCGACATGGCCGCTGTTGTGTAGGGGATCGACCATTCTCCCCTAACATCATGTACTCAGAGCTCAAGCTCTCAATTGCAATGAAACAGGGGAAGGAGTAGGGTATTACACCGCATGGTGGTCGGGACATGGGTAGCTCACACTTCCTCGTCGTGTCCGGTGAGAGTGAGTGCGCTCGCTGTCGTCTCGGCGTAGTAGTCGCCCAGTCTTAGGCTGCCAAGCAAAGTCCCCCAGTGTTCGAACCTTGGTTTCTTGGAGAAGTTCTTGGACGAAGATCTTAGACTCTGACATTTGGCATGCCAGGTAGGGGGGCTTGTTATCTTCACTCCTTCAACCTCGACACCAGCATCAACATGGAAGACGCCACCGCACATCAGGAACGCTTCGTGCGTCGAGCTGTTGCCAGGGTCCATGTAGCACCCGCCGGCCAGGGCGCCCGGGGACGCTGCCCCCGCGCCACCACCGAGCCGTTGGGGACTGAGCTATGATACGTATCTATTGTATCTACTTTTCCTAACGCTTCTGCTCTTGTTTTCGACTCTAATTTGCATGATTTGAATGAAACTAACCCGGACGGACGCTATTTTCAGCAGAACTACCATGGTGTTGTTTTTGTGCAGAAATAAAAGTTCTCAGAATCGTACGAAACTTTTTGGAGATTTATTTCAGAATAAATCAAAAAACTAGAGCCAAAAACCATCGGAGGAGTGGGCCTAGCTGGGCACGATACACCAGGGCGTGCCAGCGCCCCTAGGGTGGGTTGTGCCCTCCTCGTGGCCCGCTGACCCTAATTTTGGAACTATAAATTCCTATTTCCGGAGAGAAAAATTAAGGAGAAAGTTTTATCATGTGTCATGAGACGGAGCCACCACCACCTCCTGTTCTTTATTGGGAGGCCAGATCTGGAGTCCATTTGGGGCTCCGGAGAGGGGAATCTTCGGTCTTCATCATCATCAAGCCTCCTTCATCGCCTATTCCATGATGCTCCCCACCGGTAGTGAGTAATTACTTCGTAGCCTTGCTGGTGGGTGAGGAGTTTGATGATATTCATCTTGTAATCGAGTTAGTTTTGTTAGGGCTTGATCCCTACTATCCACTATGTTCTAAGATTGATGTTGCTATGACTTTGCCATGCTTAATGCTTGTCACTAGGGCCCAAGTGTTGTGATTTAAGATCTGAACCGTTTATGCCATCATCATTATATCTATGTTCTTGATTCGTTCTGTGTTATGATCTGTAGAACCCGGGGCGACAGTAATCGGGATACTTTCCGGTGATGACCGCAGTTTGAGGAGTTCATGTATTCACTATGTGTTAATGCTTTGTTCTGTTTTTGTATTAAAAGGAGGCCTTCATGACCCTTAGTTTTTCCTTATGGACCTCGCTGCCACGGGAGGATAGGACAAAAGATGTCATGCAAGTTCTTTTCCATAAGCACGTATGACTATTTACGAAATACATGCCAACATTATATTGACAAACTGGATCTAGTTCTATGTCGCCCTAGGTTATGACTATTATATGATGAATGTCATCCAATGAATACATCGATCTAGTGCCTATGAGTTTTCCACATATTGTTCTGGCTAAATTACTATTGGTGTTGTTATTGTTGCACTTGTTACAAAACTATTACTGCTACGGTTACTGGTACCACTTCTATGAAACTATCATATTACTGTGCTACTAATCACTTTGCTACAGATATTTAATCTCTAGGTGTGGTTGAATTGATAACTCAACTACTAATACACTCAAAAATTCTTTGGCTCCCCTTGTGTCAATTCTATAAATTTGGGTTGAATACTCTACCCTCGAAAACTGTTGCGATCCCCTATACTTGTGGGTTATCAAGACCTTTTTCTGGTGCCATTGTCGGGGAACATAGCTATATTTTCTGAGTCCCTTGGGATTTATATCAATTTATCACCATGAAGAATCTAAAGGATACAAGAACCAAGATCGTTCCATCTAAGACGAGGGGAGGTACAGATTTGCCATCAAACTCTGCACTTGATTCACCTTGTGTTATGAGTAGACTTGCAAAACCACCACATGCTATTAGTCATGATATGTTACAAGGTATTGATGATGCTACTTCTTCTATGAATGATGCTTATGATGATGCTAGTACCTTGCTTGATGATATTGTGCCACTAGGTGAATTTCTTGATGAACAAATTGGTAGAGCTAAAGAGAATGAAATTACTGAAACTAATGAAACTACTAAAACTGATGAAGCCTTTCAAACTCATAATTATGAAACACCTATTATACCTAGCTCTCCTAGATTGGAAATGCCTAAGATACTTGAGGTATATGTTATGGATATATAAGTAGCTAGAGACATTCTTCCTTGCAAGGATAGAAATGATTTTAAGAAATTATTATGCAAGTATAAAGAAAAGACTTTGAATGCTAGAATGAAATGTGATACTCAGTTTGCTACTTCACCTATCTTTGTTACCGATAAGTATTAGGAATTCTCTATCAACCCAAAGTTAATTACCGTGGTTGAATATGATCCTTTTCATGGCTATGAACTTGAACCTGTAGTGGCACATCTTACTAAGTTGAATGATATAGCTACCCTTTTTGCTCACGATAAGAAGATTTATTACTACTATATTCTCAAATTATTTTTGTTCTCATTAAAGAGTGATCCTAAGATATGGTACAATACTATTGCTCCTGGTTGTCTGAGTAGTCCTCAGGATATGATTTACTACTTCTCTGAAAAATATTTTCCTTCTCATAAGAAACAAGCTGCCTTGCAGGAAATATTTAACTTTGTGCAAATTGAAGAAGAGATTCTCCCACAAGCTTGGCGAGGCTTCTCCAATTGCTTAATGCTTTGCATGATCATCCTCTAAAGAAAAATGAAATACTTGATGTGTTCTATAATGGACTAACTAATGCTTCTAGGGACTTCCTATATATTTTTGTTGATTGTGTTTTTAGGGAATAAAATGTTGAACAAGCTAAGGAACTATTGAATAATATTTTGAAGAATTATGATGATTGGACTCTCCCTGAACCACCACTTGAACCCACTCCGACGAAGAGTGGTATCTTATTTCTCAGTCCTGAAGATATGCAAGAGGCAAAGAAATGTATGAAGGAAAAGGTATTAAAGCTGAGGATGTTAAGAATTTACCACCTATTGAAGAACTACATGATCTTGACACACCACCACCTCCATAGGAGGTAGAGGTAAAGTTTGATGACGGTGACATTCCTTAGAATAAACATCCTAGTCAGTGCTGATGAGTTTGATAACTACATTAGGAAACAAGATCACTTCAATGCAAATGTTCTTAAACAATTGAAATATAATTCTGATATGATCGCTCGCTTGAGTGAATTTTTATTTAGAATCAGTAATGCTGTTAGAGGTGTAGGAAAATATGCCTCTATGGTTCAAACAAGTTATAACAAGTTACTGGAGAGAATTGCTTAACGAAATGAATAATAATATGAATGATCATGCTATTAGAGTAGTGACTAGTGGAGGTAGAATGACCCAAGAACCTCTAAGGTCATCCTAAAAGAATTGAACAAGACTCTCAAGGAATTAATGTTGATGCACCTTGTCCTTCTAAAAAGAAAAAAGAAAAAGAAAAATGTTAGGGCTTTGCATAACTCTAGTGAACCTGAGATAGAAAACCTCCCGATGATAATAATGATGTCCCTATTTTTTATGTTGAAACTCAATCTCGTAATGAAAATTCACCTAGTGATAATGAAAATGATAGTGATGTTCCTAAAGATGCTCAACCAAATAATGATAAAGAATTATATAACAACGTAGAAATAGAACCTGCCGTTGATCTTGATAACCCGCAACCTAAAAATAAGCAATATGATAAAAAGACTTTGTGTCTAGGAAACATGGTAAAGAAAGAGAGACATGGGTTCAGAAACCCATGCCTTTTCCACCTAAACCATCTAAGAAAAAAGGTGATGAAGAATTTGAACGATTTGTTGAAATGATCAGGCCAGTTTTTTTGTTTACCCGCTTAACTAATATCTTGAAGATGCCACCTTACGCAAAATACATGAAAGACATCATCACTAATAGAAGAAAGATACCTGAAGTTTAAATCTCCACCATGATTGCTAATTACTCTTTTAAGGATGGAGTACCTAAAAAACTTGCAGATCCTGGAATACCAACTATACCTTCCTCCATTAAAAGAAATTATGTCAAAACTGCTTTGTGTGATTTTGGAGCTGGTGTTAGTGTTATACCTTTCTCTTTATATAAAAGACTTGATTTGAATAAACTCACTCCTACTGAAATATCTTTGCAAATGGATGACAAATCAACTGCCATACGTATTGGCATTTCTGAGGATGCGCCCGTTGTTGTTGCAAATGTTACTATCTTAACAGACTTTGTTATTCTTGAGATTCCCGAGGATGACAACATGTCGATTATCCTTGGTAGATCCTTTTTGAATATTGCATGGGCTGTTATTCATTGCAATAAAAGAAAAATCACTTTTCATATAATTGGTAATGAGCATACGGTGCACTTTCTGAAGAAACATTTACAAGTGAATGGTGTAAATGTTATTGAGAATTCTCCGACGCTCACTATTGTAAGTTTTCATCTACCATTACGTATTGCCAAAACCAAATATGATATACTTATCGTTGGGGATATGCATTTCCCCATTGAGGTAACTTAGTGTTTTACGGAAGTTCTTCGTTTTCATGCTAATCGAAAGTGGTTGTTAATAAGACTTGATCAACCTTATTAATGGATCATTTTGGAGAGGTATGAATTTGATGAATGTAGTAGACGCATTCTTATGCTCCCACTTTTTGTTTGTTGTTTTTCTTAGTTAAATAAAATAAAAATGCCATGTTTATCCTATTTTCTAATTTCTCCGTGCAATAAAAAATGACCCAAAAATAAAAGTTCTCAGAATATCCTGAAAATTTAACACAATTGTTTTCTGAATATTTCTGAATTTCTGGTGCAAATAACATCAGGGGGTGCACCTGGTGCCGACAAGACACCAGGTCGTGCAAGCAATCCCAAGCGCACCTTGGTGCCTTGTGGTCCCTAGGTGGGTCCCCTGAGTTACTTCTTTAGCCCATTGATACGTACATTTTGCATCATGTCATACTACTGTTATTTATAGTTTTTTTCATAATAATGCTTTGGGGAGTAATTCTAATGCCTTTTCTCTCCTAATTTGCAACATTTACCTCAAGAGGGAGAATGTTGGCAACTGGAATTCAGCATCCTGAAAAAGCACGTCAGAGATACCTATTCTACGCAACTCCAATGAAGCTAAAAATTCACAGAGATTATTTGTTTAATAAATAAGAACTTATGGAGCCAAGAACTACCGGAAGGGTCCACCAGGTGACCACCCTCCACCAGGGCATGCCTGGCCCCCTACAGCGCCTTGGTGGAGCGTGGGCACCCAGGTTCACCTCCGGAGCCCATCTTCTGGTATATAACTCCAATTAACCTAGAAAAATGAGAGAAGGACTTTCGGGATGTAGGGCCGCCACCTCGAGGCGGAACTTGGGCAGGAGCACTTTTTCCCTCTGATAGAGCGATTCCGCGGGGGGAACTTCCCTCCTGGAGTTGGAAATCAAAGCTATCGTCATCACCAACAACCCTCTCATCTTGGGGAGGCCATTCTTCATCAACATCTTCAACACCACCATCTCCTCTCAAACCCTAGTTCATCTCTTGTGTTCAATCTTTGTACCAAAACCTCAGATTGGTACCTATGGGTGACTAGTAGTGTTGATTACCTTATGTAGTTGATTGCAATATGGTTTATTTGGTGGAAGATTATATGTTCAGATACATTATGATATTCAATACACCTCTAATCTTGAGCATGTAAATTATTTGTGAGTTGTTACTTTTGTTCTTGAGGTCACGGGAGAAGTCATGTTGCTCGTACTCATGTGAATTTGATATGTGTTCGATATTTTGATGATGTGTATGTTGTGATTTCCTTAGTAGTGTCATGTGAACGTCGACTACATGATACATCACCATCCTTAGGCCTAAGGTAATGCATTGTGGAGTATTTATTAGACGATGGGTTGTGAGAGTGACAGAAACTTAAACACTAGTTTATACGATATTCCGTAAGGGGCTGATTTGGGTCCACATGTTTAATGCTATGGTTAGACTTTGTCTTAATACTTTTCTCGTAGTTGTGGATGCTTGTGAGGGGGTTAATCATAAGTAGGTCATTAGTTCAAGTAAGAACCTCTGCACCTATCCACCCACATATCAAATTATCAAAGTAGCGAACACAAATCAAACCAACATGACGAAAGTGGCTCGATGAAATTCCCGTGTACCCTCAAGAACACTTTGCTCATCATAAGAAATACTTTTGTCCTGTACTTTGCCACAAAAGGATTGGGTTATCTAGCTTAAACTTACCTATTGTTACCATTACTTGCTCGTGACAAATTGCCTTGCTATGAAACTACTTGCTACTTACAATTTCAATGCTTGCAGAAATTACCTTGCTGAAAACCGCTTATCATATCCTTCTGCACCTCATTGGGTTCGACACTCTTATTTATTGAAAGGACTACGATTCAACCCCTATACTTATGAGTCATCAAGACTCTTTTCTGGCACCGTTGCCTGGGAGTGAAGCGCCCTTGGTAAGTGGAAATTGGCAAGGAAAAACTTATACTATGTGCTGAAATTTATTACCACTTGTTACTATGGAAAGTAATCCTTTGATGTGTTTGTTCAGAGTAGCTTCACCTTGACCGGAACCACAATTAGTGGCCCCTCAACCTACATCACCTAATGAAAATATTGTTTATGAAATTCCTTTGGGTATGTTAGTGCAACTGCTAGCTAGTCCTTATGCAGGAGCTGGAACTGAACATCCTGATATGCACCTAATCCATGTGGAAGAAATTTGTGATCTATTTCAGCTTGCAGGTTTATCTGGAGATGAACTTAAGAAGAATTTTTTACCTTTATCTTTGAAGGGAAAAGCATTAACATGGTATAGGCTACGTGGTGATATTGGATCATGGATCTGGAATCGTTTGAAATTGGAATTCCACCAAAAGTTTTATCCTATGGATCAAGTTCATTGTGATCAGAATTATATATATAATTTTTGGCCTCTTGAAGGAGAAAGTATCGCTCTATCTTCGGGGAGGCTTAAGTCAATGTTATATTCGTGCCCCAATAATGACATCCCAGGAGAAATTACCATTCAGAATTTTTATGCTCGACTTTCTCATAATGATCAAACCATGCTCGATACTTCTTGTACTGGTTCTTTGATGAAGAAGACTATTGAATTCAGGTTGGATCTCTTGCAAAGAATTAAATGCAACTCTGAAGATTGGGAACCCAACGAAGGTAATGATTCAAGTATAAAGCTTGATTTTTATTGTGTTAAATATTTTATGAATACCGATGCTTTTCATAAGTTTAGCACTAAATATGGACTTGATTCTGAGATAGTAGCCTCTTTCTGTGAATCATTTGTTGATCATGTTGATCTCCCTAAAGAGAAGTGGTTTAAATATCATCCCCTATTAAAGAAGAAATTAAAGAACCGGCCATAGCTAAAGAAGAGACTATCATTTACATTGTTGATCCAGTTGTACCTAGTGCTTATATTCAGAAACCACCCTTTCCTGTTAGGATAAAGGAACATGCTAAGGTATCAACTGTGGTTCACAAAAGCAATATTAGAACACGTAAGCCCTCTGAACAAATTAAAGTAGAACCTAGTGTTGCTATGGTTAAATATCTCTTGGTAGAAAATGTTGGTGGGCATTTCATTTACTTTTGTGATGAAGCTGCTAGAATTGCTAAACCTGATGAAAAATACAAACAAACCCATAGTTGGCTTGCATGTTGTCCAAATTAAAATAGGAGAACATTGCTATCATGGCTTATGTGATTACTATGAGTGCTATTGATTTTACCTTATATCAAGAAATTATGAGTGAAATGGCATCTGCTGAGATAGAAGATATTGATGTTACTATTAAACTTGCTAATAGGGAAACCATCACACCACTTGGGATTGTTAGAGATGTTGAAGTCTTGTGTGGGAAAATAAATTATCCTACTGATTTTCTAGTTCTTGGTTCCCCACGAGATAACTTTTGTCACATTATCTTTGGTAGACCTTTCTTGAACTCTATTAATGCTAAGATAGATTGCAAAAAGGAAACTGTCAGTGTTGAGTTTGGTGATGGGTCTCGTGACTTTATTTTTTCCAAGTTTAATAGAAAACCTCGTAGTAGAGAATTACCTAATAAGGATGAAATAGTTGGTCTTGCTTCTATTTCCTTTCCTCCTACTGATCCATTAGAACAATATTTGCTAGACCATGAAAATGATATGCACTATCGTGAAAGAAACGAAATAGATAAAATTTCTTTGAACAACAACCTCTACTAAAACACAATTTACCTATTGAAACTCTTGGAGGTCCTGCTCCACCTAAAGGTGATCCTATGTTTGAACTGAAACAATTGCCCGACACTCTGAAATATGCTTATCTTGATGAGAAAAAGATATATCCTGTTATATTTAGTGCTAACCTTTCAGAACATGAAAAGAAAGATTATTGAAAATTATGAGGAAGCACCGTCCTACTATTGGATATACTCTTGATGATCTTAAGGGCATTAGTCCCACTCTATGTCAGCACAAGATTAATATGGAACCTGATGCTAAACCCGTTGTTGATCATCAACGACAATTGAATCCCAAGATGAAAGAAGTTGTAAGAACAAAAATATTAAAGCTTCTATAAGAAGGTATAATCTATCCTGTAGCTGATAGTAGATGGGTGAGTCCTGTTCATTGTGTATCTAAGAAAGGAGGTATCACTGTTGTTCCTAATGATAAAAATCAGATTATTCCGCAAAGAATTGTTAGTGGCTATAGGATGGTAATTAATTTTAGAAAATTAAACAAAGCTACTAGAAAAGATCATTACACTTTCCATTTTATTGATCAAATGCTTGAAATATTATCTAAGCACACTCACTTTTGTTTCCTAGATGGATATTCTGGTTTCTCTCAAATACCCGTGTCACAATCTGATCAAGAGAAAACCACCTTTACTTGTCCTTTCGGAACCTATGCTTATAGACGATGCATTTTGGTTTATGCAATGCACATACTATATTTCAAAGATGTATGACATCTATATTCTTTGATTTTTGTTAAAATATTGTCGACGTTTTCATGGATGATTTTTCTGTTTACGAAAGTTCTTTTGATGATAGCTTAAGCAGCCTTGATCGAGTTTTGCATAGATGCGAACAAACAATCTTGTCTTGAATTGGGAGAAGTGCCACTTTATGGTTAATGAAGGTATGGTCTTAGGGCATAAGATCTCTGAGGGAGGTATTGAGGTGGATCAAGCGAAAGTTGATGCAATTGAGAAAATGTCGTGTCCTAAAGATATCAAAGGTATTCGAAATTTCCTTGGTCACGCTAGTTTATATAGGAGGTTTATTAAAGATTTCTCAAAAATTTCTAGGCCTCTTACTAATCTTTTACAAAAGGATATTCCCTTTATTTTTGATCATGATTGCATAGAAGCCTTTGAAACACTAAAGAAAGCCTTAACCACTGCAGCTATTGTTCAACCACCTAATTGGAACTTGCCTTTTGAAATTATGTGTGATGCTAGTGATTATGCTGTTGGTGATGTTCTAGGACAAAGAGTTCATTAGAAATTAAATGTTATCCATTATGCTAGCAAAACTCTAGACAGTGCCCAAAGAAATTAATGCACTACCGAAAAGGAATTTTTAGGAGTTGTGTTTGCTTGTGATAAATTCAAACCTTACATTGTTGATTCCAAAGTTACTGTTCACACTGATCATGCTGCTATAGAATATCTTATGGAAAAGAAATATGCTAAACCTACACTTATTAGGTGCGTTCTCTTACTTCAGGAATTTGACTTACATATCATTGATAGGAAAGGAGCTGAGAACCCCATAGCTGATAACATGTCTAGATTAGAAAATATTCTTGATGACCCACTACCTATTGATGATTATTTTCTTGATGAACATCTAGCTGCAAGAAATGTATCTCAAAACACTCAATGGTATGCTGATTATGCTAATTACATTGTTGCTAAATATATTCCAACTAGCTTCACATACCAACAAAAGAGGAAATTCTTCTATAACTTAAGACATTACTTTTGGGATGACCCACATCTTTATAAAGAAGGAGTAAATGGTATTATTAGATGGTGTGTACCTGAGCATGAGTAGGAACAAATCTTACGGAAATGTCATTCCGAAGCTTATGGAGCACATCATGCTGGAGATAGAACTACTCTGAAGGTATTATAGTCTTGCTTTTATTGGCCTACTCTCTTCAAGGATGCTCGTAAGTTTGTCTCACCCTGTGATGAATTTCAAATAATTGGTAATATCGGTAAGCGTCAAGAAATGCCTCTGAACTATTCACTTGTTGTTGAACAATTTGATGTTTGTGGTTTTGATTATATGGGACTTTTCCTTCCTCTAATGGGTACACTCATATTTTGTTTGTTGTTGATTACATCCCTAAGTGGGTAGAAACTATTCCAACTAGTAGTGTTGATCATCATACTTCCATTAAAATGCATAAAGAAGTTATTTTCCCGACGTTTGGAGTCCCTAGATAGCTAATTACTAATGGTGGTTCACACTTTATTCATGGTGCTTTCAGTAAGATGCTTGCTAAATATGATGTTAACCATAGAATTGCGTCACCCTATCATCCTCAATCTAGTGATCAAGTTGAACTTAGCAATAGAGAAATAAAGCTGATATTAGAAAAAAAATGTTAATAGGTCTTGAAAGAATTGGTCTAAGAAATTAGATGAGGCACTTTGGGCCTATAGATCTGCTTATAAAAGTCCTCTGGGTATGTCTCCATACAAGATGGTCTATGGGAAAGCTTGTCATTTGCCTCTATAATTAGAACATAAAGCATTTTGGGCTATCAAAGAACTAAACTAGGATTTCAAACTTCATGGTGAAAAGAGGTTATTTGATATTAGCTCATTAGATGAATGGAGAACCCAAGCTTATGAAAATGCCAAGTTATGCAAAGAAAAGGTTAAAATATGACATGACAAAAGAATCGAAAAGCAAGAATTCAAAGTCGGAGAATATGTTCTATTGTACAATTCTCATTTCAGATTTTTTTCCAGGGAAACTTCTCTCCAAATGGGAAGGACCCTATGTTATCAAAGAAGGTTATCGCTTTGGAGCTATTAATATTAATAATGCAGAAGGTACCAACCCGAAGGTGGTCAATGGAAAAAGAATCAAACACTATATCTCAGGTACGACTACTAATGATGAAAGCAATGTTATCGAAACCCTGACACCGGAGGAACACATAAAAGAATCCTTCCGGAATGCTCCAGAATCGTGAAAATAAAGAGCTACATTATACGGCGAGTAAATGGTCTCTGAAAAATCTACAATTTTTTTTGTTAGTTTTGGGATATTTATGAATTTTGGAAATAAAAAATAAACTGGAATGTAACTGAGGAAGGCACGGAGTACCAGGGCGCGCTTGCCCCCCTGGTCGCGCCCGGGTGGAGCGTGCCCACCTCGGGAACCTTCCCGACCTTGTTTTCCTTTCGTTTGCTTGGTTTTCCAAGAAAAAAATCCCAATATATAACCCCGACTGTTTTGACCACCACATCGCGACATTTAGTTCTATTCTTGTTTGTGTTGTTTTTCTGGCAGATCTAAAAATATGTCGTCCCAAGATTCTGAGGGAGGGAGCTATGTGTCCAATTATATTTCTGATCCAAACATCTTTGGTAACATTTACACCTACTTGTGGACTTAGGAGGAAGAAGAAGACACCGATCTGGAGGGAATAGAAGACCCTGGACTAGATGGTAGCTCTCATGAAGATGAACCTCCTCTACCTCAACTTGGAGATATGCACATGGAGTTCAAGAAGTCAAGACTTCCTAATGGTAGGTGTTAGTGTCAAAACCGGCGGATCTCGGGTAGGGGGTCCCGAACTGTGAGACTAGGATCGACAATAACAGGAGACGAACAGGACACGAGTTTACCCCAGGTTCTGGCCCTCCAATGGAGGTAATACCCTACGTCCTGCTTGATTGTATTGATGGTCTATGGGAATACATATTTGATCTACCTCGAGATCGTATGTCTAACCCTAGATGAGTTATCCTGCCACTATGCTCTAAAACCCTCCGACTTATATTGATGTCGGGGGTGTCCTTGGCTTACACATGGTCGGTTACATGCCGAAGAGATAACCTGCCTAACTACAGCTAATAACTTGGAGAACACGCCTTGACTCCTTGAAGCTTCCATCCTGACGCAGGTGTTCCTCAATCATCCGATCCCTGCCTCGCGGCCCATACAGTCCGGCCCATTAACAATGGGTCGGCTATTTGAGGACCCCATAATCTAGGATTCCCTCAGTGGCCCCCAGACTAGCCTTCAACACCGATATATATTCAGTTGATTTCTTTACATCGTCGTCTTCGGCTTGCAAGGAGAGTCCCTCATCCTTCTTCGTTCAGGAATTGACTATTCTTCGATAAGATCCCAAGCGTCATGGGCGCGGGTCATTACAATAACTGTACGAGTTCCTCGATTTTCGTTCATCTTGGGGAGGCAAGTGGCTAGCGATTTTTACAATCTTACCCCTCTGCAACGGAGGCACCAACCCATTTAATCAAACAGAATCGTGGTTCAGACCACATCTTCTTCTCCCCTCCGTCAAAAACACCTAGCGGAAGCTCCACAAAAAACATGGCTAACACTCCCAGCTGTTCAGCACACTACGACCAATGCCCAGGAGACTGGACCAGGTGCTCCGTCACACTCTTGAGGCTCCGTAATCTGGAGACCCAAGGATAACTCCCATCATCAGTTCTGGCAGCAACTCGCATAGGTATGCTCTCTTATGGTGACGAGGTTTTCGACAAGTGCTTCCCTAATCCAAACAAGGGGGAGGGCGTCTGCTTCGTCCCCTTCCTTCTCCAGGGCCTCGGGTTTCCAATCCACCCATTCTTAAAGGGGTTACTGGAGTTCTACGGGATTCAACTCCACCATCTCACCCCAGGGTTGATCCTACACATCTCGGCCTTTGTCGCCCTCTACGAGATGTTCTTAGGGTGTGAAGCTCATTTCGATTTGTGGAGTAAATACTTCTGCCTCGTCCCCCGAACTCGGGACAAGGCCATCTTAGAGGTTGGCGGAGCCAAAGTATGCCACATAGCGGGAACGAGGTATCCGGCTGGCACACCAAAGAAATCTGAAGAATGGTCTTCAGAGTGGTTCTGTATTGAAGACGTCCCCCTATTCGAGCCAACTCGGATAGGTCTTCCTGAATACTCCAACCTACTCCCAAAGAAGAGGTACAACTGGCATCCTAAGAGCTCACAGGAGGAGAGCGCCGAAGTGCAATGCCTGGCTATACAAGTGCGGATGCTTGCCCATCACTGTCTGACCATGATCGACGTCATGGCTGTCGCTATCTTCCGGTGCGTGCAACCCCTCCAACAAAGGGTGCACCCCTTAGGGCAATACAACGCGACAAGCTAAGCCACGTGTTCTCGAAAACTAGGCCCTGCCAATCCAACAGCATTGGCTGCCGCACTTGCCGACCTATACAAAGGAGAGCAAGAATACTTCATCCGGCGGGCAACCAAGGAAGGGTATTCGGCCGACAATCCTATCGAACAGGTAAATCTTCCTTTTTCAATCATGAAATAGTTCGGGCCTTCATTCCACACTCTATTTGGCGGAGGCCTTGATGTGAATTGTAATTGAGGAGCTTCGCCGAGACGGTCAACTGTCCGGCTCCTCAGCCCGAGAATCATTCACGTGACAATGATCCGGGCTTCAATGAGGACCCGGATCTCTGTCTTGACTTCAAAAATAGAGTCTACTATCAAGACAGCATCTTTTAGACCCCGGTGCCAACCATAGTCGATTACCCCGAGTCATTTTCCATCCCGCCCACGGGTAAGAAGAAAAACTCTTCCCGCAAGAGACCTGCTACCAAGAACACCCAAGCCGCCCCGATCCTGGCCCCCAAGCGCCGCCGATGAGCACGCCATGAGACAGCAGCCGATGCCGCGGGCGAGTCAGAGGTTGGCCGGGACCCTGCAAAGGAGCCGGACATGGGGACGAATCCTCCTGTCCATGCATCCCGAAGGTACATAGTTCAGATATCCTTTTTATCATTGTACTCAGTAGAACCTCATAGCCGCTTGTTCTTTACCTAGGTGAAACACCAAATCCTCACCTACCGAGGGGGCTGCCTGGGTGTCAGGAGATGCCCGAAGCTCCCGGGTCGTGACCCATGCGGCTTCCGCTACGGAAGCCCCCATGGCCGGTGTGGCGCCTGCCGAATCTGGAGACAAAGTATCCGTCACCAAATCGAAAGTGGAGAGCGCCATGCATCATCAGCACCGATGGGAGGCAATGCGACACCCAGTTTTCTCTGATCAAGAGTTTGGTGCCCTACGCTCGGCGGATGCACATCTCAGGGCCGCCCGAGTTGGATTCGGCGAAGCTATGAAGCTGATAACAACCAACATTGAGGTAACTTGTCGGATTTTGTAGAATCTGCATACTTGTGTAAGCCTAGTATCCCCCGAGCCTTAATTTGATTTAGAAAAAATGAATTAAGCATCTCCATACGGTTTGAGTACTGAGGCAGGCCTCAAAGCAACAATCAGAGAAATTGGCTAAGGCCCTCGAGGAGAGTCGCACAAAAGTGCAGTCCGTGAAGGCCGAACTAGCACAAGTGAAGAGCTTCACACGAGAGGCCCATGGTGAGTATATCTTTACTGCTAATCCTTTTAGATTACCATGCCTAACATATGGATTCCGTGTAGGAGCCGAATCAATAGGACATATGGAAAGGCAGCTAGAAGAAGCCCGAGATTCACAAAGGTATGTGGAATCCCAGCAGCAAGCGGGTTGTCTTGTTATAAATACCCAAATATTCCCCCAACACCACAACGAGCCATGCAAATACTTTTCCGTCAGCAGCAGGCTCTGTTCCTGAGAGATCCAATCTTGGAGCCTTTTTCGGTAATCTGCCGTAGGGGGTTTCGATCACGAAGGGCATCTACATCAACTCCATTGCCCCTCTAATGATGTGTGAGTAGTCCACCATAGACCTACGGGTCTATTGCTTGTTAGTAATTTGTTTACCCACCATGATAGTTTCCTTCAAGAGAGAAGCCTCTAGTGAAACCTATGGCCCACGGGTTTAATTTCCATAATATATTTTCAGATCTATAAACCAAAAATACCAAAAATACTTTGCTGCAATTTATTTACCTTTTACTTTCCGTTCTCGTTTACATCTATCTCTATCGGATCTAATCCTTGAAAATAATCGTGAAGGGATTGACAACCCCTTTATAGCGTTGGGTTCAAGAGTTTGATTGTTTGTGTAGGTGAATCCATTGGTGACTTGCTTGTTCCTCCAAGTGGATTGATACCTTGGTTCTCAACAACTAAGGGAAATACTTAACTACTTCGCTGCATCACCCTTTTCTCTTTAAGGGAAAACCAATTCAAGCTCAAGAGGTAGCAGGGCCCTTCTAAGGAAGTAAGACCCTACATGTTGCTTGATTATATTGATGGTATGAAGGTTACAGAGTTGATCTAGCTTGAGATAAGATAGCTAAAACCCTAGATGAGTTTCTCTGCCCTACAATCTAAAACCCTCCCGCTTTATATAGACACCGGGGGGCACCTAGGGTTTACACATGGCAGGTCTCCTGCCGACGATGGATATTTCAATTTCTTCATAATGACTTGGAATGCACGACGTGCCTTCGAGACATCCCTGTAGAATGTGGGCTCTGAATGTATCCGTCCATTCCTGCGACTGTCAAAGAGCGGGCCACCAAGTTGGCCTATTAGGAGATAAGCCAACCGCCCGAGGATCCCTTAGTCCAGTACTCCCTCAGTAGCCCCCGAACTAACCCCCAATGCCAAGGATCTCAGCTTTGGCAGCTTCATGTGATCAGAGTCCTCGCCTTGCGGGGTGAATTCTTCTCCCCATTGAATGATCGTCTAAGACTAGTTCGGCCTCCGATGACGCGTATTTTTCCAATCATATGATCATCCGAACAACGTGAGTTGCTTAGCCCCGAAGGCCAAACGTCAAAGTGTAAATAGTGTTTTCTGACAAGCTTTCTGATGAAGGGTTGTGGCCTACCACGACCTCTGAACCAGTTATGAGAACTCGATTGACAGTTCGAGGCAGTTTTTACACACGCACGATTCATCAAGTATCGGACCGAGGCACCTAGTTCACCTCAAGGTTCTGGAATAGGTTCCAAGAAGCCTTGGGAACCAAGCTCTCCTTCAACACTGCTTATCACGCCCAGACCGGTGGGCAAACAGAGCGAGTAAATCATATACTCGAGGACATGCTCAGTGCTTGTATTTTGGCTTATGGAGCCAAGTGGGAAGACTGCCTACCGTTCGTCGAGTTCTCCTACAACAACAGCTATCAGTCGAGTCTTTTGTCACATCCCTAGTTAGCTTACTTAGGTCAGCATGTGTGTGCATCATGTTTTCACTTTTTGCATCAATTTGAAATGGGGATTAACAGAAACCCTAACACCTCACCTGAATCAAACCAATTCAATAGTTGAGAAAAATCAACAAATCCAAAATGCCCCTCAAAAATGTCCCCTATGTCTGATAAATCTGGGCACTAATATATCAGGGGTCATTCTAAATATTTGAATCCATATAGTATTTGAAAAAAAATATTAAAGCTATTGAAAATGCCAAATAAAGCATTCTAATTATTTTAGCATTCAAAATATTCTGAAACTTTTTGTAGCGGTTTGAAATATTCAAACTAAGCTCTATAAAATATTTGGAGTATTTAGTGCCTAGTATATGTGCCTAAATAAAAATAAAACAAATTATGTGCCTAAATAAAAATAAAACAAACGTCAGAAAAGAAAAACAGAAATTGGAATTTAGAAAAAACTGCCTCAGGCCCAGGCCAGGTCGGCCCACCTGGCCCAGGGGGGGCGTCGTCCTCCTGACGGCCAGGAGGACGAGAGCGTGCCCGCCGTGCGCCCGTGCTGGAGCTGCCACGCAGCTCCCGGCCTGCCTACCTCCTCTCGCCAGCGCGACGGGGATAAGCTCTGAGAGTCGTCCCCATCGCTCTCTCTCCCTCTCTCTCGCCCACAGCTCACTCTCCCCTTCTGGCCCGCCATTGCCAACGTCTTCTCGCCGTTGTAGCTGCCGCTCCAACCGCTCCCCCTCGCTCTTGAGCCCCCCAGTAGCTCCGTCGCGACGAGCTGGAGGCCTCGCAACGCTGACCCTGTCGCCTTCTTCCTCCTTAGTCATTAGCGACCGCCGCCGTCCGTTCGCCACAAGTGAAGCCTCCCCGAGGCCGCCCTCGACGCCATCGCATCCACTGTGATCTCCCGGTCCTTTCCCCTTCTTTTCCAAATCTCTATCGCGCCCTAGCGTCGACCCACCTCGGGCCCGAGAGCTCCTCGCTGCCGGCGAGGATGTGGCCATCGCTGCGATGGCCCAAGCTCACACCTGAGCACGTAGGCATGCTCAGGAGGGTCCCAGGGAGTCATAGGTGCCTTTAGCTGGCCCGTTCGAGCTCTGGCTCGACGAGCCCATGCTCGCCCGAGCTCCGACAACTGCCACGCTTGTCGCCGGCGCCAACTCCGGCCATCCCAGCCCCTGGGAGGTGTCAGGTTCGACGCACGCGAGCACGCAGGGCCGATCAGTGCCCTAAGCTGTTCATTTGGTGACCGGAGGAGGATTTCTGATCCCCTCCGCCGTCTCTGATGTCGCCGGCGGCTCAACGCCGGTGAGTCAACCGGTTTGACCATCAAGGTTTGACCCAAGGTCAACTCGCAAGTGGGCCCGACCCTGATAATTAGGTTTAATTAAAAATAATTAGTTAATAAAAAATAATTAACCTAACGAACCACTGACCTATGGCCCCCTGCTAATTATTTAGTAATTAGTGAGTTAATTAACTTTTTTAGTAGCTGGGTCATTGACTAGTCGACCCCACTGGTCAGGTTTGACCTATCAATGGACTGTTGACCAACTGACGTCATGATGATGTCATGCTGATGCAATAAAGGAATTTCTGAATTAAATTAATTCCGGAAATTATTTAAAACTTAGAAAATTCATATAAATTAATCTATAACTCATATTGAAATAATTTATATATGAAATTTATCAGAAAAATCCAATGAATCTAATGGTGCTATTATCATGCATGTTAGAGGAACCTATGTGGATGAACATTGACATTTAGTAATAGGTCAATATATGATATATAAAATGGAGAACGATTTTGAACCTATATTCAAAACTACTTCATTTAACTTGGTTAATAGTTGCATTAGCTCATCCATCCATGTTGCCATGTCATGATCATGCATCATATTGCTGCACTTGTCGTGTGTTGATTGTTACTTATCAGCATTGCAACAGGCCCTGCTTCTGAGGATACCCCAAGTATTCCAATGAAGGAGAATACCTTCCCGCTTCCCAACAAGGCAAGCAACCTCATTGATCATTCTGATAACATCCCATTCTCTCGCTCATGCTCTTGTTTATTGAATTAGGACAAACGTTTAATTATCTATCATGTACGGTAGATGAACCCATTCCTTTGCATGACGTGTCATTGTCACAGTAAATAGCTAAACCTTGCAACCTAGCATACTTGGTAGATGCTTGGGCCATGATGTGATTTACCTAATTTGCCTACTATGCTTTCTATGTTTAGAGTTGTGTCAGTTATGATTCATCTAGGTGATGAACTGGAGTGAAACAATATTGTTCTGATGTGATAAGCTTAATGATGAACCCGATTTGGTAAAGGTAGCAATGACAGGCTATGTAGGAGTACATAGTGGGTTGTCTCATTGGGACCATTCTTAGGAATTGAGTTCCATGTTTGTGATCCAAGGCTAGTTACTACCACACGTTGGGATACTTAATTGACCCTCTTGACTTATCAATCTCTTAGTCCTTGGTCCATGTGTTGCAAGTAGTTTCTGGTGTTTATAGTATACTGGAGGCCATGCGTAGCGCTGACCCTAGGCGTGGGTTACGATGCGGTAGGCAGTGGCATGGTGTACCAAGGGTCACCCGAATGGTGGGCTTGGGAACCCTTGCACACATCATATGGGGCCGTAGCAGAAACTTCGGCCGGACTTCCGTGCGGGTTCAGTCTCAAATAGGCGATAGCCTGGACTAGAGGTCTTGTGCGATTGACGGCCGTGGCCGACTCCCTCGTTGGGCTTCCGCTTGAAGGTTGCCGATGTGCATGATTTGATGAGCACACAGCAATAAGTGGCAAGAGCGTGCGTGAAGAAGAACACCCCTACAGGGTATGAATCTGTTCGAATAGCCGCATCCTCGGATATGGAATACTTGGAGAACTTATGTTGTTCATAAAAATCTCAGCACAAGTGTGAGTACCGTGGATGGCACTCTCGTGGATGACGGAAGTGAATCCGTGGTGGCGTATTGATGTGGAGTTAGTGGACTCGTGTGCGATATCTAAAATTTGAACAAAGAATTAATATGTGTAGTATAGGTTAGCCATGAGTCAAAGCTGGCATTGCTGCATAAACTCCACCACTCCCCCTTGTTGATACATGAGCATAAATAGACTAGGTCTGTTTTAAAGACTTGTTGAGTTCGATCGTACTCATGTTTGTTTAATAAATGTTGTAGATGAGACTGAGGACCCATAAGGTGGGTTCTATCTAGTTGTCAATGACGCTGAATAGCTGGTGTCCTAGCTATGACCTTATGCCCCGCGGTGGGCTACAGATAGTCAGGCCAGGTGCCCTTTTACACTTTCAACTGTCTGTACTCAGACAGCTTTAAGCTTCCTCTTGGTTTGTATGAACTTGCTTGTATGACTTGAGTGTCGGGTCATGTGACCCCTACCTGTAAGAACATATTATGCAACGCTCCTCTGAGCCTCCTATATAAAAGTTGTGTTGTTGTATGGTTATGTTGTGATGCCATAGTTGTATCTATGCATATCGGGCGTGTCGTGCATACGTGTGACGTGCAACGGTATGTATGGGATCCGACACCTAGTCATGTGCCTTTAGTAGTACTCTTTATGGGAAACTGCCTCTTTGTGCTTCCACCAATCCTTGGTAGCTTGCTACTGCTCCAGATACATTGATTGACCGACATGTATCCTTCTTTGCTGTTGTGTCTGTCCCTTCGGCGAAATGTCTCATAGTGTAATGGACTGCCTGTAGCCTGCTACAACTCGTCTATGTGCGATGATGGCATTTATGTCCCACGACATAATGGAGTCCTTGTAGGTGGCTATGACTCGTCTACACACGCTTGAGGCCGACACCTACATTGTTGGGTTACGTATGACTGTTTCCGTATGGATGTGCCACTTGGGTTCTATCACTAGTCATGTTGGCCCGGGTTCTCTGTCATTTGAATGCTAGTGACATATTCACATATGTGAGCCAAAAGGCGCAAACGGTCCCGGTTAAGGTAAGGCTGCAGCCGTGGGGTTACCGTGCGTGAGGCCGCAAAGTGATGTGATGTGTTATAGGCTGGATTCTTATGACTTAGGATTGGGGTCCCAACATCTTCAGACGACACCATTTGAGGTGTTGCATGGGCGCAAGTGCCATACTCCCCTCAACTGGTTAGAAACCGGAGAAGGGTTAGTCTTTGGACCAGATATCCTTCGCAAAGCAGAAGAGCAAGTTCAACTCATCCAAGAGCGACTCGAGATCACCAAGACTAGGCAGAAGAGCTATGCTGACTCTCACCATCGAGACATGACTTTTCATGTTGGATACCATGTTTACCTCCGTCTCACGCCTCTCAAGGGAACCAAGCGTTTCCACGTCAAGGGAAAACTTGCACCAAGTTTCATCGGCCCCTTCAAGATCACCGACAAGCGAGGAGAAGTTGCGTATCAACTAGATCTACCTTCCGAGCTATCGCATGTGCACAACGTCTTTCATGTGTCATAGCTCCGGAAGTGTCTTCAAGTTCCCAACCACCCCGACCTCTATAGGGACATCGACCATCACACCATCGATCTTCAGCCAGACCTCACTTATCGGGAGAGGCCAGTTCACATTTTGGATGAAGCCGAGCACTGCACCCGAAGCCGCTCCATAAAGTACTTCAAGGTCCAGTGGAGCAACCATACTAAAGCTGAAGCAACCTGCGAGCGTGAAGACTATCTTAGATCTGAGTTCCCTTATCTTTTTGGTGCTTAGCCTAGGAATCTCGGGGACGAGATTCTTGTAAGGGGGATAGGACTGTCACACCCTGTGTTTGTATCACCTTGTTATGTTTTGATTTATAAAACTTTGGAGCCAACTAAAACTTTTTCAATGCTTGTGCTTGCTTGAATTCATGCTTGTTTGCTTGTTAATTGTTCTTTATGGCACTCTTGGATTCTATCCCTCTTCATATTCCTCTTCCTTGACCCAAAATTCTTGCCCAATGATCATGCCATGTGAATAGTACCCAGAACTATTTTTATCAAATTTTATTTTTACCAAGAAGGATTTACTCCAATTAGGTTTTCAAAACCCCCTGAAATGAGGTTTGCACTACAAGTCCTCAAATTGGGTGGATCCTTCTTCCCCAAAGGCTTTATTTCAAAACTAATACATATAAGACTTTTCAAAACCACCAAATATTAATTTTAAAGATCATTTTTATATTTTATTTAAAGGCTTTTTCTTAAGACCAGAAATGGTTTATCATAGGGAAAAATTATTTAAGTACTTTCAAAATGTTTGAGAAAATTTAGGGAAACTCAGTGGACAAATATTTTCCATATATATGAGTTTGAGAAAATCGTTCAAATCATAGGCAAAACCCCTCAAGACCCTTTCTATTCAAATCAAGCTTTTGAATATTTCTATCAAAAATATTCTCAATAAATTCCAGGAAAATTTCAGCAAGTGAACACTATCATAGGTGATTATCTTGCAAATTTTCACCTCAATCCAAGTTGGTTTGGCTTATGAAACCATCCCAAAACCCTTCCTGTCTAGATTCAGATTTGAACAACTTTTCATTGTGAAGTTTCTCGCCTTGACCTCAAACGTTGTGGATATGTTCTAATAACCAAATAATGATTCTACACTAAGTGGTGCATCAAGGGTAAAAGCTTAGCATGTGTAGATCTACAGAAACCTGGTTCTGTTAGTTTCTAGGTTTACCAAGTTTCCATTGTCAACTTTTGCTGCTTGAGCTCAAACTTGGTGATCAGGCCTATTTTCACCTAACATTTGACCATGTTAAATATCTGAGTAAGTTGGTAAATTTTCTTGATCAAATCACCATCAAACACCTTCTGGTGAAATAGTAAGTTTCTGATTTCACCCCCTTTCTCTCTTCCCCTTGCCTCCAAACTTTTACCACTCCTTCTAGAAATGCCCAAGCACCCCCGAGTAAAAATCCCAAGTCCTCAAGCCATTTGGAGGTGGGGTAAAAAAACCACATTTTTACCCCCGGACAGCCCGGGCAGAGCTTTCTCTCCCCCCTCTTACTCTATTCCTCTCCTGAAGCATCCAAGACACTTCTATCTAGCCTAGGCACCACTAGATCCCCCTAGACACTCTTGGCCATGCACAAGACGTTGTTGTCATGCCTTGGCATGCCAAACGCGTGCTCTTGAGCGTGCTATAGTGCCAACATGTACTGTGGCCGTTGCCCACTGCATGGCCCCAACCACCTCGAGTGCCCCGCTCTTGCCAGATGGTCGGCCTCAGCGTCCGCGCCATGCCACCTTGTCGGGCCCCTCCTCTCTCTCCCTCCTTTGGCCCTCCTTGCACGCGTCACGGCTGCCCGAGCCAGCCAACTGCGGCGGTCACACGCACGCGCTCCCGCACCTCTCTCTCCTCTCCTCCTCAGCTTAGACCAGCCCCAGAAACAGCGCAGACTCGCCCTCGCCCCCTCTAATCGACCCTAGCCCGGCCCCGAGCTCGCCGGCGCACCCGAGCTTGGTGGACCACCGGGCGCCTATAAAAGAGCCTCCCGGGCCCCTCTCTCCCCTTTGGTCTCTCTCTCCACTCCCTAGCAACCTCCCTATCCTCCCCAAAGAGCCCCCGACACCTCTGTGCTCGGGATCGAGCCAAGGACCGCCGCGGCCATCTCACCGTCGATCTCCGGGTACCTCCCCTCTCCGTCCCCCATTCTTGTCCCGTTGGGTTCCCCTCAACTCCTTGACCCATTCCCCTCCTCTTCACCTTCGTTTGTTGCGCAGGGTGACCGGCACGTCCTCCTCCCAAAGCTCCTCCGCCGCGGCCATCTCCTCGCCGGCGACTCCGGCCACCTCTGGCCGCCCTTCCACCTCCAGGAGACCGGCGGCTCGATGTAGAGCCCGTCCCTGCCTCCAGCTCCCCTCGCCGTGCCTCCTTATGCTGCCGGTGAGCCTCTCCCTCCCCCCGCTCTGCACCGAGGTGGGAGAAGGATCCAACAGGTGGGACCCACCTTTCGGCCTCTCTCTCCATCTTCCGCGCTCTCTCTCCCATTCACGGTCGCTGATGGCCGGGCCGCGCGCGTCAGGTTTAATCCTGGCCGTGCGCGAGGCCGGCTGGCTAGCTAGCTGGGCCGGCCTAGCCACTGGCCGCCTCTGGCCCAGGGTCCCGTGGCCTTTTTCTTTTTCTTTTCTGTGGGATTTTGCAAAAATCCCATAGATCTCAATAAAAATCATACGAAAATAATTTTTTGCACCTCAATTTCTTGGATATTCCCTAGAATTTAATAGTGCCCTTTTTTAGAATTTGAAAATATTTTATGCAGTGTTTTATTTTAAAACCTATATTTAGGCATCTTTTGCCTCTATTAAATAGTTTCCAAAAATGTTGTTCATAACAAAATATTAAAAAACAATTTTAATATGGTCTTTAGTATTTATCAGAGTAGGGTAGCATTTTTCTTAGTGGCTTGAGTGCTCTGTTTTTGTGTGATGCTTATTTTATCGTTATTTATCGTGACGATAGATTGCACTGTTCACGAGGGAGTTGGACCCAAAGACTTTGAAGAACCCAAAGACTTTGTTGAGCCAGGAAAGCAACCCTTTGACCATGTTAAGAAACTTTTTCATGCATGACATATAGCACTTGTTGTTTCGATGATTGATCATGATGCGGAGTTTCCCCTTCTGTGTG
This sequence comes from Hordeum marinum, assembly GCA_022496015.1. Lineage (NCBI taxonomy): Eukaryota > Viridiplantae > Streptophyta > Magnoliopsida > Poales > Poaceae > Hordeum > Hordeum marinum. Next base: position 280,263,131 of record CM039678.1, read on the forward strand.
TTGCCGATACTCTTACTGTTGAACTTTCATTGTTCATGACCCTACCACCTTATGAGGGTTATGCGGGTGGGTGTAGATAGGATGCTAATAGTTGCTACACAAGTGGGATGGGATTTATGCATAGTGTTGGGAAGGAAGAAATGATTTCAAAGACTTTTCGAAAAACCCGTCGGGTGCCACTACTGCCCGAGGGAGATGATGATGAGTTGGGTGACCACTTGATAAAGAAGTGGTGTACCGGAGCAAGTGAGTGACTAAAACGGATTGGTGTAATTTGCAACCATTATTCCAACCTTACATGTATGACCACGATACCCCTTATGGGACGGGGATTTGTGGATCACCTTGGTGGGTACTGGCAAGGAGCCCACATTACTAGTGGCGGGAGTGGCGGGGTCACTCTGGATACGGGGTCGTACCGATATGTACGATCATGCATTGTCTTCACAGGCACCGGGCACACCGTTGGTCCCATCAAGGATGGTACGATCTGGAGCGAGGCTCATGTGATGTACATCATGAGGGCTGGGTACCAATCTAGTGGAATTTTTGTTTAGTATCGCTAGGGGAAAGGCATTGTTCGGGTTCTTACCTCGGGTATGTGATGTACCGCGAGTCGTGGATGACACGGAAGTTCCCAGGGTCAAGGACAGTTGGATGACCGCTCTTGTGCTACGTCCAAATGTTTTCACAAACTGGAGTGAGTGTGTTGGAGACAAAGATGGTACTTGAACTAAGTCCGATGACTTAGCATGATAATTGAAGTAAGTCCAATGACTTAGCATGATGAATGAACATGAGATGTTCAACCCTTTCTTATGATGATATCTATAACTTGTTCATATGGATATCTGCCAAATTGTTGATGCATGCTTACTTACTTACTTGATCATGTCATTGCATTCAAAATTGGCTTTCCGCAAATTACCTACTTAGTGCTACATCATGCATCTTTATTAGCTTGTTCCACAACTTGGGTTGCTTGCGAGTACATTCAAAGTACTCATTGCCTTGCCAATGGTTATTTAGTTGGCCAGGGATGGAAGAACATGAGTATGTTAAAGAGTTCGTTGGTGATGAACATGAGAACTAGGACGCTTCCTAGTCAGAATGCCTATAGGTTTAAGGCAGATGGCATGGGTTCACGCTTTCGATCAAGATTTCTGCTGCTTGTTCTATTTAAGTGATTGGCCCTCGTGGCCCTTTCTATTTAAGACTAGACCTTCATGGTCTTTATTTATGTAAGACACTAATTGTGGATGTAAGACTCTTTTTATTTAGCTTCTATGTGTTCAGTGAGCATTGATCTCTGGGATCACTGTACACGTGCATTCAGTGATCACGACTTATGAGTCGGGGTCCCCACAAGGTCACACCATAGGGAGGGGGGTCGGATCCTTAGCCACTCAACGAACCACCACTAGGCAGAGAGCCGAGGACACTCCTTGAGCACCCTGACGAGGCTCAAGCCCACTGTACTAGTTCATCCACTGAACCTCCACGAGAGGTACTCCACCAAAGCAGTAGTAGGGTATTATGCTTCACAGCGGCCTGAAGCTGGGTAAACTCCCGTGTTCATCTTCTTCCTCTTCATCATGCGAGTTTGTCGTGGTAACCATTGACTAGCGAGCTAGGACAGGCGAGAACCTTCGAACACGCCCCTGTGTTCGAACCTTGAGGGTTCTACAGAGCCCGAAATCAAACATTTGGCATGCCGGGTAGGGGCGTGTCAGAGTCTTCTTTAGGCCTTGCTCTTCCCCCACTCCACCACTCCAATGGTCGGTGACCAACAAGCTTCTCCCAACCGCGGACCAACCTCCATCGATCCCACCGCCACCATTGGAGACCCGCATCCTAGTGGCCTGATGTTGTGCGGACAATATCAGGCCGCCAGCATGGCCTCCAATGTCGACGCCACTCGTGCCACCCAAGCGCGCAGCTGGTGGGCAACCCCTTCAACATCTGCATCGCGTCATAACAACGTGGGGGACCACGACGAGCACGACACGTTGCTGCTCAAGCGAGATGCTCCGCCACCGCCCGATGCATGAGGGCTTTGACGCGTGGGCCAACCATGTAGCGGAGCTTGTCACCGTCATTCGGAGGGCCGTGTCTCTTCACTCTTCTCGGGAAATGGGGGTTTGTCTGTTGAGCATGCTCCTCGTAACAGTAGCAGCATGCCCCTTCAGCCTTAGGCAAGCCCGGGCGGGGCCTGCAGCTTGCCGTGCTCCTCCTCCTCCGAATTCCCATAAATGATTTCGAGGCGCAGCCTAGCCATGACGATTGAGCTCGTGAAGGAAACAATGGGGCACCACACGCACGTGCCAACGCGCACCCCCGCGACCTAGTGGATCTTTAACAACCCGGACTGATTAGGCGAGAGTGCACCATCCTGCGCAGGGAGCAAATGGCGCAAACATTCGGGCAAGCAAACAACAATGGAGAAGGCATGTCGGATCGTCGAGGAAGTAGTCCACGCCAAGAGACGTGTGGCCCGCCTAGCGGCGGTGGCAGAGGTAGGCAACTTCGCTCTGAGGCACGACGCAAGAGGGTGTGTGGACTACGCGCGCAGGGCGGTGCCCCGCCGCCGCCTAGAGGGACCGTCCACGAAATCCCGTCGGGCAGCCCAGGAGGACAACTGAGCCCTTATGTGGAGCCCTACGTACCATGCTACGTCGTTCCCAAGGATACCAGCCCGGATCAGGCGCCAACACTCGTCGAGGATAGGGGAAGCCCCGAACACCCTCCTAGATCCGGGCTTGGGGGCTTCCCCCAATTGGGAGCCAAGTTTGGACAATGCAAGCAGGAGAAGGATGGAGGACGCCACCGGGCTCGTGAGGATGCGGCACAAGCTGTTGCCCCCGCAAGCAAGCATCGTTGAGCAAAACCCCGAGGTTTCAAGTATGATGCCCTGGGGGATGGGCAACAAGACATAGGTAACATGGGCCACCCGTGGCAACCGGAACATCGACACGGCCTTGCAAGGCTGGGCCTCACGAGGCCCTCGAGGTAATGCACGGTCACCGCCCTAATGCCTCATGAGGGGCTTCATTGACAAAACACCCTTATGGCTATGCCGGATGAGTTGTACTTATGTTTGGGCCGCGGGAGCGCTACGCGGGGAACAACGCATTCGGGTTTGGGTCATGGGGTGCCCAACCGAGCAGAAATGCATCAGATGGCTCTTGACAGAGTTGGGAGCTACCAGGCCTGGCGTCCGGGGGGGGGTGCCCGGCTATCTACGGCCAGGACACTCTCATGTAATAATGAGTGGGTTGTATATTCCCTGGGCCCCCCAACGATGCGGAGGGGTTCCCACCCATGCAATGTTGCAGCTACAGCTCTGCACTGACGGAGAAGTCAACACTACCCATCAATGGATATTCCCATGCAATGTGGATGCTCTATGCTCAGCGTTGGGGGAAGATGAAGACTAGCCTAGGTGCCGGACGCGGCATTTGCTTGCTTTCTTTTTGTGTTTGAATTGCCAACTTTTGAAATGAAGTTTGAAGAGCTCAGAGCTCTAAATTTAAAACAAAAGGGGTGGGGACTTTTCTCTCATTGCATTCTCTTTTACCAATCTTGAATTCTCTTTCTTATGGATCGGTGTTTTGCAAGAGGCCGCACGTTATGGCCCTCTCCGGAGCACCCCGGACCAAGATATCAAGGCCCTATCGCCTCAGGGACTTGTGGCTTCTGGCAGCCGACCCTTGCTCGAGGGCTCCAATCATGGCTCGGTGTCGCAGCATGGAGTCTCAGGAGGCCCCAGTGCTTGGGCCTCCTGGGGCAAAACCTGGCAAGCGAGGGGGCCGCTCAAGCATCAAGGGGGGCTCTTGAGCATCACGCCTTAGGAGCCTTACCAGTTATATAGCCACTCGGCACCCTCGATGCCATCCTTGGTGATCCGGCCGGCACCGAGGGTATCGGGGCCTCACCTCGTGGTTGCGTCCTTGGTGATCCGGTCGTATACCACGATGGTAGGGAAATGTGCTGGACTGGGACTCGTCGATGCAGAGCTCCTTGAGTCTCAAAGGAGGCTATTGAGCAGGACGTCTTAGGAGCCTTACCTGTCATATAGCCACTCGGAACCCTTGATGTCATGCATGGTGACCCGGTCGGCATCGATGGCATCGAGGCCTCACCTCGTGGTTGCGACCTCGGCCTGTCATAAACTATGGCGGTAGGGAAATGTGCGGGACTAGGACCTGCAGACACAAAGCGCAAAAAAGGCCCCGAGCGCGCCCTATCCGTAAGCAAGGAAGAAGTGCCCCAGGTGGAGTAGCAGAGTACCTAGATAACCAAGGCGTGCCACAAGGTCATCCACAGCCCACAAGATAAGTACACTACCGAACCAAGCATGAGCTTCTTGATCTAACAGCCCCAAAAGTGAGCGAGGTTTGTAAGCACTAATATCAGGACATAGGTACTACGGGCCAACTCCCTAGGGACCTAGAGCAGCAGGGGAGGCAACATGAGAACAAAGTCCCGGTGGTGACGGACTGCTAAGCCACGAGCCCGGGGCTGGCAGCCACGGGCTGCCCCTCAGGAGGGGCCACTTCATGAGGAACCGACTAGCCACCGTCATCAGGCCGTATTGGCGGCAGCGCCAAGCTGGCACGAGAAAACTAAATCGCACAACTACAAGCAGCCATCGGTGAATCAAGGGCAAGAAGCGAAAACATAGGTAATGCACAAAAGGCTAACACCCGGGGGCCAAGTCCGTTTTAAGCTATTATAGGTACCAAGAAGAAGAAGCAGAGGAATCTAGGCGGATGGGTCATTGTCGATGTCTGAGTCGACGGCCGCCACGGCACCAGGGACACCTTCTCCCTCGGGAGGGGGCACTTGGATGAACCGTGAGACCAAGGCATCCACGTGCGAGCACACCCCATCCCAGAGAGGCCTCAGGATCCCCTTCGGCACCCGCTCCACCATGCGCTGGAGGTCAAGCTCCGGGACGAGCCGGCATAGGGTGGAGAAGACGTGCGTCGACACAAGCTCCTGGAGGTCCCTTGTCTCGGCCTCGCTATCCGCGTTCACATGAGAGATGCCGGTCTCCAGCGTCTCCACCATCCGGTGGAAGAAGTGAGTAGCCCCCGTTGCCCTACACATTGGGGGGGGGGGCAGGGGCATCCCCAACGAACCGCTCCATCGCGCTGGCCTCGCGGTGGGCAACGTCAAGGTATTGCTTGGCTCGCTGGGACTTCAGCATCTTGGCGTCGGCCGCTTCCTGGACCAAGGCCTGGAGAGACGCCAGCTCCGCCCTGGTTTGCGGTTTGCCCCTACGGGCGTCTTGGAATGCAGCGTCGGCAGTCTCTAGCTGGGGACACAACGTGTCCACCTCATCCTGGAGCTTGACGGGCTTGCACTTCTTGGCCGTCGGTTCCCTGAAGGAGGGGACGATCAAGCCTGGCACATTGGACAAGTCAAGCAAAGAGAGAAGGGGGCAGCAGAACACTCACTCGTCCACCATGGCCTAGCACCGTCGGACCTGCGCCGGCCCCGAGGGCCCATCGCCGCTCCCCCGCACTCCCCTGCACCGGTGGCCCCTCCTCCCGATGCCATGAGGAAAGGAACAAGCTAAGGAGAGGAAGAGGGTTTTCTCTAAAGTCGCGGGAGCTAGTGGATTTCTCTTAAGTCGCGAGATGGATAGGCTCCACCATGGGAAAGGCGGATTTATTGGCGGGATCAAGGCAACGAGGCATCGTGGGCGAGCAGGCGACGTGCGCCCCTCGGGCGCTGAAAGGGGTGGCTCGGTCGGTGCGTGCTCCTGCCTCACGTCGCCTCGCCTGACGCTATCGAATCACATCCACTTGGCCCAAGGCAGGAATCCCGATGGACCGACAACATTCAAATAAAGGTAATGATGGCCGATGCTATGCGCAGGCGTAACATCAGATTGACTTGGGGCGGTTCCTGGCGCCTTTAGGGATCGGGGGTGTCACCGCACGTGCATCCCACGCGTGTAAAGCCCAACACGTAGTCGTTTGGGGCCCATGACGCTTTGATCCATCATCAAAGCCTTTCCCCAAAGCCGTCTCAAGCGCGCCTTGGGCCTGGGGGCTACTGTCGGCATTTCGGGAATGGGGTACCCAGCCCTGCCTGCCTACGACCCAAGACTTGGCCCACTTCATCAGGCTGGCGTGTCGTGGCGCAGCTCTACTCAAGACAACGCCCTCGAGAGGACCCCGATCTCGCAAGGGAGAACCACACCAAGGATAGCAAGGACGGGCCTTCTCAAGCCCCGTCCTGAGCGGCGGAGATCTCTATGCAGAGTCTGGTCTCCAGAGTCAAAGGTGACGCAAGGAAGGACAGGCGGGCGCCAGTGCGCCAAGCGGCGCAGTTTCCCCTTCGGTGCAAAGGGAGCAAGGACGTATGCGGGTCCTCGAAGAGCCGCGCAAAGGTTTCCATTATTATGCAAATAGACCACGACCACGAGCCCCGCAAGACGGATGCCATCGCCAAGCCCACCACTGCATCATCGACAGCCACTTTGTAGGCGAAGACCACCTTTGGACAGGGGCGGATGTACTCTTGCCCCCCTTTGAAACTGGTCGTTGTGGGATCCCTTCCCACCATTGTGATAAGGTAATAGGACCCGAGCTATTGCTATATATAGAGGCTAGGTCACACCCTAGGAAGGGGGGATCGGATCCTTGGTCACTCAAAGAACCACCACAAGGCAGAGAGCCAAGGACACCCCTTGAGCGCCCTCGCGAGGCTCAAGCCCACTCTACTAGTGCATCCACTAAACCTCCATGAGAGGCAATCCACAAAATCAGGAATAGCATATTATGCTTCATAGCAGCCTGAACCTGGGTAAACTGCCGTGTTCATCTTCTTTCTCATCATCGTGCGAGTTTGCCATGGTAACCATCGAGTAGCGAGCTAGGACGGGCGAGGCTGTAGGGAACCTTCCAACACGCCCCTATGTTCGAACCTTGAGGGTTTTGCAGAGCCCGAAATTTGACAGGGGGCTTAGCTGGGAACCTTATTTTGCCAAAGTTAAAAACTACTTCGAGTGTGGACGATGAGGACATCGTCCACACTCGGGGGCTTATCCACGAACATGATTTTTCCTAAGTTAAAAACTACTCCGAGTGAGGACTTCGTCCACAATCGGAGGCTTAGCTACGAACTTGTTTTCACCTAAGTTAAAAACTACTCCGATTGAGGATGTCATCCACACTCAGGGGCTTAGCTACGAACCTGTTTTTGCATAAGTTAGATACTACTCTGAGTGAGGATGCGGTCCACACTCGAGGGCTTAGTTGTGAACATCAGCAACAGGTTTCAAACTACTCCGAGTGAGTACATCAGCGACACTTGGGGGCTTAGCTGCGAACCTCATTCGCCTAAGTTAAAAATACTCTGAGTCAGGACATCGTCCATACTAGGGGGCTTAGCTACTAACTTGTTTTTGCCTAAGTTAGAAACTGCTCTGAGTGAGGACGTCATCAACACTTGGGGGCATAGATACGAACCATATTTCGCCTAAGTGAAAAATTACTCTGAGTGAGGACATTGTCCACACTCTTGGGCTTAGCTGCGAACCTGATTTTGCCTAAGTTAAAAACTACTCCAAGTGAGGACATCGTCCACACTCGGGAGCATAGGTGCGAACCTATTTTCACCTATGTTAGAAACTACTCCGAGTGAGGACGTCATCCACACTTTGGGGCTTAGTTGTGAACCAAATTTCGCCTAAGTGAAAAAAATACTCTGAGTGAGGACATCGTTCGCACTTGGGGCTTAGCCGCGAACCTGATATCGCTTAAGTAAAAAACTACTCGGAGTGAGGACTACGTCCCCACTCGGGGGCTTAGCTGCAAACCTATTTTTGCCTAAGTTAAAAACTACTCGGAGTGAGGACGTCATCCACACTCGGGGGCTTATCTGCTAACCACATTTCGCCTAAGTGAAAATCTACCCCGAGTGAGGACATCGTACACACTCGGGAGCTTAGGTGTGAACCTGATTTCACCTAAATTAGAAACTACTCAGAGTGAGGACGTCCTCCACACTCAGGGTCTTAACTATGAAGCTGATTCCTCCTAAGGTAGGAACTACTCCGAGTGAGAACATCATCCACACTTGGGGGCTTAGCTGCGAACTTGTTTTTGCCTAAGTTAGAAACTACTCCGAGTGAGGACATCCTCCCCTATGAGACCCTGCCTCGCTCAAAGATCCAAAAAGTTGAATGAAACTAAGGCAAACACATTGTGTAATGTCCAAAATGGAAGTGCAGATAGCAGGGGACACTGGCCCTCTTAAAGTTCATGGTTACATCAGCCACTCGGCATTCTGAGGCAAATCAAATTCAGATTTTTTATCCTTTGATCACATAGAAGATAGAGGGACTGTCTCATCGCTAAAGGTCTCGTGGTCGATGCCATCTGCGATCCGGGTGTCAGCCTCCAAGAACGTCTCTATGAAGTCCTCAAACTTGGCAGGCTTCTTGTTGACGACCCTGAGTGACTTCTGCTTTTTGTTGTCCATGCCATTGCAATAGACATGGATGAGCAGAAGAGCAATGCTGGCTCCACCTCAACATGTAGATTTCTTCTAGCATTGCACTTGGCAAGACACGTCCTTCATTCGGTCGATGATAGCATCCAAGTCCTTCAAGAACTCCTCTTCGGGGGCGATTTCTCGGTCGATGCCATGGACGGCTGTGCGAAGATGGTTGAGGTAGATGGTCACCTCCCTAATCCGGTCCTCCAATCAGCATAGAGACGGATCCTGTTCCTTCTCGATCCTCTCACTCTAATCGTTGACGTCAACACATAATTTTTAACACCGAACGGCAAAATAAAACCAATTGGAGGCTGGCAAGACATCGAGGCAATGCGAGAGCCATTCGGGTCATTAACTTACCTTTGAGCTTTTTGGATGAGGCATGATTAATATTGGATTCCCACTTGACAACTTCCTCCGGAGACATGTTTGCATCTACCTCTAGGGTCTTCTTCTACTCCTGTTTCCAGAGTGACTTCAGCTTGTCCTCGGCCGCGTTGGTCTACTTACTAGCCTCCTTCCTAGTGGATGCCAGCTCCGTGTCCTTTTTTCGAGGGCCTATTTTGTGGTGTCTAAAGAAATGGAAGCCCTGAGCCTCTTAGAAAATTGTAGATTGTCGCTATGAACATCTAATAAAGTAACCTCATTCGAACAGGGAGGAAAAGACAAGAACTAAAGCATTCAAACGACATGTGCTTACCTCCGAGTGAGCGTTTCTCCTACTCCAGGCACGCATTCTTGTCCTTTTCAGCATCAAGGCTGACGTGCAGGTCTTGCACCTCCTTCTCCATGTTGTTGTAGCGGGTCCCAAGATAGCTTACACTCTGCCATTAGGAAACAAAGAAACATCAACAATGTCAGTCAGATATGATAAGATAAGGCATTTGGATTAACACAAGCAAAACTGAAAGACTCTAAGAGTCTCGCCGACTGATACAGTCGATGATAGTCTCGGGGACTACACCCAGTGGGTGCGCTCGGCACGCCCCCACTTGAAGGTTAGCATGAGGTACTTCGACCAGCTAAGCAACAGGTTTTGCTCAATCGGCATGAGGTACTTTCACAAGCTAAGCAATAGGTTTTTATCAATCGACATGAGATACTTCCACAATCTAAGCAATGGGTTTTGCTCAGTCGGCATGAGTTACTTCCACAAGCTAAGCAACAGGTTTTTCTCACTCGACATGAGGTAATTCCACAAGCTGAGCTACATGTTTGCTCAGTCGGCAAGAGGTACTCCCACGGACTAAGCAACATGTTCTACTCAGTCGGCACGACGTACTTACACAAGCTAAGAAACATGTTTGATACCCTGATGGCCCACGACAATTACATAAAGACTCTAAGACTCATGCCGACTGCTACAGTCGATGATAGTCTTGGTGACTACACCTAGTGGGCATGCTCAGCGCGCCCCCACTGGAACCGGAGAACACCCAGTGGGTGTGCCCAGATGCAAACCCACTCATGACCCAAAATAAACACAAGATGCATACGAACAAAAATTCATGAATAAGGATGATACTTATGAGTGTACATACTCGTACGTTCTTCCTCAAAGCCTCACTAGCGTCATATGCCTCCTTTAGTCGGCCATGCATCAGCTCGAGCTGGATTAATGCCTCCTCCCCCGCTCCCCCTTGGTCCTCCGAGACGTGGTGTAGCGTGAAGATGTTGGCCACCGGAAGGACTAGTGAAGGCACTGACGACTAGCTCCGAGTACAGCTGCGGCCTTTAGAGTGGCACCCTGAACAGAAGACGGGGCCTTAGCTGGTCAAACATGTTCAATCATGACGCCCACGTCAGCAGAGGGGTTCTGCGAGTTGACCTTGTCATCCCGTTCTGGCTCAATCACTTTTCGCGGCCCTACAAACGCTTAGAGAACATTCAGAAGTAAGAAGAAAGGGAAAAGCATGATGCCCAAAAAACGATGCCCGGACAATTTTGAAGGCTACCTTTTGAAGACGCGACAACACTTTCGGGCTAACCCTTCTCTGAAGCCTTCGGTTCATGCGAAGCTGTCAAGGTGTCAACACTACAACAAAGTCATTCGGAACATCACATCACTTGGTTAAGTATCGAAAATTTCAGTCAAAGTCGAAACACTTACGTTGATGCCAGTCGCACGTCCACTATGATTTTTGGCAAGATAACGTTCCGAGGCTTGAACGTTGCAACCTTGGGTTAGTGGGCTGAGTTTTAGGGCAACGGGGAAGGTTCTCTGTGCATGTGCTTCGAACTGCAAGTCAGGAGGGCAAACACGAACGTTCTCATAGCACTCGGCCCCTTGGTGCTTCCCCCCATGAACCCATGTGTCCTGGCGCGCCTCGGAGCAGGTCCTGGCCGGGACGTCCTCCGATAGAGATGATTCCTCCTCGTTTCCCTTGTCTGATTCCCTCTCTTCCATGTTGCTGTCATCGTCGTCCTGATGGTCCTTTTTATCCCTGAGCTCTCCTAGTGCTTAGTGTCGCTTGCCACATTGACATGCGTGCGGTCAAAAACTAGCACAAGCGTCACGATCTTTGTGAAAGCCCGTCGAAGCATAAATGGTTCAGTCGAGACAATAACAACATGCATCATATGATCACTCGGATACAGAACACTCGAAAGTTACCTCATTTAACTGATTCTCGGCTAAGAAAGGGGGCACCAACCTGGTCCCCTAAGGTTGTCGCACACCGAGTGATAGCCATGACCTTTGCTTCCAATGACTCCATCTCGAGCTCCTATGGGTGAGCTCGTGTGGGATCACTCGACCCCGTATACATCCACATGGGGTGGGTCCTAGCCTGCAGGGGCTCAATCCTTTGATGGAACAAGACCTCCAGCAGGTCCATCCCATTTACACCCTTATGCACAAGAGCAACCAGTGCAATCTCCAAAATCTCCGACACGGTCAGTGAAGGAACCGACCAAATGCGTTTCGTCAATTACGGCAGGAGGCCCGACTGTCCTTTGCCGACTGGTATGTATTGGCAATAGAACCAGTTATCTTGCGAGCCCTTCACTGAGTCTGGGAACGTCATTTGCGGGAAGCTACATGTCCCCCTCACCTGAATTCCTAAACCCCCACACAACAGGACTACGTTCAACTTCTCCCTTGCCCGAAAAGACTTCTTCAAGGTCATCAGTCAGCAGGTGAAGAGGTGCTTTAACAATCCCAAGTGGAGACGACAACCGAGGAAGTTCTTGTAGAGAGAGACAAAAGCAGCCAAATAGGAAATGGCATTTGGGGGAATATGTTGGAGTTGAGCACCGTAGAAATCGACGAACGTGTGGAAAAATGGATAAGGCGGGAGAGAAAAACCTCGCTCGATGTGGGTCACGAGGATCACTTACTCATGCCCTCGCGGCAAACTGAAATCACAACATGCTCCCTTGGTGGTTTTGATAATTCATGACAACATACATTATCTCTTGGACTAATACTTCTATCTAGTGTGTTTTAGATAATAGTCCATGGAGAGTTGGGTTGGCAAAGAGATTGTGGAATACCCCAAGATGCAAGGAAATAGGTTGGCAAAAATTCAAGCAAGAGGACTCTACATTTTATATTTGTGAGAAATCACTTTGAATCAATAGGAAAGCCAATACTATTAAAAGGGGGTAAGGTTTTGTTTGTGAACAAAATGCTCATACATGCACAAGTGATAGTCACCAAAGACACCCACAAACTCTCCGACCAAAGTCTGTCCAAAGCCAAATACTCAAAATCGGTGCAACCAACATTCTACATTCGGTGCCATCGATTCCAAACACTAGACAGACTCGGCCAAACTCTAACCTTTCAGTGCAACCGATACTACATTCGGTGCCACTGAGTTGGGCTTCCAACTTTTTGTTATGCAAGTTCATAGTTTCGGTCCCTCCGAGATTGTCGAATCGATGTCACCGAGATTGAGCATTCTGAATGTTGGTCACCTTATCAGTGCAACCGAGATTCCTATATTGGTCTCACCGAGATTCAAAAGTTGCCACCCTTTCGTCACTTCAGTACCATCGAGATTAACACATTGGTGTCACCGAGTCCGACTTATTGTGTGTAACGGTTGGATTTTTGGGGATGCTATGTATACCCCTCCACCACCACCTACTTGAAAAAGAAGTACACAGGACTATTCCATACCTATGCTATCGGTTTTCTGAGAGAGAACCACCTACCCTTCTGTTGAGGTCAAGATCTTCCACTCCAACCATATGGATCTTGATTTATTGCCTCCCCAAGTTGCTTTACACCAATATCATCTCTTCTACCAAGCCATATCTGTGAGAGAGTGATTGTGTGTTGAGGAGTCTATCATCCTGAAGCACAAGAGCAAGGAGTTCATCGACATTACCGATCCTATTACATTTTGGAGGTTGGTGCCTCCTAGATTTGTTAGATGTCGCTTGGGAGCCTCCTACTTCGTGTTGTTGAGTGAACCAAGAAGTTTGTAAGGGCAAGGAGATGGCCTAGTTCGTGAAGATCTACCCATAGTGAGGCTAGTCCTTCATGGACGGGAGTCGTTATAGAATAGTCAAGGTTGCTACTTTGTGGACCCTTATGGGTGGAGCCCTGCGTGGACTCTCACGACTAGTACCCTCCGTGGGTTGAAGACTCCATAAATGTGGATGTACGATCGCACCACCTATTGGAACCACGGGAAAAATCCTTGCGTCTCCAATGGCGTTTGATCTCCATATCTCAACTCTTTACTTCATGTGCAATGTATTTACTCTCCGCTACAATATTTGTTGACATGCATGTGTAGGGTATATAGACTTGCTAGCCTTGCTAAAACTGTTAAAATATGCCAACCAATTAACTTGGGAAAAGGTTAGGTCTTAATTTTCTTCTAGTGGTCTATTCACCCCCCTCTAGACACTCTTCTAGTGATCCCTCAATTGGTACAAAAGCTTTGGGCTCCATTGCTTCGGTTTAATCACCGAGGAGGAAGATGGATGTGTCTAGTATACAGAGTTTGTGTTGTAGAGTGCCCATTCTTGATGGAGAGTACTATAGTCAATGGAAGAATGCCATGATTGATATATTTGATAAATTCCATTTGAGAAAATATAATAAAAAACCCTATGTGCTCCCTATTGAGGAATTGCATCCCACACACGAAGAGGAAGTTAACATGCTTTGTAACCTAAGAACTGTCAATCTTATTGTTAGAGGTCTACCAAGATTCATGCTTTCTCAATTGAAGAACTTTGCATGTGCCTATACCTTTTGGACTGATTTGGAGAAATGATATCCAAATCTTTCATTAGGAAGTGTTGATGAAATTCTTCGAAAATTGTTGCTTTTCACAAAATGAAGCCCAGTGATCCAAACTTTGATAAATGCCTATTTGAGCTCCGTGATCTTATGCGTGCTAAAGGAGATGTGACCACTATCAACAACATTATCTTTGAAGCCATACACATTCGTAATCTTGAACATTGTCATGATCACAATTCTAACGAATATCCTTTTCTTTATAACGAGGATTTCCCACTTGATGATGACAATGTGGAACATTACTACCTTGGAGAAGATGAGTTGTTCGACATCGAGCATGGAAATATCATGTAGAATCTAAGTCTAATGGCAAACTTCAAGGACTATATGTCCAGAGAAAAAGAGTGGATTCTCGACAGTGGATGTTACATGACTGGTGATAAAGACATGGTCAAAGAGACCATGCCTAATCAAGGTCCTCGAAGGTACGTGACCTTTGGATAAAACTCTAAGGGTAAGGTACTTGACCTTGGTAAGGTGGCCATATCCCATGATAACTCAATTCAAAATGTGATGCTTGTTGAATCCCTTGGCTACAATCTCCTTTCTATATCTAGACTAGTAGACTTCGGTTTCAATGTGCTATTTACTAAAGTATATTGCGAAGTGTTCGATTTTATAATCATAAAATTGTCTTCACCGTTATTCATACAGGTGATCTATACATTGTTGATTTCACTAAAAAGGCCCAACCTCATACTAAAAAGGTTGGCGATGGCATAGAAGGCTTGGACATGTAGGCATGCGCAATCTAGATATGCTAATCAAGGGAAATCACATTGTTTATTTTCGGGATGTTATCTTTGACAAAGATAGACTTTGTAGTGCTTGTCAAGCTAGAAAGCAAGTAGGCGGAAGTCATCTCGTTAAGAATATCATGACTACTAGGAGACCACTCGAGTTACTTCCAATGGATCTTTTCAGTCCCAATGCTTCCAAGAGTCTCGGTGGAAATTCCTATGGTATAGTTATAGTTGATTATTTTTCTAGATTTACGTGGGTATTTTTCCTTGATGATAAGTCACGGGTTCAAAAGATCTTCAAGAACTTCGTTCGCAAAGCAAAAAATCTGTTTGAACTGAAGATCAAGAAAGTTCGGAGAGATAACGGATCGGAGTTCAAGAACACCAATGTGGATACCTTTCTTGACGAACAAGGTGTCTCACATGAGTTCTTGGCTACGTACATGCCACATCAAAATGGAGTTGTTAAGAGAAAGAATCGGACGCTTATTGAGATGGATAGAACGATGCATGACGAATACAAGACGCCAAGATACTTTTGGGCAGAAGTCATGGAAATAGAATGTCATGCCACAAACCGACTTTACTTCCACAAGCTTCTCGGTAAAACGGCATACGAGCTACTCATCGGTAACAAACCCCAAGTGGGATACTTTCGGTTATTCGGCTCCAAGTGCTACATTCTTGACAAGCATCATCGTACTAAATTTGCTCCTAAATCTCATTAAGGATTCCTACTTGGTTATGGATCAAACTCTCACACAGTTACCGTGTTGATAAAAACTTCACTCGAAAAGTTGAAGAGATGATAGATGTGAAGTTTGATGAATATAATGGTTTGCAAGTCGAACAATTGCCAAGTGATGTAGGTGATAAGGACCCCTCAAAAGCTATCCAAAACTTGTCTATTAACAAAATTCGTCCCATGAAGGTGAAGGAAAGTACTTCATCAACTCAAGTAGAAGCCCCTACTTCACGACAAGGTGAACCACAACATGACATGAAGGTATCCACAAGAGGTACACGACAACATGATGAATATGAGGAAGTACGTCATGAAGATCCACCACAAACTCCTTCACCACCACCTCAAGGAGATGATCACGTTGACAACAATGAAGACGAAGGAGATGATGATGAAGAATAAGCTACACCATCCAACAATCGGAAGCTGACCCGAGTTCGAGCACAAGTGACCAAGAACCATCCCCTAAAGCAAATCTTTGGAGACATCCAAACCGGGAAAATCACTCTCTCTAAAACTCGTCTAGCTAACTTTTGTGAGCATTATTCTTTCATATCTAGCATTGAGCCTTTGAAGGTGGAACAAGCTCTTGAAGACACGGATTGGGTGAACGCCATGCATGAAGAGCTTCACAACTTCGAAAGGAACAAAGTGTGGACACTCATGGAGAAGCCTGAGGATGAGCACAACATCATCGGAACCAAATGGGTGTGTCGGAACAAGCAATACGACGATAGTCAAGTCATTCGCAACAAGGCATGTCTCGTGGCGCAAGGATATACTCAAGTCGAAGGTATGGACTATGGTGAGACTTATGCCCCCATTGCTAGACTAGAAGCTATTCTAATTCTACTTGCCTATGCTAATCACCATGATATCACACTTTATCAAATGGACATTAAAAGTGCCTTTTTAAATGGTGAAATTGAAGAAGAGGTTTATGTTAAGCAACCACCTGGTTTTGTGAATCATAAGAAACCTAATCAAGTTTACAAGCTTCGTAAAGCCCTTTATGCTCTTAAGCAAGACCCCCGTGCTTGGTACAAATGCTTAACGAAGTTTCTCATTGAAAAAGGTTTTGAAATTGGTAAAATTGATGCAACCTTGTTCACCAAGAGAGTTAGTGGAGAATTATTTGCATCCCAAATCAATGGGATGATATTATCTTTGGTTCCACTAACCCTCAATTTAGTGAAAGATTTGGAAGGTTGATGTCCGAGAAGTATGGTATGTCCATGATGTGTGAGCTGAAATTATTTCTTGGATTGCAAATCAAGCAATCAAGACAAGGAACTTTCATATCTCAAACTAAGTATACCAAGGACTTGATCAATAAGTTCAACATGCAAGAGTGCAAAGGTATGAAAACTCCCATGCCAACTAGTGGATATGTTGATCTTAACAAGGAAGATGAACCCCTTAATCAAAAAGTTGATCGATCTATGATTGGATCATTGCTATATCTATGTGCATCTCGTCCTGATGTTATGCTTAGTGTTTGCATGTATGCTAGATATCAAGCTGCACCTAAGGAGTGTCATCTTTTGGCTGTGAAACGTATTGTGAGATACTTGATACAAACACCAAACTTTGGCTTTTGATATCCCAAGGGATTTTCTTTTAACCTTTTTGGGTATTCCTATTCATACTATGCCAGTGACAAGGTTAATAGAAAATCCACCTCGGGTACTTGTCAATTTTTGGGTAGATCTCTTGTGTCTTGCTCCTCCAAGAAACAAAACTTGGTATCTCTATCTACTGCCAAAGCTGAGTATATTGCTGCTGGATCTTGTTGCGTGCAGTTACTATGGATGACACAAACGCTTAAGGATTATGGAATCCATGTTAAAAATGTTCCATTACTTTGTGACAATGAAAGTGCTATTAAGATTGGTCATAATCATGTGCAACATTCTCAAACTAAGCATATTCAAGTTCTACATCATTCCATCCGTGATCATGTTGCGAAAGGAGATATTAATCTCAAGCATGTTGAAACTAACAAGCAATTGCCCGATATATTTACTAAGCCACTTGATGAGAAAAAATGTCACTTGAGGAGTTACTAAGCCACTTGATGAGATAACTTTCTGTCACTTGAGGAGTGAGTTGAACATCATTGATGCTTCAAAGTTGAGCTAGACTCACTCGGATGGTTGCAAGGACATGATCCATCTTGATACTTCCATGATATTGCTAACATGTTATATTATGCCATGGAATTCTATGCTCCCTTGCATTGCATCTAACTGTTTGGAGGTACATGGAAGAACTTCATTCCATGAGATTGCAACCAACTCCAATTATAAGCAATCTAGTCTGGACCAAGTATCCACAACCCCTACTGATGATGGAAGGAAGAAGACAGCAAAAACATATCCTTGACATATAATTGATCATTATTGCAAAATCTCAGTTGGTATCATGTCAAATGGATAGACCTATAGTTCTTCCTTACATGACTAACCCTTGTAGGTAACAAGTGTACGAGAACAAGAAGTATTGCTCCTAACTCAAGATGTTCTTAATCAACCTTGAGCACATCCTCAACAAGTTCACCTACGAGCAGCGTCATCAACATCACTCAAAGGTATGCTCTCATATCCTTGAAAAGGCTTTACTCCAAGTCATGACCTAAAGCAACTCAAGTGATATGAAGACATTAAAATGCTTAATCGAGAAATGGTAACCCCATTTTGAGCTTAACATAGAGTATGACCTATGATCAGGTATTCTTGCTTGGCTCCTAAGTCAATATACTCTAATATAGGTAACCTGGTCACCGCCCATCACTAGTTAAGAATCTTGTGTGGTTTGTTCTCTATGTGCATGATCTCAAGTAACCATTCAAATCTTTTCTAGATGATGCCATTCACTTTTCTTTTGGAAATATTTTATTTTGACTCTTTGAAAACACAAGCTTGGTCTCATATTATATTCTTTATGTTTTAGCCTCGGAGCCGTCGACTCAGATATCTCGGTTCTACCGAAATTGCAGACAAGTTGCTCTACAAAACCTCGGTAACATCGATCTATATATATCGGAGTCACCAATTTGTTTTTCTTATCTTATTTGTCCTTCTTATGTTACTTCGATGATCCCTTAATAAAAAAATTATGAGGGGGAGAATAAAAATCAAAACTTAGGGGGATAAATTCTTTATTCAAGGATCCCTAGCTCAAAGGAAGAAAAAACTAATATTTGCCACATGGAGAGAAGTTACCTGCAATGATTCCCTCAGTTCTTTTCTATGCACCTTACTTTCAATGACCCTTGTTCTCAAGGATCCCTTCCTTGTGAATGATCCATCTACCTACTCCTAAATGTGACCTTTTTGGAAATTAATGCCAAAGGGCGAGAATAGCAAAGCTTCATGCCAAAGGGAGAGTTATAGGCTTATGCAAAGGGGGAGTTATTAATTAGGGGGAGAGGAGAATACCGAAAGTTTATACTTATATAAACAAGGGGAGAATACCAAAGTAAGGGCGAGAAAATTCTAAGCTCAATAATATTATTTCTTATTTTATTTGACTGTTCACTTTAGACTTTTCTCACCCTATCCAATCCAAATATCTACATGCTGAGATACAGAGGGAGAGGATGAACCACTACTTTCACATCTAAGGGGAGAAAGCTCTAAAGGATCAATGCCAAAGGGGGAGACATATTAATCTTAACGATTAGTATTTTCCATATGTTATCCATGTATAGAAGTACCAAGCTATAGTGTTTACTTCTTAGTTCTATTTTCTTTATATTAGTAGAATACTCTTGTGTTTCCTAACATTGTTTTCTCAAGTGTGTTTCTACTACTAGAACGATCAAGAACTCAAGGTAAGTATATGCATCACATGTTTGATCAAGATGATCTCCTTCTTCTTGCACATATTGTTTGCAAGAGTGAAGTCTTGAACATGGACACATCTCATTCATATATATTTTGATGCATATAGCCAAGATACACATGACTCCTTATATCCCTTCATCCATATGTGTGCCCATGCATTCGAAAGCAACTATCCTTTAAAGGACTGCACACATTTAGGGGGCAGCATATCTAAGTCATGTGTCTCTCAAAGTCTTCATTATATCCACACATATCTTTATCTGAAGCTTTGATTGTATGTTTCCACCTTTTGGTCACTTTGGTACCACCGAGATTAACACATCGGTGTCATCGAGTCTAACTTATTGTGTGTAACGGTTGGATTTTTGGGGATGCCTATATATACCCCTCCACCACCACCTACTCGAAAAAGAAGCACTTAGGACTATTCCATACCTATCCTATCGGTTTTCTGAGAGAGAACCACTACCCTTGTGTTGAGATCAAGATCTTCCACTCCAACCATATGGATCTTGATTTCTAGCCTCCCCAAGTTGCTTTCCACCAATACCATCTCTTCTACCAAGCCATATCTGTGAGAGAGTGATTGTGTGTTGAGGAGTCCATCATCTTGAAGCACAAGAGCAAGAGTTCATCGACATTACCGAGCCTATTAACTTTTGGAGTGTGGTGCCTCCTAGATTGGTTAGGTGTCGCTTAGGAGCCTCCTACTTCGTGTTGTGGAGTGAACCAAGAAGTTTGTAAGGGCAAGGAGATCGTCTAATTCATGAGGCTAGTCCTTCATGGACGGAAGCCGTTATGGAATAGTCAAGGTTGCTACTTCGTGGACTCTTATGGGTGGAGCCCTCCGTGAACTCTTGCGACTGTTACCCTCCGTGGGTTGTAGAATCCATAAACGTGGACGTACGATAGCACCACCTATCGGAACCATAGGAAAAATCCTTGCGTCTCCAATTGCGTTTGATCTCCATATCTCAACTCTTTACTTCATGTGCTATGTATTTACTTTCCACTACCATATTTGTTGGCATGCATGTGTAGGGTATATAGACTTGCTAGCCTTGCTAAAACTGTTAAAATATGCCAACCAATTAATTTGGGAAAAGGTTAGGTCTTAATTTTCTGCTAGTAGTCTATTCACCCCCCTCTAGACATTCTTCTAGTGATCCCTCACAAAGGCCCAACCTCGCTCATGTCCGGCAACCACCGGCTCCCCATGAAACGAAGTCCCTGGGTCTCGATCTCCCGCAGCCGGTCGACAGTGACCCGCAGCGCCAGCCAGTCGCCCTGGATATACCCCGATGGTGCGCTGGCGCTCCAGGACGACCCACGTGACCCCTTCTTCTCCTACTAAGCTTTTGCGGTCGCACTCGTCGTCATCTTCGATGGACTAGGTGGCGGGTTAGAGGCAGAGTAGGAGAGGAAAGAGCTCGGCGGAACACTGGGGAGACTGAGGAAAGTGAGATACGTCTCTCTCCCACCGCTCGTCTGCTATTATACGTGAATTGGTCATATCTTCATTCATCAATCCATGGGCAGCACGAGACCAGTGGGATCCCCTATGCAGCAATTTAGGGACGTGTGGTGATAATCATGGTGAGGGAAGAGAGGGGCCACACCCACTTGCCCCACTTTTATGGCACAAACCCGCCCATACTCCCGTGTGCATCACCCACGATTTCGACCCCGTGAAAGTTTTGCGACAATTCGATCTGAATGGACTTCGCGCTTGTCGACTCGTCTTGACTCTCCTCGGTCCATCGAATGCCCAATGCAGATCTATTGATCACTCGAATGTAAGAACTGGTGACTGCTGGTGTCACACAAGGATACTTGGGAGGTCAGGCTTCGCTCCCATGTTGTCGCTCAGGGTTCCTTATGAGCTTACTCTCGGGCTGTCAGATTGTTTCTCCCAAAAGATTATTTGACGCCATTCAACTATGCTAAGCAGCCAAACTAGTCCAATCAATCAGAATTCATAAATACTGAACTTGTTGTGGTTTTCATACCAAGTGGGAACGCTGTTGGTCATTTTTGTGGTGCCTCCGACGCTCCGGTGACACTACCTCTCAAACCTCAACCGATTCGAGGGATACTTACAAGGTCATCTACCAGAGGTAGGTTCATAGACCAGACATCTAAGGCCCACCTAGGGCCCCATATTATCATTACAGACCATGGACTATAGATGCATTCGGATGCATACATAAGATTGAGTCGGATTCATTAAGTCACTCGGATGTCATTTCTCCAGTTGAAGAAGAACCAACACTCGGGTCAGAGGAAGCTAGGACGACGTGGGAGCTGCAATGTTCGAGAGACTTAATGTAACGCATGAAGTGTTGTGAAGACTAACCTTACCTATAACGCCCTTAGTTAAAACAACAGTTTCACGTAAATCCTATAGTTGCTCTTATTTATTACCCTTGTAATAGCGCTCGGCCGGCAATGGCACACTCTATATAAGCCACTCCCGGGTCCTGAGCAGAGCTTCCGCACCCTATTGTACTCATACCCCCATAGAAAACATAATCCCTCGAGCATAGACGTAGGGTCTTTACCTCTTCTGATAGGGGCATGAACTCGCAAAATCCGAGTGATTCACCCATGTCGTAGCTAGGCTCCGTGCTTCTTCCGTACCCCTGGTATTATTGTCAGGATTGTTCCCTCAACACTAGGAACAAGAAAACCAAGGTGTATACCTCCAATACAAAGCAAGTCTCTGCAAGGGAGAATGGCTCAAGCAACACTTTCACCATAAGTGCCACCCTTGACGATAAATAGGAAAGTGCGTTCGTTGCCTTCCGGCGAATGCTGATGTGTTTGCGTGGCAACCATCTGACATCCCTGGTGTTCCTAGATAGGTAATTGAGCACCACCTTGTCGTCTATCCTCATGCAAGACCCGTCAAGCAGAAGGACAGGAAGGAAGCCTTGGAATGGCAAGAGTTTATGGTTGAAGAGGTAAAGAAGCTAGAAGTAGCATGTTTGATTAGAGGAGTATTCCACCGCAGATGGTTGGCCAATCTAGTTGTCATACGTAAGCAAAATGGGAAGTGGCAGCTTGAATTGATTTTACTGATCTCAATAAAGCTTGCCCTATATATCCTTTTCCCCTGCCACATATTGACCAGATGGTAGACTCCACTCAAGGCTGCAACTTGCTCTCCTTCCTTCACGCCTATTCTGACTACCATCAGATGTTTATGGCCAAGGCAGATGAAGAGAAAACTGCGTTTATCACTCCATGTGGCACATACTATTTCAAACATATGCCTTCTGGATTGAAAAGCGCCAGATCAACATTTGAAAGAGTTGTTCATATTGGTTTTGAGCCCCAGCTACACAAATATGTGGTAGCATCCATGGATGACATAGTGGTTAAAACCAAGAACAAGGCAACATTGATTCAAGACTAAGAAGGGACATTCATAAATCTATGCAAGGTCAATTTGAAGCTCAACCCCGAGAAGTGTGCGTTTGGCGACCCATCCGACAAGCTTCTTAGGTTCTTTGTGACTCAGAGAGGCATTGAGCTGACAAGATTAAAGCGATTGAGCAGTTGGAGGCACCAAAGCTATCACATCCCTAGCTAGAAGTTATAGGAACATCATATGTTTGCATCATGTTTCAATTTGACATCAACTTGAAATGGGAAGTTGAAGAAACCCCAAGCTCACATTGAATCAAACCAATTCAAAGTTGGTGAAAATTCAACAAATCCAAAATGCTCTTTAAAAATGTTCCCTATGTCTGATAAATTTTGACATGATTATAACAAGGACCATTTTACATATTTGAACATCCAAAACAATTTAAAAATAAATGTTAAAGCTCCTCAAAATGCCAAATAAAGCATTATCATTACTTTTGTTTTCAAAATATCCTGAAACTTTTTAGATAGGTTTGAAACATCCAAACTCCATTAGAAAATACTTGGGATATTTTGCAAAGTCATTTTGTACCTGCAAAAGAATTAAACAAATGTCAGAAATTAGAAAAGAAATGAAAAAAAGAAAAAAAAGGAGAAAGAAGCCCAGGCCAGGCCGACCCACCTGGCCCAGGGAGGTCATCGGCCCCTTGGCGGCCAGGAGGACGGGAGTGTGGCCGGCGTGCGCGCGCTACCATGCCTCCATGTCGGCAACTGCTTGCCTGCTTCCCCCTCGCCAGCGCGACGGGGATAAGCTCCCAGAGCCGTCCCCATCGCTCCCTCTCTCTCTCTCTCTCGTCCGCCTCTCTTTCTCCCCTCCTGTGCTTCGCCACGACCGAGCTGCTCGCCGCCGTAGCGCTGCATTTTAGCCGCCCCTGCACCCTTCTAAGCCCACCAAAGGCTCCGCATAGATCCCCTCTTCCTTCTAGCCGATCCATGCACCACCGGGAGCTCCATGTCGCTGCCATCACCGTCGTCTTCAACCTCTGGCCGCCGGCAAGCAAGTGAAGTTCGCCGCTGCTCCAAGCCCTCCCTGAGCCTGCTCTCGACCTCTCTGCAACCGCCGTGAGCCCCTGGTCCTTTCCCCCTCTTCCCCCCTTAGAATGAGCCCTCTAGCGCCGAGTTCCTCCGAGCCCGAAAGCTTCTCGCCGCCGGCGAGGTCGTGGCCTCCGTTGCAGCGGACCAAGCTTGCGTCTGAGCACGCGGTCATGCTCAGGATGTTCCCAGGCAGGCCTAAGAGGCCTTAGGTGCCTAGTTTGAGTAGCCGCCAAGCTTGATGCCGGCATCGATTCCGAACATCTCAGCTCCTGGGAGGGGTCAGAATGGACGCGCGCGTGTGTGTAGTTCTGTTTGGTGCCCTCCGCCGCCCTTTTGGTAGCCGGAGGAGGGATCTTGTCGGGGATATACCCCGCGGTATGACCCGGCCTGGCGACTCATAGGAGACCCGTTGAAGACATGACATCTTATTAATGACCTGGCGGGCGGGTCACAGGACGACTACGCCCAAGACCCGACGGGGGAGCGGGCGCCTGGTGACTCACAAGAGAAGGCCTGAAGAGAGAAGGATCCCCGAAATAAGACCCGGAGTAGGATTCACGAGAGGCTAGTCCTAATCCTACTCCTAGTAGAACTCTATTTGTAAGCCTACCCTCTCCACCTGTATAAGGAGGGGTAGAGCACCCCTAGACGGAGAAGACTGACAAGTCCACAAGTTTAGACAACACAAGAGATTAGAGATAGACAGATTAGAGGCTCTCGTGATTAGAGGTAGCAATTAGCACCCTTTCAACCGAGAGATCTTCATCACCATCAATACCAGACAAGCAGGACGTAGGCTTTTACCTCCATCGGAGGGGCCGAACCTGGGTAAAACTCTATGTCTCTCGATTCCGATCAACCCCTTCAAACCGCCACATAGTTGCGTCTCGCCCCGAACCTAAGTACCTTCACCCGGACGTATGCTGTGACAAATCCACGATAGTTGGAGCCCACCTTGGGGCTGCACTTGGTCGTGTTGTGTTCTTGAAGGAATCTCTCCTAGGGATCAAGAATCCTACGACTCGCCGGATCTACCAAAGCCGGCATGAAAGAATCTTCATCAACCCTAAACTCATCAGTTGAGATTAAAAGACACACGGTCGGCTGGATGACGAAGGGCTAAGATTCATATTCCAGGGTCGAGTCGCCGGGCTGCCGCGGCAGTGATCTGCTCTCGTCGAATCACCGAGCCGCCCTCATTGAGCCGTCAGCAGCCTCAGCCAGCTTCGGCCCCGTTGCGACTGAGCACCAAGCCGCCCGAAACGATCTCCACCATGGCCTGTCCTGGCTGGCCGTTGCCGCTAGCAGCTGCCTCTCCCATGCTAGCTCACTACTGCTACCTGCAACTACAATTCCTCGTGTGGGCCTATGCTCGTATTAACGCCGCCCCCGCTGCTCCATGGTGTAGCCATGCTTTGGACTCGGTCAGCCCGGTCGATCTCCGTGGCTGCGGCACTGCAGCCTTGTTGGCCCGCATCCGCCATGGCCTCAGCACCACGGTCCGATCTATCGCACCGCCTCTGCCATGGCTGAGCCGCCGCCGTAGGATAGCGTCTCCAGCCGCCGCCTTTTTCCTCGGCACTGCACCGCCGTAGCTGCGACCCGCCGCCGGATTACTTGAGTCACAAGCTGCCACCGTGCCCCTCGCAGTATCAGCCGCCAGCGCTCGCCTCCCTTCCGCACCTGCCGACGGACATCCGAGCCGCTCCGGTTCCTTTTCCTCCTCGCACGCACGGGCTCCCTGCTCTACACCGCTGCAAACCCCTGCGGTCGAGGGGATAAGGAAAAGGGAAGTTTAGTTAGATGAGCATCTGATTCCAGTACCGGTGTCCGTATTCATCCGACAAAAAAAATCCACGTGGTATTCTTCATATCTATTTTTTCGTAGATATTGACCCATCCGAGAACAATTACTCTGTCTCTTGCAATATTTTTATGTAGGACCATTGTTCGTGTGGCATGATACCGCGGAGTTAGAGCGCACACCGGCGTGTTGCAGTGCTCGATGGACGCAAGGGAGTCGCCGTCCCCGTAGACGATCTACATCAATTTGTCGGTACCGCGTGCGTTCACCCGCCAGTATGAGCCGCCGAATGAGTGCGACAAGCCGCCGTACCTGCCTTATGGTCTTCACCAACAGAGTCGTGGCCGTCTCTCACCACCGCACCGGCTTACAACGCCATGGCCGTCTCTCACCACTGCGCCGGCTTACAACGCCATGGCCGTCTCTCACCACTGCGTCGGCTTACAATGTCGTGGCCGTCTCTCACCACCGCTCCGGCTTACAATGTCATGGCGTCTTTGAAAATAGCATCGACTTACAATGCCGCGGGTGTTCACTATATCTACGTCAACCCAACATCGGATGCATACACCGGTGTGAGCCGTCCAACGGACGCATGCAAGACTCCACCCACAGTCTTATCTACATCAACATATTAGTGCGGTGCTCATCGATATGAGCCGCCCGACAGACAGGCGCACAAATCGCCAGCACTACAATTTGGTTCACTTTAACAAATAGCTGGGACGAACCATCAACCGGATTATTGGAACAAACCATATGGGATCATCTATAACCCGTCACGGCCAACTTCAACTTTCAATGGAGATTCTCAAGCCGCCTCTTCGAGTCAAATTAAGACTTGGGGGCTATAGACATGGCGAGACACATTTGGTCATTTTCAACGAGAACCTCGGGTCTTTGCAAGAGAAAATCCAATCCTGGGGGCTATTACATTATTGGCGGAAGATTAAAAGTTGCCCAAGAGGACGAACCACCATGATGCACCATTCAAACATAGGTGCTCGGATTTATTAGATCATCACTTGGAGCTTCTGTCGTTTCTTTATACAAGATGGCGGCTTACAAGATGACATTTTACAAGTCGACGACTTGACCCACTGAACTCTTACCAGTTACTCGCCTAGAGACCCTGAACCGCTCAAAGAAATTGACAGCCACTCTCAATAGAGACCCTGCACTTGTTAAAGTTAAAACGGCTTGACCCGCCGAACTCTTACCAGTTACTATCGCCTAGAGATCCTAAAACGCTCAAAGAAATTGACGGCCACTCTCGATAGAGACCCTGCACTGGTTAAAGTTAAAACGGCTTGACCCGCCGAACTCTTACCAGTTACTCTCGCCTAGAGACCCTGAAACGCTCAAAGAAATTGACGTCCACTCTCGATAGAGACCCTGCGCTGGTTAAAGTTAAAACCAGTGATGAGGGATGCTCATGCCCTGCTATGTCTCTAGCTGGGATGCTGCGCTCATCAATCCTCGCCTGGAAAACGAGCATTGTTATGAGTTCAAGTAGTGAGTCGTCTCGGCAGAACCAGCGTCCGTGTCTCTTTCTCAGGCATTGCGCTCATCAATTCCTCGCTTGGAAACCGAGTGTTGCTCTGAGTTCAAGCAATGACTCCACCCACTAGAACCGGTAGATGTGTCTCTTTTTGGTTCGTTGCGCTCTACCAGAAAAATATCATCAAGAGATCCTGCACTAGTATGAGTTCAAGCATCGAGTCCAGCCAGGAAGAACTATCATATGAGTTTTGGAAGATAAGAAAGGAAAGCATATCATCATACATAGCATCATACGTTGCATCATATTCACATGTCATGCCGGCTTATCAAGCCAGATCAAAGCAAAATTATGAAAGAAGGAGCAATGTTATAAACTCTCCGATTTGTGCTTTTTCAAGCCGACCTCACAACAATGCAGAATATATTCTGTCTTGTTTAGTTTTGCAGATTTTATCTCTTAAAGATGAGACACCGTGCTGCAAGAGCAAATGTATCTTTAATAGCCAACTTGGCTGGATCTTCATGGTTTATGATAACCAGTACTAAATGATTGGGGTTTTGAAGCCAGCTCAGAGAACTTATTATATAAAGAGCCGTCCTGTCAGATATAATGCCGTGCCATATAATTGGCCGGTTCTGGAATTTCTTCAATTGTGCTCTGTAGTAATCTACAACACTCATGGATTTCTTCAAGTATATATTTTCCGGGTTGCATCGCAAACCACGTGCAGGGATTTCATGTCAAAGACAAAGGAATTATTCAAGGATATTCATTCCGGGTTATATTACAATAACAGTCAAGGATTCATTCAACGAATTGTGGTGAGTCATATTATTCTTGCGTAGTCCCGAGTTGCCGCAGCCAGACAACCCGTCACTTGGGGGCTACACTATTCAAAGCCTGTTTATATCAATTATGCAAGTCCCCTGTCGCTGCAAGCACGTACCATGGCACTTGGGGGCTAATGCAGGCCTGTTTTTAAATCACTATTGTCAGCAAGACTATATTATGACAAGGAAATGAGCCGACCCTTTCTATATTTTTCTAAAGTCCCAGCCCAGTAATTCTTACTGACCCGGCACTTGGGGACTACACCGCTCAGATCAAATTTTATAAAGTCCCAAGTCGCCGCAGGCGTGCGACCCGACACTTGGGGCCTACAGTATTCCGCTGTTTAAACAGATTTTGAGGTTCAAATTGAAGACCCGGCGCATCACATTCTGATGAGCCGGCCCTTGGGGGCTACACCCGCCGAAGCTTTCTGGTGAGCCGGCCCTTGGGGGCTACACCCGCCGAAGCTTTCTGATGAGCCGGACCTTGGGGGCTACACCCGCCGAAGCTTGAAAAGGTATAAGGCAATTATAAGTCCCAGGCTGCTGCAGGCAGAACAATCCGGCACTTGGGGGCTACATAGTCCAAAATATTATTTGCAAAGCACCAAGTTATCATGGATAATCTCGGAGCTTGGGGGCTATAGGTAATATGGATATATCAAGAACTATTAGGAGAGTTTTCAAGATGTTAATTATGAAGTCCAATTGTTAGACCGGGCGTCATCAAAAGATCATAACCCGCCAGAGTTTATATAAGTCGCCCTGCTCCACAACAATGGAAGTCCGGTTTACATCAGATGGATTTTCATCCCAATATTTTTATCAAGTCACCTGGATTCTAGTTATTTGACCTGGCGTCACCAACGATAATGAGCCGGCATCATCAATGACTATGACCCGGAGGAGATGACCCGCCAAGAGTATTGGAAGCCGACTCAATGGCATATGGGTGTTCTATTCTCAATATTTTTCAAAGGACATTGACAAGCAAGATGATTATCAAGACGATTTCCAAGACCCGGATTTCAGAGGAGACATTTTATAAACCGGCCAAAGGAGCAAATCGGACACTTAACATATTTGTTAGTCGGGGATATACCCCATGGTATGACCCGGTTTGGCGACTAACAAGAGACCCGTTGAAGACATGACATCTTATTAATGACCCGGCAGGCGGGTCGCAGGACGACTACGCCCAAGACCAGACGGGGGAGCCGGCACCTGGCGACTCACAAGAGAAGGCCCGAAGAAAGAAGGATTCCCTTAAAGGAAATAAGTCCCGGAGTAGGATTCGCGAGAGGCAAGTCCTAATCCTACTCCTAGTAGGACTCTATTTGTAAGCCTACCCTCTCCACCTATATAAGGAGGGGTAGAGCACCCCTAGAGGGAGAAGACTTACAAGTCCACAAGTTTAGACAACACAAGAGATTAGAGATAGACAAATTAGAGGCTCTCGTGATTAGAGGTAGCAATTAGCACCCTTGTAACCGAGAGATCTTCATCATCATCAATACCAGAGAAGCAGGACGTCGGCTTTTACCTCCATCGGAGGGGCCGAACCTGGGTAAAACTCCGTGTCTCTCGATTCCGATCAACCCCTTCAAACCGCCACGTATTTGCTTCTCGCCCCGAACCTAAGTCCGTTCACCCGGACATCTGCCGTGACAAATCCATGATAGATCCCGAACCCTCCACCGTCTCTAGAGCCACCAGCGGCTCAACGCCGGTGGGTCTTGCCGGAGTTGACCACGGGGGTTTGACCCCTTTGTCACTGGCAGGTGGGGCCAGGCTCTGTTAGTCAAATTAGTTAGCAAATTAATTAATTAGATTAATTAAATCAATCAGTCACTGACTAGTGGGCCCTAATCTATTAATTAGTTATGATTAGCTTTACTTATTTAGTTAAATGATTGAGCCACTGACATGTGGTCCGCACATGTTAGGTTTGACTCTGGCCTGGTCAGCTGATCAGGTGATGTCACCGTGACGTCAAGCTGATGTCATATTTCATTTTCTAGTTTAAAAATAATTCCAAAAATTATTCGAAACTTCAACAATTCATATAAATTAATTTGTGAATCAGATGAAAATAATTTATATATGATTTTTTTTCAAAAAATCCAACGAATCCAATGGTGCTACTGTCATGCAGGTTAGAGCAATATAAATAGGTGAACATTGACATTTACTAACAGGGTAGTATATGGAATTTGAAATGAAGAACGATTTTGAACCTATATTCAAACTCATTTCAAATTAACATGATCACTAGATGCATTAGCTCATCCATACATGCTATCATGCCATGATCATGCATCATATTTTTGCACTTGCGTGTATTGATTGTTTCTTATCTGCAATGCGGTAGGCCCTGCTTCCGAGGATACCCCCGAGTATTCCAACGAAGGAGAGAACCTTCCTGCTAGCCAGCAAGGCAAGCAACCCCTTTGATCATTCCGATAATGTAGCGACCCGACCTAAAACGTCGAATCTCCGGTGTTTCTGTACAATCCCAACATCATGCTGGTACACACACGGTACATCAATGTATATATCAAAGGGAAATCACACAGCATAAATTAATCGAAATCTCATATCGAGTCCTTTATTACAATAATGATTACAATAAAGTGGCTGAAGGCCAACTCATGAGATAAACTAAACCATAAACTTGCGGAAGCTTCGAAGGTAGATGAGTCCATCTGACTCCAAGGGCATCTCACCAAGCGTAGAGCGCATCCTCACTCCTGGTCGAAAATTACTCTGCAACATGATACGTTGCAGCCATATAGGTCAGCATATTGGATATGTCGGCAAAGTCACAAGAGAGGGAGAAAAGTAATCATCTAGTCTATATGCAAATATGGCAGGGGGTGGTAAGTTTTGCATAAACCCAAGTTTTTTTCCTACAACAACAGAGGGCAAAGGCATAATTACTACAATGTTGGTTGATTAATGAGATGGTTCCACCAACCAATTCTCATACCCAAGTTGACATTAATAACCCACATCAATATAATTTATTGTGTTGAGAGTTCCAGATAGTTTTAGTTCCTTTGGCTCAAGCTGTCCATGACCGTGGACACGGCTAATCGATTAGGTTTGGGTACTCTGCAGAGTTTTGCACACGATCCCCACACGATTTGGTCGCCTCCATTTGATTTCTCGCACTTCAGGGTGTTTGAGAAATGGATGACCAAAACATGGTCTTCTATAGGGTTTCCCCAAGACTCTGTCGGTGCCCATCCTTTCCTACCGTTCTTCTACATCTCGTAGCACCACCTGTCCAGGGTCACCACGATATCCAACCAAGCCAGAGCCCATAATGACTTGTGGCTATGCAGGTAAGCCTTGGGTCTTGAAGCATCCATCCATCTCTTTGTGCCTGGGTGGACCTTTCCGCATCAATACTGGCACATCTCTAGCATCATCTAGGCTAACCACTGGTTTCTCCAGGGCGCCGTTCAACCATCATCCACCCAGAGGTAAGTTGAAGAACTTGGAGTCTTGAAGACTTGATCATCATGTAGGTCTTGAAATTATTAACTCTCAACTCTCATGAATCACACAACCAACCCCGTCTACTAATAGCACAGCAAAATGCAAAACAACGTTTCCCGGGCCAATGTGTCAAAGGGTTGAGGGGTACCTACCACATGATACTACAACAAGTAACCAAGTTTCCAATTTACCTACTTTGCATGCAATTGGGGAGATGTAAGAACTAATGCAATAAAGCATAGGTATGCATGATCAAATTGACTTGCCTTGCTGACGATCCTCGTACTCGAGTGACTCTAGATAACAAGCTTCGCACTCTGGATGATCTAACAAATCAAACAAGAGCACACCATAAGCATAAAAAAACAAATCACACAATTCATCAAGGTTAAACAAACAATACTAAAACCATTCAATAGTATCAATCAAGAGAAAGAAATAAAAAAATTGCCTCACAAAAATTTTAGTGTCAAAAACTTCTACTACTACCACTTTAAGACAAAGAACCAAGCAATAGCTAGTAGAAAACACATAGTAAAGAAAAAAATCAATTTTAGTAAACAAAATCAATTACACTAAAACTTTTGTGTAAAGAAACACTACTAAAAGAAAAATAACTAGAATGTTCATATAACTTTGGAATAGGAAACCAAAACAATAATATTATTAACACTAATATTATTATCATCATATTACTTAACAAAATTGAATTACTAATATTATTTATTAGAAATCTAACTTAATCAGCTATGTAGTGTGTGAAAGTAAAACTAAATTGTTTTATAAAACTATACCTAATGAAAAAGATATAAAGATTCCTATAACAACATCGTATAAAACTAAACAATCATTTTAAATATTAGCAAGTAATGTTACCTAAATGTTTGAAACAACAGAAACTGATGAAAACTATTAACAAAGTTAAACTAATTCACGTTCAAACAAAATTAAAAATTAAGATAACTAAACTACAATAAGAACTAAACAGATTCTGTTTTTGTTAGAAACAGTAACTAAATTTATTCAACAATTACCCAAATCTTGTAGAATGATAGGTTTAACTAATACCAAACAGTGGCAAAAAGAATCACTCAAAAATATATTTTTAAACTATAGTTATACAGATTTTCGTAATTTGAACAAATTTGATTAGATTCAAAATTTAAAGCTCAAATTTGAAATCTAAGCATACAGACGTAAACTACATCAAATATGTGAACTAATGCACAAAGAATCAACTAAAAACACTAAATAGTTTAAAAGTTATAACTAAAACAAAAACAGAAGACATTCTGTTTTCTAAAACAGAAAAGAAAAGAAAAGAAAAAACGATCGAACGGACAGGGTGACGTGTCGTTCTCTGGTTGGCTACGGGGTGTGCGAGATCTAACGAATCGAACGGATGACCGAGCTGTAGAGGATACCGGTCCGGGTTTTAAAACGTTCTAATCGTAGACGTTGGATTTAGATCGGACGATTAAGAGAGGGAGAGGAGGCTCACAGAGAAGGGGTCGCTGGCGAGGGGGTTCTCTGGCGAGGTCGAGGCATCGAGGTCGTCGGGGCGGTGCTCCGGTGGTTGGGGACGGCGTCCGAGGGCTTCAAACGACGGCGGCGGTTCTCCAGCGTACTCTGGTGGCGACGGAGGGGAGCGGGGGTGACAGAGGCGACGGGCACGTGCTCCGGGAACTTCGGCTGGGGGGTGGAACTCCGGCGTGGGTTTCCGGTGAGTGCAGGGGGTCAGACGAGGGGAAAACGGGTGGAATGGGGTGCGGTGAGTCGACGGGGTACTTATAGGGCTGCGGGTGGTCGGGGGAAGGAAAGAGGAGGCGGATCAGTCGCGGGAGGGATCTCCAGCGGGCTCCGTCTGGCACGAGGAGGAAGGCGACCGCAGCGTCTTCGGGATCGGACGGTGGGGCCAGGGCGTCAGAGAGAGAGAGAGGGCGGCATCAGCGCATCGGTCGGTCGACTCGGAGCGGTTTCTGGAATTAACTGCTGTGGGCCGTCCCGTTTCAATTTAAAACGTTTCCTTTTCCAGAGCAGTAAAACTCATTTAAAAGCATTCAAAACATTGCCAAATATAGGAAATATATATATCAAAATGTTTAGGAGAATTAATGCTATTCAATGAACATTTTTCCTCTGTCATATTGAATACTTTGAAAACAAAATTATTTTTCAAAAAATGCTTATTTGATTTTAAATCCTTTTGCAATATTTTTTCAGATAGCCCCCTAGTTTTATTGTTCAAATATTTCACCAAGATGCCACTGGTGTGGAGTGTCATGTTACTCCCCTCTTTTCTTTGTACTTTTCCAGAGGTTTTCAAATAGATGAAACAAGAAAAAGGAAAGATGAAAGTGAAATTTTAGAAATTCAAAAGAAGCACTTCAACCATTATATTCATTCAAACAATATGATGATGATGTATAGCTATATTTCATAACATTCCAAAATGAAATTTTGGGATGTTACAAACCTACCCACCTTAAGAGGAATCTCGCCCTCGAGATTTGGGTCGGCTAGAAAATAGGTGCGGGTGGTCTCTACGAAGATCTTCTTCGCGTTCCCAGGTGGCTTCTACCTCGGTGTGGTGACTCCACAGAACCTTACAGAACTTGATGATCTTGCTACGGGTAACTCTGTTGGTAGTCTCGAGGATTCTGACAGGCTTCTCCTCGTAGGTCAGGTCACTGTCAAGTTGTATGGCCTCTAGGGGCACTGTGTCTCTCAAAGGAATATCAGCCATCTCAGCATGGCATTTCTTCAACTGGGAAACATGGAAAACATCATGAACTCCAGACAGTCCTTCCGGCAATTCCATCTTGTATGCCACTTCGCCTCTACGTTCCACAATTTTATAGGGGCCTATGAATCTGGGTACTAACTTTCCTTTAACACCAAACCCCTTGATTCCTCGAAGTGGGGACACATGGAGATATGCTCGATCCCCTACTTCATATGTCACCTCCTTGCGTTTGCTATCAGCATAGCTCTTCTGCCGGGATTGAGCTATCTTGAGTCGGTCTCGAATCAATTTCAACTTATCTTCAGAATCTCTGATAAGATCGGGACCAAAAAGTTGTCGGTCTCCAACACCATCCCACGTCAATGGTGTTCTGCACCTCCTTCCGTATAAAGCTTCGAAAGGGGCCATCTTCAGACTGGTCTGATAACTGTTGTTGTATGAGAACTCTGCGTAAGGTAAGTTGTCATCCCAACTGGACCCATAGTCTAGCGCGCAGGCTCTCAACATGTCCTCCAAAATCTGGTTGACTCTCTCAGTCTGTCCATCGGTCTGCGGATGAAAAGTTGTACTGAACTCCAGTCTTGTACCCAAAGTTTCATGTAGCTGATGCCAAAACTTTGAGGTAAATTGTGTTCCTCTATCTGACACGATACTCCTCGGAACTCCATGCAGACATACGATCCTGCTCATATATATTCTGGCTAGCTTAGCACTGGTATAAGTGTTTTTCACTGGAATGAAATGAGCCACCTTGGTCAAGCGATCGACCACTACCCAAATGGAATCATATCTTGAACGGGTCCTTGGTAGTCCTGTGATGAAGTCCATACCGAGCTTTTCCCATTTCCACTCGGGTATCGGCAAATTTTGGAGTAACCCTGCTGGTTTCTGATGTTCTGCCTTTACTCGCTGACAAACATCACATACCGCAACATGTTCGGCAATATCTTTCTTCATACCTGTCCACCAGTAACTTTCCTTCAAATCAAGGTGCATCTTGGTGTTGCCTGGGTGTATCGAGTATGGTGAATCGTGGGCTTCTTGAAGTATCAACTTCCTGAGCTCTGGGTCATGAGGCACATAGATTCGGTTCTCAAACCATAGAGTACCCTGTTCATCTTCACGAAAGCCTTTAGCCTTGCCTTCCTTCATTCTCTGCTTTTTCTCAGCTATCTCCTTGTCTGATTTCTGGGCTTCTCGAATTCTTTCGGTCAAGGTGGACTGAATCTCTAGTGTGCCAACATATCCTTGCGGAACTATCTCTAACCCAAGCTCTCTGAGATCTTTTGTTAACTCCTGGGGTAATCCTCCGGCAATGAGTGTGTTCACGTAACTCTTCCGACTCAAAGCATCTGCCACAACATTTGCTTTTCCTAGATGGTAATGTAATCTCATGTCATAGTCCTTGATTAACTCTAACCATCTCCTCTGTCTGAGGTTCAACTCCTTCTTCATGAAGATATACTTCAGGCTCTTATGATCAGTGTACACATCACAACTATTTCCGATAAGGAAATGTCTCCAAGTCTTGAGTGTGTGCACTACGGCTGCTAGCTCCAAATCATGGGTGGCATAATTCAACTCATGGGGTCATAGCTGTCTGGATGCATATGCTACAACTTTTCCCTCCTGCATGAGTACTCCTCCAAGTCCTTGACGGGATGCGTCACAATAAACCTGGAAGTCCTTCCGATTGTTTGGCAGTATCAACACTGGGGCTGTAAACAAACGTTTCTTCAATTCCTGGAAACTGGCCTCACATTCCTCAGTCCAGATATACTTAGACTCTTTCTTCAACAGCTCTGTCATGGGCTTGGCAATCTTTGAGAAATTCTCAATGAATCTCCGGTAATAGCCGGCAAGTCCGAGAAAACTACGGATCTCCTTAACTGAGGTGGGTGACTTCTACTCAGTGACTGCTTCAGCCTTAGCGGGGTCTACTTCTATTCCTTCTCCAGAAATAACATGTCCAAGGAATCCGACTTCCGTCAGCCGAAATTCACATTTACTGAACTTGGCATACAACTGATGCTCCCTAAGCTTCTCCAGAACTAAACGCAAGTGTTCCTTGTGTTCTTCCTCGCTCTTGGAGAATATCAAAATGTCATCGATGAACACCACCACAAACTTGTCCAAGTATTCCATAAACACTTTGTTCATCAAATTCATGAAATAGGCCGGAGCATTAGTCAAACCAAAGGACATGACTGTATACTCGTATAAGCCATACCTGGTGGTGAAGGCTGTTTTGGGTATATCCTGTTCACGAATCTTCAGTTGGTGATACCCTGATCAAAGATCGATCTTGGAGAATACTTTGGCGCCTACTAGCTGATCAAACAGGTCATTAATCATCGGCAGAGGGTACTTATTCTTGATAGTCTCCTCGTTCAATGCTCGATAATCGACCACCATCCTCAAGGTTTTATCTTTCTTCTCCACCAAAAGAACTGGGGCTCCCCAAGGTGATGAAGTTGGGCGTATATATCCCTTGTCCAGTAGCTCCTTAATCTGCTTCTTGATTTCCACTAAATCATTTGCGGGCATCCGATAGGGTCTCTTGGAAATCGGGGCTGTCCCTGGTAGTAGCTCTATTAGGAACTCAATCTCCCTATCTGGTGGCATGCCTAGTAATTCCTACGGGAATACATCTAGAAAGTCTCGTACAACCGGTACTTCCTCATGAACAACTCCTGTGAGGGAATTTAACCGAGCACTCATCTGTGTGTGTCGTGATACATACTTAATCCTCTTGTTCTCTGGAGTGGTGAGTGAAATAGACTTACTAGGGCAATCAAGGTTTCCTTCATACTTGGTCATCCAATCCATGCTTAGGATTACATCCAATCCCTGGGATTCTAAGACGATGAGGTCGGTAGGAAAAACATGGTTTCCTATGTGAAGTTTCAGGGCGTGGCATCCTATTCCTGCCGTCATCATTCCTCCTAGGGAATTTACTTTAATGGGCTGACTAAGGGTTCTGGTGGGTAAACCATACTTTTCCACAACTACCCTTGATATAAATGAATGCGTTGCACCAGAATCAAAAAGTACCATAACTGGACGTGAATGCAATAAAAACTTACCAACCATAGTCTCGGGCTGATCATAGACTTCTTCCACATTGAGGTGGTTCACCTGAGCACGAGGAAACGGATTTGGCTTCTTAGCTGCGGAGTTGCCGTTTCCATTCCCTTGCTTGTTCTGAGGGCATTCAGTGGCATAGTGCCCTATCTTCTGACACTTGAAGCATGTGATGTGGTTCAGATCCTTCTGAGCTGGAGCGGGACGGTGTTGGTTGCCATTCCTACTTCCATTACCATTCTTGAAGCTGCCATTGTTGGGGCGATTATTCCCATTTCCTCCATGGTGGTGGCCTCCATGGTTGTGCACTGGCTGAGTGTGTCCTCCATACTTACCAGTCCCTGATCCGGTATTTCCTGAGTACGGGGTATAGCGGGGCTTCTGATGAGCTCCAGAGGTAGACTTCCCATGTGCATACTTCCTCTTGCGGTTCTCAATTTGCTGTTGCTTCCCCTCCAAGATGAGGGCCTTGTCTACCAGCTCCTGGTAGTTGCTGAAGGTAGCCACCATCAGTTGCACGCTCAACTCATCATTGAGTCCTTCCAAGAACTTTTCCTGCTTGGCTACATCATCGGCCACATCCCCTGGTGCATAACGGGCCAACATGCTGAAGTCGCCCACGTACTAGGCCACAGAACGGTTTCCCTGGCGTAAGTTGCAAAACTCACGCTTCTTCAGACTCATGGCTCCAGCTGAGACATGTGCAGTGCGGAAAGTTTGCTTGAACTGCTCCCAAGTCACATCAGCAATGGGGTATGTGGTGGTGTAGTTCTCCCACCATGAACCTGTGGGGCCCTCCAATTTATGGGCGGCAAAACGCACTTTTTCAGCCTCAGTGCATCCTGGGGTGGTGAGTTCCCTCTCCATCTTGCGGAGCCAATCATCTACCACAATGGTCTCTGTGTTGTTGGAGAAGGTTGGGGGATTCAGTCTCAGAAAACGGATGAGGTTGTCGCCTTGTCGTGGAGGGTGGTTGTTGTGGTTGTTGGTCTGATTCTGAATCAACAGCTGCATCAGGGCATTCTGCTGCTGAAGAAGTTGGGTGAGCTCTTGCGGGAAAGTGAAGTTGGGCTCACGTCGCGGAGGCATCTTACTGTTTTCAGAGGGGTGAGAATTAGAATAGAACATTGACCTAAAGTGGAAATTCACTACCCATATGCAATGCAACAAACATATCACACCAAACACTCATTCATTTATTCAACTCAAGGTCACACATCGAGATACAAATCTCCATTCAAACTAAACATCGACCTACGCTGAACGGCGAAAATGAAGATACATGGGGGCATAACTAGAGTTGTCCTCAAAAATACATGGTGAAGTGGTCTCCTCCGGTGGTGCTCTCCTCATAGTCATCATCGTTGCTGATCAAAGGAGCCAGGTCTCCCTCGGGATGAAGATTTTCACCCATGTCCATCTATTCCTCCAGAGTTGCGATGCGAGTGTTCAGCTTGTCGATCCTCTCTAAGAAATCCTTCACCTCATACTCATGCTCGTACTCGGCTTCCCGTAAGTCAGCTTTGAGGTCAATCTCGCGGTTCATAAGCCTCTTGATCGTCTTCGTGTCGGCACGTACCCGAAGCTCCAAGGTCCTGACGTGCGTCTCCAAGGTCTGGATATAGGAAATGGTGGTGTCTTTAGTGGGAGTGATTATGATATTTCCATTGGCATCCCTGCGACAGACCACGGTGAGTCCTGGTGAAATGGTTCCACCTCTGTATTCCTCCTGAATACGTCCAAGTGCACGATGAATGGCCATGTCTCTTCCAAGTATCCAACTGGGTGCCACAAACTTGAAGTCGATGGGTTCCTTCCGATTCCCAAAGGTCTTCCCTGGGAAGTGCACCTCGATCCTGTAGCGTCCGTCTTGTGGAACAAACATGACAGGAGTCCCGGTGATGCTTGGCAAGGCAATCCTCACGTCCCTGACGATCCTCATCATCTCCTTGCCAAAGGGCATCGTTGCGTCAGGCTGGCAAAACTCCGTGATCAAAACTGGGATGAAGGTGGCCATCTATAAATTTTGAAATAATCGGAGGGAAGTCAGAAACGAGTAGATGAGAGTATAAGAATTTTAAATACAAAAGGAAAAATAATAATTCCTAAGGCTTTTCCAATCCTAGAGGTTACGTCCTACAGTCAGCGTGTGCTCTGATACCATTTTTGTAGCGGCCCGACCTGAAAGGTCGAATCTCCGGTGTTTCTGTACCATCCCAAGATCATGCTGGTACACACACGGTACATCAATGTATATATCAAAGGGAAATCACACATCATAAATTAATAGAAATCTCATATCGAGTCGTTTATTACAATAATGATTACAATAAAGTGGTTGAAGGCCAACTCATGAGATAAACTAAACCATAAACTTGCGGAAGCTTCGAAGGTAGATGAGTCCATCTGACTCCAAGGGCATCTCACCGAGCGTAGAGCGTATCCACACTCCTGGTTGGAAAAGTACTCTGCAACATGATACGTTGCAACCGTATAGGTCAGCATATTGGATATGCCGGCAAAGTCACAAGAGAGGGGGTAAAGTAATCATCTAGTCTATATGCAAATATGGCAGGGGGTGGTAAGTTTTGCATAAAGCCATGTTTTTTCCTACAACAAGAGAGGGCAAAGGCATAATTACTACAATGTTGGTTGATTAATGAGATGGTTCCACCAACCAATTCTCATACCCAAGTTGACATTAATAACCCATATCAATATAATTTATTGTGTTGAGAGTTCCAGATAGTTTCAGTTCCTTTGGGTCAAACTGTCCATGACCGTGGACACGGCTAATCGATTAGGTTTGGGTACTCTCCAGAGTTTTGCACACGTTCCCCACTAGATTTGGTCGCCTCCGTTTGAATTCTCACACTTTAGGGTGTTTGAGAAACGGATGACCAAAACATGGTCTTCTAAAGGGTTTCCCCGAGAGTCTGTCGGTGCCCATCCTTTCCTAACGTTCTTCTACATCTCGTAGCACCACCTGTCCAGGGTCACCACGATATCCAACCAAGCCAGAGCCCATAATGACTCGTGGCTGTGCAGGTAAGCCTTGGTTATTGAAGTATCCATCCATCTCTTTGTGCCTGGGTGGACCTTTCCGCATGAATACTGGCACATCTCCAACATCATCTAGGCTAACCATTGGTTTCTCCAGGGCGCCGTTCAACCATCATCCACCCAGAGGTAAGTTGAAGAACTTGGAGTCTTGAACACTTAATCATCATGTAGGTCTTGAAATTATTAACTCTCAACTCTCATGAATCACACAACCAGCCCCGTCTACTAATAGCATAGCAAAATGTAAAACAACGTTTCCCGGGGCCAATGTGTCAAAGGGTTGAGGGGTACCTAACACATGATAGTACAACAAGTAACCAAGTTTCCAATTTACCTACTTTGCATGCAATTGGGGAGATGGAAGAACTAATGCAATAAAACATAGGTATACATGATCAAAGTGACTTGCCTTGCTGACGATCCTCGTACTCGAGTGACTCTAGATAACAAGCTTCGCACTCTGGATGATCTAACGAATCAAACAAGAGCACACCATAAGCATAAATACAAAACAAATCACACAATTCAGCAAGATTAAACAAACAATTCTAAAACCATTCAATAGTATCAATCAAGAGAAAGAAATAAAAAATATTGACTCACAAAAATTTTAG
This sequence comes from Hordeum marinum, assembly GCA_022496015.1. Classification (NCBI taxonomy): domain Eukaryota; kingdom Viridiplantae; phylum Streptophyta; class Magnoliopsida; order Poales; family Poaceae; genus Hordeum; species Hordeum marinum. Next base: position 280,303,866 of record CM039678.1, read on the forward strand.
TGTCAAAAACTTCTACTACTATCACTTTAAGACAAACAACCAAGCAATAGCTAGTAGAAAAGACATAGTAAAGAAACAAATCAATTTTAGTCAACAAAATCAATTACACTAAAAATTTTGTGTAAAGAAACACTACTAAAAGAAAAATAACTAGAATGTTCCTATAACTTTGGAATAGGAAACCAAAACAATAATACTATTAACACTAATATTAATATCATCATATTACTTAACAGAATTGAATTACTAAAAATATTTATTAGAAATCTAACTTAATCATTTATCTAGTGTGTGAAAGTAAAACTAAATTGTTTTATAAAACTATACCTAATGAAAAAGATATAAAGATTCCTATAACAACATCGTATAAAACTAAACAATCATTTTAAATATTAGCAAGTAATGTTACCTAAATGTTTGAAACAACAGAAACTAATGAAAACTATTAACGAAGTTAAACTAATTCAGGTTCAAACTAAATTAAAAATTAAGATAACTAAACTACAATAAGAATTAAACAGATTTTGTTTTTGTTAGAAACAGTAACTAAATTTATTCAAAAATTACTCAAATCATGTAGAATGATAGGTTTAACTAATACCAAACAGTGGCAAAAAGATTCACTAAAAAATATATTTTTAAACTATAGTTATACAGATTTTAATAATTTGAACAAATTTGATTAGATTCAAAATTTAAAGCTCAAATTTGAAATCTAAGCATACAGACATAAACTAAATAAAATATGTGAACTAATGCAAAAAGAATCAACTAAAAACACTAAACATTTTAAAAGTTATAACTAAAACAAAAACAGAAGACATTCTGTTTTCTAAAACAGAAAAGAAAAGAAAAGAAAAACTGATCGAATGGACAGGGTGACGTGTCGTTCTGTGGTTGGCTACGGGGTGTGCGAGATCTAATGAATCGAACGGACGACCGAGCTGTAGAGGATACCGGTTCGGGTTTCAAAACGTTCTAATTGTAGACGTTGGATTTAGATCGGACGATTAAGAGAGGGTGAGGAGGCTCACAGAGAAGGGGTCGCCGGCGAGGTGGTTCAACGGCGAGGCCGAGGCGTCGAGGTGGTCGGGGCGGTGCTCCGGTGGTTGGGGACGGCATTCGAGGGCTTCAAACGATGGCGGCGGTTCTCCGGCGTACTCTGGTGGCGACGGAGGGGAGTGGGGGTGACAGAGGCGACGGGCACGTGCTCCGGGAGCTTCGGCTAGGGGGTGGAACTCCGGCGTGGGTTTCCGGTGAGTGCAGGGGGTCGGACAAGGGGGAAACGGGTGGAATGGGGTGCGGTGAGTCGACGGGGTACTTATAGGGCCGCGGGTGGTCGAGGGAAGGAAATATGAGGATCCGTCACGGGAGGGATCTCCGGCGGGCTCTGTATGGCGCGAGGAGGAAGGCGACCGCGGCGTCTTCGGGATCGGACGGTGGGGCCAGGGCGCCAGAGAGAGAGAGAGGGCGGCGTCAGCGCGTCGGTCGGTCGGCACGGAGCGGTTTCGGGAATTAACTACTGTGGGCCGGCCCGTTTCAATTTAAAATGTTTCCTTTTTAATATCCAGAGCAGTAAAACTCATTTAAAAGCATTCAAAACATTTCCAAATATAGGGAATATATATATCAGAATGATCAGGAGAATTAATGCTATTCAATGAACATTTTTCCTCTGTCATATTGAATACTTTGAAAAAAAATATTTTTCAGAAAATGCTTATTTGATTTTAAATCCTTTTGCAATATTTTTTTTAGATAGCCCCCTAGTTTTATTGTTCAAATATTTCACCAAGATGCCCCTGGTGTGGAGTGTCATGTTACTCCCCTCTTTTCTTTGTTCTTTTCCAGAGGTTTTCAAATAGATGAAACAAGAAAAAGGAAAGATGAAAGTGACATTTCAGAAATTCAAAAGAAACACTTCAACCGTTATATTCATTCAAACATTTGATGATGATGCATAGCTATATTTCATAACAGTCCAAAATGAAATTTTGGGATGTTACAGATAATATCCGACTCTCTCGCTCCTACTCTTGTTTGTTGCATTAGGACAATTGACCACATGTCAGTTATACATGGTAGATGACCCTAATCTGTTACATGACCTGTCATTGTCACAGTAAATAGCTAAACCTTGCAACCTAGCATACTTGGTAGATGCTTGTGCCATGATGTGCTTAGCTTACTTTGCCTTCTATGCTTGCTATGCTTAGAGTTGTGTCATGTTTGATTCATCTGGGTGATGAACTGAGTGAAACGATGTTGTTCTGATGTGATGATCTTATGATGAACCCAATTTGGTAAAGGTAGCGATGAGAGGCTGTGTAGGAGTACATAGAGGGTTGTCTCATTGTGACCGTTCTTAGGAAATGAGTTCCGTGTTTGTGATCCAAGACTAGTTACTACCACACATTGGGTTCCGGTAACTCGACCCCTCTCGACTTATCAGTCGCTTAGTCCTTGGTCGAGGAGTTGCAAGTAGTTTCTGGTGTTTATAGCATGCTGGAGGCCGTGCGTAGCATTGACCCTAGGGGTGGGTTACGACGTGGTAGGCAGTGGCACGGTGTACCAAGGTTCACCCGAATGGTGGGCTTGGGAACCCTGCGCACATCGTTTGGGGCCGTAGCGGAAATTTCGGCCGGACTTCCATGCATGTTCAGTCTCAAATAGGCGATAGCCTGGACAAGAGGTCTTATGTGATTGACGGTCGTGGCCGACTCCCTCGCTGGGCATCCGCTTGAAGGTTGTCGAGGTGCATGGTTTTATGAGCACACAATGAGAAGTGACGAGAGCGTGTGTGAAGAAGTACACCCATGTAGGGTATGAAACTATTCGAATAGCCGCGTCCTCGGATATGGACTACTTGGAGAACTATGTTGTTCATAGATAATCAAATGTATACTCATAAAAATATCAAGACAAGTGTGAGTACCGTGGATGGCACTCTCCCAGGAGAGGGAAGTGAATCCATGGTGGTGTATTACTATGAAGTTGGCGGACTTGTGTGTGATATCTAAAATTGTAACAAAGAGTTAAAATTTGAGTAGTGCAGGTTAGCCATGAGTCAAAGCTTGCATTGCTGCATAAACTCCACCACTTCCCTTGTTGATACATGAGCATGATTAGACTAGGTCTGTTTTAAAGACTTGCTGAGTACGTTTCTACTCACGTTTGCTTAATAAATGTTGCAGATGGGACCCAAGACCCATCAGCTGGGTTCTTTCTAGATGTCGACGATGCCGAATAGCTGGTGTCCCAGCTATGACCTTATGCCTGTTGCGGGCTGTAGATAGTCAGGCCATGTGCCTTTTTACCCCTTTCATCTGTCTGTACTCAAATAGCTTAAGCTTCCGCTTGGTTTGTGTGAACTTGTTTGTATGACTTGACTATCGGGTCATGTGACCCCTATCTGTAAGAACATATTATGCTAGGCTCGTCTGAGCCTCTTAAATAAAAGTCATGTAGTTGTATGGTTATGTTGTGATGCCATGGTTGTATCTATGCATATCGGGCATGTTGTGCGTACGTGTGACTTGCAACGGTATGTATGGGATCCGACACCTAGTTGTGCTCCTTTAGTAGTACTCTTTACGGGAAACTGCCTCTTTGTGCTTCCACGGAGCCATGGTAGTTTGCTACTGCTCCGGACACATTGATTGACCGGCATGTATCCTTCTCTGCTGTTGTGTCTGTCCCTTCGGGGAAATGCCTTGCGGTGTAATGTAGTCCCTATAGCCTGCTACGACTCTTCTACGTGCAGTGATGACGTTTACGTCCCACGATGTAATGGAGTCCTTGTGGCTTTCTATGACTCGTCTACACACGCTTGAGGTTGACACCTGCATTGTTGGGTTATGTATGCCTCTTTCCATACGGATGTGCCGCTTGGGTTCTATGACTAGTTATGTCGACCCGGGTTCTCTGTCGTTTGATTGCCAGCGACATGTTCACATACCTGAGCCAAAAGACGCAAACGGTCCCGGCTAAGGTAAGGCTGCAGCCGTGGAGCTTACCGTGCGTGAGGCCACAAAGTGATGTGTTATGTTACAGTATGGATTCATATGACTTAGGATCGGGGTCCCGACAACATTGGTATCAGAGCCTGACTAACTGTAGGACTACCAAGCCAAACCGGTTGAAGTTGAGTCTAGGAACACTATAGAAAAGCAGGGGAATTGATTGTGGAAGGGAACGTAAGGCTCTTTTTACTCCTCTTCCCAAGTTATTCTATTCTGAGTCATTCTCATCTTTTCTACGGGGATAAGAACTAGCCTTCTCATCCATTGCTTAGGATGCTGAGTTACTAACCATGGACCACTAGCTAGCTTGTTTGCAAGTGAATGTGGGTACTCAAGTATTGTTGGTGTGACAAACAGATGGAGAAGATATTTGAGTCTAGAAAGTCTAGTGGTTATGCTTTTCCAATCTTTTGTAGTTGTCTCAAAATCCTTTTTGACCAATTACAGTCGTTATGCTGTCCAATTTTTGCTAGAGTCTCTAATGTCTTTGCATCATTCTCTGTTTCAGATGCCCCCACGTCCTTCTCGTCAGGTGGTCCGTCTGACCAGGTGCATCGATGTATCGGGTCACACGGCCATGTTGGTTAGAGTTATGATGGAGGATGGTTACCGTTGGTACCCAGAATACACAGTGGAGGAATAGTATCGAGATTTCAACCAGAGTCAGTATCTGTGTACCGTCAAGATTTATCCTTCATATCCTGGAGCTGTAGAGCCGCTTCACTAGACTTATGGATTAGGTGTCACCATAGATATGGCAGTTCAGGAGGCCGCTTACACCATGCTGACTATCATGAGGTTTCACCATGGTCTGCTTCAGAACATAGAGTTTTGTTATGTTCCTGCTTCTATGGGAGGAGAGGATGGTTATCTTAGTGCAGCCTACTATGATCATTCCCATGAGGATCCTAGGCTGCTGGTGACCGCTCAGATGTTGGAGAATAGGGATCGTGATGCACGTGCCCTTCGCATGGAGCTTTATGCCACCCGTGCATGTCTTTGGACAGCCCTAACGTAGTTGGCACCTGTCGTGTAGACAAGCTATGGAGATTTGGAGATGCTGACCCCATCGTGGACTCATCTGCCAGTACACATAGACTGGCCCGATGTTGGAGGCATCACCCCTCTTCGAGGACCGCTGTTGCCACCGACAAGGGGACCAAGGCCACATCCGTGTCCTTACGGTTCCCAGGGATCACAGGCTAGAGTGTTCCCAGATCCTTAGATTCAGCTCCTGGGTCATGGGGGTAACCTGTATGAGGCATTCTATGGTGATGCTTGAGTACGTGGATGTTAGTTCTAGTATGGTAGTAATCGTATCGCCACAGTCCTGTGTGTCTTGTGGGATATGATGAGGTTGAGAGTTGAGTTCCGGAGGTGTAGATAGATAATGTATAGGAAGCTTGTAATGCCTCCGATGAGTTGTGTCATCTCTCCGTAGTTGTATTTCATCTTGGCTTGTGCTGAACTATGTCATGGTGTGTATGAATCATGGTGTTCATATGGCAGTTGTTTTACCATGTTGATTGGTGTTTACCCTGCATGCCATGTTGTCCAGTACATTCCTTATCTCATGTCTTAGAGTTGTTGTTCCCTATGATTAAGCTGTGGGTTTGTTTTCCCAGGATGGTGGAAACTAGGAATAACCCCGTGCCTACCCGTTAGCAGGGCAAGGGAAGCCAGCCAAGGCAAGAGGATCTGCCACATGCGCCTTCTCTGGCAGAAGTGATGCTTGAAGCCGAAAGGAACAAGAGAGAGACCAATAGGCTATTGGAGCAAACTGAGTAGAACACAACACGTGCTCCCCGCAATGATCTCAATGATGGCGTGTCACTCGGTGATTTCATCAGACTGTGCCCACCCAAGTATCATCATTCGGTCGACGCACTCGACGCGAATGACTGGCTGACTAGCATGTACTACAAGATCCTGGATGCCAATGTGTCCGAGGCCAACAAGGTGACCTTTGCAACTTACTTTCTGGAAGGACCCGCCAATCTGTGGTGGGAAAATTTTGAAGCCATGTGTCCTGCAGGCCCCGCACCAACTTGGACAGAATTCAGTGCCGCATTTTGTACTCATCGCATCCCGGAAGGGCTGATGGATCATAAGAGAGAGGAATTTTGTGCCTTCACCCAGGGCACACTGTCAGTGGATGCCTATAGTCATGAGTTTGGAAACCTTGCTTGCTATGCTCCTAAGGAAGTTTCTACTGATGCCAAGAAGCAGGCTAGGTTCCGCAAGGGACTTAATCCTGAGCTCCGTCGAGACCTGCGCTTGTATGAGTGCACCACTTTCCAGGCTCTCATCAACAAGGCTATCAATCCCGAGACTGGACAGACTGATTATGAGGCCACGAGATAGCACAACCGTGACTTCAGCCCTGCATCTGTCTCGGGCGCCAATAAATGCAGGGTCTGGGTGCCCAACGCAGCCCTGCCGCCAAGATACAATGCGAGGCCATCCTTCCAGGCACCTCGCCCAGCTCAGCCTAATCCTCTAGTCAGGCCATTTGGAGGACCGCCTGCAGATGTTGCATCCTGTGCCACCATGGTTTGCTACAAATGCGGAGAACCAGGACACTACTCCCTTGAGTATCCCCAGAATAATGCTAAGCCCGCTGGACGTAGAAAGCCAGGAAAAGCCTTTTATGTGAAGCTAGCTCCTTCTCATGGACGAGTGAACTATGTGTTTGCTGAGGAAGCCCTTAAGGCTCCTGATATTATCCTAGGTATGCTCCTTGTCAATAGTCATCCAGCTTCTATTCTATTTGATACTGGGGCATCTCATTCTTTCATCTCAGAAAGTTATGCACAGTTGCATAACATGTCTTTTTGTGATATGCCTACTCCTTTAGTAGTTCAAACTCCTGGTTCAAAATGGCAAACTTCTAGAGTGAGCCATGATAATGAGATTCTGGTGGATAGGCTAGTCTTCCTAGCATCTTTGATAGCCCTCAAGTCTTCGGACATCAATATGATTCTAGGCATGGATTGAATGAAAGCCCACTATGCTAAGATTGATACTCACACTAGGAATGTTCAACTTACACATCCATCGAGTGAGATAGTTAATGTCTCCACTCGAACAACCTAGCGCCAACTCTACTCCCTCAATGCTAGCCCCCTTCCAGAGTTAGAAGATATTCCGGTAGTCCGTGACTTTTCGGATGTCTTTCCAGAAGAACTGCCAGGAATTCCTCCTGTCACAGATGTTGAGCTTGTGATAGAGCTCGTTCCAGGGACTGTCCCAATAGCCAGAAGACCCTATAAGATGGCACCCTTAGAACTAGCTGAACTTAAGATCCAACTCGATGAGGCTTTGAAGAAAGGTTTCATCCGTCCCATCTCTTCTCCTTGGGCTTGTCCCGTTCTCTTCGTCAAGAAGAAGAATGGATCGGATCAGATGGTTGTGGATTATCGGCCAGTGAATCTGGTCGCCATAAAAAACAAGTATCCGCTCCCCAGGATCAACGATTTGTATGATCAACTCGCTGGATCCTCTGTCTTTTCCAAAATGGATTTGAGGCTGGGATACCATCAAATCAGAATTAGGAACGGGGTCATTCCAAAAATTGCTTTTGTGACTCGTTATGGCCAATACGAGTACATCGTCATGTCCTTCGGTTTAACCAATGGCCCAACCACCTTCTCTTGTTTGATGAATTCGATCTTCATGGAGTATTTATATAAATTCGTCGTGGTTTACCTCGACGATATACTCATCTACTCAAGGAACGAACAAGAACATGCCGAGCATCTAAGGCTGGTATTGATGAAACTTCGAGAGCACCGTCTGTACGCCAAATTCTCCAAGTGTGAATTTTGGTTGCCAGAAGTGACCTATCTGGGCCACGTGATATCTGGTAAAGGTATTGCTGTCAATCCCGAGAGAGTTCAGGCCGTCCTTGATTGGACTCAACCTGAATCGGATAAGCGAGTTCGGAGTTTCCTTGGCTTAGGAGCTATTGTTGCCGCTTTCTCGAGAACTTCTCCAAGGTTGCGAAACCTCTGACTGAACTCCTCAAGAAAGATAAAAAGTTCGAGTGGAACCCACAATGTGAGCACAGTTTTCAGGAGTTGAAAAGATGACTGACCTCTACTCCCGTTCTGGTGCCACAAGACTTCTCTAAGGACTTTGTTATCTATTGCGATGCCTCGCGAAAAGGATTAGGTTGCATTCTCATGCAAGATCGTCATGTGATTGCATACGCTTCTCGACAGTTTTGTCCACATGAGGATAATGATCCAACACATGATCTTGAGCTTGCAGTTGTAGTCCATGCACTAAAAACATGGCGACATTACCTTCTGGGTAATCGTTGCGAAATTTACACTGATCACCAAAGTCTAAAATATATATTCACCCAGCCGGATTTGAATCTCAGTCAAAGACGGTGGGTTGAGTTGATTACAGATTACGACTTAGGGATAACTTACACCCTGGGGAAATCCAATGTTATGGCTGATGCACTAAGTCGTAAGTCTTATTGTAACAATCTGATGTTACAACAAGGTCAACCACTTCTCCATGAGCAATTTTGGAAGTTGAACCTTCACCTTATTCCTCAAGGATTCCTATCCAACTTCGTGGCAAAACCTACACTTACGGATCAAATTATAGAAGCCCAGAAGCATGATGCCGAGATATCTTGGATCAAGAAAAACATTAAGAAGGGTAATGTTAGATGCTTCTCGGAAGATGATCAGGGTGTTTTCTTCTTTGAGAACCGTTTGATGATCCCGAAGAAGCAACATCTGTGACAGTTGAACCTTAAGGAGGCTCATGATTCTCCCCTCTCAATGCATCCGGGTAGTACCAAGATGTATCAGGACCTACGCCAGAGGTTCTGGTGGACTAGGATGAAGAGAGAAATTGCTCAGTTCGTGGCAAACTGCGACATTTGTCGTCGCGTGAAAGCAGAACATCAAAGGCCTGTTGGCACCCTTTAACCTTTAGCTATTCCTTAATGGAAATGGGATAAAGTCGGTATGGATTTTATTACCGGATTTCCCAAGACTAAGAGAGGGAATAATGCTATCTTTGTGGTCATCGACCGCCTTTCCAAAGTGGCTCATTTTCTTCCTGTTCGGGAGAGTATAACTGTTAGCCAGCTAGCAGAGTTGTATGTTTCTCGAATAGTTTCTCTTCATGGTGTTCCTTTGGATATTAACTCAGACCATGGAAGTATCTTTACTTCCCGATTTAGGGAAACTTTTCAAACCGCTATGGGGACTCATCTATCCTTTAGCACTGCTTTCCACACGCAATCAAGTGGTCAAGTTGAGGGAATCAATCAAATCCTCGAAGACATGCTCCGAGCTTGCGTTATATATTTCGGTATGAACTAGGAGAAATGTCTTCCATTTGCCGAATTTTCTTATAACAATAGTTATCAATCAAGCTTGGGCAAAGCACCTTTTGACGTTCTCTATGGACGAAGGTGTCAAACCGCTCTTAACTAGTCGGAAACCGGAGAGAGGCAACTCTTTGGCCCGGATATGATCCAGGATGCAGAGGAGCAAGTTCGCATTATTCGTGAAAAGTTGAAAACAGCCCAATCTCGTCAAAAGAGCCAATATGATCGCCATCATAAGGCTGTGACCTATGAAGTTGACGAGAAGGATTACCTTCGGGGTACACCTCTGAAGGGTACCCATCGATTCAGTATCAAGGGCAAGTTGGCTCCTCCTTACATTGGACCTTTTCGCATTCTTGCTAAACGAGGAGAGGTTGCCTACCAATTGGAACTTCCGCCGCATATTTCCAAGGTTCATGAAGTCTTCCACGTCTCGCAACTCAGGCGTTGCTTCTGGAACCCTATCCATGAAGTAGACCACAAAGCGCTTGATCTCCAAGATAACCTTACATATCGAGAATACCATGTTCGTATTCTTGATCAAGCTAAGCGTACCACTCGGCGTCGGAACATAAAGTTTCTCAGGGTTCAATGGTCACACCATTCTGAAAAGGAGGCCACATGGGAAAGAGAAGATCGTCTTCGACAAGAGTACCCCGCGCTCTTCCCGACGACATCAAAATCTCGGGACGAGATTCTTTTGAGTGGGGGTGAGTTGTCACATCCCTAGCTAGAAGTCATAGGAACAACATATGTTTGCATCATGTTTCAATTTGGCATCAACTTAAAATGGGAAGTTGAACAAACCCCAAGCTCACATTGAATCAAAACAATTCAAAGTTAGTGAAAATTCAAGAAATCCAAAATGCTCTTTAAAATGTTCCTTATGTCTAATAAATTTGGACATGATTATAACAAGGACCATTTTACATATTTGAACATCAAAAACAATTTAAAAATATATGTTAAAGCTCCTGAAAATGACAAATAAAGCATTATCATTACTTTTGTTTTCAAAATATCCTGAAACTATTTAGATAAGTTTGAAATATTGAAACTCCATTATAGAAAATACTTGGGATATTTTGCAAAGTCATTTTGTACCTGCAAAAGAATTAAACAAATGTCAGAAATTAGAAAAGAAATAAAAAACAAAAAAAGGAGAAAGAAGCCCACGCCAGGCCGGCCCACCAGGCCCAGGGAGGTCATCGTCCTCCTGGCGGCCAGGAGGACGGGAGTGTGGCCAGCGTGCGCGCGTTGCCATGCTTCCACGCCGGCAGCTGCTTGCCTGCTTCCCCCTCGCCAGCGTGACGGGGATAAGCTCCCAGAGCCGTCCCCATCGCTCCCTTTCTCTCCCTCGACCGCCTCTCTTTCTCCCCTCCTCTGCTACGCCATGGCCGAGCTGCTCGCCACCATAGCGCCGCCGTTTTAGGCGCCCCTGCACCCTTTTGAGCCCACCAAAGGCTCCGCCTAGATCCACTCTTCCTTCTAGCCGAGCCATGCATCGCCGAGAGCTCCCTGTCGCTGCCATCACCGTCGTCTTCAACCTCCGGCCGCTGGCAAGCAAGTGAAGTTCGCTGCTACTCCAGGCCCTCCCCGAGCCCGCTCTCGACGTCTCTGCAACCGCCGTGAGCCCCTGGTCCTTTCCCCCCTCTTTCCCCCTTTGAATGAGGCCTCTAGCAACGAGTTCCTCCGAGCCCGAAAGCTTCTCGCCGCCGGTGAGGTCGTGGCCGCTGTTGCAGCGGCCCAAGCTTGCGTCTGAGCATGTGGTCGTGTTCAAGATGTTCCCAGGCAGCCCTAGGAGGCCTTAGGTGCCTCGTTTGAGCTCCGCCTCGACGAGCCCATGCCCGCCCGAGCTCGAGCAGCCGCCAAAATGGACGCGCGCGTGTGTGTAGGTTCGTTTGGTGCCCTCCGCCGCCCTTTCGGTCGCTGGAGGAGGGATCCCGAACCCTACGCCGTCTCTGGAGCCACCGGCGGGTCAACGCCGGTGGGTCTTGGCGGAGTTGACCACGGGGGTTTGACCCCTGGGTCATTGGCAGGTGGGGCCAAGATCTATTAGTCAAATTAGTTAGCAAATTAATTAATTACAATTAATTAAACCAATCAGTCACTAACCAGTGATCCCAGATCTATTAATTAGTTAGGATTATTTTTATTTATTTAGTTAAATGATTGAGCCACTGACATGTGGTCCCCACATGTCAGGTTTGACTCTGGCCTGGTCAGCTGATCAGTTGGCGTCACCGTGACGTCAGGATGATGTCATATTTCATTTTCTAGTTTAAAAATAATTCCAGAAATTATTCAAAACTTCAAGAATTCATATAAATTAATCTGTAAATCAGATGAAAATATTTTATATATGAAAATTTATCAGAAAAATCCAATGAATCCATGGTGCCATTTTCATGCATGTTAGAGCAATCTAAATAGGTGAACATTGACATTTACTAATAGGGTAGTATATGGAATTTGAAATGAAGAACGATTTTGAACCTATATTCAAACTCATTTCAAATTAACATGATCACTAGCTGCATTAGCTCATCCATACATGATATCATGCCATGATCATGCATCATATTGTTGCACTTGCGTGTATTGATTGTTTCTTATATGCATTGCGGTAGGCGCTGCTTCCAAGGATACCCCCGAGTATTCCAACGAAGGAGAGAACCTTCCCGCTACCCATCAAGGAAAGCAACCCCTTTGATCATTCCGATAATATCCCACTCTCTCGCACCTGCTCTGGTTTATTGCATTAGGACAATCGACCACATGTCAAATATACACGGTAGATGACCCTAATCTGCTGCATGACCTCTCATTGTCACAGTAAATAGGTAAACCTTGCAACCTAGCATACCTGGTAGATGCTTGTGCCATGATGTGCTTAGCTTACGATGGCTACTATGCTTGATATGCTTAGAGTTGTGTCAGGTCTGATTCATCTGGGTGATGAACTGAGTGAAACAATGTTGTTCTGATGTGATGATATTATGACGAACCCGATTTGGTAAAGGTAGCAATGAGAGGCTATGTAGGAGTACATAGTGGGTTGTCTCATTGGGACCGTTCTTAGGAACTGAGTTCTGTGTTTGTGATCCAAGACTAGTTACTACCACACACTAGGTTCCGGTAACTCGACCCCTCTCGACTTATCGGTCGCTTAGTCCTTGGTCCAGGAGTTGCAAGTAGTTTCTGGTGTTTATAGCATGCTGGAGGCCGTGCGTAGCGTTAACTCTAGGGGTGAGTTACGACGCGGTAGGTAGTGACACGATGTACCAAGGGTCACCCGAATGGTGGGCTTGGGAACCCTGCGCACATCCTTTGGGGCCGTAGCGGAAACTTCGGCCGGACTTCCGTGCGGGTTCGGTCTCAAATAGGCGATTGCCTGGACTAGAGGTATTATGTGATTGACGGTCGTGGCTGACTCCCTCGCTGGGCATCCGCTTGAAGATTGCCAAGGTGCATGGTTTTATGAGCACACAGCGATAAGTGGCGAGAGTGTGTGTGAAGAAGTACACCCCTGCATGGTATGAAACTATTCGAATAGCTGCGTCCTCGGATATGGACTACTTGGAGAACTATGCTGTTCATAGATAATCAAATGGATACTCATAAAAATATCAAGACAACTGTGAGTACCATGGATGGCACTTTCCCAGGAGAGGGAAGTGAATCCATGGTGGTGTATTACTATGAAGTTGGTGGACTCGTGTGCGATATCTAAAATTGTAACAAAGAGTTAAAATTTGAGTAGTGCAGGTTAGCCATGAGTCAAAGTTGGCATTGCTGCATAAACTCCACCACTTCCCTTGTTGGTACATGAGCATGATTAGACTAGGTCTGTTTTAAAGACTTGTTGAGTACGTTTGTACTCACGTTTGCTTAATAAATGTTGCAGATGAGACCCAAGACCCATCAGGTGGGTTCTTTCTAGATGTTGACGATGCTGAATAGCTGGTGTCCCAGCTACGACCTTATGCCTGTGGAGGGCTGTAGATAGTCAGGCCATGTGCCTTTTTACCCCTTTCATCTGTTTGTACTCAGATAGCTTAAGCTTCTGCTTGGTGTGTATGAACTTGGTTGTATGACTTGAGTGTAGGGTCATGTGACCCCTATTTGTAAGAACATATTATGCTACGCTCGTCTGAGCCTCTTAAATAAAAGTCATGTTGTTGTATGGTTATGTTGTGATGCCATGGTTGTATCTATGCATATCGAGCATGTCGTGCATACGTGTGATGTGCAACGGTATGTATGGGATCCGATACCTAGTTGTGCGCCTTTAGTAGTACTCTTTATGGGAAACTGCCTCTTTGTGCTTCCACCGAGCCACGGTAGTTTGCTACTGCTCCGGACATATTGATTGACCGGCATGTATCCTTCTCTGCTGCTGTGTCTGTCCCTTCGGGGAAATGCCTCGCGGTGTAATGGAGTCCTTGTAGCGTGCTATGACTCGTCTACGTGCAGCAATGACATTTACGTCCCACGACATAATGGAGTCCTTGTGGCTTGCTATGACTCGTCTACACACACTTGAGGTCGACACCTACATTTCTGGGTTACGTATGCCTGTTTTCGTATGGATGTGCCGCTTGGGTTCTGTGACTAGTTATGTCGGCCCAGGTTCTCTATCGTTTGATTGCCAGCGACATGTTCACATATGTCAGCCAAAAGATGCAAACGGTCCTAGCTAAGGTAAGGCTGTAGCCATGGAGCTTACCGTGTGTGAGGCCACAAAGTGATGTGATATGTTAAAGTCTGGATCCATATGACTTAGGATCGGGGTCCCGACAAAAGCATCCAAAGGTTATGCGACGTCTTGCCGACTACATCGCATCCCTGAGCAGGATCATTTCAAAGTTAGTTGAGTGCACCCTGTCGTTTCTTAGAATATTGAAATCGTCTAGTCCCATGAAGTGGACCCCGAAAGCGGAGGCGGTGCTATAGGATTTGAAAAGATACTTGTCTTCTACACCAACACTACTTGCGCGAAGGCTACAAGATTCGTTGCTGCAATATCTAGCGGCAACCAATCAGGTGGTCATTGTTGCACTAGTGGCGGAAAGAGAAGTAGAAGAAGATGAAGCAGTAGTGGCAAGACCGTCTACCGACAAGCCAGAATATTCTATGGCAAGCCACTGTGTCGGCAACACAAGCTTGGCGCAAAAATCAAATCAACAGGTTGCAAAGAAGAAGAGCGCCCAGTCTACCTTATCAACTCTCTCCTAGAGGGGGCTAGGTCAAGGTACTATGGCATGCAAAAGTTGCTCTTCGGCCTCCTCATGACCTTGAGGAATATGCGCCATTACATCCAAGCACATCAAATTACCGTCGTCACTCGCTTTCTGATGCAATGCATGCTGAGGTACCCAGATACCACCGGTAGGATAGTCGACTAGGTGTTGGAACTGCCAAGCTTTGAGTTGAAGTTTGAGAGCACGTCTATAATACAAGGAAAGGCCTTGGCGTAATTCATTGTTCAATGGACACCAACACTGGACGAAGAGACACCAGAAACATCCCTCCCCGACAAGGAAGCAACACAAGAATGGATCATGTACTTTGACGGGGCTTTTTCACTCCAAGGCGCTCGTGCCGACATCTGATTATCGCACTCACCGGAGAGCACCTCAAGTATGTGATCAAATGCACTCTCCTCGGGAGGTATCGACGAAAAGCTTATCTCTCAGTACCAGCAAGCTTTGTGCTGCTGTCATAGCCGCAAGTGCACGCTAGAAGCATTGAAGAAGGTGACCTTGTTCTTCGCTGGATCTAGTCCGTGAAGGGATCAAACAAGTTGACGCCAAAGTGGGAAGGCCCTTACCGGGTGGTACGCCATGTCTACTGCGCAACTTTATTCTTATAGAACCTGTTGGGCCTCCGAGTATAGAGTTTTGTAGGACAGTAGCAATTTTCCCTCAAGTGGATGACCTAAAGTTTATCAATCCATGGGAGGTGTAGGATGAAGATGGTCTGTCTGAAACAAACCTGCAGTCACATACAAGAAATCTCTTGTGTCCCCAACACACCCAATACAATGGCAAATTGTATAGGTTCACTAGTTCAGCGAACAGATGGTGATACAAGTGCAATATGGATGGTGCATATAGGTTTTTGAATCTAAAAATATAAAAATAGCAAGGTACCAAGTGGAAAATAGCGAGCAAAATGTTGTATAAATGCTTGGAAATAAGGCCTAGGGTTCATACTTTAACAAGTACAATATCTCCACAATGCTAACATAGTAGAATTATATAATCATCCCTCTACTTGCAAAAAAGAATCACTCCAAAGTTCCTATCTAGCAGAGAACATAAGATGAAATTGCTATAGGTAGTAGAACCACCTCAAAGTTATTCTGTCTGATCAATCTTTTGGTCTATTCCTATAAGTGTCACGAACATCCCTAGAGTCTAGACTACAATAACACCAATGATACAGATCAATCAACCCTAATGCCACCTAGATAGTTCATTGTCACCTCAACTATTCGTGGGTTAATTATTTGACATGCATCACACAATTTCAGATTCATCACATTCAATCCAACACAAATAACTTCAAAGAATAGCCCAAGATTTCTATCAAAGAGCGTGGTATGAAAATGTGCAATCAATCCCTATGCATAGAGCCCCAAGGTCACCGGAATCCGCAAGTTGATGCCATAACATATCTCAAGTGAATCAATGGAATACCCCTTTATCACTATGGGTATCCACATGCAAGACGTACATCAATTCTTCTCAAACCAAAATATTCAATCCAACATAAGGAGATCTCAAATGGAATGACTCATCACAACAACATAGCAAGGGAATAACACCATATGATACAACTATATTAACAAAGCATGTGATACATCAGGACCGTGCGATCTCAAGAACATGAGAGAGAGATTCAACATGTAGATACTGGTACATACGCTCAGCCCGAAGGTGAACTACTCACTCTTCGTCATGGCCTCCACCGGGATGATGAAGATGGCCACCTAAGATGATTTACCCCCTATGGCAAGGTACTTGAAAGGCTCGAGATGGGATTTTCATCAATACAGAGAGTTGCGGCGGCGGAGTGAAAGTTCTCTGTTTATTTGTGAGGGTTTATTGCAGAACACTTGGATTAGATTTATTTATTATTGCAGAACACTTGGAATCATGATAAACGGAGCCACGTGGGCCCCGCAAGCCGCTAGGGCATGCCTAAGGGTGGTGGACGTGCCTTGTTATCTTGTGGCCCACACGTGGCTCCCCTCTGGTGGTTCTTAGCTCCAATGTTACTCATAGGTTCCAGAAACAATCACCAAAAAGTTCCGGGTGATTTCGAGTACTTTCATTTTCTGCACACAGAAACGACACCATGGTAATTCTACTGAAAACGGTGTCAGTCCAGGTTAGTTCTAATTAAATTGTAAAAAGTGCATCAAAGCCATATAAAATTACTATAAACATCGGTCAACATTGCGTGAATACTTCGTAAATTATCGATACGTTGGAGATCTATTTGTATGAGTCACCAGGACTGGTGTTGTCCGCATGGAGCCCTAAGATGGCACTCTGGTGTAGAACCCATGGAATATCGAGCATCTTTGTAAGTTCTACGCATAAGGCGCGGTTTCTAGGTGTCGGTACACTGAGGCATGGGTACCTAGTACCCCTGACTTATGCACAGGTAGTCGTAGCCAAACCCACACCAAGCAGACACCAACCAAGGCCATGTAATGCCAGCAAGATCGGTGTTATAACCCAATACAAGCTCGGAGCACACCAAGCACGCCCCTGGTGCTCGTCGAGGACCGAGGCGCCCGCACCCTTAGAAGACCCGGCAAGCTAGTACCCCAACAAGCTGAGCTGATCGGCCACCCCTCCACCGCATCGTTACTCCAGTCACTTATCGATGCAGTGTTGACCTCCCAAGTGGCTAAGTGGCTCTCTCTAATCATGTGCCGACATGCTGGAAGATGGATTATGCCCCCTTGACACCCGTTCATAGGCGTGTCAAGTTGTGGTGGAGTAGTTAGCTAGAGCGGTGGTAGGATCTTGCCAGGGATCCATCCCCGCACGCCACCTAGACTAGCAATGATGGAATTTTGTCCTTAATGCTAGAGTAAGGTAGGATAAGCTTATTGGGGAACGTTGCATGGGAAACAAAAAAATTCCGACGCTTCACCAAGATCAATCTAGGAGATGAGCATCTATGAGAGGAGAGATTGGATCTACGTACCCTTGTAGATCAACAAGCGGAAGCGTTAAAGAATGCGGTTGATGTAGTGGTACGTCTCTACGATCCAAATCGCAAGCCGTCCCATGAACTCCCGATCAAGTGGCGAACGGACGACACCTCCGCGTTCAGCACACGTGCAGCTCGATGAAGATCTCCGCCTTATTGATCCAGCAAGAGGAAGCGGAGAGGTCGATGGGTTCATCGGTAGCACGACGGCATGGCGATGGTGGTGGTGGAGCTAATCCGGCAGAGCTTCGCTAAGCGGTGCCGAACCAATCTACTAGAGGAGAGGTAGTCGTGGAGGGAGGAAGGGCTGCGTTGTGACTTTGGGGTCCTCCTGCCCTCCTCCATCTCTAATATATATAGGGGGAAGGGGGAAGGGGATGCGCCCTAGGGTTCCCACCCCTAGGGGCGGCGGCCAAGAGAAGGGGGGAGGCGGCCAAGGGGTGGCTTGGCCCCCAAGGCAGGCTGGCCGACCCCCTTAGGGTTTCCCCCTTCCACCCTTCGGCCGCATGGGCCCTTGTGGGAGGGGCGGTCAGCCCACCAGGGGTTGGTGCGCCTTCTCTCATAGCCCATGTGGCCCTTAGGGGCTGGTGGCCCCTTCCGGTGGACCCTCGGGACCCCCCCGGCACCCCCCGGTACGTTACCGGTGACGCCCGACCTTTTCCCGGTAACCAACACGAAACTTCTCTGGACCACTCAGGAAATCCTCGTCACGTCCGGGATCTCATCCGGGACTCCGAACAACCTTCGATCACCAACACACACATAACTCATCTATGCCGAAACGTCACCAAATCTTAAGTGGGTAGACCCTGCGGGTTGGAGAACCATGTACACATGACCGAGACACCTCTACGGTCAATAACCAATAGCGGGAACTAGATGCCCTTATTGGTTCCTACATGTTGTACGAACATCTTTATCGGTCGAACCTCTATGTCAAGGATTCAGTCAATCCCGTATGTTGTTCCCTTTGTTCTTCGGTATGTTACTTGCCCGAGTTTCGATCGTCGGTAACTTTATACCTAGTTCTATCTCGTTACTGGCAAGTATCTTTACTCATTCCGTAATACAAGATCCCACGACTAACACTTAGTCACATTGCTTGCAAGGCTTGTTGGATGCTGTATTACCGAGTGGTCCCCGAGATACCTGTCCATCACACGGACTAACAAATCACATTATTGATCCATGCCAACTCAACAGACACCCTCGGAGAGACCTGTAGAGTACCTTTATAGTCATCCATTTACGTTGTGACGTTTGATACACACAAGGCACTACTCCGTGCCAGTGAGTTGCATGATCTCACGGTTATCGGAACATATACTTGACATGCAAAAAACAGTAGCAATAAACTGCACGGTCATATGCTACGTTCATAGTTTGGGTCTTTTCCATCACATCATTCTCCTAATGATGTGATCCCGATATCAAATGACATCTCATGTCCATGGCCAGGAAACCTTAACTATCTTTGATCAACGAGCTAGCCTGCTAGAGGCACACTAGGGACATAGTGTTTGTCTATATGCCCACACTTGTATTCATTTTCCAATCAACACAATTATAGCATGGACAATATAAGATTATTATGAACAAGGAAATATAATAATAAACACTTTATTTATTGCCTCTAGGGCATATTTCCAACAGTCTCCCACTTGCACTGGAGTTAATAATCTAGTTCACATCACTATGTGATCTACATTGTTATGAATCGAACACCCATGCAGTTCTGGTGTTGATCATGTTTAGCCCTTGGTAGAGGTTTAGTCAACGGGTTTGCAACATTTAGATTCGTGTGCACTTTGCAAATATTTATGTCCTTCTCCTCGATGTAATTGCGGATGGAATTGAAGCGTCTCTTTATGTGTCTGGTCCTCTTGTGAAACCTTGGTTCCTTGGCCAGAGCAATGACACGAGTGTTGTCATAGAACAGTGCCATCTGTCATGAACTGCTTCACCCAGACACCTTCGTTCCCTGCCTCCGAGGCTACGGTGTACTCCACTTCGCATGTAGAATCGGCTACCACACTTTGTTTGGAAATACACCAGCTTACCGCTCCCCCATTGAGAATAAATATGTATCCGGTTTGTGACTTAAAATCATCCGGATCAGTGTCAAAGCTTGTGTCGACCTAACCCTTTACGATGAGTTCTTGATCACCTCTATAAACGAAAAACATGTCCTTAGTCCTTTTCAGGTACTTAAGGATATTCTTTACCGCTGTCCAGTGCTCCATTCTAGGATGACTTTGAAACCTTTTGGCCATACTTATGGCAAGGATGACATCGGGTGTTGTGCCAGCATCGCATACATGATAGAGCCTGTGGTTGAGGCATAGGGGATGACACTCATCTTCTCTCTAACTTCTTCAGTCACTGGGCATTGAGTTTTACTCAACTTCACACCTTGTAACACAGGCAAGAACCCCTTCTTGGACTGACCCATTTTGAACTTCTTCAAAACTTTATCAAGCTATGTTCTTTGTGAAAGTGCTATCAAGCGTCTTGATCTATCTCTATAGATCTTAATGCCTAATATGAAAGCAGCTTCTCCTAGGTCCTTCATTGAAAAACCCTTGTTCAAATATTCCTTCACACTTTCCAGCATTTCTATATTGTTTCCAATCAGCAATATGTCATCAACATATAATATTGGAAACTCTACAGAGCTCCCACTCACTTTCTTGTAAATACAAGCTTCTCCATAAACTTGTATAAACCCAAATGCCTTGATCACCTCATCAAAGCGCTTATTCCAACTCCGAGATGCTTGCACCATTCCATAAATGGATCGCTGGAGTTTGCAAACTTTGTCAGCATTCTCTAGATCGACAAGGAACGTTGTTTTGACATCCATCTGCCAAATTTCATAGTCGAAATGTGTAGTTATTTCTAACATGATTCTGACGGACTTAAGCATCGCTACGGGTGAGAAGGTCTCATCGTAGTCAACTCCTTGAACTTGTGAAAAACCCTTTGCCACAAGTCGAGCTTTAAAGATAGTGACATTACCGTCTGTGTCCATCTTCTTCTTAAAGATCCATTTATTCTGAATGGCCTTTCGCCCTTCAGGTAATACTTCCAAAGTCCATACTTTTTTTTCATACATGGATCCCATCTCAGATTTCATTTCCTCTAACCATTTCTCGAAATCTGGGCTCATCATCGCTCCTCCATAGCTCATAAGTTCATTGTTGTCTAACAACATGACCTCCAAGACAGGGTTGCCGTACCACTCAGGAGCAGTACGCGTCCTTGCCAACCTACGAGGTTCAATAGCAACTTGATCCAAAGCTTCATGATAATCATCATTAACTTCCTCTCCAACCGTCATTGGCTCCACAGAAACATCTTTCTGCCCTGCACCACTCTCTGGTTGAAGTGAAGGTTCAACAACCTCATCAAGTTCTACTTTCCTCCCACTCAATTCTTTCGAGAGAAACTCTTTCCCAAGAAATGTTCCGTTCTTAGCGACAAACACTTTGCCTTCGGATCTGAGATAGAAGGTATAACCAACTATCTCTTTTGGGTATCCTATGAAGACGCATTTCTCTGCTTTGGGTTCCAGCTTTTCAGGCTGAAGCTTTTTGACATAAGCATCACACCCCAAACTTTAAGAAACGACAACTTTGGCTTCTTGCCAAACCACAGTTCATATGGTGTTGTCCCAGCGGATTTCGATGGTGCCCTATTTAAAGTGTATGCAGCTGTCTCTAATGCATAATCCCAAAACGATAGTGGCAAATCGGCAAGAGACATCGTAGAACATACCATATCTAATAAGGTTCGATTACGACGTTCAGACACACCATTATGCTGTCAATTGTGAAACGATTCCACACTATCTTAAGTGACTGCCAAACTCATAACTCAGATATTCTTCTCCTCGATCAGATCGTAGGAATTTAATCTTCCTGTTACGGTGATTCTCAACTTCACTTTGAAATTATTTGAACTTTTCAAATGTTTCAGACTTGTGTTTCATCAAGTAAATATACCCATATCTACTCAAGTCATCAGTGAAGGTGAGAAAATAAAGATACCCATCGTGCGCCTCAATGTTCATTGGACCGCACACATTAGTATGTATGATTTCCAACAAATCATTCGCGTGTTCCATTATTCCAGAGAACCGCGTTTAAGTCATCTTGCCCATGAGGCATGGTTCACATGTGTCAAGTGATTCAAAATCAAGTGACTCCAAAAGTCCATCAGCATGGAACTTCCTCATGTGCTTTACACCAATATGACCCAAACGGCAGTGCCACAAGAAAGGGTTACTATCATTATCAACTCTACATCTTTTGGCATCAATGCTATGAACATGTGTATCATCACTATCGAGTTTCAATAAGAAAAAAAAACCTCACATTGGGTGCATGACAATAAAAGATATTACTCATATAAATAGAACAACCACTATTCTTTGATTTAAATGAGTAACCGTCTCGCAATAAACAAGATCCAGATATAATGTTCATGCTTAATGCAGGCACCAAATAACAATTATTCAGGTTCATCACTAATCCCGATGGTAGCCGAAGAGAGAGCGTGCCGACGGCGATCACATCAACCTTGGAACCATTTCCCACGCACATCGTCACCTCCTCCTTAGCCAGCCTCTGTCTATTACGTAGGTCCTGCTTTGAGTTGCAAATGTGCGCAACCGAACCGGTATCAAATACCCAGGCACTACAACGAGAGCTAGTAAGGTACACATCAATAACATGTATATCATATATACCTTGTTTGGTGTTGGCCACCTTCTTGTCGGCCAGGTACTTGGGGCAGTTCCGCTTCTAGTGACCAGTTCCCTTGCAATGAAATCACTCAGTTTCTAGCTTGGGAGGAGCAACTAGTTTGCCACTCTTCTTGGAGTTACCCTTCTTGCCCTTGCCATGCTTCTTCAAACTAGTGGTTTTATTGAGGATCAACACTTGATGTTCTTTCTGGATTGCAGACTCAACAACTTTCACCATCGCAAACAGCTCGACGACTAATTTGTTCATCTCGTGCATGCTATAGTTCAAAACGAAGCTCTTGTAGCTAGGTGGCAATGATTGAAGAACTCTATAAATGATCGCCTCCGGAGTCAGGCGCATCCCCAACTCCTCGAGACGGGTCGAATACCCAGACATTCTGAGTATATGTTCACTGATAGACCCATTCTCCTCCATCTTGCAAGCATAGAACTTATTAGTGGTCTCATACCTCTCGACCCGTGCATTCTTCTTAAAGATAAACTACAACTCTTGGAACATCTCATATGCTCCATGACGTTCAAAAAATCTTTGAAGTCCTGGTTCTAAGCCATACAACATTGCACATTGAACTACTGAGTAATCTCCAGAACATGCCTCCCAAGCGTTCTTAACGTCATCGGATGACACGGGAGCAGGTTGGTCACCAAGCGGTGCATCAAGGACATAGGCCTTCTGGGAAGCCATCAGGATAATCCTCAGATTACAGGCCCAGTCAACAAAGTTACTTCCATCATCTTTCAACTTAGCTTTATCTAGGAACGCATTAAAATTCAGGAGTGCTACTGCGCGAGCCATTGATCTACAACATAAATAAGCAAAGGTTACTAAGACTATTCTTGATGATAATGAGTTCAGTTAATCAAATTACTATATGAGTTCAGTTAATCAAATCAGTTAATCGGATTAGCTCCCACTCAAATCGACATCCGTCAGGTCATCTGAGTGATACATGATCCACATTCACCAACTCAAGTCCGATCATCACGTGAGTAAAGCTGGTTTCATGGTGAACATCATCATGTTGATCATATCTACTATATGACTCATGCTCAACCTTTCGGTCTCTTTTGTTTCGAGGCCATGTGTGTACATGCTAGGCTTGTCAAGTTTAACCGTGTTTCGCATGTGCAACACTGGCTTACACCCGTTGTATGCGAACGTAGAGTCTATCACAGCCGATCATCACGTGGTGTCTCGACACGAGGAACTTTCGCAATAGTGCACACTCGGGGAGAACACAATTCATCTTGAAATTTAAGTGAGGGATCACCTTATAATGCTACCATCGTCCTAAGCAAAATAAGGTGCACAAAAGGATTAACATCACATGAAAATCACAAGTGACATGATATGGCCATGAACTTGTGCTTTTGATCTCTATCGTCACCGGCATGACAACATGATCTCCATCATCGTGTTGTCATCGGGGTTGTCGTGCCCACCATGCTCATGCTACTATTGCTACCGCTTAGCGATAAAGTAAAGCATTACATAGCGCCAAAAGGTTGACACATAGGTCATACAATAATCAAAGACAACCATATGGCCCCTGCCAGTTGTCCTACTCATTGATATGCAAGTCATGATGTTCTATACAACACATGATCATCTCATACATCACATATATCTCATCATGTAATTGGCCATATCACATCACAACATACCTCGCAAAAACAAGTTAGACGTCCTCTAATTGTTGTTGCATGCTTTATGTGGCTGCTATGGGTATCTAGCAAGAACGATTCTTACCTACGCAAAACCACAACGGTGATATGAAGATTGCTTTTCAACCTTCTACAAGAACCGCCTCAATCTAATCCGGTTCAACTAAACTAGGAGAGACAGGCACATGCCAGCCATCTTTATGCGACGAAGTCACATGTTAGTCAATGGAACACGGTCTCTCGTAAGCATATGAGTAAAGTCGGTCCGAGCCGCTTCATCCCAGAATACCTCCGAACCAAGAAAATACTAAGGAAGGACGGAATCTGAATATCAATGCCCACAAACTCTTTGTGTTCTACTCAAGACTAACGAAGGAAACAAAAAAATTCCTACGCTTCACCAAGATCAATCTTGGAGATAAGCATCTATGAGAGGAGAGATTGGATCTACATACCCTTGTAGATCGCTAAGCGGAAGCGTTAAAGAACGTGGTTGATGTAGTGGTACGTCTCCGCGATCCAAATTGCTAGCCATCCCACAAACTCCCGATCAAGTGCCGAACGGATGGCACCTCTGCGTTGAGCACATGTTCAGCTCGATGAAGATCTCCACCTTCTTGATCCAGCAAGAGGAAGCAGAGAGGTAGATGGGTTCGCCGGCAGCACGACGACGTGGCGGTGGTGGTGGTGGAGCTAATCCGGCAGAGCTTTGCTAAGCGGTGCTAAACCGATCTACTAGAGGAGAGGTAGTCGTGTAGGGAGGAAGGGCTGCACCGTGACTTCGGGGTCTTGCTGCCCTCCTCCCTCTCTCATATATATAGGGGGAAGGGGGAAGGGGCTGTGCCCTAGGGTTCCCACCGCTAGGGGCGGCTGCCAAGAGAAGGGGGGCGGCCGCCAAGGGGTGGCTTGGCCCCCAAGGCAGGGTGGCAGGCCCCCTTAGGGTTTCCCCCGTTCCACCCTTCGGCTGCATGGGCCATTGTGGGAGGGGAGGCCATCCCACCAGGGGCTTGTGCGCCTTCTCTCACAGCCCATGTGGCCCTTCCGGGCTGGTCTCCCCTTCCATTGGACCCTCGGGACCCTCCTGGCACCCTCGGTATGTTATCAGTGACGCCCGAACTTTTCCCGGTAACCAACACGGAACTTCCCATATATGAATCTTTACGCCCGGACCACTCCGGAACTCCTCGTCACATCCGGGATCTCATCCGGGACTCCAAACAACCTTCGGTCACCAACACATACATAACTCATCTATATCGAAACGTCACCGAACCTTAAGTGTGCAGACCCTACGGGTTTGAAAACCATGTAGACATGACCGAGACACCTCTACAGTCAATAACCAATAGCGGGACCTGGATGCCCATATTGGTTCCTAAATGTTCTACGAAGATCTTTATCGGTCGAACCTCTATGTCAAGGATTCAGTCAATCCCGTATGTTGTTCCCTTTATTCTTTGGTATGTTACTTGCCCGAGATTCGATCGTCGGTATCTTTATACCTAGGTCAATCTTGTTACCGACAAGTCTCTTTACTCGTTCTGTAATACAAGATCCCACGACTAACACTTAGTCACATTGCTTGCAAGGCTTGTTGTGATGTTGTATTACCGAGTGGGCCCTGAGATACTTTTCCGTCACACGGAGTAACAAATCCCAATATTGATCCATGCCACCTCAACAGACACCCTCGAAGATACCTGTAGAGTACCTTTATAGTCACCCAGTTACGTTGCGACGCTTGATACACAAAAGGCACTCCTCCGGTGCTAGTGAGTTGCATGATCTCATGGTTATAGGAACATATACTTGACATGTAGAAAACAATAGCAATAAACTAACACGATCATATGCTACGTTCATAGTTTGGTCTTGTCCATCACATTATTCTCCTAATGATGTGATCCCAATATCAAATGACATCTCATGTCCATGGCTAGGAAACCTTAACCCACTTTGATCAACGAGCTAGCCTGCTAGAGGCACACTAGGGACACAATGTTTGTCTATATGCCCACACATGTATTTAGTTTCCAATAAACACAATTATAGCATGGACAATAAATGAATATCATGAACAAGGAAATATAATAATTAACACTTTATTTATTGCCTCTAGGGCATATTTCCAACAATGCTCTCCTAGCTATCTAATCATCAGACAATGTCTGTGTTGCCACTGTGGTTGCCCTTCTGCTATAAAAGGAGGAAACAACCAGTCTCCACCTCCCGCCGTGCTGATAGCTGTGGCCGCCATAGCAGCGTACAATCTGGAACAAGCCATGACCCCTTGGCTACGCCCGTCACTAGCACAACCACTAAGGGCACGCCACGTCTAGAACAATATGGAGTGCTGACGCATCCTTCCACTTCGAAGGCTCCCTCGCATGTAGCTGGACACACCATTGGCGCTGCACCGACTGTGAGCAATCCAAGCGTCATGGGCGACATAGGCGGCGCAGGAAGCACCACCGTCATGTCCCTTGCGGCCGAAGTTGGGGCGCGGAACACCACAAAGGAGCAACATCAGCAACACCATGGTGACCATGATCCCGGTGTCGCGTGTAGAGGAAACAACTAGTCTCCACCTTCCCGCTGTGCTGATAGCCATGGCCGCCACAGCAACGCACAATCTGGAACAAGCCATGACCCCTTGGCTACGCCCATCACCAGCACAACCACTAAGGGCACACCACATCTAGAACAATATGGAGTGCCAAGCGGGGCCACAAACCCATGGGCTCGACCTCCTCCATCTCATACTGCCCCAGCAAGTGGGGCACGATGTCAGGAACGTGGCAACATTGCGGTCCACCTCCTTTGCCTTGCTTGATACAACATCGGAAACAATGGCACGAGTCGAGATGTGGCTAAACTTCCCACCGGCTGCTGACAAGATGGATGAATGGAGGGCTACGATCCAGAGTTGATCACCTTCGTCGAAGCCAACAAGTCCCAAGAGGCGGAGCCATCGCGGCATACACGGACGTTGATGGCGGCCCAGGCCGGTTATCGCGTCGAGGGGGCATACCCACGGTGCAGTCCCCTCTGTGACAGCAGACCCAGAGACAGCCATGCAAGCTCCACGCACCGATTATCTCGATGAAGCATCAATGGCTTCTTCCGGCCCATGCGATCGCTGGGACCAGATGCTTGTCTTGGAGGATAGGAGGAAGGAAGACGTGTGCATCACCATCGAGCGGCGTCGAGAAGTTCAGCCTCAGTATGACAAGTGCAACGGTTCAGATGTTGGCAACCACACGCCCAGTGCTGGTGGGTACCTACCTTACGAGGTTGGATGCCCTGCCTTCACTCGCAAGCTGCGATAGGTCCACTGGACATCAACCCGAGCCTTCAAGCCACAACTGACAGAGAAGTACGATGGGAAACTGAACACGGCAGAGTTCCTCGACATCTACATGATAGCCGTTCAAGCCACCGAAGGAAGGGATGAGAAGGTGCTCGCCAACTATTTCCCTTTGGCATTGAAGCCATATGTGAGGTTGTGGCTAATGCACCTGCTAGAAAACTCCATTTCGTCATGGGCTGACCTATGCAACGAGTTTGTCGGTGCATTCACTAGTGTCCATCAAGATCTTGGACAACCCAGAGACCTACAAGTACTTCCACAAAAAGAGGAAGAGACTCTGCAGAAGTACATCTAGAGATTCAATCGAGTGCACTGCAACATTCCGGATATACACCCCACAGCTGTAATTGCCGCGTTCCACTCCACGCGACCGACAATGAGCTATACACATTGGTAGAAAAGTGTGCTCGTGCTGAAGAGAGAAGGCGATTGCCCAGAGAGGAGTCTGGCATCAAAGTCGACTCAGATGAAGACGACAATGCCCCTAGCTCGAAGGGGAAGAACCAAAACGCAACAAGAAGTGCAAAGCAAAAGTGGTGTTGGCCATTGAGAGCTCTGGTGATCTTAGTGCCAAAAAGAAGGCACAAGTCGAGACCTCGGCAAGCGATCTACCATGTGTGCTGATTGCCGGGAGGCCGCTGCCGTGGAGAAAACCGGGAAAACAAACGGGCCATATTGCAAGATCCACCGCACCAAAGGCAACTCCAAGAATGCCGCCAAGTTGAACAGCTAGCTGAGAAACAAGGGCTGAGTATGAGAAACGCGACAAGGAGAAGGGCCAAGACAATGCTTCCGGGAAGGATCGTGGCAGCAGAGGAGGCCGTCATGGCAAGACCCTGCAGTAGAAGGAAAAGCCGGCCAGAGGCCGTGAGAAGACAGAGACAGATGACATGAGTGAGGAAGAGGATGAAGGGGAGGATTCCAGTGATCGAGAATTTCTGAAGGCAACTGAGGCCATGTGTGTTAACGAGGGTGCATCTTTGCATTCCTCTCACCGCCAGCTCAAGCAGTGGGTGCGTGAAGTCAACATCATGGAACGTGCTATAGAATCCATTAAACCATTTAGGTGTCCTGCACGCCTATCATCTTTGATGAAGAGGACCATCGTGACCGTACTATTGTGGTCAGATGCTTGCCGTTGTTGGTATGCCCGACAATCCACAACCTCAAGGTCAACAAGATGTTAGTTGACGGCGGGGCCGGATTGAACTTGATTACCCCTGAGGTGGTTGAGAGGATGCAAATCCCTAACGGAGACCTCAAGGCAATGGGTACATTCCAAGGTGTCAATCCCAGTAGGATCCAACCCAAGGGACAGATCACTTTTCCTATGATGTTTGGCGGGGAGTTGAACCACCAGACCGAGAAGGTGGTATTCGATGTGGTTGATTTCCCCCTTCCCTACAATGGAATTCTCGCTCGCCCAGCTATGGAAAAATTCATGGCAATGTCCCACTATGTTTACAACACCTTGAAGATGCCAGGACCCATTGGGGTCATCTCCATTTCATCTAACAAGAAGGACGCAGTCATGTGCATGGACAAGATGTATCGAGATGCGGTAGCATCTCAACCGGCAGAAATCCCAGCTCCCGCCAAGAGTTCAAAGAAAGCAAGGATATTTGGTGCGAACACCAGCAAGGACTCCGAGAAGCACGCCTCTTCGGAGTGTGTTGCACCTGACGATGACCTACCGGGGAGTTCTGCTAGCAAGAAGACCAAGATCACCTATCCTGAGACGAAGGTCCCGGCGAGGTTGGATGGCACTGATGGCGAATGTCGAGGTGTTTGCTTGGCAACCATCTGACAGCCCTGGTGTTCCGATGGAGGTAATTGAGCACCACCTTGCAGTTTGCCCTCATGCCAGACCCATCAAGCAAAAGGTTAGGAACCAAGCTCTAGAACGGCAACATTTCATTGCCGAAGAGATCAAGAAACTTGAAGCAGCTAGTTTGGTGAGAGGAGTACTGCATCCAACTTGGTTAGCCAACCCGGTAGTGGTGCGCAAGGCG
Source organism: Hordeum marinum (assembly GCA_022496015.1). Lineage (NCBI taxonomy): Eukaryota > Viridiplantae > Streptophyta > Magnoliopsida > Poales > Poaceae > Hordeum > Hordeum marinum. Next base: position 280,333,297 of record CM039678.1, read on the forward strand.
AATGGGAAATTGAAGCTTTGCATAGTCTTCACTAACTTGAACAAGGCAATGCCCGAAGGACCCTTTTCCCTTGCCACGCATCGATCAGATCATTGATTCCACTTCAGAGTGTGATTGTCTCTCCTTCTTGGACACCTACTCTGAGTACCACCAGATATTCATGGCCAAGGAAGATGAAGAAAAGACTACGTTCATAACTCTGTGTGGCACATACTTCTTTGTACGTATGCCCTTTGGGTTAAAGAGCGTCGGGTCTACCTTTGCCATAGCCGTTCAGATTGGATTTGGGCCTCAGTTGCATAGAAACATGGTATCTTACATGGATGACATAGTAGTCAAGACCACGGACGAAGCAACTCTCATACAAGACTTAGCAGAAACTTTTGCAAACCTGCGCAAGATCAACTTGAAGCTCAACCCTAAAAAGTCTTTGTTCGGCATTCCCTCCGGCAAGATGCTTGGGTTCTTTATGTCTCAGTGAGGAATACAAGCCAATCCCTACAAGATCAAGGCGATCGAGCATATACAGACACCCAAGCTCATCAAGGACATCAGAAGTTTGACTAGATGTGTTGCCGTGTTGAGCATATTCATCTCCAAATCCATTGAACGTGCCCTATCATTCTTTAAGATACTGAAGAAGGCTGGGTCGATGAAGTGCACACCGGAAGGAGAAGCAGGACTGTAGGATCTGAAGGCTTACCTTTCCTCCGCTCCCACCTTAGTCGCTCCTAAACCGCAAGAATCGACGCTGCTATACTTGGTAGCAATGCATCAAGTGGATAGTGCAGCCCTGGTGGCGCAGCAAGATGTGGATGAAGATACAGACGCTATGACTATTGCTGTTGGGGGCGAGACCGAAGCATCTATGGCAGGGACCAACATGGAGCAAGGGGTACCTCAGCAAGTAAGCGAAGGCAGTACCAAGGAAGTGGCGAAGCAAAAAGTGGTTCAGTGACCGATGTACTTTGTCAGCTCCCTATTACAAGGAGCTAAGTCAAGGTACTCTGCAGTGCAAAATCTGATCTTCGGCCTCATCACGGCCTCGACGAAGTTGCGCCACAACATACAAGTCCATGAAATCACAATTGTCACCCGCTTTCCACTTATGCGTACATTGAGGAACCCCGAAGCCACTGGCAGGATAGTTGAGTGGGCACTGGACATGTCGAGCTTTGGATTGAAGTATGAGAGCACTTCCATGATATAGAGCTGGGCGTTGGCAAAGTTTATTGCAGAATGGACACCCATGCCAAACGAAGAGATTCGAGAGACAATTCGCCCCGGAAAAGAGGCACCCAAGGACTGGATCATGTACATTGACGGTGCTTTCTCTCTCAAAGGCGCTAGAGCATGCGTGGTCCTTGTCGCCCCCTCTAGAGAGCCCCTCGAGTATGTAATTCAAATGCACTTTCCCCGGGAGGAGGGCATCAATAACACCGCAGACTATGAGGGGTTCCTTGGTGGACTCAGAATTGCGGTGGAGTTGGGAATTAAGAAACTAATCGTCAGGGGAGATTCTCAGCTCATGTTGAAGCAAATCAACAAAGATTATCAGAGCCTGTTGATGGAAGCATATGTAGAGCAAGTGAGGAAACTAGAGGAACACTTTGAAGGATTTGAGGTGGAACATGTGCCACGAATAGAAAACGGTATTGCTGATCATCTATCGAAGTGCGCTGCGCAGAAGCTTGCTGTGGACCGAGGGACTTTTGTCCTCCGCCTTACTCAACCATCAGTATCCCCATCAAGAATGGCCAAGAAGAGACGAAAGCTAAACTCAGGCAAGCATTTCTTGGCAGAGCTTCCTGAAGCCGCCGGTAGAGAAGCTATCGGGGGAAATCCCGCTTCGGTTGGTGAGCAGCTCCCTCCTATAGAGCCCCAGGTTCATGCAACCGAGGTATGCGCTCCCACAAGTGAGGAGACACCTTTAGCCCTTGTTGTCGAGCCACAGGCTCCAACTTGGGCACATGTTCCATTTCCTTCAAACAGGAGAACACCCCGAAGAACAAGAAGAGGCCAAGAAAGTAGCCCGTCGGTCAAGTATGTACATGTTTGTCGAAGACACCTTGTATAAAAGATGACCGAATGGTGTGGAATTGAGGTGCATATGCCAGGAGGATGGACTAAATCGGGTGGCGGAGATTCATGGAGGCATGTGTGGCTCCCACATTGGATCAAGGGCCCTTGCCGGGAAAGCATTCTGGCAGGGTTTCTATTGGCCCACTGCCCTCCTAGATGAGACAGAGTGGGTCACTGTTGGAGATATGCCCTAGAGGCAATCATGTATGATGATATTTCCTATGTGTTTATGAATAAATATAGTCCTTGGATATTACCATTGACGTATATTAACAAGTACGTGAATTTTTTGTGGGACTATGCATTGTATGATGACTGCCTTAAATGGTCCCTAGTCGAAAGGGCTGTGTGGACGCACAGCCAGTTAGACTAGCATATGACACGGTGGATGGTCCGGTCTCACTGACTATGTAGCATTGTATGCTAGCCGAATAATATGGACTCAGAAAGGTCTGGTCGAATTCGACGTAGTCGGATCCGAGTCGAGATAAGGTCTGAGTTGGACAGACCCAACTATGAGACGCAGCGATAGGTCATCTGTGAGTCTCTAGTACAACATACGTTCTATGTCCTAAGAACTGAGCTGCCGCATGTACTCGGGATGGTGACAAACTTTCTTTGGGCTGACCAAACGCTACTCCGTGACTGGGTAGTTACAAAGGTAGGTTTCGCGCTTGTCCAGACCCATGTTGTGAGACATAGTCTCGCAAGATGGGATTTTCCCCTCCGACCAGGAGAGATATACTCTGGGCCCCTCAGGTGATCCAACCTGGATAAGCATGGCCATGTGATGAGGATTATGAGATAATCCAAATGTTGGTCGGATTCACCGGAACGAGAAAGAGGCCGTGTTGCAACAAGGATGACCATGTCACCTTGTGCACGAAAGCATATATCGTGTGGCAAAGGGAATAGAAGTGTGAACTACAGGTTCGCCTAACCAGCTTCATCGGACACTTGGAGTTGGCATGTCTTGTTAGAGGCCGCTACCGACCGGTCAAGTCGAATGTCATCTGACTCGCGACCAAGTGGACAAGAACCTAAAGGGTCGCACGCTTAAGGGCAGGAACACGCAGGCTTTAGGATCCGTGTGAGGCCCAAGAGTCGAGCCTGTGTCGGATGCCTATACATAGTGGAGGTGCGGCACACCCATTCGGTTGATCGCTCCGGTGCCGTCATTAGGGTTTGCATGTGTTGCGAATAGCTGCCTCCACTCGCCGCCGCCGACCGTGTAATTGTACCTAGCAGTCCACTGCACGGGTGTTCCTCCTGCACGCGAGGATACCGTTAGAGGCGATGCACTTGCGCCGCTATGGTGAACTTGTACGTGGGATCTAGCGATCAGCTGTTCGAGGGAGGTCGGACGAGGAGGAGACGGATCACACGAACGCGCTGCCCCAACTCTACTTCTGCCGCACGGCACTTCGTGTCTAGTGGTAACAATCTGTGATCCATCGCCGTAGCATGTTCTTGGATGTTCTGCACGTAGGAAAATTTTAATTTGCATGCAATGCACCTATGGCAGAACCCAATAGTGGTATCAAAGCCTCTGCTATAGGTTTTGGATTCAGATTGGTAGCATATGTGATATGTGGCGGCGACGAATGTGATATGTCGTCGTTCAGGAGATCGGCTATGTGCACGGTTGATGAGATCAACTGCACATTGGGATTGTTGAGGCTATGTTTTCTGTCAATCGGAATCGATGAGGTCATGACACAACCTACCCCTACCGGTCGGTATCCACCATTGGGGTTAACCGTGAAACGTAAATCCGAATTAGGTTCGCGATGATCGATGAGATGAGTCAGATCAGAAAATTCGGCATGATCGGAGCGCACACGCAATCTGTGATTTCCAAAAATGTCGGGACCACCATGTGCGTAGCACCTTGTATTTCGTACACGATCACACACACCGGTAGAATGTGATTCTATGCATAAGTTTGTTTTGCCGGTTTGATGTGAATAGTACGGCTCATATGTATGTGATGCACGTGTGTAATTTAACATGATTTGTGTGTCATGATTGTCAGCCGGTAGGAGCCAAAGTGCGGTCATTATTGAATAACGACCTGCGTGTCGACTTGTGATTCTCTGTAAATTCATTACTAGTTGTAGTAGTTGAAGGACAGAGATCCAGTTCGAGGCTTTGGCGTCCTAGTGATACGGACAAGATGGAGTTCCGCCTCTGTCATTGGAGTTGGAGCTGACCTGGAAGGATGTGCATGAAGGATCATACTATTTCACATATTTATGTTTATATGTGATTGATATTGCTTCTTGTTTCTATGCATGTTAGTATGGTAAAAAGATCCCTCGTTAATATCAAGTACATTGCCATTCCAGATGTCGCACCTTCGCACGTCAAGTACGTCTAGTGGTGGGCTCATAAAATTGAGGTGCTACTAGGTGTCCTTGAACTAGAGGGTTCGTGTCGGACACGGACATGCACTGCATCAGGTTAACTTGACAAGGCTATCAAAACGGTTTTGGGCCTGGTGGCAGAGAAGGTTGGGAGCTGGGGTATGAGATACCTACCCAACCGACAGGAGTCGTATAGAGATACGATTAGCAAGGAGTTGCTTACAAAATAGGCAAGTTGGCTAGCAGTGATGCTAAAGCTCACTAGTTGCTCGCGCTAGATGGGTCCTAAATCACTGAGAGTTTGCGGAGGGATGCTGACTTCATTGGGAGTAGTTCTATTTAAGGCTTGAATTAATCTACATGAACACATTCCTTAGTGATTGCATATTTTCTGTTATAGATAAATGGCATCACCTGCTCAACCCAACTTTGCATTGAAATCAATTCTGGAAAAGGATAAGCTGAATGGAACAAACTTTACCACCTCGTATAGAAATCTGAGAATTGTTCTCAAGCACGATAAAAAGGAACATGTTCTAGAGGAGCCACTTCTAGAGGAACCTGCCAAGAATGCTAACGCCACAACCAAGAATGCCCACCAGAAACTCGTTGATGAATCAAACGAGATCACCTGCCTCATGCTGGCTTGTATGGAGCCCGATTTGCAACGACATTTCGAAAACATTCAGGCTTTCGATATTATCGAGAGTTTGAAGAGCATGTTTTAGGTGCAGGCTAGGACCGAAAGTTTCAATGTTTGGCAGTCCTTGACGGATTGTAAGCTGAAGGAGGGTGATCTATTGAGCCCGCATGTGATCAAGATGATCGGGTACGTGCAAGCTTTGGATTGGTTAGGCTTACCACTTGGGGACAAGCTGTCCACGGATGCAATTTTGGGTTCTCTTCCACCTATCTATGGGATGTCCGTCTCGAACTATCATATGCACGGTATGGATAAGAAGCTCACTGAATTGCATGGGATGCTCAAGGTGGCAGAGCAAGATACTAAGAAAGGCACGCATCAAGTGTTGATGGTGCAGAAGTCGGCTAAATTCAAGAAGAGTTCGTCCAAGAAAAAGGGTAAGGCAAAGGGCATGGAGAAGGCTGTCTATGCCACTAAGCCAAAGTCCGAACTGAACTCAAAGACCATTTGCTTTCACTGCAAGGAAGCTGGTCACTGGAAGAGGAACTGTAGCAAGTAGCTTGCTGAGCATGGCAAGAAGGTCGGAGGTGTTTCTTCAGGCAAAGGTACACTTGTTACATATGTTATAGACATTTACCTTGTTGACATACCTAGTAGCTCTTGGGTATTTGATACCGGATCGGTTGTTCATATTTGCAACTCGATGTAGGGGCTGGTAAGAACTAGGCGTGTGGCACAAGGGGATATTGACATCAGGGTTGGCAACAAGCAAGAGTTGCTGCGTTGGAGGTCGGCACAATGCAGCTCAAGCTTCCTTCTGGATTTATTTTGGAATTGAATAATTGTTATTACATTCCCGCACTTAGTCAAAACATTATTTGTGCCTCATGCTTGATGAGTCAAGGTTATGAATTCAGTATAAAGAACAATGGTTGTTCATTTTATTTCAATGGAATGTTCCATGGCTATGCACCCATAGTAGATGGGCTATTTATTTTAAATCTAGAAACAGAACCAGTCTATAACATGAATGTCAAGAGGCATAAGCCTAATGAGATAAATCCAACATACTTCTGGCATTGCCGGCGTGGACACATTAGTCTGAAACGCATGAAGAAGCTCCATGATGATGGACTCCTAAGTTCATCTGACTTCAGGTCGTTCGAGACATGTGAATCATGCTTGCTAGGCAAGATGACTAAGTCTCCTTTTGCAAAGTGTTGTGAGAGGTCGTCCGAGCTGTTGGATCTTATACATAGTGATGTGTGTTGTCCGATGAGCACAACGGACAGAGGTGGCTATCAGTACTTCATGCCTTTTACTGACGACTTGAGTAGATATGGATATATATATTTGATGAGGCACAAGTCGGAAACTTTTGAAAAGTTCAAAGAGGTTTAGAACGAGGTTGAAAATCAGCTCGGCAAGACGATAAAACTTCTACGATCAGATCGTGGAGGTGAGTACATGAGCCAGGTGTTTGATAATCATCTGAAAAGCCGAGGTATAGTACCTCATCTCACACCTCCGGATACGCCACAGAGAAACGGTGTGTCAGAATGGAAAAATCGAACCTTGTTGGACATGGTCCGATCGATGATGAGCAAATCGGATTTACCCTTGTCATTCTGGGGGTCTGCTCTAGAAACTGCAGCTTCCACACTTAATAGGGTACCATAAAAATCCGTAGACAAGACACCACATGAGATGTGGACTGGGAAGACTCCTAGTTTGTCTTTTCTAAAGATTTGGGGTTGTGAAGCATTTGTCAAGTGACTCATGTCGGACAAGCTTACACTCAATTCGGATAAATGCATATTCGTGGGATATCCGAGGGAAACCTTGGGATATAGCTTCTACGACCAAGAAGAGAACAAAGTGTTTGTTGCTCGGAACGGGGTTTTCCTAGAGAAAGAGTTTCTCAATCGGGAGGCAAGTGGGAGAGCAGTGCGACTCGAACAAATTCGAGAGCCACTCGGGGACGACTTGGCTGGTGATGAGATCATACCCGAGTTAATCAGGGAACCTGTAGTGGAGTCGGGACCGGAGCCACGGAGGTCGGAAAGATTGTGCAGAGTGCGTGATGTATTGTTCCTGGAAACCAACGAGCCAGCTATGTATGCAGAAGCAATGGTAAGCCCAGATTCTGAGGCATGGCTAGAGGCCATGAGATCCAAGACAAAGTCCATGGATGAGAATCAAGTCTGGGACTTGGTTCATCCGCCACCCGACGTTGTTGCCATTGGTTGCAAATGAGTCTTTAAGAAGAAAACCGATGTGGATGGAAATGTTCAGATCCATAAAGCTCTGCTTGTCGCTAAAGGTTATGGACAAGTTCAAGGAATTGACTACGGCAAGACCTACTTGATGGTAGCGATGCTAAAGTCGGTGAGGATCATACTAGCTATAGCTGCGTATTTCGATTATGAGATATGGCAGATGGATGTCAAAATGACTTTCCTTCATGGAAATTTAAAAGAGGATGTATACATGATATAGCCCGAAGGTTTTGTCGATCCAACAAACGCTGGTAAAGTATGCAAACTCAAGAGATCCATTTATGGATTGAGGCAAGCAGCTTAGAGTTGGAACATTCGTTTTGATGAAGTCATCGTTGACCTTGGTTTCATCAAGAACGAACAGGACTATTGTTTATACAAGAAGTCTAGTGGGAGCTCGGTAGTATTTTTGATCTTGTATGTGGATGACATACTGCTGATCGGAAATGATGTTTCGATGCTGAACTCAGTCAAGCAATCATTGAATGGCAAGTTTTCGATGAAAGACCTTGGAGAGGAAGTGTACATTTTAGGCATCAAGATCTATAGAGAGAGATCGAGGAGGCTGCTCGGCTTAAGCCAGAGCACGTACATAGACAAAGTGTTGAAGAGGTTCAACATGAGTGAGGCCAAGAAAGGGTTCTTGCCCGTCTCACATGGTGTAAGGCTAAGCAAGACTCGGAGTCCTACGACTTCTGATGAGCAAAACCGGATGAGTAGGATTCCATATGCCTCGGCAATTGGATCCATCATGTATGCCATGCTATGTACACGGCATGATATTGCCTATGCAGTAAGCTTAACAAGCAGATACTAGGCCGACCCAGGTGAGAGTCACTAGGCAGCGCTGAAAAATATCTTGAAGTACCCGAAAAGGACTAAAGAGATGTTCCTATTTTATGGAGGTGAGGAGGAGCTCTACATAAAGGGTTATGCTGGTGCTAGTTTCCAAACCGATAGGGATGATTGTTGATCGCAAACTGGATTCGTGTATGTCATGAATGGAGGAGCAGTGAGCTGGACGAGTTCCAAGCAAGATACGGTGGCCAACTCCACAACAGATGCCGAATACATTGCGTCTTGTGAAGCCACAAAGGAAGGTGTTTGGATTTGAAAGTTCCTGGAAGATGCTGGTGTGTTCCCGGGCTGGTCAAAACCTTTGGACCTTTATTGTGATAATTCAGGTTTCATCGCATAGGCCTATTTATTTCCTATGTGTTCATAAATAAAAATAGTCCTTGGATATTATCATTGATGTATATTAACAAGTATGTGACTTGTTTGTGAGACTATGCATTGTATGATCACTGTCCTAAATGGTCCCTAGTCGAAAGGGTTGTGTGGATGCACAACTAGTTAGACTAGCATATGACAAGGTGGATGGTCCGGTCTCACTGACCATGTAGCACTGAATGCTAGGCGGATAATATGGACTCAGAAAGGTCTGGTCAGATTCGACGTAGTTGGATCCGAGTCGAGATAAGGTTTGAGTTGGATAGGCCCAACTATGAGACGCAGCGATAGGTCATCTTTGAGTGTCTAGTACAACATACGTTCTATGTCCTAAGACTTGAGCTGGCGCATGTACTCAGGATGGTGACAGACTTTCTTTGGGCTGACCAAACGCTACTCCGTGACTGGGTATTTACAAAGGTAGGTTTCGGGCTTGTCCAGACCCATGATACGAGACATGGTCGAGCAAGATGGGATTTGCCCCTCCGATCAGGAGAGATATACTCTGGGCCCCTCGGGTGATCCGACCTGGATAAGCATGGCCATGCAATGAGGATTATGAGATAATCCGAATGTTGGTCGGATTCATCGGAACGAGAAAGAGGTCGTGCTGCAACAAGGATGACCATGTCGCCTTGTGGACGACAACATATATCGTGTGGCATAGGGAATAGAAGTGTGAATTACAGGTTTGCCTAACCAGCTTCATCAGACACTTGGATTCGGCATGTCTTGCTAGAGGCCGCTACCGACCGGTCGAGTCAAATGTCATCTGACTCATGACCAAGTGGACGAGAACCTAAAGGGTCGCACGCTCAAGGGAAGGAACACGCGGGCTTTAGGATTTGTGCGATGCCCTAGAGTCGAGCCGCACTAGATGCCTATATATATAGTGGAGGTGCGGCACACCCATCCGGTTGATCGCTTCGGTGCCGTCATTATGGTTTGCATGTGTTGCAAATAGCCACCTACACTCGCCGCCGCTGACCGTGTAAGCGAACTTAGTAGTCCACCGCACGGGTGTTCCTCCTGCACGCGCGGATACCGTTAGAGGCGGTGCACTTGCACCGCTCGGCGAACCTGTACATGGGATCCGGCGGTCGGCTGTTCGAGGGAGATTGGATGAGGATGAGATGGATCACACAAACGCGCTGCCCCAACTCTACTTCCGCTGCACGACACTGCCCGTCTAGTGGTAACAATTTGTGATCCATCTCCGTAGCATGTTCTTGGATGTTCTGTGCGTAGGAAAATTTTAATTTGAATGCGATGCACCTATGGTAGAACCCAACAATCACCAAGTGTGAAGCCTGCCAGTTTTATTCCAAAATATCCATCAACCAGCGCAAGCTCTTCAAACTATCCCTTTGTCCTGGCCATTCTCGGTCTAGGGGATCGACATCTTGGGCCCTTTACCCCGTGCTGTCCGGGGGTTTGATTTCTTGTTTGTAGCTATCGAGCTAGTAAGGAAGGTGATCGCGCAGTCAGCTATCAATTTCATGAAAGGATTGGTGCGTCATTTTGGAGTGCCCAACAGGGCGATCAGTGACAATGGCAGCCAGTTCACGAGTCGCAGCTTAATGCAGTACGTCCAAAACCTTGAAAGCAAGGTCTCCTTCTGTTGGGGAACATTACATGGGAAACAAAAAGTATCCTACGCACATGCAAGATTTATCCATGGTGATGAGCATCTACGAGAGGGAGAGTGGATCTACATACCCTTTTAGATCGCTAAGTGGGAAGCGTTAAGAAACGCAGTTGATGTAGTCGAACGCCTTCTCTATCCAAATCACAGAGCATCCCGCGATCCCATCACGATCAGTCTCGCGATCCAATCATGTTCCGTCCCGCGATCCCATCACGATTGTCTTGCGATCTTGATCACGGTCCTTCCGATCTAGTGCCGAACAGACGGCACCTCCGCGTTAAGCACACATATAGCTCGATGACGATCTTCGCCTTCTTGATCCAACAAGAGGGAGCAGAGAAGTAGATGAGTACTCCAGCAGCGCGACAGCGTTGCGGCGATGGTGGTGGAGTTATTCCAGCAGGGCTTCGCCTAAGCACTGCTGAAAATCGATCTAGAGGAGAAACTGTGATCTAGAGCAGAGGTAGCACGTGGCTGTTTTTCTGTATCTCAAAAAGCCCTCAAACCTCTAGTATCTATATAGGAGGAGGGGAGGAGGAGGCTTGGCCCCCAAGGGGACAAACCATAGCTTCGGCCGAAGTGGGAGGGAGGAGACTTCCTCCTCAACTCCTAGTAGGATTAGGACTCCTTCCTTTTTTCCAACTTTTGCCTTCTTTCCACCTTGGGTTTTCTTCCCTAGCCACATAGGCTTCCTATGGGCCTTTGGCCAGCCCACTAAGGGTGGGTATTCCTTCTCCCACATCCCATGTAGCCTCTTGGGTCGAAATACCCCTCCCGATGGTCCCCCGGTACCCTCCCGACACTCCCGATACACTATCGATGAGCCCGAAACTTTCCCGGTGACCAAAATAGGACTTCCTATATATCAATCTTTACCTCCGGACAATTTTGGAGCCCCTAATTATGTCCAAGATGTCATCCGGGACTCCGAACAACCTTCGGTTACCACCATACATAACTCTATATTGCCGAAACGTCACCGAACCTTAAGTGTGTAGACCCTGTGGGTTCCAGAACTATGTAGACATGACCGAGACACCTCTACGGTCAATAACCAACAACGGGACATAGATTCCCATATTGGTTCCTACATATTCTATGAAGATCTTTCCCGGTCGAACCTCTATGTCAAGGATTCAGTTAATCTCGTATGATGTTCCCTTTGTTCTTCGATATGTTACTTGCCCGAGATTCGATCGTCGGCATCTCCATACCTAGTTTGATCTTGTTACCGACAAGTCTCTTTACTCGTTATGTAATACAAGATCCCGTGGATAACACTTAGTCACATTGCTTGCAAGGATTATTGTGATGTTGTATTACCAACTGGTCCCTGAGATACCTCTCCGTCACACGGAGTAACAAATCCCAATCTTGATCCATGCCAACCCAACAGGCACCCTCGAAGATACCTGTAAAGAACCTTTACAGTCACCCAGTTATGTTGTGACATTTCTTACACACGAGGCACTCCTCCGATGTCAGTGAGTTGCATGATCTCATGGTCATAGGAATAGATACTTGACATGCAGAAAATAGTAGCAATAAACTGACACGATCATATGTTATGTTTATAGTTTGGATCTTGTCCATCACATCATTCTCCTAATGATGTGATCCCGTTTATCAAATGACATCCCATGTCCATGGCCAGGAAATCTTGACCATCTTACATTAACGAGCTAGACTATCAGAGGCATACTAGGGACATGGTGTTGTCTATGTATCCACACATGTATCTGAGTTTCCGATCAATACAATTCTCGCATGGATAATAAATGATTATCATGATAATAACTAATTTATTATTGCCTCTAGGGCATATTTCCAATAGTCTCCCACTTGCACTAGAGTCAATAATATAGTTCCCATGACCATGTGATTCCCATTGTTATGAATCTAACACCAAATCAGTTCTGGGCCCAATCATGCTTTGCATGTGAGAGAGGTCTTTTACTCAACGGGCCTACGATATTCAGATTCGTGTGTACTTTGCAAATCTCCATGTCATACTGTAAATACTGCTACAACATTGCACTTTGAAGTATTCCAAATGGCTGCTCCACTATACGTATCCGGATTGCTACTAAGAGTCATCCAGATTGGTGTTAAATCTTGCATCGACATAACTCTTTACGACGAACTCTTTATCACCTCCCTAATCAAGAAACATTTCCATAGTCCTTTGGTTACTAAGGATAATCTTGAACGCTGTCCAGTGATCCACTCTTGGATCACTTTTGTACCCCTTGACGGACTCATGGCAAGGCACACACAGGTGCGGTACACAACATGACATACTATACAAAGCCTATGACTAAGGCATAGGGGACGACGTTCATCCTTTCTCTTTCTTCTACCGTGGTCGAGCTTTGAGTCTCACTCAACTTCACACCTTACAAATCAGGCAAGAACTCTTTCTTTGACTGATCCATTTTGAACTCTTTCAAAATCTTTTCAAGGTATGTACTCATTGAAAGTCTCATTTGGCATCTTGATCTATCTCTATAGATCTCAATGCCCAACAATTAAGTAGCTTTATCCAGGTTTTCCTTTGAAGAACTCTTTTCAAACAAACCTTTATGATTTCCAGAAATTGTACATCATTTTCGGTCAACAATATGTCAACCACATATACTTATCAGAAATTCTATAGTTCTCACACTCAATTTCTTGTAAATACAAGTTTCTTGTAAACTTTGTATAAACCCAAAAACTTTGATCACCTCATCAAAGCGTATATTCCAACTCCGAGATGCTTGCTTCAGTCCATAGAAGGATCACTGAAGCTTGCACACCTTTTAGCATCCTTGGTACCAACAAAACCTTCTGGTTGTATCTCATACAACCTTTGATCAAGGAAGGAAACGATGTTTTGATATCCATCTGCAGGATTTCACAATTGAAAAATGCAGTAACTGCTAACATAATTCCAACAGACTTTTAGCATCTCTATGGGTGAGAAGGTCTCATTGTAGTCAACTCCTTGAACTTGGCAGAAACTTCTTTGCGACAAGTCATGCTTTACAAATAGTGACATTCACCATCAGCGTCTGTCTCCATCTTAAAGGTCCATTTGTACACAACGACCTGCCGTTCAACGAACAAGTCTACCAAAGTCCATACTTGGTTTTCATACATGGACCCTTGAAACAGCTCCCCAATTTGCTGCTGCAAACTTACCTATAGTAGAAACCAAACCCAGCGAGCTCCTCACCTTTCCAACTTTCACCAGTGCACTCCAGCACGCATGCCTTGCATGCCAGGCCTCACTGGCTGACCAAAATGATGCCTTGGACTCAGAGTGGCGTGGTGACCATGTTGTTGACCTGTAAAAGTGGTGCTCTACTGACAAAGCTCGTCGGTTGGCTCTCGTTCGGCCTTGACAGGATGCGCACGCATGCCTTAGATCCCCTCTCGGTCTCCCATGCCCATCCCCGACACCATAATGCCTCCAAGGCATCTCTCATATGCGTGCTCACCTCGCCCAGAGCATCCAAGGCGGGTCCGAGCTTCCCCCTCGTTCCCCTCTTGCATATACCCCTCCTCGAGCGCTTTGTATCTCGCGCGCCATGCCTCTCCCCTCACTCCCAAAACCTCCCTGGCTAAGCCACTTGAGCTCCAGGGCTTGGATTCTTCCCCCATGGCCACCATGACGCCGCCTCGTCCTTCAGCAAATTCGTGTTGCCCCGCCTCCCTCCTTTCCTCTGAGCTACACCTGTGTGCCCCAACTCCACCGCATAGCCCTCCCAGCTCCTCATTTTCTCTCCTTCGTGGATGTGGCACCGTGTCTGTCGTCACCGTTGGCCTCCTCCGTTGGGGCGGTGCTGCGGTCGGGCCTGGTCTTCCTTCGCGGTCAAAGACCTCTTAGGCGGGTGCGGCAAGACGTGTCGATCCCACAAGGAGCCGAAGCGCCGCCGGAGGTGGCCGGAGCCACCGCGGTGGGTGAGGGGGTCCTGGATTAGGGGTCCACGGATAACTGGCCTATTGTTCATGGGCCGGACTGTATGGGCTGCAAGGCGAGCATCGGACAATTAAAGACCACCTACTAAAGATGGAAGCTTCAAGGAGCCATGACGTATTTTCCATGTTATTAGCTCTAGTTATGCATGTTTATCTCTTTGGCATGTAACCGACCATGTGTAAACCCTGGGCACCCTCGGCATCTATATAAGTCGAAGGGTTTAGGGGTATAGACAGAACAACTCATTTAGGGTTAGCTATTCGATCTCGAGGTAGATCAACTCTGTAACCCCCATATCATCAATACAACCAAGCATGATGTAGGGTGTTACCTCCATAGGATGGCCCGAACATAGGTAAATCCATGTCCCCTTCGTCTCCTGTTATCGTCGATTCTAGTCTCAAAGTTTGGGCCCCCTACCCAAGATCCGCAAGTTTTGACACCGACATTGGTGCTTTCATTGAGAGTTCCTCTGTGAGCGCCAAAGGAATCGATGGCTCACCTCGTCACAAGCAGCGACATCTGCATCGAGGGGAGTCTCGTCCCCGATCAGAGTCTCACCGGCAACGACATCTTGTCGCATGCCACCCCGATCAACACTCATGGCCAGACCGGAAGATTTCCCCCCAATCAGAGTACCATGTTCGGAACCCTAGAATTCGTGGTTGATTCATGGGGAACACTTGTTCCAATGGAACCCTCAACCTTCGAAGAAAAACCTGTAAGTCTGGACGCTTTGACGGCCAAGACATCAGGTCCTATGGTGGGACGGAACACAGACCTGCTTCGGCATAACTCCAGAACCGTCATGCCACTCGTTGAATCCACTCGTATTAGCGACACGCACCCTACCATCGCCTCGTTCTTACACGAGTTGTTCAATCGGATCGAAGCAATGCACATATCATATGACTAGGTTCCATTCTATGATCGGCTCAGGATCAGACCCGACGACAGGGAGATTCATGTCCCTCCGGTCACCCACCTTGTCGCTACCATCGAGTGTACGGCTACAGATTCTGCCCGACGGCAGGAATTGAAAACCATCTATACTTCAGTCTTCGATCACCGAGACTCTGTCGGTGAATCAGAGGTTGGGAATCATTCTAAAGCCGGACCGTCACCGGTCCAGAATCCTTTGCACAATTTGGAAAATGTAGTTCCGAACACTCGTTGCGATACGGAATCGAAATTTTTCCCACCCACCGCCCAAAACGACCATCCAAGTATCGCACCAAAGCCTGTGTCTTCGGACTTTCCGGATATCAAGCAATTACAAGGAGAATCAGTCCAGCACTTTAACAATGCATGATATCGAACTAAGTAGGTAAGTTTGTAGAAAGAAAATTCGTACGGCAATGACATGATCAAGTAACTTGTAAAATCATGCATCATGAGGTAGCAGATACCCATGTGAACAGGTTACAGATATAAAGATAAATAGGGGTTGAACGTCTGATGTTCAATCATAATGCCAAGTCATCGGACTTAGCTCAACCATCATCCTTGTCACTAACAGGCACACACAGACACACAAACACACACACACACACCAAGTTTAGTAAACACTGGACGTAGTTTAAGCAGCACCACCAAAATTTCCTTGATTGTGGACACAACTATGCGAATAGTTTTACGCTCTGCAGAGGTTGCACACTTTGCCCACAAGACTCGAGGAACTTCCGTGTCATCTACGACTAACGGTATATTACATACCCGAGGTAAGCACCCGAACACCGCCTTTCCCCTAGTGATACTAAACAAAGAGTCCACTCGAATGGTACCCTGCCCTCAAGATGTACATCACACGAGCCTCGCTCCAAATCGTACCATCGATGAAGGGACCAACGATGTGCCCGGTGCCTGTGAAGACATTGCATGGTCGTCCTTTCTGGTACGACCCCGTATCAAGAGTGACCATGTCACTCCCCCCACTAGTAATGTGGGCTCTTTGCTAGTACCCACCAAGGTAATCAACAAAGCCCCGTCCCATAAGGGGTATCGTGGTTGTGCATGTAAGGTTGGGATGGTCGACAAATCTTATGTCTAATCCATTTTCGAAAACACTCTCCCATCTCGCTCCAGTACACCACCTATTTCTCAAGTGGTTACCCATCTCAACATCCTCTCCCTCGGGCATTAGTGCCACCCAATGGGGTCTCCGAAAAGTCTTTGAAATCATTTTCTTTCCGTCACCATGCATATTCCCATCCCGCTTTGCGCAGCAACTACTTACATCCTATCTACTCCCACCCGCACAACCCTCATAAGGAGGTAGGGTCATACAAGTATCAGGGCATCCTACCAGAGTGGTAACCTCATCAACATGATCAACTTCACGAAATAAAGTGCTATATGTCATGCAAATAAAAGGGTTTGATAGTCACGGTCAAAGAGTTGCTTGCCTGGCTCAGCAAAGTTTCCAAGGTCTTCACATGCTTCTCATCCAACTCCGAGCACTTCGTCTACTTCGTCATCTACTGCCGGAAATAACCGAAATAACCAACACAACAATCATAGAAATAAAAATGATCTATAAATAGGATTTTTATTTTCTCAGAGACCTCTGGTCATGAGAAAAATACCCAAGGAGGTTTTATTGGCTGTGGGTCAAGGGGGAGTTTTGAATGGTGGAAATAGGGGAATTGATGGTCCTACAAGAGGTCTACAGAAAACCTATTTATAAAAATGGGTGGATGCACCCAACAATTAGGGCTTGCTTTTAGAAGATTTTTGAATTTTGATTCACTGGATCTGGAGTTGGGATGAATTTCCTAGGATTTTCCTACGATGAAATTAATGAAAATGGGCCATTTATCAGATCCCACAGAATAGGTACATGGTAAAAATGTTCCCCATGGATGCAGAAACAAGTAATGATTTTTTGAGTCTCTGGAAACTTGAATCACTCCATTTGGAGTTGTTATGAGTTCTCTAGGGATTTTACAAGTGGGGCATTTTGTGGTTCTATAGAAAAGTTTTCTGGAAGAATGTGCAATGCACATATTTGGTTAGGTCATAATTTTAGGAATCTGTAGGAATTTGAATCAATTAATTTGAAGTTCACATGATTTTTCTAAGAATTATTTAGTTCCACTGAAAAAAGAAAAACGGAAAGGGGATTATACCTAAAACCAAAGGGCTAAACAGTGCACCGAGAGTAGGATAAGGAATGGGCTAGCCCAGCAGCTCGGCTGCGCACCAAAGGCCACGCCGAAGGCATATTCCACGAAATACGTTTTCCTGGCAGGAAGGTGGCCGCGGGTATAGCCCATTTCCACTTAACGAGGGGGGCCCTGGGCCTTAGCCACTGACCGGCGGGGCCAGCGGTCAGGTCCTCCCCCAACCCCCCGCCAGATTAAGGGAGAGGTAGGGGAGCCCGACCGAGCAACGACTGGTGCCCGCTGTTGATGTCAAAACCGGCAGATCTCGGGTAGGGGGTCTCGAACTATGAGACTAGAATCAACGGTAATAGGAGACGAAGGGGACACGGATTTACCCAAGTTCGGGCCCTCCTATGGAGGAAATACCATACGTCCTGGTTGTATTGATGATTTGGGGGGGGTTACAGAGTTTATCTACCACGAGATCAAATAGCTAACCCTAGATGAGTTGTTCTGTCTATACCCCTAAACGCTCCGGCTTATATAGATGACGAGGGTGCCCTGGGTTTACAAATGGTCAGTTAGATGCCAAACAGATAAACATGCCTAAATACAGCTAATAACTTGGAAAATACGTCTTGGCTCCTCGAAGCTTCCATATGTTGTAGGTGGTCTTTGACCGTCTGATGCTCGTCTTGCGGCCCATACAGTCTGGCCCATGAACAATAGGTCGGCTATCCATGGACCCCCTAATCCAGGACTCCCTTAGTAGCCCCCGGACTAGCCTTCAACGCCGATATATATGGGGTCAATATCCTCATGTCGTCGTCTTCAGCTTGGGAGGCGAGTCCCTCATCCTTCTTCACTCGGCAACCGACCAGTCTTCGGTAAGATCCCAAGCGTCAGGGGCATAGGTTCATTATAATAACTACGCGTGTTCCTCAACTTTCATGCATCGTGGGGAGGCGAGTGGTGAGTGATTTTTCCAATCTTACCCCTCCATAATGAAGGCACCAGCCCATTAATCAAACAAAATTGTGGCTCAGACCACATCCTCTTCCCTCTTGTCGAAAGAAACTCCTAGCGTAAGCTCCATGCAAAACATGGCTAACGTTCCCAGCTCCTCCGCACGTCCCTATGGCTCGTGCCCAGGCAACTAGACTACCTATTCTGCACACTACTATGGCTCTGTAATATGGAGATCTAGGGGTATTCTCCATCATCACATCTGGTGGCTACCCATGTAGGTCTGCTCTCTTATGGCGACGAGGTTTTTGACGAGCGTTTCCCCAATACTAACAAGGGGGAGAATGGTAACCCATGCACACCGAAGAAGTCTAAAGAATGGACCTCGGAGTGTTTTTATATTGAAGATGTACCCCTGTTCGAACCAACTCGGACAGGTCTTCTCGAATACTCCAACATCCTTCTGAAGAAGAGGTACAACTAGCGGCCTAGGAGCTCATCACAGGAGGAAAGCGTCGAAGTGCGGCGCCTAGCTGCACAGGTGTAGATGTTTGTCCACAACCAACTCACCATGTTTGGAGTAATGGCCACCGCCATCTCCCATTGTGTGTAGCCCCTCCAACAGAGGGTACAACCCTTATGGTGGAACAATGGTACAAGCGACACCACGCGCTCCCGAAAGCAAGGTCCTGGCAATCCAACGGCTATGACCACAACACTTGCCGACTTATACAAAGGAGAGCAAGAGGACTTTATTCGGCAGGCAACCAAGGAAGGATATTTGGCCCACAATCCCATCGAATGGGTAAGCCTTCCTCTTTTAAATATGAACATAGTTCGGAGTTTCATCGAGATAGTCAACTGTCCGGCTCCTCACCTCGAGAACCATTCATGCGAAAACGATCCGGGTATCAACGAGGAGCCGGATCTTCTTCTTGACTTCGAAAACGGAGTCTTTTCCAAGACAACATCGTCCAGACCCCGGTGGCTATCATAGTTGATTACCCCGGGTCACTCTCCATCCGTGCTGCGGGCAATAAGAAAAACTCCTCCCACAAGAGGCCAGCTACCAAGAGCGCCCCGGACGTGCCTGTCCCGACTCCCAAACGCCGCCGATCAGCGCGCCATACAGTAGCAGCCGAAGCTGCAGCCGAGTCGGAGGCCAACATGGATCCTTCTATAGAGCCGGTTATAGGGACAAATCCACTTGGCCGCTCATCCCGAAGGTACATTGCTCGGTTATCCTTTTATTGTTGCAATCAATAGAGTCTTACAATAGTTTGTTTTATTGAAATACTTAGGCGAAATGACCAATCCTATCCTACTGAAGGGGTTACCCGGGTGTCTGGAGACGCCCGAAGTTCCTGAGCCACGATCCATGCAGCTTCTGCTATAGAAGCCCCCATGGCCAATCCAGCGCCCACCGATTCTAGTGATGGTGTATTGTCACACCCTGTGTTTCTAGCACATTGTTATGTTTGGGTTTATAAAATTTGGAGCCAACTAAAACTTTTTCAAAGTGCTTGTGCGTGTTTGCTATGTTGTTTGCTTGTTTGATGATTGTGTTATATGGCACTACTAGGTTCTATTCCACTTCATATTCATCTTCCTTGTTCCAAACCTCTTGCCCAATGATCATGCCATGTGAATAGTGACCAAAACTATTTTTATCAAATTTTGATTTAACTAAAAATGATTTATTCAAATTACGTTTTAAAACCCCCCTAAAATGAGGTTTTGCACTAGAAGTCCTCAAATTAGGTGGACCCCGCTTTCCCAAAGGCTTTATTTCAAACCTACTATATATATGACTTCCCAAAACCACCAAATATTATTTTTAAAGATTATTTTCATATTTTATTTAAAGGCTTTTTCTTAAGGCCAGAAATGGTTTTTCGTAGGGAAAAATTATTTACATACTTTGAAAATACTTGACAAAATTTAGAGAAACTCAATGGACATATATTTTCCATATATATGATTTTCAACACAAGGGCAGTATCTGATCATAGGCAAAACCCCTCAAAACCCTTTCTGTTCAAATCAAACTTTTGGAATATTTCTACAAGAAATATTCTCAATAAATTCCAGGAAAATTTCAGCAAGTCAACACGATCATAGGTGATGATCTTGCAAAGTTTCATCTCCATCCACGTTGATATGGTTCATCAAGCCATCCCATAACCATTCCTGTCCAGAATCAAATTTCAGAATCAAATTTCAGAAACTTTACATTCATGATACACTAAGTGGTGCATCAAGGGTTAAAGCCTAGCATCAATGGATCTACAGAAATCTGATTCTGCTAATTTCTAGGGTTCATCAAAATTCCATTATCAACTTTGCTCAATTAAGCTCAAAATTGGTGATAAAGCTCAATTATTACCACCACTTCATCCTATTAGGTTTTATCTCCATTGGCTGAGCCTAGCCTGCCCTAGTGCTGATCAAACACCTTTAGGCTGAGTCCAAGAACCAATTATTGAGCCCCCTCCACCACTCTCCTTCACCCCAAATTTCTACCACGGTATCATGCGGTCACTCCCCACCTCTAGTAAAGTCCGTGGTGCCAAAGGGCATGAGTGCATGGGGTAAAACCTCCATGTCCCTCTTTGGACAACATCTTTTCTCTCTTTTCTTACTTCTGTCACTCACTCATGGCTACTATAGAGCATCCAAGGCTCTTTCCCACTTTATTTATTCCCCCTTCTGCTCCGGGACACAAGTGGACACGCCAGAGCGCGTCAAAAGCACAGGCATGCCGGTAAAGTCACTCTCTGGAGCGTGCAGTCGCGCTCCAGAGGGTTGACCTCCCTCTCCTGCCCATACCCGACCACCTCGGGCCCTCCCCTCGCGCCAGTCAATGCACCTTGACGTCCACAGCATGCCAGGGCAATGGTCCCCTCTCTTCCCTCTCTCTCCCCTCCTCCCTCGTGCGCGCACAGCACCGCCTGAACGGGCCAGTGGCTGCGCTCGCACGCGTGACGCCCTCGGCCCCCCCTTCCTGTCCGTGCTCTCCAGGGCATCTCCCATGGGCATCCAGCCCTGCCGTCGCCCCTCCTTTCCCTGCCATGGCTCGAGAGCGAACGCCCGAGCACTCCCGCGCTCGCCACTCCCCCTGCCTCTGCCTCGCCTATTTGAAGGGGGACCGAGCACCCCCTCTCTCTTTTCCTAGCCTCCTTCCACTCCCAATCCCCCCTAAATCACCCTAGAGACCGCCCGGATATCCTGTGCTCGGGATCGATTGAGGCACCACTGCGTCGGGGCTTCATCGATCTCGGGCTGCCGGCCCGCTCTGGCCTTCCTTTCTCCTCCTTGGAGCTCGTAGCTCACCCTAGCTCATTTACCCCTCTCCCCCGCTCATTTTGAGGCAAGAAACACCGGCTCCAACCCTCTCACTACTGGAATCACACATTTTGCAGTCTGCCAGCGCTTTGCCGTCTGCTAGCAGATGGCAAAGAGTCTGTTTGCCGTCTATCTTCCCATAGCAGCCGACACAGAACCAGCTGATGGCAAAGACCCTCTTTGCCGTCTGCAATTCTTTGTCGTCCGCTAGCGGACGGCAAAGACCAGGGTGGGCCACACAGGGAACGACACTGGCTAGGTCAACCATCCCACTTCTTTGTCGTCTGTTGGGGGACGGCAAAGAAGCCGTCCGCCAGCGGACGGAAAAGAAGTGAGGAGGGCCCACAAACTAGGCAGGCTAACTGCAAGGGCCCACCCCACCTCTTTGCCGTCCGCTAGTGGACGGCAAAGAGAATAACTCCTATAACGGGTCGTTAACCCCCCCTCCTCTCTCTCTTCTCTCTCTCCCGCCGCCACCGCTGCACTCCGCTCCCCCGCCCCTCCCCCTCCGCCGCCCCCACGCCGCCCCCCTCGACCGTCCCGCACCGCCCCCCGGCGCCCGCCCCATCGCCGGCCGCCCCGCACTGCCCCCCCCCCCCCCCCCGCCCCCTAGAGCCTGCCACGTCGACCGCCCCTACCCCACGCAGCCCCGGCCCACCTCCCGCCGCGCGCCGCCACCGACGCCCCCCGACCACCAGCCGCCCCGCGGCCCAGCGGCCCGCTGCCCAGCCGCCCCGCCGCCCTCGCCGCCCCGCCGCCCCGGTGCCCCGCCGCCCCACTCCGGTGAGCTCTCCCAGCCCCTGTTATTTTGTTGTTAGTTAGGTTAGTTGCTACTATTATTTAGGTTTGTTAGATTAGTTCTAGGTTTGTTAGGTTAGTTCTAGGTTAGGTAGGTTAGTTTCTACGTTAGTTAGGTTAGTTCTCGAAAAAAAATTATTAGGAGAAGAAAAGAAGAAGAATAAGAAGAATAAGATGAAGAAGAGGAGGAGGAGGAGAAGAAGAAAAGGGGGAGGATAAGAAAAGAAGAAGGAGGAGAAGAAGAAGAAGAAGAAGAAGAAGAGGAGGAGGAGGAGGAGGAGGAGGAGAAGAAGAAGAAGAAAAGGGGGAGGAGAAGAAAAGAAGAAGAAAAGAGGAGAGGAGGAGAAGAAGAAGAGTAAAAAAGGAAAGGAAGAAGAAGAGGAGGAGGAGGAGGAGAAGAAAAAAGAAGAAGAGGAAGAAGAAGAAGAAAAAGAGGAGAGGAGGAGAAGGAGAAGAAAAAAGAAGAAGAAGAAAAGAGGAGAGGAGGAGAAGAAGAAGAGGAAAAAAGGAAATGAAGAAGAAGAAGAGGAGGAGAAGAAAAAAGAAGAAGAGGAAGAAGAAGAAGAAAAAAGAGGAGAGGAGGAGAAGAAGAAGAGGAAAAAGGAAAGGAGGAAGAAGAGGAAGATCATGACCCCGACCCCGACCCCGACCCCGACCCTGACATGACACCCCGACCCCGACCCCGACTTGACACCCCGACCCCGACCCCGACCCCGACACCCCGACACGAAACCCCGACACGGCACACCGACCCCGACACCCCGAGACCCCGACACAGCACCCCAACCCCGACACCCCGACACGGCACCCCCGACCATGACACAGCACCCCGACCCCGACACGACACCCCGGCACCCCGACATGACACCCCCGACCACGACACAGCACCCCGACCCCGACATGACACCCCCGACACCCCGACCCCGACACGACACCCCAACCCCACACGACACCCGACACCCTAACACGGCACCCCCGACAACGACACAGCACTCCGACCCCGACACGACACCCCCGACACCCCGACCCCAACACGACACCCCCGACACGCCGACCCCAACATGACACCCAACACCCTGACACGGCACCCCCGATGCCACAAACCCCCAACCTCTGACGCCACCCATCCTCAACCCCCGACGTCACCGACCCCAACCCCCGCCACGACACCCCGACACCATGACACCCCGACACACCGACACGACACCCTGACATGGCACCCCGACCCCAACATGATACCCCCCACACCCCGACCCCGACACGACACCCCCCACACCCCGACACGACACCCCCCACACCCCAACATGACACCCCGACACCCCGACCCCGACACGACACCGCCGACGTCGATGGAACCCTAAACAGCAAGTATCGTTGGTGCGAGATACATGTGGTCGTCGGTGTCGAACACTGCATCCATGTCCCACAAGTTACGCCGGCGTCCGTCGTCCCGCAGCAACAGTTCTCGGGGCCGATGGTGGTTGAACACCTATGCAAATTTGTCTTGCAGCCTTTGCGATGACAATTAAAAGCCAAGTGTTGAAACTTGAAACACCCTAACTGACTCAAGTCGGTTTGGTTGTTTGAAGTTACAAAACTTGGCTTTGATCCTCATCGCAGAGGCTGCCAGACAAATTCGCATAGGTGTTCGACCGTCATCGGCTCCCAGAACTATTGCTGCGCACGGGACATCGGGCGCCGGCGTCACTTGTGGGATGTGGATCTAGTGTTCAACGCCAAGCGCCACATGTACCTCGCACCGATGATACTTGCTATTTAGGGTTTCACCGACGTTGAGGAACCCCCTAACCCGACACCACAACACGACACCCCCGACCCCCAACCCCGACACAACTTCTCGACCCCGACACGACAACCCCGACACCATGACACGACACCCCCGACCCCCAACACCTCTTTGGCCTCGTGTTGACCGAAAGGGTGCTCTTCGGCTTTCCAGAGGCCGACGAGGTCATATATGTGTGAATTATGAGTTAGGTCATATAATTTCTGATTTTTTTATGAAAAACATCATATATATATTTGTGTTCATCGGGTGTATTTAAATGTGCAGTTGTTTCGTCGCTGCGAGGGTTTGGTGTTTGACGACCTCCCCGTGCGTTCGACGAGCTCTGCCCCTGCGTTCGTGGGTGAGCACAAATGACATATCCTCCTACCCCTTCATTTGCTCTGTTCCGGTCTTCGTGCCGATGAAACTTGCTAGCTGTAGGTAGATTGAATCATCAGTATGCGTGAACACTATGCGTCTCCCGTTCGAAAGGGTTACCTCTATAAATATGCATACATTTGCATATTTATAACCGTGATTCTTTCGAATTGTCCAACATTATCCATGGACAGCCCGAGTATGTGTAGATTTGGTTCGTTTTCCCATATGCTCTGCTCCGGATCCGATGCAGAATTTCGTCAGTGCCTCCCTGTTGTTCTCCAGGTACACATCCTCTCTGCTTATTGCCGAGGCGTGTATCAGGAGAACAGCGGGGAGGTGCTGCCGAAATTTTGCGTTGGATCCAGAGCAGAGCATGGGAAAACGAACCCAATCTACACATACTCGGGTGGGATTAGGACCTATCTTTACCTACTAGCATCTAGGTTGCATCGACATAATGAAACTGACAATCTCTATTAACTGATGAATATGATTTGTTGAATTATGTATATACTTTTTGTGTGTCCAGTAGCTAGGCAGGATGAGTGATCGTGGGTGCATGTACACCGGTCACACTAGTCAGAAAGACATGACCCGTGAATGGTTAACAAAAACCAAGGAGTTTGTGTGAGTCGCATTTGCAAATGGACAGAAAACAACCTGGTGCCCTTGTGTCGATTGCGACAAGTATAAGAAGAAGTCAGAGTTTGAAATGATCAAACACCTATAGAAGTGGGGTTTTACGCCTAATTATACAGTTTGGACATTTCATGGTGAGTCTTCCCAACGTGCCAGAGCTGAGGTGCTTCGTCGTCGCACCGACGAGCATGGTACCGGGATCGAAGACATGGTGCAAGACTTTGATGATGCTCGGGATGCGAACGATGAGATGGAGGAATATGCAAAGGCCTTTTATGAAATGTTGGAGTTTTGAAAACGTCCTCTCCACGAGCACACTGAGCTTTGTCAGCTAGATGCCATCACGCAAGTAATGGCTCTAAAGGCTCAGTTCAACCTAGGCAGAGAATACTACGACGCGATTATGACAATATTTGGACGCTTTCTACCCAAAGGCCATGTATTGCCACCAAACCTGTACCAGTCGTACAAAATCCTACATGCGCTTAAGATGCCCTATGAGAAGATACATGCTTGTGAGAATGGATGTGCCTTATTTAGGCTTCAGTATGCGGGCTTGAACTATTGCCCCATTTGCAATGCTTCCAGATATGTTCTGGTAGACAACGGTATGGGTGATAAGAGTCAAACCAAAATCCCCATCAGTGTTCTTCGGTATCTTCCAATCATACCAAGACTTCAACGGCTTTTCATGGTCGAAGAGACGGCTAGACAGATGACGTGGCATAAATTGGGCAAAAGAACAGAACTGGATGTAGATGGGAATCCGATGTTGGTACACACTTCGGACGCTTTTGCGTGGAAGCATTTCGATGCATTACAGAAGGATAAAGCGGCAGAACGAAGGCATCCTCGAGTTGCCATCAGCATGGATGGGTTCAATTTGTATGGTATGACGGCAGCACAATACAATTGTTGGCATGTATTTGTCATTCCACTCAATCTCCCCCCGGAGAGATTATGGAAAGAAAGAACATTTTCCTGACCCTGATAATTCTAGGGCCCATATATCCGGGGGAAGAATATGAATGTGTACATGCAACCGCTTAAGGATGAATTACAAGAAGCCTGGGATAATGGGATCAAGACATACGACACTGCTACAAAAAAGAACTTCAAAATGCATGTGTGGTACATGTACTCGATGCATGACTTGCCGGCATATGCACTATTCATTGGCTGGTGTGTGCATGGAAGGTTTCCGTGCCCCACATGCAAGGCAGCTCTTCAGTTCCGTTGGCTGGAGGCGGGTTGCAAGTTTTCTTGCTTCGACATGCATAGATAGTTCCTAGATCCTGACCATAAGTTCAGAAAAGACAAGAAGAATTTCATCAAAGGTAGAGTTGTCAAAAACATTGCACCACCTGCGTTGACAGGCCAACAGCTCCTGGATCAGATAAACACTCTCGAGCCGGATCCAAATCGTCCAGGGTATTTCAAAGGGTATAATACGGAACACGCCTGGACTCACAAGATATGTTTGTGGGATCTGCCTTACTTCAAAGACCTCCTTTTCCCACACAACATCGACGTGATGCACACTGAAAAGAATCTCGCGGAGGCCCTTTTTGGTACATTGTTTGGCATAGAGGGGAAGTCGTTGGATAATCCTAAGGCTAGAGTCGACCAGGAGGCTCTATGTGATAGACCATTACAAAACATTCGACAACCAAAAGGAAAGAAGAACTGGAGGAAGCCAAAGGCATGGTTCAATCTTGGAAGGCCAGCTATGAGGGAAATGATCTTGTGGGTGCAAACGTAGTTGATGTTCCCCGATGGGTATGCAGCGAATCTAAAGAGGGGAGCGATTCTTGAAAAATTGAAAACATTTGGTCTCAAGAGTCATGATTGGCACATATGGCTTGAGCGGGTAATTCCGGTGATGTTGCATGGCTTTATCCCTGACGATGAATGGCTAGTACTGGCAGAGCTGAGCTATTTCTTCCGTGCTCTTTGCGCAAAAGAACTATCGCCTGACGTGCTAGACGAACTTGAAGAGTTGGTGCCGGAGTTGATCTGCAAGTTAGAAAAGATCTTTCCACCGGGCTTCTTTAATCCAATGCAACATTTGATTTTGCATCTCCCGACCGAGGTAAGATTGGGGGCCGTGCAAAATTGTTGTGCTTCTCAACTGAGAGGATGCAAAAGACGCTTCGAGCAAAATGTAAAAATAAACATGGAGTTGAAGCATCGATGGCCGAGGTATTCATTACTGAGGAGGCGACAAACTTTGTGATAGCACACTACACAGCCCAGAATCGTCATTTGCATAATCTGAAGCCTCGGTACAATGATGGCGAGCGTGAAAAAGGTCGATCCAACCTCAGCCTATTCAAAGGGAAGCTCGCACCAGCCGGTGCTTCGAAATCATTTTGTTGGATGTCGAAGAATGGCGGACCATTTTGTTGTATATCCTCAACAACCTAACAGAAGTGCAGCTGTACATCAAGTAAGTTCTCGGTACATTGTTTCGCAACTTCTAATTCCTTTGAAATGGTCTTATTCCCGGATATGTGATACAGTCGATACATCACCAAATTCTCGGCTGGAGCGGTGATCCAAAAGGATTCCATCGAAGAGTATGAGCTTCTAGCAAAGCATGGAGGCGGCTATCCCGGTTTCATCTCTTGGTTCAAGCAAACGGTAATTTCCATTAATTAGACGATTTCATTTCTTCGCCTAGTTTGTGGCTAATGCAATAATCCTTTGGTATTAAACTTGTAGGCTAATGTAGAGTCTATGGACTCCGAATTGAGACAAGTCGCTAATGGTTTTGACTTTAAGGTCCGTTCATTTGACAAATACGACATCAATGGGTATCGCTTTCGTTCGTTTGGCAAAGAGCTATCTATGGCTGACCGAAAGACTACAAATTGTTGTGTCTCCGCTGTTGGGGAAGGAGGGGTCGAGTATTATGGAAGAGCTGAAGCAATTTATGAACTTACATTCTTTTTTGAAAACCCACCAAACATCGTAGTCTTCAAATGTTATTGGTTCCAGCCGAAGGAGACTAGAAGGACTCATGAACATATAGGGCTAGTTGAAATCAAACAAAGCACCCATTTGGATGTTCCCGATGTCTATATTACGGCTCAATAGGTGACCCAAGTTTTCTATCTACCATGGGCCTGCCAAACGGGTCCAAATTTGAAAGGTTGGGATGTCGTTTATGATGTGCCGCCACATTTTAGACCACCTCCCCTCAATGAAGATGATTATGAACCTCACATTAACCTAGACACATATGAAGGAGAATTCTTCCAAGAAACACGTGTTTCCAAAAAACGCTTCAAGAACCGCTCTACTTCACCCCAGAACATTGAGGTCGACGGTGATAGTGAACCCAATTTCACGCCTGAGCAGGAACAAGAAGAGACGGAAGAAGAAGAGGTTACTGCAGCGGATGACCTGACAATGCTTGACCGATTACATAGAGGCCTTCCACATGTTGATGCATTTATTGATGATGCTGATGAGCACGTCATTACTGATAGTGATGATGATTATGCATTTATTGATCCCGGAGCATATATAGACGATGAAGATTAATATTAGTAATGTGAGGTATTCAATTATTATTATGTACATATATATTATTAATTAGTTCATGTTATTAGGTATTCAGTTTTTTTATGTTGAACTAATTTTGTTCACTCTTTGTCATTGCAGGTGTTGACAAATGGTGGGCGGGGGTCGAGAGCGCTCTGAGCCTCCTTCCTCGGTGCGTGCTGGGAGGGGTGCTATTATTCCACCCCAGCAACTCCGGAGAGCACTAGTGCATAGCATGCAGACACCGGCGGGCGCTTCTTCTTCGACCGGGAGAGGTCGGGGCAAGATGAAGAGAGGTGCTAGAGGTAGGAAGGCTGCTGTGCCTTCCTCGCCGCCACCCCCAGCTGATTCTCCCGACCACAGGAGTGCTCCGTCTCGGGTGGACCCGTCTGACTTGGACCCGTCTCGGACTCCGGTCCACGAGCCTCGGGTCGACGAGCCTCGGTTCGCCGAGCCTTCGTCCCAGGAGACTCGGGTCCCAGAGTCTTCGTCCCAGGAGACTCGGGTCCTAGAGTATTTGTACCACGTGACTCCGGAGGCTAGTGGCCATGCTGATGGTGGCGAGGACAATTACTTGTTTGAGGACACCTATAGTGAGAGCAAGCTGGTTGAGGAGGGCAAGAAGGTCTACCAGCGTGGTTGTACAGAGCTGCCTCCCATGCCGATGACCCGCGAGCAGAGGTGGTTGATTGCGCCTAATGCGGAGAAGTAAGTGCATTTACTCTTTTTTAACCTTTTGCCTTCGTGTTTCTTCAAATTAATATCTACTGTGTTGGCCTTGTCCTACTGTAGGGGCTGGAAATACGAGCGTGGTGGTGTCCGCAGGCCCAACCAGGTCCTTGGTGTGCTTCTCCGGCACCACTTCCCGAGGAAGGTCCAGTTGCCCGGTGAGGGTGAGTCTCCACAGGTAGCACTGACCTGGGAGCTGTACAAGGCTGCCCCAGCCCCGCCGGAGGAGATGGTCAATGGTGTCTTGTGCGAGATGGTGGCTGACATTGTGATCTGTCACTTTTGGGTAATTTCTCCTTTACAGAATTAAAAATCAACAATACCTAGTGATTGTACTAATCAGTGTCTAATGTGTTGTCTTGTTTGATTGTAGACCTTCTATAGGTGTCTTGAGGAAGACGAGGCGACAACGTCTATTGTTCTCGAAGCCGAGTGCAAGCGCCTACTTCAGAACTTACGGCACAAGGCTCGGGTACAGGCTATTCAAGACTACTACGCCTCGACTAACATTAAGAGGGCCAAGAAGAAGTGCCGCGGAAATTATCTAAGTAAGGGAAGTTTATGAAGGTAATTGTCTATTCTTAAGGCCTTGTACTTAGTTTCTTTGATTTGATTCGTAGGCGTAGCGCTGAAATTTCTCTTGTCTAACTTAGGTGCCCCCGAGATGGTGTGCGTATAGGATGGACTGTTGGGAGGTATTGGTGGATGAGTGGTGCTCTCCCGAATGGCTAGCCGAACACAACAAGGCCAAGGAGAAGCATGCCCAAATGAGATGTGTGCCACACCATCAAGGGAGCTCCAACCTATTTGAGTATGGGGATAACTGGGTATGTCGTTTGCTTCATGATTAATGCAATTTCATTCTTCATGCTAGCTTGAGCCCTTAACTAATATTTTGTTCACCTCTTTTAGGCACGAGAAAACAAGAAGGAGGTGCCACCTCTGTTCGACCTCTATGCCATGGCCCATACTGCCTCATACAAGAAGGCCAAGGCATTCTCTAAGGATGACCTCGATCATCCCGAGAGCTTCAGCAACATCTCCTCCCACAACAAGCTCATGAGGTACAGAGATGAGGGGAAGGCGAGGAAAGGGGAGGACTTCAACCCGAGCTAGAGTCCTTTTGATCCAGAGCTCATGATGATATTGGTGGTGGGAGGCCCCATGGCTCGATAGCTATTGGGGATGGACTGATACGTTGTCCTAGAAATCTTCGAGAGATCAAGAAGCGCCAGACGAGCTCTGATCCTGAGAGAAGGCCTCGTCCATGGCCAATGGAGCTCGCCATTGAGGCTAGGGCCCAGGAGCTTCTAGCGGAGGCAAATAGGCAGGCGGCACTGAGGGAGAGGGAGATGGAGGAGAGGACGACTAGGCAGTTGGAGGAGGAGAGGAACCGGAACGACGTGTCTCACCGGGCCCTATACGAGCTCATCGTGGTAAGTTTCGCCTGCATATTAGCCAATCATGCACGTAATGTATGTTTCATCACTAACTAATATGAATGACTCGTGAAAACAAAATGTGCAGACCGTGTGCCAGAACACTGGTCAGACCCCTCCGTCTATGCGCCATATTGCTATAGCACCCACGGTGAGTTTCATTTAAATGGTCATTAGTGACTAGTATTCACATTTGAGTTGCATCATGCTAAGGAGACATTACAAATGATCTTTGGTGCAACGTGCCTCCCGACAAGCATCGACCGATCCTTCTGCGTCTGCCGCAACCCCGACCGGTCCTTCTACGTCTCACCCTGGCCCAAACCCTACTGGTCCTTCACCTCCATGTTGATGGTAAGTTTTCCAAAGTGTTTTCATTAACAAATGCATACTTAGCTTAAGAAATGACCTACTTAGCTCCAAAATGACCTATACTTAGCTTATTTTCATCAAAAACGACTTGATATGCTTAGTTAGCTAGAAAATGGTATATTCTACCTAGGATAGTTATAAAATGACGTATACTTAGCATTTTTTCCTCCAAAATGACTTGATATGCTTAGTTAGCTAGAAAATGGTGTTAGTAGCTAGTATAGCTCAATAATGATCTATAGCTAGTTCTTTTATGACATAATTAGCTCACTTAGGTATAAAATGGCATAACCAGCTACGATAGCTTAATAATGATCTATAATTAGCTTAGTTACTTCATTTATGGCATAATATGCTCACTTAGGTAAAAAATGGCATAATAACCTTGGTTTACCTCCAAAATGACCTATACTTAGCTTATTTTCCTCAAAAATACATAATAACCTTACTTACCTCCAAAATGATATATTCTACCTAGGATAGCTATAAAATGACCTATACTTAGCTTATTTTCATCAAAAATGACTTGATATGCTTAGTTAGCTAGAAAATGGTATATTCACCTAGGATAGCTATAAAATGACCTATACTTTGCATTTTTTCCTCCAAAATGACTTGATATGCTTAGTTAGCTAGAAAATGGCATTAGTAGCTAGTATAGCTCAATAATGATCTATAGCTAGTTCACTTATGACATAATTAGCTCACTTAGGTACAAAATGGCATAATAACCTTGGTTTACCTCCTAAATATCCTATAAATTCTTATTCTTCTTTTTTTCTTCATTTTCTTCTTCTTCTTCTAGCTAATCTTCTTCTTCTTCTAACTATATCTTTCCTACTTTGCAGATTTGCTAAGCACCCAGACAACCTTAGCACATGCTCAACGATTGAGCTATTCTCCTTCATCTTACAGGCAAAGAATCTTGTTGGAGATCTCATATCTCGCAACACGGACACGGGCCTGAGATCCTAATTTCAGCTCTTAGAACATATCATATGTTCCATGACGTTCAAAACATTTCAGAGCCTCAATTCTAAGTTGTAAAGCATGACGCACTAAACTATCAAGTAGTCATCAGAACGTGCCTGTCACATGTTCACAACATCTACAGACGACGCTAGAGGGGTTGGCACACCGAGCGGTGCATTAAGGACATAAGCCTTCTGTGTAGCAATGAGGATGATCCTCAGATCACGGACCCAGTCCGCAATATTGCTACCATCATCTTTCAACTCTATTTCTCTAGGAACATATAAAAATTCAAGGGAGCTACAGTGTGAGCTAGTAATCTACAACATAATTTTGCAAAGACACTACTGACTATGTTCATGATAATGATTTCAATTAATCATATTACTTAAGAACTCCCACTCAAATTGACATCCCTCCGGTCATTCGAGTGATACATGATCCAAATTCACCAACTCAAGTCCGATCATCACGTGAGTTGAGGTGGTTTCAATGGTGAACATCATCATGTTGATCATATCTACTATATGACTCATGTTTGACCTTTCGGTCTCTTGTGTTCCGAGGCCATGTTTGTACATGCTAGGCTCGTCAAGTTTAACCCGAATGTTCTGCATGTGCAACACTGGCTTGCACCCGTTGTATGTGAACGTAGAGTCTATCACACCCGATCATCACGTGGTGTCTCAACACGACGAACTTTCGCAACGGTGCACACTCGGGAAGAACACAATTCATCTTGAAATTTAAGTGAGGGATCACCTTATAATGCTACCGTCGTCCTAAGCAAAACAAGGTGCATAAAAGGATTAACATCACATGCAAATCATAAGTGACATGATATGGCCATGAACTTGTGCTTTTGATCTCCATCTTGAAAGCACCGGCATGATCTCCATCGTCACCGGCAAGACACCATGATCTCCATCAACGTGTCGTCATCGGGGTTGTCGCGCCCAACATGCTTCTACTACTATTGCTACCGTTTAGCGATAAAGTAAAGCATTACATAGCGCTTAATGATTGACACGCAGGTCATACAATAATTAAAGACAACCCTATGGCTCCTGCCGGTTGCCGTACTCATCTACATGCAAGTCATAATAATCTATACATCACATGATCATCTCATACATCACATATATCACATCATGTAATTGGCCATATTATATCACAACATACCCTGCGAAAACAAGTTAGACGTCCTATAATTGTTGTTGCATGTTTTACGTGGATGCTATGGTTATCTAGCAAGAACAATTCTCATCTACGCAAAAACCACAACGGTGATACACTAGTTGCTTTTCAACCTTCTCAAGGACCGCCTTTGTCGAATCCAGTCCAACTAAAGTGAGAGAAACTGGCACCCGCAAGCCATCTATGCAACAAGTTGCGGTCGAGGGAACCAGTCTCTCGTAAGCATACGAGTAATGTTGGTCCGGGCCGCTTCATATCACAATACCGCTGAACCAAAATCCGACCAAGGGAGGAAGCAATCTAAGCATCAACGCCCGCAAACCTTTTGTGTTCTACTCAACATCTCATCTACACATAAACCTCGCTTTGATACCACTATTGGGGAATGTTGCATGGGAAACAAAAAAATTCCTACGCACACGCAAGATCTATCCATGGCGATGAGCATCTACGAGAGGGAGAGTGGATCTACGTACTCTTGTAGATCTCTAAGCGGGAAGCGTTAAGAAACGCGGTTGGTGTAGTCGAACGTCTTCGCGATCCAAATCGCCGAGCGTCCCGCCATCCAATCATGATACGTCCCGCGAACTCATCACGATCCGTCCTGCGATCTCATCACGATCCGTCCCACGAACTCATCACGATCCGTCCCGCGAACTCATCACGATCCGTCCCGCGAACTCATCACGATCCGTCCCACGATCTTGCCGCGATCCGTCCCGCGAACTCATCATGGTCCTTCCGATCTAGCGCCGAACGGACGGCACCTCCGCGTTCAGCACACGTACAGCTCGATGACGATCTCCGCCTTCTTGATGCGGCAAGAGGGAGCGGAGAGGTAGAATAGTTCTCCGGCAGCATGACGGCACTCCGGAGATGGTGGTGGAGCTATTCCGGCAGGGCTTCGCCTAAGCACTGCAGAAAATCGATCTAGAGGAGCACTGGTGGAACGGGTAGCACGGGGCCGTAAAAACTAATGCAAAACACCCAATACAACCAGTATATATAAGAGGGAGGGAGGAGGAGGGCTGGCGCACCAAGGCTTCCCTTGCGCAAGGAGGAGAGGAGGAATCCTCCTCCAATCCTAGTAGGACTAGGATTCCTCCTTTCCTACTTGGAATCTCTTTCCACCTTGCGTTTTTTCTTTCTATTTCAACTCCAGCCGCATGGGCCTCTTAGAGGACTTCCACCAGCCCACCAAGGTCTGGTTTCCATCCTCCCACAGCCCATGTAGCCTCTTGGGTCGAAATACCTCTCCTGATGGTCCCCCGGTACACTACCGGCACTCCCGGTACACTACCGATGAGCCCGAAACTTTTCTGGCGACCAAAATAGGACTTCCTATATATGAATCTTTACCTCTAGACCATTACGGAGCTCCTCGTGACTTCCGGGATCTCATCCAGGACTCTGAACAACCTTCGGTCACCACCATACATTACTCTATACTACCAAAACGTTACCAAACCTTAAGGTGCAGACCCTGCGGGTTCGAGAACTATGTAGACATGACCGAGATACCTCTACGGTCAATACCCAATAGGGGACCTGGATGCCCATATTGGTTCCTACATATTCTACGAAGATCTTTATCGGTCGAACCTCTATGTCAATGATTCAGTTAATCCCGTATGATGTTCCCTTTGTTCTTCGGCATGTTACTTGCCCGAGATTCGATCATCGGTATCTCCATACCTAGTTCAACCTCGTTACCGGCAAGTCTCTTTACTCATTCTGTAATACAAGATCCCGTTACTAACACTTAGTCACATTGCTTGCAAGGCTTGTTGTGATGTTGTATTACCGAGTGGGCCCTGAGATACCTCTCCGTCACACGGAGTAACAAATCCCAGTCTTGATCCATGCCAACTCAACAGACACCCTCAGAGATACCTGTAGAGTACCCTTATAGTCACTCAGTTACGTTGCGACGTTTGATACACACAAGGCACTCCTCCGGTGTCAGTGAGTTGCATGATCTCATGGTTATAGGAACATATACTTGACATGCAGTAAACAGTAGAAATAAACTAACACGATCATATGCTACGTTTGTAGTTTGGGTCTTGTCCATCACACCATTATTCTAATGATGTGATCCCGTTATCAAATGGCATATCATGTCCATGGCTAGGAAACCTTAACCATCTTTGATCAACGAGCTAGTCTATTAGAGGCATACTAGGGACATGGTTTTGTCTATGTATCCACACATGCATCTAAGTCTCCGATCAATACAATTATAGCATGGATAATAAACGATTATCATGAACAAGGAAATATGATAATAAATAATTTATTATTGCCTCTAGGGCATATTTCGAACAATCTAGGGCTGGCCCCCGGCCCTAGGGTGGGAACCCTAGGGGCTGTGTATCCTCTCCTCCTCCCCCTATATATATGTGGGGTTTTGGGGCTGCCAGGAACAGATCTCTCTCTCCCTCTCAGCGCAGCCCTACCCCTCCTACTCCTCGTCCTCCGTAGTGCTTAGCAAAGCCCTGCCGGAGAACCACGCAGCTCCACCGTCACCATGCCATCGTGCTGCCGAAGCTCTCCCTCAACCTCTCCTTCCTCCTTGCTGGATCAAGGTGTAGGAGACATCATCGGGCTGCACGTGTGTTGAACGTGGAGGCGCCGTTGTTCGGCTCTTAGATTGGAATCCACCGCAATCTGAATCGCTGCGAGTATGACTCCACCAACCGCATTCTAGTAATGCTTCTGCTTTGCGATCTTCAGAGGTATGAAGATGCACTCTTTGCTCGTTGTTGGTTTCTCCATAGATAGATCTTGGTGACACTTAGGAATTTTTTTGATTTACTACTACGTTACCCAACAGCCATAGACCACCTCGAAAGGAGATTTGGTGGTGGTGAAGTGTCGTGCGCGATTCTAGGCGTACTAGGCAATGAGGAGGCAATATTCCCGTTCCTTGATGTTCTTCTTGATCAACACACGGAGGAGAGTCCCAAGTGTCTGGTTCGTCGCCTCCGTTTGGCTATCAGTTTGTGGTTGGTAGGCCAAAGAGAAGAGTAACTTGATGCCGAACTTGGCGCAAAGAGTCTTCCAAAAGTAGCTCAAGAACTTGGCATCGCGATCCGAGACAATGGTCTTTGGTACTCCGTGTAGGCGTAAGATGTTCCTAGAAAAGAGATTAGCAATATGTGAAGCATCGTCTATCTTTGTGAAAGGAATGAAATGAGCCATTTTGTAAAAACGATCCACGACAACAAAAATGGAATCATGGCCATTTTTTGTTCATGGCAACCCAAGCACAAAATCCATGCTAATATCCTCCCAAGGTTGGAACAAAATAGGAAGAGAGGC
The DNA here is from genome assembly GCA_022496015.1 of Hordeum marinum. Lineage (NCBI taxonomy): Eukaryota > Viridiplantae > Streptophyta > Magnoliopsida > Poales > Poaceae > Hordeum > Hordeum marinum. Next base: position 280,370,116 of record CM039678.1, read on the forward strand.
ATGTAAAGACCATGGGATTGAGCTTTTCACTTAGCTTTGCGGCATGTAGAGCATCGGTTGGTGAAGCATGCAACATCACGAAGCATCTTTGGCCAATAGAACTTGTCGGAGAGGGTGGCCTATGGCTTGGAGATCATGGTTCGCCTTGTGGGACACTCATGCATCTTGTGGCCTTGGCCTTGACATGTCAAACACTTGATGGAGCTTGTTTTTCCGGCATCCGATGTTGGTGTAGGGGATGACGCCTTTGTTTTGCTTGTAGAGGCATTGTGGGATGATGAAGACGACTTGTCTGGGTAGCTTGACTTGTCATATTTTGTCATGGAGGTTCTTGTCGAGGAAGGTGTCGTGGTTGGAGAAGCTTGAGTAGTTGCACCGTAGTTCTTGTAGGAGGTCTTGGAGTACTTGTAGTCCTATTGAACTTGACGTTCCGCCTTGGTGGCTTGATGCACTAGCTCGAGAAAGTTGGAGTAGGGTTGGAAATCCGAAATTTTCTTGAGTTGGTAATTGAGACCATTCAAGAAGCGCGTCGTCGTTTGCTCATCGTCTTCTTTCACATTGGCCCTTATCATGGCCATCTCCATCTCTTGGTAGTACTCTTCCACCGACTTGGTGCCTTGTTTGAGTAGTTGTAGCTTCTTGAAGAGATCACGATTGTAGTGTGTTGGGACAAATCGAGCTCTCATGAGGTCTTTCATTTGTGCCCAAGTGGTGATTGGTAGGTCACTCTTTCTCTTCTTGTTCCCACCATATGAACACGCAATCTTGGAACTCGAGGGAGGCCATGGCGATCTTCTTTTCCTCTTCATAGTTGTGCAGCCAGAATATTTTGTCAACCTTGAGTGCCCAAGAGAGATAGTCTTCGGGGTCATTGCTTTCGGATAACTTAGGCATATTGAACTTGAGCTAGCCAAAGCGATTTTGTTCATTGTTGTTGTTATTGCAGTATCCTTGTCTTGGAGGAGCATAGTTGTCTGGTTGACGTTGGCCTTGCCTTGGAGCTTGATCATCCACATATTCAACGGGATTTGCTTGAGGTAGCACTTCTTTCCGTGGAGGGGCGTTGTTGTCATGTTGATGTTGCTCTTGCCTTGGAACGGGCTCATCAATGTGTTGCTCCTCTTGCCTTGGGTGTTGTTGATGTTGTTGTCGCATCTGTTATTGGTGTTCTTGGTGCTCCTCTTGACGTGCGGCTTCCTCTTGGCGTTCTTGACAGAGAGCTTCTTGTTCCTCATGAGCTTGTCGATTGCGTTCTTGCAAGGCATAAGTTGATTCGCAAAGGGCACAATGTGCCTCTCATGCTTGCTATTGACGGCTCCGGTCATGCTCATGGCGGTGACGTAGGTGATCTTGCCTGTATGCATCTTGCCCTTGTTGGTGACGGTGGTCATGCTCGCGATGTCGACCTTGAGGCTCGTTGTCGTAGAAGGGTTTGCCCGAGTCTTGAGAGAGACGACGTGTGTTATGTTGTTGCGGTCGAGCTCGAGGAGGACTTTCGCCGGAGGAGTCCTCGGAGGAGTGGCGACTTGCGGTGCACCGTCGAGTTGAGGTAGAAGTGGATGATGCACGGTTCACCATCAAGGTGCGGAACTCGTCCATTTGGCTTGTCATGAAGTCCCGCATTCTCTCCTCGGATTCGCAATGTTGGTGGCGAGGTGCTCGATGCGGTCCGTGATGACATCGTGTGCTTGGTGCATTTCCTTTTGTGTGGTGAAGAATTGTAGTTTGGTGACGTAGTTGTTCGCGTCGTCATCGCACTCCTTGAAGGTCGGGTTCGTCATAGTGTTCCTACCCATGGCACTCAAGTAGATATAAGTGGAAGAATGAGAAAATACAATACGAAATACCGTTCCGAAGGTTGAAACAGGATCAATCACTCAAAATGAAATCATGGAGATAGTGGAATTGGTACCGAGTTTTCCCTTCTCACACCTACACAAAGTAAAGCTTTGAGTGTAGCTTGGTTAGGATGAGTGGCACAAAATTTTAGCAAATGCGAACCAAGATGTTGTCAATGTTGAGTAAGATTCACAAAATAGAAATACAAAGCAAATAGACCAATAGCTTCCAAGGCACTAGGAAACGGGAATACACACGCAAATAGATATAATGGGCTGTCAAATAGATATTATTGCTTGTTGACATGATGTTAGTGCTTTTTGGCATTCTCATAAGAAAAAAATCTGTGATTAATATGATATCTGCTGCCTCCATGTGGAGTATTTGGAGACTAAGAAATGAGTTTTGTTCCCAGGGTCGAACGTGGAGAAGTATGAACTACATCCTTGTGAAACTACATGGCTTCCTTCGGCAATGGGGTGTGCTCTACGACGACACTCAGCTGACGCTTCTTCGTCATTTCATACTGGTGCTCAACAGATACCGAGGGGAACTACTACGCATCGCCTGGACGTGATGTTGGTGCGAGCTGAGAAGCCTTTCGTTTGATGTGCTCTTCAGCTCCATTTATCTCCATGTAATAAATTTCGCTAGCTGACTGTCGTTGGATGTGTGGTCACCTCTGTGAGGTGTGTGAACTGTGTGGTCATGTTTCCGTTTTGTTGTTGTCATTTTAGGTTGTGTTGAACTGTTGCTTTGCTTTTATATAAAAGTGGAACAGGGGGAGACCCCTTTCATTCAAAAAAATAGATATAATGGGATCCGCACAACCAAGGAATGAGCAATATGAGATCCCCGCAAGACTCGTGTTGCATGGATACAAGAGAGAACTAGCTCAATTGCTTTAATGGTCTAGATACGCGCTTGTGCACCAACCTAATAGAGTAACCGTGTCGTCTTCAATCCCAAGTATCTAGTATGTATGCGAGAAGATATGATGCTATGGCTATTTCTTACAAGCTCTTTGGAACCTTTCTCTTTTCTTAAAAACTTTGGTTTCTTTTTTTCTAGGAAGTGCTTGATGCTCGAACCAAGATATGACACAAGTATGATGGATATGCATGGTAGAGACTTATGGCACAAAGTAGACAACAAGTGGAGTGCATGCTCAACTAGCTATGCATCATATGAGTGTCACTACGGCGCACAAGTAACATGGCCCGGCAATTCGCAAGTTGCTAGTCTCGATAGGTAAGGTACGTGAATAGGCTCGGAGCTATCAATGCAAATGGCAAGGTAAGGACAAAGATGTCGTCGAGGTTACCATCCTTGCTTACGATTGAAGGTGGCCGAAGTCATAGTCAAGGCTGGTGATGATGAATGGTGGTGATGATGACATCCAACCGCGCCTAAGTAGCCGAAACACCTTAGGACACGGCAACCATAAACCCAAAATCACAAGGGAAATGGCAATGGAGCGGAAAGTGCAAATGTGGTGGTGTCAAAGAGGCAAAAGAAAAAAATGTAGATGTTCTATAGGGCCCGTGCGCACGGGGTCTTTTGAGCCCGTGTGCACGGGGTGTCCAGGAACTGATGCGGGAGCCCGTGCGCACGGGGTCCAAGGCCCGTGTACACGGGGTGCGGAGATTTGTTTCGGGAAATCACAAATTCGACCAATTTGGGAAAAAAACGGGGATTGGTTTGGATAGAAAGCTAGATCCACTTGTTATGCATCTATTCCACGGATCAAAACCAACAAAAACTCACAAGATTCAACAATTGCAAAAAAATTGGTATGGCTATTTTTGTGGGGATTTTCGTTTCTGGGTGAAATCAAGCAAAAAATAAGCTAGAAAATGGTGGGGAAGACTCCAAATTCGTGATCAACGTGGCTCATGATACCATATGATACGGGGTATGACCCGTAGGAGTTGATCTTTCACGAATTGGAGGGGTAAACATGAAGAACACGAAGAACACGAGGGGAAACACTCAAGAGCAAACTCAATCACACATCAACTAGGTCCATAACATCACAAGGAGTACAAGATCCCGAATCAACCAATGATACAAGTAGCGGTATGTGATCTCCCACTCCGGAGGAGGGGCCTTGAATCCACGGGGGATCTTCCCTCTAGAGGGGCCCTAACATCACTTGGATCTACTCCCAAAGGAGGACAATCTCCCTAGAAGAAGCAAGTGATGGAGCTAAGCTCTAAGCAAAACATTAGCGAACCCTAGCATATGATCCCAAGGTCCAATATATAGCTGGAAAGAGGTAGGGGACGAAGAGGGGGCGAATTGGGCCGAAATAGTCGGCTGGTCTGGGAGGCCCATGCGAATGTCCTAAATGAACCCCGTGCGCACGGGGGGGGCCCATGGGCACGGGACATGGTCGTGCGCACGGGGTCTCCGTTGTAGCATCCTGGGAGGCCCATGTGCACGGGGTCTTCTGGGCCCGTGCGCATGGGGTGATGCTTGTAGCTCCTGGGAGGCCTGTGTGCATGGGGTTTTGGGGGCCCGTGTGCATGGGGTCTTCTGTCACTCTGTTACCCCTGTGCGCACGGGGTCCAGAGAGCCCATGTGCATGGGGTCGGCTGTAGCTGAGGGTCTTGACTTCAGCTTTGGCTCTGTCTTTCGTGATTCCTTGTGGTCGCTCCCCTTGCCCTTGGATGTCTTCCTCGTACCTAATGATGCATAGAGTGTCTGGGTGAGGTAGCATCTAAGTTCCTTTAGCATCCATGTCAAACTCAAATAGGAGGGAGTTCACCTATTGCGCATGCGCGAGCTCTTGTCATAGGACCACTTCTCTCTTATGAAGATGGTGTAGGCTTCATGAGGATGAGTGAGGGATGCTCCGCATCATCTCCCTCCTCCCTTGGGGAAGATCCATCCTCGGATCAAGATCTTCATCACCACGTAAAGGGGAGAGGTCGGTGACGTTGAAGATGTCGCTTACGTTGTACTTGTCATGTGGAATGTCGATCTTGTAGCCATTGTTGTTGTAGCGCTCCAACACCTTGAATGGGACATTGGCACGAGGTAGTAGCTTGGACTTATGCTCATTGGCAAAGCGTTCCTTCCGGAAATGTAGCCACACAAGGTCACCGGGTTCAAACACCATCGGTGTTTGTTGGTGTTGCACTTCCCGGTGATGCGTTCCACTTGGCGCTCGATGGTGTTCCTTGTATCTTGGTGCATCCAAAGAGAACATAATTATTTATGTGAAGTTTGGTAAGGAAGTAATACTGCGTAACTAAAGTCCAAATGTTCTGTTGAGTACTTGAGTGTTACTCTCGGGTAAACCTGATCATTCACCGCGCTGGGCCTCATTCAGGCCACGCTTGTCAAATCTGGAAGCAAAAAATCTCAAGCCCAGGCACGACGCAGCCCGACCAAAAACACATAAACAGTTGTATTTTTTTCAGTAATAATAATAATAATGGATTTATTAAAATCATACCTATATTTTGAATAAAATGTACATTTATGGTCATTTCGGGCCTTTTGGGGGCTTTCGGGCAAGCAAATGAAGCCCAAGCCCCGGCCGGATGCGGGCTTTATGGCTTGAGCCTCAGGGCCAGGCTTTCCATCCACATGTCTAGTTAGGCCTATATTGAAATCATATGTATGGATGAATTGTGGGTTATACACAGTACCCTTTTAGTGAGCTAAACTACAATGGTACTAATTTTGTTGGCCAAAACATGATTTTTTATAATTTCCTTTGTATTATCGTGGTATCGTGATCGTGCTGGCCTGAAGCTGCAAGGGAAAGTTCTTTAATACTATTTTCCTCAATTCATTAGTTAAAGTATTTTTTATGCATGACTTGCAAGCACTGATTGCCACAATCCACGGTCACTATGAATGGTTATAATGGTTTCAAAAGCATCAAACTTTAGGATCTTATCCTAAAATCTCTTTATTTGGTCTTCAACTTAGCAAATTTTCTTTGTTAGATAAGTCTTAATGGAGTTTCTATAATGGAGTTAGAATGTTCATCTTGATTGTTTACATGTTTTTATCTACTATATTCTCATTATTCAGTATGGCAACTATTTATCACCTTGAAATTGCTTATGCACTTGCAAGTACAACTACAATCGCCAATTCTATAGCTATTGTTTATATACCGTTTTTTTCTAATCCATGTAAAAAACTTGAACTATATATGTAAGAAGGATAAATCATATGTGTTATAGAAGAGGTCAAGTGGTGCATGGTTTCTCTCTAAAAATGTGCATGCTCTGCTTTGTGTTTGTAGATTGAGCTCCCATTTTTTTCTTGATTTTGATTGCTAGATTATCTCTACTACTAAAGGGGAGATGGTAGTCTCGCCTCACCGGTTCAGTTTCACCTCGCCGGTAAAAGCAGTTTGTGGTTCCTACTATTTGATGACTGGACCCAACCAATGGTGGCATGGAGATGATGGTGAGGTATCACGTTGTGATTGCTATGGGGAGTTCATCGAGGAAGGGGTGGTGGGTGGTTGTAAACAAAAATGACACGAGGATGGGGGAGGTGAGGGCAAAAGATGGGGACACAAAGAATAGAAGCCATGGGAGATGGAGCGGCGACGAGGCTCATCTGCAGAGTGAGAGTGTGTGGGCAACATGGGCAAGATATCCTTTTCCTGGATCGAACAGGGCTGCCTTGTCTGTGTGTGCATGTGTGTGTTGGGCTTATTTTCCGCATCTGTGGCGAGCATGCATGGGTTGAAGCATTTTCCTTTGTAGAAAATAATCAGAAAAAACAAAAGAAAATCAGAGAGGGGGATGGTAGGCATACATGGTGAAAGGTGAAAACCCTAAAAGCAAGGTCGGGAGGATCAGGTTGTCATGAACTGAAGTTTATTTGTTTAGAGTAAAGTGCAACTTGTTCATATATTTCTCGTATATATATATATATTTATTGAAATAGGATAGGACCATTTGTGCATGCAAGCTTTCCACGTCTTGAAATTATATATGAATATTGACAAGTGCATGTCTTTCTCTTCTAGAAACATAGGGAATTGGCTCACTATTAAATAATTTAATGCACCCATGCCTATTTCAAAGGGCTAGGAAGCACAAGTGATGATGGATAGATCTGCATAACAAACATTATTTTATCCTTTAATGTGCTTTGTGTGGTAAAGATGTCATTTTATTTAGATGTTTAGTTGATAAAAAAGCTCCCCTATATGTAATAATTTGAGATGAACCCAAATCTTTATTTTTTCTAATACGAATTATCCTTCATTCTTAGAAAAAAAAGTTGAGTAAACTAATCTTTATTGTAGACATATATTGACAATTAATCAAGTCATGTCATCATTGCATGATTATTGTCTGACTGGAATAATTTCTTTGATTTAGTAAATGTGGCAAATTGCATTTCAATAGAGATGGAATTGCTGCAAATTACATGAGCGAGTGCTTCATATAAATTTTACCAAGCCGTATAATATTTTGGTCAGGATGGAAGGATAAATGCATTGGTTGGTTGCTTCAATTGTTAATAACGAACACTATGTTATAACATGGTAATGTCTTAGGAACATTGGATCTGACTACTTGGCTCGGGGGAATCACGGGCGGCGCACAACTCCTTCCCCTTAATGGTGGTGGGATATCAACACGGACACATGAAGTGGAGATTAGGGCGAAGAGCGGGTGGTTGGTGGGGGTCTCCTCCTTGACGATCCATGGGAAAGTATGGTGTAAAGAAGAGAGGGCGTCACAGCGAAGGTGAGATGGGTGTCATCCAGTTTCCAGTTTTGATGGAGAGGACTCAAACGAGAAATGTTCCGCTACGGTGGAAACGAAGCGAGAAGGGGAAGGTATGGCAGGAAAATGAAAGGCTGCATCGTGGGGTGGATTTTTTTTTGTTGAGTCCGCGTGACATGGCGGATAGTTGAGACAATCATATTTCTCCTCCACATATGATCTGGATTTGAAGAGCCCAACTGACTGAATTTTGGGGAGCTCGATGGGAGCCTATTTAATGTCCGAACACACTTAGACGTATGAGAGTGAAATAAGCTTTGACCTTAAAGATGACCTTAATCATCTTATCTATTTATTTATATTACCATCAAAGTTTTCAGGCCATTGACGGAAACTAGCGGCCCCCGCGTCGCGCTCTCCCGCAGGGCGACTCGGGCGGCGACCAGATCCGCCCGGACTCGGCCACCACCTCTCAGCCCCCTCCCCTCGCCACCGCCGGTGGTCACCTCCGGCAAAGCCCGGCCTGGTGACGGCGGCGGCGGGGACTCGCCCTTCTCGTGGTGGCTGCCCGTCGGCTTGCGCTGCGGTTCCGCCGGGGCGGTGACCCTGGTCCGGCCAGGGCTGTCGGGTCCCTGCCATGGTGGAGGATGGCCGGCGTCCGACTCGGCCGTGATGGCTGGCCATGGGAGTCTTGGGTTCCAGTCGTGGCGGTCTCGGGCGTGCGGCGTTGGATCCAGGACATGGCAGCACGACGGATCCCGGCGGCTGCGCTTGGCGGCACGGGGGTGGGGTTGGGCGTGGCCGGTGGCGGTGGCGGCGGCGGCATCTAGCCCGGATCCGGTCTTCGCGATGTTGATGGCTAGGGCTGGACGGATCCGACCATGATGGTGGCAGCGCCCCTTCCGCCGGGGATGACGGGTCAGGTGGTGGGTCCTTGTGGCGGCATCCGTGGTAGCAGATCTTGGGATCCCGTGACCGGGCTCGTCACAGGATGCGCATGGCGGCCGGAGCTTCCTCCGACGTCGACGGCGTTGGATGCAGGATCGCGACAACGGTTGTCGTTGTATGGGCGATGACAACAGTCGGCGCGACGGTGGGTGCTCCCTGTAGCGCCCGGAATCGGGGCGGCGGCCCCTTTTCATCAACGGCGGCGGACTCCGGGGTTGTGAGGGCGACTCGGAGTCCAGATCTCGAGATGGTGACGGCCTTCTGAGGCTGGCGACGGTATGGGGCGTCCCCTCCATCAACAGATCGGGTCGATGTGGCTCGGCAGGTGACACATGAGCCTCTCTCGGAGTTGTCGGGCGATACATGTCGTCGGCAGGTGAAGCCACCGGTGGATGTGCTACCGGCGGATGCTACTCATGACGTCTTATGTGGAGACGTCAAGTCATGCCTGTCACCGGCAAGTGATGCACGGCGGCTCTAGCGGATGTGTCAGGTTTAGCCTGTTCTTGTTGGATCGAAGGTGGTGCGACAGTAGCGGGAGGCAGGCTGTATGGGACATCTTTGTCTTCCGTTGTCTCCTCCAGAGGTATCCAACTATTGAGGTGTCGGTAGATGGATAAAGGCGAATAGTACAGACAGCTTCAACGACGAGCTTGTGCACTCCGGTGGAAACACAAGATCACTGATCGGGCTATGTCGTCGCGCGCCTGCGTCGTGTCCTTGCTGAAGGTGGTGCATTGAAGCTTTGCTTTGGGGATGAGAATCCGGACTTCATCCTTGTGGTGGACTTGGCATCATCGGCGTACGTGCGGCGATTTCTTCTTGAAGGGGTAGCTTAGGAGTTGTGTATTTTTCATTTTCGTTGTGTCTTGTATCATAGGGTTAGTGGTTATCTAGGGGAATTACTGTCGCGAGGTATATGACCTCAGGATTTGTTTTCCGTTTTATTTCCGGATCGAATGTGTTCAGCTGCTGGATGTTGCTTTATTAATAATATATGGCTGCATGCATCGTGAGGCCAGAGTCATCCTCCTTTTCTAATAAAAAAATAGCCCGGTGCAACGCACTGACGTTATACTACTATATTGTAAATGATCTTATTTTTATTTTCCATTTTCATACACGCATATGTGTTCCTCTTTGTGGACGAGAGATGAGAACTGATGGCTTGAGAAGATGCTTGAAAAATGTTGATTGACCAAGTCACTGACCTAACTATGTTGTACTGGACGTAAACCTCATCATGTCCTACACAACCAGACGAGGTGCATTCAAATGATTGTTTTTCTTTTGTACTTATGTTACACATGATAATACAAAAGTTGTATTTCTATATATGTTTAATTTTACAGATTCTAATAGAGTTAAAGATGAATTACGTTGGCGTTCAAAAAGAATCCATATACGATGGCGCAGAGGCAATGCCAGTGAGAGAGGCTGAAAATCCATCGAGTTTTATTCAATAATTAAAAAAGTTACAAGGCTAATGACAACGAAGCGTTCTGCTAGTAGAATTGCAGGAGCCGACTTAGTAGCAGTTTCACTCGTATTATTGCCAGATCAAGGAAATGATCCGGTTACTTTCTTCTGACAATTCATCGGATCAAGTAGGATCCAAATAGTGGAAACGAGGGCAAACGATGGATCATTACAGGAATCGAAACAGAATTGGTGCATGATGCATGCACGCTACGTACTCCCTACGTAAACAAATATGAGATCGTAAACAAATATAAAAGCGTTGAAATCACTAAAATAGTAATCTAAACAATTTTATTATATTATTTTTTACAGAAGGAGTATTTGTAGTTGTATTGGATCTATGCAAGTTGGACGGCATACGTGGCTTTTTTTTTTTTTTGAGGAGACGGCGTACATGGCTACAAGCTAATTTTCTCTCCCATTTTTTGGGGGTTTGTCTAGCCGAGGATGCAGGCCTTGAATGCGTCCATGTGCGCCGGGTCGATCGACACGGAGGCTTGCACCTCGCCGTCGGTCCGGCCGCCGACTAGCACCATCTCGCCGTCGTGGTTCATGGACACCAGCTCCACGCGCGCGGGCTTCCCGAACCCAAAGTCAGCCGCGTCGTAGGCCTGGAAACGAGGGCTCGCGGCCACGTTAGTCATCCGCTGAAACGGCAGCCGCATCAGCATCTGCATCCACCCCTTGTCCGTTCCGGACAGCGGCGCCGCCTCCATCTCCGCCACCGCCGCCTGCACAGCCTGCGCCGCGCGGAGGATGCCCGACTGGCCGAGCAGATCCGCCGCGTCGGCGCAGGTCGCCAGACACGCGCGCACGCAATTGCCGAGGTAAGCCTCGCTGACAGGCGGGTCGAGGCGGGAGCGCAGGTCGGCGAGGAACATGAGGTACGTGTCGTCCCCTGCGCCTAGCCCCTTGGAACGAACGAACGCCGTCCAGCTCAGTGCCGCCAGCGCCACGAACGTCGACACCGGTTTCGGCTTGGGCGCGTCGCCGCCAGCGGCAGCACACTCGGCCGAGGCGAGGTCGTCGATCTGCCGCCTAAGCGACCGGATGTCGTTGGTGCCGAGGTAGAAGGTTCGGCGCGCCCGGAGGAATCGCTGGCTGAAGTCGTACTGCCCCCTCACCTGCGAGGATCGATGTACTCCATGTTAATGTCTCGGTCTTTCTGGAAAATCACAACGCTCGATGGTGACGATGGATAAACTCATTATTCATGGCAGGCATTGCTTCCTTGCCCACGACTATGCAGTCTGCACGGTCATGGAACTGAAAATTGATACGTGCAATGGAGTGTCATCTAATCTTGGAGGTGGCATGCATACGGTTAGCATGGTGCAACCGACGAACCAACTACAGTTTAGTTGACGTAGCAAGCAAAAGTTGACAAAGCTACCAACGTACACGGAGCTACAAGTACTGTGCCGCGTGCGTGTGTGTCTATTGATTTACAGTACATTTTACTTCTACATGGATTCATTCCTTCACAAATAGTAATAACTCTCTCGACTAAAAAAAGAGAGATGAATTTACCACAGGGAGATTGGGCGCGACGGTCTTTAGCATCTCGCGGGCGAGCTCGTCGCCGTTGGGGTGCGGGACGACCTCCCGGCCGTAGTGTGGCGGGCCGAGGACCTTGGTGACTGGGGAGCCCTCGCGGGAAGCGGAAGACCAGGCCTCCATGAATCGCCACACGGCGCGTCCGTCCGCGACTGCGTGGTGCACGGACAGGCCCACCGCCAGGCCGCCGCCTAGACGAGTGGCCTGTACAGACAACACGGTCGCCGGGAGCACCCGGGTATCCAGCTCCGGCACGAGGCTCAGGAATGCCAGGATGTCGTGCGCCTCGTCGCCGGCTAGACGCCGCACATCCATATCGCCCTCGGCCTCCAGGAAGGCGACCCCGGCGTTGGTGCAGTCCACGAAGGCGTCCCCGGTCTCCACCGCGTACTCAAGCATCCCCGCCAGGGGCAGGTAGTGCGCCAGCGTGTCCGCGAGGGCGCGCTTGAGCCGCTCCACCACCGCTCGGAAGCCAACGGCATCCCCAAGCTCGTACAGGAACACCCGCTGGATCGGCGGCAGCACGACCCACGGCGAATCGAAGAAGGAAAGTTTCACGCGTTCCACGCGCTGCCCCTCCCCCAGCACGGACGGCGCAACCCGGGAGACTGCGACGGCCCGCACGGCCGCAGCCTTGGTGGCGGCGTCGGAGTTTTCCTCGCCCATCCCGGCAGCTAATTGCCGGTTGTTCGCCGGAGAGCTTATGGGTTTCCAACTGCGCCCAGCTTAATTAAACGAAGCGACAGCGATGGTGGACGCCTTCTTGCGCAGGCAGGAAGATGGAAGCTGGACGTACTACGATCAGAACAATAACTGATATGGCCTGTGCAGCAACTGCCGGCGTCCGATATATATGCTGCGTTGGTGGATATACGTCTCGCTGCGCACAAAGAAGCACGCACGATACCAAAGCAGAGCTTTTTTTTTTAAAGAAAAAAAAACGAGCAGAGCTCAAGTGAGATGCAAAAAGAAAAAGAAAAAAAAACGAGCAGAGCTCAAGTGAGATGCAAAAAGAAAAAGAAAACAGAGCAGAGCTCAAGTGAGACGCGTGTCTCGCTTCTTTCTGGTGTATACAACTCTCATTTTTGTCCACGTGTACGTACCTGGATACATGCTCACCGAGGCGGCAGGGCAGGCGTTCATCGCATCCAGCTCTGCTCAGTACTTGGAAGCTAGCAGCTGGTTCATCGCCGGAGAGTACAAGGTTGTCTGCAAAGGGACAGCCTGTTTTTATTCATTTTCATTTCGGAGGATAAAAACGACAGCTAGCGTGGCTGAATCCTGCGGCGGACAAATGTGTGTGCGCGCGCCTATGCGGCTATGCATGCTTCTAGATCAAACGACGCCGGAGATGGGTGGCTGATGCGGTGCTTCGGTCAGAGATCACGTCAGCCATCGAGAAACGACAGAGAATATTCCAAAATTTCACCTCTTGTATTGTTTTTGATATTTTTTTTGAAAGAAACGACAAAGCAAAGAATATTCCAACTAACTGATTAATCAAATGAATTCTTGAGCAATGGTTATAGATGGTTTCATTCGTCTTCCTAGTTTTGGTGAGATGTTCATTTTTAATCCCGATTGACACCAATATGGTATGAAAGAAAGACATGTCATGTGTTGTTGATTAATGTTGCACCCTAAATAGCATTTTTGAAATGGTTAAATGGTAAAAAAAATAACAACATATTCATATTCTACACATTTTCCTAATCAAATTCCATATATAACATGTTAAGATCAAAAGAATGTATAAGATGGTTCCTCGATACCACCTTCAGCATGACCATCTTTAGAGACGTCAAGCATGACGTCTTCTTCGTGATCCTGAATAATAATTTATTGAGAATAATTGAAGACTATGTGACAATGACATGTAAATGCCTATGTTTTGGCATCGAAGATTTATTATGCACTCGTATAAACAAAAGTCAGGAACGTTTGAAGAATAATTGATGTGTTTATTTCGTTGGGCGTCCAAAGATATATATGTCTTCGTCGTGTGTGTCCTGGCCAAGCCTATGTAGTCACTATGAGTATGTCAAAACCAGAAACAAATGCAAACCCAACTTTAACAAGATTTTTTTTTGTAAAACCACACCTGCAAATCGTGTGTATGTAGATTCAGAGAGGCAAACAAATACATGCACATCGAGAATCAAGTGATTTAATCCTATTTTGGATACCCTCCTGAGTCAATCTGGTTGTTTGGAAGGTGAGAACGAAGGGATCTGAGTTGCAAGACAATCTTTATCCAGCTGTTGACAAAGGTTCCACCAGCCATATCTCATGTGTAGGATCGAAAATAGTGCTAGAGGGGGGGGGTGATTAGACTACTTGACCAAATAAAAATCTACCTTTTCCTAATTTTAAGTCTTGGCAGATTTTAGCATTCATAGTATGTCAAGTACACCTTACACATGCATGTCTACGAGTATTGCAGCGGAAAGTAAAGACAAGCATGTAAGTAATGAGAGGGTAGGAAGATCAAACGCAATTGGTGACACGGTGATTTTTCTTGTGGTTCTGATAGGTGGTGCTATCGTACATCCACGTTCATGGAGTCTTCAACCCACAGAGGGTAATGGTCGCGGGAGTCCATGGAGGGCTCTACCCATGGAGGGTTCCATGAAGAAGCAACCTTGACTATACCATGACGGCCAACATCCACAGAGGACTAGCCTGACTCGAAGTAGATATTCACGAGGTAGGCTATCTCCTTGCCCTTACAAATTTCTTGGTTCACTCCACAACACGAAGTAGGACGCTCCCAAGCGACACCTAACCAATCTAGGAGGCACCACCCTTCAAAAGGTAATAGGCTCGATAATGTCGATGAACTCCTTGCTCTTGTGCTTCAAGATGATAGACTCCTCAACACACAATCACTCTCTCACAGGTTTGGCTTGGTCGAAGAGGTTGATTGGGTGGAAAGCAAGTTGGGGAGGCTAGATATCAAGATTCATAGGGTAGGAATGGAATGGCATGATCTCAACACATGAGTAGGTGTATCTCTCTCAGAAAACCAGTAGGTATGAGTGGGGAACTTTTCTGAGTGCTTCTCTTACGAGTGAGTGGTGGTGGAGGGGTATATATGGGCATCTCCAAAAATCCAACCGTTACACCTAATAAGTCAGACTCGGTGGAACCGATGTGTAAATCTCGGTTGTACCGAGTTGCCTCAATGGTAGCAACTTTTGAATCTCGATGAGACCGATACATAAAACTCGGTTGCACCGATAGGGTGACCAATGGTCAGATTGCCAATCTCGGTGACGCCGATTCACAAAACTCGGCGGGAACGATTTTGTAAACTTTTGTAACAGGAAGTTGGCAACCCAAACTCGGTAGCACCAAAGTGGAATCGGTTGCATCGAAAAGGTAGGGTTTAGCTGAGTCTGTGTGAGTCTGGGAATCGGTGGCACTGAGTGGAAAGTGTTGGTTGCACCGATTTTGGATATTTGGCTTTGGACAGACTTTTTTGGAAGAGCTTGTGGGTGTATGTGATGACTATCACTTGTGCACGTATGAGCATTTTGTTCACCAACAAAACCTTACCCCCTTTTAATAGTATTGGCTTTCCTATGGACTCAAAGTGATTTCTCACAAAAGGTAAAATGTAGAGTCCTTTGCTTGAGGCTTTGCCAATCTATTTCCTTGCATCTTGGGGTATTCCACAATCCTTTTGCCAACCCATCATTGAACTTTTCCTGAAACATGCTTAGTGGAAACATTAGTTCAATGACATATGTGTTGTTATTAATTACCAAAACCACCAAGGGAGCAAATGTGCTTTCAATCTCCCCTTTTCTAGTAATTGATGACAACATGTAGATCAAAGCTTCGACATATGATATAATCAATGAATATAATCGTCACTTTGAGAAGTATGTGATAAGTAAGAGCTCCCCCTAAATTTGTGCATTATTTTAGATTTGCATTTGAATGCAAATGCACAATCAATTAGGTACATGGGACACTTCTTCCATGTCACATACAACTTGGTTGTGTGCGAGAGTAATATGAGTTAACAACATAGCACAACACATAAAGAAAAGTGAGTGATCATCACATAACCATCAAAAGATAGGAAATAGTAGCAACACACATTATATCGTATGATCAAACACATAACAAAAGTATCTCACATCCAAACCAAAAGATCAAATGTTTTGTAAAACAAAAGTAAAAACAGACGCTCTGTCACTCGAAGCCTACACATCAATATACAACTCTCCCCTTTGGCAACAAGTTACCAAAAAGCTCGAAGAAATATAGCTAATCGTTCTTCTGCGGCTGATCTCCTCCGGTAGTCGATGTCTGAGTCAAGAGAACTGCGTCAGCGAAGACTTCTGCTGATGTCTTGGACGGAGTTGGTGCAGACACTAGAGGCACTGAAGGTGCTGATGGAGCTGATGTCATAGTGGCTGAAGTAGAAGATGAAGGTCTCGTCTCTAGAGCTGGCACTGTAGATGTCATGGCCTTAGTCGTGAACTAGGTAGTCGTCCTGACAGGTGCACATTCCTCATCATCATCAGAAGACTCAGACTCTAAAGAGGTGCGATGGATAGGAGCTTCATCAACTTCCTCCTTAAGATCATTGATTGTCTTAGTCAGGCCATCAACCTTGTCATTTAGAGTTTTCATTCTATCTTCAAAGATGTTCACAAGGCTCTCCTGGCTATCCATAATGGTTTTGGTGTCCTTCTTCACATCCATGATGGTGGAGATCAAGAGATCCATCTGCTCGTTCCTGGATCTGGGGACTTGAGCACTAGTGGCTCGAGCTGCCTCTGCTTGTGCCTGAGCTGCGGCTGATGTGGGATGGTCTGGGTCCATCACCACAACGTTGTCCTCAAAATCTAGCTAAAGTGGCAAGTGGGGTCTATCGAGAGCAAAGATGTGCTTCTCAAGTTTGGAGTTGATAAGCATCTGTATGTAGGGTGCATAGCAGCATGAGCGCTTCTGGTCAGCAGTAACCCTCTTCACAGTCTCAACTATCAAATCCATCACTCAAATCCTGGTGTGACTGTCCAGATGGATAAGCATGTTGATGGAGTAGCCATGAATCATCTTCTCATCTCCAGACTTAGGCATCAAGGTATGACTCAAGATGGTGTTCATGGTACAGAGGCCTGCCTAGAGGTAGTAAATGGATCCTAACTTGTGAGATTGCAAGTTAGCAGCTGGAATAGCAGTGTACATATCCTTCATAACATTGTGGCTCTCCTTGGATTTAGAGTAGACATCCAAGTCATCATCCTCAACCTCTGGAACTCCTAAGATGGTAGCCCACTCATCAACTGTAGATTCATATATTGCTCCTTCTGTCATCCAAACTATCCTGCCATCTCCATAAAAGTGGGCAGTGGAGTGGAGTAGAACTGCACGATCATCTCATCATTCCAAGCAGTAAACTCTTTACCTACAAACTTGTCTAGGCCAATGCAGTGGAAGTTGTCTTGAACACATGGGAAATAGTCCTCATTTTCCTTGATATACTTCCAGTCAACATATCTCATGTCATTGATTGCAGGACTCTTATCAAGTAAGATGGTCTCATAGAAGTCTTGCTACTCTATGGTATAGAACCTGTAGTCCACATCAGTCTTTCTCCTCTGGGCATATGGATCAATAGCTCTCCATGCCCTCAAACCTGAATGCTTCCTCTTCTTCATATCCTCAACAACTGGGTGGCTGGCATTGTGTTTAGGAAGGTGAGGTCTAAGCTTCATCAAAACTGACCTAACATCATCATCATCATCAGCTTCTCTGAAAATGGATGTCTTGTTCTTCTCAGCAGTAGGTATATCTCTGGTAGTCCTCTTAGACTTCCCTATAGCCACTTTCTTGGGTGCAGCCTTGGTGCTCTTAGAGGGGCCAGGATTAGGCATAGCATTTGCCATAAGCTTCTTTTGCTTCTTCTTGGGAGGGGCCTTGACAATAGGTTCCTCATCCTCCTCCTTAGCAGCAGCACCAATAGCCTCCTCTGGATCCTCAAACATAGAGGTAGGCCTGCCAATAACATGGATGATCCTCTTCATGGTTGTTTTCTTCTCTCCTGCCTTCTTAGGCAAATATTTCCTTGAGAGCTCAATAGACATGGTAGCTCTAGCACTCTCATGTGCTCTAAAAGTCTCTGGAGGTGCATATATCTTGCTGACTACCCTCCTAGATGAGGTAGCCTCATTGGTAGACTTCTTTGCAGCCCTCTCTTGCTTTTTAGCAAGAACCTCCTCTGGCACAAAATAAGAATCCTCTTCATCTGAATTATGTCTCTTCCTGGTCCTTCTGGCAGCTTTAGGCAACCCATGAGAACTGGGAATGCCTCGATCTGAGGAAGAACTGGACTCAGGACTAGTGCCTGAACTCATATCAACATTCTGCTCCTGCAGATTCTCGCTATCTTCAGCACCTGACATGTCTAACCCTGTGAATAGAGTTGAGAAGAGTGGAATAGGATAAGTCATCACAAAATGTCCAGCTGATTTTTGAAAGTTTGAACTAAGAATTTCCAAAGTTATACATTCTTTCACATGAAAATTGGTACATCCGAAGCAACAAAATCGGTACTACCAAGACTGATTTTCTCATTAGCTGAAACTTGGCAGTCCTTTCGGTGATACCAAAAAGAAGTACTCGGTTTCACCAAGAAAGTTCTCAGCAGCACAAATTTCAAATCGGTGACACCGATTTTTTCACTTCGGTTCCGTCGAGTTTGTGTGGATAGAAATTCGATCGTTCGCTACTCTATGGATTTTTTGTGTGGATAGGATGATGTGAAAATTGTGGCTTATAGAGAAAACAGTCTTCATTGTGCAAGAATTGGACGGGGAGCGCAAGAAGGGTCGAATCCATACCCTAGCTTGGTGATGGATCCGCTACGACGTGGACAGTGGCGAAGATTTTCGTCGACGGCAAAGATCCCAACGGTGGAGGAGCGCGGGGAGACAAGGGCGACGACAAGGGGGGTCCTTTTGCGATAGCTTAGGGTTCTGAGGCGCGACGATTGAGATTGAATTTCAAGGCATCGGGGTCCACACCTTATATACCCGTGGCTGTCGGTGACACCGATTCTAAATTTTTGGTGTCACCGAGTTTCTCAACTGTCAGCTGACAGGGAAACTCGGTGTAACCGAGAATATGGAATCGGTGGTACAAAGATTGAAAAACAAGATCAACCCTAGGCATTCGGTGATACCGAGATTGTGGAGTTGGTTCCATCGAGATGCATTTGGGAGGTTTTAATGGTCAGCCCTTTGTCGATACGGAACTCCGAGTGCTCCTCAGATAGAGAGATCAAAAAGTACTTGTTCAAATTTTGTGATGCAGCATGAATAGAATATGAGGTGAGAAAGCATAGATAGATAAAGGAGTGGTCCTAGGCATTCTTGTATATCCAATTGGCAAATGAAAAATTAAAAGCCACATAGCAACAATTGGATATCCTCGAATGAGTAAATAAATGTAGACCAACATGCTCACACAATAAGATGTCAAATGAAAACATGGCAAACATGCACAAACACAATAGCATCTAACAAGCACTTTGGCTATGACGGAGTCATCTATATATGAGTATATTGACTTAGGAGCCAAGTAAGAATACTTGATCATAGGTCATACTCATTGTTTAAGCACAAGTGGGGTTATCACTTTTACATAAAGCATTTAATGTTGTCACATACTATGAGATGCTTTGACTCAAGTCTTAGAGTAAAGCTCCCCCTTGATGTGACATCCCCCCATAGGAGGGATAAACTAACCTTGGGTTTTATCAATGAAGACTTCATGTAGGTTAAGTAGTGGTGGATGCTCAAAGTTGATGAAGATCACCAAGAGTTTGGAGCATCCTTGTTGTTTCATTACTCTTCTGACCTACATGGCTTAGTCCCAACACACAAGAGACAAATACAAGGATATCTATGGACATGAAGTGCAAAGCATAATGATTATGTCCATTGATTTGTTGATTACCTTGTCCCTTGCTTACCTTTGAGGGAATGTGTGACTCCTTGAACTATTGCATGATGTTTCTGTTGATTGCAACTAGTTCTTGTCAATAATAAATATGAGTGGATTTCATTGGCGGAGTCACCCCTCAAGAATTTCCCTAGTTCTTCTTCTTGGGGACCCACATCAAGTTGATGGGGATCCTTGGTGTTGAAGTAGCACTTGTAGAAGTTGAGCTTGTAGTAGCCTTGGGAACCCACTTCATCAAAGCTTGGGATTCATCTTCATATGAGTCAATGTCCTCTTGAATCTTGTTCTTGCCCTTGAGCTTGGGGTCTTGTGGTAGAAGGTCATATTGAGATTTTGTTCCCTTGGGGAGAGTATTTTCATACTTATCCTTGTGAGGAACAAACTTGGGATTGGGTTATTGACCTTCTTCCCATTCAACTCCATTAGTGTTGAAGTAGCCAACACCATGATTCTTCCAATATCCTCCATGCTTGCGTACAATCTCCTCAAATTGTTTGCATCCTTCAAGACTCTTGTAGATACCTTTCTCTATAATCCCTTTCAAAAGTTCATTTTCTTGCTCAAGTGTAACTTGGCTAAGAGAAGAGTTAGTGGGATCAAGAGAACTACCAGAAGAAATATCATTGGATTTATCAGTTTTATTGCTACTAGTTGAAGAGCATTTATTTCCTTTGTTACTAGCTTTCTTAGAGTTCACTTGTGGCATGAATGTAGACAATAAAAGTCATTTGGCTAGATAAGAGGAAGTCTTCTTTCGAAGATCGTCATTGATAGCTTTAAGGAACTCATGCACTTGCTATGAATTGAGCTTCTCGAAGCGGAGCTTCTCATGTGTCCTTTCAAGCTCTCTATGATCTCGTAGAGTAGACTTGTGAGCTAACTTAAGAGTGTTTAGTTCTTGAGTTAGTTGTTCTATTTCCAACTTATCATCATCGCACGACTTATCTAGACTAGAGTGATTACTAGCAAGTTCATATTGACTAACATTACTAGATTTGTCAAATAGCAAGTCATTTTCAATCAACAAGTCATCTTCATCACTATTGAAATCAAGATACTCGAGGTGTGATACCTTGGGGCCTTTAGCCATGAAGCAACGCCCACTCCTTTCATTTGGTGAATCAAATATGTCGTAGGAGTCGGTTGTCATTAGTGCAAGTCCGGCAACACCTTCATCTTGACTATAGTCGGAGTTGGAGTGATAGCTTCTCTCGGAGTGGTTGTCGGATTCGGAACCGGAATCCCATTCACCAACATGAGCTTGACATCTTCTTCTTGAGTAGCTCTTGGTGTGCTTATCCTTCTTCTCCGACTCCCTACTTCTCCTTGAGGGTCTTCGTTCATAATGATCATCCCTACTCCTTCTCTCTCTTGAGCTTTGTCTTCTCGGTGACTCTTCTTTACTTTTGTAAGGAGTCGTGCACTCATTGGAGTAGTGTCCGGGCTTCCCACAATTGTAGTCGTTTCGGTCACGACTTGACGAACGCTTCTCTTCATACCTTGAGTTGGAGCTTCGATCTTTGCTTCTATTGTTGTAGAACTTGTTGAATTTCTTGACCATGAGGCTTATCTCTTCATTTGTGACAAGGTTGTCGCTTCAGGTAGCGGGAGCATCACTTGTGGATTTGTAAGCACCGCTAGACTTGTGGTGAAGCTATTCCTTGTCTTTGAGTGTCATCTCATGAGCAACAACCCTTCCAATCACTTCCGTTGGCTTGAGATGTTTGTAGTTGGGCATCATTTGGATCAATGTGCATACGATGTCATATCGATCATCCAAGGCTCGAAGTATCTTCTTGATGATGAATTTGTCAGACATTTCTTCGCTTCCTAAGTTGCCAATCTCATTGGTGATGAGAGCTAGCCTAGAGTACATCTCAACGACTCCTTCACCATCCTTCATCTTGAACTTGTCAAGCTGACTTGGAAGAACATCCAACTTGGATTCTCTCACTGATTTGGTACCTTCATGCATATCAAACAAAGTATCCCAAATCTCTCTTGCATTCTCAAGACGGTTGATTTTGTTGAATTCTTTAGGGCATAGGCAGTTGAAGAGAATGTCACATGCTTGAGCATTGAGTTGCAACATCTTCCATTCATCCGCAGTCGCTTCGCGATCCGGTTCCCTTCATTCCGAAAGAATTCGCCTTGCATTCCAACACGAACAACAGCCCAAACGGCGGGGTTATGACCAAGCAAATGCATTTTCATTTTGTGCTTCCAACTAACAAAATTAGTGCCATCAAAGTACGGACCTCTACGCTGATAATTTCCCTCACTAGACGTCATACTCTCCTAGGTTGTGAAACCAATGCAATGGAAACCTGGCTCTAATACCACTTGTAGGATCAAAAGTACTGCTACAGGGGGGGGGAGTTTAGACTACTTGACCAAATAAAAATCTACTTTTTCCCAATTTTAAGTCTTGGCAGATTTTAGCATTCATAGTATGTCAAGTACACCCTACACATGCATGTCTACGAGTATTGCAGCGGAAAGTAAAGACAATCATGTAAGTAATGAAAGGGTAGGAAGATCAAATGCAATTTGTGACACGATGATTTTTCCCATGGTTTTGATAGGTGGTGCTATCGTACATCCATGTTCATGGAGTCTTCAATCCACGAAGGGTAACGGTCGCGAGAGTCCACGGAGGTCTCTACCCACAAAGGGTTCCATGAAGAAGCAACCTTGACTATACCATGATGGCCTACGTCCACGAAGGACTAGCCTAACTCAAGGTAGATCTTCACGAAGTAGGTGACCTCCTTGCCCTTACAAACTTCTTGGTTCACTCCACAACACGAAGTAGGAGTCTCCCAAGCGACACGTAACCAATCTAGGAGGCACCACCCTCCAAAAGGTAATAGGCTCAATAATGTCGATGAACTCCTTGCTCTTGTGCTTCAAGATGATAGACTCCTCAACACACAATCACTCTCTCACAGATTTGGCTTGGTGGAAGAGGTTGATTGGGTGGAAAGCAAGTTGGGGAGGCTAGAGATCAAGATTCATATGGTAGGAATGGAATGGCATGATCTCAACACATGAGTAGGTGGCTCTCTCTCATAAAATTAGTAGGTATGAGTGGGGAACTGTTCTGAGTGCTTCTCTTGCGAGTGAGTGGTGGTGGAGAGGTATATATAGGCATCTCCAAAAATCCAACCATTTTACCTAATAAGTCAGACTCAGTGGAACCGTTGTGTAAATCTCGGTTGTACTGAGTTGCCTCAAAGGTAGCAACTTTTGAATCTCGGTGAGACCGATACATAAAACTCGGTTGCACTGATAAGGTGAACAAAGGTCAGATTGCCAATCTCGATGATGCCTATTCACAAAACTTGGTGGGACCGATTTGGTAAACTTGCATAATGGGAAGTTGGCAACCCAAACTCGATGGCACCGAAGTGGAATCGGTTGCACCGAAAAGCTAGGGTCTAGCTGAGTCTAGGAATCGGTAGCACAGAGTGGAAAGTGTTGGTTGCACCGGTTTTGGATATTTGGCTTTGGATAGACTTTTATGGAAGAGCTTGTGGGTGCATGTGGTGACTATCACTTGTGCACGTATGAGCATTTTGTTAACCAACAAAACCTTACCCCCTTTTAATAGTATTGGCTTTCCTATGGACTCAAACTGATTTCCCACAAAAGGTAAAATGTAGAGTCCTTTGCTTGAGGCTTTGTCAATCTATTTCCTTGCATCTTGGGGTATTCCACAATTCTTTTGCCAACCCATCATTGAACTTTTCCTGAAACATGCTTAGTGGAAACATTAGTTCAATGACATATATGTTGTTATTAATTACCAAAACCACCAAGGGAGCAAATGTGCTTTCACCATGGGGGATCATAAAAAAAGCCATATCGTGCGGGCGACGCGTGTCGTGTGGCCCATGAATCGCTGTCCCCCTCCAACCTTATCTCCTTAGTCGGCCCTCACCTCATCCTTGTCTCTTCCCACACGCCTTCTTCTCCCACATCCCCGAACTATCTGTTCCTCTCTTATTCTCTCCCATTATCTCTGTTCTGCACCTGCTCCACCCACGCATGCCGCCACACCCCATCGCAAAACAACCTCTCCTCCTTCTGATGATGACATCCCTACTAATGTTACACCCACATCACCTGCTGCTATACATATTGGACCAGTTATTAGAGCTCGCGTACGCCAATTGAATTACGAGGTACTTTCGTTTCTTGGAAATCCTTCTAATGTTCAGGAACATACACTACTAGGAGAATGCTGATAGATAGGATTTTAGCAGTAACACTTGTTGCTACTTCTCGAGCATGCGTTGTTTGTCGTGAAGAGGAACGGGTGATGCAGCAAAGTAGATATGTATTTCCCTCGGTTGTTGAGAACCAAGGTATCAATCCAGTAGGAGATACAAGCAAGTCCCCAATAGGTGTACCTGCACAAGGAATCAAACTCTTGCACCGAACGCTATAAAGGGGTTGTCAATCCATTTAAGGTTACTTGCAATGATGAGATCTGATAGAGATAGATTGCTCGAACGGAAAGTAAAACAAAAGGTAAAAATAATGCAGGAAAGTATTTTTGGTATTTTTGGTTTTAGATCTGAAAGTATAAGATGGAAAAGAGACCCGGGGGCCATAGGTTTCACTAGAGGCTTCTCTCATGATAGCAAGTATTATGGTGTGTGAACAAATTACTGTCGAGCAATTGATAGAAAAGCGAATAATTATGAAGATATCCAAGGCAATGGTTATGCATATAGGCATCACGTCCGTGTCAAGTAGACCGAAACGATTCTGCACCTACTACAATTACTCCACACATCGACTGACTCCTGCCTGCATCTAGAGTATTAAGTTCATGAAGAACAGAGTAATGCATTAGGTAAGATGACATGATGTAGAGGGATAAACTCAAGCAATATGATGAATACCCCATCTTGTATCCTTTATGAAAACAATACAATACGTGCCTCGCTATCCCAACTTTGTCACTGGGTGAGGACACCGCAAGATTGAACCCAAAACTAAGCACTTCTCCCATTGCAAGAATTACCAATCTAGTTGGCCAAACCAAACCAATAACTCGAAGAGACTTGCAAAGATATGAAAACATGCATATAAGAATTCGGGAAAGACTTCAATAATATTCATGGATAATCTAAACATAAACCCACAATTCATCGGATCTCAACAAACACACTACAAAAGAGTATTACGTCGGATAGATCTCCATGAAGAACATGAAGAACATGGTATTGAAGCGCAAACAGATAGAAGAAGCCATCTAGCTACTAGCTATGGACCCGAAGGTCTATGGTGAACTACTCGCGCATCGTCGGAGGGGCAATAGAGTTGATGTAGATGCGCTGCGTGATCGAATCCCCCTCCGGCAGATTACCGGAAAAGGCTCCATTATTGGATCTGTCGGGAACGGAGGCTTCTGGCGGCGAAAAAGTGTTTTCGTGGCTCTTTCTGATAATGATGGAATATTTGGAAATTTATAGGCCGAAGATTAGGGTTGGGAGAGCTGTCGTGGGCCCACAAGCCTGCTCGGCATGCCCTACCCCCCTAGGCACGCCCCTAGGGCTTCTGGCCCCATGGTGGCTCTCCTGCCTTGGTTCTCAAGTCTCCTGGTTTCCTTTCGTTCCAGAAAAAATCATTCCGAAGGTTTTATTCCGTTTGGACTCCGTTTAATATTCCTTATCTTCAATTCTCAAAAACAAGGAAAAAAGAGAAACTGGCACTAGGCTCTAGATTAATAGGTTAGTCCCAAAATTAATATAAAATAGCATATTAATGCATAGAAAACATCCAAAACAGATAGTATAATAGCATGGAACAATCAAAAATTATAGA
Source organism: Hordeum marinum (assembly GCA_022496015.1). Taxonomy (NCBI): domain Eukaryota; kingdom Viridiplantae; phylum Streptophyta; class Magnoliopsida; order Poales; family Poaceae; genus Hordeum; species Hordeum marinum. The sequence goes on from CM039678.1 coordinate 280,395,477, forward strand.
TACGTTGGATATGTATCAGCATCCCCAAGCTTAATTCATGCTCGTCCTCGAGTAGGTAAATGATAAAAAACAGATTTTTTTGATGTGGAATGCTACCTATCATATTTATCCATGTAATATTCTTTATTTTGGCATGAATATTCAGATCTGTAAGATTCAAAACAATAGTCTAATATTGACAGAAAAACAGTAATACTTCGAGCACACAAACAAGGTAGTCGTGTCCTTTCAAAATAACATGGCCTTAGAAAGTTATGCCTACAAAATCATATGGTCTGGCTATGCTCCATCTTCCCCACACAAAGTATCTAAATCATGCACAACCCCGATGAACAAGTCAAGCAATTGTATCACACTTTTGGTGTTCTCAAACCTTTTCAACTCTCACGCAATACAGGAGCGTGAGCCATGGATATAGCATTATAGGTGGAATAGAATATGGAGGAGGTGCAAGGAGAAAAAGGAGAAGATAGGCTCACATCAACTAGGCGTATCAACGGGCTATGGAGATGCCCACCAATAGATATCAATGTGCGTGAGTAGGGATTGCCATGCAACAAATGCACTTAAAGTTATAAGTGTATGAAAGCTCAAAAAGAAAACTAAGTGGTCACACAAAATGAATATCCACTAGTTATATGAAAGTGACAAAATACGAGACTCTCTATCATGAAGATCATGGTGCTACTTTGAATCACAAGTGTGGAAAGAGGTAGTAGCAATTGTCCCTTCTCTCTTTCTCTCATATTTTTTTCTTTTTTTGGTGGGCTTCTTTGGCCTCTTTTATTTTTTTGTTTGGGCTTCGCTGGCCTCTTTTATTTTTTGTAAAGTCCGGATACTCATCCCAACTTGTGAGGGAGTCATGGCTTCCATCATCCTTTTCTCTCATGGGACAATGCTCTACTAATGAAAAATCATCACACTTTTATTTACTTATAAATCAAAAAAAATTACAACTCGATACCTATGACAAAGTATGACTCTATATGCAATATGAAGTGATGGTGCAAGTCATGAAAAACTACATGGTGGAAGTTGCATGGCAATATATCTCGGAATGACTATGGAAATGCCATAATAGGTAGGTATGGTGGCTGTTTTGAGGAATATATGGTGGCTGTTTTGAGGAAGGAGGGTTTGGTGTACGGGCAAAAGTTGCGCGGTACTAGAGAGGCTAGCAAAGATGGAAGGATGAGAGTGTGTATAATCCATGGACTCAACATTAGTCATAAAGAACTCACATACTTATTGCAAAAGTCTATTAGTTATCAGACAAAGCATTCGACGCATGCTCCTAGGGGAGAGGTTGGTAGGAGTTAATCATCGTGCGCTCCCGACCCTCACACAAAGGTCGACAATCATTAAACAAATCATGCTCCGACTTCGTTACATAACGGTTCACCATACGTGCATGCTACGTGAATCACAAGCTTTAGAACAAGTATCTCTTCCAATTCACAACTACTCACTAGCATGACTCTCATATTACCATCTCTATTATCTCAAAACTATATGCAAGGAATCAAACTTCTCATAGTTTTTAATGCACTTAATATGAAAGTTCTTATTATATCCCTCTTGGATGCCCATTATATTAGGACTAAATTCATAATCTAAACAAATTACAATGTTGTTTTAAGAAACTCTCAAAATAATATAAGTGAGGAATGAGAGTTCAATAATTTCTATAAAATATAACACCACCATGCTCTATAAAGATATAAGTGAAGCACTAGAGCAACATTGCCTAGCTCAAAAGATATAAGTGAAGCACATAGAGTATTCTAATAAATTCATGATTCAGCGTGTCTCTCTCAAAAGATGTGTGCAGAAAGGATGATTGTGGCAAACTAAAAAGCAAAGACTCATATCATACAAGATGCTACAAGCAAAACACATATCATGTGGTGAATAAAAATATAACCTCAAGTAAATTTACCGATGGATTGAAGACGAAAGAGGGGATGCCTTCTGGGGCATCCCCAAGCTTAGGCTTTTTGGTATCATTGAATATGCCTTGGGTTGCCTTGGGCATCCCCAAGCTTAGGCTCTTGCTACTCTTTATTCCATAGTCCATCAAATCTTCACCCAAAACTTGAAAACTTCACAACACAAAACTCAATGGAAAACTCATGAGACCCGTTAGTATAAAAAGATAAATCACCACTTTAGATACTGTTGAGAACTCCTTCTTTAGTTGTATTTGTGTAATACCTACTGTATTCTAACTTTTCCATGACTCATACCCCCCGATACGACCCATAGATACATCAAAATAAGCAAATAACACAAAGAAAACAGAATCTGTCAAAAACAGAACAGCCTGTAGTAATCTGAAACTTCGAATACTTATGGAACTCTAAAAATTCTGAAAAATATGAAAATCAGGGCAATTTGTATATCAATCTTGTGTAAAAAATTAGATCAATTCGACACTCTGAAAAAATTATAAAATTCCTGGACTGAGCGCAAAAGTTTCTGTTTCTAGCAAGATCAAATCAACAACCATCGTAGATCACCCCAAAGGTTTTACTTGGCTCAAACACTAATTAAAACACTAAAACACAATTAATACAAAAGTAATAATGTGAAAAAAACACCAAAACAGAAGAAAAAAAGCAGAAAGCAAAATAAAATTGGGTTGCCTCCCAACAAGCGCTATTGTTTAACGCCCCTAGCTAGGCAAAACGCAATAGATCTAGGTATTGTCATGTTTGGTATGCAATCCACAAGTAGCTCTAATAATAGATTCATAAGGCAATCTTATTTTCTTTATAGGAAAGTGTTCCATGCCTTTCCTTAATGGAGATTGTAATCTAATATTTCCTTCTTTCATGTCAATAATTGCACCAATCGTTCTAAGGAAAGGTCTACCAAGAATAATAGCGCATGTAGGATTGCATTCTATATCAAGAACAATGAAATCTACGGGCACATAATTCCTATTTGCAAAAATAGGAACATCATGAATCACATGGCAAGTATATTTAAGTCTAATCCACTTCCTATGCATAGGGATTTTGTGAGCGAACAAATTATGGGAACAAAAATCAACTACCATAGGAAGGCAAAACAAGCATAACTTCCATACTTTGGACACATAGAGAGGAAACTTGATATTATTGCAATATGTAAAAGCATATGTTCCTCTCTCTTAGTAAATTTCAGTAACATCATGAAGGAATTCAACAATATAACTATCATATAAAATTTTCTCTTCATGACCCATATGCATGCAAAGTTGATACTCTTCCAAAATAGTGGGATTATCATTAACTAAATTCATGACCTCTCCAAACCCACTTTTATCAAAAATTTCATAAGATTTAACACTCTCCAAAATAGTGGGAGCAATAATGCCTAAAGTTGACACTCTTCCATACCCACTTTCAATATCATATTCATCATGAGTCTTAAATAAATTACCAAGATCATAAGAAGCATTATCACCCCAATCATGATCATTGCAATAAGTAGTGGTCATGGCAAACTCATAAAATATAGCATCCCCAAGCTTGTAGTTTTGCATATCATTAACATAATTGAAATTAATAAAATTTATAACAATATCATTGCAATCATGCTTTTCATTCAAGGAAACATTGTGAATCACTTCATGACAATTTTCAGATTCACGAATATCAAACAATACTTCATAGAGATAATCAAGTACACTCAACTCACTAGCAATTGGTTCATCATAATTTGGTATTTTGAAAATATTAGCAAGTGGATGAGGATCCATAACAATATATTTTTATCAAGCGAAGATGCAAGCAAATAGGAAGCACATGGCAACACAAGCAAACAAAAGAGATCCGGCGAGAAAAAGGCAAACAACAAAGTGGGCGAATAAAATGGCAAATTGGTGAAGTGGGGGAGAGGAAAACGAGAGGAAAAAGGAAAATAATGTAAATGCAAGAGATGAGTTTGTGATGGGTACTTGGTAGGCTTGATGTAGATCTTCCCGGAAACGGTGCCAGAAATCCTTCTTGCTACTTCTCGAGCATGCGTTGGTTTCCGTGAAGAGGAACGGGTGATGCAGAAAAGTAGATAAGTATTTCCCTCAGTTGTTGAGAACCAAGGTATCAATCCAGTAGGAGATACAAGCAAGTCCCCAATAGGTGCACCTACACAAGGAATCAAACTCTTGCACCAATGCTATAAAGGGGTTGTCAATCCCTTTAAGCTTACTTTCAAGGATGAGATCTGATAGAGATAGATTGCTTGAACGGAAAGTAAAACAAAAGGTAAAAATAATGCAGGAAAGTATTTTTGGAATTTTTGGTTTTAGATCTAAAAGTATAAGATGGAAAATAGACCCGGGGGGCATAGGTTTCACTAGAGGCTTCTCTCATGATAGCAAGTATTACGGTGGGTGAACAAATTACTGTCGAGCAATTGATAGAAAAGCGAATAAATACGAAGATATCCAAGGAAATGATTATGCATATAGGCATCGCGTCCGTGTCAAGTAGACCGAAATGATTCTGCATCTACTACTATTACTCCACACATCGACCGACTCCTGCCTGCATCTAGAGTATTAAGTTCATGAAGAACAGAGTAATGCATTAGGTAAGATGACATGATGTAGAGGGATAAACTCAAGCAATGTGATGAAAACCCCATCTTGTTATCCTTGATGGCAACAATACAATACGTGCCTCGCTACCCCTACTTTGTCACTGGGTGAGGACACCACAAGATTGAACCCAAAACTAAGCACTTCTCCCATTGCAAGAATTACCAATCTAGGTGGCCAAACCAAACCAATAACTCAAAGAGACTTACAAAGATATGAAATCATGCATATGAGAATTCAGGAAAGAATCAAATAATATTCATGGATAATCTGAACATAACTCACAATTCATCGGATCTCGACAAACACACCGCAAAAGAGTATTACATCGGATAGATCTCCATGAAGATCATGAAGAACATGGTATTGAAGAACAAAGAGAGAGAAGAAGCCATCTAGCTACTAGCTATGGACCCAAAGTTCTGTGGTGAACTACTCATGCATCATCGGAGGGGCAATGGAGTTGATGTAGATGCCCTCCGTGATCGAATCCCCTCTGGCAAATCACCGAAAAAGGCTCCAAGATTGGATCTCTTGGGAACAGAGGCTTCTGGCGGCGGAAAAGTGTTTTCATGGCTCTTTATGATAATGATGGAATATTTGTTAATTTATAGGCTGAAGCTTAGGGTTGGGAGACCTGCCGTGGGCCCACCAGCCTGCCCGGCATGCCCTACCCCCCTGGGCGCGCCCCTAGGGCTTGTGGTCCCATGGTGGCTCTCCTGCCTTGGTTCTCAAGTCTCCTGGTTTCCTTTCGTTCCATAAAAAATCATTCTGAAGGTTCTATTCCATTTGGACTCCGTTTAATATTTCTTATCTGCAATTCTCATAAACAAGGAAAAAACAAAAACTGGCACTAGGCTCCAGATTAATAGGTTAGTCCCAAAAATAATATAAAATAGCATATTAATGCATACAAAACATCCAAAACAGATAATATAATAGCATGGAACAATGAAAATTTATAGATACGTTGGAGACGTATCACTTGTTAAATGGACGACACTACTGCTAATTAGTAGTCGCGCGGTCACAGAAAGGCGCTACAGGTATTCTGTTAGTAGTAGCTCTAGACGTTGAGCCGGCGCTACTGCTAATCTGACCCATTCCGACCGTCGGGTGTGACCGGTAGTAGTAGCGGTTGTCAGAGAACAAAGCTACTGCCAAAGGCGTAGTTGAAAGCACATTTGCTCCCTCGATGGTTTCGGTTATTAATAACAATATATATATCATTGAACTAATATTTCCACTAAGCATATTTCAGGAAAGGTTCAATGATGGGTTGGCAAAAGGATTGTGGAGAAACCCCTAGATGCAAGGAAATGGATTAGCAAAGCTTCAAGGAAAAGGACTCTACATTTTACTTTGTGAGTAATCACTTTGAGTCCATAGGAAAAGCTAATACTATTCAAACAAGGTAAGGTACTGTTGGTGAACAAGATGCTCAAACGTGCACAAGTGATAGTCACCAAAAACACTCACAAACTCTTTCTAGAACCCTACCACTCAAATCGGTGAAACCAACTATTTTAACTTGGTCCCACTGATTCCCATACTCAAAGAGACCCATGCCAAACCCTAGCACATCGGTGCAACCGATCCTACATCGGTGCAATCGATCCTACATCGGTGCCACCGAGTTCAAGCTACCAACTCTCCGTTGCCTCGATTCATAAAATTGGAATTTCCAAATTTTTGGATCGGTGTCACTCAGATGCGGACTCTGACCGTTGGACACCTGATCGGTACCACCAAGAATTATATATCATTCTCACTGAGATTCAAAAGTTGCTACCTTTGGAGCAACCCGGTACCACCGAGATTCACACATCGGTGTCACTGAGTTGGTCACTTAGGGTGTAATAGTTGGATGTTTTGAGATGCCTATATATACCCCTCCACCACCACTCACTCGCAAGAGAAGCACTCAGAACAGATCCCCACTTATCTTATTAGATTTTTTGAGAGAGAGCCACCTACTCATGTGTTGAGATCATGCCATTCCATTCCAACCATATGAATCTTGATCTCTAGACTCCCCAAGTTGCTTTCGACCCAATAAATCTCTTCCGCCAAAGTTAAATCTATGAGAGAGTGATTGAGTGTTGAGGAGTCTATCATCTTCAAGCACAAGAGCAAGGAGTTCATCGACATTATCGAGCCTATTACCTTTTGTAGGGTGGTGCCTCCTAGATTTGTTAGGTGTCGCTTGGGAGCCTCCTACTTCATGTTGTGAAGTGAACCAAGAAGTTTTTAAGGGCAAGGAAATAACCTACTTCGTGAAGATCTACCCGAGTTAGGCTAGTTCTCTGTGGACGTAGGCCATCATGGTATAGTCAAGGTTGCTTCTTCGTGGAACCCTCCGTGGGTAGAGCCCTCCATGGACTTCACGAATGTTACCCTTCGTGGGTTGAAGACTCCATAAACATGGATGTACGATAGCACCACCTATCGGAACCACAGGGAAAATCTTCGTGTCTCCAAATTGCATTTGATCTTCCTATCCTTCCTTTACTACTCATGATTATCTTTACTTTCCGCTGTTATACTCATAGACATGCATGTATAGGGTGTGCTTGACTTGCTACAATTGCTAAAATCTCCCAACACTTAAAATTGGGAAAAGGTAGAATTTTATTTAGTCAAGTAGTCTAATCCCCCCCTTAGACCTACTTTCGATCCTACAAGTGGTATCAGAGCTTTGGTCTCCATTGCATTGGTTTCATAACCTAGGAGAGTATGTTGTCTAGCGAGGGAAATTATCACCATAGAGGTCCGTACTTTGATGGCACTAATTTTGCTAGTTGGAAGCACAAAATGAAAATGCATATCATTGGTCATAACCCCGCCGTTTGGGCTGTTGTCCGTGTTGGATTACAAGGTGAATTGTTTGCGGATGGAAGTGAACCGGATCGTGAAGCGACCGTGGATGAATTGAAGATGTTGCAATACAATGCTCAAGCATGTGACATTCTCCTCAACTGCCTATGCCCTGAAGAATTCAACAAAATTAGCCGTCTTGAGAATGCAAAATATATTTGGGATACTTTGGTCGATATGCGTGAAGGTACCGAATTCGTGAGAGAATCCAAATTGGATGTTCTTTAGATTCAGCTTGACAAGTACAAGATGAAGGATGGTGAAGGAGTCGCAGAGATGTACTCTAGGATAACTCTCATCACAAATGAGAATTCTGACTTAGGAAGTGAGGAAATGACCGACAACTTCATCATCAAGAAGATACTTCGAGCTTTGGATGATAGATATGACACCATATGCACATTGATCCAAATGATGCCCAACTAGAAAGATCTCAAGCCTACGGAAGTGATTGGAAGGATTGTTGCTCATGAAATGACACTCAAGGACAAGGAAGAGCGTCACATCAAGTCTAGCGGTGCTTACAAAGCCACAAGTGATGCTCTCGCAACTTCAAGCGACAACCTTGTCACAAATGAAGAGATAAGCCTCATGGTCAAGAAATTCAACAGGTTCTACAAGAATAGAGGCAAAGATCGAAGCTCCAACTCAAGATATGAAGAGAAACGTTCGTCAAGTCGTGATCGAAACTGCTACGGTTGTGGGAAGCCCTAACACTACTCGAACGAGTGCACGGGTCCTTACAAAAGGAAAGAAGAGTCACCAAGAAGACGAAGCTCTAAAGATGAGTCACCTAGAAGAGAGGGAAGGAGTAGAGATGATCATTATGAACAAAGACCCTCAAGGATAAGTAGGTACTTGGAGAACAAGGAAAATTACCAAGACATACTCAAGAAGAAGACATCAAGCTCATGTTGGTGAACGGCTTTTCGGCTCCAAATCCGACAACCACTCCAACAGAAGCTATCACTCCAACTCCAACTATAGTCAAGATGAAGGTATTGCCGGACTTGCACTAGTGGCGACCGACTCCTACGACATATTTGATTCACCAAATGAAAGGTGTGGAACTTGTTGCATGGATAAAGGCCCCAAGGTATCACACCCCGAGTATCTTGATTTCAACAGTGACGAGGATGACTTATTAGGAGATGATGACTTGCCATTTGACAAATCTAGTAATGTCAGTCAAGATGAACTTGCTAGTAATCACTCTAGTCAAGATAGGTCATGTGATGATGATAAGTTGGAAATAGAACGACTAACTCAAGAACTAAACTCTCTTAAGTTAGCTCACGCGTATACTCTACATGATCATAGAGAGATTGAAAGGACACATGAGAAGCTCCGCTTCGAGAAGCTCAATTTGGAGCAAGAGCATGAGTTCCTTAAAGCTATCAATGACGATCTTCGAAAGAAGACTTCCTATTATCTAGCCAAACGAATTCTCTTGTCGACATTTATTCCACAAGTTAAGGCTAAGAAAACTAGTAACAAAGGCAAGAAAGGTTCTTCAATTATTAGCAATAACAATGATAAATCCAATGATATTGCTTCGAGTAGTTCAATCGATCCCACTAACACTTCTCTTATCCAAGTTACACTTGAGCAAGAAAATGAACTTTTGAAAGGGAATATAGAGAAAGGTATCTACAAGAGTCTTACCGGGTGTAAGCAATTTGAGTAAATTGTTCGCAAGCATGGAGGATACCGGAAGAACCATGGAATTGGCTACTTCAATGCTAATGGATTTGAATGGGAAGAAGGTCAATACCCCAAGCCCAAGTTTGTTCCTCAAAAGGAGAAGTATAAAAATACTCTTCCCAAGGGAACAAAAGCTCAAGATGACCTTCCACCACACGATGACAAGCTCAAGGGCAAGAACAAGCTTCAAGAGGACATTGACCCATATGAAGATGAATCCCGAGCTTTGGTGAAGTGGGTTCCCAAGGCTACTTCAAGCTCAACTTCTACAAGTGCCACTTCAACACCAAGGATCCCCATCAACTTGATATGGGTCCCCAAGAAGAAGAACTAGAGAAGTTCTTGAGGGGTGACTCCGCCAATGAAATTCACTCACATTCATTATTGGCAAGAACTAGTTGCAATCAACATCAACATTAGGCAATAGTTCAAGGAGTCACACATTCCCTCAAAGCTAAGCAAGGGACAAGGTAATCAACAAAACCATGGAAATCATCATTTACTCCTTGCACTCCATGTCCATAGATATCCTTGTGTTTGTCTCTTGTGTGTTGGGACTAACCCATGTAGGTGAGAAGAGTAAGAAAGAACAAGGATGCTCCCAACTCATGGTGATCTTCATCAACCTTGAGCATCCACCACTACTTCACTTACATTAAGTCTTATTTGACAAAACCCAAGGTTAGTTTATCCCTCTCAAGGGGGATGTCACATCAAGGGGGAGATTTACTCTAAGACTTGAGTCAAAGCATCTCATAGTATGCGACAACATTAAATGCTTTATGTAAAAGTTGTAACCCCACTTGTGCTTAAACGATGAGTATGACCTATGATCAAGTATTCTTACTTGGCTCCTAAGTCAATGTACTCATATATAGATGACTACGTCATCACCAAAGTGCTTGTTAGATGCTAGTACGTATGTGCATGTTTGCTATGATTTCATTTGACATCTTATTGTGTGAGCATGTTGGTCTGCATTTCTTTATCCATTAGAGGACATCCAATTGTTGCTATTTGGACTTTGATTTTATTATTGCCAATTGGATGGACAAGAATGCCTAGGACCCTTCTTTAGCAATCTATGCTTTGTTGTCTCATTTTCTATTCATGTTGCATCACAAAATTTGAACAAGTACTTTTCGATCCCTCTATGTGAGGAGCACCTGGAGTTCCGTATCGACAAAGGACTGACCATTAAAACCTCCCAAGTGCATCTCGGTGGAACCAATCCAAAAATCTCGGTCTAACCGAATGCCTAGGGTTGATCAGGTTTTTCACCTCGGTATCACCGATTCCATTTTCTCGGTTACACCGAGTTTCCCTGTCAGCTGATAGTTGAGGAACTCGGTGGCATTGATAACTTAGAACCGGTGTCACCGACAGACACGAGTATATATGTTGTGGACCCGACGCATTGAATTCCAATCTTCAAATCAGCATGCTCCAAAACCCTAGCTGCTGAAAAGGACCCCCGGTCATCGCCTTCATCTTCCTGAGCACCTCCGCCATTGGAAGTCCTTGCTGTCGACGGGCATCTTCACCGCTGTCATCGTCGTTGGGACTCGTCACCGAGATAGGGTACGAATCCAATCCCTTGTGCATTCCACCTCTGATTCTTGCGCACTAGGAAGTTTTTATCTATAAGCCACCGTTTGCAATTGTCTCAATCCACTAGAGAATCTGTAGATTACAGAACGAAATATTTTTTTAGGGTTTGTCGTCCTCCACCTGAAACTTGGTGACACCAAAGCAAAAGAATCAGTTCCACCGATTCACTTTTTAGGTCAACTGAGAACAACCTCGGTGAAACCGAGTGCCCATTTTCAGTCTCACCCAAATGTGGTCCAAGTTTCTGTTTAGCAGGTTGTCAGTCTCGGTAGGTCTGAAAAGTATGCATCGGTGGTACCGAAATTGATTTGGCAGAAAGCAAATCTTGAGAAATTTTCATTCAAACTTTGAAAATTGTCTGCATTTTGTGATGACTCAACCCATCTACTCCTCTATATTCTATTCACAGGGTCAGAGATGTCTGTTTCAGAGGACAAACAGAACAACTTGAAGGAGCTCAATGTTGACACATATTCCGGCACTAGTCCAAACATGTAACGACCAAGATGCGGTTCTATCCCAATAAGGCTCGAGGTCCTTGAAGGGGATATAAGCGCATCTAAGCATTTTGCAAGTATAACATCATTGCATACATTTAATAAAGAGAAGAGTATAATAGATTGGCTTACACTAGCCACATCCTAAATTACAATGTCACTCAAAGCATTCATACATTCATCCATAAAAGCAGGGTCCGGCTATGGACAAAATCAAACGACAAAAGATGCAATGAGACTGCCTTGCTATACCAAGGATCATGAACACGTGCCTCTCTACTTATCGGGGTACGTAACATACATCTGGCCATGTTCTTCATCATACTCCCACTGGATCTACGATGCCTCAACATGATAGTCATCATCGGTACCTATACATGTAGTGGTGTAATCTGTGAGCCACAAGGACTCAGCAATCATGTGACCCGGGTACCGAAACTATGTAAGCTTTTGGGTGAGGAAGGGTAAATCGTGAGGTTGCAGCAATCACCTAAGCATTTATTTGAGTGGCTAACTTCTTGAAAAGGGGACTGAACTGAATCCGACTTCTTGGTAGCCCAGTGGCTTTTGGTCCCCATCGGAAAGTGCTGAATGGATTGCTCCTTGCCCAATGACAAAAAGAAAGAAATTTAGGAGAGGATTGATAGGTTTAAGCATTCAAGGCTGGTCGCTCTTATGGATACCTATGAGTTAGAGTTGGGAATGATGACAAGAAGTAACTGTGGTGCCTTACGCATAACGGTCGAGAACTAACATGATCACTAAGTGATCCTGAACACGTACTTACTTCAAACATTACCCCACCGTGTTCTCTCTCGGTTCATGTTCATGAGCAGAGACAATCACGATTACACACACGGTTGGTGTATTTTATTTGAGTTTACTTCAAGTTTTCTATAATCGGGTGTTAAACCAATTTCCAAGTTGCCACGTAATCGCGGGCACGGCTTTCCGAAAAGATTAAACCCTGCAGGGGTGCTCCGACTCATGCATCACAAATTAACCACATGCCTCGGGAATAACCTCGACCACGAATCTTGTGATCTTCCTAGGCAATTCCACTGGAAAACCGTAGCCTCAAGATAGCCCGAAGAAAACTGGAATTCCTCGCACAAAACATTCGAGAAAGGTGAAACAAGTCCAGCAAGACCACCTGACGTGTCGATAAACCCGATAAGAGCAGCGTATATCGTTCTCGGGACACGACCGAATGAGTGCAGCGTACGCTGGCCTGATACAAATCTCCCGAGTTGGCCTAGGTTGGCCCCGCACACGACTCTAGTTTGACCCAACACTCATGAGGAGCACTGGCCCGGGGGGTTGATTAATTATCCACGGGGTTGCAAAGCCATATGCATTTTTATTAGGTTATTAAGCAAATGTAGTACCAAAGTTGGGTCTTCCCAGACAAGCTTTAATCTAAAACGAATAGTCAAGGGGGTCCCCATAACAACCCCGAGCATGTTAGGAGCACACAATATGGAACATAACACCAGTTAGAAGTAGCTAAGGCGGCAAGAGTTGAACAAAACACCAAGCAAAAGGCCAAGCCTTCCCCCTTACCAAGATATATAGGTGCATTAAATTAAATAGCAGTAATATTGTGTTATCTACAGATATCCATGTTATCACATGAAAACAACCTGCAACTAAGAATGCTATAAGAGGGGGTGAGCAGCGCTATCTTAGCCAAACAAGATTTGCTAGGTAGTGGAGGGGTTAGAGGCTTTCATGGCAATGTAGGAAGCTGGACATGCAAGTGGTAGGTAATGAAAGCATAATGATAAGAGCGAGACATTTAGCAAAGCAAAAATAGTGTCAGGATCCGGGTACGGTCATCTTGCCTGATGGGTCTTCAGCGGGATAGAGAGTTGGGTCCTTATAGACATTCTCTCTGGGTTCCTCGTACTCAGGCTCAACACTCGGGTCTACCCAAACATAAGATAATACCAATAAACGTACAAACCAATACACAATGCACAAACAAGATGATGCATGTCCAAATTAGTGCATATGACATGGCAACCTAAGCTAGTCATGTTCCACATGCAAATATTAAGTTGTTTAGTATTCTGGACAGAACCACATGTTTAGTTGTATGAACATGCATGAACATGGAAAATATGGATGCATCATGCAAAATTGATGCAAATGCATATGTAGAACGTTGCAAACAGAGTAACATAGCTCACGGTACGCTCATAGCAACTTACGAACGTTAACGGGGACAAATGAAAGATGGAGATGGACCTGGGCTATTTCTTCATATTCCAAGGATGCCACTGGATAGGGAATGAACGACCAACAAGAATAGACCCAAAATTCACACAAAACAATGGAGTATAGCTCCCACAAATCACAAAACAATTTTACACACAATCTGCCCACAAACAACAACATGTCATCTTGTAACACATGTATCAAGAGCTACAACAAGTTTTAAACCACAACCAAAGCATGTACAAGAAGTATACAACAAGCTTGAAAAATCTTCTATCTACACAAACTTAAAAGGAAGCATGGATCAATGGCAATGAAGCTCAGAAGATGGCATGTTAAAACAGTTTTTAGGCACTTGGTGAAAATTCCAGTTTAACAGATTCTGAGTTAACCTGATAGCAACTTGAGAACAGCAAAACACTGTTCTCCAGCAAGTTTCATGGCGTGTAATTTAACAGGATGATATAGGGAAACATCTACTGCAAAACACTAGCACTGAGCATGAGCTAAAACATCATAGATCACTTGGTAGCATCCTCTAAACATGGCATGAAAATAACTACAAATTCTCATACTTGGACAAATTTCATTAAGAGAATAGCAGCAGTTTATTTAAACATAGCAACTTTGACATGATATAACTAAAAGATGAATTATCCAATTGGAAAAGTAAAGGCACCAAATGACAGAGGGTGACAAGCACAACATTTCATGGCATTGGACCAACTCCAAAGGAGCACTATATCCATGGGAATCATCCACACAACATGGGTAGAAAAATTACAGATTCCAACACTTAGAAAATATTTGAACAATGAGAACAGCCATATTTTCTTAGCATGTTTACAAGAACAAACCCACTAAACCACAAGTTTATCATTGCAAGGAAAAATACCAGGGCCTAGTGCCCACAAAACACTGCCACTTTCATGTTGATAAGTACATCATAGCATGCACGAATTAAATCCTACAAAAATCATAAAATGCCACTTCATCACAAAATAAAACTTTCACACAGTTGCTCCAATGACAAAACTAATGGCACCACTGAATTCTTGGGATTTTTCTATCCCAAAATCATATATCACACTCATCTGTTTGTGTAGAGAAATCACCCACAAACAAGACACAAAAATCTACATAGGAGTTACAAGTGAAAATTTGCCCAAATTGGGAAGGTCCATTTCTGGTCAGCTCCAGATCTGGACATTTTCCTACAATGGAAATAACACAAAACAGAGAATAAAACAATGCAAGAAAAATAAAAAAGGAGGGCCACTTGACATACACACCAGGGCCCCTACGAGGGTGACATGTGGGCTTGGACTCATTGTTAGGGTGAATCAAAGAAATGGGAATAAAAAGGAGACTGAGCGGGGATTCGAACTCGTGTCTCCTGGGTTGAGGAGTGGCCCAACGACCATTGCGCTAGGGAGGGGGCTCATGCTCAAAGGGGGCCTGGCCCCTATTAAGCCTACAAAAGCACGGGGTTGGCCTTCTTCAACCTCGAGCAGAAAGAGCTCGTCGCTGGGGAGCGGTACAACGACGAAGGCGGCAAAGGGTTGCCGGCAGGGGTTCGAAATCCATAGGGGGTTCCATCCCTAGGGCTACGGGGTCCTATAGAGTGCCGAGACCAGGCTAGCAAGGCGGTGCTCGAGCAGGCGCTCGGTTGCCATGGAGACGCGACGCGGGGTGTAGCGGTTGCGGGCGAGCCAGGCACGTGCTGTGGGTCACAACAGGTGCCGTTGATCCAGGGCACGCTACTGGGCGCGAGCGGCTCAACTCCACCATGATAGCATACAGAGGTAAAAAATTGCACCCTTGCGCAGAGCTCGGAGAGCACGAGGATGACGCGAACGGATCTACTCACAGGCGAGGCTAACGATGAAGAAGGAGAGGGGAATGGAAGGAGCGGTTGGACCTACTCACCTAGGACAAGCGGTAGGAGGCTGGGCTGCAACGAGGGGTCGACGAGGAGGCGAAGAACTCCGGCGTCACTCGGTTCCGTTCTGCAGGAAGAAGATGACGATGGGTAGGAAGTATCGGCTCACTGGCATTGCACGCGTTGAGGAAGAAGACGGCACGCACTCCCGAGGCTTGATCCACGGCGTCGGGGAGGTTGAGTACGAGGCGGGGACGCTACCCCAAGCATGAACTGAACCTTGGTCAGTGCTTCGAGAGCATGGCGTTGGCATGGCTTGGGGGGAGCCTTACTACAGTGGCACGAGGGGGAGAGGGATGAAATGGGTCAAGGAACCCTAGGGGAAGGTCTAGGTGCAATTTAAAGGGGACTAGGGGCACCGACGGGCGTCAAATCAACCGGCGATGCGACGTGGCTTCCTGGATGGGGTGCCGTATAGGAGGAAGACAACTTGACGTTGTGGGGCTCTGCTGGGCTGTGCTGCTCACTACACTGCGGGGATGGCCTGCGGCGGAGCCGGAGGCCCATCTGCGATGGGGGCTCTCTCTGTCTCTCAAACAAAAGGTTTTTATCTCTTTTTCTATCAAACCACACAGTAAAAAAATCACAGAGAAGACATAGGGATTTTTTGAAGCAAAATAAAAATATGTTTAGACTTGCGGAAATATGCACTAGTTTATAAAAAATAAATTGGCATTTTTAGGACAAACAATTTAATTCATATAAAATTATTAAACATGTTGTTTTGTAAGGAAAGAGAGGCAATGATGCATCAAACTTGGACAAGAGATATTTTACAAATCCTAAGAGGATATTTATGGGAAGAGCAAAATTTTTAAAGGATGTAAACTAGAAAGTAAAAATTCCACATGTTGCACTATTTTGAAATTGAGAGAGGTGGGTAAGATTAAGAGAAAATGAGGAGGGGGTCACACCAAGACTTGCACACCAGCACGACATTACACACACACACAACAACAACACAAACATATGATGCAACATAAAAAATTATGAGATGATGCCCATGATGAATGATGAAATTCATGAAGCACAAATTATTAATATCCAACCCACATAGGCAAAACATGGAGGTCCACACATGACAATATTAAAAATATGGCAAGGGATGGTCTTGGGCTGTTACAACTCTCCTCCACTACACGAGGATCTCGTCCCGAGATCTAAGAAAGAAAGAACTTTGGATATTCGGAACGGAGAAGATCCTCATGTTCCCAAGTGGCTTCTTTGTCAGAGTGATGAGACCACTTCACCTTGAGAAACTTGATTGACTTGTTGTGAGTCTTACGCTTAGTTTCTTAAAGAACAGCAACTGGATGCTCATGATAGGATAGGTCTTCTTGGAGATCAATGTCTTGGAGGTCAACGGTATGCTCGGGAGTCTTGAAGCACTTCCTGAGCTGAGAGACGTGAAACACGTCATGAACCTTTGAGAAATTGGGAGGAAGCTCGAGTTGGTAGGCAAGGTCTCCCCTCTTGCCCACAATCTTGAAAGGACCCACAAAGCAAGGGGCGAGCTTCCCTTTGATGCCAAAACGCTGAGTGCCCTTCATGGGAGAAACACCGAGATAGACAAAATCATCGATTTGAAAGGAGACGTCTCGATGCTTGTTATCATAATAGCTCTTCTGGTGGGATTGGGCTTCTTTGAGATTTTCACTAATTACATGACACATCTCTTCTGTTTCAGTGATCATGTCATTTCCAAGGATTTGACGCTCGCCAGTTTCAGACCAATTGAGCGGGGTGTGGCACTTCCTGCCATAGAGAATCTCGAATGGACCCTTTCCGGAACTAGCTTGGAAGTTGTTGTTGTATGAAAACTCGACGAACGGTAGGCAGTCTTCCCACTTCATGCCAAAAGAGATCACATGCCCTGAGCATGTCTTCGAGGATTTGATTGACTCTACCAACTTGGCCACTTGTCTGAGGATGGAAGGCAGTGCTGAAATGGATCTTGGTACACATAGAAGTCTGGAAGGAGTCCAAGAACTTGGAAGTGAAGAGGCTTCCATGATCTGAGGATATGAGCTGAGGAATACTGTGCACAGAGACTATCCTTGACGTATACAACTCTGCCAGTTGAGCTGTCGAGATAGATTCTTTGATCGGAAGAAAATGGGAAACTTTGGTGAGCTTGTCAATAACCACAAAGATGGCATCATTACCTCTCTTGGACTTAGGGAATCCAGTGACGAAATCCATCTCCATGTTATCGAATTTCCACTCTAGGATAAGCAAAGGTTGAAGGAGACCTGCTGGATGTTGATGTTCCGCCTTCACTCTGTGACAAACATCACACTCATTCACGAACTGAGCAATCTCACGCTTCATGCGAGTCCACCAGAAGGTTTGCTTGAGGTCCTGATACATTTTGGAACTGCCTGGATGAATGGAGAGGAGAGAATTGTGTGCTTCATCCATGATAACCTTCCTGAGATCAACTTTTGGAACCACCAGACGACCCTCAAAGAACAAGGTATCTTTGTCATTAACATGAAAGCACTTTTACTTTGGAATGCTCTTGGCCACACCTTTCTTCACCATAGCATCAAGAAGTTTAGCTTGGTGAATCTGATCTTCCAAAGTCAGAGAGACTTGAAGATTGGCAAGAAATCCCTGAGGAACAACTTGGAGATTGATCCTGCGGAAGGCTTCACAAAGCTCGGGTTGAAGAGGCTTCAGGATAAGACTTGCGGTACGCCTTTCGGCTAAGCGTGTCTGCAATGACATTTGCTTTTCTAGGAGTATACTCAATGCTCGGATTGTACTCCTCAACCATTTCCACCCAACACGTTTGCCGAAGATTGAGATTCGGTTGAGTGAAAATGAACTTCAAGCTCTTGTGGTCGGTGAACACCTTGACTTGTCTTCCCAACAAAATATGTCTCCACGTGAACAGAGCACGAACAACTGCCGCCAACTCAAGATCATGAGTGGGGTAGTTCCTCTCACTAGGCTTCAACTGAAGCGAGGTATAATCAACAATCTTTTTATCTTGCATGAGAACGCCACCAAGACCTTGGAGGGAAGCATCACAGAACACTTGGAAAGGCTTTGATTGCTCGGGAGGAACAAGAACTGGAGCTGAAGTCACCTTCTCCTTGAGTGTATTGAACGCCACATCACACTCGGTAGACCAGGCATACTTGACATTCTTCTGGAGGAGGTTGGACAGAGGCTTAGCAATTTGAGAGAAGTTCTCCACGAAACTTCTATAGTAACCTGCCAGCCCGAGGAAGCTACGAAGCTCCTTGACCTTCTGAGGAGGCTCCCACTTCAAGATTGCCTCAACTTTCTCAGGGTGCACCTTGATGCCCTCGGCAGAGATGATGTGCCCAAGGTAAACCACTTCATTGAGCCAAAACTCACACTTGGAGAACTTAGCATAGAACCGATGCTCTCTTAGCTTGTCAAGCACAAGCCGAAGATGCTCTACATGTTCTTCTTCAGTCTCCGAGAAAACAAGAATGTCATTCAAACACACCAAGACGAACTCATTTTTGAAGGGAGAGAATATGAAGTTCATCATTCTGGAGATGGTAGGAGGCGCATTTGCAAGACCAAAGGACATGACGATGTACTCATAAGAGCCAAAACTCGTCCTGAAAGCAGTCTTTGGAATATCTTCTTCATGAATGCGAATCTGATGATAGTCCATGCGAAGATCTAGCTTCGAGAAAACTTTAGCCCCTTTTAGTTGTTCAAACAACTCATTGATGTTGGGAAGTGGGTACTTGTTCCTGATTGTCTTGTTATTCAATGGACGGTAATCGGCACAAAGTCATTCCGTTCCATCCTTGTTCTTGACAAACAGAACACCACAACCCCATGGTGAAGAGCTTGGTCTGATTAGACCCAGATGTTCTTGTTCATCTAGCCGTTTCTTCAATTCTTTCATCTCTTCACGGCCAAGCT
Source organism: Hordeum marinum (assembly GCA_022496015.1). Lineage (NCBI taxonomy): Eukaryota > Viridiplantae > Streptophyta > Magnoliopsida > Poales > Poaceae > Hordeum > Hordeum marinum. The sequence goes on from CM039678.1 coordinate 280,414,828, forward strand.
TATAAGGATGCTTGCACACCGGTTCAGTTCCAGGTTCGAGATCAATCACAAACTCTACTGGCCAGTGCAGAGGCATTCCTGGCAATTCTTCTGGAAAGACATCTTCATACTCAAAAACAACCGAAATCTAAGAAATGGCTGAGATTTCACCCTTCTCATTAAGAGAAAAGAGACGAATCGTGTCATCGCGAGCTACAAAAATGATCACGTCTTCTAAAGGATGAGTCATTTTGAATTCTTTGGCTGCACAATCGATCTTAGCCTGGTTCTTCCCGAGGAAATCCATGCCAAGAATGAGGAGATCAATATCGGAATTACCGAGAACAATTAGAGAGGCCAGAAAAGAATACTTTCCCATCTCGGTAGAAACATCTAGAACAATGCGGTTGGAATTCAACATCTTACCAGGCGAAACAACAGATAAGGACCTAGGCAAATCTTGATAATCGAACTCATGCTTGACGAAAATTGGACGAGACATGAAACAATGTGATGCACCAGTATCAAACAAAACTTTTGCAGGAACAGAATTAAATGAGAGATTACCCATGATCACTTGAGAAGAATACTCTGCTTCGGCTACATTCACATGGTTCACCCTTGCATACTTGGGGTTGTGCCTCACCATAGCATTGCCTGGAGATCTGACTGGAGGAGGAGGCAGAAGACATCGCTGGTTGGTGCACATGTTTGAGTAGTGACCTTCTGACCACACTCGTGACATGTAACCTCTGAGAGGGGACGAAAGTTGCCTAGAGGAGGAGCATCTACTGACTTGGGTGCCTGGGGCCTTAGCTGAAATCCTAGGTTGGGTGGGTGGGAAGGACCACGACCACCATGCTACCTCTGCTGGTGAGGAGGACGAAAAGGAGGTGGAGGAGGAACCCAATACTTCGTAAGCTTAGGAACCACCTAAGAGCTGGAAGAAGAAGAGTAGGATTCCCTGGATCTCTTCCTTGAGTTCTCTAACCTAAGCCGAGTTGCCTCGACCTTTAGAGCCATGTTATAGAACTGATCAAACTCAGAAGGCTCGGGCAGGACCAGACCCGAATGAAGTTCATCCTTGAAACCACCTCTGAACTGATAAATCTTGGACTTCTCATCAGGAACATCTTGCTTAGCATAGCGGGCCAAATTCTGGAACTCGATGTTATACTGATAGACAGACTTGCTCCCCTGCTTCAGATGCCTGAACTTCTCACGCATCTCCTCAACAAAGCTCACCGGGATATGACGAGCTCTGATGTCACGGCAGAAATCATCCCAGCTGATAAGATGATCGCCCTGGAGTCCTTGTACTGCTGCCACCAATCTGCTGCCTGACCTTTAAGCTGGAAGGTCACGAACCTAACATAGTCCACAGGCCTGACATTGCTGCACTCAAAATACTTGTTCATGTCGCGGAGCCAATCTTCCGCATCAAGAGGCTGATCATAGCAAGTGAAGGACTTGGGCTGGTTGGCGAGGAACTAGTTGAGAGTCGCGAACTGGGGTTGATTCTTGAAATTCCCTTGATGACCTTGATGTCCCTGGTTCCTTTCCTGCATCATTTGATGCAGCATCTGAGTATTCGCGTTGGTCATGGCCATTAGATCTTGCCAAGCTTCTGGATGTGGAGGTGGAGGAGGAGGTGGGGGTGGTGGAGGGTTAGACTGCTCCCCATCACGACCCGGATTCCCATGAGTTGGTGGAGCCATCTTGGAGATGGACCAGAACATCAGCACACCATTGACAAAGATGACAGAAATAAGCTGAATCAAATGGCTTGAAAGAAATTCCATGGAATATCATCAATTGCATTCATACTGAAAATTAGTAAGAACGCCTTCTTCGGGTTGTGATAACATCATAAGATCTTTAAGCCACTTGAATAAACACAACAAGGTATTGAGCTAACATGTGCTCGGAACAAATGTATAGACCCTCATACATTTGAAGAAAGAAGATCCTCGGTAACTACTAGAATTCCCACCTAAGAACTTCGACATCTTTGGTTATGCAATCGGGTGTTGGGGATACAGGGAGGCAAAATATCTCCACACAACTAACAAGCCCTACACTCCAACTATATCCATCCGTCAACACATAACCAAGAAAACCTCGGAAATCATGTACCTCAGACCTTCGAAAAACATCCGATATACTAGTTGTGGCAATACATCTGATCGCTCTCCCCGGTACTGGGTGGCGCCAAACTACTCTCACCACAAAGAGTATAAAAGCGTTTTCGATGTCGGCGACCTCTGGTATTCCGAAACTGTAACGATACAAATGTGACGACAACACCTCGGAGCTCCACTCCTCTGGACACTGCCACAACCCCTAATGTCAGGAGGCACCAAGAACAATGTTCTCGTCACAAGATATCGGAACGATCCCAACAATACCCGCGTGATCCTAATTTTTTTTGAGCGAGAAGAGGAGTAGAATTAAAAATTCCTAAGTCGAATACCTCACAGAGTATAGAAGAGGAGTAAAACAAACCTACTCTCCGATATATAACTAGACTCACAATAGTTTTTCACTAGACTCGACTCGTACAAGTTCGATCAAGCAAGGGGAACCTATGGTCGTATGGCTCTAAATACCAACTTGTAATGACCAAGATGCGGTTCTATCCCAATAAGGCTCGATGTCCTTGAAGGGGATAGAAGCACATCTAAGCGTTTTGCAAGTACAACATCATTGCATACATTTAATGAAGAGAAGAGTATAATAGATTGGCTTACACTCGCCACATGCTAAATTACAATGTTACTCAAAGCATTCATACATTCATCAATAAAAGCAGGGTCCGGCTAGGGACGAAATCAAACGACAAAAGATGCAATGAGACTTCCTTGCTATCCTAGGGATCACGACCACGTGCCTCTCTCCTCATCGGGGTACATAACATACATCCGGCCACGTTCTTCATCATACTCCCACTGGAGCTGCGATGCCTCGACAGGGTAGTCATCATCGGTACATGTACCTATAGAGTTGTAATCTGTGAGCCACATGGACTCAGCAATCGTGTAACCGGGGTACCAAAATTATGTAAGCCTTTGGGTGAGGAAGGATAAGTGGTGAGGTTGCGGCAAACACCTAAGCATTTGTTTGAGTGGATAACTCACGATGACAAGAAGTAACTGCGGTGGCCTACGCATAAAGGTCGAGAACTAGCATGATCACTAAGTGATCCTGAACATCTACTTACGTCAAACATAACGCCGCCGTGTTCTCTCTCGGTTCATGTTCACGAGCAAAGACAATCACGGTTAGGCACATGGTTGGTGTATTTTATTTGAGTTTACTTCAAGTTTGCTATAACCGGGTGTTAAAAAAATTCCAAGTTGCCATGTAACTGCGGGCACGACTTTCCGAAAAGATTAAACCTTGCAGGGGTGCTCCAACTCATCCATGACAAATTAACCACACGTCACGGGAATAACCTTGACCATGAATCTCATGATCTTCCTAGGCAATTCCACTGGAATACCTCAACCTCGAGATAGCTGAAGAAAACCAGAATTCCTCGCACAAGGCATTTGAGAAAGGTGAAACAAGTCCAGCAAGACCGCTCGACGTGTCGGCGAACCCGATAAGAGCCGCGTATCTCGTTCTCAGGACACGACCAGATGAGCGCAACGTGCGGTGGCCTGATAGAAATCTCCCGAGTTTCCCCGAGTTGGCCCCGCACACGACTCTAGTTTGGAGCAACACTCATGAGGAGCACTGGCCCGGGGAGTTGATTAATTATGCACGGGGTTGCAAAGCCCTATGCATTTTTATTAGGTTATCAAGCAAATGTAGTACCTGCCAACCGAGGTGTCGAAGCAAGTCGGTTGGTGATGTCGAAGTCTCCGGCTAGCCAAGGTGTCGAAGTAGGTCGGCTGGTGATGCCGAAGTCTCATGCCAGCCGAGGTGTCAAAGTTGGTCGACTGGTGACGCCAAACTCCCCAGAGCAGGTTGATGAGGAGATGACGAAGCCCCCAGTCTAGCCGCGGTGACGGAGCAGGTCGATAAGATGACGCTAGAGCCCCATGCCAGCCGACATGTCAAAGCCGGTCGGCATCGTGGGCGTCGGCTTGAAAAAGCGACGCCACGGCAATGCCGACGCATGTCGGAATTCGTGATGCGATCAATGCTGGATTGGTGAAGCAACGAAGCACCCGACCCGTACAACCCGCGGATGACGAGGTTCTCTTGATGATTATTCGGCACTCGCAATGCCGAACTCTTGGTCGGCTAACCGAGATGATGAGAACATTTCCTTCAAAAAGGGCGTCTGACAACCCGTTCATGAAAAAGATGAACTCGGGTCAGATTTGTTTTCATGCAGAAAATAGATCCAAAATCCGTTGTACTCATCGGATGTTTCCCAGAGTTTGGATGGTCGGATCGAGCTGAAATTTGAGGGGTGATCGGTATAGGAATTACGCAGCCGGTGGACGGTGGGATTTTCCAACGGATGTCCGAGCTAGATACTGGACACCTCACCCTACACTCATCCAGATTCTTGTCCAGACTCGACATGCTTCCGATATATAGGTGATTGCCGTAGATTACTCCATTGGAACACGACAAAATTTTGCAGGGTTGTTGTAGATACAATTCCACACAATTCCACCAAAGCAATCGTCAAAGCGACGCTTGAGGAATTGGGGACGATGAACACAAATTCGCTATCCAGAAAAACTGCAATATGCACATGAGCCATCAATCCTTCTAGCGATCCCATAGCGGAACTCTCAATCAAAGCACCGATGTTAGTGTCAAAACCGGCGGATCTCGGGTAGTGGTTCCCGATATGTGGGTCTTTGATCGATGGGTAATAGGAGACAAGGGAGACAGTATTTACCCAGGTTCGGGCCCTCTTGATGGAGGTAAAACCCTACGTCTTGCTTTGTTTGTACTAATGATGGTGTATCGAGTATAGAGTTGATCTACCTCAAGATCGTATGTAGTGGTCTAAACCCTAAGAGCTATGCTCGTATGATGATATGATCTATGATGATCTGATTGTCCCTAATGACTATCCTGGCCTCGGCTTATATAACACACCAGAGGCCTAGGATAACAAGAGTCCTAGTCGGCTATGTCGATGGACATGAGTCCTTGTCTTGATCACCAAGTCTTGTGTAATCTTCCTCGTATGCATCATGGGCTGTCCGAACTGGCCCATTAATGAACCGCCCTGGGGGTCCTCGGCCCGACCCACCTGTTGGGAGACGATGTGGTGAGTACCCCCTAGTACAGGACACCATCACCTATAATCCTCAATCTAGTGGTCAAGTTGAACTTAGCAACACAGAAATAAAATTGATATTACAAAAAGCTGTCAATAGGTCCTGAAAGAATTGGTCTAAGAAAGTAGATGATGCACTTTGGGCTTATAGGACAGTTTATAAAAATCCTATGGGTATGTCTCCATACAAAATGGTATATGGGAAAGCTTGTCATTTACCTCTAGAGTTAGAACACACAGCATTTGGGGCAATTAAAGAACTCGATTATGAATTCAAACTTGCCGGTGAAAAGAAGTTATTTGATATTAGCTCACTAGATGAATGGAGAACCCAAGCTTATGAAAATGCCAAACTATTTAAACAGGAAGTTAAAAGATGGCATGATAAAATAATCCAAAGCGAGAATTCAAAGTTGGAGAATATGTTCTTTTGTACAACTCTCATTTCAGATTTTTTTGTAGGAAAACTTCTCTCCAAATGGGAAGGACCTTATGTTATCGAAGAGGTTTATCGTTTTGGAGCTATTAAGATTAATAATACCGAAGGTACTAACCCAAAGGTGGTCAATGGACAAAGAATTAAACATTATATCTCAGGTACGCCTATCAATGTTGAAACATGTTATCCAAACCATGACATAGGAGGAACACATAAGAGAAACCTTTCGGAACACTCCAGAATTGTGAAGAAGAAGAGGTACATGATACGGTAAGTAAACGGGCTCCGAAAAATCCGCAAAAATATTTTTTTGTCAGTTTTGGAATATTACAAAATTTTGGAAAATAAGAAATAAACAGGAGAGCAACCGAGGTGAGCACGATACACCAGGGCATGCCTGCCCTCCATGGTGCGCCCTCGTGGGTTGTGCCCACCTCAGGAACCTTCCCGACTCTATTTTCCTTTTGTTTGCTTGATTTCCAAGAATAAAAGTTCTCTATATATACCCCCGATTCTTTTGACCACCGCATCGCAAGATTTTCCTCCATTCTTGTTTTGTGTTGTTTTCCTAGATTAGAAAATACGGCGTCTAAAGATTCGGTGGGAGAGAGCTATGTATCCAATTATGTTCTCGATGCAAAGATCTTTGGGGAAATTTACCCCTATTTGTGGTCCTCGAAGGAGGAAGAAGACACCAACCTGGAGGAAATAGAAGACGCTGGCCCGGACGCTGGCTTAGATGAACATGAAGATCCACTACCTCAACTTGGAGATATGCACGTGGAGTTCAAGAAGTCAAGCCTTCCTAATGGTGGGAATAAACCCAATACTCCTTTTATCCCTTCTCGTTTTGTGCAGGAGAGCAAGTAGATCTATGCAAGAGGATATTGAAACTAGAACAAGAGAATGACGATTTAAGGGAAGAAAACTTCATCCTCAAGCGTAAATTGGAGAAGAAGAATAACACTGCATCACCACCTCCTTCATCATCACCACCACCAAAGGAGACTTGAGTACACGGGTATGGGCACTCCCCTTGTCTTGAGCAAAGCTTGGGGGAGATGCCCCGGTGTCGTATCACCATCACTTTTTACCTTTGTTTTTTATTTTGATCCTTAGCCTTTTCATGATTTAATTGAATAAAAGTTTCGTATGATCTATTTTCAAGTGCTAGTTTCGTGATCTATCTATCCATGTAATCAAGTGAGAGTTATATAATAAAGTTTAGTTTGAGATTTTGCCTCTTTATTTGCTTGTTGCAATCATAATAAAAGAAAATAAATGCAAAAGAGCATATGCTAATCTTATGCTGAGTAATGGCATCACATAAAGAATAGTGTAAGTGGTAAAATTTATTGGGGATTGACAAACATAACACTAGTCAATGATGCAATTCATGAAAGAATTAATTATGGAAGAAAAGATTCGCATGTAAATACACTATCTTGAACATCTTTTATGATTGTGAGCCCCCATTAAATATTATATGCCAAAACTGTTGACGTTGGACAAGGAAGACAACATAATGATTTATGCTTGTTACTATTCACATAGAAGTTATATTGTCATAGATCCTTCAACATGTGGTGCTTCCTCAATATCATTTCTAGCCAAAAATTCTGCACTAAGTAGAGATACTACTTGTGCATCAAAAAACCGAAACCCAAACTCATGTTTGATATTCCACCATACCTACCTAGGGATTGAATAAGATCCTTCAAGTAAATTGTCATCGGTGCACTAAGGCAATAAAAATTGCTGCTAAAAGTGTTGGATCAATTAGTGTAAGAGAAAATTGAGCGTTGCACGAACTTGTGATGGCAAAGTAATAAAAGCGACATACTGCATAATAAAGGTTGCTATCACAAGCGGCAATATAACATGGCGTTCTTTTGCGCTAAGGGATTTGGCATACAAATTAAAAAGTGCATGACAACCGTTGCTTCCCTCTGCGAAGGGCCTATCTTTTACCTTTACGTGTTTACTTTTATGCAGGAGTCAAAGTATTCTTCCCTATTCCTTTTTATTTTTCTCCTTTTGCAAGCATCATGTGATGAGGAAATATCTCGGCACATATATCCAGTTGGATATGAGTGAGAATGAGTTATTATTGTTGACATCACCCTTGAGGTGAATACATTGGGAGGCAAAACTATAAGCCCCTATCTTTCTATGTGTTCGGTTGAAACTTTTTGCTCATGGGTATGTTGTGAGTGTTAGCAATCATAGAAGACTAAATGATGGTTGAGTATGTGGACTTGCCAAAAAAAGGCTCCTACATGAGACCCTTCCTCAAAATGAATTGTTGTTGCAAAGTTGACTGAGAACATAGTTTGTTGGTTTCCACTAAGGTTTATGCTTTATACTTCCATGTTGTGATGAATTGTTACTTGTTCATAAGAAGTTACATGATGTTGTTATGAAATAAAAGTTATATGGAAGAGTTATATGTTAAAGTTTGTTGCTATTATAATAATAAGCGTTATGCTACTATGTCCGTATTTTGTTTTTATCGACACCTCTTTCTCAAACCATGTGGGCATGTTCTTCGATATCGGCTTTCGCTTGAGGACAAGCAAGGTCTAAGATTGGGTGAGTTGATACGTCTGTTTTGCATCATGTTTTCCTACTGATAACTATAATGCTTTTATGCATAATAATGCATTGGGGACTAATTCTAACACATTTTCTCTCATAATTTGCAAGGTTTACACAAAGAGGGAGAATACCGACAGATGGAATTCGGGACATGAAAAAAGCATGTCAGAGATACCTAGTATGCACATTCCCAATGGCGATGAAATTTTACGGAGAATTTTTGTGGAATAAATGAAAAATACTGAACCAGAAAACTACCGAAGGGGGGCCACCAGGTGAGGAACACCCACCAGGGCACGTTAGGACCCCCAGGTGTGGCCTGGTGGGTGGTGCTCACCCCGGCCCACCTCCGGAGCCCATCTTCAGGTATAAATTCTGGAAAAACCTAAAAACATTAGGGAGAGGACTTTCGGGATGAGGCGCCGCTGTCTCGAGGTGGCACTTGGGCAGGAGCACTTTTTCCCTCCAACGGAGCGATTCCGCCGGGGGAACTTCCCTCCGAGAGGGGGAAATCAAAGCCATCGTCGTCACCAACAACCCTCTCATCTAGGGGAGGTCATTCTTCATCAACATCTTCAACAACACCATCTCCTCTCAAACCCTAGCTCATCTATTGTGTTCAATCTTTGTACCGGAACCTCAGATTGGTACATGTAGGTGACTAGTAGTGTTGATTACCTTGTGTAGTTGATTGCTATATGGTTTATTTGGTGGAATATTATATGTTCAGATTCATTATGCTATTTAATACACCTCTGATCTTGATGATGCATATTATTTTTGAGTAGTTTCCTTTGTTCTTGAGGTCACAGGAGAAGTCATATTGCAAGTAATCATGTGAACTTGATATGTGTTCGATATTTTGATGATATGTATGTTGTGATTCCCTTAGTGGTGTCATGTGAACATCGACTACATGACACTTCACCATCCTTGGGCCTAAGGGAATGCATTGTGGAGTAGTTATAAGATAATGGGTTGCTAGAGTGACGTAAGCTTAAATCCTAGTTTATGCGCTACTTCGTAAGGGGCAGATTTGGGTCCACATGTTTAATGCTATGGTTAGACTTTGTCCTAATACTTTTCTCGTAGTTGCGGATGTTTGCGAGGGGTTTAATCATAAGTTGTTAGTTCAAGTAAGAGCAACACCTTAGCACCGGTGCACCAACATATCAAATTATCAAAGTAGCAAGCACGAATCAAACCAACATGATGAAAGTGACTAGATAAAATTCCCGTGTACCCTCAAGAACACTTTGCTTATCATAAGAGATCGTTTTGGCCTGTCCTTTGCCACAAAAGGATTGGGCTACCTTGCTGCACCTTACCTATTGTTATCATTACTTGCTTGTTACAAATTACCTTGCTATCAAATTACTTGCTACTTACAATTCTAGTGCTTGCAGAAATTACCTTGCTGAAAACTGCTTATCATTTCCTACTGCTCCTTGTTGGGTTCGATACTCTTACTTATAGAAAGGACTAAGATTGATCCCCTATACTTGTGGGTCATCAAGATACTACTCATGCATCCAAAAACCCAAACCCAAACTCATGTATGAGAGTCCACCATACCTACCTATGGATTGAATAAGATCCTTCAAGTAAGTTGTCATCGGTTTACTAAGGCAATAAAAAATTCTTCTAAAAGTGTTGGATCAATTAGTGTAAGAGAAAATTGAGCGTTGCACGAACATGTGATGGCAAAGCAATAAAAGCAATAGACTGCATAATAGAGGTTGCTATCACAAGGGGCAATACAACGTGACGTTCTTTTGCACTAAGGGATTTGGCGTACAAACTGAAAAGTGCATGACCGACTCTGCTTCCCTCTGTTAAGGGCCTATATTTTACCTTTATGTATTTATGTTTACGCAAGAGTTAATGTATTCTTCCCTATTCCTTTTTATTTTTCTCCTTTTGCAAGCATCATGGGGTGAGGAAGATCTAGGAACATATATCCAGTTGGATATGAGGGAGCATGAGTTATTATTGTTGACGCCACCCTTGAGGTGAATATGTTGGGAGGCTAAATTATAAGCCCCTATCTTTCTATGTGTTCGGTTGAAACTTTTTGCTCATGGGTATGTTGTGAGTGTTAGCAATCATAGAAGACTAAATGATGGTTGAGTATGTGGACTTGCCAAAAAAGGCTCCTACATGAGACCCTTCCTCAAAATATGATGAATTTTAGTTGCAAAGTTGACTGAGAACATAGTTTGTTGGTTTCCAATAAGGTTTATGCTTTATACTTCCATGTTGTGACGTTCTTTTGCACTAAGGGATGTGGCATACAAATTAAAAAGCGCATGACAACCGCTGCTTCCCTCTGCAAAGGGCCTATCTTTTACCTTTATGTGTTTACTTTTATGCAGGAGTCAAAGTATTCTTCCATATTCCTTTTTATTTTTCTCCTTTTGCAAGCATCATGTGATGAGCAAATATCTCGGCATATATATCCAGTTGGATATGAGTGAGCATGAGTTATTATTGTTGACATCACCCTTGAGGTGAATACATTGGGAGGCAAAACTATAAGCCCCTATCTTTCTATGTGTTCGGTTGAAACTTTTTGCCCATGGGTATGTTGTGAGTGTTAGCAATCATAGAAGACTAAATGATGGTTGAGTATGTGGACTTGCCAAAAGGCTCCGACTCGAGACCCTTCCTGAAAATATGATGAATTGTAGTTGCAAAGTTGACTCTAAAGATAGTTTGTTGGTTTCCAGTAAGGTTTATGCTTTATACTTATATATTGTGATGAATTGTTACAGGTTATTGAGAAGTTATATGATGTTGTTATAATATAAAATTTATATGAAAGAGTTCTATGATAAAGTTTGTTGTTGTTAAGATAATGAGCATGATGCTACTATGTCTGTATTTTGTTTTTATCAACAACTCTCTCTCAAACCATGTGGACATGTTTTTCGATATCGGCTTTCTCTTGAGGACAAGCGAGGTCTAAGCTTGGGGAGTTGATAAATCCATTTTGCATCATGATTTATTATTGTTATTTACAATGTTTTTACAGATAATAATGCTTCATGGAGTATTTCTAATACCTTTTCTCTCATAAGTTGCAAGGTTGGCACAAAGAGGGAGAATACTGGCAGTTGGAAATCTGGACCTAAAAAAGCATGTCAGAGATACCTATTCTACACATCTTCAAATGAGCTGAAACTTCACGGGGAATTTTTATGGAATATACGAGGAATATTGGAGCAAATAACTATCGGAGGGGGGCATCCTGGTGAGCACAATACACCAGGGCACGCCAAGTCCCCCAGACGCGCCCTGGTGGGTTGTGCTCAGCACGGCCCACCTTCGGAGCCCATCTTCTGGTATATAAGTGGTTTTGACCTAGAACAAATTAGGAGAGGACTTTCAGGACAGAACGTCACCGTCTCAAGGCGGAACTTTGGCAGGAGAATGATTCTGCTGGGGGAACTTCCCTCTCGGAGAGGGAAATCGAAGCGATCGTCATCACCAACAACCCTCTCATCTTTGGGAGGCCATTTGTCATCAACATCTTCAACAGGACCATCTCCTCTCAAACCCTAGTTCATCTCTTGTGTTCAATATTTGTACCGGAACCTCAGATTGGTACCTGTGGGTGACTCGTAGTGTTCATTACACTAGTGCAGGCGCCTGCTACACAGACGGTTTTTAACCCCTTTCTCCGACGTAGTCTCAAACCATTGCCATGCATGTGTGGGCGATTGGGGGGGCTACCCCACACGACCCCGAAAAACCGTTGGCGATGCCTGCTCCCGGTCACACACGATAGGCAAAATTATGTGGTGTGCAATTGGAAGGACTATCGCAAATAGGTATTTAGGAGAAATCGTATGAGATGTGCATACCAGCCCACACAATGAATCCCAAACATACGTTTCCGTTCATATTGTACATCACACACAATTTTCTACTTAACATCGTTTGTGTTATGGGTGGCCATCACACACGGTGCCTAGAAGAAACTATTTGGCATAGGGTTGTCCATCACAGATGTGTCTTATGTGAAAACGTTTGTGAATGGGTGTTCTAGCACACGTATTTTGTGCCCAAAAATTGTGTGTGATTCTTCACTGATCCAACACGCCAATTTTTCAGCAAGCGTGTGGGTTTGTTGAGGTCATCGCTGACGGTGTTCTATGACAAACCATCTGCAATATGAAACCCCAATAATCAAGCTAATTGCTCTATTATTTATAATCCAGCTAGTAAACAAATCGATACTTCATATCAAGCACATAATATATTTCATTTCATATTACGACAACCGGGATTTCATAATTGAAATACATCAGAGTACAACATCATATAGGCATATAGTACCTAGCTACCCAATTACACGACATGACCGAGTTTCACATGCAACATCAAGAACCTTTGTAAAATATCATCATATACAGTAAATAGACAGATGAATCTCGTCCAGAAAGTTGTTGAAGCGGAAGGCAAATAGTGAGCCTTCACTGATGTCGAAGGTTCTTGCAACTTTATGCCAGTGCATGTGGATGGTTACCCGCCCATCCTTCATCCTCTTGAGGGAGACTTCAAGATTATACCGTGGGTGTTGTATGAATACCTTCCTTGCCTCTTGACCATACGGGTGGTTTGAGATGTACTCATCAATGAACTGCTTTGGAAAGGACTAGAAACAAAGATATGCGTAAATTGCGTTACTAAAAATTGAAATGTCACAAAGGGAAAAAGACAAGGTAAAATAGATAGTACCATCCTATAGTTCACTGATGCCTTCTTCATTGTGCAGACAAATAGCTTGTTGTTTTTCGTCGCAAGTTTCTTTATCTGAACAATCTTTCTGAGTTTCTTAATTTGACTGATATTCATGAACACATCATTTCCCCACATGCAAAATGGGTCGAACAGTGGGTCTAAACCTCTTAAGGCAGGACCTACATGTGCACGACCAAATTATTGTTAGAAACCTAAATATTAGAATGGTTCTTGCAATTGCACAATAATGTGTTATTAGCCAAATGATCATGAAAGTGCAAACCTCGATGGTAAACCTCAGTGTCTCCCATTGTTCCCCTTGTAACATGTTTAAGAATAGATATTGATCAATAGAATCTGTGAATGAAGGAGAAACGCATTGCATATCCAACATATGAATTCAAGCCACATGTAAAATCCAAGAGTGCTAAGAACTATGAAATATAGCAATTGTAGGTTTCACGTGCATAACAAAACAAAATTGTACCAACAATAATTGAACATCACATTGCAGATGATCACCAAAACAACTGAACCAAACAGTTAACTGAGCATCACATTGCGCAAAAAAACATAGTAGTAGAAGGTGAGATTGCATACTAGCATTACATTGCATATTTCAGTAGAGTTTCTTAAGGGAAGGCAGGAGAAGCACATGTAGCAGGTAAAGTAATCATGTGTAATAGGCGTAGCTAGCTGAGCACAGGTCATTAGTAATAAGCTTTATAAACAAGATATTTAACCCTGGGCTTGGACGAGGATGAGGCCTCCACATCGTGGGTGCCCTCCTCTTAGTGGTGAGTTTCCTTAGCCTGTCCAAGCACCAACCTGCCTGCTATGGAGTTGAGGAAAGCACAGGCACGCTAAGAAAACAACTCGGACTCGTCGTCGAAGGCAACAACACATCACAGGAGAAAACACAACGAGCTGTTGTTCAAAGCAGCCAACCGTGTGGCAGCGTCCGCACGTGAGGCATCGACAGTAGCCTCGACATCTAGATGCTACTCCAAGATCTGGGGGTCAGCACGCATGGCAGCCATCGCGGCCTCATCCGCGCATGTGGTCGCGATTTGCTTCTCCGCTATGAGGTGTTCCTTGAGATCCTGGCTATACTACCTGTACCATGTCTTTCGGTGGCGATTATGTGGGGGTGGGCCGATGATTTTGGTGGAATGTGTCGTGCTGGCGGTTGGGCCATGTGGAATGGAGGAGGAGGGGTGGAGGGGGGAGTGGTATGGGGAAGGTTTGGATTACCTGAGTATGAATAGCAGGATGAGGCCGAGCAGTAGGAAGGAGCGTCGCCGGCGAGGAGGCGGCGCTGCAAGCAAGCGGTGAAGGTTTGAACTTAGGAAATGAAGGTGGGAGGAGGGGGATGGGAAATGTGGCTTTTGGTTGGTACGAGGGGCGGGGGAGGTAGATATTTGCGCGACAGCCCAAAATTCCGTTCGTGCAGCGAAAAAGTAGCACACACAGTCACATCAGACACAGTACCATTACCATAAATGTGTGCGATATTCAACAACACAAACATATCCTATAGTTTATCCCGTGTGTGATGAGACTGAACGTGGAAATTTTGGTCTCCAAGCTTCCGTCGTAAGATATCGGATACTACATTGCACACGGTACTTGCATTTCGGATACGGTGGCAAATTTTGGTTCGAAATTCCCTTGTTACATTGGTCATTGCTTAGTTTAACAACACTTGCAAGTTTGAGTACTACACAAAAGAGCCTACATCACCACCCGTACTTAGTTAATCGAGAAACTAATAAACATTAGTTAATTCACTTAAACATTACTCTAACAAAACACCGTCGCTCTAGATAGAGGCTAATATTCTACCTGGCATTCGTCAATCTCTGCCGCCTCCTCGATGACCAGCTCCTGCTTGACGTACTCTGGGGAATGGAGATCCATGGGATCCATTGCCACATACTCCAACATCTTGCAGTCTTCGTGCACCATCTCTTTGGATAAGGCCGCCATGAGCCGGGCGTGGGCGGCCTGGCTCCGGTCATGGACGGCCACAATCTTGGCTAGGGAGGCCGCCGACGAATGGACGCTTGCTAGAGCACACTCAATTATTAGCAACTCAATGGAGGTGGGTTGTCGACTGGTGTTAGAGAAGGCAGATGTTATTTGTGTAGCGATTGACACGAGATGGGCATGGGCGGCCTCGAGATGGGACTGGGCGTCTGCCATCAAGGCTACGGCAACCGCCGAGGAACTAACAGCTCATGTGCCGTTCTCGCCATTTGCTATCCCCGCCGCGGTTGTTGCTACCGCCCTCTCAGCTGTAGCAGCTGCCCTTTCTGTTCATGCAGTTGCTCTGTCAGAGGTAGCGTCCGCGTTAGAGCATGTTGAGAGCATGCTCATGGCTGGTGCGGCCGCACTCGGGCCGGAGTCGGTTGTTGATGGGGATATCTACCTAGGGTAGGGTCTTAGGCCTAACTTACATACCCTACCTAAGGACACTACATTGGAGAACTTAAAGATTACAAGGAAGACTCCGACTGAAATCACCATGGTGCATGAGTCACTCGACAGAAAATCCACTCGGAGGTTTCTCCCTCCATTCGACAGCCGCCTTTCACTCGGAAGAACCAGAAGTCAATCGACCACAGAAAATCAGAAGCCACTCGAGGGAGGCCAACGGACAAGCGTTCGACTGGTCGCCATAAGTAGCATTTATTACATACATTATCAGTAATGTTCACCTTTATTACCATGATCGAACCCTTGGTTGCCGGGTATTCATGAGGAGCAGCGCACTCTATATAAGCCACCCCTCTCCTCTGGCACATGGGTTCACACCTCCTATAACTCACACATTCCACACGACAGAAACTCCCGAGCACTAAGACATAGGGATGTTACCTCCACGAGAGGGGCCTGAACTCATACATCCGTGTGTACAATCTCGCCATAGCTAGGAATCTGCCCTCTGCTTACGTACCCCTACCCTTTACTGTCAGGCTCATTCCCATGACAGTTGGCGCCCACCGTAGGGCAGGCGTCTAAGCGACTTCCAGCGAGTTTGCAATTTTCTTCTTCGTCATGTCTTCTGGCGACGGTTTGTTCCTAGGCCACGAGATCCGTCTCGGTGCGCTCATCTTCGTCGCTGACGAGTTGCTATGGCTTCAGGAAGCGCCTTTGGATGTTGAGGCGCTCCTGATCCACGGGGCGACGCACTTTCGTGCAAGCTCCCGTGGCGTTATTCTTCGGCAGTCGTTAACTCTGTACCTGTCGACTCCGGCATCGTTTGCTCTCCCTGTTGTTCGTCACCGCAAGCGATCTGGTCGCTAGTGGCTCCAGCATTGGGTGAGGCATGCGACGGCTCGCCAAGTGTCATCTTCGGATATTGCGGCTATTGAGACTGTTGAATCACTTCACGGTGTGTTCAACTCAGCGTCGAATCAGTCTAACGTTCCTTCCGAGTGCGAGAGCTGCGATCCAGTGGTTGAGGTTCTTATGGCGGGTTCACAGCAAAGCTCGCCTGGCTACGGCCACGATGGATGCGAGGTTGGAGGACTGTCGAATGAGCAGCAGCGTCGAGATGAGGAGATTCTCCATACGCCCATCGTCGGTGCGACTACTGAGGCCCAGGCCTTGGAGGCCACGCGCCTTCGGATCGAAGAGATGCAGAGGGCACTTGACGAGCGTACCCGCCAGCGTCCACTAGTTTCCAATCGACATCAGCGACAGATGTTTTCGGGTGGATCTCTGAACAACGTCCAGGTATTCCGTACTCCAGTTTAGAATGTTGTAGCCGCCACTAGGATTGCAGATTCCATTCAACCATCATATTCAGAGGCTAGTAGAGGTTTGCAGCAGATCCGAGCGTTGCTTGTGGCAGCACAACAGCAGAATTCGGTTGTTTCTCCGTCGCGCAATAGGTTACATAGTAATTCGGTCAAGGCAGACATAGTTCAGTCGGCTCATAGCCCAGGGTCACCTCTATGTCGCAGGGGCGGAGGTTACCGTGAAGATCAGTACCGAGATCAGGGGCGGTATCAGTTTGCTCCTCGTTATCAACGTGATGACCGTCGTCTTGTGCCTACTCCTCCGCGAAGTGGTTCATATGTTCCCCGACACTATGATGATAGGTGCCCATACGGCGATGAGCGGATTCCTGGGTTCGACGCGAGGTCTGTCCTCGTACAGAATCGGATTAACAGGGGTAGGGTTCATAGGGATGGTTATGGTAGAGATCATCTGAGTGGAAGTGGTGCCGTTGTCTCTGGGCCCGAGTGTTTCAGAAGAGCCATTTGATCCATTGAGATTCCCCCCAACTTCAGGTTGGCGATAGGAGTAAGCAAGTTCACTGATGAGTCGAAGCCGGAAACATGGCTAGACGATTACTGAGTGGCGGTGTAGATCGGTGGAGGAAATTACAATATAGCCATGAAACATTTGTCTTTGATGTTGGATGGTTTAGCCCAAGCGTGGCTAAATCAGTTGGCTCCTTCTAGCATCTACTGTGGGGAGGATCTTGCCCCAGTGTTCAACAGAACTTTGGAGGGCACATGCAAGCGTCCCGCTGGTTTGTCTGAGCTGCAGCACTGTGTGCAGAAACCGAATGAAACTTTGAGGGGTTACATTCAGCGTTGGACCACCCTCCATCACACGGTGGAAAATGTTTCCGAGCACCAAGCCGTCTGCGCCTTCAAGGCCGGTGTTAAGTACAAAGAGCTCTATCTGAAGTTTTGTCGGACAAGGGATATGTCCCTAAGCAAGATGATGGATATTGCCACTTGGTATGCCAATGGCGAAGAGGAGGACTGCCTCCGCAGCGGCACGGGAAAGGCAGTTGACAATGATGCTGGCGGCGACAATTCCAGTTGGATGCAAAAGTGGAAAGCCAATGGTTCTGCTTTGGGAGAGGCAGCTACTCTGGCGGCACAAGGAAAGAATAAGGGGAAACCCAAAGGGAAATTTACCCCCAAGAAATCATAGAATCAGTCAGGAATGGACATTCTAGATATGTCGTGTGCAATCCACATGAAGAAGGATGAGGAAGGCAATTTGATATTGCCAAAGCACACCACTCGACAATGCAGATTACTGGTCCAACAGTTCAAGGAAGGACAGTCGAGTGGGAAAACTCCTGAAAAGGAAGAGGATGAAGATAAAGAGGATTTTCCTGAGGTCAATGCCACTTTGAAGATTTTTGCCGATGTACAAAGCAAAAGTCAACTGAAAGTTATTAACAGGGAGGTCAACATGGCTGTTCCTGCCACCCCCACATACCTCAAGTGGTCTCAGACTCCTATCACCTTTGACCAGTCAGACCACCCTGCTCATGTCGCTAGCCCCGGTAGGCAAGCTCTAGTGGTGGATCCTGTTGTAGGAGGCACTCGACTCCGCAAGGTTCTCATGGACAAAGGGAGTGGATTGAACATCTTGTATGCAGAGACCCTCAAGGGGATGGGCATTCTGATGTCCCGACCTAGTGAGAGCAACATGCAGTTCCACGGAGTCATCCCTAGGAATAAGGCCAAGTCACTCGGTCAGATTGTGTTGGATGTGGTGTTCGGCACCGATAGAAATTTTCTCAAGGAAAAGATGATGTTTGAAGTTGTAGACTTCCAGAGCGCATATCATGCCATCCTTGGTCGACCAGATTATTCCCGTTTCATGGATCGTCCATGTTACGTGTACCTCAAGCTGACGATGCCCGGGCCCAAGGGCGTGATCACAGTCACCGGGAATCGACAGAGGGCTGAGGAGTGCCTTCAGCAAGGCTCCAAGATTGCCGACCAACAAATGGGTGTGGTCAAATTAGAAGAATACACGAGGAATACTGATCCTGTAGATCTGTTGCGTTCCAAGAAGCCCGCCTCTGAGTCTACTTTTCAGTCAGTTGGTGACGTGAAGCAAGTGAACGTTCACCCGATAGATCCTAATGCTGCCCCGACCAACATCTCGACGACACTCGACAGCAAATAGGAAGTCATGCTCATCCAGTTCCTCCGTGGGAACTTGGACATCTTTGCATGGAAGCCTTATGACATGCGGGGTGTACCCAGGGAACTGGCTGAGCATCGATTGAGAGTTGACTCAAAGGCCAAACCTGTCAAAGAGCACTTGCGTTGGTCGGCGGTAGAGACGCGGAAGGCAATCGGCGAGGAGGTGGCTCCACTCTTGGCGGCTAAGTTCATATGCGAAGTTTATCCCTCCTAGTGGCTAGCGGATGTCATCATGGTCCCCAAGAAAGACAAGTCACTCCGCATGTGTATTGACTTCAAACATATCAATCGGGCCTGCTCGAAAAATCATTTTCCGCTCCCCCGCATCGATCAGATTGTCGACTCAACTATGGGATGCAAGCGTTCATCTTTTCTTGATGCATACTCTGGTTACCATCAGATCCATCTGTTTGGTCTAGATGAAATAAAGACGGCCTTCATCACCCCTTTCGGGTGTTTCTATTATATCACCATGCCTTTTGGTCTGAAAATGCTGGCGCTACTTTCATGCGTATGATTCAGAAATGCCTGCTTGAGCAAATCAGACAGAATGTCGAGGCTTATATGGATGATATTGTAGTCAAGTCTCGCAAAGGTTCCGAACTACTGACTGACTTAGCAGAAACATTCGTCAACCTAAGGAAATATGATATCAAGTTAAACTCGTCCAAGTGCACTTTTGGAGTTCCTGGTGGCATGTTGCTCGGTTTCCTCATTTCCGAACGAGGGATCCATGTCAATCTCAAGAAGATCGGCGCCATCGTTCGAATGAAATGCCCTGAGCGTGTGCACGATGTCCAGAAGCTCACGGGTTGCCTGGCGGCATTGAGTAGGTCTATTTCTCGTCTCGGAGAGAAGGCATTGCCTTTATACCGATTGATGAAGAAATCTGATACGTTCGAGTGGACTCCTAAGGAATAAGCAGCGTTTGTTGAACACAAAGCCCTGCTTTCCACCTAGCCGGTGCTTGCTGCTCCGCATAGCAAAGAACCCCTGCTTCTGTACATTGCAACCACTAACCAAGTCATCGGTACGGTTCTCACTGTCGAGCGAGAAGAAGAGGGCAAGGCTTATAAAGTCCAACGTCCAATTTACTATATCTCTGAAGTGTCGACTCCTTCAAAGCAAAGGTACCCTCATTACCAGAAGCTCGTCTATGGTATATATCTATCAGCAAAGAAGGTGGCACACTACTTCCAAGATCACTCACTCTTAGTCGTCAGTGATGCTCCATTGTTTGAGATCCTCAACAATCAAGATGCGACTGGTCAAGTGGTCAAATGGGCTATTGATCTCCTCTACTTTGATATCAAGATTGAAGCAAAGAAGGTAATCAAATCTCAAGCGCTTGTTGACTTCATGGCCGAGTGGATAGAACAGCAGCAACCAACTCAAATTCACTCGGCGCACTGGACCATGTTCTTTGATGGCTCTAAGATGCTGAGTGGGTCTGGTGCTGGTGTAGTATTGGTATCCCCAAAGGGTGACAGACTCAGTTATGTCCTCCAGATTCACTTTGATTCCTCCAATAATGAAGTTGAATATGAGGCACTCCTCTACGGGTTACGTATGGCCATCTCACTCGGCGTCCGGCGCCTGATGGTATACGGTGATTCAGATTTGGTGGTTAATCAGGTGATGAAGGAGTGGTATGTCAGGAACCCTGCCATGACTGGATATTGCCATGCAGTGAGAAAGCTTGAGAAGAAATTTTAAGGTTTGTAACTCCACCATATTCCCCGAGTGAAGAATCAAGCAACTAATGATTTAGCAAAGATCGGATCCACTCGGAGGCCTGTACCTAGCAATGTGTTTCTGGAACACCTACATTCTCCTTCGGTGCAAGAGGATCCCTTCACTTAAGAGCCCCCACAAGCAATAAGTGCCTCCAATCCGACTAAGGTTGATGTCCTGGCAGTCATAGATCTGGTCATGGAGATTCTGGTGATCACGCTCGATGGACGGTGCCATGTAGTGTATACATACTGAGGCAAGAACTCCTAGAAGACGAGGTCGAAGCTTGACAGATCGTCCGCAGGTCCAAGGCCCTTACTGTGATGGATGGACAACTTTACAAACAAATTTTAACTGGCGTAACTCAGCGGTGCATCTCTCCTGAGGAAGGTCGACTAATTCTGGAGGAAATTCACTTAGGGACCTGTGGTCATCATGCATCCTCTCGGATGATTGTTGCCAAAGCATACCAAGCTGGTTTCTTCTGGCCGCACGCCAACGAAATGGCTAAGGAAATTGTTCAACACTGCGAAGGATGCTAGTTTTAAGAAAACTTGTCACATAAGACCGCGTCCACCTTGAAGACTATTCCACTCGTTTGATCGTTCGCTGTATGGGGTTTGGATATGGTCGGTCCTCTCCGAACGGGCCAGAGTGGATTCATGCATCTACTTGTAGCAGTCGACAAGTTCACCAAGTGGATTGAGGCTAAGCCCATTAAGAAGCTGAATTCACGCACTGCTATCAAATTCATGAGAGAGATAATGTTCCGGTATGGAGTTCCCCACATTATCATCACAGAAATGGTTCAAACTTTGACTCGGAGGAGTTCAGACACTTTTGCTCTGCCCAAGGCACTCGGGTGGATTATGCATCCGTTGCGCATCCCCAGACTAATTGTCAAGTTGAGCGAGCAAATGGCCTTATCCTTCAAGGGTTGAAGCCTTGACTCATGCGAGATCTTGAGCATGCAGCTGGAGCTTGGGTTACTGAACTGCCATCTATTCTGTGGGGCTTGAGGACGACTCCTAACTGGTCGACTAAGCGCACTCCTTTCTTCATGGTGTACGGAGCCGAGGCCGTTTTGCCGAGTGATCTCCTTCACAATTCTCCCCTTGTAGATCTTTACTCAGAGGCTGAGGCTAAACAAGCATGACAAGACGGTGTAGATCTCCTGGAAGAAGAACGTGAAATGGCTCTGATTCGGTCGACCGTGTATCAGCAAGATCTGCGTTGCTTCCATGCAAGGCACGTCAGGAGTCGTTCGTTCCATGAAGGTGATCTTGTGCTTCGAGTGGATCAGCAACGGCCTCACAAGCTCGCCCCCGCGTGGGAAGGTCCTTTCGTCGTCACCAAAGTACTGAACAATGGAGCCTACCACCTTTTCAACCTCAAGAAGAATATCGACGAACCGCATGCCTGGAACGCAGATTTACTTCGACGTTTTTATAGCTGACGACTGAGTTGTTTGATGTAATTAGAGTACTCTAGACAATGTTGTTTATCAAAGTTATGACTCCCACAGTCCTTTGTCAATTATGATCGCACAATCTCATATTCAAAAACACTCCGAGTGGTGAGCGACCCTCTCACTCGGGGGCTTAGCTGCGAACCAGTTTTCGCCTAAGTAAAAAATCCTATCGGGTGAATAGCATCCTATTCACTCGGAAACTTAGCCGCGAACAAATTTTCTCCTATAAAAATCCTGCCGAGTGAATAGCATCACATTCACTCGGAAACTTAGCTATGAATCAGTCTTCGTCTAAGTTGAAAACTCCTCCGAGTGGCGAGCGACCCTCTCACTCGGGGGCTTAGCCACGAACAAGCTTTTGCCTAAGTTAAAAATCCTGCCGAGGGAATATCATCATATTCACTTGGAAACTTAGTTGCATAGTTTTCGCCTAAGTTAAAAATCATGCCGAGTGAATAGCATCCCATCTTAGCTGCAAACCAGTTTTCGCCTAAGTTAAAAATCCTGCCGAGTGAATAGCATCCCATTCACTCGGAAGCTTAGCTGCGAATTAATCTTCGTTTGAGTTGAAAACTCCTCCGAGTGACAAGCGACCCTCTCACTCAGGGGCTTAGCCACGAACAAGTTTTTGCCTAAGTTAAAAATCCTGCCGAGTGAATAGCATCCTATTCACTTGGAAACTTAGCTGCGAACCAGTCTTCGTCTAAGTCAAAAACTCTCTCGAGTGACGAGCACTCCTCTCACTCGGAGGCTTAGCCGCGAACAAGTTTTTTCCTAAGTTAAAAACCCTGCCGAGTGAATAGCATCTCGTTCACTCGGAAACTTAGATGCAAACCAGTCTTCGTCTAAGTCAAAAACTCTCCCAAGTGACGAGCACTCCTCTCACTCAGGGGCTTAGCCACGAACAAGTTTTTGCCTAAGTTAAAAACCCTGTCGAGTGAATAGCATCCCATTCACTCGGAAACTTATCTACGAACCAGTCTTCGTCTAAGTCAAAAACTCTCCCGAGTGACGAGCACTCCTCTCACTCGGGGACTTAGCCGCGAGTCAGACCTCACTTAAGTTAAAGGTTGTTCCAAGTGACAGGCAACACTTTCACTCGGAAACTTAGTTGCGAACCAGTTTTCACCTAAGTTCAAAATTCTTTAGAGTAATGAGCATCCATCTCACTCGGAAACCAAACAAACTTAGCCAAGGAAAGTGTTGGAAAGCAAAATGCAGATAAATCCAGAATCTCTAGCGCGGATAAAACTTGCCCATGCAAATGGAAGTACTCAGGCTTAAGGACTGAACAAAGTTTTAAACGGTTACACCATCACTCGGCATACTAAGGCAAATAAAGTTTCAACTGCAAGCAAAGTATTTCTCAAGCACTGGTGGGGCTCGCGGGCTCGACGAAGGTGTCCAGATCAATCCCATCGGCGATCCGAGTGGTTGCTTCGATGAAGGTCTCCATGAAGTCTTTGAATTGAAGTTTCTTCGTGTTGGCCACCTGGAGAGTCTTCAGCTTGTCCTCCTTGGCCTCCTTGCAATGGGCCCGGACGAGTGAAAGCGCCACTTCAGCTCCATAGCGAGCAGCAGATTTTTCCCATGCCTGTACTCGACCTGGAATCTCGATGAGGCGGGTCATCATCGACTCGAGGTCAATTTGGAGGGTGTCTTCTAGCCACAATTCTTTCTCGATCTTCTCCAGCACAGTCCTCAGTCGAGTGATATACCCTTGAACACTTCTAGGACGAGAGTCAAGCCGAAACATGTTAATGGACACAACGTCCCTGATGGGTGACTTGGTGGGGTCCAAATCTGGCTCGATCTCCTCAGTCTCCTTGTCAAAGACTTGGCAGAATTCTACACGAAGGGGAAATGAAAGGTTGGTCATGCTACTTTTATGTAGAAAATAAGGAAATTCACTTGACGGAAGAAAGTTAACTTCAAGCATGCCGAACATCTTCTTCGTGAAGTCTCCCAAGTAGTTCTCCAGGCCGCTCCTTATCTTGGTTAGTTGTTCAGCCTTTTTGATCCAACCGGCCTGTTCTTGCTTGAGTTTGGTGTTCTCTTCTTCCAACTTACTAGCTGCGACAAGCTTCTTCTCAGCAGCCTCGGTTTTCTCCCTCGCCACCTTCTGAGCATCAGCGAGTGCCTTGTCTTTATCTTCAAGCGCCTTCTTCATGGTATCTAAAGAAATAACCTTGTTGAGTCGCGCTTGAAGTCGGTGGTTCTCATCACGCACGTCTGTTCGAGTGAGGACACTCAGTTCAAAGGATAGAAAATAAAAGTGATAGTGCAATTGGTCGACAAGGATTACCTCCCAGGGTCTTCAGCTCGGTCTATACACAGTCTAGGTTCCTCTTGGCCACCTCCAGATCCAGCTGAAGCTGGTTTTCTCCTTCTCCAGGTCGATGTATTGAGTCCCATGCTCACAGGCTTTCTGAAATCAAGAAAGAAGTAGTTCAGTCGACATTAATATTTCTCCACTCCCGAGTGGAAAAGAGCAAGTTGAGTCGACTGAATGGCGGCCCACCGCCCCACCCCACACCCCTACAAAGCATCATATCATGGTTGATGGAAAGATCTGAACTGACAAGACCTATCCTGTTGGTTTCATGGACATCATTTCCATCCCTAAGATAAGCATTCAGAGGTGGAGACACTAAGAAAAAGAACTCACTCGACGGACCGAGTGACAAGCGTACTCCAAGTACGAAAAGGACCTCGAGTCCAAATTCTTAAGACTACTGCCAATCATAAATGATTGACAGTAGTCTCGGGGACTACACCCAATGGGTGCACTCAGCGTGCCCCCACTGGATACGACACCACTCGACCATGTCTGACCTGTCCGAGTAAAAAAGAGCAAACACGCAAACATTGTCTCTATCAGACCCCCGTCGATGCAAGCACTTGACGGCGGTCTCGGGGACTACACCCAATGGGTGCACTTAGCATGCCCCCACTGGACATACTATCACTCGACCAGGTTCGGCCTATCAAGTTACAAGCGACTATCAAAACAAATCTAAGACCACTGACGATGTCATCGCCATTCGCCGGCGGTCTTGGGGACTACACCCAGTGGGTGCACTCAACGTGCCCCCACTATACAAGAGACCACTCGACTAAGACCTGGTCTACTCAACGGGAAAACAAGCAAGTATGCATCAAAAGAAAACACCCAGTGGGTGTAGAGTCAAGATGGACGGGAATTCAATCAGAAATGAACTTACAATCGCACTTACTCGGACATTGGCACGAAGCGCTGAGCTGGCATCATAAGCCAACTTGTTGGCCTTATATGCCTCCTTTGTACGCAACATCATTTGCTCAGCCTAGATCATGGCCTCTTTGCCAGCTCCAGTCTAGTCCTCTAGGATGCGGTACAGAGGGAATGCGAGCGTCTGATGAGTTGGTGGTTCAGCTGGGGTCACAAGAGTTGTCTGAGGTTGCCCAATTGGCGCTGAGACCACAAGAGTTGAAGTTGCTGGCGTGACACTAGACAACGGAACCACAAGTTTAGCCCTAACTCGGGAAGAGTCGCCAAGTTCTTGGGACGATGCAGCAGTCGACCTACGAGGCGCCTACCCCGACGATGTCCTCCGAGCGCATACGCATGGGGTGCCCAAGGTCACACCTTCACCCCCCGCACCCTGCTGTGACTCCTCATCGTCTTCCACGTGGATGACGTCCGTAGCTACCAATTGACAACCTTAACTTATTCAATCGATGAATCGTCTTCAAAAAACAGAGCAGAGTGAAGATTTGTTATACCTCATTGAGAGGTGGTCATGTCAGCAGTGTCCACTTCCATGTGCTCCTCTTCATCTCGCGGAGGCGACGTCACCGAGGTAGCAGCTCTTGCGAACAAATTCCACTTGATCAGCAAAGACATGAAGTTCCACAATAGCAAAAAAAGGAAAATGAACACTCACATTGTGGCGACGGGCACGGCGATCTTCATGCGGGGCAGAGCCTTCCGAGGTTTTGGTGCACCAAACCTGGGCTGTTTCGCTGCCTTTTCAGTCGACTCAGATGTTGTAGCCGGTCGCTTCGGATTCCTGATGCTCGATGCCAAGGTTCTGCTTGGGACATCCGCTGGATCCTATCGTTTCTTGAAATGATGCTTGGTGTGCGGAGGAGACTGAACCTCTTCCTCACTCTCCTCCGAGTCATCGTCACTGCCTTCACTCTTCTTAGCGTAATCAACGTCTGCGCTCTCTTCTCCGTCATCAGGCTGCTCTCCATTCGGCACAGGCAAATACATGTTCATAAACTCCTTCAAGATACAAATGGTAAAGTTAGTCGGCTGAAGACCCAATCACTCGACAAAACATGAAAAGCATTCGACAAAGATATAACTCACCAGGTTCGGTAGCGGGTTTGTGGCAGAGAAGGGCAAAATTCGCTTGGCTCCCAAAGGGTTGTCACAAGCTTCGGTGATGCTTCGGAGCCACTGTGCAACAGTCTTCTCAGAGACTTCTTCTGGATGTGTCCGAGTGGTGTATCCAACGCATGAATAGTGTCACATAGTGTGGTCCCTCGCTTGAAGGGGCTAGATTCGCCGACCGGGAAACGCCTCCAGAAGGTCCATACCAGTCACTCCACCACGAACCAACTCTACTACTACATTCACTAAAATTCCTACCTCGGCTTTCTCTCCCTCTGTCACAGACAATGATCTGAGAATAGTGGGTTGCTCCAATGTGAAAGGGGGAAGGTCAGTCGACATGTTGGGAGATGCAACATCGTTGCAGTAAAACCAAGTCGACTGCAAGCCCCAAATGGATTCAGGAAAGGTCATCAATGGAAACGCACTCCTGCTCCTCTTTTGGAGTCCCAGGACACCGCATAGCTGGATGACGTGGGTCTTACTGTCATTGGTGTTGGCCTTTTTGACTGACTGAGACCGAATGGTGAAGATGTGTTTGAACAAGCCCCGGTGAGGGGGACAACCCAAGAAGCATTCACACATTGTTATGAAAGCAGCAAGATATGCAATGGCATTCGGAGGGAAATGGTGAAGTTATGCTCCGAAGAAATTCAAGAACCCATGGATGAATGGATGGGGAGGCAAATAAAAACCTTGCTCAACGTGGGTGAGGAAGAGGACTCGCTCACCTTCACGCGGTTCTAGATCGGTCTCTTCCTCCGGCAGCCTCCACAACACGTCGGCTATCAGCCCGTCAGCGACAAGGTTCTGGACGTCCTCTGCCGCGACGGTCAACCGAAGGAAATATCCTTGGATCCACCCCGACGACGCTGTGCACCGGGCGCCCGACGGCTTCTTCGCCTTGGATCCCTTCTTGGCACGCTCGAGCTTCTCCATCTTCCCCTTTGTCATCGTGATGGTGGTCATCAAGGCAGGGCCGAGCGGCGCATGTGGAGTAGAGGAGGTGGAGTAAAAGAGGGGAATGGGGGAGGAGCACTGTACATTAGTGGGTCGTCTTATAACTGCCCGCACCGTCCCATCTTATAACTGCCCGAGTGGGTCGCTGACATGCGGGCCCACCGGATCTCTGTGTATCTTGGTTGCAGAGGAAGCGCAGTACGTGGTGTAAAGGATAGCGTGAAAATCGAGGCATCATGCCCCCACTTTCCCAGTCATTGTGTCATCGTCGCGCGGCATGTGCTTTCCAAATTTTCAAATCCCGTAAAATCTGGCCAAACGAAGCGACCCATCGCATCAAGAGATCCTATTGACCACTTGGACCTGAGTCCACGCTCAAGTTCACTCGGACGCATATCAATACATAATCGATCAGGGTGAATGACAAAGACTCCAATCGACGTAGACTTCTGTGAAGGCCTAAAATGCATTCGAATATTTTGTGTCTTATCAGAACCTGCATAGATCCCTTTTTCACTCGAACCCCCATCCATTCGGGGGATAATTATGGGAATATGTACCTAGGGTAGGGTCTTAGGCCTGACCTACATACCCTACCTACGGACACTACATTGGAGAACTTAAAGATTACAAGGAAGACTCCGACTGAAATCACCATGGCGCATGAGTCGCTCGATAGAAAATCTACTCGGAGGTTTCTTCCTCCATTCGACAGCCACCTTTCACTCGGAAGAACCAGAAGTCAGTCGACCACAAAAGATCAGAAGCCACTCCAGGGAGGCCAACAGACAGGCGTTTGACTGGTCGCCATAAGTAGCATTTATTACATATGTTATCAGTAACGCTCACCTTTATTGCCACGGTCAAACCCTTGGTTGCCGGGTATTCATGAGGGGCAACACACTCTATATAAGCCACCCCTCTCCTCTGGCACAAGGGTTCGCACCCCCTATAACTCACACATTCCACACGACGGAAGCTCCCGAGCACTGAGACGTAGGGTTGTTACCACAACGAGAGGGGCCTGAACTCATACATCCGTGTGTACAATCTCGTCATAGCTAGGACTCTACCCTCTCCTTACATACCCCTACCCTCTACTGTTAGGCTCGTTCCGACGACAGTTGCCAAAGTTGCCCTCACGATGGGGATCCATATCCCCATCTTTCACCGGCGACGATTGAAAAGTAAAATGGTCTAAGGAGTCAATGCGGTAAACTTCCTGGTGGTGTACTGCAGACGACGAAGCTTCAGGCCTAAGCCATTCATTAAGATGATTGTCCCAAGATATTTTGTACTGCATCACAAATGATTCATGACCGTCAACTTTTTGTGAAAGACTTAATTTTCAAAATGTTTTTAAAACAAAAAATGAGGTTAATTCGACAATGGACGGTGTTTGGTTTGCAATAAGATTTATGTGCAGTGAACACTGACCAATAGCTGTGTCGTGCTAAAATATGAAATTATTCAGGGTCTATTTAGCATTTTTATAAATTAATTGAGTTTTCTATACATTTAATGTGTATAATTCAAATTTGAACTATCATCCCAATGTCCGTGCATCAAAATGGGATGAAAAATCATATTAGTGTCCATGGCTTCTTCTTTAGGTCACGGGCAATAAATGGGAATGAACTTGAAAAATCTCGGCATCTTGGCTCGAACACAAACATTGAGAAACTTGGTTTTTAGATTACTGTAAATCTAAAACGCATCATAAATTCTAAAAACTTGGAATGTTGTCATGACATGACACATGTGCCATGGTAAAAAATTGTCCAACATGGGACAATTTTAGCCACGAGTCCCTTACAAAGTAGAGCTTCTCACTTTAATCTTTGAGGTCCCGATAAGGAAAATGTCGTCTTACGTAGGCAAAACGACATCTGCTTATCTTCTCGCCATGAACTTCTATTAGAGGCAACTCGTACCAGTAAGAGTGTCTTGCTAAAATATGGAATTATTCAGGGTTCTTTTCTCATTTTCATACGTTAACCGAGTTCTCTAGGCATACAATGTGGATAATTAAATTTTGAACTGAAATCACAAGGTCCGGTGCATCAAAATGGGTTGAAAAAATCATATATGTGTTCATGGCTACTTTGGGCCCCATGCAAGATATGGGAATGGATTCCAAACATCTCGGGGTCTTGACACGGCCACATACATTGAGAAACTTGGTTTTACATTCATGTATAATTCAAAAACTCATCAGAAAATCAGGAAACTTGGCATGGTGTCATGGCATGGCTCATATGTGTCCTGATGATAAATTGTCCGATTTGGGACAAGTTTTGGCACAAGCCCTTACAAACCTTAGCTACTCACGGGGAAGCTAGCTTTTGTGGTATTGATAAGGAACGCGTCACCTTATGTGGGTGAATCAACATCCGTTGCCTCTTCTCGTCTTGAACTATATATTTCTAGAGGCAACATATACCAAAATGAGCGTCGTTACAAAAATATGAAATTATACATGGTTCGTTTGGGCTTTTTATACATTAATTAACTTTTATATGCATTATTTAACGTGAATATATAATTCAATTTTGAACTACATTCACAAGGTATGGTGCATCAAAATGGGTTGAAAACCGTATAAGTTCTACATGCATCTTTAGATTCCATGCAATATATGGGAATGAATTTCAAACATCTCACAGTCCTGGCTTGGCCATACAAACACTGAGAAACACGGGTTCTAAATCATGTGTAAATCAAAAGCTAGTCAGAAAATTCATGAAACTTGGCATGGTGTCATAACATGCATGGCTCATGTGCACCCTGGTAAATCAATGTCCAATTTGGGACAAGTTTTGGCTCAAACCTCACAAACCAAAGATTAATTATCACGCGAAGCTTTGTTGCTTTGATATGGTATGTGTCACCTTATGTGGGCGAATTGACACCAGCTACCTCTTCTCATCTCGAAATGTTTTTATAGGCAACATATACCAAAATGAGAGTATTGTGACAAAATATGAAATTATACATGGTTCGTTTGGCCTTTTTATACATTAATCGACTTTTATATGCATTATTTAATGTGCATAATTCAAATTTGCACTATAATCAAAAGGTCCGGTGCATCTAAATGGGTTGACAACCGTATAAGTGTACATACATCTTTAGGATCCCATGCAATATATGGGAATGAATTTCAAACATCTCGCAGTCTTGGCTCGGCCACGAAAACATTGAGAAACTCGAGTTTTAAATCATGTGTAAATCAAAAACTAGTCAGAAAATTCATGAAACTTGGTATGATGTCATAACATGCATGCCCATATGTGCCCTAGTAAAATAATGTCCAATTTGGACAAGTTTTGGCACAAGCTCCGCACAAACCAAAGATTAAGTATCACATGAAGTTTTGTTGTTTAGATATGGAATGTGCCACCTTATCTGGGCAAATCGACATCCGTTGCCTCTTCTCGTCTTGAACTATTTCTATAGGCAACATATACCAAAATGAGAGTTCGTGTGAAAATATGAAAAATATACATGGTTCGTTTGGCCTTTTTATACATTAATTGACTTTTATATGCATTAATTAACGTGCACAATTGAAAACCGAACTACAATCAGAAGGTCTGGTGCATCAAAATGGGTTGGAAACCATATTAGTGTGCATGCATCTTTAGGTCCCATGCAAGACATGTGAATGAATTTCAAACATCTCGCGGTCTTTGCTCGGCCAGAGAAACATTGAGAAACAAGGGTTTTAAATCATGTAAATCAAAAACTCGTCGGGAGATTCATGAAACTTGGCATGGTTTCATGAACATGGCACGTAAAGGCATCATAGCATTTTGTTTTCCTATCTGATACTTGTTTTTTAATATATATTTTATTTTAGGGACAACATTAAGAATATTAATTAAATTATAGTAAATCTATAACTCACGCAAAATTCAAGAAATTTGGCATGACATCATTATATAGCACAAATATGTTGTGGTATTTTTCGTGTCATTAATAGCAAACAAACACTTTTTGGAACAAAGAACTGTCATATTTCAACGCAAATGGTTGCATTATTTTCAAACCGTTGGCATTCTACTGCTGAAAGGATCGATATGGTTGATTAGAGGGGGGTGAATAGGCAACTAACAATTTTTAGCTTTTCTTGACCAAATTAAACTTAGCATCAAATAGGTTGTCTAGATGTGCAACCTATATGATGCAACAACAACAAGCACACAAGCAAGCAAGAGATACAACACAATAATAGCTTGCAAGAAGTAAAGGTAAGAGATAACCAAAAGTGGAGCCGGTGGAGACGAGGATGTGTTATCGGAGTTCCTTCCCTTGTGAGGAAGTACGTCTCCGTTAGAGCGGTGTGGAGGCACAATGCTCCCCAAGAAGCCACTAGGGCCACCGTATTCTCCTCACACCCTCACACAATGCGAGATGCCGTGAATCCACTACTAGTGCCCTTGAAGGTGGCGACTGGACCTTTACAAACAAGGTTGGGGCTATCTCCACAACTTAATTGGAGGCTCCCAACGACACCACGAAGCTTCACCATAATGGAATGTGGCTCCGAGGTGACCTTAATCGTCTAGGGTGCTCAAACACCTAAGAGTAACAAGATCCGCAAGGGATTAGTGGGGTGAATCAAATTTCTTTTGGTGGAAGTGTAGATCGAGGCCTTCTCAACCAATCCCTAGAAAATCAACAAGTTTGATTGGCTAGGGAGAGATCGGGCGAAAATGGAGCTTTGGAAGGGAAGAGGTGGTCTTCTTGGGGAAGAAGACCCCCTTTATATAGTGGGGGAAAATATCCAACCATTATCCTCACTCTCAGCCCACGCATTGCAGTACTACCATACAAAGCCATGGTACTACCGCTTCAGGGTGCGGTACTATCGTTCGCACGGTAGTGACCAGACGAAGATCTATTGCATAGGGCAACGAGCGGTATAACCGCCGGAGTGGTACTACCGCGCTCCAATACGGTACTACCGCATGATAGGTATCATGTGGCACAGGAGATGCAAGGAAGTAAAAAATTACTTCCGTGCCTACCTCCCTTGAGGGTAGAGCTGTGCAAAAGTCCGGCACGATAGTACCGGACATATGCTTGAGGTAGTTTTTTGCTTGTAGTCTATTCACGCCCCTCTAGACATACACTTCTAGTGATCCTACACTAACGGCGGGGTCGTGGCAAAGATAGACGACTGTGGGGAGGCGGCCCTGGCGGCGGGCGGCGTGGTGGCAGCCAGGCGGCCACTAGCAACAACTGCCTTCAGGTAGCGGTGGTGGAGCATGTAGTTGGTGGCGTGCGCACACCCACCAGGGATGCCACGTGCACTACACGCTTCACAGGATTGCCGCGTAGACATGGTGAAGCCTCCCAGCTGGAGCTTTCCTCTGGCGGAGTGGCTGGGCGACGACGAATGACCGATGCCATTGTTGATTGGGGGAGAAGCAAATAGGACAAGCTACGGGGAGGGGGATGAAGGCAATGTGGAGTCGCCGGCCGCGAGGGTTTATATCGCAGGCCGACAAGCATTGGGGATTTCACTGAGCATGGCAGGAAGCTAGAGCCGTAGGACGGTTTTGCGCGTGGGAACCTGCGCGGTTCTGGGCGGGAACGGGATCATCAAGCAGGCGCGTGGCCAAAATCCAAAAGCGGTGCTGAAGCATGCACTCGAATACTCGGGCAACAATGTGGTGACAATATGCGAGAGATGAGGACGGACTGAGCGGAGGCACACGGTCAAAAAGATAAAACGTCTGTGATATTAATACAGGCAAACGACACTTCCCAACATAGCGTCTGTAATGATTTCATCCATCGCTGACAATTATTTGCCAGCAACTGTCTGCCCACAACACACACAACTTGTCAGTATGAATCGTCTGTGTTATTTCTGGTATTCGCACAAGATTCTCATTACTCACCTGTTTGGTGTAGATTGCCCACATCGTGTTATGCCGAGTCGTTTTGTGTTCTGCTGTATCAGCGCACACAGTTTATCCGTGTGAATTGTATGTCGTACTTCGCACACGTATGTAGTTTTGGTAACCGCTTTTGTTATCTTCTCTAATCACAAACGGTTCATAAGAACAAACTGTCAACCGTAGATCGCACACGTAACTACTTTTTGAATCGTATTGGATGCATCCACCTCCGCACACAGTTCATGCCATTAGCAACGGAGCTTGCACTATACCATTTGTGATTCGTGCATCGCACACAATTTCGTCGAAGGGTCTCTGATTCATGTGTCGTGTTTGGACCATTATGTAGTAGTGTTATCTTGCGTAGTTGACTACTATATGGTTTATTTGGTGGAAGGTTGTATGTTGAGATCCAATATGCTATTCAATATTCCTCTGATCTTGAGCATGCATATTATTTGTGAGTAGTTACCCTTGTTCTTGAGGTCACGAGAGAAGTCACGTTGCAAGTAATCATGTAAATTTGATATGTGTTTGATATTTTTATGACATGTATGTTGTGATTACCTTAGTGGTGTCATGTGAACGTCGACTACATGCCACTTCACCATCTTTGGTCCTAAGGGAATGCATTGTGGGGGTAGTTATTAGATGATGAGTTGCTAGAGTGATAGAAGCTTAAACCCTAGTTTATGCGCTACTTTAGGGGTTGATTTGGATCCACATGTTTTATGCTATGGTTAGATGTTATCTTAATACTTTTCTCGTAGTTGCGGATCCTTGCGAGGGGGTTAATCATAAGTGGGAGGTTTGTTCAAGTAAG
Organism: Hordeum marinum; assembly: GCA_022496015.1. Classification (NCBI taxonomy): domain Eukaryota; kingdom Viridiplantae; phylum Streptophyta; class Magnoliopsida; order Poales; family Poaceae; genus Hordeum; species Hordeum marinum. The sequence goes on from CM039678.1 coordinate 280,449,094, forward strand.
AATAGCACCCAAGCACTGGTCCACCCACATATCAAATTATCAAAGTTACAAACACAAATCAAACCAACATGATGAAATTGACTAGATGAAATTCCTGTGTACCCTCAAGAACACTTTGCTTGTCATAATAGATAGTTTTGGCATGTCCTTTGCCACAAAAGCATTGGGCTACCTTGCTACCCTTCACCTATTGTTACCGTTACTTGCTCGTTACCAATTATCTTGCTACCAAACTACCTATTACCTACAATTTCAGTGCTGGTAGAAATTACCTTGTTGATAACCGCTTGTCATTTCCTTCCGTTCCTCGTTTGGTTCGACACTCTTACTTATCGAAAGGACTATGATTGACCCCCTACACTTGTGGGTCATCAGTCCCAAGCCATCAGGGCACGCCTAGGGGGGTGATAGCACCCTGATGTCTTGGGGGCACCTGGTATTCAGCCGCCCTCTCATGTTTGAACCCATTTAGACTTCATTTTAATTGGTTTCCAAATTCAAGAATTAATTCAAAATTGGTTTTACTTCCTTCATAAATGCTCCAGGTTTGTCCATAAACCACATTTCATGTGTAGGGACATATCCTAAAATTTCAGCCCAATCAGAGTACATTTAAATGGGTTTCAAATTCCAAAACTTACTTCATTTTTATCCAAACATGTCCTAGTTTCCATATTGAAAGAAATGTCAAAACATTTTTTTATAACAACCAACATATTTTTCTATTTCCAGGAAAATATTTTCCAAAGACAGTTTTACGCACCTAACCGATGCGGAGAATCCCATGGTCAACCCCATGGATTCTAGACCAACCCATCAAGCTCCAAGTGGTCCTATGACAAGAGCTCATGCACGTGCCATCGAAACCAAGGTGACATCTCTCACTAATGAACTCCCGTTCGAACCACTCGAGACGTGGATGCTACCTCAAGCGGAAACTCTATGCATGCTTAGGCACCATGAAGATGACCTCGGAGACACTCGGAGTGAAGGACAATCCCACACGAAGAAGGACGATGAAGGAAAGCATCAAAGGAGGGCCCCAAGACCTCCCAGATGCCGGACATTCGGCCCTGGGCCCAGATTTTCGATGCCGCCGATAAGGAACTAAGACCAGCTGAAGCTACAACGGCCTGACATCTAGCTCCCGGTTGTACATCTGGCACCACCCGCCAATCCGACGTCTGCTATCCAGAAGCTCATGAAAAACGTCCATCCATCCGAGGACATCTGGCTCCAGCCCGAACACCCGACGCCGTGAACTCGCCCAAGACTATATAAGGGACTCCTCCTCCTCCTCCTCCATCTAGTGTTAGCATATGTTTAGCTCTTGAGTTAGTGAACATTGCTTCTTCCACTTCCTCCTTCATGGAGCTGACCTCTACGTGAGAAGATCCAAATGGATGTCAAGGTCCCTATTGATAAGTACATTTCGCATATATAACTTGGCACTCAAATATAGCATCTGTTGTGATATATTCATACATTTCTTGCTATGAATTATTGAATTTGTGAATGATAATCATATAAAAGGGATCATTTACTACTCACTGGTTTATTTTGTAGAAAAGGACGAAAAGGCCCCAAATCCTTCTATAATGAAGAGCGTCAAGACTCAAGTGGTCGTGGTTGCTATAATAGATGGACACACCCGAGCGTGAAATAAAGAAGTAACCAAGGGCCAAATGAAAGATGAAGGGACCTGAGTTGATGGAAGAATATAGCTCCATGGGCAAACTAGAGAAGAGAAGGGATTTTCTTGTGAAGAAAGAAGGAAGGGGGAGGGCCAATGTGCAAATGGCAGATCTGATCGAGGGGGTCGAATCCCTAGGTTGCCCTCGATCCCCTTCGGGCCTGGCATCTATCTCCCTTCCCCATCTCCGGCTGCCACCACGGCCAGGCCGGCGTGGTGGTGCGCCACCCATCCACCATCTGAGCCGTCTGCACCATCCACCAGCAACACATCCGTCGTCGCAACCCAGCCAATCACCTCGTGTCGCCGCATCACCACCTCGTGCCGCCGCACCAACCATCTCCACCACTCCACCACCATCTCACGCCCGCCACCAGACACGGCAGCACTGGTGTCTGATCCAGCGCGTGAGCCCTCCCGCCTAGCAATGCAACCACAAGACAGCGGGGGCGTGGAGTCTGATCCCCCGCGAAGCTCTTGCCTGCTGCGGTTCCTTTTCCCCATGATCTGTTGCTGCTCTTTGCCCTGCTTTCTGCTGCTTCTCCCTTAGAGCTGCCGATTCTCTCTCTCAACCACTTGCTGCTGCTGCTCTTCTCCCATGTCTTGCTGCTGGTCCTCATCTCCCCACGTCCCTACTTCTGCACTTCTTTCTGAACCTCTCTCTTGCTGCACAATCACTGTTGTTTCTTTCCTCACGCCCCCTGCTGCTCTCTCTCTCTCTCTCTCAAATTTCTTTAAACTTGAGAAGTGTAATGTTCAGAATTACTCCCCCGTCTCAAAATTCTTGTCTTAGGTTTGTTTAGAAATGAATGTACCTAAATACTAAAATGTGACTAGATACATTCATATATAGGTAAATCTAAGACAAGAATTTTGGGACGGAGGGAGTATGTAATATTCAGATTTGGAGTATGTAATATTCAGATATGGTTCAGTTTTGTACTTGTAATATCGTGTCACATCTTGCGTGTTCTAACTAGTTATGCCTAGTTGCTATGTATAATGTTTGGTCTATGTGATTTTGCTTTGTGAGTTAGTAATCTGCAAGCTTGTGTTTGTGTTCAACCTTGTGAACTTGTTCCATTTTGTAGTCCACGTGGTAGCTCAAGTGCCTGTGTTATATATAAGTATGTATGTGTGTTTTTGATGTGATGTGAAATATCTATCTCCATTCATATATAGCAGTGGCGGAGCGTGAAGCAAATCCAAGGAGGGGCCAAAAAGCTAGGAAGATTAGAGAGGCCGGGACATTAGCAGTGAGTTTAGGCTTAGAAGGAGCTAATCATTGGAGAAAATTCTCTTGTAGTGGGGGGGGGGGGGGAGGGGCAGGACCCCCTTTTGTCCCGCCTACGCTCCGCCACTGATATATAGTGTTGTTTCTTCGCTTTGTTAAATGCTAGATAGTTATATATATGTTCATGTCTTTTTAATTCGTTGATGTTTGCTTGTGTTAGCATTTTATTTCTCTATTAAAACGAAGATACCAAAAGGACAGTGAGTAAAATCTGAACCTCCATTTGTTTTTTTGCATTTTCATTGGCGATGATTTTACAGAACCATCTTGGTTAGTCTAGATTTAATTTCGTGCTTTCATCAACCAAAAATTTGTGCTACCTAGCTTTAGTCTTGTGTCGTCGCTGATCGCCTAGTCCCTGAGGAGAACACGACTACCGCAGTTTGGGCATAAAACCCCACTTTACTTACAATTGATCATTTTGGCGCCGTTGCCGGGGACTAGCGTCGAGCGATTGTGTTAGGCTATAGACTAGATTTTTCTTGTTTTCTTTTTATGACATTTATATGTGATATATCTCTAACGGCTAACCACTGTTCTAGTTATTTTCTCTTTCTTATCTGGTTTGTTTTGTAGGTTGGATTGTCTTCATGGAAATGGCATTCTACATTGATCATCATGCTTATGTGAGCAATAGCACAAATAGCAAAGAAAGTGGTCAAGACCTGATAAGTAAGATTTCCCATCAATAGATGAGTTAGCTCGGGAGTGAGGTATCACTTTTGAGGATATGCCTAGTTCTTATGATCCTTATTCCGTAGGCAATCCTTATGTTGCTCCTACATGCCATATTTGTGGATTTGAGGGTCCTACACCTGTTGAGTGTCAGCATGGGTATTCATACACTCCAGATTGTTTTGGTATGAACTTTGCTCAGCAGCATGGCTCATACCAAAACAATTACTCACACGGGTGGCCTGAAAGCCCTTATATGTCATATAGGAGGAACGACCCTGAGATCTCATCGTTTGCTTCTAGTTATCAAATGCAGGGATTTAGGTGTGAAGAGGAGAGCAACAACTATGCTCCACAACAGTTTTATTCATCTACTCATATACCTCAGCACCAGGAGATGTGTCCGATGGAGTTAAATGGTCCTCCATTTGGTCAACCAACAACTTCAGCACCTGTTGAGGAATCCCATGTGCAAGTGCCCACGCAAGATGAGTTCGATGATATAGAGAAGCTCACACTTCTTAGCCTCGAGTTCACTTGGAGTGTTGAGAATGATCCTATTAGGAAGGTTATACTAGAGGAAATGAAGAAGATCAAGAGTGGGAAGGAGCTAGTGGAAGAAGTGAGGAAGATTGAGAAGAATATCAGTGCTGGAAGTACTATCTCATCACTGCTTGAGTTGAGTGTTGCTGGGATTTCCCTTGATACATGTGAGGTTACAATACCTTCACATTTAGTTGAGCAAGATAGCATGAGTCCAGAGGAAGAGAGACCTCAGATTGAAGAATATGTACTCGAAGACAAGGCACAAGATGATCCAGAGCTCAAATGCCCAAGTCATCAAGTTGAAGAACCATCACCTACTACTCCTGAAGAAGTAAAAGAAGTTGTCGTAGTTGAAGATGAAGAACCAGAAATTCATCTGTCCATTGTCATACAAGAGCATCATGTGGCAGGTTTATCTAATCCTCTTGATGACATGTGTCCTTATGATTTCTTTGCTTCTACCTTGCAATACATGATACAATCAGATAACATACATTTGAAAAAGCATTTGCTTGGATATGATGATACATATACTGTTGGTACCATTGCTCATATCAATGATGATCGCACTTACTTGTCCCATGCTAGAACTATGCTTAATGATAAATATCATCCCCATGCTAGTATCGAGCTTGCTGATTCCTACCATCCTAAGCATGTGCTTTATTGCTATGGTTATATAATTGCGTACTCTTGATGATTTGAGGGCATTACCCCTGTCACTTGTATTGTCTCTTTGGTTGAGTGCTTTTTCAGGATTTGTTTTCTGCACTGTTCACTACATGCTGACCAGGTTCGAGGTGACATTCCTTGGGACCCGGGTGGATTCAGAGCATGGTGGAGAGGAGAAGTAAGGAGCATACATGAAGGAGAGTGATGATGGAGCGTGCATGAGGAAGGAGAGGAGAAGAGCTGCAGTTTGGAGAGTGATTGAGCGAGAGTTACTTCATAGAGCCCGGTGAGCTGTTTCATGACCCATTTCAACTACATTTTCCATTGATACATGCCGAAATCAATTGCTATTTGGGTGGCTGGATCAATTTATTAAATGTTGTCCCGTTGAATTTTACATTTGGCATATTATGCTTGATGTGAATTTTTGAACTATTTTTTGAATGCATCGTAAACTAGTGATCTACACAATGCATGCTTTGCTGAAATTAGTGAGAACTATTAGTTTTGACTGCTCAAATCCATAGTACACTAGAAAACTTTGTCATTTTCTGCATTTACTTTGATACACCTAGATCATCAAGTCTTGGATGTTGAACTTGTGCCAAGTGTGTTCCCATTCAGAGCAATCACTTTACTACCATGGACTAGCATGCTATGTTCCCTGGATTGGTAGCATGTGAACCAGACATGGATGAGTGATGGTTCTTGTTTTTGTTCATTCAAATAGTAAAATAAGAGTACATTTTATAATGCATATTTATCTGATTTAGCCTAACAGTACCATGTCATGTTCCCTGGATCGGTGGCTTGTGAAATCTGGTTGGTTCAGATAGGAGTTAAGTATAAATGAAAAAAAATGTAATTGTCGAACCAGGTGTATACCATGTTCCTGGGATTGGTGGTATGTTCCTTTTGCGAGACAAATAAAAAAATCTATAATTAGTTGAGCCGGGTGTATACCATGTTCCCTGGATCGGTGGTATGTTGCTATGGTGAGACTAATAATATAATACCAGTTTTCTTGAAATTTCAATAAGTGGTTCAACCACAATGTTGTGTTCCTCGTAATAAGTGATCTGATCACAAGTTTTTATTTAAGTTCTTTTTATTCTCAGGATCATGCTCTCTTTAGGAACCTTTTGGCACAATCACCATTTGAACTTGCTAATCTTCTTTTATCATAGTGAAAGTTTAAAATGATTGAGTTTACTAGTCTCCTAATGTTTTGTTGCACTCCTAACCATAAATTTTCACTAGCAAAGTTCAAAGCAAGCATTGTTGGAGATCTACTTTACTAGTGCATCCATTAGTCAATTTACTGTTCACTATGTAGCCTTTGTCATATTCCTTTGCTTGAGGACAAGCAAAAGTTTTAGTGTGGGGGAACTTGATAGAACATTTCTTCACATAATATTTTTAGTCTTTTTGCATCACATTGTAATCATATGAGAACATTATTTACTCAATAAAATATTCAAATACCCATATTATGCTAGCTTTACAATACTTCATGTTTTCCAGAAAAGGGCGAAAAGGCCCCAAATTCTTCTATTGTGGACATGAGGAGAAGTTGTTGCCACTGCAAATCAATCGAGGGACCTAAGCATGAAGGAAAGAAGTAACCAAGGGGCCAAGCTAAAGATGGGAGGACCCAACTTGGGAAGAAAGAAGAGAAGTAGGAGGGCTAAACAGCAAGAATGCAGATCTGATCGACAGGGGTCAAAATCCCTAGGGTGGCCTTCGATCCCCTTTGGGCCTGGTGACACATCTCTCTCTCCCTCACCCCTGCTTCTCCACCTCCGTCCGCCGCCATGGCCAGGCCGGCGTGGTGGTGCGCCTCCCAGCCATCCATTCTTACCTCCGTCCACTACGCCACAGCACCATCCATACCATCTTCATCCATCCACACCACCACATCCAGCGCCTCCCTCCAGCTGGCGCGCCCGATCAGACACGCAGCCGCACGTGTCTGGACACCCTCGCGAAAGCACTCCCTAATCCCCATCCCCTGCTGCTGCTCCTCTCTCCAGCGCCCCCTTGCTGCTCCTTCTACCTTGACCTGCTGCTGCTCTCTTCTCCCAAAACTGCTGCTGCTCCCTCTCCCCACGTCCCTGCTGCTGCACTTCTTTTCTGAACCTCTCTATTGCCTCGCTGCTGCCCCTCTGGACATCTTCCCTCAACCTCATGCTGCTATCTCTGTTTCTCCCTCTCTATATTCTCTGAATTTTCTGTAATAGGGGATGTGTAGTACTTGTAATGTCCAGATTTGAGTAGTGCTAGCAACTTGTTATTTGGTCAGTTTCGTAATGGTATAATATAGTACTCCTTCCATCCCAAAATAAGTGTCTCAAACTTAGTATAACTTTGGACCAAAACTAGTACAAAGTTGAGATACTTATTTTGAGAGAGGGAGTACTTGTTATGTTGGATCTGACTAGTTGAGGCCTAGTTAATTTGGGAAAGAATTGTTCTATTAGATTCTGCTTCTCTGAATTGGTAATCAGATAGCATATGTGTGTGATACTCGTATGTGTGTTGTTATTCGTGTGTTTACCTTACTGTAGAGCTTGTTTCATTCTGTAGTCTCTGTGTTAGCTCGACTACCTGTGATATTAAATATGTGTTAGCTTTCTCTGCAAGCACGTATGACTATATACGAAATACATGTTTACATTATATTGATGAATTGGATCTAGTTCTATGTCGTTCTAGTGTGTAACTGTTATATGATCAATGTGATGTAAATCATTATCCATCATCAATCCATGTGTCTACGCGTTACATATACTGAATCTTGTCAAGTTACTATTGCTAATTGCTACTGTCACACATGCTACGAAAGTGCTATTATCACTACTATTGTTACTTTTGCTATTATTATTTGCCGTGTTACTAAACCTTTGCTGCAGAGAGATATCCTCGATGCGGTTGAATTGACAACTCAACTGACAAGGCCAATAAATATTCTTTGGCTCCCCTTATGTCGAATCAATAAATTAGGATGAAATACCACCTGTGGAGACTGTCGTGATCCCCTACACTTGTGTGTTATCAAGATCTTTTGTTGGCGCCGTTGTCGAGGAGCATAGCTCTATTTATTGTGTTAACGGAAGGATATCCAATTTCTACTATGAGAAATATGAAAGACAACCGAACTAATATCTTTCCCTCTCACACGAGAGGAGGTAAGGAACTTTCATCTAGCTCTGCTTTAGATTCACCTATTGTTTTGGATCAACTTGCTAGGCCACCATCTATTGATTGTTTTGATTTGTCACATGAACTTGATGATGCTACTTCTGAAATTAATGATGAAACTGTTGTTACACATGTTGAAACTGAATCTGTGTCACCGAATGAATTACTTGATGCTCATATTGCTAAAGCTAGAGAACTTGAGAATGCTGAAATTGAGGAAGACTTTGAATCACCTATTACACCTCGCTCACCTAATAAATATGAATTGCCTTTTGTACCTGAATGGATGTTGAGGTAGTTATGGACATTCTTGCTTGTGAAAATAGAGATGATGTGAAGAAACTATTAAGCAAACTAAAAGAAAAATCTATGATGGAGAAAATGAAACGTGATCCTAAATTTACTACTTCTCTTATATTCGTTACTGATAGGGATTATGAGTTCTCTTTAGACCCTGAGTTATTCCTATAGTAGAGTCTGATCCTTTCCATGGTTATGAAAATGAAACTGTTGTTGAACACCTTATGAAACTGAATGATGTTGCTGCTCTATTTACCAATGAAGAAAATATTCGCTAGTATTATATCCTTAAGCTTTTTTTCTTTCTCGCTAAAAGGCGAGGCCAAGGAATGGTTTTCATCACTTACTCTTGGTTGCATACGTAGTCCCCAGGATATGCTTCAACACCTTTCTGCAAAATATTTTTCTGCTCATAAGAAACAATCTGCCTTACAGAAAATATTTAACTTCGCTCAAATTAAAGAAGAGAATCCCCCTCAAGCTTGGGAAGGCTTCTTCGGTTACTACGAGCTTTTCCTGATTGTCCACTTGAGAGGAATGAAATACTTGATATTTTTATAATGGACTAACTCGTGCTTCTAGGGATTTCCTAGTTAGTTCTACTTGTTGTGTTTTCAGGGAAATAACCGTGGAATAAGCCGAGGAATTGTTGAATAAGATAATGCAAAATGCCGATGATTGGACACTCCCTGAACCACCTTCAGAACCTATTCAAAAGAAGAGAGGTATTCTATTTCTCAGTCCCGAAGATGTGCAACAAGCAAAAAGATCTATGCAAGAAAAAGGTATTAAAATAGAGGATGTCAAGAAACTACAACCTATTGAAGAAAAACATAGACTTGATACCCCTACACAAGTAATATACCTTACACTAAGACTCTGGAACAATGCTTGGATGAATTTGATAATTACGTTGTTAAGCAAGAACACTTCAATAATTATGTTAAGAATCAATTGCAACGTAAAGCTATGATGATAGATCGCTTAAGTGACTTGATGTTTAGAATTGCAAATGATGTGAAAAGTTCAAGCAAACATGCTTCTATGGTTCACACCCAATTAGACCAAGTCGCTAAATCACAAAATGATTTGCTTGCTCAAATGAATAATATAAATGATCATGCTATTAGGAAAGGCAAAATGACCCAAGAACCTCTTTATCCTGAAGGTCACCCTAAGAGAATTGAACAAGATTCTCGGGAAATTAAGGAAGATACGCCTAGTTCATCTAAGAAGAAGAAGAAAAAGAAGCATGATAGGAACTTGCATGCTTCTAGTGAACTTGTTATAGAAAGACCCGTTGATAAAAACAATGAAGTTTCTATTTTTGATGCCGAGACTCAGTCTGGTAGTGAGCATACACCTAGTGATAATGAAAATGATAATAATGATGATGATGCTCATATAGATGCTCAACCAGACAATAACAAAGAAAATGATAATGATGTGGAAATTGAACCTGTTGAGGATCTTGATAACCCACCTTCTAAAAATAAGAGTTATGATAAGAGAGACTTTGTTGCTAGGAAACATGGAAGGGAAAGAGAGCCATGGGTTCAAAAACCTATTCCATTCCCTCGTAAAGCCACTAAAAGTAAAGATGAGGAAGATTTTGAGCGCTTTGCTGAAATTATTAGACTTGTCCATTTAGGCACTCGCTTGAATGATATATTGAAAATACGTCCATATGCTAAATATATGAAAGATATTATCACTAATAAAGGAAACATACCTGAAACTACAATTGCCACCATGCTTGCTAATTATTCTTTTGATGGTGGAGTACCTAAGAAGTTGGGAGATCCGGGTATACCCACAATACCTTGCTCTATTAAAAAGAATTATGTTAAAACTGCTTTATGTGATTTAGGGTCCGGTGTTAGTGTCATGCCTTTCTTCCTTTATAAAAGACTTGAACTGAGTAAACTCACTCCTACTGAGATATCTTTGCAAATGGCCGATAAATCCACTGCTTTACCTATTGGAATTTACGAGGATGTTCCCGTCATGATTGCAAATGTTATTATCTTGACATACTTTATTATTCTTGATATGCCGAAGGACGACAATATGTCGATCATCCTTGGTAGACCTTTTCTAAATACTGAAGGGGCTGTTATAGATTGTAATAAAACCAAGGTCACCTTTCATATCAATGGCAAGCAACATACCATGCATTTTCCGAGGAAGCAAACTTTGGTTAATAATATTAATGCCATTGATCCTATTCCCACTATTATCATTGGAGATATTACAATTCTCCTCTCTACTGCCAAGAAGAAGAAATATCATAATCTTATTGTTGGGGAGATACAAATCCCTATTGAGGTAACCTAGTGACATATGAAGATTCTTCGGTTTCATGTTAATCGGGAAAGTTTATTAATAAGACTTGATTAACCTTATTAGTGAATTCTTTTCGAGAGAGATGAGATTGATGAATTGAATATTCACAACTCTCTCTGTCATAAGTTTATATTTTGTTTTCTTAGTAACAATAAAAATAAAATTTCATGAAATTCCTATTTTTTGTTTTTGCCGTGTATGAAAAATACCTCAAAAATAAAAAGTCTTAGATTTCCATGAAAATTTAACATGATTTTTTCCGGAATAAATAAAAAAATTGGTGCAAAAATCACTCCACGGGGGCATGCCAGTGGGATACCACACAACCAGCCGCGCCCCTAGGCGGCGTCCGGTTGGCTTATGGGCCCCACATGACCCCCTTCCTCCCACTCCTTCTCTTACCTCTCGAAAAAATTAATTCTTTGGCCATCTCTCTCCCGTGTTCTTCACCCAGAAAGTGAAATTTTTGATCTCTTTGCTCGGAACTCCGTTTCCGAAACTGTTTTGAGGAATTGTTCCTTGGTATGTGACTCTTCCGTTCCTCCAATTAGTTTTTGTTCTAATGGTTTGTAATTTGCATAAGTTGTTGCAATTGGTGCTACAGAAAATAAACTTGCATGTCTAATTCCTTGAGTTTCAAGTAGTGGGAATGCTTGATATGTCCTCTAGGCATCTATATGAGTAGTTGCTATCAATCTTGCAAAGTTTTATTGACATAATTTCGTGGCCCAAAAATTTCAGAAATTTGTTCTTAGGAGACCGAACTTTCTAAGGAAAGCTTCTTCAAGCCTCATCCCCAAGGGAGTTTCTAGGAGGATTCAAGATAGCGATATCAACTTCCCTCGCAATGTGGAAGTTAGGCCCTGTGAATGGCCACATATACCCTTCATGAGTGAAGCCGGTTTTTATGAAGAGTTCATGCAGTTTGTTGCAAATGTCGGGCTAACCAACTTCATCGCAGATAAGTGTGACCAACACTATCTCCTTACTAATTCCTTCATGCCAAATTTTTTCTTCATTAATATGCTCGGGTACGCTTTGCTCAATATGCCGAGAACTATGAGTTACCCTTGCATGAATTTTGTGAAATTTGTTTGCTTCCCTCTGACGGGGGAGTGCGTGAACCTAAGCTTGAGTAGTTCGAGGACTTCCTCCAAACCTTAACTGTGAGAGAAACTAGGGGCATATCACACGCTAGAGATACTAGTCTGCAATTTCCGTCTATGCACTATTTTTCTCTATTCATAGGAAAATGCATAACCGCTATGGATCAAGGTGGTGGCCTCAGTGCCCCCACCCTTGCCATTTTACGCCATGCACTTTATGGTGATAATACATATAATTTAGGAGCTATTGTTGCGCGCCGCTTACATATGAACCGAACTAAAGGCAAAATTCATGGTGGTATTTATGCTGCGCACTTGGCCAAGCGCCTCGAGGTAGCTATATGGCCTACAGATTATTTATTGCTTGAGGTGCACCTCGACCATCTATCTATGGTATAACACCAGTTTCTTTGGAAACATGAATCAGATCAACCCCTTCGTTACAGCCTAGTCCTTAGCGAGAACTTGTGATATTATTCCTTTGCCTGCACCTTCTTTGTTTAACTATCATGCTAGTAACGGATACACAATAATGCCAGAGGACATCATTGCTTACCGGAACGATCTTGATGCTGCGAAGGCTAAGACCCAGGCATGGGACGCTCGGGTACCTCGACGGAAGTACTTTTCTGGACCTGATGGCTACTATTAGTGCTGACTACCAAGCTAGGCAAAATCCTAAGCTTGGAGGAGTACGTATTTCTGACCGACAATACATTCATGTTCTCGCATTTCATATAAATTGTCGGTGTTCATCCTCTTTCTTTGTATATTCATGTTAGCTTTATTTTCCGCTTTCTTCTTGTGTGTTTGAAAAACTTTGAAAATCCAAAAATATTTCTCGCTTCTTTTCGGTTCTTTCCTTTTTCTCGTTTCCTTAGTTGTAGTACTAAAAATAAAACCCACAAAGATTTTCTTTGCTTGTTGGGAGCTTTCCCCTGTAAATAATTTTTCTTGTTCTTGTTTTCCCCTTAGTTCCTCTACTTGCTTAAGAAAAGAAACAAAAACTCCAAAAATATTTCAGTGTGTTTCTCTGAATGTCTTTTCTTGATTTGTCGAAAGGAGAAGACCACGATGAAAATGTTGAGTGGCTCTCATACGCTTTATTGATGATCTAACAAAGAGCCAATTTTCCCTTGTCTTCTCCTTTGTCTTAAACTGCCCTGCAGATTCCAGCTTAGTCCACGACATTCTTGCACTATTATTATTATCACACTGTTCGATCGTGCAAGTGAAAGGCGATAATAACGATATTTGATGAAGTGACTGTGTCAAAGGAAGATGGTATGAACTCCTTTTGTTTTCCGTTTTTGTAAATATGTTTAGCCAGTTTGATCCTGATTCCGTATATTATGAGTAAACATGTTCGTGATGAAAATTACAGATTATAACTTCTCATGCCATGCTTAAATAGCTAGGAGTTAATAATGATCTATTTTTTGTGTCAACATGCATTAAAATGGTTATAATATGGTATGGTAGTATGGTATTTCCCTGTGAGAAATTGAAATGGTTTGACTTGGCCCATGTGCAAACATGTAATTGAATCAAAACCAATATAGCCTCCATGATGTTTAAATTCAGAGTGTTCATATCCTACTCATGTACGTTTAATGTTAATTATTCTAAATGCATGTTCATGACCATTGTTGCTCTGTAGCTGGTCGCTTCTCAACCTATTGCTAGCCTTCACCTGTACTACGTGGAAATGCTGCTTGTGCATCCAAATCCTCAAACCAAGTTGTTCCACTTGAGTCCACTATACCTACCTATATGCGGTATTACCATGCCGTTCCAAGTAAATTTGCATGTGCCATCTCTAAATATTCAAATAAACATCCTTTTTGTGCACTCGTCTCGCTCATGGAGAGACGGGGCGGTCAATATTTTCCATGCTAAGCAAGTTATTCTCAGGACGGTCTTTTATTCACCATCATTGCATGAGAGAGGCTGGTAAGAGGGATGCTCAGTCCCACATAATTGAAATAAATTAAACAAACTGCTTGGGACATTTGATTGTTTAGAGGGCAACCGTGGATTCGTCCAGCCATGGAATGTGTTTGGATGGTGGATAGGAGTAAACTTTACTATTCTGTTTGGGAACCGCCAAGAATGAGTTTAGCATGGAAAATGTTGAAAACCTTTGTCATAACATTGACAAGAAAAGTGCACCACTCAAAAATTATACTTCCATCCTTGTTTTAAGCTTTGAGCTCTCGCACCTGTGCAAATCAATGCTTCCCTCTGTGAAGGGCTTATCCACTTACTTTTATGTTGAGTTATCAACCTCTTACTAAAAGCACCAGACCCGAAAGCACTATTGCCATTCTTATGCATTTAGTTGGATATGAGCATGATTGGATCTTTTCTACCTTGAATTATAATGTTTAGTTGCTGCTTGGATCTCAGAGGTGCTCTACATTTATGTTTTGCGGGCTAGCAAAATACCATGTCACCATATTGAATTATGAGTGTTTTGACAAATTGTTGGTTATGTTTTGACATGAGTTAGCATATTATCTATTTGTTATCATGGACGTGTCTATCTATGATTTATGCTGAAAACTTGATCACTAGCTAAGCATGTGTATAATAACAAGAACAAAAGAGTTTGTAAAAGTCTTCTTTATTACTTTCGGTTTATCAACTGAATTGCTTTAGGACAAGCAATGAGTTAAGCTTGGCGAGTTGATACGTCTCAAATGTATCTACTTTTCCAAACACTTTTGCTCTGGTTTTGTCCTCTAATTTGCATGATTTGAATGAAACTAACCCGGACTGACGTTGTTTTCAGTAGAATTACCTTGGTGTTATTTTTGTGCAAAAATAAAAGTTCTTGGAATTAAACAATTTTTTTTTTTGGATTTTTCTAGAATATATAAGGAATTTTGGAACGAAGAACTACCAGAGGAGGTGGACTAGAGGGCCACCACGCAACCAATCGCCACCCCCAAGGCGGCGGCCAGATGGCTTGTGGGGTCATGGTGGCTCCTTCGACCCTAATTCCAATTCAATAAATTCACAACCACGGAGAAAAAAAATTAGAGAGAAGATTTCATCGCGTTTCACGAGACGGAGCCGCCGCCACCTCCCGTTCTTCCTCCGGAGGGCTGATCTGGAGCCTGCTTTGGGCTTCGAAGAGGGGAAATCGTCGCCATCGTCATCACCAACCCTTCTCCATAAACACCGCCATGATGATCACCACCGGGAGTGAGTAATTCCTTTGTAGGATTGCTGGATGTTGGTGGGATTGGATAGAATTGATCATGTAATTGAGTTATGTTTGATAGGGCTTGATCCCTAGTATCCATTATGTTCTGAGATTGATGTTACTATGACGTTGCTATGCTTAATGCTTGTCACTAGGGCCCGAGTGCCATGATTTCAGATCTGAACCTATTATGTTTTCAAGAATATAAGAATGATTTGGATCCTATCTTGCAAGTTATATGTACGTATCACATCTCATGATTCGCATACCCTAAGGTGACAATAATTGGGATATTTTCTGGTGATTGTTGTAGTTTGAGGAGTTCATGTATTCACCATGCTTTGTCCCGTTTCTCTATTAAAAGGAGGTATTAATATCTCTTAGTTTCCAATAGGACCCCACTTCCACGGGAGTTTAGGACAAAAGATGGCATGCAAGTTGTTATTGCAAGCACGTATGACTATATATGGAATACATGCCTACATTATATTGATGAATTGGAGCTAGCTTCGTGTCACCCTAGTGTGTGAATGTTATATGATCAATGTCATCTAAATCATTATCCATCACCGATCCACGTGCCTATGCGTTACATATACTGAATCTTGCCAAGTTACTATTCCTATTGCTACTTTCACACCTGCTATAAAAGTGCTATTGTTAGTACTACTGTTATTTTTGCTACTACTATTTGTCGTGCTACTATACTTTTGTTGTAGATAGATATCCTCGGTGCGGTTGAATTGACAACTCAACTGTCAAGGCCAATAAATATTCTTTGGCTCCCCTTGTGTCGAATCAATAAATTAGGGTGAAATACTACCTGTGAAGACTGTCGTGATCCCCTACACTTGTGGGTTATCAAGGACCCAGTGGATGCGTTGTGAGCTGGAGTAGGAAAGTACTCATGCGGAAAGTTCCACCCATACTCAAAGAGACAGATACAAACTTCATGCCCGGAAGTTCACCTGTTCAGCCACAAGTCATTATAGGCTCTGGCTTGGTTGACCTTACTTGTGACTCTAGCTGGGATGGTGCTAGCAGATGTAGTCGACGGTAGGATTGGATGGGCACTGGATAGTGGTCAGGGGAACTCTTTGAAATACCATGTTTCGTTCGTCCTATTCTCAAACACCCGACATTGCGAGGACTTACAAGGAGGGAACGATTCTTGCGGGTAAAGTACACAACACTTTGCAGAGTTAAAACCTTATCGATTAGCCGTGTCCCCGGTTATGGACAATTTGAGCCTCTAGACTTGGATCTATCTATGAACTCTCAACACCGGACTAATAACTAATTATATGCAAGTTATGATACTTGTGGGCTATAAGATAACGGTTGTCGAAACCTGTTGGAGATATGCCCTAGAGGCAATCATGTGTGATGATATTTCCTATGTGTTTATGAATAAAGATAGTCCTTGTACATTATCAATGATGTGTGTTAACAAGTACGTGACTTGTTTATGAGGCTATGGATTGTATGGTGATTGTCCTAAATGGTCCCTGGTCTAAAGGGTTGTGTGGACGGGCAACCAGTTAGACTAGCATATGACATGGTGGATGGTTCAGTCTCACTGACCATGTAGCATTGGATGCTAGCCGGATAATATGGTAATACGGGGGCAAGACCCGTGTGTGTCGATCTTTCATGAATTGGAGGGTGATTCCACGAAGATCACAAAGAACACGAAGAACACGAGGAGAAAACATGGAGAAATCAAAGGGGAAAACACTCTATTGGACAAGATCCACACCAAGTACTCCTCCAATCACAAGCAATACAAGAGGTGCATCAAGATCCAAGAACAACAATGGAAATAAAGGATACATAGGAATTTCATCCCAAATATCTAGGAGAGATGGGGCCTTGAATCCACTAGGGATCTTCCCTTGCAAAGGGCCTTGACATCCTCTATGGATCTTCTCCGGTGGAGGCAGGAGCAAAGCTCAACTATGAGCTATCACTTGCTAACCCTAGAATGGACGTGGGAGAGGAGTATATATAGTGCAAGCCATGAAGGGGTAAGTGAGGGAAAAAATAGGTACACGGGCTGCGGCCCAAGTCTCTGCTCGCATGCAGGGATGAAAGTTCCGGGGATGGCCGGAAGTTCTGGGCGAGGTATGGGTAGGGTCTGGGCTATCCAGAGAGTTGGCACGCCTGGGAGCTGCTCTGGTTGCCAGAGGCCGGAAGGTCCGGGCAGGCCGGAAGCTCCAATGTCCGGAGGTTCCGGGAAGGCCGGAAGGTTTGGGACTTCTAGAGTCTCGTCCTCGTTTCTTCTTCCGTCTCTTCCAAGCTTCGCTCGCGGATGGTGTAGTCATACGTAGGTGCTGGTACTCCTCCTCATAATCCGTGAAGCCCCGACAATACCTATGCATGCACACGAGAGGAGTGTCAAGTAGTATACCATCCACGAAGGGGTCAAGTGAACACGTGTAAAGGAGATGATTCACCTTTATGTATGCGGAGTTGATGTCGCATGTGTCACTTGCCAAATAGACTCTTGCCATGGTGATGTCCATAGGATGCTCCGCATCATCCTCTCCCCCTTGGGAAAGATCCATCCTTGGATCAAGATCCAAATCACCATGGGAAGGATATGGCATCGCTGTGTAGAAGTGGAAGATCACCAAGCACTCACCATCATCAAGCTCTAAGGGTGCACACTCCAATGTCTCACCATCTTGTAGCTCCTTCAAAAGGAGCAAGGACAACAAACACTTGAAAAACAAATGTGGTTAGCGTTAGTGCCAAACCAAGCTTTCAAGTGGTCAATCACCAAACAAGTGTTGTCATCATGCATAACATATGGTGTGACAAGGGATTGTGACATGGTATGTAAGCATACAAAATGAGCACAATCTAAGGCATCATGGGGACAAGCATGAAAAGGTGAGGTAACAGGCAACTATGTGTGGCAATAGAAAGAGCATCTACCTCAAGGTCATGGCACGCATGCACAAAGCAATCCACAAAAGGTCTATGGTAGGCATAGGAATCATTCACAACACCAAGTAAAATGAATTGTCTAAACATATGGGGCAAGAAAAAGAGCAAGGAAATCCGAGAATAATGTGCATGTGGTGTAGTGAAGATATTGTGGCACTCAACACAATACAAAGAGCAATTGGTCATCATGTGTGAGGCATGGCATTGGTTATCATCAACCGCATAAAAGAAGCACATCGGTGATCCAACATAAACAAGTATAGTGATCATGTCATGCAAGCTAGTAGTGCGAAGATGCGACATACTAGAAGAAATCATGGCAATCATGTCATATGAGCAAACAGTGGACATCAATAATGCACATGACATATCGCGAGCATGGAGCAAGAGAAAAGTATCATCATAGACATGGGTAAACAAGCAAACATGGCACTAGCAAGTAAATCCTCCACCAAGGTTGCAAATATACATAGAAATGAGCATATCACGCAAAGTGAACATGGCAACATGGGCATAGTAAGTGTGATAAGCAAGAACCCATAGCCATGTAGAAGAAATGTGTGAAGTATTTGTGCAAAGCAGGTGGGTGGAGGGTAAGCACTTCATGGTGGCGCATGTCTTCATTGATCTCTAGAGCTCGTTTCGTCAACTCGTGCTCTTGCGAGGTTGATGAAGAATCATGGGTACCTACAAAAGAAGGAGACACACGAAACAAAGTGTGTGTGTGGTAGATGTACACATCATCCATTATGATGTGTATGTACACATGAGAGTTAGCACAAGATAAGCAATGCTCAAAGAAATTTGAGGCATGTTATATGAATATGTCATCCATCATGCAATGATAGTTATTATGCTCAACATGATTTGAACGCAAATTGTAGCAGGTATTTGGCACAAGCATATTATTCAATCAATGGCAAACATATAGTGCACACAAATATTGAAGTCATGCAAATGATGGGATGGAACACAATATCCTATAATGCATGAGGAAACTATGGGGGTCTCCTCATGTGTAATAGTGTAAGTATCATTCGGAGAATATGGACAACACCCAAAACAATGCATTTCCAAAGCATGGTGTTCATGGCATGTCATATGAGAACAATTGCGCAAATGATGCAAATGGAGCATGGCAATGTTATCAGAATAAAATAAAATGCCAATAACCATGGGCTTTTCATCTATGCCCTATGTGCAAATTGGGTTTACTTTAGTGGCATATGCATAGTTACTATGAAGAGATTGCAAAGATGAAATATGGGTGATCTCATGCATAGCATATGACAAGTCAAGAGGATTGTCAAACATGATGTGACCTATAGAGTTATCACAAGAAATCCTATGCAACATGGCATCACAAGTAATAGACTGCACATGAGAATCATCAAACACATCATAATGGGCAATTCATCACAAGAGGAAGTCAGATAATCATGAAGTATGGCAATAGGTGGATCGACATCATGCTAGCAATCAATGTCCGCTAGTGGGACAAGAGCCTCACCTTCACCTATGTTACCTTTGTCATTCCAATCATGTGGTATAGGTGAGGTGGCATAGACCAACTCATGGTCATCTTCATTGTGATGGAACCATGTGGGGGTGCATCATATTCCACCATGGGAATTGTCTTGTCCAAAGGGAGGACAAAGTCATCGAGGATAGGCGTATTATCAAATTTGGGACCTAGAACCAAATGAGAAAACACAATAGAGGTAGGATAAGTTTTTAGAAATCGAAATGGCCTCACATGCCCTATCAACTACCTCACTCACTCTATGTGGTGGTGGCTCACACACTCCCTCAAAGTAGGTGCACTCAAAGTCACATATGGTGGAGTCACTCATCTCACTCAAGTAGTGGGGGTTGTGGCTATCCTCACATGGGAATTGGGGCAACTCATCATATATGGGGCTAGTGGTGAACTCAGTCTCACTCTCAATATGGTGGCATAAGTCTCTCAACTCATCTCCGAATGCCGCCTTGGTCGAAGGCAAAATCCCATGCTCAACCATCTCGTCACTGTCGCCGTGGATGAAGGCTGAAGATGGCACATCATCACAATCGCCTCCAAAGATGGAAGCGTCATCCTTGCTCGTCACCTTGTCGCTCGCCCCAAAGCATGTTCCTTGAGTGGCTCCGTAGTCGTAGTCGGCGCTGCCCCATCTTCAAAAAGAGTCGTGGTAGACTCGGCATTGTCAATGCCACAAAGAGGGATGGTGGTGAAGTCGGACTTGGGAGCGTTGTGTTGTAGCTCGTCAGGCTTGGACATCTTGGTGGTACCATCACTACTGGAATCAGCAAATTTGCCGTCAGCCAGTTCTTTGCCGTCAGCTGGCGGACGACAAAGAAGCTATTTGCCATCCGTTTACAGAAAATGGATGGCAAACAACTAGCTGACGACAAAGAATCTCTTTGCCATCAGCCACTTCTTTGCCGTCTGCTAGCGGACGACAAAGGAGATTTGCCATTCGCGAGCGAACGAACGACAAAGAGGAGGTGGGCCCACTGACGAGAACCAGCTAACGGCCAGATTCTTTGTCGTCCGCTAGCGGACAACAATGTTTCTTTGCCGTCTGCTAGCAGATGGCAAAGAATCTGGCCCCTAATTAACGCCGTGACCTCCTCTCTCTTTCTTCTCTCTCTGCCTCTCTCTCCTCCATCGACCCCCACCACACCCGACCCCCACCGCAGCCCGCCGTCGCCCTTGCCACCCCTGACCCCCACACCCGCCGGCCGCCGCCCCCGCCGCCCCCACCACACCCGTCGGCTGCCGCCCCTGACCCCCACCGCCCCTGTCGCCGCCCCTGCCACCCCTGACCCCCACCGCCCCTGCCCCCGGACCGCCGCCCGCCGCCCTTGCCACCCCCGACCCCCATGCCCACCGGCCATCGCCCCTGCCCCCCCACCGCACCCGTCGGCCGCCGCCACCGACCCCATCGCCCCTGCCGCCGCCCCTACCGCACCCGCCGGCCAACGTCCCTACCGCCCTTGACCCCCCTCCCTTGCGGCAGCCGCCCGAGCCCAGCTATGAGGCAGGCCGCGGCGCCGCCCCCTCCCTAACGACGGCCCTCCTCCACCGACCCCCTCCTCCACCGGACCCCTCCTCCCCAAGGTGAGCTTCTTCTCCTCTTTTTGTTTTGTTTTTTAGGTTCAACTTTAGTTTGGATTTAGTTTAGGTTTAGGTTTAGTTTTAGGTTTAGTTTAGGTTTAGTTTCGATTAGATTTAGTTTAGGTTTAGTTTAAGCTTAGTTTAGTTTAGGTTTAGTTTAGAAGAAGAAGATGAGGAGAAGAGGAGAAGAAGAAGAAGAAGGAGAAGAAGAAGAAGAAGAAGAAGAAGAAGAGAAGAGCCCCCGATCCCCGACGCTGCTAACCCGCAACCTCCGATGCCACCGACCCTCGACCCCCAATGCCATCGACCCCAACCCCCGATGCCACCGACCCCCGACGCCTCGGACCTCCAACCCCGACCCCCGACCACCGACGCCATCGCCCCCCGACCACCGACACCCACGACCCCCGACCATCGACGCCATCGACCCCCGACCACCAACGCCACCGACCCCCGACTCCAGACACCACCGACCCACGACCGCCGACGCCACTGACACCTGATGCCACTGTCTCCCGATGCCACTGACCCCGACCCCCGACACCTATTCTGCCTCCTGTTGAGAAAAAAGGTGGTCTCCGACCTTCGTGAGGCTGAGAAGGTCATATTTTGTAAATTATGAGCTAGGTCACATATTGTCCTATTTTGTTATTAAAAACATCATATTTTGTGTTGATCAGGTGAATTTCAATGTGCAGTTGTTCGATGACCTCCCCATGCATTTGACGAGCTCCCCTGCCGCGTTCGTTGGTGAGCACATATTTTTTGCTCTGCTCCGGTCTTCGTGCGGATGAAACTTGCTAGCTATAGGTGTCTTCAATCATCAGTATGCGTGACCACTATGCGTCTCCCGTTCGAAAGGGTTACATCTACAAATATGCATTCATTAGCATATTTATAACTGTGATTCTTTCGAATTGTCCAACGTTATCCATGGACAACGCGAGTATGTGTAGATTGGGTTCGTTTTCCCATATGCTCTGCTTTGGATCCGATGCAAAATTTCGTCAGTGCCTCCCTGTTGTTCTCTGAGTACACATCCTCTCTACTTATTGCCGAGACGTGTATCAAGAGAACAGCGGGGAGGTGCTGCCGAAATTGTGTGTCGGATCCGGAGTGGAGCATGGGAAAATGAACCCAATCTACACATACTTGGGTGGGATTAGGACCTATCTTTACCTACTAGCGTCTAGGTTGCATCGACGTAATAAAACTAACAAACTCTATTAACTAATGAATGTGGTTTGCTGAATTATGTATATATTTTGTGTGTGTCCAGTAGCTAGGCAAGATGAGTGATCATGGGTGGATGTACACCGGTCACACTACTCAGAAAGACATGACCCTTGAATGGATAACAAAAACCAAGGAGTTTGTGAGAGTCGCATTTGCAAATGGACAGAAAATAACCTGGTGCCCTTGTGTCGATTGTGACAACTGTAAGAAGAAGTCAGAGTTTGAAATGATCAAACACCTACAGAAGTGGGGTTTTACGCCCAATTATACGGTCTAGACATTTCATGGTGAGTCTGCCCAACGTGCCAGAGCTGAGGTGGTTCGTCGTCGCACCGACGAGCATGGTACCGGGATCGAAGACATGGTGCAAGACTTTGATGATGCTCGGGATTCAGATGATGAGATGGAGGAATCTACAAAGGCCTTTTATGAAATGTTGGAGTCTTCAAAATGTCCTCTCCACGAGACACTAAGCTTTGTCAGCTGGATGCCATTGCACAAGTAATGGCTCTGAAGGCTCAGTTCAACCTGGGCAGAGAATGCTACGACGCGACGATGACGATATTTGGACGCTTTCTACCCAAAGGCCATGTATTGCCAGCAAACCTGTACCAGTCGGACAAAATCCTACGTGCGCTTAAGATGCCCTATGAGAAGATATATGTCTGTGAGAATGGATGTGCCTTATTTAGGCTTAAGTATGCGGGCTTGAACTATTGCCCCATTTGCAATGCTTCCAGGTATGTTCTGGTAGATAACGGTATGGGTGAGAAGAGTCAGACCAAAATCCCCATTAATGTTCTTCGGTATCTGCCAATCATACCAAGACTTCAATGTCTTTTCATGGTCGAAGAAACGGCGAGACAGATGACGTGGCATAAATTGGGCAAAAGAACAGAACTAGATGCAGATGGGAATCCAATGTTGGGACACACTTCAGACGCTTTTGTGTGGAAGCACTTTGATGCATTACATAAGGATAAAGCGACAGATCCAAGGCATCCTCGAGTTGCCATCAGCATGGATGGGTTCAATGTGTATGGTATGACGGCAGCACAATACGGTTGTTGGCCTGTATTTGTCATTCCACCCAATCTCCCCCCGGAGAGATTATGAAAAGAAAGAACATTTTCCTGTCGTTGATAATTCTAGGGACCAAATATCCGGGGAAGAATATGAATGTGTACATGCAACTGCTTAAGGATGAATTGCAAGAAGCCTGGGATAATGAGATCAAGACATACGACGCCACTACCAAAAATAACTTCAAAGTGCATGTGTGGTTCATGTACTCGTCGCATGACTTGCCGGTGTATGCGCTATTCGTTGGCTAGTCTATGCATGGAAGGTTCCCGTGCCCCACATGCAAGGCAGCTCTTGAGTTCCATTGGCTGCAGGCGGGTCGCAAGTTTTCTTGCTTCGACATGCATAGACAGTTCTTGGATCCTGACCATAAGTTCAAAAAAGGCAAGAAGAATTTCATCAAAGGTAGAGTTGTCAAAAACATTGCACCACCTGCGTTGATAGGCCAACAGATCCTGGATCAGATAAACACTCTTGAGCCGGATCCAGATCGTCCAGGGTATTTCAAAGGGTATAATATGGAACACGCCTGGACTCACAAGATATGTTTGTGAGATCTGCCTTACTTTAAAGACCTCCTTTGCCCACACAACATCGACGTGATGCACACAAAGAGTTGAAGAAATTTATGAACTTACATTCTTTGGTGCAAACCCACCAAACGTCGTAGTCTTCCAATGTTATTGGTTCCAGCCGAAGGAGACTAGAAGAACTCATGAACATATAGGGCTTGTCGAAATCAAACAAAGCACCCATTTAGATGTTCCCTATGTCTATATTACGGCTCAACATGCGACCCAAGTTTTCTATCTACCATGGACCTGCCAAACGGATCCAAATCTCAAAGGTTGGGATGTCGTTTATGATGTGCCGCCACATTTTAGACCACCTCCCCTCAATGAAGATGATTATGAACCTCACATTAACCCAGACACATATGAAGGAGAATTCTTCCAAGAAACACGTGTTTCCAAAAAACGTTTCAAGAACCGCTCTACTTCACCCCAGAATATTGAGGTAGACAGCGACAGTAAATCCGACTTCACCCCTGAGCCGGAACAAGAAGAGACGGAAGAAGAAGAAGTTACTACTGCGGATGACCTATCAATGCTTGACCGATTACATAAAGGAGGCCTTCCACATTTTGATGCATTTATTGATGATGCTGAGGAGCACGTCATTACTGATAGTGATGACGATTATGCATTTATTGATCCCGGAGCATATATAGACGATGAAGATTAATATTAGTAATGTCAGGTATTCAATTATTATTATGTACATATATATTATTAATTATTTCATGTTATCAGGTATTCAATTTTTTATGTTGAACTAATTTCGTTCACTCTTTCTCATTGCATGTGTTGACAGATGGTGGGCGTGGGTCGAGAACGCTCTGAGCCTCCTTCCTCGGCGCGTCCTGGGAGGGGTGCTATTATTCCACCCCAGAAACTCTGGAGAGCGCTGGTACACTATATGCAGACACCGGCGGGTGATTCTTCTTCGACCGGGAGAGGTCGGGGGAAGACGAAGAGAGGTGCTAGAGGTAGGAAGGCTGCTGCGCCTTCCTCGTCGCCACCCCAGCTTATTCTCCCGACCACAGGAGTGCTCCGTCTTAGGTGGACCCATCTGACTTGGACCTGTCTTGGACTCCGGTCACCGAGCCTCGGGTCACTGAACCTTCGTCCGAGGAGACTCCGGTCCCAGAGTCTTCGTCCCAGGAGACTCCAGTCCTAGAGTCTTCGTCCGACATGACTCCGGAGGCTAGTGCCATGCTGATGGTGGCGAGGAAAACTTGTCTAAGGACACCTATAGCGAGGGCAAGCTGGTTGAGGAGGGCAAGAAGGTCTACCAGCGTGGTTGTACAAAGCTCCCGCCCGTGCCGACGACCCGCGATCAGAGGTGGTTGATTGAGCCTAATGCGGAGAAGTGCATTTACTCTTTTTTAACCTTTTGCCTTCATGTTTCTTCAAATTAATATCTAATGTGTTGGCCTTGTCATGCTACAGGGGTTGGAAACACGAGCGTGGTGTCCGCAGGCCCAACCAGGTCCTTGGTGTGGTTCTCCGGCACCACTTCCCGGGGAAGGTCCAGTTGCCCGGTGAGGGTGAGTTCCACAGGTAGCACTGACCTGGGAGCTGTACATGGCTGCCCCGGCCTCGCGGGAGGAGATGGTCAATGGTGTCTTGTGAGAGACAGTGGCTGACATTGTGATCCGTCGATTTTGGGCAATTTCTCCTTTATAGAATTAAAAACCAACAACACCTAGTGATTGTACTAATCAATGTTGTCTTGTTTGATTGTAGATCTTCTACAGGTGTCTTGAGGAACACGAGGAGAATGCGGCTATTGTTCTCGTAGCCTAGTGCAAGCGCCTACTTCAGAACTTACGACACGAGGCTCGGGTGCAGGCTATTCGAGACTACTACGCCTCGACTAACATTAAGAGGGCCAAGAAGAAGTGCCGCAAAAATTATCTAAGTAAGGAGAAGTTAATAAAGGTAATTATCTATTCTTAAGACCTTGTACTTAGTTTCCTTGATTTGATTCATAGGCGTGGCACTGAAATTTCTCTTGTGTAACTTAGGTGCCCCTGAGATGGTGTGCGGATAGGATGGACTGTTGGGAGGCATTGGTGGATGGGTGGTGCTCTCCCAAATGGCTAGCCGACCACAACAAGGCCAAGGATAAGCGTGCCCAAATGAAAGGTGTGCCACACCATCAAGAGAGCTCCAACCTGTTTGAGTACGGGGATCACTAGGTATGTGGTTTGCTTTATGATTCATTCAATTTCATTCTTCATGCTAGCTTGAGCCCTTAACTAATATTTTGTTCCTCTATTTTAGGCGCGAGAAAACAAGAAGGAGGTGCCACTGCTGTTTGACCTCTTTGCCATGGCCCATACTGCCTCGTACAAGAAGGCCAAGGAATTCTCTGAGGATGACCTCGATCATCCAGAGAGCTTTAGAAACATCTCTTCCCACAACAAGCTCGTGAGGTACAGAGATGAGGGGAAGGCGAGGAAAGGGGAGGACTTCAACCTGAGCCAGAGTCCTTTTGATCCAGAGCTCGTGATGATATCTGGTGGTGGGAGGCCCCATGACTCAATAGCCATTGGGGATAGACTGATACGTTGTCCTAGAACTCTCCCGGAGATCAAGAAGCGCCAAACAAGCTCCGATCCTGAGATAAGGCCTCGTCCACGGCCAATGGATCTCGCCATCGAGGCTAGGTCCCAGGAGCTTCTGGCAGAGGCAAACAGGCAGGCGGCACAGAGGGAGAGGGACATGGAGGAGAGGATGGCTAGGCCGTTGGAGGAGGAGAGGATCGGAACGACGCGTCTCATCGGGCCCTACACGAGCTCCTCGTGGTAAGTTTCTCCTGCATATTAGCCACATCATGCACGTAACGTTTGTTTCATCACTAAATAATATGGCTGACTCGTGAAAACAAAATGTGCAGACCGTGTGCCAGAATAATGGTCAGACCCCTCCGTCGATGCCCCATATTGCTATAACATCCACGGTGAGTTTCATTTGAATGGTCATTAGTTACTAGTATTCACATTTGAGTTGCATCATGCTAAGGAGACATTGCAAATGATCTTTGGTGCAACGTGCTTGCCGACAAGCATCGATCAACCCTTCTGCGTCTGCCGTAATCCCGACCGGTCCTTCTCCGTCTCAACCTGGTGCAAAACCGACCGGTCCTTCACCTCCGTGATGATGGTAAGTTTTCCCAAGTGTTTTGCTTAACAAATCCATACTTAGCTTAAGACATGACCAATTTAGCTCCAAAATGGAATAGACTTAGCTTATTTTCCTCCAAAATGACAAAATAACCCCACCTACCTCCAAAATAACCGATTATAACTAGGATAGCTCTAAAATGACCTATACTTGCCATTTTGTCCTCCAAAATGAGTAAATATGATTAGTTAGCTCAAAATGGCCTAACTACCTAGGGTAGCCCAAATATGACCTATACTTAGCTTCTTCAGTTCATTTATGACATACTTAGGTAAAAAATGGCATGATAACCTTGGTTTAGCACCAAACTATCATATCATTAGTTTGTTTTCCTCCAAAATGACAAAATAACCTTACCTAGCTCCGAAATGATAGATTTTAACTAGGATAGCCCAAAAATGACCTACACTTACCATTTTGTCCTCCAAAATGAATAAATATGCCTAGTTAGCTCAAAAATGGCCTAACTACCTAGGATAGCTCAGTAATGATCTATACTTAGCTTAGCTAGTTCATTTATGACATAATTAGCTTACTTAGGTAAAAATGGCATAATAACCGTGGTTTAGCTCCAAACTGTCATATCATTAGTTTATTTTCCTCCAAAATGAAAAAATAACCTTACCTAGCTCCAAAATGATCGATTTTAACTAGGATAGCTAAAAAATGACATAATTAGCTTACTTAGGTAAAAAATGACATAATAACCTTACTAACCTCCAAAATGACCTATTTACTTAGCTTAGCTCTAAAATGACCTACACTTAGCATTTTTACCTAGCTTAGCTAAAAAATGGCATTTTTACCTACCTTAGTTAGAAGAAGAAGAAGATAAAGAAGAGGAGAGGAGAAAAAGAAAGAGAAAAAAAATCTTCTTCTTCTTCTTCTTCTAGCTAGTCTTCTTCTTCTAGTCTTCTTCTTCTTCTTCTTCTTCTTCTTCTTCTTTTTCTTCTAGCTAGTCTTCTCCTTCTTCTTCTTCTTCTAACTTTATTCTTTCCCAATTTGCAGATTTGCTTTCGATGAGGAAGCTTCCGTTGATGGAGTCTACTCTTATTCTTGTGCTTCCTTTTTGTTTTGATTTTGTAGGATGAAAAATGTGAAACTTGCTACCTATATATGTATTTATGGATGAAACCATTGTATGCTTGTTGTGGGATATGTTGGGTAGCTATATATGTTGCATATGGACTTTTCATTTGGTATGTGTATATATGTGTTGGATGATCATATCCATATGGCAGGGATATGATTTGGTATGTATATGTGTTGTTATGCTTGTTGATAGTATTTTCAAATGTGTATATATGTGAAATTCTATGAAATTTAAGAAAAAAAAGAAAAAACAGGGGTTGTACAGGCTCTTTGCCGTCTGCTGGCGGACGACAAAGAGCTTTGCCGTCAGCCAGCAGATGGCAAAGCTGCCACGTGGCAGCTACCTGTGCAACCTGGGATGGCACTAGGCTGGCCTATGTGGTTTCTTTGCCGTTCGCTGGCAGATGACAAAGAACTTTGCATCTTTGCCATCTGCCAGCGGAAGGCAAAGAAACCACATAGGCCGGCAAAGAAACCATTGCTTTGCCGTCCGCTGGCAGACGGCAAAGAACTTTGCATCTTTGCCGTCTGCCAGCCGATGGCAAAGCACACCGTTAACCCCTTAACGGCCATAAGCTGCCATGTGTGCCATCGACGGTCTTTGCCATCTGCTAGCAAACGGAAATGACCTAAGAATCTTTGCCGTCTGTTGGCAGACGGCAAAGCGCCCTTTACCGTAGCTTATTCAGCCGGACGGTTGGCCGTCTGCTGGCAGACGGCAAAGCCTTTGCCGTCCGCCATGCATGCCTGTGCCGCCTGCTATGGCGGAGACAAAGTAGCTGATTCCTATAGTGCATCCTCATGCTTGTCATCTTAGAGCTTGGTCGTTGTGAAGTTTGCGTGGGGTCGAGTAGGCTTGGCCTTGAGTTCTTGTGCCACCTTGAGAGCACCAATGTAGAGTTCCTCGAGAGACTCGTAGTTGTTGTTGAAGATAGGTGTGCCGATGTCATTGTTCAATCCCATCATGAAGTAGAACTTCATCAAGATGGGGTCGGTCATGCCGGCTCATTGCAAGGCTTTCTTCATCTTCATGAAGAGGATCCTTGTATGGTGTTCTCCAATTGGCATTGAAGATGTTCCATGTAGGTGGAAGGCACAAACTCTCACCGCATCACTTTGTTTGTCTCAGACCAACTCATGTCGAAGCTCTTCGAAGATGTGTGAATCCACCATGTCGACGCGTCACCGTGGAAGTTTCGTGTGGCGCACTTCACTTGATGTTTGGAAGGGACTTAAAGCAGCTTGAGGTAGTGGTCCATCTTGCGCTCCCACTCGAGATACTCCTCGGGTTTTTGACTCCCATAGAAAGGAATGTCATGGTCGATGTCGAGGTCGTAGTAGCTCATGGAAGTCCCAGACTTGAGCTTCGGGAGCTTCTCTTGAAGTGCTTGTTAGCGAAGATGCCGCATGTACAAAGGCGAAGATGCCTTGAAGTTGCTTGGTGAAGATGCCAATGTAGGTGGTGAAGTCATTGAGCATTGGTTGGTTTCGATATCGTGACCTTCACACTTGTTCTTTGTTGGATGCCTTGATGTTGGTGTCGTTATTTGTTCATGTCATTGATGGTGTCGACGCCGGTGTGATCTTGCTAGAGATGGTTTCTCGAGAGCATGTGCACTTGAGCGTCTTCTCGAAGATGATGAATACCTCTTGCGGTTCTTGATGAGGACCTTGAGCTCCTCCGTTTGAGCGTGCATCTTGGCACAATGATGTTCTTCATGGCATCGAACTCGTCATTGTTGTTGTAGATCGAAGTAGATGTGTCGTCCCTATCCATGGGAAGCACTCGAGAAGGTGTGAGAACAAGATGGAATGAACATACCAAAGTTACCTCTTTCCAAAGTTGTAGATGGATCTCAAAAGACCACAATGTATGCAAGGAAAGAGTGCACTCGGTGAAAAACCTTGTCCAATTCTCACAACCTACACAAATGGCTTATAGTGGAGCTCGGTGGGGTTAGTGACACAAAAATTAAGGAAAATGAAGTCCAAGATATTGTAAATGTTGAAATAAATCCAATGGACTCAAAATGCAAAGCAAGTGATCACAAATATAGAGGAGGGCAATATAGAAACATGCGCGGTGGGATAATGGGGCTTGTGCAACTATAGGGACGAGCAAAGCTCGTGTTGGCCAAACACAAGGAGAAATGCTAGCTTATTACACATTTGGGCATGATTCACCACTTGGCACCAATCCTATTTATGCAAGCAAAACATTTCCTATTCCAAGTATCCTCATGCACAAGTATATCCTTTCATGCTCAACTCTCTTTACTTATAAGCATTTAAGCATTTGACCTTTCTTTCTTGCTTAGAAGCGTTTTCTTTTGTTTTTTTCCTCTTCCTTTCCACTATTCTTATTGAGCCTCAACTAACTATATGAGATAAATATCGCAAGATATGCACGGGAGCAAGCAATTGCACTATATGATATTTCCAATGATGCAACAACATGATATCGTATCACTATGGTGCACAAGTTTTCGCGAAGCCCGACAATACTCGGATAGCTAGTCTCAATAGGTATGAAGGTAATCGCAAAGATGGTGGGGCTAAAAGGATTTAATGGAAAGTAAAGTAAATTGTATGACAGAATGTATACCTTCGTCACACTCAACCTTTCACGAAGTTGGGTTGAACCGGCCTTGCTTTCGGTTGAAGATGGTCTCAAAGGATGGATGGTCGTCGTCGATGTCGAACATCGGTGGTCGATGTAGATGATGGACCGATATAAGTCACCAGTGGTTGATGAAGAAGTAACCGTCCCTAAGTATCCGAAACACCTTAGGAGACTCAAATCACAACTTAGGCAACCACAAATGCAACGATAATCAAAATGGGTTAGCTTGCCGAAGTCTATGGTGGTAAAGCGGATGGTATGGTGGAGGGCCTAGGCAAACTTGCCAAACTTTGAAAAATATGATGGAGTCAAATTATTGTGGAATATTTGTTTTCTGATAGGGGGTGTCAATAGCTATCCAACAAGCTAAAGAATGTCAAAATCGGAGTTCGGATGAATTAGTTATGACCAAAACGGTGAAATGGCTGAAGCTGAAATCTGGGAAAGACTCTGGTTAGGCCGGAAGTTCCAGGCTTCGGAAGTTCCGGGGGGGGGGGGGATGGGAAGATGTGAGGAAACTTTCTGTTAAGGCCGGAAGTTCCGGGTGATGCCGGAAGTTCCGGGGGACACGGGAACAACTCCGAGACGAACCCTAAATTCCGGATCTGAAAATGGGGGTGGAAAAACTCGATTTCCAGGGCAAAATTGAAGGGGGAAAAGGTGGAATTAGGTCCAGGGAACGCCAAGGGAGGTAGATCCACTTCCCAAACACCAAATCCACCGATCAAAATCAGCAAAAACTCACAAGAACAAAAAATCACAATAAAAATTTTGGGGCTATTTTTGGTGGGGATTTTTGAATTGGGACAAAAACAAACAAAATTAAGCTAGAAAATGAAGAGGGGGGGGGGGACTCCAAACTCGTGAGAAACGTGGCTCATGATACCATATGATACGGGGCAAGACCCATGTGTGTCGATCTTTCACGAATTGAAGGTTGATACCACGAAGAACACAAAGAACACGAAGAGAAATCAAAGGGGAAAACACTCTATTGGACAAGATCCACACCAAGTACTCCTCCAATCACAAGCCATACATGGGGTGCATCAAGATCCAAGAAGAACAGTGGAAATAACGGATACATAGGTAGTTCATCCCAAATCTCTAGGAGAGATGGGGCCTTGAATCCACCAGGGATCTTCCCTCGCAAGGAGCCTTGACATCCTCTATGGATCTTCTCTGGTGGAGGTCTTGATCTGCATGGGAGAGGTAGAGGAAGGAGCAAAGCTCAACTATGATCTATCACTTGCTAACCCCATAATGGAGGTGGGAGAGGAGTATATATATTGCAAGCCACGAAGGGGTAAGTGAGGGACAAAATAGGTACACGGGCCGCGACCCAAGTCTCTGCGTGCAGGCAGGAACGGAAGTTTCGGGGATGGCCGAAAGTTCCGGGCTTCGGAGGTTTTGGGCGAGGTCCATACAGGATCCACAGAGTTGGCACGTCTGGGTGCTGCTCTGGTCGTCGAAGGCCAGAAGGTCCGGGTAGACTGGAAGGTTCGTGGTCCGGAGGTTCCGGGAAGGTCGGAAGGTCCGGGACTTCCAGAGTCTCGTCCTTGCTTCTTCTTCCATCTCTTCCAAGCTTACCTCGTGGATGGTGTAGTCATACGTAGGTGCTGGCACTCCTCCTCATAATCCGTGAAGCTCCAACAATACCTATGCATGCACACAAGAGGAGTGTCAAGTAGTATACCATCCATGAAGGGGCCAAGTGAACACATGTAAAGGAGATACTTCACCTTTATGTTTGAGGAGTTGATGTCGCATGTGTCACTTGCCAAACAGACTCTTGCCATGGTGATGTCTATAGGATGCTCCGCATCATATGGACTCAGAAAGACCTGGTCGGATACGACGTAGTCGGATCTGAGTCAAGATAAGGCCTGAGTTGGACAAACCCAACTATGAGATGCAGTGATAGGTCATCTGTGAGTCTCTAGTACAACATACGTTCTATGTAATAAGACCTAAGCTGGCGCATATACTTGGGATGGTGACGGACTTGCTTTGGGCTAACCAAATGCTACTCCATGACAGGGTAGTTACAAAGGTAGGTTTCGGGCTTGTCTAGACCCATGCTGCGAGACATGGTCGAGCAAGATGGTATTTGCCCCTCCGATCAGGAGAGATATACTCTGGGCCCCTCACGTGATCCGACCTGGATAAGGATGGCATGCGATGAGGATTATGAGATAATCCGAATGTTGATCGGATTCACCGAAATGAGTAAGAGGTCGTCCTACAACAAGGATGACCATGTTGCCTTGTGCACAACAACATATATCGTGTGGAAAAGGGAATAGAAGTGTGAAGTACATGTTTGCCTAACCAGCTTCATCGGACAGTTGGAGTTGGCACGCCTTGCTAGAGGCCGCTACCAACTGGTCGAGCCGGATGTGATCTGACCCACAACCAAGTGAATGAGAACCTAAAGGGTTGCACGCTTAAGGGAAGGAACACGTGGGATTTAGGATCCATGTGAGGACCAAGAGTTGAGTCCGTGGCGGATGACTATACATAGTGGAGGTGTGGCACACCCATCTGGTTGATCGCTTTAGCGCCGTCATTAGGGCCTTGCATAAGTTGCAACTAGCCACCTCCACTCCCCGTCACCGACTGTGTGATCGGACCTAGCAATCCGCCGCACGGCGTTCCTCCTGCACATGCGGATACCGTTAGAGGCGGTGCACTTGCGCTGCTCCGGCGAACCTGTACGAGGGAGATCGACGACCGACTGTTCGAGGGAGATCGGACGAGGAGGAGATGGACCATGCGAACACGCTGCCCCAACTCTACTTCCACTGCACGACACTTCGCGTCTAGTGGTAACAATCCGTGATCCATCGCCATAGCATGTTCTTGGATGTTCTGCATGTAGGAAATTTTTAATTTGTATGCGATGCACCTATGGTCGAAGACAAAAGTGGTATCAGAGCCTCTTCTATAGGATTTAGATTCAGATCAGATGCATATTAGATATGTGGAGGCGACATATGAGATCCATCGTCGTTCATAAGATCAGCTATGTGTGCGGTTGATGAGATCAACTGTACATCGAGATCATTGAGGCTATGTTTCCGTCCATCAGAATCGATGGGGTCGTGAAGCAACATGCCCCTACCGGTCAGTTTCCACCATCGAGGTTAACTGTGAAACATAAATCCGAATCGGGTTCGTCGTGTGCGTAGCGCCTTGTATTTCGTACACGATCACACAAACCGGTAGAATGCGATTCTATGCACAGCTTTGTTTTGCAGGTTTGACGTGAATAGTATGGCTCATATGTATGTGATGCATGTGTGTAATTTAACATGACCCGCATGTCATGATTGTCAGGCGACAGGAGCCAAAGTGCTGTCATTATATTGTATAACGACCTGCACGTCGACTTGTGATTGTCTGTAAATTCATTACTAGTTGTAGTAGTTGGAGAATAGAGGTCAAGTTCGAGGTATTGGCATCCGAGTGTGACGGAAAAATGGAGTTCCACCTTGGTCATCAGAGTAGGAGCCAGCCATGAAAGGATGCCCATGAAGGATCCATACTCACATATTTATGTTCATATATATGTGGTTGATATTGCTTCTTGTTTCTATGCATGTTATAATGGTAGAAAGATCCCTCTTTAATATCAAGCACATTTCCATTCCGGATGTTGCACCTTCACACGTCAAGTACATCTAGTGGTGGGCTCATAAAATTGAGCTGCTACTAGGTGTCCTTGAACTGGAGGGTTCGTGTCAGACACGGACATGCACTGCATCAGGTGAACTTGACAAGGCTATCAAAACGGTTTTGGGCCTTGTGGCAAAGAAGGTTGGGAGCTGGGGTATGAGATACCTACCCAACCGTCAGGAGTTGTATA
The DNA here is from genome assembly GCA_022496015.1 of Hordeum marinum. Taxonomy (NCBI): domain Eukaryota; kingdom Viridiplantae; phylum Streptophyta; class Magnoliopsida; order Poales; family Poaceae; genus Hordeum; species Hordeum marinum. Next base: position 280,483,862 of record CM039678.1, read on the forward strand.
GAGATACGATTAGCAAGGTGTTGCTTACGAAATAGGCAAGTAGGCTAGCAGTGATGCTAAAGTTCACTAGTCAGTTGCGCTAGTCGGATCCTGAATCACTGAGAGTTTGCGGAGGGATGCCGACTTCAGTGGAGTAGTTCTATTTAAGACTTGAATTACTCTACATAAACACATTGCTTAGTGATTGCATATTTTCTGTTGTAGATCAATGGCACCACCTGCTCAACCCAACTTTGCATTAAAATCAATTCTGGAAAAGGATAAACTGAATGGAACAAACTTTACCACCAGGTATAGAAATTTGAGAATTGTTATCAAGCATGATAAAAAGGAACATGTTCTAGAGGATCCACTTCCAAACGAACCTGCTGAGAATGCTAGTGCCACAACCTAGAATGCCCACCAGAAACTCGTTGATGAATCAAACAAGATCAGATGCCTCATGCTGGCTTGTATGGAGCCCGATTTGCAACAAAATTTTGGAAACATTCAGGCTTTCGATATGATCGAGAGTCTCAAGATCCCGCATGTGATAACAAATGATTGGGTACGTGCAAGCTTTGGATCGGTTAGGCTTCCCACTTGGGTAATATCTATCCATGGATGCAATTTTGGGTTCTCTTCCACCTAGCTATGGGACGTTCGTCTCGAACTATCATATGGACGGCATGGATAAGAAGCTCATAGAATTGCATGGGATGCTCAAGTTGGCAGCGCAAGATATTAAGAAAGGCACACATCATGTGTTGATGGTGCAGAACTCGGCTAAGTTCAAGAAGAGTTGGTCCAAGAAAAAGGGTAAGGCAAAGGGCACGGAGAAGGGTGTCTCCGCCGCTGAGCCGAAATCCGGACCAAACTCAACGACCATTTGCTTTCATTGCAAGGATGCTGGTCACTGGAAGAGGAACTATAGCGAGTGGCTTGCTGAGCATGGCAAGAAGTCCGGAGATGCTTCTTTAGGCAAAGGTACACTTGTTACATATATTATATGCATTTACCTTGCTGACATGCCTAGTAGCTCTTGGGTATTTGATACCGGATCCGTTGTTCATATTTGCAACTCGATGTAGGGGCTAGTCAGAACTAGGTGTATGGCACAAGGGGAGATTGCCATCAGGGTCAGCAATGAAGCGGGAGTTGCTGCGTTGGAGGTCGGCACGATGCATCTCGAGCTTCCTTCTCGATTTATTTTGGAATTGAATACTTGTTATTACATTCTTGCACTTAGTCGGAACATTAATTCTGCATCATGCTTGATGAGTCAAGGTTATGAATTCAATTTAAAGGACAATGGTTGTTCACTTTATTTGAATGGTATGTTCCATGGCTATGCACCCATTGTAGATGGGTTATTTATATTAAATCTAGAAATGGAACCAGTCTATAATGTGAATGTCAAGAGGCATAAGCCTAATGAGATAAATGCAACATACTTTTGGCATCGCCGGCTTGGACACATTAGCTTGAAACACATGAAGAAGCTCCATGATGATGGACTCCTAAATTCTTCCGACTTCGGGTCATTCGAGACATGTGAATCATGCTTGCTAGGCAAGATGACCAAGTCTCGTTTTGCAAGAGTTGCGAGAGGGCGTCCGAGCCATTGGAGCTTATACATAGTGATGTGTGTTGTGTAATGAGAACAACGACCAGAGGTGTACTTCGCGACTTTTACCGACGACTTGAGTAGATATGGATATATCTATTTGATGAGGCACAAGTCAGAAACTTTTGGAAAGTTCAAAGAGTTTCAGAATGAGGACGAAAATCAGCTCGGCAAGACGATAAAGCTTTTGCAATTAGATCATGGAGGTGAGTACATGAGCCATGAGTTTGATGATCATCTGAAAAGCCGAGTTATAGTACCTCAGCTCACACCTTTGGGTGCGCCATAGAGAAACGACTTGTCAGAACGGAGAAATCAAACCTTGTTGGACATGGTACGGTTCGATGATGAGAAAATTGGATTTACCCTTTTCATTCTAGGGATACACTCTAGAAACTACAACTTTCACACTTAGCACGGTACCATCAAAATCCGTAGATAGGACAGCACATGAGATGCGGACTAGGAAGAATCCTAGTTTGTCTTTTCTAAAGATTTGGGGTTGTGAAGCGTTTGACAAATGACTCATGTCGGGCAAGCTTACACCCAAGTTGGATAAATTCATATTCGTGGGATATCCACGGGAAAACTTGGGATATAGCTTCTACAACCGAGAAGAGAACAAAGTGTTTGGCGCTCAGAACGGGGTTTTCCTAGAGAAAGAGTTTCTCAGTCGGGATGCCAGTGAGAGAACGGTGCGACTCAAAGAAATTTGAGAGCCACTCGAGGACAACTCGGCTGGTGATGAGATCATACCGGAGTTAGTCAGGGAACCCATAGTGGAGTTGGCACCGGAGCCACGAAGGTCGAAAAGATTGCGCTGAGTGCGCTATGTTTTGTTGCTAGAGAGCGACGGGCCGACCACATATGCAGAAGTGATGGTGAGGCCAGATTCCGAGGCATGGCTAGAGTCCATGAGATCCGAGTTAAAGCCCATGGATGACAATCAAGTTTGGGACTTGGTTGGTCCGCTGCCTGGCGTGGTTGCCATTGGGTCTTTAAGAAGAAAACCAATGTGGATGGAAATGTTCAGATCCACAAAGCTCGGCTTGTCGCTAAAGTTTATGGACAAGTTCAAGGAATTGACTACGACGAGACCTACTCGCTGGTAGTGATGCTAAGATCGGTAAGGATCATACTAGCTATAGCTGCATATTTCGATTATGAGATGTGGCAGATGGATGTCAAAACGACTTTCCTTCATGGAAATTTGAAAGAGGATGTATACATGATACAACCCGAAGGTTTTGTCGATCCAACTAATGCTGGCAAAATATGCAAGCTCAAGAGATCCATTTATGGATTGAAGCAAGCAACTCGGAGTTGGAATATTCTTTTTGATGAAGTCATCGTTGACCTTGGTTTCATCAAGAACGAAGAGGACTATTGTTTATACAAGAAGTATAATGGGAGCTCGGTAGTATTTTGATCTTGTATGTGGATGGCATACTGCTAATCAGAAATGATGTTTCAATGCTGAACTCAGTCAAGGCATCATTGATTGGCAAGTTTTAGATGAAAGACCTTGGAGAAGCAGTGTACATTTTAGGCATCAAGATCTATAGAGATAGACCGACAAGGCTTCTCGGCTTGATCCAGAGCACGCACATAGACAAAGTGTTGAAGAGGTTCAACATGTGTGAGGCCAAGAAAGGGTTCTTCCCGTCTCACATGGCATAAGGCTAAACAAGACTCAGAGTCCTATGACTTTTGATGAGTGAAACCGGATGAGTAGGATTCCATATGCCTTAGCAATAGGATCCATCATGTATGCCATGCTATGTACATGGCCCGATGTTGCCTATGCGATAAGCTTAACAAGGAGATACTGGGCTGACCCAGGTGAGAGTCACTGGGTAGCGGTGAAAACTATCTTGAAGTACCTGAAAAGGACTAAAGAAATGTTCCTAGTTTATGGAGGTGAGGAGGAGCTCTGCGTAAAGGGTTACGTTGATGATAGTTTCCAAACTGACAAGGACGATTGTCGATCACAAACTGGATTCGTGTATGTCATGAATGGAGGAGCAGTGAGCTGGACGAGTTCCAAGCAAGATACAGTGGCCGACTCCACAACAGAGGCCGAATACATTGCGGCTTGTGAAGCCGCAAAGGATGGTGTTTGGATTCGGAAGTTCATGGAAGATGTTGGTGTGTTCCCGGGCTGGTCAAAACTGTTGAACCTGTATTGCAACAATTTAGGTGCCATCACACAGGCCAAGGAGCCGAGACAACACCACAAGACCAGGCACATAGACCAAAAGTATCACATGATACGAAAGCTCGTAGAGAAGGGTGATACTAACTTATGCAAGATTCATACGGATTTATTTCCTATGTTACATAAGGTATATTTTTGATCTATGATATTTATGTTACATATGATGTTATGGTATTTCATCGAAGTACTGTGTGTGTCAGCATACTTGTCGAAGGATGGCATATAAAGCACAGAGGCACCGATCCATTTGGGTCGGGTCGCTATAGAAATGGTATCATAGCACATGTTGACTGTTATGTGACCCTAGGAAATGGCTTACAAATAGGAAGACCGTGATAGGAACAATGTTTACTTAAAACTACGCTCGTAACCTTTGAATTCTTTTACTGAAACCTCTTTACTTCAAATTATAGATGGAGAGATACATCCTGAATGAAAGACAACACTACGAGGATGTTCTTGGTGGCCCATTCCTCATGGATCTTGTCAAACTGCTAAAGTTGCCGCTACTTGAGATCAAGATGTGTAAGAGAAGTCCGGATCATGGGGCATCAAGACTCAAGTTTTTGTTCGTAAAGAAGACCCCAAGACCAGAGACATCACCTCTGGACGTTAAATCATAATTGTGATATGGGAATAAACATTTCTATCCATGATGCTATTGCACAATTATGCTATCATCATCGTGCTAAGATAGGAAATCACTACATTGGAAAGGTTGGATGGCAGAAAGTGGACAGAGCAACTATTGCCCTGACGAATGAGCAGAAGACGAAGTTTTCACCTCTGTTGGCGTATAACCAGGATGGACCTGATACTTTTGATCTACGTTGGGTTTTTCGCGAAGAGGAGCAGGTGATGTAGCACAATATAGATAAGTAATTCCCTCAGTACAGAACTGTCGGTGCACTAGGATAGGGGTACCTAGTGCCCCTGACTTATGCACGAGCGGTAATAGATGAACCCATCGACATCGAGCCAAACCCAACAAACAATCGAGACAAGAATCCAACAAGCCCGACGGGCCAGGCCCAAGCCGGGACTGCCGCGCGTCAACTACTTCCCTGACGCTTGTCAGGGACCAGGACGTGCGCCCCTTCATGAAGACCTATCAACCATCCCCAGGTAGAAGCGAGCTGATCGAACACCGCTCCACCTCGTCACAAGGCCAGTCACTTGTTGATGCGATGTCGAGCCCCCAACTGGCTAAGTGTCTCTCGCTAAGCACGTGGCGACACGCTGGAAGACAAATTAAGCCTCGTTGACACCCATCCATAGACATGTCAAGCTGGGGTGAAATAGTTAGCTAGAGCGATGGTATAAGCTTGCCGGGGATGCGCCCCTGCACGCCACCTTGACTAGCAATGATGGAATTTTGTCTCTAATGCCAGAGTTATGATAAGCTCCGCTAGCTATCTAATCATCAGACACTATATGTTTTGCCACTGTGGTTGCCCCTTGTGCTATAAAAGGAGGCCCAAGGAAACCTAGCTCAGGATTCGGACTTTTGAACACTTGTACACGCGTAGTAACTCCCCAGAAGGAAACCTTTGCCAGGCTGGAGTGATACACACTCTTTGTATTTCCCTGATTAATCCACCCACAAAGCAGGAGTAGGGTTTTACGCTTCACAGCGGCTCGAACCTGGGTATATCACCGTGTCGTCTTACTTTCTCTGCTTTTTATGCTTGTGTCCATGCCCCCGCTGGACCACAAAGGGGTCGACGGCCCCATAGGTGATCGAGTGCATCTAGTCCTGACATCTTTGGCATGCCAGGTAGGGGCGCTACGTTGGTGCGAACCTGAGGTTGTGATCGACGCATCGGTCTTCTTCATCATCTTCTCTAACAATGGCTCCCAATAAGAAATCCGGCGCAGCCACACATCCCTCCACTTCAACGGCTCCCTCGCATGCGGCCGTGGGCGCCGACGACACCACAACGGTCGCAAGTGAGATGGCCATCATGGACAATGCGGCCGGTGCAGGCGGCGCCCCCGTACAGTCCCCCACAGCCAGAGATGGAGCAAGAGACCCTGGAGAGGAGCGACCACAACAATGACTTGGCGAGCCCAGCCCTAATGTTGTGGGTGAGGGAAACGACCGTTCATCATCTCTCCACCACTCGGATGGCCGCGACCGCCTCAGAGGCACCCACTCTGGTGCAAGCCATGACCCTTCAGCTGTGCCCGTCGCCAGCGGGGTTGCTGGGGGTATGCCCCATGCAGAACAAGATGGAGCACCGAGCGGGGCCACACATCCACAAGCTCGGTCTCTTGCACATCAGACGGCCCCTATGAGTGGCACACGACACCGAGAACGCGGCGATGCTTCTCTTGGTCCCACCAAGATCCGAGCAACGTCACGGGCCACCTCTTTCGTCATGCCAAACACAAGCGAGGAAGCCATGGCGTGAGTCCAGATGCTGCTCAACTTTATGCCGACGACTGATAAGATGGATGAATGGAGAGCCACCATTCAGAGTTTTATTTCTTTCATCGAAGCCAACAAGACCCGGCATGCAGAGCCATCATGACATACACAAATGGCAGCAGCAGCCCGGGGCGACAAGCACGTCGAAGGGGCCACACCAATGGTGTAATCCCCTCCGCAACAATAGGCCCAGAGGCAGCCGCAACAAGCTTCACATGTTGACGAGCACGATGAGGCGTCCATAGTCTTGTCTGGTCCGTGCGACCGCTAGGATCAACGGCGTGTCCTTGAAGAACGATAGAAAGAAGATGCGTGCATCACCATCGAGCGACGTCGGGAAGCACACCGTCAATCCGACAAGCACAACGGTCCAGACAACAACAGCCCCGTGCCCCGTGCTAGCGGGTACCTTCCTTATGAGGTTGGTTGCCCTGCCTTCACTAGTGAGCTACGATGGGTTCGCTGGCCGTCGGCATGAGCTTTCAAGCCTAAGCTACCTGAGAAATACGATGGGAAGCTGAACCCAACAGAGTTCTTGGGCATATACACAATAGCTATCCCAGCCGCAGGAGGAAGAGATGAAAAGGTGCTCACCAACTATTTCCCTTTGGCACTTAAGTCAAATGTGAAATCATGGCTGATGCACCTTATCGGCGTTCTGGGAGCGGGGGTAACCAGCCCTGCCTGCCTGCAGCCCACGACATGGCCAACTTCGTCACCTAGGCGTGGCCTGGCACGACTCTACTCAAGACAAGGCCCTCGCGAGGACCCTGAGCTCGCGAGGAAGAACGACACCAAGGCCGCCAAGGATGGGCCTCCTCAGGCCCCCTCCTAAGTGGCGGAGATCTCCATGCAAAGCCCGGCCTCAGGAGTCAAAGGTGACGCAAGGAAGGACAGGTGGGTGCCAGCGCGCCACGCGATGCAGTTTCCCCTTTGGTGCAAAGGAAGCAAGGATGTACGTGAGTTTAAAAAGCGCCGCCGAAAGGTTTCCATTCCGGTGCAACAAGACCACGACCACGAGTCCCGCAGGATGGATGTCATCACCAAGCCCACCACTGCACCGTCGACAACCACTTTGCAGGCGAAAACCACCTTTGGATAGGAGCAGATGTACTCCTATCTTCCGTCAAAATTGGCCGTTGTGGGATCCCTTCCCGCCATTACGATAAGGGAAGAGGACCCGGGCCACCGCTATACATAGAGTCTAGGTCACAACCTAGTGGGAGGGGGGGGATCCAACACTTAGCCACTCGACGAACCACCACAAGGCAGAGAGCCCAGAACACCCCTTGAGCGCCCTCGCGAGGCTCAAGCCAATTATACTAATTCATCCACCAAACCTCCACGAGAGGTAATCCACCAAAGCAGGAGTAGGGTATTACACTTCACAACGGCCCGAACCTAGGTAAACTACTGTGTTCATCTTCTTCCTCGTCATCATGCGAGTTCGTCGTAGTAATCATCAAGTAGCGAGCTAGGTTGGGCGAGGCTGCAGGGGACCTTCGCACACGCCCCTGTGTTCGAACCTTGAGGGTTTTGCGGAGACTAAAATTTGACATTTGGTGCACCAGGTAGGGGGCGTGTCAGAGCTTACCTACTCTTGGCGACCATCAGGCCCTGGTTCGGCAACTCCATGGCGGGCAAGATTCTCGATGCCGATTGACCCATGGCGCACATTAGCGCCAAGGCGCGCAGGGCCGGCCACGCGATCGCCTATATCCTCGGTGGATCGCAGGTGCCCTCCTCGAACCACCAAGTCAAGTAGTTCCTACGCCACGTAGGAGTAGTCCAACCACAGCCCGAGCTCACGCCGCCCCAGGCGTGGCCTGAGATCGACATCACCTTCGGCCCTGACGACCACCCCAAGACAATGGCGACCACTGAGACACTCCCCATGTTGTGAATGCCCACCATAAGTGGTGTGGCTGTCTCCAAGACCCTCATAGACAGTGGTGCAGACGTCAACATCATTTCCGTGGAGGCCTTCGATGCGCTGCAGCTGCCCCATGATTGACTCATGCCTTCAGGGCCCTTCACCGGGGTGGACGAAGGATCTGTCGCCCCCGTGGTGCGGCTGCGTCTCCCCGTCACCTTCGACACCCGCTCCATTTTCCGCATTGAGCAGGTCGACTTCGACGTTGCCCACACCCACCTCTTGTACAATGCATTACTCGGCTACCCCGCACTCGCCCAGTTCATGGCGGCAACACACCCGGGCTACAATGTCGTCAAGATGCCCAGGAGCGGTGGCATCCTCACCATCCAGGGAAATGTCAAGGACACGTCCCACGTGCTCGGGCTCACCTACAAGGCAGTGGCCGCAGCACGCCCCAGTGGCGGGGACGCAACATAGGCCACAAAAGATCCTGGGGGCATCCTCGCGCCAGTAAAGAAGAGGCATCTGTTCTCCCAGAACCAGGCGGAGACAAAGCGGGTGGCGGTGGATGAACAAAACCCGGGACCTACCTTCACCATGGGTGCCGACCTGCCCTAGGATCAAGAGGAGGCATTGGTGATGTTCCTCCACACAAAGAAGGACACGTTCGCATGGAGAGCCTCCGACCTGGTGGGGTTCCCGAGGGACTTGATCGAACACCACCTCATGGTATGCCCGAACGCGTGCCCAGTCAAGCAGAAGGCGAGGAGGCAGGCTCAGGAGAAGTAGGCTTTCATCGCTCAGGAGGTCGGCAAGCTGAAGGAAGCTGGGGTCATCCGGGAGGTGCGCATCCCGGAGTGGCTTGCCAACCCAGTGGTCGTCCCAAAGAAGTGCGAGAAGGAGAGTATGTGTGTCGACTTCATGAGCCTCAACAAAGCCTTCCCACAGGACTCATTCCCGCTACCACACATCAACCAGATCATGGACTCCACGACGGAGTGCGACCTCCTCTGCTTCCTGGACGCCTTCTCGGGCTACCATCGGATCAAAATGGCAGTGGAGGACGTCGGGAAGACTGCTTTCCTCACCTCGTGTGGGGTATTCTGTTACACGTGCAAGCCCTTTGGGCTGCAGAACACCAGAGCTACCTTCTAGAGGCTAATGCACATCGCCCTAGGGCCGCAGCTCGGGAGAAATGCAGAAGCTTATGTCGACGACATCGCGATAAAGTCCAAGGAGGACAAGACCCTGATGGAGGACTTGGAGGAGACGTTCGCTATCCCGAGGGAGGTAAACCTGAAGCTCAACCCAGAAAAGTATGTCTTTGGAGTCCCCTCGGTAAAGTTGCTCGGTTTCCTGGTGTCGAACCGGGGGATCGAGGCAAACCCGGAGAAGATCAAAGCCATAAGAAACATGAGCGCGCCCCAGACCCTCAAGGAAATGCAGAAGTTGGCGGGTTGCATGACCTCCCTGGGGTGGTTCATCTCCAAGCTTGGTGAGCAGGCCTTGTCATTCTTCAAGATCATGAAGAGAAAGGGGCCCTTCGAATGGACCCCGGAGGAGGACGCTGCCTTCAAGGAACTCAAGCAATACCTCACGAGCCCGCTGGTGATGGTGGTGCCATGCCCTCGGGAGCCACTGCTACTATACCTGGTTGCCACCCCACTCCGCCAGCTCTGCATTGGTGGCGGTCAGGGGGGAGCGGACCAACACCCGCGCTGCATCACCGAGCACGAGCAAGCCCCCAGGCATGGAGCAAGGGGACCCGCAAGATCCCAAGAAACCCATTTCTTCCCAAGACGGAGCTACCGAGGCCACTGCCGCTCCGGAGGCCCCCGAAGCACATAACCCTCATGAGGCCCTGTCTGCTCCAAAGGCCCCTGAGGCGCCTAATCCTCATGAGGCACCGACCGCTCCGACGGCCCTCGGGGCGTCAAAGCCTCTTGAGCCCGCCGTCGGACATGACACCACGAAAGACCTCACCCTCGTCGTACACTCGGTCTACTACATCAGTACGGTGCTGCGAGACGCACGCTCATGCTATCCCATACAACAGAAGCTCCTCCTAGCGCTCCTTGTCGCTTCGAGAAAGCTATGCCACTACTTCTAGGGGCATCCCATCAAGGTCGTCTCCGCATACCCCCTGGAGAAGGTCTTGCACAACCCCAACACGGCGGGAAGGGTTGCCGAGTGGAACATCGAGCTGCAGGCCTTCAACATAGAGTTCAAAACGACCAGGGTCATCAAAGGGGCAGTCCTGGAGGACTTCATGGCAGAGTGGACAGACGCCCCTGACCGGGGCAGGATGGGAGTCAGTCCCTCACCCCCGGTGACGAGACACAAGAGGGTTGGACCATGCATTTTGACAGAGCCTTCACGCGCGTGGGAGCAGGAGCTGGGGTCGTTCTCACTTCCTCGATGGGAGACAAGCTCCGGTACGCCGTGCAGCTCTGTTTCCAACGCAGGGAGAAGGTTTCCAACAACATCGTAGAGTACGAGGGCCTCATCGTAGGCCTCAAGGCAGCAACGACCTTGGGGGTTCGGTGCCTCTCCGTCATGGGCGACTCCCAACTCCTCGTCAACTTATCCAACAAAGAGTATGTTGGGGAACATAGTAGTAATTCAAAATTTTCCTACGTATCACCAAGATCTATCTATGATAAACCAGCAATGAGTAAGGGGTTTGAGTGCATCTTCATACCTTTGAAGATCGTTAAGCGGAAGCGTTACAAGAACGCGGTTGGTGGAGTCGTACTCGCAGCGATTCAGATTGCGGACGGTTCTGATCTAAGCGCCGAACAATGACGCCTCCGTGTTCAACACACGTACAACCCGGTGACGTCTCCCGTGCCTTGATCCAGCAAGGAGGAGGGAGAGGTTGAGGGAGACCGCTCCAACAACAGCACGATGGCATGGTGGAGGTGGAGCAGTGTGGCAAATCCGACAGTGCTTCAACAAGGACTACGGAGGAGGAGGAGGAGGAGAGGGGCTGCCCGAGGGAGATTGGTGTGTGCCAATAGCCCCTAGGCCTCTCTATTTATAGGAGAAGGAGGAGGGGGGCACATCCCCTAGGGTTCCCACCCTAGGGATGGCGGCCAACCCTAGATGGTCCCTTGGGGCAGCGGCCAAGAGAGGGAGAAGGGGGGAGGCGCCCTAGGGTGGGCCTAGGGCCCATTTGCGCTAGGGTTTGCCCCCTCTTACTCTTGCTGCACCTTGGGCCTTGGTGGTAGGCGCACCAGCCCACCTAGGGGCTGGTTCCCTTTCACTTTAGGCCCATGCAGCTCTCTAGTGCTAGTGGCCCCACACGATGGACCCCCAGAACCCTTCTGGTGGTCCCGGTATGTTACCGGTGATGCCCGGAACACTTCCGGTGACTAATACCTCACTTCCTGTATATTAATCTTTACCTACGGACCATTCCGGAACTACCCGTGATGTCCAGGATCTCATCCGGGACTACGAACAACCTTCGGTAACCATGTACACTATTCCCATACAACCCTAGCGTCATCGAACCTTAAGTTTGTAGACCCTACGGGTTCGGGAACCATGCAGTCATGACCGAGACACTCTCCGGTCAATAACCAATAGCGGGATCTAGATACCCATATTGGCTCCCACATGTTCCACGATGATGTCATCGGATGAACCACGATGTCGGGGATTCAAACAATCCCATATACAATTCCATTGTCAATCGGTATGTTACTTGCCCGAGATTCGATCGTCGGTATCCCTATACCTTGTTCAATCTCGTTACCGGCAAGTCTCTTTACTCGTTCTGTAACACATGATCCCGTGACTAGCTCCGTAGTCACATTGAGCTCGTGATGATGTATTACCGAGTGGGCCCAAAGATACCTCTCCGTCACACGGAGTGACAAATCCCAGTCTCAATTCGTGGCAACCCAACAGATACTTTCGGGGATACCCGTAGTGTACCTTTATAGCCACCGAGTTATGTTGTGAAGTTTGGCACACCCAAAGTATTCCTACGGTATTCGGGAGTTGCACAATCTCATGGTCTAAGGAAATGATACTTGACATTAGAAAAGCTTTAGCAGACGAACTACACGATCTTGTGCTACTCTTAGGATTGGGTCTTGTCCATCACATCATTGTCCTAATGATGTGATCCCGTTATCAACGACAATGTCCATGGTCATGAAACCGTGACCATCTATTGATCAATGAGCTAGCCAACTAGAGGCTCACTAGGGACATGTTGTGGTCTATGTATTCACACATGTATTACGGTTTCTAGTTAATACAATTATAGCAAGAACAATAGACAATTATCATGAACAAGGAAATATAATAATAATAACCACTTTATTATTGCCTCTAGGGCATATTTCCAACAGTCTCCCACTTGCACTAGAGTCAATAATCTAGTTCACATCGCCATGTGATTAACACTTACATCACCATGTGATCATATCATCATGTGATTAACACCCAATTTGTTCTGGGGAATGATCATGTCTTGCTCGTGAAAGAGGTTTTAGTCAACGGGTACGCGACATTCAGATCCGTGTGTACCTTGCAAACTTCTATGTCATACTGTAGATACTACTCCCATGCTCCACTTGGATCTATTCCAAATGTCTACTCCACTATACGTATCCGGATTTATACTAAGAGTCATCCGGATTGGTGTTAAAGCTTGCATCGGCGTAACCCTTTACGACGAACTCTTTATCACCTCCATAATCGAGATATTTTTCCTTAGTCCTCTAGTTGCTAAGGATAATTTTGACCGTTGTCTAGTGATCCACTCCTGGATTTCTCTTGTACCCCTTGACAAACTCATGGCAAGGCACACACAGGTGCGGTACACAACATGGCATACTATATAGAGCCTATGGCTAAAGCATAGGGGATGACACTCATCTTTTCTCTATTTTCTGCCGTGGTCGGGCATTGAGCTATGCTCAATCTCACACTTTCTAATACAGGCAAGAACCCTTTCTTGGAATGATCCATATTGAACTTCTTCAATATCTTGTCAAGGTATGTACTCATTGAAATTATTATCAAGCATCTTGATCTATCTCTATAAATCTTGATGCCCAACAATTAGGTAGCTTTATCTAGGCCTTCCTTTGAAAAACCTTTTTCCAAACAACCATTTATGCTTTCCAGAAATTCTAGATCATTTCTTATCAATAATATGTCAACTACATATTCTTATCAGAAATTCTATAGTGCTCCCACTCACTTTCTTGTAAATAAAGGTTTCTCATAAACTTTGTATAAACTCAAAAACTTTGATCACTTCATCAAAGCTCATATTCCAACTCTGAGATGCTTGCTCCAGTCCATAGAAGGATCGCTGGAGTTTGCATACCTTTTAGCATCCTTAGGATTGACAAAACCTTCTCGTTGTATCACATACAAGTCTTCCTCACGGAAACCGTTAAGGAAGCCTTGTTTTGACATCCATCTGCCAGATTTCATAATCGAAAAATGCAGCAACTACTAAAACAATTTTAACAAACTTTTAGCATCGTCACGGATGAGAAAATCTCATCGCAGTCAACTCCTTGAACTTGGCGGAAACTTCTTTGCGACAAGTCGAGCTTTATGAACGGTGACATTTCACCATTAGCGTCTGTGTTCATCTCAAAGGTCCATTTGTACTCAACGACTTGCCGTTCAATGGGCAAGTCTACCAAAGTCCATACTTGGTTTTTATACATGGATCCTTTCTCAGATTTCATGGCTCCTAGCCATTTGTTGGAATTCGGGCCCACCATTGCTTCTCCATAGTTCGTAGGTTCATCGTTGTCCAACAACATGACTTCCAACACATTGTTGCTGTACTACTCAGGAGCAGTACGTGTCCTTGTCCACCTACGAGGTTTGATAGTAACTTGATCCGAAGCTTCATGATCATCATCATTAACTTCCTTTTCAACTAATGTAGGCTCCACAGAAACATCTTTCTGTGTTGCGCTACTCTCTGGTTGAAACAAAGGTTCAACCACCTCATCAAGTTCTATCTTCCTCCCACTCAATTCTTTCAAGAGAAACTCTTTCTCGAGAAAGGACCCGTTCTTAGCAACAAACACCTTTTGCACTTGGATCTGAGATAGAAGGTATACCTAATGTCTCCTTAGGGGATTCTATGAAGATGCATTTGCCTGCTTTGGGTTTGAGCTCATTAAGTGAAAACCCATTTTCACATAAGCGTCATAGCCCCCAACATTAAGAAATGACAGCTTAGGCTTCTATCAAACCATAATTATCACGGTGTCATCTCAACAGACTTAGATGGTGCCCTATTAAAGTGAATGGATTTGTCTTTAATGCATAACCCCATAACGATAGTGGCAAAACGATAAGAGACATCATAGTACGCACTATATCCAATAGAGCACGACTACGACGTTCAGACACACCATCACACTATGGTGTTCCAGGAGGCGTGAGCTGTGAAACAATTTCCACATCGTCTTAAATTGCATACCAAACTCGTAACTCATATATTCATGTCCACGATCATATCGTAGACATTTTATCTTCTTGTCACAATGATCTTTAACTTTACTCTGAAACTCCTTGAACCTTTCAAACATTTCAGACTCGTGTTTCATTAAGCAAATATCCCCATATTTACTCAAATCATCAGTGAAGGTAAACACAATAACGATATCCACTATGTGTTTCAACACTCATTGGACCACATACATAAACATGTATTAATTCCAATAACTCCATCATACCGGAAGACGGGGTCTTAGTCATCTTGCCCAAGAGGCATGGCTCGCATGTCTCAACCGATTCGAAATCAAGTGAGTCAAAAAATCCATCAGCATGGAGTTTCTTCATGCAATTTATACCAATATGACATTTAGCGGCAGTGCCACAAGTATGTGATACTATCATTATTAACTTTGTATCTTTTGGTACCAATGTTATGAACATGTGTACTACTACGATCAAGATTTAATAAACCATTCCCGGTGGGTGCATGACCAGTGAAGGCATTATTCATGTAAACAGAATAACCATTATTCTCTAACTTATATGAATAACTGTATTGCACTAAACATGATCTAATCACATTCATGCTCAATGCAAACACCAAATAACATTTATTTAGGTTTATCATAAATCCCGAAGGTAGAGAGAGCGTACGATGGTGATCACATCAACCTTGGAAACACTTCCAACACACATCGTCACCTTTCACTTAGCTAGCCTCCGTCTATTCCGTAGCTTTTATTTCGAGTTGCTAACACTTAGCAACCGAACCGGTATAAAATACCCATGTGCTACTAGGAGTACCAGCAAGGTACACATCAATAACACACATATCAAATATACTTCTGTCGACATTGCCAACCTTCTTATCTACCAAGTATCTAGGGTTGTTCCGCTTCAGCGAACATTCTCCTCATGGCAGAAGCACTTAGTCTCAGGTTTGGGCTCAACCTTGGGTTTCTTCACCAGAGTGGCAACTGGCTTGCCATTCCTGAAGTTTTTTCCCTTCTTGCCCTTGCCCTTCTTGAAACTAGTGGTTTTCACATAACCATCAACACTTGATGCTCCTTCTTGATTTCTACCTTCGTGGTGTCAAACATCACGAACAACTCAGGGATCATCTTATCCATCCCTCGCATTTTATAGTTCATCACGAAGCTCTAGTAGCTTGGTGGCAGTGACTTGGAAAACTGCATTAATCACTATCTTATCTGGAAGATTAACTCCCACTCGATTCAAGTGATTGTAGTACTCAGACAATCTGAGCACATGATCACCGATTGAGCTATTCTCCTTTATCTTGTCGGCAAAGAATCTTGTTGGAGGTCTCATACCTCTCAACATAGGCACGGGCCTGAAATCCCAATTTCAGCTCTTAGAACATCTCATATGTTCCGTGACATGAAAAACGTTTTGTAGCCTCAGTTCTAAGCCGTAATGCATGACACACTAAACTATCAAGTAGTCATCTAAAAGTGCCTTTCATATGTTCACAACATCTACAGACAACGCTTGAGGGAGTGGTGCACTTAGCGGTGCATCAAGGACATAAGCATTCTGTGCGACAATGAGGACAATCCTCAGATCACGGACCCAGTCCGCATTATTGCTACCATCAACTTTGAACTTACTTTTCTCTAGGACCGTATCAATAAAACAGGGGAGCTACAACACGAGCTATCTACGACATAATTTGCAAAGACACTTTTAGACTAAGTTCATGATAATTACGTTCATCTAATCAAATTATTTAATGAACTCCCACTTAGATAGACATCTCTCTAGTCATCCAAGTGACACATGATCCAGGTCAACTAGCCCATGTCCGATCATCACGTGAGACGGACTAGTCATCAATGGTGAACATCTCCATGTTGATCATATCTTCTATATGACTCATGTTTGACCTTTTGGTCTCCCGTGTTCTGAGGCCATGTCTGTACATGCTAGGCTCGTCAAGTCAACCTAAGTGTATTGCGTGTGTAAATCTGGCTTACACCCGTTGTATGCGAATGTTAGAACCTATACACCTGATCATCACGTGGTGCTTCGGAACAACGAACCTTAGTAACGGTGCACAGTTAGGGGGAACAAATTTTTTGAAATTTTAGTGAGAGATCATCTTATTTATGCTACCGTAGTTCTAAGCAAATAAGATGTAAGAACATGATAAACATCACATGCAAATCATAAAGTGACATGATATGGCCAATATCATCTTGCGCCTTTGATCTCCATCTTCGGGGCGCGACATGATCACCATCGTCACCGGCGTGACACCATGATCTCCATCATTGAGTCTCCATGAAGTCATCTTGACAACTATTACTTCTACTACTATGGCTAACGCTTAGCAATAAAGTAAAGTAATTACATGGCGTTTTTGATTGACACACATGTCATACAATAAATTAAGACAACTCTTATGGCTCGTGCCGGTTGTCATACTAATCGACATGCAAGTTGTGATTCCTATTACAAGAACATGATCAATCTCATACATCATATATATTTCATCACATTCTTTTGGTCATATCACATCACATAGCATACCCTGCAAAAACAAGTTAGACGTCCTTTAATTGTTGTTGCAAGTTTTACTTGGCTGCTATGGGTTTCTAGAAAGAACGTTTCTTACCTACGTAAGAGCCACAACGGTGATATGCCAATTGCTATTTACCCTTCATAAGGACCCTCTTCATCGAATCCAATCTGAGTAAAGCAGGAGAGACAGACACCCGCTAGCCACCTTATGCAACAAGTGCATGTCAGGCGGTGGAACCAGTCTCACGTAAGCGTACATGTAAAGTCGGTCCAGACCGCTTCATCCCGCAATGCCACCGAATCAATATAAGACTAGTAACGGCAAGCAAATTGACCAAATCATCACCACAACTACTTGTGTTCTACTCGTGCATAGAATCTACGCATAGACCTAGCTCATGATGCCACTTTTGGGGAACGTAGTAGTAATTCAAAATTTTCCTACGTATCACCAAGATCTATTTGTGAGAAACCAGCAACGAGTAAGTACCTTTGAAGATTGCTAAGCATAAGCGTTACAAGAACACAGTTGTTGGAGTCATACTCGCAGCGGTTCAGATTGCGGTCGATTCCGATCTAAGCGCCAAACAACGGCGCCTCCACGTTCAACACACGTACGGCCCGGTGACATCTCCCGCACCTTGATCCAGCAAGGAGGAGGGAGAGATTGAGGGAGACTGCTCCAACAGCAGCACGACGGTATGGTGGAGGTGGAGCAGCGTGGCAACTCCGACAGTGCTTCAATAAGGACTACAGAGGAGGAGGAGGAGAGGGGTTGCCCGAGGGAGATTGGTGTGTGCCAACAACCCCTAGGCCTCTCTATTTATAGGAGGAGGAGGAGGGGGGTGCTCAGCCCCTAGGGTTCCCATCCTAGAGCTGGCGGCCAACCCTAGATGGCCCCTTGGGGCGGCGGCCAAGAGAGGGAGAAGGGGGGAGGCGCCCTAGGGTGGGCCTAGGGCCCATCTGCGCTAGGGTTTGCCCCCTTGCTCTTCCTGTGCCTTGGGCCTTGGCAGGAGGCGCACCAGCCGACCCAGGGGCTGGTTCCCTCCCACTTTAGGCCCATGCAGCACTCTGGTGCCGGTGGCCCCACACGATGGACCCCCGGAACCCTTCCAATGGTCCCGGTATGTTACCAGTGATGCCCGGAACACTTCCAGTGACTAATACCTCACTTCCTGTATATTAATCTTTACCTACAGACCATTCCGGAACTCCTTGTGATGTCCGGATCTCATCCGGGACTCCGAACAACCTTCGGTAACCATGTACACTATTCCCATACAACCCTAGCGTCATCGAACCTTAAGTTTGTAGACCCTACGGGTTCGGGAACCATGCAGTCATGACTGAGACACACTCCGGTCAATCACCAATAGCGGGATCTGGATACCCATATTGGCTCCCACATGTTCCACAATGATCTCATCGGATGAACCACGATGTCGGGGATTCAAACTATCCTGTATACAGTTCCATTGTCAATCGGTATGTTACTTGCCCGAGATTCGATCTTCGGTATCCCTATACCCTGTTCAATCTCATTACCGGCAAGTCTCTTTACTCGTTCCGTAACACATGATCCCGTGAATAACTCCTTAGTCACATTGAGCTCATGATGATGTATTACCGAGTGGGCCCAGAGATACCTCCCCGTCACACGGAGTAACAAATCCCAGTCTCGATTCGTGCCAACCCCACAGATACTTTCGAAGATACCCGTAGTGTACCTTTATAGCCACCTAGTTACGTTGTGACGTTTGGCACACCCAAAGTATTCCGATGGTATCTAGGAGTTGCACAATCTCATGGTCTAAGGAAATGATACTTGACATTAGAAAAGCTTTAGCAGACGAACTACACGATCTTGTGCTATGCTTAGGATTGGGTTTTGTCCATCACATCATTCTCCTAATGATGTGATCCCGTTATCAACGACATCCAATGTCCATGTTCATGAAACCGTGACCATCTATTGATCAACGAGCTAGCCAACTAGAGGCTCACTAGGGACATGTTGTGGTCTATGTATTCACACATGTATTATGGTTTTCGGTTAATACAATTATAGCAAGAACAATAGACAATTATCATGAACAAGGAAATATAATAATAATAACCACTTTATTATTGCCTCTAGGGCATATTTCCAATAGAGTATACACCCAAGGACGAGCATATGGACGCATACTTGGAAGAGGTACGTAAGATTGAAAAATGTAATCAGGGCTTGGAATTGTAGCACATCCCGCGCGACGCAAACAAGTAAGCAGATGACATCGCCAAGAGGGCATCACGACATGAGCCCAGGAGTCGGGCATCTTCGAGGAGCATCTTTTCAAACCCTCTGTGGCACCGCTCTCTGAGCACCCGACACTGCAATGTGAGGAGCTTCGACTGGCGCTGCCCCTGGGGGCTCGGACTGTGGCCCGACCTCAGGAGCCCGACTGCTCCTGGCACTAGAGCCTCAGGCCGATGACTGGATGCAGGAGGTCAAGGCGTACATGCTTCACGACACGCTGCTGGAAAAGGAGGAATACACTGAGCGCGTAGCTAGGCAGGTTATGGCCTAATGCCTACGATACGATGACTTGTACCGCAGGCGCCCGAACGACGTCTCGCTATGGTGCATCTCCAAGGACCAGGGGTGCGTGCTGCTGGCAGACATCCATGGAGGGGACTACAGGCACCACTCCTCGTCGCACACCCTTGCAGGGAAGGCATTCCGATCAGGCTTCTATTGGCCCTCAGCGCTTAATGATGCCATCGAGCTGGTCCGGTCTTGTGAGGCCTACCAATTCCACGCCAAGCAGATTCAGTAGCCCGCCCAAGGCCTCCAGACCATCCCGCTCCCCTGGCCCTTTGCGGTCTAGGGGCTGGACATACCGGGGCCTTTCCCACAGGTAGCGGGCGGATACCGCTACCTCTACGTCGCCATCGACAAGTTCACCAAGTGGGCCGAGGTGAAGCTAGTGCGCACCATCACGGCTGGGTCGCCGTCAAGTTCATCAGGGGCATCGAAAGCCGATTCGGCGTCCCCAACCGCATCATCACCGACAATGGTTCACAGTTCACAAGTAGCCTCTGCAAGTCTTATTGCTCTAACCTTGAAACATATATTTGCTACACCTCAGTAGCCCACCCCACGAGCAACGGCTAGGTGGAGCACTCCAACACGGAGGTCCCGTGAGGCCTCAAGACAAGGAACTTCAAGAAGAAACTGGACGCTTGCAGCAGGGGCTGGGTCGATGAGCTCCAGTCCATGCTGTGGTCCATCCACACCATCGTAACCAAGCCCACCGGCGAGACCCCATTCTTTCTCGTCTACGGAGCCAAAGTCGTCCCCCCACGAGGTCAAGTACCGCTCCCCCGAGTAATGGCATTCGATGAGGAGTGTCAGGACGCCGCGCGCAAAACAGACCTCATGCTTGGGGATGAATCTCGTCGCCAAGCCTCGCTCCGAGATGCAAGGTATCAACAAGCACTACGGTGCTACCACTGCCGTAACATCCGGTCCAGGACCCTCGAAGCCAGTGACCTTGTCTTGAGGCGGGTTCTCTCCAGGGAGGGCTTGCACAAGCTCTCGCCCATGTGGGAGGGCCCGTTCAAGGTCGCTCACGTCTCCAGGCCAGGTGCAGTGTGCTTGGAGACTCAGGACGGGGTCCCCATCCAGAATGCCTGGAACATCCAGCACCTCCAAAGATTCTACCTGTGGCACTCTCACGTAATAATGAGCGGGCTGTATATGCTCGGAGCCCCCCGAGGACGCGGAGGGGTTCCTCCCATGCAATGTGGCAGCCATAGCTCCGTGCTGGCGGAGAAATCAACATTGCCCATCAATGGCTATGCCCATGCAACAGGGATGACCTACACTCAACGGTGGTGGAAGATGAAGACTAGTCTAGGCGCCGGACGTGGCTGTTATTTGCTCTTCTCGCATTTGAATTTGCCAAGTGTCCTGTAACAAAACTCGGAGTTTTTTCAAATCATGTTTTCAAGAAACGGGTCAGGGATTCGTGTTCATCGCCATTTCCCATCTTGGGTTTTCTCTCTTCAGGACGGGCACTCGCCTGCTCCCCTCCGCCTCGCACCCCACAAGAGGGGGCTAGGGGGCACCATGCTCGCATCTCGCCAAGGCCTTGGTGCCTAGATCCTTGCGTGGTACTCCCAGGCGAGTTAGCAGGCGCGAGATGCATTTGTACTTAATCGGGGGCTCCACTCATGCCCTGACGCACCATCTCGGAGCCTCACGAGGCCAACCCCTCCCAGGGAAGGAAGCAAAATTTTCTTTGGGGAGTTGCTCGAGCGTCTAAGGGGGCTTCTGAGCAACACGCCTTAGGAGCCTTACCGGTCATATAGCCACCTGGCAGACCCGATGCCGTCCTTGGTGATCCGGTCTGCATCGAGGGTGTTGGGCCTCGCCTCGTGGTTGCATCCTTGGTGATCTGGTCGTATACCATGGTGGTAGGGAAATGTGCGGAACTGGGACTAGCCGACATAGACCTGCTTGAGCGTCAAAGGGGCCTGCTAAGCATCACGCCTCGAGAGCCTTATCAGTCATAAAGCCACTTGCAGCGTTGATGCCGTCCTTAGTGATCCGGTAGGCATCAAGGGTGTAGAGGCCTCACCCTACGGTTGCGTCCTTGGCGAGACGCAGCTACGGTGGTAGGGAAATGTGCGGGACTATGGCCTACAGAGACACAGTGCCGAAAGGGACCCCAACTTGCACCACCTACAAGAAGAAGAGGCCCACAGGACGTCCGGACTCACCAAGCGCCATGGCCAGGCCTCCCCTGGAGCATACAACGATCACGCCAGCTAAGTATCCTAATCACAATCGGAAGGCAACCTCAATTAACGAAAACGCAGAAGTCAAGACGCATAACCGATGCACAGACAAAAGAGGGGATCCAACACTAGCCACTCGATGAACCACCACAAGGCAGAGAGCCCAGAACACCCATTGAGCGCCCTTGCAAGGCTCAAGCCCATTGTACTAGTTCATCCAACAAACCTCCACAAGAGGCAATCCGCCAAAGCAGGAGTATTGTATTACGCTTCACAGCGGCCCAAACCTGGGTAAACTGCTATGTTCATCTTCTTCCCCATCATCGTGTGAGTTTGCCGTAGTAACAATTGAGTAGCGAGCTAGGTTGGAAGAGGCTGCAGGGGACCTTCGCACACACCCCTGTGTTCGAACCTTGAGGGTTTTGCGGAGCCTGAAATCCAACACACCTGTCGAAGAATTCGATTTCTTCATGGGCTATTATGTGCAACGAGTTTGTTGGCACCTTCACGGGTGGTAACCAGGAACAAGGCCAAACCAGTGATCTCCAAGTCCTCCTGCAGAAGGAGGGAGAAACTTTGAGGATGTATACCCAGAGATTTAGCCGAGTGCATCACAACATCCCAGAAATACATCCCGCATCAGTGATTGCCACGTTGCATTTGAACATGCACAACAGGAGGATGCGAGCCAAGATGAACGTCAAGATCCCCAAGACTATCAATAAGCTTTACACCTTGGCGGATAAATGTGCTTGAGCTGAAGAAGGAAGGCGACTCCCCGGGGAGGAGGCAAGCATCTAAGTTGACTTTGATGATGACGACGATGTCCCCAACCCAAAGGGAAGAGATAGGAAGCGTAAAGAGAAGCGCAAGGGAAAGGTAGTACTGGCCGTTGAGAGATCTGGAGACCTCAGTGCCGGCAAGAAGGCGAAGGCCGAAACCCCCGGCAAGGGAGCTATCGTGTGTGCTGATTGCCGAGAGGCTTCTGCCGCCGAGAAGACCGGGAAGTCCGACTGACCATACTGCAAAATTCACTGCACCAAAGGCCATGATCTCCAAGAATGCGAACATGTCAAGCAACTTGTTGAGAAGGAGAGGGCTGAATACGAGAAGCCCGACAAAGAAAAAGGCAAAGATGGTGCTGCCGGGAAGGGCCATGGCAGCAGAGGAGGCAGCCGTATCAAAGCCCCACAGCAAAAGGAGAAACCCGGTAGAGGTCGTGAGAAGAAAGAAACATACAATATGAGTGAGGATGAGGATGATGATGAGGATTCCAGTGACAGGGAGTTTCAAAAAGATACCAAAGTCATGTGCGTTGACTGGGGTGCATCCTTGCATTCCTCTCACCGCCGGCTCAAACAGTGAGCACGCGAGGTCAATTATGTGGAGCCAACTGCAGAATCTAGGAAGCCGCTCAAATGGTCCCGCATGTCTATCATCTTTAACGAAGAGGATCATCCTGATTGTACCACTGTGGTCGGATGCTTGCCGTTGTTGGTTTTCCCCGACAATCCGCAACCTCAAGGTGTCCAAGATGTTAGTTGACAGCGGGGCAGGATTGAACTTGATCTCCCCTAAAGTGGCTGAGAAACTGCAGATCCATGATGAAGAGCTTAAGGCTATGGGTACCTTCCAAGGAATGAACCCCGACAGGAGTCGATCCAAGGGAAAGATTACTCTGTCAGTGACATTCGATAAGGAACTGAACTTCCGGATAGAGTGGATAGTGTTCGATGTGGCCGAGATCCCTATGCCTTACAATGGAATCCTCGGTCGCCCAGCCTTGGCAAAAATCATGGAAACATCCCACTATGCTTACAATACTTTGAAGATGCCAGGGCCCATTGGGATCATTTCCATATCATCCGACAAGAAGAATGTAGTTATCTAAGTGGACAAGATGTACCATGACGCGATAGCATCTGAGGCCATAGAAGTCCCAGCTCCCACCAAGGAATCAAAGAAACCAAAGAAGGCTAGCGGGAGCATTGGCAAGGACTCCGGGAAGTGTGCCTCTCCGGAGTGCGCTGCACTCGATGATGACTTGTCGGGGAGTTCCATTAGCAAGAAGACCAAGGTTCACCTATCCTGAGACGAAGAAAGTCCCGGAAAGGGAGGACGGCACCGGTGGTACGTTCACCATCAGTGCTACCCTTAGTGACAAAAGCATGCTCATTGCCGTCCTGCGGGCGAATGTCAATGTGTTTGCCTGGCATCCATCTGACACCCCAGGTGTTCCTAGGAAGGTAATTGAGCACCACCTTGCTATCTACCCTCATGCCCGACCCGTCAAGCAAAAGGTTAGGAAGCAAGCCTTGGAGCGGCAACAGTTCATTGCCGAGGAAATCAAGAAACTTTAAGCAGCTTGTCTGGTCAGAGGAGTGCTGCATCCAACTTGGCTAGCAAACCCGGTCGTGGTACGCAAGGCGAATGCGAAATGGAGGCTTTGTATAGATTTGACTGACCTGAACAAAGCTTGCCCAAAGGAACCTTTTACCTTTCCACACATTGATCAAGTTATTGACTCCACCTCCGGATGTGACTTGATCTCCTTTTTGGATGCCTACTCTGGATACCACTAGATATTTATGGCCAAAGAAGATGAGGAAGAACCGCATTCATAACTCCCTGCGGCACGTACTGTTTCGCGCGTATGCCCTTCGGGTTAAAGAGTGCTAGTTCAACCTTTGTCGGGGCAGTTCAGATTGGTTTTGGACCTCAACTTCATAGAAACATGGAAGCTTACATGGATGAAAACATAGTCAAAACCAAAGATGAAGCAACTCTGATACATGATCTGGAAAAAACTTTTGCAAACTTGCGCAAGATCAACCTGAAGCTCAACCCTGAAAAGTGCGTATTTGGTGTCCCATCTGGTAAGCTACTTGGGTTCTTTGTATCTCAGCAAGGAATAGAAGGTAATCCTATCAAGATCAAGGCGATTGAACATATACAAGCACCTAATACCATCAAAGATATCAGGCATTTGACCGGATGTGTTTCCGCGTTGAGTAGGTTCATATCCAAGTCCGCTGAGGGCCCCTTGCCATTCTTCAAGATCTTGAAGATGGTTGGCCCGATGAAGTGGACCCTGGAGGCAGATGCATCTCTACAATACCTAAAAACTTACCTTTCCTCTGCTCCCACCTTGGTCGTTCCTAACCCCCAAGAGCCGATGCTGCTATATTTAGCAGTGACAAATCAAGTAGTTAGTGAAGTGCTGGTGGCGCAATGGGAAGCGGAGGGAGATTCAACGACTGCTGCCAATGCTTTCGGGGAAGAGATAGAAACATCTATGGCAAGACTCGATACATATCAAGGGGGCCTTAGCAAATGGATGACATCGGATCTAAAGAGGTGGTGAAGAAGAAAATGGTGAAGTGACCCATGTACGTTGTTAGTTTCCTATTATAGGGGGCTAGATCAAGGTACTCTGGTGTACAAAAGCAGATCTTCGGCCTCATTATGGCCTCAAGGAAGCTGCATCACTACTTCCAAGCCCATGAAATCATGGTTGTTACCCGTTTCCTATTGCAACACATACTGAGAAACCCCGAAGCCACTGGCAGGATAGTTGAGTGGGCACTGGAGTTGTCAAGTTTCGGATTAAACTACAAGAGCACTTCCACCATTCAAAGGAGGGTGTTGCGGAGTTTATCGCAGAATGGATACCCACGCCAGACGAAGAAGTTCCAGAGACAATCCTCCTCAGAAAAGAAGCACCGAAAGATTGGATCATGTACTTTGATGGTGCTTTCTCACTCCAGGGCGCAGGAGCAGACATGCTCCTCGTTGCCCCCATCAGAGAGCACCTCAAGTATGTCTTTCAAATGCACTTTCCCCAGGGGGAAGCCACCAACAATACCGCTGAGTATGAGGGGCTCCATACCATACTTAGAATCGCGGTAGAGTTGGGGATCAAGAGACTGGTTGTCCGAGGAGACTCTCAGCTTGTGGTGAAGCAAGTCAATAAAGATTACCAGAGCCCGCTGATGGAAGCATACATGGAAGAAGTGAGGAAATTGGAGGAGCACTTCAATGGACTGCAAGCAGAGCATCTGCCACGGGCATAAAACAACATTGCTGACCATCTATCGAAGTGCGCCGCGTAGAAGCTTCATGTGGAACCAGGGACTTTTGTTCTCCGGCTCACCCAGTCGTCGGTATCCCCTTCAGCGATGTCCAGAAAGAGGAGGAAGCTGAACTCGCGCAAACATTTCCCGGCAAAGCTTCCCAAAGCCGCTGGTAGAGAAGCTGCCAGGGAAGGTCCCGTTCCGGTTGATGAGGAGCTCCCTCCCGTAGGGCCTCAGGTCCTCGCGGTTGAGGCAAGCGCTCCTGCGAACGAAGAGACGCCTTTAGTCCTTGTTGTCAAGCCACAGGCCTCGACCTGGGCGCAACACATAGTCCACTTCCTTTAGATAGGAGAACTCCCCGAAGAGCAAGAGTAAGCCAAAAAAGTAGCCCGCCAATCAAGTATGCACTGGTTTGTCGATGACACCTTGTACAGAAGAAGACCAAACAGTGTGAAATTAAGGTGCATCTTCCGGGACGATGGACTGAAGCTGTTGGCGGAGATTCACAAAGGAGTATGTGGCACTCACATAGGATCAATGGCCCTTGCCGGTAAAGCTTTCCAACATGGTTTCTATTGGCCCATTGCCCTCCAAGACGCCCACTAAGCTGGTCACCAAGTGTGAAGCCTGCCAGTTTCATTCCAAGAACATCCATCAACTAGCGCAAGATCTGGAAACGATTCCTCTATCCTAGCCATTCTTGGTCTGGGGGCTCAATATCCTGGGCTCCTTCCCCCGTGCTGTTGGGGTCTTTGAGTTCTTGTTTGTGGAAACTGACAAGTTCACGAAGTGGCCTGAGGTAGAACCAGTGACGAAGGTGACCGCACAATCAGCCATCAAGTTCATGAAAGGACTAGTGTGCCGCTTTGGAGTACCTAACAAGGTGATCACTGACAACAACACCCAGTTCATGAGCCGTGACTTCATGTAATATATCTAGAGACTTGGAAGCAAGGTCTCCTTCGCCTCTGTTGCCCATCCAAGAAGCAATGGGCAAGTCGAGAGGATGAATTCTAAAGTGCTGCAAGGGCTCAAGACAAGGATTTCGATAAGCTCTGGAAGAGCAGCAAGTGCTGGATAGACGAGATACCGGTGGTTCTTTGGTCCCTCAAAACGACACCAAATCGAGCTACCATCCAGACAGCCTTCTCCCTAGTGTACGGGGCGGAAGCAGTGCTCCATGCGGAACTCATATACGGGTCACCTCGAGTGCTTGCCTACGATGAAGTAGAGCTACAACAGCTATGACATGACGATGCCATGCTCCTCGAGGAAGACCGTCTCCAGGCTGCTGTGCATGCTGCATGCTACGAGCAAGCCCTACACCGCTGCCATATCCATAGGGTCCACGCCCAGAGCCTTGAGGAAGGCGACCTTGTCCTTAGGCGTGTTTAGTCTGCCAAGGGTACCAACAAGTTGACGCCAAAGTGGGAAGGCCCTTACCGGGTAGCACGAGTCACCAGACCTGGCATAGTCCGTCTGGAGACCGAAGATGACACCAAGGTGCTTAACTCATGGAATATTGAGCATCTCCGTAAGTTCTACCCATGAGGCGTGACTGTCGGGCTCAGTCCCTGGCAGCCACCTTTTGTACAAGCATTGCCGATGTTGCATGTAACCCTTTGTACAAAGCCAGGTGCAGACCCTGTGTAACAATAAGAACTCTAGGAATTGCATCATATCATGATTTTACATGCTCATTACACATTTTGATGATGGCACTGTTATCGCTTTTAAGATATAAGATTTGCTAGAGTACTTCACGAACCTGTAATCTTTGTTACTATTCTCTCCCTACACGGCGGACCGACAGAAAGACAGGGAAGAGAAGCGAAGAAACGAGGAAAACGACCCATCGTGCTCTAAAGAAGGATACTACTTGGAAAGATAAGTATAACCACATATCCCAAGTTCAATGCGTTTCTAATGCCCCGAGGAAATCCTTAGTATCTTCCTCAGTGTGGGTAGTGGAGTCCTCCACGTGTTAAGAACCCTTGTCGGGACGAGCCGTCTCCCAGTTTTTGTTTAACAACTGTGGGGGCTGCGCCAACACCGACAAGGAGCTCTGCCGGGGAACAACGCCAACCTGCTGCCGGGGGATCATTTCCCTATTAGCATTCGTGGTTAAGTAATGACCCGTCAAGTGGCTCCATGTAGCAAGGACAAACATACCAGGACAATATAAACAAGGAAAGAAAGGGATAGTATTTTTAAGAGGGAAATGTCACTTTTCTCATTCATTTTTGATATAAGTTGGATAAAGGTTACATTAGAAGGCACGCCTTTGTAATAATCCTTTATTTGGCTTTCTCTCCTAGAAACAAGACACTAAAGAAAAAGGGGATAAGAGAAGGGCCGCAACAGAAGCCCAGCCTGACCCCGTCACCAGAAGGGAAGACGAAGCCAAAGTCCACAAGCCTACAGAAGCCAGTTGGAGGAGAAGGCGGCGCCGAAGTCAAGAACCCCCGGCAAATCACTCTGTCGGGGAGGAGTTTAGCTGAAGGTTATGGTGTCATCGACGCTCAGCTTGAGTTTGAGTTGGCGTTTTCTGACTTGACGGCTGGGGATCGTCGTCATCGTCTTCATCAACACTGTCCTCCTCGTCGCTATTGCTCGAGGAGGATCTTTCGACATCACTTGAGCTCTCCATGCAGCAGCTAAGACGGGCGCCTGAATGCCCATAAATCTTGACGGAGAGTAGGTCAGCCTCCACCAACTTCAAGCGGAGAACATGCCCACCCGTGAAGTTGTGGGCATGTGCGAAGGTTTTCCACCCGCGCCTGAGAAGCATGACGCGACGCTCCGAAAACTCGATGTCCGATCGCACAACGCTGTTACAGCAGCCATGCACCTACAACCACAATGCATGTGGCTTATCAACCTCCATCACCCTGGCGAAAGGGTGAGGGAGGCAAAGGCGGCTTCAGGGAGGACCACGCAGTTTGATGACCAACTCCAGCGCCGTCCGCTCGGTGTGACCCTCCACAAGGGGTGGGTCTGATGGCGGCGGAGGAAGAGAAGCAACACTCTGTGTTCCCCGACCACGGGCCCTACGTCGACCTCGGTCCCTTCCAGTGCCTCCGCCACACACACTAGAACCGCCCCTCCACCTCTATGGCTGAAGCAATGGCATGATCCTGACGGGAAAGCCTCGCCATTGCGGCGGAAGCCAGAGGATGCCCTCGTCCCCTGGGCATGCTGGCGGCGAGCGTAGCTCAAGACAAGGAAGTAGAGGATCGAGCTCTATGGATTCGGTCTCAAGGAGGAAGAAAGGGTGAATGAGCAGCACCTCTCGCGACCTCCCAATTTATAGGGGAGGGCATGGGGGCTGACTCTCCCCCGCTCCATGGGTCACCGCCCATCTCCACCAATTCCACCACCCACGATCACGGGCGAACAGATAACCGCCCCATTGCTCCAATCCATGGCGCTACGGTTTCTACAATGACCACAACTTTAAGTCATGCGTGCCCGCCACTAACTCTCTGCTATGCATGCGGCGCACGTGGTGGAAATGGCCTGAGGTAGTGGGTTAGTGCTGACCAGTAAATTAGCAGTTACTCCCTCACATTGCGTGCCTGTGCATGAATTTTGGGGCTGGTGCAATGACACTTGGTAAGTGCGTATGGACCAGACTCGAGGGCTCCTGTTGGTGCACGAGGACAGGGGTACCCAATGCCCCTGACTTATGCACATGCGGTAGTAGTTGAACCCATCGACATCGAGGCTAACCCGGCAAAAAATCGAGACAAGACTCAAACAAGACTGACACGACAAGCTCAAGATGGGACTGCTGCATGCCAAGTATGTCCCCAGCACTTGCCAGGGACCAGGACGTGCACCCCTTCATGAAGACCCAACAAGCCATCCACTGATAGGCGCGAGTTGATCGGCCACCGCTCCACCTCATCGCAAGGCCAGTCACTTGTCCATGCACTGTCGAGCCCCCAAGTGGCTAAATGGCTCTCGCTAAGCATGTGGCAACACGTTGGAAGACAAATTACACCTCCTTGACAGACAAATTATGCCTCCTTGACACCCGTCCATAGACGTGTCAAGCTGGGGTGCAATAGTTAGCTAGTGCGGTGGTATAAGCTTGCCGGGGATGCACCCCTGCACTCCACCTAAACTAGCAATGATGGTATTTTGTCTCCAATGGTAGATTTAGGTATGATAAGCTCCGCTAGCTATCTAATAATCAGGCAATGTCTATTTTTCCACTGTAGTTGCCCCTTGTGCTATAAAAGGAGGCCCAAGGCAACCTAGCTCAAGATTCAGACTTTCGAACAGTTGTACACACGTAGTAACTCCCCCGAAGGCAACCCTTGCCGGGCTGGAGTGCTACACTCTCTTCATGTTCCCCTGATCAATCCACCCACAAAGCAGGGGTAGGATTTTACGCTTAACAGCGGCCCAAACATGGGTAAATCGCCGTGTCGTCTCATTGTCTTTGCTCTTTGTGCTTGCGTCCACACGCCCCTGCCAAACCACAAAGGGGCCGATGGCCCCATAGGTGATTGAGTCCATCTAGCCCTGACAAGAACCAAGGCTTATTGAAAAAATAGGAGTAGCACGCAACCCCCATCTTCAGCAACTTCACACAAAGAAGCAAACACTTTCACCCAACGTGGGCAAGAGGGTTGTCAATCCCCTTGGAATCATTACTTGCAAGCTAATAGGTAGTGTCGACGGTAGTAGATAATTATAAACTTTAGAATAAAATAAAAAGTAAATAAGAGCAGCAAGGTAAATAATATTTTTTTAAATATATATTTGGATAGACCCGAGTGCCATATTTTTCCCAAGTGTCATATCTCTTTAAGTAGGCAAACCGCATACACTGGGTCAACAAATTACTGTTGGGAAATTGATAGAAAAACGAATAGTTGTGCAATATTTATTCACGGTAATGATCATGTGTATATAGCCATCATGTCCATAAGAAAATAGGTTGACTCCCGCCTGTACCTACTACTATTACTCCACGCCGAGAGCGCTTCTATGCTTGCCTCTCTAAGTATTAAGTTCGGTACAAACATAGTAATGCTTGGAGAACGATGACATGATGTAGACAAAGAAAACTCAATCAATATGAATTAACCCCACCATTTTATCCTTAGTGGAAGCAATACAAATACGTGTGTTGTCCCTTTCTGTCACTGGGATATAGAGCACCGCCACATTGAACCCACTACAACGCACACCTCCCACCAAAGAAATATCAATCTAGTTGGCCAAAGTATTTCAATAGATTGGAGAAATTTACGAAGCTATAATAATCATGCAAATAAGAATCATAATAGATTTAAGGGAAGGCTAAAATCTTTTATCATGAATAATCTAAACATAAACTCATAGTTCATCCGATCCCAACAAATGAAGCGGACAAAAGAATTACATCAGATAGATCAAAGTGAAGATGCGATGATTATTGTATTGAAGATCAAGATATATATATATATATATATATATATATATATATATATATATAGCCATCTAGGTACTAGCTACGAACCCGTAGGTCTGTGGTAGACTACTCACACATCACCATGGGAGCAGCAAGGTTGATGTAGAGGCCCTTCGTGATCGATCCCCCTCCTGTAGGGCACCGAAACAAGGCTCCAGATGGGCGCACAACGGAACAGAGACTTGCGGTGGTGGAAAAAGTGTTTCAGGAGGGTATCTAGGGTTTTGGGGATTTATTAGAATTTATAGGACAAAGAGGGGTGTCGGGAGGCACCCGAGGGGGCTACCACACATGAGGGTGCGATCACCCCTGGGCACGCCCTATTGTGAGATCGTTGCCTCGTGCAGCCTCCCATCTTCTCCCAAGCTTACATGTCTTCTTTTGGTCCAGTAAAAATGAATAAAAAAGTTCCTTGGCAATTCGACTTCTTTTGGTACTATAAACCTGAAAAGCTAAAAACACGCAGAAAACAACAACTGGCACATGTCACTGGGTTAATAGGTTAGTGCTAAAAATAATATTAATTGACATATAATTGCCCAAAAAGCATCCTAGAATGATAATATTATAGCATGGATCAATCAAAAATTATAGATATGTTGGATTCGTATCAAGATGTTTTGGAAGCTTTATTTGACTAGGAAGCACTTCGTGAAGAACTCAGGACACAAAAGCTGAACGTA
The DNA here is from genome assembly GCA_022496015.1 of Hordeum marinum. Taxonomy (NCBI): domain Eukaryota; kingdom Viridiplantae; phylum Streptophyta; class Magnoliopsida; order Poales; family Poaceae; genus Hordeum; species Hordeum marinum. Next base: position 280,516,034 of record CM039678.1, read on the forward strand.
GCCAAGCAGGAGAAGCAAGGCCTCGAGATCCAGAAGATTAGTTAGGAAATGAAGGACTATAGGGCTATGGCACATGCCAATGATGTTGAAATCAGGAAGCTCAAGACCCAACTCCAAGAAATACAAGGGCATCACAAGAAGCTTTGCGTCAATAGGGATGATCTCTCCGAAGAACATGCGAAGATCAAGCACGACCAGAAGATGCCTAGTGAAGATGAAGACCTATATAAGCTAGATTAGTAGTATCCCCACCATGAGAGAATAAAGATGAACGTTTTGCGATTAAAGTATCTGGCCATACCGACTTATGTGGGTGGCGATACTATAAGATTGATTGAATGAATGAATGTTTTTTATCTTTGTGTTTATTGAGTGTCGGATAGATTATACCTTAAGATATGGCTTTCGTAGGTTAGCATTTATTCGGCCGTAAGAGATGTAAGTTAGAGAAGAATAGTAGAGGCCTTCATATGGGAGAAACTGTAACTATTGGAAAACTCCTAAGCATTGAAGACCCGAAGTAATGAAGAATTGGTAACGAAACCATAGTAAACCAGTCCATTACAAATGGTAGAAACCTTGATCTAGGAATTTTTTTATTGATTGTGGGTGGTATTCATCTCTCTTTATCCTCCCCAGACCAAAGCCTTGAACCCATGCACAAGATGATCAGAAAACCTTTTTGGGAGACGACAACATTTCGCCAAACGAGATGCATACTTTGTTCTGAATACCCATTTCTAACAACTGCAGATGACAATCCTTCATGAGACTTTCCTCAGGGCCCAAAAACGATCATGACTCCGACTAGTGATCATGATTACCCGAAGATCCAGAAGGATATGATAAAGCATAGTCAACTTGAAGGAGATGACGAAGCATAGTCATCTTGAAGGAGATGATGAAGCATATTCATATTCTACAAAGGCTATACCTTCATGGAAAATGGAGTGGAACTTTGGTACGTGAAGGTACACCTCCACCGCTTGAAAGGAGTTTGCCCAAAGACTATGGGTCAATGCTTTTTCATCTTACGTGTACCACGAGCAACCTTCTTCGACTCTTTTCATGAAGCTGCCATGGAAGCCATATGTGCGATTGGAGAAATACTTGATGCAAGACCCTGTCACAGTCAACAATACTTGATAGAGGTGCATGCATAGATGATGGATATGAATCTCATGGCCACCATGATGGAAAAAATATAGATGATTTTAGGGAGAACATCACACAATTCCCATAGGACTAAATCTTCCAAGGGGGACAAATGAATAAATATGGAAGCGATGTCTGACCATATCATACTATGTGGATGGCAACATTTGTAATAAAGTATTTTTGAATGTGGAGTTTTGAGAAAAGATTAAGGATGTAATAAAGAATTGGATATGAAAAGAATATGATTTATGGATGAACCAGTACCTTTTATTGGTGAACAAACCAATGGAAAGCAAAATGCATTCCACAGAGTGGAGTTTGGATAAAGAAGTTTGCATTTTATCTCAATATATTGGTTACCCCAAGAGTATGGAGGAATGAAACACTATTGGATTTAAAAATAGGTGTAATGTTCGTATGGAACAATAGTAACTCCAAGGATGAGTTAAAGTTGTACTTCTATTGAATTGGGACCATATCCCATGGTCCCATGAATTAATAAGGATCTCAAAGAAGAAGTGATTGCATCAACAAACATTTTCTTTAGAGGTTACGTAGAAACACGAGACTTGTGAAGGAATGATAGATGCTTTGTTCAGCTTGCAGAATCAATGGGTTTAAAGTAGAAAAACGAGACTTGCGAAGGAATGATAGATGCTTTGTCCAGCTTGCAGAATCAATGGGTTTAAACGAACCCAGTTCAGGGATACTAGAAATTAATGCTTGTGAGAACGCCCGAGTGTTAGAATGCGAGATTCACTAGACCTTATATAGAGTAATGATTCGGGTGCGACATGGATTGATCACCTACGACAAAGAGACGACGATGTAAAAGCATGTTTAAAATTTAGAATGGTACTACGAGAAACCCTTGTACGAGGAAACCGTTGCCAATCGTAGGTTATATTGTGTGAATGAAAGCCAAGACACATTTCCTGCAGGAACCAGTAATTGTTGACCATCATGAGACTTTTGATAGCTGTTGAGTATTGGTGACGGACCATTACCCAAGAAGACCAAATCTCAAAAGAACCTTATTTTTATGAAGGGACTCAAGATTTGGAGGAAAATTTTATGCCTTTATCAGAAGAGAATCAATATAGGAGTTATAGTAAGATATCTGAGAAGATCGAGGTTGTTGTCACTAAAGAGGAATTGCCTGAGTCTTTGGATGGAACCGTAACTTATTTCCAAGTATGGTAGCAACCAGAGCTTTTGAAGACCAATGGAATTTCAAGAAGACCCCAAAGCCTAACGTTTTCTTTCTAGCCTCTTTCAATCTCGAGGGCGAGATTCATTTTAAGGCTGGTAGTTTGTAGCATCCCAAAATTATAATATTTGGAATGTTATATTAAATAAGTTATATTGATTGCTTGTTGATTGTTGTTCGGAACTGAGTGAAATTTGAAACTTTTGAAAACTTAGTGAGAGGGAATAAAAGGACTTTCCCAATTTTCTTTGATGACAATTTGAAATTTCATTTAAAACTAATTCTAATCGAAAACTTTATGCCACTCAAGGATTTCCACGATAGAAGATAAAATGACTTCTTCAAAGTGTATGGAAGAGAGTGGGAAGTAATGGAAATCATTTTTGAATTCCATTTGAATTCACTTTTGGAAAAAGTTTCCATTTTCCAGTTCCAAATTCATTTCCAAAAAATAAAGAGAGATGGAAATATGACTCCTCCAAATATCAATGAGATATTATGTAAAGGGATTATGAAAGAAAAACATAAAATTTTGACAAATAATTGAAATCATTTTCATATCTATTTTCTTGATTTTGTGAGTTAGGGTAAAATGACTCCCTCCATGAGAGAAATAGTGGCAAATTATTTTGGAGCCATTTAATATTTTTTGAAATTCATTATGAACCGATTTTAAGCACCAAATTTCTTCTTCAATTAAAAAATATTTATATTTTATTTTGGCAAAATAAATAGTTCATACGGACCTACATATAGTCTAGTATTTTGTGCAAAATTTCAAATTTTTCTGCCTTTGTTAGCCGTTTTATTTTAGCATTTTTGTGTCTAGGTTCTATTGTTTAAAAAAGCAAAAAACACCGTTTGCGTGTGGACTCTGTTCATCTAGAAAAAAGCAGCGTGCCGATTATACGCCCAGGCCGGCCTAAGGCCCATGCGACACTTCTATTGTTTTTTCATTCATTTATATTTTTGTCTAATTTTAGTCACACCTTGCTTAGTGTTAGACCTTCTTGTCTCCGCCCCACATATAAATATGGATCCAAGGGGCACCCAGAAAATCATCCAACTTGGGATAAATCAATCTTTTTGTTTGACTAGAATCAAAAAAATTACTTCTTCTCTCCAACGGGAATTTTTTAAGTCCTCTCCTCTCTTAAGTTGTCTCTTCTCTGTGTTTTGATGGTATATTTCTTTGTTTTTTATTCTATACTTCGTAGTTTATAATTCATTGATTAGTATGTGACACCCTGTGTTTTGCCTCTCCTGACTAAGTTAACATAGCTCAAAAATTAGGGCCAACAAAAACTTTTTGAGTGCATATGAATGCTTGAGTTGTGTGCTATTTGCTTGCTTGTTTGATTGCTTGGTGGTGCTCTATATTCATAAAACTTCCTCCTACTCTCAAAACTATTTTACTTGATCTAAACTCTTGTGAAATGATCATACCATGTGTATAGTACCTAAAACTATTTTTATCAAATTTTATTTTGGCCAAAAACCATTAATGCAATTTAGGTTTTCAAAAACCCCTGAATTGAGGTTCGTACTACAAGTCCTCAAATTGGGTGGAATATTTTACACCAAAGGATTTATTTGAAACACACTATATATATGACTTCCCAAAAACACCAAATATTATTTTCCTATTTTATTTAAATGATTTTTCTTAAAGCCAAACATTGTCTTTTATAGGGAAAAATTGTTTAAATGCTTCAAAAATATTTGAGAAAAAATTAGGAAAACTCAGTGGACATATATTGTTCATATATAAGAGTTTAAACACATGGTCATGTTCAAGATATTGGCCAAAACCCTTCAAAACCATTTCTGCTAATTTCAAGCATTTGAAATATTTGTACAAGAAATATTCTCAAATAAATCCAAGAAAATTCTAGAATGTCACATATGACATATGTGACCATCTTGCCAAGTTTCATCTCAATCCCAATTGATTTAGTTCACCAAAATATCCCAAAACACTCTTTGTCCAGATCCAAATTTGAGCCACTCTACATTGCCAACTATCCCCTATTGTTCCCAAACTTTTTGGACATGCTCTAATACTCCAATTATGTACCCAAACCAAGTGGTGCATCAAGGAGAACAGATTCACTTGTCCAAATGTCATCAAACCATTTTCTATTCATTTAAAGAATTGGGAATGTTTGCATTGCCAAATTTCCCCATTGGGCCCCAAAAATTTTGTGCATGTTTTAATCCCCAAAATTATGCCACCACACTAAGTGGTGCATCAAGGAGGATAGTTTCGCTTACCTAGATATAAGCAACTCCATTTCTGCCCATTTCTAGGGTTTGAAACTTTTACATTGGCCACGTTCTCTAAATATGCTCAAAACCTGTGATCAAGCTCATTTAGTCTTATTTCTCAATCTTGGTAAATCTCATGTCAAGTAGATCACCTTAGCTAGCTCAAACACTCATCAAACACCTTCTGCAACAATTTTGCGATCAATGATTGGAGCACCATATGAGTTCTCCTTGACCCCCAATTTTTATCGCAGCCCCTTGTAGATACCTTGCACCCCAGCAAAGTTTGCATGTCCATTGCTCAAAGGTTGATGCCGTAAAACCCCCATTTACCCCTTGGATAGCAAGATTTCACCTCTCTCACCATTTCCTCTCTAATCTATTGAACCCCTAGAGCATCCAAGGCCACATAGGCATTTTATAATCCCTCCTAGATGCCCTAGACACCAATGGTCGCACCCTACATGACAAATACGTCCATGGGGATGCAAAGCTCGCGCTCTAGAGCATGCTATAGTACTCCCACACACTGTAGCTTGCCCAATCCGAGCCTCCCGACAGCATTGGGTCTCGTGGTGGTGCCTCCCGAGGTCGCCTTGATGTTCTCAACACGCCACACTGTCGCGCCCATCCTTCCTTGCCCTCAAGCTTCCCCGACAAAGCACGCCCGAGCACCGCCCGTGGATGTTGTACATGGTGCGCATCGGTTCGGCTATAAGAGACGCACCTGAGCACCCCCGCTGTACCCCTTTGTGCTCTCCATCCCACCTACGAACCTCCTGGACCAGCCACTTCCTCTTCCGTGGCCTCCATCGTTCTCCAGGGCCGAAGCTCGTCGGTGGCCTCTGCCCAAAAATTCGATGAACCTCGATATTCTCCTCCCCCTAACAAACCAAGCGCCTCTCCTAGCCATGTTGACCCCCCGTCGCCTCCACCCTCCCTCTAAATGTCAGGCGCCCGAGGCTAATGACACCAGACGGCCTCCTCCGCGGCCGCCCATGGCGTCGCCGCCACAACCCTCCTCAATAGGTGTGCACCCCTTGGATGGATTCGGCGTGTCCTCCTTAGCACGCCAGTATGTAGAGAATCAACAGGGACGACTGGTGTCGCCATGGCGAGCGCCGGTGCGCTCAGCCTAACCTCCCCTACTCGCTAGCCGGTGGTGATGCGAGGTGGGAGATGATGCTGCCATTGGGGTCGGCGACCCCACTGGTCAGCCTTTGGGCTCGTTGACCAGGCCCTTCGTCAGGATAAGTGGATACAGTTTCCACCTAAACCGTCTGCGCCACCAGAGAAGCATATTAGAGTGAAAATGCATTGGGTCTGGCCCTCCACAGACGCGCGGCGGAGCTGCTGGGCCGGCCTAGAGCGCTCTGTGGTTATCTTGCGCCCATCGCGCGATTTACCCTTGTGGTAATTAACTTTGCCTTTTTTCACAGAGCAAATAATTCATAATAAATTCATATGAACTCAAAACTTGGTGAATCAAATTCCTAGAGGTCCCAAAAATCTTGCTCTATCCAGATTTCTAGCTTGCACATTTTTCCAAGAAACTCTCCTGTACACCTAATAAATAAAAGCCTATTGTTGTATTTCTGCCTTGGGCTTTGGAAATTACCAGGGAGCTCACCCTAGATCCAAATGCTATGATTTTAACTCCTAGTTGGATATAAATTCATACACTAAGTGAAGAACATTTTTCCTTACACCTGCTCTACAATCTGGATTATTGAGCTATTTATCTATATATAAACCACTTGTTTAACCTCTACAATATTCATACCAACTCCAAATCCAGTGAAACCACTTCCTAAAATCTTATAAAATCATACCCTATTTGTTAGGTTCGTGCACTCATTTTTGTTAAAATATTTTCCGTGGACATCTTATAGGATCATCATTTCCTTCATTTCCACCATTCAAAGCTCCCCCTTGATCTACATCTAATGAAACCTCCTTGGTTATTTTTCTTATGACAAGAGGTGCCCAAGAAAAATAAAACTCCTATTTATAGATCACTTTTATTTCTCTGCTTGTTGTGTTGCTTATTGTGGTTGTTTCCGGCGATAGTTGACGAAGTAGACGAAGTGTTCGGTGTGGACGAGAAGTGTGTGAAGACCTCGAAGACTTTGCTAAGCCAGGCAAGCAACCCTTTGACCATGACTATGGACCCTTTTATTTGCATGGCATATAACACTTATTTGCGAGAGGTTGATCATGTTGATGTGGTGTCTCCGCCCTTCAGTGGGATGCCTCTGATACTTTACCATTGATACTTGCATCGTGCATGATCCTACCATTCTTATGAGGGTTGTGCGGGTGGGAGTAGATATGTTGCTAGTAGATGCTACGCAAGTGCGACGGGAATATGCATGGTGATGAAAAAGTGCTTTCAAAGACTTTTTGAAAACCCCGTTGGGTGCCACTAATGCTCGAGGGAGATTATGATGAGCTAGGTAGCCACTTGATAAAGAAGTGGTGTACCGAAGCAAGTGAGTGTGTGTGGTTTCCTAAAACGAATTGGCGTATGTTACGACTTATTCCAACCTTACATGTACAACCACGATACCCCTTATGGGATGTGGCTTTGTTGATTACCTTTGTGGGTACTAGCATAGAGCCCGCATTACTAGTGGCGGGAGTGACAAGGTCACTCTCGATACAGGGTCATGCATGGTAGGGCGACCATGCGCCGTCTTTACATGCATCGAGAACACCGTTGCGTGCCCACATGGATGATACGTGTGATGTATATCATGAGGGACAACACCAACAAGTGGACTCTTTGTTTAGTATCACCAGGGAAAGGCATAGTTCGGATGCTTACCTCGGGTATGAATAATACTATGAGTCGTGGCTTGACACAGAAGTTTCCCGAGTCTTGTGGGTAAAGTGTGCAACCTCTGCAGAGTGTAAAACTATTCGAATAGGCGTGTCAACGGTCAAGGAAAGTTGGATGACCGCTCTTGTGCTAAGTCTAGTGTTCTCTAAACTTGGTGTGTGTGTGTGGGGGGGGTGACATAGAGATGATACTTGATTTAAGTCCGATGACTTGGCATGGGGACTGAACATGTGATGCTCAACCCCTTGCTTATGATGATATCTGTAACTTGTTCATACGGGCATCTGCCAACTATTGATGCATGCTTACATAAGTTATTAGATCATGTCACAGCACTCAAAATTAGCTTTCTGTAAAATTACTTACTTAGTGCTCTATTAAGCATTGTTACTACCTTGTTCCAAACATGGGTTGCTTGCGAGTACATTCAAAGTACTCATTGGCTTGCCACTGGTTATTTTATTGGCCAGGCATGAAAGAACAAGATACGATGAAGAGTACCTTGGTGACGAACATGCGAGCTAGGACGCTTCCCAGTCGGAATGCCTGTAGGGTTAAGGCAGATGGCATGGGTTCACGCTATCGTTGAAGATTTCCGCTACAAGTTTATGAAGACTTGGCCATAAAGGCTATTTTTGAGTACAAACGGTATGTGATGGATGTAAGACTCTTGTTATTTAGTTTATGTGTGTTCAGTGAGCATTGGTCTTTGGGATCACTGTGCACGTTCATTCGGTGATCAGGACTTATGAGTTGGGGTCCCCACAGAGTTGGTATCAGAGCCATCCTGACTATAGGAAGCCCTTAGTTATCATGGACGTTAGTTAGGATAAAACTATTTTTCCAAACCCTTCAAAATTACTAACAAAACCACCATAATTCTCACCTCTCCAAAAATTCAAAAGGAAGCAAAGGTTTTTGCCTTGGCACTTTCACCATTTTCCTCTTAGCTCTCCTCATATGCTTTTCAAAACTTTGCAAATGGTCACTACTACCCTTGTGCCCCTGACCACTGGATTCCTTGAAATCCTCATGGGTAACTTGGAAGGAAGCCACCTTTCCAGACATTCACACGTGTTTGAGGACACCACGACAAGACAATACAACTAGAAGATACATTCTTGAGGGATAGAGGCATCAATACTAGGAAGATGGTGACACCCTTGACACTTCCCTATGATGATGCAACATTGGCCTACAATGGCTAGGGCATAGTATATGCAAGATCATTATATGTATCACTAATATAGCAATCCTGTCATTGCCAATGACGTGTCGGAAACCACCGATGGTTGAGAACCTTGCCATTTAGTCCGCCTTACTATAGTGAGCAGGAAAACGGTTCTCATCATCCCCCGCTCTTGGTGCTGATGATATCGTCAACGTGACCGGCAGGATACAACTCTATCATGCCTTGTTAATGTCATTGCATAAAGGATTGCCTACCTAGAACCCTTGATGTCTTAGAAGACGAGAAGGCATTGTCACAATTAGGAAGACAACAGAAGACCATGTCAACGAAATCTATGAAGAACCACCTTCATCGTCAACTCACTAGATAGGAAGTTGTCAACGACACTTCAAGCACAACCCGGATAGTTTTGACAAACAACAACAAGAGACATAGGGGCACCTGAAGAAGATGCCGAAGACTTGTAGGATCGAAAGTAGGTCTAGAGGGGGGTGATTAGACTACTTGACCAATTAAAAATATACTTTTTCCAATTCCAAGTGTTCGTAGTCTTGATAACCCACAAATATAGGGGATCGCAAGAGTTTTCAAGGGTAGAGTATTCGACCCAAATTTATTGATTCGACACAAGGGGAGCCAAAGAATATTATCGAGTATTAGCAGCTGAGCTGTCAATTCAACCACACCTTAAAGAATTAATATTTGCAGCAAAGTATTTAGTAGCAAAGTAGTATGGAAGTAACGCTAACAATGGCAAAAGTGACAGTAGCAGTTTTGTAGTGATTGTGACAGTAGCAACGGAAAAGTAACTTAGCAAGGATCAATATGTGAAAAGCTCGTAGGTAATGGATCAGTGATGGATAATTATGTCGGATGGCATTCATCATGCAATATTTATAACATAGGATGACATAGAACTAGCTCCAATTCATCAATGTAATGTAGGCATGTATTCCATATATAGTCATACGTGCTTATGGAAAAGAACTTGCATGACATCTTTTGTCCTACCCTCCTGTGACAGCGGGGTGATAACCCACAAGTATAGGGGATCATTGTAGCCTATTTCGATAAGTAAGAGTGTCGAACCCAATGAGGAGCTAAAGGTAGAACAAATATTCCCTCAAGTTCTTTCGACCACCAATACAACTCTACGCATGCTTAACGTTCGCTTTACCTAGAACAAGTATGAAACTAGAAGTACTTTGTAGGTGTGATAGGATAGGTTTGCAAGATAATAAAGAGCACGTAAATAAAAACTAGGGGCTGCGAAGATAAAGAAACAACTAAGTTAGTTTAACGAGTGTGGAAAAGTGGCGGTAGGAGTTGCGGAATTGTCCCTAGGCAATTGATAACTAGACCGGCAATCATTATTGCAATTTTATATGAGGGAGGGGCATAAGCTAACATAATTTCTCTACTTGGATCATATGCACTTATGATTGGAACTCTAGCAAGCATCCGCAACTACTAAAGATCATTAAGGTAAAACCCAACCATAGCATTATAAGGTATCAAGTCCTCTTTATTCCCATATGCAACAACCCACCTACTCGGGTTTATGCTTATTTCACTCAAGCAACCCACCATAGGCAAACCATGAACACATTGCAACACCCTACAACGAGGATCCCTCACGCTTGCGTGACACGGAGGGCACCATAGGACAACACCAATAATAAAACATGCAACTCAAACCAATCATGATCATCAATCAACCAATAGGACAAAATAGATCTACTCAGACATCATAGGATGGCAACACATCATTGGATAATAATATGAAGCATAAAGCACCATGTTCAAGTAGAGGGTATGGCGGGTTGCGGGAGAGTGGACCACCGTAGATAGATGGGGGAAGGTGATGGAGGTGTTGGTGAAGATGATGGAGTTGTTGGAGTAGATCGCCATCATGATGATGTCCATGGCGGCGTTCTGGTGCCACTGGGAGAGATGGGGAGAGATACCCCTCCTTCTTCTTGTTCCTTGACCCCTCCCTAGATGGGAGGAGGTATTCCCCTCTGGTCCTTGGCCCCCATCGCGGCGGGACGAGAGCCCCTTCGAGATTGGATCTCTCTCTATTTCCTTCTGTTTCTGTGCTCCCAGATTCTGGCCTTTCACCGTTTTTAAATTTCTAGAGATCCGTAACTCCAATCAGGATGAAATTTTGAGGAGATTTTCCTTATAAAAATATCTTTCTTGCAGCCAAAGGAAAGCTCCAACCGACATAGCAGGCTTGTGACCTCCTCGGGCATCGTCTCATGTTGATTCTTTTTCCCAAAAATCACATATATTCCAAAACAAATCTCCGTAAGTTTTAATCGCGTTTGGACTTTGTTTGATATGGATTTTCTTCAAAACAAAAAACATGCAACAAACAGGAACTGACACTGGGCACTGGATCAATATGTTAGTCCCAAAAATAGTATAAAAAGTTGCCAAAAGTATTTGAAAGTTGTAGAATATTGGCATGAAACAATCAAAAATTATAGATACGACAGAGACATATCAGGATCCGCAAGCTTAATTCCTTCTCATCCACGAGTAGGTAAATGATGAAAAAGATAATTTTTGATGTGGAATGCTACCTAGCATAATCTTGATCATATAATAAAATCATGGCATGAATATTAAGACACGAGTGATTCAAAGAGATAGTATATATTGACATAAAAATAGTAATACTTCGAGCACACCAACAAGGTAATTGCGTCCTTTTAAAATAACATGGCCTTAGAAAGTTATCCCTACAAAATCATATGGTCTGGCTATGCTCCATCTTCCCCACACAAAGTATCTAAATCAAGCACAACCCCGATGACAAGTCAAGCAATTGTTTCACACTTTTTTATGTTCTCAAACCTTTTCAACTCTCACGCAATACATGAGCATGAGCCATGGATATAGCATTATAGGTGGAATAGAATATGGTGGATGTGATGAGGAAAAAGGAGACGATAGTCTCACATCAACTAGGCGTATCAACGAGATATGGAGATGACCATCAATAGATATCAATGTGAGTGAGTAGGGATTGCCATGCAACAAATGCACTTAGACCTATAAGTGTATGAAAGCTCAAAAATAAAACTAAGTGGTCATGCAAAAACTCCCACTAGCTATATGAAAGTGACAAAATAGGAGACTCTCTATCATGAAGAACATGGTGCTACTTTGAAGAACAAGTGTGGAAAAAGATAGTAGCAGTTGTCCCTTCTTTCTTTCTCTCATTTTTTATTTTTTTATTTATATTTATTTTGGTGGGCATCTTTGGCCTCTTTTATTTATTTATTTGGGCTTTGATGGCCTCTTTTATTTTTTGTAAAGTTCGGAGACTCCTCCCAACTTGTGAGGGAATCATAGCATCCATCATCCTTTTCTCACACGGGATAATGCTCTAATAATGAAAATGATCACACTTTTATTTACTTACAACTCGATACCTAGAACAAAAATATGACTCTATATGAATGCTTCCGGTAGGATACCGGGATGTGCAACGATCTAGCCTAGCAAATGACATCAAAAAATGGACAAGCCATGAAAACATCATGCAAGCTGTCTTACGATCATGCAAAGCAATATGGAAATGATGTTGCATGTCATATTAAACGGAACGGTGGAATTTGCATGGCAATATATCTGAGAATTGCTATGGAAATGCCATAATAGGTAGGTATGGTGTCTGTTTTGAGGAAAGTACATGGTGGTTGTTTTGAGCAAGGTGGGTTTGATGCACCAGTGGAAATTGCGCGGTACTAGAGAGGCTAGCAAAGGTGGAAGGGTGAGAGTGCGTATAATCCATGGACTCAACATTAGTCATAAAGAACTCACATACTTATTGCAAAAGTCTATTAGCTATCAAACAAAGCATTAGATGCATGCTCCTAGGGGAGAAGTTGGTAGGAGTTAACCATCGCGCGCTCCCGACCCTCACACAAAGGTTGACAATCATTAAACAAATCATGCTCCGAGTTCGTTACATAACGGTTCACCATACGTGCATGCTACAGGAATCACAAACTTCAACACATGTATTTATCCAATTCACAACTACTCACTAGCATGACTCTCATATTACCATCTTCATATCTCAAACTATATGCTAGGAATCAACCATATCATATTCAGTGATCTACAAGTTTTATGTAGGATTTTATGACTAACCATGTGAATGACCAACTCCTGTTAACTCTCTAAATAGATATGAGTGAAGCATGAGAGTTTAATTCTTTCTACGAAATATATGCCCACGCTCTAACAAATATAAGTGAAGCAAAAGAGCATTCTACAAATGGCGGTTTTCTATGTGTAGAGAAACAGGCAATCCAAACTTCGAATGATATGCAAAGCCATACTCAAAAGATATAAGTAAGGTGCAAAGAGACTTGTATAAATCAACCAAAGACTTTATCATACTAGCATGGTGCATTATTAAAATAAAATTAAAAAGCACACGACTCTCCAAGATTTACGCATATCATGTGACGAATAAAAATATAGCTCCAAGTAAAATTACCGATGGTTGTTAGAAGAAAGAGGGGATGCCTTCCGGGGTATCCCCAAGCTTAGTTTCTTGGGAGTACTTGAATATTATCTTGGGGTGCCTCGGGAATCCCCAAGCTTAGTCTCTTTCCACTCCTTATTCCTTCATCCATCGTGATCTCACCCAAAACTTGAAAACTTCAATCACACAAAACTTAACAAAACCCTCGTGAGATCCGTTAGTATAATAAAGCAAATCACAACTTTAAGTAATGTTGCAAACCAATTCATATTTTTTTGCATTGTAGCTACTGTATTATAATTTTTTGCATGACTTATACAACTAATACGATCGATAGTTTCATCAAAACGAGCAAAACAATGCATCAAAAATAGAATTTGTCTTAAACAGGACATTCTGTAGCAATCTGAACATTTACCATACTTATGTAACTCTAAAAATTCTGAAAAATTAGGAAATTGTTTTTCAGAAATTTTTTACGTTCCAGTAAAAAATGTAGATTCACGCACTACAGCCAAAGTTTCTGTTTTTGCACTACACACACCAAACAAGCAATTTAATCAGCCTAAAGGCAAATCTTGGCACATTATTTTTATAATACAATGGATTTATACAAGTGGATAATTATTTTTGTTGAAAAGTTTCTGTAATTAAGATTTGCAAAGTTTCCATGGGCATGAAGAAAGTTCAAGGTGCTCCCCCACTTCAACGATGCTCGTCCTTCTTACTTTTACTTCTCTTTTTGAAAAAGTTATAGGTTCCCTCTTTATTTTTTTGCTTTTAAACTATATAAAATAACCCAACAAAAGAAAGTGACTCTCTAAAACTTCCGGGTTGTCTCCCTGGCAGCGGTTTCTTTAAACCCATTAAGCTAGGCATAAAGTGCTCAAGTAATGGATCCACCCGGATCCCAAGCTATATTAAAGCCAATTTTAATTAACAATGATTTGTAATTTAGGAGTGATCACAAAGTAACATATATCATGCAACAACAAAGTCTATCTCTCTTCCTATGGATCGTCATGTCATAAAATAACAATTCATGCACACAAAGTAAAGGCCAATACATAGCATAAGCAGTTTCTTGCAATTTTATCATATTGGAAACATAGAGAGGCAAAGATGTTGTTCCTCTCTCATAATAATTGCAAGTAGGAGCAGCAAGCACATGCATATTATATCTATCAAAATTATTATGCGTAATAGTAAAAGGCAACACATCTATATAATCCTTAATAAGTGAAGGCTTCTCCGATATAGTGTAGTTAGGAGAATTCAAAAAGATAATAGGACTATCATGTGTGGGTGCAATAGCAACAATTTCACGTTTAACATAAGGAACTATAGCAAGTTCATCTCCATAAGCATCATTCATATTGGCGTCATGGCCACAAGCATAGCAAGCATCAAGTTCATCAAAAAGGGATATTTCAAAACATAGCATTCATCCTTCGGTAAGCATGAAGGGAAATTAAACACTGTATGAGTTGAAAAGTTACTCTCATTAGAAGGTGGGCACGGGTAGCTAATCCGCTCTTCCTCCTTTTGTTCTTCGCTCTCCTCCTCATCTTTTTCATCTAATGAGCTCATACTTTCAGCAATTTCTTCTTCTATAGATTCCTGCAAAATATTAGTCTCCTCCAAGGCAGCAGACATTCTCTCAATAAATGCATCAATATAGGAATTATATTCATAATTCTCATAGCAATATTTTAGTATAGCAAAATTTTCAGGTCTATAAACAACATCATCATAATTTTCACACTTCTCAAACAAAGATTCAATTTCATAAGCACCCTTAAAAGCAATGAATTCTTCCATTCGTTCCACATCATAGTAATCAAAAATACCATTAGCATAAGAAGCCAAGGTTTCATTATCATTAAATTTACATGAAAAAGGAAGGTGTGGAGCCTTCATCCTAGAGCAACAAGTATAATCATATATCTGGCATAGATTCCAACCATACCATTTCAACATATAAATTTGATCCCATAACAGTTTCCGTTTTTGAGTCAGGTGATAATCCCTAAAGTATTCCCGTTGATCCAACGTGTCTCCCATTACCAAGTTGAATCGGGTTTTCTCAGGATTATCAAAGTAGTTCGTAATATCTTTCACATAACGAGCATCGAGGGTTTTAGGAGGTTCCCCATCTCCATGAGTAGCAAAGACACCTAATTGTTTTGGTATTTCGTGTTCCATATCCATAACTAAAGATAGAGAACAACTTAGAACAGCAAATAAAATCGACTTAGTGACAAAGCAAACAAGCACACACGATAATATTCACCCCACGCTATTCCTCCTCGGCAACGTCGCCAGAAAAAGGTCTTGATAACCCACAAGTATAGGCGATCAGTTGTAGCCTCTTTCGATAAGTAAGAGTGTCGAACCCAACGAGGAGCTAAAGATAGAACAAATATTCCCTCAAGTTCTATCGACCACCAATACAACTCTACGCACGCTGAACGTTCGCTTTACCTAGAATAAGTATGAAACTAGAAGTACTTTGTAGGTGTGATAGGATAGGTTTGCAAGATAATAAAGAGCACATAAATAAAAACTAGGGGCTGCTCATATAAAGAAACAACTAAGTTAGTTTAACGAGTGTGGAAAAGTGGTGGTAGGAGTTGCGGAATTGTCCCTAGGCAATTGATAACTAGACCGGTAATCATGATTGCAATTTTATATGAGGGAGAGGTAGAAACTAACATACTCTCTCTACTTGGATCATATGCACTTATGATTGGAACTCTAGCAAGCATCGGCAACTACTAAAGATCATTAAGGTAAACCCAACCATAATATTATAAGCTATCAAGTCCTCTTTACTCCCATATGCAACAACCCACCTACTCGGGTTTACGCTTCTGTCACTCAAGCAACCCACCATAGGCAAACCATGAACACATTGCAACACCCTACAATGAGGATCCCTCATGCTTGCGCTACACGGAGGGCACCATAGGACATCACCAATAATAAAACATGCAACTCAAACCAATCATGATCATCAGTCAACCAATAAGACAAAATAGATCTACTCGGACATCATATGATGGCAACACATCATTGGATAATAATATGAAGCATAAAGCACCATGTTCAAGTAGAGGGTATAGTGGGTTGCGGGAGAGTGTACCGCTGTAGATAGATGGGGGAAGGTGATGGAGGTGTTGGTGAAGATAATGAAGTTGTTGGAGTAGATCGCCGTCACGATGCTGGCCCCGGCGGCGTTCTGTTGCCACCGAGAGAGAGGGGGAGAGAGCCCCCTCCTTCTTCTTCTTCCTTGACATCCTCCCTAGATGGGAGGAGGGTTACCCCTCTTGTCCTTAGACTCCATGGTGGTGGAGGGATGAGAGCCCCTCTGAGATTGGATCTCTCTCTCTGTTTCCTTCTGTTTATGCGCTCCTTGATTCTGACCTTTCACCGTTTCTTAAATATGTGGAGACCTGTAGCTCCGATCGGGCTGAAATTTTGAGGGAATTTTCTTGATAAAAATATCTTTATTGTGGCCAAAGGATATCTCCATCCGACCTAAGGGGTGGCCACAAGCCCTCAGGGCGTGGCCAGGGGGTGGGCCGCGCCTAGCAGGCTTGTGACCTCCTCGGGCATTATCTCGCGTTGATTCTTTCTCCAAAAATCACATATATTCCAAAAAAAAATCTTCGTAAGTTTTTGTTACGTTTGGACTTTGTTTGATATGGATTTTCTGCGAAACAAAAAACATGCAACAAACAGGAATTAGCACTGGGCACTGGATCAATATGTTAGTCCCCAAAATAGTATAAAAAGTTGCCAAAAGTATATGAAAGTTGTAGAATATTGGCATGAAACAATAAAAAATTATAGATACGACGGAGACGTATCACGGGGTCTTAATGGAAACTAAGGGATATTAAGGCCCCCTTTTAATACAGAACCGGACCAAAGCATTAGCACTTAGTGAATACATGAAC
The DNA here is from genome assembly GCA_022496015.1 of Hordeum marinum. Classification (NCBI taxonomy): domain Eukaryota; kingdom Viridiplantae; phylum Streptophyta; class Magnoliopsida; order Poales; family Poaceae; genus Hordeum; species Hordeum marinum. Next base: position 280,533,173 of record CM039678.1, read on the forward strand.
TCCTGAAAGTACGGTAATCATCGGAAAGAATCCTAGTTATTCTCACCCTGGGGGATACGGATCATAACTCGTAATAGGTGTCTACAACTTGCAAGATAGGATCAAGGACACATATATTCATGAGAATATAATAGGTTTAGATCTGACATCGTGGCACTCGGACCCTAGTGACAAGCATTAAGCATAGAAAAGTCATAGCAACATCAATCTCGGAACATAGTGGATACTAGGGATCAAACCCTAACAAAACTAACTCGATTACATGATAAATCTCATCCAACCCATCACCGTCCAGCAAGCCTACGATGGGATTACTCACGAACAACAGAGAGCATCATGTAATTGGCGATGAAGGATGGTTGGTGATGATGATGGCGTCGATTTCCCCTCTCCTGAGCCCAAAACATACTCCATATTTGGCCTCCCAAGGAAGAGCAGGAGGTGGCGGTGGCTCCTTATCGTGAAATGTGATGAACTCTTCTCCTTGATTTTTTCTCCATGAATAGGAATATATAGATTTGGAATTAAGGTCGATGGAGCTCTAGGGGCCCACAAGCCTGCTAGGCGCGTCTAGGGGGGTGGCCGCGTCCTGTGGGCTTGTGACCTGTGGGTGGCCCCCTCCGGTTGATTCTTTCGCCAGTATTTTTTATTCATTCCAAAAATAATCTCCGTAAATTTTTAGGTCAATCCGAGAACTTTTATTTCTGCACAAAAATGACACCAAGGCAATTCTGTTGAAACCAGCATCACTCCGGTTTAGTTCCATTCAAATCATGCAAATTAGAGTCCAAAACACGGGCAAAAGAGTTTGTAAAAGTGGATATGATGGAGACGTATCGACTCCCTCAAGCTTAACCCGTAGCTTGTCCTCAAGCAATTCAGTTGATAAACTAAAAGTGATAAAGAAATTTTTTTACAAACTTTATTTGATCTTGTTGTTTGTAAATATGTCTAACTGATGTTCAGATTTTCAGCAAAGATTCTAGACTAGCCACGCTCAAAATAACATTTAAGTCTCATATTTACTCATATCAATGGCATAATCAACCAATGAGCAATAATAATAACTCTCGAATGACAACACTTTTATCTAAACAATCATGATACAATATGATATAATGGTATCTCGCTAGCCCTTCCCGAGACCGCAAAACATAAATGCAGAGCACCTCTGAAGAACAAGGACTGACTAGACATTGTAATTAATGGTAAAAGAGATCTAGTCACACTCATACTCAATATCAATTAATAGCAAGGCATACAAATGACGGTGGTGCTCTCTAACTGGTGCCTTTTTATAAGAGGATGATGACTCGACAACAAAGTAAATAGATAGGCCCTTCGCAGAGGGAAGCACTGATTTGTAGAGGTGCCAGAGCTCGAGCTTTTAAAATAGGGATGGATAACAATTTTGAGCGGTATGCTTTCATTGTCATCATAACGACCAAGAGATTTCACCATCTTCCATGCTAGATACATTATAGGCGATTCCCAAACAGAATGATAAAGTTTTTACTCCCCCTCCACCTATCAATCACACTCCATGGCGAACCGAATCCATGGATACCGTCCATACAAATAGCAGTCCTAGGGAGTTTTGTTTCATTATATTTTGATTTGATTTTGAGCATGGAACTATGCATCCCGAATACCAGCCACTTTCTCGTGAATGATAGTGAATCAACACATATCATGCGAATAACCCACCTAGCATGGAAGATACTGACGGCCCCCAGTCCCTACATGAGCGGTTCAGGCATACAAAACATAATATTATTTGAAGGTTTAGAGTTTGGCACATGCAAATTTACTTGGAACAGCGGGTGAATACCACATATAGGTAGGTATGGTGGACTCAGATGGAACAACTTTGGGTTTAAAGAATTGGATGCACAAGCATTATTCCCGCTTAGTACAAGTGCAGACTAGCAAAAGACTAGGGAGCGACCAACTAGAGAGCGACAATAGTCATCTACATGCTTTGAGATTAACCAACATGTAATGCAAGCATGAGTAGGATATAAATCACCATGAACATAAATATCGTGGAGGTTATGTTGATTTTGTTTCAACTACATGCATGAACATGTGCCAAGTCAAGCCACTTGAATTATTGAAAGGAGGATACCATCTTATCATACTACATCACCACCATTTTAATATGCATGTTGGCACTCAAGACAAACCATTATCCACTCTTACCCATAATGAAATAAATTCGGAACTATGAGCCAATCATATTTACAAAAGAAAAATAGGTCGAGTTCGTACACGCTTTTCTCCGTCTCAATATTTTCATCATATATCATAATTATTGCCTTTCACTTACGACCGAACGGTGTGAATAATAATAAAAGTGCACGTGCATTGGACTAAGCTGGTCTGCAAACAGTAAGCTTGAAGCAGAAGGTAAGGTAATATGGGCTCTCTGATACATAAACAATAATGCATACGAGAGGCACTCGACGTTTTCATTGTGGTCTTCTCCTTACGACTCAAAGAAAGAAAATTCAAAACAAGAATGAGAAAAACTATTTACACGGGAAAGCTCCCAACAAGCAAAAGAAGAACGAGAAATCTTTTTGGGTTTTCTTTTAATACTACAACTAAACAAACTAGAAGATAAAGCTAGAACTATTTTCTTTTTGAAATTTTCTCAAAGTTAATTAAACACACAAGAAGAAAGTGGAAAGAAGAAATAAACTACCATGGATGGTACAATGAAAAAGTATGAACACCGACTACTAAAATGAATGTGTGAACATGAAGGTAAAGTCGGTGAGAAATACGTACTCCCCCAAGCTTAGGCTTTTGGACTAAGTTGGTCTAAGGCCATGGCTGGAAATAACCATGTCCTAGATACCCCGGAGGATCCTGAGGGTTCCACTGGTTGGCGAGCTCCTGTGGCTCCCACTGAAAAACTGGATCCGAATACGGATCAAGGACTGGTGCCGGTTCAGGTGCTGGGGGTTGCAACAGACCCTAATATCTGTAAATTTCCTCGGGCATAATAATGTACCTGCCGGAATGAATTTCGAACAATAAAGAAGCAGGTAGAACAATAATCTCACAGGTACCTTGACTAAACACTAGGTTGTAAAGCATCCTCCTATCATCATTCTTCCTAATAAAATCATGTGTTACCATACTGTCATAGTCTAAATATTTCGTGGGTAGCAACATTTCCTCTTCCTCGTCAAGCCTAATGGGTATCTTAAAGTGTTTGGCTAGAAGAGATGCATAGATACCTCCGAATTTGGCCCCCTTTGAACGGTTTAAGTTCAACCGTTGGGCCACCATAGCACCCAGACTAAAAGTTCTATCAGCAAGTAAAGCATGGCGCAGAATGGCGAGGTCGGGAGCACTAAGGCCTCCACTCTCCCCATGACCATCTAGACATCTCCCCGCAAATAATGAATAATATCGTAGAACAGGAAAATGTAAACTAGTTGCTCTTGCCTTTGACACCCCTCTCTCTTCTCCTACCATGACTGCGATAATAAAATCTTCCATGTCCCTAGGTTGTGGTTCCCTGATGCTGCCCTCATAGGGTATTTTGCAAACATTGCAAAAAACATAAAGGTTCATTTTCTTGGGCACATCATATAAGTGAAATTCTACCGTAGGATGGTTTTCCGTATAATGAAAGTGGAAGTTTTGCATAAAGGTATTAGTGAGCAAGAGGTACTCATCACACTTATCGCTGAGGAATTCGGTGATGCCTGCATTATCAACCAAATATAATTCTTCACAAATTCCGGTCGCCCTAAAAAATGCATTACTTGGCCATTCGCATGGTCGAACTTCGATGACGCGGGGAAGATTGTACTTGGACTTATTCTTCATGTCATATTCATCTTCGTTAGAGCCTCGGCTTGAAGAGCCTCTTAACAATCTCCTCAATATTTCTTTTTCTGAAAAATTCTGAAATTTTTTAGTGACTCAAAATAAAGGTGAACAAAACTCGACGAAACTTATAGCAACTACTCCCACAAGTGCCTAGAGGCTATATCATGCATCAAAACTTCTTGGGACCATACAAGTTTGACATGCAAGCTCAAGAACAAGGTCACCACAACAGCAAAAAACTGTAATATATAAAGCACTAGAACAAAAACTAATTAGACCATTGGAGGAGTCACATACCGAAGAACAATCTCCTAAAACAGTTTTGCGATGAAGCTTTGCACAAGGAGATCGGAAATGGCAGCAAAATGAGCTAGAACACAAGTTTGAGCAATGGTGGGATTTCTTCTGGAGGAAGACGAAGTGGATGGGTTGTGGAATAAGTGGAGGGGCCCTACGTCGGACCCACAAGCCACCTGGACACGACTAGGGGGGTGGTCGCGCCCTATGGGCTTGTGACCCACTAGTGTAGCCCCCTCGTATGTACTCAGTGCCAGATATTCTTAAATATTCCAAAAAAATCAGACTACATTTTCAGGGCATTCGAAGAACTTTTATTTCCAGGTCATTTTTCTATTGCATGGAAAACTCAGAAAACAGAAAAACAATAGCATTTTTTACTTTATTTACTCTAACTAATAGAAAGTAAAAGTTGGGTACAGAAAGTTGTGCTTTTTAAATTCAACCATCTCATTCTCATTAAAAGGAATCCATCAATAAGGTTGGTCAAGTCTTAGTAACAAACTTCTTTCGAGTAACACAAAATTGGGGAATTTTCGAATAACACTAAGTTACCTCAATAGGGATATGCATATCCCCAAATATAAGTATATCATATTTCTTCTTGACAGTAGGTAGAGGGAATTCAAAGTCTCCGATAATAATCATTATAATTTTTTCAATGGAGTTGATATTATGAACTTCAGATTATTTCTTCGGAAAGTGTACCATATGCTCATTACCATTAACATGAAAAGTGACATTGCCCTTGTTGCAATCAATAACAGCCCCTGCAGTATTCAAAAAGGGTCTACCAAGGATGATCGACATACTATCGTCCTCAGGAATATCAATAATAACAAAGTCCATTAGGATAGTAACATTTGCAACTATGATAGGCACATCCTCACAAATACCGATGGGTAAAGGAGTTGATTTATCAGCCACTTATAGAGAGATTTCAGTAGGTGTCATTATTAAAAGCAAGTTTATGATATAAAGAGAAAGGCATAACACTAACACCAGCTCCCAAATCAAATAAAGCAGTTTTAACATAATTCCCTTTAATAGAGCATGGTATAGTAGGTATTCCTGGATCTCCTAGTTTATTTGGTATTCCACACTTAAAAGTATAATTATCAAGCATGGTGGAAATCTCAGCTTCCGGTATCTTTCTTTTATTAGTCACAATATCTTTCATATACTTAGCATAAGGAGACATTTTCAGAATATCTGTCAAGCGCATACGCAAAAAGACAGGTCTAAGAATTTCAACAAAGCGCTCAAAATCCTCATCATCCTTTTTCTTGGATGGTTTATGAGCAAAGGGCATGGGTTTCTGAACCCATTGTTCTCTTTCTTTACCATGCTTCCTAGCAACAAAGTCTCTTTTTGTCATATCTTTTATTCTTAAGTTGTGGGTTATCAAGATCAACTGCAGGTTCAATCTCCACATCATTATCATTACTAGGTTAGGCATCAACATGAACATCATCATTAATATTATCACTAGGCTCATGTTCATCACCAGATTGTATCTCAGCATCAGAAACAGAAATATCATTTGGGTTTTCAGGTGTATCTATAACAGGTTCACTAGCATCATGCAAGGTCCTATCATCATTCTTTTTTACTTTTATTACTGGAACGACTAGGTGCATCAATATTAATTCCCTGAGAATCTTGCTCAATTCTCTTAGGATGGCCCTTAGGATACAAAGGTTCCTAAGTCATTTCACCATCTCTAGTCACAACTCGAACACAATTATCATTGTTCTTACTATTCATCTCATTAAGCAAATCATTCTGTGCCTTAAGTACTTGTTCTACTTGAGTAGTCACCATGGAAGCATGATTACTAATAAGCTTAAGATCATTGATAGTTCTACTCATATAATCACCTAAGCGATCAAGCATGCAAGCATTATGTTTCAGTTGTCTACTAACATAAGCACCAAAATTTTCTTGCTTAATAATAAAGTTATCTGACTCATCCAAGCATTGGCCAACAGACTTATTATAAGGAATATCACCTTCATCAAATCTACAGAAAGAATTTGCCTCTACTACCTGTGTCGGGTTATCAAGACCATGTTTTTCTTCAATAGGTGGTAGATTCTTAACATCTTCAGCTTTAATACCTTTTTCTTTCATAGTTTTCTTTGCCTCTTGCATATCTTCAGGACTGAGAAATAGAATACCTCTTTTCTTCTGAGTAGACTTCGGAGGTGGTTCGGGAATAGTCCAATCATTATCATTGCTCAATATATTATTCAATAGTAGTTCATCTTGTTCAATAGTTCGTTCCCTGAAAACACAACCAGCACAACTATCCAGGTGGTCCCTAGAAGCATGAGTTAGTCGCTTATAAAAGATATCAAGTATTTCATTTTTCTTGAGAGGATGATCAGCCAAAGCATTAAGTAATTGGAGAAGCCCCCCAAGCTTGTGGGAGACTCTCCTCTTCAATTTGCACAAAGTTAAATATTTCCTGCAAGGCAACTTGTTTCTTATGGGCAGGAAAATATTTTTTAGAGAAGTAATATATAATATCCTAGGGACTAGGCACACAACCAGGAGCAAGAGAATTAAACTATATCTTAGCATCACCCTTTAATGACAAAGGAAACAACTTAAGAATATAGTAATAATGAATTTTTTCCTCATGAGTAAATAGGGTGGCTATATCATTCAATTTAGTAAGATGTGCCACAACAATTTCAGATTCATAACCATGGAAAGGATCAGATTCAACTAAAGTAATTAACTCAGGATCGACATAGAATTCATAATCCTTACCAGTAATAAAGATAGGTGAAGTAGCAAACTTAGGATCATATTGCATTCTAGCATCCAAAGATTTTTCAATCCACTTGCATAGCAGTTTCTTAAGATCATCTCTATCCTTACAAGCAAGAAAGCCCCTAGATACCTCTCTTTCCATAACATAACCCTTAGGTATGTTAGGCAATTCATATCTAGGAGAGATAGGTCTAGCAGTTGTCTCATAGTGTTCACTTTCAATAATTTCATCAGTTTTAGAAATATCATCATTTTCAGCATTGACTCTAGAAATTTGTTCACCAAGATATTCACCCAATGGCACGGTATTATGAAGCAAAGTATCATCATAAGAATCACGCATAGCAGAAGTGGCATCATCAATTACTTGTGACATATCAAAATTAATAGCATGTGGTGGTGTTGCAAGTTTACTCATAACAGAAGGTGAATCAAGTGCAGAGCTAGATGGCAGTTCCTTACCTCCCCTCGTAGTAGAAGGATATATCTTGTTTTTTAGGTCTTTCAAATTCTTCATAGTGATCAAAAGATATAAATCCCAAGTGACTCAGAGAATAGAGCTATGCCCCCTGGCAACGGCGCCAGAAAAAGGTCTTGATAACCCACAAGTATAGGTGACTACAACAATTTTTGAGGGTAGAGTATTCAACCCAAATTTATTGATTCGACACAAGGGGAGCCAAAGAATATTCTCGAATATTAGCAGCTGAGTTGTCAATTCAACCACACCTGAAATACTTAATATCTGCAGCAAAGTAGTATGTAAGTAACGGTAACGATGGAAAAAGTGAGAGTAGCAGTTTTGTAGTGATTGTGACAGTAGCAACAGAAAAGTAACTTAGCAAGGATCAATATGTGAAAAGCTCATAGGCAATGGATCAGTGATGGATAATTATGTCGGATGGCATTCATCATGCAATAGTTATAACATAGAGTTACACAGAACTAGCTCCGATTCATCAATGTAATATAGGCATGTATTCCACATATAGTCATACATGCTTATGGAAAAGAACTTGCATGACATCTTTTGTCCTACCCTCCCGTGGCAGCAGGATCCTAATGGAAACTAAGGGATATTAAGGCCTACTTTTAATAGAGAACCGGACCAAAGCATTAGCACTTAGTGAATACATGAAGTCCTCAAACTACCGTAATCACCAGAAAGAATCCCAGTTATTGTCACCCTGGGGGATGCGGATCATAACTCGTAATAGGTGTCTACAACTTGCAAGATAGTATCAAGAACATATATATACTCATGAAAACATAATAGGTTCAGATCTGAAATCATGGCACTCGAGCCCTAGTGACAAGCATTAAGCATAGAAAAGTCATGGCAACATCAATCTCAGAACATAGTGGATACTAGGGATCAAACCCTAACAAAACTAACTCGATTACATGATAAATCTCATCCAACCCATCACTGTCTAGCAAGCCTATGATGGGATTACTCACGAAAAGCAAAGAGCATCATGGAATTGGTGATGAAGGATGGTTGGTGATGATGATGATGGCATCGATTTCCCCTCTCTAGAGCCCAAAACGGACTCCAGATCTGACCTCCCGAGGAAGAACAGGAGGTAGCGGTGACTCCATATCGTGAAACATGATGAACTCTTCTCCTTGATTTTTTTCTCCATGAATAGGAATATATAGAGTTGGAATTGAGGTCAGTGGGGCTCCGGGGGGCCCGCAATCCTGCTAGGCACGACCAGGGGCATGGCCGTGCCCTGTGGGCATGTGACCTGTGGGTGACCCCCCTACGGTTGATTCTTTCGCCAGTATTTTTATTAATTCCAAAAATAATCTCCGTAAATTTTTAGGTCAATTCAAGAACTTTTATTTTTGCACAAAAATAACACCAAGGTAATTCTGCCGAGAACAACGTCAGTTTGGGTTTGTTCCATTCAAATCATGCAAATTAGAGTCCAAAACAAGGGCAAAAGAGTTTGGAAAAGTGGATACGATGGAGATGTATCTGGCAGATTTTACCATTCATAGCAGGTCCAACACACCCTACACATGCATATCTACGAGTATAGAAGTGGAAAGTAGAGACAAGCATGAGTAGTAAAGGAAGGGTAGGAAGATCAACGCAATATGGATACACGACGATTTTCTCGGGGTTCCGATAGGTGGTGCTATCATACGTCCACGTTTATGGAGTTTTCAACCCACGGAGGGTAACGGTCGCAAGAGTAGATGAAGGGCTACCCACGGAGGGTTCCACGAAGAAGAAACCTCTACCATACCATGATGGCCTACGTCCACGGAGGACTAGCCTAACTCGGGGTAGATCTTCACGAAAGTAGGCGAGCTCCTTGCCGTTACAAACTTCTTGGTTCACTCCACAACACGATGTAGGAGGCTCCCAAGCGACACCTAACCAATCTAGGAGGCACCACCCTCCAAAGGTTAATAGGCTCGATAATGTCGATGAACTCCTTGCTCTTGTGCTTCAAGATGATAGACTCCTCAACACACAATCACTCTCTCACAGATTTGGCTTGGTCGAAGAGATTGATTGGATGGAAAGCAAATTGGGGTGGCTAGAGATCAAGATTCATATGGTTTGAATGGAATGGCATGATCTCAACACATGAGTAGGTGGCTCTCTCTCCAAAAATCAGTTGGTATGAGGGGGGTTCTGTTTTGAGTGCTTCTCTTGTGAATGATTGGTGGTGGAGGGGTATATATAGGCATCTCCAAAAATCCAACCGTTACACCTAATAAGTCCAACTCGGTGACACCAATGTGTTAATGTCAGTGGTACCGAGTTGCCTAAAAGGTAGCAACTTTTGAATCTTGGTGAGACCGATACAAACAACTCGGTTGCATCGATAAGGTGACCAACGATCAGATTTCCAGACTCGGTGACACCGATTCAACAAACTTGGTCGGACCAATTTTGTGAATTTGTGTAACAGAATGTTGGCAACCCAAACTCGGTGCCGCCGAATCAGAATCGGTTGCACCGAAGGGCTAGGGTTTGGCTGAGTCTGTCTGAGGCTGAGAATCGGTGGCACCGAGTTGGGAGTGTTGGTTGCACCAATTTTGGATATTTGGCTTTGGACAGACTTTTATGGAAGAGCTTGTGGGTGTATGTGGTGACTATCACTTGTGCACGTATGAGCATTTTGTTAACCACCAGTACCTTACCCCCTTTTAACAGTATTGGCTTTCCTATGGACTCAAAGTGATTTCTCACAAGGTAAAATGTAGAGTCCTCTTGCTTGAAGCTTTGCCAAACTATTTCCTTGCATCTCGGGGTATTCCACAATCCTTTTGCCAACCTATCATTGAACTTTCCTGAAACATGCTTAGTGGAAACATTAATTCAATGACATATATGTTGTTATTAATTACCAAAACCACCAAGGGAGCAAATGTGCTTTCAAAATTGAGAGGAGCCCTCTCCGAGATGAGAAGCAAGCATGACTACTGAGTCCGAGGACCCCTAGGGTAGGATGAATTGTGTACCCCCCATGCGAAGTCGAGTCTGTATGATGGTTCATATATAATCATAATTGTGTATTGCTTATTTTTGCTTGTTTGTGCTTTGGTGAAAGTCGCACTCTTGCCCTAGGCAACAAGTGCGTGACTATATCACCTACCTCACCTTGATGTTTGTGTTTGGCCTTTTCGGCACTTACTTGATTACACTTGCACTATACCACCCCCTCAGGCACTTCCCGCTATGCTACTTTCCCTCTTCCACCATCTCGTCAACTGAAGACCAGCAAGACAATATGCACCAAGGATCTACCTCGCCGGACGACTAGTACTAAAGACTCTGAATACAACGTACTCAGCCAGACGCAACCCTGTAGACCTATGCTTTTCCCCTCGGGATTGAAAACCCATCCCTAGACCCACCTACACCTCATGAGATCCCCCAGCTCAAGTCACTGATCACATGTTTAATACACGGATTTGCCAAAGCACTTGTTGAGCTTCAATAACCCCTGCTTTGCACTAGGTTCATTATGGAGCTAGTGATCATAGTGAACAAAAATCCTTCATTCTTATGCTAGCACGAGAACCTTGATGCCATCGGAACGATCATTCTAAGGCTATATGTTTTGTGGAGAATGATTTGATTTAGCCATAATAGATGTCTTGAGGATATATATGAGAATCTTTGGTGGATCTTGAGACCCTTATGTTGGTAGACGAACTTGCAAGACCATAGTTGATAGAGTAGCATAAGTTGCTTCTCCTTTGAGTATATTGGATTTCTTAGGGAAACTATGATCACCACCTGAGATTCTTGTAGGAACAGGTTGGACCTCTTAGTGGACGTAGAGTTTGGATTTAAATACGTAATCCTAATAGAGTGTTGGTATTAGTCAAGACTACATGCTTCGGAGTAATTTGGATTTAGTCCAATGATTTTGATCATGATACCATGTTTCTCGGTGGATGATAAGTAGGAGGAATCGGATGCTGTTAGGGATAATTTAGGGATCTATATAAGCTTGACCTTGGAGTTTAGTTGGTCATGAGATTGGAAGTTCGTGGATATACTGTGATAACAGTCCATGCAATGATATGTGGATTATATGAACTCTAGGAGATTATGTGGGACACCACCGATGCTGGATTTGCAGCAGTAATGGATCATGTAATAATGGGTGATATTCGTGGATCGATTTATTGGGTTCGTAGGAAGGGAACAAGATCTTGGATTGGTTTATTACGCGATTCCCTAGCATACTAATGCAATACCTTAGACCTTGGATAGGTTAGTAGGGCACTTGGATTATAGTGTCATGTTCAAGCTTAGCGGCTTGTATACTATTCGCAGGATTTTTACATAGGGACATAGATGAATGGCTATAGAGTATGCATGAGAGTATGGGTCGTCCTTCTCTTAAAGCTACGGAGATTGGTGTAGCAAGTGTAATGTTGGAGTGAGTTATATGAGATGATACCTTTGATGATATACGATGATTTTGTTTGCAGTAATAGGTAGTACTGTTGGCATCTAATAAATGTGCTCGAGGATAAAATGTGAGACATTCACTCACATCCTAAGCTCCTTGAAACCCCGAAGCTTTACCGAGCCATAATATGGTCGGATCACGACCATAGGTCTTGGCTCTCAGTCATTAGACTATGGACAATACTCCACCTCGACCACCACCAATCCTGTTCAAAAGGAAGGTGGACACAAAAAACTAGACTATGTTGGATCACGAACCCCCTGAACTAGTGACAATTCGGAGCAAATGCCTCTCCTCTCACATGTCCCATGAGCCATGTGTTTATGTGGTACTTGTAGAAATAGGTTGTTACCCTCCGGGATGATATACTTATTTACCCAATAAGAGAAGGAAAACCTTAGTCCTGTTTGGACCAGCCCCGGGAACACCATTTACCATGCCTCTCAAGTATAAGGCTTCACCTTGAAAAGAGCTGGACTACTTGAAGTACCCATCCTACAGCAGAAGACATTCCTGCCCAAGCAAGATGAAGAGCCGCTACGGTTGCGAAACCACGACAACGATGGAGAAGAAGCAAAAGAAGTCACCCACCACTCCTCTGCCAGCTACATCAACTAGACTATATCAAGAAAAACCGACGTTCAAGCTCGACGAGGCCCTTGGACATCAAGGGGATTTAAGAACCCCTTGCTTTAAGTAGTCACCTATCACTTCCTAACTAGGATGGGACTGAGAATTTATTGGCACCCTCACTCCACCACCATGATGGTGTACATTGAGCATGACGTCCCTACTCCCTTCAGATGTCTGGAATGAATTCGGGAGACTATCATGACTTCATTATTAGCCCCTTTTTTGGTCCAATCTAGGGTGTAAACCCTGACTAGATCATGGTGAAACACCGTCACAGGTAGTTCACCCCGCTTGCCAAGCCTCATACCTTCGGGATTAGATGGTTGTTCTATACCCTGGATAGTCAGCTTATTTAAAACCCCTCAGAAACCTTCCAGAAGATAGAACCCGTTTTGACACCAAGTCTCTAAGCTTAGTCCTAGGGACGAGACTCAACGCAAACCTTGCCACGCATGGCTATGGACAGACAAGTAGACCAAACACTCGAAGAACCGCCAGAAACATGCGTCCGTGACAACACGGACAAATGGCCGGTGAGGAATGAAGAGTCATACCTGAGCAGCTTACTCAAACATAAGATCTCGACTAGAAGCCTACGTTGGCATGCCCCAACGTTCTCAAGTATGGAGACCACCTACGACTAAAGATCACCTGCCTTAAGGGACTTGAGGACTTCCCCGTCGACGAGAGCTACACCAAGACTCGACCCTTTTATTATAACACGAGACACATACATGTCACTAACCAATATGAGTAACCCCAGCACTAGCACGCGGGCACACTACTTTGCCATGTATTCTGAATTTTGGAATACACACGCGAGCCAGGCCCTTGCCGAACCTTGTTCACGAAACCCTTGACCATTGGGCAATGACTAGCATATTACAAGAACCCCGTTCACCCTTAGACAAAATGAGTCACTCAAAGATATATCATCAAGAACTTCAAGATCCAATGGAGAAATCATGCCGGAGAAGAAGCCACATGGGAACGTGAAGACTACCTCACTTCTGAATTTCCATATCTTTTCAACACCTAGCCTAGGAATCTCAGGGACGAGATTCTTGTAAGGGGGTAGGTCTGTCACACCCTGTGTTTTGCCTCTCCTGACTAAGTTAACATAGCTCAAAAATTAGGGCCACAAAAACTTTTTGAGTGCATATGAATGCTTGACTTGTGTGCTATTTGCTTGCTTGTTTGATTGCTTGCTCGTGCTCCTATATTCATAAAACTCCCTCCTACTCTCAAAACTCTTTTCCTTGATCTAAACTCTTGTGCAATGATCATACCATGTGTATAGTACCTAAAACTATTTTTATCAAATTTTATTTTGGCCAAAAACCATTTATTCAATTTAGGTTTTCAAAACCCCTTGAATTGAGGTTCGTACTACAAGTCCTCAAATTGGGTGGAATATTTTACACCAAAGGCTTTATTTGAAACACACTATATATATGACTTCCCAAAAACACCAAATATTATTTTAAAAATTATTTTCCTATTTTATTTAAAGGCTTTTTCTTAAGGCCAGAAATGGTCTTTTATAGGGAAAAATTGTTTAAATGCTTTAAAAATATTTGAGAAAATTTAGGAAAACTCACTGGACATATATTGTCCATATATAAGAGTTTAAACACATGGTCATCTTCAAGATATTGGACAAAACCCTTCAAAACCATTTTTGCTAATTCCAAGCATTTGAAATATTTCTACAAGAAATATTCTCAAAGAAATCCAAGAAAATTATATAGTGTCACATATGACATATGTGACCATCTTGCCAAGTTTCATCTCAATCCCAATTGATTTGGTTCACCAAAATATGCCAAAACACTCTTTGTCCAGATCCAAATTTGAGCAACTCTACATTGCCAACTGTCCCCTATTGTTCCCGAACTTTGTGGAAACTCTCTAATACTCCAATTATGTAGCCACACCAAGTGGTGCATCAAGTAGAACATATTCACTTGTCCAAATCTCATCAAACCAATTTCTGTTGATTTCAAGAATTGGGCATGTTTGCATTGCCAAGTTTCCCCATTGGGCCCCAAACGTTTTGTGCATGTTTTGATCCCCAAAATATGCCACCACACTAAGTGGTTAATCAAGGAGAATAGTTGTGCTTACCTAGATCTAAGCAACTCCATTTCTGCCCATTTCTAGGGTTCGAAACTTTTACATTGGCCACTTTCTCTAAATACGCTCAAAACCTGTGACCAAGCTCATTTAGTCCTATTTCTCAATCTTGTTAAATCTCATGTCAAGTAGATCACCTTAGCTAGATCAAACAATCATTAAACACCTTATGCAACAATTTTGTGATCAATGATTGGAGCACCATATGAGTTCTCCTTGACCCTCAATTTTTACCATAGCCCCTTGTAGATACGTTGCACCCCTAGTAAAGTTTGTGTGGCCATTGCTCAAAGGTTGATGTGGTAAAAACCCCATTTACCCCCCTGGATAGCAAGATTTTACCTCTCTCACAATTTCATCTCTAATCTATTGAACCCCCAGAGCATCCAAGGACACATAGGCATTTTATACTCCCTCCTAGATGCCCTATACATCAATGGCCGCGCACCACATGGGCATGTGAAGCTCGTGCTCTGGAGCACGCTACAGTGCACCCCCGCACTGTAGCTTTGGTCTCATGGTGGTCTCTCCCAAGGTTGCCTCGATGTTCTCAACATGCCACACTGTCACGCCCATCCTCCCTTGCCCTCCTGCTTCCCCGACATAGCATGCCCGAGCACTGCCCGTGGACGCAATCCATGGTGCGCCTCGCTTCAGCTATAAGAGCCGCACCTGAGCACTCCGTTGTCCCCCTTTGTGCTCTCCCTCCCCCCTATGAATCTCCTGGACCAGCCACTTCTTCTCCCATGGCCTCCATCGTTCTCCCGGACAAATGCTCGCCTACGACCTCTACCCAAAAATTCGAGAAACCTGGGTATTTTCCTCCCCCTAGAAAAACCAACACCTCCCCTAGCCATGTTGACCCCCCCGGTCGCCTCCACCCTCCCTTAGAATGTTGGGCACCTAAGGACAACGATGCCTGATGGCCTCCTCCGCGGGCGCCCATGGCGTTGCCGCCACAACCCTCCTCAATAGGTGCACACCTCCTGGGTGGATTCGGTGTGTCCTCCTTAGCTCGCCAGCTTGTACAACATCAATAGGGATGGCCTATGTCACCAGGGCGAGCATCGATGCGCTCAGCCTGACCTCCCCTGTTTGCCAGGCGGTGGTGATGCGAGGAGGGAGATGACCCTGCCAGTGGGGCCGACGACCCCACTGGTCAGCCTCCGAGCTGGTCGACCGGGCCCGCCGTCAAGATAAGTGGTTACGGTTTCCACTCGAACCGTCTGCGCCACTAGAGAACCATATTAGAGTGAAAACACCTTTGACGTGGCCCTCCACAAACGCACGGCGGAGATGCTGGGTTAGCGCAAAGCGCTCTATTGTTATCTTGCGCCCATCGCGCGATTTAACCCTTCTGGTAATTAACTTTCTCTTTTTTTCAGAGAGCAAATAATTCATAATAAATTCATATGAAATCCAAACTTGGTGATTCAAATTCCTAGAGGTCCCAAAAATCTTTCTCTATCCAGATTACTAGCTTGCACATTTTTCCAAGAAACTTTCGTGTGCACCTAATAGATAAATCCCTATTTGTGTATTTCTGCCTAGGGCTTTGGAAATTACTAGGCAGCTCACCCTAGATCCAAATTCTATGATTATAACTCCTAGTTGGATATAAATTCATACACTAAGTGAAGAACATTTTTCCTTACACCTGCTCTACAATCTGGATTATTGAGCAATTTATCTATATATAAACCACTTGTTTAACCTCTAAAATATTCATACCAACTCCAAATCAAGCGAAACCAATTCCTAAAATCTTATAAAATCATTCCTTATTTGTTAGGTTCATCCACTCATTTTTGTTAAAATATTTTTTGTGGACATCTTATTGGATCATCATTTCCTTCATTTCCACCATTCAAAGCTCCCCCTTGATCCACATCCAATGAAACCTCCTTGGTTATTTTTCTTATGACAAGAGGTGCCCAAGAAAAATAAAACTCCTATTTATAGAGCACTTTTATTTATCTGCTTGTTGTGTTTCTTATTGCGGTTGTTTCTGACGATAGTTGATGAAGTAGACGAAGTGCTCGAAGTGGATGAGAAGCGTGTGAAGACCTCGAAGACTTTGCTGAGCCAGGCAAGCAGCCCTTTGACCATGAGTATGAACACCTCTATTTGCATGGAATATAGCACTTATTTCCATGATGTTGATCATGTTGATGTGGTTTTCCCCCCTTCGGTGGGATGCCTCCGATACTTTACCGTTGATACTTGAATCGTGCATCACCCTACCATTCTTATGAGGGTTGTGCGGGTGGGAGTAGATAGATTGCTAGTAGATGCTACGCAAGTGGGACGAGAATATGTATGGTGGTAAAAAAAAGTGCTTTCAAAGACTTTTCAAAAAACCCGTCGGGTGCCACTACTGCCCGAGGGAGATGATGATGAGCTAGGTAGACACTTGATAAAGAAGTGGTGTACGAGAGCAAGTGAGTGTGTGTGGTTTCCTAAAACAGATTGGTGTAAGTTGCGACCGTTATTCAAGCCTTACATGTACAAGCATGATACCCCTTATGGGATGGGGCTTTGTTGATTACCTTGGTGGGTACTAGCATAGAGCCCACATTACTAGTGGCGGGAGTGACAAGGTCACTATCAATAAAGGGTCATGCCTGGTAGGGCGACCATGCGCTGTCTTTACAGGTATCGGGCACACCGTTGCGTGCCCTCATGGATGATACGTGTGATGTCTATCACGAGGTATGACACCAACGAGTGGGCTCTTTGTTTAGTATCGCTAGGGGAAGGCATTGTTCGGGTGCTTACCTCGGGTATGAATAATACCGCGAGTCGTGGCTTGAGACGGAAGTTTCCCCAGTCTTATGGGTAAAGTGTGCAACCTCTGCAGAGTGTAAAACTATTCAAAACGCTGTGTCCATAGTTAAGGACAGTTGGATGACCACTCTTGTGCTACGTCCAGTGTTCTCTAAACTTAGTGTGTGTGTGTGTGTGTGACACAGAGACGATAACTGAGCTAAGTCCGATGACTTGGCATGGGGACTGAACATGAGATGTTCAACCCCCTGCTTATGATGATATTTGTAACTCGTTCATATGGGTATCTGCCAACTGTTGATGCATGCTTACATAAGTTATTAGATCATGTCCTTGCACTCAAAATTAGCTTTCTACAAAATTACCTACTTAGTGCTCTATCATGCATTGGTACTGCCTTGTTCCAAACATGGGTTGATTACAAGTACATTCAAAGTACTCATTGGCTTGCCACTCGTTATTTTATTCACCAGGCATGAAAGAACATGATACAATGAAGAGTGCCTTGGTGACGAACATGCGAGCTAGGACGCTTCCCAGTCAGAATGCATGATGGATTAAGGCAGATGGCATGGGTTCACGCTATCGTTGAAGATTTTCACTGCAATTTTATGAAGACTTGGCCATAAAGGCTATTTTTGAGTACAAACAATATGTGATGGATGTAACACTCTTGTTATTCAGTTTCTGTGTGTTCAGTGAGCATTGATCTCTGGGATCATTGTGCATGTTCATTCGGTTATCACGACTTCTGAGTTGGGGTCCCCACATAGTATATGGTAGAATAATTAGATTATCAATTAGTCTCTGTATTTACATATTAGTTCTACAGTTCTATGAACCATAGCTGTTTTTCTTTAGTAAAATAGCTTGGCTTTGATTTTTCAAATGGCCATGACTTTTTACTCGTTCTTCCAAATTACATGAAAACAATGCCTAGTTTTTCATCTTGCTCTCCTCTATCCAGTGAACCTATCAAATCAACTTTTTGCAAAATTCAAATTTTGAAATTTGTTCAGATTCATATTCAAACTTCTTTTGATCATATCTGTTTCATTCATAGCTCTGTTTCCAATGAATCCAATTTTCGTCTGATTCGTATCGAAGTAATCTTTCCGTTCGTACCATTAGTGTTATATTTTCAACACATAATTTTGATCATAGTGAGATTTCTCTACTAGCTCGCAAAAGTGTTCTCACACAATGTTCTAATGAGATTCAATGCTATATTGAATTATTTGTATCTTTTAATTTGTTATTCTGAATCTACTTATTCTTTTTCTTACATGTGCATATCGATTTCCTATATCCAGTAGCGTCATTAGTTTAAACTTTTGAACCTTTGAAATTTGAGTATTTCAAATATGATTTCAAACATTCATTTGATCATATCTCGCACCAGTGGCACCTAAATACTCATGTCATATACTTCTCTTCATAAACATCATACTCTAATTCAACTTGTCTTGACTTTCTTGAATTCAAACAATTCATATTTCAGTTCTCTATAACTTGTGTTGTAGTGCTCCATTTCAATTGATTCTTTTTATTGATGAATTCTGATGTCATATATTTTCTTTCAAATAACATTCATGTTGTTCTCCCCATACTTGAGATCATCTTGCATACTATCTCAAACCGAAACTTATACACCAATAGTTCATCATCCATTGACTCTTTTGAGTTGATTTCATCACTTTTCACCTTACAATGCCATGAGAACCTTTTTTATCTATTAAACCATTTTTTTGTTGTTGACCTGTCGCACTACGCCATATTTTGTTCTTGTGTTTTTTGGATTCTTCTATATGGCATGGTTACTTATTGAATGTTATTTGCTTACCATAGATTTCTTGGAGTGTGACGAGTAGAATTATTAGGATTTTTTAGCGCACAAATATCATTCACAGTACATGCAAGTTTACTTTGATCATATTTTCGTACCTACTTTTTTTATTGCACTTAGTGTCAGCATTTCAATGATTCCTCCAGTAGTATATTGAATCTTGTAGTTTGGGTAGAAGAATGAGGTAGGAACCCACACCATTGTTCCTGAGCCCCAGGAACATTGCTTATATTATGATACACTATCATGGATGGGGATTGGTATGAGTGCTCATGAGTGGTGTGAGAACAGAGGACTCTACGATCAATGATGACAACTTCAAGACCGGCAATTTCAAGGCCTGCAACTTTAAGACCTCAAGACTTCAAGACTTGAGATAAGATTTCAATACACACTACTAGGTGGAAATTGGTTGTGAAGCACTTTGGCAAAACCAATGGATGCGTTGTGCGATGGAGTAGGACAGTTCTCATGCGGAAAGTTCCACCTAGGCTCAAAGAGACGGATGAATACTTCATGCCTAGAAACTTACATGTGCAACCACAAGTCATTTTGGGCTCTTGCTTGGTTGACCTTAGTTGTGTCTCCTACAGGGACGGTGCTACTAGATGTAGTCGATGGTAGGATTGGATGGGCATGGGATAGTGGTCAGGGGAACTCTTTGAAAGACCAGGTTTCATTCGTCTTGTTCTCAAACACCCTATAGTGCAAGGACTTACAAGGAGGGAGCGATTCTTGTGGGTAAAAATGCACGACACTGTGCAGAGTTAAAACCAACTGATTAGCCGTGCCCTCATTTATGGATAATTTGTGCCTCTAGACTTGGATCTATCTCTGAACTCTCAACACCGGGCTGATAACTAATTGTGGGAAACTGACGATACTCGTGGGCTATGATACATCAGTTGGAGAAACCATGTCATAATAGATAATTCTGTAGTGAAGGTTCCTTGACAAATCCTTTCTTGTAGGGGAAATAAATAAAACCAACTTTTATGCAAAAACTCAAACACGGAGCCACAAAGACTTATTGCACATAGAATAATATTTTCATCTGCCTTCTGTTGTGATCTTGTCGGTACATTCAATGTACTGACCTACACGGCTGCAATGTATCATGTTATAGGAATACAATGATGAGTAAGACTTACAATATAGGGTAATAATCTAAAATCAACTTGTTGTTGGCATTGATGGGACTCCACACCCTTCATGATTTGTTTCCATTGTGATATAAGCTATACTCTCGACCTACATAATTATTTTACATGTGATGTTATGGTATTTCGTCGAAGCACTGAGTTTGCCAGCATACTGATCTAGGGATGACACAGAAAGCACAGAGGCACCAATCTATTTGAGTTGGGTTGCTACAATGATGAAGCTATGACACTGAACACTACCTCTCATGGGCACTTAAGGTTGACAAGATATTTTGTCTCCACAACTCTGATGAAGAAGAGAAGATCACCATGGTTTCACCTTAGTTCCAAGATTACCTTCTCATTTGGTGGGAGCACGTAATCGAGCGGAGAAGAGAGAAAGGCGAACCTCCTATCACTACTTGGAATCAAATGAAAGTATGAGAGATCGCTTTGTGCCTACTCACTACAATCATGATCTCTTCAAGAAACTATAGCTCCTCAAGCAGGGCATGAAGTCGGTTGAATGGGATCCGTTAAGGGCATATTGAATCGATAAGAAGCACTTGAATTCTAGTGGGCTCGGCTACCCAGCACTAGCCCCAGATCATTTATGTATTATCAATTGATAGTAGGGGCAGGCAGGGGAAACTCATTGTATTAGTGAAGTAAACTAAATACTATCAAGAAATTGATATGGCCATGATCCAAGCCAATGTCAAGGAAGATGATGAACAAACAATGGCGTCTTTCTTGAATGGGCTCAACTACCAAATCAAGAAGATCGTGGACTTCCAACCTTACTCAAACCTTCCCGAGCTATTACATCAAGCATCAAAGGCGAAACGCCAAGTGCAAGATGACTATATTACTCCAAGATTTCTTCCAAGACCTATAGATCAATTACTCATGCTTCTCCAACTTCGACACCTTCGAGTACAAGAACTCCAACAACTACGATGACAAGTCTAGTTACAAGGACAAGACAACTTTGTCAAGTCTCTCTCCTACAAGCAACTACAATCCAAGAGCTTCATCCTCTTAAACTCCAAAGGATGCATCCACCAAGACAAGTTTGACTCATTACTTCATTTGCAAGGGCCATGGACACAAGACATTTGAGTGCCCAACAAGACGCACTATGATTCTTCACGATGACGACACTTATGATTCTACGAGGGATGACCACATGGAAGCATTAGAGCACGTGGCCATGCACCGCCAAGTGAATGAAAATGTAGATGCTCAAATATTTTTGCGACAATGATCCGAGCCCCGCTCTTGTTGTTTCCAATGTTTTGACACTTCAACAAAAGAAAGACAAAGACCAATATTGCCATATCTTCCACAACAAAGCGGGCATCCAGGGAAGATCCGTCAAGGTCATCATCAATGGTGGAAGTTGCCACAATTTGGCATGTGAAGAACTTTGTTCCAAGGTACAATTGGTCAAAAAGAAGCATCCATGCCCCTACAAGGTTCAATGTCTAAGTGAATCCGGCACCCTCCAATTCGACCACACCGTTCAAGTATCTTTCAAGATAAGTGCATATGAAGACAAGTTGGACTGTGATGTGGTTCCCATGTCCGTGTGCCACCTACTTCTTAGTAGATCTTGGATATACAACTACAGATTCATTTACAAGAGTTGGAGCAATCACAATAGCTTCAAGATGAAGAGCAAGGAATACATGCTTCCTCCAATGTTGCCAAGTCAAGTCACCGCCGACAAGCAAACTTCAACCCATCATGGAGATAAAAGTGATAGAGTGATCCACCTAAAAGAGAGTGAGCGCCACAATTCAAGCTTGAGTGACTCCATGATGAGGAACAAGAAAAACCATGTATTGCTAGCCACCAAAAGAGACTTAAGGGATGTGAGTGAGAGTCCATCAAATGTGCTTCATGTTATACTTGTGTGCAAAGATGAGGTCACAATGACTAATACTTCAGAACATCTTCCTTTTGTTTTGTCGTGTTTATTGCAGGAATTTGAGGATGTTTTTCCCAATGAACTACCTCGGGGACTACCTCCACTTTGCGGAATGGTACACCGCATCGACCTCCTCCCTAGTGCACCTCTACCACACAAAGCACCATACCGTGTCAACCTCGAGGAACCAAAGAAATACAAGGCAAGTGCAAAAAACTCAACGAAAAGGGGTATGTATGCGAGATCTTAAGCCCAGGCATGTTTCCGGTTATTCTTGTGCCCAAGAAAGATGGTAGTATGTGCATCTGCTCCGGTTGCCGTCCCATTAATGCTATCACCCATTAAGTATTGCC
The DNA here is from genome assembly GCA_022496015.1 of Hordeum marinum. Classification (NCBI taxonomy): domain Eukaryota; kingdom Viridiplantae; phylum Streptophyta; class Magnoliopsida; order Poales; family Poaceae; genus Hordeum; species Hordeum marinum. The sequence continues at coordinate 280,555,882 of CM039678.1, forward strand.
ACCCAATTCCACGCCTTGTTGACAAGCTATATGCACTAAGTGGTGCCACAATTTTCTCTAAAATTGACCTTAAAAGTGGCTACTATCAAATACAAATGTGAGAAGGTGATGTATGGAAAACTTCTTTCAAAACCAAATTTGGCCTTTATGAATGGTTGGCTATGCCTATGGATCACCCTGGGCGTTCGGGTATTTTGGTTTTTTGGTTCAGGTAGTTCGGTTTATGGGTAATTCGGGTACTTAAAAATTGGAACCGAAACTTTTTTTGCAAAACAATAATCAAACCGAAATTACCCAAAATTTTGGTTCGAGTAATTCGGGTACCCAAAAAGCTCGAAATATTCGGAGCACTCATCAACTTTTGATATGAATAATTTGGGTAGTATGGGTATTTCGGAAAATATGGGTATTTTTGTTAGTATGGGTAACATGACAGTGTAATAATAGGTTGAATAATTTGGGTGGTATGAATAATTCGGCTAGTATGGGTATTTCAGGTTTTCTAGAGTGAAACCCGAACCCTAACCAGTAAACTGAATAGCCAAGAAATGAGAATCGAACCCTAACCCGATACCCGAATTACTCGACGATTCGGGTAATTCGGTTGGTTCGGGTTGGGGTAACGGGTTAGGGTACCCAAATGCCCATGGTGACCTATGGATCTATCTCAAGAATCTATTACATTCATGCGTGTGATGCATTATGTCAACATCTCGTCGGTTATTGTGTTGTTGGTTACTTTGATGATATTCTTGTGTTTAGCGAATCTCTAGAAGAGCGTGTGTCACATGTTAGGGAAGTTTTGCAAGTTCTTCGAAAGGAGAAATTGTGGGCTAATATGGAAAATGCATTTTCGGTGTTGATAAGCTCATTTTTGTTGGATTTGTTGTCGCCTCTAAGGGTGTTGAAGTTGATTAATCTAAAGTTGACATAGTTAAAACTTGGCCCCTAGCAAATTTGCAACAAGTGTGTAGCTTCCCTGGCTTAGCCGGCTTTTATCGTCCATTTTTAGGGACTTTAGCACCATTGCATCTCTATTGCATGCTTTGAGTAATAAGAATGCTCCTTTTGTTTGTGGACCTTCCCAAGACACCACATTTCATGAGCTTACAATTTTACTTACACATGCACCTTTGCTCGCATTATCCAAATTTGACAAAAAAATTGAAGTGCATTGTGATGCTAGTGGTAATGGCATAGGAGGTGTGTTGATGCAAGAGAAACGCCCAATTGTATACTTTAATGAAAACCTTTTCAGTGCACTACTTAACTATGCCATATATGATAAGGAATTATATGCTTTGGTGAGAGGTTCGCATGTTTGGGAACATTATCTTCGGCCATGTGAGTTTATTATTCATACCAATCATGAAATACTTAAGTACCTTAATTGTCAAACAAAGTTGAAAAAACGGCATGCTAAATGGAGTGAAATCATTGAATCATTTCCCTATATCATTAAGTGCATCAAGGGTAAAGAAAATTTAGTAGCGGATGCTCTTTCACTCAAACGCATGTTAGTCACTCAACTTAAATTGAATGTGATTGGTTTTGATCATATCAAACACTTGTATGATCATGGTGTTTCGTTTGCTACTCCTTTTGCCAAATGTCAAACTAATAATTGTTGGGAGAAATATTACAAGAAATATGGATATCTTATGCGTGCTAAGCTCACGGTGGAGGACTCATGGGTCACTTTGGATGCGACAAGACATTTGTCACGCTCTCCCACAAGTACTTTAGGCCAAAGATGTTCCGTGATGTGGCATGATTCACCAACCGCTGCTCTACATGTCGCAAAGCTAAGTCAAAAGCTGAATACAATGGTCTATTCATGCCACTTCCAATACCTTTTGCACCTTGGGAAGATATAAGCATGTACTTTGTGCTTGGTTTTCCAAGAACAGAGAATGTAGATGATTACGTATTTTTTGTTGTGGAACGTTTTCCCAAAATGACACATTTCCTTCCATGTCACAAGATCAACGATGCCTCACATGTTGTAAGTCTCTTTTGTAGGGAGATCTCGAGACTACATGGAGTTCGCAAGACCATTGTCTTGGATCGCGACGTCAAGTTCCTAAGCTACTTTTGGAAGATGCTATGCCCCAAGCTTGGAATCAATCTACTCTTCTCTTCGGCCTATCATCCACAAACCGATGGTCAAACGGAGGTCACCAACCGGATGTTTTCCATGCTACTTCGGATGTTAATCAAGAAGGAAATCAAGGAATGGGAAGAATGCCTACCCATCGCCGAGTACACCTACAACCACGCATGCCACTCCACCACCAACAAATCTCCATTTGAAGTGGTGTACGACTTCAATCCATTGTCCCCATTGGACATACTCCCGCTATGACTCCAATAACGAGCGAACATGGACACGAGCGTAAGGGAGGGCTACATAAAGAATATGCATGACGAAACAAGGCACACGATCTAACGTCAAGTGGAACAAGTCACCAACAAGCGCAAAACCAACAAGCATCCAATGGTGTTCAAGCCCGGAGGACTCGTGTGGTTACACCTTCGCAAGGACCCCTTTCCCAACAAACGCAAGTCCAATCTTCTTCCACGAGTGGATGGACCATTCAAGGTGCTTGCATGCTACAATGACAACGCCTACAAGATCGACCTTCCACTTGACAAGTGCAATGTGAGCGACATTTTCAACGTCAAGGACCTATGTCCTTTCCATGGTGATGAGGATCTAGATCCGAGGACGGATCTTTACCAAGGAGGAGGGAGATGATGTAGAGCATCCCATGGTCATCCCCATGGATTCTACACCAAGCCATCAAGCTCCAAGTGATCCTATGACAAAAGCTCGTGCACATGCTATTGAAACCAAGGTGACATATGTCCTTAATGAAATCATGTTCGAACCACTCGAGACATGGATGCTACCTCAAGAGGAAACTCTATGCATGCTTAGGTACCATTAAGATGACCTGGGTGTTGGTGTTCTAGGAATGGGGGTACCCAGACTTGTTTGCCTGTGGCCCAGGGCGTGGTCCACTTGGACATCCAAGTACGGCCTAACATGGCCCCACTCAAGACAAGGCCCTCGCGAGGGCCCTAAGATCACGAGGGAAGCAGCACCAAGGCCCACGGGGAATAGGCCTCCCCAGACCCCTCCCGAGCAGCGGAGATCTCTATGCAACGCTTGGCCTTGAGAGGCCAAGGATGATGCAACGCGGGCCAGGCGGGAACCAGCACGCCATACGAGACAGTTTCCCCTTTGGTTCAAAGGGGGCAAGGACGTACGTAGGTTCCCAAAGCACCCCCAAAGGTTTCCATTCCGGTGCAACAAGACCAAGACCACGAGCCCTATAGGACGGATGTCATTACCGAGCCCACCATTGCATCACCAATAACTACTTTGCAGGCGAAGACCACCTTTCATCAGGATAAGGATGTACCCCTTGCCCCCTTCGAATTTGGCCGTTGTGGGATCCCTTCCCGCCATAGCGATAAGGGAAGAGGACCTGGGACACTATAAATAGAGGCTAGGCTGCTCCGTAGAGAGGGGCGACCAGAGGAGAAGCAAGACCACCAGAATGCCCTCGCGTGGCAACTCACCACTATACTAGTTCATCCACAAACCTCGTTGTGAGGCAATCCACCAATGAAGGAGTAGGGTTTTGCGCTTCGCAGCGGCCCAATCCTGGGTAAATCCTCATGTGCCATCTTCTCCATCGTCATTGTGTGAGTTCCTTGAGCTAGGAGGGGTGAAGCTGTTGGGGATTTACGCACACGCCCCTGTGTTCGAACTCTCTTGGGCTTTGTGAAGCCTGAAATCTGACATTTGGCGTGCCAGGTAGGGGCCGTGTCAGAATCCTTGCACAAGCCTTGCCTCAGCCTCCGCTCGCCATCTCCATGGCCAAAGGACACCGAGCCCGTGCTGAATGGCGGGCTGCTCGCGTGGCATGGGCGGCGCCAGCGGGCCTCGGCGTCCCGCGTCACCCTGCCCCCCCCCCCCGTTGGCGGTGCCATCGCCAGTCGGGACCTTCACAGACGCCGGGGGTTGTCACCTTCACCCAGCGCACATCATGTTCTCGTTGACCCGACCCTTCCCCGCGTCCGGGTCGCATCGTCACCCTCTTGAGTCTGCCATGACCCGACACACAGGCATGTCGCACTTCTCGTGGCCCGTGAACTATGGCGTCTCCATGTTGCATGCGGTCGCTGAAATGACTGGGCAGGTCGCGTGCCCAAGCGTACCACCACCACCGGCAAGACCCAGTCACATAGCTATGGGACGAGCCTGGGGGATCGCTCTTGTGGACTCGCTCAACTGACTGACACAACGCTGGGGTCATGTGGGCGTGCTTGGGAAGCGCATTGCGACCCACACCCACTGGGGGTGTGTCCCGGTTCGTCGGGCATGCAGGAGTTGAGCCCACGTGCGAACAAGGACCAGTGAAGGGTGCTGGCCGCACGGGGTGGGCGCCGCCTCGTGCCTCCCACCAAGCCCATCAGGCCCAGGGCGTCCACCCACAGGCTCGTCTACACGGCGCCTGGGAGCTCAAGAAACTCTACAACGACCATGTTGACGAGCACCCGGGCTGCGAAGGGAGCAACTCTGGCTACCACTACAATAGGAAGAGGGTACACAACCTCACAGGCATCTCTCGCCCGGGATGGTATGCATAGCCTCGTGAGGGCGGCATGCGGGGTTGGTCTCACAAGGGTAACCGACACTAGCACCCATGTGAGGCACACCCGCTGGTAGGGCGCTGCCTCGAGCAGGCACCTAGGTCTATGTACCAGGGGCCACCTGCCTGGGGACAGAGATTGGAACACATGCCCATGTCCCTCGGTCAGGCGACCCCAGCCTAGAGATGGAGGGTGGAACACACACCCATGTCCCCAGGCCTGGTGATCCCAACCTGGAGACGGAGGGTGGAACACACACCCATGTCTCCAAGGCGCACGTCGACTCCTTGGAGATGGAGGGTGGAACACGCGCCCATGTCTCCGGGTCAGGCTTCGTTTGACCACCAGCGGGGATCACGTACTCGCCCATGTCTCTTAGCCCGGCTCGGCCCGCATGGCGATGTGGTATCGGTTACTTGTGTGGGGCCCCCGGGCACCCGAGCGAGGCACGTTGGGGCACCCTCTTGGGCATCAGCCTCGCGCATAGCGGAAGGGCCTCGCTGGGCTCCGCCCGTAGTGCAAGGGGCTGCAATAGTACTACAATGACGGCACCCGACCTTGGGCTCCGGAACGCCCGAGGCCTAGTTCCAAGGTGGGCCTTCCTTGTAGAGAACGCGAGGGGCTTCCCCACGCTCGAGGGCCCGTTCGGAGCTGACCCTAGTTCACCACGCCAAGCTTGGGGGTGGGAAGTGGGCTTCGTGTCCGAGAGGCATGGATCTCCCTGTACACCCCTAGGACCAACCCATGACACTCTCACATAATAATGAGTGGGTTGTGTATGCTTGGAGCCCCCCGATCACGCGGAGGGGTTCCCACCCACGCCCAAGTGGAAGCCCCATGCTCCGCGCTTGCGGACAACATTGCCCTCCAATGGCTATGTGTGGGGACCACGACTCATAAGTCGTGATCACCGAATGCACGTGTATAGTGATCCCGGATAACAATGCTCACTGAACACACAGAAGCTGAATGACAAGGGTCTTACATCCTTACATACCGTCTCACACAAATAAAGGCCAGCTAGGCCAAGTCTTACATAGATAGGGCCACAGGGGCAAAACACTTAAACATAACAAACAACGGAAATCATGGTCGAAAGCGTGAACCCATGCCATCTGCCTTAAACCTACAAGCATTCTAACTAGGAAGCATCCTAGTTCACATGTTCATCATCAACGAACTCTTCACTGTATTCATGTTCTTCCATGCCTGGCCAATTAAATAACATGTGGCAAGCCAATGAGTACTTTAAATGTACTCGCAAGCAATCCATGTTGCGGAACAAGGTATAACAATGCCTGATATAGCACTAAGTAGGTAAGTTTTGCAGAAAGCTAATTTTAAGTGTAATGATATGATAAAATAACTTGAGTAAGCATGCATCAACTATTGACGGTACTCATGTGAACAAGTCTCAGTTATCATCATAAGCAAGGGGTTGAACATCTCAAGTTCAACCATCACATCAAGTCATCTAACTTAACTCAAGTATCACCTTTGTCACCATCACAAACACACAAAGTTTAGTAAACATTGGACATAGCACAAGAGCGGCCATCGAACTGTCCTTAACCATGACATGACTATTCGAATAGTTTTACCCTATAAAGAGGTTGCGCACTTTGCCCACAAGACTCGGGGAACTTCCATGTCATCCATGACTCGCAGTATAATTCATACCCGAGGTAAGCACCCGAACAATGCCTTCCCCTAGCGCTACTAAACAAAGAGTCCACTCGTTGGTGCCATCCCTCATGATATACATCACACGTATCATCCATGAGGGCACGCAACGGTGTGCCCGGTGCCTGTAAAGATAACGCATGGTCGCCCTACCACGCACGACCCCGTATCGAGAGTGACCTTGTCACTCCCGCCACTAGTAACGCGGGCTCTATGCCAGTACCCACTAAGGTAATCAATAAATCCCCATCCCATAAGGGGTATCGTGGTCGTACATGTAAGGTTGGAATAACAGTCGCAACTTACACCAATCCGTTTTAGAAAAACCACACACACGTGCTTGCTCTGGTACAACACTTCTTTCTCAAGTGTCTACCTAGCTCATCATCATCTCTCTCATTAGTGGCACCCGATGGGGTTTTCGAAAAGTCTTTGAAATAATTTTTGTTTCCATCACCATGCATATTCCCATCCCACTTTGCGTAGCATCTACCAAGCATCTTATGTACTCCCACCCGCACAACCCTCATAAGGATGGTAGGGTCATGCACGATGCAAGTATCAACGGTGAAGTATTGGAGGCAAACCCACCAAAGTGGTCACCACATCAACATGATCAACATCACGTAAACAAGTGCTATATGCCATGCAAATAAAAGGGTTCATAGTTATGATCAAAGGGTTGCTTGCCTGGCTCAACAAAGTCTTCGGGGTCTTCGAAGTCTTCGGGTCCAACTTGCTCGTCAACAGCGCAATCTATCGTCGCGATAAATAACAATAATAATAAGCATTAGACAAAAACCAGGCACAAACTCTACTTCCAAAATGCTACCCTACTATGATAAATTCTACAAACTATTCTAAGAATATCTGTCTAGGGTTTTGAAGTTAAAAAAGTTTTCAAATAACACAGTCTAAAAATGCCTAAAAGAGGTTTTAAAATAAAACAGTACATAAAAGGTTTTCAAATATTTTACAAGTGACACTATAAAATTCTAAAGAATATTACGAGATTTGCGGTGGAAAAAATCATGGGCATTGGAATTATATTTGGATCTGTGTAATCTTTGCAAAATCCCAAGGAAAATAAAAAGGGGAAATGGCACAGGGCAAACTAGGCCAGAACAGACAGCCGAGCCGGCCCAGTCGGGCCACCTGGCCCAGGCGAGCCTGGTGCTCCCGCACACATTAGGATTTAAACCTGATGGGCGGGGCCCGGCTGTAGGGAGAGAGCGAAGCGGGACAGAGGAGTGGGAGGCTGACAGGCGGGCCTGCCCGCCAGGTCCATCGTCCTCCTCTGGACAGAGGGAGGCATGGCTAACCGGCAATGGTGAGGGCAAACCAATTACGGGAATGGATTCGGGGCATTATCGCCACTCGGGAGGTGGTGGAGACGGTCGACGGGGAGGTGTGGGCCGCCAATGTCCCGCGGCGGAGGCGCTTCGGGAGAAGGACGTCGGTGTTGATTCTCAGCACAATTCGAGTGAAGAGGAGGGGGAAAGGGTCAGGGGAACCCTACAGACCTAGAGTGAATGGGGCGAGGACCGAAGTGGGCCGGTAACTCGAGATCAACGGAGCTCCGCTGCGGCGGCTCCTCGGTCGATCTCGGGCACTAGTGCTCGGGAAGCTCAATTGGATGCTTCGGACGGTCGATCGGGTGGAGAGAGAGAGATCCGAGAGGAGAGGACGCTCGAGGGAGTCCTTATATAGGTGAGCCGTGGTCCACCGAATCATTGGTGCGCTGACAAGCTCAGGGCCGAGGCTAGAAGGCACGGGCGTAAACAGGGGTGAGTGTGGGGTGTTCCTGGGGCTGGTCTAGGTCCAGGAGAGAGAAGATAGACGAAGAGGAGCGCGCGCGTGTGAGGCAGCTCACTGGTCGAGCCGGGCGGTGCTCGGCACGTGCGGGAGGAGGGAGAAGGAGGAGGAGAGAGGAGGGGGTAGGGGCACCATGTGTCCCGGACGTCGAGGCCGACCAACGGGAGAGAGGGAGGGGCTCGAGGTGGTTGGGGAAAGCGATTGGGCGGCGGATACAGTGCGGTCGGGCACTGTAGCATGCTCTGGAGCGCCCGTTTGGAATGCCATGGCTTGCCAACACATCCTAGGCGCAACCAGCCATGTCTCGTGTGTCCAGGGGGTTCAAATTAGTTGAAAAATAGCATTGGATGCTCTGGTGGGTTGATAGAATAAGAGGGGAGGGGAGAGAGAGATTCTTGTTGTCTAGGGTGAAAATTGGGTTGTACCCCTCCATGATTGCTCTCAGGGCAGGAGAATGTTACTGGGGTAAAATAGGACTAGGTAGAGATGTGGTAAAAATTTGGGGTCAAGGAGAACAAGTTAAGAGGGGAGAACATGGCCTTTTGCAATCTGCCAGAAGGTGCTTGAGGTTGTTTTAAGCAGCCAAATGGAGTTTGCTTGCCATGAGATTTAACATGATGAAAATATAGGTATAAATAGAGAGGATCGCCAAGTTAGAGGAGATTTAAAGAAAGTCCACAATGTAACTTTGTACAACCCTAGAAATCAACAGAATCAGATTCCTGTAGATCTAGGTATGCATTTCCATTATCCTTGGTGCACCACTTGGTGTGCAATCCTTATTTTGGCAATAGAACATGCCTACAAAGTTTGAGGTCAAGGTTAGATACTTCACAATGTAATGTTACTCAAATTTGAATATGGACAGAGTGGGTTTTGGAATATTTTGATGAAGCAAATCAAAGAGGATTGAGATGAAACCTTTCAAGAGCATCACATATAACATGTGTGACTTGCTGGAATTTGATTGGAATTTGTTTAGAATATGTCTTATAGAAATATTTCAGAAGCTTAATTTAAGCAAAAAGGGTTTTGAGGGGTTCTGCCCATAATTTTGATCATGACCGTGTGTTGAAACTCATATATATGGAAAATATAGGTCCACTGAGTTTCCCTAATTTTTCTCAAATATGTTGAAAGCATTTAAATAATTTTTCCCTATAAAACACCATTTCTGGCCTTAAGAAAAAGCCTTTGGGGAAATATTTCTTCCCTATAAACTTAATATTTGGTGGTTTTGGGAAGTAATATATATATTAGGTTTCAAATAAAGCCTTTGGGAAAAAGGATCAACCCAATTTGAGGACTTGCAGTGCAAACCTCAACTCAGGGGTTTTTGAAAACCTAATTTGAATAAATCCTTTTTGGTCAACATAAATTCTGATAAATTAGTTTTAGGTGCTACACACATGGTATGATCATTGGGCAAAATGTTTGGACCAAGGAAGAGGAGTATGGAGAGGAGTAGAACCTAAGAGTGCCTTACACAATCAACCAATCAAGCAATCAAGCATAAATTCAAACAAGCATGCACTCAAAAAGTTTAATTGTCTCCAAAATTGGTAAATCCAAGCATAGCAAAGTGATACAAACACAAGGTGTGACAGACCTACCCCCCTGACAAGAATCTCGTCCCCGAGATTCCTAGGCTAAGCGCTAAAAAGATAAGGGAACTCGGATCTAACATAATCTTCATGCTCCCAGGTTGCTTCTGCTTTTGTGTGGTTGCTCCATTTGACCTTGAAGTACTTGACGGTTCGGCTTCGGGTGCAGCGTTCAGCTTCATCCAAAATGCGAACTGGCCTCTCACGATAAGTGAGGTCTATCTGATGGTCGATGGCTTGATGGTGGATGTCCTTGTAGAAACCGGGACGGTTAGGAACTTGGAGATACTTCTGGAGTTGTTGACACGTTGAACACGTTGGGCACATCGGAGATCTTGGAATGTAGTTCTAGCTGGTAAGCAGCTTCTCCTCACTTGTCGGTGATCTTGAAGGGGCCGATATATCTTGGTGCAAGCTTCCCCATGAAGTGAAAATGCTTGGTTCCTATGAGAGGCATGACACGGAGGTAAACATGGATGATAGCCCACAAGTGTAGGGGATCAGTTGTAGCCTTTCTCGATAAGTAAGAGTGTTGAACCCAACGAGGAGCTAAAGGTAGAACAAATATTCCCTCAAGTTCTATCGACCACCGATACAACTCTACGCACGCTTAACGTTCGCTTTACCTAGAACAAGTATGAAACTAGAAGTACTTTGTAGGTGTAACGGGATAGGTTTGCAAGATAATAAAGAGCACGTAAATAAAAACTAGGGGCTGCTAAGATAGAGAAACAATTCAGTTAGTTAACCGATTGTGGAAAAGTGGTGGTAGGAGTTGCGGAATTGTCCCTAGGCAATCGATAACTAGACCGGTAATCATTATTGCAATTTTATATGAGGGAGAGGCATAAGCTAACATACTTTCTCTACATGGATCATATGCACTTATGATTGGAACTCTAGAAAGCATACGCAACTACTAAAGATCATTAAGGTAAAACCCAACCATAGCATTATAAGGTATCAAGTCCTGTTTAGTCCCATATGCAGGAAACTCACCTACTCGGGTTTATGCTTCTGTCACTCAAGAAACCCACCATAGGAAAATCATGAACACATTGCAAACCCTACACCGGGGATCCCTCACTCTTGCGTGACACGGAGAGCACCATAGGATAGCACCAATAATAACATGCAACTCAAACCAATCATGATCATCAATCAACCCATAGGACAAAATAGATCTACTCACACATCATAGGATGGCAACACGTCACTGGATAACAATATGAAGCATAAAGCACCATGTTCAAGCAGAGGTACATCGGGTTGCGGGAGAGTGGACCGCTATAGATAGATGGGGGGAGGTGATGTAGGTGTTCATGAAGATGACAAAGTTGTTGGAGTATATCGTCGTCATGATGATGGCCCCAGCAGCGTTCCGACGCCACCGGGAGAGAGGGGGAGAGAGCCCCCCTCCTTATTCTTCTTCCTTGAACTTCCCCCTAGGTTGGAGAATGGTTTACCCTCTGGTCCATGGCCTCCATGGAGGTGGAGGGGCGAGAGCCCCTCCGAGATTGGATCTCTCTCTATATTTCCTTCTGTTTCTGTGCTCCCAGATTCTGGCCTTTCACCATTTCTTAAATATCCAGAGATCCATAATTCCGATCGGGCTGAAATTTTGAGGGGATCTTTACCCAAAAATTAGTTCTCTTGCGGCCAAAGAACAACTCCAACCGAGCTAAGGGGCGGCCACAAGCCCTCAGGGCGTGCCCTACCCCCCAGGTCGCGCCCTCCAGGCTTGTGGGCCCCTCGGGCACCGCCTTCTGTATATTCCACTTCCCAAAATTCACATATATTCCAAAAAAAATCTCTGTAAGTTTTTGTCCCGTTTGGACTTTGTTTGATATGGCTTTTCTGCAAAACAAAAACCATGCAATAAACAGGAACTAGCACTGGGCACCGCATCAATATGTTAGTCCCAAAAATAATATAAAAAGTTGCCAAAAGTATATGAAAGTTGTAGAATATTAGCATGAACAATCAAAAATTATAGATATGATGGAGACGTATCAATGGCCTCCATCACGGAAACTCATGCCCCGACAGCAGGAGTCGGTGTAGATATTATGTCGGGTCTTGGTGGTCTTGAGACGCTCTTGGACGAGTTGAACTTGCTCCTCTGCTTCGCGAAGGATGTCTGGTCCAAAGACTAACCCTTCTCCAGTCTCCGACTAGTTGAGGGGAGTACGACACTTGCGTCCATACAGCACCTCAAATGGTGCCATCTAAAGACTCGACTGATAACTGTTGTCGTAGGAGAACTCAGCGAATGGTAGACAATCTTCCCACTTGGCTCCATATGCCAAAACACAAGCATGGAGCATGTCTTTGAGTATCTGATTTACCCGCTCTGTTTGCCCATCGTTTTGGGGGTGAAAAGCACTGCTGAAGGAAAGCTTCGTTCCCAAGGCTTCTTGAAATCTATTCCATAACCTTGAGGTGAATTGGGTGCCTCGGTCCGATACAATCTCCTTAGGAACTCTGTGAAGGCTCATGATCCAGTTGATGTAGAGGTTGGCCAATTGATTCCCATTGTAGGTCGTCTTGATGGGAATGAAGTAGGCTACCTTGGTCAGGTCATCGACAATGACCCAAATGGAATCATGTCCCTTGCCTGACCTTAGTAATCCGGTGATGAAGTCCATCCCGACTTTGTCCCACTTCCATTCAGGCACTTTGAAAGTTTGAAGTAGTCCAGCGGGTCGCTGATGCTCAGCTTTGACTCTCTGACATATGTCACACTTATCAACAAATGTGCGTATTTCCCGTTTCATGCCATGCCACCCGAATCTTGTCTTGAGGTCTTGGTACATCTTGGTTCCTCCAGGATGGATGGAATATGGAGTGTCATGAGCTTCTTGCAAGGTCAAGTTCTTGAGCTCTTCTTCGTTGGGTATGCAGATGCGATTCCCGAACCATACAACTCCATGTTCATCCACTGAGAATCATGGGTCCTTGCCTGCCTTGATCTTCCTCTTGATGCCTTCAATGCTCTCGTGTCCCTTCTAGGCTTCTTTAATATCATCCATCAAGGTAGGCTTTGCTTCGAGGTTGGCGAGGAATCTAGGTGCAACTATTTCCAAGACAAAGCTTTCAAGCTGTTCCTACAGGGCGGGTAGCCTTTCCTTAATCATAGCATTCAAGGAACAAGCCTTTCTGCTTAAGGCATTAGGTACCATGTTAGCTTTTCCAGGGTGGTATTAAACACTAAAGTCACAATCCTTGATCAACTCCAACCATCTTCACTGCCTCATGTTAGATTCCCTTTGGGTGAAATATACTTCAAACTCTTGCGGTCTGTGTATATCTCACATCGCTTCCCCAAAAGGTAATGTCGCCAAGTTTTCAAGGCGTGAACCATGGCTGCCAACTCAAGATCATGAGTAGTGTAGTTCTCTTCGTGAGGACGTAGCTGTCTGCATAGATATGCTACGACTCTGCCTTCTTGCATCACAACACCTCCAATCCTAGTTCTCGATGCATTACAATATATCACAAACTCCTTGTGAATATTGGGGGTGGCCAAAACTGGGGTTGTGGTCAATCTCTTCTTGAGCTCCTGGAAGCTTTCTTCACACTTCGCCGTCCATTCGAACTTCTTGTCCTTCTTCAAAAGCAGAGTCATGGGTCGGGCAATGCTCGAGAATCCTTCGACAAACTTGCGGTAATATCCCACGAGTCCGGGGAAGCTTCTGACTTCCTTTACATTGGTTGGGGATTGCCATTCAGTCACAGCTTCAATCTTGGTAGGATCCACTAAGAATCCTTCTGTAGTCAACACATGACCCAAGAATCCAAGTTCATGCAGCCAAAACTCGTACTTACTAAACTTGGCATAAAGCTGGTGCTCTCGAAGCTTGTCTAGGACCAATCTCAAGTGCTGCTCATGCTCTTCTTCAGACTTGGAAAAGATGAGTATGTAATCAATGAAGACGACAACAAACTTGTCCAAGTAATCCATGAATACTTTGTTCATGAGGTACATGAAGTAGGCAGGGGCATTGCTTAACCCAAATGACATGACCATGTATTCATACAGGCCATACCGGGTCACAAACTCCATCTTCGGAATGTCTTGGGGTCTGATCTTTAGCTGATAGTACCCATACCTGATGTCGATCTTGGAAAACATCTTAGCTCCATTCACTTGATCGAACAGGTCTTCAATCTTGGGCAATGGGTTGGGAATGGGTACTTGTTCTTCATTATGACTTCATTGAGAGAATGGTAATCAACACAAAGTCAGATAGTCCCATCCCTCTTTGACACAAATAGAACACGTGATCCCCAAGGGGAGGCACTAGGGTGAATGAATCCTTTCCTGAGCAACTCTACCAGTTGCGTCTTCAACTTAGTCAACTCTTCGGATCCCATTCTATAGGGCTTCTTATATATGGGCCCTGATCTGGGCATTAGCTCAATGATGAACTCAATGTCACGGTCAGGAGGCATTCCGGGCAGCTCATCAGGAAAAACATCAGGGTATTCGCACACCATTGGCACTTGATCCAACTCAATTCTCGACAGACAATTAACCTGAGGGGATCGAGTGGAGGCAGGGTTAGGAACATACTTGAGTTCCACTCCTTGGCTATTGGTTATGGTAGCGATCCTCTTGGCACAGTCCAAGTAGCCTTGGTTATTGGTCAACCAATTCATGCCAAGGATGACATCCAAGCCTGGTGAATCCAAGACTATGAGGTCTGCTAGGAAGTCTACCCCGTTGATGATAATCTCAACTCCTTTACATCCTATCTTGGACTTCATAACCGAACCTGCGGTTTATATTAACATATGACTACCCAGGGGTGTAGGCCTCATGACACTCTCTAGTGCAAACTTTTGAGTAAAAAAAGAATGTGAAGCTTCACAATCAAACAAAACGGTTGCTCTGGTTGAGTTGACGAGGAACGTACCTAGTATGACGTCTGGGTCTTCCTGGGCTTCCTCAGCGGTGACGTGATTCACATGACCCTTGCCATTGTTGGGATGGTTGCGGGGAGCTGGGTCCCTTGGTGGCGCTCCATGGCCTTGACCTTGGTTGGACGCATTGGGGCTCGGTGCATCTGGCTTCTTGTTGGGGCACTGCTTAGAGATGCATCGAGACTGACCACACTCAAACCAAGTGACCTAATCATAGTTGTTGTTGTTGTTGTTGTTGTTGTTCCTGCCGTCGTTGCTGTTATTGGGGTTGTTGTAGGCTGGCCTGGGATTGGCATACTATTGAGGGGGTAGCTCGGACAAGGCGCAGGAGGTCTAGCCTGCTGCGGCTGATAGGTTGGCTTGGCTGGGGCTGGCTTCCTGGGGCGAGGCTTCTGGTTGTGGGAACTACCCTTGCTAATCATCTTGCGCTTGCGAGCATCGTCTATGGCATGACGCTTGTCTTCCAGCATGAGGGCCTTGTTCACCAGGTCGAAGAAGGTCCGGCAGTCGCAGACGATGAGCCGATACTGCAGGGTCTACTGAAGTCCTTCCATGAAGCGCTCCATCTTGGCATCCTCCATGTTGACATCTTTAGGTGCATACCTTGATAGCAGGTTGAACTTTTGCATATACTCCTTGACAGAGCCACTTCCTTGCTTTGGCACTTCGAATTCTCTCTTCTTGATAGCCATGATCCCAGAAGGAATGTGGGCAGTGCGAAATCCTTCCTTGAAGTTATCCCAGGTGATCACACGATCGCCTTGGATGACCTTGAATCTATCCCACCAAGTTCTGGCGGTACCCCCAAGGCATTGAGAGGCATACAACAACTTCTCATGATCCTTATTGCAATTGACCAGTGCAAGGAGGTCCTCAATGGTGCGGATCCAGTCATCGGCATCCAGTGGTTTAGCAGTCTCGGTGAAGGTTGGGGTCGAACTCCTCATGAACTCGGACAGAATGGAGCGGTCATTGCCGTTCTTGCGTTGTTGATGGTTGTTCACAAGGGCTTGAGCCATCTCTTGGATAGTAGTGGTGTTGGCTTGACGTTCCTCCCGGAGAACTTGGAGAAACTGAGCTATGGTCATGTTCTCCGGTGGAGGTGGTGGTGGGGGAATGTCGCCTTGTGGCTGCTCTTGGTGTCCTTCAGCCTCAGCAGTCCCACCAGCTCCTTGTTGCTGGCTAGAGTTGTCGGCTTTAGGGTTGGTGAAGGAGCCATTGCGGGTTGTAGTCACCATCCGGTTTAGGCCAGTCAAGTCAAACAACTGGGAGAGATGAAGGGAAAGGCAATAATGGAGGAAGCGCGCCTGAGGGGGTTGGTATAGTGCAAGTGTGGTAAAACAAATGTCGAAAGACCAACACATATATTAATATAAGATAGACAATGGAGTCGCTTACATGTTGCCTAAGGCAAAAGTGCTCCTTGGATCGGAACACAAACAACAAAAGAAACAACAAGCACACATGGTTTCATATGAACCATTACACGGACTCGACTTCGCATGAGGGGGTACATGACTGATCCTATCCTAGGGATTCTCGGACTAAGGTGGTGGAGTGCTCTGCTTCTTGCCCAAGAGGAAGAAAGACTTGGTTGCTCGCTAGGAGTCCTTCTGGCATGATGCCCATGTTTTCCATGCCCGAAATATGTGACTAAAATCCAAAGGTTTGTACTCAGCTTTAGTTCAAGACGTCAGTTGTTTGGCTGAATGGCTCTCGAATGTGGTGAAGTTCATGGCGAGCCTTCACGGATTCCTTCATCAGGTTGTGAACTAGACTATCGGCGGAGAGGCTGAAGTAGGTCTGGAATATGAGGGGCACGCTATCCTCCTTTGATGGAACCGGTGTCTGACTTTCACTGATGTTGTCCTTTCTGATGGGTAGGTAACGAGTAGTGGACTCGTTGGCCATCTCTAGAATGATACCTCAAAGGTGGATAAGTGCCTTGCGTGCTGCTGTATCGACTGTGAGTGCCAGGGTCTCCTTCGGTGGTCCTTCAAAGAACAACGAGTAGGGGAGTCGTTTGGCTTCACGAACACTTCAACGTGATACTCCATGATGGCATCGACCCAGTGCTCGTGGTAGAGGAAAATAGATGGTTGGTGGAACTGGCACTTCTCGAGGCTATCCCCAAGGAGTAGGGGAAAGTTGGATGCTAGGGGGGCTTCGGGTACGAGGGCCATCTACAAGGTTTGAATGGAAGAGAGTTAGCTAGAGTTTGAAATAGACTAGAAGAGAATAGGGGTATATAATTTGTTGCATCTAGCAAATAGACACGGTTTTGTAAAGGGTTCTATCCTAACTAACGTCCATGCTAACTAAGGGCTTCCTACAGTCAGGATGGCTCTGATACCAGCTCTGTGGGGACCCCGACTCATAAGTCGTGATCATCGAATGCATGTGTACAGTGATCCCAGAGATCAATGCTCATTGAACACACAGAAGCTGAATAACAAGTCTTACATCCTTACATACCGTCTCACACAAATAAAGGCCAGCTAGGGCAAGTCTTACATAGATAGGGCCACATGGGCAAAACACTTAAACATAACAAACAACGTAAATCTTGGTCGAAAGTGTGAACCAATGTCATCTGCCATATACCTACTAGCATTCTGACTGGGAAGCATCCTAGTTCGCATGTTCGTCACCAACGAACTCTTCACCATATTCATGTTCTTCCATGCTTGGCCAATTAAGTAACTAGTGGCAAGCCAATGAGTACTTTGAATGTACTCGCAAGAAATCCAAGTTGTGGATCAATGTATAACAATGCATGATATAACACTAAGTAGGTAAGTTTTGCAGAAAGCTAATTTTAAGTGTAATGATATGATCGATGTCTACTACACAACATTCTTCTGATAGACTCGTGTTGGGCCTCCAAGCACGGAGTTTTGTAGGAGAATGGCAATTTTCCCTCAAGTGGATGACCTAAGGTTTATCAATCCGCGGGAGGTCTAGGATGAAGATGGTCTCTCTCAAACAACCCTGCAATCAAATAGGTGGTCTCTTGTGTCCCCAACACAACCAATACAATGGTAAATTGTATAGGTGCACTAGTTCGGCGAACAGATGGTGATACAAGTGCAATATGGATGGTAGATATAGTTTTTTGTAATCTGAAAATATAAAAACAGAAAGGTAAACGGCTAGCAAAACATTGTATAAATGCTTGGAACTAAGGCCTAGGGTCCATACTTTCACTAGTGCAATTTCTCTCAACAATATTGGCATTGTTGAATCATATGTGCATACCTCTCATGCGACAAAGAGTTCACTCCAAAATCATAAATAGCGGAGAACAAATGAAGAAATTATTGTAGGGTACGAAACCACCTCAAAGATATCTTTTCTGATCAATCTTATGAGCTACCCCTGTAAGTGTCACGAACAACCCTAGAGTTCGTACTAAAATAACACCATAAGATACACATCAACCAAAACCCTAATGTCACCTATATACTCTAATGTCACCACAAGTACCCGTGGGCTTAATTATACGATATTCATCACATAATTTCAGATTCATTATATTCAATCCAACACAAAGAACTCCAAAGAGTGCCCCAAAGTTTCTACCGGAAAGTCAAGACAAAAATGTGTGCCAACCCCTATGCATAGATTCCCCAGGTCACGGAACCCGCAAGTTTATCACCAAAACTTACATCAAGTGTATCAATAGAACATCCCATTGTCACCACAGATATCCCATCGCAATACATACATCAAGTGTTCTCAAATCCTTAAAGACTCAATCCGATAAGTAAACTTCAAAGGGAAAACTCAATTCATCACAACTAGATAGAGAGGGGAAACACTCCATATGATTCATCTATATTAATAAAGCTCGCGGTACATCAAGATCGTGCCATCTCAAGAACATGAGAGAGAGAGAGATCAAACACATAGCTACTGGTACATACCCTTAGCCCCGAGGGTGAACTACTCCCTCCTCATCATGGAGAGCATTGGGATGATAAAGATGGCCTCCCGTGATGGTTTCCCCCTCCGGCAGGGTGCCAGAACGGGCTCCTGATTGGTTTTTCGTGGCTCTGGAGGTTTGCGGCGGCAGAACTCCCGATCTAGTTCTGCGTTGGGGTTTTTGGTTTTTGTAGGAATTTATGGCGGTGGAAATAAGTCAGGATGGGCCACAAGGGAGTCACAAGCCTACAGGGCCTGACCAGGGGGGTGGCCGTGCCCCCTGAGGCTTGTGATTACCTCATCGGTCTTCTGACCCAACTCTGATGCTTCGTGGGTCTCTTCTAGTCCAAAAAAATCACTGTAAAATTTTATTCCGTTTGGACTCCGTTTGATATTCCTTTTCTGTAAAACTCATAAACACGAGAAAAACAGGAACTGGCACTGGGCCCTCTAGGTTAATAGGTTAGTCCCAAAAATAATATAAAGTTGTGGTAAAATGATTGTAAAACATCCAAGAATGATAATATAGCAGCATGAAACAAGCAAAAATTACAGATAAGTTGGAGACGTATCAGCATCCCCAAGCTTAATTCCTGCTCTTCCTCGAGTAGGTAAATGATAAAAACAGATTATGTGGAATGTTGCCTAACATATTTATCCATGTAATATTCTTTATTGTGGCATGAATATTCAGATCCGTAAGATTCAAACAATAGTCTAATATTGACATAAAAATAGTAATACTTCGAGCACACCAACAAGGTAGTCATGTCCTTTCGAAATAACATGGCCTTAGAAAGTTATCCCTACGAAATCATATAGTTTGGCTATGCTCCATCTTCCCCACGCAAAGTATCTAAATCATGCAAAACCCCGATGAACAAGTCAAGCAATTGTTTAACACTTTTGGTGTTTTGAAACCTTTTCAACTCTCATGCAATACATGAGCGTGAGCCATGGATATAGTATTATAGGTGGAATAGAATATGGAGGAGGTGCAAGGAGAAAAAGGAGAAGATAGTCTCACATTAACTAGGCGTATCAACGGGCTATGGAGATGCCCATTAATAGATATCAATGTGAATGAGTAGGGATTGCCATGCAACAAATGCACTTAGAGATATAAGTGCATGAAAGCTCAAAAAGAAAACTAACTCGTCTTGCAAAATGAATATCCACTAGTTATATGGAAGTGACAAAATAGGAGACTCTCTATCATGAAGATCATGGTGCTACTTTGAAGCACAAGTGTGGAAAAAGGTAGTAGCAATTGTCCCTTCTCTATTTCTCACATTTTTTTGGTGGGCTTCTTTGGCCTCTCTTTTTTTGTTTGGGCTTGGCTGGCCTCTTTTCTTGTAAGTCCGGATACTCATCCCAACTTGTGAGGGATTCATAGCCTCCATCATCCTTTTCTCTCATGGGACAATGCTCTATTAATGAAAAATCATCACACTTTTATTTACTTATAACTCAAAGAACAAGAAATCACAACTCGATTCCTATGACAAAATATGACTCTATATGCAATATGAAGTGATGATGCAAGTCATAAAAAACTACATGGTGGAAGTTGCATGGCAATATATCTCGGAATGGCTATGGAAATGCCATAATAGGTAGGTATGGTGGCTGTTTTGAGGAAGGAGGGTTTGGTGTACCGGCGAAAGTTGTACGGTACTTGAGAGGCTAGCAAAGATGGAAGGGTGAGAGTGCGTATAATCCATGGACTCAACATTAGTCATAAAGAACTCACATACTTATTGCCAAAGTCTATTAGTCATCAAACAAAGTATTAGACGCATGCTCCTAGGGGAGAGGTTGGTAGGAGTTAACCATCGCGCGCTCCCGACCCTCACACAAAGGTCGACAATCATTAAACAAATCATGCTCCAACTTCATTACATAACGGTTCACCATATGTGCATGTTATGTGAATCACAAGCTTTAACACAAGTATCTCTTCCAATTCACAACTACTAACTAACATGACGCTCATATTACCATCTCTATTATCTCAAAACTATATGCAAGGAATCAAACTTCTCATAGCTTTTAATGCATTAATATGAAAGTTTTTATTATACCCCTCTTCGATGCCCATTCTATTAGGACTAAATTCATAACCCAAACAAATTACCATGTTGTTTTAAGGAACTCTCAGAATAATATAAGTGAGGAACGAGAGAATAATTTCTATAAAATATAACACCACCATGCTCTATAAAGATATAAGTGAAGCACTAGAGCAACATTGCCTACCTCAAAAGATATAAGTGAAGCACATAAGCAAATGACAAGCTACTCTCAAAGGATATGAGTAGTCAAACAATTAAGGAGCTATGTGAGAACTCTATCTCTCCCTCAATATATATTTTCAGGTCTGAGTAATTTTTTCAAACAGCAAGCAAAAGAAAAATAGCACTCCAAGAATAGCACGCATCATGTGAACGAATAAAAATTTAGGCTCAACATAGGCTAACCGATAATTGTTGATGAAGAGAGGTGGGATGCATAGCATCCCCAAGCTTAGATGCTTGAGAGTTCTTGAAATATTTAATTGGGGTGCCTTGGGCATCCCCAAGCTTGAGCTTTTGTATCTCGTTAAATCCTCTTATACCACGGTTTCACCTATTCTCAAAAACTTCCTTCACACAAAACTCAAAAAGAACTCGTGAGATAGGTTAGTACACATAATAATAAATCAACTCTTTATGTACTGCCAAGACAAGTTTAATAATAATTTTTAAGCATTAGGTACTGTATACTATCATTTACACAATTTATATCTACCAATATAGGCTATGGAAACAATAGGATAAGTAGATAATGAAACTATGACAGCAATCTGTCTAAACAGAACAGTCTGTAGCAATTTATGAAAATAGTGTACTTCTGTAACTCAAAAAATTATGAAAATTTAGTACATGCTATAAATTTATATGACAACACCGTGTAAAAGTTTCAGAAACTTTTGACGTTCTAGTAAAATATGAAAATTCAAACACTACAGCAGAAGTTTCTGTTTTTAAACAACACTTATCAAAACATGCAATGCAAACATCCTAAAGGAAATTCTTGGTACTTTTTATTGAAAAACAAGATTATAAATAACACCTAACAGAAAATAACAAAATATATTGATGCTCCAAGCAAAACAGATATTATGTGACGAATAAAAATATAGCTCCAAGTAAGATATACCGATAGTGTTGAACACGAAAGAGGGGATGCCTTCCAGGGCATCCCCAAGCTTAGACGCTTGAGTATTCCTTTGATATTACCTTGGGGGTGCCTTGGTAATCCCCAAGCTTAGGTTATTGTCACTCCTTATTCTCCTCATATCGGTGTCTTACCCAAAACTTGAAAACTTCAATCACACAAAACTTAACGGAACTTCGTGAGATGGGTTAGTGTAGTAAATATAGATCATTCACTTAGGTACTATCAAGACAAGATTGATAATTGTTCCACATGATACCTACTATATTACATTATTCCCACAATTTATATTACTCAATATAAGCTATAGGAACACTTGAAACAAGCAAACTATGCATGCAAAACACAATCTGTCAAAAACATTACAGTCTGTAAAGATCTGAATTATGACCAACCTTCCCTAACTCTACAAATTCTGAAAACTTAGGAAAACTCAAGAAATTTTCATATAAAGTTTGTGTAAAAAGAATTCAGAATTTTTTGACACCCCAGTAAAATCAGATAATTCATATACTGAATGCAAAGCTTTCTGTTTTTGCACAGAATCAAACAAGCAATTATCCACACTATCCCAAAGGCTTTACTTGGCACTTTATTGAAATAAGAGAAAGAAACATGATTAATACAGTAGATTAATCATGTGAACACATAAAAACAGAAGGTAAAAGTGTTGGGTTGTCTCCCAACAAGAGCTTTTCTTTAATGCGTTTTAGCTAGGCATGATGATTCAATGATGCTCACATAGGAATAGTAATTGAAACATGCAAAAGAGCATCATGAATCTCATCACAAGCACATTTAATTCTAACCCACTTCCTATGCATAGGGATTTTGTGAGCTAACAATTTATGGGAACAAGAGTCATCTAGCATAGGAAGGCAAGAAAAGCATAACTTCAAAACTTTGAACATATAGAGAGGAAACTTTATATTATTGCAATTCCTATAAGCATATGTTCCTCCCTCATAATAATTTTTAGTAGCATCATGAAGAAATTCCACAATATACCAGCACATAAATCATTATTTTGATGATGCACAAGCATCGAAAATTTGTCACTCTCCACATAAGCAATTTTCTTCTCATTCATAATAGTGGGAGCAAACTCAAGAAAGTAACTATCATGAGATACTTGATTGACATAACCACTTTGAATATTAAAATCATTATGACAAGTTTCATGGTTGTCATTACTCTTTATAGCATACGTGTCATCACAATAATCATCATTGATAGGAGGCATGTCATAATCATAATAGTTTTGCTCATCAAAACTTGGGGGACTAAAAATATCTTCTTTATCAAACATAGAATCCGCAAGCTTGTGGCTTTGCATATCATTAGCATCATGAATATTCAGACAATTCATACTAACAATATCACTATCATGCTCATCACTCAAATATTTAGTGCCAAACATTTTAATAACTTCTTCTTCTAGCACTTGAGCACAATTTTCCTTTCCATCATTTTCACGAAAGACATTAAAAAGATGAAGCATATGAGGCAACCTCAATTCCATTTTTTGTAGTTTTCTTTTATAAAACCAAACTAGTGAAAAACAAGAAACTAACAGATTCAATTGCAAGATATAAATATATACCTTCAAGCACTCACCTCCTCGGCAACGGTGCCAGAAAATAGCTTGATGTCTACTACACAACCTTCTTCTTGTAGACTCGTGTTGGGCCTCCAAGCGCAGAGTTTTGTAGGACAATGGCAATTTTCCCTCAAGTGGATGACCTAAGGTTTATCAATCCGCGGGATGTCTAGGATGAAGATGGTCTCTCTCAAACAACCCTGCAATCAAATAGCAAAGAGTCTCTTATGTCCCCAACACACCCAATACAATGGTAAATTGTATAGGTGGGCTAGTTTGGCGAAGAGATGGTGATACAAGTGCAATATGGATGGTAGATATAGTTTTTTGTAATCTGAAGATATAAAAACAGCAAGGTAACAAATAGTAAACGGCGAGCAAAACGTTGTATAAATTCTTGGAAATAAGGCCTAGGGTCCATACTTTCACTAGTGCAATTTCTCTCAACAAAATTGGCATAGTTCAATCATATGTAAATACCTCTCGTGTGAAAAAGAGTTCACTCCAAAGTCAAAAATAGCGGAGAACTAATGAATAAATTATTGTAGGATATGAAACCACCTTAAAGTTATCTTATCTGATCAATCTTATGAGCTATCCCTATAAGTGTCACGAACAGCCCTAGAGTTTGTACTAAAATAACACCTTACAATACACATCAACCAAAACCCTAATGTCAACTAGATACTCGAATGTCACCACAAGTACCCGTGGGCTTGATTATACGATATGCATCACATAATTTCAGATTCATTATATTCAATCCAACACAAAGAACTTCAAAGAGTGCCCCAAAGTTTCTATCAGAAAGTCAAGACAAAAACGTATGCCAACCCCTATGCATAGATTCCCAAGGTCACGGAACCCGCAAGTTGATCACCAAAACATACATCAAGTATATCAATAGAACATCCCATTGTCACCACAGATATCCCATCGCAAGACATACATCAAGTGTTCTCAAATCCTTAAAGACTCAATCCGATAACTAAACTTCAAAGGGAAAACTCAATTCATCACAATTAGATAGAGAGAGGAAACACTCCATATGATTCATCTATATTAATAAAGCTCACGATACATCAAGATTGTGCCATTTCAAGAACATGAGAGAGAGAGAGATCAAACACATAGCTACTGGTACATACCCTCAGCCCCGAGGGTGAACTACTCCCTCCTCGTCATGGAGAGCATCGGGATGATGAAGATGGCCTCCCGTAGTAGTTTCCCCCTCCGACAGGGTGCCGGAGCAGGCTCCCAATTGGTTTTGGTGGCTTTGGAGGTTTGCGGCAGCGGAACTCCCGATCCAGGTTCTATGTTGGGGTTTTTGGTATTTATAGGAATTTATGGCGGTGGAAATAAGTCAGGATGGCCACGAGGGAGTCACAAGCCTGTACGGCGCGGCTAGGGGGTGACCGCGCCCCTGAGGCTTGTGACTGCCTCGTGGGTCTTCTGGCCCAAC
This sequence comes from Hordeum marinum, assembly GCA_022496015.1. NCBI lineage: Eukaryota > Viridiplantae > Streptophyta > Magnoliopsida > Poales > Poaceae > Hordeum > Hordeum marinum. Next base: position 280,580,780 of record CM039678.1, read on the forward strand.
TTCGATGCTCCGTGCGTCTCTTCTGGTCCAAAAAAATCACCGTAAATTTTTATTTCGTTTGGACTCCGTTTGATATTCCTTTTCTGTAAAACTCAAAAACATGAAAAAAAAACAAGAACTGGCACTGGGCTCTAGGTTAATTGGTTAGTCCCATAAATAATATAAGTTGTCGTAAAATGATTGTAAAACATCCAAGAATGATAATATAGCAGCATGAAATAAGCAAAAATTATAGATACGTTGGAGACGTATCAATGATCAAGTAACTTGAGTAAGCATGCATCAACTGTTGATGGTACTCATGTGAACGAGTGTCAGTTATCATCATCAGCAAGTGGTTGAACATCTCATGTTCAGTCATCACGTCAAGTTTTCAGACTTAACTCTAGTATCACCTTTGTCACCATCACACACACACACACCTAGTTTAGTAAACATTGGACGTAGCACAAGAGTGGTCATCCAACTATCCTTGACCATGGAAACAACTATTCAAATAGTTTTACGCCGTGAAGGGGTGCACACTTTACCCATAAGACTCGGGGAACTTCCGTGTCATCCACGACTAGGAGTATAATTCATACCCGAGGTAAGCGCCGAACCATGCCTTTCCCCTAGCGATACTAAACAAAGAGTCCACTCGTTGATGCCATCCCTCATGATATACATCACACATATCATCCATGAGGGCACGCAACGGTGTGCTTGGTGCCTGTAAAGACAGTCCATGGTCGCCCTACCAGGCAAGACCCCGTATCGAGAGTGACCTCTTCACTCCCGCCACTAGTAATGCGAGCTCTATGCCAGTACCCACTAAGGTAATCAACAAAGCCCTGTCCCCTAAGGGGTATAGCGGTCGTACATGTAAGGTTGGAATAACGGCCGCAACTTACACCAATCCGTTTTATCAAAACCACACACACACGCTTGCTCCGGTACACCACTTCTTTATTAAGTGGCTACCTAGCTCGTCATCATCTCTCTCGGGCAATAGTGGCACCCGACGGGGTTTTCGAAAAGTCTTTGAAATCATTTTTGTTTGCATCACCATGCATATTCCCATCCCACTTTGCGTAGCATCTACCAAGCATCCTATCTACTCCCATCCACACAACCCTCATAAGGATGGTAGGGTCATGCATGATGCAAGTATCAATGGTAAAGTATCAGAGGCAAATCCACTGAAGTGGTCACCACATCAACATGATCAACATCGTGGAAATAAGTGCTATATGCCATGTAAATAAAATGGTTCATAGTCATGGTCAAAGGGCTGCTTGCCTAGCTCAACAAAGTCTTCGGGGTCTTTGAAGTCTTCGGGTCCAACTTCCTCGTCAACAGCGCAATCTATCATCATGATAAATAACGATAATAATAAGCATCACACAAAAACAGAGCACAAACTCGACTTCTAAAATGCTACCCTACTCTGATAAATAATACAAACTATTCTAACAATATTTGTCTAGGGTTTTGAGGTTAAAAAAGTTTTCAAAACTATTTATAACAGAGGCTAAAAATGCCTAAAAGAGGTTTTAAAATAAAACAGTACATAAAAGGTTTTCAAATCTTTTTATAAGTGGAACTATAAAATTCTACAGAATATTACAAGGTTTGTGGTTGAAAAAATCATGGGCATTGGAATTATATTTGGATCTGTGGAATGTTTGCTATATCCCACATAAAAGAAAAAGGAAAAAGGCCACAGGGCAAACTAGGCCAGAACAGCCAGCCGAGCCGGCCCAGCCGGCCAGCCTGGCCCAGGCGAGCTTGGTGCTCCCGCGCTCAGGATTTAAACCTGACGGGCGGGGCCCGACAGCAAAGAGAGAGAGAGAGAGCAAAGCAAGAGAGAGGAGTGGGAGGCTGACAAGCGGGCCCATTTGTCTGGTCCGTCGTCCTCTGCTAGATAGAGGGAGGCAGGGCTCACCATCGATGACTCCGGCGATGGCGAGGGCAACCGATGACAGGAATGGACTCAGGGCGTCATCGCCGCTCGGGAGGTGGTGGAGACGGTCAACAGGGAGGTTTGGATCGCCGGTGACGAGGTCCCGCGGCGGAGGCGCTTCGTGAGGAGGTCGTTGGCGTTGATTCTCGCCATGATTCTAGCGGACAGGAGGGGAAAATGGTCAGGGGAACCCTACAGACCTAAATAGAAGGGGAGGAGGACCGGAGCGGGCCGATAACCCGAGATCAATGGAGCTCCGCCTCGACGGTGCCTCGGTCGATCTCGAGCACTGGTGCTTGGTGAGCTCAAATGGATGCTTGGGATAGCCGATTGGAGTGGAGAGAGAGATCAGAGAGGAGAGGAGGCTCGGGGGAGTCCTAATATAGGTGAGCTGTTGTCCATCGAATCGTTGGTGCGCCGGCGAGATCAGGCCGAGGACAGAAGGCACGGGAGGAGACAGGGGTGAGTCTGGGGAGTTCCTAGGGCTGGTCTAGGTCCAGGTGAGAGAAGATAGAGAAAGAGGAGCACGCATGTGAGGTAGCTCACTGGCCGAGTTGGATGGCGCTCGGCACACGCGAGAGGAGGGAGAAGGAGGAGGAGAGAGGAGGGGGACAGGGGCGCCGCATGTCCCGGACATCGAGGCCGGCCAATGGGCGAGAGGGAGAGGCTCGAGGTGGTCGGGCCAAGCGATTGGGCGGCGGCTACAGTACGGTCGGGCACTATAGCATGCTCTGGAGCACCCGTTTGGCATGCCATGGCATGCCAACGGTATCCTAAGCACGGCCAGCCATGTCTAGTGGGTCCAGGGGGTCTAGTTAGTTGGAAAACAACGTTGGATGCTCTAGTGGGTTGATAGAATAAGAGGGGAGGGGAGAGAGAGATTCTTGTTGTACAGGGTGAAAATTGCGGTTTTTACCCCTCCATGATTGATCTTAGGGTAGCAGAATGTTATTGGGGTAAAATAGGACTAGGTAGAGACATGGTAAAAATTTGGGGTCAAGGATAACAAGTTAGGAGGGGAGAACATGGCTTTTAGCAATCTGCCAGAAGGTGCTTGATGCTGTTTTCAGCAAGAAAATGGAGTTTGATTGCCATGAGATTTAACGGGATGAAAATATAGGTAGAAATAGAGAGGATCACCAAGTTTTAGGAGATGTGAAGAAAGTCCACAATGTAACTTTATAAAACCCTCAAAATCAACAGAATCAGATTCCTGTAGATCTAGGTATGCATTTCCATTCTCCTTGATGCACCGCTTGGTGTTGCATCCTTATTTGGGCAATAGAACATGCCTACAAAGTTTGGGGTCAAGGGAAGAAACTTCACAATGTTAAGTTGTTCAAATTTGAATCTGGACAGAGAGGGTTTTGGAATATTTTGATGAAGCAAATCAAAGGGGGTTGAGATGAAACCTTGCAAGAGCACCAAATATAAAATGTGTGATTTGCTGGAGTTTTCTTGGGATTTATTTAGAATATGTCTTATAGAAATATTTCAAAAGATTGATTTAAGCAGAAAGGGTTTTGAGGGGTTCTACCCATGATTTTGATCATGACCATGTGTTGAAACTCATATATATGGAAAATATAGGTCCACTGAGTTTCCCTATTTTTTCCCAAATATTTTGAAAGCATTTAAATAATTTTTCCCTATAAAAGACCATTTCTAGCCTTAAGAAAAAAGCCTTTAAATAGAAAAATAAAATAATCTTTAAAAATAATATTTGGTGGTTTTGGGAAGTTATATATATATATATATATATATATATATATTAGGTTTCAAATAAAGCCTTTGGGGAAAAAGAATCCACCCAATTTGAGGACTTGCAGTGCAAACATCAACTCAGGGGTTTCTGAAAACCTAATTTTTATAAATCCTTTTTGGTCAAAATAAATTTTGATAAAATTAGTTTTAGGTTCTAGACACATGGTATGATCATTGTGAAAGATGTTTGGATCATGGAAGATGAGTATGGAGAGGAGTTGAACCTAAGAGTGCCTTACACAATCAACCAATCAAGAAATCAAGCAACAATTCAAACAAGCATGCACTCAAAAAGTTTTAATTGGCTCCAAATTTTGTAAATCCAAGCATAGCGAAGTGATACAAACACAAGGTGTGACACTATAACCATGCAACGTGGATGGTCTACGCTCCGTGCTGGGGAAGACGAATACGAAGACTAGCCTAGGTGTCGGACACGCTTGTTCTTCACTTTTCTTGTGTTCAAATTCGCCAAATTTTCTAGAAGGAAACTTAGGGTTTTTTCAACCATGTTTTAAGAAAAAGGGTCGGGGATTTTTTCTCATTGCCATTTCCTATCTTGAAATTTCTCTCTTCGGGTGGAGCACTTGCCAGCTTCTCTCCCTCTCGCACCCCGCGAGTCGGGTCTATGGGTCACGGTGCCTGCACCTCGCCAAGGCCTTGGTGCCCTGGTCCTCGCATGGTGCTCCCGAGTGGGCTAGCAGACACGTGTCACTTCATACTCTCTCTCGGGCTCCGCCGCGGCCCGGCGCAACATCTTTGAGCTTCTCGAGGCGCGCGCTTTCCAGGGCAGGAAATGATAAAAGTTTGGGAGCCGCTTGAACGTCAAGGGAGGCTCCTGAGCAACGCGCCTCAGGAGCCTTACTGGTCATATAGCCTCTCGCCCCTTGGTGTCGTCCTGGTGATCCGGACGCCCCAATGGTGTCGAGGCCTCGCCCCTTGGTCTCGTCCTGGTGATCCGGACGCCCCAACGGTGGTCGAGGAATGCGCGAGACCGGGACCTGCCGACGTAGAGTGATGCTTGAACGTCAAGGGGGGATCTTGAGGAACGCGCCTCAGGAGCCTTACTGGTCATATAGCGCCCTCACCCCTTGGTGTCGTCCTGGTAATCCGGACGCCACAGTGGTGTCAAGGCCTCACCCCTTGGTCACGTCCTGGTGATTCGGACGCCCCAATAGTGGTCAAGGAATGTGCGGGACTGGGGCCCGCTGACGTTTATTGTCGAAAGGGCTCCCAACTCGCCTCACTCATAGGAAGAAGGAACCCCCAGGACATCCAGACTCCCCAAGTGCCTTTGCCAAGCCTCCCCGACACAGAAGCCCGCCGCGAACGTGTCAAGCTAAGTACCCTAATCACGACCAGCAGGAAGTCTCAATTAATAGTAACACAGGGACCATGATGCATGATAAGAGTAGTAATAAAAGGGCGTAGGCGCCAAAGTTCATTCCACGCCCGGAGGGTCCCTCTCGTGATTTTTTGGTTGTAGGGAAAGGAGAAGAAGAAAAAGCGAAGGAACCCCTCTAGGGGCTGCCACCATTGAAGCCCTGCCTTTAATGCGTCAGCCCTCAATCAGAGTCCTCCTCTTCCTTGATGAGCCCATGGTGGCGTGCCGGCGTAGCCGCTTCACGGGCACAAGAGCGGCACCCTCACAGCCGGCTGCCCCCCAAAGTACAGGTGGGATAGCGTGGCGGTGCATTGTAGCTACTATCGCTCAGGCTCCCCTTTGAGGAGGTGTCGCTGCTGCTGGAAACTTGACGGCAATCGCCAAGGCCAAGATCACCTCCAAGGTGGCCGCTATTATCACCCTCCGGGTAACACCCCAAGCATCTGCCATCTTCCCTGAAGACCTTAACGAAAAGCATCGCGGCCCCATCGTGCTTGAAGAGGAGCGTGAGCCTCCCCTCCAGGTCATGGGTGCAGACGAAGGTTCGCCACCCACAGCTCAGGAAGGCATGGCCTATGGGGGTAACCTCGACCTCCACCCATAGTGCACTGCTACAACAACCGTCAGCCTACAGCCATAGGTCTGTGGGCTTACTATCCCGCAATGCCTCCACAAAGAAGTGTGGAAGCTGCAACCGGGAAGCCGCTGGTTTCTCCACCGACACCAAGAATTCCTGGCCCGTATCGCCCGTGCGGGCACGTGAGCATGGTGGCCTGGCGCCTGTTGCGGGCCTCACTCCCCGTCCACGACCATCATGCCCGCCACTTCCGGTGGTGTCAGCTGAGGCACCGGCCCACGCGGAGGCACGATCGCGCACTCGGGGCACCTCCCTCGACACCTCAGCATACTTACGTGGGAATGGGCTACCCAGACTTGCCTGCATGCGGCCCAGGGCGTGGCCCACTTCGATGGCCAAGTAGGGCCCAACGTGGCCCCACTCAAGACAAGGCCCTCGTGAGGGCCCCGAGCTCATGAGGGAAGCAACGCCAAGGCTGTCGGATTTCGGGCTCCGCAAAACCCTCAAGGTTTGAACATGGGGGCGTCTGCGAAGATCCCCTGCAGCCCCGCCCAACCAAGCTCACTACTCAATGAATACTACGACAAACTCGCACGATGATGAGGAAGAAAACGAACACGACAGTTGACCAAGGTTCGGGCCGCTATGAAGCGTAATACCCTACTCCTGCTTTGGTGGATTGCTTCTCAGGGAAGTGTAGTGGATGAACTAGTACAATGAGCTTGAGCCTCGTAGGGGAGCTCAAGTGGTGTTCTTGGCTCTCTGCCTTGTCTCATGGTTTTTTGACTGGCTAAGTCATGGATCCATGCCCTCTATGGTGTGGCCTAGCCTCTATATATAGCGGTGGCCCGAGTCCTCTTCCCTTATCACAATGGCAGGAAGGGATCCCACAATGGCCAAATTTGAAGGGGGATAGGAGTACATCTGCGCCCTGTCCAAAGGCGGTCTTCGCCTGCAAAGCGGCTATCGATGATGTAGTGGTGGGCTCGCGATGACATACGCCCCGCGGGGCTCGTGGTCGTGGTCTTGTTGCACTAGAATGGAAACCTTTGGGCGGCACTTCGAGGACCCGCGTATGTCCTTGTTCCCTTTGCACGGAAGGGGAAACTGCACCGCCTGGTGCGCTAGTGCCCGCCTGTCCATCTCTGTGTCATCTTTGACTCATGAGGCCGGGTTCTACATAGAGATATCCGCGGCTCTGAAGGGAGCCTGAGGAGGCCTATCATCGCTAGTCTTGGTGTCGTTCTTCCTTGTGAGCCCAGGGCCCTCGTGCGGGCCTTGTCTTCAGTTGAGTCGCGCTTAGCCAACGAGGTGGGCCATGTCCTGGCCCGCAGGCAGGAAAGTCTGGGTACCCCTGTTCCCAGAACTACGATAAAGGACCACGAGGAATAGGCCTCCCCATGCCCCCTCCTGAGCGGCGGAGATCTCTATGCAACGCTTGGCCTCGGGAGGCCAAGGATGACGCAAGGCGGGCCGGGAGGGCACCAACATGCGAGACGGGACAGTTTCCCTTTGGTGCAAAGCAACGAACCCTGCAGGACGGATGTCCTCTCCGATCCCACCATTGCATCACTAACAACTACTTTGCAGGCGAAGACCGCCTTTTGTCAAGATAAGGATGTACCCCTTGTCCCCATTCGAATTTGGCCATTGTGGGATCCCTTCCCGCCATAGCGATCAGGGAAGAGGACCCGGGCCACTATAAATAGAGGCTAGGCTACTCCATAGAGAGGGGCGACCAGAGGAGAAGCAAGACCACCAGAATGCCCTCGCGAGGCAACTCACCACTATACTAGTTCATCCACAAACCTCCTCATGAGGTAATCTACCAAAGCACGGGTAGGGTTTTACGCTTCGCAGTGGCCCGAACCTGGGTACATCCTCATATGCCATCTTCTCCCTTGTCATCGTGCGAGTTCCTCGAGCTAGGCTACCGGGTTGTGATCTAGGAGGGGTGAAGCTGTTGGGGATCTTCGCACATGCCCCTGTGTTCGAACTCTCTTGGGTTTTGCGGTGCCCGAAATCTGACATTCAGAGACACTCCGATTGAAGCACAAGCCCGCACGAAGATGGACGGTGAAGGCAATCATCAATGGAAAGCACCAAGAACTCTCGGCAGCCGGACATCCAGACCATGACCAGCTGAAGCTACAGCGACCAGACATCCAGCCCTGGGCTGGATATCCGTCGTCAGACCAGACATCTGGCCCTAGCCCAGAGATCCGGTGTCCCTTGTCCATACCCTCACTGAAAATGTCCCTCCAACCCCGGACATCTGGCCTCGAGCCCGGACATCTGGTGCCTCATTAAGGGTCGGACATCCGCCCCCTAGCCAAACATGCGGCTCCTACGTCCGCATAGAGATGGGCTGAAGGCCCATGTATCCCTCTATCTTGCCCTCAACTCACCTAAGACTATATAAGGGACCCCTCCTCATCCATCTAGGGTTAGCATATATTTAGCTCTTGAATTAGTTGAGCATTGCTCCATCGATTTCCTCAATCATGGAGATGACATCTATGTGAGAAGATCCAAGTGGATGTCGACGCCCCTATCAAAGGAAAGATCCTCTAAGGATTCTAAGGCCCCATCTCTCTGAGTGGGAAGAACTATCACCTTTACTCATGATTGGTGTTGAACTCGAATCATTGTATCATCTTGTGTTTTGTGGATTTAGTGGATGTGTGATTGGAGTTTGTCTTGAGTGTTTGACTTGATTTCTCTCCTTCCCCCCTTCATGCGTGAAAAGATCGACCCCGAGGGCTTGGCCCCATAATACTAACAATCTGGTCATTTTCCCCAAAGCTCTAGGTTTATTTAAATCGCAAAAAAGGAAATCGAGAGAGAGAGGGAGAAAGATAGAGTTCCACCGAAGCCCGCCCAGACACCTTTTCAGGCAGCCCACCAAGCCCACCATAGCCGATCTCCTATTCTTATTCTACCTTTTGTATGGCAGTTCATTCGGAGGTCCACTTTGGTCATCGATACGTCTCCAACGTATCTATAATTATATTATCTGTTTTGATGTTTTATATGCATTAATATGCTATTTTATATTATTTTTGGGACTAGCCTATTAATCTAGAGCCTAGTGCCAGTTTATATTTTTTCCTCGTTTTTGAGAATTGTAGATAAGGAATATTAAACGGAGTCCAAATAGAATAAAATCTTCGCGATGATTTTTCTGGACCAAAAGACATCTACCAAGCTTCGAGTGCAAGGCAAGGGACCTGTCAGGAGGTCACAAGCCAGGGGGTGGCCACCGCCCCTGGCCACGCCTGGCAGGCTTGTGACTCCCTGGCAGGACTCCTAACCCTAATCTTTGTCCTATAAAAACCCAAATATTCCCCTAATACCAAAGAGAGCCATGCAAATACTTATCCACCACTAGAAGCCTCCGTTCCTGAGAGATCCAATCTTGGAGTCTTTTCTGGTAATCTGCCAGAGGGGATTCGATCACCGAGGGCATCTACATCAACTCCATTGCCCCTCCAATGATGCGTGAGTAGTCCACCACAGACCTACGGGTCCATAGCTAGTAGCTAGATGGCTACTTCTCTCTCTTTGTGCTTGAATACAATGTTCTTCATGATCTTCATGGAGATCTATCCAATGTAATACTCTTTTGTGGTGTGTTTGTTGAGATCCGATGAATTGTGGGTTTATGATCAGCTTATCTATGAATATTATTTGATTCTTCTCTGAATTCTTGTATGCATGATTTCATAACTTTGTAAGTCTCTTTGAGTTATTGACTTGGTTTGGCCAACTAGATTCGTAATTCTTGGAATGGGAGAAGTACTTAGTTTTGGGTTCAATCTTGCGGTGTCCTCACTCAGTGACAAAGTAGGGGTAGCGAGGCACATATTGTATTGTTGCCATCAAGGGTAAAATATGTCGTTTTCATCATATTGCTTGTGTTTATCCCTCTACATCATGTCATCTTACTTAATGCGTTACTCTGTTCTTCATGAACTTAATACTCTAGATGCTGGCAGGAGTCAGTCGATGTGTGGAGTAATAGTAGTAGATGCAGAATCGTTTCGGTCTACTTGACACGGACGTGATGCCTATATGCATAATCATTGCCTTGGATATCATCATAATTATTCTCTTTTCTATCAATTGCTCGACAGTAATTTGTTCACCCACCGTGTTATTTTCCTTCAAGAGAGAAGCCTCTAGTGAAACCTATGGCCCACAGTTCTACTTTCCATATTATATTTTCAGATCTATAAACCAAAAATACCTTGCTTCAATTTATTTACTTTTTACTTTCCTCAATCTTTTGTATCTATCTCTATCAGATCTAATCCTTGCAGGTAACCATGAAGGGATTGACAACCCCAAGAGTTTGATTGTTTGTGTAGGTGCATCCATTGTTAACTTGCTTGATACCTTATTCTCATCTACTGAGGGAAATACTTATATACTTAGCTACATCGCCCTTTCCTCTTCAAGGGAAAACCAACGCAAGCTCAAGAGGTAGCAAGAAGGATTTATCGCACCGTTGCCGGGGAGGATACACATCAAGCCTACCATGTACCCATCACAAACTTATCTCTTGCATTTACATTATTTGCCATTTGCCTCTCGTTTTCCTCTCCACCACTTCTAAAACTATTTTCAGAAAATGCCAAAAATATTTGCCTTTTTATTTGCCCTTCTTTAGTTTGCCTTTTCGTTTGCCTTTTGTTTGCTTGCGTGCTAGATCGATTTGTTGCCACCATGTATGAATCTAAGGAGATTTTCACTGAAAAGGATAGTAATAATCTTGAGGGGAAATTTGATGACTTCACTAATAAAAGCCCGCATGAAGAACCTACTATCACACATACGCATAGGTACCGGTAACATTATTGGAAAAACGGTTATTCAATATTTCTTTACTTGTGCGGGTACACTTCCTACCTTAGAAGGGTCCATTCTCAATAAAACTAATAGTCTTGCGGATGCTATAACACTGTTAATAATTGAACTTGAGAGGCAATTTTTTCATTTGCACCCTTGCATACAAAGGATTTTTCTAGAGTTCTCTAATATTCAGCATTCTTCCGTTAAGCGTGCCGCCACTATATTTCTAGCCCATGAGTTTAGATTTATCATGAAAGAGGCTAGTGAAATTTTTTCTCATTATAAAATTAATGGTGGATGTACCCCCCCATAGAGGATATCCTTTTTAATCAAGAAGATATAATGAGATTTCAATCTCCGGATTATGTTGCTTATAATGAAAAATTGAGAAAAAGGGTCCCTACCGAGGTTTTGGTTGATAAGATTTCTGAACTCAATGATAATTTTTCTATACAAAACAACGGGTTAGAGTTCATATTAAGAAATAGGCTTATGACTTTCACCCAAAGGAAAGCTTACAATGATGAATTGATTATACACTATAGGGGGACGAAGGAGGAACCTATCCGTCCCGCACTTGATCTTAAGGATCCTTATCCTATTAAATTTAGCCCTTTTGATTATTTTTGCTTGCCACAAAGGAAACTTGCCGCTGAAACAAGGGTGTATGAGATGAGCATGGATGATCTCCCTTACTATTATGACAACACCTAGATCTATTGTGTTATGCCTAGCTAGGGGCATTAAACAACAGCGCTTGTTGGGAGGCAACCCAATTTTATTTTTATGTTCTGCTTTTTGCTTCTGTTTTTGAGTGTTTCACACATTATTAATTCTGTAGTAATTGTGTTTTGGTGTTTTAATTAGTGTTTGAGCCAAGTAGTGGCAAGAGCCTAATCTTGGGGATGCCTGAGGCACCCCAAGCCATATTCAAGGATGACAAAGAGCCTCAGCTTGGGGATGCCCCGGAAGGCATCCCCTCTTTCATCTTCAATCCATCAGTAAATTTACTTGAGGCTATATTTTTATTCACCACATGATATGTGTTCTGCTTGGAGCGTCTTGTATGATATGAGTCTTTGCTTTTTAGTTTGCCACAATCATCCTTTCTGCACACATATTTTGAGATAGACATGCATGAGTCGTGAATTTATTAGAATACTCTATGTGCTTCACTTATATCTTTTAAGATAGGCAATTTTGCTCTATGTGCTTCACTTATATCTTTTTAGAGCACGGTGGTGTTTGGTTTTATAGAAATAATTGAACTCTCGTACCTCACTTATATTATTTTGAGAGTCCTTAAACAACATTGTAATTGGTTTAGGTTATGAATTTAGTCCTAATATGTTAGGCATCCAAGAGGGATATAATAAAAAACTCCATATTAAGTGCATTGAATACTATGAAAAGTTTGATTGCTTGCATAAAGTTTTGAGATATAAAGATGGTAATATTAAGAGTCATGTTAGGAAGTAATTGTGAATTGGTAAAAATACTTGTGTAAAGGTTTGTGATTCCCGTAGCATGCACGTATGGTGAACCGTTATGTAAGGAAGTCGGAGCATGATTTGTTTATTAATTGTCGACCTTTGTGTGAGGGTCGGGAGCGCGCGATGGTTTACTCCTACCAACCTCTCCCCTAGGAGCATGCGTCTAATACTTGGCTTCGATGACTAATAGACAGTTGCAATAAGTATGTGAGTTCTTTATGACTAATGTGAGTCCATGGATTATACGCACTCTCACCCTTCCACTTTTTCTAGCCTCTCTAGTACCACGCAACTTTCGTTGGTGTGATAAACCCACCTTCTTGAAAACAGGCACCATATATCTTTCCTCAAAACAGCCACCATACCTACCTATTATGGTATTTCCATAGCCATTTCGAGATATATTGCCATGCAACTTCCATCATTCCGTTTATTATGACACACACCATCATTTTCATATTGCTTTGCATGATCGTAAGATAGCTAGCATGATGTTTTCATGGCTTGTCCATTTTTTATGTCACTTGCAATGCTAGATCATTGTATATCCCGGTACACCGCCGGAAGCATTCATATAGAGTCATTTTTTGTTCTAGATATCGAGTTGTAATTCTTGAGTTGTAAGTAAAGAAAAGTGTGGTGAGCATCATTGTTAGAGCATTGTCCCATCTGAGGAAAGGATGAAGGGAGCTATGATTCCCTCACAAGTGAGGATGAGACTCCGGACTTTATGAAAAATAAAAAAGGCCAGCGAAGCCCCCCAAAAAGAAGCCTTATATGCCCACAAAAATAAAAAAATGAGAGAGAGAGAAGGGACAATGATACTATCTTTTTCCGCACTTGTGCTTCAAAGTAGCACCATGAACTTCATGATAGAGAGTCTCCAATTTTGTCACTTTCATATACTAGTGGGAATTTTTCATTATATAACTTGGCTTGTATATTCCAATGATGGGCTTCCTCAAATTGCCCTAGGTCTTCATGAGCAAGCAAGTTGGATGCACACCCACTTAGTTTCCTTTTGAGCTTTCATACAGTTATAGCTCTAGTGCATCCGTTGCATGGCAATCCCTACTCACTCACATTGATATCTATTAATGGGCATCTCTGTAGCCCGTTGATACGCATAGTTGATGTGATATTATCTTCTCCTTTTCCTTCACAACCTCCAGCATATTCTATTCCACCTATAGTGTTATATCCATGGCTCACGCTCATGTATTGCGTAAGAGTTGAAAAGGTTTGAGAAAATAAAGGTGTGAAACAATTGCTTGAATTTTCATCGAGGTTGTGCATGATATAAATACTTTGTGTGGGAAAGATGGAGCATAGCCAGACCATATGATATTGCAGGGATAACTTTCTCTTGCCATTATATTTTGAAGAGATACAATTGCTTTGCTAGTATGCTTGAAACATTATTGTTTTTATGTCAACATTAAGCTTTTGTTTTGAGTCTTATGGAACTTAACATTCATACCACAATAAAGAATATTACATGGATAAATATGTTAGGTAGCATTCCTCATCCAAAATTCTGTTTCTATCATTTACCTACTCGAGGATGAGCAGGAGTTAAGCTTGGGGATGCTTGATACGTCTCCAACGTATCTATAATTTTTTATTGTTCCATGTTATTATATTACTCCCTCCGTTCCAGGAAAATCCCAAAATATAAGGTGTATTGCGTTGCACCAATCGTTTGGATATATTTTTTAGGAATTTGATTACATTTCATTATATCACGCAAGCTCCTGTATTTTATCATCTCCATTAGTCAGGTGTAATCTCGCCCAAAACTTGTGAAATTTTCCCTCCACGTGCGTTATTTAATATTCATGCCAAAAACTATACACCCTACATCTGTTTTGGATGTTTTATATGCATTAATACGCTATTTTATATTATTTTGGGGACCAACCTATTAATCTAGAGCCTAGTGCCAGTTTCTGTTTTTCCTTGTTTTTGACTATTGCACATAAGGAATATTAAATTGAGTCCAAACGGAATAAAATCTTCGCGATGATTTTTGTGGAACAGAAGACACCTACCTGGCTTGGAGTGCAAGGCAAGCGACCTGCCAGGAGGTCACAAGCCAGGGGGCATGGCCACTCCCCCCCCCCCCCGGTGGCCGCGCCTGGCAGGCTTGTGCCTGCCTGGCAGGACTCCTAACCCTAATCTTCATCCTATAAATACCCAAATATTCCCCTAATACCAAAGAAAGCAACATAAATACTTTTCCACCGCCAGAAGCCTCCGTTCCCGAGAATCCAATCTTGGAGTCTTTTCTGGTAATCTGCCAAAGGGGGATTCAATCACCGAGGGCATCTACATCAACTCCATTGCCCCTCTGATGATCCGTGAGTAGTCCACCATAGACCTACGGGTCCATAGCTAGTAGCTAGATGGCTACTTCTCTCACTTTGTGCTTGAATACCATGTTCTTCATAATCTTCATGGAGATCTATCCGATGTAATACTCTTTTGTGGTGTGTTTGTTGAGATCCGATGAATTGTGAGTTTATGATCAGCTTATCTATGAATATTATTTGGTTCTTCTCTGAATTCTTTTATGCATGATTTCATAAATTTGTAAGTCTCTTTGAGTTATTGACTTGGTTTGGCCAACTAGATTCATAATTCTTGGAATGGGAGAAGTACTTAGTTTTGGGTTCAATCTTGCGGTGTCCTCACTCAGTGACAAAGTAGGGGTAGCGAGGCACGTATTGTATGGTTGCCATCAAGGGTAAAATATGTCGTTTTCATCATATTGCTTGTGTTTATCCCTCTACATCATGTCATCTTACTTAATGTGTTACTCTGTTCTTCATGAACTTAATACTCTAGATGCTGGCAGGAGTCAGTCGATGTGTGGAGTAATAGTAGTAGATGCAGAATCGTTTTGGTCTACTTGACACGGACGTGATGCCTATATGCATAATCATTGCCTTGGATATCATCATAATTATTTGCTTTTCTATCAATTGCTCGACAGTAATTTGTTCACCCACCGTGTTATTTTCCTTCAAGAAAGAAGCCTCTAGTGAAACCTATGGCCCACAGGTCTACTTTCCATACTATATTTTCAGATCTATAAACCAAAAATACCCAAAATACCTTGGTGCAATTTATTTACTTTTTACTTTCCGCAATCTTTTACATCTATCTCTATCAGATCTAATCCTTGCAAATAACCGTGAAGGGATCGACAACCCCTTTATAGCGTTGGGTGCAAGAGTTTGATTGTTTGTGTAGGTGCATCCATTGGTAACTTGCTTGTTCCTCCTACTGGATTAGTACCTTGGTTCTCATCAACTGAGGGAAATACTTATCTACTTCGCTGCATCACCCTTTCCTCTTCAAGGGAAAACCAACACAAGCTCAAGAGGTAGCATGATTGTCGATGATTTGACTGCCGAAAGCCACCTTGGCCGCCTATAAACATGCCTCGGTGCCTTAGGTGTCTCCTATACTCATTCATCTCTTCTCCTCCCTCTCCTTCTGCCCAGGTAAGGTACCTCCATGCTAAAGCAGACACCCAACACGATAGCCGAGTTCAAGCCTAAGCCCGGCCAGACCAGAGCCTCCCTTCTCCATCCGCCGACGTGGAAGCGACCATCGTTACGCCCACATCTTACCACACCCACACATGTCCCGGACCGGCTAAAATTATTTCCTAGAGCGCTTTATACTTCTTCCTCTACGTCAACATCAGCGCATCCTCCCACTGCCTCCGGTCACCGTTGAGCTTGTACGACTCTAGCAGCACCCCACAATGACACTCCACTCCTCCTAGCCCCCCCCTCTTGTGTGTCTTGTACCCGTAGTTGTCATTCCGTTTGATTCTGAGCCATGTCCGCCATGGACTAGCTCCTGAGATTGCCCCGTTCGCACTGGTGGCCTTCTCCTGTTGCACCTGGGACTCCTCACCACTTGTGAGACCCTGCATCAACCACACCTCCTCTCGTACGTGATGTGCCACTCCCAGGCAATGCCCGACTGCCTCTGTTGTGCCCCATCGTGAGCACCACAAGCATGTGCCTTTCCCTTTATTTCTTTCAAGTAGATCTTTCAGGCCATATGCTAAAATTCACGTTGATGTGCAATTCCAACACTAGCACTTGTATGGCCTGCTGGTAAGAGCCACCTGCATACATTCAGGAGGTACTAGATACGAGTACCAGGCGCCCCATATTCTTTTTGCCCAACTACTTTACATTCACACACAGAAGCGTGTGTACTCCACGTTGCACACATGCGCACGTTGCCGTGTGTGCCCAGTCACGACAATAGAGCAATCTGACTCTTTTCGTTGTTCTTCAATTTAGTTCAGATCATCTCGACTTAATGTGTGATCTAGTGCCAAACACTTTTAACATCACAGATGCATTGTAGCTCAACCGATTAACCACACATCCTAACATCCTTGGGGTCATGTGATAGTAACCCAGCTCGCCCATTTTTGCCTCTGTTTTCCATCTGTTGTCCCAACACACACGTAGGACGCAACCACTTGGGGCTCATTCGTTCTTGGGCCGTTGCACTGTGATGGTTCGAGATATGTAGTTTTTTTTTATTTCTGCTATATGGATTTAGCATTTTCCCAATGCATGCATATTACAAGAAATGCCACCAAATTAAATTGTTAATAAGTAAATCTTCGTTCATTCAAATCAAACATGTCATATACTCATCTTTTCCTAAATATAAGTATTTTTAGAGAGTCCACTATGGACTACATACGGAGCAAAATGAGTGTATCTAGACTTTAATATGTCTATATACATTCGTATGTAGTTCATAGTGGAATCTCTAGAAAGACTTATATTTAGGAATGAAGGGAGTGTGCAACTTGGCTAGAATTTCATGTAGTTTCACAATATCCAACTTTCATCCAAGATAAAAATATTTAAAATTGTTGTTTCCATTAATTTGCATAAATTTCATGCTAAAACGGTTTAATTCACGTCTAAGTAACTATAGCTCCAAATTAAATAAATTATATATGTAACTTGACTAGAAAAATTTGTAGAATAACAAGGTGCATGTATTTTCCCTGTTTAAAGACTTTTAATATGTTAGGAAAAATCGGTATCAATTTCGAAATTGTATATGGAGATTTTCTAGATTTGTTATGTGTTGTTTTCGGCCTTATTTAAAATTACTCGATACATACTTTAATTATGCTTGACCTTTTGCCTTGATAAAACACATCTAAACTTGTTGGGTACCTAAATGAGCATGACCTAAATAATTGAATGTGGATTTTCGTCAATATACAACCCATTGCATATTGATCTTCACTTAATGTGTAGTGTTTGATTGTTGCACTTTGCCATACCATGCCTCATTAAACCGGACATGAATCATACTTGCTTATGCATTATGCCATGATTATGCTTGTTTGTTAACCGTGTGTTGTTTGCTTCCTTCCGGTTTCAGTTCATCTCACTAGTGTCCAATAATGTTTCAGAGTGTGAGGATTCGTTCTACTATGCCCTTTCGTCCACTTCATGGATTCGATCTTCTTCTAAGCGGGATTCCAGGCAAGACGATCATTACCTTGGATATCACTACCGTCTTTGCTATGTTAGTTATGTCGATGCTATTGCTATGTCTTGTTACCTACCACTTGTTTGTCACGCCTCCCAAAATTTCATGATAAGCCTCTAACCTCCACCTTCCCATCAAACCATTGTTTGGTTAAGTTACCGCTTGCTCAACCCCTCTTATAGGGTTGCTAGTTGCAGGTGCAGGTTGTTCCACGTGGAAACATGGATATCTTGGAATATCACTTTATTGTTTCTATTTAATTAATGTATCTATATACTTGGTAAAGGGTTGAAGGATTGACCTTTTGCTTGGTGTTTTGTTCCACTCTTGTCGCCCTAGTTTCTGATTACCAGTGTTATGTTCCTTGATGAGTGCTCCTAACATGTTTGCGGTTTTAATGGACCCCCCTTGATAATTCATTTTAGAATAAAACTCTTCCGGAGGGCCCAGCTTTAGTACTACACTTGCTTAATAAAAACTAAAACTTTCATAGGAAATGCTCAACGTGTTGGCTAATTAATCAACAACCCAGGCCAGTGCTCCTCATGAGCGTTGGTCCAAAACGGGCTGCATGTGGAGCCACCATGGGGAAACTCGAGGACTGGTTTTGCGGTTTTAATGTTGGGAATATGCCCTAGAGGCAATAATAAATTAGTTATTATCATATTTCCTTGTTCATGATAATAGTTTATTATCCATGCTATAATTGTATTGATTGAAGACTTAGATGCATATGTGCATACATAGACAAGACCATGTCCCTAGTATGCCTCTAATAGACTAGCTCGTTGATCAAAGATGGTTAAGGTTTACTAGCCATGGACATGAGATGTCATTTGATAACGTGATCACATCATTAGGAGAATGGTGTGATGGACAAGACCCAAACTACAAACGTAGCATTTGATTGTGTCAATTTATTGCTACTGTTTTCTGCATGTCAAGTATCTGTTCCTATGACCATGAGATCATGCAACTCACTGACACCGGAGGAGTGCCTTGTGTGTATCAATGTCGCAACATAACTGGGTGACTATAAAGGTACTCTACAGGTATCTCCGAGGGTGTCTGTTGGGTTGGATGAATCGAGATTGGGATTTGTTACTCCGTGTGACGGAGAGGTATCTCATGACCCACTCGATAATACAACATCACAACAAGCTTTGCAAGCAATGTGACTAAGTATTACTCATGGGATCTTGTATTATGGAACGAGTAAAGAGACTTTCCAGTAACTAGGTTGAACTAGGTATCGAGATACCGACGATCGAATCTCGGGCAAGTAACATACGAAAGAACAAAGGGAACATCATACGGGATTAACTGGATCCTTGACATAGAGGTTCGACCGATAAAGATCTTCGTAGAATATGTAGGAACCAATATGGGCATCCAGGTCCCGCTATTGGTTATTGACCATAGAGGTGTCTCGGTCATGTCTACATAGTTCTCGAACCCACAGGGTCTGCACACTTAAGGTTCGGTGACGTTTCGGTAGTATAGAGTTATGTATGGTGGTGACCGAAGGTTGTTAGGAGTCCCGGATGAGATCCTGGATGTCACGAGGAGCTCTGAAATGGTCCGGAGTTAAAGATTGATATATTGGAAGTCCTGTTTTGGTCACCGGAAAAGTTTCGAGCCCATCGGTAGTGTACCGGGAGTGCCGGTAGTGTACCGGGGGACCATCGGGAGGGGTATTTCGACCCAAGAGGCTACATGGGCTGTGGGAGGATGAATACCAGCCCTTAGTGGGCTGGTGGAAGTCCCACAAAGGGCCCATGTGGCTAGGAAGAAAATCCCAAAGAGAAAAAGGTGGAAAAAGGCAAAAAGGCTAAATAAGGAAGGAGTCCTAGTCCTACTAGGATTGGAGGAGGATTCCTCCTCTCCTCCTTGCGCAAGAGGCCAAAGGGCTGGCCCTTGTGCGCCAGCCTCCTCCCACTCTCCTCCTATATATAGTAGAGGTTTTGAGGGTTTTGAGACACAGAAAAACAGCCACGTGATGCCTCTCCTCTAGATCGTAGTTTCTCCTCTAGATCGGTTTTCAGCGGTGCTTAGGCGAAGCCCTGCTGGAATTTTCCTCCACCACCATCGCCACAACACCGTCGCGTTGCCGGATAACTCGTCTACCTCTTCGCTCCCTCTTGCTGGATCAAGAAGGTGGAGATCGTCATCGAGCTATACGTGTGCTGGACACGGAGGTGCCGTTCGTTTGGCGCTAGATCGGAAGGACCGTGAGCAAGATTGTGAGACGGATCGTGATGAGATCGCGGGATGGATCATGATGAGTTCGCGGGACGTATCTTGATTGGATCGCGGGACAGATCATGATGAGATCGCGGGATGCTCGGCGATTTGGATCGCGAAGACGTTCGACTACACCAACCGCGTTTCTTAATGCTTCCCGCTTAGCGATCTACAAGGGTATGTAGATCCACTCTCCTCTTCTAGATGCTCATCACCATGGATAGATCTTGCGTGTGCGTAGGAAATTTTTTGTTTCCCATGCAACGTTCCCCAATAGTGGCATCATGAGCTAGGTCTATGTGTAGATGATATCTCAAGTAGAACACAAAGAGTTTGTGAGCGTTGATGCTTAAATTGCTTCCTCCCTTGGTCGCGTTGTGGTTCAGCGGTATTGTGGGATGAAGCGGCCCGGACCAACCTTACTCGTACGCTTACGAGAGACCGGTTCCATCGACTGACATGTAACTTCGTTGCACAAAGATGGCTGGCGGGTGTCTGTTTCTCCTACTTTAGTTGGATCGGATTCGACAAAGGCGGTCCTTGAGAAGGTTGAAAAGCAACTTATGTATCACCATTGTGGTTTTGCGTAGGTGAGAATTGTTCTTGCTAGATACCCGTAGCAGCCACGTAAAACATGCAACAACAATTAGAGGACGTCTAACTTGTTTTTGCAGGGTATGTTGTGATGTGATATGGCCAATTACATGATGAGATATATGTGATGTATGAGATGATCATGTGTTTTATAGAATATCACGACTTGCATGTCGATGAGTATGGCAACCGGCAGGAGCCATAGGGTTGTCTTTAATTATTGTATGACTTGCGTGTCAATCATTAAGCGCTATGTAATGCTTTACTTTATCGCTAAATGATAGCAATAGTAGTACAAGCATGGTGAGCGCGACAACCCCAATGGCGACACGTTGATGGAGATCAAGATGATGGAGATCATGGTGTCATGCCGGTGACGATGGAGATCATGCTGGTGCTTTCAAGATGGAGATCAAAAGCACAAGTTCATGGCCATATCATGTCACTTATGATTTTCATGTGATGTTAATCCTTTTATGCACCTGGTTTTGCTTAGGACGACGGTAGCATTATAAGGTGATCCCTCACTTAATTTCAAGATAAATTGTGTTCTCCTTGAGTGTGCACCATTGCAAAAGTTCGTCGTGTCGAGACACCACGTGATGATCGGGTGTGATAGACTCTATGTTCACATACAACGGGTGCAAGCCAGTGTTGCACATGCAGAACACTCAGGTTAAACTTGACGAGCCTAGCATGTATAGACATGGCCTCAGAACACAAGAGACCGAAAGGTCGAACATGAGTCATATAGTAGATATGATCAACATGATGATGTTCACCACTGAAACCACCTCAACTCACATGATGATTGGACTTGAGTTGGTGAATTTCGATCATGTATCACTCGAATGACCGGAGGGATGTCAATTTGAGTGGGAGTTCTTCAATAATATGATTAATTGAACTCATTATCATGAACATAGTCAGTAGTGTGTTTGCAAATTATGTTGTAGATTACTTGCTCATGCTGTAGCTCCCTTGAATTTTATATGTTCCTAGAGAAATAGAGTTGAAAGATGATGGTAGTAATATTGCGGACTGGGTCCGTGATCTAAGGATTGTCCTCATTCCTTCACAGAAGGCTTATGTCCTTAATGCACCACTCGGTGCGCCAACCCCTCTAGTGTCGTCTGTAGATGTTGTGAACATCTGACAGGCACGTTCTGATGACTACTTGATAGTTTAGTGCGTCATGCATTACGGCTTAGAATTGAGGCTTCGAAACATTTTGAACGTCACGGAACATATGAGATGTTCTAAGATCTGAAATTAGGATCTCAGGCTCGTGCCCGTGTTGCGAGATATGAGATATCCAACAAGATTCTTTGCCTGCAAGATGAAAGATAATAGCTCAATCATTGAGCATGTGCTCAGATTGTCTGGATGCTACAATCGCTTGAATCGAGTGTCAGTTGATCTTCTAGATAAGATAGTGATTGATATAGTTCTCCAAATCACTGTCACTAAGCTACTAGAACTTGTTGATGAAATATAAAATGCCAGAGATAGAAATAGTGATCCCTGAGTTGTTCGCGATGTTTGACACTGCGAAGGTAGAAATCAAGAAGGAGCGTTAAGTGTTGATGGTTAGTCAAACCACTAGTTTCGAGAAGGGCAAGATCAAGGAGGGAAACTTCATGTATAGCAAGTCAATTGCTGCTCCAGTGAAGCAACCCAAAGTTGAACCCAAACCCGAGACTAAGTTGAACCCAAACCGGAGGAGTGCCTTGTGTGTATCAAACATCGCAACATAATTGTGTGACTATAAAGGTACTCTACAGGTATCTCAGAGGGTGTTTTTTGGGTTGGCATGGATCAAGATTGGGATTTGTTACTCCGTGTGACGGAGAGGTATCTCTGGGCCCACTCAGTAATACAACATCACAACAAGCCTTGCAAGCAATGTGACTAAGTGTTAGTCACAGGATCTTGTATTACGGAACGAGTAAAGAGACTTGCCGGTAACGAGGTTGAACTAGGTATGGAGATACCGACGATCGAATCTCGGGCAAGTAACATACCGAAGAACAAAGGGAACATCATACGGGATTAACTAAATCCTTGACATAGAGGTTCGACCGACAAAGATCTTCGTAGAATATGTAGGAACCAATATGGGCATCCAGGTCCCGCTATTGGTTATTGACCGTAGAGGTGTCTCGGTCATGTCTACATAGTTCTCGAACCCGCAGGGTCTGCACACGTAAGGTTCGGTGACATTTCGGTAGTACAGAGTTATGTATGGTGGTGACCGAAGGTTGTTCGGAGTCCCGGATGAGATCCCGGATGTCACGAGGAGATCCGGAATGGTCCGTAGGTAAAGATTGATATATAGTAAGTCCTGTTTTGGTCACCGAAAAAGTTTTGGGCTCATCGGTAGTCTACCGGGAGTGCCGGTAGTGTACCGGGGGACCATCAGGAGGGGTGTTTCGACCCAAGAGGCTACATGGGATGTGGGAGGATGAATACTAGCCCTTATTGGGCTGGTGGAAGTCCCACAAAGGGCCCATGCGGCTGGGAAGAAAAGCCCAAAGAGAAAAAGGTGGGAAAAGGCAAAAAATGGCTAAATAAGGAAGGAGTCCTAATCCTACTAGGATTGGAGGAGGATTCCTCCTCTCCTCCTTGCGCAAGAGGCCAAAGGGCTGTCCCTTGTGTGCCATGCTCCTCCCTCTCTCCTCCTATTTATAGTGGAGGTTTTGAGGATTTTGAGACATAGTAAAACAGCCACATGTTGCCTCTCCTCTAGATCGTAGTTTCTCCTCTAGATCGGTTTTCAGCGGTCCTTAGGCGAAGCCCTGCTGGAATTCCTCCACCACCATCGCCGCAACGCCATTGCGCTGCTGGAGAAATCATCTACCTCTCTACTCCATCTTTCTGGATCAAGAAGGCAAAGATCGTCATCAAGCTATACGTGTGCTGAGCGCGGAGGTGTCGTCCGTTCAGCGCTAGATCGGAAGGACCGTGATCAAGATCGCGAGACGGATCATGATGAGATCGCGGGACGGATTGTGATGAGTTCGCGGGATGTATCGTGATTGGATCGCAGGACGGATCGTGATGAGACCGCGGGACGCTCGGCGATTTGGATCGCGAAGACGTTCGACTACACCAACCGCATTTCTTAACACTTCCCCCTTAGCGATCTACAAGGGTATGTAGATTCACTCTCCCTCTCGTAGATACTCATCACCATGGATAGATCTTGTGTGTGCGTAGGAAATTTTTTGTTTCCCATGCAACATTCCCCAACAGTCGTGCCCTAAGAACGACATATGTGCGGCAATCGAGATCGGGATTGGCGAGAGGTCTTGCTGGATTTGTTTTACCTTTGATGAATGTCTTGTGCACTATGATTTTGAGGCAACTATGAGCTATAACGTGGTTAAGGTATTTCAACACAACTTGTGGTTAATTTGTGATGGATGAGTTGGAACACACCTGCAAGGTTAAATCTTTTGCAAAGTCGTGCCCACGGTTATGTGGCGACTTGGAAATTTATAATATCTGGTTGTAGAGAACATGACACTAAATCTAATTAAAATACACCAACCGTGTGTGTAACCGTGACCGTATGTTCTTTTGAGGTTTGATCCAAGAAGTGAACACGGTGGGGTTATATCACACCCAAGATGCGATCCTATCCTTATTTCGGTACGAGGGCCTCGACAGGGATAGAAGCGCATCTCGTCGTGTTGCAAGAATGGATATAATTACAAGTACCTTTACAGCAGAGATGAGTATATGGAATTGGCTTACACTCGCCACAAGCTACATCAATATCACATCAATACAACAACATATTCAATCATCAAACAAAAGAGCAGGGTCCGACTATGGACGAAAACAAACGACAAGATGACATCCATCCTTGCTATCCCAGGTTGCCGCCTGGAACCCATCCTAGATCGATGAAGAAGAAGAAGAACTCCAACAAACAAGCAACGCTCTCACGCTCAAGCATCACACTACCAATATCTACAACTGTTGTTGTAGTAATCTATGAGCCATAGGGACGTAGCAATCTCATTTCCAAGGGTATCAAGACTATTAAAGCTTAATAGGTGAGGTATGGTTAAGTGGTGAGGCTGCAGCAAACGACTAAGCATTTATCTGAGTGGCTAACTTAAAAATACATAAAGTAAGTATGGTGGTCTATGAATAACGGATGTGAACTAGTAATGATCACTAACTAATCCTGAACACCTACTTATGGCAAACATAACCCCACCGTGTTCCCTCTCGGATAAGGACTCACGAGAAGAGATAGTCATGGTTACGCACATAGTTGGTGTGTTTTATTAGAGTTTACTTCAAGTTTTCTATGACCGGGTATTAAACAAAGTATCCAAGTTTGCCACATAACCACGGGCACGGCTTTCCGAATGATTTAACCCTACAGGGGTGCTCCAACTCATCCATCATAAATTAACCACAGCAGCGGGAATAACCTTGACCACGGATCTTGTGATCTTCCTAGGGAATTCCACAGGAAATCCGCCACCTCGAGATAGCCCGAAGAATAATCGGAATTCCTCACTCAAGATGATCGAGAAAGGTAAAACAAATCAAGCAAGGCCGCCCGACGTGTCGACGAATCCGATAGGATCCACGTATCTCATTCTCAGGACACGGCCGGATAAGCACAGCGTACAGTGGCCTGATAGAAATCTCCCGAGTTGCCCCGGGTTGGCCCCGCACACGGCTCTAGTTTGGACCAACACTCATGAGGAGCACTGGCCTGGCTTGTTGATTAAGATCCTCGGGTTAATTATTCCCTATGCAGGTTTATTAGTTATTAGGCAAATGTAGTATCAAAGTTGGGCCTTGCCAAACAAGTTTTATCCTAAAACGAAAATCAAGGGGGTCCCCATAACAACCACGAGCATGTTAGGAGCACTCAATTATGGAACATAACACCAGTTCACAAGTAACTAGGGCGGCAAGAGTGGAACAAAACACCGAGCAAAAGGCAAGCCTTCCACCCTTTATCAAGTGTATAAGTGCATAAAATTAAATAGCAATAATATTGTGATAACAAAAGAATGTCCATGTTGTCACATGGAAGCAATTGCACCTGTAGCTAAAAACGCTATAAGACGGGCTGAGCAAGGGGTAACATACCCAAACAAAGGTTTGCTGGGAAGGTGGAGGGTTAGAGGCTTTTCATGGCAATGTTGGGAGGATTGACAAACAAGTGGTAGGTAGTGAGACATAATGATAAAAGCGGGACAATTAGCATGGCAATGATAGTAATGGTATCCAAGGAAATGTGTCATCTTGCCTGAGATCCCGCTTGGAAGAAGAACGAGTCCATGAAGAAGATGAGCCAACGTAGTCGATTGAATCCTCACCATCCGAACGCTTTCAAAACTCTAGGGCCCGTGGGCCGGTCAGTGGAGCGGGGCGGCTAGGCCTAAGGGGCGATCAGGCCCACATGGGCACAGCGGCAGCCCAGGCGCGGGTCAACGACAGTGGCGGGTGCTCGTCGTCTGCTCCCGATCCCGTCTAGATCGAGGGAGTCGGGCAGCACCGGCGGCTAGCCGAGCTCCGGTGAGGGAAGAGGGGCGGCAAGCCTGGGGACCGTCGGATCCGGCCGAGGGGCACCGGATCCGGCTCGCACCGGCGACCAACGGTGGCGGCTTGGCTCCACGGCGCAGATCGGGAGGAGCCAGAGGCCGGGGAAGCGGATGCGCGGGCCGGCTCGCGATGGGTCTGACAGGGCGTTGCGGCGGCGAGGTTCGAGCGTGGCACTCCGGTGACCTCCAGCGAGGTCCGGGCCCTGGCTCAGCGCGGCAGGGAAGGGCACGACGCTCGGGCGGCCATGGGAGCTGCTAGGAGGCGCTCGGGGGAGGCCCTAGGGAGCTCAGGCGGCAGCGGTTTGGGCCCGGGGCGGTCCCAGATGGGCTTGGCGGGCATTGTACGGGTGGGAGGAGGCTGGCGGCGCGGATTTCAAGGAGTATAGAGGAGTAGCCATATTAGGAAGGTGGAGAGTCTATTTATACTAATTATGGCTAGGGTTAGCAGTTTTTGTCTGTTTTCAGACCGTTCGATCTCGATCGGACGGCTCGGAAGCGGAGGGGGGCTAGGTGGGCTGCGGTGGCCGTGTAGATGGCCTAGGTGGGACGAGAGGGAAGTTGCGGACCGTGACACAAGGTTTTAAAACACCGAAAACGTCCAACGACTAACCAATGACCGCAGTGCTACAGTAGACCAACGAGGTATCAAACGAACTCGGAATGCAACGAAATTTGGCAGGTGGCCTACCTACACTATAATAAGACCGCATGCAAACTTTCAACCAAATCCGAGAAGATTTTTTGCATGCCTTAAAAACAGTTTTTTAACGATGCCATGGGCGCGTGCATGTGTGGTTGGTCTCGAAACGGGCAATGGCAAGAATAAAGAGAATCGGCGACTACAAACGGATGCAAGTTTCGAAAAGGAGTGACGATGCTATGCATATGATGCGAATGATGCGATGATGAATGCAACAACCAAACGAAACACAGACGAGAATGGAAATAAAAGGGGAATCTTCTGGAGCGTCGGTCCCGGGCTGTTACAACTCTCCTCCACTACACGAGGATCTCGTCCCGAGATCTAGAAAAAAAGGGGAAGAGGAAGAGGAAAAGGTAAAACTTAGTTGCCTCTTTGACAAATGAGTGAAACAATGATCATTGAAGGTTTCAATGGGAAGAAGAATGACATGAGGAACAAGCAAGAATTCATAGGAAATTTCAGTAGCACTTTAGTAGGATAGAGAGGAAAAATTAGATATGATGGAAAGAAATTGAAAGAGATACACCAAACTTCGGTTGGAATAGAATCAAAACTTCATAAGACAGAAGGATCATGAAAAGATATCACAGCACTCCGGTTAATGGACAAGCAAGGGAAGAACATGATCTTAATCAAACTAGATGATGGTTGAAAGAGAGCAACATGACAACGCCTCCGAAAGAAAAGAATAGAAACTAGATAATTGGAAAGGAAGGAATGGAGAAGAATATGACAACTTCTAACACCATTGAATTGAAAATATTGCTTGAACGGAGTTGATGGAGAATCAACAACGAAAAGAATAGCTTGTTATGGGCTTATGAAAAACATCTCAAAATTATGAGGTGACAACCTGCCACAACAGAAACACTTGATTGCTTGAGAGCAACAAGATATGCAAAACTTCTTTCACCAAGAGGAGGAGGAGAAAACTTGAATCTTTTATGACACTATGATAGCAATAATCCTTAGGAAATGCTTTAGGTGAAATCCAACCCAAGATAACTCCAAGAAAACAAGATGGGTTTACTTATCTTATTCTTGACAATTTTCCTTTGAGACTCCTCATAATGAAGAATTTAATAACACCATCTCAAAAGACAATGGAGAAGGAATTGAACTTGGACATCCAAGATAAAGAACACTTAAGCACCTCCAACAAGAATCTTGAGGAACACTTGAAAATGAAAGAATCTTGATGAACCACCATGAAGAACCTTCGGAAGAACTTTGAAATAAAGGGATGATAGAAAGAATTGAAGGATGCAAAAAAGAATAAGATTGAGGCCTTGCTATGAAATAGATAAAGCTTAGTGACAAGATAATTGAGAGAAACTAGGAATTCCGAAAAATAAAGATGACCACTTGGGATAAGGAATTTGATATCATGAACAACTCCGGAAGAAAGATTGGAATCACTTGTATGAAACAAGAATAAGAATTATGATATGCCTATCCTACATCAAGTTAAATTGATAACAAACAACGGATTTGGCATACCAGTTATCCTTTTGGAAAAGATAGGAAAGATAGATAGAGCAAAAACTTAAAGAGGTCTTGCACAAGAACATTGGTAAGAATTAGAAACTAAAGAGAACACATGAGAATGAAGAGATCAAGATTTGCCTAATAGAAACTAAGCAAGGCACCGGAATAGTTGAGATACGAACAAAGGGGCAACAATTGAGAAGAATTTGAGAACGAAAGCTGAAAGCTAAGAACGAAGAAATCTTCTAAAATGATGGCCTTCGGAAGGATCAAGAAATGAGAATAACTCTGAATGCACCGGATAGATATGGGAGGAATTACTCACTATGGAACAATTTGAGAGGATACCACGAAGCTAAGACCACGAATCTCCAAGAGAATGAGCAAAGATTTAAGAGAACCATTCCTTCGGTCTTCAATGCAGAGAATGGTGACGAGAAGCAACATCATGAATTATTGAGATACCCTGGAATAATGAATAAGGAAAGGTTGAACCAACGACAAAAATGATTCGAAGCAATCTTTGAAGAGGAATATGACTGATGAAAATCATTCTTGCATCATATTTGACAAGAACTTGAGGACATCACCGGAAAGAATAGAAGAGTCAGGTAGGATCCTGGGAAAAAACCTGGGGGTTATGGGCCCACTCAAAAGAAACCACCATTGAAACAATTGATTAAAAAGATAGATTGCACCGGTACAAATTAAGAACTTGATGATATGAGACCCTTGAAATAATTTGAAAGGATTATTGAATGGAAACACGAAACTTTTGAGATATCTTCAACACTCCAGATAGAATAGAGAGGGGTGAATAAACAAGAGAGGCTTGGAAAAGAAATTCCCACATGGAAACCATTGAACGAATGAGAAAGGATATGATTAACACCGACAGCTTGAATCAAATCCACCGGAGAAGAATAACAACAAGAACAAAGAATATGAGGATAGACCTTGAAATCGAAACTCTTGAGAATCTCCACAAGAAATCACCAGATACAATATGAAGAAATGATAGTCGAAGCATTGATGAAAAGAAAGGCACTTGGAAGAGAATTTAATCATTGAAGAAAAGGGGGGAGGGTGGGAAAAACAAAGAAAACTTGGAACAGATGAGACAAACTACAGAATGAAATATGACGATTGATCTTGCAAAAAAAATAGAGAGGATTGAATTCTCTTGAAGAGAAGCCCAACGGATAAAAAGAATTGATATGACAACTTGATTGAGCAAAAGAATTAGCAGTCCCACAGAAATATGAGAACACTACTTCGGAAATATTTGAGATCACCACTTG
Source organism: Hordeum marinum (assembly GCA_022496015.1). NCBI lineage: Eukaryota > Viridiplantae > Streptophyta > Magnoliopsida > Poales > Poaceae > Hordeum > Hordeum marinum. Next base: position 280,610,259 of record CM039678.1, read on the forward strand.
ACATCGAAGCAACTCGAACTACCATATACAAAACAAAACAAAGGATGGGGCTTACGAAACAAACTAGAACAAATACATGACAGAGCTTTTGTCCGATATTTTCGTGGTAAGGTTCGCACGGGCTCGATCGTACATTGGATTATCATATTGAAATGACGCTCGAATATGCTCCCTAGGCGTAGTGAACTACAAGGCTTGACAAAGCATAAATCGAGACTGTCCTCTGTAAGAAAGACCGTGAACAAACGAATCCACTAGATGTCGAACCCCAACCTCACATCATGATGTGTTGGAAGATAGCCTAGGTAACTACTTGAATTCCCACCTAAGAACTCAAGAAACTTTCTTGGTTATGCAATCGGGTGTTGGGGATACAAGGAGGAAAATATCTCACACAACTAACAAACCTACACCCCAACTATATCCATCCTTCAACACATAACCAGAGGCTTCCACAAGTCCATCTAACTCGGATCCTCGAAAGCACAACGATACTAACCATGGTGGTACCCCGGACGCCTCCCCAGTACTGGGTGACTCTGACCTTATCTCACCACGACAAGTATAGAAGCAATTCCGAACACCCTCCATCCTGAGATACTAAGAAGCTGAATGATAACGATGTGCCAAGAATTCCCTGGAGCTCAACTCCCCGGAAGAAATCAAGTCAAACAGGAGGCACCAAGACAGAACTCCGTCACATCGGCATCATATAGTTTCCAAAATACCCGCGTGATCCTAAAAAAAATTTGAACGAGAAGAGGAGTAGAATCAAACTTCCTCACTCGTAATTTCTCACCAGAGCATAGAAGAGAAGTAAAAAGAATCCAACTCTCCCATATAACTAGACTCAAAATAGTTTTTCACTAGACTCGACTCGGCCAAGTTCGATCAATCAAGGGTGCAACTAGGTCGGTACAGGCTCTAATACCAACTTATCATGCCCAAGATGCGATCCTATCCTTATTTCGGCATGACGGCCTCGACGGGGATAGAAGCGCATCTCGTTGTGTTGCAAGACTGGATATCATTACAAGTACATTTATAGCAGAGATGAGTATATGGAATTGGCTTACACTCGCCACAAGCTACATCAATATCACATCAATACAAGAACATATTCAATCATCATACAGAAGAGCAGGGTCCGACTACGGACGAAAACAAACGACAAAATGACATCCATCCTTGCTATCCCAGGCTGCCGCCTGGAACCCATCCTAGATCGATGAAGAAGAAGAAGAACTCCAACAAACAAGCAACGCTCTCACGTTCAAGCGTCACACTACCTGTACCTGCAACTATTGTTGTAGTAATCTGTGAGCCACAGGGACTCAGCAATCTCATTTCCAAGGGTATCAAGACTATTAAAGCTTAATAGGTGAGGTATGGTTAAGTGGTGAGGCTGCAGCAAGCGACTAAGCATTTATCTGAGTGGCTAACTTACGAATACATAAAGTAAGTATGGTGGTCTATGAATAACGGACATGAACTAGTAATGATCACTAACTGATCTTGAACACCTACTTATGGCAAACATAACCCCACCGTGTTCCCTCTCGGATAAGGACTCACGAGAAGAGACAGTCGCGGTTACACACATAGTTGGTGTGTTTTATGAGTTTACTTCAAGTTTGCTATGGCCGGGTGTTAAACAAAGTATCCAAGTTTGCCACATAACCGCGGGCACGACTTTCCAAAAGATTTAACCCTCTAGGGGTGCTCCAACTCATCCATCATAAATTAACCACATGCACTGGGAATAACCTCGACCACGGATCTCGTGATCTTCCTAGGCAATTCCGCAGGAAATCCGCCACCTCGAGATAGCCCGAAGAATAATCGGAATTCCTCACTCAAGACGTTTAAGAAAGGTAAAACAAATCTAGCAAGGCCGCCCGACGTGTCGACGAACCCGATAGGAGCCGCGTATCTCGTTCTCAGGACACGACCGGATAAGCACAGCATACAGTGGCCTGATAGAAATCTCCCGAGTTGCCCCGGGTTGGCCCCGCACATGGCTCTAGTTTGGACCAACACTCATGAGGAGCACTGGCCCGGGTTGTTAATTAAGATCCTCGGGTTAATTACTCCATATGCAGGTTTATTAGTTATTAGGCAAATGTAGAATCAAAGTTGGGCCTTGCCAAACAAGTTTTATCCTAAAACGAAAATCAAGGGGGTCCCCCATAACAACCCCGAGCATGTTAGGGGCGCTCAATTATAGAGCATAACACCAGTTCACAAGCAACTAGGGGCGACAAGAGTGGAACAAAACACCGAGCAAAAGGCCAAGCCTTCCACCCTTTAACAAGTGTATAAGTGCATTAAATTAAATAGCAATAATATTGTGATAACAAAAGAATGTCCATGTTGTCACATGAAAGAATTTGCATCTGCGGGCCCAAATGGTTCAGGCCTGGCCCATCGCAGGCCCAGATGGTTAAGGCAAAAGGCCAGAGCGATGGTTCAGGCCTGGGGCGGGCCCAGATGGGCTCAGCGGGCCCTACGCGGGTGGGAGGAGGCTGGCGACACGTATTTCGAGGCGGAGAGAAGAGGAGCCATATTAGGAAGGTGGAGGGTCTATTTATACTAATTATGGCTAGGGTTAGCAGTTTTTGTCCGTTTTCAGACCGTTCGATCTCGATCGGACGGCTCGGAGGCGGAGGGGGTCTAGGTGGGCTGCGGTGGCCATGTAGATGGGCTAGGTGGGGATGAGTGGGAAGTTGAGGCCCATGACACGAGGTTTTAAAACACCGAAAACGTCCGACGAATAACCGATGACCGCACTACTACGGTTGACCGACAGGGTATCAAACAAACTCGGAATGCGACAAAATTTGGCAGGCAGCCTACCTACACTATAATTAGACCGCATGCCAACTTTCAACCCAATCCGAGAATATTTTTCGCGTGCCTTAAAAACAGTTTTTTTAAACGATGACGCGGGCGCGTGCATGTGTGGTTGGTCTCAAAATGGTCAACGGCAAGAATGAAGAGAACCGACGACTACGAACGGATGCAAGTTTCGAAAACGAGTGACAATGCTATGCAGATGATGCGAATGATGCGATGATGAATGCAACAACCAAACGAAACATAGACGAGAATAGAAATAAAAGGGGAATCTTCTGGAGCGTCGGTCCCGGGCTGTTACAGGTTATGATTGATTCGTAAGTAGGTGTTCACGATGACTTCTTGATCATTACTAGTTTGTGCCTGATTTTTCGTAGATCACTATTCTTGTTCTTATACTCGAAAGTTAGTGAGATAAAAATGCTTAATATTGCTGCAACCTCACCACTTGACCACCCCTAACCCATTAAGGTTTGCTAATCTTGATATTTTGGTAATGAGATTGCTGATTTGTCGTGGCTCATAGATTCCTACAATAACAGGTGTAGTTACAGGTAATGTGATGCTTTGACGTGAGAGTGATGATTGTTCTATTTGGAATTCTTCTTCTTCGTCGTCGATCATAAGATGGATTCCAGGTTTGCAGCCTGGGATTAGCAGGGTGGACGTCATCTTATTTTCCGTCTGATTTCATCCGTAGTCAGATCCTGCGCTTCTATACGATGATTGTTGTGTATAGATGTACTGAAATATTCATCTTGTAGCTTGTGGCGAGTGTAAGCCATATCTTGTATACTCCTATCTTCAGTACAATTTGTGACTATATCCAACTTGTAAAAGCATCCCCAATATGCGCTTCTATCCTTGTTCAGACTTCCAAGTTTCCGTGAGGAAAGGACTACATATTGGGCATGACACATGTGTAGATAAATTTCAGCACATAAAATAAAGGTTTCGTTACCAAATTCCACTTACCAAGCGCGCTGAACTCCCTAGCAATGACACCAGAAGAGAGTCTTGATGACCCACAAGCATAGGGGATCAATCATAGTCCTTTCGATAAGAATGAGTACCGAACCAAATAAGGTGTAGAAGGAATTGATAAGCGTTTTTTAGCAAGGTATTCTCTGCAAGTGATGTAAGATAGTATTGATAGATTGATTGATAGAAAGATAATTGGTAACAAGTAACAAGTAACAAAAGTATCAAGGTGTAGCAAGTGTCCCAATCCTTAATGTTGCTAAGGACAAGCCGATGGAACTTTTTATAGTGATTAAAATGCTCTTGAGGACACACGGGAATATCGTCTAGCTACTTTCACAATGATTTCTCGACCTAGCATTCATTGTTTTGATAATTTGTTATGTGGGTGGACTGGAGCTAAGGTATTTTTCTTACCTGAACAAACACCTACTTATGGTTATACCCTTAATTCAAGCATTAGAAAATTCAAGAGAAGTAATTAAGATAAATGTAACCATAGCATTAAACTTGTGGATTCAAAACAACACATTATGCAACAATTCATAATTGGGGGTTAGGTTTCAATCAATCATGTAACCCATCATATAAAAATATTCCATGATGCCTTCCCCTAGGCCCAAAGATGGAGAAGTGTCAAGTAGTCAACCTTCACATAACACCACTAGAGAAAGAACAACATATCATCAAAACATTGAACAGTGATTAGCTTCAGATGATTACTAGTAACAAGACTTCCCCCATGTCCTCAAGAAGAAACTAGAACTACTCACAACTCATAATATTGGACATGTTTAGTAGGTATAAATATGAAATCAACATTTTAAACATAAATATCTTCCACCAAGTAAACCAACTAGCATCAACTACAAGTTGTAATCAACACTACTAGAACCCCTAGGTACCAATGTTTTTTATCCAAAGAATGAGCACAAGACATGACATAGGATTTGTAGATGAGATGGTCTTGATTAAGATGTTGATAAATATGAAAGCTCGCACGATGAGAGGAGAATTGGTGATGACAATGGCTTTGATTCCAAATCCCCGAGGGAAGTTTCCTCCAACAAAATCGCTGAGCCGTAGAGCTAAAGTGCTCATGCATTGGTTCTGCCTTGAGACAGCGGCGGAAAGTCCCGAAAGGGTTCTCTTGATTCTGTTTCTAGGGTAAATGAATTCATATAGGAGAATAACGTCAACAATGGACCTCTGTGGCCCCCATAAGCCAAGGTGGCATGCCCTGGGTGGTTGGGCGTGCCACCCTGGCTTGTGTGCCCATCGAGGCTCCTGTTTGGTAATTATTTCTTCAAGTATTTTTTATATATTACAAAATAAGTCTTCATAAAATTTCACATCATTTTGAGATCTGGAGAATTGTTATCTCTATTGTGTATTTTTTGGGTCAGAATTCCAGCTACTGGTAATCTCCCTCTTTTGTTGTATGTTGCATCATAATATGGAATATAACTTCAAAATAAGAAAAATAACAGTAGGAACTTGTGATGCAAAATGAACGTACCAATAATTAACCTATGTGATACTATGTCGAACGAACATCGTACTCTACCATACCATTGGTGGGTGTCTAGTTCCGTACATGACTATGAATAAGCAACAAAGAAGGAAAGCAAACCATACAAAATAGACTCTAACCAACACCGCTTAGAAATAAGCAAGCCATGAGAAACAAGCTACATGTTTATCCTTCATGTGTTGATCCTCCTTAGCTTGATCCTAAGAAAAAAGTGCCTCGAATCTAAATTCCGATCCTTGGTTGGTAATATTCTTACCACCTAGAAACAATGATTATGTTCAATCTTGTCCCTCCGAGATAGATTACATGTGAGAACAAGCTTTGATAAGGTGAACCTCTCTCTCTTATGCGTCCATCATAGTGTTTTATGTTCTTCAAAACTCATTGAATAAAACAACGATACGCTAAACTTGCAACATCCAATCTTCACTAATCTGCAACTGATACATCTCCAACGTATCTATAATTTTTGTTTGTTCCATGTTGTTATATTATCAATCTTGGATGTTTTACAATCATTTCATAGCAACTTTATAGCATTTTTGGGACTAACCTATTGACATAGTGCCAAAGTGCTAGTTGCTGCTTTTGCTTGTTTTTTACTTCGCAGAAAATCAGTACCAAACAGAGCCCAAACGCTACGGGGATTTTTGTGGATTTTTTATGGACCAGAAGAAGAAAGATGGGCCAAACAACACCAGAAGAGTGGTCCAGGGTGGCCACCCTCCACCAGGGCATGCCAGAGGCCCCTGGCGCGGCCTCGTGGACGGTGGGAACCTGCCCCCCCCCCCCAACCGACTATCAATCCTATAAATTCCCTGAAAATCTAACAACCCTAGGGGAGTCGACGAAACACAATTCCAACCGCCGCAAGTTCCAGAACCTCGAGATCCAATCTAACACCATCACGAAGGGGTTCATCTTCCTCATCTAGATGGCTTCCTCTCTATCTATGTTTCTCAATACAATGGTCTCTTGGAGACCTATTTGATGTAATGACTTTGGTGGTGTGCTTGTTGGGATCCGATGATTTTCGAGTTCATGATCACTTTCTATCCATGAATGTGATTTGAGTCTTCTTTGATATATTATTTGCATGATTACTTATAGCCTCGTATTTCTTCTTCGAATCTTTGGTTAAGTTAGGCCAACTAGATCGATTTTTATTGCCATGGGAAGAGGTGTTTTGTGATAGGTTCAATCTTGATGTGTTCTTTCCTAGTGATAGAAAGGGCAGGAAGACACGCATGTATCGTTGCCATTAAGGATAAAAAGATGGGTCTATTCCTACATGAATAGATCTTGTCTACATCATGTCACCGTTCTTATTGCATTACTCTGTTTCTCCATGAACTTAATACACTACATGCTTGCTGGATAGCGGTCGATGTGTGGAGTAATAGAAGTAGATGCAGAACTGTTTCAGTCTACTTGTCTTGGACGTGATGCCTATATAATGATCATTGCCTGGATATCATTATGATTATTTTATCCTCTATGAATTTCCCAACAGTAAATTTTTTCACCCACCGTGTGCTATACTCATGAGAGAAGCCACTAGTGAATCATATGGCCCACGGGTCTACTTTTCCAACATACTGCTTTCCGATCTACTAGTTGCAACTTTTGTTTTTAGATCTATTATTCCAAAAAAATACCTTGCTGCACTTTTTGTTTATTTATTTTATTTTGTGTTCTTGCGAGATCTATTTGCCAAAACTATCACTACCTAATCTATCTTATTATCGTAGAGAGTGTGACAACCTCTCTTTCACATCGGGCTGCAAGTATTTGTTGTTTGTGTGCAGGTGCTATTTACGTGGGTGCATGATCTTCCTCTATGGATTGATAGCTTGGTTTCATAAACTGAGGGAAATACTAAACGTCGTTGTGCTACATCATCCCTTCCTTTTTGGGGAAATACCGACGCAGTCTGAAGCCACGTCAAAGGAATTTCTGGAGCCGTTGCCGGGCAGGAAGAAATCTCATCTACCAAGTTCCTAATCACAAATCTGATCTCCTTCAAATTTACATTATTTTTCATTTGCCTCTCGTTTTCCTCTCCCCCACTTCACAAATTTGTCGTTTTATTCGCCCTCTCTTTTTCATTTGCCTTGTTCTTGTCAGATCTCTTCTTTGCTTGCAATCTTGTTTGTGTAGTCACATGACTCAAGAAAAAAACAAGTTATGCAATTTTTTCAATACTAATAATAATGATTTTATTAGCACTCCTATTGCTCCTCCCGCCACTAGTGCGGAGTCTTGTGATATTAATGTCGCTTTGTTGAATCTTGTCATGAAAGATCAATTTTCCGGCACTCGTAATGAGGGTGTCGCGTCCCATCTAAATACCTTCATGGAATTATGCAATATGCAAAATAAAATAATGTGTACAATGATATTGTGAAGTTTAAATCGTTTCCTTTCTCTTTGTGGGATCGTGCAAAAAATTTGTTTTCTTCTTTACCTCGCATTAGCATCGATTCTTGGGATAAGTGCAAGGACGTTTTTATTACTAAGTATTTTTCGCCTGCTAAAATTATTTCCCTTAGGACTCAAATCATGAATTTTAAGCAACTTGATCATGAACATTTTGCAAAATCTTGGGAAAGAATGAAGTTGATGCTAAGAAATTGTCCTACACATGGTTAAAATCTTTGGATGATCATACAATTTTTTTATGCGGGGTTGAATTTTGTCTCTAGAAATCTTTTAGATTCCGCCGCTGGTGGTACTTTTATGGAAATTACTTTGGGTCAAGCTACCAAATTTCTAGATAATATAATGGCAAATTATTCACAATCGCATACCGAAAGAGCACCTACTAGTAAAAAGGCTAATTCGATAGAAGAAATTAGTACCTTGAGTGAAAAAGTTGATGCTCTTATGAACTTGATTGCTAGTAAAAATTCTCCTCTTGATATTAATGATGTGCCTTTGTCTACTTTGAATGAGCAAAATCATGAGTCCGTAGATGTGAATTTCATCTCGCGAAACAACTTCAATAACAATGCTTATAGAGGTAATTTTAATCCTAGGCCTTTTCCTAGAAATTCCTACAATAATTATGGTAATACCTATGGTAATTCTTATAATAATAATAGGAACACCTCTGATCTTGAGAATATTTTTAAAGAATTTATCAATGCTCAAAAGTCTTTCAATACTACGACAGAAGAAAAGTTGAATAAGATTGATGATATGTCTAGAAGCATTGATAGAAATTCCAATGATGTTGAAATTCTCAAGTTTCATGCTTTTTCACCTAATATCAATGAATCAATTAAGTGTTTATATGTTTCTATGGATGAAAGTAAGAAAAGAACCGCAATACTTAGAGCTAAAAGAGAATTTTTAGAAAAAGCGTTTTCTAGTGATTACTTTCGTAACAATGATGAAGATCTTAAAATGATTGGTGTTTGCTCTATTGATTCCTTGTTTAGTAATGTTAAAATTTGTGATAAAGGGACTAAAGAAGAGTCAACTTTATTTAGAGGGCGTCCCAATGATTTGGAGGGTGAAAATTGTGTTGAAAATTTTGATAAAAGTGGGTTTGGAGAGGTCAAAACTTTAGCTAGTGATGTGCCCACTACCTTCGATTTCAAAGACTTTAATTATGAAAGTTTCTCTTTGGTTGATTATATTTATTTTCTCCAATCTATGATAAATTCACCCCATGCTTATGAACAAAATAAAGCTTTTACTAAACATATTGTTGCTGCCATGATGAAATCCTTAGAAGAGAAGTTGGAATTAGAAATTTTGATTCCTAGAAAATTACATGATGAGTGGGAACCTACCCTTAAAGTCAAGATTAAAAATTATGAATGATTTTCTTTGTGTGATTTGGGTGCTAGTGTTTCCACAATTCTAAAATCTCTATGTGATGTGTTTGGTCTTACCAATATTGATGAATGTTCTCTTAATTTGCACTTGGCGGATTCTACTATTGAAAAGCCTTTGGGAAGAATTAATGATGTTCTTATTCTTTCAAATATGAATTATGTTCCCATTGATTTTATTGTTCTTGATATTTATTGAAATCTGTCTTGCCCTATTATACTTTGCAGACCGTTTTTACGCACTATAGGTGTCGTGATTGATATGAAAGAAGGCAATATTAAGTTTCAATTTCCCATTAGAAAGGGTGTGGAACACTTCCCTATAAAAATAATTAAGCCACCATATGAATCAATCATGAGGTCCTTTTATGGAGTGCAACCTAAGGATGACAATACTTGGATCAATGTGTTATGCCTAGCTAGGGGCATAAAACGATAGCGCTTGTTGGCAAGCAACCCAATGGATAAATTATTTTATCTTTTGCTTTTTTTGAGTGTTTTGCACAATTATGATTCTATTATGATTGTATTTTTATGTTTTATTTTGTGTTTGTGCGAAGTAATGCCTTTAGGATGATCCATAAGATGAGTAGAAAGAATGCTGAATATGAAACAAAAACTTTGTTCCCAATGCACGAATTTTCATTTTTTACGGGAACGTGATATTGAGCTGAAATTTGAACACACTTTTATATACAAATTCTTTACGTTGTCCTAATTTTTCAGAATTTTTAGGGCCTTTTTGATTCGTAGGATTTTGAAAACACAGGAATAGAAAAGGTATAGGGTTGGAGTGACATGTCCATTTGAACCCTATAGGATTAGTAAGGAGTGTTTGATGCCATAGGGAAAACAAAGGAATTGTAAAAATAGATTGGAGTGGATGTTAGATTTCCTATGAAATGTAGTATAAAAGATTCCATAGGAAACAATCCTATGGGATCCAATCCTATGAATCAAAGGACCAATGTAGGAAAAAATCCAAAGGATCTCAATCCTCCAAAAACCGTATAGAAATTCTTTGAATCAAAGGACCCCTTAGAGTTCCAGAAGTATGGGTAGAGTACATATTACTACAGACTGTCCTGTCTGAAATAGATTCTGTTTTCATTGCTTTGTGTGCTTGTTTTGATGAATCTATGGCTTGTATCGGGGGATATAAGTCATGGTAAAGTTAGAGTATAGTAGCTATAATGCAAAATAAAATATGAATAGGTTTACAACAGTACCTAAAGTGGTAATTTGCTTTATTATACTAACGGATCTCACAAGAATTTTTTCAAGTTTTGTGTGATTGAAGTTTTCAAGTTTTGGGTGAGATCACGATGGATGAAGGAATAAGGAGTTAGAAGAGTCAAAGCTTGGGGATGCTACAGCACCCCAAGGTAATATCCAAAGAGTAACAAGCAACTAAGTGTGGGGATGCCCCTGAGTGGCATCCCCTCTTTATACTAACAACCATCGGTATACTACTTGGAACTATATTTTTATTCGTCACATATCATGAGTTTTGCTTGGAGCGTCTTGTATCTTTGCTTGATTTGTTTTTTGCATTTTCATTAGTATCCTTTCTAGACACACCTCTTTGAGAGAGCCAAAATTATGCTATGATTTGTTAGAATTGCTCTTTATGCTTCACTTAAAACTTTTGAGCAAAGGAATTGCTCTAGTGCTTCACTTATATATTTTTGAGCATGGCGTGCTTTTACATGTTTGAAGAAACACTCTCATGCTTCACTTATATTAATTTGGGAGTTATTAATTTTGAATAAATCCTCTCATGCTTCACTTATATTATTTTGAGAGATGAAACTTGTATGCTCATGTTCTTCACTTATATTCGTGTGAGCTTACCAAAAGCAATTGCAACATATGAAACTAGTCTCAAAGTGATAGATATTCAAGAGGGATATAATAAAACTTTCATTAAGACCACTGGACAAATTAAACTTGATTCTTTGTAATAGTTTTGAGACATGACAATAGTGATATGTGAGTTATGTTGATAGTAATTATCCTTAGTAAGAATATTGGTGTTAAGGTTTGTGATTCCCTATGCAAGCACGAAAGTCAATAGTTGTGCTACGAACCTACTTATGGTGCATTATTCAGTGTTAGTTATGCTTAATGCTCGCTTATGTGATTTTTCGTTTCTTAGTTGGATGCTTCTCAATCTCATGCTAGCCTTCACTTGTACTAAATAGAAGTACTATTTGTGCATCCAAAATCCTTAAACCAAGTTTTGCCATATGAGTCCACTATACCTATCTATATATGGTATTTACATGTCGTTCCAAGCAAACTTGTATGTGCCATCTCTAAACTTTCAAAATAAATTTTCCTTTTTGTGTGCTCGTACCGATCATGAAACAGTAGGGGATGACCGATAATTTTTCATGCTAGATGTGTTATTCTCAAGATGAGTGTTTATTCACTTGTCATTGCACGAGAGTATGGCATTAATAGGGATGCCTAGTCCCAAAATGAAAAAGATTTTTTTACTTTATGTTGTCAAATAATAAATTCCTTGGAAAGTGTTGGTATGGAAGGCAACCGTGGATTTGGCTGGCCATGGAAAGTGAAAGTATGGTGGAAAAAGGTATAAACTTTATTTTCTATTTGGGAACCGCCTATGATGCATCTATTGTGGAAAGATATTGAAATCTCTCGGTCGTTTTCGTTGACAAGAAAGGCATGCCACTCAAAATATTTTTCTCTATCAATTAAACACTTGATCTCTAGCACCTCTACAAATCCCTATTTCTCTCTGCGAAGGGCTTATCTATTTACTTTATTCAATTTTTATTTCCAATTTGAGTCTCCATCTTCTCTTATAAAGCACCAAATAGGAGGCACTATGATTGTACTTGAGCATTAGGTGTAGCTAATATTTGAGTGTGTATTGTGAATGGCTCAATGATTGAGCATGATGGGCTAGGGATAACTTGCTTTAGTGTAGATATTTTGAAAGACATGGTTGCTTGTTGATATGCATGAGTATTAAAGTTTTTATGTCAATACTAGACTATTGCTTTGAACCATATGAAAAGTCTAAATGTACATGCTATAAAGAAAAGAATAGGTGATGAACATGATAGGCAGCATCCACATAAAAAATTGTTTTATCATTTACCTACTCGAGGACGAGTAGGAATTAAGCTTGGGGATGTTGATACGTCTCCAACATATCTATATTTTTTGCTTGTTACATGTTGTTATATTATCAATCTTGGATGTTTTACAATCATTTCATAGCAACTTTATATCATTTTTTGGGACTAACTTGTTGGCATAGTGCCAAAGTGCCACTTGTTGTATTTGCTTGTTTTTTACTTCGTAGAAAATCAGTACCAAACGGAGCCAAAACGCTGCGGGGATTTTTCTGGATTTTTTATCGACCAGAAGAAGAAAGATGGGCCAAACAACACTAGAAGAGGGGGCCCAGGGCGGCCACCCTCCACCAGGGCGCGCTAGAGGCCCCTGGCGTGGCATGGTGGAAGGTGGGCACCTCATGCACCCCCAACCGACTATCGAGCCTATAAATTCCCTAAAAATCAAAAAAACCTAGGGGAGTCGACAAAACACAATTCCAGCCGCCGCAAGTTCCAGAACCTCGAGATCTAATCTAACACCATCACGGAGGGGTTCATCTTCCTCATAGGTGCCTCACCGATGATGCGTGAGTAGCCCACGATAGACCTACGGGTCCATAGGCAGTAGCTAGATGGCTTCCTATCTCTCTATGTTTCTCAATACAATGGTCTCTTGGAGATCTATTTGATGTAATGACTTTTGTGGTGTGTTTGTTGGAATCCGATGGATTTTGAGTTCGTGATCAGTTTCTATCCATAAATATGATTTGAGTCTTCTTTGATCCCTTATTTGTATGATTACTTATAGCCTCGTATTTCTTCTTCGAATCTCTAGTTTAGTTAGGACAACTAGATCGATTTTTCTTGCCATGGGAAGAGGTGCTTTGTGATGGATTTGATCTTGCGGTGTTCTTTCCCAGTGACAAAAAGGGTAGCAAGACACGCATGTATCGTTGCCATTAAGGATAACAATATGGGGTCTATTCCTACATGAATAGATCTTGTCTGCATCATGCCACCATTCTTATTGCATTACTCCGTTTCTCCATGAACTTCATACACTAGATGCATGCTGGATAGCGGTCGATGTGTGGAGTAATAGAAGTAGATGCAGAATCGTTTCGGTCTACTTGTCTTGGACGTGATACCTATATAATGATCATTGCCTGGATATCGTCATGATTATTGGATTTTCTATCAATTGCCCAACAGTAATTTGTTCGCCCATCGTGTGCTATACTTATGAGAGAAGCCACTAGTGAATCCTACGGCCCCCGGGTCTACTTTTCCAACATATTGCTTTTCGATCTACTATTTGCAACTTTTGTTTTCAGATCTATTGTTCCAAAAAAACAAAAAAAACTTGCTGCACTTTTTGTTTATTTATTTTAATTTGTGTTCTTGCGAGATCTATTTGCCAAAACTATCACTACCTAATCTATCTGATTACCGTACAGAGCGTGACGACCTCTCTTTCACGTCGGGTTGCAAGTATTTGTTGTTTGTGTGTAGGTGTTGTTTACGTGGGTGCGTGATCTTCCTCTACGGATTGATACCTTAGTTTCATAAACTAAGGGGTATACTTACTGTCGTTGTGCTGCATCATCCCTTCCTCTTTGGGAAAATATCGACGCAGTCTCAAGCCACGTCAGCAACCTGCGGTTCTACAATACACAAGTGACACCCGAATTATCGCAAGTGTGATTACCAATGTTGCAACTTAAAGTTATCTTAAACAACTATGTCTTAGCCACATGACCACCGCTCAAGAATTCATCCGATTATTCAGTTAACATGCTAGTTAATCGCTACTCGTAGGGTGGTCGAATCGAAAAAACCTTGTTAACTTGCCAGACCGATTAAATGGCATCTTTGTTAGGCCGATTAGTCCTTGTTGGCACGTTAACTGGTGGGCAAAACAAAGTCTGATTATTTGGCCCATAACCCCTCCAGACCCCTCCCACTCCAAAATAGCTAGGGTTCGTCCCTCCTCCTGCCCCTCCCGCTCTTCTCATCTCCTCCCCATCCTAGATGGCGTGACCATGTCCTCATTGGAGAGTCGTCACTTCCCCTCCTCCCGCAGTGCGCTCTACTTCCCCTCCTTCATTGTGACTTTCCACCACCTCCAACCAAGGTATTCTAGATGCCACCCATGGCTGCCAACACCTTCCCTCTATGTGTCACGGTCGTGTGGCCGCCATCTCTCGGTGCTACAGCCCACATGAAAATCGGCAAAAAATGTTGTGTGTACATGTTTGTTAGTGATTTTCGATGCCCACATGGATGTTTGTTGATAATTGTTATTGTATGCATGTTCTTGATCTATTGAGAAAAGAAACGAGTGCCATTTTCTTCATATTTGCAATGTACATTTTCTTATATCATTCAAGTTATATTGCCTCCTTTTTTGCCTATTGGGTTTAAAATTTCACTCATTAATGGTTGACCGATTAATCTAGTTAATAGGTCGATTCATGATTAATCGCTACTCCCAAGCCGAACGAGCAGGTACCAGTTAACGATATCCTCAACATTGCACATGACTAATAAATATATTTTTCCAAGACTCCTTTCATCCATAAGCACACCTCGTACACCATAGCTACCTCAGTTGCCATCATTCTAGAGTGCCTATATCCTCCTTCCCGCAAATCTACTTAGGTCTACCGCTCTTGCACATTCGTCTACCACCGAATGCTTTCATAAGAAAATTTCCATCCATTACAACCTCATGTGAAGATTCCCACGTTTTGCCGCGCACAATCAAACGACCATACTAATCTGTAGTATTGAAGATGTCATGCCACTTCATTCCTATGTTTTTTTATTCCTACATTTTACAAATCCTGCGACTCGAAGAGGCCCTATCCTAGACTCATTGGAATCCTATGATGTGAACCAAAGCACATCTCTTTTCCTATTCCTATTCATGAGATTTGAGTTAGATTTTCCTATTCCTATTCATGAGATTTGAGTTACATGACATTTCATTTCGTACAAGTTCCATATTCCCGTGATGCCCTCACTCCCCGCGTTTGATTTCTCAAAAACAAAAATTGACATTCGTATTGTTCTGCTTTGTTATAAGGCAACATAGTTCAGCAGAACAACAAAGATTTAGGACGCAAGCCATGCCAATAACAAGGAGAAAGATTCATGAGATAGGTCTTCCTCTATTTGACCAAGCTACATGAGGCATTCCTTATGTATACAATAATACAAAATACTTGAACCGCTTCCAAGGAAAATGTTGCATTGAGACTTTGATCATGCATGCCTATTGTCACAAAATGTACATGTATTATTATCTGCAAGTGAGTGCCAGTAGAAGCCTTTCAATGATGTACCCTATGTTGTCGCTCTCTCTTATCGAGTATATACAACCACTGCGTGTGGATTCGGTACAGCACAACATGAAAAACACCTCAGCTCAGTAATCCTGGAGCAATGCATCTAGCTTTTTCCGCCTCGCGGCATGCTTCAGCTTCTCCATTGCAATAAGCCCTACTTGCCTCACCCTCTCCCTGGAAAGCCCGAACCTGAAGAATGTTTCAAAGATCAGGATTAGAACATCACGTGGAAAGAAAGAATGGTGGTTCAGTTAGTAATGGTCATGTTTGTATCCTCTTGATGCTCCATTTTCAGCTAATAAAATCCACTCTTTGTCCAAAAAACTGTTGATGATATGAATATTGTATGCAGAAATTTCAAAACATTTTCAGGCCAACCAATACTTGATTGTGAAATAAAATAACATTGGCAAAAAGGAATCATAAAATTGTGATGTTGTATTGATGACATTTGCTTTTGACAGTAATTAATAAGCGCAAGGCATGAGAAAACGTACTGTCTGCTAATATCCTCCCATGTATGGCATTGTTTTCCTATACCATGATATAACCGAATAATGTCCCTCTCACGTTCAGTGAGATTTGAGTTTAGAAGTTTGTTGACTTCCTCCTGGTATCAGCAGAATCTTAAGATAAAACATATTTGACTGAAAATCATGAGGAAACGAACAACAATAGCAATAAGCTTACCTTTAGATACCACTCCTCAAATCCATGCCATGGATCATTTGCAACATTTTGGTCCTCTATGTACTGCGAACGAGCGGAAAAGGAAATCAAAGTTAACCCTGAGGAATATTTCAACGGTGAAAAAGTATTTTTGTTGTATTGAATGTGTAGTAGTGTATCAGCTTACGCTATGGAGTGTATCTCCGGGTAGGCCATTTAAGGATGGGAATGCCTGTTGATCCAACGAAAGAGCCTTGTTGACAGCCTACATTTTGAAAATGCAAAATTATTGTGAGAAGTCCAAAAGTGTAAAAAAGGCTAAACACAAGAAATCATATTTGGGGCAATAAATATGTAAATACCTCTGTAGCATTGTGTACTTTCTTTTCGGATATATTGAGTAACTCTGCGATGTTCTGAGGACAATGACATAAAAGTTAGAGAAGAAGCAACAGAACAACAAAATGAACACACACAAAATCAAACCACTTGAAATGCTTCACGCAAATAGAACTAGTACTCCCGCTCTTACTTGTGTTGTTGGAGAAACCCCTTGGTCCTCCAATGCGTACTTTGCACCACGAATCGCAATCAGCCTCTCATGCATGTAAGTAGGGAGCCTGAATGTTTTCGAGTTGTCCGCGAGTGCTCTTGAAACACCCTGGTAACAAGGAAATTAATGAATGAATAAAGAGTGCAAATATTCTCTCATTTGTACGGATGAGATCAGCAAAGAGGTCTCACCTGACGAATCCACCAGTATACGTAAGTGGAAATTCTGTAGCCCCTGGATGCATCGAACTTTTCGATCCCGCGGAGTAGCCCTATGAGACCACCCTGAATCACCAACCAAATTGATCAACTTCTTACATGTTCATGTTTGTGAAACATGCTAACTGTCCTAGTGAAAGAAACAGCAAATGCCCATGAACAGAACAGGATGTGGTTACCTGAATCAGGTCGGACAGCTCAACCCCCAGCTTGTCATACTTCTGAGCGATGGATATGACCAAACGGATGTTGCTCATCGTTAGCACCTCCCTCGCGAGGAACGACTCGCGCATTCTTGACCGCAGCTCCGGCGTCGATATCCGAAGTGATTGTGCCATCTGCTTGTACGACGGCTCATTCCCCAGTTTTTCTTTCAGCCTGAATCAATGTTTCAGAACCAGAGGTTAAGCAAACTTGAGAGCACAACGCAAAGCAGCAGTGGCAATGGTTCTTGATTTCGGAGAACAACCATATATGTTGGTTGAATGGATCGCTGAATTAGGGATAGAGCACTCGGACAGTTGGTGGTATTGTGAATTCTATAGTCGGGGGGGGGGGGGGGGGGGGGGGGGTCGTACGCGTACTTTGATCTTTGCTGTTGCAGCCATATCCCGTCCTTGATCTTCTTGGAGAGGTGGACAACCTGTTTGTGCGAGAGGAGCTCCTTGCTGACAGTGCCGCGGAGGTAGATGCGGTTTCTACTCTGCAGCAGCTCGGGGCTGATACTCAGGTGCACGGCGCCGCTGCCTTTCTTGGACCTCCCGCGCCTCCGGCCGTTCATCCGCCGCTGCCTCGCCGAGACGCCGGAGCGCGCCACGACGACGGAGCTGCTCCTGCTCTTGCCGTCATCGTCATCGCCCGAACCAATGGCATCCACATGGTGGTCATCGCCGCCACCGTCGTCGTCCTCGAAGGGTAGCTGCCACTGCTTCTCGAGCATGGACCTCTGCAGCAGGATAATGGCATCTAGGGAGAACCCGTCGGCGGGCAACAGTGGAGGAGGCTGCGGCGCGAGCGCGGCCGCTGGCGCGCTCTGCCTGAGGGCCCGCATGACCTGCGCGCGGCCATGTGGGGAGAGCTTGATCCTGTGCGCGGCGACGGTGAGCTTGGACGCGGCCGGTGGCGCGAACTGCAGCGAGGAGGAGCCGTGGGCGTCTCCGGCCGCGCTGGTCATGTGACTGTTGACCTTGTCGGAGAGCAGGTCGTTGGGCGGCCCGAAGGACGTACTCAGAAGGCGGTTGCCTGCGCTCAGCCCGATCAAAGCAGGCGTCGCCGTCATGGCTTGCCGCCCGTTCAATTATCTGCGCCGTATGAGCGCGCGATTACAAAAAACTGTGTTCCGAGAAACAGAGAAAGAAGAGATAGGAAACCGACAGCGTCGTGCTCGTACCTGTGCGGCGGCGCGGGGAAGCGACGAAGAACCAAGAGAGGGAGAAGGGGGGGAAGAGGAAGACGACGGCGCGGGGTTCGGAGACAATAACCATGTACGGAGTACTAGTAGCTAGTAGTACGAAGTAACTAGAAGCTCAATGGACACCACACGCCGAGAAAGAGAGAGACGGAGAGGCTATTAACAGTGCGCTCGTGCGTACTGTGGCAGCGGCAGCCGGCGCCACTGCTGCGCCCGCTGGTTTTACTGTGTTACTGCAGTGCAGAAGCTGGGCCGGAGGTAGAGGAGAGGATAGGGTGAGCGAGGGCGGGAGGCCATTGGTGGGGGCAGATATTCGCGGGTGGCCTCTCGTCTCGACGCCGAGGCCGAGCGCGCGCCACGACCACCAGATCATGCGCCCGGCCACCTTGCAACAAAAGATCGTTCCCTCCCGATGCCTCCACACGTCGGCTCGCACGAATCCGGTGTTGCGTGAGAAATTGGATCTTAACCCATACTTTACTTTTTTATTTTGATCATTTGCCACCTCTTGAGATTGACGGTTGGGGCCGGATCCATTTGGCATTGACACAATCCTGTAGTTAAAAGCACATTTGCTCACTTAGTGATTTTAGTAATTAATAACAACATATATGTCATTCAATTAATGTTTTCATTGAGCATGTTTCAGAAAAGTTTAATGATAGGTTGGCAAAACGATTGTGAAATACCCAAAGATACAAGGAAATAGTTTGAATCTTCGAACAAAGGACTCTACATTTTACCTTGTGTAAGAAATCACTTTGAGTCCATAGGAAAGTCAATACTATTAAAAAGGATAAGGTTTTGTTGGTGAACAAAATGCTCATACGTGCACAAGTGATAGTCATTACATAGACCCACAAGCTCTTCCACAAAAGTCTGTCCAAAGCTAAATATTCAAAATCGGTGCAACCAACACTTTTCACTCGGTGCCACCGATTCTCAACCTCACACAGACTCAGCCAAACCCTAGCCTTTCGGTGCAACCGATTTCATTTCGGTGCCATCGAGTTTGGGTTGCCAACTTCCTATTACGCAAATTCACAAAATCGGCCCGACCCAGTTTGTTGAATCGGCGTCACCGAGTTTGGCAGTCTGACCGTTGGTCACCTTATCGGTGCAACCGAGTTGTGTGTATCGGTCTCACCGAGATTCAAAAGTTGCTACCTTTGAGACAACTCGGTACCACCGAGATTAACACATCGGTGTCACCGAGTCTGACTTATTAGGTGAATGGTTGGATTTTTGAAGATGCCTATATATACCCCCCACCACCACCACCACTCACTCGTAAAAGAAGCACCCAGAACAGTTTCCCATTCATACCTACTGATTTTCTAAGAGAGAGACACCTACTCATGTGTTCAGATCATGACATTCCATTCCTACCATATGAATCTTGATCTCTAGCCTCCCCAAGTTGCTTTCCACCCAATCAACCTCTTCCACCATAGTCAAATCTGTGAGAGAGTGATTATGTGTTGAGGACTCTATCATCTTGAAGCACAAGAGCAAGGAGTTCATCGACATTATCGAGCCTATTACCTTTGAAGAGTGATGCCTCCTAGATTGGTTAGGTGTCGCTTGAAAGCCTCCTACTTAGTGTTGTTGAGTGAACCAAGAAGTTTGTAAGGGCAAGGAGATCGCCTACTTCATGAAGATCTACCCCGAGTTAGACTAGTCCTTCGTGGACGTAGGCCATCATGGTATAGTCAAGGTTGCTTCTTCGTGGAACCCTCCGTGGGTAGAGCCCTCCGTGGACTCTCGCGACCGTTACCCTTCGTGGGTTGAAGACTCCATAAACGTGGACGTACGGTAGTATCACCTATCGGAACTACGGAAAAAATCATCATGTCACCAATTGCGTTTGATCTTCCTACCCTTCCTTTACTTACATGATTGTCTTTACATGTTGCAACTCAATGCTCAAGCACATGACATTCTCTTCAACTGTCCATGCCCCGAAGAATTCAACAAAATCAGCCTTCTTGAGAATGCAAAATAAATTTGGGATACTTTGGTTGATATGCAGAAGGCACCGAGTCTATGAGAGAATCCAAGTTGGATGTTCTTCAAAGTCAACTTGACAAGTTCAAGATGAAGGATGGTGAAGGAGTCATTGAGATGTACTCTAGGCTAGCTCTCATCACCAATGAGATTGTCGGCTTAGGAAGCGAAGAAATGACCGACAAATTCATCTTTAAGAAGATACTTCGAGCTTTGTATGATCGATATGACACCGTATGCACATTGATCCAAATGATTCCCAACTACAAAGATCTCAAGCCAACGGAAGTGATTGGAAGGAACGTTGCTCATGAGATGACACTCAAGGACAAGGAAGAGTTTCACCACAAGTCTAGCGGGGCTTATAAAGCCACAAGTGATGCTCCCGCAACTTCAAGCGACAACCTTATCACAAATGAAGAGATAAGCCTCATGGTCAAGAAATTCAATAAGTTCTACAATAATAGAAGCAAAAAATCGAAGCTCCAACTCAAGATCTGAAGAGGAGCGTTCGCCAAGTCGTGACTGAAACTGCTACAATTGTGGGAAGCCCGGACACTACTCCTATGAGTGCATGGCTCCTTACAAAAGGAAAGAAGAGTCACCAAGAAGACGAAGCTCAAGAGACAAGTGACCTCGAAGAGAGAGAAGGAGTAGAGATGATCATTATGAACGAAGACCCTCAAGGAGAAGTAGGGACTTGGAGAAGAAGGACAAGTACACCAAGAGCTACTCAAGAAGAAGACATCAAGCTCATATTGGTGAATGGGTTTACGGCTCCGAATCCGATAACCACTCCGAGAGAAGCTATCACTCCAACTCCGACTATAGTCAAGATGAAGGTGTTGCCGGACTTGCACTAGTGACAACCGACTCCTACGACATATTTGATTCACCAAATGAAGGGAGTGGATGTTGCTTCATGGCTAAAAGCCCCAAGATATCACATCCTGAGTATCTTGAATTCAATAGTGATAAAGATGACTTGTTAATTGAAGATGACTTGCTATTTGACAAATCTAGTAATGTTAGTCAAAATGAACTTGCTAGTAATCACTCTAGTCTTGATAAGTCGTGCGATGATTATAAGTTGGAAATAGAACGACTAACTCAAGAACTAAACACTCTTAAGTTAGCTCACGAGTCTGCTCTACAAGATCATAGAGTAAGGACACATGAGAAGCTCCGCTTCGAGAAGCTCAACTTAGAGCAAGAGCATGAGTTCCTTAAAGCTATCAATGACGATCTTCGAAAGAAGACTTCCTCTTATCTGGCCAAGCGACTTCTCTTGTCTACATTCATGCCACATTAAGACTAAGCAAGATAGTAACAAAGGAAAGAAAGGTTCTTCAACTAGTAGCAATAAAAATGATAAATCCAGTGATGTTGCTTCTAGTAGTTCTATTGACCCCACTAACTCTTATCTTAGCCAAGTTACACTTGAGCAAGAAAATGAACTTTTGAAAGGGATTATAGAGAAAGGTATCTACAAGAGTCTTGAAGGGTGCAAAAAAATTGAGAAGATTGTACGCAAGTATGGAGGATACCGGAAGAACCATGGCATTGGCTACTTCAACGCTAATGCGGTTGAATGGGAAGAAGGTTAATATCCCAATCCCAAGTTTTTTTCCTCAAAAGGAGAAGTATGAAAATACTCTCCCCAAGGAAACAAAAGCTCAAGATGACCTTCCACCACAAGACCCCAAGCTCAAGGGCAAGAACAAGCTTCAACAGGACATTGACTCATATGAAGATGAATCCCAAGCTTTGGTGAAGTGGGTTCCCAAAGCTACTACAAGCTCAACTTCTACAAGTGCTACTTCAATACCAAGGATCCCCATCAACTTGATGTGGGTCCCCAATAAGAACTAGAGAAGTTCTTGAGGGGTGACTCCGCCAATGAAATCCACTCATATTCATTATTGGCAAGAACTAGTTACAATCAACATCAACATCATGCAATAGTTCAAGGAGTCACACATTCCCTAAAAGGAGAGGAAGGGACAAGGTATTCAACAAATCAATGGGCGTCATCATATATGCTTTGCACTCCATGTCCATAGATATCCTTGTATTTGTCTCTTATGTGTTGGGACAAACCCATGTAGGTGAGAAGAGCAATGAAACAACGAGAAGGCTCCCAACTCTTGGTGGTCTTCATCAACTTTGAACATCCACCACTACTTAACCTACATGAAGTATTCATCGACAAAACCCAAGGTTAGTTTATCCCTCCTATGGGGGGATGTCACATCAAGGGGGAGCTTTACTCTAAGACTTGATTCAAAGCATCTCATAGCATGTGACAACATTAATTGCTTTATATAAAAGTGGTAACCCCACTTGTGCTTAAACGATGAGTATGACCTATGATCAAGTATTCTTACTTGGCTCCTAAGTCAATATACTCATATATAGATGACTCCGTCATCGCCAAAGTGCTTGTTAGATGCTAATGTGTTTGTGCATGTTTGCATGATTTCATTTGACATCTTCATGTGTGAGCATGTTGGTCTGCATTTATTTACTCATTCGAGGATATCCAATTGTTGCTATTTGGCTTTTGATTTTTCATTTGCCAATTGGACATACAAGAATGCCTAGGACCACTGGTCTAGCTATCTATGCTTTCTCACCTCATATTCTATTCATGTTGCATCACAAAATTTGAACAAGTAATTTTCGATCTCTCCGTGTGAGGAGCATTCGGAGTTCCGTATCGACGACTGACCACTAAAACCTCCCAAGTGCATCTCGGCGGAACCAACTCCAAAACTCGGTCTCACCGATCGCCTAGGGTTGATCTGGTTTTCAATCTCGGTACTACCGATTCCATATTCTCGGTTACATCGAGTTTCCCTCTCAGCTGACAGTTGAGAAACTCGATGACACCGAAAATGTAGAATCGGTGTCACCGACAGTGATGGGTATATAAGTTGTGGACCCTGACGCTTTGAAATTCTATCTTCAAACGTCGCGCTCCAAAACCCTAAGCTGTCGTAAAAGGACCCCCTGGTCGTCGCCCTTGTCTCCCGCGCTCCTCCGCTGCTGGGATCTTCGCCGTCGACGGGCATCTTCGCCGCCGTCTTCATCATACCAGAACCGTCACCAAGCTAGAGTAAGGATCTGATCCTTCTTGCGCTCCCCGTCCAATTCTTGCGCAATGAAGATTATTTTATCTTTAAGCCATCGTTTGTGCATTGTTCCATCCACAAGAAACCTCCACTAGATAGCGAACGATTGATTTTCTAGGGTTTGTCGTCCGCCCGATGAAACTCGGTGGAACCAAAGTGAACAAATCGGTGTCACCAATTTGCCCTCTGTGCTGCTGAGAACTCTCTTGATGAAACCGAGTACTCCTTTTTGGTCTCACGGAATGGAGTGCCAAGTTTCGGTTAGTGAGAGAGTCAGTCTCGGTAGCACCGATACTTTTGCTTCGGATGTACCGATTTTCATATGACGGAATGTAAACCTTGAGAATTCAATCTTTCAAAAACTCTGCATTTTGTGATGACGTATTCTATTACACTCTTCTCAACTCTATTCACAGGGTCAGACATGTCAGGTTCAGAGGATAGCCAGAATTTGCAGGAGCATAATGTTGATATGAGTTCATGCACTGGCCCTGAGTCCAGCGCTTTCTCATATCCAGGCACCCCTAGCTCTCATGGGCTGCCTAAAGCTGCTACAAGGACCAGGAAGAGACATAATTCTGAAGAGGAGGATTCTGACTTTGTGCCTGAGGGGGTTCTTGCTAAGAAGCAAGAGAAGGCTGCAAATAAGTTAGCCAATGAGGCCACCTCATCAAGGAGGGTAGTCAGCAAGATATATGCACCTCCAAAGACTATAAAGGCACATGAGAGTGCTAGAGCCACCATGTCTATTGAGATCCCAAGGAAATCTTTTCCTAAGAAGGCGGGAGAGAAGAAGGCCAGGAAGAGAATCATTCATGTTGTTGGCAGGCCTACCTCAATGTTTGAGGATCCATAGGAGGCTGCTGGTGCTGCTGCTGAGCAGGAGGAGGAGGAAGATTCTGTTGTCAAAGCCCCTCCCAAGAAGAAACAGAAGAAGTTGTTGGAAGATGCTATGCCAAAGCCAGGTCCCTCCAAGAGGACCAAGGCTGCACCTAAGAAGGTTGCTACAAGGAAGTCCAAGAGGACTATCAGGGATATTCCAGCTGTTGAGAATAACAAAGGATCAACTTTTAGAGAAGCTGATGATGATGATGCTATGACAACTTTGATGAAGCTTAGGCCTCACCTTCCTGAACACAATGCTATCCATCTAGTTGCTAAGGATGTGAATAAGAGGAAGGATTCTCGTTTGAGGGAATGGATAGCTATTGATCCATATGCCCAGAGGAGAAAAATTGTTGTGGACTATAGGTTCTACACTAAGGAACAACAAGATTTGTACGAGACAATCTTGCTTGACAAGAGTCCAGCTGTCAGTGATATGAGATATGTTGACTGGAAATATATCAAGGCAAATGAGAACTATTTCCCATGTGTGCAAGACAATTTTCACTGCATTGGTCTTGGTCGGTTTGTTGGCAGAGAGTTTACTGCTTGGAATGATGAGATGATTATGCAATTCTACTCCACTTCTCACTTCTATGGAGATGGCAGGATTGTGTGGATGACAGAAGGAGCAAGATACGAGTCTACAGTTGACGAGTGGGCTACCATCTTAGGAGTCCCAGAGATACAAGATGGTGACTTGGATGTCTACTCTGAATCCAAGGAGAGCCACAATGCCATGAAGGATATGTACAATGCTATCCCTGCTGCTAACTCGCAATCACACAAGTTAGGATCTATCTACTTCCTCCAAGCTGGCCTCCATACCATGAACACCATCTTGAGGCACACACTGATGCCCAAGTCTGGAGATGAGAAGATGATTCGAGGATACTCCATCAACATGCTTATCCATCTTGATAGTCATACTAGGATTCAAGTGATGGACTTGATTGTAGAAACTGTGAAGAGGGTTGCTGCTGATCAGAAGCGCTCATGCCGCTATGCACCCTACATTCAGATGATTATAAACTCCAAACATGAGAAGCACATCTTTGCTCTGGATAGACCCCACTTGCCACTTCAGCCAGATTTCGAGAACAATGTTGTGGTGATGGACCAAGACCATCCCACATCAGTTGCAGCTCAATCTCAAGCAGAGGCAGAGGCAGAGGCAGCTAGAGCCACTAGTGCTTAGGTCCCCAGATCCAGGAATGAGCAGATGGATCTCTTAATCTCTACTGTTATGGACATGAAGAAGGACATCAAAACCATTCTGGATAGTCAGGAGAGCCTGACAAACATATTTGAGGATAGAGTGAAAACTCTTAATGACAAGGTAGATGGGCTGACCAAGACCGTTAACGAGCTCAAGAAGGAAGTAGATAAAGCTCCTATCCGTCACACCTCTTCAGAGTATGAGTCTTCTGATGATGAGGAGGATAGTGCACCTGTCAGGATGACTGCCCAGTACAAGACACATGCCAGGACATCTACAGTGCCAGCTCCAGAGACGATACCTTCATCGTCTGCACCAGCTACAGTGACTTCAGCTCCTTCAGTGCCTCTAGTGTCTACTCCAACTCCGTCTAGGACATTAGCAGAAGTCTTCGCCGATGCAGTTCTCTCAACTCCGACATCGACTACCGGAGGAGATCAGCCGCAGAAGAATGATTAGATATATCTCTTTGATCTTTTTGGTAACTTATTTCCAAAGGCGGAGAAGTTGTATATAGATCTAGGCTTCGAGTGAGAGAGCGTCCTATTTTTTATTGCTGTTTTACAAAACATTTGATCGTTTGGTTTGGATGTGATATACTTTTGTTCGTGTTTGATCATACGCTTTAATGTGTGTTGATACTATTTCCTATCCGTTTGATTGTTATGTGATAATCATTCACTTTGCTAGATGTGTTGTGCTATGTTGTTAACTCTTATTACTCTCGCACACCACCAAGATGTATGTGACATGAAAGAAGTGCCCCATGTACCTAATCGATTATGCATTCCATTCAAACGCAAATTTAAAAATAATGCACAAATTTAGGGGGATCTCTTACTTATCACATACTTCTCAAAGCGACGATTATATTCGTTGATTATATCATATGTCGAAGCTTTGATCTATATGTTGTCATCAATTACCAAAAAGGGGGAGATTGAAAGCACATTTTCTCCCTTGGTGGTTTTGGTAATTAATAACAATATATATGTCATTGAACTAATGTTTCCACTAAGCATGTTTCAGAAAAGTTTGACGATGCGTTGGCAAAATGATTGTGGAATACCCCAAGATGCAAGGAAATAGTTTGGCAAAGCTTCAAGCAAAGGATTCTAATTTTTACCTTGTGTGAGAAATCACTTTGATTCCATAGGAAAGCCAATACTATTAAAAGGGGGTAAGGTTTTGTTGGTGAACAAAATGCTCATACGTGCACAAGTGATAGTCACCACATACACCCACAAGCTCTTCCACAAAAGTCTGTCCAAAGCTAAATATCCAAAATCGGTGCAACCAACACTTTTCACTCGGTGCCATCGATTCTCAGCCTTAGACAGACTCAGCCAAACCCTAACCCTTCGGTGCAACTGATTCCATTTCGGTGCCATCGAGTTTGGGTTGCCAACTTCCTATTACGCAAATTCACAAATCGGTCCGACCGAGTTTGTTGAATTGGCGTCACCGAGTTTGGCAATCTGACCGTTGGTCACCTTATCGGTGCAATCAAGTTGTGTGTATCGGTCTCACCGAGATTCAAAAGTTGCTACCTTTGAGGCAACTCGGTACCACCGAAATTAACACATCGGTGTCACCGAGTCTGACTTATTAGGTGTAATGGTTGGATTTTTGGAGATGCCTATATATACCCCTCCACCACCACTCACTCGCAAGAGAAAGCACCCAGAACAGTTCCTCACTAATACCTACTCATTTTCTGAGAGAGAGCCACCTACTCATGTGTTCAGATCATGCCATTCCATTCCTACCATATGATTCTTGATCTCTAGTCTCCCCAAGTTGCTTTCCACCCAATCAACCTCTTCCACCATAGCCAAATCTGTGAGAGAGTGATTGTGTGTTGAGGAGTCTATCATCTTGAAGCACAAGAGGAAGGAGTTCATCGAAATTATCGAGCCTATTACCTTTTGGAGGGTAGTGCCTCCTAGATTGGTTAGGTGTTGCTTGGGAGCCTCCTACTTCGTGTTGTTGAGTGAACCAATAAGTTTGTAAGGGCAAGGAGATCGCCTACTTCGTGAAGATCTATCCCGAGTTAGGCTAGTCCTCCGTGGATGTAGGCCATCATGGTATAGTCAAGGTTGCTTCTTCGTGGAACCCTCCATGGGTAGAGCCCTCCGTGAACTCCTGCGACCGTTACCCTCTGTGGGTTGAAGACTCCATAGACGTGGACGTACTATAGCACCACCTATCGGAACCACGGGAAAAAATCACCGTGTCACCAACTGCGTTTGATCTTCCTACCTTTCCTTTACTTACATGCTTGTCTTTACCTTCCGCTGTAATATTCGTAGACATGCATGTGTAGGGTGTACTTGACTTGCTATGAATGCTAAAATCTATCAAGACTTAAAATTGGGAAAATGTAGATTTTTAATTTGTCAAGTAGTCTATTCACCCCCCCCCCCTCTAGAACTACTTTCGATCATACAGTAGTAAATCATCAAACCCCTGAAAAAGTGTGGTAAAAGATCTAAATCCCCCTCTAACATATCCGCTATATTTCTGGCATGCACAAATAATTTACGATCCCCATAAAACGGATTCGTGATACTGTGTGATGTCAGATGGAACACATGACTCAAGACCGTATCGGTTACCATTTGTTCCGGCATGCACAAATAATTTACGATTCCCATAAACCGGATTCGTGATACTGTGTGGTGTCAGATGGAACACATGACTTAAGACCGTATCGGTTACCATTTGTTCTGGCAGATCGTGTGGTACCACAAATCCGTTGAGTTACATAAATAATATTAGTAAAAATGCCCATGCGTTGCTACAGATGACAATGCAGTTAAACGAGTCAAACAAATTATTAAGTTACATGGGGGACTTCTTGAAGATGGAGAGCATGATAGTATCATGAGGTGACACTAGGACCTACAAAATTTTATTCAAGCAATGATAGGATAGGGGCATCAATCAGTCTTGTTTCAGTTTGATATGTTGATGTCTAAGAGCAGAAATTTAGTTTGGTAATTGCTCAGATCTTCTTCAACTCTGTGCTTCACCAACTACTTGGATCGAAGACCTCTCATAGTATAATTTAGTGAAGTTGTCGAAGCTTAGCTTCGTGAAGTCGAATCAGAAAGCTTATAATATATTTATGATGACAATGCCATCGTCAAGTGGCGAAACTTAGTTGTGAATTCCCCTTCGAACGAACCTAGTCGAAGCGATATCCATGACATCCCCACTGCTCCCTTCTCACAAGCCCGCCACCACCGAGCCCTCAGCCCTCCACGTCATTATATCCAGCTCACCGCCACACCATTGCCTCCCTCTCCCCCTGTCATCCTCCTCCCTCCATCACCCTCTTCCACACCTTTGGGCTCCTCCCCGATGTTGCCCTCCTCCCTTCATCACCCTCTTCCACACCTTTGGGCTCCTCCCTGACGTTGCCCAATTCCCCGACATAGACGACCTCTCCGTCGTTGGCCTATGCTACGTTCGTGGTCAACCCCTCAACCAACAGAAGCTGACCACCACGTCCAAAACGATGCAACTCCTACATGCAAACTGGAACGTGGTGCTGAAGCTTCAATATTTCTAGACGTTTCAGAATAGGCTTATATCCATGTTTCTTGCCCTCGAGTTGTCGCCTAGTGAAATATTTTAGCAGTGTTAACTTCAGCTAGAAATATACTCCCTCTTGTTCCTAAATATTTGTCTTTCTAGAGATTCTACTGTGGACTACATATGAAGCAAAATGAATGAATCTATACTCTAAACTATGTCTATATACATCCGTATGTAGTCCATAGTGAAATCTCTAAAAAGACAAATATTTAGGAATGGAGGGAGTAGTATATCTGCTCTAGTAATAGCTCATCAAAATAAATGATGTTTTCACTTGTATACTATGCATGCAATCTTTCATCAACCTCCCACACATAGATATAAAATCACTGCCATTTCGCTTTCAACTGCCAATTGTACTATTTCTCTAATGAACATGCTTATTCTATTTTTGCTGGCTCTACAGGGAATATCAAGGTCAGGGCTACCAGATTTTTAGATGACATAATGTGTCAGTATATAATCACTGCTAAAATAAAGAGATTTAAGGATATGTTATAAAATTCAGTGTCACTACATTTCCAATCCATATAATAAACAATAGTGGCCTATAGATACATGTATAATATCCATGTTAGAAGGTCCGGGACACTTTCCTGCTCCATCCTTACTACAGTTAAGAGAATAGTCATACAATGTGTTATCCTTGCAATATGAGAGCCGAAGTACAGTCCCACAACAGTATTTCAAGTACGCACAAGACATAATATATTGCATTACTTTCATAAGAAACATAATGGTCCCAATAAAGTGTGTAGACACTTGAGGAAATATGTTTCCTGTAATAGACACTTGAAGTAGGCAAGCACCTAAAATAAACTGAATATGAAGCTCTGCAGTTCCCTCATTGGTCCTGATCCTTCGTATCCTGATTTCAGGGGCTCATTCTTTCCAAGAAATTAAGAAAAAATTCTTGCTCCAATTGCTTGTTACCTGGCATACAATATGTCATCTCATTCCAACAAACACTGGACGACTAATAGACATAGTCCCAGTCTAGTTGAATTGGTGTCTGAAAAGAACAATCATAATATTACAAATTGCAAGCTGTCCAAATAGAAAGATCAGTTTGATTTGACGATTTGACAGAGAGTCACAACATTGGAGAAACTGGGATTTGCAAACCCAACTGGTACTAAATAATAAAGCAAAATCAGGTTATACATCCACTTCTTTCTGTTCTGAAAATCTTTGCATCATGCAAAACTCTAAAATAAATAGTTATTTTGCACAATTATAAACAACAAGCTTGTGATGCACTAATGTGATTATCCCCATCGAGCTCAAACATGTAATTAGAAATATTTTACTCGTGCAGACTCCATTAACCATTTACATTAGTCGACCATTAATCGAAGATCAAAATGTGGTAATGATAAAAAAGGGTTATCCGCCGCTTTATATTATAAAGCAACCGCACCAATCATCCGACAAAGATACAAGTTCAAGGTCCAAAGAAAAGAAGCAAGTGCGAGAAAAAGAAAAAGAAACAAACAAATCAAGTCTGGCTGGGGGCACAACACATGATTATCATATTTTTATATTATGATTATCACATCGAAAAGTGATAATCGTAATATAAGTTTTTTTCATGGAAAAACTGAAACATATTTGCTTGTACTACAGTGGTAGCTATACACGTTCCTAAGATAACAAACATGATGAGTGTTTTTATCCACTTCTTTGTGATTGCATCGTCCATTGAGGCAGGGAGGCAGAGGCATACATGGGCTTTGTAGTGCTGGCCTGATGTAATGAAAATATAGGGGTGCCAAGTATTAGTCACCTGCTAAAAAACATGTGTTCATCAGAGCTTGGACTCCTCTTTTCCCAACCTTTGTAGCCAATTCAGGTTGGAAAATTTGTGAAAAATTCTTCAGTCATCATCTGCATGAGTTTCTCCATTGCTTGCATGTATATGTACATACTGACATGGAGTAACTCCTCTCTCGGTGCGTAAGAGAATGCATTCAGAAAAGGGCCATTTGGCGGTGACTCATGTGAGCTGTGTTCAAGCCAGTTGACCAATGCTGCAACTAAAGCATGTCTGAAGAAAGTAACCATGCAGAGATATAGGTCATATAGAAACCAAATTCAAGCCAAAATTTTAAGATAAAACACGGTAAGCAGGATGAGACTATTTTCACTTTTCTTCTCTTAGGGAGCTTACCAGTTTTTTTGCCACAGCAGTCTACTACCATGACTCTTGGTAGAAGGAAAATTTCAGTCCAACTGACGTGCAAACAAAGTATTTGCACAACTGGAGCAAAGAAGATCATAAGATGAAAAATATGATCACCATTATAGAGAAAAATAGGATGGGTGAACAAAATAATTTTTTCTCCACAATCTGACATAGCAGAGCATGAATACACCCAAATAGTTACATACTTTGCCTGCTTTACATACTACCTAGATAATTATATTTTCTTGAGGGAATATGTACGAATTAGAAAATCAACATAAAGCAAACTGACATTGTTCTAACCTTACAAATTTAAGTGAATCAGTAAGAGAACTGAATCTTCTTACCCTGTTGCTTGCACAAGTAGCAGGCTTCTTAGGTTTGAATCACTCCATGAAATCAATGGGTAAATTGTGGCCACTCCAGGAATCACTCCATAACGACAATAACAAATCTAATATTATATTAGTAACACAATGGTCAAGAAATTAAGTTTTTTCAGTACATGAAAACTTGACATTGCTTGTCCTGAGATGCAACCCTTTATGGTATGCACAGAGAAAAACATTTGTAGCTTTAAAAGGGAAAAGTAATATCTAAACGTCGGCAACAAAATGGATAATATGTACAAATGACTTCAATTTGTATGTGCCATATAACAGTCTATCAATGTTATAATAGAGACAACCAGCCAAGAGTGGTGGTTGGCCGCCATAATCTGGATACAATAGAAGTGAAATACTTCAAAACCTAATTTAGGAAGTAGCAAGATCCTTGCTTACCTGACAACGGTGATACAGGCAACACTGCAATTGACAATTGCATTGGAGATGAAGAGAACTTGGTTGGCTGCTGCCACCACAGATGTCAGAGGTCATGGTGCTTGACATTAAGCACTACACAGGCCTCCGTGTTAGACTTGGCTCCTGTAGTTAAATGGCCTCGACTCAAAAGAAAGAAAAACTGCCTTGACTCAATATTGTACACACTCTGAAGGAGAAAAACACCTTCGTTCTCACATTTTTTCCATTGACCTTCAAGAAAATGGCACTCTCATACTGCTTCATGGACGCATAGCCATATACCTCGCATCTCCTTGGAAATCACTTCATATCCAACAGCAAGATTTGTTCAACATCTTCTCTCACTTGGTGACAGCTTGCTACATGCCAAACCCATTGACTAATTGTACAGATCCTTACATTCACGTGTACTAACAAAAGCATGATCTATAGATATAAATTGTGAAAACAAGCCTACTTATTTTATTTTAATTGGTGCTAAAACTGTGGCGGTGACACGAATATGAAGTGTCATCTGAAATGTATTCAGAAAGCAGTGTGCGAGCAGAAATGGGCATATCAAACACTCAAACAGTTTAGAATAGCCAGCTAGCCTCCTAAATCATTTAAGCAAGAAAATTTTCTAATTAAGCATGTAGTTGCGCCCTTAAATTTGAAACCAATAAAAGTAAGAATAAAGGTGCAGAATAAGAACTTGCATTCGTTCATAATCAGGAAAACACACACCAAAAATGGAACTAAACCTTTTGGGGCAATTCATCAAACAACTGACTCCCATATGCTTTAGGAAATTCTGTTGACATGGATGTTTCTTGATGATCAAAACTTCATAATTACTTGCATAGCTCTAACCACATGAGACTGGAGGTACTCAGGAAGCGAGCCAAATCTACAGCCTGAAGCACTCATCTACTATGCACTAATCTGCTATACAAAGGATTGGAGAAGGTAGTGATGGCTATATCGTTGCCTGTACAGTGTACATACCTGGTGAATTTGAGCACTACAAGGACGGATAAGTAGTACAACTCTAGGAAATTGGTAGTTGTGGCCTCCCTCTTGCCGGTAGCGTTGATGTCCATATCGCTCTCTTCCATCGGGAAGCAATGCATAGATGAAGTATGCCATCCTGGCCACGTTGGCGCCGGTAGACTCACACGGAGCAAAGATGACATTAACGATGGAGATGCGGTATGCAAGGAATTTGCATTGTTCACCCGGCTCTTCTTTCCTAAGATCAACGCCTATTTCGGGAACCTGCAAAATTATGGATAATAAAAGCAAGCATTAACAGATACAGAAATAAGAGATGTTCCAACTAAGATTCATTTCAAAGGGGAGGGTAATGAATCTGCTCGAAGTTGCCTGCGAGTTATAATGTATTTGGCCCAAACTCTACTACTGCCCAACTTGTACACACAGACTTGTGGCCTCCATATCATCTCTCTTTCTCTCTAATAATCATCGGCAGAATAAAGGAACGTAGCTATCAAAGAAGACTAAATAGGAACATATTTCTCACCTTGGAGGTATTGCTGCTGCACTGAATTGTCTGAACATCGCTTTCTCTACTTCCTCTGAAACCTAAAATATTCATATGTTAGAAAGCTTCTAATTTGTATATGATGATATTAAGAAAAGGGAATAGGAGTACCAAGAACATAATCCTATGTTTGTCTGATTGCCATTACAAACTAAAATATACCTATATTTGTATGTCACAAACTATCACAAATGAATAATAGTATTTTTATTAGCTATTCCATGGAACAATCTCTCTGAATGTTCTTGCTTCAAAGTTTTCAGAACTTCCAGCGTTGGCAAGGACATATACCAAAAGTTATCATAAATAACCAAAAATGAAAAGGCATATCAAGATAGGAAGATGTTTGTTTGACCAAGTAGTTACCACTCTCTGAACCATATTGTTAAAGATTGGCAGGAACATGGTCATGAACACCTCCCCAGTGAGCTCTCTTGAGATAAAACACTCCCTGGCCTATGTTCCTCAACGAGGCCTCTATTGGTGGGCGGCATGCCCTGTTGAGCCGGCCTCAGTGCTCTGTCAAGGCTACTATTACTGCAGTAACACGTCGCCGTGCACACCTACTCGCTGGCTTCATGACCCTGCATTGCTTCTCGATGCAGTACAATTACTGCCTACTTGTTGCCACCGTTCCCACCCTGCACACACACACGCACACGCGCGCGCGCGCGCACACACACCAGCCACCAATTAACATATATGCACGCACACAAGCAGCCACACACCGCATCCTCTACAAGACCGAGGATAACATCTTCTACACACTATGACTCTGTTTGTTTGGGCTTTACCTTCGGCTTTTGCAGCTTTTCCACTTTGGCCAAAAAGCCATAAACACTCCTAAATAGGTGATTTTGGAGCTTTTATAGCTTTTGGAGCCAAATATTGTTATACTAGTTCATCAAAAGCCATAAAAGCTTCAAAAACACCTATTTAGGAGCTTTTGTGGCTTTTTGGTCAAAGTGAAAAAGATGCAAAAGCCGAAGTTAAAGCCCAAACAAATAGGGCCTATGAATTGACGAGGTAACACGATAGCAGTGCAGAAAATAAATTTGTAGTCAAATTTCATCAAATACTTTGTTTGCCCGAAAACAGAATATTATGGCGGTAGGGAGAGTGGGATCCAGGGGGCCGGCAAGTAGGGGAGACATACCGAGCTGTCACACCCTGTGCTTGTATCACCTTGTTATGCTTGGATTTATAAAATTTGAAATCAATTAAAACTTTTTCAGTGTTTGTGCTTGTTTGATTTGGTGTTTGTTTGGTTGTTTGGTTGTTGTGTATGGCACTTTTAGATTCTATCCCCCTCCATATTCATCTTCCTTGACCCAAAACTCTTGCCCAATGATCATGCCATGTGAATAGTGCCCAAAACTAATTTTACCTAATAATATTATGACCAAAAAAGATTTATTCAAATTAGGTCTTCAAAAACCCCTGAATTGAGGTTTGCACTGCAAGTCCTCAAATTGGGTGGATTCTTTCTCCCCAAAGGCTTTACTTCAAACCTACTATATATATGGCTTCCCAAAACCATCAAATATTAATTTTAAAGATTATTTTTATATTTTATTTAAAGGATTTTTATTAAGACCAGAAATGGTTTTTCATAGGGAAACATTATTTAAAGGCTTTCAAAATATGTGAGAAAATTTTGGGTTTGTGGACATGTTCTAATCACCAAATAATGATGCTAAACAATGTGGTGCATCAAGGGTATTAGCTTAACATGACTAGATCTACAGAAACCTGATTCTGTTAGTTTCTAGGGTTCACAAAGTTTCTATTGTCAACTTTGCTCATTTGAGCTCATACTTGGTGACTAGGCCTATTTCTAACCACCTTTTGATCCTGTCAAATCTCATGGCAAGCAAAGCCCATTTGCTTGCCCTAATCTCCATCAAACACTTTCTTCCAGAATGGCGAAAACCCTGTTTGACCCCCTTCCTCTATTTTTCTTGAGCCCAAATTTTTACCACTTCATTTTGCAATGGTATTTTACCTCCAGTAAACATTGCTTGGCCACAGCTCCATGATTGGGGGGGGGGGGTGAAAACCCCATTTTTACCCCCTGGACATCAGTAAAACACCTCTCTCCCCCCTCCTCTTATTCTATCTTCTTCCCAGCGCATCCAATGCCTTTGCCTCTAGCCTAGATGCCCCTAGATCCCCTAGACGCATTTGGCCGCGCACAAAACGCCGTTGGCATGCCGTGGCATGCCATACGCGCGCTCTGGAGCACGCTACAGTGCCGATAGGCACTGTAGCTGTTGCCCACTGCATGGCTCCGGCGGCCTCGGGCCTCCCCCACACGCCACTTGGTCCCCCTGGGGGTCCGTGCCACGCCACCTTGTCGGCCCCCTCCTCTCTCCCCCTCCTTCTCCCTCCTCCCACGCATGCCGAGCGCCGCCCGACTCGGCCAGTGAGCTGCCTCACACGTGCACGCTCCCTCCTCCCTTCTCTCTCCCCCCTGGTCATGGACAGGTCCCAGGAGGACCGCAGGCACACCAGCCCCTCCTCCCGCGCCCTCTAGCCTCGGCCCCGAGCTCGCCGGCGCACCCGCGACTCGGTGGACCGCGGCTCGCCTATAAAAGGGCCTCCCCCGAGCCCTCTTCCCTTCTCTGGCTCCCTTCCACCCCCTTTGGCACTCCCAAACCACCCGAGTGACCACCCGGAGCCCTAGTGCTCGGGATCGACCGAGGAGCCGCCGCGGCGGAGCTCCGTCGATCCAGGACACAGGCCCGCTCCAGCGCTCCTCTCCCCTCCACGAGCTCGTAGGGTCCCTCCGACCTCTTCCCCCTTCCTCCCCGTCCATTTCCAGTAGAGGAGCACCGACGGCGATCCCCTCCCAAACGTCCTCCGCCGCGGGTGCTCATCGACGGCGAGCCAGACCACCTCCGGCAGCCCTTCCACCTCTAGGAGACCGGCGGCTCGACACTGGGTCCATCCCCGCCCTCTATTTCCCTCGCCGCGCCCTCCTTCTTCGTCGGTGAGCCTCGCCACCCTCCTGTCCAGAGGTGGGAGATGACAGGTGGGACCCCCCTGTCATCCCCACACCTCTCTCCCTCTCCCTCTCTCTCGCTGATGATGGGGCCCGCGCGTCAGGTTCAAACCTAGCCGCGCACGCGCCCGCAGCTCAGCTAGGCTGGCCTGGCTGGTTGGCCCAGTGCGGCTGGGCATTTGGCCGAGGGCACAGTGCCCTTTTCTTTTTCCTTTTTCTGTTTGTTTTCCAAAAATCCCATAGGGCTTAATATTTATCCAATGCCCAATATTTTTCCACCATAAATCCTAGATTATTCCATACAATTTAATAGTGCCATTTGTGGAAAATGTAGAAAACTTTTTATACACTGTTTTATTTTAAAACCTATTTTGGCACCTTTTTGCCTCTATTTATTAGTTTTCAAAAATGTTTTCACAGCAAAAGCTTAGACAAACATTTTTATTATAGTTTTTAGTATTTATCAGAATAGGGTAGCAATTTAATAGTAGCTTTGTGTGCTGATAGAGGCGAAGTTGTCCTTGTCTTTCGATGAGATGGTGGCTATCGTTTTTGGTGGAGTAGACTTTGACGATCCGACTACAAACGTGCGATGACGCCGCGCCTTAGCAATCTCTAAACCAACTCCGAGAGGTTATTGACCACGCCAGAGCACGATCAACCTGGCCACGAGGGTCTGTTTCCTGCACGCAAACGAAGAACAAGCAAGAAATTAAGATTGCAATCTGGATATTGCGAATATAAGAGGAAAGCTTTATTGATGAAGTGGGGTTCTGTGACGCCTTTGTCTGGTCGTGGAACACAAACGAAGAACGCGAAGTTGCAGCTATAGTGAACTTGTAATCTAAACAAAACCCAACCCTAAAACGACGCCCTAAGGGTTGTATATATGGGGGAATAGAGGGGAATTTCGTGGCCCCTTGAAGGAGGGGTCCGAAACCGACCTTAACTCAGTTTCCCCATACATATGGACTCTAAAAACAGCCTATAATATGGTATTTCGAAATTACGTGGGCCTGGCCCAACAATAAGGTGGTGCAACACCTATATTAGCCTAGGGACGAATTTTATAAAGTAGCATCATGCATATTTCGTCCAAGGCTTCTTGATCCCATTATGGTGGCTTCAAAGTGCGAAAATCATCACTGGAAGCTCCTTTGTTCTTTCCCGCGTGCGCACCTTCTCCATGCTTGATCTCGCTCCCATGGTCATCCTTCTTGTCCATGCCAGGTCCTTCATTCATAAGTAAAACAAAAGTATCTAATTTAGGCAGCATCATATGTTCATGAACATTAGAAGGATTTGCAAGAAACGAAAGTACCTGGTAATTCAATTGACATGCGTGAGCTCTAGTAATTGGTCCTATATGTATAGCAGTCGGAGTTGTGGGTGTAGCATTAGCAGGGATGTCCTCATCATCCTCCCCTTCTTGAACTGAAGTCATCCTCGACGGAAGCTCATCTTCCTCACCCAAATAAGGCTTCAAATCTGCAATGTTAAAAGTGGGGCTAACCCCAAACTCTACAGGCAGCTCAAGTTTATATGCATTACCATTTATTTTCTGTAACACCTTAAAAGGACCATCAGCACGTGGCATTAGCTTTGACTTGCGCAAATCAGGAAATCTATCCTTACGCAAATGTAACCAAACAAGATCTCCAGGTGCAAAGACAACATGTTTTCTACCCTTATCTCCAGCAATTTTGTATTTAGCATTCATACACTCAATGTTTTCCTTTGTTAACTCATGCATCTTTAATATCAATTCAGCACGTTTTTTAGCATCAAAATTAACCTTCTCCGAAGATGGAAGAGGCAACAAATCAATAGGTGCACGAGGTAAGAAACCATACACAACTTCAAAAGGGCACATCTTAGTGGTAGAATGTAGCGAACGATTATAAACAAATTTAATATGAGGCAAGCATTCTTCCCACATTTTCAGGTTATTCTTCAAAACAGCCCTAAGCATAGTAGACAATGATCTATTGACTACTTCAGTTTGACCATCAGTTTGGGGATGACATATAGTACTGAAAAGTAGTTTAGTCCCCAACTTAGCCCATAAACATCTCCAAAAGTGGCTAAGAAATTTAGCATCATGATCTGAAACAATTGTATTTGGCACACCATGCAACCGAATAATTTCACGAAAGAACAAATCAGCAACATGAGCATCATCATCACTTTTATGACATGGTATAAAGTGTGCCATTTTGGAAAATCTATCCACGACAACAAATATGCTATCCCCCCTTCTTAGTTCGAGGTAAACCTAAAACAAAGTCCATAGATATATCCTCCCAAGGAACACTAGGTACAAGCAAAGGCATATATAAACCATGAGGATTGAGTCGTGACTTAGCTTTTTGACATGTAGTACAGCGAGCAACAAAATGCTCAACATCCCGTCTCATCTTTGGCCAAAAGAAATGTGTAGAAAGTACGTCCTCCGTTTTCTTCACGCCAAAGTGTCCCATTAATCCTCCTCCGTGTGCCTCCTGTAACAACAAAAGACGAACGGAGCTAGCTGGAATGCATAGCTTGTTAGCACGGAACACAAATCCATCATTAATAACGAGCTTGTTCCATGTTCTCCCTTCTTTACAATGCTGCAACACATCTCTAAATTCAGCATCATGCACATATTGATCTTTGATGGTCTCCAAACCAAATATTTTAAAGTCAAGTTGTGAAAGCATAGTATAACAACGAGACAAAGCATCAGCAATAACATTTTCTTTACCCTTGTTGTGTTTAATGACATAAGGAAAAGTCTCAATGAATTCAACCCATTTAGCATGTCTACGGTTCAGTTTTGCTTGACTTTTAATATGTTTCAAAGATTCATGATCAGAATGTATAACTAATTCTTTGGGCCATAAATAATGTTGCCATGTTTCCAAAGTCCGAACGAGAGCATATAATTCCTTATCATAAGTAGAATAATTCAGACTAGGCCCACTCAATTTTTCAGAAAAGTACGCAACAGGTTTACCATCTTGTAATAACACACCTCCTAACCCAATTCCGCTAGCATCACATTCAAGCTCGAAAGTCTTATTAAAATCAGGAAGTTGGAGTAA
This sequence comes from Hordeum marinum, assembly GCA_022496015.1. Lineage (NCBI taxonomy): Eukaryota > Viridiplantae > Streptophyta > Magnoliopsida > Poales > Poaceae > Hordeum > Hordeum marinum. The sequence goes on from CM039678.1 coordinate 280,650,234, forward strand.
AGGAGCATGTGTTAACTTATCTTTCAAGACCGTGAAGGCTTCTTCCTGTGCGGTACCCCAAGAAAAAGGCACGTCCTTCTTTGTAAGCTCATTGAGAGGCGCAACAATGGTGCTGAAATCTCTCACAAAACGCCTATAGAAACCAGCGAGGCCAAGAAAACTCCTCACTTGTGTGACCATTTTGGGCTGCGGCCAACTCTCAATAGCTTCCATCTTGGCTTTATCAACTTCAATTCCCTGTGGAGTAACAACATAGCCAAGAAAAGATACTCGGTCGGTGCAAAAGGTGCACTTCCCAAGGTTACCAAACAAACATGCATCACATAGAGCAATAAAAACAGCACGTAGATGTTCCAAATGTTCCTCCAAAGATCTACTTAAAATCAATATATCATCAAAATAGACTACCACAAATCGTCCAATGAAAGCACGTAAAACCTCGTTCATTAATCTCATGAAAGTGTCAGGTGCATTAGTTAACCCAAAAGGCATGACTAACCACTCATATAATCCAAACTTAGTTTTAAATGCTGTTTTCCATTCATCTCCCAATTTCATGCGAATTTGATGGTATCCACTACTCAAATCAACTTTGGAGAAAATTGTAGAACCACTTAATTCATCAAGCATATCATCTAGTCTAGGAATAGGATGACGATGACAAATAGTAATATTATTAATGCCTCTACAATCCACACACATGCGCGATGTACCATCCTTTTTAGGCACTAGAATAATAGGAACAACACAAGGACTAAGGGATTCACATATATAACCTTTGTCAAGCAGCTCCTCTACTTGACGCATAATCTCCTTTGTCTCCTCTGGATTGGTACGGTATGGCGCACGGTTGGGTAGGGATGCACCGGGAATTAAGTCAATCTGATGCTCAATCCCGCGAATAGGTGGTAATCCCGGTGGCACGTCTTGTGGGAAGACGTCAGCGAACTCCTGCAAAATGTTAATGACAGCAGGAGGCAAAGAGGGAGGCATGTCCTCGAATGAAAATAATACCTCTTTGCATACAAAAGCATAGCAAACAGATGTAGCAACATCCAAATCATTAATATCAGATTTAGTAGCAAGTAAACATCCACTCTTCAATTTTATTTTGGATGCAACATTAGATGATGGTTTATTATGCTTATGGTGTTGCTCAAATTCCTGTGCTACAATCTGATTTTCACTCTTATTTTTCTCCTGTTTTGCTTTACTAGCTCTAGCAATGTCATCTTTCATAATATGTTCCGGAGACATAGGAAGCAAAGTGATATTTTGATCCTTATGAACAAGAGTATCCTGTGCTACACGTAATCAAGGGAAAAGCACACTCTGATTTTTTTTCGTTTTTTTCTTCTTTTTTTCGACGCCTCTTTTTTTTCCGCTTTTTTTTGCTCAAAAAATCACTACAATGGCGAGTGTCTCAAAACTCTTCCCACGTCGGATAAGCAAGATGGGAACGAAATTTGTTGGACTGATTTTTTTTCCGACACCTACGCAGGTAGCAAAACACGAATCCGAAATCAAAAGGATCTCGAAACTAAACCTAAAACAAGCTGGACTCGGATTTGTGGCGGATTCGTGGTGGTATATATGGACACCAATGGATAGTGATGGTCGGGGGTGATATATGGCAGCGGTGATGATGGTGGTGGTATATGGCAACTATGAAGACGATGTGGTGGCGGCGTGACAACCTGTGAATATAACTCGAAACTCTAAAGGACTAGACACTAAGACCAGCAACTCGACACGACAATGTAACTGCAAATTCAAAAAAGCAAAATACTGAAAAGACTATGCAAAGGCTCAGATTGGTTCGGATATGAGGATCTAACCCTAATTTTTTGTGGCTTTTCGTGGACTAAAGGTATGAAGAACAGATGCGATCTAAACTACGAAAGCTGGTAAAATCTCACCGAGCAACCCAAAAATCTGATACCACTTGATAGAGGCGAAGTTGTCCCTGTCTTTCTATGAGATGGTGGCTATCGTTTTTGGTGGAGTAGACTTTGACGATCTGACTACGAACGTGTGATGACACCGCGCCTTAGCAATCGCTAAACCAACTCCGAGAGGTTATTGACCACGCCGGAGCATGATCAACCTGACCACGAGGGTCTGTTTCCTGCACGCAAACAAAGAACAAGCAAGAAACTAAGATTGCAATCTGGATATTGCGAATATAACAGGAAAGCTTTATTGATGAAGTGGGGTTCTGTGACGCCTTTGTCTGGTCATGGAACACAAACGAAGAACACGAAGTTGTAGCTATGGCAAACTTGTAATCGAAACAAAACCCAACCCTAAAACGACGCCCTAAGGGCTGTATATATGGGGGAATAGAGGGGAATTTCGTGGCCCCTTGGAGGAGGGGTCCGAAACCGACCTTAACTCAGTTCCCCATACATACGGACTCTAAAAATAGCCTATAATATGGTATTTCGAAATTACATGGGCCTGGCCCAACAATAAGGTGGCGCGACACCTATATTAGCCTAGGAACGAATTTTATAAAGTAGCATCATGCATATTTCATCCAAGGCTTCTTTCTCCCATTACGGTGGCTTCAAAGTGCGAAAATCATCACTAGAAGCTCCTTTGTTCTTTCCCGTGCGCGCACCTTCTTCTCCATGCTTGATCCCGCTCCCATGGTCATCCTTCTTGTCCATGCCAGGTCCTTCATTCATAAGTAAAACAAAAGTATCTAATTTAGGCAGCATCATATGTTCATGAACATTAGAAGGATTTGCAAGAAACGAAAGTACCTAGTAATTCAATTGACGTGCGCGAGCTCTAGTAATTGGTCCTGTATGTATAGAAGTCGGAGTTGTGGATGTAGCATTAGCAGGGATGTCCTCATCATGTGCTCTGTTTTTTTGTGTGATGCTTATTATTATCACTATTTATCGCGACGATAGATTGCGCTATTGACGAGGGTGTTGGACCCGAAGACTTTGTTGAGCCAGGCAAGCAGCCCTTTGACCATGTTAAGAAACCGTTTTCATTGCATGACATAAAGCACTTTACTTTCGTTATATTTGAGCATGTGTAGTAGTGAGCACTTCGGTGGGTTGCTTCCGATACTTTTGCCGTTGACACTTGCATCGTGCATGACCTTACCACCTTATGAGGGTTATGCGGGTGGGTGTAGATAGGATGCTAGTAGATGCTATGCAAGTGGATTTGGGTTTATGCATGGTGACGAATATAAAGAGATGATTTCCAAGACTTTTTCGAAAACCCCGTCGGGTGCCACTAATGCTCGAGGGAGATGATGATTGAGTTGTTGGGTGACCACTTGAGAAAGAAGTGGTGTGCCGGAACAAGTTGAGGGAGTGTTTTCGAAAACAGATTAGATTTAAGGTCTGCTGACCATCCCAACCTTACATGCGCAACCATGATACCCCTTATGGGATGGGGCCTTGTTGATTACTATGGTTGGTTCTAGCAGGGAGCCCGCATTACCAGTGGCGAGAGTGAAGTGGTCACTCTCAAGATGGGGTCGTCCCGGAACTGGAAGGCCATGTGCTGTCTTTACAGGAACCGGGCACACCGTTGCGTGCCCTCATGGATGATACGTGTGATGTATATCATGAGGGATGGCACGAACGAGTGGATCTTTGTTTAGTATCACCATGGGAAAGACATTGTTCGGGTGCTTACCTCGGGTATGAAATATACCGCGAGTCATGGATGACACGGAAGTTCCCCGAGTCTTGTGGGTAAAGTGTGCAACCTCTGTAGAGTGTAAAACTATTCGAATAGCTATGTCCGCGGTCATGGACAGTTGGAGGTCCTTCTTAAACTATGTCCAGATGTTTTCCTAAAAACTTGGTGTGTATGGGAGCGTGTGGATGACACAAAGATGACAATTGGAATAAGTCAGATGACTTGACTTGATGATTGAGCATGAAATGCTCAACCCCCTGTTTATGATGATATCTATAACTTGTTCATATGGATATCTACCAACTGTTGATGCATGCTTACCTAGTTACTTGATCATGTCATTGCATTTCAAAATTAGCTTTCTGTAAAATACCTATTAGTGTTGTATCATGCATTGTTATGGCTTGTTCCACAACATGGGTTGCTTGCGAGTACATTTAAAGTACTCATTGGCTTGCCACTGGTTATTTAATTGGCCAAGCATGGAAGAACAGGAGTATGGTGAAGAGTTTGTTGGTGACAAACATGCGAACTAGGACGCTTCCCAGTCAGAATGCATGTAGGTTTAAGGCAGATGGCAATGGGTTCACGCTTTTGATCAAGATTTCCGCTGCTTGTCCTGTTTAAGTGTTTGTCCCTTGTGGCCCTATCTATGTAAGACTAGACCTCCATGATCTTTATTTGTGTAAGACGCTAAATGTGGTTGTAAGACTCTTGTTATTCAGCTTCTGTGTGTTCAGTGAGCACTAATCTCTAGGATCACTGTACATGTGCATTCGGTGATCACGACTTATGAGTCAGGGTCCCCACAGATCTGGTATCAAAGCCATCCTGATTGTAGGAAGCCCTTAGTTAGTATGGACGTTAGTTAGGATAAAATCATTTCCGAAACTACACCTAGCACCTATACTTAGGAAGTCTGTACTATTTACCTATTCTATTCTTCACACAACACTCTGCTGACTCTCCTCCCTTCAAACCTTTGTAGATGGCCGTCATACCCGAAGCCTTCCTGATATCCGGCTTTCCCTTACTCCTTGGGGATAGCCTGGAGAAATGCCAGTTTTGCCAACCGCACGTTTTCCTCTACCACGAGCACTAGGTTGATGCCGTCATGAAGGAGTACCACGTGGATGTGGTCGTGAAGGCAAATGACTCCCCGACCGGTTGGTTCTTTGAAGGACCACAGATGGAGACCATAGTACTCGCAGTCGAGTCTGCTGCACGCAAGGCACTCCTACACCTCCGGGATACCATTCCAGAGATGGCTGATGAGCCGGCTACTCGCTACCTTCCCTTCAGAAAGGATGACCTTGGCGAGAGTTGGACATTGGTTCCGACCCAGGAGGATGGCACACCACTCAGGTTCTAGACCTACTTCAGCCTCTCCGCCGATAGTCTGGTTCACCACTTGATTAAGGAGTCCGTGAAGCTCCGCGAGGGACTTCACCACACCCGAGAGCTACTATGACAAGCCAAGACGAAGCCAGACAAGATCAAGAAGGATAGAGCCCCCGAGGGACGACCAACTATCACTTACAGAGGAGGAGTACCCCCAGCTAGAGATACACGCACACGTCGTCATCGCATGGGAGCGAAGGAGTATCGTGAGCTCCTCACCGACCCACCGATGAAGCGCCATCAAGATGGACCTCCTCGTTCCCCAACCCCTTCGATCGGGAAGGATGCCCGTTTAGATGATGAACAGGAGGAAGACCCAGAGGAGCGTGACTACGAGACCGAGCACTCCACCACCTGAGTCCGAGAACCCCTAGGGTAGGATCAGTCATGTACCCCTCATGCGAAGTCGGGTCCGTGTAATGGTTCATATGAAACCATGTGTGTTTGTTGATTGTTTTGTTGTTTGTGTTCCGATGCAAGTCGCGCTTTTGCCTTAGGCAACATGTAAGCGACTCCATCGTCTATCTTAATATATGTTGGTCTTTCGACCTTTGTTTTACCACACTTGCACTCGACCAACCCCCTTAGGCACTCTTTTCCATTGTTGCTTTTCCTCTTGTCTATCCCAGTTGTTTGACTTGGCAGCTCCAAACAGGATGGTGACCGCTACCCACAACAGCTCCTTCGCCACCCCTGAAGCCGGCAACTCAAGCCAGCAACATGGAGCTGGCGGGACTGCTCACGCTGGAGGACACCAGGAGCAGCCACAAGGCGACACTACCCCGCTACCACCTCCACCGGAGAACATGACCATAGCTCAGTTTCTCCAAGTTCTCCAGGAGGAACTCCAAGCCAACAATGTTGCTATTCAACAGATGGCTCAGGCCCTTGTGAACAACCAGCAACAAGGCCGGAACGGCAATGGCCGCTCCACTCTGTCTGAGTTCATGAGGAATTCGCCCCCAACCTTCACCGAGACTGCTGAACCCTTGGATGCTGACGACTGGATCCACACCATCGAGGACCTCCTTGCACTGGTCAATTGCAATGAGGATAGTGAGAAGGTGCTTTATGCCTCTCACTGCCTCGGAGGTACTGCCCGAGCTTGGTGGGATGGGTTCAAGGTCATGCAAGGTGAGTGTGTGATCACTTGGAATGACTTCAAGGAAGGATTCCGCACCGCTCACATTCCTTCTGGGATCATGGCTAGCAAGAAGAGGGAATTCCGAGCGCTGAAGCAAGGAAGTGGCTTTGTCAAGGAGTACCTGTAGAAGTTCAACCTGCTGTCAAGGTATGCACTTGAAGATGTCAACACGGAGGCTGCCAAGAAGGAACGCTTCATGGAAGGACTTCAACAGACCTTGTAGTATCAGCTCATCGTCTGCGACTGTCATACCTTCTTCGACCTGATGAACAAGGCCGTCATGCTGGAAGACAAGCGTCATGCCATAGACGACACTCGCAAGCGCAAGATGATCAGCAAGGGTAACTCCATCAACCAGAAGCCTCTCCCCTGGCAGCCAGCCCCAGCCAAGCCGACTTATCAGCCACAGCAGACTAGACCTCCTACACCTTAACCGAGCTACCAGCCTCAGCAGTATGCCAATCCCAGGCCAGCTTTCAACAACCCCCATAACAACAACGATGGCAGGAACTACAACAACAACCCTGGGCAAGTCACCTGTTTCGGATGTGGTCAGTCTCGACACATCTCTAAGCTATGCCCCAACAAGAAGCCAAATGCCCCTCGCCCCAATGCGCCAAATAAAGGTCAAGCCCATGGAGCACCACCAAGGAACCCAGCTCCCCACAACCAGCCCAACAATGGCAAGGGTCGTGTGAATCACGTCATCGCAGAGGAAGTCCAGGAAGACCCAGACGTCATACTAGGTACGTTCCTCGTCAACTCAACCCCAACAATAGTATTGTTTGATTGTGGAGCTTCGAATTCTTTTGTCACCCAAAAGTTTGCACTAGAGAGTTCCCCTGGGTAGTCGTATGTTGATACAAACCCCAGGATCCGTTATGATGTCTGGGATAGGTTCTAAAGGAGTGGAGATTAACATCAACGGGGTAGACTTCCTAGCAGACCTTATAGTTCTGGATTCACCAGGCTTGGACATAATCCTTGGCATGAATTGGTTGACCAAGCACCAAGGCTTATTAGACTGTGCCAAGAGAAGTGTCACCCTGACCAATAGCCAAGGAGTGGAAGTCAAGTATGTTCCCAACCCTACCTCCACTCAAGCCCCTCAGGCTAACTGTCTATCGGGAATTGAGTTGGATCAAGTTCCAGTGGTATGTGAATACTCGGATGTGTTTCCTCATGAGCTGCCCGGAATGCCTCCTGACCGCGACATTGAGTTCATCATTGAGCTTATGACCGGATCAAGGCCCATCTATAAGAAGCCCTATAGGATGGGATCAGAAGAGTTGGCTGAATTGAAGAAGCAACTGGCAGAGCAGCTCAGGAAAGGATTCATTCGCCCAAGTGCCTCCCCTTGGGGATCGCCGTTCTATTTGTGTCAAAGAGGGATGGGAGTATCATACTCTGTGTCTATTACCGCTCTCTCAATGAAGTCACAATAAAGAACAACTACCCGCTCCCCAAGATTGAAGACCTGTTCGATCAGTTGAACGGAGCCAAGGTGTTCTCCAAGATCGACCTCAGATCTGGGTACTATCAGCTGAAGATCAGACCCCAAGACATTCCGAAGATGAAATTTGTAACCCAGTATGGCCTATATGAATACACGGTCATGTCGTTTGGGTTAACCAATGCCCCTGCCTACTTCATGTACCTCATGAATAAAGTCTTCACGGAGTACTTGGACAAGTTCGTTGTCGTCTTCATTGATGACATTCTCGTCTCCAAGTCTGAAGAAGAGCATGAGTAACACTTGAGATTGGTCCTAGACAAGCTTTGAGAGCACTAGCTTTACGCCAAATTCAACAAGTGTGAATTCTGGCTGCATGAAGTTGGATTCTTGGGTCATGTTTTGACTGCAGAAGGATTGTTAGTGGATCCTGCCAAGATTGAAGCTATGACTGAATGGCAATCCCCAACCAATGTAAAGGAACTCAGAAGCTTCCCCGGACTCGCGGGATATTACCGCAAGTTTGTCGAAGGATTCTCGAGCATTGCCCGACCCATGACTCAACTTTTGAAGAAGGACAAGAAGTTTGAATGGACGCCGAAGTGTGAAGAAAGCTTCCAGGAGCTCAAGAAGAGATTGACCACAACCCCAGTTTTGGCCACCCCCAATATACACAAGGAGTTTGTGATATATTGTAATGCATCGAGAACTGGGATTGGAGGTGTTCTGATGCAAGAAGGTAGAGTCGTAGTATATCTATCCAGACAGCTAAGTCCTCACGAAGAGAACTACGCTACTCATGATCTTGAGTTGGCAGCCATGGTTCATGCCTTGAAAACTTGGCGACATTGACTTCTAGGGAAGCGATGTGAGATATACACAGACCACAAGAGTTTGAAGTATATTTTCACCCAAAGGGAATCTAACATGAGGCAGTGAAGATGGTTGGAGTTGATCAAGGATTGTGACCTCAGTATTCAATACCACCCTGGAAAAGCTAACGTGGTAGCTAATGCCTTAAGCAGAAAGGCTTGTTCCTTGAATGCTATGATTAAGGAAAGGCTACCCCCCTGTATGAACAGCTTGAAAGCTTTGGCTTGGAAATAGTTGCACCTGGATTCCTCGCCAACCTCGAAGCAAAGCCTACCTTGATGGATGATATTAAAGAAGCTCAGAAGGGACACGAGAGCATTGAAGGAATCAAGAGGAAGATCAAGGTAGGCAAGGTCCCAGGATTCTCAGTGGATGAACAACGAGTTGTATGGTTCGGGAATCACATCTGCGTACCCAACAAAGAGGAGCTCAAGAACTTGATCTTGCAAGAAGCTCATGACACTATGTATTCCATCCATCCTGGAGGAACCAAGATGTACCAAGACCTCAAGGCAAGCTTCTGGTGGCATGGCATGAAACGAGAGATATGCACCTTTGTCGCCATGTGTGATATATGCCAGAGAGTCAAAGCTGAGCACCAGTGACCCGCTAGGCTATTGCAACCTCTCAAAGTGCCTGAATGGAAGTGGGACAAAGTCAGGATGGATTTCATCACCGGATTACCAAGGTCAAGCAAGGGACATGATTCTATTTGGGTCATAGTTGACCACCTGACCAAGGTAGCCCATTTCATTCCCATCAAGACCACCTATGACGGTAAAAAGCTAGCCAGCCTCTACATCGAGCGTATCGTGATCCTTCACAGAATTCCTAAGGAGATTGTGTCAGACCGAGGCACCCAGTTCACCTTGAGGTTCTGGAAGATGTTTCAAGGAGCCATGGGCAACAAGCTCTCCTTCAGCACTGCTTTTCACCCCCAGACCGGTGGACAGACAGAACGAGTAAATCAGATACTCGAAGATATGCTCTGCGCTTGTGTTTTGGCATATGGAGCCAAGTGGGAAGATTGCCTACCGTTCGCTGAGTTCTCATACAACAACAGCTACCAGTCGAGTCTTCAGATGGCACCATTTGAGGTGTTGTATGGGCGCAAGTGCCGTACTCCCCTCAACTGGTCAGAAACCGGAGAAGGGTTGGTCTTTGGACCAGATATCCTCCGTGAGGTAGAAGAGCAAGTTCAACTCGTCCGAGAGCGCCTTGAGACCGCAGAGACAAGATAGAAGAGCTACGCCGACTCTCACCGTCGAGAACTGAACCTCAACATCGGAGATCATGTTTACCTTAGAATCACACCTCTCAAAGGGACCAAGCATTTCCATGTCAAGGGCAAGCTTGCACCAAGATACATCAGCCCCTTCAAGGTCGTCGCAAGACGAGGAGAAGTTGCCTACCAGCTAGATCTACCTTGCGAACTATCGGATGTGCACAATGTCTTTCATGTCTCACAACTCTGGAAGTGTCTCCAAGTTCCCAATTGCCCCGACCTCTAAAAGGACATCGACCATCAAGCCATCGACCTTTAGCCAGACCTCACTTATAGTGAGAGGCCAGTTCGCATTTTGGATGAGGCAGAACGTTGCACCCGAAGCCGCACCATCAAGTACTTGAAGGTCCAATGGAGCAACTGTTGGAAATATGCCCTACAGGCAATAAATAAAGTGTTTATTATTATATTTCCTTGTTCATGATAATCGTTTATTATCCATGCTATAATTGTATTAATTGGAAACATGGATACATGTGTGGATACATAGACAAACACAATGTCCCTAGTATGCCTGTAGTGAACTAGCTCGTTAATCGAAAGATGGTTAAGGTTTCCTAGCCATGGACATGAGATGTCATTTGCTAATGGGATCACATCATTAGGAGAATGATGTGATGGACAAGACCCAAACTACAAACATAGCTTATGATCGTGTCAGTTTATTGCTACTGTTTTCTGCATGTCAAGTATATGTTCCTATGACCATGAGATCATGCAACTCACAGATATCGGAGGAGTACCTTGTGTGCATCAAACGTCGCAACTTAACTAGGTGACTATAAAGGTGCTCTACAGGTGTCTCCGAGGGTGTCTGTTGAGTTGGCATGGATCAAGACTGGGATTTGTTACTCCGTGTGATGGAGAGGTATCTCAGGGCCCACTCGGTAATACAACATCACAATAAGCCTTGCAAGCAATGTGACTAAGTGTTAGTTATGGGATCTTGTATTACGGAACGAGTAAAGAGACTTGCCAGTAACGAGGTTGAACTAGGTATGGAGATACCAACGATCGAATCTCGGGCAAGTAACATACCGAAGAACAAAGGGAACATCATACGGGATTAACTGAATCCTTGACATAGAGGTTCGACCGATAAAGATCTTCGTAGAATATGTAGGAAACAATGTGGACATCCAGGTCCCGCCATTGTTTATTGATCGTACAGGTGTCTCGGTCATGTCTACATAGTTCTCGAACCCGCAGGGTCTGCACACTTAAGGTTTGGTGACATTTCGATAGTATAGAGTTATGTATGGTGGTGACTGAAGTTTGTTCGGAGTCCCGGATGAGATCCCGGACGTCACGAGGAGCTCCAGAATGGTCTGGAGGTAAAGATTCATATATAGGAAGTCCTATTTTGGTCGCCAGAAAAGTTTTGGGCTCATCGGTAGTGTGCCGGGAGTGCCGGTAGTGTACCGGGAGACCTCCGGGAGGGGTATTTCGACCCAAGAGGCTTTATGGGCTGTGGGAGAGTGAATATCAGCCCTTGGTGGGCTGGTGGAAACTCCCACACAAGGCCCATGTAGCTGGAGAAGAAAACTCAATAGGAAAAGGTGGAAAAAAAGGCAAAATTGGGTGAATCCTAGTCCTACTAGGAGTGGAGGTGGACTCCACCTCCACCACTTGGTTCGGCCGACCTCCAAGGCTTGGAGGCCAAGATGCCTCTCCTCCTCCCTCCCTCCTATATATACTAGTGGATTTCTAGGGTTTTGCACTTGATTTTTCAGCCACGTGCAAACCCTAATCTCTAGTACATAGTTTCTCCTCTAGATCGGTTTTTTGCAATGCTTAGGCGAAGCCCTGCCGGAATTGCTCCACCACCATGGCCGGAGCATCGTCAGGCTGCCGTAGAACTCTTCTTCCTCTCCACTCCTTCTTGCTAGATCGAGACGGTGGAGATCGTCATCAAGCTGTACGTGTGCTGAACGCGGAGGTGCCATTCGTTCGGTGCTAGATCGAAGGATGGTGATCAAGTTCATGAGATGGATCATGATCAAGTTTGTGGGACGGATCATGATCGGATCGCAGGACAGATTGTGATTGGATCGCGGTATGGATCGTGATTGGACGCGGGACGCACGGCGATTTGGATCGCGAAGACGTTCGACTACACCAACCGTGTTTCTTAACGCTTCCCGCTTAGCGATCTACAAGGGTATGTGGATCCACTCTCCCTCTCGTAGATTCTCATCACCATGGATAGATCTGCGTGTGCGTATGAAATTTTTTGTTTCCCATGCAACATTCCCCAACAGTGGAATCATGAGCTAGGTCTATGTGTAGATGAGATCTCGAGTAGAACACAAAAGGTTTGTGGGCGTTGATGCTTAGATTGCTTCCTCCCTTGGTCGGATTTTGGTTCAACGGTATTGTGAGATGAAGCGGCCCGGACCAACATTACTCATACGCTTACAAGAGACCTGTTCCCTCGATGCAACTTGTTGCCTAGATGGCTTGCGGGTGGCAGTTTCTCTCACTTTAGTTGGATCAGATTCGACAAAGGAGGTCCTTGAGAAGGTTGAAAAGCAAATTATGTATCACCGTTGTGGTTTATGCGTAGGTGAGAATCGTTCTTGCTTGAAACCCGTAGCATCCACGTAAAACATGCAACAACAATTAGAGGACATCTAACTTGTTTTTGCAGGCTATGTTGTGATATGATATGGCCAATTACATGATGTGATATATGTGATGTATGAGATGATCATGTGATGTATAGAATTTCACGACTTGCATGTCGATGAGTACGGCAACCGGCAGGAGCCATAGGGTTGTCTTTAATTATTGTATGACCTGCATGTCAATCATTAAGCACTATGTAATGCTTTACTTTATCGCTAAATGGTAGCAATAGTAGTAGAAGCATGAAGGGCGTGACAACCTCGATGGCGACACGTTGATGGAGATCATGGTGTCGTGCCGGTGACGATGAAGATCATGCTGGTGCTTTCAAGATGGAGATCTAAAGCACAAGTTCATGGCCATATCATGTCACTTATGAATTGCATGTGATGTTAATCCTTTTATGCACCTTGTTTTGCTTAGTACGCCGGTAGCATTATAAGGTGATCCCTCACTTAAATTTCAAGATAAAATTGTGTTCTCCCCGAGTGTGCACCATTGCGAAAGTTCGTCGTGTTGAGACACCACGTGATGATCGGGTGTGATAGACTCTACGTTCGCATACAACGGGTGCAAGCCAGTGTTGCACGCGCAGAACACTCGGGTTAAACTTGACGAGCCTAGCATGTATAGACATGGCCTCGGAACACAAGAGACCGAAAGGTCATACATGATTCATATAGTAGATATGATCAACATAATGATGTTCACCATTGAAGCCACCTCAACTCACGTGATGATCGGACTTGAGTAGGTGGATTTGGATCATGTGACACTCAGATGACCTGAGGGATGTCAATTTGAGTGGGAGCTTTAGTAATTTGATTAACTAAACTCATTATCTTGAACAATAGTCTAAGTGAACTTTGCATATTTATGTTGTAGATTAATGGCTCGCATAGTAGCACCCCTGAATTTTAATGCGTTCCTAGAGAAAGCTAAACTGAAAGATGATGGAAAGTAACTTTGTTGACTGGGCCCGTAATCTGAGGATTATCCTCACGGCTTCCTAGAAATCATATGTCCTTGATGCACCGCTTGGTGACCAACCAGAAGACATGACCTTTGAAGATGTTAAGAACGCTTGGGAGGCATGTACTGGAGACTACTCAATAGTTCAGTGTGCAATATTGTATGGCTTAGAACCGGGACTTCAAAGATGTTTTGAACGTCACGGAGCATATGAGATGTTCCAGGAGTTGAAGTTCATCTTTCAGAAGAACGCCCGGATCGAGAGGTATGAAACCTCTGATAAGTTCTATGCTTGCAAGATGGAGGAGAACGGGTCTATTAGTGAACATATACTCAGAATGTCTGGGTATTCAACTCGTCTAGCGGACTTGGGAATTGCCCTTCCGCTAGAGGCGATCACTGACAGAGTTTTTCAATCACTGCCACCTAGTTACAAGAGCTTTGTGATGAACTATAACATGCATGGGATGAACAAGTCAGTTGCTGAGCTGTTTGCGATGCTAAAAGTCGCTGAGTCTGAAATCCAGAAAGAACATCAAGTGTTGATGGTAAATAAAACCACTAGTTTCAAGAAAAATGGCAAAGTCAAGGGCAAGGGCAAGAAGGGTAAATCCAAGAAGGATGGCAAAGCAGTTGCTACTCCTGCAAAGAAGCCCAAGCATGGAACCAAGGCAGAAACTGAGTGCTTTCATTGCAAGGGAACTGGTCACGGGAAGCGGAACTGCCCCAAGTACCTGGCTGACAAGAAGGCGGCCAACGACAAACAAGGTATATATGATATACATGTTATTGATGTGTACCTTACTAGCTCTCGTAGTAGTGCCTGGGTATTTGATACCGGTTCCGTTGCTCACATTTGCAACTCAAAATAGGAACTACGGAATAAACGAAGGCTAGCAAAGGACGAAGTGACGATGCGTGTGGGAAATGGTTCCATGGTTGATGTGATCGCCATCGGCACGCTCTCTCTTTGATTACCATCGGGATTAGTGATGAACCTGAATAATTTTTATTTAGTGCCTGCGTTGAGCATGAACATTATATCTGGATCTTGTTTATTGCGAGACGATTGCTCATTTAAATCAGAGAATAAAGGTTGTTGTATTTATATGAGTAATATCTTTTATGGTCATGCACCCAATGTTAGGGGTTTATTCATATTGAATCTTGATAGTGATGACACACATGTTCATAACATTGATGCCAAAAGATGTAGAGTTGATAATGATAGTACCACTTTCTTGTGGCACTGCCATTTAGGTCATATTGGTGTAAAACGCATGAGGAAGCTCCATGCTGATGGACTTTTGGAGTCACTTGATTTTGAATCACTTGACACATGTGAAACATGCCTCATGGGCAAGATGACTAAAACGCCGTTCTCTGGAACAATGGAACGGACGAGTGACTTATTGGAAATCATACATACTGATGTGTGCGGTCCGATGAATGTTACAGCGCGTGGTGGACATCGTTATTTTCTCACCTTCACTGATGACTTAAGTAGATATGGGTATATTTACTTAATGAAACACAAGTCTGAAACATTTGAAAAGTTCAAGCAATTTCAGAGTGAAGTTGAGAATCATCGTAACAAGAAGATTAAGTTCCTTCGATCTGATCGAGGAGGTGAATATCTGAGTTATGAGTTTGGTAGTCACTTAAGACAGTGTGGAATTGTTTCACAGTTGACACCTCCCGGAACACCACAACGTAATGGTGTGTCCGAACGTCGTAATCGAACCTTATTAGATATGGTTCGTTCTATGATGTCTCTTGCTGATTTGCCACTATCCTTTTGGGGTTATGCATTAGAGACAACTGCATTCTTTTTAAATAGGGCACCATCAAAATCCATTGAGACGACGCCATATGAACTATTGTTTGGTAAGAAGCCAAAGTTATCGTTTCTTAAAAGTTTGGGGATGTGATGCTTATGTCAAAAAGCTTCAGCCTGAAAAGCTGGAACCCAAAGCGGAGAAATGCGTCTTCATAGGATACCCGAAAGAGACAGTCGGGTATACCTTCTATCTCAGATCCGAAGGCAAAGTGTTTGTCGCTAAGAACGGAACGTTTCTTGAGAAAGAGTTTCTCTCGAAAGAATTGAGTGGGAGGAAAATAGAGCTTGATGGGGTTATTGAACCTTTACTTCAACCAGAAAGTAGGGCAACACAAAAAGATGTTTCTGTGGAACCTACGACGGTAGAAGAGGAAGTTAATGATGATGATCATGAAGCTTCGGATCAAGCTGCTATTGAACCTCGTAGGTCGACAAGGCCGCGTACTACCCCTGAGTGGTACGGCAACCCTGTCTTGGAGGTCATGTTGTTGGACAACAATGAACCTACGAGCTATGGAGGAGCAGTGACGGGCCCGGATTCTGAGAAATGGTTAGAGGCCATGAAATCCGAGATGGGATCCATGTATGAAAACAAAGTATGGACTTTGGAAGTATTACCTGAAGGGCGAAAGGCCATTCAAAACAAATGGATCTTTAAGAAGAAGACAGACGCGTACGGTAATGTCACCGTCTATCAAGCTCGACTTGTGGCAAAGGGTTTTTCACAAGTTCAAGGAGTTGACTACAATGAGACTTTCTCACCCATAGCGATGCTTAAGTCTATCAGAATCATGTTAGCAATAGCTGCTTATTTCGACTATGAAATTTGGCAGATGGATGTCAAAACAACGTTCCTCAACGGTTTCCTTGAGGAAGAGTTGTATATGATGCAACCCGAAGGTTTTGTCGATCCAGAGAATGCTGACAAAGTTTGCAAACTTCAGCGATCCATTTATGGACTGGTGCAAGCATCTCGGAGTTGGAATAAGCGCTTTGATGAGGTGATCAAAGCGTTTGAGTTTATACAAGTTTACGGAGAAGCTTGTATTTACAAGAAAGTGAGTGGGAGCTCTATAGCGTTTCTAGTATTATATGTGGATGACATATTGCTGATTGGAAACAATATAGAAATGCTGGAAGGCGTGAAGGAATATTTGAACAAGAGTTTTTCAATGAAGGACCTAGGAGAAGCTGCTTTCATATTAGGCATTAAGATCTATAGAGATAGATCGAGACGCTTAATAGCACTTTCACAGAGCACATACCTTGATAAAGTTTTGAAGAAGTTCAAAATGGAACAGTCCAAGAAGGGGTTCTTGCATGTGTTACAAGGTGTGAAGTTGAGTAAGACTCAATGCTCAGTAACTGCAGAAGATAGAGAAAAGATGAGTGTCATCCCCTATGCTTCAGCCATAGGCTCTATCATGTATGCAATGTTGTGCACCAGACCCGATGTCAGCCTTGTCATAAGTATGGCCGGAAGGTTTCAAAGTGATCCTGGAATGGAGCACTGGCAGGCGGTCAAGAATATCCTTAAGTACCTAAAAAGGACTAAGGAAATGTTTCTCGTTTATGGAGGTGATGAAGAGCTCGTCGTAAAGGGTTACGTCGATGCAAGCTTTGACACTGATCCGGATGACTCTAAGTCGCAAACCGGATACGTATTTATTCTTAATGGGGGAGCGGTAAGCTGGTGCAGTTCCAAGCAAAGCGTGGTAGTTGATTCTACGTGCGAAGCGGAATACACCGCAGCCTCGGAGGCAGTGAAGGAAGGTGTCTGGATGAAGCAGTTCATGACAGATCTTGGAGTAGTGCCCAGTGCACTGAATCCAATGAACCTGTTTTGTGACAACACTGGTGCCATTGCTCTGGCCAATGAACCAAGGTTTCACAAGAGGACCAGACACATAAAGCGACGCTTCAACTCCATCCGCGATTACATCATGGAGAAAGACATAAATATTTGCAAAGTGCACACGGATCTGAATGTTGAACACCCGCTGACTAAACCTCTTCCAAGGGCTAAACATGATCAACACCAGAACTGCACGGGTGTTCGATTCATTACAATGTAAATCACACAGTGATGTGAACTAGATAATTGACTCTAGTGCAAGTGGGAGACTGTTGGAAATATGCCCTAGAGGCAATAACTAAAGTGTTTATTATTATATTTCCTTGTTCATGATAATCGTTTATTATCCATGCTATAATTGTATTAACTGGAAACATGGATACATGTGTGGATACATAGATAAACACAATGTCCCTAGTATGCCTCTAGTGAACTAGCTCGTTAATCGAAAGATGGTTAAGGTTTCCTAGCCATGGACATGAGATGTCATTTGATAACGGGATCACATCATTAGGAGAATGATTTGATGGATAAGACCCAAACTACAAACGTAGCTTATGATCGTGTCAGTTTATTGCTACCGTTTTCTGCATGTCAAGTATATGTTCCTATGACCATGAGATCATGCAACTCACAGATATCGGAGAAGTACCTTGTGTGCATCAAACGTCGCAACGTAACTGGGTGACTATAAAGGTGCTCTACAGGTGTCTCCGAGGGTGTCTATTGAGTTGTCATGGATCAAGACTGAGATTTGTTACTCCGTGTGACGGAGAGGTATCTTAGGGCCCACTCGGTAATACAACATCACAATAAGCCTTGCAAGCAATGTGACTAAGTGTTAGTTACGGGATCTTGTATTACGGAACGAGTAAAGAGACTTGCCAGTAACGAGGTTGAACTAGGTATGGAGATACCGACGATCGAATCTCGGGCAAGTAACATACCGAAGAACAAAGGGAACATCATAAGGGATTAACTGAATCCTTGACATAGAGGTTCGACTGATAAAGATATTCGTAGAATATGTAGGAAACAATGTGGACATCCAGGTCCCGCCATTGGTTATTGACCGTAGAGGTGTCTCGGTCATGTCTACATAGTTCTCGAACCCGCAGGGTCTGCACACTTAAGGTTTGGTGACGTTTCGGTAGTATAGAGTTATGTGTGGTGGTGACCGAAGTTTGTTCGGAGTCCCGGATGAGATCCCGGACGTCACGAGGAGCTCTAGAATGGTCCGGAGGTAAAGATTCATATATAGGAAGTCCTATTTTGGTCGCCGGAAAAGTTTTGGGCTCATCGGTAGTGTAAAGGGAGTGCCGGTAGTGTACCGGGAGACCTCTGGGAGGGGTATTTCGACCCAAGAGGCTTCATGGGCTGTGGGAGAGTGAATATCAGCCCTTGGTGGGCTGGTGGAAACTCCCACACAAGGCCCATGTAGCTGGAGAAGAAAACCCAATAGGAAAAGGTGGAAAAAGGCAAAATTGGGTGAATCCTAGTCCTACTAGGAGTGGAGGTGGACTCCACCTCCACCACTTGGCTCGGCCGAAGCCTCCAAGGCTTGGAGGCCAAGCTGCCTCTCCTCCTCCCTCCCTCCTATATATACTAGTGGATTTCTAGGGTTTTGCACTTGATTTTTCAGCCACGTGCAAACCCTAATCTCTAGTGCATAGTTTCTCCTCTAGATCGGTTTTCTGCAGTGCTTAGGCAAAGCCCTGCCGGAATTGCTCCACCACCATCGCCGGAGCACCGTCAGGCTGCCGGAGAACTCTTCTTCCTCTCCACTCCTTCTTGCTGGATCAAGACGGTGGAGATCGTCATCAAGCTGTACGTGTGCTGAACGCGGAGGTGTCGTTCGTTCGGTGCTAGATCGGAAGGATCGTGATCAAGTTCGTGAGACAGATCGTGATCAAGTTCGTGGGACGGATCGTGATCGGATCGTGGGACGGATCGTGATTGGATCACGGGACGGACGTGATTGGATCGCGGGACGCACGGCAATTTGGATCGTGAAGACCTTCGACTACACCAACCGCGTTTCTTAACGCTTCCCGCTTAGCGATCTACAAGGGTATGTGGATCCACTCTCCCTCTCGTAGATGCTCAACACCATGGATAGATCTGCGTGTGCATAGGAATTTTTTTGTTTCCCATGCAACGTTCCCCAATAGCAACTGTTGGGGATCGTAGTAGTAAATCAAAAAAATTCGTACGTGTCACCAAGATCAATCTAGGAGATGCTAGCAACAAGCAAAGGGGTAGAGCATCTTCATACCTTTGAGGATCGCTAAGCGTAAGCGTTACTAGAATCCAGTTGGTGGAGTCGTACTTGCAGCGATTCAGATCGCGGTCGATTCCGATCTAAGCACCGAACAACGGCGCCTCTGCGTTCAACACACATGCAGCCCGGTGACGTCTCCCGCGCCTTGATCCAGCAAGGAGGAGGGAGAGGTTGAGGAAGACAACTCCAACAGTAGCACGAAGGCATGGTGGTGGTGGAGCAGCACGGTACTTCGACAGGGCTTCGCCAAGCACTACGGAGGACGAGGAGGTGGAGAGGTAGGACTCCGTAGAGAGAGAGAGAGAGAGTTGCATCATTGGCAGCCCCAAAAACCCTCACTATATATAGGAGGAGGGGAGGAGGGTGTGCCCCCTCTAGGGTTCCCATCCTAGGGGGTGCGGCAACCCTAGATGGGGGAGGTCCAGAGGCCAAAAGAGGGACAGAGGGGGGGGCGCCCTAGGGTGGGCCTAGGGCCCATCTGCGCCTAGGGTTTGCCCCCTCTCCTCCTAGCTGCGCCTTGGGCCTTGGTGGGAGGTGCACCAGCCCAATCAGGGGCTGGTCCCTTCCCACTCTTGGCCCATGCAGGTCTCCGGGGCGGCTAGCCCCTCCCGGTGGACCCCCGGAACCCTTCCGGTGGTCACGATACATTACCGGTGATGCCCGGAACATTTCCGGTGACCAAATCCTCACATCCTATATATCATTCTTTACCTCCGTACCATTCTGGAACTCCTCATAACGTTCGGGATCTCATCCGGGACTCCGAACAACCTTCGGTAACCACGTACACAATTCCCCTATAACCCTAGCGTCATCAAACCTTAAGTGTGTAGACCCTACGGGTTTGGGAGGCATGTAGACATGACTGAGACACCTCTCTGGCCAATAACCAATAGAGGGATATGGATACCCATATTAGCTCCCACATGTTCCACTATGATCTCATCGAATGAACCACGATGTCGGGGATTCAATTAATCCCGTATACAATTCCCTTTGTCCATCGGTATGTTACTTGCCCGAGATTCGATCGTCGGTATCCCTATACCTTGTTCAATCTCGTTACCGGCAAGTCTCTTTACTCGTTCCGTAACACATCATCCCGTGGCTAACTCCTTAGTCACATTGATCTCATTATGATGATGTCTTACCAAGTGGGCCTAGAGATACCTCTCCGTCACACGGAGTGACAAATCCCAGTCTCGATTCGTGCCAACCCAACAGATACTTTCGGGGATACCCATAGTGTACCTTTATAGCCACACAAAGTATTCCTATGGTATCCGAGAGTTGCACAATCTCATGGTCTAGGGAAATGATACTTGACATTAGAAAAGCTTTAGCAGACAAACTACACGATCTTGTGCTATGCTTAGGATTGGGTCTTGCCCATCACATCATTCTCCTAATGATGTGATCCCGTTATCAACGACATCCAATGTCCATGGTCATGAAACTGTGACCATCTATTGATCAACGAGCTAGCTAACTAGAGGCTCACTAGGGACATGTTGTGGTCTATGTATTCACACATGTATTACGGTTTCCGGTTAATAAAATTATAGAATGAACAATAGACAATTATCATGAACAAGGAAATATATTAATAATCACTCTATTATTGCCTCTAGGACATATTTCCAACAGTCTCCCACTTGAACTAGAGTCAATAATCTAGTTGCATTGTGATGTATCAAACACTCATAGAGTTCTGGTGTTGATCATGTTTTGCTCGTGAGCGAGGTTTAGTCAACGGATTTGCGACATTCAAATCCGTATGTACTTTACAAATGTCTATATCTCCATCCTCGACATATCGACGAATGGAGTTGAAGCGGTGCTTGATGTGTCTTGTCTTCGTGTGAAACCTAGGATCCTTGGCAAGGGCAATAGCTCCAGTGTTGTCACAGAATAGAGTCATCGGGACCGACGCATTGGGAATCACTCCTAGGTCGGTGATGAACTCCTTCATCCAGACTCCTTCCTGTGCTGCTTCCGAAGCAGCTATGTACTCCGCTTGACATGTAGATGCCTCCATGACGCTTTGCTTGCTGCTGCACCAGCTGACTGCCCCTCTGTTCAAAATATACACGTATCCGGTTTGTGACTTGGAGTCATACGGATCTGTGTTGAAGCTAGCATCGATATAACCCTTTACGATGAGCTCTTCGGCACCTCCATATACAAGAAACATGTCCTTGGTCCTTTTCAGGTACTTCAGGATATTCTTAACCGTTGTCTAGTGTTCCGCTCTGGGATCACTTTGGTACCTCCCTACCAAACTTATGGCAAGGTTCACATCAGGTCTGGTACACAGCATGGCATACATAATAGAGCCTATGGCTGAAGCATAGGGGATGACACTCATCTTTTCTCTATCCTCTGTCGTGGTCGGGCATTGAGACATACTCAATCTCACACCCTGTAACACTGGCAAGAACCCCTTCTTGGACTGATCCATATTGAACTTCTTCAATATCTTGTCAAGGTATGTGCTTTGTGAAAGACCTATGAGGCGTCTCGATCTATCTCTATAGATCTTGATGCCTAATATGTAAGCAGCTTCTCCAAGGTCCTTCATTGAAAAACACTTATTCAAGTAGGCCTTTATGCTTTCCCAAACTTCTATATCATTTCCCATCAACAATATGCCATCCACATATAATATGAGAAATGCTACATAGCTCCCACTCACTTTCTTGTAAATACAGGGTTCTCCATAAACCTGTATAAATCCAAACGCTTTAATCACCTCATTAAAGCGAATGTTCCAACTCCGAGATGCTTGCACCAGCCCATAGATGGAGCACTAAAGCTTGCATACTTCTTTAGCATCTTTATGATAAAAAAAACCCTTCCAGCTGCATCATATACAATCCTTCCTTAAGGAAACCATTAAGGAATGTTGTTTTAACGTCCATTTGCGAGATCTCATAATCATAAAATGCGGCAATTGCTAACATGATTCGGACGGACTTTAGCATCACTATGGGTGAGAAAGTCTCATCCTAGTCAACTCCTTGAACTTGTTGATAACCCTTAGCGACAAGCCAAGCCTTATAGACGGTCACATTACCATCCGCGTCAGTCTTCTTCTTAAAGATCCATTTATTTTCTATGGCTCACCGATCATCGGGCAAGTCCACCAAAGTCCATACTTTGTTCTCATACATGGATCCTATCTCGGATTTCATGGCTTCAAGCCATTTGTTGGAATCCGAGCCCGCCATCGCTTCTTCATAGTTCGAAGGTTCACCGTTGTCCAACAACAAGATCTCTAGGACAAGGTTGCCGTACCACTCTGGTGCGGAACGTGTCCTTGTGGACCTTCGAGGTTCAATAGCAACTTGATCTGAAGTTTCATGATCATCATCATTAACTTCCTCTCCAGTCGGTGCAGGCTCCACAGAAACAACTTCCTGTGTTGTGCTACTCTCCGGTTCGAATGGAGGTACAATTACCTCATCAAGTTCTATTTTCCTACCACTTACTTCTTTCAAGAGAAACTCTTTCTCTAGAAAGGATCCATTCTTGGCAACAAAGGCTTTGCCTTCAGATCTGAGGTAGAAGGTATACCCAACAATTTCTTTGGGGTGTCCTATGAAGACGCACTTTTTCGCTTTGGGTTCGAGCTTCTCAGGTTGAAGTTTCTTCACATAAGCATCGCATCCCCAAACTTTCAGAAACGACAGCTTAGGTTTCTTTCCAAACCATAATTCATATGATGTCGTCTCAATGGACTTAGACGGTGCCCTATTTAAAGTGAATGCGGAAGTCTCTAATGCATATCCCCAAAATGATAGCGATAAGTCGGTAAGAGACATCATAGATCGCACCATATCCAATAGAGTGCGATTACGACATTCAGACACACCATTTCGCTGAGGTGTGCCAGTGTGACATCCCAAGTGATGTCCCTACCTTATTTGGCATGTAACCCCATGTATGAACCTTGTGTCATGAGCTATGAGATGTATGGTTGCTCCTTGCCATTCTTGTGTTTGCATTCATGCATCATTCCCATTTCATTCATGTGCCATGTTAGTTTTTCTTGTGCTTGCTATGATGTGAATGGTGGTTGTGATGGGAGAGGTTGTGAGTGGTTGGATCCAAGTGTGTGCATCTCCGTTTCTTCCCCTCTCTTTCCCTTTGCAACATCCCCTACAAAAACCCCTTTTATTTCCTATTATTATTTGTCATCAGATTTAAAGTTCTTTTGTAAATTGTTTAAAAAATGTTCAAGAGGTGGCCCATATGTCTTATGTATGTGTGAGTGTGTTGGATTTAATGTTTGGGGTTTTGTGGTGTTGTGTTTTATTTAAAACAGGGGTTGTCTTTTAAAATATCAAATAAAATACTTGTGTTACATATCAACTTATTTTTTTATTAAAAGGTGCACATTATTTCCTCCTCAAATTATTTTTGGTTTTGCTCAAAACCCTTTTAAATTACTCTGGGGTTTATTTTGTTGGGGCTGGTTTTATTAAAAGGGAAAACCCTTTCTTTCTCTATTTTTAGTTTAGGTCTGGGTGTGAGAGAGGGAGTGGGCCGAGGCCCAGCCTAGATGGACGCAACGGCCACCTGCTCCTGTCTCCTTCTCCGTTAGAAGCTTTAGAGAGAGCGCGTGCGTCGCCGTCGGCTTTTTCGTTGACCGTCGCCGTCAGCCTGAGGCTATAAAGCCCCTCGGCATGCGTGCCCCTCCTCGCCTAGGGTTCCTCTCTCTCCCTCCACCATCGCAGCCCTCTTTCTTCCCCTCCATCTCTCTCCCTCCTCTCTGCTTCTCCCCTGCCAGGTAAGCTCCTGTGAGGTTCAGAGAGGTCAGGCTCGTCGTTGCCGGCCGTCGTCACCGCATCTTCGGTGGGCGGCGCCCTTGGAGGTGATGGCGTGGAGCTCGGGGCTGGTCCCGCCATCCCATTCTCGGCGCTAGGAGGTCCCAGGAGGCCCTCTTCTTCCTCCTCACCGTCGCAGCGGAACCGGTATTCTTCCGCTCCGTCGCTGCCGCATCCCCGAGCGTCTTCTTCCCCTTCTTCCCCTCCGTCGAGCTCATCTTGCATCGTTCGAGCCCTCGGTGAGCAGCCCGTCCTCGTCGCCCCTCTCCTCGCCGTAATTTGTAGCCTCGTCGCCGTAGTGCCGTCGTCACCGCTCGGAAGCCCCGGCCTTGGGCTCTTCTCCGGTCCCCCTCGTCGCGAGATGAGGTGAGGGATGGAGCCCCCGTAGGTTCCTCTTTCTATTCCGCCGCTCCCCGTCGCCGAAGACCCCTTGCTACGCCGGGGATCGCCATCACCCCGCCGCTGTCGCTTCCGCTATTGCTCTGTAGTGTGTGCGTGTGCAGAATTCAGTTTCGTCAGTTAGATAGCGTGCGTGTGTGTATTAGAACGCTAGTGCCTCTCCTCTGTTAGCAGTCGTGTGTGTAGCGCAGTGGTAGCGCGTGCGGGAGGAGACCAGGAGGTCCGGGGTTCGACCCTCGAACCCTCCTCTTTCTTTTTTGTGTGTTTTCTTTTTCTTTCTTTTGTTTTTTTGCTTTCTCTCTTGCTTACTTTTATGTGTGTGCATTGTATGAGTGTATGTGTGGTATATCCTTTTTTTCTGTTGTGTGTGTAGGGGGTGTAGTGCATATGTGTGTATGCACATATGCAAGTGTTGGCATATGTGTGTGTGTGGTTATGCCTTGTGGGTGTATGTCTGTGCATGTGGGTGTGTGGTGCACCATGCATGGCACATGTGTGTGTGCGCTCCTTGCACACCCATACATGTGTGTGTTCTTGTGGGTGTATGTGTAGTGTAGGTTATGTGTGTGTGCTTCTTGCATGCACACATATGTGTGTGTGAGTGAGTGTGTATGCATACACTATGTGTATGTGTACCTATGTGCATGGTAGTGGTGTGGCATGAATGCACCCTTGTGTGTGGGTGGTGTGGTGTGCATGTGTGCATGAGTAGCTCCATGTGTAGGTCTCTCTATGTGCATATGAGCATGTTCCTTCTTCTAGCTAATTTCACCTTGCCTATTGATGCTATGCTATGCTATCATGCCCTAAGATGTTAAATGAACCATTTCCAACATTAACCATTAGGTCACATATCATTTGGGGTCATTTTCATCAAGTTCTATATGTGTCATAAGTCACTTATGACTTGTAGGGTCAAATTTCGACCCCCCTTTTTCTCCCTCTTGTGCCATGCAAGAATATGGGTATGAGTAATGCATTTGGGGTAGAATAAACTCATGTATGCACCTGTGAAGTCAGATTTGACTTTGGGGCAACTTGGCAAAACTGCATTTTTATGCTGTGATGCCCTTTTGTCTTTTTAATATGAATTAATCTACGCATGCTTTTAAGTTCTTTCCAACATGAGTTTGTTAGTTAAAGTTGTTGGGAATGTCCCAGTATTTTTGTTATCTATGTTAACTCCCTAGATAAGTGGGAACCATGCTGTTTAGTAAGCTAATTTCTGTTTCTCCCAACCTGCCTGAAAAAATGGCTAAGTCTGGAGAGTCTGCTGTTATTATTTTGCCATGTTGAGAGGATGGTATCTGGTAATGTGTTGTATATTTGACCATGCTCAGTGTTAGTTATTTGTAGTATATATTATCATCTACCATCCTGTTAATTTTCATGCCAATAGGAGCTCTCTAGCATATTTAACCTGTGCTGTCAACTTGGTACTTTTAATCACAGATTCCAGGAAACTGGAATTTTCACTAAGTCCCAGAAAACTGTTTCATCAAGCCAACTTGTTTGCTTCTTGCATATTGATGTGTGCCTCTTATGCTGATTGCATAGTTGGATAATTTTATGTGGGTGTTGAGTAGATTCTGTCCATGTCTTGTTTGTGGCTGTAGGGTTCCTGTAGCTCAAGTTGTGGGCTTTTCAAATTGCTATGTTGCTGTTTTGTGGCAGATTGGGTGTTATTTTGTTTTGTGACTTGTGGGAGCTATACTCCATGGAATGGATTGATTATTGAGTCTATTGTGATTGATTTTTAATAACCTATACATTGGCTACCTTGGACTGCCAAGAATTAGCCCAGGTATTGGTGGTCTTGTGTTTAGCCTCCGTACCTTGTCGTGAGCGTATCTCGAGGACCGTAGCTCCGTTTCTTGCGATCCTTATATGCAATTCCATCGATTTTGAATGATGCATTCATATTTTCAATGACCATGCATGTCTAAATAACTTTACATGAGGTTCTGTCCAGATTCATTAATAAACAACTTTGCATGTGAAACATGACTAGTTTTGGATTGTCATGTTATAATTGTTCATAAATGATCATGCATCATTTTGATTGTGCATTGCACCTTGGTTGGATGTTTATTGTTGCTGTTTCTCTTGGGTATATGCGAGTGTTCATACTGAGTACGAGGACCCAGGAGAGTACCACTACGAGGATCCCGCTACTTGTTTCGCTGAAGAACCAACAGGCAAGATGATCGTACCCGGATCCCGATACTATTTTTGCTTGCTAGTTTCTCGCTCTTATCGTTACAATTGCGCTACCTACCACTTGATATCAAAGTAATTCTGTTATTTAATTTAATGCACAGATATATCTTGGTATTGGTGGGAGGCTTGGCCTTTTGCTAAGTGATTTGTTCCGCTATTACCGCCATTAGTTCCTTGTTACCGGTGTTATGTTTCCATACTTTGCACTCCTAACATGCTCGGGGTTGTTATGGGGACCCCCTTGTTCATTCGGTTGAGATTAAAACTTGTCTGGCAAGACCCAACATTGGTACTACATCTGCTTAACAACTTAATTAAAATTGCATAGGGTCTTGCAAACCCGTGGATAATTTAATCAACCCCCGGGCCAGTGCTCCTCATGAGTATTGGTCCAAACTAGAGCACTGTGCGGGGCCAACCCAGGGCAAATTGGGAGATTTCTATCAGGCCTCCGTATGTGTAGCTTATCCATCGTGTCCTGAGACTGAGATACGCGGCTCTTATCGGGTTCGTCGACACGTCCAGTGGTCTTGCTGGATTTGTTTTACCATTATCGAGTGTCTTGCGTGTGGAGTCTCACTTTCTCCGGGTTTACTCGAGGTGTTGGAATTCCTTTGGAATTACCTATGATGATTATCGCGAGATCCGCGGTCGAGGTATTCCCACGGAGTGTGGTTAATTTGGTAATGGATTAGTTGGAGCACCCCTGCAGGGTTAAATCTTTCGGAAAGCCGTGCCCGCGGTTATGTGGCAACTTGGATATTGGTTTAACACCCGGTGATATCAAACTTGAAGTAAACTCTAATTAAAATACACCAACTATGTGAGTAACCGTGATCGTCTCTGCTCGTGAACATGACCCGAGAGAGAACACGGTGGGGTTATGTTTGACGTAAGTAAGTGTTCAGGATCTCATAGAGATCATACTAGATTCGATCGTTATTCGTAGGCCACTCGTGTTTATTTCATGTTGCGTAAGCTAGCCACCATATATGCTTAGTGCTGCTGCAAACTAAACACTCATCCCATCCCAACCTTTAAGCTTGAATAGTCTCGGTTCCTGGGCACATGATAGCTGAGTCCTCTGTGGCTCACAGTTTACTACAACAATCCAGGTACAGGTTCAGATGAGTTCGTGCAGGATGATCTTACCCAGCTCTAGTGGGAGTATGACGAGGAGAGAGGCAGGATGTATGTGACATATCCGGATGAGTAGAGGACCTGGTTGTGATCTTT
Source organism: Hordeum marinum (assembly GCA_022496015.1). Taxonomy (NCBI): domain Eukaryota; kingdom Viridiplantae; phylum Streptophyta; class Magnoliopsida; order Poales; family Poaceae; genus Hordeum; species Hordeum marinum. The sequence continues at coordinate 280,678,322 of CM039678.1, forward strand.
GGGATAGCTTGATAGTATCATTTGCAACTTCTTTTATCGTTTGATTTCGTCCGTAGTCGGACCCTGTGTTCAACTTGATGTTATGACTTGAGTGACATTGTAAGTTAGCATGTGGCGAGTGTAAGCCAACTTGTATACTCTTCTCATTCAGTATTGTATGTTGTGATGATACTATTCTTGCTAACAGCAAGATGCGCCTCTATCCCTGGTGAGGCCCTCGTGCCTTAAATGGATAGGCACGCATCTTGGGCGTGACAGCCAGGCGGCGTGAGTTGTGAAACAATTCCACATTTCCTTAGGTGCGTGCCAAACTCGTGACTCAAATATTCTCCGCCACGATCAGATCGTAGGCACTTTATTTTCCTGTCATGTTGATTCTCTACCTTACTCTAAAATTCCTTGAACTTTTCAAAGGTTTCAGACTTGTGTTTCATTAAGTAGACATACCCATATCTGCTTAAGTCATTAGTGAGGGTGAGAACATAATGGTAGCCACCGCGAGCCTCAACGCTCATTGGGCCGCATACATTGGTATGTATTATCTCCAACAAGTCAGTTGCTCGCTCCATTGTTTCGGAGAACGGAGTCTTGGTCATCTTGCCCATGGGGCATGGTTCCCACGTGTCAAATGATTCAAAATCAAGAGACTCCAAAAGTCCATCAGCATGGAGTTTCTTCATGCGTTTGACAACAATATGACCAAGGCGACAGTGCCACATGTAAGTGGGACTATCGTTATCAACTTTACATATTTTGGTACTCACACTATGAACGTGTGTAACGAACATGTTCGAGATTCATCAAAAATAAACCATTGACCAGCGGGGCATGACCATAAAACATTTCTCTCATATAAATAGAACAACCATTATTCTCAGACTTAAATGAGTAGCCATCTCGCATCAAGCGAGATCCAGATACAATGTTCATGCTCAAAGCTGGTACTAAATAACAATTATTAAGGTTTAAAACTAATCCCGAAGGTAGATGTAGAGGTAGCGTGCCGACGGCGATCACATCGACCTTGGAACCATTCCCGACGCGCATCATCACCTCGTCCTATGCCAGTCTCCGCTTATTCCGTAACTCCTACTTGGAGTTACAAATGTGAGCAACTGCACCGGTATCAAATACCTAGGAGCTACTACGAGCGCTGGTAAGGTACACATCAATAACAAGTATATCACATATACCTTTAACGTTGCCGGCCTTCTTATCCGCTAAGTACTTGGGGCAGTTCCGCTTCCAGTGACCGATACCCTTGCAATAAAAGCACTCAGTCTCAGGCTTGGGTCCATTCTTGTTCTTCTTCCCGGCAACTTGTTTACCGGGCGCGGCAACTGCTTTGCCGTCCTTATTGAAGTTCTTCTTACCCTTGCCTTTCTTGAAACTAGTGGTATTATTGACCATCAACACTTGATGCTCCTTTTTGATCTCGACCTCCGCTGATTTCAGCATCGAATATAACTCAGGAATGGACTTCTCCATCCCTTGCATATTGTAGTTCATCACAAAGCTCTTGTAGGTAGGTGGAAGCGACTGGAGGATTCTGTCAATAACTGAGTCATCCGGAAGATTAACTCCCAGCTGAGAGAAGCGGTTGTGCAACCCGGACATGTTGAGTATGTGTTCGCTGACAGAACTATTTTCCTTCATCTTACAACTGAAGAACTTGTCGGAGACTTCACGACCCGTGCATGAGCTTGGAAAACCATTCTCGGCTCTTGGAACATCTCATATGCTCCGTATTGCTCAAAACGCTTTTGGAGCCCCGGTTCTAAGCTGTAAAGCATGCCGCACTGAACCAGGGAGTAATCATCACTACGCGACTGCCGGGCGTTCATAACGTCTTCAATTACTGGGAAAACGGGTGCGTCACCTAGCGGTGCATCAAGGACATATAATTTCTTGGAAGCTATGAGGACGATCCCCAAGTTACGGACCCAGTCCGTATTGTTGCTTCCATCATCTTTCAGCTTGGTTTTCTCTAGGAACGCGTTGAAGTTGAGGGCAACATTAGCGTGGACCATTGGATCTACAAGATAGATTGTAAAGACATTTTAGACTAAGTTCATGATAATTAAGTTCACATAATCGAATTATTTAATGAACTCTCACTTAGATAGACATCTCTCTAGTCATCCAAGTGACACATGATCCATGTCAACTAGCCCGTGTCCGATCATCACGTGAGACAGACTAGTCATCAATGGTGAACATCTCCATGTTGATCGTATCTTCTATACGACTCATGTTCGACCTTTCGGTCTCCCGTGTTCCGAGGCCATGTCTGTACATGCTAGGCTCGTCAAGTCAACCTAAGTGTATTGCGTGTGTAAATTTGGCTTACACCTGTTGTATACGAACGTTAAAACCTATCACACCCGATCATCACATGGTGCTTCGGAACAACAAACCTTAGCAACGATGCACAGTTAGGGGGAACACATTTCTTGAAATTTTAGTGAGAGAACATCTTATTTAAGCTACCATCATTCTAAGCAAATAAGATGTAAAACATGATAAACATCACGTGCAATCATATAGTGACATGATATGGCCAATATCATCTTGCTCCTTTGATCTCCATCTTCGGGGCACGATGATCATCATTGTCATCGGCATGACACCATGATCTCCATCATCATGATCTCCATCATTGTGTCTTCATGAAGTTGTCTCGCCAACTAGTACTTCTACTACTATGGCTAACGGTTAGAAATAAAATAAAGTAATTACATGGTGTTTTTGATTGACGCGCAGGTCATACAATAAATTAAGACAACTCCTATGGCTCCCGCCGGTTGTTATACTCATCGACATGCAAGTCATGATTCCTATTACAAGAACATGATCAATCTCATACATCATATATATTTCATCCCAACCTTTTGGCCGTATCACATCACATAGCATACCCTGCAAAAAAAAATTAGACGTCCTCTAATTGTTGTTGCAAGTTTTACGTGGCTGCTATGGGTTTCTAGCAAGAACGTTTCTTACCTATGTAAGAGCCACAACGGTGATATGCCAATTGCTACTTACCCTTCATAAGGACCCTCTTCATCGAATCCGATCCGACTAAAGTGGGAGAGACAAACACCCGCTAGCCACCTTATGCAACAAGTGCATGTCAGGCGGTGGAACCAGTCTCACATAAGCATACGTGTAAATTCAGTCCGGGCCGCTTCATCCCATAATGCCGTCGAATCAAGATAAGACTAGTAACAGCAAGAAAATTGGCCAAATCATCGCCCACAACTACTTGTGTTCTACTCGTGCATAGAATCTACGCATAGACCTAGCTCTGATATCACTGTTGGGGATCGTTGTAGTAAATCAAAAAATTTCCTACGTGTCACCAAGATCAATCTAGGAGATGCTAGCAACGAGAAAAGGGGTAGAGCATATTCATACCTTTGAAGATTGCTAAGCGTAAGCGTTACTAGAACGAGGTTGGTGGAGTCGTACTCATAGCGATTCAGATCGCGGTCGATTCCGATCTAAGCGCCGAACAACGGCGCCTCCACGTTCAACACACGTGCAACCCGGTGACGTATCCCACGTCTTGATCCAGCAAGGAGGAGGGATAGGTTGGGAAAGACAACTCCAACAGCAGCACGACAGCGTGGTGCTGGTGGAGCAGTGCGGTACTCTGACAGGGCTTCGCCAAGCACTACGGAGGACGAGGAGGTGGAGAGGTAAGGCTACGCCGAGAAACAGAGAGAGAGAGAGTTGCATTGTTGGCAGCCCCAAGAACGCACACTATATATAGGAGGAGGGGAGGAGGGTGCGCCCCCTCTAGGGTTCCCACCCTAGGGGGTGCGGCAGCCCTAGATGGGGGAGGGCCGGTGGCCAAGAGAGGGAGAGAGGGGGGGCGGGCCCCAGGGTGGGCCTAGGGCCCATCTATGCCTAGGGTTTGCCCCCTCTCCTCCTAGTTGTGCCTTGGGCCTTGGTGGGAGGCGCACCAGCCCACTCAGGGTCTGGTACCTTCCCACTCTCAGCCCATGCAGGTCTCCGGGGCCACTGGCCCCTCCCGGTGGACCCCCGGAACCCTTCCGGTGATCCCGGTACATTACCGGTGATGCCCGGAACACTTCCGGTGACCAAATCCTCAGTTGCTATGTATCATTGTTTACCTCCGGACCATTCTGGAACTCCTCGTGACGTTCGGGATCTCATCTGGGAATCTAAACAACCTTCGGTAACTACGTACACAATTCCCCTATAACCCTAGCGTCATCGAACCTTAAGTGTGTAGACCCTATGGGTTCGGGAGGCATGTAGACATGACCGAGACACTCTCCGGCCAATAACCAATAGCAGGATCTGGGTACCCATATTGGCTCCCACATGTTCCACGATGATCTCATCGGATGAACCACGATGTCAGGGATTCAATTAATCCCGTATACAATTCCCTTTGTCCATCGGTATGTTACTTGCCCGAGATTCGATCGTCAGTATCCCTATACCTTGTTCAATCTCGTTATCGGCAAGTCTCTTTACTCGTTCCATAACACATCATCCTGTGGCTAACTCCTTAGTCACATTGAACTCATTATGATGATGTCTTACCGAGTGGGCCTAGAGATACCTCTCCGTCACACGGAGTGACAAATCCCAGTCTCGATTCGTGCCAACCCAACAGATACTTTCGGGGATACTCGTAGTGTACCTTTATATCCACCTAGTTACGTTGTGAAGTTTGGCACACCCAAAGTATTCCTATGGTATCCGGGAGTTGCACAATCTCATGGTCTAAGGAAATGATACTTGACATTAGAAACGCTTTAGCGGACGAACTACACGATCTTGTGCTATGCTTAGGATTGGGTCTTTCCCATCACATCATTCTCCTAATGATGTGATCCCATTATCAACGACATCCAATGTGCATGGTCATGAAACCGTGACCATCTATTGATCAACGAGCTAGCCAACTAGAGGCTCACTAGGGACATGTTGTGGTCTATGTATTCACACATGTATTACGGTTTGCGGTTAATACAATTATAGAATGAACAATAGACAATTATCATGAACAAGGAAATGTAATAATAATCACTTGATTATTGCCTCTAGGGCATATTTCCAACAGCAACCACTCTGAAGCTGAAGCAACCTCGGAGCGTGAAGACTATCTTAGATCTGAGTTCCCTTATCTTTTTAGCGCTTAGCGTAGGAATCTCGGGGATGAGATTCTTGTAAGGGGGGTAGGTTAGTCACACCCTATGTTTCTATCACCTTGTTATGCTTGGATTTATAAACTTTGGAACCAATTAAAACTTTTTCAGTGTTTGTGCTTGTTTGATTTGGTGTTTGTTTGCTTGTTTGGTTGTTGTGTATGGCACTTTTAGATTCTATCCCTCTCTATATTCATCTTCCTTGACCCAAACCTCTTGCCCAATGATCATCCCATGTGAATAGTGACCAAAACTATTTTTATCTAATATTATTATGACAAAAAAGGATTTATTCAAATTAGTATTCAAAACCCCCTGAATTGAGGTTTGCACTGCAAGTCCTCAAATTGGGTGGATTCTTTCTCCCAAAAGGCTTTAATTCAAACCTACTATATATATGACTTCCCAAAACCACCAAATATTAATTTTAAAGATTATGTTTATATTTTATTTAAACTATTTTCTTAAGACCAAAAATGGTTTTTCATAAGGAAAATTAATTTAAATGCTTTCAAAATATTTGAGAAAATTTAGGGAAACTCAGTGGACATATATTTTTCCATATATATGAGTTTCAACACATGGTCATGTTCAAATCATGGGCAAAACCCCTCAAAACCCTTTCTGTCCAAATCAAACTTTTGGAATATTTCCGTAAGAAATATTATCAATAAATTCCAGGAAATTTCCAGCAAGTCAACACTATGATAGGTGATGATATTGCAAAGTTTCATCTCAATCCAAGTTGATTTGGTTCATCAAACTATCCCAAACCTCTCCCTGTCCAGATTCAAATTTGAACAACTTTACATTGTGAAGTTTCTTCCCTTGACCCCAAACTTTGTGGACATGTTCTAATCACCAAATAATGATGCTAAACAAAGTAGTGCATCAAGGGTATTAGCTTAACATGACTAGATCTATAGAAACCCGATTCTATTAGTTTCTAGGGTTCACAAAGTTTCTATTGTCAACTTTGCTCATTTGAGCTCAAACTTGGTGACTAGGCCTATTTCTAACCACCTTTTGATCCTGTCAAATCTCATGGCAAGAAAAGCCCATTTGCTTGCCCTGATCTCCATCAAACACTTTCTTCCAGAATGGCAAAAACCCTGTTTGACCCCCTTCCTCTATTTTTCTTGAGCCCTAATTTTTACCACTTCATTTTGCAATGGTAGTTTACCTCCAGCCAACATTGCTTGGCCACAGCTCCATGATTGGGAGTGAAAACCCCATTTTTACCCCCTGGACATTAGTAAAACACCTCTCTCCCCCCTCCTCTTATTCTATCTTCCTCCCAGGGCATCCAATGCCTTGGCCCCCTAGCCTAGATGCCCCTAAATCTTCTAGACGCACCTGGCCGCTCACAAAACGCCGTTGGCATGCCATGGCATGCCATACACGTGCTTTGGAGAACGCTACAGTGCCGACATGCACTGTAGTCGTTGCCCACTGCATGGCTCTGGCGGCCTCGGGCCTCCCCCACGCGCCACTTGCCCCCCCCCCCTCGGCGTCCGCACCACGCCACCTTGTCGGCCCCCTCCTCTCTCCCCCTCCTTCTCCCTCCTCTCGTGCATGCCGAGCGCTGCCCTACTCGGCTAGTGAGCTGCCTCACATGCACTCGCTCCCTCCTCCCTTATCTCTCTCCCCCTGGCCGTGGACAGGTCCCAAGAGGACCGCAGGCACACCAACCCCTCCTCCCGCGCCCTCTAGCCTCGGCCCCGAGCTCGCTGGTGCACCCGCGACTTGATGGACCATAGCTCGCCTATAAAAGGGCCTCCCTCGAGCCCTCTTCCCTCCTCTGGCTCCCTTCCACCCCCTTTGGCACTCCCAAACCACCCGAGAGACCACCCAGAGCCCCAGTGCTCGGGATCGACCGAGGCACCGCCGAGGAGGAGCTCCGTCGATCTTGGGACACAGGCCCGCTCCGGCACTCCTCTCCCCTCCATCGAGCTCGTAGGGTCCCCTCGACCTCTTCCCCCTTCCTCCCGTCCATTTCTAGTAGAGGAGCACTAACGACGATCCCCTCCCGAACGTCCTCCACCATGGGTGCTCATCGCCGATGAGCCAGACCACCTCCAGTCGCCCTTCCACCTCGAGGAGACCGGCGACTCGACGCTTGGTCCATCCCCGCCCTCTATTTCACTCGCCGCGCCCTCCTTCGCCGCTGGTGAGCCTCACCACCCTCTTGTCCAGAGGTGGGAGATGACAGGTGGGACCCCCTGTCATCCCCACACCTCTCTCCCTCTACCTCTCTCTCGCTGACGTTGGGGACCACGCGTCAGGTTCAAACCCGGCCACGTGCGTGCCCGCAGCTCAGCTGGGCCGGCATGGCTGGTTGGCCCAATGTGGCTGGGCATTTGGCCTAGGGCACAGTGCCCTTTTCTTTTTTCCTTTTTCAGTTTGTTTTCCAAAAATCCCATAGGGCTTAATATTTATCCAATGCCCAATATTTTTGCACCATAAATCCTAGATTATTCCATAGAATTTAGTGCCATTTGTGAACAATGTTGAAAACTTTTTATACACTGTTTTATTTTAGAACCTATTTTGACACCTTTTTGCCTCTCTTTATTAGCTTTCAAAAATGTTTTCACACCAAAAGCTTAGACAAACATTTTTATTATAATTTTTAGTATTTATCAGAATAGCGTAGCAATTTAATAGTAGCTTTGCGTGCTCTGTTTTTTTGTGTGATGCTTATTATTATCACTATTTATCGCGACGATAGATTGTGCTATTGACAAGGGCATTGGACCCGAAGACTTTGAAGACCCCGAAGACTTTGTTGAGCCAGGCAAGCGGCCCTTTGACCATGTTAAGAAACCATTTTCATTGCATGACATAAAGCACTTTACTTTCATTATATTTGAGCATGTGGAGTAGTGACCACTTCGATGGGTTACTTCCGATACTTTTGCCGTTGACACTTGCATCGTGCATGACCTTACCACCTTATGAGGGTTATGCGAGTGGGTTTAGATAGGATGCTAGTAGATGCTATGCAAGTGGGTTTGGGTTTATGCATGGTGACGGATATAAAGAGATGATTTCCAAGACTTTTTCGAAAACCACGTCGGGTGCCACTAATGCCCGAGGGAGATGATGATTGAGTTGTTGGGTGACCACTTGAGAAAGAAGTGGTGTGCCAGAAAAATTTGAGGGTGTGTTTTCGAAAATAGATTAGATTTAAGGTTTGCTAACCGTCCCAACCTTACATGCGCAACCACGACACCCCTTATGGGATGGGGTCTTGTTGATTAGTATGGTTGGTGCTAGCAGGGAGCCCGCATTACCAGTGGAGAGAGTGAAGTGGTCACTCTGGAGACGGGGTCGTCTCGGAAGTGGAAGGCCATGCGCTGTCTTTACAGGCACCGGGCACACCGTTGCGCGCCCTCATGAATGATACATGTGATGTATATCATGTGGTATGGAACCAACGAGTGGACTCTTTGTTTATTATCACCATGGGAAAGTGATTGTTCGGGTGCTTACCTCGGGTATGAAATATACCGTGAGTCGTTGATGACACGGAAGTTCCCTGAGTCTTGTGGGTAAAGTGTGCAACCTCTGCAGAGTGTAAAATTATTCGAATAGTCGTGTCCGCGGTCATGGACAGTTGGAGGTCATTTCTTAAACTACGTCCAGATGTTTTCCTAAAAACTTGGTGTGTATGGGAGCATGTGGATGACACAAAGATGACACTTGGAATAAGTTAGATGACTTGACTTGATGATTGAGCATGAAATGCTCAACCCCCTGTTTATGATGATATCTATAACTTGTTCATATGGATATCTACCAATTGTTGATGCATGCTTACCTAGTTACTTGATCATGTCATTGCATTTCAAAATTAGCTTTCTGCAAAATACCTATTAGTGCTATATCATGCATTGTTATGCCTTGTTCCACAACATGGGTTGCTTGCGAGTACATTCAAAGTACTCATTGGCTTGCCACTGGTTATTTAATTGGCCAGGCATGGAAGAACAGGGGTACGATGAAGAGTTTGTTGGCGATGAACATGCGAACTAGGACGCTTCCCAGTCAGAATGCCTATAGGTTTAAAGCAGATGGCAATGGGTTCACGCTTTCGATCAAGATTTCCGCTGCTTGTCCTATTTAAGTGTTTGGCCCTTGTAGCCCTATCTATGTAAGACTAGACCTCCATGGTCTTTATTTGTGTAAGACACTAAATGTGGATATAAGACTCTTGTTATTCAGCTTCTGTGTGTTCAGTGAGCATTGATCTCTGGGATCACTATACACGTGCATCAGTGATCACTACTTATGAGTCGGGATCCCCACATGAACTGCAAGGTGGAGCCATGCGCTGTCGAGGGGGCTAGGTGCCGTCTTCAGCGGGTCCCTGGGATAGACGTTGATGACCATCTCATCCGTGCTCCCCACATGGCTGATGAGCAGCTCGTCCATGCTCCACACATGGCCGATGAGTAGCTACGGCTGGGTTCCGACGAGATGCGGTGGATCCTATTGATCTTGTCCAGATTCAGCGTCAGCGGAGCATGGACAAGCAATGCGGAGCAGAGGGATGGGGGCTCGTCTGTGTAGGTATGGTGGCACGACAGGGGAGGGGCCACCATGGACGGCCACTGCGTGGGCTTTGACTGTGCACGAGCGCGCGTCCGACGGCCCCTCCTCCGTGCCTCCCCTCAGCTCCTCCTCTGGCCGCCGCTCGTTCTACAGCCCCCAAAGAAATGTCGAAGCGTTTATTCTGAACTCGCCGAGGACTACGACTTGAATACTAATGATGTATGTCCTCTTTCTCTACTCTCTACCTATATATATATATATATATATATATATATATATAAACACTATTCTGATCACGGGTTGAACTTCCTGAGTTACACAAACCTGAACTTCCTTCTATAGGAACCCGACCTTCGGGCTATCTTCGCAACCGTGTCCTCCCACGCAAATTTTTCTGGTCAGTCGTGTCCTATGTGATGTAAGTGTAATCTAGGAACGGTTTTTAGCAACTAAATTCCCATTTTAAATAGGAATCTCGCTCGTTGGCGGATTTGCCCTCCGGGATGTGATGAACTTGCTTCTGCTGCAATTTTACTGCCTGAGTTGTTCGACCTGAACTTCCCCGAGTGCTAGGTTGAACTTCCGGCAAAGTGACCAAATGAGTCTTGCAATATACCATTTTAAATCTGTGGACACCAGTATAATAGCCTTGGTTGAATTTTTGGCAAAATGTACACGGTTTAAGAGAAGTTTTGAAAACCGTTTTTCTTCATACAAAAAACGTGAATCGTATTTTCGACGCTATTTCGAAACCGTTCATCGGAATGAGTCAAATGTGGTGGCATTGGATAGCTGCTACAAATCCACTCATTTCACATGTTGAACGTTTTCCCAAATTCCCTACGGTTAAAGAGGAATTTCAAAAATGGCAGAATTTTTGAAACCGAACAGCTGGGTCGGTATTTTGGGGTTAGTTTCAAAACGGCTAGTCCTATCGACTCATATGATATGGCGTTGGAAAGCTTATGAAAATGCGCATCTTTCCATATAAAAAAATTGTTCTAACTATGAACGGTTCAAAAGTAATTTAGAACATGGCCGAATCTGTACCGAGTGCGTATTTTCATGTTATTTTCTTAACGGTTCGTCGGAATGAGGCAAGTGATATGGCGTTGGAAATCTTGAAGAAATGTTAAACTTCTATATGTAGATTGTGTTTCCCAATTCCTTGCGGTTTTAAGGCAATTTCGAAATGACTAAAAACGTATTTTGATCGTAATTTCTAGAAGTTTTATCGGAATGGGGCAAATAATATACCGTTGAGAAGCTACGAAAAATGCACCATTTTTTCATGTAGCTAGTTTTCTCTAATTCCTAGCTGTTTTCACGCAATTTCGAGAATGGCAAGATGATGCATTCTGCCTTTTATCGCAAAACAGGGTCTTCGAAAATGCACCGCGTGAAGAACTTGAACTTCATCGGCACGTCTACCTGAACTTCACTTTGTTTCTTCACGCATTGTTTTTTGCTCATAGCTCTCCATCCACTCACCGGAATTAAGCAAGTGATACACCGATGGAAAGCTGTTGTAAACACACAACTTTTCCGTCTTGATTGCTTTTTTCATACTCGCGACGGTTTAAAAGATTTCCATCTGAAATTCATTAAGCGTAGTAGTTGAACTTCTTGATGTTTCCATGTTGAACTTCTGTCGCGTATTTTCATTTATAATTTCTCACCCATTCGTCGGTGTTACACAAATGATATTCCTTTTTGTGCAAAACTCTTTCACAATATTTTTCTAACTTTCTCCGACCGAAGACTTGAACTTATAGCAAAATAAAATAAAAAATCATTAAGCGTAGTAGTTGAACTTCTTGATGTTTTCATGTTGAACTTCTGTCGCGTATTTTTATTTGTAATTTCTCACCCATTCGTCGGTGTTACACAAATGATATTCCTTTTTGTGCAAAACTCTTTCACAAAATTTTTCTAACTTTCTCCGACTGAAGACTTGAACTTATAGCAAAATAAAATAAAATTGGACCTTGCCTTTTTATTCATTTTTCTCATATTAAACACATACCGTGTAGTACGTGAACTTTCTTCGTTTTTTATACTTTGAATTTTTGATTTTCTTTTTGAAATCGAATTGCTCCCAAATAATAACTGAACTTCTTTGTGGATTGAAGAATTATTTTAAAACACAAAAAAATAATTCTTTTTTGTATTTTTGAACATGAAAATACAAGGTGAATCTCTCTTGCAAGAATTTTTGAACTTCCCCGGGTAGAGCACGTGAACTTCTTTCAACAAACCTTTTAAGCTTTTACTTTTCTATTCTTTTATTCTCACCTAAAATGCATTCCTTGTAGTACTTGAACTTCTTGTTGTTTTCACTATGAACTTCTGTCACGTTTTTGTGCATACATCGAATTACACGTAATTGAAGGTCGGACATCATTTTTTGCCTTTTTAAAACATGTAATTGGAGGTCAGACGCCCCGCAATATAAATTCTGAACTATGCTCGGAGGTGCACGTGAACTTTTTGCAACAAATCTGAGTTTTTTATATACTTCAAAGTTTTTGCATCAGCGCCACATGCAAGGGTAGTGGTGCACATGGGAAGAGGTGGGCAACAATTGCTGCACGCCCACAAAGGGTGTCGTCGCATCGGCGTGTCGAAGGAGGTTGTGTGTCAACGTTTTTTTTAACATTGAACTTGGTGAGTTTTTTAAATTTGAACTTCATAGTTTTATTTTCTTAAAACGGAGAAATCTAATCTTTTATAAACATTGAACTTGGCAATTTTTTCTATTTGAACTTCTATACATGCCATCGAGTGAAATCAAGAGAATATTGGAGTGAAACCAATGGAGCAAAAACACTAGCTTTTATAAACACCAATGCAGATACAGCTGAACTTCACTATATGCCCACCAACTAGTACTCTGTCTATCACACACACATTCACTTTCGGTGTTATCTTATTCTTTGAGCTAATTCTGCACATGCCACACAACTCATATTCAAATACTTTTTTGTTACAGAGTTCTCCTGTTATTTTATCTAGAACTTCAGTTATTTTTGTATCTGACCTGCCACACATTCTATTTTATGGGAACTCATCCAAATTCATTTTTAGATCAAAGCAAAGACCCTGTTCAACATAGTAGCATCATTACATTATCTACCTGTATCCATAGCAATGCTCGGACTTCAGTTTTCACCGTGCATTCTAGCCGTCGGCCGACATGATGTCATGATATCTCTGCCTTTTCTCGTTTGAACTGCCATGAGAAGTCGACTCGACCTGCAATGTGTCATCTACGACCACACGATAATGAACAACAACATCATCAATGACATCAGTTAGGGGAGGGAACGAGAAGGAGGAGGCCGTCGTTGATGCGCCATGCTCGAAGACGAAGGAGCTCGCCGGAGCAGCACCACGCCGGAGGAAGCCACACACGGGGGCCGGCGGCAGGGTGGGTTGCTGGATCACGGCGGGCGGCGGGGGGTGGCTGGATGGATCATGGCGGCGGGCGGGGTGGGTGGCTGGATCAGCGCGGCGGCAGCACGGAGGCAACATCCAGGGGCGATGGCGGCCGGATCCCGGGGAGGGAGTAACGCAGCGGCCGGATTTGGGACCGATGGCGGCGCGTCGGCTGGCGGTTGCGGATGTGGCGACGAGGAATCTGGGAGCCACGACGGAGGCTGGATGTGGAGGTCTGCGGCGGCGTGCGGCGCTCCATGGCCTGGCGGCGGCGTTCGGGGATCTAGAGCCCGACGGCCGCACGCAGGAATCCAGGCCGGCGGCGGCACGCGGGGATCCACGGCCTGACGGCGGCACGTGAGGATCAAGGGAAGGCGGCGACCGGTGGTTGGCAGCGCGCGTGGGTGGGGGCGGCGGATCCGGTGACGGGCAGCACGCGCGCGTGGGGCGGCGTTCTCCGGTAGCAGGTGGCGGCGGTGGTGATTTGGGGGAGGTCGAGGGGGAGGAGACACAGGAAGGGAAGGTTGTGGGTAGGGGACAGGTCGTTCGGGATGTGGTAATGGGCCGGTTGGTGATCATCTGCGTTTTCTTTTTCTGAGTTCGGGAACATCCATCGGGTCTTATATAGGGCTGGTGTGATCTAAATAGTTATTTCAATCCTGAGATCAGAATAGTGATATATATACTTTCTTTCGCATCATAATATGTCATTACATTAATTTTGTCACTTGTCAATTTTTTCTCCAGCATGAAAAAAAAGAATTGCTTCTTTACGGAGTCGAGCCCATGACCTATGCATTGGTGGACCACATGCCACAACGAGCATGTACATTTCTTTACCTAATAATAAAACGGCTATCGTTTTTTCCCGCTCACCGTCATAATACGTTTTTTTCCCATCATAATACGCCTTTACATTAATTTTGTCGTCTGTCAATTTTTTAATTTTTTTTCTTCAGCACGAAAAAAAAGAATTGCTCCTCTACGGAGTCGAACACCCATAACCTATTTGTTGGTGGACCACATGCCTAGCCACCACGATGGAGCATGTATATTGTTCATATACAACAGTTTATTTTATTTGTAGTTTCTTCATCGCAAGGATCAGCCATCTTTCTACCCGTAAAAAAGGATCAACCATCTTTTTTTTTAGCGAAGTAAAGATCAGCCACCTGGGCCTCCGCCTATTCTATCTCAACCCAGTAGGCCAACATCTGGTTTGACGGGTCATTTTGGGCCTACCCACGTCAGCTGCCTAATAGCGATTTTAGAAAAAAGAAAAAGGAAAAAAAGGAAAAAGGTGCATAGTCTGGGTTCGAACGAATCTCACGAACATATTCTCACCAGCTTCTGTGTTTAGGCTATTGCATAGTCCCACCTTGCTTAGTTTTACTTAAATCTATCAAATTAAATATAGCTATGTTCAAATCAACAAGCGGCATGAAGGATTATAATTAGAGAACGCAATGTTCTTTACTTGCGTATGTGAAGGAAGAATTAAAATTAAATCTGAAGCTGTAAAAGGATAATGGGTGACGCGGTCTAATAATACAAAGCACCTATGGAGAAAAAGCGAGCATCCATAAGACGAAACTAGAAGCAGATCGACGAGGCGGCCGATGAAGTGTACGGCAAGAAATGATATGTACGACGGGCTCAGGTCTCGCAGGAGGGTATAAACATTTTTTCTCCCATTGCAATGCACAGGCCTTTTGCTATAATAATATAATATATATAGCTTCCGGTCGTCCGTCGTGTCTATTTGTAGAAAAGTCCCTATGCTTTCTGGTAATTAAGCCCGCAGTTCCTACTTAAGCGGTTTTGAGAAAATGTTTCATCTTTGCAAATTAACCCTTGCTTTTTGTAAGAATTTTGTCTGAGCTCCTTTGTTCATCTTATCCAATAGCACGAGAAGGTGGAAGTGAGGAAAACTTCGGCTTTGGGTCTTCGTGCCTTGCATTTGGCTTGGCGCCATGTTGGAACAGGCGATGACCTATCTCCTGCACTGAAAGACGCGCATGCTGGTGGAGGAGCGCACCCAGGAGGAGGCGTAGATGAAGCTGGAGCGAGGATGTAGACCTATTGTGGTCTTGAGTGGTGCTTATTATTATGTTAAAAGTGTATATATTTTCTCCGTTGCAACCCACAAACTTTTTTGCTACATATATATATATATATACATATATATACATATATATACATATATATATATATATATATACATACATATATATACACACACACATCTAGGCTATTTTGTTTCGTGTAACAGAATGTTATTCTGTTACCTTACTTGAACTGACATAGTTTACAGATTGGACCGACGAATTCGAACGGATGGACTAATGCTTTCATTATGCCGAACTAATCATCTTGTTTAGTTCAAAAACATAATAATCAAACATTGCAAGAAAAAATCGTTGTAACGGGGTGTGTAATATATCGTTGGAAAGCCTTTGACATCTAAATTACAGTCACATAATTTGTTTTTGTAAAATCATCATGGTTTAAGAGCAGTTTTGGAAAAACCGTTTTATTGAAAATCGAAAATGCGAATCATATTTTGCAGTTAATTGTCAAACGCTTTGTCGGAATTGAGCAAATGAGATGGCGTTGGAAAGCTGGTAAAAATCCGCATCTTCCATATGCAGATTGATTTTTCAAATTATGTATGTTTTAAAAGTAATTTGGAAAATGGTGAAATTCCGGACGAAACGTATTTTCCCGATTTTTTGCAAACAGCTTGTTGGATTGACGCAAATGACATGGCGTTGGATAGCTATGGAAAATGCACAACTTTTGCATTTTGAAAGTTTTTTCTAATTCTTTACGATTTGAAGTCGAATTCGAAATCGGTGAAATTTGATTTCAAACATGATTTTTTTTAAAAGTTTGTCGAGATAAGGCAAATAATATACCGATAGAAAGCTATCAAAAATGCAAAACTTAGTCATGTTGAATGTTTTCTCAAATTCGCAACCGTTTAAGAGTAATTTTGAATACGGTGAGACCCATCTTGTTGTTTTCCACCCCGAAAACAAATTACTCGTACTCATAAATGTGTGTGTTTGTACTGAGTGTTTCCGCTGAATGTACTTTACTCTGTTTTTTTACGGTTTTCGTTAGAAATTTTCAACCATTTGTCAGAATTGAGCAAATTATATTATTCTGTTAGTATTCCCAAACTGATGACTTGGAGCAGTTGTACTGACGCTTTCAGTCTCGTCGAACTGATCGTCGAGCTGGGACGACGCACGCAGCCAGCGGGATGGGGCGGCGCGACGATTGTCTCTAATGGTAGGAGGCGGGTCGGGGTGGGGCGGATCATAGCAGAGCCCAACCTCGTACTAATGCTTTGCATCTCGTCAAACTGATCGTCGAGCAAGGGTAGCGTGAGGGGCCAGCGGGATGGGGCGACCGACGGGCCGGTGAGCTAGGGCGGTACGACGACTGCCTCCGGCGGTAGGAGGCGGGTCGGGGTGGGGCGGGTCGTAGCAGAGTCCAGCCTCGTACATGTTAGAAGCGTTGCTCCCTTATAGGGGCCATAGTAACAAAATAATATTTTGTTACTAGTAACAGAATAGCCCTGTCCTATATATATATATATATATATATATATATATATATATATATATATATATATATAAGAATAATTTATCCTAGCAAATATTCCCGTGCGTTGCAACAGAAAAATAATTTATCTTGCCTCGAATAAGAATAACTCAAATGTCCCAAGAGGTCCATGTCATATATTTCAACATGTCAGCCCACATTTAGCACCTATCTTCCTTTCTACCCTCACCGACGATGATAGCGGTGTTCACCTGATCGCAATGCATTCTAACATGGTCAATCCAACAATGAGCTTGTCACCACATGTCACACCATTCCATCAAATGTTGCAGTGATTATCAATTCTAATAGTTTCATATACTGGGCAGATTGCATCCCGTCTTGGCAAGCTAGGTATGGGGGTAGCCTGCAAACAAACACAACATATAGATGCAATACCGCAGCTAAACAAAATCTGATGACTGAAAGTATTTTCTTGTGTATAAATTCAGACAATCTCGTACCAATGAGGTGCCCCTCATACCTCCAGTGGCCCGTTTCCCTCGTGGAATAGCCGCTCCTTGTTCTATGGCTGTCATCGTCTACCTGGGCATGACCATGATGATGTGCCTTTAGGGCACCACGCATTTGGATGACATACATGTGCGATCGGCGAGCGACATGGCTGGGTGATCCGAGACTAACGCAGATGACAACCACGTGGTTGCTAGGTCGGATCACGCGATGCAGGCAGACGGGATGAGGACAACAAGGTTTTACAACGGCACATCAGCGTGCGACGTCGTGCGCTAGTCCTGGAGTACATGCCTGGCAGCACCCTCGCCGACCGGCTTCACTCCACCTTGCCGCCGCTCACCTGGTGCCACCGCATGCGCGTCCTTGACAACATGGTCATTATGCTGGAGCACCTCTAGGACGACATTCCGTGGTGCACGGCAACATGGCAATCTCCAACATTGTAACAGCCTAGGACCGACGATCCAGAAGATTCCCCTTTTTTTCCGTTCTCGTCTGTGATTCGCGTGGTTGTGGCATTCATCATCGCATCATTCGCATCATCTGCATAGTATCATCGCCCGTTTTAGAAAAATTTGCATCCGTTCGTAGTTGCCGGTTCTCTCCGTTCTTGTTGTTGCCCGTTTCGAGACCAACTACACACGCACACGCCCGCGGCATCGATAAAAATATTGTTTGTAAAGTGCGTGTAAATATTCTCGGATTGGGTCGAGACTTGGCATGCGGTCTTGTTTTATTGTAGGTAGGCCTTCTGCCAAATTTCGTCGTAATCAGAGGTCATTTGTTATTCGAACGGTCACCCGTAGTGGCACCGTCATCGGTTATTTAGCGAACGTTTTTGGTTTTCCAAAACACTGTGCCGGGCTGCCACCTTCCCTCTCTCCTCGGTCCACACCCCTCTACACAGCCCACTAGCCCACCTAGATAGCCCCTTCACTTTCGGACGTCCGATCGATATCGAATGGTCCGAAAACGGACTAATTCCCTAACCCCAGCATCCCTACCTATATATAGATGCCCCTAACCTGTCAATTAAGGAAAACCTAGCCTTAGCCTCGAAATCCGCACAACCAGCACCCTCAGCTTCCGCTAGCCTCCTCCTCCCCGTTGCCGCGGCCCGCCGAAGCCCATCGTGGGCCCATTCGGGCCTGAACCGCCATCGCCACTCCAGGGAGGGAGCTCCCTAGCGCCCGCTCAGATCGAGGGGAGGAGCCCCTCGATCCAGCGTTGCCAGCCGCCACGAGCCCGACCCCGCCGCCTCACCGGAGCTCCGGAGAGCCTCGACACGGATGAACCCTCGGGTCGCCCCGTTCCTCCCGTTTTCCCCTCCTCCTCTTCTCTAATCTCCCTTCCCTCCCTCCATTTCTGTCCCGCAGGAGCTTCGCCCCACCATGGACGCCGCAACGGTGCTGGTCGCCATCTATGCCCTAGAGCAGTTCGGATCCGGCCGCCCCGGAGCTTTCCTGCCGGATCCCGCCCCCGCCGCTAGTCGTCACCGTTATCGTTGACCGCCGGTTCCCTGGACTTGTTCGCGCGGGAGCAGGAGGGAGAGGACGACGCGCTCGTTCTGCCTCGCCTCGCCTCGTGGGCCGGCCCAAGCCCCAGCGCCCAGCCCCTCCGACTGGGCCGAAGCCCATGGGTGAGCTCCCCCGCGCGCTCTTTTGCTAGGTCTTGCTAGTGCACCGTTTAGTTATCTTGTGCCCATGTGCTACTGTTGGACCTCTAGTCTGATTCAGCCCGTTAGTGTTTTTTTCTATCCAACGAATTTTGTAATTATCCACGAATTAATAGAATTGCAGAAAACCCCCCAATCTTCATGCATTAATAACTTCTCGACCGTGCATCGTATGTAAAAACTTTATGTATGTAAAATGACTAGAATCTCGTGTAGATTAATAAAATCCAACTCTCACATGTGTTAAAAATGATTAACTTGCTGTCACCATTGTTTTTTGCATTAATGCCGTGTCAAAATGAATTGTTTAATAACTTTTAAACCGTAGCTCCAATGCAAATGTTTTACATATATAACTTGACTAGAAAGATGTGTATAATTAGATGGTGACATTTATTTTGTTGTTTAATAACTCTAAAATATGGTTAGTTCGGATCAGGACCAAACTTAAAATATGCATATGAGGTCGTTCTGGAATTGTTATTCGTTGCTTCCGGCCTCATTTAAAGTGCCTAGGTGATGTAGTTGTTGTGATTCACCTCTTGCCATGTATAAAAACATTTAATATTGATGAGTACCTAAACGGGAGTGAATTAAATAATTCGAACATGGAGTCTCATCAATATGCAACTCGTTGCATATTGAACTTCACTTAATATGTAGTAGTTGTTTGTTGCGCTTGCCATGCCATGCCATGCGTTGCATATTAAACCGGACATGCATCATATTTGTTTGTGCATCGTGTCATGCATATGTTGTGGTGTATCTTGTGTTGATTGTTATTTCTGGATTGCTTCTTCTAGATAGAGTTCCGAAAGCGTTCGGAGTGAGAGGATTCGTTCGACTACGTTGGCTCGTCTTCTTCATGGACTCGTTCTTCTTCCAAGCGAGATCTCAGGCAAAATGACACATTTCCCTGGATACCGCTACTATCATTGCTATGCTAGTTGTCCCTCTTTTATCGTTATGTCTCGCTACCTACCACTTGTTTGTCAAGCCTCCCAACATTGCCATGATAAGCCTCTAATCTCCACCTCCCAGCAAACCATTGTTTGGCTATGTTACCACTTGCTCAGCCCTTCTTATAGCGTTTCTAGATGTAGGTGCAATTGCTTCCATGTGAAAACATGGACATTCTTTTGTTATCACAATATTATTGCTATTTAATTTAATGCACTTGTACACTTGGTAAAGGGTGGAAGGCTTGGCGTTTTGCTCGGTTGTTTTGTTCCACTCTTGCCACCCTAGTTACTTGTGAACTGGTGTTATGTTCCATAATTGAGGGCTCCTTACATGCTCGGGGTTGTTATGGGGACCCTCTTGATTTTTGTTTTAGTTTAAAGCTTGTCTCGCAAGGCCCAACATTGGTACTATATTTGCCTAATAAGTAATAAACCCGCATAGGGAGTAATTAACCCGAGGATCTTTAATCAACAACCTGGGCCAGTGCTCCACAAGAGTGTTGGTCCAAACTAGAGTCGTGTGCGGGGCTAACCCGGGGCAACTCGGGTGATTTCTATTAGGCTACTGTACGCTGCGCTCATCTGGTCGTGTCTTGAGAAGGAGATACGCGGCTCCTATCGGGTTTGTCGACACGCCGGGCGGCCTTGCTGGATTTGTTTTACCTTTCTCAAATGTCTTGAGTGAGGAATTCCGAAAATACTTCGGGCTATCTCGAGGTGGCAAATTTCTTGTGGAATTGCCTAGGAACATCACGAGATCCGTGATTGAGGTTATTCTTGCTGCGTGTGGTTAATTTGTGATGGATGAGTTGGAGCACCCCTGCAGGGTTAAATCTTTCGGAAAGCCATGCCCGCGGTTATGTGGCAAACTTGGACACTTTGTTTAACACCCGGTCATAGAAAACTTGAAGAAAACTCTAATAAAATACACCAACTATGTGGGTAACCGTGACTGTCTCTTCTTGTGAGTCCTTATTCGAGACAGAACACGATGGGGTTATGTTTGACGTAAGTAGGTGTTGAGGGTCAGTTAGTGATCATTACAAGTTCACGTCCATTATGCGTAGACCATCATACTTTACTTTCTGTATTTGTAAGTAAGCCACTCAAATAAATTCTTAGTCGCTTGCTGCAGCCTCACCACTTAACCATACCTCACGCATTAAGATTTAATAGTCTTGATACCCTTGGAAATGAGATTGCTGAGTCCCTGTGGCTCACATATTACTACAATAACAGTTGCAGGTACAAGTAATGCGATGATTTGACGTGAGCATGATGCTTGTTTGTTTGGACTTCTTCTTCTTCATCATCATCAATCTAGGATGGGTTCCAGGTGGCAGCCTAGGATAGCAAGGATGGATGTCATTTTATCGTTTGATTTCGTCCGTAGTCGGACCCTACTCTTCTGTATGATGTTTTAATATGTTGTTGTATTGATGTGATATTGATGTAGCTTTTGCGACTGTAAGCCAATTCCATATACTCATCTCTTCTGTACTTGTACTTGTAATGATATCCATTCTTACAACACGACGAGATGCGCTCCTATCCCTGTCGAGGCCCTCGAGCCAAAATAAGGATAGGGTCGCATCTTGGGCGTGACAAGTTGGTATGAGAGCCTGTACCGACCTAGGAGCCCCCTTGATTGATCGAACATGGCCATGTCGAGTCTAGTGAAAAAAACTATTTTGAGTCTAGTTATATCGGAGAGTAGGTTTCTTTTATTCCTCTTCTATACTCTAGTGACGAATTGCGACTTAGGAATTTTCATTCTACTCCTCTTCTTGCTCAATTTTTTTTAGGATCATGCGGGTATTTTGGAAACTATATGATGCCGATGTGATGAAGTTCTGTCTTGGTGCCTCCTGTCTGACTTGATTTCTTTCGGGGAGTTGAGCTCAAGTGGATTCTTGACACATCGTTATCGTTCAGTTTCCTTAGTATCTCAGGACGGAGGATGTTTGAAATTGCTTCAATACTAGTAGTGGCGAGAGGAGTTCGGCATCCCCAGTACTGGTGGAGAGAGTTCAGATGTACTGCCATTCTTAGTATCATTGTGTTTTCGAGGGTCCAAGATAGATGAGTTTCCGAGACCTCTGGTTATGTGTTGACGGATGTGTTACATTGGAGTGTAATATTACTGTTAGGAGTTGAGTGATGGATTTTGCTCCTTGTATCCATCGCCTGATTTCATAACTAGAAGATTTCTGGAGTTCTTAGGTGGGAATTCAAGTAGTTACCTAGGTTATCTTCCAATAGATCATGATGTGAGGTTGGGGTTTGACATCTAGTGGATTCGTTTGTTCATGGTCGTTCTTACAGCAGTTCTCATTGTGTCTTAAAAAGTCCTTTTATCTTGCTACGACTCGGGGACGCTTTGTATGTCGTGTGCACTGCCTTGTACATGATGGCTACTATAAGATCGAGCCCGTGCGAACCTTACCACGAAAATATCGAGCGAAATCTCTGTTATGCATTTGTTTCCAGCTTGTTTCGTAAGCCTCATCCTTTGTTTGTTTTCGAATATAGTAATTCGAGTTGCTTCGATGTCAAGTGGTGAGTTCATATCTTTTCTAAGTAGTGTTCTCATATTTTTACGGGAATGCTAATCCTTTGTTCAACTGGAGTTGTCATGAAATTCTATTCATCCGGTGTGCTTCCCTTCAAGATAATTCTGTCCTCTTGAATATTGCAAGATCAATCCTTGTATTCTTTCCGGAGTTCATTTCATCCGTCCCAAGTTTTCTACGTTTTTCCCACCCTCCCGCCCTTTTTCTTCAATGATTAAATTCTCTTTCAAATGCCTTTCTTTGCATCAATGCTTCCGCTATCATTTCTTCATATTGTATCCGGTGATTTCTTGTGGAGATTCTCAAGAGTTTCAATTTCAAGATCTATCCTCATATTCCTAGTTCTTGTTGATATTCTTCTCCGGTGGATTCAATTCAAGCTCTCGGTGTTCATCATATCCTTTCTCATTCGTTCAATGGTTTTCATGTTGGAAATTCTCGTCAAGCCTCTCTTAGTTTTCGTATCTCTCTATTCTATCCGAAGTGTTGAAGATATCTCAAAAGACTTTCATTTCCATTCATATCCTCTTAAATTATTTCAAGGTTCTCACCTCATCAAGTTTTAATTTTACTGGTGCGATCTCTTCCTAAGAAATCATTTCAACAGTGGTATCTTTTTAGTGTGACCATAACCCACAGGTTTTCCCCCAGGATCTTACCTGGCTCTTCTAATCTTTCCGGAGATGTCCTCAAGTTCTTTTCAATATGACGTAAGAATGAATTTCATCAGTCATATGCCTTCTCGAAGATCGCTTCTAAATCATTTTCATCATTGGCTCAACCGTTCTTTATTCATTATTCCAGAGTGTCTCAGTAGTTCTTGGTGGTGTTTCTAGCCATCATTCTCATCTTTGAAGAACGAAAGAGAGCTTCTCTCAAATCTTGGTCCATTTTCTTGATGATTCGTGGTTTCAGCTTGTTGCTATCCTCTCAAATTTTTTTGGTCATGAGCAATTCCATCCTTATCTATTCGGAGCATTTCAGAATTGTTTTATTTCTCGATCCTTCGAAGGCCATCGTTTCAGAAGATTTCATCGTTCTCAGCTTTCAGTTTCGTTCTCAAATTCTTCTCAGTTTTGTTCCTTCGTTCGTATCTCAATTATTCTGTTTCTTCGTTCAAGTTTTCTATTAGGTGGATCATGCTCTCTTTGTTCTCATGTTATATCATTCAATTGTATTATCCTCTTTAGTTTCTAATTCTTACCGGTGTTCTTGTGCAAGTTCCCCATGTCATTATTCATCTCGGTGAAACCTTCAATGATCATTCGATTCAATCGTTTGTCCGAGAAGCAACTAAGTTTTACCTCTTGCTCTTTCTCTTCCCCTTCTCATTCTAGATCTACGGATAAGATCCTCATGTAGTGAAGGAGAGTTGTAACAAACCGGGACCGACGCTCCTGAAGATTCCCCTTTTATTTCCGTTCTCGTCTGTGATTCGTGTGGTTGTCGCATTCATCATCGCATCATTCGCATCATCTGCATAGCATCATTACCTGTTTCCGAAAAACTTGCATCCATTCATAGTCGCCGGTTCTCTCCGTTCTTGCCGTTACCCGTTTCGAGACCAACTACACACGCACGCGCCCGCGGCATCGATAAAAACATATATTGTTTGTAACGTGCGTGAAAAATATTCTTGGATTCGATCGAGGTTGGCATGCGGTCTTGTTTTATTGTAGGTAGGCCGCCTGCCAAATTTCGTCGCAATCAGAGGTCGTTTGTTATTCGAACGATTGCCTGTAGCGGCACCGTCATCGGTTATTTAGCGGGTGTTTTCGGTTTTCCAAAACTCTGTGTCGGGCTGCCACCTTCCCTCTCTCCTGAGCCCACACCTCTCTACACAGCCCACTAGCCCACCTAGATAACCCCTCCACTTTTGGACGCCCGATCGAGATCGAACGGTCCAAAAATGGACTAATTCCCTAAGCCAAGCATCCCTACCTATATATAGACGCCCCTAACCTCCCTATTAAGGAAAACCTAGCCATAGCCTCGAAATCCGTGCAAAACAGCACCCTCAGCGCCCACTCGTGGGCCCGTTCGGGCCTGAACCGCCGCTGCCGTTCCAGGGAGGGAGCTCCCCAGTGCCCGCTCAGATCAAGGGGAGGAGCCCCTCGATCCAGCACCGCCAGCCGCCGCGAGCCCGACCCCGCCGCCTCACCGGAGCTCCGGCGAGCCCCGACACCGACGAACCCTCGGGTCGCCACGTTCCTCGTCGTTCCTCCCATTTTCCCCTCCACCTCTTCTCTAATCTCCCTTCCCTCCCTTCATTTCTATCCCGCAGGAGCTTCGCCCCACCATGGACGCCCAACGGTGCTGGTCGCCGTCTGCGCCCTGGAGCAGTCCGGATCCGACCGCCCGGAGCTTCCCCGCCGGATCCCGCCCCCGCCGCTAGTCGTCACTGCTACTGTTGACCGCCGGTTCCCTAGACTTGTTCGCGCGGGAGCAGGAGGGAGAGGACGATGCGCTCGTTCTGCCTCGCCTCGCCTCGTGGGCCGGCCCATGCCCCAGCGCCCAGCCCCTCCGATTGGGCCGAAGCCCATGGGTGAGCTCCCCCGCGCACTCTTTTGCTACGTCTTGCAAGTGCACCATTTAGTTATCTTGTGCCCATGTGTTATTGTTGGACCTCTAGTCTGATTCAGCCCGTTAGTGTTTTTTTCTGTCCAACGAATTTTGTAATTATCCATGAATTAATAGAATTGCAGAAAAACCCCTATCTTCATGCATTAATAGCTTCTCAACCATGCATCGTATGTAAAAACTTTATATATGTAAATGACTAGAATCTCGTGTAGATAATAAAATCCAACTCTCACATGTGTTAAAAATGATTAACTTTCTGTCTCCATTGTTTTTGCATTAATGCCATGTCAAAATGAATTGTTTAATAACTTTTAAACCGTAGCTCCGATGCAAATGTTTTACATATGTAACTTGACTAGAAAAAGGTGTATAATCAGATGGTGACATTTATTTTGCTGTTTAATAACTCTAAAATATGGTTAGTTCGGATCTGGACCAAACTTAAAATATGCATATGAGGTCGTTCCGGAATTGTTATTCGTTGCTTCCGACCTCATTTAAAGTGCCTAGGTGATGTAGTTCTTGTGCTTCACCTCTTGCCATGTCTAACAACATTTAATATTGATGAGTACCTAAACGGGAGTGAACTAAATAATTCGAACGTGGAGTTTCGCCAATATGCAACTCGTTGCATATTGAACTTCACTTAATATGTAGTAGTTGTTTGTTGCGCTTGCCATGCCATGCCATGCGTTGCATATTAAACCGGACATGGATCATATTTGTTTGCGCATCATGTCATGCATATGTTGTGGTGTATCTTGTGTTGATTGTTATTTCTGGATTACTTCTTCTCGACAGAGTTCCGAAAGCATTCAGAGTGAGAGGATTCGTTCGACTACGTTGGCTCGTCTTCTTCATGGACTCGTTCTTCTTCCGAGCAGGATCTCAGGCAAGATGACGCATTTCCCTGGATACCACTACTATCATTGCTATGCTAGTTGTCTCGCTTTTATCGTTATGTCTCGCTACCTACCACTTGTTTGTCAAGCCTCCCAACATTGCCATGATAAGCCTCTAATCTCCACCTCCCAGCAAACCATTGTTTGGCTATGTTACCGCTTGCTCAGCCCTTCTTATAGCGTTTCTAGCTGCAGGTGCAATTGCGTCCATGTGACAACATGGACATTCTTTTGTTATCACAATATTATTGCTATTTAATTTAATGCACCTATACACTTGGTAAAGGGTGGAAGGCTTGGCCTTTTGCTTGGTGTTTTGTTCCACTCTTGCCACCCTAGTTACTTTTGAACCGGTGTTATGTTCCATAATTGAGGTCTCCTTACATGCTCGGGGTTGTTATGGGGACCCCCTTGATTTTCGTTTTAGGATAAAGCTTTTCTGGCAAGGCCCAACATTGGTACTACATTTGCCTAATAAGTAATAAACCAACATAGGAAGTAATTAACCCGAGGATCTTTAATCAACAACCCGGGCCTGTGCTCCACATGAGTGTTGGTCCAAACTAGAGTCGTGTGCGGGGCCAACCTGAGGCAAGTCGGGTGATTTCTATTAGGCCACTGTACGCTCCACTCATCTGGTCGTGTCCTGAGAACGAGATACGCGGCTCCTATCGGGTTCGTCGACACGCCGGGCGGCCTTGCTGGATTTGTTTTACCTTTCTCGAATGTCTTGAGTGAGGAATTCCGAAAATACTTCGGGCTATCTCGAGGTGGCGGATTTCTTGTGAAATTGCCTAGGAACATTACGAGATCCATGATTGAGGTTATTCTTGCTGCGTGTGGTTAATTTGTGATGGATGAGTTGGAGCACCCCTGCAGGGTTAAATCTTTCGAAAAGCCATGCCCGCGGTTATGTGGCAAACTTGGACACTTTGTTTAACACCCGGTCATAGCAAACTTGAAGTAAACTCTAACAAAATACACCAACTGTGTGCGTAACCATGACTGTCTCTTCTTGTAAGTCCTTATCCGAGACAGAACACGATGGGGTTATGTTTGATGTAAGTAGATGTTGAGGGTCAGTTAGTGATCATTACAAGTTCACGTCCGTTATGCATAGACCATCATACTTTACTTTTTGTATTCGTAAGTTAGCCACTCAAATAAATGCTTAGTCGCTTGCTGCAGCCTCACCACTTATCCATACCTCACCCATTAAGCTTTAATAGTCTTGATACCCTTGGAAATGAGATTGTTGAGTCCGTGTGGCTCATAGATTACTACAACAATAGTTGCAGCTAAATGTAATGCGATGATTTGACGTGAGCGTGATGCTTGTTTGTTTGGAGTTCTTCTTCTTCATCAATCTAGGATGGGTTCCAGGTGGCATCCTGGGATAGCAAGGATGGATGTCATTTTATCTTTTGATTTTGTCTGTAGTCGGACCCTGCTCTTATGTATGATGTTTGAATATGTTGTTGTATTGATGTGCTATTGATGTAGCTTGTGGCGAGTGTAAGCCAATTTCATATACTCATCTCTTCTGTACATGTACTTGTAACGATATCCATTCTTGCAACACGACGAGATGCGCTCCTATCCCTGTTGAGTCCTTCGAGCCAAAATAAGGATAGGGTCGTATCTTGCGCGTGACAAACATGCTCCTCGAGGGCGACGGTCATGCACAACTCTGTGACTTGGGGTCAGCCTGGAAGGGCCCCTTCTCGGCCGCTGTCGTGCCCGCCGGGGTACGCGAGCCCCTTCTCCTCTCATGGGCAACGTGTCCAAGAAGTCCTACATGTACGGCTTTGGCGTGCTGCTGCTCCTGCTCGAGGCCATCACTGGCTCGCTGGCTGCCGAAGCATCGGGCCTCGACTACAACGGCCAATACCTGCCGACAAAGCTGTTGTCGCGCGTGACGACGGCCTGGGTGTATGGGCGCCTGGATGGTAGGCTGGGCGACGACCACGACACCATGGAGGTAGGCGACATCCCACGGATCGCCGTCGATAGCGTCGCCGGCGCATCTGGGGCTCCGACCGATGATGGCGTAGGCGGGTGGCCCTTGCGGAGACGGACGACAGCAATACGATGGCATCAGCGCCATCGTGTACTGGATGAGCCACTTTAGCGGCATTGTATCTGGATGACCTTCTGCTCGGGGCCGATTATCAGGGTATTTTTTTGACCCGGGAGAGATATTTAAAAGATGGGATAAAAGTCGGGCATGAGATTTTGCCTACCAAATTTGACGGTCGGACGTGCTGGGATCAGCTTTTCTTCTCTTGAAACCTAACAACGAAAAAAGGATCAATGAACACGTTGATTTTTTTTTCAAAAAAGAAACTCATACATAAAGCCCACATATGACCGGTGTCTCATAGGACCCCATCGACGCACAACTACATGGCTCACTAGGCTTAGCGTGCAAACGAACGCTATATATATCTAAACGAACAAGGCTTATTTTGAAACGCTTGCCACTTAAAGTATACCCAGTAGCCAGTTATTTCACAAATCCTGCAACCCTACTACCTTATTACCACGAGTAGTTCCATGTAGTTAGAAAAGTAGACCAAGCATGGGCGCTATATGCCGAGGCATGTAAAAAGGTAGACCGTCTATGCATGCTACAAGCTTGTGTGACGTAGTATAATAGTAGACCATGCATGCATTTCACATATACTCCCTATATAAGATTACGCTATAGACTACATACAAAACAAAATGAATGAATTTAGACTCTAAAATATGACTACATACATCCGTATATGGTCCATACTAAAATCTCTAGAAGGTCTTATATTTAGGAACGGAAGGAATAAAAAAATAGACCACGTGCATGCTAGTCCATGCTTGTGTCGGGATTGACCAGGACATCTAAAAAAGAAATGACCACCTCCTACTATCCACATGCGCCTCTGGTACGCGTGAGAGCGCGCTTCCCTTGCCGCCGCACAGGACGACGTGTGTGCGCATATTGCTAGATAGATTTTCCCTTTATTCATTGGTGATTAACACGGTATCTTTTACAATGAAAGAAACTTAGGCACTAGGGACCTCATCAAACCAAGTACTAGGGTGAGAGAACCTAGCTATTCTCACGAGCTCATGAGCAACCACGTTTGCTTCACGATGACAGTGTTCGAATCGGGCTTGAACGAGATCACGCGACATATGGTAACAATCATCTATCACCGCTGTAGTTGGTCCAGCAAAAAGGCCACCATCTTGCATTGCTTGGATGAGATCACTATTATCAGAATTTATCACCAGTCTTGAGCACCCATAGCTTTGCGCCAAGTTAAGCCCAAAGCGAAGCGCAGCGCAAGGGCTTCAGCCATGAAAATATCCATGCATTCACCAGCAACATTATTTCTTGCTGCCAATTTTTTTCCAGAGCTATCCCGAAATATTGCACCAACTGTGCCTTGTAAGGTGTCGGAGTCAAATGTCGCATCAACATTGAGTTTCACTCTCCCAGCAGGCGGTCACACCCACGGATTATTTTGGATTTTCGCCTTCGGCAGATAGGCAGCTAGGAAGTTTGCTGCAAGGCCCCGAACCGATGCCACAATTTCAGAAGGCTAGGAAGTTTGCTCTTTATGGACAAGCTTTCTGCGTTCCCACCACAGATACCACGATGCAATTGAAACAATAAGATCTGCTCTTTCCTGTCCCAATACAGCTGTTTCATTTGTAGGTAGGTCCAATAGATGTTCAAGCACAACTTATCATGAATGGTCTATCTCGCATGCCCGAGAAATAACCTCCTCAAGTCCCAATTCTCTCCAGACTTGTTTCGCCTTTGGGCACTAGAATAGCATGTGTTTAACACTTTCACGCCCCTCACATGCTGGGCATTTTGTATCAATCTTCATGTGTCTATCAGCTAGTGTAATTCTACATGGTAGAGCTCCATGTAGTGTTCTCCAGAGGAATATTTTTTACTTTGGCAGGGCATGGTAGTTTCCACATAACATCCCACATAGGGTTCCATGATGCGGAACTAGGTCTATGTGTGGTTCCTCTTGCCTCATACTTGAACTTCCATTGGACATAATAAGCTGATTTGACTGAGAACGTCCCTATTTTTGTCACATGCCATGAGATGAAGTCCTCCATCTCAAAAGCTGGTAGAGGTATCGACAGGATGTGTGGTCCATCGATGGGCTAGAACGTCTGCTCAATCAACTGCACGTCCCATTGTCCCGTTGTTGGTTCTATAAGATCAACCACCATGGATTACAAGTTAGATCCTCTAGGTGTATTCGTTCTTGTGTTGTTGGATTGTGGGATCCAAGCACATGACCAAATATTTATTTTGTGTCCATATACTATCCTCCAAATATATCCCAACTTCAAAGTCTGCACACCCTCCATAATACTTTGCCAGGTATATGATGCTTTCTTCTTTAGTGTGGCATTAAGTAAGTCCCCTTCCGGATAGTATTTTGCCCTGAGAATCCTTGCACAAAGAGATTCAGGGTTATCAATCAAGGTTAAAGCAGTGTATATCTCAAAACCCCATTCCTCCCTCTTTTTTGGGGACACACATCTTCCACCAGGCGAACCAGTGCATCCTCTTATGGGTAGCATCGTCACCCCACCAGTATTGTGCTATCGCATCTGTGATTCCTTTAAAAACTTTTTTAGGAATTTTGAAGATTGACATAGCGTACGATGGTATTGCCTGAGCTACTGATTTAAGTAACACCTCCTTCCCACCTGATGAGAATACCTTTTCCTTCCACCCACTGATTTTTTGGATAATTTTGTTGATTAAATAATGGAAACAAGCTGGTCTATCCAATCTGACCGTTGCAGGCAGCCCCAAATACTTATCATTTAATGATTCAGTCATAATATCAAGAGTGATACATACTTGTGCTTTTTCCTCCACTAATGTGTTTGGGCTAAAGAAAACACTAGATTTCTCAACGCTCACCTTCTGCCCCGAGGCCAGGCAATACATATCAAGCACATCTTTCAAACATGAAGCATTCTAAATATTATCCTTCATCAGAATGAGTGAGTCATCTACAAATAATAAATTAGTCACGGCAGGAGCTTCTCTAAAACCCTTACTCCTTCCAAGTCACCGGATGTTTCATCATGAGATAGTAGCGCTGTTAAACCTTTGATACATAGGAGAAAAGATATGGGGGCAGGGTGTCCCCTGTCACAACCCCTAGCAGGTTTAAAGCTATCCGTCTCCTCTGAATTAAATCAGACACGATACTCAACTGAACTTACACAAAGCATTACCAGTTTTACCCAATTTGAATGGAAGCCCAGTTTAAGAAGTATCACTTCCAGAAATACCCATTCAACTCGGTCATATGCTTTGTACATATCTAGCTTCACCACACACCAACCTTCCTTGCCTCAACGTTTATTCTTGATAGCATGGAGACTTACATAGGCAATCAATACATTATTAGTAATGAGTGTATCGGGAACAAAAGCACTCTGAGTTGGACTAATGATTTCCTCAAGAAAAGGCTTCAAGCAAAGTGCTAGAAACTTGGAAATGACCTTGTACACAACATTACAGAGGATAATAGGCCTCAACTGATTTACCTTCTCCGGTGACTGAACTTTTGGGATCATAACAATGGTAGTGGCATTCCATCCTTGGGGCATGGTACATGTATTAATAGCTTGCAACACTTCTGCCACTAGATCCTCACCAAGCATTGGCCTAAATCGTTTATAAAACACAGAGTGTAGTCCATCTGGCCCAGGGGCTTTAAAATCGCCGATATCAAACATGGATTTTCTCACTTCTTCAGCAATATAAGGAGCTAATAGAGAGCTATTCATCTAGTGGGTAACTCTAGGGGCCACTCGAGAGAGCACATTTGCATCTGGACTTAACACATCGGAAGAAGAAAGGTCACGAAAGTAGCCAGCGATTAGTTGTTTCAGTTAGTCTGAACCTTGACACCAATTTCCATTACCATCCATTAACTTTTTTATTTGGTTCCTCTTTTTCCTAGCCATAGTTGACTTGTGGAAAAAAAGTTGTATTCCTGTCTCCATGGAGGAACCAGTTAGCTCTCCCTCGCTGTAACCAGTATAATTCCTCTTGGTCAAGAATGTTTTCAAGGAGAACCTGGACTTCCTTTTGATGAGAACGGGTTTCAGAGTTCATAGGCCCAGCTTTTAATTTTTTCAATTCTCGCTTCAGTTTTGATGCACACTTCTTAGGGTCCTTCAAGATGTTCTGATCGCACTCATGCAGATCAGCATGGATAGCGCGCGTACGATCAGCCAGAGAGGGTCCAATCCCTGCCAGTTTTGCCCGCTCCCAAGAAGATTTAACTATCTCCTCTACCGTCTCTTCTTGCAGCCATTTTGCCTCAAAACACAAACCACCGCTGCGTTTTCTCAGCAAGCCTCCATCAAAGTGTTCAATACCAACCCAGATCGGCCTATGATCTGAATGGACGTGTTGTTCGTGGAATAACATGGCCAGCAAAAACTTTTCCATCCAAGCTTCATTACATATTTCTTGATCAAGGCACCCTCGGATTTCACCCCTTCTCCACGTGTATTTATCACCAATGTACTCGAGGTCTTTCAGTCCACATTCATGCAAACGGTCGTTGAAGGCATGTAACATCGCATGCGGCCTAGGATTACCTCCTTCCTTCTCCAAAGCTTGCAAAATCTCATTAAAATCACCCATCACCAACCATGCTAGTCTGTTTCCCCTTTCAGATCACGCAGATAACGCCATGAGCTAGCCTATGTTCCCAACTTGGCTCCCCATAGAAGCCTATCAACCGCCAACTAACCAGACTACCAGACATGAAGACCAAGTCAATAAAATTTTCTGTCATGAAATATATATCTATACCTACTAATAAAGGGTAGATTTCTTCTACTCGTCCGCCATTAAATATACCCATGAAGTTTGTAAATAATTACCCACCAATGCCACCCGCAACTGAAAAAATGGTTCGTTTTTTTTAAGTCGCTGCCGTCGCGGTTGGGTTATGCAGAGTTTTATCCCCTACAAAATCACAAGCGCACAAGCAGCCTACTGCCGAAGCCTACCTCTTCTAGGCAACAGACCTGAGTTCGAGTCCCCTTCTCTCCTTTTTTCTTCCTTTTCGCCATGATTTCAGTTGAGCGCAAGATAGAGCAGCCTCGCCCAGTTTCGGCCTAGTCATTTTCTTTTTAACCTTTTCTTTGACAAATTTAAGTATTTTTTAAATATTTATATATTTCAAATCCTGACTCCAAATTTAGAAAGTTATATACGGAAATCACTCAGAAAAATGTGTAAATTCCAAATATGATATTATCTTGCATGCTAATCTTTTTGAAATTATGTTTATGTTGCACCCTTAATTAATATTTTTCTCTATATGGATATTTTGAAAATGCTTATTCGTTATGCATGTCCTTACAACTTGATTGTCTTCGGTGGAGGTTTCTAACATGTTTGCAAGCAAATTAAGTTTTGACTTGAATTAAAGTTACAAACACATACATCAACAAGACAAAACTAATGCTCTTATGCACGTGCTATCCTTGAGTACGTACTTTGTTATTTTCCGCTTAATGCACAATTTTTTGGGTATCACTAAGGAGGAACACCATAACGATGTGAATTGATATCGGCAACTAGGTGGATATTTTTGTTGTATGATAACCAGGACACAACTTCAGTTACTTAAAAAATCACCCCTCTTTATATTAGTGCATAACACCATTTATCATGTTGTCTCGTATGGCATCATGAAAGATTTCAAGTGATTTGCTGATGTCGTCGAGTGTGTGTATGAGTGTGATTTTTTTTTCTCCCGTTGCAACGTACGGGCATGTTTGCTAGTTAGTAATAAGGCAAAGATAAAAAGCATGATTTTAGAAAATATAATGTAAATAGAAAAATAATATAATATAAATAAAACTACAATACAAATCATACTTATTAATATTTGAACATTA
Organism: Hordeum marinum; assembly: GCA_022496015.1. NCBI lineage: Eukaryota > Viridiplantae > Streptophyta > Magnoliopsida > Poales > Poaceae > Hordeum > Hordeum marinum. The sequence continues at coordinate 280,712,249 of CM039678.1, forward strand.
TACAATACTATAACTCTCTCAATTACAACAAATGTTCAAATATGAATAACTAAAATAATAGCAACACGGTCCGAAATTAACTGAAGGGGTCTGATAAGTACCACATGTTTGAAGCTAAGGAGCTTGGACCGCTCCCATCATCACACATCACGCCACGTCATTACATGCATGCACAAATGATAATTTGTTGATGTCAACGAAAATCTTTTGAGTTTCAGTTTTTAAAATATTGTATCTCTTAAATGAAAAATGCGACTGAAAAACAGTTTTCACCATTAAAACTGTTGCGACGAGATCTTTAAAACTAGATCTCATATTGATATGTTTCGAGGAATTTTTTTGTTTATTAAAAGTTGACATGTCTATTGCATATGAATTGTCATGGTTTTACACTAAAGTTACAATGATATATTTCAACTACCTTTTCTTCCATGTTTAAAGTGAATTTTAACATGTTATAAAAATGCACTACATGTGTAAAGTAATATAAGATGTTTTAGATCACTAAAGTAGTGGTCTGAGACGTCTTATATTACTTTAAGGGCAAAGTAATTAAGAAACTAAAACATTCTATGGTGAATTACTGATATTTGACATGATCCATGAAATAACTTTGACATGGTTCATAATTTAAAAAAAATCCGTCGTCATTCTATTATATATAAAAAGTATTTGACGGGTTAATCAGAAAAAAGATAAATAAGCTAGATAATCTCACAATAATTAGAAATATCTGAACGTTGATTCGATTAACTTTATATCTGTAAATAAATCATAACCGTTAAATCTTTGTAACCCGGTGTGGACCCATATACCAGGGATGCTATCAATCTTGCGAAAGAGAAAGGACAATTTGTGCACGTCCCAAACACGTTAGATATTTTTCTTATTAACTGAACATACATATCACATATGAGATTTTTATATCTCTATAATATATGCATGTACGCATCACACTTGAGGACCAACAAGTGTCTTGGTTGTATGTAATCAATCTCCATGAAAAACAGCCAGACTAGGGGACTAAAATATATTACTTGAATCCTTTTCTTATCTAGCTGTCAACAAAAATATTTCAATTATCTATGTACACTATACGTAGCAGATGAGTACTCTTTTTTTTCAAGAAATAGATGAGGACTCTTGGTTGCAATCTGTTCGGCTGCGCATCCTTCTCTCTTTCCCTATAGTAGTCCTCCATATTATCGGCAGCTTTCTCAAATCCTATTGTTCAGATGACAATTGCTTCTCCTTTAAATTTGGCCGCGGACACAAAAGCAGCTCTACTTCACCAAGGACGATCGAGATAGCTACTAGAGGCGAAGCCCAAGCGCTCACTCCAACTTGGGTCAAAATAGGTTCCAGGTATTAAGTCGCTATATGCCTATATATGCTGCCTATATTGCCACTTACACGCTAATCTTGACGTTCACCAAAAATTATGGCAACAAAATATGATAGAGCGTTGGTAATAACCGTTGGTGTGGACAGCCAGAGTATGCAATCACGTAGAAAAGCACTCCTACAGCCCTCTCTATCCAGCCAGTCCTGCAAACACATTATGACTTTGCATTCTATTCGTCCTTCTGAGTCGGTGTTTTGTTTTAATCCTATCATTTTTTCGCTAGGTGCTATACCAATGGAATACTGTTGCCACCAAGGTCACAATATTTCAACATGCGTACATCTCCTCAAGATACCCTTGCAGTGTAGCAAAGGCGAAGGCATTTCCCAGAGAGAATGTTTAGCTTGTGACGTACATGTACTGAAGAGGTACACACCAAAACCTAGAAAAGTAGTTGTAAGTTCTCCGGCATCTACTCTTCTTTCTATTAGCTAATTAGTTATTTTACACAATTTAGACATGCTCGGTTGTGTGATATTGTTACGACTTACAAGAGTAAACCTGCTATAATTTGGCTTTACGAAATTTGTCCATTAAATTTTCTTCCAATGTTCAGTGAAAGTAGTGTATAGTTACCCATGTTTTATATGATATTTCATAGCAATGCAGATATTACATATTCTATTCTTATTTATGCTCTGGGTTATGTTATTTAGCGACATTATTTATGCCTTGCGAAGTACAAATAATTTAAAAGCAGGGTTGCTTTTCCCTTATTTACTGTTGTTTAGTGTTGTATCTTCATTGACATATTTAAAGTTTTTAACATTGGATTTTTGCAACGTTACTCCATCCTATAAGCTATCAAATATATTCAAGCTTAGGTTAGCAATATTGATTATTGTTGCCTATCGTTGTGTAATAAGGTTTCCAAGACACTCGGTAATTTCTTTTTTTTTTCTTTTACCTTGTAATTCTTCAGATGGGTTAGAATGATATGTTGAGTATATATTCGCATACGCACGACCACATGATATGATTGTGTGAGATTTATACATTAGTTTTTTTTGTTGTGTTCTCTAATATTTCGTGAACTTTTCCTCTTAGGTGTTTGACGCTATTGGTGAGCTTCCACGTCCAAGGCTTCATGCAGAGCATTCCTCAGTGGAAGTTTGACGATAAGTTTTCATAAACTTATGAACACCGAATCTTCGACATCATATTCATCCGGTGAGAACCAGTGCCCCAGTCTATATTGGATCCCCTTTTTTATGCTTTTACTCCACGATTCTACAGATGGGCTAGAATGATATGTTGAGAATATATTGTAATTTCATATGCAAGATCATATGATATTATTATATATGATTCAAAGATCAAATCTTCTATTGTGCTTTCCTATATTTACTACATATTTTCCTATTAGGTGATCCATGATATAGGTGAGGTTCCACGTCCAAGCCTGCTTGCAGAGCATCTCTCGATGAAATTTTCACGATAAGTTTTTTTGGAAAATTCTGACCGACAAAATTTCCACATTTGTCTTCGTCCGGTGCCCTTAATCTATGTTGGATTCTCCTTGATTTTCCAATCCACTATGTCAAGTGACCTCACCACCTCCCATAATTATGATGTTCTGCACAAAAGGAATCAATTTAGATGATTCATTGCATAACATATTAATGAATGAATCAATTGATCAATGGTAGTTACCTCGATGGACTGGATGTTCTAAAGTACATAAGTTTTAAATAGTATACTATGGCAAAAATCGTCATTATTCTCTTGGGCACCTCGGCGATGGTCGTCTCCAAATGCCACACAGCTACCTGATTGGCCCTACTTGATTATGTATCTTGTGTGCTCTTTCCGTTGTGTATGGGTATATCAGACATCCAACCATTGGTTTAATTCACTAGAAAAGCACCACCATTTGATCTACATAACACACCAAAATCTTCAAATTTACCCACTGATGGGATTAGAGGCTATGTATCTAGCCATGCACTCCCCCTGTCGGTGTACTAAAGTATGGGCTTTTTAGTACCCCGTACTTGTGCACGGATAGTTGTAACCATACCAGCGGCAAGGCCTGCCAGGAAGTAATTGAGAACAAAATACAACAACATCGGTAAGACATCCAAGTCAATAGACCGAAGACCGAAGGCTGGACCCCGGCAAGATCTTGCCGGGATGGCCTACAGAGCCCCGACAAGGAGCGCACCCGGCAAGGCCCCGCCATCCTACCAGCGCAGAGGTGAAGCCCAACAAGGTCAAGCCCCAGAAAACTCCCGCTAGCAAAGAGGCCAGGTGTCTCCTCGCCTGGGCACGTGTCGAGACATCGACGATGGAGAGGCTAAGCGGTGCCAATGGGACGGGCTCCTGTCCCATCCCATAGACGGCCAGGGACGCCTGACGGAGCATTAAATGCATTTGTCTCACATCATCAGTGTTAGGTATGATAACACTGTAGCATTGTACACCCCGTGTACGTATTGTACGCCACTATTGGTGCCCCCTTCGAGAGTATAAAAGGAGGCCCAGGGCATTACGGTAGAGGACTTTTCGATCCTTTCGGACTCCTAGACTTGTGGAGCTCCTCTATGCCGTTCTGCATGAGTAGCAGCTGTGTACTGTAGCGCTCCTAGAACCTGAGCTAGAACTCATCTAGTACAACCAAGCAGAAGTAGGGTTTTATGCATCTTTGCTGCCCGAACCTGGGTAAATCCCCCCGCGCTAGCCATTTGATTTGCTCTTTGTGCGAGCCTTCCTCCCCGCCAAACCGTAAAGGGATCCCTCCGATCCCATAGGTGTCGATTCCCCCCGACATCTTTGGCACGCCAGGTAGGGGGGAATATCGCGTGAACCTGATCTTGTAACTAGCATGTCGGTTCCTTCGTCATAATCGTCATCGCCATGGCTCCCGAGAAGAAAGGTTTCATGACGGTGGAACCCTCCACGTCCGTCGCGCCCGTAGTCGCCCAGGAGGGTGATAGAGTGGGCGCGGGCGGAGGAAGCAGGGACCTTGCGCCCACACGGTGCTCCGATGATCAAGGCCAAGCAAGCGGCGACGCCCGCCGCGGAGACACTCACGGCGGCGGCAGAAATCCCAACGCCGCTGGGTCTCAAGACGGAGCTGTACCTCCTACGGGCGGTACGGTGAACTTCGGGGATGGAAGGGCACCTTCCAAGGCACCCACGCCAGCGCGTACACCGCGACCTTCCGAGGACGTGTGCGAAGAGCAGCGCCGCGGTGTCGGTGGTTCCCAACGTCCCCACAGAAAAGCTCCTATGCATCGCTCCCACGATGCGCGGACCAGCATGCATGCCAGCATGCTAGTGGGAGTGGCATGCAATCGTGGGACCGCGACGGAGACCCTTCTAACGTGGTTAGGAGTCAGAGCACCTCGCGTTCCTTGCAGGGTTTGTTGCCGACTACGTCGGAAGAAGCTATGGCGTGAGCACAGCTACTCCTGAACTTCCTTCCTGTTGCGAAGAAGCTCGATGAATGGAGAGCCACCATTCAGAGCCTCCTCAGCCTTGCGGACAAGTTTTGGTCCACCGAGCTGGCTCGCACCAGTGGCAAGAAGGCCGGAGGTGGTGCGACCACGATGCACTCTCCTCCACAACAACAACGCTGGTCGCTGACTCGACGGACTAACGCTTACAACGGATACTCGACGACGTCGTTCGACCCACGGACTCGCCGCGATCAGCAGCAAGTTCTTCAGGAACAAAGCTAGGAAGACACTCGAACTACGATTGAACGGGGGTGGGAAGCACGCCATCAGTCTGATAAGCACGTAGGACCCACTGTAGACAAGCCTGCGCCAGGGTACCCTGTGAGGCTACCTTACGAGGTGGGTTGTCCAGCATTTTCCCATGAGCCGCGACAAGTCCAGTGGCCCAATTCCCACACGTTCAAGCCAGAAGTCTCAGAGAAATATGATGGCAAGACTCACCCGTCAAAGTTCTTGAGCATCTACACCATTGCGGTGCAGGCTGCCGGGGCTCGCGACGACAAGATACTTGCCAACTATTTCCCATTGGTGCTTAAGCGCAACATTAGGTCGTGGTTGATGCACCTGCCCAAAGGATCCATTTCCTCCTGGGCAGATGTGTGCCAGGAGTTTGTTGGCGCCTTCATCGGAGGTCATCAAGCTCCTGGCTAGGAAAGTGATTTACATCTCATCCCCCAGAAAGAGGGCGAGACTTTGTGCAAGTACATCCAGAGGTTCATCCGCATACACCACAACATACCAGACATTCATCCTTCCACTATTATCAACACATTCCATCAGAACGTGCGCAACCACAGGGTGCGGGAAGAGCTGGCGATGAACAAGGTAAGGGCTGTTGCCGAGCTTTATGCTCTGGCGGATAAATGTGCTCGGGATCAAGAATGAAGGAGGCTCCCCAGCGAAGACGCTGGCACAAGGGTCGACTCTGAGGATGAGGACACCACTACCCCGACGAAGAAGGGCCGACGGCATAACAAGAAGCGCAAGGGCAAGGCCGTGCTTGCCGTCGAGGGATCTGACAACCCTGACACTGTCAAGAAGGCCAAGGTTGATGACCCCGGCAAGGATGTTTCTGGGTGCATCTCCTGTCAGGCGTTGGAGGCTGTCGACAAGCCGGAAGGCTCGGTCAAGCAATATTGCAAGATCCATCGCACCAACGGCCACGATCTCCAAGAATGCTGGCAAGTTCAGCAGCTTGCCGAGAAGCAAAAAGCCGAGTATGAGAGGCGAGACAAGGAGAAGGGCCAGGATGGTGCGGAGGGATCCGACAAGAAGCATGGTGGCCGAGGAGGTCGCCGTGGCAAGGCCAAGACACAGAAGGACTGGCCCGCTCGCGGCCGCGACAAGCAAGAAGGGGATCATGATGATGATGACGTTGAAGAGGACGACGAGTCCAGCGAGCAAGAATTCAAGAGAGCCACAGATGCCATGTGCGTCGACGGAGGTGCCTCGTTGCATCTTCCCACCGCCAACTTAAATAGTGGGCCCGTGAGGTTTATGTGACTGAGAAATCAGTCAGCGTCTAGAAGCCTTTGAAATAGTCCAACACGCCTATCATTTACGATGTTGAGGATCACCCTGAGCGCGTAACTACGGTTGGGTGTTTGCCGTTGTTGCTCTCACATATGATTTGGAACCTCAAGGTGACGAAAATGTTAGTTGACGGTGGGGCCGGTTTGAACCTGATCTCGCCCGAGGTGATCAAGAAACTGCAAATTCCTGATGGAGACCTCGAGGAAATGGGCTCATTTCAGGGGGTCAATCCGGGAAGGAGCTAGCCCAAGGGAAAGATCACACAACGATTTGAACTTCAGGACGGAGAAGGTTGTTTTCGGCGTCGCCAAGATTCCGTTGCCCTATATGGGATCCTTGGCCGTCCAACATTGGCCAAGTTCATGGCGGTGTCGTATTATGCCTACAATGTATTGAAGATGCCCAGGCCAATGGGCATCATCGCCGTCAAGTCCGAAAAAAAGGACGTGCTTGTCCGCGCCGATCAACTCTACCAGGAGGCAGTTATAGCATCTGCCGGCAAGGCACTTGCTCCTGCCACTGAAACTCCTGGGAGGAAGAAGCCCGGCAAGGCCTCTGGCGCACATCCCGGCAAGCGCACCTCCTCAGAGTGCTGTGCTCCCATTGATGATGTGCCAGAGAGTTCCACCGACAAGAGCAAGAAGTCCAAAGCATCTCTGCTACAGACTAAGAAGGTGCCCGCCAAGGAGGATGGCATGGGAGGAACTTTCACCATAAGTTCCACCCTTGACGACAAATAGGAAAGCGCACTCATCGCCTTCCTATGGGCGAATGTCAATGTGTTTGCATGGCAACCATCTGATATCCCCTGTGTTCCGAGGAAGGTGATTGAGCACCACCTTGCCATCTGTCCACACGCACGGCCCATCAAGCAAAAGGTCAGGAAGCAAGCTTTGGAGTGGCAACAGTTTATTGCAAAAGAAATCAAGAAATTAGAAGCGACTGGCTTGATCAGAGGAGTACTTCATCCAACATGGTTGGCCAATCGAGTTGTAGTGCGCAAGGCGAATGGGAAGTGGAGGCTATGTATTGACTTCACAGATGTTAATAAAATCTGCCCCAAAGATCCTTTTCCCTTGTCGCTCATCGACCAAATTGTGGACTCCACCGCTGGCTGCGACTTGTTGTCTTTCCTTGACGCCTATTTAGGTTATCATCAGATTTTCATGGCCAAGGAAGACGAAGAGAAGACCGCATTTATCACCCCATGTGGTACGTATTGCTTTTTGCGTATGCCTTTCGAGTTGAAAAGTGTTGGTTCTACATTTGCAAGAGCGGTCCAGATTGGTTTTGAACCCTAGCTACATAGAAATATGGAGGCTTATATGGATGACATAGTGGTCAAAACCAAGGACAAGGCTATGCTCATATCAGACCTAGAAGAAACATTTGCAAATCTGCGCAAGATCAATTTGAAGCTCAACCCTGAGAAGTGTGTGTTTGGTGTCTCATCCGGCAAGCTTCTCGGTTCTTTGTATCTCAACGTGGAATTGAAGCAAATCCCGACAAGATAAGGGCAATTGAGCAAATCGAAGCACCAAGATGTGTCAAGGATGTGCGTCGTCTTGCCGGCTGTGTTGCCACTCTGAGTAGCTTTATTTCAAAATCTGCTAAGCGTGCCCTACCCTTCTTCAAAATCGGGTCCGATGAAATGGACTCCTGAAGCGGAGGCAGCGCTGTAGGATTTGAAGAAGTATCTCTGCTCTCTGCCAGTCCTAGTCGCGCCAAAACCACAAGAGCCTTGCTGTTATATCTAGCGGCAACAAATCAAGTGGTGAGTGCTGCACTAGTGGCTGAAAGAGAAGTTGATGAAGAAGCAACGACAGCGGCAGGACTACCAAGCGACAGGCCAAGATATTCCCCGGCAGAGTCTGGTGTCGACAAGGCAGGATCTGCACAGTCAAATGAAACAATTCAGAAGAGGAAGATGGTGTAGCGCCTACTCTATTTTGTCAGCTCCCTTTTGCAGGGGGCTAGGTCAAGATATTTTGGTGTGTAAAAGTTGCTCTTCGGCCTCCTTATGGACTCGAGGAAGCTGCGCCATTACTTCCAGGCACATGAGATCACCGTTGTCACTTGCTTCCCGTTACAGCGGATTTTGCGGAACCCTTATGCTACCGGCAGGATTGTGGAGTGGGCTTTGGAACTGTCAACCTTTGGTCTCCAGTTTGAAAGCACTTCGACCATCCAGAGAAGAGCCTTGGCAGAGTTCATTGCGGAATGGACCCCAACGCCAGATGAAGAAGTTCCAGAGTCAACTCTCCCCGACAAGGAAACCAATCAAGAGTGGATCATGTATTTTGACGGAGCTTTCTCGCTGCAAGGCGCCAGTGCCGGAGTGCTGCTTGTTGGACCCACCAGAGAGCACATCAAATATGTGATTCGGGAGATGTCGACGAACAATACTGCAGAATACGAAGGGCTGCTTGCCGTTCTCAGGATCGCGACAGACCTTGGGATTAAGAAACTAATTGTCAGGGGTGATTCTCAGCTTGTTGTCAGGCAGGTGAACAAGGATTATCAGAGTCCATTGATGGAATATTATGTGGATGAAGTGAGGAGCTTGGAAGAACATTTTGACGATCTGCAAATGGAGCACGTTCCGTGTGCAGAGAACAACGTTGTTGATGGCCTGTCAAAGTGTGCTGCCCATAAGTTGCTTGTGGAACCAGGAACTTTTGTGCTCCGACTGACTCAACCATCTGTGGCACAATCAACTGGATAAGAGAAAATAAGAAAGTTGAGTTTCGACAATTACTTCCCGACAGAGCTCCCAGAAGCCATCGGAAAGGAAGATGCCGGGGACGACGCGAGGCTTACTGGTGAGCGTCGCGCTTCGGCAGAGCCTCAGGATCTTGTCGTGGAAGCACACGCTCCCGCCAGGCTTGTCGGGGGTCAACAGGCTCCAGCAGGGCCTCGAGCCCTTACCGTTGAGACAAATGCTTCCCCGGCAGAGGATATGCCTTTAGTCGTTGTTGTCGAGCCCCACGCTCCAGCATGGGCACAACACATCATCCATTTCCTTCAAACAGGAGAACTCCCTGAGGAACAAGAAGAAGTAGATAAAGTAGCCCGCGAGTCTAACATGTACTAGTTCGTGGACATCGTCCTGTACGAAAAGACGCCGAACGATGTGAAACTCAAATGCATTTCTCGGGAGGATGGACTAGATTTGTTGGTGGAGATACATGGAGGCATATGTGGCTCCCACATAGGATCAAGAGCATTTGCCGCTAAGGCATTCCGGCAAGGTTTCTTTTGGCCCACTACCCTCCATGATGCAACTACGCTAGTAACCAAGTGTGAAGCACCAGTTTCATTCGAAGAAAATGCATCAAACTCAAGCTCTTCAAACAATCCCTCTCTCCTGGCCATTTTTGGTCTGGGGGCTCAACATTTTGGGCCCCTTCCCCCATGCTATAGGGGGCTTTGAGTACTTGTATGTTGCGATCGACAAGTTCACTAAGTGTCCAAAAGTGGAAGCAGTTAGAAAGGTGACATCACAGTCAGCCGTCAAGTTCTTCAAAGTTCTAATCTGCCACTTTGGTGTTCCCAACAGGATCACCACTGACAATGGCACATAGTTCACGAGCCGCATCTTCATGCAGTATGTCCAAGACCTTGGCGGCAAGATCTGTTTTGCTTTTGTTGCCCACCCGAGGAGCAACGACCAAGCCGAAAGGGCTAATGCTGAAGTGCTGCGAGGCCTCAAGACAAGAACTTTCGACAAGCCGCGCAAGTGTGGAAGGCGCTGGATTGATGAGTTGCCGGTGGTTCTTTGGTCAATCAGAACGACTCCAAATCGAGCTACCGGCCAGACACCTTCTCCCTAGTATATGGGGCGGAAGCAAATCTCCCCATGGAAATCACGTATGGGTCACCTCGAGTGCTTGCTTATGACGAGCTTGAGCAAGAGCAGTTGCGGCAAGATGACGTGACACTCCTCGAGGAAGATCGTCTTCAGGCTACTATGCAAGCGGCGCGCTACGAGCAAGCTTTGCACCACTATCATAGCTGCAAGGTTCATGTCCGAAGTGTTGAGGAAGGCGACCTTGTTCCTCGGTGAGTTCAGTTCACCAAAAATTCAAACAAGTTGACGCCAAAGTGGGAAGGCCTTATCGGTTAGTGCGAGTCACCAGACCTAGCGCAGTCCGCTTGGAGACCAAAGATGGCATCCCAGTGAGCAACTCCTGGAATATCGAACATCTTCGTAAGTTCTACCCAAGAGGCACGGTTGCCGAGCCTCCCGGCAACCACCTTTTGACGGAGTCTTGCCGCCGAAGCATGTAATCCTTTGTACAAAGTTAGGCGCAGACCCTGTGCATAGTTGAATAAGGCTAAGTGGTCTACAAATCTTGTTGATTCTCATGTTTACTTCTATACATGTTTGTCTGAGATATTGTATTGCGCTTACTCCCGTCAAGAGCTAACGGACCGCCAAGGTTCCATATCCCTATTTTCTCTTCTTTCTTTTTCTCAAAAGGACAGAAGGTTACCTCGTGTGCATCTTTGCCGGGGGGGATGGTGGTATGGATACCGACGAGCGGCGTTCAAAGAAAACATCTTAACAGAAGTAGCACCGCAACGAAAAGATAAGTTGGAAAACCCTAAGTGAACTCTTACAGTGAAGTTATTTTCCTTGGAAGATTCCGACTTTTGTATGGAAAACCTGCACGCTGAGGAATCTTGCTGTAATTGATGGCGCCCTTGCTCTGTTCGAGTCCGCTCAACGACTTAAGTGGCTGCGCTCGCGCCCCTGTTCCGTTTTGAGTCTGCTCAACGACTCAAGTGGCTGCGCTCGTGCCCTTACTCTGTTTTGAGTCCAGTCAACAGCTTAAGTAGCCACGCCAAGAATGTCGAGGTATCTTATCGGCAGTGGCACTGCCAGTAGGCTGCTAAGGACCCGCTCCTCGAAGCGCTCGCGGTAGGGCTACACATGCCGGCGAGGTTTTTTCAAAAAAAGCGTAGGGAAAACTCCATGCAAAGAGGGATCTAAAAAGGAGAATAATATACAGTCTTTCAAATAGGGTGAAATTTACATAAGATATCGCCTCTTACTAAGTACATCTTTATTTGACTTTCTCCCCTAGGGGATATTACAAGAAGAAAAAGATGGAAAGAGGAGGCAGACTACAAGAAGAGAAAGATGGCAAGTGGACTTCAACGAGAGCCTGGCCCCTCCGGGACCAGCATTGCGCGAAGGAGAAGACCAGCACTACGCGGACGAGAAGGGGATCCCTAGAAGCCGAAGTCCGCAGGCCTGCCGGAAGATCCAGCTGGAAGATGAGGTAGCGCCCGGGACAAGGACCCTGACAAGATCGTCCTACCGGGAGGGGGTGGGGCATGAAGCTGACGATGATGGTGCAGCCGCTGATCAGTCAGAGCTCAGGTCATCGTATTCTGACTTGACGGCCTGGAGCTTGGACTCATTGTTGCTTTTGTTGTGGAACGTTGCATGGGAAACACAAAATTTCCTACGCTTCATCAAGATCAATCTAGGAGATGAGCATCTATGAGAGGAGAGATTGGATCTACGTATCCTTGTATATTGCTAAGTGGAAGCGTTAAAGAACGCGGTTGATGTAGTGGTAAGTCTCCGCGATCCAAATCGCAAGCCGTCCCACGAACTCCCGATCAAGTGCCGAATGGACGGCACCTCCGTGTTCAGCACACGTGCAACTCAATGAAGATATCCGCCTTCTTGATCCATCAAGATGGAGTGGATAGGTAGATGGGTTTGTCGGCAACACGACGGCGTGGCGGCGGTGGTGGTGGAGTTGATCCGGCAGAGCTTCGCTAAGTGGCGCCGAACCAATCTACTAGAGGAGAGGCTATCGGAGAGGAAGGAAGGGCTGCACTGTGGCTTAGGGTTCGGCTGCCCTCCTCCCTCTCACATATATATAGGGGGAGGGGTGGTGCGCCCAAACCCCTAGGGCTTCTCCCTTGGGGCGGCGGCCAAGGGTGGAGGCGCCCTAGGGTGCCTTGCCACCCAAGTTAGGTGGTGCCAACCCTAGGGTTGGCCCTCCCACCAACCCCCTTGCCGCATGGGCCTTTGTGGGAGGGGCTCTAGCTCACCAGGGGCTAGTGTGCCCTCTCTCACAGCCAATGTAGGCCTTTGGGGCTGGTGGCCCCTTCCGGTGGACCCGCGGGACCCTCCCGACACCCCCGGTACGTTACCGGTGACGCCCGAACTTTTCGCAGTAACCAACACAGAACTTCCTATATAAGAATCTTCACCTCCGGACCATTCCGGAGCTCCTCGTCACGTCCGGGATCTCATCCGGGAATCTGAACAACCTTCAGTCACCAACACACATAACTCATCTATACCGAAATGTCACCGAACCTTAAGTGTGCAGACCCTGCGGGTTTGAGAACCATGTAGACATGACTGAGACATCTCTACGGTCAATAACCAACAGCGGGACCTAGATCCCATATTGGTGCCTACATGTTCTACGAAGGTCTTTGTCAGTCGAACCTCTATGTCAAGGATTCAGACAATACCGTATGTTGTTCCCTTTGTTCTTCGGTATGTTACTTGCCCGAGATTCCATCGTTGATATCTCCATACCTATTTCAATATCGTTTCTGGCAAGTCTCTTTATTTGTTCCATAATACAAGATCCCGCGACTAACACTTAGTCACATTGCTTGCAAGGCTTGTTGTTGATGTTGTATTACCGAGTGGGCCTTGAGATACCTCTCCGTCACACGGAGTAACAAATCCTAGTATTGATCCATGCCAACTCAATAGACACCATCGGAGATACTTGTAGAGCACCTTTATAGTCGCCCAGTTACGTTGCAACGTTTGATACACACAATACACTCTTTTGGTGTTAGTGAGTTGCATGATCTCATGGTCATAGGAACAGATACTTGACATGTATAAAACAGTAGCAATAAACTGAAATGATCATATGCTACGTTCATAGTTTAGGTCTTGCCCATCACATCATTCTCCTAATGATGTGATCCCGATATCAAATAACATCTCATGTCCATGGCCAGGAAACATCAACCATCTTTGATCAACGAGCTAGCCTGCTAGAGGCACACTAGGGACATAATGTTTGTCTATATGCCCACACAAGTATTTAGTTTCCAATCAACACAATTATAGCATGGACATTAAACGATTATCATGAACTAGGCAATATAATAATAAACACTTTATTTATTGCCTCTAGGGCATATTTCCAACAGTCTCCCACTTGCATTAGAGTCAATAATCTAGTTCACATCACTATGTGATTTACATTGTAATGAATCAAACACCCATGCAGTTCTAGTGTTGATCATGTTTAGCCCTTGGAAGAGGTTTAGTCAATGGGTATGTAACATTCAGGTCCATGTGCACTTTGCAAATATTTATGTCCTTCTCCTCGACGTAAGCACGGATGGAATTGAAGGGTCGCTTTATGTGTCTTGTCCTCTTGTGAAACCTTGGTTCCTTGGCCAGAGCAATGGCACCAGTGTTGTCACAGAATAGAGCCATTGGATTGAGTGCACTGGGCACTACTCCAAGATCTGTGATGAACTGCTTCATCCAGACACCTTCCTTCCCTGCCTGTGAGGATGCGATGTACTCTGCTTCGCATGTAGAATCGGCTACCACGCTTTGCTTGGAACCGCACTAGCTTACCGCTCCCCCATTGAGAATAAATTTGTATCCGGTTTGTGACTTGGAGTCATCTGAATCAGTGTCAAAGCTTGCATCGACGTAGCCCTTTACGAGGACCTCTTGATCACCTCCATAAATGAGAAACATTTCCTTTGTCCTTTTCAGGTACTTAAGGATATTCTTGACTGCCGTCCAGTGCTCCATTCCAGGATCACTTTGAAACCTTCCGACCATACTTATGGCAAGGCTGACATCGGGTCTTATGCACATTATCGCATACATGATAGAGCCTATGGCTGAATCATAGGGGATGACGATACTCATCTTTTCTCTATCTTCTTTAGTCACTGAGCATTGAGTCTTACTCAACTTCACACCTTGTAATACAGGCAAGAACCCTTTCTTGGACCGATCCATTTTGAACTTTTTCAAAACTTTATCAAGGTATGTGCTTTGTGAAAGTGCTATCAAGCGTCTCGATCTATCTCTATAGATCTTAATGCCTAATACGAAAGCAGCTTCTCCTAGGTCCTTCATTGAAAAACTCTTGTTCAAATATTCCTTCAAGCTTTCCAGCATTTCTATATTGTTTCCAATCAGCAATATGTCATCCACATATAATATTAGAAACGCTACAGAGATCCCACTGACTTTCTTGTAAATACAAGCTTCTCCGTAAACTTGTATAAACCCAAAAGCTTTGATCACCTCATCAAAGCGCTTATTCCAACTCCGAGATGCTTGCACCAGCCATAAATGGATCGCTGGAGTTTGCAAACTTTGTCAACATTCTCTGGATCAATAAAACCTTCTGGTTGCATCATATCTTCCTCAAGGAAACCGTTAAGGAACGTTCTTTTGACATCCATCCGCCAAATTTCATAGTCGAAATATGCAGCTATTGCTAACATGATTCTGACAGACTTAAGCATCGCTACGGGTGAGATGGTCTCATCGTAGTCAACTCCTTGAATGTGACAGCCTAAGTGCCGCCCCTACCTTTTATGGCATTATAACCTATGTGGACCCATGTTGTCATGTGATGAATGTTATGTGTTGCTCCTTTGACATGTCTTTGTCTCATGCATTCTTGCGTCATGCATCATATCATTCACCATCATGTCTTGCATATTATTTTGTGGTGTGCCCCTTGTGATCTTGTTGAGAGGTGGAGTGGCTCTTGTGTGGTCTTGTGGATGTGTGTGCTTGAGTGGAATGAAATCCTTCCCCTCTCTTTTTATTTCAAAACAAACATACCTATACTCTTTTATTCCCATTGCCATTAATCAACATAAATAACTTGTTTTATAAATCTGTTAAAAATGTTCATGAGGTAGCCAATATTAATTTGAGCCCATGTGTGTTGTCCTCTTGGTGTTTTGAGATATATGAGTTTGGGGATTTTAAATAACAGGGTGTTGTTTTCATAATAGTTAAATAAATAATTGCTTGATAAATCCACTTATTAATTTATTTAAATAGCTCACATTTTATTTCTTGCAAAGTAATTTTTGTTCTTGCAAAACCTTTTATTTCCTCTGGTTTTTTTATTTTGTGTGGCTGTTTTATTTTATAGAAAACCCTGTTGGTTTCTTGTCTGTGAGAGTTGGAGTGCTGGGCCTTCCCTCCTTAGCGCAGCCCATCCCAGCGAGCTAGCGGAGACCTGCTCCGTTCAGCTCTGTCAGGTTTCAGAGAGTGTGCTCGTGAGAGGGAGGCGTCGCCGTCGCCGTGAGAGGAAACGGACGTCGAGGCCGCCCCCCTTTTATATGCGCGCGGATCCCTAGGGTTCCTCCCCTCTTCCTCCTTGTTGCCGCCGCTCTTCCTCTTCCTCCTTCTCCCTTCTTCTTCTTCCTTCCCTTTAGGTAAGGTTCAGAGAGAGGCAGTTTTAGTGAGAGTAGAGCGCCAGTGTCTTCATCGTCATCGTCATCGCCTCTTGTGGCCGCTCGTCATCGTCCAAGATGGTGAGGATTGCCCTGGTGCCGCCCGCGTCCGATTCCAAGTGCTAGGAGGGTCGGGGAGCCGCCGCAACGTCGTCGTCGCGATGCCTCTTCTTCCCCTGCTTCGAGCCCGCGTCGCCATCGTCTTCTTCCCTCCTCCGAGCGCAACATCGTCGCCTCCCATGAGCACCTGCGCCTCCTTTCCCAATGCATTTCTCCTCGCGCTGTTGCCGTCGAGTGGCCGTGGTTGCTGCTGTCTTGTCGCCGCTGCTTGCTGTCTATCATCGCATCATTGCCATGGATGGGCTAAAAGCTTGGAGCTTGAGCCCCTCTTCCCCTTCGTAGATCCCTTCCGGGGGCAGGAATGGAAACCTCATAGGTTCAACTACCCCCGCAGGTCTTTTTCCTCGCTGGAGATGCCTCGTAGCCACCGGTTCTCGTCACCGCGTTTCCTGTCACTAGTGGCCTGAGATTTAGTTTCGTTAGTTAAACCCCTGCTAGTGTGGTATTTGTTCAGAGAGGCCGTGCCTTGTTTAGTAGACGCGCCATGGCGCAGTGGTAGTGCGTAGGGGGAACGACCAACAGGTCGTGGGTTCGATCCCCAGCTCCCCCTATTGTTTTCCTTTTTCCCATTGGCTAGATCTGCTGTGTGGTGTGTGAGATCTCGTGTGGCCATGGCCGGATCTGGTGTGGCTGCGTGTGTTGTGTGTGTTTGCCTGTGTGTGTGTTGGATCTATTGTGGCAGCAGATCCAGGGTGTGGCTGTGTGTGTGTGTGCTGGTGTGTAGGTGTGTGTGTGTGTTGTTGTGGAGTGTGACAAGTGAGCCTGGCCCCACTTGTTATTCACTAGGGGGCCCTGGTGGGTATGCCAGGTGGGCCCCCCTGTTAGTGTTGTTTTCTTTAAATATTTTAGGATTTAATTGTTTTAATATGTTATTTCTGTTTAAAGTACTATTCCAAATCTGGATATGATCATATATGCAGATGGGTATTTTTAGTAAGTTTTCACTTATAGGATTGTTGGGTGTTTTTCTAATTGGTGTTTTGTCATGATGCTCCATGTGAACATATGTGTATGATACATGAATTTGGGGTAGAAAAATCTCAGGAATCCATTGCTGCTATTGGTTTGGCCTTTTGAGCAAGTTTGGCAAAATGTCATTTTGTCTCAAAGTGCCCTTTTGTCATTTTTTGTTATATTTAATCCATGCATGCTTTGATATTTGTACCAACAAGAATATGATAGTCTTTGATGAGTAGAATGCCATGGTATTTATTTTTGTCATGTTAAACTTGCACACAAGTGGGCACCATGCTATAAAGTAGCTACTAAAATGTTGCTGTTTTCAAACATGTTAAATATTTCTAGGTCCGAGAATCTGGTAATATTTGTATGCCATGAAGAGTGGATGCTATCTTGTGATATGTTGTGAATTAACTCAAGCTTAGTGCTAGTGATTTGAAGTAGATGTTGTCTTCTACCATCCTGCTAATTTTCATGCCATGAGGTGGTCTCTATCACCATTAGTTTCTGCTGTCAACTTGCTATCAGCTTAACTCAGATTCTAGAAAACTGTTATTTTCACAAAGTCCCTGGAATCTGTTTCATCATGCCAACTTGTGAGCTTCATGCTTATTGATGTGTGCCTCCACTCCAGATTGTGTAGTTGGATAACTTGATAAGCATGTTATGTACTTTCTGTCAGTGCCTTGTTTGTGGTTGGAGGTTTCCTGTAGCTCTAGTTATTGGCTGTGTAAGTTGCTATGTTGCTGTTTTATGGCAGATTGTTTGTTTTAGTGTTTTGTGACTTGTGGGAGCTATAGTCCATGGAATTGCTTAATCTTTGAATCTTTTGTGGTTGGTTTTCCATTGCCTAACCAGTGGCTACCTTGGAATGCCAAGGAATAACCCATGGTCGTATTGTCTTGTGTTTTGCCTTCGTATCTTGTCGTGAGCATAGCGTGAGAACCGTAACTCCGTTTCCTACGCTTTACATATGCATTTGTATCTTTTTTGCATGGTGCATCCATATTTTCCATGATCATGCATGTTCAAATAACTTAACACAAGGTTCTATCCAAATTCTTAAATAACTAATCTATTGCATGTGAAACATGACTAGTTAGGATTGCCATGCTAAATTCTTCACATAAACCATGCATCATTCTTGATTGTGCATTGCACCTTGGTTGCTTGTTTATTCTTGCTGTTTCTTTTGGGTAGACGCGAACGTTGAACCTGAGTACGAAGATCCAGGAGAGTACCACTACGAGAATCCCGCTACTTGTCCCTTTGAAGAACCAACAGACAAGATGATCGTACTCGGATCCCGATACTATTTTCGCTTGCTAGTTGTCTCACTCTTATCGTTATTTTGCGCTACCTACCACTTAAATGTCAAGCTTCCTACATTGCCATGATAGCCTCTAACCCCTCCACATCCTAGCAAACCTTTGATTGGCTAAGTTACCGCTGCTCAGTCCCTCTTATAGCGTTCTAGTTGCAGGTGCAGGTTGTTTCCATGTGATAACATGGATATCTGGCATATCACAATATTATCTGTTATTTAATTTAATGCACATATATATCTTGGTATCGGTGGAAGGCTTGGCCTTTTGCTAGGTGTTTTTTTCCGCTGTTACCGCCATAGTTTCTTGTTACCGGTGTTATGTTTCCATACTTTCCGCTCCTAACATGCTCGGGGTTGTTATGGAGACCCCCTTGTGTATTCGGTTGAGATTAACTTGTCTGGCAAGGCCCAACATTGGTACTACATTTTCTTAACAACCTAATGAAATTGCATAGGGACTAGCTACCCCGTGGATTAATCAACAACCCGGGCCAGTGCTCCACATGAGTGTTGGTCCAAAATGGCACTAGCCGGGGCCACCAACGGGTGTGTCAATCAGAAACTTAGCCCATCCATCGTGTCCTGAGAATGAGATATGTGGCTCTTATTGGGTTCGTCGACACGTCAGGAGGTCTTGCTGGACTTGTTTTACCTTTATCGAGTGTCTTGCGTGAGGGGCTCTGACTTTCTTCGGGTTATCTCGAGGTGTTGGAATTCCTTTGGAGTTGCCTAGGATGATCACGAGATTCGTGGTCGAGGCTATACCCGCGGAGTGTGGTTAATTTATGATGGACTAGTTGGAGTACCCCTGCAGGGTTAAAACTTTTGGAAAGACGTGCCCGCGGTTATGTGGCAACTTGGATATTTGTTTAACACCCGGTTATAGTTAACTTGAAGTAAACTCTAATAAAAAGCACCATCTGTGTGAGTAACCGTGATCCTCTCTTCTCGTGAACATGAACCGAGAGAGAACACGGTGGGGTTATGATTGACGTAAGTAGGTGTTCAGGATCTCATAGAGGTCATACTAGTTTCGATCGTTTATCGTAGACCACATATTTACTTTCATGTTTCGTAAGATTAGCCACCATAAATGCTTAGTGCTGCTGCAAACTAAGCACATACCCTATTCCAACCTATAAGCTTTAATAGTCCGGGTGCGAGATTGCTGAGTCCTCATGGCTCACAGATTACTACAACAATCTAGGTGTAGGTAGAGATGAGCTTGTGCGAGATGATGTGACGCAGCTCCAGTTGGAGTATGATAAGGAGCGTGGCAGGATGTACATGACTTATCTAGACGAGGAGAGGACCGTGGTCATGATCTTTGGGCTAGCAAGCTAGTGTTATTGCAACATTTTATCGTTTGTTTTCGTCCGTAGCCGGACCCTGCCTTTGTAATGATGGTTGAAATAATTGTGTGGATCTATAAGTTAGCATGTGGCGAGTGTAAGCCAACTCATATACTCTTCTCTTCTTAAATGTATGATGTAATGATACTGTACTTGCGAATGACAAGATGCGCCTCTATCCCTGTTGAGGCCCTCGTATCTTAATATGGATAGGCACGCATCTTGGGCATGACAAGTTGGTATTCAGAGCCATACGACCATAGGAGCCCTTTGCTTGATCGAAGTTGGCCGAGTCAAGTCTAGTAAAACTATTTTGAGTCTAGTTATATCGGAGAGTAGGTTTCTTTTTACTCCTCTTCTATGCTCTGGTGAGGTATTCGACTTAGGAATTTTGATTCTACTGCTCTTCTCGCTCAATTTTTTTAGGATCACGCGGGTATTTTGGAGTCTATATGATACCGATGTGAGGGAGTTCTGTCTTGGTGCCTCCTATCTGACTTGATTTCTTCCGGGGAGTCGAGCTCCAGGGAATTTTGGCACATCGTTATCATTCAGCTTCCTTGATATCTCATGATGGAGAGTGTTCGGAATTACTTCAATACTTGTCGTGGTGAGATAAGGTCGGAGTCACCCAGTACCGGGGAGGCGTCTGGGGTACCACCATGGTTTAGTATCATTGTGATTTCGAGGATTCGAGTTAGACGGATTTGCGATAGCCTCTTGTTATGTGTTGATGGATGGATACAGTTGGGGTGTAGGTTTGCTAGTTGTGTGAGATATTTCCTCCTTGTATCCCCCACACCGGATTGCATAAGTAGAAAGTTTTTGGAAGTTCTTAGGTGGGAACTCTTGTAGTTATCTAGGGTCATCTTCTTCAGATGTATGAGGGCATATAGATTTGTTCCGAGCAACATTTGCTCAATACTTTTGTGTTATTGCAAGTGGCTTCTAATATCTGATGATGTTATCGCAAAACCGAATAAAGCATTCTTACTAATTTTTTTAGTAGGAAGGTTGTGATGTTATTTGTGCAATTCTTTCAAGCATTTGATTCAGCCATTGAATTCATCTTATCAATGAGGTGCTGATGTTCTTGTCCATCTTCAGGATGGCTCCACCAAATCGTGGGAATCCGGGTTGTGGTGAGGAGCAATCTGATGTTCCACCACCCCCGCCATCGCCTCCTCCTCCAGAAGCTTGGCAAGCTGTGATGGCCGCAACCAATGCAAACACTCAGATGTTGCTCAGGCTATTGCAAGAAAGAGATCAGGGTCAGCAAGGCTTTCAAGGGAATTTTCAGAATCAACCTCAGTTTACGATGCTCAACCAGTTCCCTGCCAACCAGCCCAAGTCTTTCACCTGTTGTGAGCAGCCTTTTGATGTTGATGATTGGCTCCGTGACATGAGTAAGTATTTTGAGTGCAGCAATGTTAGACCAGAGGACTTTGTCAAATTTGCGTTGTTCCAGCTCAAGGGTTAGGCGCCAGCTTGGTGGCAACAGTACAAGGATTCTAGGGACGATCGTGTTGTTACTTGGGACGATTTCTGTCATGACTTCAGGGCACATTACATTCCGACAAGCTTTCTCGAGGAGATGCATGAGAAGTTTAGGCACCTGAAGCAGGGGAGCAAGTCTGTCTATCAGTACAACATCGAGTTCCAAAATTTGGCCCTCTATGCTAAGCAAGATGTTCCAGATGACAAGGCCATGATTTATCAGTTCAGAGGTGGTCTCAAGGATGAGCTTCTTCCAGGTCTAGTCCTTCAAGAGCCTCGTGAGTTTGATCAATTCTACAACATGGCATTGAAGGTCGAGGCAACTCAAATCAAGTTGGAGAACTCAAGGAAGCATTCAAGGGATTCATATTCTTCTTCTTCCAGCTCTCAGATGGTTCCTAAGCAACAGAAATATTGGGTGCCTAATCCTCCTCCGTTTCGTCCTCCTCAGCAGCAGAAGCAGTTCGGTGGCCATGGTTCTTCCCACCCACCCAACCCAGGATATCAGCAGAGACCCCAGGTGCCAAAGTCAGCTTTTGTTCCTCCTCCAGGCAACTTTCATCCGCTATCTGAAGTTACTTGTCACAAGTGTGGTCAAAAGGGTCACTACTCCAACAAGTGCAACCAGCGGCGTCTTCCGCCTCCTCCTCTAGTCAGGCCTCCAGGCAATGCAATGGTGAGACACAGCCCCAAGACAGCAAGAGTGAATATGGTGAATGCAGCATACGCATAGGATTATTCTCAAGTGATCATGGGTAATGTCGAAGTCAATTCTATTCCTGCAAAAGTTTTGTTTGATACTGGTACATCGCATTCAGTCATATCTAGGCCTTTTGTTGCTAAGCATGAATTCTTCTTGAATGAGTTGCCTAAGCCTATGACTATAGCTTCTCCCGGGAAGATGATGAATCCTCATTTGGTTGTTCCGGATGTTTCCATCAAGATGGGCAATTATTCTTTTCTGGCCTCTCCAATTGTTCTCGGAAATTCTGACATTGATCTTATTCTGGGCATGGACTTCGTGGCCATGAACAAGGCTTATGTTGATTGTCAAGCAAAAGAAGTCAAGCTAACTCATCCTTTAGAAGATGTGATTATTTTCGCAGCTCGCGATGACACAATCCGTCTCTTTGCTCTTAATGAGAAGGGTGAAATCTCGACTATTTCTCAAATTCCGATGGCCTGTGAATATGAAGATGTCTTTCCAGAAGAATTGCCAGGAATGCCTCTGCACCAGCCAGTCGAGTTCGTCATTGACCTCGAGCCCGGAACTGAACCAATTTGCAAGCGCCCTTATAAACTTGTCCCCGAAGAGCTGAAAGAGTTGAAGAAGCAGCTAGATGAACAAGAACATCTGGGCTTGATCACACCAAGTTCTTCTCCATGGGGTTGTGGTGTTTTGTTTGTCAAGAAGAAGGATGGCACGAACCGGCTTTGTGTCGATTACCGTCCATTGAACAAGAAGACAATCAGAAATAAGTACCCATTTCCCAACACCAATGAGTTGTTTGAACAACTGAAAGGTGCCAAGGTTTTCTCGAAGCTTGATCTTCGCATGGGCTATCATCAGATTCGCATTCGCGAAGAAGATATTCCAAAGACCACTTTCAGGATGAGTTTTGGCTCTTATGAGTACACCGTCATGTCGTTTGGTCTTGCAAATGCTCCTCCAACCTTCTCAAGAATGATGAACTTCATATTCTCTCCTTTCAAGAATGAGTTCGTCTTGGTCTATTTGGATGATATCCTTGTGTTCTCAGAGACAGAAGAAGAGCATGCAGAGCATCTCCGCCTTGTGCTTGACAAGCTAAGAGAACATCGATTCTATGCCAAGTTTTCCAAGTGTGAGTTTTGGCTCAATGAAGTGGTTTACCTTGGGCATGTGATCTCTGCCGAGGGAATTAAAGTGCACCCTAAGAAAGTTGAGGCAATCTTGAAGTGGGAGCCTCCTCAGAATGTGAAGCAGCTTCGTAGCTTCCTCGGGCTTGCTAGCTATTGCAGAAGATTCGTGGAGAACTTCTCTCAAATTGCTAAGCCTCTGTCTAATCTCCTCCAGAAGAGTGTCAAGTATGTTTGGTCTCCTGAGTGTGATGTGGCGTTCAATACGCTCAAGCAGAGACTGACTTCAGCTCCAGTTCTTGTTCCTCCCGAGCAATCAAAGCCTTTCCATGTTTTCCGTGATGCTTCTCTCCAAGGTCTTGGTGGTGTTCTCATGCAAGATAAGAAGATTGTTGCTTATACCTCGCGTCAGTTTAAGCCTGCCGAGAAGAACTACCCCACTCATGATCTCGAGTTGGCAGCAGTTGTGCATGCTCTGATGACTTGGAGGCATTTGTTGTTGGGTAGACTAGTTGAGGTGTACACCGATCACAAGAGCTTGAAGTACATTTTCACTCAACCCAATCTTAATCTTCTGTAGTCTCGTTGGGTGGAAATGCTTGAGGACTTCAAACCAAGCATTGAGTATACTCCTGGAAAAGCAAATGTCATTGCAAACGTGATCAGCCGAAAGGCGTACTGCAACAGTCTCATTCTGAAGCCTCTTGAACTCGAGCTTTGTGAAGCCTTCCGCAAGCTCAACCTTCAAATGATTCCACACGGATTTCTTGCCAATCTTCAAGTCTCTCCGACTCTGGAAGATCAGGTTCACCAAGCGCAACTTCTTGACACAATGGTGAAGAAAGTGAAGAAAGGTGTGACCAAGGGCATTCCAAAGTATAAGTGCTTTCACGTTGATGACAAAGATACCTTGTTCTTTGAGGAGCGTCTAGTTCCAAAAGGTGATCTCAGGAAGGTTATCATGGACGAAGCACACAATTCTCTTCTATCCATTCATCCAAGCAGTTCCAAGATGTATCAAGATCTCAAGCAAACCTTCTGGTGGACTCGCATGAAACGTGAAATTGCTTAGTTTGTGAACGAGTGTGATGTTTGTCGCAGAGTGAAGGTGGAACATCAACGTCCAGCAGGTCTTCTTCAGCCTTTGCCTATCCCGGAGTGGAAATTCGATCATGTGGAAATGGATTTCGTCACTAGGTTTTCCAATTCCAAGAGAGGCAACGATGCCATCTTTGTTGTTATCAACAAGCTGACCAAATTTGATCATTTCCTTCCAGTCAAAGAATCTATCTCGGCCAAGATTGTCAGAATCGTGATTTTGAATCGGATTGGAACTTCGATGGTAGGATCGCAAATCATATAATCTTCACTATCAGGATCTTAGAAACGTAGATTCTATGAACTAAAATCATAGAATTAGAGGGGTTAGTTTGGATCGTAAAGTCGTAGAATCGTATAACAGAATCGCGATTCTGACAACCTTGATCTCGGCAGCTCAGCTAGTAGAGTTTTATACGTCAAGGATAGTTTCTTTGCATGGTATTCCTCAACTCATCTCATCTGATCGTGGAAGCCTCTTTACTTCCAAGTTTTGGGAGTCCTTATAGACTGCTATGGGTACCAAGATCCATTTCAGCACTGCGTTCCATCCGCAGCCAAGTGGTCAAGTTGAGAGAGTCAATCAGATCCTTGAAGATATGCTTAGAGCCTATGTGATTTTGTTCGGCATGAAATGGGAAGACTGCCTTCCATACGCTGAATTTTCATACAACAATAGCTTTTAAGCTAGCTCAGGCAAGGCTCCTTTCGAGATTCTCTACGGCAGGAAGTGTCGGACACCGCTTAACTGGTCTGAAACCGGTGAGCATCAAATTTTGGGCAATGACATTGTTGGGGATATAACCCCACGATGAGACCCGCCCTGAAGGCTCCGGGTCATATCAAGCGGCTTGTACGCTAGCCCAAGAGTGAGCCATGAAGACTTAAAGCCCAAGGCGCTTGGCGGCTTGACAGGATGGGCCGGAAGGTGGCCCGGATGGAGAAGACCCGGGCGCATAAGCCGCTTGGGGACAACTTGGTCAGGAAAGGCAAGAGAAGATAGAGGTAGACTCGGACATGTAATGAGAGTCGGTTACAACTTGTATGACCCGTGGCCTTGACCTCCTATATAAAGGCAAGACCCGAGGCGGCTTAGGGGAGAGGTGATCGAGAACTAGATCAAGCAATAGCTCCCTTGTAATCGATACATCAAGCAATACAAGCACAAGCAGGTCGTAGGCTATTACCTCAACTTGAGGGACCGAACCTGGGTAAACTCGTGTCCTTCGTCCCAACCAACCCCTTTGAGTCCATCACATTAGCAATGGCCTCGAATCCAAGTCCGTTCACCCAGACATCTGCCATGATAAAACCGTGTCCTTTCACCGTGGATGTGCCAGCCGCCCGTGTTAACCCGGGACGAAAGCACGTCTTCGTAGGCTTTACTCAAGGGATGGATCTGGAAGCTTCTGGTTCACAGGAAACTCTTGTCTGTTCAGAAGACGAATCTTCGAACGGGGAGACGGAATCGATCTATTAGCTTCACCATGGCGGGCTCGGGGGCTACGACGAGCTCTGCCCTGAGTCGGATCATTCTGATTCGGATGTTCTTGGGCTGCCGGTTCATGCTGTCGTGTTTATGACAGGGTCGGCCCCAGGCACGAGCAGTACAGCCGCAGGTGTGGCAACCTCGAGCGCTAACCCGCCACCATCGACTCAAGTTCTTCTGGATTTGATGAATGAGCTCGCGGCCCTAATGGCTACCGAAGTTACACCAGATAATCAAGCCGCCCGGAACTTAGAAATTGTGAGGCTCAAGGACCGGATGGTGGAGGAGCAACAGAGGATAGCTGAGCTGAAGATCCAGATGGAGGAAGAGGCACACCATATTTAAACAGATGCTTTCCGCCTAGGGCTGGAACAACAATCAGCGGCTACGGTACATCGGATGAGGCATCAATCCCGATTACCAGAATGCTATGAGGCTAGGAACCTCTTCAACACTCCAGGAACGGGACGAGCAGCGGATGCACCTGGAAGCCGCCCGGCGGCTCGACCGATGTCTCACCCGGCCCGACGAAACCAGGTCTCACCAGTGGTCTTCCCAACACCGGCGGGTCATTATTCTAACCCAGCCGACAATATGGTGGCCGTGGATACCCGGCTTGAAACAATTCCTATTCCGGATGAAGCACCTTTTGCGGAAGAGGTACGAAATGCCATTGGATACCTTTAGACGGCAATGGCCCAGCAGGAGAAGTATACTCACAGCCGGAGCCGCGTTCATTCAACCCCTCTCCCTAGCCGGAGCTTTAGCCGGCGCTATGAGTCGCCGGCGGTTTCTAGCAGCGATCGGTAGAGAGGACCTCCGGGGGATGATCGGGCGGCTCTAGATGCGCAAGCGCTCATGAACCAGGCAAGAAACCAGCAAGAGGCAATAGCTTTGGCTACAGCGACTCACCAAGAGCCCATGCCCTCGGTATCGATAGGAGCAGGAGTGCCCTGTCTATCGCCGACTCTACGAAGTGAATGGTTGCCAAAGGATTTTAAAGGACCTCGCAAGATTTCGAATTACACTACTGATTTGCCTCCCGAGGCCTGGGTCGAAAGTTATGAGCTAGCTATGGAGATGTTGGATGTCAGTGAGGCAGTGTGCGCTAAGTACTTCATCATGATGCTTGAAGGTCCGACTCACACGTGGTTAAAGGGGTTGCCTCCCAATACCATTAGTTCGTGGGCTGAGTTAAGGGTGAGGTTCATCAAAAATTTCCATGGGACTTGCAAACAACCTATGACCATTGTGGATCTCGATCATTGCGTCCAACAGGAGGGTGAGTCGGCTCATCATTGGGTCCGACGGGTGTCGACCATCATCCACTCGTCTGAGCAAATCACGGCGGCTCAAGCTGTGCTGATCTTAGAGAAGAACTGTCACTTCGTCCTGCTAAAGCAGAAACTTGGCCGGCTCAAGAAGGATCCAGGCTCTGATGAGGAGAAGGCCGGTCAAGGCAAGAAAAACAATCAAGGAAAGGGTGTGGCTAACAATGGTAACCAGAATAAGTGGAAGAACCCCGATGGCGGATCAGAGCTGGTAGCCAATGCAAGCACCGGTCAGAATCATCCTAAGGGCAATGGGAAGTTCAGGCCACCTTTTAATAAGAACATGACTCCCTTTAATTTGGAGGAGGCGCTTAAGAAGCCCTGTCCGGAACACAGCCAAACCGGTAAGTATTTGTCGCATGCATGGGGTGATTACCATATCATGCAGAAGTTCAAAAATTACTACACGCAACCCAACAGCCAGGGCAGTAACCTGCCGGGCAGCTTAGGACCGGGCGGGTCAGGGGCTGGATTCAGATCCGGCGGCTCAGGGTCCGGTCATCATGGTCAAGGTAATCAAGGAGGACATCCACAACACTTTGGTAACAACAACCAACAGCAGCATAACCAATCTGGGTATCAAAGTAATCCAAAGCAGCTCAGCTCGGGACAATATCACGTTTTCAGGACCAGCCTTAACAAGCGGGATCAGAAGTTGCGCAAGCGAGCGGTCCATGTGGCTGTGCCGGCTCTGCCGCAATACTTGAAGTGGTCGGAATATAACATAACGTGGAGCCGGGAGGATCACACGCCGCGTGTTGATGACCCGGGGCGGCTAGCTTTGGTTGTTGCCCCTCAGGTGGGAGGATATATGGTGAATAAGGTGCTTATGGATGGAGGCAGCAGTATCAACATCCTCTATTATGGCACCTTCCGGTGGATGAAGTTGCTTGACAAGGATCTTAAGCCCTCATCCACCGTTTTTCATGGTGTGGTGCCAGACAAGTCGTCTTATCCACTGGGTAGGATTTCTTTGGAAGTTTCCTATGGTGACGAATATAACTACAGAGTGGAGTCCTTGTGGTTTGAAGTGGTCAAGATCAAGAGCCCTTACCATGCGTTGTTTGGGCGGCCGGCTTATGCTAAGTTCATGGCTAGGCACTGCTATGTCTACTTACAGCTCAATATGCCCGGGTTAAAAGGTACAATTACCGTTCATGGTGATCGGAATACGGCTATTGAGTACAAGGAAGGAGACGCGGCTTATGCAGAATCCAGTTGTGCTCAGGAGGAGCTTAAGTTTGATAAGGAGAATGTTGATCCGGAGGATATGACGCCGCTGGAAAAGCCCACAACGGAGGTACCGCCCCTTAAGTTTTCGGCGGATGATACCAAGGCAATAGACTTCACTCCGGGCGACTCATCCAAATAGTTCATCATTGGGTCTCACATGGATCCCAAAGAGGAAAGCGCGCTCATCGAATTCATCTGTGAGAATCTAGAAATCTTTGCATGGAAACCTTCTGACATCCCGGGTGTTCCTAGAGAGTTCGCTGAGCACAATCTTAATGTGGATCCTAAGTTTAAACCTATCAAGTAGTTTCTACAGCGGTTCAATGAGGAGAGATGCAAGGCCATCGGAGAAGAGGTTGCCCGGCTCTTAGCAGCGGGTTTCATCATCGAGGTCTTTCACCCGGAGTGCCTTGCTAACCCAATGCTGGTGCTCAAAAAGAATGGCACGTGGTGGATGTGTATGGATTATATGGACCTTAACAAGGCTTGTCCGGCTGATCCCTTTGCTCTCCCTCGTATTGATCAGATCATTGATGCCACAGCGGGTTGCGAAAGCCTGTGCTTCCTGGATGCTTATTTAGGATATCATCAGATCAAGATGGCAGTTAAGGACCAAGAGAAGACATCTTTCATTATGCCTTTTGGAGCCTTCTATTACGTATCTATGCCTTTCGGGCTCAAGAGTGCCGATGCGACTTATCAGCATTGTGTGTAGAATTGCCTTCACAGTCAGATTGGGCGCAATGTTCATGCTTACGTGGATGATATTGTGATCAAATCAAGGAAGAAGGAGACCCTTTTGGATGACTTAAGGGAAACTTTTGACAATCTCCGGATCTACAAGATGATGCTTAACCCGGCCAAGTGTTTTTTTGGTGTCCCGGCTGGCAAGCTCTTGGGATTTCTGGTTTCTGAGCGTGGCATTGAGGCTAACCCGGATAAAATCAAAGCTATCACCTCCCTGGGAGAGCTGGCCTGTGTTAACGATGTCCAACACCTGGCGGGGCGAATCGCCGCATTGAGCCGGTTCATAAGCCACCTCGATGAGAAAGCCATTCTCATATATCAGATGATGAAAAAGACAGATAATTTTGTCTGGAGTACGGCGACGGGTGAAGCATTGGAGGCACTCAAGAAACAACTCACTGAGCCGCTGGTATTGGCTGCTCCGACTGAGAAAGAACCTTTGCTCCTGTACGTGGTGGCTAACAACCGGGCAGTCAACACCACAATTGTGGTTGAGCGCAATGAAGCCAGGAAGGAGTATCTGGTTCATAGGCCGGTTTATTATATCAGTGAGGTCCTGACTGAATCCAAGCATAGATATCCACATTGGCAGAAGCTAGTGTATGGGGTGTTCATGGCCAATCGCAAGTTGAAGCACTATTTCCTAGGGCACCAGACCACCGTGGTTAGTTCTGCTCTGTTGGGGGATATAATCCAGAATAGAGAAGCTACTGGTAGGATTGCTAGGTGGGCATTGGATCTGGGACCTCTCAATCTGAAATATGTGCCTCGTACGACCATCAAGTCCCAAGCCCTTGTGGATTTTATAAATGATTGGACAAAGTGTCAAGCTCCCGAGGAAAAGCCGGATAACACATACTTGACTATACACTTTGATGGATCCAAGCAGCTAGAAGGATCAGGGGTAGGAGTTGTTTTGACATCTCCCAAAGGTGATAAGTTTTGTTATGTGCTCCGACTGATGTTCCCTTGCACCAAAAATGCGGCTGAGTATGAGGCTCTGCTTCATGGTCTCAGAGTAGCCAAGGAGATGAATTTAAGCCGAGTAAGGGGTTTGGGCAACTCAGATCTTGTGGCTAAGCAAGTTTTGGGCACCTGGGATTCCAAGGACCCGTGGATGGCGGCTTATCGTCAGGCGGTGGATGTCATTGCTGGTCATTTCAAAGGATATCAGGTAGATCACATTGACCGACATAGGAATGAGGCGGCTGATGCCTTGTCACGGTTCTCAACAAAAACCGGTGCCACCCAATATCTTTTTGGACGTCTTATACCACCCGATTGTCAAGTTACCTTCAGAGGAAGATTTGGCTATTCCTGACCTGGAGGGGCAATTGGTGGTGGCTCTTCATGCTATTCCAGATTGGACTGTGCCCTACCTGGCTTATTTGACTCGGGGCGAGTTGCCTGATGATGAAAACCTGGCTAAACAGATCATATGGCGGTCTAAGTCCATGACAATAATTAATGGTGAGTTGCACAAGTGCAGCGTTACCGGGTTTTTTCAGCATTGTGTCTCACCATAGGAAGGTCAAGAAATCTTGAATGAAATTCACGCTGGGGATTGTGGACATCACGCCGTCTCAAAATCTCTAGTGGCCAAGGCTTTCCGGCACGGTTTCTTCTGGTTGATGGCTCACAAAGATGTAGAGGCTCTGGTCCGTAAGTGTGACGGATGTCAATAATTCGGCCGGCATGCTCATGTTCCAGCTTAAGAGTTGCGGATGATACCAATTACTTGGCCATTTGCAGTCTGGGGGCTTGATATGGTAGGGCCTTTCAAGAGATCCAAGGATAAGAAAACGCACCTCTTGGTGGCGGTTGATAAGTTCACCAAATGGGTAGAGGCTGAGCCGATTAGCAAGTGTGACGCGGTTATGGCGGTTTAGTTTGTTAAAAAGCTGATCTACCATTTTGGTTACCCCAACAGCATCATCACTAACAATGGCACAAATTTGTCCAAGGGGGATATGAAAAATTCTATGACCAAGAGCACATCCGGCTTGATGTTTCAGCAGTTGCTCATCCACAGTCCAACGGTCAGGTGAAGCGTGCCAATCAAGAAATCTTGATGGGTATTAAGCCGCGGCTTATGGTTCCTTTACAACGAACGCCCGGGTGTTGGGTAGAAGAGTTGCCTTCCGTCTTATGGAGCATCAGAACCACTCCCAACAGATCTACAGGGTATACACCTTTCTTCATGGTGTATGGGGCCAAGGCAGTATTACCAAGCGACATCCGACATGACTCGCCACGAGTGGCAGCTTACAATGAGACGGACAATGAGACGGCGCGTCAAGACGCGTTGGATGCTTTGGAAGAGGAACGAGAGCTAGTGGCTGCCCGTTCGGCGATTTATCAACAAGACCTGCGTCGCTATCATAGCCGCAGGGTCAAGACCCAGACGTTTCAAGAGGGTGACTTGGTGCTACGGCTGATTCAAGACCAGACAGATATGCATAAGTTATCTCCTCCATGGGAAGGACCTTTCGTGGTCAGCAAAAATCTCAACAACGGGTCGTATTACCTCATTGACATCCGGGATGACTTAGATACTTCGGGTTAGGAGACCCGCCGGCCGTGGAACATAGCGCATCTGCGGCCTTATTACACCTAAGGTTGTTGAAAATCACCACTGTACATTATCATTGTACATATCATATTTATATATGAATAAAATATCATCTCCGCAAGACGGGGCCTCTGCCATGTCGCATATCTTCACTGATGCAAGAAAAATCTAAAACATTGGCTGTCGAAGGGGGCTTCTTACCTTCGGGTACCGCTTATCTAACCCTAACAGCCGACTTTATGCCAATCTCGTTGACATCTCAGCGCGGTTGTCGAAGTGGGCTTCTTACCTTCGGGTATCACTTATCTCACCCTAACAACCGGCGTTCGCGCCAAAAATGTTGACAAGTCAACATTAGCTTTCGAAGGGGGCTTCTTACCTTCGGGTATCGCTTATCTCACCCTAATAGCCGGCTTTATGCCAATCCGATTAACATGTTAGCCGTGGTTTTCGAAGGGGGCTTCTTACCGACGAGTATCGCTTATCTCACCCTAACAACTGGCTTTATGCCATTCCAGTTGACATGTCAGCTGCGGCTGTCGAAGGGGGCTTCTTACCTTCAGGTATCGCTTATCTCACCCTAACAGCCGGCTTTATGCCATTCCAGTTAACATGTTAGCCGCGGTTGTCGAAGGGGGATTCTTACCTTCGGGTATCACTTATCTCACCCTAAGAACCGGCGTTCGCGCCAAAAATGTTGACAAGTCAACATTGGCTATCGAAGGGGGCTTCTTACCTTCGGGTATCGCTTATCTCACCCTAACAGCCGGCTTTAAGCCATTCCGGTTAACATGTTAGCCGCGGTTGTCGAAGGGGGCTTCCCACCTCCGAGTGTAGCTTATCTATCCCTAACAACCGTCGTTCGTGCCAAAAAATGTTGACAAATCAACATAGCCATATTGGGGGCTTCCTGCCCTACGGGTGAAGCTTATCAAACTTTCTCGGCCGACTCTGAAGCCAAGCAGAAGATTCTGTCAACATGTTGGGAAGACACATCATCTTTGGGTTGTGCTTTTTAAGCCGCCCTCCTAACGGTACACAAGTACATTTATGTATGCAGGAAACTAAGCTGAACAGAGCTGGTAAGGCATATAATGAGAAAGACAAACAAGTTGGAAAACATCTATTTTTAAGCCGGTTTTTCACATGTGTGCACTGGCACAAGTTCAACAAAGGCAAGGTTGCTGCTAGTCTATTACAGACACTCTTTGTGGAGCCCAAAATATCATCAAGTTTTCTACATCGCCCACAACGGGTCATGGAGAGCTGGCTATTAAAAGTTTTCTATAAAGTAATCAGTTGGCTGGCGGGTCATCCTGCTCTGGCTCTTCGGCTGCCTTGATCTGGAGATTTTCCAACTCCGAGTTGCAGTCGGTTAAAGCCGCAAAAGTTCCTTCTTCAAAGAAGGGGGACGGGTCAAGATCAGAGGCGAAGAGATTCTTACTGCGAGCGGGTGTTAGATCTTTGCACTCAAAGAGCGGGCCATGGACCCTCTTTTGATCAGTGCTGTAAGCTGCCTGGTAAGTCACCACGTTAACCTCTTCTGCTAATACGGAGGCTAGGACTTTGGAATCCTTTACGCACCGAGCATAGTCAGCAACGGTAAATTCAGAGCCGTCGCCTTTCTTGGAGGGAAACCTGTCCATCATGTCAATGATTGGCTCTGTTAATCATTTTCTAGGAAGTTCTGGTTCAAAATTATCAATTATTGAGCCGGCCCCTGGGGGCTAGCAACAATGGTTTCAGATCACAACTAAGTGAGTTGAGGCCTAAATATTATATATGTCTACTTCTACAAAGATGGAAGAGCCGGATTATTATCAGTCGATATTAACCCGGCCTTTGGGGGCTATGTAAGGGTATAAGAAGGGAAAATGAGTACCTCATATTTTCTCTGCATTAAATTAACCAGTTTGAGCTCCAGATCCCGGCTTGTAGACAGCCGGTTCATATAGCTAGCATGAAGTTCTTCAGCTGTCATTTCCTCCAAGGTAGGGAGCTCAAACTCCAGCTTCCTAGAAGCCTTAGCCATCTCACTATGCTTGGTTAGCACGTGAGGTGAAGGAGAGTGCAAGGCGTCACCAGTAATCATGACGTCCAGGGCAGCATCATCATCATCAGCCTTAGCAGGGATCGGCGGTTTGGAAGAGTTCGTCTGCGGATTGTGAGGAATAATGTCATCAACAGCCGGTTCGACAGAATTCGTTGGTGGGTCCGGCTTAGCAAACACCGGCTCTTGAGCAGCAGGTCTAGGGGAGGACTTGTTGGTTTTCCTCTGCTTAGCTTAATCCCTAGGAAAAACATGAAAGGTCAGAATTCAAGGGTGGCAGCCACCGAAGAGGTGGGCGTAAAGGCTGGAAATCACGTACAGCAGATTGATCTTTGGAGGTGGCAGAGCGGTGGCTGTAGAGTCGCTGGACGAAGGTGATCCCTAAGTGATAGTTCAGATGATATAAGGCAGTGTTAAGATTACAAAGGAAAAGTCTATAAAATTAAATAGAGAGGAAATACGTACCTCTGCGGGGTGCTTCTTTGGAGCCGGGGAGTTAGGTAACCCAGACATAAGATCAGTAGAGCCGGCGCTCTGGGTCTGACTTCGATCGGCTTGCTGTTGCTTTTTCAAAAGAAATTGTGGATCCAAATAAGCAAGAGGATGAGAAAGGGGAACTTTTCAAACAACCTGCCGTATCTTCTTGGGTACAAAACATTCTGAGTCGGATGAAATATAAGTTACCTCAGGGACGTTGGTGCGACTCGTCTCTACCTCATCCTGTGAGTAAGTTGTTATTAGTAAGGTGAATAATGAGGTTACAAAAAATAGTCAAACTATACCTCTGAGCCGGATGATTCTGGCGGTTCAAACCATTCCTCCTGAGGGGTGGTCTTCTTCGCCTTGTTGGCTGGGACCTTCTTCTTCTTCTTGTTTAGAGGAGGAACATACTTCTTCTTCCAGAAGTCAGAGTCAGCCTGAAAAGGTAAGCCGGTTAATAGCAATGAATTGACAAAGTCATAACTAAACAGAGAGAAGAGACGATGAAGAGCCGCATTACGTCTGGAGCCGGATTAATGGCACTGAAAGGCGCCAGCCCAATAGCGCTGCAAGCTCCTAACGTCTCATGGACCAGACTCCAGATGACAGTGGTGATATCATCTTCGGTTAATGTTGTCTGACTGAAGCATAGGGAACCATCATATTGGCCTGGATATTCGCACATGAGGCGGCTTCTCTGGCTCAGAGGCATAATTCTCCAGGAGATCCAGCAGCAGATCAGGTCTAAACCCGTCAATCCATTGGCCATGAGGGCTCTAATCTTGGCGTGAGCCGACTCGTGCCTTGCACGTTCAGAAGTTGACAGCCGACCGGGAAGCTCAGAAGTTGTCTTCAGCCGGGAGGGGCGATAACCCGGCAGCGGATGCTCACCCTCCGGGGAAGTATCCTTACAGTAAAATCAGGTTTTATTCCAATCCTTTGGATGACTCGACATTGGTATAGCCGGAAAGGTAATGTCCTGGCGCCTCTGAATAGAAATTCCACCAAGTTCTAAGCTGGGGCCGGCCTTTACTTCAGTTTGCCAATTCGCGTAAAATAATTCCCGGAAGAGACCTACAAACGGCTTGGTTTGCAGATAGACCTCGCTGAGCACTTGGAAGTTGCATATGTTTGACACGGAGTTGGGGGCAAGGTCTTGAGGATGCAGCTTGTAAAAATGAAGGATGTCCCAGAAGAATTTTGAGCCAGGGGGCACGAATGCACGTTCAATATGATCTGGAAAAACAACTACCTTGCCCTCCTAAGGAACGGGCTTCAGTTCATTACCCGAAACCCGCCAATGGATGACCTCTTTGGCAGGAAGGGTGCCCGCAAGTACAAAATCCATCAGAAACTCTTTGGTAATGCAAGAACCGACCCAGTTGCAGAAGTTAGAGGCGCGAGACATGGCGGCACTTTTAACTGTACAAAGTAACCATGTGCGGCGAGTCAAGAAAATGGCAAATAAATATGGGCGTCTTAAAAGCTTAAAGACCTTAAGGATGAGAGGCCAAGATCTGGCTGATGAGAGCCGGAACAGCATGGCGGGTCAACATCACGAAAGGACAGGGTGAAATTTGGCTAAGTACTGAAAACTGGTTCCACGAAATATTGCTAAGATTGGGGATCTACAAAAACAAAATAAATGTCTATATTTCCAGACCTAGAGATGAATTGGTGAAAGACTGAAAACAACGGGCGAACCCATGGTGAATCTAAAAAGCATGAGTGTCGATCTCCTACCTAGCGGCGCCATGGAGACAGGATATAGTCGAGGGCTAATGGACTAAACATGGCTAGCATTGACGGAACCCGAGTTCTAAAACAGCGACGACGGAGCTCCATGAAAACCCAACCGGAACGATTGCGGATCTAAGGGGAGAAGGACTCACCGGCGACGGCACAATGAATGCGGAAGGTACTCTGTTGCGTCAGGTTGATGCAGCGGCCCTGTCGACGGTGAGGAGGAGACAGCGCCGGAGCGGGAGGCCCTAGAAACAAAAGCCTCGGAAGGAAGAAGATGACAGAGCGAGCGGGAGAAGGCAAATGCCACCCTAGACGATCCTATTTAATAGGGAAAAGGCGGAACGGGCGCGAAAATCTAGGCATCAGATGTCGTTTGACCGAGGCGGACGCCTCGATTCATGGGATATTCATTTAATAAGAAGATTTGTTGCCTGTGTGAGAGGACCTTTTTTGCAAATTTGACATGACGTCACAATGGGTCATTTCCGGGCTACTCGCCGAGGAATAAGAAGAAAGGGTGAAGTGAGCAAGCTCAAATCAACCTAGGTCCTAATGTTGGGGATATAACCCCATGGTGAGACCCGCCCTGAAGACTCTGGGTCATATCAAGCGGCTCGTATGCCAGCCCAAGAGTGAGTCATGAAGACTTAAGTCCCAAGACGCTTGGCGGCTTGATAGGATGGGCTGGAAGGTGGCCCAGATGGAGAAGACCCGGGCGTGTAAGCCGCCCGAGGATAACTTGGTCAGGAAAGGCAAGAGAAGATAGAGGTAGACTCAGACATGTAATGAGAGTCGGTTACAATTTGTATGACCCGTGGCCTTGACCTCCTATATGAAGGCAAGACCCGGGGCGGCTTAGGGGAGAGGTGATCGAGAACTAGGTCAAGCAATAGCTCCCTTGTAATCGATACATCAAGCAATACAAGCACAAGCAGGACGTAGACTATTACCTCAACTTGAGGGGCCGAACATAGGTAAACTCGTGTCCTTCGTCCCAACCAACCCCTTTGAGTCCATCACGTTAGACATGGCCTCGAACCCAAGTCCGTTCTCCCGGACATCTGCCGTGATAAAACCACGACAGACATGATCACCGAAGTAGAAGAGATGTGCCGTGTCATTCGTGAGAACCTCAAAGCAGCCGAATCCCGACAGAAGAGTTATTACGATAACAAACATCAGGATGTCTCCTTCCAAGTTGATGATATAGTCTATCTCAGAGTCTCTCCCATGAAGGGCACTCAGCGGTTTGGAATTAAAGGGAAGCTAGCTCCTCGCTTTGTTGGTCCTTTAAAAGTTGTTGGCAAGAGAGGTGAACTTGCATATCAACTAGAGCTTCCTCCAAACTTCGCAAATGTGCATGATGTATTCCATGTCTCTCAGCTCCGGAGGTGCTTCAAGACTCCCGAGCGCAGCATTGACCTCCAAGACATTGATCTCCAAGAAGACCTCTCTTATCGTGAGCACCCAGTGGCTATTCTTGAAGAAACCGAGTGTAAGACTCGCAACAAATCTATCAAGTTTCACAAGGTGAAGTGGTCTCATCATTCTGACAAAGAAGCTACTTGGGAACATGAGGATCTTGTCCGTTCTGAATATCCAGAGTCCTTTCATTCCTAGATCTCGGGTCGAGATCCTCTTGTAGCGTGGAAGAGTTGTGACAGCCCAAGTGCTGCCCCTACCTTTTATGGCATTGTAACCTATGTGGACCCATGTTGTCATGTGATGAATGTTATGAGTTGCTCTTTTGCCATGTCTTTGTCTCATGAATTCTTGCGTCATGCATCATATCATTCATCATCATGTCTTGCATATTATTTTTTGGTGTGCCCCTTGTGATCTTGTTGAGAGGTGGAGTGGCTCTTGTGTGGTCTTGTGGATGTGTGTGCTTGAGTGGAATCAATTCCTTCCCCCTCTCTTTTTATTTCAAAACAAACATACATATACTCTTTTATTCCCATTGCCATTAATTAACAGAAATAACTTGTTTTATAAATCTGTTAAAAATGTTCATGAGGTATCCAATATTAATTTGAGCCCATGTGTGTTGTCCTCTTGGTGTTTTGAGATATATGAGTTTGGTTTTTTTAAATAACAGGGTGCTGTTTTCATAATAGTTAAATAAATACTTGCTTGATAAATCCCCTTATTAATTTATTTAAATAGCTCACATTTTATTTCTTGCAAAGTAATTTTTGTTATTGCAAAACCTTTTATTTCCTCTAGGTTTTTTCATTTTGTGTGGCTATTTTATTTTATAGAGAACCCTGTTGGTTTTCTTGTCTGTGAGAGAGGGAGTGTTGGGCTTTCCCTCCTTAGCGCGGCCCAGCCCAGCGAGCTAGCGGAGACCTGCTTCGTTCTGCTCCGTCGGGTTTCAAAGAGTGTGCTCGTGAGAGTGAGGCATCGCCGTCACCGTGAGATGGAACGGACATCGAAGCCGGACCCCGCTTTTATATACACTCAGATCCCTAGGGTTCCTCCCCTCTTCCTCCACGCCACCGCCGCTCTTCCTCTTCCTCCTTGTCCCTTCTTCTTCTTCCTTCCCTTCAGGTAAGGTTCAGAGAGAGGCAATTTTAGTGAGAGCAGAGCGCCGGTGTCTTCATCATCATCGTCATCGCCTCCGGTGTCTACTCGTCATCGTCCAAGATGGAGAGGAGTGCCCTGGTGCCGCCCGCGTCCGATTCCCGGTGCTAGGAGGGCCGGGGAGCCGCCGCAACATCGTCGTCACCACGCCTCTTCTTCCCCTGCTTCGAGCTAGCGTCGCCGTCGTCTTCTTCCCTGCTCCGAGCGCAACATCGTCGCCCCCCCCCCCCGTGAGCACCCATGCCTCCTTTCCCTCTCTGTTTCTCCTTGCATTGTCGCCGTCGAGTGGCCATGGTTGCTGCCATCTCCTCGACGTTGCTTGCTGTCTATCGCCGCATCGTCGCCATGGCTAGGCTAAAAGCTTGGAGCTTGATCCCCTCTTCCCCTTCGTAGATCCCTTCTGGGGCGGGAATGGAAACCCTATAGGTTCAGCTGCCCCGCAGCTCTTTTTCCTCACTCGAGATGCCTCATAGCCGCCGGTTCTCGTCACCGCGTTTCCTGTCGCCAGTGGCCTTAGATTCAGTTTTATCAGTTAAACCCCTACGAGTGTGGTATTTGTTCAGAGAGGTCGCGCCTTGTTCAGTAGACGCGCCGTGGTGCAGTGGTAGTGCATAGGGGGAATGACCAACAGGTCGTGGGTTCGATCCCCAGCTCCCCCATTTGTTTTCCTTTTTTCCCATTGGCTGGATCTGGTGTGTGGTGTGTGAGATCCCGTGTGGCCACGGCCAGATCTGGAGTGGCTGCGTGTGTTGTGTGTGTGCCCCTGTGTGTGCGTCGGATCTGCTATGGCAGCAGATCCAGGGTGTGACTGTGTGTGTGTGTGTGTGTTGGTGTGTAGGTGTGTGTGTGTTGGTGTGTAGGTGTGTGTGTG
The DNA here is from genome assembly GCA_022496015.1 of Hordeum marinum. Taxonomy (NCBI): domain Eukaryota; kingdom Viridiplantae; phylum Streptophyta; class Magnoliopsida; order Poales; family Poaceae; genus Hordeum; species Hordeum marinum. Next base: position 280,751,450 of record CM039678.1, read on the forward strand.
TTGTTGTGGTGTGTGACAAGTGGGCCTGGCCCCACTTGTTATTCACTAGGGGGCCCTCGCGGGTATGCCAGGTGGGCCACCCCGTTAGTGTTGTTTTTCTTTAATTGTTTTAGGATTTAATTTTTTTAATATGTTATTTATATTTAAAGTAATATTCCAAATCTGGATATGATCATATATGCACATGGGTATTTTTAGTAAGTTTTCACTTATAGGATTGTTGGTTGTTTTTCTAATTGGTGTTTTGTCATGATGATCCATGTCAACATATGTGTATGATACATGAATTTGGGGTAGAAAAATCTCAGGAATCCATTGGTGCTATTGGTTTGGTCTTTTGAGCAAGTTTGGAAAAATGTCATTTTGTCTCAAAGTGCCATTTTGTCATTTTTTGTTACATTTAATCCATGCATGCTTTGATATTTGTACCAACATGAATATGGTGGTCTCTATCACCATTAGTTTCTGCTGTCAACTTGCTATGAGCTTCATGCCAACTTGTGGTCCAGAAAACTGTTATTTTCACGAAGTCCCTGGAATCTGTTTCATCATGCCAACTTGTGAGCTTCATGCTTATTGATGTGTGCCTCCACTCCAGATTGGGTAGTTGGATAACTTGATAAGCATGTTATGTTGTTTCTTTAAATGCCTTGTTTGTGGTTGGAGGTTTCTTGTAGCTCTAGTTATTGGCTGTGTAAGTTGCTATGTTGCTGTTTTGTGGCAGATTGTTTGTTTTAGTGTTTTGTGACTTGTGGGAGCTATACTCCATGGAATTGCTTGATCTCTGACTCTATTGTGGTTGGTTTTCCATTGCCTAACCAGTGGCTACCTTGGAATGCCAAGGAATAGCCCATGGTATTCTTGTCTTGTGTTTTGCCTTCGTATCTTGTCGTGAGCATACATATGCATTTGTATCGTTTTTGCATGGTGCATCCATATTTTCCATGATCATGCATGTTCAAATAACTTAACACAAGGTTCTGTCCAAATTCTTAAATAACTAATCTATTACATGTGAAACATGACTAGTTAGGATTGCCATGCTAAATTCTTCACATAAACCATGCATCATTCTTGGTTGTGCATTGCACCTCGCTTGCTTGTTTATTATTGCTCTTTATTTTGGGTAGACGTGAACATTGAGCCTGAGTATGAAGATCCAGGAGAGTACCACTACGAGCATCCTGCTACTTGTCCCTCTGAAGAACCAACACGCAAGATGATCGTCCCCGGATCCCGATACTATTTTTGCTTGCTAGTTGTATCGATCTTATCATTATTTTGCGCTACCTACCACTTGAATGTCAAGACTCCTACATTGCCATGATAGCCTCTAACCCCTCCAAATCCTAGCAAACCTTTGATTGGCTAAGTTATCGCTGCTCAGTCCCTCTTATAGCGTTCTAGTTGCAGGTGCAGGTTATTTCCATGTGACAACATGGATATCTGTCATATCACAATATTATCTTTTATTTAATTTAATGCACATATATATCTTGGTATTGGTGGAAGGCTTGGCTTTTTTCTAGGTGTTTTGTTCCGCTGTTACCGCCATAGTTTCTTGTTACCAGTGTTATGTTTCCATACTTTGCGCTCCTAACATGCTCGGGGTTGTTATGGGGACCCCCTTGTGTATTCGGTTGAGATTACAACTTGTCTAGCAAGGCCCAACATTGGTACTACATTTGCTTAACAACCTAATAAAATTGCATAGGGACTAGCTACCCCGTGGATTAATCAACAACCCGGGCCAGTGCTCCACATGAGTGTAGGTCCAAAATGGCAATAGCCGGGGCCACTAACGGGTGTGTCAATCAGAAACTTAGCCCATCCGTCGTGTCCTGAGAACGAGATACGCGGCTCTTATCGAGCTCGTCAACACGTCAGGAGGTCTTGCTGGACTTGTTTTACCTTTATCGAGTGTCTTGCGTGATGGGGTCTGACTTTCTTTGGGTTATCTCGAGGTGTTGGAATTCCTTTGGAGTTGCCTAGGATGATCACGAGATCTGTGGTCGAGGCTATTCCCGTGGAGTGTGGTTAATTTATGATGGACTAGTTGGAGCACCCCTGCAGGGTTAAATTTTTTGGAAAGCCGTGCCCGCGGTTATGTGGCAACTTGGATATTTGTTTAACACCCGGTTATAGTTAACTTGAAGTAAACTCTAATAAAAAGCACCAACTGTGTGAGTAACCGTGATCGTCTCTGCTCATGAACATGAACCGAGAGAGAACACGGTGGGGTTATGATTGACGTAAGTAGGTGTTCAGGATCTCATAGAGGTCATTCTACTTTCGGTCGTTTATCGTAGACTAGATATTTACTTTCATGTTTTGTAAGATTAGCCACCATAAATGCGTATTGCTGCTGCAAACTAAACACATACCCCATTCCAACATATAAGCTTGAATAATCTCGGTACCTAGGTGCAAGATTGCTGAGTCCTCGTGGCTCACAGATTACTACAACAATCCAGGTGCAGGTACAGATGAGATCATGCAAGATGATGTGACGCAGCTCCAGTGGGAGTATGAAGAGGAGCGTGGCAGGATGTATGTGACTTATCCAGACGAGTAGAGGACCATGGTCATGATCTTTGGGCTAGCAAGCCAGTGTCATTGCAGCATTTCATCATTTGTTTTCGTCCGTAGCCAGACCCTGCCTTTGTAATGATGATTGAAATAATTGTGTGGATCTGTAAGTTAGAATGTGGAGAGTGTAAGACAACTCATATACGCATCCCTTATTAAATGTATGATGTAATGATACTGTACTTGCGAACGACAAGATGCGCCTCTATCCCTGTCGAGGCCCTCTTGTGTTAATATGGATAGGCACGCATCTTGGGCGTGACATTGAAGTTGCGAAAAATTGTTTGCCACAAGTCGAGCTTTATAGACGGTGACATTACCATCTGCGTTCGTCTTCTTCTTAAAGATCCATTTATTCCGAATGGCCTTTCTCCCTTCAAGTAATACTTCCAAAGTCCATACTTTGTTTTCATACATGGATCCCATCTCGGATTTCATGGCCTCTAACACTTTCTCGAAATCCGGGCCCATCATCGCTCCTCCATAGTTCATAGGTTCATTGTTGTCTAACAACATGACCTCCAAGACAAGGTTGCCGTACCACTCAGGAGCAGTACATGCCCTTCTCGACCTACGAGCTTCAATAGCAACTTGATCCGAAGTTTCTTGATCATCATCATCAACTTCCTCTTCAACCATCGTTGGCTCCACAGAAACATCTTTCTGTGCTGCGCTACTCTCTGGTTGAAGTGAAGGTTCAATAACCTCATCAAGTTATACTTTCCTCCCACTCAATTCTTTCGAGAGAAACTCTTTCTCAAGAAATGTTCCGTTCTTAGTGACAAACACTTTGCCTTCGGATTTGAGATAGAAGGTATACCCAACTGTCTCTATTGGGTATCCTATGAAGACGCATTTCTCCGCTTTGGGTTCCAGCTTATCAGGCTGAAGCTTTTTGACATAAGCATCACATCCCCAAACTTTAAGAAATGTCAACTTTGGCTTCTTACGAAACCACAATTCATATGGTGTCGTCTCAATGGATTCCGATGGTGCCCTATTTAAAGTGAATGCGGCTGTCTCTAATGCATAACCCCAAAATGACAGTGGCAAATTGGCAAGAGACAGCATAGAACGCACCATATCTAATAAGGTTCGATTACGACATTTGGACACACCATTACGCTGTGGTGTTCCAGGCGGTGTCAATTGTGACACAATTCCACACTGTCTTAAGTGACTGCCAAACTCATAACTCAGATATTCTCCTCCTTGATAAGATCGCAGGAATTTAATCTTCTTGTGACGATGATTCTTAACTTCACTATGAAATTTGTTGAACTTTTCAAACATTTCAGACTTGTGTTTAATTAAGTAAATATATCCATATATACTTAATTCATCAGTGAAGGTGAGATATAACGATACCCACTGCGTGCCTCAATGTTCATCGGACCGCACACATCAGTATGTATGGTTTCCAACCAAATCACTTGCCCGTTCTATTGTTCCAAAGAACGGCGTTTTAGTCATCTTGCCCATGAGGCATGGTTCACATGTGTCAAGTGATTCAAAATTCCATGACTCCAAAAGTCCATCAACATGGAGCTTCCTCATGCGTTTTACACCAATATGACCCAAACGGCAGTGCCACATGAAAGTGGTACTATCATTATCAACTCTACATCTTTTGGCATCAATGCTATGAACATGTGTATCATCACTATCGAGATTCAACAAGAATAAACCCCTCACATTTGGTGCATGACCATAAAAGATATCATTCATATAAATATAACAACCATTATTCTTTGATTTAAATGAGTAACTGTCTCGCAGTAAACAAGATCCAGATATAATGTTCATGCTTAACGGAGACACTAAATAATAATTAATCAGGTTCATCACTAATACCGATGGTAGTCGAAGAGAGAGCATGCCGACGGCGATCACATCAACCTTGGAACCATTTCCCACGCTCATCGTCACTTCATCCTTGGCCTGCCTCCGTCTATTCCGTAGGTCCCGCTTTGAGTTGCAAATGTGAGCAACCCAACCGGTATCAAATACCCAGGAACTAAAACGAGAGCTAGTAAGGTACACATCAATAACATGTATATCATATATACCTTGTTTGGTGTTGGCCGCCTTCTTGTCGGCCAGATACTTGGGGCAGTTCCGCTTCTAGTGACCAGTTCCCTTGCAATGAAAGCACCCAGTTTCTGGGTTGGGTCCAGCCTTGGGTTTCTTCATGGGAGGAGCAACTGCTTTGCCACCCTTCTTGGAGTTACCCTTCTTGCCCTTGCCATGATTCTTGAAACTAGTGGTTTTCTTGACCATCAACACTTGATGTTCTTTCTGTATTTCAGACTCAGGGACTTTCAGCATCGCAAATAGCTCGGCGACTGACTTGTTCATCCCGTCCATGTTATAGTTCAACACGAAGCTCTTGTAGCTAGGTAGCAATGATTGTAGAACTCTGTCAATGATCGCCTCCGGCGGAAGGGGCATCCCTAACTCTGCCAGACGGGTCGATTACCCAGACATTCTGAGTATATGTTCACTGATAGACCCGTTCTCCTTCATCTTGCAAGCATAGAACTTATCGGAGGTCTCATACCTCTCGATTCGGGCATTCTTCTTAAAGATAAACTCCAACTTTTGGAACATATCATATGCTCCATGATGTTCAAAACATCTTTGAAGTCCCGACTCTAAGCCATACAACATTGCACATTGAACTATCGAGTAATCTCCAGAACGTGCCTCCCAAGCATTCTTAACGTCTTTGGATGACACGGGAGCGGGTGGGTCACCAAGCGGTGCGTCAAGGACATAAGCCTTCTGGGAAGCCGTGAGGATAATCCTCAGATTACGAGCCCAGTCAACAAAGTTACTTCCATCATCTTTCAACTTGATTTCTCTAGGAACACATTAAAATTCAGGGGTGCCACTGCGCGAGCCATTGATCTACGACCTAAATAAGCAAAGGTTACTAAGACTATTGCTCAAGATAATGAGTTTAGTTAATCAAATCACTAAAGCTGCCACTCAAATTGACATCCCTCAGGTCATCTAAATGATACATGATCCGTATTCACCAACTCAAGTCCGATCATCACGCGAGTTAAGGTGGTTTTAATGGTGAACATCATCATGTTGATCATATCTACTATATGACTCTTGATCGACCTTTCGGTCTCTTGTGTTATGAGGCCATGTCTATACATGCTAGGCTCGCCAAGTTTAACCCGAGTGGTCTGCATGTGCAACACTGGCTTACACCCGTTGTATGCGAACGTAGAGTCTATCACACCCAATCATCATGTGGTGTCTCGACATGACGAACTTTCGTAACGGTGAACACTCGGGGAGAACACAATTCGTCTTGAAATTTAAGTGAGGGATCACCTTATAATGATACCGTCGTCCTAAGAAAAACAAGGTGCATAAAAAGATTAACATCACATGCAAATCATGAGTGACATGATATGGCCATGAACTTGTGCTTTTGATCTCCATATCCAAAGCACCGACATTATCTCCGTCGTCACCGGCATAACACCATGATCTCCATCATCACGATCTCCATCATTGTGTCGACGTCAGGGTTGTCGTGCCCACCATGCTCATACTACTATTGCTACCGCTTAGCGATAAAGTAAATCATTACATAGCGCTTAAAGATTGACACACATGTCATACACTACAGGAATCAGCAACTTTGTCATCAGCTATCCCTGACGGCAAAGGCATGCATGGAGGACGACAAAGGCTTTGCCGTCGGCCAGCAGACGGCCAACCGTCCGGCTGAATAAGCTAGGTAAAGGGTGCTTTGCCGTCTGCTGGCAGACGACAAAGATCCTTAGATCTTTGCCGTCCGCTAGCTAATGGCAAAGACCATGGACGACACACGTGGCAGCTTACTGCCGTTAAGGGGTTAAAGGGCGTGCTTTGCCGTCCGCTGGTAGACGGCAAAGACCTAAGGATCTTTGCCGTCTGCCAGCGGATGGCAAAGCAACTGTTTCTTTGCCGGCCTACGTGGTTTCTTAGCCGTCCGCTGGCAGACGACAAAGACCTAAGGTTCTTTGCCGTCTGCCAGCGGATGGCAAAGAAACCACATAGGCTAGCCTAGTGCTACCCCAGGTTGCACAGGTAGCTGCCACGTGGTAGCTTTGCCGTCTGCTGGCTTATGGCAAAGCTCTTTGCCGTCTGCCAGCAGACGGCAAAGAGCCTGCACAACCCCTGTTTTTTTTCTGTTTTTTATTAAATTCATTCAATTTCATAGAATTTCAAATATATATATACACATTTGAAAATACTTTCAACAAGCATAACAACACATATACATACCAAATCATATCCTTGCCATATGGATATGATCATCCAACACATATATATACATACCAAATGAAAAGTCCATATGCAACATATATAGCTAGCCAACATATCCCACAACAAGGATACAATGGTTTCATCCATACATACATATATAGGTAGCAAGTTTCACATCATTCATCCTACAAAATGAAAAAAGAAAGCACAAGAAGAAGAGTGGACACCATCAATGCAAGCTTCCTCATCGAAAGCAAATCTGCAAATTGGGAAAGAAGAAAGTTAGAAGAAGAAGAAGAAGACTAGAATAAGAAGACTAGATAGAAGAAGAAGAAGACTAGAAGAAGACTAGCTAAAAGAAGAAGAAGAATTTTTCTTCTCTTTCTTTTTCTCCTCTCCTCTTCTTTATCTTCTTCTTCTTCTAACTAAGGTAGGTAAAAATGACATTTTTAGCTAAGCTAGGTAAAAATGCTAAGTGTAGGTCATTTTAGAGCTAAGCTAGGTAATTAGGTCATTTTGGAGGTTAGTAAGGTTATTATGTCATTTTTTACCTAAGTAAGCTAATTATGTCATTTTTGAGCTATCCTAGTTATAATCGGTCATTTTGGGGCAAGGTAAGGTTATTTTGTCATTTTGGAGGAAAATAAACTAATGATATGATAGTTTGGAGCTAAACCAAGGTTATTATGCCATTTTTTTACCTAAGTAAGGTAATTATGTCATAAATGAACTAGCTAAGCTAAGTATAGATCATTATTGAGCTATCCTAGGTAGTTAGACCATTTTTGAGCTAACTAAGCATATTTACTCATTTTGGAGGACAAAATGGCAAGTGTAGGTCATTTTTGAGCTATCCTAGTTATAATCGGTCATTTTGGAGCTAGGTAAGGTTATTTTGTCATTTTGGAGGAAAATAAACTAATGATATGACAGTTTGGAGCTAAACCAAGGTTATTATGCTATGTTTTTACCTAAGTAAGCAAATTATGTCATAAATGAACTAGCTAAGCTAAGTATAGATCATTATTGAGATATCCTAGGTAGTTAGACCATTTTTGAGCTAACTAAGCATATTTACGCATTTTGGAGGACAAAATGGCAAGTGTAGGCCCTTTTTAGCTATCCTAGTTAAATTGGTCATTTTTGAGCTATGTAAGGTTATTTTGTCACTTTGGAGGAAACTAAGCTAATAATATGACAATTTGGAGCTAAACCAAGGTTATTATGCCATTTTTTACCTAAGTAAGATAATTATGTCATAAATGAACTAGCTAAGCTAAGTATAGATCATTATTGAGCTATCCTAGGTAGTTAGGCCATTTTTGAGCTAACTAAGAATATTTATTCATTTTGGAGGACAAAATGTTATGTGTAGGTCATTTTTGAGCTATCCTAGTTAAAATCTATCATTTTGGAGCTAGGTAAGGTTATTTTATCATTTTGGAGGAAAACAAACTAATGATATGACAGTTTGTTGCTAAACCAAGGTTATCATGCCATTTTTTTACCTAAGTATGCTAAGTATGTCATAAATGAACTGAAGAAGCTAGTATAGGTCAGTTATGAGCTAACCTAGGTAGTTATGCCATTTTGAGCTAACTAATCATATTTACTCATTTTGGAGGACAAAATAGCAAGTGTAGGTCATTTTAGAGTTATCCTAGTTATAATCGGTCATTTTGGAGGTAGGTATGGTTATTTTGTCATTTTGGAGGAAAATGAGCTAAGTCTATATCATTTTGGAGCTAAACCAAGGTTATCATACCATTTTTTTACCTAAGTATGCTTAGTATGTCATAATGAACTAAAGAAGCTAATTATAGGTCATTTTGGAGCTAAATTGGTCATTTCTTAAGCTAAGTATGCCTTTGTTAAGCAAAACACTTGGCAAAACTTACCATCATCACGAAGGTGAAGGACCGGTCGGGTTTGCGCCAGGGTGAGATGGAGAAGGACTGGTCGGGGTTGCGGTAGACGCAGAAGGATCAGTCGATGCTTGTCGAGAGGCACGCTGCACCAAAGATCATTTGCAATGTCTCCTTAGCATGATGCAACTCAAATGTGAATACTAGTAACTAATGACCATTCAAATGAAACTCATGGTGGGTGCTATAGCAATATGGGGCATCAACGGAGGGGTCTGACCATTGTTCTGGCACACGGTCTGCACATTTTGTTTTCACGAGTCATTCATATTAGTTAGTGATGAAATGAACATTACTTGCATGATTTGGCTAATATGCAGGAGAAACTTACCACGAGGAGCTCGTATAGGGCCCGGTGAGACGCGTCATTCTGGTTCCTCTCCTCCTCCAATAGCCTAGTTGTCCTCTCCTCCATGTCCCTCTCCCTCTGTGCCGCTTGCCTGTTTGCCTCCGCCAGAAGCTCCTGGGCCCTAGCCTGAATGGCGAGCTCCATTAGCCGTGGATGAGGCCTTATCTCAGGATCAGAGCTCGTCTGGCGCTTCTTGATCTCCGGGAGAGTTCTAGGACAACATATCAGTCCATCCCCAATGGCTATCGAGCCATGGGGCCTCCCGCCACTAGATATCAGCACGAGCTCTGGATCAAAAGGACTCTAGCTCGGGTTGAAGTCCTCCCTTTCCTCTCCTTCACCTCATCTCTGTACCTCACGAGCTTGTTGTGGGAGGAGATGTTGCTGAAGCTCTCTGGATGATCGAGGTCATCCTCAGAGAATGCGTTGTCCTTCTTGTACGAGGTAGTATGGGCTGTGTCATAGAGATCGAACAGAGGTGGCACCTCCTTCTTGTTTTCTCGCGCCTAAAAGAGAGGAACAAAATATTATTTAAGGGCTCAAGCTAGCATGAAGAATGAAATTGCATGAATCATGAAGCAAATCACATACCTAGTGATCCCCATACCCAGTGATCTCGGGGGCACCTAAGTTAGACAAGAGAAATTTCAGCGCTACGCCTATGAATCAAATCAAGGAAACTAAGTAAAAGGCCTTAGAAATAGATAATTACCTTCATTAACTTCTCCTTACTCAGATAATTTTTGCGGCACTTCTTCTTGGCCCCCTTAATGTTAGTCGTGGCGTAGTAGTCTTGAATAGCCTGCACCCAAGCCTCATGCCATAAGTTCTGAACTAGGCGCTTGCACTCGGCTATGAGAACAATAGCCACTTTCGCCTCGTGTTCCTCAAGACACCTATAGAAGGTCTGCAATCAAACAAGACAACACTGATTAGTACGATCACTAGGTGTTGTTGATTTTTAATTCTGTAAAGGAGAAATTACCCAAAACCAATGGATCACAATGTCAGCCACCGTCTCGCACAAGACACCGTTGAACCTCTCTTCCGACGGGGCCAGGGCATCCATGTACAACTCCCAGGTTAGTGCTACCTGTGGAACCTCACCCTCACCGGGCAACTAGACCTTCCCCGAGAAGTGGTGCCGGAGAAGCACACCAAGGACCTGGTTGGGCCTGCGGACACCACGCTCGTGTTTCCATCCCCTACAGTATGACAAGTCCAACACATTAGATATTAATTTGAAGAAACATGAAGGCAAAAGGTTAAAAAAGAGTAAATACACTTACTTCTCCGTGTTAGGCTTAATCAACCACCTCTGATCGCGGGTCGTCGGCATGGGCGGGAGCTTTGTACAACCACGCTGGTAGACCTTCTTGCCCTCCTCAACCAGCCCGCCCTCGCTATAGGTGTCCTCAGACAAGTTGTCCTCGCCACCATCAGCATGGCCACTAGTCTCCCGAGTCACATGGGACGAAGACTCTAGGACCCAAGTCTCTTGGGACGATGACTCTAGGACCGGTGTCTCCTGGGACGAAGGCTCGATGACCCGAGGCTCGGCGACCGGAGTCCGAGATGGGTCCAAGTCAGACGGGTCCACCTGAGATGGAGCATTCTTGTGGTCAGGAGAATCAGCTGGGGGTGGCGGCAAGGAAGGCGCAGCAGCCTTCCTACTTCTAGCACCTCTCTTCGTCTTGCCCCGACCTCTCCCGGTCGAAGAAGAAGCGACCGCCAGTGTCTACATACTGTGTACCAGCACTCTCTGGAGTTGCTGGGTTGGAATAATAGCACCCCTCCCAGCACGTGCCGAGGAAGGAGGCTCAGAGCGCTCTCGACCCGCGCTCACCATGTGTCAACACCTGCAATGCTGCGATAACCCGATCCTATTCATGGAAAACCCAATGCAGATCACAAGTATTAGTCACCACGAGTGCAGGCCTTTGACGACGACCAACAAGAGCAACTACGGCAAGGTGATGCCACGCTCCTCAAGGAAGATCGACTCCGGGATGCATCGCGTGCCGCTCGTTACCAGCAAGCCTTGTGTCGCTATCACAACCAAAAGGTGCATGCCGGGAGTGTTGAGGAAGGCGGCCTTGTCCTTCACCGAATCCAGCCCACAAAGGGATCAAACAAGTTGACGCCAAAGTGTGAAGTGTTGGAGATATGCCGTAGAGGCAATCATGTGATGATTTCATTTCCTATGTATCCATGGGTATTTTGTATTGTCCTTGAACATCATTACTGATATGTATTAATAAGTATGTGACTTATTTGTGAGACTATATATTGCATGATGATTGTTCTAATAGTCCCTAGTTGTTAAGGTTATGCGGACACATATCCTTTACTAGTATATGATCTAGTTGATGACTATGTTTCACAAGTTAAGTGCATAGAGATGCTAAACTGGTAGTGTGGACTCGGGGATTGAGATCACCGAGTCAGACAGACCCACTTTGAGACACAGCACGATATTGTCATATGTTAGTCTCAAGTACAATGTATATGCCATGTCCTAGACCTGAGGTCCTCAGATGTTCTCTGGATGAGGATCCACTTACTTAGGGTCTATCAAACTCTAATCTGTAACGAGGTAGTTATAAAGGTAGCTTTCGGGTGACTCCGTAGACATGTCGCGAGACATGGTTCACCAATATGGGATTTTCCCCTCCGTGAGGAGGGATATTATCTCGGCCCTCTCGAGTGATCAGATTTGGAAAGCATGGCCATGCGACATGGGTTAATTGTTAACCTGGTTCAGGAATCTACATCACGGTTTCGAGAAGAGATGTCGAGCTACCACAAGGGTGACAAGTACTCGCCTTGATCTCGACAACCTATATCATGAGGCAAAAGGAATGTTGTATATGACACATTGTCGAGGTTCGTCTAACGACTTTGCGCACACATGGGACTTGGCATGTTCTGCTAGGACCTCAGGTCGTGTCCATGTGTACATGAACCTGTAGGGTCGCACACTTAAGGTATTGCAGCCCATTAAAATTGGATCCGAATGGAAAATGGGACTAGACTTGTCGTGGGCCTCAAGTGTTGAGCCCACCTCGGAGGTCTATATAAAGGGGAGTAGGTGCACCTTTCAGGGTTGATCCTTTTTCTCCCCTCGACAGCCACAGCCACTCCCCATGCCATCATGCCATGCCACCGGACCTAGCAGTCCGTTGCCCGATGCTGGCCCCGTCCGTGTGGATACCTTGGAGGCATCGCATCTGCGGTGCTTGGACGAACCGTTCGAGGGATCCGGACGAACCGTTCGAGGGATCTGCGAGGAGCCTTTCGTGGGAGATCACTACTCGTGGGAGAGCGACTACAGGAGGATGAGCCAAATTGGTCGATCAACTACACGCATCACTAACTCTACTTCCACTGCGGTGACTGGGCGTCTAGTAGTAAACCCAATCCTATGATCTATTTCTAGCAACATGTTCTTGGGTGCGCGGTAGAAAATTTTATTTGGCGCTAGCATAGCATACCGTGTGTCCCAACGGTGGTATCGGAGCCTCCGCTTTGTGGTGATAAATTTGGTGATTTGCATGTGCGATGCGTAGATCGATTCAGGTGCGGGTCGATGAGATCGGCCATGCATGTTAGTGTTGAAGGTTGGTTTCGTGATCTTGCTTCCGTGATCGTGATGCAGACGTCGAGACACGAATTACCCCTACCAGTCGGATTCTGCCATCGGGGTAGACAGTGGAACGTAAATCCAGATGCAGCAGGTGAAGATCAATGAGATTGATTGAACCGGAACGAAGATCGACACAGCGGAAATGTGATTTCCACAGTGCTGAAATCTATTGGAGCAGTCACAGTAAAACGGGCATAACTTTTGCATACGAACTCTGTTTTTGCTTCACGACCTGTCAAACAGAACAGAACAAAAGGATGCATTTGTCCTTCAACCGCCTCGCCATTTTTGGCGAATTTTTTGAATTCAAAATCCTATTGGTAAATAGAATTTTGGATGGTTTCATTTTTGGCAGTAGAACATTTGACTTGTTTTTGTAGGGAATGCTGCTGATTTCTCATTTGTATCCAACATATCTATAAATTTTTATTGTTCCATGCTAATATATTATGATTCTAGGATACTTTTTGGGCATTTGTTTACCCATTTATCATATTTTTGAGCACTAACCTATTGACCCAGTGCCCAGTGCCAATTGTTGTTTTCTGCATGTGTTTTCACTTTTAGGTTTACAGTACCAAACGAACTCCAATTGCCACGAAACATTTTGATGATTTTTTCTGGACGAAAAGAAGACTTGGAAGCTTCGGGAGGAGGCCGGGAGAGCCATGAGGGACCCACAAGCCAACAGGGCGCGCCACCAGGGGGCGCCCTGATGGCTTGAGCCTCCCCCGTGCGCTCCCGACACACCTCTCTGGCCTATAAACGAAAATACATTCCAAAAACCCTAAAGGCACTCTCGAAACACTTTTTCCACCATCGTAAGTCTCTGTTACGACGGGAGGCCATCTACACCTCCGTTCCGACACCGTGCTGGAGGTGAGATCGATCACAGAGGACCTCTTTGTCAACCATGATGTGTGAGTAGTTCACCACAGACCTACGGGTATGTAGGTAGTACCTAGATGGCAATCTCTCTCTCTTGTTCTTTAATACAATGATCATCGCATCTTTGCCTTGATCTATCTGATGTAATACCTTTGTATGGTGTGTTTTTTGGGATCCGATGAATTGTGAGTTTATGTTTAGTTCATTCATGAAAAGTATTTTAGTCAAACCTGAATTCTAGGATTCTTATTTGCATGATCATCATAGCTTCACAATGCTCGCCGATCTATTGAGATAGTTTGACCAACTAGAATGATCGGGAGTGGTGCGTTGTATTAGGTTCAACCTAGTGAGTTTCTATATCCCAATGACAGAAGGGAACAATGATAGAGGCGAGGGACCCGATATTTCGATGAGATGATAACTATCGATTTGGTGGAGACGACTTTGACGATTCGACTAAAAATGTTCACGATGTTACGCCTTAGCAATCGCTAAACCAATCTCCAAGAGGTTATTGACCATGCCAGAGCATGATCAACCTGACTACAAAGGTCTATTCCTGCAAGCAATCGAAGAACAAGCAAGAATATGATAATGCAATATGAATTTTGCGAATATAGATGAAGTATTGATAATGGTGGGGTTCCGAAAGCGGTCTTGGTCTAGTCGTTGGACACAAACGAAGTACACGAAGTTGCAATGGCTAACTTTTAACTAAACAAAACCCAAAGGAAAAGCTACTGGATTGATCTATTTATATAGGAGCAAGGGGTGGCGTCCAAGGATGTGGGAGGACGTCCCAAGACACCCTAAAACCAACCCTAGGTCGTACAAGGCCCATGGGCCCAAGTGGAGGTGATGCAACACCTTTGGACTTATAGTTTGACTCGGATTCTACTGCAACATAAGATTGTTTCATTTATATCTCCGCGATCCGGACGAATTTTAAGGTGATTCCAACTGGGTGGAACACATATGTAATCTAATTTCCAGCAAAAAAGGAATCAACCAATTCTGAGTCCGTGTGCAAAAATTGTTGGCGTTTTGAGATAGGTGTGTCTGTGCAGTCCGAATCTGAATTCAGAACGTGAGAGACTTGGATTCTATCTTCTCCTGGGCTAAAAGTGACGTGAGAGAACTTCTTGAACAACACATAATTGTTTCTTTTGACATTAGAGGACCTCTTGAATAGCACCCAACAATTTCCTTTTCCTTTGTCAACACACGTGGTTCATACAAGTGTTCGACCATTCTGCATTTAGGCATAAAATAAAAATATGTGAAGTATTTCTGTTCCGGATAACATAAATAAATTATTGAATAATTCTTATAAGAAACCACCTCAAAAATGTGGTCGTATCCAAGGTAGTCATGTCCTCATCATCCTCCCCTTTTTGAAAACAAAGCCGTACTCAGCGTTGCTTAATCTGAAATGTGGCTACCAAAAGAGAAAAGGCGTACACATTGTATATGTATATGTCATCCATTTTTATTGTCCTCACTTGTGACACATGTGACAAATATATACAAGGGCACTCATCACGTGTCATGAAATATAAAGCCAAAAGATTATGACAAGAAGTAGAAGGCATCACAATATTGCAACTAAGTTTGCACATATAAGTGAAGTCCGTATTCATATCAAAAGATTAATAATGTTCATTGTTAAACCATCCCAATATTGGTAAATAAACTTGAATCGTTCCAAATTTAGATGCTACAACATGCTTAAATAAGCAAACATGCAACATGTCATTTGACACAGAATTATCACCAAGATTGGAGGTCATATCAAAATGATTAAACACCGACATAATTATTTGCAAACATATTTGACCCAAATTTGATTTATTTCCTGATTCACACGGTTCTTGCTCATCAATAGTTAATTCAATGGGTGCACTCAAAATTGTTGATATTGTAGTTATTTGATCACATGACGAAGTAAAATGATGAACATAGTCCTCTAAAATAGGTGGTGTGATCAAAGTAATGGGTAGCTCATCACAAGGTATATTGGAATTAACAAGGCATTCACCATACTCATGTGGAGGTGGAAGATCAATACCTTTGCCACTACCTCTTATAATCAACTCAGATGATGTAGGCACTCTCGGTGGTGACGTATTACATGGTGAAGGTGATGCAACCCTCACAAGAATTGATGCGGTTGTCATAGTACGCCTAGTATTTGAAGGAACAACTATATCAACTCTTGGAATATGCACCTTGCGCTCTATCTCCTTATGGGCAACATATTGTTTTATTTCCTGTTCAGCTTTGCAAGCAAGACGAAACAAACGATCCATAGAATAACAGTTTTCATGAATTAGTATCTCCTGAATATCACGGTTTAATCCTCCCCAAAATCTATCCATAAAATCTGCTTCACTTTCTTCTAATGAGGAATGCAACTATTGGGGAACGTTGCATGGGAAACAAAAAATTTCCTACGCACACGTAGATCTATCCATGGTGATGAACATCTATGAGAGGGAGAGTGGATCTACGTACCCTTGTAGATCGCTAAGTGGGAAGCGTTAAGAAACGCGGTAGGTGTAGTCGAACGTCTTCGCGATCCAAATCACCGTGCGTCCCGCGATCCAATCACGATCCATCCCGTGATCCAATCACGATCCGTCCCGCGATCCAATCACGATCCATCCCACGAACTTGATCACGATCCGTCCCACAAACTTGATCATGATCCTTCCGATCTAGCGACGAATGGACGGCACCTCCGCGTTCAGCACACGTGCAGCTTGATGATGATCTCCACCGTCTTGATCCGGCAAGAGGAAGTGGATAGGAGGAAGAGTTCACCGGCAGTGTGACGGCGCTCCGGCGATGGTGATGGAGCAATTCCGGTAGGGTTTCGCCTAAGCACTGCGAAAATCCGAGCTAGAGGAGCATCGACGGAATGGGTAGCACGTGGTCGTAAAATCAAGTGCAAAACACCCAATACCACTAGTATATAAAAGAGGGAGGGAGGAGGAGGGCTGGAGCACCAAGGTTGCCCTTGCGCAAGGAGGAGAGGAGGAATCCTCCTCCAATCCTAGTAGGACTAGGATTCCTCCTTTCCTACTTGGAATCTCTTTCCACCTTGCGTTTTTTTCTTTCTCTTTCAACTCCAGCCGCATGGGTCTCTTAGAGGACTTCCACCAGTCCACTAAGGGCTGGTTTCCACCCTCCCATAGCCCATGTAGCCTCTTGGGTCGAAATACCTCCCCCGATGGTCCCCCGGTACACTACCAACACTCCCAGTACACTACCGATGAGCGTGAAACTTTTCCGGCGATCAAAATAGGACTTCCTATATATGAACCTTTACCTCCGGACCATTCCGGAGCTGCTCGTGACATCTGAGATCTCATTCGGGCTCCGAACAACCTTCAGTCACCACCATACATAACTCTATACTACTGAAATGTCACCAAACCTTAAGTGTGCAGACCCTGGGGGTTCGAGAACTATGTAGACATGACCGAGACACCTCTACGGCTAATAACCAATAGCGGGACCTGGATGACCATATTGGTTCCTACATATTCTACAAAGATCTTTATCGGTCGAACCTCTATGTCAGGGATTCAGTTAATCCCGTATAACGTTCCCTTTGTTCTTCGGTATGTTACTTGCTCGAGATTCGATCATCGATATCTCCATACCTAGTTCAACCTCGTTACCGACAAGTCTCTTTACTCGTTCTGTAATACAAGATCCCGTGGCTAACACTTAGTCGCATTGCTTGCAAGGCTTGTTGTGATGTTGCATTACCGAGTGGGCCCTGAGATACCTCTCCGTCACACGAGTAACAAATCCCAGTCTTGATCCATGCCAACTCAACACACACCCTCGGAGATACCTGTAGAGCACCTTTATAGTCACCCAATCACGTTGCGACATTTGATACACACAAGGCACTCCTCTGGTATCCATGAGTTGCATGATCTCATGGTCATACGAACATATACTTGACATGCAGAAAACAGTAGCAATAAACTGACACGATCATATGCTACGTTTGTATCTTGTCCATCACATCATTCTCCTAATGATGTGATCCCGTTATCAAATGACATCACATGTCAATGGCTAGGAAACCTTTACCACCTTTGATCAACGAGCTAGTTCACTAGAGGCATACTAGGGACAGAGTGTTGTTTATTTACCCACACATGTAATCTATTTCCAATCAATACAATTATAGCATGGATAATAAACGATTATCATGAACAAGGAAATACAATGATAAACACTTTATTTATTGCCTCTAGGGCATATTTCCAACAGTCTCCCACTTGCACTAGAGTCAATAATCTAGCTCACATCAGTATGTGATTTACATTGTAATGAATCGAACACCCATGCAGTTCTGGTGTTGATCATGTTTAGCCCTTGGAAGAGGTTTAGTCAACGGGTCTGCAAAATTCAGATCCGTGTGCACTTTGCAAATATTTATGTCTTTCTCCTCGATGTAATCGCGGATGGAGTTGAAGCGTCGCTTTGTGTGTCTGGTCCTCTTGTGAAACCTTGGTTCCTTGGCCAGAGCAATGGCACCAGTGTTGTCACAGAACAGGTTCATTGGATTTAGTGCACTGGGCACTACTCCAAGATCTGTCATGAACTGCTTCATCCAGACACCTTCCTTCGCCGCCTCCGAGGCTGCGATGTACTCCGCTTCGCACGTAGAATCGGCTACCATGCTTTGCTTGCAACTGCACCAGCTTACCGCTCCCCCGTTGAGAATAAATACGTATCCGGTTTGCGACTTAGAGTCGTCCAGATCAGTGTCAAAGCTTGCATCTACGTAACCCTTTACGACGAGCTCTTCATCACCTCCATAAACAAGAAAAATTTCCTTAGTCCTTTTCAGGTACTTAAGGATATTCTTGACCGCTTGCCAGTGCTCCATTCCAGGATCACTTTGAAACCTTCCGGCCATACTTATGGCAAGGCTGACATCGGGTCTTGTGCATAGCATTGCATACATGATAGAGCCTATGGCTGAAGCATAGGGGATGACACTGATCTTTTCTTTATCTTCTGTAGTCACTGGGCATTGAGTCTTACTCAACTTCACACCTTGCAATACAGGCAAGAACCCCTTCTTGGACTGATCCATTTTGAACTTCTTCAAAACTTTATCAAGGTATGTGCTCTGTGAAAGTGCTATTAAGCGTTTCGATCTATCTCTATAGATCTTAATGCCTAATATGAAAGCAGCTTCTCCTAGGTCCTTCATTGAAAAACTCTTGTTCAAATATTCCTTCATGGTTTCCAGCATTTCTATACTGTTTCCAATCAGCAATATGTCATCCACATATAATATTAGAAATGCCATAGAGCTCCCACTCACTTTCTTGTAAATACAAGCTTCTCCATAAACTTGTATAAACCCAAACGCTTTGATCACCTCATCGAAGCGCTTATTCCAACTCCAGATGCTTGCACCAGTCCATAAATGGATCGCTGGAGTTTCCAAACTTTGTCAGCATTCTCTGGATCGACAAAACCTTCGGGTTGCAACATATACAACTCTTCCTCAAGGGAACCGTTGAGGAACGCTGTTTTGACATCCATCTGCCAAATTTCGTAGTCGAAATAAGCAGCTATTGCCAACATGATTCTGACAGACTTAAACATCGCTACGGGTGAGAAAGTCTCATCGTAGTCAACTCCTTGAACTTGTGAAAAACCCTTTGCCACAAGTCGAGCTTTATAGACGGTGACATTACCGTCCACGTCTGTCTTCTTCTTAAAGATCCATTTGTTCTGAATGGCCTTTCGCCCTTCAGGTAATACTTCCAAAGTCCATACTTTGTTTTCATACATGGATCCCATCTTGGATTTCATGGCCTCTAACCATTTCTCGGAATCCGGGCCCATCACTGCTCCTCCATAGCTCGAGGTTCATTGTTGTCCAACAACATGACCTCCAAGACAGGGTTGCCGTACCACTCAGGAGTAGTATGCGGCCTTGTCGACCTATGAGGTTCAATAGTAGCTTGATCCGAAGCTTCATGATCATCATCATTAACTTCCTCTTCTATCGTTGTAGTTTCCATAGAAACATCTTTCTGCGCTGTGCTACTTTCTGGTTGAAGTAAAGGTTCAATGACCTCATCAAGCTCCATTTTCCTCCCATTCAATTCTTTCGAGAGAAACTCTTTCTCAAGAAAAGTTTCATTCCTAGAGACAAACACTTTGCCTTCGGACCTGAGATAGAAGGTATACCCGACTGTCTCTTTAGGGTATCCTATGAAGACGCATTTTTCCTCTTTGGGTTCCAGCTTTTCAGGCTGAAGCTTTTTGACATAAGCATCACATCCCCAAACTTTATGAAACGACAACTTTGGCCTCTTGCCAAACCACAGTTCATATGGCGTCGTCTCAACGGATTTTGATGGTGCCCTATTTAAAGTGAATGCGACTGTCTCTAATGCAAAACCCCAAAACGATAGTGGCAAATCAGCAAGAGACATCATAGAACGCACCATATCTAATAAGGTTCGATTATGTCATTCGGACACACCATTACATTGTGGTGTTTCGGGCGGTGTCAACTGTGAAACAATTCCACACAGTCTTAAGTGACTGCCAAACTCATAACTCAGATATTCACCTCCTCGATCTGATCGCAGGAATTTAATCTTCTTGTTATGATGATTCTCAACTTCACTCTGGAATTGCTTGAACTTTTCAAACGTTTCTGACTTGTGTTTCATTAAGTAAATATACCCATATCTACTTAACTCATCAGTGAAGGTGAGAAAATAACGATATCCACCACGTGCTGTAACATTCATTGGACCGCACACATCAGTATATATGATTTCCAATAAGTCACTCGCCCGTTCCATTGTTCCAGAGAACGGCGTTTTAGTCATCTTGCCCATGAGGCATGGTTCACATGTGTCAAGTGATTCAAAATCAAGTGACTCCAAAAGTCCATCAGCATGGAGCTTCCTCATGTGTTTTACACCAATATGACCTAAACGGCAGTGCCACAAGAAAGTGGTACTATCATTATCAACTCTACATCTTTTGGCATCAATGTTATGAACATGTGTGTCATCACTATCAAGATTTAATATGAATAAACCCCTAACATTGGGAGCATGACCATAAAAGATATTACTCATATAAATAGAACAACCTTTATTCTCTTATTTAAATGAGTAACCGTCTTGCAATAAACAAGATCCAGATATAATGTTCATGCTTAACGCAGGCACTAAATAACAATTATTTAGGTTCATCACTAATCCCGATGGTACTCGAAGAGAGAGCATGCCGACGGCGATCACATCAAACTTGGAACCATTTCCCACGTGCATCGTCACTTCGTCCTTTGCCAGCCTTCATTTATTTCGTAGTTCCTGCTTTGAGTTGCAAATGTGAGCAACCGAACCGGTATCAAATACCCAGGCACTACTACGAGAGCTATTAAGGTACACATCAATAACATGTATATCATATATACCTTGTTTGTTGTTGGCCGCCTTCTTGTCAGCCAGGTACTTGGGGCATTTCCGCTTCCAGTGACCAGTTCCCTTGCAATGAAAGCACTCAGTTTCTGGCTTGGGTCCATGCTTGGGCTTCTTTACAGGAGTAGCAACTGCTTTGCCATCCTTCTTGGTTTTACCCTTCTTGCCCTTGCCCTTGACCTTGTTATTTTTCTTGAAACTAGTGGTTCTATGGACCATCAACACTTGATGTTCTTTTTGGATTTCAGACTCAACGACTTTTAGCATCGCAAACAGCTCGGCGACTAACTTGTTCATCCCGTGCATGTTATAGTTCAGCACAAAGCTCTTGTAACTAGGTGGTAGTGATTGAAGAACTCTGTCAGTGATCCCCTCTGGTGGAAGGGCAATCCCCAACTCCGCTAGACGAGTTGAATACCCAGACATTCTGAGTATATGTTCACTAATAGACCCATTCTCCTCCATCTTGCAAGCATAGAACTTATCGGAGGTTTCATACCTCTCGATCCGAGCATTCTTCTGAAAGATAAACTTCAACTCCTGGAACATCTCATATGCTCCATGATGTTCAAAACATCTTTGAAGTCCCGTATCTTTAGCCATACAATATTGCACACTGAACTATTGAGTAATCTCCAGTACGTGCCTCCCAAGCGTTCTTAACGTCTTCGGAGGTCATATCTTCTCGTTGGTAACCAAGCGGTGCATCAAGGACATATGATTTCTGGGAAGCCGTGAGGATAATCCTCAAATTACGCGCCCAGTCAACAAAGTTACTTCCATCATCTTTCAACTTAGCTTTCTCTAGGAACGCATTAAAATTCAGGGGTGCTACTGCGTGAGCCATTGATCTACAACATAAATATGCAAAGTTTACTTAGACTATTGTTCAAGATAATGAGTTTAGTTAATCCAATTACTAAAGCTCCCACTCAAATTGACATCCCTCAGGCCATCTGAGTGTCACATGATCCAAATCCACCAACTCAAGTCCGATCATCACGTGAGTTGAGGTGGCTTCAATGGTGAACATCATTATGTTGATCATATCTACTATATGACTCATGTTCGACCTTTCGGTCTCTTGTGTTCCGAGGCCATGTCTGTACATGCTAGGCTCGTCAAGTTTAACCCGAGTGTTCTGCATGTGCAACACTGGCTTGCACCCATTGTATGTGAATGTAGAGTCTATCACACCCGATCATCACGTGGTGTCTTGACACGACGAACTTCCGCAATGGTGCACACTCAGGGAGAACACAATTCATCTTGAAATTTAAGTGAGGGATCACCTTATAATGATACCGTCATACTAAGCAAAACAAGGTGCATAAAAGGATTAACATCACATGCAATTCATAAGTGACATGATATGGCCATGAACTTGTGCTTTAGATCTCCATCTTGAAAGCACCGGCATGATCTCCATCATCACCGGCACAACACCATGATCCCCATCATCTTGATCTCCATCAACGTGTCTCCATCGGCGTTGTCACGCCCTGCATGCTTGTACTACTATTGCTACCGTTTAGCGATAAAGTGAAGCATTACATAGCGCTTAATGATTGACACGCAGGTCATACAATAATTAAAGACAACCCTATGGCTCCTGCCGGTTGCCGTACTCATCGACATGCAAGTCGTGAAATTCTATACATCACATGATCATCTCATACATCACATATATCACATCATGTAATTGGCCATATCACATCACAACATACCATGCAAAAACAATTTAGACGGACTAATTGTTGTTGCATGTTTTACATGGCTGCTACGGGTTTCTAGCAAGAACGATTCTCACCTACGCATAAACCACAACGGTGATACATAATTTGCTTTTCAACCTTCTCAAGGACCGCCTTTGTCAAATCCGATCTAACTAAAGTGAGAGAAACTGTCACCCGCAAGCCATCTAGGCAACAAGTTGCATCGAGGGAACCGGTCTCTCGTAAGCGTACGAGTAATGTTGGTCCGGGCCGCTTCATCTCACAATACCGCGGAACCAAAATACGACCAAGGGAGGAAGCAATCTAAGCATCAACACCCACAAACCTTTTGTGTTCTACTTGAGATCTCATCAACACATAGACCTAGCTCATGATGCCACTATTGGGGAACGTTGCATGGGAAACAAAAAAATTCCTACGCACACGCAGATCTATCCATGGTGATGAGCGTCTACGAGAGGGAGAGTGGATCTATGTACCCTTGTAGATCGCTAAGCGGGAAGCATTAAGAAACGCGGTTGGTGTAGTCGGACGTCTTCGCCATCCAAATCACCGTGCGTCCCGCAATCCAATCACGATCCGTCCCGCGATCCAATCACGATCCGTCCTGCGATCCAATCACGATTTGTCCCACGAACTTGATCACGATCCGTCCCACGAACTTCATCACGATTCTTCCGATCTAGCGCCGAATGGACGACACCTCCGCGTTCAGCACACGTGCAGCTTGATGACGATCTCCACCGTCTTGATCCAGCAAGATGAAGTGGAGATAAGGAAGAGTTCACCGGCAGCGTGACGGTGCTCCGGCGATGGTGGTGGAGCAATTCCGGCAGGGCTTCGCCTATGCACTGCGGAAATCCGATCTAGAGGAGAACCAGTGGAACGGGTAGCACGTGGCCATAAAATCAAGTGCAAAACACCCAATACCACCAGTATATATAAGAGGGAGGGAGGAGGAGGGCTGGCGCACCAAGTCTGCCCTTGCACAAGGAGGAGAGGAGGAATCCTCCTCCAATTCTAGTAGGACTAGGATTCCTCCTTTCCTACTTGGATTCTCTTTCCACCTTGCGTTTTTTTTCTTTCTCTTTCAACTCCATCCGCATGGGCCTCTTAGAGGACTTCCACAAGCCCACTAAGGGCTGGTTTCCACCCTCCCACAGCCCATGTAGCCTCTTGGGTCGAAATACCTCTCCCGATGGTCCCCCGGTACACTACCGGCACTCCCAGTACACTACCGATGAGCCCAAAACTTTTCTGGTGACCAAAATAGGACTTCCTACATATGAATCTTTACCTCCGGACCATTCCGGAGCTCCTTGTGACGTCCGGCATCTCATCTGGGACTCCGACCAACCTTCAGTCAGCACCATACATAACTCTATACTACCGAAACGTTACCAAACCTTAAGTGTGCAGACCCTGGGGGTTCGAGAACTATGTAGACATGACTGAGACACCTCTACGGCCAATAACCAATAGCGGGACCTGGATGACCATATTGGTTCCTACATATTCTAGGAAGATCTTTATCGGTCGAACCTCTATGTTAGGGATTCAGTTAATCCCATATAATGTTCCCTTTGTTCTTCGACATGTTACTTGCCCGAGATTCGATTGTCGGTATCTCCATACCTAGCTCAACCTCGTTACTAGCAAGTCCCTTTACTCGTTCCGTAATACAAGATCTTGTGGCTAACACTTAGTCACATTACTTGCAAAGCTTGTTGTGATGTTGCATTACCGAGTGGGCCCTAAGATACCTCTCCGTCACACGGAGTAACAAATCCCAGTCTTGATCCATGCCAACTCAACAGACACCCTTGGAGATACCTGTAGAGCACCTTTATAGTCACCCGGTCACGTTGCAATGTTTGATACACACAAGGCACTCCTCCAGTATGTGGGAGTTGCATGATCTCATGGTCATAGGAACATATACTTGACATGCAGAAAACAGTAGCAATAAACTAACATGATCATATGCTACGTTTGTAGTTTGGGTCTTGTCCATCACATCATTCTCCTAATGATGTGATCGCGTTATCAAATGACATCACATGTCAATGGCTAGGAAACCTTGACCATCTTTGATCAACGAGCTAGTTCACTAGAGGCATACTAGGGACAGAGTGTTGTTTATTTACCCACACATGTAATGTGTTTCCAATCAATACAATTATAGCATGGATAATAAACAATTATCATGAACAAGGAAATACAATGATAAACACTTTATTTATTGCCTCTAGGGCATATTTCCAACAGTCTCCCACTTGCACTAGAGTCAATAATCTAGCTCACATCAGTATGTGATTTACATTGTAATGAATCGAACACCCATGCAGTTCTGGTGTTGATCATGTTTATCCCTTGGAAGAGGTTTAGTCAACGGGTCTGCAACATTCAGATCCGTGTGCACTTTGCAAATATTAATGTCTTTCTCCTCGATGTAATCGCGGATGGAGTTGAAGCGTCACTTTGTGTGTCTGGTCCTCTCGTGAATCATCATAATATTTCGTTACGATGTCACTACCTTGTTTTAAATATTGTAACTTTTTAAGCTTATCACGAGTATAATAAGCAGGAACGAATGTGTGTCTCATGGCAAGTTTTAAATCATCCCAAGTAGTAGGTATAATATCATGGTGTAACCGACAATATTCGCTCCACCAAACTAAAGCATAACCAGTGAAAGAACCAACCTTGACCTTAACTTTCTTATGTTCAGCAAAATTATGGGAAGCAAATATTTCATTTATTTCAAACTCCCATTCAATATATAAAGCAGGTCTAAAACGGCCATTAAATGGAGGTATAGAAACATTAACCTTATCATGTGCATTTGGATCTCTTTGCAGCTCTCGTATCGGTTTTTGTGGTGACACGTCTCCCACGATCGAAGAAGCCCATGAACTGATAACTCCGGATCCTGTCATGACTAGTAGAAACAAGAAACAAAGTTAGAAGAATATTGTTCCTATGAACTACTGGGATGTGGTGGTAAAACACTCACAGTAAAGGAAATATCAATGTCTTACAAATTCTTACCATGCAGCAGGTGGCGACCGGCAACCGACGGTGTCAATATCTCCGAAGATTGGGTAAAGCGATTACCAGGTGAATGTATGTATACACAGTGTAGAAATATGTGGAGCTTGAAAGGCTTAATATATGGTAGCAAAAGGTTAGCAATAATCAATTCAGAGATGCAATGTTGAATAAACGCTCAACAATGATACCGTACTGGTCCTAGGCTAGACTGTACTAGAGACGCGAGCCTAGAACACTAATGGAGTCACGGCATAGGACAAATAGCAGCAAAGGATGATATGAATTAGCAAAGACAACGATGATAAATTATTGCCAAGAAGGATATACCAAAATTATCTCTACAACTTTCCTATGTAAGATAATACGTCAAAATTCTGATATTTTTCCTCAAGAATGCAAATGACTCAAGCTTTCGTATGCAAAACGAATCACTCAATTCCGAGTTCGTATGAGGAAGATACGCTTGTTTTACTGAACACTGCGCAAAACATATTTCACTCCGAATTCAGATACGAGATTTGAGTCAAATAGATTCGAAAAAAAATTCTCTATTTTTTTCTCACCAAATTTTTTTCTCACTTTTTTTTCTTACTTTTTCTTTTTCTTTTTTGTCTCACTTTCTTTTCTCAACCAAATAAGAAGCAGATTGGATCAAGCGTAGATATGAACGACCTCAAGTATGATAATGACAATGAACAATGGTAGCATGTGGTGAAAATTGATGGATGGTGGTGGGTGACAACGAAAGGGATGACAGTGGCATGGTGGTGGTATATGGCAGCAGCGATGAAGATGGTGTGACGCTGGCGTGACAAGGTGAGAATAGAACTCGAAACTCTAAAAGACCAGATGCTAAGACCAGCAACTCGACACGATGATGCAACCGATAATTCAACTATGCAAGCACTGAAAAGAAAATTGCAAAGGCTCACACTGGCTTGGACAAAGGATGAATAGATCTAACTTTTTTGGTGGCTTATTCTTGGGCAATAGGTAATCAAAATAAATCTAATCTACGAATAACTGGAAATCTCACCGAGCAACCTGAGAACTGATACCACTTGATAGAGGCGAGGGACCTGATCTTTCGATGAGATGATAACTATCGATTTGGTGGAGACGACTTTGACGATCCGACTACAAACGTGCACGACGTTGCGCCTTAGTAATCGCTAAACCAATCTCCAAGAGGTTATTGACCACGCCGAAGCACGATCAACCTGATCACAAAGGTCTATTGCAAGCAATCGAAGAACAAGCAAGAATATGATAATTCAATCTCAATATTGTGAATATAGATGAAGTATTGATAATGGTGGGGTTCCGAAAGTGGTCTTGGTCTGGTCGTTGGACACAAACGAAGTACACGAAGTTGCAATGGCTAACTTTTAACTAAACAAAACCCAAAGGAAAGCTACTAGATTGATCTATTAATATAGGAGCAAGGGGTGGCGGCCAAGGAGGTGGGAGGACGTCCCAAGACACCCTAAAACCAACCCTAGGTCGTGCAAGGCCCATGGGCCCAAGTGGAGGTGATGCAACACCTTTGGACTTATAGTTTGACTTGGACTCTGCTGCAACGTCAGATTGTTTCACTGATATCTCCGTGATCCGGATGAATTTTAAGGTTATTCCAACTGGGATGGAATGCATATGTAATCTAGTTTCCAGCAAAAAAGGAATCAACCAATTCCGAATCCGTGTGCAAAAGTTGTTGGTGTTTTGAGATAGGTGTGTCTGTGCAGTCCGAATCTAAGTCCAGAACGTGAGAGACTTGGATTATATCTTCTCTGGGCTAAAAGTGACGTGAGAGAACTTCTTAAACAACACATAATTGTTTCCTTTGACATTAGAGGACCTCTTTAATAGCACCAAACAATCTCCTTTTCCTTTGTGAACACACGTGGTTCATACAAGTGTTTGA
Organism: Hordeum marinum; assembly: GCA_022496015.1. Lineage (NCBI taxonomy): Eukaryota > Viridiplantae > Streptophyta > Magnoliopsida > Poales > Poaceae > Hordeum > Hordeum marinum. The sequence continues at coordinate 280,779,329 of CM039678.1, forward strand.
CCATTCTGCATTTAGGGATAAAATAAAAATATGTGAAGTATTTCTGTTCCGAATAACATAAATAAATTATTGCATAATTCTTATAATAAATCACCTCACAAATATGCATGTATGCAACATTTTTGGTCGTATCCAAGGTAGTCATGTCCTCATCAAACAAGTTGCATCTTTGTTTTGCTGCTACTAAGGATAAAATGATGGGGTTTATTCATATTGATCAAGTTTACTTTGTCTACATCATGCCATTGTTCTCCAAGTATTCCTTTGGTTTACTTAATACTCTAGATGCATGCTGGATAGCGGTCGATGAGTGGAGTGATAGTAATAGGTGCAGGCAGGAGTCAGCCTATTTTCTTATGGATGTGATGCCTATATACACATGATCATTGCCATGAAAATCGCATAACTATTCAATTTTATATCAATTGCCCAACAGTAATTTGTTTACCCATTGTATGCTATTTCCATGAGAGATGCCACTAAAGAACTCTACGCCACCCCCGGTCTATTCACTTATATATTCACAAATGCTTTCATTGTCTTGCTTTATTAATTTGCTTTTATTTTATTTTAAAATTTTCAATTATCTACACAACTCACTTGCTTGCAAATAATGAGATCAAGGGGATTGACAACCCTCTTGTCAACGTTGGGTGCAAGTTGTTTGTTCTTTTGTGTGCAACCGCTGAATACAGATGAGGATTGGTATTCCTATTGGCTCGATAAACCTTGGTTTCATAACTTAGAGAAATACTTACCCACTTTGTGATACGATGACCCGTTCCTCTTCACGGAAAATGCAACGCAAACCACGAGTATCAGGAAGGGTTTCTGGCGCCGTTGCCGGGGAATACCATCACCAACTATGAAGTAACTTCGCAGAAATTTTCATTCACTTGTTCTATTTTTTATTTGTTGTTATATTTAGTTCGCTCATAAAAATAAAAAAATACGTAAATATTTCTATTTTCTTGCTTGCCTAGTTATTTTATCCTTATCTTTCTCACACCAAAACAGAAAGTAAATGCAAAATTTAAGATAAATGGATCCTCATCCACTTGCTAATCTATTCAAAATACCCGATTATGTTCAAATAATTGCTAGTGATAATTCACTAGATTATCTGTATGAGGTATTGCTTGAAAATCATGAATCTAAAAATTGTGATGAAGTGTTAAAAGAAACTTATAAAGTGATTCATGATAGTTCCTTGAATGAAAAGCATGATTGCAATTTTGTTATTATAAATTGAATGAATGTCAATTGTGCTAATGATTATGACTGGGGTGAAAATCATGATATTTCTTATGATCTTGATAATTCTGAGCTTCATGGTGAATCTATTATTGATTATGATATTTGCAACACTACTAAAAGTTGGTTTGGAAGAGCTTCAACTTTAGGTAATAATGATCCCACTACCTTAGATGCTTATAAGACTTGTATGCATATGACTCATAAAGAGAATGCTAATTTACATGATAGTTAAATTGTTGAGTTTGATTATGATCCTACATGTAATTATTATGAGAGAGTCAAATATGGTTATAGGAATTTGCATCTTATTCAATTCTCTCTCTTTGTGTTGAAATTATTAATCCTCCACTCTTCCTATTTGCGTGTGCTAGATATTACTTGTCTTGATAAAAAAATTCCTATAAAATTCCTATCCATAGGAAGTATGTTAGACTTAAATGAGTTTGTAACATGCTATATAATGCTCTCTTTGTTATTCAGTTCTTATCTTTTATGTGAGCATCATTGAAATTTCAAGGATATCTTAATGGCTACAAAGAAAGACCTTGTTGGGAGACAACCCAATACTTTCTCTTATTTTTTGATAACATGGTTATTGCCTCTCTAATGATTATGTTTTTATGTTTTAATTAGTGTTTGTGCCAAGTAAAGCCTTTGGAATTACTCATAAGATGAGTACAAATGATGCTGAAACAAAACAAAAACTTTGACTCAAGTACATGAAATTTCATTTTTTTTACTCGAGCGTGATAATGATCTAAAAAATTTACACAGGATTGCTATAAAAAATTATTTACGTTGTCCTGCTTTATCAGAATGTTTAGAGTTACAGAAGTGTGGGCTATTTATAGATTGCTACAGATTGTTCTGTTTTAAAAATACTATGTTTTGCTTGCATAATTTGCTTGTTTTGATTATGCTAGGGGTTTTATTGGGGGGTATAAGCCATGGATAAGTTAGAATAAAGTACCTATTATGAAAAAATGAATTAAGAATAAATTTATCACAATACCTAAAGTATGCAATATGTTGCTTATACTAATGGATCTCACGAAGTTTTGTTGAGTTTTGTGTGATTGAAGTTTTCAAGTTCTGGGTGTGATCATGATGGACTATGGAATAAGGAGTAGCAAGAAACTAAGCTTGGGGATGCCCAAGGCACCCCAAGTAAAATTCTAAGGAGACTCAAGCGTCTAAGCTTGGGGATGCCCCGCAAGGCATCCCCTCTTTCGTCTCAATCCATCGGTATGTCACTTGGAGCTATATTTTTATTCATCGCATGATATGTGTTTTGCTTGGAGTGTCGTTTGTTTTTGTTTTATTTTTATTTCAGTATGACACAATCATCATTTGCTGGAAACACCTATTTGAGAGAGAGACACCTTCATGATAATTTGCTAGAATACTCTATGTGCTTCACTTATATCTTTTGAGCTTGGCAGTTGATCTAGTACTTCACTTATATCTTTTTGAGTACGGTGGCATGTAGATTTTATAGAAATAATATGCTCTTGTTCTTCACTTATATTTGTTTGAGAGATGAATAAACAGTGACAGGTAAATTGCATGGGTCATAAGACTAGTCCAAAAATAATAGGTATTCGATGAATGATAATCAAAACCATCATGTAGCACATATAGATAAATTCGGTGTTGAACATTGATGTGGTAATATGAAAGGGTGTGAGTCCACAAGTATTGATTCGTAGATGTATCGAGATTAAGAGATGTTAAATTTTTATTCATCTAAAAATTAAATAGGCATGGTGATGATGTGTGAGCATTTATATTCCTCGTTGAAATCCTAGTGTTGTTTCGAGTCGGGGCGCGCGATGCTTAACTCCTACCAACTTCCTCCCTCAGAACATGCGAGGAGTACTTTGATTTGTGATAAAACTAATAAAACTTTGCAATAAGTATATGAGTCCCTTATGACTAATGTGACACCATGGGCATACGCACCTTCACCTTCTGATATTTGCTAGCCTCTTCGGTACCGTGCATATCCCATTCTCACCTCGAGGATCGGTGCAACTTCTGTCGGTGAATCCAAACATCGTGACATGATACGCTATGTTGCACATAAGAATCATTATATCTTCCTCAAAAAACCACCATACCTACCTGTTATGGCATTTCCATAGCCATTCTAAGATATATTGCCATGCAAATTCCATCGTCATTTCACATGACTAGTTCGGTCATCATCATATTATTTTGCATGATCATATAGATATGACATAGTATTTGTGGCAAAGCCACCGTTCATCATATTTTTGATACATGTCACATTAGATAATTACACATCCTGGTACACTGCCAGAGGCATTCATATAGAATCATGTATTCCTATCGGTTCTTCTTATTGAGTTGTAAGTAAATAAAAGTGTGATGATCATCCTTATTAGAGTATTGTCCAAGTGAGGAAAGGATGGTGGAGACTATGATTCCCCCACAAGTCGGGATGAGTCTCCGGATGAAAAATAAAATAAAAATGGGGGAGGCCAAATGAGCCCACAATATACAAAAATGAATGGGGGTGGAAAAAAAAGAGAAAAGCCCACCAAGAAAAAAATAAAATAAAAATGAGAGAAAAAGACAAAGGGACTTTGCTACTAACCTTTACCACACTTTTACCTCAAAGTGGCATCATGTTCTTCATATAGAAAGTGTCCTATGTAGTCACTTCCATATGCTAGTGGTAATTACCTTTTCATATAATAAACTTGGCTTGTATATTCCGATGACGGGCCTCCTCAAATGCCAGAGGTCTTCATGAGAAAGCAAGTTGGATGCACACCCCACTTAGCTTCAGTTGAGCTTTCATACACTTAAAGCTCTAGTGCATTATTTGCATGGAAATCCCTACTCGCTCCTTGCATTAACATCTATTGATGAGCATATCCAAATCTTGTTGGTATGCCTAGTTGATGCGAGACTATCTTCTCCACTTTTTACCCCTTTCATATCTACCATCATCCTTCATTCCACCTATATGCTATGTCTAATGGTTCACACTCATGTATTGCATGAATAATAAAAAGCTGACCCATATTAACTTATATATATTCACAAGTGCTTTCATTACCTTGTTGTTATTTATTTTCTTTTATTTTGTTTTGCAATTTACAATTATGTACACAACTCAGTTGCTTGCAAATAATGGGATCAAGGGGATTGCCAACCCTCTGTTCGGTGTTGGGTGCAAGTTGCTTGTTCTTTTGTGTGCAGCCACTGAAGACGTGATACAAGGCAAGCCCGGTAGCATGGATCTTTTCACACTTGGAGGGGGAAAGGGAGAAACCCAAAGAGAAATCACAAACTCATGGACAAACTCCAATCACCCATCCACTAGAAACACACGAACACACGAGATACAAAGGTCCACGATCAACAAAAGGATACACGATAACCGATAGTTCTCCTCACTCCAAAGGAGAAGGCCATGAATTCCGTAGGATCTTCCCTCTAGAGGGGCCTTCGCATCACTTCGGATCTTCTCATGTAGAGGTGTATCGCTCCATGAGGGAAGGAAGTAATGGAGCTAGGCTCAACCAAGGTATTCTCTGAACACAAGCTAACCCTAGCTAGAGGAGGGGTGGAGTTTATATAGTATTAGGTAAGAGAGGGGGATACATGGGCCAAAGCCCACGGGCCTGTGTGCAGACAGGGTCTGGACGTCCGGACGGTGTCGGATGTCCGACGGCTCATGGCGGTCCAGACGTCCAGAGGAGGCCGGACTTCCAAGAGTTTGGTGCGGGTGCGCCTTGGCCGGATTTCCATACGTTGTCGGATGTCCGGGGCTTGATCATCCGGAGGCTCTAGTCTTCTGACGTTTTGGAGCGGGTGCCTAGGAGCTAGATTTACGTGATGGTTCGGAAGGCCGTGCGCTAGAGTGTGTCGGTCATCCGGGCAGCTTCGGTCGTCCGTGCGCTGTCGAGTGCTGCTGGTCTTCGGGTTGGGTCAGTCTCTAGGCGTCAGACGTCCGGGGCGTGTCGGTCATTCAAGGTCGGCTGGTCGTCCGAGAGCTGGGACTTGTCCGCAGTTCCCTCATTGTCCTTCCAAGATTGACGTCCTTCGTCTGAGCACCTAAATATATACAGAACTTTCGTCTAAGGTAGAGCCCATGTCTCGAGTGGATCAAACGAAGATTGAGCAAGGAGACATGTCACCTCGTTTCCATTGGCACGTGCATGGGCTCTCGTTATGGGTCCTCTCGTAGCTTGAGATGTTGCTGATAGGTCCATGGGGTGATCATGGGATGCTCCACATCATCTCCCCCCCCCTTGGGGAAGATCCGTCCTTGGATCAAGATCTTCATCACCATGTAAAGGGGAAAGATCCTTGACGTTGAAGATGTCACTCATGTTGCACTTGTCGCGTGGAATGTTGATCTTGTAGGCATTGTTTTTCTAGCATTCTAGCACCTTGAAGGGTCCATCGGGTCGATGTAGGAGTTTGGACTTGCACTTGTTGGGGAAACGCTCCTTGCGAAGGTGTAGCCATACGAGGTCACCAGTCTTGAACACCATGGTGTGTTTGTTGATGTTGCGCTTGGAGGTGACGCGTTCCACTTGACGTTCGATCGTGGGGCTTGTATATCCATGTGTTTTCTTGATATAGCTTGCCCTTGCACTTGCGTCCATGTTGACGCCCTCTTGGAGTGGTAAAGGGAGGGTGTCAACGGGGATAAGGGTCTGAAGCCGTAACCACCTCGAAAGGGGATTTAGCGGTGGTGAAGTGTCTTGCATGGTTGTAGGCGTACTCAGCAATGGGGAGGCAATCTTACCATTCCTTGATATTCTTCTTGATCAACACGCATAGAAGAGTTGACAGCATCCGGTTCATCACCTTCGTTTGGCCATCGGTTTGTGGGTGATAGGCCGGAGAGAATAGTAGCTTGATCCCGAGTTTGGCACCTAGGGCCTTCCGAAAGTAGCTAAGGAACTTGACATTGCAATCAGAGACAATTTTCTTGGCCACCCCATGTAGACGTAAGATGTCCCTACAAAATAGACTTGCAATACGTGAAGCATCATCAGTCTTATGACATGGAATGAAATGAGCCATTTTGGAAAAACTATCTACAAGGACAAACACAGAATCATGGCCATATTTATTGCGTGGTAAACCAAACACGAAGTCCATGCTAATGTCTTCCCAAGGTTTAAATGGTATAGGAAGTGGCATGTGAAGACCATGTGATTGAGATTTGCACTTAGCTTTGCGACATGTAGAGCATTGGTTGGTGAAGCGTGCAACATCACGAAACATATTTGGCCAAAAGTACTTGTTGGAGAGGGTAGCATATGTCTTGTCGCGTCCAAAGTGACTCATTAGTCCTCCGCCATGAGGTTCTTGCAAAAGCAACAAACGAGAGAAGACTCAGGTATGCAAAGTTTTTTAGCACGCATAAGATAACCATCTTTGATGTAGTATTATTACCAATAAGGTTTCACTTGGCACTTGGCATATGGAGTAGCAGAGGAAACATCATGCTCATACAAGTCTTTTATATTGAGTAACGATCATGCCTTTGCGGGAAAGAGCATAAGACACAACATTTTCTTTACCCTTAATGTATTTGATGACATATGGAAAAGATTCAATGAATTCACTCCATTTAGCATGTCGTTTGTTCAACTTAGTTTGACCCTTAAGGTACTTGAGAGTTTCATGGTCGGTATGAATAACAAATTCATGTGGACTTAGATAATGCTCCCAAACATGTAACACTCTCACAAAAGCATACAATTCCTTATCATATATGGGATAGTTAAGTTGAGCGCCAGAAATTTTCTCACTAAAATACACAATGGGGGCTTTTCTTACATAAGCACACCACCTATGCCATTAGCACTAGCGTCACAATGCACTTCAAAAGTTTTATCAAAGTTGGTAATGCAAGCAAAGATGCATGAGTAAGCAAAATTTTAAGATCAAGGAATGCGGTGTCTTGTGTTTGTGCCCAAATGAAAGGTGCATTTTTCTTGCTCAAAGCATGTAGAGGAGATGCAATAATGCTAAAATTCTGAACAAAGCGACGGTAGAAACCGGCTAGTCCTAGGAAGCTACGCACTTGTTGCAAATTGGTGGGTGTGAGACAAGTTTTAATTGCATTAATTTTAGTTTCATCCACATGGACACCCTTAGAATAAACCACTAATCCTAGGAAAACAATCTTATCAACACCAAAAGTGCATGTTTCCATGTTAGCATACAATTGTTCCTTCCTAAGAACTTGCAATACTTCCCTAACGTGTTTAGCATGCTCCTCGAGAGATTCGCTAAAAACAAGAATGTCATCAAAGTATACCACAACACAACATCCAATGAATGGGCATAAGACATGATGCATGACACGCATAAATGTACCCGTTGCTTGAGATAAACCCATGGGAATCACTAGCCATTCATATAGACCAAACTTTGTTTTGAAAGCCAATTTCCACCCATCGCCCTCTTGTATGCGTATTTGATAGTAACCACTTTTCAAGTCAATCTTGGAAAATATAATGGAACCACGAAGTTCATGTAGCATATCATCTAGGCGAGGAATAGGGTGGTGATATCTAATCGTTATAGCATTGATAGGGCGGCAATCCAAACACATTTGCATACTACCGTCTTACTTAGGTACTAGTATCATGGGAACCGCACAAGGACTCAATCTCTCGCGTGCATGCCCTTTATGTAGGAGTTTTTGGACTTTCCTTTGGATCTCCTTCGTTTCTTCGGGGTTGACGCTGTAGGGTGCCTTGTTGGGAAGCGGTACGCCGGGACTGAGGTCGATGCAATGTTAGATCCCTCGTTTTGTTTGTAGTCCCAGAGGTAGCTCATCTGGGAATACGTTTTGAAATTCCTATAACAATTGAGATAACAGAAGTGGAAGATGTTGTGAAGGGTTAGGTCGCACGACATCATCCTTGCACACAAGCACATAATGAAGAACGGTCGATGGGCTCTCACTCACATCCCTCAAATATCTTTTGGTGGCTAATAGAACTAGATCTCTCATGTACCTCATCGTGGATTCACTCATTTTTGGATTGTGGAACTCACTCTCTTTCAGGTGGATCACTCTCTGAATTTTATCTCCATAATGGGATAAACCTTGCTTGTCGGCGGTCACTTGACTTGGAGACATTGGTCGAAGCAATATTCCTTGCCCTTCATTTTGAAGCTATAGTGATTGATCTGACCATTGTGGATGATGCCATGGTCTAATTGTCAAGGTCTCCTAAGGAGTAGATGGCAAACGGACATGGAAACCACATCACACTCCAAGGTGTCTTCATAAGCGCCTATCTTGAAGGAAACTTGCACGGTATGATCAAGTTGGATAGTGCCGGAGTCACTAAGCCATTGGACCTTGTAGGGGCGAGGGTGCTTATTCTTCACCAATTGAAGCTTGGAGAAAAGGTCTTCACTTGCCAAATTGGGGCTACTTCCTCCATCTATGATGAACTTGACGGATTTGCCTTGGATACCCGCCTTGGTGTGGAAGATGTGGCAACATTGGTCCTCATCATCTTGTTGTTGAAGAGTCAAAACCTTGGAAACAATGAGAGCGGGGCTCGGATCATTATCACACAAGATTTGAGAATCATCGTCTTCATTGACTTGTCAATGCAAGGCGACATGATCCAACGCTTGCATCTCGTCGTTGCTCATAGAGTCATAGATGTCGTCGCCTTGAAGAATCATGATCCATCTTGTTGGACACTCGTAGGTCTTGCGGTCGCGGCTTTGGCATGTGAAGCACTTTATGGAGTTTGATTTAGCGGTGTCATACAGTTTTGGTGTAGAGGATGAAGCCTTTTGCTTGTAGTTTCTTAAAGTAGTATGATGGCTTGACGAAGTTATCTTGTCCTTGGAACTTGACTTGTTGTCAATGGGTGTTGTAGATTTCGTAGTCGAAGGCATCGTCGTCATATAAGTTTGAGCCTTGAGCAGTAGGTCTTGGAAGACAACTTGGAGTACTTGTAGTCATCTTGCACTTGAGGTTCCACCTTGGTTGCTTAATGAACTAGATCAAGTAAGTTGGAGTATGGTTGGAAGTCCATGATTTTCTTCACTTGGTAGTTAAGACCATTCAAGAAGCGCGCCATTGTTTGCTCGTCATCTTCCTTGACATTGGCTCAAATCATGGCAATCTCCATTTCTTGATAGTATTCTTCGACGGACTTTATGCCTTGCTTAAGTAGCTGGGGTTTCTTGAAGAGATCCCGATTGTAGTGTGTAGGCACAAAACAAGCCCTCATGAGATCCTTCATTTGAGCCCAAGTGCTGATAGCAGGTTCACCTCTTTCTCTTCTTCGCTCAATCACTTGTTCCAACCAAATGAGAACATAGTCTTGGAACTCAAGAGAGTCCATAGCAAAAAAATATCTTCCTCAAAGTTGTGCAAACATAATATCTTGCCAACTTTGAGTGTCCACAAAAGGTAGTCTTCAGGGTCGTTGCTTCTGGAGAACTTAGGCATTGTGAATTTGAGCTTGCCAAAGAATTGTTCATCATTGTAATTGCTTGGGCGATTCCCTTGATGAGGAGGTGCGTCAATGTTGTTGTCGAGCTGACGTTGTGGTTGTCTTGGGGCGTCGTCATAATTTTGCTCGACGTGATGTGCTTGAGGCCGTTGATGATGTACTAGTGTGTGGTTTCTCATTCTTGTTGCTCCTCTTGGTGAGTGGCTTCTTCTTATCGTTTTTGTAGTTCCTCTTGGTGAGCGGCTTATTATTGTTGTTCTCGCCGGAGTGCTTCACATTCACGATGAGCTTGGTGTTTGCACTCCTCCGAGGCGCAAGTAGATTCTTCCAAGGCGTGATGTCCCTGAAGCGGTTGTTCATGGAGATGATGGTGTTCTTCTTCTCGGCGATGTTGTTCTTGCTCCCAAGTATCTTGATCTTGTTGACAGCGACGGTATTGAGCGCAGATGCGATCTTGCAATCCATTGCCATGGGATGGATTGTTATAGTGGTGATGACCTTTTGGAGAACTTGGATCAGATCGTTCATCGCGATGGTGATGACGCGCTCGCAAGGAACTTGCGTTGGAAGAGTACTTCGTTGAGTTGGGACTTGAGTGACGAGACCTTGGTAGAGTAGAAGTGGAAGGCATGTGGTTGACCATCAAAGGCCGGAGCTCCTCCATTTGGCTTGATATATTGGTGTTGGATTCTTGCATGTTGGCAGCAAGTTGTTTGATGGGTCATTCAAGACATCTTGAGCTTGAGTAATTGCCTTGTGTGCGCTGAAGAAGTGCAACCTGGTGACGTGAGTGGTCGTGTCGTCGTCATGCTCCTCCAAGGTCGGGTTCGACATGATGTCCCTATCCATAGCACTCAAGAAGATATAAGTGGAAGAATGAGAAGTCAATACCAATTACCGTTTCCAAAAGTTGAAAGTGGATCGAGATCACTCAATGTGCAAGTATGGAAATAGTAGAATTGGTCCTGAAGATCGTCCCTCTCACACCAACACAAATAATGCTTATCGAGTAGCTTGGTTAGGATGTTGCCACAAAGTTCAAGCAATTCGAGAATATGATTCGATAAAGTTGAAAGAGATTCACAAATTTGCAAGTAAGACAATGTAGATCAATATAAATGAGTGGACACTGAAACACACACGCGAATAGATAAGTGGGGTTGTGCAACCAAGAAGTGAGCACGAAATGTGGAAACCATGGAAAACGCTCGTTTTGCACAACACTACAGAGACACTAGCACGATTGCTCAAATGGGCGTGATACGAACTTGTGCACAACCTATAAGAGACAAAACATGTCGTCTTCCCATTCCCGACTTTCTATGTATGTATGAGGCACGAGTCACTCGCTCAAGTGATCCAAGATGATCAAGTATGATATGCAAATTTGGCGATGCTATTGCTCTTATTCTTTTATCCTTGCTTAAAAGCTTTGCTTCTCTTTCCTTTAGCAATGATATTTGGATTGCAGCTATGCGGGGCATGCACACCAAGATAGCAATTATGTATGCGGGTACTATGTTGTAACACAAAAGATGATACAATGATATATGCACGCAACAGTAGCTATGCGGAGTATTATCTCTAAAGTGCACAAGTAGCATAGACAAGCAATACTCAATGGCTAGTTTCGATAGGAAAGTAACGCAAATAGGCTTGGGGTAACAATGCAATGGCAAGGGTATATGTCAAGAGTGTCGTTGTGGTTATCGTCCTTGCTTACGGTTGATGTCAACGAGGAGGTGGTTTGTAACAATCCGGGGCGATGATGAGTGGCGATGTCGATGAAGAACCACTCTAAGTAGCCGAAACACCTTAGGAAGTGGCGAGGCTCACGACTTAAAATCTCAAATGCAAAGCGTTTCGGCAGAAAGTGGTGGAGAAAACAAAAAATGGGCAAAACTTCAGTTTCGATTGAATTGCTCGGACGTCCGGTCCTATCGGTCGTCCGGGGTCCGGTTGTCCGGAGGTCATCGGCCATCCGGAGCCTGTGGGTTGCACCGGATGAACTCGAACCAAAAGAAAAATTTCGAGCGAAATTGGGGCGACTTTGTAGATGAAAATGGTGGGGACGATGGGGGAAAGATAGATCCACTTGTCCACAACGGAATCCACGGATCGGAATCAACAAAATCTCCTCAAATCCAACAAATCCAAGAAAATTTGGTATGGCTATTTTTGTGGGGATTTTTGAAATTAGGTCAAATCAAAGGAAAAATGGCTAGAAATTGGAGGGGTAGACTCCAAGGTGTGAATCAACGTGGCTCATGATACCAATATGATATGAGGCAAGATCAGTAGCACGGATCTTTTCACAATTGGAGGGGGAAAGGGAGAAAACCAAAGATAAATCACAAACTCGTGGATGAACTTCGATCACACATCCACTATAAACACACGAACACACGAGATACAAAGATCCACCATCAACAAAAGGATACAAAGATCTCCTCACTCCAAAGTAGAAGACCATGAATTCCATAGGATCTTCCCTCTAGTGGGGTCTTGGCATCACTTCGGATCTTCTCACGTAGAGGTGTATCGCTCCACAAGGGGAGGTAGTAGTGGAGCTAGGCTCAACAAATGTATTCACTGAACACAAGCTAACCCTAGCTAGAGGAGGGGGTGGAGTTTATATAATCTTAGGCGAGGGAGGGGGATACATGGGCCAAAGCCCACCGGCCTGTGCGCATACATGGTTCGGACGTCCAGATAGTGTCGGACGTTGTCTCAAAGCGGTCTTGATGTTGGGAGGAGGCCGAACTTCCAAGAGTTAAGTGAGGGTGCACCTTGGCTGGATTTCCGGATGCTGTCGGACGACCGGGACTCGATCGTCAGGAGGCTTTGGTCTTCCGACGTTTTGGAGTGGGTGCCTGGGAGACGAATTTCTGTGATGGTTCGAACGGCTGTGCGCTAGAGCGTGTCGGTCGTCCGAGCGTCGTTGGTCATCCGTGTGCTGTGGAGTCCTATTGGTCTTCGGGCTGGGTCAGTCTCCAGGCATCTGACGTTCGAGATGCGTCGGTCGTTCAAGGCTGGCTGGTCGTTCGAGAGTTGGGACTTGTCTGCAGCTCCCTACTTGTCCTTCCAAGCTTGATGCCCTTCGTCTGAGCACCTAAGTATATAGAGAACTTCCGTCTGAGGTAGTGACCATGTCTCGAGTGGATCAAACGGAGATTGAGAAAGGAGAGAGTCACCTTATTTCCAATGGCACGTGCACGGGCTCTCGTCATGGGTCCTCTCGTAGCTTGAGATGTTGGTGATGGGTCCATGGGGGTGATCATGGGATGCTCCGCATCTAGACGGTTGACGATTGGTATTCCTATTGGTTCGATAAACCCTATGTTTCATAACTAAGGGAAATACTTACCCACTTTGTGCTGCAATAACCCATTCCTCTTCACGAAAAACCCAACGCAGTTCACGAGTATCAATTTGGTATAGCCTGTGAATGTTGCTTGTAAATCATTATATCATGACCTGCGTGTCGTGAGTGTGGCAACCAGCTAGAGCCATATGGTTGTCCCATTATTGTATTAATGACCTGCGTGTCAACATGAGATGCTTTGTGATGTAATTTACTCTCATAGCTATTAGTTTGTAATAGCATAGTATGTTATGTAACACTTCGCGGTTGACATCGTGGTGTGGAGATGGAGATCACCACAATGACAACCATGAATGGAGATGGATATCACCATGGTCATGCAGCACACGTGGAGATGGAGATCATCATGCGTTGATAAAAGGGGATATAACATAGCACACACATATAAACTGCACGTGAAAGTTTACCCCTTTTGTGCGCCCTTCTTTTGCATGATAGATGTTTTAAGTAGGGTGGTCCCTCAAAGAATGTCAAGTAAAATTGCCTCCCCAATTGATGCACCATCACATGTTAATTAATTTTAGTGATGGGTCTACAAAATTAGGGTGCTGCTAATTCTCCTTAACATGGTGTCTCTGTGTCGGACACTTACGAGCGAAGCACTCGTTAACTTGTCGTTGCTATCAAAATGGTTTTGGGCCTCGAGGCATAAGATTTGGCATGGCATGAGATGTCCCCAACAAAAAAGAGTCGTATAGAGATGCGATTAGCAAGTGTTGCTTACCAAGTGATCTAGTCTTCTAGCGGTGATGCAAAAGCTCACTAGTTGACATGTGGATCTTGGATCTTGAACGCTAAAGAATCAACAGAGGGATGTTGATTTTAGTGGGAGTAATGTTCTTATTAAAATGTTTAATTTGAAATTACTCTTGATGAATACATGTCTTAGTGTTTTGCATATATTTTTTGTAGATCAATGGCACCACCTTCTCAACCTAGTGTTTCGTGTAAATCCATCCTAGAAAAGGATAAACTGAATGGAACATACTTTACCACCTGGTATACAAATCTAAGAATTGTTCTCAGGCATGATAAAAAGGAACATGTTCAAGAGGAACCCCTTCTAGAGGAACCTGCTGAGAAATCTAATGCCATGGCTAGGAATGCCCAGCACACCAGAAACTCGTTGATGAGTCAAACGAGATCAGTTGTCTCATGCTGGCTTCTATGGAGCCTGATCTAAAGCAACATTTCGAAAATATTCAGGCTTTCGATATGATCGAGAACCTCAAGATCATGTTTCACATGCAGGCAAGGACCAAATGTATGGCAATTCTTGATGTATTGTAAGCTGAAAGAGGGTGATTCACTGAGCCCGCATGTGATCAAGATGATCGGATACATTCAAGCTTTGGATCGTTTAGGGTTCCTACTTGGAGATGAATAGTCCACAGATACAATTCTGGCTTGTCTGGCGGCTAGCTATGGGATGTTCATCTCGAACTACCATATGCATGGCATGGAAAATAAGCTCACTGAATTGCATGGGATGCTAAAAGTGGCAGAGCAGGATATCAAGAAAGGCATGCATCAAGTGTTGATGGTGCAGAACACAGCAAAGTTCAAGAAGAGCTGGTCCAAGAAAAAGACTAAGGCAAAGGGCAAGGACGCAACTCCTAATATCGTTAGTGCTCCCAAGTCTAGAACAAACATGGGGACTGTTTGCTTTCACTGCAAGGAAACCAGTCACTTGAAGAGGAACTGCAGCAAGTGGCTTGCCCAGATAAGCAAGAAGACTGGAAGTGTGACTTCTTTTTCAGGTACACTTGTTGTATATGTTATAGACATTTTTCATGTTGATATTTCTAGTAGCTCTTGGGTATATGATACCAGATCGGTTGTTCACATATGCAACTTGATGCAGGGGCTAAGAAGGACTAGGAATATTGCAAGAGAAGTTGACATTGACGTGGGTCGAGACGGCGTCGGTATTTCCCCCAAAGAAAAGGGGTGATGTAGCACAACGACGGGAAGTATTTCCCTCTGTTAAGAAACAAAGGTATCAATCTGTAGAGGAAGATCAAACAACTATGTAAACAACACATGCACATAAATAACAAATACTTGCAAGCCAACGTGTAAGAGAAGTTGTCAAGCTCTCAACAATAAAAAGATAGATTAGATTGTAATAGGTTGGGCAAATAGATCTCATAAGAACACAAAATAAAAGAAATCAAAAATGCAGCAAATTATTTTTGGGTTCTTGGATTAATAGATCTAAAAAACACGGCAAAAAGATAGATTGAAAAGCAATATGTTGGGAAAGTAAACATGGGAGTCATAGGTTTCACTAGTGGCTTCTCTCATGAGTATAGCACACGGTGGGTGAACAAATTACTGTTGGGCAATTGATAGAAGATCAAATAATCATGGCGATATCCAAGGCAATGATCATTATATAGGCATCACTTCCAAGATAAGTAGAACGAAACGATTATGCATCTACTACTATTACTCCACACATCGACCGCTATCAAGCATGCATCTAGTGTATTAAGTTCAAGGAAAAATGGAGTAATGCAATAAGAACGATGACATTATGTAGACAAGATCTATTCATGTAGGAATATACCACATCTTGTTATCCTTAATAGCAATGATACATGCGTGCCTTCCTGTCCCTTCGGTCACTGGGAAAGGACACCGCAAGATCGAACCCATCACAAAGCACCTCTTCTCATGGCAAGAAAAATCGATCTAGTTGGCCTAACTAAACCAAAGATTCTAAGAAGAAATACTAGGCTATAAGTAATCATGCATATAAGAGATCAAAGAAGACTCAAATAATATTCATGGATAGAAATTGATCATAAAGTCAAAATTCATCGGATCCCAACAAACACACCACAAAAAGTCATTACATCAAATATATATCCAAGAGACCATTGTATTGATAATTAAAAGAGAGAGAGAGGAAGCCCTCGAGCTATTTCCTACGGACCTGTAGGTCTATGGTGGACTACTCACGCATCATCGGAGAGGCACCCACGAAGACGATGCACCCCTTCGTGATGGTGTTAGATTGGATCTCGCGGTTCTGGAACTTGCGTCGACTGGAATTGTGTTCCGTCGACTCCTCTAGGGTTTTCTGAATATTTGGGAATTTAGAGAGCTGATAGTCAGTGGAGGGTGTCCTCGAGGTGTCCATAACCCATCAGGGCGCCCCTAGGGCCTCTGACGGCCCCTGGTGGGTTGTGGGCGGCCTGGGCTCCCTCCTGGTTACTTCTTTGGCCCACTGGCCTTCTTCAGGTCCAAAAAATCTCAAAAAATGTTTCGTCTTGATTGGACTCTGTTTGGTACTAATTTCTGCGAAGTAAAAAACAAGAAAAAACAACAACTAGCGCTTTGGTACTATGTCAATAGGTTAGTCCCAAAAAATGATATAAAGTTGCTATAAAATGATAAAACATCCAAGACTAATAATATAACAGCATGGAACAAACAAAAATTATAGATATGTTGGAGACGTATCAGCATCCCCAAGCTTAATTCCTACTCGTCCTCGAGTAGGTAAATGATAAAACAAAATTTTTGATGTGGAATGTTGCCTAACATGTTCATCACATATTCTTTTCTTTTGTAGCATGGACATTTGGAATTTTAGATGGTTCCAAGCAATGGTCTAGTTTTGACATAGAGACTTCTATACTCAAGCATATCAACAAGTAACCACGTCTTTCAAAATATCGACACTAAAGAAAGTTATCCCTAGCCCATGATGCTCAATCATTGATCCATTCATGAAACACACTCAAATATTAGCTACACATAATGCTCAAGTACGATCATAGTGGGCCCCAGTTGGTGCTTTATAAGAGAATATGGAGACTCAAGTAAAAAATATAAAAATTGCATAAATAGATAGGCCCTTCGCAGAGGGGAGTAGGGATTTGTAGAGTTTATAGAGCTCAAGGTTTAAATCAATAGAAAAAATATTTTGGGTCACATGCCTTTCTTGTCAACGAAAATGAGCGAGAGCTTTCAATACCTTTCCAAGGAATTTATTATTTGACAACATAAAGTAAATTTCCTTTTGTTCATAACGGGATTTGGCATCCCTATTACCGCCATACTCTCGTGCAATGAAAAATGAATAAACAATCATCTTGAGAATAACACATCTAGCATGGAAAAATATCGGTCACCCCCTTTCGCTTCATGAGCGGTACGAGCACAAAAAAGGAAAATTTTATTTTGAAAATTTGAGATGGCACATACAAATTTTCTTGGAACGGTATGAAAATAGCGCATATAGGTAGGTATGGTGGCCTCATATAGCAAAATTGGGTTTAGTGATTTTGGATGCACAAGTAGTATTTGTACTTAGTACAAGTGAAGGCTCGCAAATAGATTGAGAAGCAACTAACCAAGAAACAAAAATTCACATAAGCAAGAATGAAGCATAACTAACACCGAATGATGCACCATAAGTAGGATGTACTTTTGTTGCACTACTATTCACTTCCGTGCTTGCATAGGAAATCACAAACCTTGACACCAATATTCTTACTATGCATGATTACTCACCAACATAACTCACATATTACTATCATCATGCCTCAAAACTATTACAAAGAATCAAGTTTAATTTGTCCAATGACCTTCATGAAATTTTTATCATATCCCTCTTGAATAGATATCACTTTGGGACTAGTTTCATATATCACCATTGCTTTTGACAAGCTCACATAGATTTAAGTGAAAAACATGAGCATAAATATTTCATCTCTCAAAATAGTATAAGTGAAGCATGAGAGGATTTGTTCAAAATTTACTAACTCTCAAATTAATCTAAGTGAAGCATGAGAGCATTTCTTCAGACATATAAAAGCACGCCATGCTCAACAAGATATAAGTGAAGCACTAGAGCAATTCCATAGCTGAAAATATTTAAGTGAACCATATAGAGCAATTTTAACAAATCATAGCATAATTTTGGCTCTCTCAAATAGGTGTGTCCAGCAAGGATAAAAAGAAAATAATTCAAAGACTCAAATAATAAACACGTTCCAAGCAAAACTCATTATATGTGACAAATAAAAATATAGCTCCAAGTAAAATACCGATGGTTGTTAGAAGAAAGAGGGGATGCCACTCGGGGCATTGATGTCTACTACGCAACTTTATTCTTGTAGACTCGTGTTGGGCCTCCAAGCGTAGAGTTTTGTAGGACAGTAGAAAGTTTCCCTCAAGTGGATGACCTAAGGTTTATCAATCCGTGGGAGGTGTAGGATGAATATGGTCTTGCTCAAACAACCCTGCAATCAAATACAAGAAATCTCTTGTGTCCCCAACACACCCAATACAATGGAAAATTGTATAGATGCACTAGTTCGTTGAAGAGATGGTGATACAAGTGTAGTAATGATAGTAGATATTGATTTTTGTAATCTGAAAAATATAAAAACAGAAAGGTAGCAAGTGACAAAAGTGAGCAAAAACGGTGTTGCAATGCTTGAAAACAAGGTCTACGGTCCATACTTTCGCTAGTGCAATCTCTCAACAATGCTAATGTAATTGGATCACATAACCATCCCTCAACGTGCAACGAATAATCACTCCAAAGTTCTTATCTAGCGAAGAGCATAAGAAAAAATTGTTTGTAGGGTACGAAACAACCTTAAATTCATCCTTTTCGATCAATCAATCCAAGAGTTCGTAGTAAAATAACCAAGTTATCCTTTCCAATCAATCTATCTAAGAGTTCGTACTAGAATAACACCATATGATATGCATCAACCAACTCTAATATCACCACAAGTATCCATGAGTTAATTATACGATACGCATCAAACAATTTTAGATTCATAATACTCAATCCAACACAAAGAACCTCAAAGAGTTCCCCAAGATTTATACATGATAAATCCAGGAAAAGAACGTGTATCAACCCCTATGCATAGATTACCCCAATGTCACCTCAGGAATCCGCAAGTTGAGTACCAGGGCATAGATCAAGTGAATCACTTGAATACCGCAATGTCACTATGGGTATCCACATGCAAGACATATATCAAGTGTCCACAAATCCAATATTCAATGCAACATAACAAAATCTCAAAGGGAATATTCAATTCATCACAGCAAGATAGTGAGGGAAACACCATATGATCCAACTGTATTAACAAAGCCCATGATATATCAAGATCGTGCCATCTCAAGAACACGATGTAGAGAGAGAGAGATTGAACACATAGCTAGTGTTACAAACCGTCGGCCCCGAGGATGGACTACTCCCTCCTCATCATGGACTCCGCCGGGATGATGAAGATGGCCACCTAAGATGATCTACCCTCTTCGGCAGGGTACTATTTTCTCTTTAGATTGGTTTTGTGTCAATACAGAGGACATGTGGCGGCGAATGAGGAGCCTAGGGTTATTTTCGATGGTTTCTATATTTATAGAAATTTTTGGCGTAGGT
The DNA here is from genome assembly GCA_022496015.1 of Hordeum marinum. Lineage (NCBI taxonomy): Eukaryota > Viridiplantae > Streptophyta > Magnoliopsida > Poales > Poaceae > Hordeum > Hordeum marinum. Next base: position 280,798,881 of record CM039678.1, read on the forward strand.
TTCACGCGGAGATGGGCCACGAGGTGAGCACCCTCCACCAAGGCACGGTTTGGGGGCCTGGCACGCCCTGGTGGAAGGTGGCCACCTCATGACTCTTCTGGACCTCCCATGGAGCGTCGAATGCCTCTTTTGTTCAAAAAAATCATCAAAAAGTTTCGGGCGATTCCTAGAACTTTCATTTTTTGCCCAAAAAAACAACACCATGGCAATTATGTTGAAAACAGCGTTAGTCTGGGTTAGTTATAAATAAATCATACAAAGTGCATCAAAGCCATATAAAAGTATTGTAAACATAGGGGAATATGGCATGAATACTTCATAAATTATCGATATGTTGGAGACGTATCAACATCCCCAAGCTTAATTCCTACTCGTCCTCGAGTAGGTAAATGATAAAATAAATAATTTATGAAGTGTGACTCCTAGCAGAGTGCATAAGTTTGATAAATGATAATTTCAACCACTTTTTCTAGCATCATAAAATCAACTCTTTCTCATAAAACTCATCATGATACATTATCAACCAATTCACGTGTTATGGTTCAAATAATGAATTCTCTTGAAACTTAACAACCTATGTTCTTAGTCACTGAACTATTGCAATTCAACTTATTCTCAACAAAGTCTAAGTAACAGCTCCACATACTCAATCATCATTTAGTCTTCTATGATTGCTAGTACTCAAAGCATATTTTTAGAACAAATAGCATCCATCAAACACATAAAAGATAGCGGCTTAATGTTTCGCCTCCCAACATACTTATCATAAAGATAATTGTCAACAATAATATGTCATGATCAAATATATTTGACTGGCCATATGTGCCTAGATATTTCGCCACCACATGATTCTTGCCAACTAATAGAAGTAGGTTGGAAAAAGAAGTTGACTCAACATGAAAAATAAATAACATGAAAGTAAATATATTGTCCCTTCACAGAGGAAAGCAGGGATTTGCATATGTGCCAGAGCTTATTGTTTAAAATAGAGATAAATATAATTTTGTGAGGTGCACCCTTCCTGTTAACATTACGACTAAGAGTTATCAATATCTTCCATGTTAAACACAGTAGTGGTGGTTCCCAGGAGATAAAAGTAAAGGTTTACCACCCCCCTCCACCAACAAACACACTCCACGGCTAGCCAAATCCACAGGTACTGTCCATACCAACAAAATTCCTGGGGGAGTTTTGTTTAATTGTTTTTATTTTTTATTTTGGGACAGGGAATCCCTATTACCGCCCCTCTCATGCAAGGACGAGTGAATAAACACTCATCATGAGGATAACCCGCTTAACATGGAAGATATTGACCACCCAATATCGCTCCATGAGCGGTCCAGGCAAATGAAACAGATGTTCATTTGAAACTTTAGAGGTGGCACATGTGAAAGCACAATGTGCTCCCTTGGTGGTTTTGATAATTCATGACAACATACAATGTCTCTTGGACTAATACTTTCATGTAGTGTATTTCAGATAAAGTCCACAGGGAGATGGGTTGGCAAAAGGAGTGTGGAGATTATCCCCAAGATGCAAGGAATAGCATTGGCAAACCTTCAAGCAAGTGGACTCTACATTTTACCTTTTGTGAGAAATAACTTTGAGCCCATAGTAAAGCCAATAGTATCAAAAGGGGGTAAGGTACTATTGGTGAACAAAATGCTCATACGTGCACAAGTGATAGTCAACACATACACCTAGAAGCTCTTCCACAAAACTTTGTCCAAAGCAAAATATCCAAAATCGGTGCAACCAACGCCTTCCACTCGGTGCCACCGATTCTCAGCCTCAGACACACTCAGCCAAACCTTAGCCTTTCGGTGCAACCGATTCCATTTAGGTGCCACCAAGTTTGGGTTGCCAACTTTCTATTACGCAAATTCCCAAAATCGGTCCCACCGAGTTTGTTGAATCAGCGTCACCGAGTTTGGCAATCCAACCGTTGGACACCTTATCGGTGCAACCGAGTTGTGTGTATCCGTCTCACCGAGATTCAAAGTTGCTACCTTTGAGGCAACTCGGTACCTCCGAGATTAACACATCGGTGTCACCGAGTCTGACTTATTAGGTGTAACGGTTGGATTTTTGGAGATGCATATATATACCCCTCGACCACCACTCACTCGTTAGAGAAGCACTCAAAACAGTTCCCCACTCGTAACTACTTGTTTTCTGAGAGAGAGCCACCTACCGATGTGTTGAGATCATGTCATTCCATTCATACCATATGAATCTTGATCTCTAGTCTCCCGAAGTTGCTGTCACCCAATCAATCTATTCTACCAAGACAAATCTGTGAGAGAGTGATTGTGTGTTGAGGAGTCTATCATCTTGAAGCACAAGAGCAAGGAGTTCATCGAAATTATCAAACCTATTACCTTTTGGAGGGTGGTGCCTCCTAGATTAGTTAGTTGTCGCTTGGGAGCCTCCTGCTTCGTGTTGTGGCCTGAACGAAGAAGTTTGTAAGGGCAAGGAGATCGCCTACTTCATGAAGATCTACCCCGAGTTAGGCTAGTCCTCCATGGACGTAGGTCATCATGGTATAGTCAAGGTTGCTTCTTCATGGAACCCTCCGTGGGTAGAGCACTCCATGGACTCTCGCGACCGTTACCCTATATGGGTTGAAGACTCCATAAACACGGTCATACAATAGCACCACCTATCGAAACCACGGGAAAAAAATCTGCGTGTCCTTCATGCGTTTGATCTCTCTATCTCTACTCCTTACTTCCATGTGCAATGTCTTTACTTTTCGTTGCTATACTTGATGACTTGCATGTGTAGGGTGTTCTAGACTTGCTATATATATACTAAAACTGCCAACCCTTAATCTTATGCTTGAGGTAGTTTTAATTTACTGCTAGTAGTCTATTCACCACCCCTCTAGACATACTCTTCTAGTGATCCCACAATTGGTATGAGAGCGTTGGTCTCCATTGCTTTGGTTTTAACACTGTGGAGGAAGATGGATGTGTCTAGTGTGGAAAGTTTTTATTGTAGAGTGCCCATTCTTAATGGAGAGTATTATAGTCGATGGAAGAATTCCATGATTAATCCATTTGACAAAATCCATTTGAGAAAACATATTAAAAATCCCTATGTGCTCCCCATTGATGAATTGCATCCCACACACGAAGAGGAAATTAACATGCTTGGTAACCTTAGAACTATCAATCTTATTGTTAGAGGCTTACCAAGATTCTTGCTTTCTCAATTGAAGAACTTTGCATGTGCGTATACTTTGTGGACTGATTTGGAGAAACGATATCCAAATATTTCATTAAGTAATCTTGATGAAATTCTTCATAAAACTGTTGCTTTACACAAAATGATGCCTAGTGATCCAAACTTTGATAAATGGCTGTTTGAGCTCTGTGATCTCATGCAAGCTAAAGGAGATGTCACAACTATCAACAACATTATTATTGAAGACATTCACATTCATAAACTTGAACATTGTCATGGTTACGATTCTAACGAGTCTCTTGGTTTTTATAACGAGGAGATTCCACCAAATGATGACAATGAAGAACGTGGCTTCTATGATGAAGATGAGTTGTTCGACATCGAGCATGAAAAGATCTTGAGGAATCTAAGTCTAATGGCAAACTTCAAGGATTACATGTCGGATGGAAAAGAGTGGATTCTCTATAGTGGATGCACAGATCACATGACTGGTGATAAAGACATGTTTCAAGAGATCACGCCTAATCAAGGTCCTCGAAGGTACATTACCTTTGGAGACAACTCTAGGGGTAAGGTACTTGGCCTTGGTAAGGTGGCCATATCTCATGATAGCTCCATTGAAATGTGATGCCTGTTGAATCCCTTGGCTACAATCTTCTTTCCATATCTAGACTAGCAGACTTTGGTTTCAATGTGATATTTACCAAAGTAGATTGCCAAGTGTTTCAATTTGATAATAATAAAATTGTCTTTACTGGTATTCGTAGAGGTGATCCATACATTCTTGATTTCACTAAAAAGGCTCAACCTCATACTTGTCTCATTGCAAAATCTTCTAAAGGTTGGCTATGGCATAGAAGGCTTGGACATGTAGGCATGCACAATCTAGATAAGCTTATCAAGGGCGATCACATTCTTGGTGTTAAAGATATTATCTTTGACAAAGACAGACTTTGTAGTGCTTGTAAAGCACGAAAGCAAGTAGGTGGAAGTCAACCGGTCAAGAACATCATGACCACTAGGAGACCACTCGAGTTACTTCATATGGATCTTTTTGGTCCCAATGCTTACAAAAGTGTTGGTGGAAACTCTTATGGTCTAGTTATAGTTGATGATTTTTCTAGATTTATGTGGGTGTTCTTTCTTGATGATAAGTCGCAGGTACAAAAGATCTTCAAGAACTTTGCACGCAAAGCACAAAATCAATTTGAAGTGAAGATCAAGAAGGTTCGAAGCAATAACGGATCAGAGTTCAAGAACACCCATGTGGATACCTTTCTTGACGAAGAGGGTATTTCACATGAGTTCTCGGCTATGTGCACGCCTCAACAAAATGGAGTTGTTGAGAGAAGAACCGAACCCTCATTGAGATGGCAAGAATGATGCTTGACAAATACAAGAAGCTAAGAAACTTTTGGGCAGAAGTCGTGGAAACAGCATGTCATGCCACAAACCGACTCTACTTGCACAAGCTTCTCGATAAAATGGTATATGAGCTTCTCACCAGTAACAAACCCCAAGTTGGATACTTTTGGGTATTCAGCTCTAAGTGTTACATTCTTGACAAGCAGTTCCATGCTAAATTTGCTCCTAAATCTCATGAAGGTTTCCTACTTGGTTATGGATCGAACTCTCACACTTACCGTCTCTACAACAACTTCACTCGAAAAGTTGAAGAGACGGTAGATGTGAAGTTTGATGAGTCTAATGGTTTGCAAGTCGAACAATTTCCAAATGATTTAGGTGATAAAGATCCTTCAGAAGCTATCCAAGACTTGCCCATTGGCAAGATTCGTCCCATGGAGGTCAAGGAAAGTACTTCATCAACCCAAGTGGAAGCTGCTACTTAGGATCAAGGCTACCGACAAAATGACATGGAAGCATCCACAAGCGGTACATGACAAGATGAAGAGGAGCAGGAAGTACATCATGAAGATCTACCCCAACCTCCTTCACCACCACCTCAAAGAGATGACCATGTCGACAACAACAAAGATGAAGGAGATGATGAAGAAGAAGAAGCTCCACCAACTAACAGGCCAAAGCTACCACATGTTCGAGCACAAGTGACCAAGAACCATCCCTTAAACCAAATCTTTGGTGATATACAAACAGGGAGCATCACTCGCTCTAAAACTCGCTTGGCTAACTTTTGTGAGCATTAGTCTTTCATCTCTAGCATTGAACCCTTAAAGGTTGAACAAGCTCTTGAAGACGCGGATTGGGTGAACGCTATGCATGAAGAGCTTCAGAACTTCGAGAGGAACGAAGTGTGGATACTCGTGGAGAAGCCCAAGGACGAGCTAAACATCATCGGCAGAAAATGGGTATTTCAAAACAAGCAAGATGAAGACAGTCAAGTCGTTCGCAACAAGGCTGGCCTCGTAGTGCAAGGATATATGCAAGTCAAAGCTATGGACTACGGTGAGACCTATGCCCCATTGCTAGACTAGAAGCCATTCGAATTCTTCTTGCTTATGTCAATCACTATGACATCACGCTTTACCAAATGGATATTAAAAGGGCTTTTTAAATGGTGAAATTGAAGAAGAGATTTATGTGAAGCAACCACTGGTTTTGTAAATCCTACGAAACCTGACCACATTTACAAACTTCGCAAAGCTTTATATGGTCTTAAGCAAGCTCCTCGTGCTTGGTATAAATGCCTAACAAAGTTTCTTATAGAAAAAGGATTTGAAATTGGTAAAATTTACGCAACCATATTGACAAAGAGAGTTAATGGTGAATTATTCGTGTGCCAAATTTATGTGGATGATATTGTCTTTGGATCTACTAACCCACAATTTAGTGAGAAGTTTGGAAGGTTGATGTCAGAGAAATATGAGATGTCTATGATGTCTGAGCTGAAATTCTTTCTTGGTCTACAAATCAAGCAAACTAGATAAGGAACATTCATATCTCAAACTAAGTACACCAAGGACTTAATCAAGAAGTTGAACATGCAAGAGTGCAAAGGTATGAAAACTCCCATGCCCACTAGCAGACACGATGATCTTACTAAGGTGGGTGAACTGGTTGATCAAAAGGTTTATCAATAAATGATTGGTTCATTGCTTTATCGATGTGCCTCCCATCTAGATATTATGCTTAGTGTTTGCATGTGTGCTAGATATCAAGCTTCACCTAAAGAATCTCATCTTAAGGCTGTGAAACGCATTGTGAGATACTTGATACATACACCAAACTTTGGCATTTGGTATCCCAAGGGATCTTCTTTTAATCTTGTTGGATACACCGACTCGGACTATGTTGGGGACAAGGTTGATAGAAAATCTACATCGGGTACATGTCAATTTCTTGTTAGATTTCTTGTGTCTTGGTCATCCAAGAAACAGAACTCCGTATCTCTATCTACTGCTGAAGCGGAATACATTGCTGCTGGATCATGTTGTGCGCAATTATTATGGATGACACAAAAGCTTAAATATTATGGAATCTATGTTAAAAATGTGGCATTACTTTGTGACAATGAAAGAGTTATTAAGATTTGTCATTATCATGTGCAACTTTCTCAAACCAAGCATATTCAAGTTCGACATCATTTCATTCGTGATCATGTTGTCAAAGGATATATTAATCTTAAGCATGTTTGTACTAATAAGCAATTATCTGATATCTTTACTAAGCCACTTGATGGAAAAGTGTTTTGTCATTTGAGGAGTGAGTTGAACATCATTGATGCTTCAAACTTGAGCTCAGCTCTCTCAGATGCATGCAAGGGGATGAGTTTTATTGTCTATTCCATGATAATATTATCTTGAGTATTATATCTTGGAATTCTATGCTCCCTTGTCTTGCATCTAACCCTTTTGTAGGTACTTGGAAGAACAACACTCCACAAAATTGCCATCAACTCATATCTTAAGCAATCTTGTCATGACCAAGTATCCACAACCTTGCTTTGATGATGAAAGGAAGAAGATAACAAAAACATAGCCTTGACATATATTCCTCAATTGCTAAATCTCAATTGGTGTTATGTCACTTGAATATATCATGTTCTTCCTTGCGTGACTAACCTATGTAGGTGAAAAGTGAACGGAAACAACAAGGATTGCTCCCAACTCAAGATGACCTTCATCAACTTCGAGCATCCTCATCAAGTTCACATACAAGATACGTCAACAACATCACTCAAAGGTATGTACTCATATTCTTGATATATATTTACTCCAAGTCATGAGATAAAGCAACTCAAGCGATATGAAGACATTTAAATGCTTAATCGAAAGATGGTAACCCCATTTTGAGCTTAACGATGAGTATGACCTATGATCAAGTATTCTTGCTTGGCTCCTAAGTCAATATACTCTAATATAGGTGATCTAGTCACTGCCCATCATCTAGATAAGAATCTTGTTTGGTTCATTCTCTATTGCAAAATTTATGGGAACCATTCAAATCTTTTCTAGTTGATACCCTTTTGTAAATTACCCATAGATTATCTGCCATTGGTATCCCTTAATTTGCAAATCCTTTGCTCTTCTTCCCTAGTTAATTTTCATTTACAATTTTGTATCTTGTTACAAACAATTTTCACATTTGCCAAGTTTCTGTTTTATGCCTCGGAGCCTCCAATACAAAGGATTTGGTGCTACCAATTCAGCAGATGAGCTGCATAACACTATATCGGTACCACCGACAAATTTGTCTTGGGGCCACCGAATTTCTACCATATTTTAGTGTGTGTTTGTTGTTGTTAATATTTGTGTTCCTTATGTGATTTCTCAATCCTTCGATGATCCATTCTTTAAACAAACTTGAAAGGGGGGAAATACAATCAAGGATCCCTGTATCTAACCCTATATCTAACCTTTTTGGAAATTAATGCCAAAGGGGGAGAAATATACAAAGATTCAAAGCTAAAGAGGGAGATACATGCTTATGCAAAGGGGGGATATAATTTAGGGTGAGAGGGGAATATCAAAAGTATACACTTATATAAACAAGGGGAGAATACCAAAGTAGGGGGAGAAACTTTGCTTGAAATAAATACATGTTTCTCCATACATACTCAAAAATTTATTTCATTTGATTTCTCAAGTAAGAATTTTCTCACCCTATCCAATCCCAATATCTACATGCTAAGATTCAGGGGGGAGGAAGTCCTACCGTTCTCATATATAAAAGGGGAGAAACTTCTAAATGATCTTGGAGACATATTAATCTTAAGGAATACTACCTTCTATACGTTCTCCATGTCTTGGTGTTTACTTTTGAGTTCTATTGCTTCTGATTGGTAGAATACTCTTGTATTTCCTAGCATTGTTTTCACAAGTGTATCTCTACTACTAGAATTCTCAAGAACTCATGGTAAATATATGCATCATATCTTTGATCAAGATGATCTCTTGCTTCTTGCACATATTGTTTGTAAGAGTGAACTCTTGAACAAGGATACACCTCATTCATATACATTTCATGCATGTAGCCAAGATACAAATGACGTCTTATATCATTTCCACTATATGTGTGTCCATGCATTCCAAAGCAACTGTCCATTAAAGGGATTGCACACATTTATGGGGAGCAAGTCTAAGTCATGTGTCTCTCGAAGTCTTCATTATATACATACATGTTTTATCTTAATATTTGCCTGTATGTTGTCATCAATTACCAAAGAGGGGGAGATTGAAAGCACAATCTTCTCCCTTGGTGGTTTTGATAATTCATGACAACATACATTGTCTCTTGGACTAATACTTTCATATAGTGTATTTCAGATAAAGTCCATGGAGAGATGAGTTGGCAAAAAAGAGTGTGGAGCGTATCCCCAAGATGCAAGGAATAGCATTGGCAAAGCTTGAAGCAAGAGGACTCTACATTTTACCTTTTGTGAGAAATCACTTTGAGTCCATAAGAAAGTCAACACTATAAATAGGGGGTAAGGTACTGTTGGTGAACAAAATGCTCATACATGCACAAGTAATAGTCACCACATACACCCACAAGCTCTTCGACAAAAGTCTGTCCAAAGCCAAATATCCAAAATCGGTGCAACCAACACCTTCCACTCGAAGCCACATATTCTCAGCCTCACACAAACTCACCCAAACCCTAGCTTTTCGGTGCAACTGATTCCATGTCGGTGCCACCGAGTTTGGTTGCCAACTCCCTATTACGCAAATTCATAAAATCGGTCCCACCGAGTTCATTGAATTGGCGTCATCGAGTTTGGCAATCTGACCATTGGTCACCTTATCGGTGCAACCGAGTTGTGTGTATCCGACTCACCAAGATTCAATAGTTGCTACCTTTGAGGCAACTCGGTACCACCGAGATTTACACATTAGTGTCATCGAGTCTAACATATTAGGTGTAATGGTTGGATTTTTGGATTTGCCTATATATACCCCTCCACCACCACTAACTCTAAGAGAAGCACTTTGAAAAGTTCCCCACCCATACCTACTGATTTTCTGAGAGAGAGCCACCTACTCATGTGTTGAGATCATGACATTCCATTCCTACCATATGAATCTTGATCTCTAGTCTCCCCAAGTTGCTTTCCACCCAATCAATCTCTTATACCAAGCCAAATTTGTGAGAGAGTGATTGTGTGTTGAGGAATCTATCATCTTGAAGCACAAGAACAAGGAGTTCATCGACATTACTGAACCTATTACCTTCTGGAGGTTGGTGCCTCCTAGATTGGTTAGATGTCGCTTGGGAGCCTCCTAGTTTGTGTTGTGGAGTGAACCAAGAAGTTTGTAAGGGAAGGAGATCGCCTACTTTGTGAAGATCTACCCCGACTTAGGCTAGTCCTCCGTGGACGTAGGCCATCATGGAATAGACAAGGTTGCTTCTTCGTGGACCCCCCAGGGGTAGAGCCCTCCGTGGACTCTCACGATCGTTACCCACCGTTGGTTGAAGACTCCATAAACGTGGACGTATGATAGCACCACCTATCGGAACCACTGGAAAAAATATCTGTGTCCTTCATGCGTTTGATCTCTCTATCTCTACTCCTTACTTCCATGTGCAATGTCTTTACTTTCCGCTGCTATACTTGATGACTTGCATGTGTAGGGTGTTCTAGACTTGCTATATATGCTAAAACTTACAACCCTTAATCTTATGCTTGTGGTAGTTTTAATTTACTGCTAGTAGTCTATTCACACCCCTCTAGACATACTCTTCTAGTGATCCCACAAAATGCAAATTTACTTGGAATGGCGGTGAAATACGATATATAGGTAGGTATGGTGGACTCTCATGGAAGAAATGTATCTCAAGGATTTGGATGCACAAGTAGTATCTCTACGTAGTACGAATTTTTGGCTAGCAAAAAGTTCTAAAAGAGCAACACGTGTTGGAAGATCCATAACAATATAACTTATATGAAAATATACACAACCATAACTCATTAAGTTGTCTTCCTTGTCCAACTTCAACTAATTTTCTCAGGTTTGAAAATATTTAATGGGTATTCACAATCATAGAAGATGTCCAAGATAATATATTTGTATGTGAAAGTTCTCTTCCTTATACTGATCTTTCACGAATTGCTTGTATGACCAATATTGTGATTGTCAAACTTCAATAAATTTTACTTTATAAACTAGATGTGAATCTACTACTAAGCATAAATCACATTGATAATTTCATATTTATGATATTTCATCGATTCACAATTTACTCATAGGATATAAGTGAAGTTCAAGAGTAAACATCAAAACTACTCTTCAAAAGATATAAGTGAAGGTCAATGAGTAGGTAAACAATCAAGTAGCTATGTGAGGACTCTCTCTCTCTCTCAATAAAGATTTTCAGATCTGAGTATTTTTATTAAAACAGCAAGAAAAACAAAATAAAATGACATTTCAAGAATAGCACACATCATGTGAAGAAGCAGAAACTTAGGATCAACCGATACTAACCGATATTTGTTTGATGAGGAGAGGTGGGATCTGTAGCATCCCCAAGCTTAGATGCTTAAGACTTATTGAAATATATACTTGGGGTGCCTTGGGAATCCACAAGCTTGAGATTTTGTGTATTGTTCAATCCTCTCATATCCCGGTTTCACCTAAACCTCAAAAACTTCATCCACACAAAACTTGAAAAAAACTCGTGAGACAGGTTAGTACACATAAGAATAAATCAACACTTAATGTACTGCCAAGACAAGTTTAATAATAATTTTCAAACATCATCTACTGTTTACTATCGTTTCAAGAATTTATATCTACCAATATAGGTTATGGAAACTATAGGATAAGTAGAAAACAGAACTATGATAGCAATCTGTCAAAACAGAACAGTCTGTAGTAATTTATTAAAATAGTGTACTTATGTAAATCAAACAATTATGAAAATTTAGGAAGTGTTAAACAATTTATATTAAAATACTGTGTAAAATGTTCGGAAACTTTCCATGTTCCGGTAAAATACGAAAATTCAAACACTACAGAAAAAGTTTCTGTTTTTACACAGCACATATCGAAACATGCAATGCAAGCGTCCTAATTCAATTCTTGGAAACTTTTATTGAAACAAAAACATTATAAATAGCATCTAATAGAAAATAACAAATTATAAAGACGCTCCAAGCAAAACACATATCATGTGATGAATAAAAATATAGCTCCAAGTAGGATGTACAGATAATGTTGGAGACGAAAGAGGGGACGCCTTTTGGGGCATCCCTAAGCTTAGACGCTTGAGTATTCCTTGGATATTACCTTTGGGGTGCCTTGGGAATCCCCAAGATTAGGTCATTGCTGCTCCTTATTCACCTCATATCGGTATCTCGCCCAAAACATGAAAACTTCAATCACACAAAACTTAACGGAACTTCGTGAGATGGGTTAGTGTAGTAAAGATAGATCATTCACTTAGTTACTGTCAAGACAAGATTCATAATTATTATCACATAGTACCTATTGTATTCCTCATTCCCACAATTTATATCACCAAATATAAGCTATGGAAACACTTGGAACAAGCAAACTATGCATTCAAAAATAGAACAGTCTATAAAGATCTGAATGATTACCATACTTCCATGACACTAAAAAATAGATTTTTTTTGAAACATTCAGAAAACGTATAGAATTTGCAAAGAGAGAGAGAGAGAGAGAGATTTAACACATAGCTAGTGGTACAAACTGTCAGCCCGGAGGGTGGACTACTCCCTCCTCATCATGGACTCTACCGGGATGATGAAGATGGCCACGGGAGATGATCCACCCTCTCCGGCAGGGTACTGTTTTCTCTCTAGATTGGTTTTTTCTTACGCTCTTCTTACTCTGTATTCCTTCATCCATCTTGATCTCACCCAAAACTTGAAAACTTCAATTAGACAAAACTTAACAAAACCTTCGTGAGATTCGTTAGTATAATAAAGCAAATTACCACTCTAGGTACTATTGCAAACCCATTCACATTTTATTATTGCATTATATATACTGTATTCTAACTTTACTATGACTTATACCCTTCAATACAAGCCATATATTCATCAAAACAAGCACACAATGCAACGAAAACAGAATAGTCTGTAGTAATATGTACTCTATCCATTCTTCTGTAACTCTAACAATTCTAAAATATTATAAACATGTAAATAATTTTTATATAAATATTGTGTTAAAATTTCAGCTTATTATCACGCTCGAGTAAAAAATGAAAATTTTTGCACTGGAGTCAATGTTTCTGTTTCAGATTCAGCATTGTTTCTACTCATCTTATGAATAATCCTAAAGGTTTTACTTGGCGCAAACACTAAATAAGACATAAAAACACAATCATAATAGATTCATAATTGTACACACACTCAAAAATAGAAAGGAAAATATAAAATAAATTTTATTCATTGGGTTGCCTCCCAACAAGTGTTATCGTTTTACGCCCCTATAACCCATAGATTGAAGTATTGTCATCTTTAGTTTTTTCTCCATATAAGGCCCTCATGGTAGATTTATATGGTGGATGCATTCTTGTTCTAGGGAAGTGTTCCATACCCTTTCTAAGTGTAAATTTAAACTTAATATTGCCTTCTTTCATATCAATCACGGCGCCTATAGTGCGCAAAAATTGTCTACCAAGTATGATGGGACAAGACGGATTGCAATCAATATCAAGAACAATAAAACCAATGGGACCATAGTTCCTATTTGCAAGAATAACAACATCACTAATTCTATCCAAAGACTTTTTAATAGTGGAATCTGCCAAGTGCAAATTAAGACAACATTCTTCAATATTGGTAAGACCAAGCACATCACAAAGAGATTTCAGAATATTGGAAACACTAGCACCCAAATCACATAAAGCAAAGGATTCATAATTTTTAATCTTGACTTTGATGGTAGGTTCCACTCATCATGCAATTTTCTACGAATTGAAATCTCTAATTCCAACTTTTCTTCTGAGGATTTCATAATGGCATCAACAGTATGTTTAGTAAAAGCTTTATTTTGGTCATAAGCATGGGGTCAATTTATCATGGATTGCATCAAAGAAATACATTCAACCAAGGAGCAACTATCATAATTAAAGTCTTTGTAATCCAAAATAGTGGGCACATCACTAGTTAAAGTTTTCACATCTCCAAACCCATTTTCATCAAAAAATACATCAAGATTTTCACCCTCCAAACATTGGGACGCCCTCTAGCTAAAGTTGACTCTTCTTCAGTCCCTTTACCACAAATTTTAACATTACTAAACAAGGAATCAATAGAGAAAACATGAATCCTTGTAAGATCTTCATCATTTTTATGGAAGTAACCGCTAGAAAACGCTTTTTCTAAAAAATCTCTTTTAGCTCTAAGCATAGCGGTTCTTTTCTTACTTTAATCCATAGAAATATATAAAAGTTCAATTTATTCATTAATCTTAGGTGGAAAAGCATTCAACTTGAGATTTTCTATGTCATGGGAAATTCTATTAATTCTTCTAGACATATCATCAATCTTATTGAACTTTTCTTATATCGTAGTATTGAAAGACTTTTGAGCATTGATAAATTCTTTAAAGTTACTCTAAAGATCAAAGGTGTTTATAGTATTATTGTAAGAATAATTACCATAGGAATTACCATAATTATTAGAGGAATTTCCAGGAAAAGGCCTAGGATTAAAATTACCTCTATAAGCATTGTTATTGAAGTTGTTTCACAAGATAAAATTCACATCTATGGCATCATTATTTTTCTCAATCAAAGTAGACAAAGGCACATCATTAAGATCAATAGGAGCATTTTTACTAGCAACCAACTTCATAAGAGCATCAACTTTTCCACTCAAAGTACTGATTTCTTCAACCGAGTTAACCTTTTACTAGTAGGTGCTCTTTAAGTATGCCATTGTGAACAATTTGCCAAAATATTATCTAGCAATTTAGTAGCATCACCCAAAGTAATTTCCATAAAAGTACCACTCGCAGCAGAATATAGAAGATTTCTAGAGACAAATTTCTAGAGACAAATTTCCGTAAAAAATTGTATGATCATCCAAAGATTTAAACCATGAGTAGGACAATTTATTAGCATCAATTTCATTATTTCCCAAGATTGTGCAACATGTTCATACTCAAGTTGCTTAAAATTCATGATTTGAGTGTGAAGGGAAGTAATTTTCACGGGCGGAAAATACTTAGTAATAAAAGCGTCCTTGCACTGATCCCAAGAATCGATACTATTGCGAGGCAAAGAAGAAAACCAATTTTTTGCATGATCCTGCAAGGCGAAAGGAAATATTTTCAACTTGACAATATCATTGTCCACATCTTTTTTTATTTTGCATATCACACAATTCTACGGATGCATTTAGATGGACGCAACATCATCATTAGGAGTATCGGAAAATTAATCTTTCATGACAAGGTTCAACAAAGCGGCATTAATATCACAAGACTCCCCTCTAGTGGCGGGAGGAGCAATTGGAGTGCTAATAAAATCATTATTATTGATATTGGAAAAATCACACAATTTGGTGTTTTCTAGATTCATCGTGACTATGCAAACAAGATTCCAAGCAAACAAGAGATCTGACGAGAAAACGGCAAACGAAAAAGAAGGCGAATAAAACGGCAAATTTGTGAAGTGGGGGAGAGGAAAACGAGAGGCAAATGGCAAATAATGTAAATTGCAAGGAGATGATATTTGTGATTAGGAACCTGGTAGATGTTTATGATGTCTCCCCGGCGCTAGAGATTGGCACGCTCAAGAGATTGCTTCCTCCCCGGCAACAACACCAGAAATTCCTTAGACGTGGCTTGAGACTGCGTCGGTATTTCCCCAAAGAGGAAGGGATGATGCAGCATAGCGACGGTAAGTATTTCCCTTAGTTAAGAAACCAAGGTACCAATCCATAGAGGAAGATCAAGCAACTATGTAAACAACACCTGCACATAAAGAACACATACTTGCAACCCGACGCGTAAGAGAGGTTGTCAAGCTCTGAACGATAAAAAGATAAATTAGATTGTAACAGGTTGGCATAATAGATCTCTCAAGAACACATGATAAAAGAAGTAAACAAAAAGTGCAGCAAGGTATTTTTGGGTTTTTGGATTAATATGTCTGAAAACAAACACGACAAAAAGATAGATCAAAAACTAATATGTTAGAAAAGTAGACTCGGGGGGTCGTAGGTTTCACTAGTTGCTTCTCTCATTAGTATAGCACACGGTGGGTGAACAAATTACTATTGGGCAGTTGATAGATGACCAAATAATCATGATGATATCCAAGGCAATGTTCATTATATAGACATCATGTGCAATATAAGTAGACTGAAATGATTCTGTATCTACTACTATTACTCCATACATTGATCGTTATCCAGCATGCATCTAGTGTATTAAGTTCACGAAAAAATGGAGTAATGCAATAAGAACAATGAAATGATGTTGACAAGATCTATTCACGTAGGAATAGACCCCATCTTGTTATCCTTAATAGCAATGATACATGTGTTTCTTCCTACCCCTTCTGTCAGTGGGAAAGGACACCGCAAGATCGAACCCATCACAAAGCACCTCTTCTCATGGCAAGAAGAATTGATCTAGTTGGCCTAACTAAACCAAAGATTCGAAGAACAAATATGAGGCTATAATTAATCATGCATATAAGAGATCAAAGAAGACTCAAATAATATTCATGCATAGAAATTGATCATGAACTCAAAATTCATCGGATCCCAACAAACACGCCGCAAAAAGTCATTACATCAAATAGATCTCCAAGAGGTCATTGTATTGAGAATCAAAAGAGAGAGAGGAAGCCGTCTAGCTTCTGCCTACGGACCTGTAGGTCTTTGGTGGACTAGTCACGCATCATCGGAGAGGCACCCATGAAGACAATGCACCCCTCCATGATGGTGTTAGATTGGATGGCATGGTTCTGGAACATACGACGGCTGGAATTGTGTTTCGCTAACTCCTCTAGGGTTTTCTAGATATTTGGGATTTTTTAGAGATTATAGTCGGTGGAGGGGGGGTCCCCAAGGCGGTCACAACCCATCAGGGTGCGCCTGGGGCCTCTGGCGTAGCTTGGTGTGCTGTGGGCGGCCCAGGGTCTTTCCTGGTTACTTCTTTGGCCCACTAGCCCTCTTATAGTCCAAAACAATTCTCCAAAAAATTTGTCTTGATTGGACTCTGTTTGGTACTGATATTCTTGCAAAGTAAAAAACAAGCAAAAACAGCAACTGGCACTTTGGCACTATGTCAATAGGTTAGTCCCAAAAATGATATAAAGTTGCTATAAAATGATTGTAAAACATCCAAGATTGATAATATAACAGCATGGAACAATCAAAAATAAGAGATACATTAGAGACGTATCAGACATACGCGTTGGGAATAAAGCAAGAGTTGCTGCATTAGCCGTCGGCACCATGCAACTTAATTTACCTTCAGGATTTGTAATGGAAGTTGATAATTGTTATTATGTTCCTGCATTAAGTTGAAACATTATTTGGGCCTCATGTTTGATGAAGCAAGGTTTTGAATTCAGTATTAAGGACAATGGTTGTTCTATTTACTTAAATAAAATGTTTTATGGCTTTGCACTATTGTGAACGGGTTATTTATATTAGATCTTGAAGGTGAATCGGTCTATAACATAAACCTCAAGAGGGGTAAGCCTAATGAGATAAAATCCGACTTACATCTGGCATTGTCGACTAGGACATATTAGTCAAAAGCGCATGAAGAAGCTCCAGGATGATGGAATTCTAACTTCATTTAATTTTGAGTCATTTGAGGGATGCTAGTCCAGCCTACTCGGCAAGACGACTAAGACTCCTTTTGCCAAGAGTTGTGAGAGGGCGTCTGAGCTATTGGAACTTATACATAGTGATATATGTGGTCTAATGAGCATGACACCTAGAGGTGGTTTCCAATACTTCGTGACTTTTACCGATGACTTTAATAGATATGGATATGTCTACTTGATGCGGCACAACTGAAAAACTTTTTAAAATTTCAAGGAGTTTCAGAACAAAGTGGAAAATCAACTCGGCAAGACAATCAAGCTTCTACGATATGATCGTAGCGGTGAGCATATGAGCCGGGAGTTTGATGATCATCTGAAGAGCCATGGAATAGTTCCGCAAGTCACTCCTCCAGGTACGTCACAAAGAAATAGTGTGTCGGAACGGAGGAGTCAGACTTTGTTAGACATGGTCTAATCAATGATGATTCGGTCGGATTTGCTTCTCATTTTGGGGATCTGCCCTAGAAATCGCAGCTTTCACACTAAACAGGGTACGATCAAAGTATGTAGATAAGACACCATCTGAGATATGGACTACAAAGAGTCATAGTTTATCTTTTCTAAAGATTTCGGGTTGTGAAGCATATGTCAAGCAACTTTAGCCAGACAAGCTCACACCCAAATTAGACAAGTGCATATTCGTAGGATATCCGAGGGAAACCTTGGGAAATTACTTCAACAGCCGTGAAGAGGGCAAAGTGTTTGTCGGTCGACATGGAGTTTTCCTTGAGAAATAGTTTCTCAAATGGAAGGCTAGTGGGAGGTCGGACCGACTCGAAGAAATTCGAAAGCCACACTGGGACGTTCTGACAAGTGATTCAATCACACCAGAGATGGTCAGGGAACCCGTAGTGGAATCGACATTGGTTCCACATAGGTCATAAAGGTTGAGCAATATGCACGACTGCAATTTGTTATTATTGGAGAATAATAAACCGACTACGTATGTAGAAGCGATGGTGAGTGTTGATTCCAAGTTATGCTTCAGGTCATGAGATCTGAATTAAAGTCCATGGATGACAATCAAGTTTAGAACTTGGTTGATCTGGCAGATGGCGTTCGGGCCATTGAGTGTAAATGGATCTTTAAGAAGAAAACTAATGTGGATGGAATTTTTATAGTCCATAAGGCTCGACTTGTCGCTAAAGGTTATCGACAAGTTCATGGAGTTGGCTATGGTGAGACTTATTCGCAGGTAGTGATGCCTAAATCAATTTGGATCATTCTTGTTATAGCTGCATTTTTGGACTATAAGATATGGAAGATGTTGGAGATATGCTCTAGAGGCGATCATGGATGATGATATTTCCAATGTGTTTATCAATGAAGATAGTCCTTGGACATTATCATTGATGTGTATTAACAAGTACATCACTTGTTTGTGAGACTATGCATTGTATGATAACTATCCTAAATGGTCCCGAGTCCAAAAGGGTTGTGTGGACGCACAACTAATCAGACTAGCATATGACATGGTGGATGGTTTGGTCTCACTAACCATGTACCATTGGATGCTAGCCGGATACTATGGACTCGGAAAGGTCTGGTCGGATTTGACATAGTCAGATCCAAGTCGAGATAAGGTCTAAGTTGAACAGACCCAACTACGAGACGCAACGATAGGTCATATGTGAGTCTCTAGTACAACATATGTTCTACTCCATGACTGGGTAGTTACGAAGGTAGGTTTCGGGCTTGTCCAAACCCATGCTACGAGACATGGTCGAGCAAGATGGGATTTGCCCCTCCGATCAAGAGAGATATACTCTCGGCCCCTCGGGTGATCCGACCTGGATAAGCATGGCCATGCAATGAGGATTATGAGATAATCCGAATGTTGGTTGGATTCACCGGAACGAGAAAGAGGTCGTGCTGCAACAAGGATGACCATATCGCCTTGTGCATGACAACATATATCGTGTGGCAAAGGGAACAGAAGTGTGAAGTACAAGTTTGCCTAACCAGTTTCATCGGACACTTGGAGTTGGCACGTCTTGCTAGAGGCCGCTACCGACCGGTCGAGTCGGATGTCATCTGACTCGCGACCAAGTGGACGAGAACCTAAAGGGTCGCGCGCTTAAGGGAAGGAACACGTGGGATTTAGGATCCATGCGAGGCCCAAGAGTTGAGCCCGTGCCGGATGCCTATATATAGTGGAGGTGCGCCACACCCATCCGGTTGATCGCTTCGGCGCTGTCATTAGGGTTTTGCATGAGTTGCAACTAGCCACCTCCACTCGCCACCGCCAACCGTCTAATCGGACCTAGCAGTCCGTCGCACTGGTGTTCCTCCTGCACGCGCGGATACCATTAGAGGCGGTGCACTTGTGCCGCTCAAGTGAACATGTACGTGGGATCCTACGACCGGCTGTCGAGGGAGATCGGAATGGTTTTTTGAGTAAGATCGGACGAGGAGGATACGGACCACACGAACGTGCTTCCCCAACTCTACTTCCACTACACGGCACTGCGCGTCTAGTGGTAACAATCTGTGATCCATCTCCGTAGCATGTTCTTGGTTGTTCTACGCATAGGAAATTTTAATTCACATGTGATGCACCTATGGTAGAACCCAACAGCACATGGATGTTAAAACGGTTTTCCTTAATGGAAATTTAACTAAGGACGTGTATATGACACAACCCGGGGTTTTTGTCAATCCAAAGAATGCTGGCATGGTATGCAAGCTTCAGAGATCCATTTATGGATTGAGGCAAGCATCTCAGAATTGCAACTTTCATTTTAATGAAGCGGTCAAAGAGTTTGGCTTCATTAAGAATGACTATGATCGTCGTGTATCCAAGAAGGTCGGTGGGAGCCCAGTTGCATTTCTGATCCTATATGTGGATGGCATATTGTTGATTGGAAATGATATTCCAATGCTTGAATCTGTCAATTACTCATTGGAAAGTTATTTTACAATGAAAGACTTGGGAGAAGCAACTTATATTCTAGGAATCAAGATCTATAGAGATAGACCGAGAAGGCTTATTGGATTAAGCCAAAGTATGTATATAGACAAGGTGTTGAAGCGGTTCAACATGCAAGATGCCAAGAAAGGGTTCTTGCCCATGTCACATGGCATTATTCTTAGCAAGACTCAGAGTCCCTGAACTCCTGATGAGCGAAGATGCATGGATGTGATTCCGTATGCTCCTGGTATTGGGTCGATCATGTATGCTATGGTATGTACTCATCCCGATGTTAGCATTGCTCTAAGCGTGGTAGGCAGGTACCAGGTTGGCCCAAGTGAGAGTCACTAGACAGCGGTAAAGAATTGTAGGATCAAAAGTATGTCTAGAGGGGGGGTGATTAGACTACTTAACCAAATAAAAATTCTACCTTTTCCCAATTTTAATTGTTGGTAGATTTTAGCATTGATAGCAAGTCAAGCACACCGTGTACATGCATGTCTACGAGTATAGCAGCGGAAAGTAACAATAAGCATGAGTACTAAAGGAAGGGTAGGAAGATCAAATGTAATTTGGAGACACGAAGATTCTTCACGTGGTTCCGATGGGTGGTGCTATCGTACGTCCATGTTTATGGAGACTTCAACCCACGGAGGGTAACGGTTGCAAGAGTCCATGGAGGGCTCTACCCATGAAGGGTTCCACGAAAAAGCAACCTTGTCTATACCATGATGGCCTGCGCCCACGAAGGACTAGCCTAAATCGGGGTAGATCTTCATGAAATAGGCGATCTCCTTGCCCTTACAAACTTCTTGGTTCACTCCACAACATAAAGTAGGAGGCTCCCAAGCGACACCTAACCAATCTAGGACGCCCCACCCTCCAGAAGGAAATAGACTCAATAGTGTCGATGAACTCCTTGCTCTTGTGCTTCAAGACGATAGACTCCTCAACACTCAATCACTCTCTCATAGATTTGGCTTTGGTGGAAGAGATTGATTGGGCGGAAAGCAACTTGGGGAGGCTAGAGATCAAGATTCATATGATTGGAATGGAATGGCATGATCTCAACACATGAGTAGGTTGCTCTCTCTCGTAAAATCTAAGGGGATAAGTGGGGATCTCTTCTTACTGCTTCTCATTCGAGTGAGTTGTTGTGGTGGGGTATATATAGGCATCTCCAAAATTCCAACCGTTACACATAAAGTGACCAACTCGGTGACACCGATGTGTGAATCTCGCTGGTACCGAGTTGCTCCAACGATAACAACTTTTCAATCTGGGTGAGACCGATATAGAAATATCGGCGGTACCGATCAGGTTCTAGTAGTCAGAATCCAGATCTCGGTGACACCGATCCAAAAAAACTCAAAGCTTCCGATTTTGTGAATTGAGGTAAAAGAAAGTTGGCAAGCTGAACTCGGTGGCACCAAAGTGGGATCGGTTGCACCGATGTGCAAGGGTTTGACAGGGCTCTGTCTCAGTTTGGGAATCGGTGGGACCGAGTGGAATTTGTTGGCATCACCAATTTTCATGAAATGCTTGGACAGAGGTTTGTGGAAGAAATTGTGGGTGTTTTTGGTGACTATCACTTGTGCACATGGAGCATCTTGTTCACTAACAGAACCTTACCCCCTTTTAATAGTATTGGCTTTTCCTATGGACTCTCAGTGATTGCTCACAAAGTAAAATGTAGATTCCTCTTGCTTGAAGCTTTGCTAATCCAATTCCTTGCATCTGGGGGTTTCTCCACAATCCTTTTGACAACCCATAAATGAGCTTTTCCTGAAATATGCTTAGTGAAAATATTAGTTCAATGATATACATGTTGTTATTAATTACCAAAACCACCAAGTGAGCAAATGTGCTTTCAATCTCCCCCTTTTTTGGTAATTGATGACAACATATAGATCAAAGATTTGAAATATAATATAATCATCGCTTTGAGAAGTATGTGATAAGCAAGATCTCCCCCTAGATTTGTGCATTGTTTTGAATTTGCGTTTGAATGCAAATGCACGATCAATTAGGATCATGGGGCACTTCTTCCATGTCACATACATCTTGGTGGTATGTGAGAATAAAATGAATGAATATCATAGCACAACACAATCAAGCAAAGTGAATGATCATCTCATAAGGATCATAAAGATAGGAAATAGTAGCAACACACTGTTGGAAATATGCCCTAGAGGCAATAAATAAAGTGTTTATTATTATATTTCCTTGTTCATGATAATCGTTTATTATCCATGCTATAATTGTATTGATTGGAAACACATTACATGTGTGGGTAAATAGACAACACTTTGTCCCTAGTATGCCTCTAGTGAACTAGCTCTTTGATCAAAGATGGTCAAGGTTTCCTAGCCATTGACATGTGATGTCATTTGATAACGGGATCACATCATTAGGAGAATGATGTGATGGACAAGACACAAACTACAAACTTAGAATATGATCATGTCAGTTTATTGCTACTGTTTTCTGCATGTCAAGTATATGTTCCTGTGACCATGAGATCATGTAACTCACGGACACCGGAAGAGTGCCTTGTGTGTATCAAACGTCGCGGCATAACTGCGTGACTATAAAGGTGCTCTACAGGTATCTCCGAAGGTGTCTGTTGAGTTGGCATGGATCAAGACTGGGATTTATTACTCCGTGTGACGGAGAGGTATCCTAGCGCCCACTTGGTAATACAACATCACAATAAGCCTTCCAAGCAATGTGACTAAGTGTTGGTTACGAAATGAGTAAAGAGACTTGTCGATAACGAGGTTGAACTAGGTATGGAGATACCGATGATTGAATCTTGGGCAAGTAACATACCGAAGAACAAAGGGGACATCATACGGGATTAACTGAATCCTTGACACAGAGGTTCGACTGATAAAGATCTTCGTAGAATATGTAGTAACCAATATGGACATCCAGGTCCCACTATTGGTTATTGACCGTAGAGGTGTCTCGGTCATGTGTACATAGTTCTCGAACCCGCAGGGTCTGCACACTTCAGGTTTGGTGATGTTTCGGTAGTATAGAGTTATGTATGGTGGTGACCAAAGGTTGTTCGGAGTCCTGGATGAGATCTAGGACATCACGAGGAACTCCAGAATGGTCCGTAGGTAAAGATTGATATATAGGAAGTCCTATTTTGGTCGCCGGAAAAGTTTCGGGCTAATCGGTAGTGTACCGGGAGTGCCGGGAGTGTATCGGGAGACCATCGGGAGGGGTATTTCGACCCAAGAGGCTACATGGGCTGTGGTAGAGTGAATACCATCCCTTAGTGGTCTGGTGGAAGTCCCACACAAGGCGCATGTGACTGGGAGATAAAACCCAAAGAGATAAGGTGGAAAAAAGGCAAAATAGGGAGGAATCCTAGTCCTACTAGGATTGGAGGATTCCTCCTCTCCCACTTGATTCGGCCGAACCAAGGGCTGGACCCTTGAGGTCCAAGCCTCCTCCTCCCTTCCTCCTGTATATACTGGAGATTTTAGGGTTTTTGGCACTAGATTTTTAGCCACGTGCTACCCATTCCTCGAGTGCATAGTTTCTCCTCTAGATCAAATTTCTACAGTGCTTAGGCAAAGCCCTGCCAGAATAGCTCCACCACCATCGCCGGAGCGCCGTCATGCTGCCAGAGAACTCTTTTACCTCTCGGCTCCCTCTTGCTGGATCAAGAAGGCGGAGATCGTCATCAAGCTGTACGTGTGCTGAACGCGGAGGTGCCGTCCGTTCGGTGCATGATCGGGACGGATCGTGATTGGATCGCGGGACGCTCGGTGATTTGGATCGCGAAGACGTTCGACTACACCAACCGCGTTTCTTAACGCTTCCCGCTTAGCGATCTACAAGGGTATGTAGATCCACTCTCCCTCTCATAGATGCTCATCACCATGGATAGGTCTTGCGTGAGCGTAGGAAAATTTTGTTTGCCATGCGACATTCCCCAACAGTGGCATCATGAGCTAGGTCTATGTGTAGATGAGATCTCGAGTAGAACACAAAGAGTTTGTGGGTGTTGATGCTTAGATTTCTTCCTCCCTTGGCCGTGTTTTGGTTTAGCAGTATTGTGGGATGAAGCTGCCCAGACCAACATTACTCGTACGCTTATGAGAGACCGGTTCCCTCAACTGCAACTTGTTGCAAAAGATGGCTGGCGGGTGGCAGTTTCTCCTACTTTAGTTGGATCGGATTCGACAAAGGTGGTCCTTGAGAAGGTTGAAAATCAACTTATGTATCACCGTTGTGGTTTATGCATAGGTGAGAATTGTTCTAGCTACATACCCATAGCAGCCACGGAAAACATGCGACAACAATTAGAGGACGTCTAATTTGTTTTTGCAAGGTATGTTGTGATGTGATATGGCCAATTACATGATCTGATATATGTGATGTATGAGATGATCATGTGTTGTATAGAATATCACGACTTGCATGTCGATGAGTATGGCAACCGGCAAGAGCCATAGGGTTGTCTTTAATTATTGTATGACCTGCGTGTCAATCATTAAGGGCTATGTAATGCTTTACTTTATCGCTAAAAGGTAGCAATAGTAGTAGAATCATGATGGGCGCGACAACCCCTATGGCGACACGTTGATGGAGATCAAGATGATGGAGATCATGGTGTCATGCCGGTGACGACGGAGATCATGCCGGTGCTTTCTAGATGGAGATCAAAAGCACAAGTTCATGGCCATATCATGTCACTTATGATTTGCATGTGATGTTAATCCTTTTATGCCCCTTGTTTTTCTTAGGATGATGGTAGCATTATAAGGTGATCCCTCACTTAAATTTCAAGATGAATTGTGTTCTCCCTGAGTGTGCACCGTTGCGAAAGTTCGTCGTGTTGAGACACCACGTGATGATCGGGTGTGATAGACTCTACGTTCACATACAACGGGTGCAAGCTAGTGTTGCACGTGCAGAACACTTGGGTTAAACTTGAAGAGCCTAGCATGTACAGATATGGCCTCGGAACACAAGAGACCGAAAGGTCGAACATGAGTCATATAGTAGATATGATCAACATGATGATGTTCACCATTGAAACCACCTCAACTCACGTGATGATCGAACTTGAGTTGGTGAATTTGGATCATGTGACACTCAGATGACCTGAGGGATGTCAATTTGAGTGGGACTTTAGTAATTTGATTAACTAAACTCATTATCTTGAACAATAGTCTAAGTAACCTTTGCATATTTATGTTGTAGATCAATGGCTCGCGTAGTAGCACCCCTGAATTTTAATGCATTCCTAGAGAAAGCTAAGTTGAAAGATGATGGAAGTAACTTTGTTGATTGGGCCCGTAATCTGAGGATTATCCTCATGGCTTCCCAGAAATCATATGTCCTTGATGCACCGCTTGGTGACCAACCAGAAGACATGTCATCCGAAGACGTTAAGAACGCTTGGGAGGCATGTTCTGGAGATTACTCGATAGTTCAGTGTGCAATATTGTATGGCTTAGAACCAGGACTTCAAAGACGTTTTGAACGTCATGGAGCACATGAAATGTTCCAGGAGTTGTAGTTTATCTTTCAGAAGAATGCCCGAATCGAGAGGTATGAGACCTCCGATAAGTTCTATGATTGCAAGATGGAGGAGAACGGGTCTATCTGTGAACATATACTCAGAATGTCTGGGTATTCGACTCGTCTAGCGGAGTTGGGAATTGCCCTTCCGCCAGAGGCGATCACTGACAGAGTTCTTCAATCACTGCCACCTAGTTACAAGAGCTTTGTGATGAACTATAACATGCACGGGATGAACAAGTTGGTCGCCAAGCTGTTTGCGATGCTAAAAGTCGCTGAGTCTGAAATCCAGAAAGAACATCAAGTGTGGATGGTCAATAAAACCACTAGTTTCAAGAAGAATGGCAAGGGCAAGGGCAAGAAGGGTAAAATCAAGAAGGATGGCAAAGCAGTTGCTACTCCTGTAAAGAAGCCCAAGCATGGACCCAAGCCAGAAACTGAGTGCTTTCCTTGCAAGGGAACTGGTCACTGGAAGCGGAACTGTCCCAAGTACCTGGCTGACAAGAAGGCGGCCAACGACAAACAAGGTATATATGATATACATGTTATTGATGTGTACCTTACTAGCTCTCGTTGTAGTGCCTGGGTATTTGATACCGGTTCGGTTGCTCACATTTGCAACTCAAAAGAGGAACTACGGAATAGACGAAGGCTGGCAAAGGACGAAGTGACGATGCTCGTGGGAAATGGTTCCAAGGTTGATGTGATCACCGTCGGCATGCTCTCTCTTCGATTACCATCGGGATTAGTGATGAACCTGAATAATTGTTATTTAGTGCCTGCGTTAAGCATGAACATTATATCTGGATCTTGTTTATTGCGAGACGGTTACTCATTGAAATCAGAGAATAAAGGTTGTTCTATTTATATGAGTAATATCTTTTATGGTCATGCACCCAATGTGAGGGGTTTATTCATATTGAATCTTGATAGTGATGACACACATGTTCATAACATTGATGCCAAAAGATGTAGAGTTGATAATGATAGTACCCCTTTCTTGTGGCACTGCTGTTTAGGTCATATTGGTGTAAAACGCATCAGGAAGCTCCATGCTGATGGACTTTTGGAGTCACTTGATTTTGAATCACTTGACACATGTGAACCATGCCTCATGGGCAAGGTGACTAAAATGCCATTCTCTGGAACAATGGAATGGGCGAGTGACTTATTGGAAATAATACATACTGATGTGTGCGGTCCAATGAATGTTACAGCACATGGTGTATATCGTTATTTTCTCACCTTCACTGATGACTTAAGTAGATATGGGTATATTTACTTAATGAAACACAAGTCTGAAACATTTGAAAAGTTCAAGCAATTTCAGAGTGAAGTTGAGAATCATCGTAACAAGAAGATTAAATTCATGCGATTTAATCGAGGAGGTGAATATTTGAGTTATGAGTTTGGCAGTCACTTAAGACAGTGTGGAATTGTTTCACAGTTGACACCGCCTAGAACACCACAGCTTAATGGTGTGTCCGAACATTGTAATCAAACCTTATTAGATATGGTGCATTCTATGATGTCTCTTGCTGATTTGCCACTATCATTTTGGTGTTATGCATTAGAGACAGCTGCATTCACTTTAAATAAGGCACCATCGAAATCCGTTGAGACGACACCATATGAACTATGGTTTGGCAAGAGGCCAAAGTTGTCGTTTCTTAAAGTTTGGGGATGTGATGCTTATGTCAAAAAGCTTCAGCCTGAAAAGCTGGAACCCAGAGCGGAGAAATGCGTCTTCATAGGATACCCGAAAGAGATAGTCAGGTATACCTTCTATCTCAGATCTGAAGGCAAAGTGTTTGTCGCTAAGAACGGAACATGTCTTGAGAAAGTGTTTCTCTCGAAAGAATTGAGTGGGAGGAAAATAGAGCTTGATGAGGTTATTGAACCTTTACTTCAACCAGAAAGTAGCACAATGTAGAAAGATGTTTCTGTGGAACCTACGACGGTAGAAGAGGAAGTTAATGATGATGATCATGAAGCTTCGGATCAAGCTACTATTGATCGTCGTAGGTCGACAAGGGCGCGTACTACTCCTGAGTGGTACAGGAACCCTGTCTTGGAGGTCATGCTGTTGGACAACAATGAACCTACAAGCTATGAAGGAGCGGTGATGGGCCTGGATTCCAAGAAATGGTTAGAGGCCATGAAATCCAAGATGGGATCCATGTATGAAAACAAAGTATGGACTTTGGAAGTATTACCTGAAAGGCGAAAGGCCATTCAGAACAAATGGATCTTTAAGAAGAAGACGGACGCAGACAGTAATGTCACCGTCTATAAAGCTTGACTTGTGGCAAAGAGTTTTTCAAAAGTTCAAGGAGTTGACTACGATGAGACATTCTCACCCGTAGCGATGCTTAAGTCTGTCAGAATCATGTTGGCAATAGCTGCTTATTTCGATTATGAAATTTGGCAGATGGATGTCAAAATAGCGTTCCTCAACGGTTTCCTTCAGGAAGAGTTGTATATGATGCAACCAGAAGGTTTTGTCGATCCAGAGAATGCTAATAAAGTTTGCAAACTCCAGCGATCAATTAATGGGCTGGTGAAAGCATCTCGGAGTTGGAATAAGCGCTTTGATGAGGTGATCAAAGCGTTTGAGTTTATACAAGTTTATGGAGAAGCTTGTATTTACAAGAAAGTGAGTGGGAGCTCTATAGCGTTTCTAATATTATATGTGGATGACATATTGCTGATTGGAAATAATATAGAAATGTTGGAAAGCGTGAAGGAATATTTGAACAAGAGTTTTTCAATGATGGACCTAGGAGAAGCTGCTTTCATATTAGGCATTAAGATCTATAGAGATAGATCGAGACGCTTAATAGCACTTTCAAAGAGCACATACCTTGATAAAGTTTTGAAGAAGTTCAAAATGGATCAGTCCAAGAAGGGGTTCTTGCCTGTGTTACAAGGTGTGAAGTTGAGTAAGACTCAATGCCCAGTGACTACAGAAGATAGAGAAAAGATAAGTGTCATCCCCTATGCTTCAGCCATAGGCACTATCATGTATGCAATGTTGTGCACAAGACCCAATGTCAGCCTAGCCATAAGTATGGCCGGAAGGTTTCAACGTGTTCCTGGAATGGAGCACTGGGCAGCGGTCAAGAATATCCTTAGGTATCTGAAAAGGACTAAGGAAATGTTTCTCGTTTATGGAGGTGATGAAGAGCTTGTCGTAAAGGGTTACGTCGATGCAAGCTTTGACACTGATCCGGATGACTCTAAGTCACAAACCGGATACGTATTTATTCTCAACGGGGAGCGGTAAGCTGGTGCAGTTCCAAGCAAAGCGTGGTAGCCGATTATACATGCGAAGCGGAGTACATCGCATCCTCGGAGGCGGCGAAGGAAGGTGTCTGGAAGAAGTAGTTCATGACAGATCT
Organism: Hordeum marinum; assembly: GCA_022496015.1. Taxonomy (NCBI): domain Eukaryota; kingdom Viridiplantae; phylum Streptophyta; class Magnoliopsida; order Poales; family Poaceae; genus Hordeum; species Hordeum marinum. The sequence continues at coordinate 280,828,173 of CM039678.1, forward strand.
TGGAGTAGTGCCTAGTGCACTGAATCCAATGAACCTGTTTTGTAACAACACTGGTGCCATTGCTCTAGCCAAGGAACCAAGGTTTCACAAGAGGACCAGACACATAAAGTGATGGTTCAACTCCATCCGCGATTACATCGAGGAGGAGGACATAAATATTTGCAAAGTGCACACGGATCTGAATGTTGTAGACCCGTTGACTAAACCTCTTCCAAGGGCTAAACATGATCAACACCAGAACTGCATGGGTGTTCGATTCATTACAATGTAAATCACATAGTGATGTGAACTAGATTATTGACTCTAGTGCAAGTGGGAGACTGTTGGAAATATGCCCTAGAGGCAATAAATAAAGTGTTTATTATTATATTTCCTTGTTCATGATAATCGTTTATTATCTATGCTATAATTGTATTGATTGGAAACACATTACATGTGTGGGTAAATAGACAACACTTTGTCCCTAGTATGCCTCTAGTGAACTAGCTCGTTGATCAAAGATGGTCAAGGTTTCCTAGCCATTGACATGTGATGTCATTTGATAACGGGATCACGTCATTAGGAGAATGATGTGATGGACAAGACCCAAACTACAAACGTAGCATATGATCGTGTCAGTTTATTGCTATTGTTTTCTGCATGTCAAGTATATGTTCCTATGACCATGAGATCATGTAACTCACAGACACCGGAAGAGTTCCTTGTGTGTATCAAACGTCGCAACGTAACTGGGTGACTATAAAGGTGCTCTACAGGTATCTCCGAAGGTGTCTATTGAGTTGGCATGGATCAAGACTGGGATTTGTTACTCCGTGTGTCGGAGAGGTATCTCAGGGCCCACTCGGTAATACAACATCACAATAAGCCTTGCAAGCAATGCGAGTAAGTGTTGGTCATGGGATCTTGTATTACGGAATGAGTAAAGAGACTTGCCGATAACGAGGTTGAACTAGGTATGGAGATACCGACGATCGAATCTCGGGCATGTCACATTCCGAAGAACAAAGGGAACATCATACGGGATTAACTGAATCCTTGACATTGAGGTTCGACCGATAAACATCTTCATAGAATATGTAGGAACCAATATGGACATCCAGGTCCCGCTGTTGGTTATTGACCGTAGAGGTGTCTCGGTCATGTCTACATAGTTCTCGAACCCGTAGGGTCTGCACACTTAATGTTTGGTGACGTTTCGGTAGTATAGAGTTATGTATGGTGGTGACCGAAGGTTGTTCGGAGTCCCGAATGAGATCCCGGACGTCACAAGGAACTCCGGAATGGTCCGGAGGTAAAGATTGATATATAGGAAGTCCTATTTTGGTCGCCGGAAAAGTTTTGGGCTAATCGGTAGTGTACCGGGAGTGCCGGTAGTGTATCGAGAGACCATCGGGAGGGGTATTTTGACCCAAGAGGCTACATGGGCTGTGGGAGAGCGAATTCCAGCCCTTAGTGGGCTGGTGGAAGTCCCACACAAGGCCCATGCGTCTGGGAGAGAAAACCCAAAGAGTTAAGGTGGAAAAAAGGCAAAATAGGGAGGAATCCTGGTCCTACTAGGATTGGAGGAGGATTCCTCCTCTCCCACTTGATTCAGGCAAACCAAGGGCTGGCCCCTTGAGGTCCAAGTCTCCTCCTCACTTCCTCCGATATATACTAGAGGGTTTAGGGGTTTTGGCACTAGATTTTCAGCCACGTGCTACCCGTTCCTCCAGTGCATAGTTTCTCCTCTAGATCGGATTTCTGCAGTGCTTAGGCGAAGCCCTGCCGGAATAGCTCCACCACCATCACCGGAGCACCGTCACTCTTCCAGAGAACTCTTCTACCTCTCCACTCCCTCTTTCTGGATCAAGAAGGCGGAGATCGTCATCAAGTTGTACGTGTGCTGAACGCGGAGGTGTCGTCCGTTCGATGCTTGATCGGGATGGATCGTGATTGGATCACGGGATGCTCGGTGATTTGGATCGTGAAGACGTTCGACTACACCAAGCGCATTTCTTAACGCTTCCTATTTAGCGATATACAAGGGTATGTAGATCCACTCTCCCTCTCGTAGATGCTCATCACCATGGATAGGTCTTGCGTGAGCGTAGGAAAATTTTGTTTCCCATGCGACGTTCCCCAACACACACATCAAGTGTATGGTTAGACACCAACAAAGTTTAACACATACAAACCAAAAGATATCAAATGTTTTTGAAAAATCGATAAAAAACAACGCTCTCTCACTCAAAGCCCTAATGATCTATAAAACTTCTGCCCATTTGGCAACAAGTTAACAAAAAGTTCAAAGGTATAGCTCTAAAGGCTCTTATGTGGCGTATCTCCTCCGGTAGCTGAAATTGGAGTCGAGAGAACGGCATCGGTGAACAGTTCTGCTGGTGTCATGGATGGAGTTGGTGTAGCAACTGGAGGAACTGGTGGAGCTGAGGGAGCTGAAGTGGTTGTAGCTGGTGCTGACGAAGAAGGTCTCAACTCTGGAGTTGTAACCGTGGGATTCCGGGTCTGAGGGCTGAACTGAGTGCTCGTCTTGAGAGGTGCACGATCCTCATCATCATATGTAGAGTGAGGGTTAGGCACTGCATCAACTTCCTTCTTGAGCTCATTCACTGTCACTATGAAGCCATCCACCTTGTTGTTGAGACTATGAAACTTGTCATCAACAATCCTCGCAAGGCTCTCTTGGTTCTTCAGGATGTTGGTGATGTCATTCTGCATGCTGAGCATTGAGCTAATGAGTAGATCCATATTCTCACTCCTAATCATGGGCGGCTAAGCACTAGTGCCTCTGGTTGCCTCTGCATGTGCCTATGTTGCAGTTGATGTGGGATGATCTAGGTTCATCACCACAACGTTGTCTTCGAGCTCCGACAAGAGTGGCAAATGGGGTCGATCAAGCGCAAAGATGTGCTTCTCCAACTTAGAGTTGACAGGCATCTGGATATAGGGAGCATAGCAACGTGAGCGCTTCTGATCTACAACAATCCTCTTCACAGTCTCCACAATCAAATCCATGACTCTGAATCTCGTATGTCGATCTAGATGGAGCAGCATGTTGATGGAGTAGCATCTGACCATCTTCTCATCTCCAGATTTAGGCAACAAGGTGTGCCTTAAGATTGTGTTGATTGTGCGTAGACTAGCCTGGAGGAAATAAATAGATCCTAGATTGTGAGACTTCAGATGTGCAGCGGGAATCTCCTTGTACATGTTCTTCATGGCATTATGGCTTGCCTTGGGCTCAGAGTACTCATAAATGTCACCATCTTCTACCTCTGGGACTCCTAAGATGGCAGCCCACTCATCAACTATGGATTCATACCTGGAACCTTCAGTCATCCACACAATTCTACCATCTCCATAGAAATGTGTAATGGAGTAGAATTGCATGATCATTTCATCATTCCAAGCTATGAACTCCTTACCAACAAACTTATCAAATCCAATGCAATGAAAATTGTGTTGCACACTTGGGAAGTAATCTTCATTGTCCCTGATGTACTTCCAATCCACATACCTCATATCACTCATAGCAGAGCTCTTCTCAAGCAAAACTTTTTCATAGAAGTCTTGTTGTTCTTTTGTATAGAACATCTAGTCCACAACAGTCTTCCTCCTCTGTGAATATGGATCAATAGCTCTCCAATCTCTCAGTCCTTGGTCCTTCCTCTTCTTCATGTCCTATGCTAACAAGTGGTTGGCATTATGCTCTGGAAGGTGTGTCCTTGGCTTCAACAAGGCAGACATAGCATCCTCCTCTGGATCTCTGATGAAGATCTGGTTCTTCTCTGAAGCTAGGATGTCGCTGGTACTCCTCTTGGGTTTGGGATCAGATGGCTTCTTCGATCCAGCTGGCTTGCCCTTGGGAGCTGCTTGCTAGACATAGCATCTAACATCAATGTCTTCTTTTTCTTGGGAGGATCCTTTGTAGCTGGCTCTTCCTCCTGCTCCTCAGCAGCAACCTTTGTTGGGTCCTCAAACATAGAGGTAGGCCTTCCAGTAACATGGATTATCCTATTTTTGCTCTTATTCTTCTCTCCAGCCTTCTTGGGCATGGATTTCTTAGGAGGCTCAATGGTCATGGTGCCTTTGGAGCTCTCAGGTTCTCTCATAGTGTTTGAGGGGGCATACTCCTTCCTGACCAGCTTCTTGTAAGAGGTAGCCTCTGTTGTAGGCTTCCTGACAGTCTTCTCAGCCTTGTCCTGCTTAGCCTTGGCAGGAACCTCATCAGGCACAAAATCAGAGTCTTCTTCCTATGAGTTGAGCTTCCTCCTAGTCCTTGTTGCTGCCTTGGGCAGGTTTGGTGAGCTGGGAACATCCTCAAAAGATGATGAGCTCCTGTCTAGACTAGTGCCTGGATATGTGTCAACACTGAGCTCCTTGAGGTTGTTCTGTCTGTCCTCTAATGCAGACATCTCTGACCCTGTGAATAGAATATAGAAGAGCAGATATATTGAGACATCACAAAATTTCAGAAGGTTTTCTCAAAGATTTGAACTAAAATTTCTGAAGATTTACATTCTGCCAAGTGAATTTGAGTACTACCGATGCAAACTTTTTGGACCCACCGAGACAAACAACCTGTTAAACAGAAACTTGGCACCACTTCTGGTGACACCGAAAATGGGCACTCGGTTGCACCGACGTTGTTCTTAGTTGACCTAAAAACGTAATCGGTGACGCCGATTCTTTTGCTTTGGTGTCACCGAGATTCAACTTGCGGACGGCAAGCCCTATTTTTTTGTTCGCCAGTCTAATGGAATTTCTAGTGGACAGAATGATCTCAAACTATGTCTTGTCGATGGAAAAGTCCTAATGCGCAAGATATAGAGGGAGGAGCGCAAGAGGGGTCAAAACCGTACCCTAACTCGGTGACGATCTTGCTATGGCAGCGACGGGGCTGAAGAATTCGTCGATGGCATGGACTTCCAATGGCGGAGATGCTCGGGAAGACGAAGGCGATGACCAGGGTTCTCGTTCGACGGCTAGTGTTTTTGGAGGGGATGACGTTTGAGAACGAAATTCCAAAAGTCGGGCCACTTCTTTATATACATGTGGCTGTCGGTGATGCCGATTCTAATTTGTCGGTGTCACCGAGTTCCTCAACTGTCAGCTGACAAGGAAACTTGGTGAAACTGAGAAAATGGAATCGGTGATACCGAGTGCGAAAACTAGATCAACCCTAGGCATTCGGCAAGACCGAGAATTTTGGACTAGTTCCACAGAGATGCACTTGGGGGGTTTTAATGGTCAGTCCTTTGTCGATACGGAACTCCAAGTGCTCCTCACACACAGATATCAAAAAGTACTTGTTCAAATTTTGTGATGCAGCATGAATGGAATATGAAACGAGAAAGCACAGACAGCTAGAGAAGGGTCCTAGGCATTCTTGTCCTTCCAATTGGCAAAAACAAAATCAATGTCCAAATAGGAAGAATTGGATGTCCTCGAATGGATAAAGAAATACAGACCAACATGCTCACACAGTGAGATGTCAAATGAAATCATGGCAAACATGCACATACATACTAGCATCTATCAAGCATTTTGGCGATGGCATAGTCATCTATATATTAGTATATTGACTTAGGATCCAAGTAAGAATACTTGATCATAGGTCATACTCATCGTTTAAGCACGAGTGGGGTTACCACTTTTACATGAAGCTTGTTAATGTTGTCACATTTTATGAGATTCTTTGACTCAAGTCCTAGAGTAAAGCTCCCCCTTGATGTGACATCCCCCCTTGAGAGGGATAAACTAACCTTGGGTTTTGTCGATGAAGACTTCATGTAGGTGATGTAGTGGTGGATGCTCAAAGTTTATGAAGGTCACTATGAGTTGGGAGCATCCTTGTTATTTCTTACTCTTCTCACCTACATGGGTTAGTCTCAACACACAAGAGACAAATACAAGGATATCTTTGGACATGGAGTGCAAAGCATACATGATGATGTCCATGGATTTGTTGATTACCTTGTCCCTTGCTTACCTTTGAGGGAATGTGTGACTCCTTGATATATTGCATAAGGTCGATGTTGATTGCAACTAGTTCTTGCCAATAATGAATGTGAGTGAATTTCATTGGCGAGTCGCCCCTCAAGAACTTCTCTAGTTCTTCTTCTTGGGGACCCACATCAAGTTGATGGGGATCCTTCGTGTTTAAGTGGCACTTTTAGAAGTTGATCTTGAAGTAGCCTTGGGAACCAACTTCACCAAATCTTGGGATTCATCTTCATATGAGTCAATGTCCTCTTGAAGCTTGTTCTTGCACTTGAGCTTTTGGTCTTGTGGTGGAAGGTCATCTTGAGCTTTTGTTCCATTGGGAAGAGTATTTTCATACTTCTCCCTTTGAGGAACAAACTTGGGATTGGGGTATTGACCTTCTTCCCATTCGACTCCATTAGCGTTGAAGTAGCCAATGACATGGTTCTTCCGGTATCCTCCGTGCTTGTGTACAATTTCCTCAAATTTCTTACACCCGAGACTCTTGTAGATACCTTTCTCTATAATCCCTTTCAAAAGTTTATTTTCTTGCTCAAGTGTAACTTGGCTAAGATAAGTGTTAGTGGGATCAATAGAACTACTAGAAGGAATATCATTGGATTTCTCATTTTTATTGATACTAGTTAAAGAACCTTTCTTGCCTTTGTTACTAGTTTGCTTAGCCTTAACTAGTGGAATGAAAGTAGATAAGAGAACTTGTTTGTCTAGATAACAGGAAGTCTTGTTTCGAAGATCATGATTGATAGCTTTAAGGAATTCATGCTCTTGCTCCAAATTGAGCTTCTCGAAGTGGAGTTTCTTATGTGTCCTTTCAAGCTCTCTATGATCTTGTAGAGTAGACTCGTGAGCTAACTTAAGAGTGTTTAGTTCCTGAGTTAGTCATTCTATTTCCAAATTATGATCATCACACAACTTATCATGGCTAGAGTGATTACTAACAAGTTCATCTTGACTAACATTACTAGATTTGTCAAATAGCAAGTCATCATCTCCTAACAAGTCATCCTCATCACTATTGAAATCAAGATACTCGGGGTGTGATACCTTGGGGACCTTAGCCATTAAGCAACTTCCACTCCCTTCAATTGGTGAATCAAATATGTCATAGGAGTTGGTCATCACTAGTGAAAGTCCGACAACACCTTCATCTTGACTATAGTCGGAGTTGGAGTGATAGCTTCTCTTGGAGTGGTTGTCGGATTCGGAGTTGGAAACCCATTCACCAACATGAGCTTGATGTCTTCTCCTTGAGAAGCTCTTGGTGTACTTGTCCTTCTTCTCCGAGTCCCTACTTCTCCTTCAGGGTCTTCGTTAATAACAATTGTCTCCACTCCTTCTCTCTCTTTGAGGTGACTCGTCTCTTGAGCTTCGTCTTCTTGGTGACTCTTCTTTTCTTTTGTAGGGAGTCGTGCACTCATTGGAGTAGTGTTCGGGCTTTCCACAATTGTAGCAGTTTCGGTCACGACTTGACGAACGCTTCTCTTCATATCTTGAGTTGGAGCTTTGATCCTTGCCTCTATTCTTGTAGAATTTGTTGAATTTCTTGAACATGAGGCTTACTCTTGATTTGTGACAAGGTAGTCGCTTGAAGTTGCGGGAGCATCACTTGTGGCTTTATAAGCACTGCTAGACTTGTTGTGAAGCTCTTCCTTGTCCTTGAGTGTTATCTCATGAGAAACAATCCTTCCAATCACTTCCGTAGGCTTGAGATCTTGGTAGTTGGGCATCATTTGAATCAATGTGCACATGGTGTCATATGTCTCATCCAAATCTCGAAGTATCTTCTTGATGATGAATTTGTCGGTCATATCTTTGCTTCCTAAGCTGGCAATCTTATTGGTGATGAGATCTAGCCTAGAGTACATCCATGTGACTCCTTCACCATCCTTCATCTTGAACTTGTCAAGCTGACTCTGAATAACATCCAACTTGGATTCTCTCACGGATTCGGTACCAGCATGCATGTCAACCAAAGTATCTCAAATCTCTTTTGCATTTTCAAGACGGTTGGATTTGTTGAATTCTTTGGGCATAGGTAGTTGAAGAGAATGTCACATGCTTGAGCATTTTATTGCAACATCTTCAATTAATTCACGGTCACTACACATTCTGGTTCCCTTCCATCCGCAAAGAATTCACCTTGCAATCCAACACGGACAACAGCCCAAGCAGTGGGGTTATGACCAATAATATGCATTTTCTTTTTGTGCTTCCAACTAGAATAATTTGTGCCATCAAAGTATGGACCTCTAAGGTGATAATTTCCCTCGCTAGACGTCATACTCTCCTAGGTTGTGAAGCCAGTGCAATGGAGACCAATGCTCTGATACCACTTGTTGGATCGAAAGTATGTCTAGAGGGGGTGATTAGACTACTTGACCAAATAAAAATTCTACCTTTTCCCAATTTTAAGTGTTGGCAGATTTTAGCATTGATAGCAAGTCAAGCACACCCTACACATGCATGTCTACGAGTATAGCAGCCAAAATAAACAACAAGCATGAGTAGTAAAGGAAGGCTAGGAAGATCAAACACAATTTGGAGACACGAAGATTTTCCCATGGTTTTGATAGGTGGTGCTATCGTACGTCCACGTTTATGGAGACTACAACCCATGGAGGCTAATGGTTGCGAGAGTCCACGGAGGGCTCTACCCACGGAGGGTTCCACGAAGAAGCAACCTTGTCTATACCATGATGGCCTACATCCATAGAGGACTATCCTAACTCAGGGTAGATCTTCACGAAGTAAGTGATCTCCTTTCCCTTAGAAACTTCTTGGTTCACTCCACAACATGAAGTAGGAGGCTCCAAAGCGACACCTAACCAATCTAGGAGGCACAATCCTCCAAAAGGTAATAGGCTTGATAGTGTCGATGAACACCTTGCTCTTGTGCTTCAAGATGATAGACTCCTCAACACTTAATCACTCTCTCACAAATTTGGCTTTGGTGGAACAGATTGATTGGGTGGAAAGCAACTTTGGGAGGCTAGAGATCAAGGTTCATATGATTGGAATGGAATGGCATGATCTCAACACATGTGTAGGTGGCTCTCTCTAAGAAAATATGATGGGATAAGTGGGGATCTGTTCTGGGTGCTTCTCATCCGAGTGAGTGGTGGTGGAGGGGTACATATATGCATCTCCAAAAATCCAACCATTACACCTTAAGTGACCAAATCAATGACACCGACGTGTGAATCTCGGTGGTATCGGGTTGCTCAAAATGTAGCAACTTTTGAATATTGGTGAGACCGATATAGAAATCTGGGCGGTATCGATCAGGTGTCCAACAGTCAGAATCCAAATCTCGGTGACGCCAATCCAAAAACTTGAAGCTTTCGATTTTGTGAATCGAGGTAACAGAAAGTTGGTAAGCTGAACACGGTGGCACCTAAGTGGGATCGGTTGCACCGATGTGCTAGGGTTTGGCAGGGCTGTGTCTGAGTTTGGGAATCAGTGGGACCGAGTGGAATTTGCTGGCATCATCGATTTTCATGAAATGCTTGGATAGAGATTTGTGGAAGAGTTTGTGGGTGTTTTCGGTGACTATCACTTGTGCACGTGGAGCATCTTGTTCATCAATAGTACCTTACCCCCTTTTAATAGTATTGGCTTTTCCTATGGACTCAAAGTAATTTCTCACAAAGTAAAATGTAGAGTCCACTTGCTTGAAGCTTTGCCAATCCAATTCCTTGCATCTAGGGGTTTCTCCACAATCCTTTTGCCAACCAATCATGGAACTTTTACTGAAATATGCTTAGTGGAAATATTAGTTAAATGATATATATGTTGTTATTAATTACCAAAACCAACAAGGGAGCAAATGTGCTTTGAAGAATATCCTTAGAAACTTTAGAAGGACAAAGGATATGTTCCTGGTTTACGGAGGTGAGGATGATCTCATTGTAAAGAGTTACAATGATGCTAGTTTCCAAACCAATAGGGATGATAGTCGACCACAATTTGGGTTTGTGTTCATTCTGAACGGAGGAGCAGTGAGCTGGAGGAGTGCCAAGCACGATACGGTAGCTGATTCTACAATGGTGGATGAGTACATTGCGGCTTCTGAACCTACAAAAGAAGGTGTTTGGATGAAGAATTTTTTTATGATCTTTGAGTGGTTCAGGACTCGTCCAATCCATTGGACCTCTATTATGATAATAGTGGTGTGATCGCACAAGTCATGGAACCATGTAACCATCATAAAACCCAACACATACTTAGGCATTTAAATCTTATTCGCGACATTGTCGAGAGAGGCGCTGTAAACATATGGAAGATACACATGGATGCAAATGTTGCTGATCCATTAACGAAGGCTCTCCCGCAGTCAAAGCATGGGGTGCACATGAGGTCCATGGGCATACGATGCTTAGATGAATGACTCTAGTGCAAGTGGGAGATTGTTGGAGATATACCCTAGAGACAATCATGTGATGATTTCATTTCCTATGTATTAATAAGTATTTTGTATTGTCCTTGAACATCATCAGTGAAATGTATCAATAAGTATGCGACTTATTTGTGAGACCATATATTGTATGATGATTGTTCTAGTAGTCCCTAGTTGTTAAGGTTATGCAGACATATATCCTTTACTAGTATACGATTCAGTTGATGACTATGTTTCACAAGTCATGTGCATAGAGATGCCAAACTGATAGTATGGACTCGGGGATTGAGATCACCGAGTCAGACTGACCCACTTTGAGACACAGTGAGATATTGTCATATGTTAGTCTCAAGTACAATGTATATGCCATGTGCTAGACCTAAGGTCCTCGCATGTTCTCAGGCTGAGGATCAACTTACTTAGGGTCTATCAAACACTACTCCGTAACTAGGTAGTTATAAAGGTAGATTTCGGGTGAGTCGTGAGACATGTCGTGAGACATTGTTGACCAAGATGGTATTGCCCCCCTGTGAGGATAGATATTCTCTTGGCCCTCTTGAGTGATCAGATTTGAAAAGCATAGCCATGCGACATGGGTTAAGTGTTAACTCGATTCGGGAATCTGCATCACGGTTTCGAGAAGAGATGTTGAGCTACCACAAGGGTGACAAGTACTCGCCTTGAGCTTGACAACCTATATCATGAGGCAAAAGAAATGTTGAATATGACACATTGTCGAGGTTCATCTAACGACCTTGCGCACACATGGGAGTTGGCACGTTCTGCTAGCAGCCGCCACCGACTATCGACTCAGGTCGTGTCCATGTGTACGTAAACCTATAGGGTAGCCCACTTAAGGGATTGCAGCCCATGCATATTGGATCTGAATGGAAAATGGGACTAGACTCGTCATGGGCCTCAAGTGTTGAGCCCACTTCGGAGGTCTATATAAAGGGGAGTGGGCGCACCTTTTAGGGTTGATCCTTTTTCTCCCCTCGAGCCACCGCCACTCCCCACGCCACCATGTCATGCGATCGGACCTAGCAGTCCACCGCCGTATGCTGCCCCCGTACGTGTGGATACCTTGGAGGCATCGCATCTGTGATGCTTGGACGAACCGTTCACGGGATCGGTGATGAACCGCTCTAGGGATCTGCGAGGAGTTGTTCGTGGGAGATCATTGTTCGTGGAAGACTGAAAGCACATTTGCTCCCTTGATGGTTTTGGTAATTAATAACAACATATATGTGATTGAACTAATGTTTCCACCAAGTATATTTTAGGAAATGTTCAATGATAGGATTGGCAAAAGGATTGTGGAGATTATGGAATACCCCAAGACGCAAAGGAATAGGTCGACAAAGCTTCAAGCAAGAGGACTCTGCATTTTAAATTTGTGAGAAATCACTTTGAGTCCATAGGAAAGCCAATACTATTAAAAGGAGGTAAAGTTTTGTTGGTGAACAAAATGCTCATACGTAAACAAGTGATAGTGACCAAAGACACCCACAAACTCTCCCACCAAAATCTGTCCAAAGCCAAACACTCAAAATTGATGCACCCAACATTTCCATCCTGGTGCCACCGATTCCAAACCCTAGACAGACTCAGCCAAATCCTAACTTTTCGGTGCAGCCGGTACTACATTCGGTGCCACCGAGTTGGGCTGCCAACTTTCTATTACGCAAGTTCACAGTTTCGGTCCCATCGAGATTATTGGATCGGCGTCACCGAGATTGGACATTCTGACCGTTGGTCACCTTATCGGTGCAACCAAGATTCCTATATCAGTCTCACCGAGATTCAAAAGTTGCTAACTGTAAGTCACTTCGATACGACCGAGATTCACACATCGGTTCCATCGAGTCAGCTTATTGTGTGTAACGGACCGAGATTCACACATCGGTTCCATCGAGTCTGGCTTATTGTGTGTAACGGTTGGATTTTTGGATATGCCTATATATACCCCTCCACCACCACCTACTCGAGAGAGAAGCACTCAAAACTGTTCCCACTCATATCTATCAGTTTTCTGAGAGAGAACCACCTATCCTTGTGTTGAGGTGAAGATCTTCCACTCCAACCATATGGAACTTGATTTCTAGCCTCCCTAAGTTGCTTTCCACCCAATCGATCTCTTCTACCAAGCCAAATTTATGAGAGAGTGATTGTGTGTTGAGGATTCTATCATCTTGAAGCACAAGAGCAAGGAGTTCATCGCATTACCAAGCCTATTACCTTTTGGAGGGTGGTGCCTCCTAGATTGGTTATGTGTCGCTTGGGAGCCTCCTACTTCGTGTTGTGTAGTGAACCAAGAAGTTTGTAAGGGCAAGGAGATCGCCTACTTCGTGAAGATCTACCCCGAGTAAGGCTAGTCCTCCGTGGACGTAGGCCGTCATGGTATAGTCAAGGTTGCTTCTTCATGGAACACTCCGTGGGTAGAGCCCTCCGTTCACTCTTGCGACCATTAACCTCCGTGGGTTGAAGACTCCATGAACGTGGATGTACGATAGCACCACCTATCAGAACCACAGGAAAAATCATTGTGTCACCAATTGTGTTTGATCTTCCTACTCTCACTTTACTTACATGCTTGTCTTTACTTTTCGCTGCTATACTCTTAGACATGCATGTGTAGGGTGTACTTGACATACTATGAATGCTAAAATCTGCCGAGAATTAAAATTGGGAAGGGTAGATTTTTATTTGGTCAAGTAGTCTAATCACTCCCCTCTAGCACTACTTTTGAACCTACAAGTGGTATCAGAGCTTTGGTCTCCATTGCATTGGTATCACAACCTAGGAGAAGTATGGCGTCTAGTGAGGGAAATTATCACCATGGAGGTACGTATTTTGATGGAACTAATTTTGCTAGTTGGAAGCACAAAATGAAAATGCATTTGCTTGGTCACAACCCCGCCGTTTGGGCTGTTGTTCGTGTTGGCTTACAAGGTGAATTGTTTGCGAAAGGAAAGGAACCCGATCGCGAAGCAACTGTGGATGAATTGAAGATGTTGCAACTCAATGCTCAAGCATGTGACATTCTCTTCAACTGCCTATGCCCCGAAGAATTCAACAAAATGAGCCGTCTTGAACATGCAAAAGTGATTTGGGACACTTTGGTTGATTTGCACGAAGGAACTGAGTCTGTTAGAGAATCCAAGTTGGATGTTGTTCAAGGTCAGCTTGACAAGTTTAAGATGAAGGATGGTGAAGGAGTCGTTGAGATGTACTCTAGGCTAGCTCTCATCACCAATGAGATTGCCGGCTTAGGAAGTGAATGACTGACTGACAAATTCATCATCAAGAAGATACTTTGAGCTTTGGATGATTGATATGATACCATTTGCAAATTGATCCAAATGATGCCCAACTACAAAGATCTCAAGCCAACGGAAGTGATTGGTAGAATTGTTGCTCATGAGATGACACTCAAAGACAAGGAGGAGCATCACCAAAAGTCTAGCGGTGCTTACAAAGACACAAGTGATGCTCCCTCTACCTCAAGCGACAACCTTGTCACCAATGAAGAGATAAGCCTCATGGTCAAGAAATGAAGAGATAAGCCTCATGGTCAAGAAATTCAACAAGTTCTACAAAAATAGAAGCAAAGAATGAAGCTCCAACTCAAGATATGAAGAGAAGCGTTCGTCAAGTCATGACCGAAACTGCTACAATTGTGGGAAGCCCGGACACTACTCTAATGAGAGCACGTCTCCTTACAAATGAAGAGACGAGTCGCCAAGAAGACGAAGCTCAAGAGACGAGTCACCTCGAAGAGAGAGAAGGAGTAGAGATGATCGTTATGAACGAAGACCGTCAAGGAGAAGTAGGGACTCGGAGAAGAAGGACAAGTACACCAAGAGCTACTCAAGAAGGAAACATCAAGCTCATGTTGTTGAATGGGTTTCCGACTCCAAATCCGACAACCACTCTGAGAGAAGATATCACTCCAACACCGACTATAGTCAAGATGAAGGTGGTGCCGGACTTGCACTATTGACTACCAACTCCTATGATCTATTTGATTCACCAAATGAAGGCAGAGGAAGTTGCTTCATGGATAAAGGCCCCAAGGTATCACACCCAGAGTACCTTGATTTCAATAGTGATGGAGATGACTTGTTAATTGAAGATGACTTGCTATTTGACAAATCTAGTAATGTTAGTCAAAATGAACTTGCTAGCACTCACTCTAGTGTCGATAAGTCATGTGATGATGATAAGTTGGAAATAGAACGACTAACTCAAGAACTAAAAACTCTTAAGTGAGCTCACGAGTCAACTCTAGAAGATCATAGAGAGCTTGGAAGGAAACATGAGAAGCTATGCTTCGAGAAGCTCAACTTAGAGCAAGAGCATGAGTTCCTTAAAGCTATCAATGACGATCTTCGAAAGAAGACTTCCTCTTATCTATCCAAGTGACTTCTCTTATCTACATTCATGCCACAATTTAAGTCTAAGCAAGCTAGGAACAAAGTAAAGAAAGGTTCTTCAACTAGTAGCAATAAAAATGATAAATTCAACGATATTGCTTCTAGTAGTTCTGCTGATCCCACTAACTCTTCTCTTAGCCAAGTTACACTTGAGCAAGAAAATGAACTCTTGAAAGGGAATATAGAGAAAGTTACCTACAAGAGTCTTGAAGGGTGCAAACAATTTGAGGATATTGTGCGCAAGCATGGAGGATACCGGAAGAATCGTGGTGTTGGCTACTTCAATGCTAATGGAGTTGAATGGGAAGAAGGTCAATACCCCAATCCCAAGTTTTTTCCTCAAAAGGATAAGTATGAAAATACTCTCCCCAAGGGAAAAAAAGCTCAAGATGACCTTCTACCACAAGCCACCAAGCTCAAGGACAAGAACAAGCTTCAAGAGGACATTGACTCTTATGAAGATGAATCCCAAGCTTTGGTGAAGTGGGTTCCCAAGGCTACTACAAGCTCAACTTCTACAAATGCTAATTCAACACCAAGGATCCCCATCAACTTGATGTGGGTCCCCAAGAAGAACTAGGAAGTTCTTGAGGGGTGACTCCGCCAATGAAATTCACCCACATTCATTATTGGCAAGAACTATTTTGCAAACAACATCAACTCTATGCAATAGTTCAAGGAGTCACACATTCCCTCAAAGGTAAGCAAGGGACAAGGTAATCAACAAATCAGTGGACATCATCAACATATGCTTTGCACTCCATGTCCATAGATATCCTTGTATTTGTCTCTTGTGTGTTGGGACTAACCCATGTAGATGAGAAGAGTAATGAAACAACAAGGATGCTCCCAACTCTTGGCGATCTTCATCAACTTTGACCATCCACCACTACCTCACCAACATGAAGTCTTCATCGACAAAACCCAAGGTTAGTTTGTCCCTCTTATGGGGGGGTGTCACATCAAGGGGGAGCTTTACTCTAAGCCTTGAGTTAAAGCATCTCTTAGAATGTGACAACATTAAATGCATTATGTATAAGTGCTAACCACACTTGTGCTTAAACGATGAGTATGACCTGGGATCAAGTATTCTTACTTGGCTCCTAAGTCAGTTTACTCATATATAGATGACTCCATCATCGCCAAAGTGCTTGTTAGATGCTATTGTGTTTGTGCATGTTTGCCGTGATTTCATTTGACATCTTATTGTGTGAGCATGTTGGTCTGCATTGATTTGCTCATTCGAGGATATCCAATTGTTGCTATTTGGTCTTTCATATTTATTTGCCAATTGGATATACAGGAATGTCTAGGACCACTCATTTAGCTATCTATGCTTTCTCACCCCATACCCTATTCATGCTGCATCACAAAAATTGAACAAGTACTTTTCGATCACTCTGTGTGAGGAGCACTCGGAGTTCCATATCATCAAGGACTGACCATTAAAACATCCCAAGTGCATCTTGGTGGAACCAACCCACAATTCTCGGTCTCACCGAATGCCTAGGGTTGATCTGGTTTTCTTACCTCGGTAAGACTGATTCCATATTATCGATTACACTGAGTTTCCCTGTCAGTTGACAGTTGAGAAACTCGGTGACACCGAAAATTTAGAATTGGTGTCACCGACAGCGATGGGTATATAATCTGTGGACCCCGATGCTTTGAATTTCACTCACCAAACTTCATGCCTCCACAACCCTAGCTATCGCTCGAAGACCCCTGGTTATCGCCTTGCCGTCCCTGAGCGGCTCCGCCGTTGGGAATAGTTGTTGTCGACATTTTCTTCACCAACGTTGCCGCCGTAGCGGATCCATTGCCGCATTAGGGAATGGATTCGGCCCCCTCTCGCGCTCCTCTATCCAAATCTTGTGCATTAGGGCATATTTCCCATATATCCACACTTTGAAACATTTCCATCCACAAGAAATTCCCATAGAGTAGAGAACCATGGATTTTTAGGGTTTTGCCGTCCGCCTGATGAAACTCGGTGGAACCGAAGCAAGCAAATCGGTGTCACCGATTTTTATGTCTGTGCTACTGAGAACTTTCACGGTGAAACCGAGTGCACCTTTCGGTCTTACCAAAAGGGGTGCCAAGTTTCGGCTAAGGAGAAAGTCTGTCTCGGTAGCTCCGATATTTTTGCTTCGGCTGTACCGATTTTCATTTGACAGAATGTAGAACTTTGAAAATATTTTGTTAAAACTTTCAAAAATAAGCCTCATTTTGTGATGACTTATCCTATTCTACTCTTCTATACTCTATTCACAGGGTCAGCATGTCAGGGTCAGATAGTCAGAATTTGCCAGAGCAGAATATTGAGATGAGTTCAGGCACGAGTCCTGAGTCCAGCTTCCACAGATCCAGGCACTCCTAGTTCTCATGGGTTGCCCAAGGCTTCCACTAGGACAAGGAAGAGACTCAACTCAGAGGAAGAGGATTCAGATTTTGTCCTGGAAGAGATTTTTGCTAAGAAGCAAGAGAAGGCTGCAAGGAAGGATGCCAATGAGGTCACCTCATCTAGGAGGGTGGTCAGCAAAATTTATGCTCCTGAAGAAACTTTCAAAGCACATGAGAGTGCTAGGGCAACAGTGTTTGTTGAGGTCCCCAGGAAGGCTGTGCTAAAGAAGACAGCCAGGAAGACAATCATCCGTGTGCAGGGCAGGCCTACCTCAATGTATGAGGATCCAGAGGAGGCTGCTGCTGGTGGTGCTGGTGCTGTAGAGGAGGAAGAGGAGGAACCTGCTGCTCAGGGCCCTCCTAAGAAGAAGGCCAAGAAACTTGTGGCTGATGCTATGCCCAAGCCAGGCCCCTCCAAGAGCACCAAGGCAGCTTCAAAGAAAGTTGCTGCACAGAAGTCCAAGAGGACTACTAGAGACATACCTGCTTCTGAGAAGAACAAGAAGTCCACTTTCAGAGAAGGTGCTGCTGATGATGATGCCATGACTGTTCTGATGAAGCTCAGACCTCACCTTCCAGTTCATGATGCCAGCCACCCAGTAGCCGAGGATATGAAGAAGAGGAAGGAATCATGCTTGAGGGCATGGAGAGCAATTGATCCATATGTCCAGAGGATAAAGACTGGTGTAGATTACATGTTTTACACCAAAGAGCAGCAAGACTTCTATGAGACAGTTTTGCTATACAAGAGCGCTGTAGTCAGTGACATGATATATGTAGACTGGAAGTACATCAAAGATAATGAAGATTACTTTCCATGTGTCCAAGACAACTTCCACTGCATTGGACTTGATAAATTGGTTGGGAAGGAGTTCACTGCTTGGAACGATGAGATGATCATGCAATTCTACTCCACTGCACATTTCTATGGAGATGGTAGGATTGTATGGATGATTGAAGGAGAAAGATATGAATCTATTGTTGATTAGTGGGACATCTTAGGAGTCCCAGAGGTTCAGGATGGAGATTTGGATGTCCACACAGAATCCAAGGAGAGCCACAATGCTATGAAGGATATGTATAATCCTATCCTTGCAGATAAAGTGCAATCTCACAAGCTTGGTTCTATCTACTTTCTCCAGCCAGGCCTCCATACCATGAACACTATCCTGAGGCATACCTTGATGCCCAAGTCTGGAGATGAGAAGATGATTTGTGGATACTCCATCAACATGCTCATCCATCTTGATTGTCACGCCAGGATTCGAGTGATGGACTTGATAGTGGAGACTGTGAAGAGGGTTGCTGCTAATCAGAAGTGCTCATGTTGCTATGCTCCCTATATCCGTATGCTTATTAACTCTCAGCTTGAGAAGCACATCTTTGCTCGGGACAGTCCCCATTTGCCACTTCAGCCGGACTTTGAGGACAATGTTGTGGTGATGGACCCAGTCCATCCCACACCAGCTGCAACTCAGGCACATGCAGAAGCAGAAGCAGAGGTAGCTCGAGCCACTAGTGCTCACGTTCCTAGGTCCAGGAAAGAGCAGATGGATCTTTTGATCACCACTATCATGGATATGAAGAAGGACAGCAGACCATCATGGATACTCAGGAGAGCCTGGCAAACATCATTGATGATAGAGTGAAGACTCTAAATGAAAAGGTTGATAGGATGACTAAGACAATCAATGAGCTCAAGACGGAGGTTGATGAAGCCCCAATCCGTCGCCACTCCTTAGAATTTGATTATTCTGATGAGGAGGAGGAAGATAGTGCACCTGTCAGGACGACTACCCAGTTCACGACAAAGGCCAGGACTCCTACAGTACCAGCTCCAGAGATGAGGCCTTCATCCTCTGCTCTAGCCACTGTGTCTTTAGCTCCATTAGCTCTAGTGCCTCCAGTATCTACTCCAGCTCCATCCAGGACTTCAGCAGAAGTCTTTGCCGACGCAGTTCTCTCGACTCCGACATCGACGACCGGAGGAGATCAGCCGTAGAACGATTATCTATATCTCATTGAACTTTTTGGTAACTTGTTGCCAAAGGGGGAGAAGTTGTATATAGATCTTAGGCTTCGAGTGAGAGAGCGTCTGTTTTTATTTGTTGGTTTTACAAAACATTTGGTTCGTTCGGTTTGACGTGAGATACTTTTGTGTTTGTGTGTGATCATACGCTGTTATGTGTGTTGCTACTATTTCCTATCTTTTGATTATTTGTGATGATCACTCACTTTGATTGTTGTGTTGTGCTATGTTGATTAACTCTTATTACTCTCGCACACGACCACGTTGTATGTGACATGGAAGAAGTGCCCCATGCACCTAATCGATTATGCATTTGCATTCAAACACAAATTTAAAATAACGCACAAATTTAGGGGGAGCTCTTGCTTATCACATACTTCTCAAAGCGACGATTATATTCATTGATTATATCATATGTAGAAGCTTTGATCTATATGTTGTCATCAATTACCAAAAAGGGGGAGATTGAAAGCACATTTGCTCCCTTGGTGGTTTTGGTAATTAATAACAACATATATGTCATTGAACTAATGTTTCCACCAAGTGTATTTCAGGAAATGTTCAATGATAGGATTGGCAAAAGGATTGTGGAGATTGTGGAATACCCCAAGACGCAAGGGAATAGGTTGTAAAAGCTTCAAGAAAGAGGACTCTGCATTTTACATTTGTGATAAATCACTTCGAGTCCATAGGAAAGCCAATACTATTAAAAGGGGGTAAAGTTTTATTGGTGAACAAAATGCTCATACTTGCACAGGTGATAGTCACCAAAGACACCCACAAACTCTCCCACCAAAGTCTGTCCAAAGCCAAACACTCAAAATCGGTGCACCCAACATTTCCATCCCGGTGCCACCTATTCCAAACCCTAGATAGACTCAGCCAAACCCTAAATTTTCGGGGCAACTGATACTGCATTCGTTGCCACCGAGTTGGGCGGCCAACTTTCTGTTATGCAAGTTTACGATTTCGGTCCCGCCGAGATTGTTGGATCGGCGTCACCGAGATTGGACATTCTGACCGTTGGTCACCTTATCGGTGCAACCAAGATTCCTATATCAGTCTCACCAAGATTCAAAAGTTGTTAACTTTAAGTCACTTAGGTACAACCGAGATTCACACATCGATTCCACCAAGTCTGGCTTATTGTGCGTAACAGTTGGATTTTTGGAGATGCCTATATATACCCCTCCACCACCACCTACTCGAGAGAGAAGCACTCAGAAGTGTTCCCACTCATATCTATCAGTTTTTTGAGAGAGAACCACCTATCCTTGTGTTGAGGTCAAGATCTTCCACTCCAACCATATGGATCTTGATTTATAGCCAACCCAAGTTGCTTTCCACCGAATCAATCTGTTCTACCAAGCCAATCTATGAGAGAGTGATTGTGTGTTGAGGAGTCTATCATCTTGAAGCACAAGAGAAAGGAGTTCATCACATTACCGAGCCTATTACCTTTTGGAGGGTGGTGCCTCCTAGATTGCTTAGGTGTCGCTTGGGAGCCTCCTACTTCGTGTTGTGGAGTGAACCAAGAAGTTTGTAAGGGCAAGGAGATTTCCTACTTCGTGAAGATCTAACCCCAGTAAGGCTAGTCCTTCGTGGATGTAGGCCGTCATGGTATAGTCAAGATTGCTTCTTCGTGGAACCCTCCATGGGTAGAGCCCTCCATGGACTATCGTGACCATTACCCTCCGTGGGTTGAAGACTCCATGAACGTGGATGTATGATAGCACCACCTATCGGAACCACGGGAAAAATCATCGTGTCACCAATTGTGTTTGATCTTCCTACCATCTCTTTACTTACATGCTTGTCTTTACTGTCCACTGCTATACTCTTATACATGCATGTGTAGGGTGTACTTGACATACTATGAATACAAAAATCTGCCGAGAATTAAAATTGGGAAAAAGTATATTTTTATTTGGTCAAGTAGTCTAATCACCCCCCCCTCTACCACTACTTTCGATCCTACAAAGACCGGCTATAGGAGGAGGAGACAAATTGGTTGATCAACTACACGCATCACTAACTCTACTTCCGCTGCGGTGATGGCGCGTCTAGTGATAAACCCGATCCCGTGATCTATTTCCAGTAGCATGTTCTTGGGTTAGCGGTAGAAAATTTTATTTGGCACTAGCATAGCATACTGCATGTTCCAATAGGAAGGCCCTTCTGGGTGGTACAAGTCACTAGGCCTGGCGCAGTCCGCCTAGAGACTGAAGATGGCACCCCGGTGCAAAACTCATGGAATATCCAACATCTTCGCAAGTTCTACCCGTGAGGCACAGTTTCCCGGATCTCCCCCGGCAACTCCTTTTGTACAAGTCAGTCCGCAAGGCATGTAATGCTGTGTACAAAGCCAGGCAAAGACCCCATGCGTAGTCAATAAAGTTAAGTGTTCTACAACCTTTATTCAAAGTACATATTTATTTTATGTGTATGTGCACGAAATGTTGTGACCACTATAGCTTTCTTAAAATGGTTGTTGGACCAGCAAGGTTCCTACCTGTTAGTGCATCTAGTGCCCCTTAGTTATTTGGTGTATTGAAGACTTATAGGTTAAGGAACTAATGTGTTTGTGAGTATACACAGGTTCTATAAGTCGATGAGGAGTTTGATATATTCGGAGATTATTGACCCCTAAAAATGTATGTCTTCAGCTAAAGACTTTGGTGAGGACTTTGCGGAAGACTTTGATATTTCGTGAAGACTTTGAAAATGAAGAACTCGGTGTGACCTTGAAGATATTAACGAGGACTATGAAGTGTGAAGACTTCTATTTTCGTAGTTTTATTTCCTTTCTTTGACTCATAGGAAACACCGTACTGTTAAAGGGGGCCGACGTAATACTAAGGAAAATTTCCAACTGATGCTCAACTCAAAAGCCTCAACACCACCCAATCCTTCGAGTGAAGCCTTTGGAAATATCTTACGGTTCAATCAAGTTCTTTAGTGACAGAGACGATGTTCTTTTGGTCTCTGAAGAAATTGGTATGACTGAGGAGTTAGGATTTCGCCAGTGTGAATTGCCTAAAAGTGAGGAATATGATAAGCCCTGAGGAATTTGATAGTTCAAATTCTGACCATTGTTGTGCTTAGCGCGAGCTGTCCCCAATATTTTTATCCACATAACGGTCATATCATTGGGGGCATTTATGTCTTATCATGTCAGGTTGCACCCTGGCTATAAATAGCAACCCCCCACAACCACTAGTAGGTTGGATGCTCCGAGAGAGAACTTGACACTTGTCATTTGAGAGCAACCCATCCTTCAAGGACTTTGAACGAAAATCATCAGTGAGAAAAACCCATCTTCCAAAAACTTTGAGAGAAAATCATCAGTGAGGAAAAACCCCAAAACCTATCCACCAAACCCAAAGTGATTGAGCATCACTGAAGAGATTGTTCCTGTGTGGAGCTGACGCTTTTTACCTTTGAAGACTTTGTATCTTCCAGACGGTTAGGCGTCATGGTCTAGTGCATCCTATAGTCAATTGGGGATCGCTAGGTGACCATGGTCTAGAGCATCCAACACTCAATTGTGGATCATCGGGTGACCAGTTTGTGAGGGTTTTGGAAGTCTACCCTGAAGACTTACCACGAGTGTTGAGCGAGGACTGTGTGACATTGGCTCAAGGAGAACATGGTAAGGACTATGTGTCCTCTGGTTTAAATACCAGGCTGCTCCAAACTAGACGAACGACTGTCACAGCAGTTGGAACTAGATCATCAAACCATTGTCTTCATCGAGCTACCTGGTTCCATTTCCTCAACCCTTTCATTTCCTCGTATACTTGTTGATGAAATTGATCGTTACTGTTTGAAGAATTTGACTGAAGACTTTCTCAATTTCCTCATCTCAAATTCTTCAGTCACCTTGTTCTTCACCTGCTTATCTTGTATCATGCTACTTGTAATATGTGCATGCTTTAATTCATCATGATGTCTATGCTATTGCTATGTTTCTCATGCACTTGAGTACTTATTCCCCTGCTAGTAGTTCATCACATTTCAAATTCCTCAAGTTGAAGTTCCTCAGTGATGAATTTGTAAAAATTGCCTATTCACCCCCCCCCCTCTAGTCGATATAACGCACTTTCAATTGGTATCAGAGCAACGTACTCCCTTGTTCTGTGTGATTTTGGTTTACCACCTGGAGTTCTTGTTATGTCGACTGCGGGTATGATCAAGGTTTCCGTGGGCTGTCCTACCTTTGATGGGTCGGACTACCCCTACCGAAAGAACAAGATGCGGATGCATCTTGAGGCAATTGACAACGATCTCTAGTACATTGTGGAAAATGGTGTTCCTTCTGTTACTCCCACGGTCACCGTTGCTGATGTGAAGAGATTCAAGCAACTCGATTCTCAAGCAAAGAATATCATCTGCGGCCATCTGAGCAAAGGTCGGTATGGCAGAGTGAGTGCTTTGGAATCTGCTAAGCTTATCTGGGATAGGCTGTCCAAAGTCAACGAAGGTGTTTCCACTCAACGTGACTCCCAAGTTGATGTTCTTCGCAATCTCTTCAACCGCTTCAAAAGACTCAACAATGAGAATGTTTAGCAAACTTTTGATCGTCCCACTAATATCTCCAACGAGCTTCAAGCACTTGGTGCCACTAACATCACCGACCACGAGGTGGTGAAGAAACTGCTGACATCTCTTGATTCCTCATTCAATACACTGGCTTTCATGATTCAAGAGTGTGGAGACTACAAGTCACTTGATCCTGCTGATATACTTGAGAGACTCAATACTCATGAATTCCAACAAGCTGAGAAGAAAGACCTCTACGGGCCAAGCTATGGAAGATCGTGTGCGCTAAAGGCAAAGGAAATTTCCTCATCCGAAGGCCAAGAATCTGATAGTAGCCTTGGTGATCCTAAAGAACTGACTCAGGATCTGGCAATGCTTGTGAGGAAATTCCAGAAGTTCTCAAGGAGAGGCCAATTTGGAAAGTCATCAAAAAGTGTCTTGAAGAAATCAGATTCCTCATCAAGCGACTACAAGAAGAGAACTTGTCACAAATGCTAGAAATCTGGTCACTTTATCTCTGACTGACCTCTTTGGGAAAAAGAATCAAAGAAGAAGAAGTACAAGGATGACAGTTCTGATGACTCGAAGAAAAATAAGAAATCTTCAAAGTCCTCATCGTAGAAGAAGAATGGTTCTAGAAAGGCTCGGGCTTTCATTGGAAAGGAAATGGATTCTGAAGAAGAATATGAAGAAGAGGAAGAATCACAGGTGGAATCAGAATCTAGTGTTGCTAGCCTTGCACTTGCCATTGCTTTCGTTAGTAAGTCCATTTTCAACGATCAAGAAAGTGTCTACTCCAACGACTCTGATGTCAGCAAAGATGACTATGCTCCCACCTACTGCTTCATGGAGAAAGGCATCAAGGCATCCACAGAGTGCCCCTACCTTGATGACACTGAATACCCTAGGTGGAAAGTCCTGATGAAGAAGCATCTCATATCAATAAACAGTGAGCTATGGACGGTTATTGAACTAGACGGACTAACCTCTGCAAGGCAAATGTTGAGGACATTCGTAAGTACACTCAACTTGATGCTCGGGCGAGGAACATTATCTGCTCAAGCCTATCAAGTGTCATCTTCAAGGGCATTTGTCATCTCCAAAATGCAAAGCTTATCTAGGATAGGATCTCGGACATCAATGGAGGCTATCGCACTCGTCAAGACTCCATGTTCATCGAACTCAAGAAATTCCTCAACCCAGGAAACTGATCCTAGTTTATCGTCTTCATCACTGTGCCTTATGGCAAAAGGTTCCAAGGTACACAAACATCATTCCTCCTCTGAATCAAGCGAATGTGAATCTGATGAATATGTGAAACCTAGCTATTCCAAACTTGCTAATATTGCCACTAAACAACAAAGTGCACTTGAAAAGCTTCAGATACTGGTAGACAAAAGCAGTGATCCGTTGAATAAGGAAGTGGATCGGACTCAAACTCTGACTGGTGATCTCAAAAAATCTTTAGTCAAAGTATGATAACCTTCAAAGTCATCATAATGCTCTCTTAGTCGATCATGAGAAGATTTCTTATGAATTTCTTCAAAGAAAGCAAGATCTTGAGAAACTAAGAGTGTCTCATGAGTATCTTCGAAGGGAAAATGATTCCTTACTGGCTCAAAAGATTAGTACCTCTCAGGAAGAATTTGTTCCACCTTGCTTGAATTGCATTGAACGTGAAACTGCTAATTCTTTGCCTGAATGTTCAAATGCTTCTATTGCTGGAAATTCTTCAACTATCTATGTGGTCACAAATTCCTCATCTAAGGATACCACAAGTATCACTGACGAAAATGCAAGGTTGAAGGAATTGTATGTGACGGGCATATACAGAAGTCTCAAAGGGCATCAAACCCTTTGCGATGTGCTCAAAAAGCAGATTCTGAACAGGAACCCTAGGAAAGAGGGTATTGCATTTGAGAGGAAACTCAATGCTGATGGATCCTACTGGAAACCTGAGCAGTACCCCAAAACCTCATAGGTTGCTGCAAAAGGACCTCTTGCAGATCCATCCACTTTATCTGGATTTACTTATGAAACTTCATATTCATCTGATGAGTCAATTGACTCCAACTACAAATTCTTCAAAAAACAGAATGGTGGAGTATTCGCCAGATTTGTTGGAACTAACTGTAGGAACGGTTCACCTATAAGGAAAATCTGGGTTCCCAAGAGCTGCTTGGAAAATCTTCAAGTGAATCTCCTCACGACACCACCTACGAAGAAAATGAACCCCGGATCAAATCCCTCATATGGACCAAAGTCTTCACTTGGACCAAATTCCTCAAATGGTCAAAAGTATCATTGTTGTGCTAATGCATCTGTTTCGCATGGAAAACCTAAGAGTTCTGAATATGTGCATTTCTTCAAATCATTATGTTCATAAGTTGTCGAAGAATTTCTCTGCTTATTCATATGAGTACTCTGACCCTCGTCCTGTGAAACGAAGTGCACTAGCTTCAATGCATCCTTTCTCATATGGAGCTCGCAGAATGATGAACTCGTTGCCACCCCTCCAGATGTGGGTGGTGAAAATTGAGCTAATCTCTTATCCAGGGTGAGGTCTCCGGAAGAACTTGAACATTTGATGAATTTTTTGGAGACCTGAGGACATGCTTGAAAGGACACAAGCTAATCATGCAGAAATGAATTCCTCATTTCTCACGTCCTCACACTGCTTTACTTACTATGTTGTGTGATGAAATTTTGTCTCATGAATTTGATGTGATATTCTTCACTTTGAAGCATATGAGTTCGTAAGTTGTACTAATTCATCTGCAGGATGAAACTCCAAAAGCTACTGAGTGGGTCCTCGACAGTGGATGCACAAACCACATGATTGATGACAAGACTCTACTGATGAATATACCACTAGCCCCATCGCATCTGAAGCATATCACCTACGCCAACAAAGGAAAAAAGCAAGGTATTGGGCCTAGGTAAGGTTGCTATATCAAAGGACCGACACATGGATAAGGTGATGCTTGTTGAATCCCTCGGGTTCAACCTCATGTTTGTCTCAATGCTTTGTGACCTTGATATGGTTGTCATTTTTGGAAAATATCGCTGTGTTGTTATCATGGAATCTGACAAATCCAAAGTGTTTGAAGGCTTTAGGAGAGGAGACTTGTATATTGTTGATTTCTCTACAAAGTCATTAGAAGGCTGCCACGTGCCTACTTGCAAAGTCATTAGAAGGCTGGTTGTGGCATCGACGACTTGGTCATGCTGGCATGAGGAACTTGCACACGGTCATGAAGAAAAAACGCGTCATTGGCATTGAAGGTGTCAAATTCCTCAAGGACCATCTATATGGTGCTTGTGAGTCTGGAAAGATGACCAGATCCAAGCATCCCACGAAGACTATCATGACCACTACTCGACCCTTTGAATTGCTTCCCATGGATCTATTTGACCCCACTCATTATGCCACACTAACAAATACTTCATGTTTGTATGGCTTTGTTACTATTTATGATTACTCTCGTTACACTTGGGTGCATATTATTCTGTACAAGTCTGAGGTACAGGATGTCTTCAGACGATTTGCTTTAAGGGCCTTAACAAACTTTGCTGTCAAGATCAAGCACATCAGATGTGACAATGGGACCGAGTTCAAGAACACGGGTCTTGATGAATATATTTTTGAACTTGGTATTACTCATGAGCTATCTGCCCCATATACTCCTCAGCAGAATGGCATCGTGGAGTGCAAGAATAGAACTCTTGTTGAAATGGCTTGCACTATGCTTGATGAATGCAAGACTCCTTGTTGCTTCTGATGAGGACATCCCTGCTAATGCTACACCCACAACTCTGACTACTATACATATAGGACCAATTACTAGAGCTCACGCACGTCAATTGAATTACCAGGTACTTTCGTTTCTTGCAAATCCTTCTAATGTTCATGAACATATGATGCTGCCTAAATTAGATACTTTTGTTTTACTTATGAATGAAGGACCTGGCATGGACAAGAAGGATGACCATGCGAGCGGGATCAAGCA
This sequence comes from Hordeum marinum, assembly GCA_022496015.1. Lineage (NCBI taxonomy): Eukaryota > Viridiplantae > Streptophyta > Magnoliopsida > Poales > Poaceae > Hordeum > Hordeum marinum. Next base: position 280,855,992 of record CM039678.1, read on the forward strand.
TGGAGAAGAAGGTGCGCGCGCGGGAAAGAACAATGGAGCTTCCAGTGATGATTTTCGCACTTTGAAGCCACCATAATGGGAGCAAGAAGCCTTGGACGAAATATGCATGATGCTACTTTATTAAATTCGTCCCTAGGCTAATATAGGTGTTGTGCCACCTTATTGTTGGGCCAGCCCCATGTAATTTCAAAATCCCATATTATAGGCTATATTTAGAGTCCGTATGTATGGGGAAACTGAGTTAAGGTCGGTTTCGGACCCCTCCTCCAAGGGGCCACGAAATTCCCCTCTATTCCCCCATATATACAGCCCTTAGGGCGTCGTTTTAGGGTGGTTTTTTTATTAGATTACAAGTTCGCCATAGCTGCAACTTCGCGTTCTTCGTTTGTGTTCCACGACCAGACAAAGGCGTCACAGAACCCCACTTCATCAATAAAGCTTTCCTTTTATATTCGCAATATCCAGATTGCAATCTTAGTTTCTTGCTTGTTCTTTGTTTGCGTGCAGGAAACAGACTCTCGTGGTCAGGTTGATCGTGCTCCGGCGTGGTCAATAACCTCTCGGAGTTGGTTTAGCGATTGCTAAGGCGCAGCGTCATCACACGTTCGTAGTCAGATCGTCAAAGTCTACTCCACCAAAAACGATAGCCACCATCTCATCGAAAGACAGGGACAACTTCGCCTCTATCAAGTGGTATCATATTTCCAGGTTACTTGGTGAGATTTTACCAGTTTTCGTAGTTTAGATTGCATCTGTTCTTCATATCTTTAGTCCACGAAAAAGCCACAAAAAAATTAGGGTTAGATCATCGTATCCGAACCAATCTGAGCCTTTGCATAGTCTTTTCAGTATTTTGCTTTGTTGAATTTGCAGTTACATCATCGTGTCGAGTTGCTGGTCTTAGTGTCTAGTCATTTAGAATTTTGAGTTCTTTTCACAGGTTTTCATGCCGCCACCACATCGTCTTCATAGTTGGCATAAACCACCACCATCATCACCGCTGCCATATGTCACCACCCATCATCACTATCCATTGGTGTCCATATATACCACCACAAATCCTCCACCAATTCGAGTCCAGCTCGTTTTAGGTTTAGTTTCGAGATCCTTTTGATTTCGGATTCGTGTTTTGCTACCTGCGTAGGTGTTGAAAAAAAGTCTCGCACGCTTTTCAGAGCACGTTTTGGCCCAAAAGAAGTTTGGCTGAAAATATGTTTTTCCCTATCTGGGTTTTAGGTTCGTCGGAGCATTTTGAGACACTTGCCATCATAGTGATTTTTGTCAAAAATTTTGGTCGTCGCAGCCCCCGAATTGCTCCAGAAAAGAAAATTGGTCCAAAAAATTGCGTGTCCATCTTGCTTATACGACGTGGGAAGAGTTTTGAGGCACTCTCCATTGTAGTGATTTTTTAAGCAAAAAAAGCGCAAAAATAAGCGCAAAAAAAAGAGGCGCCGAAAAAAAATTCAAAGTGTGCTTTTCCCTTGATTACGTGTAGTGTCATGATTTTGTTGGTGTTTGCTACCATATTATAAGCCATCCCAGCTCCACATACATCTACGTCGTGTGTTTGACACCACCTGGCAATTGCTCTATCCAAGCTTTGAGAGTTTTGACTACAACGGTTGTCGATCACCACCTGCTGCTGGGTAAGAACTGGTAAGAATTTGAGATTCGCTTAAAGGATTTGTGACACATCACCACCACCACGTCCCAATAGTCTGTAGGTTTCATATTCTTGTGTGTTTCCTATTTCTGCTAACCATGTCAGGATGACACGACGATGAGAGCGACTGGGAGAGCATGACCAACAAAGTGCTCTATGATAAATTTCAGCAAATGATGGCTGACCAGGTACAAGACTTCGTGACCAACTTTGGAGAGGCCATGGAGAAGCTCGATGGTTTGAGAAGACATTCAACACCAAGATGGACGCCAAGTTCAATGAGGTGCTTGCCTGTCTACCACCACCAGCTATAGCTCCTATCCCTTTGGAACGACGAGAGCGATGTGTGCCTCTCGACCAAGGCCAACATACTAGTACTATTGATACTGCTGCTACTTCTGTGGCTCCTGCTGCTACTGTCGTTGAGCAGGTTGAAGATTATGAGGGTGATTACAATAATGAGGGAGAGGTTGCTCCAGATTAGCCTCAGGGGCAACCACCACGATACGCACCAGGTCGACCACATGGCTACAACCGTAACGGTAGGGCTGCACCACCCCCTCAGGTACCGGATCATGACCATCTCCCTAAACTCAAATTGAATATTCCGACGTTTGAGGGTAGATATGTTCCTGATATATATCTTACATGGGAGTTAGAAACAGAACAACATTTTACATGCTTACAATTTCCTGAGGATAGACGTGTTGTTGCTGTTGTTTGTTCTTTCACTAATTTTGCTTGTGTTTGGTGGTCAGAACATTGTAGAATACACCATGCTAATATTCCAACTACTTGGGCTGCTTTGAAAATTGCTATGCGTAATCGTTGGGTGCCACCTTACAATCAACGTGAATTGCCTCGAAATTTGCAGCGTTTAAGACAAGGAATTTTTTTGTAGAAGAATATTATCAAGAATTACAAACTGGCATGATTAGATGTGGTATTGTTGAGGAGAATGAAGCTACGCTTTCACGTTTTATGGGTGATTAAATAGAGAGATTTAGACTATTCTAGAGTATAAGGAGTATAACACTATCACTCGTTTATTTCATCTTGCTTGCAAAGCTGAACGTGAAGTGCAGGATCGATAGGCAATGGCGAGAACTACTTTTTTGCAGGTCGCACTTCATCATGGACGCCACGTACCTCCTCTACTTCCGCACGTCCTACTGCAACACCACCTACTTCCACTTCCAACTCCAACCGCGATACCAGGAAACAGGCTCCTACTCCACCCTCTACGAAGAGCACACCTTTTGGGCCTGCATAGAGCTCTTCTTCGTCTATTGCATCCATAGGGCAAACACATGAGGTTATATGTCGTCGATGCAAGGGTGGAGGTCACTTTGCGAGAGAATGCCCTTCCAAGCGTGTAATGATTGTTACTGAGGATGGTGGATATGCGTCCGCTAGTGATTATGATGAGGAGACTTTGACTCTCATTGCAAGTGAAGAACGGGGTGGCGAGGATGCAGAACCAGAGACACACTACATGGCTGCTGATTACGCTGACAGGTATGAAAGTTTAGGTGCTCAACATGTTCTTAGTGTGCAGGTTACACAGGCTGAGCAAAATTAGAGGCACAACTTGTTCCACACAAAGGGAGTTGTGAAGGAGCGTTCTGTTCGTGCCATCATCGATGGAGGGAGTTGCAATAACTTGGCTAGCATGGAGATGGTGGAGAAGTTGTCTCTAACCACCAGACCACATCCTCATCCTTATTACATCCAATGGTTCAACAATAGTGGCAAGGTTAAGGTAACACGTATTGTTCGTGTGCATTTTAGCATTGCTACATATTCTGATTATGTGGATTGTGATGTGGTACCCATGCAAGCATGGTCTGTTCTACTTGGTAGGCCATGGCAGTTTGATAAAAATTCCGTACACCATGGTAGGACAAATCAGTATACTCTTGTTCATAAGGATCAAAATATCACTTTGCTTCCTATGTCTTCGGAACATATTATGAAAGATGACATTGCTAGAGGTAGTAAAGCAAAACAGGAGAAAAATAAGAGTGAAAATCAGATTGTAGCACAGGAATTTGAGCAACACCATACACATAATAAACCATCATCTAATGTTGCATCTGAAATAAAATTGAAGAGTGGATGTTTACTTGCTACTAAATCTGATATTAATGATTTGGATGTTGCTACATCTGTTTGCTATGCTTTTGTATGCAAAGAGGTATTATTTTCATTCGAGGACATGCCTCCCTATTTGCCTCCTGATGTCATTAACATTTTGTAGGAGTTCGCTGACGTCTTCCCACAAGACATGCCACCGGGATTACCACCTATTCACAGGATTGAGCATCAGATTGACTTAATTCCCGATGCATCCCTACCCAACCGTGCGCCATACCGTACCAATCTAGAGGAGACAAAGGAGATTATGCGTCAAGTACAGGAGCTGCTTGACAAAGGTTATATACGTGAGTCCCTTAGTCCTTGTGTTGTTCCTATTATTCTAGTGCCTAAAAAGGATGGTACATCGCGCATGTGTGTGGATTGTAGAGGCATTAATAATATTACTATTCATTATCATCATCCTATTCCTAGACTAGATGATATGCTTGATGAATTAAGTGGTTCTACAATTTTCTCCAAAGTTGATTTGCGTAGTGGATACCATCAAATTCGTATGAAATTGGGAGATGAATGGAAAACAGCATTTAAAACTAAGTTTGGATTATATGAGTGGTTAGTCATGCCTTTCGGGTTAACTAATGCACCTAGCACTTTCATGAGATTAATGAACGAGGTTTTACGTGCTTTCATTGGACGATTTGTGGTAGTCTATTTTGATGATATATTGTTTTTTAGTAGATCTTTGAAGGAACATTAGAACATCTACGTGCTGTTTTTATTGCTCTACGTGATGCACGTTTGTTTGGTAACCTTGGGAAGTGCACCTTTTGCACCGACCGAGTATCTTTTCTTGGCTATGTTGTTACTCCACAGGGAATTGAAGTTGATAAAGCCAAGATTGAAGCTATTGAGAGTTGGCCGCAGCCCAAAACGGTCACACAAGTGAGGAGTTTTCTTGGCCTCTCTGGTTTCTATAGGCGTTTTGTGAGAGATTTCAGCACCATTGTTGTGCCTCTCAATGAGCTTACAAAGAAGAACATGCTTTTTTCTTGGGGTACCACACAGGAAGAAGCCTTCACGGTCTTGAAAGATAGGTTAACACATTCTCCTTTACTCCAACTTCCTGATTTTAATAAGACTTTCGAGCTTGAATGTGATGCTAGTGGAATTGGGTTAGGAGGTGTGTTATTACAAGATGGTAAACCGGTTGCGTACTTTTCTAAAAAATTGAGTGGGCCTAGTCTGAATTATTCTACTTATGATAAGGAATTATATGCTCTTGTTCAGACTTTGGAAACATGGCAACATTATTTATGGCCCAAAGAATTTGTTATACATTCTGATCATGAATCTTTGAAACATATTAAAAGTCAAGCAAAACTGAACTGTAGACATGCTAAATGGGTTGAATTCATTGAGGCTTTCCCTTATGTCATTAAACACAAGAAGGGTAAAGAAAATGTTATTGTTGATGCTTTGTCTCGTCATTATACTATGCTTTCACAACTTGACTTTAAAATATTTGGTTTGGAGACCATCAAAGATCAATATGTGCATGATGCTGAATTTAGAGATGTGTTGCAGCATTGTAAAGAAGGGAGAACATGGAACAAGTTCATTATTAATGATGGATTTGTGTTCCCTACTAACAAGCTATGCATTCCAGCTAGCTCCTTTCGTCTTTTGCTGTTACAGGAGGCACACGGAGGAGGATTAATGGGACACTTTGGCGTGAAGAAGACAGAGGACGTACTTTCTACACATTTCTTTTGGCCAAAGATGAGACGGGATGTTGAGCGTTTTGTTGCCCGCTGCACTACATGTCAAAAAGCTAAGTCACGACTCAATCCTTATGGTTTATATATGCCTTTGCTTGTACCTAGTGTTCCTTGGGAGGATATATTTATGGACTTTGTTTTCGGTTTACCTCGAACTAAGAAGGGGAGGGATAGCATATTTGTTGTCGTAGATAGATTTTCCAAAATGGCACACTTTATACCATGTCATAAAAGTGATGATGCTGCTCATGTTGCTGATTTGTTCTTTCGTGAAATTATTCGGTTGCATGGTGTGCCAAATACAATTGTTTCAGATCGTGATGCTAAATTTCTTAGCCACTTTTGGAGATGTTTATGGGCTAAGTTGGGGACTAAACTACTTTTTAGTACTACATGTCATCCCTAAACTGATGCTCAAACTGAAGTAGTCAATAGATCATTGTCAACTATGCTTAGGGATGTTTTGAAGAATAACCTGAAAATGTGGGAAGAATGCTTGCCTCATATTGAATTTGCTTATAATCGTTTGCTATATTCTACTACTAAGATGTGCCCTTTTGAAGTTGTGTATGGTTTCTTACCTCATGCACCTATTGATTTGTTGCATCTTCCATCTTCGGAGAAGGTTAATTTTGATGCTAAAGAACGTGCTGAATTGATATTAAAGATGCATGAGTTAACGAAGGAAAACATTGAGCGTATGAATGCTAAATACAAAATTGCTAGAGATAAGGGTAGAAAACATGTTGTCTTTGCACCTGGAGATCTTGTTTGGTTACATTTGCGTAAGGATAGATTTCCTGATTTGCGCAAGTCAAAGCTAATGCCACGTGTTGATGGTCCTTTTAAGGTGTTAGAGAAAATAAATGATAATGCATATAAACTTGAGCTGCCTGTAGAGTTTGGGGTTAGCCCCACTTTTAACATTGCAGATTTGAAGCCTTATTTGGGTGAGGAAGATGAGCTTCCATCGAGGACGACTTCAGTTCAAGAAGGGGAGGATGATGAGGACATCCCTACTAATTCTACACCCACAACTCTGACTACTATACATACAGGACCAATTACTAGAGCTCGCGCACGTCAATTGAATTACCAGGTACTTTTGTTTCTTGCAAATCCTTCTAATGTTCATGAACATATGATGCTGCCTAAATTAGATACTTTTGTTTTAATTATGAATAGAGGACCTGGCATGGACAAGAAGGATGACCATGGGAGCGGGATCAAGCATGGAGAAGAAGGTGCGCGCGTGGGAAAGAACAATGGAGCTTCCCGTGATGATTTTCACACTTTGAAGCCACCATAATGGGAGCAAGAAGCCTTGGACGAAATATGCATGATTCTACTTTATAAAATTTGTCCCTAGGCTAATATAGGTGCTACGCCACCTTATTGTTGGGCCAGGCCCATGTAATTTCGAAATCCCATATTATAGGCTGTTTTTAGAGTCCGTATGTATGGGGAAACTGAGTTAAGGTCGGTTTCGGACCCCTCGTCCAAGGGGCCACAAAATTCCCCTCTATTCCCCCATATATACAGCCCTTAGGGCGTCGTTTTAGGGTGGGGTTTTTGTTTAGATTACAAGTTTGCCGTAGCTGCAACTTCGCGTTCTTCGTTTGTGTTCCATGACCAGACAAAGGCGTCATAGAACCCGACTTCATCAATAAAGCTTTCCTCTTATATTTGCAATATCCAGATTGCAATCTTAGTTTCTTGCTTGTTCTTTGTTTGCGTGCAGGAAACAGACCCTCGTGGTCAGGTTGATCGTGCTCCGGCGTGGTCAATAACCTCTCGGAGTTAGTTTAGCGATTGCTAAGGCGTGGCGTCATCACACGTTCGTAGTCGGATCGTCAAATTCTACTCCACCAAAAACGATAGCCACCATCTCATCGAAAGACAGGGATAACTTCGCCTCTATCAGCTTCTGGTCTGAGGCAATCAATACTGCTTGCCACATCATCAAGAGGGTATATCTTCACAAATACTTCAATAAGACTTCATACGAACTCATCACTGACAAGAAACCAATGTGAGTTATTTCAAAGTCTTTGGTGCTAAATGCTGGATTAGAGATCCTCACCACAATTCTAAATTTGCACCGAAATCACATGAAGGTTTTATAGTTGCTTACGGAAAGGACTCACACACCTAGAGAGTCTTCAACACCTACCACAAGAAGGTTGTTGAAACTGTAGATGTGCAGTTCAATGAAACTAACAGCTCGCAAAGAGAGCACCTGCCTCCTGTGATAGATGAAATATCTCTTAAGGAATCCATTAAGTTGAAGGCAACTGAAGATATCATACCCACTCAAGAAATTCAACCTTTTGAAGAAGTCATCCCAACCAATGAGGACATTAGTGTTAATACACCTGAAGAAAATGGTGCTAAAGAAAATCCTCAGCCACGTCAACCTGCTCATCCAAGAGTGGCAAATGAAGTGCAGATTGACAAAATCCTCGACGACATCAATGCATGAGGTCCCCTCACACGCTCAAAAGCTTCACATTTGTCTAACTTTTATGGGGATTTTGCTTTTGTCTCTATCATAGAGCCCACCAAACTTGATGAAGCATTCAAGGAGCCTGAGTGGATTCAAGCTATGCAAGAGGAATTGCATCAATTCACACTCAACAATGTGTGGGAACTTGTCAAGCGGCCAGATCCTCGCAAGCATAAGATCATAGGTACCAAGTGGATCTACCGCAACAAGCAAGACGAAAATGGTCTTGTGGTGAGGAATAAGGCTCGTCTTGTAGCTCAGGGCTACACGCAGGTTGAAGGAATTGACTTTGATGAAACATTTGCACCTATTGCTAGACTTGAAGCTATTCGCATATTGCTTGCTTATGCTAATCATCATGATATCATGTTATATCAAATGGATGTGAAAAGTGCATTCCTCAATGGTAAGCTTGAGGAAGAAGTATATGTTGCTCAACCCCTAGGTTTTGAAGACCCTAAGCATCCTGACAAAGTCTTCAGACTCAACGAGGCCCTCTACGGCCTCAAGCGGGCCCCTCGGGCGTGGTATGACACTCTGAAGGAATTCCTCATGAAGAAAGGCTTCAAACCCAGTTCACTCGACCCAACTCTTTTCACTAAATCCTATGACAATGAATTATTTGTGTGCCAAATATATGTAGACTATATTATCTTTGGTTGTACTGACAAAAGTTACAGTGATGAATTTGCCTATATGATGAGTGAAGATATCAAATGTCTATGATGGGGGAGTTGAAATTCTTCTTAGGTCTTCAAATTCGTCAAAAAGACAATGGCATCTTCATCTCTCAAGAGAAATACCTCAAGGATGTACTGAGGAAATTCAACATGCAAGACTGCAAAGGCGCCAAAACTCCAATGCCTTCAAAAGGCCACCTCTGCATTGACGAAAATGGTTAAGATTTCGATCAAAAGGTATATTGCTCCATTATTGGCTCTTTATTATACCTATGTGCATCTAGGCCAGATATTATGCTTAGTGTTTGCATGTGTGCCTGATTCCAAGCAACACCGAACGATCATACCATAAGGCTGTGAAACATATTCTTCGATACATATCTCACACACCAATGCTTGGATTATGGTATCCCAAGGGCTCAAATCTTCACCTCATCAGATACTCAGATGCTTACTCTACTGGAGATCATGTGGATCGCAAGTCAACCTCACGCAGATGTCATTTCCTCAGACGATCCTTAGTCTGTTGGTCCTCCAAGAAGCAGATCTGTGTGTCCCTATCTACTGCTGAAACTGGGTACATTGATGATGGTTCATGTTGCGCTCAGTTGTTGTGGATGTAGCAAACCCTCAAGGACTTCTGCATCAAGGTGAAGAATGTGCCTCCCTACTGCGACAACGAGAACGCTATCAAGATTGCCCACAATCCAGTTCAGCACTCCAAGACCAAGCACATCAGATTCGTCATCATTTTCTTCGAGATCATGTACTCAAGGGCGACATCTCCATCGACCACATGGACACTAAGAACAACTAGTTGATATCTTCACTATGCACTTGGATGAAAGAGATTTTGCAAGTTGCGGTGTGAGCTAAATATCTTAGAATCTTCGACTGTTCTTTGAAAAGACACACATCCCAACACTTATGCAAAATTGATGACTTAGATGTGCAACACACGAAGTAACATTCTTCTTTAATCAATGAAGAATAACCCTCTAAGTGTGAAGAATTTAATGATGAATTTGATCCTCAGAACCCTACGACAATTGTACGCGGTGTCTGAAATTATCATTCTTATACGGTGGGTCACGCCACCAACCATAGTTGAAATTCTTCAAAGTTGAGGTTTTCGTCATTTTGCAAATTCTTCAATTTTTCAAATTCTTCAAGTTTGCAAATTCCTCAAAACTTTCAAATTCTTCAAACTATGCAGCTGTTGCTCTTCATTGACTATATATATATATATATATATATATATATATATATATATATATATTTGAGTTTTCAGTGTCCTCAACAGCATTCACTTATTGCTAATTCTCCAAGTCGATTTTCATATAAGTGAATGTGATCGGAGCCATTCCCCCTCTATGCTAAACTCAACCTAGTCTGTTCACAAATTCTTCACATGCGTGCTACTTTGAAACTCATTTAAAGTCTGCACTGAGTCCATGTCAGCTCAAGAATTTGCGAACAAAAACTTAAAAAAATTCACTTTCATTTTTTTGGCGCTTGCCGCTCAAACCACTCTGATTCCCAGAAATGGATAACCCACGATCCCCCACTATTTCAACTACATAGTACGTGGGTAACACATGTCGCATGGATAGCAAGGGTCGGGTGCAATCTAGTCCAAAATCTTTGGACTAGTCAATTTACACTTTGGTTAGAAATACCCCTTCCCTTCCCCCTTGCTCGAGTTACTCCTCACTTCCCTCTCTCCTGAGATCAAGACCTACCTCCGCTGCTAAAATCATCGTCGCCGGAGAGGAAAAGCTTCACTGCCTTGACCTGCATGTCGCCGTACTCACGCCGGCCATGGAAATCTTCACTCTGCCGCCATAGTTGTCTTTCATCGCCGAGTTAGGGTGCAAGAGATCTGGACAGACGAACTTATCACTTTCACCTCTCTGTTTGTCGTGTTCTTCATCAGGGTAATTAAAATCTAATTTTACTACCCTACATTGATATTCATAATCTTCACAAAATCCTCAAAAGGTGCTTATTCTTCAAGAATCCACTTCTTAAACACCTCACATGTTTCATTCCTTTGATGTGTTTCTCTAAGTTATGTTTTTCTTCAAGATTTCTTAGTTGTGTGGATCCACAAATCTGCACAACTATGGAACCTAAGACAAGAACAGTTAGAGAAATTCTTCAAGCCAACTATGGTCAGAATCCTCAACTTGATATATTTTGAAAAAAAATTGAGAATGCATATGACCTCTTCAAATTCTTTGCACATATACTCTGTTCACAGATACAAAATGCATGGTGATGAATCAATAGGTTCTCATCAACTTAACTCATTTGAAGCATTTCTTGATGAAAAATTGCATACATCTTCAGAATCTTCAAAAGTTAAAATTCATCAAGTGAAGAAAATGGCAAATGGCAAAAGACCTTAGAAGGGTGGAAAGAAGGCTGAACAAAACACTGCACCTGAAATACCTGAGGATATATATGTTGGGTATTGCACTCCTGATGAAGCTATTCATGGGGAGGAAACAAAAGATCAGAGGAAAATCAGAATTTAGAGGATTGAAAGAGGTGGGTGACGTAATGGAGAGAATACTGATATGCCACCCCCAAATACATGAAGAAGTTTGCCCTCAAACGTCCTTGCAAAAGGGCTCCTCCTGCTGCTGATCAAGAAGTTGATCCCACTAGTGTTGCTCATGGTGAGGACTTTTCGGTCGAATGCTAAATATTAGAAAAAGCTTCAAAGGATTTCCAAAGCAGCAGTGAAGAAATTCAATGAAGACTCTGTTGCCGTAGCTGCTTCCTCTGCTGATGCCTGTGCCTCTACAACTGTTGTGCCGAAGAAATCAACATCAAAGGCAAAGTCCCCAACCTCAATGCCACAGCCAAGTTCTTCAAAGTCTGCTTCAAAGTCCTCACTACAAAATCATCAAGCAACTTCCTCAAAGGCTGCCCCACTGCCTTCAGTAGCTGCACAATCCTCAGCCACAACCACAAAATCCTCAACTCCAATGCATCTTGCAACATGTCAGAGGACTACTGGTTATTCAATTTCTTCAGGGGCTTCAGCAAGTTCATCATCCCAAGCACATTCCTCAAGTAGTCCTTCTCTGATGAAGGTGAAAGCTACTACTGGATGAGGTGCTCGACCAAGTCCTCATCCAAAGAGAGTTGTGTTCCAAGTACCATCAAATTCTTCAGATGATGAAGTTGATGATGAGTAACTTGAGGAAATCATCAGAAACAAGCAAGAGAGAGTGGCTCAAGCAAAGGGCACTCAAATTCCTCTCTTGTTTGACCCAAAAATTGTGCTGAACTTCATTGATATCTGGCACAAGGACCCCAACACTCCAATTGATGATTTGAATCTGCCTCCTGGACCAGATCATGTCCTCACTGCTTTCATTGTTGAAGAAAACTAGAAGTATGAGAAAGCTCGACGAACCAAAAAGGCTCTATACAAGAAGGAGCACTTCTTGAAGAGTAATGTTCTGAATCTAACTCCAGAACAACTGGTGTCTATGCAAACTGAAATCAAAGGCCTCGACGATGAATTCAATCGCTACTATGTTGATTGGCAAGGTGCCAAGGTTAGATTCATCAAAGTGTCTGACAGAGCCACCAAGGACCAGAACGACAGGGTTGTAGCTTGATCGCAACCACAAATTCCTCTGGCTCCAACTTCTGCTCAGCTATTGAAGAAATTGCAAGTGCAGCTGAAGAAATTCAGGTCGTTGAAGAATCTACCAGGGCGACCTCCATTGTTGCGCCCGAAGAAATTGCCAGGCCAGCTGAAGTTTTTGTTGCGCATGAAGAAATTGCTCCATCTTCACCCCATGCTTAAACTGCAAATGTAACATCCCAAAATTTCATTTTGGAATGTTATGAAATATAGCTATGCATCCATCATCATCATTTCTTGAATGTATGAAATAGTTGAAATGCTTCTTCTGACTTTCTGAAAGTCCCTTTCTATTTTCAATGTGTTGCTTTCACCTATTTGAAAACCTTGGAAAAAGTTCAAAATAAGAGGGGGGAACATGACACTCCACACCAGGGTCATCTTGGTGATACATTTGAACAAAAAGAACCAGGGGGTCTTTTGAAAAATATTTGCAAAAGGTTTTAAAACCAAATAGGCAAGTTCTAAAAATAATTTTTTTCCAAAGTGTTCAAATGACAGAATAAAAATGTTCAATAAATGGAATTTATTATTCTGTTAATTTTGATATATAATACTCCTATAATTGGAATTATATTTTATGCATTAAAGGCATTTGATTTCGCTGGATATTAAAAAAGCAAGAAATTAAATCGAATCGGGCCGGCCCACCATAGTTAATACCCGACCCCCCTAATTATCGGCCGACTGACGCCCCGCAAACCTCTCTCCTCTCACTGACAGCGGGACCCACCCGACCGACCGCTGGAATGCCGCGGTCATCTCCTTCCTCCCACGCGCGCTGCCGTCGCCGGAGAATCCTCCTCGCCCGGATCTTCCTCTCCTTCCTTCCCCGACCCCCACCCGCGGCCTACATAAGAGCGGACCCTCCTCTGCACTCTGTCCCCTCCCCGAGCCCCTTTTCCCCTGCGCCAGAACACCCACGCCGCCTCGTCGGAGTTCTTGCCGGCCGAACCTCCCCACCGCTCGTGGCCGTCGACTCCGTCATCCCCTCGTCCGTCCGACGCCGCCAATCAACGTCGGACGTCAGCCGCCGTCGCCTGGGCCCCTTCGACGCCTCCCTCGACCACCGGAGCACTGCCCCGACGACCTCACCGCCTCGGCCTCGCCGGAGAACTTCCTCGCCGGCGACCCCACACGCTGTGAGCCCCCTCCCCCGCTCTCTCCCGTTCGATCGTGGATCAACGGCCCTGATTAGAAGACTTAAAACGGCGAATCGTTTTCCCTTATGGATCGGTCGACCACCCGCTTTTTCCCCGCGTTCGCCCTAGCAGCCAATAGGGAGTTGCCACGTAGCCTCGACCGTCCGTTAGTTTATTTTTTCTATTTTCTGTTTTGTTTTAGTTAACAGAAGGTTTTCTGATTTTGTTTTGTTTATATCTTTTAAACTGTTTAGTATTTTGAATTGATTCTTTTTGCATTAGTTCACATTTTTCATATAGTTTCACCCTGTAGTATTAGATTTTAAATTTGAACCTGAGAATTTGAATTTAGTCAAATTTTCTCAAATCACTCAAATCTGAATAACTAGAGTTTAAAAATAGATTTTGATATGAATCTTTTTGCTACTGCTTGGTATTAGTTAGGACTATCATCATGCTTAGTTTGAGGATTTTTAGGATGTATTTGTTTAGTGTTTTAGCTACAAACAGAATCTGCCTAGTGTTTGGTATAGTTTAGCTAATTTAGTTTTTAGTTAGTTTAAATCAGATTTGTTATAATTTGTTTTAGTAGGTTCTGTTGCTTAAACATTAGGTGTTTTACTTTCTATAAATAAAAATATAAAATTGCTTAGTTTATTTCTTTATTGTTATAGGAATCTCAACTCATTTTCAACTAGGTATAATTTGTTATAAAACAAACTAGTTGGTAATAGTTTTCTTCTAACAAAGTTTTATATAATTAAATTCTGTTTTCTAAGAAGGGTTTTTAGTAAATTATTTTTCTGTTAATATAATGTTTATTAATTAATAATAAGTTTTGTTTTACTCTTTGTTAGTAAAACTATAGTTATATAGTAGTGTTTATCAAAAAATTGAAAACCATACTAAGATTTTTCTTAACAAAACTTTAAATGGATTTAATTCTGTTATTAATAAAATATTTTATTATTTCCTTGCTATCAACTATTGTTTTGTTCATACAAGTAGTGTTATTATGTTAGTAGTGGTTTACCCATCACCTTTTTGAAAACAAAACTTTGTGTGTTTTCTTGCTTGTGATTTGTGCATTGTTTTGTCTTGATTGTTTACTAGTTCATTTCTGATTTTGTGAGTTACAAATAATTTTGTTGTATGCTTATTGAGTGCTCTTGTTTGCTTCGTTAGATTATCCGGAGTGCGAGGCTTGTTACCTAGAGTCACTCACGTACGAAGATCATCAATCAGGCAAGTCACTTTGATCATCTTTACCCATGTTTTTATTGCATTAGTTCTACCATTCTCCCCCCAATTGCATGCAAAGTAGGTAATTGGGAACTTGGTTACTTGCTGTAGTATCATGTAGTAGGTACCCCCTCTCAACCCTTTGACACATTTGGCCCGGGAAACGTTGTATTACATTTTGCTATGCTATTAGTAGACGGGGTTGGATGTGTGATTCATGAGAGTTGTGAGGTAATAAATTCAAGACCTATGATGAGCAAGACTTCAAGATTTCCAAGTTTTTAACATACTACTGGGTGAGGGATGGTTGGAACGGCACCCTGGAGAAACCAGTGGATTTGCCTAGGTGTTGCTGGAGATGGCCAGTATTCACGCGGAAAGCCTCACCCAGGCACAAAGGGATGGAAGGATGCGTCAAGACCCAAGGCTTACCTGCACAGCCACAAGTCATTATGGGCTCTGGCATGGTTGGATATCATGGTGACCCTGGACAGGCGGTGCTACAAGATGTAGAAGAACGGTAGGAAAGGATGGGCACCGACAGAGTCGCAGGGAAACCCTTTGGAAGACCATGTTTTGGTCATCCGTTTCTCAAACAACCTGAAGTGCGAGAAATCAATCGGAGGCGACCAAATCTTGTGGGGAACGTGTGCAAAACTCTGCAGAGTACTCAACCTAATCGATTAGCCGTGTCCACGGTCATGGACGACTTGAGCCAAAGGAACTGAAACTTCCCGAATTCTCAGCACAATTAATATGATGATGTGGGTATTAATAACTTTGGTATGAGAATTGGTTAGTGGAACCATCTCATTAATCAACCAACTTAGTAATAATTTTTCTTAACCCTCTCTTGATGTAGGAAAATTGGCTTTACGCAAAAACTTACTACTCCACCTGCCATATTTGCATATAGATTAGATGATTATCTTTCCACCTCTCTCTTGTGACTTTGCCAGCATATTCCATATGCTGACCTACACGGCTGCAACGTATCATGTTGCAGAGTACTTTTCCGACCAGGAGTGAGGACACGCTCTACGCTCGGTGAGATGCCCTTGGAGTCAGATGGACTCATCTACCTTCGATGCTTCCGCAAGACTTAGATATTCTCATGAGTTGGCCTTCCGTCACTTTATTGTAATCTTTATTGTAATAAAGGACTCGATATGAGATTTACGATTAATAAATGTTGTGTGATTTCCCTTTGATATATACATTGATGTACCGTGTGTGTACCAGCATGATCTTGGGATGGTACAGAAACACCGGAGATTCGACCTTTCAGGTCGGGTCGCTAAAGAAATGGTATCAGAGCACACGCTGACCGTAGGACGTAACCTCTAGGATTGGAAAGCCTTAGGACTTATTTCTCTTTGTCTTTAAAATTATTATACTCTCATCTACTCGTTTCTGACTTCTTTCCGATTATTTCAAAATTTATAGATGGCCACCTTCATCCCAGTGTTGATCACGAAGTTTTGCCAGCCTGACGCAACGATGCCTTTTGGCAAGGAACTGATGAGGATCGTTAGGGACATGAGGATTACCTTGCCGAGCATCACCGGGACTCCTATCATGTCCTTTCCCCAAGATGGACACTACAGGATCGAGGTGCACATTCCAGGGAAGACCTTTGGGAATCGGAAGGAACCCATCGACTTCAAGTTTGTGGCACCCAGCTGGATACTTGGGAGAGGCATGGCCATTCATCGTGCCCTTGGACGTATTCAGGAGGAATATAGAGGTGGAACCATTTCACCAGGACTCAGCGTGGTTTGTCGTAGGGATGTCCATGGAAACATCATAACCCCTCCCACTACAGACACCACCATTTCCTATATCCAGACCTTGGAGACTCACATCAGGACTCTGGAGCTTCGAGTTCGTGCTGATACGAAGACAATCAAGAATCTGATGAACCGTGAGATTGACCTCGAAGCTGACTTATGGGAAGCCGAGTACGAGCATGAGTATGAGGTGAAGGATTTCTTAGAGAGGATCGACAAGCTGAACACTCGCATCTCCACTCTGGAGGAACAGATGGACATGGGTGAAAATCTTCATCCTGAGGGAGACTTGGCTCCTTTCATCAGCGATGATGATGAGTATGAGGAGAGCACCACTGGAGGAGGCTCAGTCACCATGTACTTCTGAGGAAAACTCTAGTCATGCCCTCCATGTATCTTTTATTTTCAACGTTAAAGCGTAGGTCGATGTTTAGTTTGATTGAGACTTGTATTCCCGATGTTTGACATTGATTGAATTAATGAATGAGTGTTTGGTGTGACATGTTTGTGCATTGCATATGGGTAGTGAATTTCTCCTTTTAGGTCCTTGTTCTATTCTAGTTCTCACCCCCCTGAAAACAGCAAGATGCCTCCACGACGTGAGTCCGACTTCACCTTCCCGCCGGAACTCACGCAACTCCTTCAGCAGCAGAATGCACTGATGCAGCTATTGATCCAGAATCAGACCAACAACCAGAACAACAACCACCACCATCCACCTCAGGCTGACAATCTCACCCGTTTTCTGAGGTTGAACCCTCCAACTTTCTCCAGCAGTACTGAGCCCATTGTGGCAGATGACTGGCTCCGTAAGATGGAGAGGGAACTCGTCACCGCTGGATGTACTGACGCTAAGAAGGTGCGCTTTGCCGCACATCAACTGGATGGACCAGCAGCTTCATGGTGGGAGAACTACACCACCACCTATCCTATTGCTGGTGTGACTTGGGAGCAATTCAAACTTGCTTTCCGCACCGCTCATGTCTCAGCTGGAGCCATGAGTCTGAAGAAGCGCGAGTTTCGCAACTTGCGCCAGGGAAATCGCTCTATGGCCCAATATGTGGACGAGTTCAGCATGTTGGCCCGTTATGCCCCAGGAGATGTGGCCGATGATGCGGCCAAGCAGGAGAAATTTCTAGAAGGACTCAACGATGAGTTGAGCATGCAGCTGGTAGTGGCTACTTTCAACAACTACCAAGAGCTGGTGGACAAGGCCCTCATCTTGGAGGGAAAGCAGCAGTAAATTGAGAACCGCAAGCGGAAGTATACTC
Organism: Hordeum marinum; assembly: GCA_022496015.1. Classification (NCBI taxonomy): domain Eukaryota; kingdom Viridiplantae; phylum Streptophyta; class Magnoliopsida; order Poales; family Poaceae; genus Hordeum; species Hordeum marinum. Next base: position 280,873,831 of record CM039678.1, read on the forward strand.
AGGGGAAGTTTAACTCTAGAGCTCATCAGAAGCCCCGCTACTCCCTGTACTTAGGGAATACCGGATCAGGTACCGGTAAGTTTGGAAAGCACACTCATGCCGTGCACAACCATGGAGGCCACAACCATGGAGGAAATGGGAATGCCCGTCCCAACCATGGCAACTTCAAGACTGACAATGGAAATGGGAACAACAACCAGCACCGTCACGCTCCTACTCAGAAGGATCTGAGCCACATCACCTGTTTCAAGTGCCAAAAGACAGGGCACTATGCTACTGAGTGTCCCCAGAGCAAGCAGGGAAATGGAGACGGCAACTCCGCAGCCAAGAAGCCAAATCCGTTTCCTCGTGCCCAGGTGAACCACCTCGACGTGGAAGAAGTCTATGATCAACCCAAGACTGTGGTTGGTAAGTTTTTATTGCATTCACGTCCAGTTATAGTACTTTTTGATTCCAGTGCAACTCATTCATTCATATCAAGGGTAGTTGTGGATAAGTATGGTTTGCCCACCAAAACCCTTAGTCAGCCCATTAAGGTCAGTTCTCCAGGAGGTATGATGATGGTAGGGATAGGATGCCATGCCTTGAAACTCAATATAGGAAACCATGTTTTTTCCACCGACCTCATCGTCTTAGAATCCCAGGGATTGGATGTAATCCTAGACATGGATTGGATGACCAAGTATGAAGGAAATCTTGATTGCCCTAGCAAGTCTATTTCACTCACTACTCCGGAGAACAAGAGGATTAAGTATGTATCCCGACGCACACGTATGAGTGCTCGGTTAAATTCTCTCACAGGAGTCGTTCAGGAGGAAGTCCCTGTGGTAAAGGACTTTCCGGATGTATTCCCGGAGGAATTACCAGGCATGCCACCAGATAGGGAGATTGAGTTCCTAATAGAGCTACAACCAGGGACAGCCCTAATCTCCAAGAGACCCTATCGGATGCCAGCAAATGATCTGTTGGAAATCAAGAAGCAAATTAAGGAGTTATTGGACAAAGGGTATATTCGCCCAAGTTCTTCACCTTGGGGAGCCCCAGTTCTTTTGGTGGAGAAGAAGGATAAAACCTTGAGAATGGTAGTCGATTATCGTGCCTTCAACGAGGTGACTATCAAGAACAAGTACCCTTTGACGATGATTAATGACCTGTTTGATCAGCTAGTAGGCGCCAAAGTATTCTCCAAGATCGATCTTCGATCAGGGAATCACCAACTGAAGATTCGTGAACAGGATATACCCAAAACAGCTTTCACCACTAGGTATGGCTTATACGAGTATACAATCATGTCCTTTGGTTTGACTAATGCTCCTGCCTACTTCATGAATTTGATGAACAAAGTGTTCACGGAATATTTGGACAAGTTTGTCGTGGTGTTCATCGATGACATTTTGATATTTTCCAAGAGCAAGGAAGAACACAAGGAACACTTGCGTTTAGTTCTGGAGAAGCTGAGAGAGCATCAGTTATATGCCAAGTTCAGCAAATGTGAATTTTGGCTGACGGAAGTCGGATTCCTTGGACATGTTATTTCCAGAGAAGGAATAGCCGTAGACCCCGCTAAGGTTGAAGCCATCACCGAGTGGAAGTCACCCACCTCAGTTAAGGAGATCCGAAGTTTTCTCGGACTTGCCGGATATTACCGGAGGTTCATTGAGAATTTCTCAAAGATTGCCAAGCCCATGACGGAGTTGTTGAAGAAAGAGTCTAAGTATATTTGGACTGAGGAATGTGAAGTCAGTTTCCAAGAGTTGAAGAAATGTTTGGTCACAGCCCTAGTGTTGATTTTGCCCAATATTCGGAAGGACTTCCAGGTTTATTGTGATGCTTCATGTCAAGGACTTGGAGGAGTACTCATGCAAGATGGAAAGGTTGTAGCTTATGCATCCAGGCAACTACGACCTCATGAGTTGAATTATGCCACCCATGATTTGGAACTAGCAGTTGTAGTGCACGCGCTCAAGACCTGGAGACATTTCCTTATCGGAAATAGTTGTGATGTTTACACCGATCATAAGAGCCTGAAGTATATCTTCACGCAGAAGGAGTTGAACCTCAGACATAGGAGATGGTTAGAGTTAATCAAGGACTATGACATGAGATTACACTACCATCCAGGTAAGGCAAATGTGGTAGCAGATGCCATGAGTCGGAAAACTTATGTAAACACACTCATAGCGGGAGGATTACCCCAAGAGTTAGCCGATGATCTCAGAGAGCTCAAGCTAGAGATAGTTCCAAGCGGATATGTTGCCACACTGGAGATCCAGTCTACCTTGACCGAAAGAATTCGCGAAGCTCAGAAGACGAACAAGGAGATAGCTGAGATAAAGCAGAGAATGGAGGAAGGCAAGGCTAAAGGTTTTCGTGAGGATGAACACGGAACTTTGTGGTTCGAGAATCGAGTCTATGTGCCCAACGACCCAGAGCTCAGGAAGTTGATACTTCAAGAAGCCCACGATTCCCCTTACTCGATACACCCAGGCAACACCAGGATGTACCTGGATTTGAAGGAAAGTTATTGGTGGACAGGTATGAAGAAGGATATTGCTGAACATGTTGCAATATGTGATGTTTGTCAGCGAGTAAAAGCGGAACATCAGAAACCAGCAGGGTTACTCCAACCTTTGTCGATACCCGAGTGGAAATGGGAAAAGCTTGGTATGGATTTCATCACAGGATTACCCACGACTCGTTCAGGTTATGATTCCATCTGGGTAGTGGTAGATCGCTTGACCAAGGTGGCTCATTTCATTCCAGTGAAAACCACCTATACCAGCGCTAAATTAGCCAAGATATACATGACCAGGATCGTGTGTCTGCATGGAGTTCCGAGGAGTATCGTGTCAGATAGAGGAACACAATTTACCTCAAAGTTTTGGCATCAGTTACATGAAACTTTGGGTACGAGACTGGAGTTCAGTACAGCTTTTCATCCGCAGACCGATGGACAGACTGAGAGAGTCAACCAGATTCTGGAAGACATGTTGAGAGCTTGTGCGCTAGATTATGGATCCAGTTGGGGTGACAACTTACCTTACGCAGAATTCTCATACAACAACAGTTATCAGACCAGTCTGAAGATGGCCCCTTTCGAAGCTTTATACAGAAGGAGGTGCAGAACACCACTGATGTGGGATGGTGTTGGAGACCGGAAACTTTTTGGTCCCGACCTTATCCGAGATTCTGAAGAGAAAGTTAAGCTGATTCGTGACAGACTCAAGATAGCTCAATATCGACAGAAGAGTTATGCTGACAGCAAACGTAAGGAAGTGACGTATGAAGTGGGAGACCGAGCCTATCATCGCGTGTCCCCGCTTCGAGGAATCAAGAGGTTTGGTGTTAAAGGAAAGTTAGCACCCAGATTCATAGCCCCCTACGAAATTCTTGAATGTAGAGGCGAAGTTGCATACAAGCTGGAATTGCCGGAAGGATTGTCCGGAGTTCATGATGTTTTCCATGTTTCCCAGCTGAAGAAATGTCATGCTGAGATGACTGATATTCCCTTGAGAGACACAGTGCCCCTAGAGGCCATACAACTTGACAGTGATCTGACCTACAAGGAGAAGCCTGTCAGAATCCTCGAGACTGCCAACAGAGTTGCCCGCAGCAGGATCATCAAGTTCTGTAAGGTTTTGTGGAGTCACCACACCGAGGAAGAAGCCACTTGGGAACGCAAAGAAGATCTTCGTAGAGACCATCCGCACCTATTTTCTAGGCAACCCGAATCTCGAGGGCGAGATTCATCTTAAGGTGGGTAGGTTTGTAACATCCCAAAATTTCATTTTGGAATGTTATGAAATATAGCTATGCATCCATCATCATCATTGCTTGAATGTATGAAATAGTTGAAATGCTTCTTCTGACTTTCTGAAAGTCCCTTTGTATTTTCAATGTGTTGCTTTCACCTATTTGAAAACCTTGGAAAAAGTTCAAAATAAGAGGGGAGTAACATGACACTCCACACCAGGGTCATCTTGGTGATATATTTGAACAAAAAGAACCAGGGGGTCTTTTGAAAAATATTTGCAAAAGGTTTTAAAACCAAACAGGCAAGTTCTAAAAATATATTTTTCCCAAATTGTTCAAATGACCGAATAAAAATGTTCAATAAATGGAATTTATTATTCTGTTAATTTTGATATATAATAGTCCTATAATTGGATTTATATTTTATGCATGAAAAGCATTTGATTTCGCTGGATATTAAAAAAAGCAAGAAATTAAATCGAATCGGGCCGGCCCACCATAGTTAATACCCGACCCACCTAATTATCGGCCGACCGACACCCCGCAAACCTCTCTTCTCTCACTGACAGCGGGACCCACCTGACCGACCGCTGGAATGCCGCGGCCATCTCCTTCCTCCGGCGCACGCCGACGTCGCCGGAGAATCCTCCTCGCCCGGATCTTCCTCTCCTTCCTTCCCCGACCCCCACCCGCGGCCTATATAAGAGCGGACCCTCCTCCGCAGTCCGTCCCCTCCCCGAGCCCCTTTTCCCCTGCGCCAGAACGCCCACGCCGCCTCATCGGAGTTCCTGCCGGCCGAACCTCCCCACCGCTCGTGGCCGTCGACTCCGTCATCCCCTCGTCTGTCTGACGCCGCCAATCAACGCCGGACGTCAGCCGCCGTCGCCTGGGCCCCTTCGACGCCTCCCTCGACCACCGGAGCGCCACCCCGACGAACTCACCACCTCGGCCGCGCCGGAGAACTTCCTCGCCGGCGACCCCACACGCTGTGAGCCCCCTCCCCCGCTCTCTCCCGTTCGATTGTGGATCAACGGCCCTGATTAGAAGACTTAAAACGGCGAATTGTTTTCCCTTATGGATCGGTTAATCGCCCACTTTTTCCCTGCGTTCACGCTAGGAGCCAATAGGGAGTTGCCACGTAGCCTCGACCGTCCGTTAGTTTATTTTTTCTATTTTCTGTTTTGTTTTAGTTAACAGAAGGTTTTCTGATTTTGTTTTGTTTATATCTTTTAAACTGTTTAGTATTTTGAATTGATTCTTTTTGCATTAGTTCACATTTTTCATATAGTTTCACCCTGTAGTATTAGATTTTAAATTTGAACCTGAGAATTTGAATTTAGTCAACTTTTCTCAAATCACTCAAATCTGAATAACTAGAGTTTAAAAATAGATTTTGATATGAATCTTTTTGCTACTGCTTGGTATTAGTTAGGACTATCATCATGCTTAGTTTGAGGATTTTTAGGATGTATTTGTTTAGTGTTTTAGCTATAAACAGAATCTGCCTAGTGTTTGGTATAGTTTAGCTAATTTAGTTTTTAGTTAGTTTAAATCAGATTTGTTATAATTTGTTTTAGTAGGTTCTGTTGCTTAAACATTAGGTGTTTTACTTTCTATAAATAAAAATATAAAATTGCTTAGTTTATTTCTTTATTGTTATAGGAATCTCAACTCATTTTCAACTAGGTATAATTTGTTATAAAACAAACTAGTTGGTAATAGTTTTCTTCTAACAAAGTTTTATATAATTAAATTCTGTTTTCTAAGAAGAATTTTTAGTAAATTCTTTTTCTGTTAATATAATGTTTATTAATTAATAATAAGTTTTGTTTTACTCTTTGTTAGTAAAACTATAGTTATATAGTAGTGTTTATCAAAAAAATTGAAACCATACTAAGATTTTTCTTAACAAAACTTTAAATGGATTTAATTATGTTATTAATAAAATATTTTATTATTTCCTTGCTGTCAACTATTGTTTTGTTCATACAAGTAGTTTTATTATGTTAGTAGTGGTTTACCCATCACCTTTTTGAAAACAAAACGTTGTGTGTTTTCTTGCTTGTGATTTGTGCATTGTTTTGTCTTGATTATTTACTAGTTCATTTCTGATTTTGTGAGTTACAAATAATTTTTTTATATGCTTATTGAGTGCTCTTGTTTGCTTCGTTAGATTATCCGAAGTGCGAGGCTTGTTACCTAGAGTCACTCACGTACGAAGATCATCAATCAGGCAAGTCACTTTGATCATCTTTACCCATGTTTTTATTGCATTAGTTCTACCATTCTCCCCCCAATTGCATGCAAAGTAGGTAATTGGGAACTTGGTTACTTGTTGTAGTATCATGTGGTAGGTACCCCCTCTCAACCCTTTGACACATTTGGCCCGGGAAACATTGTATTACATTTTGCTATGCTATTAGTAGACGGGGTTGGATGTGTGATTCATGAGAGTTGTGAGGTAATAACTTCAAGACCTATGATGAGCAAGACTTCAAGATTTCCAAGTTTTCAACATACTACTGGGTGTGGGATGGTTGGAACGGCACCCTGGAGAAACCAGTGGATTTGCCTAGGTGTTGCTGGAGATGGCCAGTATTCACGCGGAAAGCCTCACAGCCACACAGGGATGGAAGGATGCGTCAAGACCCAAGGCTTACCTGCACAGCCACAAGTCATTATGGGCTCTGGCTTGGTTGGATATCATGGTGACCCTGGACAGGCGGTGCTACGAGATGTAGAAGAACGGTTGGAAAGGATGGGCACCGACAGAGTCGCAGGGAAACCCTTTGGAAGACCATGTTTTGGTCATCCGTTTCTCAAACAACCTGAAGTGCGAGAAATCAAACGAAGGCGACCAAATCTTGTGGGGAATGTGTGCAAAACTCTGCAGAGTACTCAATCTAATCGATTAGCCGTGTCCACGGTCATGGACGACTTGAGCCAAAGGAACTGAAACTTCCTGAATTCTCAACACAATTAATATGATGATGTGGGTATTAATAACTTGGGTATGAGAATTGGTTGGTGGAACCATCTCATTAATCAACCAACTTATTAATAATTTTTCTTAACCCTCTCTTGATGTAGGAAAATTGGCTTTACGCAAAAACTTACTACTCCACCTGCCATATTTGCATATAGATTAGATGATTATATTTCCACCTCTCTCTTGTGACTTTGCCGGCATATTCCATATGCTGACCTACACAGTTGCAACGTATCATGTTGTAGAGTACTTTTCCGACCAGGAGTGAGGACACGCTCTACGCTCGATGAGATGCCCTTGGAGTCATATGGACTCATCTACCTTCGATGCTTCCGCAAGACTTAGATATTCTCATGAGTTGGCCTTCCGCCACTTTATTGTAATCTTTATTGTAATAAAGGACTCGATATGAGATTTACGATTAATAAATGTTGTGTGATTTCCCTTTGATATATACATTGATGTACCGTGTGTGTACCAGCATGATCTTGGGATGGTACAGAAACACTGGAGATTCGACCTTTCAGGTCGGGTCGCTACAGCAAAGTATTCAAGGGTGAAGAATATCAAACTTCCTTCTGCATCAGAAGTGAAGAAAACAAAGGCAGCAGAGAAGAAGGCTACACTGAAAAGAAAAGCATCAAATTCAGATTTCTCAACTATGAAGAAGTTGAAGACTATGCCAAGTTCTTCAACCGAGCCCATTGATGCTACTCCAATCTCCTACATGCCTGCCTATGAGATTGTTCCATTTGGTGTTGACTATGTCATCCGAAATGAAGAACATGAAGAAAATCATTCTGTTGCTTCCTCACAGCAGATTGGTGAAGAAATAGAGGTGGAAGCAAATGCTTCAACCCCTCTGGTAATATCGCCCTAGCCTCAGTTAACTACTGAAGAGGTTGGCATTGAAGAAATTGAAGAGGATGTGGACATTGGAAATACCACTCCACTAATTAATGATTGATATCGAGGAGTTGCACACCCCAATTCAACAATGACCACTCCCCTCACCCAAATTCCTTACTCACTAGCTCAGACTGAAGAAATTCAAACGGGATCTGAAGGTTTGGCCACACCTGTAACAACCCAAGTGCTACCCTTGCCATTTATGGTCATGTAACTCTTGTAAACCTCTATGATTGCCATGTGCTTGAATGTATTACCATCTTGCTTCATTGCCAGTTCCATCTCATGCATCATGCATCATGCCATCATGCTCATCATATATATTGCATATTTATTGTTGCCTTGGTTGTGCTTGTGGAGTGTTGAGATGTGAGGTGTGATGTGGATATGTGCATGTGTGCTTGTGGGGTTAAACCCCCTCTTCCATTTCAACATCTTAGAAAACCCCTTTTGCTCTCAATTATTTCATGACATCAGTTTTAACTTGTCCTAGAAATCTTTTAAAAATGTTCTCTTGCTCAAGTTAATTGTGCTGAGTGGAGTAGGTGAGCTCTTTCAATTGTTGTTGTTGTTGTTGATTTTGTTTTTAAATAAAACAACACGTAACACTAATAAAAAGAATTAATTTACTTAGGTTAAAATTGACTAGTACATTTTTATTAATAGGTGCATTTAATTTAGGTCTAAATATATTTGATTTGCAGAAAATAATATTCCTTTTTCTCTGTGGGGCTTTATTGTTTTGTATTGTTTTTTTAATTAAAACTGGAGGTTTGGTGTGGGAGAGAGAGAGCTGAGGGAGGCCCAGCACCGTGGCCCACCTGGGCCTCGAACCCCTCTTGGCCAAGCGACTAGCGGCTACCTGCTCCCGTTGCCACTTTTCGTCAGTTTCAAAAAACGTCTGAGAGAGAGAGCGCCGCCGTTTGGCACGAACGTCGAGTCACCGTCAGCCTCCGAGCCCCTTTAAAACCCTATCATCGCGCATCCCTAGGGTTTGCTCTTCCCATTCCCCCCTCCTCCTCGGCGTGCCACTGCCAAGTAAGCGCAGCCTTGCCATAGCTGTCGTCGGCCACCATGAACCGAGCGAGCACGAGCTCAAGCTCGGCCTAGTCTCCGGCAGCCCCTCCCGATGCCCCTCTGTGTGCGGAGACGAAGCCGCGGTCTCCCTCTTCTTCCTCGTCGACCAGGAGAACTCCAAGGCCCCGTGCGTCATCGTCTCCTTCCTCTATGTTTTGGTCAGGAGTTCGCCAGAGCTCCTTGCTTTGCCATCGTCGATATGTTGCGTCCCCGGCCCTGTTGTCGTGTCGAGGTAGGAGAGGTATACCCCCGCGCTCGATCCCTTCCCTCTCCTTCATCCCTAGGCCGATGTAGCCGTCGTCGTTGTTCTGTCGTGTGCGCGCTACCGGTGCTCTGCAGTTCGAGATTCAGAGGCGTCCGCGTCGTAGCGAGTCCTCGTTGTGCTTAGGCCGTGCGCTAGCCCCGCATGCTTGCCGCCCTAAAGCTTCGCGTCCTCGCGCGCGTACAGTCGCCGTAGCCCATCCTGTCTTGCTTCGCGTCTAAGGGGGGCGGTGGCTTCCGCCATGAGTGAGAGCTCAAGCCCGTCCTGCCCCATGTCGTGGCTGCCCTAGCTCCACAGGAATGAGCCTCCCCTGTGATCCTGCAGCCCCGCCACAGGTCGCCGGCCCTGATGGTCGCCGGAGGGCTTGCCGGTGTCGCCTTCTTCTTGTCTATCGGCAGGTAGGATAAGATGGGTCTTTAGATGTTTTCTTGGCTACCCCCCCTTTCTAGCAGTAGTCCCTCGGCTAGCGCAGTGGCAATGGAACCGGGCCGAGACCGTGAGGTCTGGGGTTTGAACCCCCGGCACGCCCCCTTTTTCCTTTTTCCCATTGGTAGTTTGTGTTGTGTGGTGTGCCAGGATCCACTGTGGCCATGCAGGATCTGGTGTGGCTATGTGAGTGTGTGGTGTGTGCCTGTGTGTGTGAGCAGGAGTGGATCCCCTATGGACAGCGGAATCTAGGTGTGCTTGTGTGTGCTTGTGTGTGTGTGTGTGTGACAGTGGGCCCATGGCCCACTTGTCATCCACATAGAGGGGCCCTGGTGTCTATGCCAGGTGGGTCCCCTCCTATATTTCTTTTGTTATTTTGTTTTATGTTTTTTATTGTGTTTTAAGTAGATTTTTCCTTTTCTAGTATAGTTGCCATTTCTGTACATGAGCATATTTAGACATGAGCAAATATAGCAAGTTTTAACTTATAAGTGTGGCATGTTATTTTCGAGCATGATTTTGAGAGTTTTGCAAAAGCTTATATATGAGTGTGATATATGATACTGGGGTAGAAAAATCTCAGGAAGTCATTGGTGTCATTTATTTTGTCATTTGAGCAAGTTTGACAAAATGTCATTTTGTCACAAAGTGCCATTTTGTCATTTTAGTTAGAATTAATCCATGCATGCTATGATATTTGTGTCAACATGGAAATGGTAGTATTTCATGAGTAGAATGTCATGGTATTTTCTTTTGACATGATAAACTTGCATATAAGTGGGAACCTTGCTCCAAAGTGGCTATTAAAATGTTGCTGATTTCTACATGCTAAATATTCCCAAGTCTGGGAATCTGTTATTATTTTTATGTCATGATGAGTGGATGGTACCAAGTGATATGTTGTGTTTTAGCTCAAGCTCAGTGCTAGTGTTTTGAAGTAGATGTTGCCCTCTACCATCCTATTAATTTTCATGCCATGAGGTGGTCTCTAGCATCATTATTTATTGTTGTCAACTTTCTATCAGCTTAACTCAGATTCCAGAAAACCGTGATTTTCACTGTCCCTAGAATTTGTTTCATCATGCCAACTTGTGAGCTTCATGCTTAGTGATGTGTGCTTCCTTTCCAGTTTGTGTAGTTGGATGATTTGATCAGCATGTTATATAGTTTCTGTTGATGCTTTGTTTGAGGTTGGAAACATCATGTAGCTCTAGATAATTGTTGTGGAAGTTGCTATGTTGCTGTTTTGGGACAGATTGTGTGTGTTAGTGTTTTGTGACTTGTGGGAGCTATGCTCCATAGTTTTGCTTAATATTTGGCTCTATTGTGGTTGGTTTTTCATTTCCTAACCAGTGGCTACCTTGGAATACCAAGGAATAGCACATGGCCTTCATTGTCTTGTATTTTTGTCTTCGTACCTTGCCGTGACCATAGCATGAGATCCGTTACTCTGTTTCCTACGTTCTACATATGCATTTGCATTGATTTTGCATGAAGCATCCATATTTGCCATGATCATGCATGTTCAAACAACTTAACATGAGGTTCTTTCCAGAATTGTAAATAACTTAACTATTGCATAAGAAACATGACTAGCTTAGGATTGCCATGCTAAATACTTCAAATGGATCATGCATCATCTTGTTTGTGCATTGCACCTTGGTTGGTTGTTTATTGTTGCTGTTTGTCTTGGGTAGATGCGAGTGTTGAACCTGAGTACGAAGATCCAGGAGAGTGCCACTATGAGGACCCCGCTCTTTGTCCCTCTAAAGAACCAATAGGCAAGATGATCGTACCCGGATCCCAACACTATTTTTCCTTTGCTAGATGTCTCGCTCTTATAGTTACATATGTGTTACCTACCACATGAAAGTCAAGCCTCCTACATTGCCATGATAGCCTCTAACCCCTCCACATCCTAGCAAACCTTGTTTGGCTACGTTACCGCTGCTCAGCCCCTCTTATAGCGTTCTTAGTTCCAGGTGCAGGTTGTTTCCATGTGATAACATGGATATCTCGAGATATCACAATATTTAATGCTATTTAATTTAATGCACATATATATCTTGGTATGGTGGAAGGCTTGGCATTTTTCTCGGTGTTTTGTTCCACTTTTACCGCCATAGTTACTTGTTACCGGTGTTATGTTTCCATAATTTGTGCTCCTAACATGCTCGGGGTTGTTATGGGGACCCCCTTGATTATTCGGTTGAGATTAAAACTTGTCTGGCAAGACCCAACATTGGTACTATTTGCTTAAACAACTTAATAAAATTGCATAGGACTTTGCAACCCCGTGGATAATTAATCAACCCCTGGGTCAGTGCTCCTTATGAGTGTTGGTCCACCTACCTAGCAGTCGGCGATGCCACCTCGGGGCAAATCGAGGCATTTTCAGGCAACCGTCCACTTCGCATAGACGCATGATGCTCGTTGATAGAGAGTGCATGGCTTTAGAAGCGGATCGGACTCACCGGGAGGTCTTGCTGGACTTTTTTTACCTTTTTTGAATGGCTTGCGTGTGGAACTCTAATCTTCTTCGGGCTATCTCGAGGTGTCGATTTTCCTTTGGAATTGCCTAGGATGATCACGAGATTCGTGGTCGAGGTTGTTCCGGCGGAGTGTGGTTAATTTATGATGGATTAGTTGGAGCACCCCTGCAGGGTTAAATGTTTCGGAAAGTCATGCCCACGGTTATGTGGCAACTTGGATATTTGTTTAACACCCGGTTATAGTTAACTTGAATTAAACTCCAATAAAATACACCAACGGTGTGAGTAACCATGATCATTTCTACTCGTGAACCTTATCCGAGAGAGAACACAGTGGGGTTATGTTTGGTGTAAGTAGGTGTTCAGGATCTCTTAGAGATCATGGTAGAACTTGATCGTTTTATGTAGTCCACCATATTTACATTCATATTCTCGTAAGTAGCCACCATACAATGCTTAGTGCTGCGTTAAACTCACCACTTACCCCATCCAACCCAATAAGCTTGAATAGTCTCGGTATCGGTTGCAAGATTGCTGAGTCCCCGTGGCTCACAGATTACTACAATAAATATAGGTGCAGGTGCAGATGAGACCGTGTCAGATGATGTGACGTAGCTCCAGTTGGAATATGACGAGGAACGTGGCAGGATGTACGTCACATATCCAGACGAGTAGAGAGGCCTTGGTCCTGATCTTCGGGGCTACCAAGACAGATTCATTGCATATTTTCTCGTTTGTTTTCGTCTGTAGACGGACCCTGTCTTTTGAATGATGTTTGAATAAACTGTGTGGATTTGTCATTTAGCATGTGGCGAGTGTAAGCCAACTCATATACTCCTCTCTTCATAAATGTATGTGATGATACTGAACTTGTGAAATGACTAGATGCGTCTTTATCCCTGTCGAGGCCCCCATGCCCAAATATGGATAGGCGCGCATCTCGGGCATTACAACACCTCTCGCATCTATTCCTGAACAAATTCTAGCTGCGTCAGCTGAAGAAATTCATGCCCAGACCACACCTGAGGAAATTTCTTCTCAAAATCCTTAGTCTGAAGAAGTTCCTGTCATGCCAAAGGAGATTGTGCGCCGTTTCAAGCCAAATCTTCAGTCGAAGCAAAAATTGCTACTCAAAGGCACGAAGCGCCCCAAATTCATCATGGTGAATTTCTTCGATAAGCACAGTTTCTTCACCAGGCCAAATTGAAAGCACATTTTCTCCCTTGGTGGTTTTGGTATTTAATAACAACATATATGTCATTGAACTAATGTTTCCACTAATCATACTTCTGGAAAAGTTCAATGATGGGTTCGCAAAAAGGATTGTGGAACACCCCAAGATGCAAGGAAATAGATTGGCAAAGCTTCAAGCAAGAGTACTCTACATTTTACTTTGTGATAAATCACTTTGAGTCCATACATGCAGAAGTGATAGTCACCACATACACCCACAAGCTCTTCCACAAAATTTGTCCAAATCCAAATATCCAAAATCGGTGCAACCAACACTTCCCACTCGGTGCCACTGATTCCCAGACTCATATAGACTCAAGCCAAACCCTAACCCATCGGTGAAACTAATTCTGATTCAGTGCCACCGAGTTTGGGTTACCAACGTCCTGTTACGCAAATTCACAAAATCGGTCTGACCGAGTTTGTTGAATCAGCATCACCGAGTTTGACAATCTGACCGTTGATCACCTTATCGGTGCAACCGAGTTTTATTTATAGGTCTCACCAAGATTCAAAACATGCTACCTTTTAGGCAACTCGGTACCACCGAGATTAACACATCGGTGTCACCAAGTTGGACATATTAGGTGTAACGGTTGGATTTTTGGAGATGCCTATATATACCCCTCCACCACCACTCAATCGTAAGAGAAGCACTCAAAACTGATCCCCACTCATACCAACTGATTTTCTGAGAGAGAGAGCCACCTACTCATGTGTTGAGATCATGCGATTCCATTCCAACCATATGAATCTTGATCTCTAGCATCCCCAAGTTGATTTCCACCCAATCAATCTCTTCCACCATAGCCAAATCTATGAGAGAGTGATTGTGTGTTGAGGAGTCTATCATCTTGAAGCACAAGAGAAAGGAGTTCATTGACATTATCGAGCTAATTACCTTTTGGAGGGTGGTGCCTCCTAGATTGGTTAGGTGTTGCTTGGGAGCCTCCTACTTCGTGTTGTGGAGTGAACCAAGAAGTTTGTAAGGTTAAGGAGATCGCCTAGTTCGTGAAGATCTACCCCGAGTTAGGCTAGTCCTCCGTGGACGTAGGCCATCAAGGGTGTGCCGGACTTGCTATGAATGCTAAAATCTGCCAACACTTAAAATTGGGAAGTAGATTCTTTATTGGTCAAGTAGTCTAATCACCCCCCTCTAGACCTACTTTCTATCCTATAAGTGGTATCAGAGCTCTGGTCTCCATTGCATTGGTTTCAAAACTTAGGAGAGTATGGCGTCTAGTGAGGGAAATTATCACCATAGAGGTACATACTTTGATGGCACTAATTTTGCTAGTTGTAAGCACAAAATGAAAATGCATCTTCTTGGTCATAACCCCTCTGTTTGGGTTGTTGTTCCTGTTGGATTGCATGGTGAATTCTTTGCGGATGGAAGGGAACCATATCGCGATGTGACTGCAGATGAATTGAGGATGTTGCAATTAAAAGCTCAAGCATGTGGCATTCTCTTCAACTGCCTATGCCCCGAAGAATTCAACAAAACCAGTCGTCTTGAGAAAGCAAAACTGATTTGGGATACTTTGGTTGATATGCGTGAAGGTACCGAATCTCTCAGAGTGTCCAAGTTGGATGTTCCTCAAACTCAGCTTGACAAGTTCAAGATGAAGGATGGTGAAGGAGTCGTTGAGATGTACTCTAGGCTAGCTCTCATCTCCAATGAGATTGCCGGCTTAGGAAGCAAAGAAATGACCGACAAATTCATCATCAAGAAGATACTTCAAGCTTTGGATGATCTATTGTGGGGACCCCGACTCATAAGTTGTGATCACCTAATATACGTGCACAGTAATCCCAGAGGTCAATGCTCACTAAACACATAGAAACTGAATAAAAAAGAGTCTTACATCTATTACATACCGGTTTACTCAAATATGGCCTTTATGGCCAAGTCTTCATATGATTGCAGTGAAAATCTTCAATGATAGCGTGAATCCATTGCCATCTGCCTTAACCCTATAGGCATTCTGACTGGGAAGTGTCCTAGCTCGCATGTTCGTCACCAAGGTAATCTTCGTCATAACCTGATCTTTCATGTCTGGCCAATAAAATAACCAGTGGCAAGCCAATGAGTACTTTGAATGTACTTGCAAGCAACCCATGTTTGGAACAAGGCAATAACAATGCATGATGTAGCACTAATAGGTAAGTTTTGTAGAAGCTAGTTTTGAGTGCAATGACATGATCAAGTAACTTAAGTGAGCATGCATCAACCATAGACAGGTGTTCATAAGAACACGCCATAGTCATCATCATAAGCAGGGGGTTGGACATCTCATGTTCAACCATCACACCAAGTCCTCAGACTTGTCTCATGTACCATCTAAACATCTCATGTACAGTCATCATGCCAAGGCATCCAACTCGACTCAAGTATCATCCTTGTCACCACACACACACCAAGTTTTGAGGAAAGATCTGGACGTGGCTTAAGAAGCACCACCCAACTATCCTTGACCATGGATACGGCTATTCAAATAGTTTTGCACTCTGCAGAGGTTGCACACTTTACCCACAAGACTCGGCGAACTTCTGTGTCATCCATGACTCGCGGTATATAACATACCCGAGGTAAGCACCCGAACAATGCTTTTCCCTTGGCGATACTAAACAAAGAGTCCACTTGATTGGTACCCAACCCACATGATGTACATCACTCGTAGCACCCATGCAGGGACCAACGGTGTGCCCGGAGCCTCTGAAGACAGGGCATGATCGTCCATACCAGCACGACCGCGTATCAAGAGTGACCATGCCACTCCCGCCACTAGTAATGTGGGATCCTTGCCAGTACCCACCAAGGTAATCAACAAAGCCCCGTCCCATAAGGGGTATCGTGGTTGCGCCTATAAGGTTGGGACGGTCGACAAATCTTAAACCCTCCGTTTTCGAAAACACACGCTCACTTATTCCGGTACACCACTTCTTTCTCAAGTGGTTACCCAACTCATTATAATCTCCCTCGGGCATTAGTGGCACCCGACGAGGTTTTCGAAAAGTCTTTAAAACCATTTATTTGCTTCCATCACCATGCATAATCCCGATCCCACTTGCATAACATCTACTAGCATCCTATCTACTCCCACCCGCACAACCCTCATAAGGATGGTAGGGTCATGCACGATGCAAGTATCAATGGTAAAAGTAATAGAGGCATCCCACTGAAGTGGTCACCACATCACATGATCAGCAACAAGGAATAAGGTGTTATATGACATGCATGAAAATGGTTTCTTAACATGGTCAAAGGGTTGCTTGCCTGGCTTAGCAATGTCTTCGAGGTCTTCACACGCTTCTTGTCCACTTCGAGCACTTCGTCTACTTAGTCAACTATCGCCGGAAACAACCGCAATAAGCAACACCACAAGCAGAAAATAAAGTGCTCTATAAATAGGAGTTTTTTTTCTTGGACTCCTTGGGTCACAAGAAAAATAATCAGGAAGGTTTCATTGGATGTGGATCAAGGGGGATTTTTGAATGGTTGAAATGAAGGAAATGATGATCCTATAAGAAGTCTATGAAAAACATTTTTATAAAAATGAGTGGAGGAACTCACCAAATAGGGCATGATTTTAGAAACATTTAGGAAGTGGTTTCACTAGGTTTGGACTAGTGATGGTTTTCCTATGAATTTCCTAAGAGGAGATAAATGGGAAAAGGGAGCATTTATTAGGTCAAGCAGAATAGGGGCATGGGAAAAATGTTAGCCATGCCTAGATAAATAGGGTATAATTTTATAGACACCTAAGAACAGGGGAGAGCGGGGGAGGCGAGACCAAGCGCCCGCCAGCGTTGTTCCGCGGCCCCGGCAACCGTCCGCGATGCCCAGACCACCGGAGGGCTCGGGGTGGAGTCCCGCATCCGTTTGGGAGCTCCATTCTCGCTAGGGGGCACCATGGAGGTCGGCCTAGGCCAGGCTGGAGTCCGGCGACGAGCGGCCAAGGGAATAGCGCTCCGGCCACCAGAAGGGAGGAAAGGAGTGGGGGGAAGCTTTCAGCGATGCTAGAGTGCTCTGGTGGGGCTTAGAGGAGAGGAGGCGCACGGAGGAGCTCCAATCGAGCGGTGGCCATGGCGGGCGTCGTCGGTCAGAGGAGGAGAAGAAGGCCACGAGAGCCAAAGGGCTATGATCCAGGGGTCCCGGGGAGAGAGGGAAGCGTCCGGGAGCATGAGAGGGAGCTCGGGGAGGGGTAGAGATAGGGGGTCAACGAGGTGGGGCTCGGGTGAGCCTCGGATGCGCTTCGGGCACCGAGCATGCACGTGCATTGGTTACTTTGGCTGCTTCCCAGTGTCGGGGAGAGGCGTGGGAGGTCGATAAGGAACCTATGGCGTGCGTGGATGCCTTGCCGAGGACGGATGCGAGCTATAGGACAGGAAGCAGAGGCAAAGCATGACTTTTACATGCCAATGGCATGGTCACCACGGCACAGTATATCTAGCACAAATGTTTGGTTTGGGTAACTTTGTCTGGGGTGTGAGGCACACATGCAGGAGAGCTGTGGTGAAGTGGGAGGGTAAATGGAGCTTGGTAGATGGTTTTTTACAAGGGGTAAGTTTGCAACAGCAAACTGGAGGCTCATCTAAGGGGTTTCTAATGTGGTCTACTTGGAACAAAATCATGTCTAGTGGACTAAGCTATGGAGGGACTGCAAGTCCACTAATTTTCAACTCAGGGAGATGATTCTACAGTACTTGCAGTGCAACACTATTTCTACCATAATGGAGGTTTAGATGAACTGCTCATATTTTCCATGTGAGCATGCCATCTTTGGGCTTGGATAGATGCATCAGTATACTAAAGCTGCTATGGAAAAACATGGGGCATCTTATTAACAGAATAAGGGAACAAAGGCCTTACCATGGTAAGAAGAGATGGAAAGAGAGAAAGTTACCCCCACAATAATTTATCAGAGGCCATGGCAAGATTACTGGAGGTAAATTGTGGTTATAATATGTTGTGGTAAAAAGTTGGAGGCAAGGGGAATCTGTTTGGGTCAACTATGCTTGTCCACTAGTTTTTGGCTGACGGTGTTTGATGCTATCCTAGGGCAACCTGGTGTATCCAATGGACCTGATATTTACCAGGGGTAAATGGTAAGTCCATTTGGTCTTGATCACAAGTTTGGAGATGAATTTCTAAAAGTTTGCAATGTAAACATGGTAAACCCTAGGATTCAACAGAATCAGGTTTCTATAGGTCCAGTTGGGTTAAAATAATCTCCTTGATTCACAACTTGGTTTAACATCATTATTTGGGGATTAGAACATGTCTACAAAGTTTGGGATCAATAAGAGAAACTTCACAATGCAAAGTTGATCAAATTTGGCTCTGGACAGGAATGGTTTTAGGATATTTTGGTGAACCAAAACAATTGGGATTGATATGAAACTTGGCAAGATGAACACATATATCATATTTGACATGATAGAATTTTCCTGGATTTATTTGAGAATATTTCCAAATGCTCGGAATAGGCAGAAATGGTTTTGAAGGGTTTTGTCCAATATTTTGAACATGACCATGTGTTGAAACTCTTATATATGGACAATATATGTCCACTGAGTTTTCCTAAATTTTCACAAATATTTTTGAATCATTTAAATATGTTTTCCCTATAAAAGACCACTTATGGACTTAAGAAAAGGCCCTTTAAATAAAGTAGTAAAATAATCTTTAAAAATAATATTTGGTGTTTTGGGGAAGTTTTATATATAGTAGGTTCCAAATAAATCAGTTGGCAAAAAGAGGTCCGCTTAATTTGGGGACTTGCAGTGCAAATCTCAAATCAGGGGGTTTTGAAAACCTAATTTAAATAAATGCTTTTTGGCCAAAATAATAGTTGATAAAAATATTTTTAAGTCCTATACACATGGCATGATCATTGTACAAGAGTTCTAGATCAAGGAAAAGAGTTTTGAGAGTAGGAGAGAGTTTTATGAATTGTAGAGCACTAGCAAGCAATCAAACAAGCAAGCAAATAGCACACAATTCAAGCATTTAAGTGCACTCAAAAAGTTTTAATTGGCCCAAATTTTTGGGTCATCATAACTTAGTCATGAGGTAGAACACAGGGTGTGACAGACCTACCCCCCTTACAAGAATCTCGTCCCCGAGATTCCTAGGCTAGGTGTTGATGCAGACATTCAGAGGTGAGGTAGTCTTCACATTCCAAGTTGTTTCTGCTCCGACGTGGTTGTCCTTCTGGATCTTCAAGTTCCTGATGATATATCTTCGAGTGCTCTATTGACTTTGTTTAAGGGTGAACGGGGTTCTCTCAGGTCCTGGCTTGCCTGTGTAACCCAAGGTTAGAAGACCTGACAAAGCAGAGTGTCTGTGCTGGTCCTGGGGTTGTTAGTGACATCAAGATGCCTCATGTTAGGATAGAAGGGTCGAGGTCATAGCTTCCCTTGACGGGGAATTGCTGACTTTGTTGGAATAGTTGATCTTCCGATGCTTGTGGTCTTCATCCTTGAGAGTGCTGAAGCGTGTCATCGTGGGCTTCTCGTTGAGACCTTCTGCTTGAGTAAGTTGCCCAGGTAGATTCTTCATTCTTCTTTGGTCGTTTGTCTTCATTCTCATGGACACACGTTTCTGGAGGGTCTTTGAGTGTTTGGTCTACTTGTCTCTCTATGGCAAGCTCTGCGCTGAGTCTCATCCCTAAGACTGAGCTTAGAGACTTGGTGTCAAAACGGGTTCTACCATATGGGAAGGTTTCGGTGGGGTTCTAGATAAGCTGACTATTCAAAGTATAGATCAGCCATCTAATCCCCAAGGTCTGACGCTTGGAAAGAGGGGTTACCACTGACATGGGGTTTACCATGATCAAGTCAGGTTTATGTCCCTAATTGAACCAAAAAGGGGCTAGCAAGGAGGTCACAACAGTCGTTCTACTCCGTTCCAGGCATCTAAAGGGAGAAGGGACATCATGCCCAACGTACACCATCAAGGTGGTGGAGTAAGGGGTGTTATCAGATCCTTGGTTCCATCTTAGTCAGGAATTGATGGATAACCAATCATAACAAGGGGTTCTTCAACCCTCTTGCTATGCAAGGGCTTCATCATGCTTGGGCATCGGTGCTTCTTGATATAGTCTAGTTGAGGTAGTTGGCAAAGGAGTGGTTGTTGACTTCTTCTGCTTCTCCTCTGTCGTTGTCATGGCCTCGCAATGGTAGCAGTTCTTCATCTTGCTTGGGCAAGAAGGTCTTCTTCTGTAGGGAGGGTGCTTCAAGGAGTCCAACTTTTTCAACGTGAACTCTTATGCTCGACAGGCATGGCAATTTGTGTTCTTGGGCTGGTCCGAATAGGACTAAGGTGTTCCTCCTCTCATTGGGTAAATAAGTATGTCATCCCTGAGGACAACAACCTATTTCCCGAAGTATCACATAAACACATTGCTCATGGGATATGTGAGAGGAGCGGGCATTCGTCCCGGATGGTCACTAGTATCAAGGATTTGTGGTCCAACCTAACAGAGGTCTTCGTGGCCACCTTCCTTATGGAAAGGGTGGGTGGTAGTCATGATGGGGTATTGACCATGGTCTTTTGACTTAGAGCCAGATCCTATGGTCTTATCCGACCATGGCATGGTTCGGTAAAGATTTGGGGTTTTAAGGAGCTTAGCATGTGAGTGAACGTCTATCATCTTATCCTCGAGCATGGTTCTTAGATGCCAATAGTACAGCCTATTACTCCAAACAAAATCACCCTATATCCTTGAAGGTATCATCTCATATGAGTCAAGCCCAATATTACACATGCTACTCATATCTCCAAGGTTTTGAGAGAAGGACTAAACCAAAATCTCATATGTATCCCATAGCTAACTCACATATATCCCTATATAAAAATCCTC
Source organism: Hordeum marinum (assembly GCA_022496015.1). Taxonomy (NCBI): domain Eukaryota; kingdom Viridiplantae; phylum Streptophyta; class Magnoliopsida; order Poales; family Poaceae; genus Hordeum; species Hordeum marinum. The sequence continues at coordinate 280,894,840 of CM039678.1, forward strand.
GGGATAATTTACAAGACGCTAAGCTTGATCATGACACTACCAATCCAAGTGTCCTACTAACCTATCCAAGGTCTAAGGTATAGCATTACTATGCTAAGGAAACATGTAATAAACCACTCCAAGATCTTGTCTCCTTCCTACGAATCCAATTTAATTGATCCACGAATATCATCCACTATTACGTGATCCATTACTGCTACAAATCTAGCATCGATGGTGTCCAACATAATCTCCTTGAGTTCATATAATCCACATATCATTACAAGGACTATAGTCACAATATACCCATGAACTTCCAATCTCATGGCCAACTAAACTCCAAGGTCGAGCTTATATAGATCCCTAAATTATCCCTAACACCATCTGATTCCTTCTACTATCATCCACCGAGAAACATGGTATCATTATCAAGATCATCGGACTAAATTCAAATTACTCCGAACCATGTAGTTTAATTGATCTCGAGCACCAATTAGAATCACCTATTTAAATCCAAGGTTTACATCTAGTAAGAATTCCCTACTAGTTACTCTCGTCACTATCGTAACACCATCAATCCACTAACAATATCACTTGCCAAAGTCACGTCATTTATCCACCAATAATTTCAGCTTGTGATCACAATGGTCCTAAAAATTGCTCAAGGGACAAGTAAGTTATGCTACTCTATCAATCTGGACCCACCAATTCCGTCTACCAACATTAAGCCTCGTAATCCACCAAAGGGTCTCAACTATTTCCTCAAGACATCTATTATGGCTAAATCAAATCATTGTCCACAAATAGTATATCCTCAGAATGATCCTTCCTATGGCGTCAAGGTTCTAGTGCTAGCGTAAGAATGAAGGATGTTTGTTCACTATGATCACTAGCTCCATAATGAAACCAGTGCAAAGCAGGGGTTGTTGAACCTCAAATAAGTGCTCTGGCAAATCCATGTATTAAACACGTGATCAGAGGCTTGTGCTAGGGAGCTTGTGAGGTCTAGGTTGGGCAAGGGAGGGGTTTCCAATCTTGAGGGAAGAGCCTAACCCTAGGGGGTTGCGTCTGGTTGAGTACATTTCGGTCATAGTCCTCAACACTAGGTGTCCATCGAGGTGGATCCTTGGTGCATCTTGTCTTTCTGGTCTTCAATTGAAGAGAGGGGAAAGAGGGAAAGTAGCATCGAGAGGAGTGTCCAAGGGGGTGGTATAGTGCAAGTGCAATCAAGCAAGTGCTGAAATGGCCAAACACATACATCAAGGTAAGGTAGGTGATGAAGTCGCGCACTTGTTACCTAGGGCAAAAGTGTGACTTACACCAAGGCACAAACAAGAAAAACAAGCAACACACATCATGGTTCCATTCGAACCATCATACGGACTCGACTTCGCATAGGGGACACACGACCTATCCTACCCTAGGGGTCCTCGGACTTAGTAGTCGTGCTTGCTTTGTGTCTTGGAGAGGAGTCTGCTTAGCCTTTTGGGTCTTCTTCAGGTGTTGCTATGTCTTTAGTTGTTGTTCATCAAGACGATCCTGGTTGCGCCTAAAGAGTCCTTGACAACTTCAGGTCTGTTGAGTTGATGACGAAGGTGATTCTTCATGGCTGTTGTTGACAGGGTCTTCTAGTGTCCTTGTGATCGTGACAATGCCTTCTTGTCTCTTGAGACGTCGATCATTCCAGGTAGGCAACCTTTTATGCAATGTCATTAACAAGGCATGGTAGAGTTGTATCATGTCGGTCTCATTGACGATATCATTGGCACCAAGAGCGAGGGGATGATGAGGACCGTTTTCCTACTCACTATAGTGAGGCGGACCAAATGACAAGGTTCTCAGCCACCGATGGTTACCGATATAACAACGAAAAGGACAGGGTTGCTCTATTAGCGATGCATTATCATGACATTGCATCTCTTGTGCCCTGGTCATCGAAGGCCAAGGTGGCATCATCCTCGGGCTGTGTCGAGGGTGTCACTATCATCTAAGTCTTGACATCATCATCCTTCGAGAAGGTATCTTCTGTTGGTAGATCCTTGTCTAGTGTCGCCAACTTGGGCCCAAGATATGTCGGCAATCATTTGGCAAGGTGACTTCCTTCTAGGTTACCCACGAGGATTACAAGGAATCCCGTGGTTAGGGGCACAAGGGTAATAGCGACCATTTGCAAAGTTTTGGAAAAGCAAACGAGGTGAGCTAAGAGAAAGTGGTGGAAGTGCTAAGGAAAAAACCTTTGCTTCCCTTGGAATTTTAGGAGAGGCGAGAAATATATAGAGGCTTTGTAAGTGATTTTGAAGGGTCTGGAAAAATAGTTTTGTCCTGACTAATGTCCATGCTAACTAAGGGCTTCCTACAGTTAGGATAGCTCTGATGCCAGCTCTGTGGGGACGCCGACTCATAAGTTGTGATCACTGAATGTACGTGCACAGTGATCCCAGAGATAAATGCTCACTAAACACACAGAAACTGAATAACAAGAGTCTTACATCCATTACATACCGGTTTACTCAAATATGGCCTTTATGGCCAAGTCTTCATATGATTGGAGCGGAAATCTTCAACGATAGCATGAACCCATTGCCATCTGCCTTAACCCTACAGGCATTCTGATTGGGAAGCATCCTAGCTCGCATTTTCATCACTAAGGTAATCTTCATCATAACCTGATCTTTCATGCCTGGCCAATAAAATAACCAATGGCAAGCCAATGAGTACTTTGAATGTACTCGCAAGCAACCCATGTTTGGAACAAGGGAATAACAATGCATGATGTAGCACTAATAGGTAAGTTTTTAAGAAGCTAGTTTTGAGTGCAATGACATGATCCAGTAACTTAAGTGAGCATGCATCAATCATAGACAGGTGTTCATAAGAACACGCCATAGTCATCATCATAAGCAGGGGGGTTGGACATCTCATGTTCAACCATCACACCAAGTCCTCAGACTTGTCTCATGTACCGTCTGAACATCTCAAGTTTAGTCATCATGCCAAGTCATCCGACTCGACTCAAGTATCATCCTTGTCACCACACACACACACACCAAGTTTTGAGGAAACATCTGGATGTGGCTTAAGCAGCACCATCCAACTATCCTTGACCGTGGACACGGCTATTCGAATAGTTTTACACTCTCCAGAGGTTGCACACTTTACCCATAAGACTCGGGGAACTTCCGTGTCATCCACGACTCGCGGCATATAACATACTCGAGGTAAGAACCCGAACAATGCATTTCCCCTGACGATACAAAACAAAGAGTCCACTCGATTGGTACCCAGCCCACATGATGTACATCACTCGTAGCATCCATGCGGGACCAACGGTGTGCCCGCTGCCTATGAAGACAGCGCATGATCGTCCATACCGGCATGACCCCGTATCGAGAGTGACCATGCCACTCCCACCACTAGTAATGCGGGCTCCTTGCCAGTACCCACCAAGGTAATCAACAAAGCCCCGTCCCATAAGGGGTATCATGGTTGTGCATGTAAGGTTGGGACGGTCAACAAATCTTAAACCCTCCATTTTTGAAAACACACACTCACTTATTCCGGTACACCACTTCTTTCTCAAGTGGTTACCCAACTCATCATAATCTCCCTCAGGCATTAGTGGCACCCGACAGGGTTTTCGAAAAGTCTTTGAAACCATTTATTTGCTTCCATCACCATGCATAATCCCGATCCCACTTGTGTAGCATCTACTAGCATCCTATCTACTCCCACCCGCACAACCCTCATAAGGATGGTAGGGTCATGCACGATACAAGTATCAATGGTATAACTAACGGAGGCATCCCACTGAAGTGGTCACCACGTCACATGATCAGCAACAAGGAATAACGTGCTATATGACATGCATGAAAATGGTTTCTTAACATGGTCAAAGGGCTGCTTGCCTGGCTTAGCAAAGTCTTCGAGGTCTTCACACGCTTCTTGTCCACTCCGAGCACTTCATCTACTTCGTCAACTATCACCGGAAACAACCGCAATAAGCAACACCACAAGCAGAAAATAAAGTGCTCTATAAATAGGATTTTTATTTTTCTTGGACTCCTTGGGTCACAAGAAAAATAATCAGGAAGGTTTCATTGGATGTGGATCAAAGGGGATTTTTGAATGGTGGAAATGAAGGAAATGACGATCCTATAAGAAGTCTACAGAAAACATTTTTATAAAAACGAGTGGAGGCACTGACCAAATAGGGCATGATTTTAGAAACATTTAGGAAGTGGTTTCACTAGGTTTGTAGTAGTGATGATTTCCAGTGAATTTCCTAAGAGTAGATAAATGGGAAAAGGGAGCATTTATTGGTCAAGCAGAATAGGGGCATGGGAAAATGTTAACCATGCCTAGATAAATAGGGTATGATTTTATAGACACCTAGGAACTTGAATCACTCCATTTGGGGATGATTTGAATCTCCTAGGAATTTTACAATGTGGGCTTTTAATAGTTCCAATTTGAATTTGAATTTGACCTCTACAGAAACTTTGTAGGAAAAATGTTCAATGTAGATATTTGGATAGGAAATGAGTTTAGGAATATCTAGGATTTTGAATCGCTAAATTTGGATCTATAATGATTTTTCTATGAATTTTACAAGTCTGTGAAGAAATAGAAAAAGGAAAGGAAATAGGGAATATACCCTTTGGTTTATACTATGCACGGTGCACAGAGCCAGAGTTGGGTCGGCCCAGTGGCTCGGCTTGGCGGAGGGATGGGCGACGTCAAAGGCGCACCCTGCGAAGTGTGCCTTCTTCGTAGGAACGCGGGTTGGCGGGGAGGCGTCTCCACTTAAACGCCTGGCCCGGCCAATGGGTCGCTTCCAGGCGGGGCCCGCTTGTCAGGGTCGTCCCCCTCCTCCCGCCCGAACAGGGGAGAGCAGGGGAGGCGAGACCGAGCGCCTACCGGCATCGTTTTGGCGGCCCCGGCCACCGTCGGCGATGCCCCAACCACCAGAGGGCTCGGGATGGAGTCCCGCATCCGTCTGGGTGCTCCATTCTCGCCAGGGGCACCATCGAGGTCAACCTCGGCCGTGGCAGAGTCCGACGACGAGCGGCCAAGGGAGTAGCGCTCTGGCCACTGGAAGGGAGGAAAGGAGTGGGGGAAGCTTTCAGCGACGCTGGATAGCTCTGGTGGGGCTTAGAGGAGAGGAGGCACACGGAGGAGATCCAATCGAGCGGTGGTCGTGGCGGGCGTCGTCGGCCAGAGGAGGAGGAGAAGGCCACGAGAGCCAAAGGGCTCTGGTCCACGGGTCCCGGGAGAGAGGTAAGTGTCCGGGGGCGTGAGAGGGAGCTCGTGGAGGGGTAGAAATAGGGGGGCTACGAGGTGGGGCTCGGGTGAGCCTCAGATGCGCTTTAGGCACCGATCACGCGCGTCCCTCGGCTACTTTGGCAGCTTCCCGACGTCAAGGAGAGGCGTGGGAGGTAGAGAAGGAACCTCTAGCATGCGTGGATGCCTTGCCGAGGACGAACGCGAGCTACAAGACAGGAAGCAGAGGCAGAGCATGACTTTTACATGCCAATGGCGTGGTCACCACGGCACAGTATGTCTAGCACAAATGTTTGGTTGGGTAACTTTGTCTGGGGTGTGAGGCACGCATGCAGGAGAGCTATGGTGAAGTGGGAGGGTAAATGTAGCTGGGTAGATGGGGTTTTTACTGGGGGTAAGTTTGCAACAGCAAACTGGAGGCTCGTCTAAGGGGTTTCTACTGTGGTCTACTTGGAACAAAACCATCTCTAGTGGACTAAGCTATGGAGAGACTACAAGTCCACAAATTTTCAACTCAGGGAGATGATTCTACAGAGTACTTGCAGTGTAAGGGCACTATTTCTACCATAATGGAGGTTTAGATGAACTGCTCATATTTTCCATGTGAGCATGCCATCTTTGGGCTTGGATAGATGCATCAGTATACTATAGGTGCTATGGAAAAACTTGGGGCATTCTTATTAATAGAATAAGGGAACAAAGGCCTTACCATGGTAAAAAGATAAGGAAAGAGAGACAGTTACCCCCACAATAATTTATCATAGGCCATGGCAAGATTACTGGGGGTAAATTGGGGTTATAATATGATGTGGTAAAAAGTTGGAGGCAAGGGGAATCTGTTTGGGTCAACTATGCTTGTCCACTAGTTTTTGGCTGAAGGTGTTTGATGCTATCCTAGGGAAACCTGGTGTATCCAATGGATCTGATATTTACCAGGGGTAAATGGTAAGTCCATTTGGTCTTGATCACAAGTTTGGAGATGAATTTCTAGAAGTTTGCAATGTAAACATGGTAAACCCTAGGATTCAACAGAATCGGGTTTCAATAGGTCCAGTTGGGTTAAACTAATCTCCTTGATTCACAACTTGGTTTAACATCATTATTTGGGGATTAGAACATGTCTACAAAGTTTGGGATCAATAAGAGAAACTTCACAGTGCAAAGTTGATCAAATTTGGCTCTAGACAGGAATGGTTTTATGATATTTTGGTGAACCAAAACAATTGGGATTGAGATGAAACTTGGTAAGATGAACACATATATCATATGTGACATGCTAGAATTTTCCTGGATTTATTTGAGAACATTTCTTATAGAAATATTCCAAATGCTCGGAATAGGCAGAAATGGTTTTGAAGGGTTTTGTCCAATATTTTGAACATGGCCATGTGTTGAAACTATTATATATGGACAATATATGTCCACTGAGTTTTCCTAAATTTTCACAAATATTTTAAATCATTTAAATATGTTTTCCCTATAAAAGACCATTTCTGGACTTAAGAAAAGGCCCTTTAAATAAAATAGTAAAATAATCTTTAAAAATAATATTTGGTGTTTTCGGGAAGTTGTATATATAGTAGGTTCCAAATAAATCATTTGGCAAAAAGAGGACCACTTAATTTGGGGACTTGCAGTGCAAATCTCAAATCAGGGTTTTTTGAAAACCTAATTTAAATAAATGCTTTTTGGCCAAAATAATAGTTGATAAAAATAGTTTTATGTCCTATACACATGGCATGATCATTGGACAAGAGTTCTAGATCAAGGAAAAGAGTTTTGAGAGTAGGAAAGAGTTTTATGAATTATAGAGCACTAGCAAGCAATCAAACAAGCAAGCAAATAGCACACAATTCAAGCATTTAAGTGCACTCAAAAAGTTTTAATTGGCCCTAATTTTGGGGTCATGATAACTTAGTCATGAGGTAAAACACAGGGTGTGACATTATATGACACCGTATGAACATTGATCCAAATGATGCCCAATTACAAAGATCTCAAGCCAACGGAAGTGATTGGAAGGATTGTTGCTCATGAGATGACACTCAAGGACAAGGAAGAGCTTCACCACAAGTCTAGCAGTACTTAGAAAGCAGTGATGCTCCCGCAACTTCAAGCGACAACCTTGTCATATATGAAGAGATAAGTCTCATGGTCAAGAAATTCAACAAGTTCTACAAGAATAGAGGCAAAGATCGAAGCTCCAACTCAAGATGTGAAGAGAAGCGTTCATCAATTCGTGACCGAAACTGCTACAACTGTGGGAAGCCCGGACACTACTCCAATGAGTGCACGGCTCCTTACAAAAGGAAACAAGAGTCGCCAAGAAGATGAAACTCAAGAGACGAATCACCTCAAAGAGAGAGAAGGAGTAGGGATGGTCGTTATGAACGAAGACCCTCAAGGAGAAGTAGGTACTCAAAGAAGAAGGACAAGTACACCAAGAGCTACTCAATAAGAAGACATCAAGCTCATGTTGGTGAATGGGTTTCCGGCTCCGAATCCGACAATCACTTTAAGAGAAGCTGCCACTCCAACTCCGATTATAGTCAAGATGAAGGTGTTGCCGGACTTGCACTAGTGACAACCGACTCCTACGACTTATTTAATTCACCAAATGAAGGGAGTGGATGTTGCTTCATGGATAAAGGCCCCAAGGTATCACACTCTAAGTATCTTGACTTCAATAGTGATGAGGATGACTTCTTAATTGGAAATGACTTGCTATTTGACAAATCTAGCAATGTTAGTCAAGATGAACTTGCTAGTAATCACTCTAGTCTAGATAAGTCGTGTGATGATGATAAGTTAGAAATAGAACGACTAACACAAGAACTAAAAACTATTAAGTTAGCTCATGAGTCTACTCTACAAGATCATAGAGATCTTGAAAGGACACATGAGCAGCTCCACTTCAAGAAGCTCAATTTAGATCAAGAGCACGAGTTCCTTAAAGGTATCAATGACGATCTTCGAAAGAAGACTTCCTCTTATCTAGCCAAACGACTTCTCTTGTCTATGTTCATGCCACAAGTTAAGACTAAGCTAACTAATAACAAAGGCAAGGGAGGTTCTTCAGTAGTAGCAATAAAAATGATAAATCTAATGATATTGCTTCTAGTAGTTCTATTGATCCCACTAATATTCTCTTAGCCAAGTTACACTTGAGAAAGAAAATGAACTTTTGAAAGGGATTATAGAGAAAGGTATCTACAAGAGTCTTGCAAGGTGCAAACAATTCGAGGAGATTGTACGCAAGCACGGAGGGTACCGGAAGAACCATGGCATTGGCTACTTCAACGCTAATTGAGTTGAATTGGAAGAAGGTCAATACCCCAAGCCCAAGTTTGTTCCTCAAAAGGAGAAGTATGAAAATACTCTCCCCAAGGGAACAAATGCTCACGATGACCTTCCACCACAAGACCCCAAGCTCAAAGACAAGAACAAGCTTCAAGAGGAGATTGACTCATATGAAGACGAATCCCAAGCTTTGGTGAAGTGGGTTCCCAAGGCTACTACAAGCTCAACTTCTACAAGTGCCACTTCAACACCAAGGATCCCCATCAACTTGATGTGGGTCCCCAAGAATAAGAACTAGAGAAGTTCTTGAGGGGTGACTCCGCCAATGAAATTCACTCATATTCATTATTGGCAAGAACTAGTTGCAATCGACATCAACATCATGCAATAGTTCAAGGAGTCAAACATTCCCTCAAAGGTAAGCAAGGGATAAGGTAATCAAAAAGCAACTATTGGATGTCCTCGAATGAGTAAATAAATGCATGTTGGTCATTGAGTTTCTCAACTTTCAGCTGACAAGGATATGGAATCGGTAGTACCGAGATTGAAAACTATATCAACCCTAGGCATTCAGTGAGACCGATATTTTTGAGTTGGTTCACCGAGATGCACTTGGGAGGTTTTACGGGTCAGTCCTTTGTCGATACGGAACTCCGAGTGCTCCTCACACAGAGAGATCGAAAAGTACTTGTTCTAATTTTGTGATGCAGCATGAATAGAATATGAGGTGAGAAAATGTAGATAGCTAGAGGAGTGGTCCTAGGCATTCTTGTACATCCAATTGGCAAAAGAATAATCAAAAAGCAAAATAGCAACTATTAGATGTCCTCGAATGAGTAAATAAATGCAGACCAACATGCTCACACAATAAGATGTCAAATGAAATCATGGGAAACATGCACAAGCACTTTGGCAATGACAGATTCATCTATATATGAGTATATTAACTTAGGAGTCAAGTAAGAATACTTGATCATAGGTCATACTCATCGCTTAAGCGCAAGTGGGGTTACCACTTTTACATAAAACATTTAATGTTGTCACATACTATGAGATGCTTTGACTCAAGTCTTAGAGTAAAGCTCCGCCTTGATGTGACATTCCCCCCATAGGAGGGATAAACTAACCTTGGGTTTTGTCGATGAAGACTTCATGTAGGTGAAGTAGTGGTGGATGCTCAAAGTTGATGAAGATCATCATGATTTGGGAGCATCCTTGTTTTTTCCTTACTCTTCTCACCTACATGGGTTAGTCCTCTTCTCACCTACATGCTCATCAACTCCAAGCTGGTGAAGCACATCTTTGCTCTGGACAGACCCCACTTGCCCCTACAGCCATATTTCGAGGACAATGTTGTGGTGATGGACCCAGGCCATCCCACATCAGCTGTAGCTCAGGCACAGGCAGAGGCAAAGGCAGCTAGAGCCACTAGCGCTCAAGTCCCTAGAACCAGGAATGAGCGGATGAATCTCTTGATCTCAATAGTTTAGGTCATGCAGAAGGACATCAAGGACATACTGGAGAACCAGAGTAGTCTTGTGAGGATATTCGAGAATAGGATCAAGACCCTCAATGACAAGGTAGATGGGCTGAACAGGACCATGACCGAGCTAAAGAAGGAAGTTGACTCTATGCCCCTTCCTCACTCTACATATGATGATGATGATGATGATGATGATGTCTCTCCTCTTAGGCCAAGCACACACTTCATGACCCAGACCAGATCGGCCATAGTGCCAGCTCCAGAGACAAGGCCATCCTCATCAGCACCTGCTATCGTGGATTTGTCACGGCAGATGTCCCGGTCAATGGACTTAGGTTCGAGGCGAGACGCAACTACGTGGCGGCTTGAAGGGGTTGATCGGAATCGAGAAGACACTAAGTTTTACCCAGGTTCGGCCCCTCCGATGGAGGCAAAAGCCTACGTCCTGCTTGTCTGGTATTGATGATGATGAAGATCTCTCGGTTACAAGGGTGCTAATTGCTACCTCTAATCTCTTGTGCCTCTAATCTCTTGTGTTGTCTAAACTTGTAAACTTGTGTCTCTTGAGAACTTCTCCCTCTAGGGGTGCTCTACCCCTCCTTATATAAGTGGAGATGGTAGGTTTACAAATAGAGTCCTACTAGGAGTAGGAGTAGGATTAGTCTCTCACAAATCCTACTCCGGGTCTTATTTCCTTTAAGGGAATCCTTCTCTCTTGTGGGCCTTCTCCTGTGAGCCTTCTCTTGTGAGTCGCCTAGCGCCGGCTCACCCGTCGGGTCTTGGGCTTGGTCATCCTGTGACTTGCCTGTCGGGTCTTAAATAAGAATGTCATGTCTTCGGCCGGGTCTCTTGTGAGTCGCCAGGCCGGGTCATACCATGGGGTATATCCCCGTCATTAGCCCCCAGGTTAGCTTGAATTTATTCATGGTAAGCTCCTGAAACAAGAGTAACAAATATGTTAAGTGGCCGGCTTGCTCCTTTGGTCGGCTTATAAGATGGCTTCTCAGAAATTCGGGTCTTTTCTCCATATGAATGAGTTGTCTTGATAACCATTTTGCTTGTCAATGTCTTTTGAAAAATATTGAGAATAGAACACCCATATGCCATTGAGTCGGCTTCCAATACTCTTGGCGGGTCATCTCCGCCGGGTCATAATCATTGATGATGCCGGGTCATTATCGTTGGTGACTCCGGGTTAAATAACTAGAATCCTGCTGACTTGATAAATATTGGGATGAAAATCCATCTGATGTAGAGCCGGACTTCCATTGTTTGTGAAGCAGGGCGGCTTATATAAACTCTGGCGGGTTATGATCTTTTGATAACACCGGGTCATAAGTATTGGTGACGCCGGGTCTAACAATTGAACTCCATATTTAATATCTTGAAAATTCTCCTCAAAGTTTTTGATACATCCATATTACCTGTAGCCCCCAAGCTCCGAGATTATCCATGATAACTTGGTGCTTTGCAATAATATTTTGGACTGTGTAGTCTCCAAGTGCCGGGTTGTCCTGCCTGCAGCAACCTAGGACTTATAATTGCTTTATATCTTATAATGCTTCAGCGGGTGTAGCCCCCAAGGGCCGGCTCATCAGAATGCTTCGGCGGGTGTAGCCCCCAAGGGCCGGCTCATCAGAATGCTTCGGCGGGTGTAGCCCCCAAGGGCCGTCTCATCAGAATGTGACATGCCGGGTCTTCAATTTGAACCTCATAATCTGTTTAAACGGCTAAATATTGTAGCCCCCAAGTGCCGGGTCGCATGCCTGCGGCGACTTTGGGACTTTTTAGAAAGTTTGATCTGAGTGATGTAGTCCACAAGTGCCGGGTCAGTAAGAATTTACTGGGCTGGGACTTATAAAAATATAAAAAGGCCAGCTCATATTCTTTGAGAAAATATAAAAGGGTCGGGTCATCTCTTTGAGATAATAGGGTCTTGCTGACGATGTAATAATTTGAAAACCGGCTTGCATTAGCCCCCAAGTGTCATGGTGCATGCTTGCAGCGACATGGGACTTTGCATATTTGATATAAAACTGGACTTGAATAGTGTAGCCCCCAAGTGCTGGGTCGTCTGCCTGCGGCGACTCAGGACTATGTGAGAATAATATGACTCACCACAATTTGTTGAATGAATCTTTGACCGTGGTTGTAATATAACCCGGAATGAATATCATAGAATAATTCCTTCGTCTTTTGACATGAAATTCCTGCTCGTGGTTGCAATGCAACCCGGCAAATATAAGTTTGAAAAATCCATGAGTGTTGTAGATTACAACAGAGCACAATTTAAAGAAATCCGAGAACCGGCCAATTAGATGACACGGCATTATATCTGACAAATAATAATTTCTCCGAGCTGGTTTGAAAAACCCCAACTGGTTATGATAACCATGAAGATCCAGCCATGTTGGCTATTAAAAGATCTATTTGCTTTTGCAGAATACTTCAACGGCGGCTCATCTTAAGAGATAAAACCTGCAAAAATGAACAAGACGGAATATATTCTGCATTGTTGTGAGGGCGGCTTAAAGAAGCTCAATCCGGAGATGTATACCTTTCATAACATTGCTCCTTTTCTCATAACCTTGCTCTGACCCTGTTTGATAAACCGGCATGATGCAATATGTGATGATGATCTTTCTTTCCTCAAAAAACTCATATGATGGTTCTTCTGGGTGGACTCGATGCTTGAACTCATACTTGTTCAGGGTCTCTATCGAGATTGGCCTTTAATTTCTTGAACCGGCTCAGGGTCTCTAGGCGAGATTGGCCGTCAATTTCTTGAACCAGCTCAGGGTCTCTAGGCGAGATTGACTGGTAAGAGTACAGCGAATGTCGGCTGTCGATGGGAGATGTAAGCTATACCCCAAGGCAAGAAGCCTCCATCGACAGCCGCGGCTAACAATTAGCCTGAGACGGCATAAAGCCGGCTGTTTGAAAGGAGAAGTAAGCTATACCCAAAGGCAATAAGCCTCTTTCAACAGCTACAGTTGATAAGCAACTGAATTTTGGCGTTAACGTCGGTTGTTAGGGTGATATAAGAGAACCCGTCGGTAAGAAGCCCCCTTCGATAACCGTGGTTAATAAGTAACCGGAAGTGGCATAAAGCCGGCCATTAGGGTGAGATAAGCGATACCCATCGGTAGGAAGCCCCCTTCGATGCCCGCAGTTGATAAGCAACTGGAATTTGGTGTACACGCTGTTGTCTTAGGGTCTTGTAAGCTATACCAAAGGTAAGAAGCCTCCATCAACAACAGCGCTTAGTGTAACCAAACTAGGCATAAAGCCAACTGTTCAAGGGAGAAGTAAGCTATACCCGGAGGCAAGAAGCCTCCTTGCAACAGTTTAATAACAGCTGGCTGTGCAAAGGAGAAGTAAGCAATACCCGAAGGCAAGAAGCCTCTTTGCAACAGTGCTTAATTGGGCATATCGCCGGCTGTGCAAGGGAGAAGTGAGCTATACCCAAAGGCAAGAAGCCTCCTTGCACCAGCATAAAAGCCGATTGTGCACGGGAGATGTGAGCTATACCCGAAGGCAAGAAGCCTCCCTGCCAGAGCACTTGATAGGGCATAAAGCCGGATGATAGATCAGCCGCTTTGACGGCGAATAGACCACTTCAACTCAAATTTCTGAGCCGGAAAATTTCATTTTGCAAAGACCCGGGCTTCTCATTGAAAACAACCAAATGTGTCTTGCCATGTTTGTAGCCCCCGAGTCTTAAGTTGACTCGAAGAGGCGGCTTGAGAATCTTCACTGGAATTTTGAGGTTGGCCGTGGCGGGTTATAAATGATCCCGTATGAATTGCTTCAATGATCCGGTCGATGGTTCGTTTCTGCTGTTTGTTGAAGTGAACCAAACTGTAGTGGCGGCGACTTGTGTCCCTGCCCATTGGGCGGCTCATATAGGCGAGCACTGCAATTATATGTTGATGTAGATCAAACTATGGGCAGCGTCTTGCATGCGTCCATTCGGCGGCTCGTACAGGCGAGCACTGCACCGATATGTTGATGTAGATCAAACTGTGGGCGACGTCTTGTGCGCGTCCGTTGGGCGGCTCATACAGACGAGCACTGCACCGATATGTTGATGTAGACATAGAAACCATCCGCGGCATTGTAAGCCGGTGTGGTTGTGAAAGACGCCACGGCGTTGTAAGCCGGCGCTGATGGCGAGACACGGCCACGGCATTGTAAGCCGGCGTGGTCGCGAGAGACGGCCACGGCATTGTGAGTCGGGCGGTCGGTGAGTTGCCCGTGGCATTGTAAGCTAGTTTGACTGCGAGAGACGGCCAAGGCGTTGTAGGCCAGCACGGACGTGCGAGTCGCCCGTGGCATTTTATTGGCACGAACTTTGTACTTGCCATATAACGCCACTTTCATAATGAATAATTCTCCTGCGCGCAAAACATTGCAGGGCAGAGTAATCATTCTCAAATAAATTAATATATATTGATAATACAAATATGAAGGATAGCACCTGATTTTTTTAATTTTGCATAGAACATGCATATCATTGGAACTGCCCACCTATATTCACCGTGAAAAACAAGAATATAGGGAGTCCTTTGCCTGAACTTCTCGATAAGTAGCATCAAGCTTCTTATTTCCATTGGTCGTATTTGCCCACAAGTTGTAATTTATATTATCCTCTCCAAGCATAGTGTGCTGTGGTGTTGTCATCTCCTTAGGTTGAGTCCATATAACCAGTAGAAAATTGGCTGAATTATGGACGTGCAGTCTTTTCACAACTATCTTATCCTCGATCTTCTGAAAACTTGCAGCAAAAAATTCAAGGTATGTGAACACGAAGGTTATCATGCTAGCCTGCAAGTAGCTATTTCTTCTCGAATGGAGCAGCAGCACATGCAGGTGAGGGAGCGGAACTGAGCGTGGCCGGGACAGCTCAATAGCACAGCGGGGAGTCGGTCATACGTGCGCGAGAGCCGGAAGCCGCAGGGGGAGCCGGAGGGTGTAGCAGCAGCACATGCGCGACGACTCAAAGATGGAGGACGAAGCGAGGCGGGTGTCGGGGCACCTCAGGGCTGGCTCACTAGCAGAACGCGAGGTAGCTTGCAGTCGCAGCGAAGGCACAGCGTAGTCGGTGACTTACGGGCGAGGTCGCTCTGACGAGGGAGGCTCGAATGGCCACGAGGGCGGATTGAAGTGTGGCCGGCTCAAGGAGGTTGTGGCAGTAGCTCGCGGAAGCGCAATGGCGAGCGTGGCGGTGACTCAAGGCGGCGATGATGGCTCGGTTGCACGCGGAGCCACATAGGTAGAGCCAGTGCGCAGGGGTGCAAATGCCAGCAGGGCGAGGCGAGACCGAGCCAGCCTCGGCGCCGCGGGCGAGGCGAGATCGCGCCTGTTGTCCCAGTCGGTCTCCAACTTTCTGTTGTGTTTTTTATTTTTTTTTATTTTTGGCTTCTGTCCGACTGTGCGCAAGTCTCCGACGTGAGGAGAAAACGATCCTTCCTTTTACTGATATATATACATGGCACCTGCTCCACCATCGATTTCTCTTTTTTTTTCTTTGACGTGTTGACCTTGACTCCGTGACATATTGCACTGCCGTGACCATAGCCTGTATGTAATCAATGCAAAAACCTTCCACAGCGACACTTTTCTCATCTGGTCTACCGTATTGTCAAATCTGCATATAACAAATAGTGCACCAGGTAGAAAAGAATCATAATAGACTTTAACTTATACAGGGCAAAGAATTAAAATAGTAGCACCTGGTATAGTCTTCGGTAGGCATAGAAATTGAAGAGAAAAAGTAGCCTTGCAACCATCACGTGGGTAGCAGCAACAACTTCGGTTGGCTATGTGTCAGTTTCCTTGTTCTCTGTTTCTTCAAACATTGGTTTAAGGAAAACCAAAGCACGCTTTGTTGTGAGGATTTGGCTGGCTGCCTGATCACATGAGACAGAACTTGGATCACCGCTGATTGGGGTAGCAGCAAAAGAAAACATTCAACTTTTGGTTTCAGTATAAATTCCTACAGCACGTGCGTGCGTCGAACAGGGCTAGCAGCCGCATGTCTTAACCACGTCTCCGCCTAGATATGCATCACGAGAGTTTTTTTCTTCTCAGGGGTAGCAGCGACCAAGACAGCAGCAGTAACTCGCCGCTAACAGATCGATGCGCTGGGCATACATGAAAATCTTTTCTGGGCTTAACACGCCATATACTTCGTCGGTCACACGCCATATACCCCGTCGGTCTCAGCTGTAGAAGACATGATCCGTCCTTGGACTGACGGATTGCCAGACACGTGTGCGGTGACACAACGAAATCCTAATACCTCTTTCCTTCAAACTCGTATATACCGTTCCGATTGCTCATCTTGGTGATGATGTAGATCCTTTCGCGCTGGCTTTTCTTTATCCGAAAAATTGTGTGTTTCTCGATCCATGAGAGAGATCCCTTCAAGAACACAAACCATCGTGCGTAGCCCCACGGTGGGCGCCAACTGTCATGGATTTGTCGCGGCAGATGTCCGGGTCAACGGAGTTAGATTCGGGGCAAGACGCAACTACATGGCGGCTTGAAGGAGTTGATTGGAATCGAGAAGACACGGAGTTTTACCCAGGTTTGGCCCCTCCGATGGAGGCAAAAGCCTAAGTCCTGCTTGTCTGGTATTGATGATGATGAAGATCTCTTGGTTACAAGGGTGCTAATTGCTACCTCTAATCTCTTGTGCCTCTAATCTCTTGTGTTGTCTAAACTTGTAAACTTGTGTCTCTTGAGAACTTCTCCCTCTAGGGGTGCTCTACCCCTCCTTATATAAGTGGAGAGGGTAGGTTTACAAGTAGAGTCCTACTAGGAGTAGGAGTAGGATTAGTCTCTCACGAATCCTATTCCGGGTCTTATTTCCTTTAAGGGAATCCTTCTCTCTTGTGGGCCTTCTCCTGTGAGCCTTCTCTTGTGAGCCGCCTAGCGCCGGCTCACCCGTCGGGTTTTGGGCTTGGTCATCCTATGACTCACCTGCCGGGTCTTAAATAAGAATGTCATGTCTTCGGTCAGGTCTCTTGTGAGTCGCCAGGCCGGGTCATACCATGGGGTATATCCCCGTCACCTGCTATAGTGACTTCAACTCCATCAGCTCCTCTAGTGCCACCAGTTGCTACTCCAACACCGTCCATGACAATAGCTAAGGTCTTCGCTGACGCACTTCTCTCGACTCCGACATCGACCACCATAGGAGATCGGCCCCTGAAGAACGATTAGCTATATCTCTTTGAACTTTTTGGTAACTTGTTGCCAAAGGGGCAGAACTTGTATATAGATCTTTAGGCCTCGAGTGAGAGAGCGTTAGTTTTTATTTTGCTGTTTCAAAAACATTTGGTCTTTTGGTTGCTTGTGTTACACTTCTGTTCGTGTTTGATCATACACTTTAATGTGTGTTGCTACTATTTCCTATCCTTTTGATGGTTATGTGATAATCATTCACTTTGCTTGATGTTTTGTGCTATGATATTAACTCTTATTACTCTCGCACACCACCAAGATGTATGTGACATGGAAGAAGTGCCCCATGTACCAAATCGATTGTGCATTTGCATTCAAACACAAATTTAAAATAATGCACAAAGTGGGAGCTCTTTCTTATCACATACTTCTCAAAGCGATGATTATATTCATTGATTATATCATATGTCGAAGCTTTGATCTATATGTTGTCATCAATTACCAAAAAGGGGGAGATTGAAAGCACATTTCCTCCCTTGGTGGTTTTGGTAATTAATAACAACATATATGTCATTGAACTAATGTTTCCACTAAGCATACTCCAGGAAAAGTTCAATGATGGGTTGGCAAAAGGATTGTGGATCACCCCAAGATGCAAGGAAATAGATGGGCAAATCTTCAAGCAAGAGGACTCTACATTTTACTTTCTGAGAAATCACTTTGAGTCCATAGGAAATCCAATACTATTAAAAGGGGGTAAGGTACTGTTGGTGAACAAAATGCTCATACATGCACAAGTGATAGTCACCACATACACCCACAAGCTCTTCCACAAAAGACTTTCCAAAGCCAAATATCCAAATCGGTGCAACCAACACTTCCCACTCGGTGCCACCGATTCCCAGACTCAGACAAACTCAAGCCAAACCCTAACCCATCAGTGCAATCGATGCTGATTTTGTGCCACTGAGTTTAGGTTGCCAACATTTTGTTACGCAAATTCACAAAATCGGTCTGACCTAGTTTGTTGAATCGTCGTCACCGAGTTTGGCAATCTGACCGTTGGTCACCTTATCGGTGCAACCGAATTTTATGTATCGGCCTCATCGAGATTCAAAAGTTTCTAACTTCTAGGCCACTCGGTACCACCGAGATTAACACATCAGTGTCACCGAGTTGGACTTATTAGGTGTAACAGTTTGATTTTTGGATAAGCCTATATGTACCCCTCCACCACCACTCACTCATAAGAGAAGCACTCAAAACTGATCCCCACTCATACCAACTGATGTTCTAAGAGAGAGCCACCTACTCATGTGTTGAGATCATGCCATTCCATTCCAACCATATGAATCTTTATTTCTAGCTTCCCTAAGTTGCTTTCCACCCAATCAATCTCTTCCACCATAGCCAAATCTGTGAGAGAGTGATTGTGTGTTGAGGAGTCTATCTTCTTGAAGCACAAGAGCAAGGACTTCATCGAAATTATCGAGCCTATTATGTTTTGGAGGATGGTGCCTCTTAGATTGGTTAGGTGTCGCTTGCACTACGGGAATTAGGTACTTTGCCGTTTGCCGTAGCTGACGGCAAAGGGCACGACCACTGATGGCAAAGGCTTTGTCGTCTGCTGTCGGACAACAAAAATTCCGGCACAAGAAAACCCAGTAAAGGAGTGCTTTGGCGTCCGCCTTGGCTCAGCGGACGGCAATTTTTTTGTCGTGAGGAGGTAGACGGAAAAGAGGTTGGACGGCCTACACTGGGGCTAACCCCCGTTACTGGCTAACGGCAGTCTTTGTTGTCCGCCACCGACGGCAAAGCACTAAAAACTTTGTCGTCTTCCCTCCCCCACCTTTGCCGTCCGGACTCTTTGTCGTTCGCTGACACCCACCTTTGTCGTACGGCCTCTTTGCCGTCTACTGGCCCCCGCCTTTGCCGTTTGCCCGCCCTTTGTCGTCTGCCCCCAGATGACAAATGTGCCAAACTACACCCGGCCTGGCACTCCCAGGTTGCACAGGTGAGTGCTACATGGCACCTTTGCCATCGGTGGCAGACGGCAATGGGGCTTTGCCGTCGGTGGCACATGGCAAAGTGGCAATGTTGCCCCAGTTTTTTCAGTTTTTCCTTATATCCAATAATTTTCACATGAAAAATATGTATATATTACACAACAACAATATTCTTGCCATGTTGATGATCATCCAACAAGAACAAATTAATATCATCCAACAACAAACACAAATATCATCCTATCATCCAACAACAATCACAATTCATCCAACAACAAGCACAAACATCATCCAACAACAAGTAGCAAGTTTCACATATGTAGCAAGTTTAAATCATAAGCACTTCAAGAACCACAAGCACTCCATCAATGCAAGCTTTTGTGAAGTGACTCTAATCTACAAAATGGGAAATACGAAAGTTATATGAAGAAGACTATAAGAAGAAGAAGAAGATGCAGAAGTGTTTTTTTAGAAAATGAGCTAAGTGCCAAGTGCTTAAAGCCATCCATCAATGTCTAAGTGCTAAGTGCTAAGTTTGTCTAAGTGCTAACTACTAATTTTTTTGAGAAAATTAGATGAAGAAGAAAAGGAAGAAGACACTCCATCAATGTCTAAGTGCTAAGTTTGTCTTTCTTTGAGAAAATGAGCTAAGTTTGGGGCTTACCGTCCTCGTCATCATGGAGGTGAGGCACCGGGGTTGCTCGGGCCGGTTTCACCTGAAGAAGGCTGCCCTGGAGAAGGGTTGTGCGATGTGACTTCGGAGTTATGTTGCACCAAAGATGATTTGCAATGTCTCATTAGCATGACGACACTGAAAAGATCATTGCAACATTCAAATGAAACTCACCGTTGCAGCCGTGGTAATGACTGGCATCGACGGAGCGGTCTAGTTGTTCTTCTCGCACATAGTCTGCACATTTGGTTTTCACAAGTTAATGTTATTCGTTATTAATGAAACAAACATTAAATGCAAGACTTGACAAGTATGAAGAAGAATTCACCACGAAGAGCTCGTAGATGGCCCGGTAAAACACATCAGACCGTGCCCTCTCCTCCTCCAACAACCTAGCCGTCCTCTCCTCCATCTCCTTCTCCTTCGTCGCCATAAGCGCATGTGTTGCCTCTCTCTCTCTTTCTGAATAGCAGTCTGCAACACAACTCCTAGTTAGCATTGTAATCATCTTTGTTCACACACACAACATAATGAGGAAAGATATGTGAGACCGTATAACTAACCTCGATGGCGAGCTCGACTGGACGTGGATGACTACTTATCTCAGGATAGGAGCTCGTTTGGTGTGCCTTAATCTGTCAGAGAGTGCTAGGACAACGTATAAGGCCATCTCCAATGGCAATCGAGCCATGGGGCCTCCCGCCGCCAGCTATCATCACCAGCTCTGGATCAATAGGCCCCTGGCTCGGGTTAAAGTCATACCCTTTTCTCCCCTTCCCCCCATCTCTGTATCTCACGAGCTTGTTATGGGAGGAGATGTTGGTGAACTTCTCAGGATGATCGAGGTTAGACTCAGAGAATGCCTTGACCTTCTTGTACGAGGCAGTATGGGCCATCGCATAGAGGTCGTACATCTCTAGTACCTCCATTTTATTGTGATGCTCCTAACAGTGAGAGAGGAACAAAGTAATAGTAAAGGGCTCAAGCTACAATCAATAATGAATTGCATGAATCATGGAGCTAACCACATACCCAGTTCTGACCAAACTGATTTTTGTTGGTGCTCCCTTGATGGTGTGGCACACCAACCATTTTGTTACGCCGGTCCTTGGCATTGTTGTGGATGGCTAGCCGTTGTTATGAGCACCACCCATCCACCAACACCTCCCAACAAGCCATCTTATCCGCACACCATCTCTGGGCACCTAAGTTAATAAAGAGATATTTGAGCGCTATGCGTAGGAATCAAATGATGTAAACTAAGTACAAGGCCTTAAGAATATGTAATTACCTTCATGTAATGCTCCTTATCCATCTTCTTTCTGTGGCATGCCAACTTCTCCTTCCTAATACTCCGCAAGACGTAGTAGTCTCGAATAGCCTGCACCCGAGCCTCGTGCCGAAAGTTTTGCAGTAGGCGCCCGCATTGCTGATCAATAGTCTTTGCCGCGGCCTCCTCGTATCCCTCCTGACACCTATACAAGGTCTGCAATGAAACGAGACAACACTTATTAGTACAATAACTAGCTATTGTTGATTTTTAATTGTGTAAAGGATAAATTACCCAAAATTGTCTGATCACCATCTCCGCCCTCGTGTGGCACAAAACACCGTCGATCCTCTCCTCAGGCGGGGTTGCTGCAGCCAAGTAGTGCTCCCAGGTCAGTTCTAACTCTGGAACCTTACCCTCATTGGGCAACTGGACAAACCTCGAGAAGTTTTGCCTGATAAGGACACCAAGGACGCTGTTGGGCCTGCATGCATCCTGGTGTTGATACCAACCCCTGCAGTATGACAAAGCCAACACATTAGATATTTGAAAACACGTGAAGGAAAAAGGTTAAAAAGGATACATGCACTTACCTCTCCCCATCAGGCCTAATTGACCACCTCAGCTGATGGGTCGTCGGCATGGGCAGGAGCCATGTACTACCATGCTAGTAGACAGTGCCCCCCTCAGCCACCTTCTCATCGCTATTAGAAAAATGATCCCCGCCACCATCAGCATGACCACTAGGCTCCTCCGGCCAGGTATCCCATTGGGTCTACCGGGACATGCCCTCATCCCTACTCTTCTCCGGAGTCTCGTGAGACGAAGCCTCTCGTACAGGAGTCTTGTAGGTCGAAGGCTCGTCGAACTGAGGCTCGTGGACCAGAGTCCGCGTAGGCTCGTTGAGGGAGTCCTGGATTAGGGGGTCCTCGAATAGACGACCTATTGCTTATGGGCCGAACTGTATGAGCCACAAGGTGAGCATTGGATGATCAGGGTCACCGTCGCCAGGATGGAGGCCTCAAGGAGCCAAGACGTATCCTCCAAGTCATCGACCGTAGATAGGCATGTTTATCTCTTCGTCATGTAACCGACCATGTGTAAACCCTAGGTACCCTCGTCGTCTATATAAGCCGGAGGGTTTTAGGTTGTAGATATAGAACAACTCATCTAGGGTTAGCTATTCGATCTCGAGGTAGATCAACTCTGTAACCCCCCATACCATCAATACAACCAAGTAGGACATAGGGTGTTACCTCCATAGGAGGGCCGAACCTGGGTAAATCTTCGTCCCCTTCGTATCCTATTACCATCGATTGTAGTCTCACAATTTGGGACCCCCTACCCGAGATCCGCCGGTTTTGACACCGACATTGGTGCTTTCATTGAGAGTTCCTCAGTGAATACCTGAGGAATCGATGGCTCGCTTTGTCAAGAGCAATGAGATCTGCATCCAGGGGATCCTCACCTCCAATCACAATCTCGCAGGTGATGACATCTTGTCACACACCATCCGATCGGTCACCATGGCCAGATAGGAAGCTTTTCCACCAATCATAGGATCAAGTTCAGAACCTTAGAGTTCGTCGCTAGTTCACGGGGAATACTCGCTTTAATACAACCCTCGACCTTGGAGGAGAAGCCTACAAGTTTGGACGCCTCGATGCCAGAGACATCAGGACACACTACTGTACAGAACATAGATCCGCTTTGGCGCGGCTCCGGAACCATCACACCGCTCATAGAATCTACTCGCCTCAGCGACACGCATCCTAGCATCGCCTTGTTCTTAAATGAGTTGTTTGATCGGATCGAAGCCATGCGTATGTCGGATGACCAGGTTCCGGTCTATGAACGGCTCGGGATTAGGCCCGATGACAGGGAGATCCATGTCCCTCCAGTCACCCACCTTGTCACTACCATCAAGTGCCCGGCCAAGGATTCGTCCCGACAGCCGAAACTAAAGACAGTCTACACCCTAGTCTCTGATCATCGAGACTTCATCGGCGAATCAAATGCCGAAAATCTCCCTCGAGCCGGATCGTCATTGGCTCGGGACCTACCACACGATTCAGAATCTGTAACTCCGAACACTCAATGTGGCGTGGAATTGAATTTTTTTCCCACCCACCACCCAAGACGATCATCCCGGTATCGCACCAAAACTTTCGGATATCAAGCAATTACAAGGAGAATTAGTCCATCAATTTTGGGCCAAAAACCTACTCGCTAGAAGTGGAGAAAAAGGTCTTAGTGACCAAGAGATAATGGCAATTTTCTTTCGCAATTGCCATGATGAAGGGATTCTTAACGCCCCGGCCCACAGGCGCATTCTCGACTTTTCGTAGTTATATGATTTGGTACGGATATACTATGCCATGGAAAGCGCTTGGCAATCTGAACGGTTGTTTTCAGAACCATCTTTCCCCAAGCACCCTGGCGGAGATCAGAAAAAAGCGGGTACCTCCAAAGTGGCCATCAAGATACGAACCCGCCGAAAGAAGAAACAGGCCTCCTTTAGGGGTCGGCACTGTCCTTGACGGACTATTGGATAAACCTTGCCCTATACATTCTGTGTTTCTAAACACAAGCCCGACTCACAGCCTTAGAGCTTGCTGGGTCATCGGGTAAGTGGCAAAGAGCTGTGAGGGTATCCTTGAAACACGTCCGGTCGCCTGAACACAATGCCGAAGTCCTCACTGTCTATGAAACGTCCCCCTCAAGGAGCAGGAGGAAAAGGGCTCTTAGAGAGCTCGAACGGGTCTACCATGTGGTAGCAACTAGCGCATGGGCAGACATACCAATTACCTTCGGAGATACTGACCAGTCGGCCATTCTTACCGGTCACTCACCGGCTGCACTAGTCTTGAACCCCATTATTGATTGATACAGGCTAAACAAGGTACTAATGGACGGCGGCAGTGGGTTAAACCTAATATATGAAGGCACCTTGGAAAAAATGCAATTTGACCGATATCACATCAAACATAGCAGTACAACCTTCCTGAGAATCATTCCGGGGAAAGAGGCACGTTGTTCCGAACGTATCGTCCTGGATGTAGTGTTCGGACGCTCGAAAACTACCGATCTGAACAACTTCTCTTCCACATCGTACCCTTCCCAAGTGGCTATCATGCCCTATTGGGACATAACACCTTCATAAAGTTCCAGGCTATACCCCATTACGGGTACATGAAACTTAAAATGCCAGGACCAAATGGAGTGATCACGACCTCCAGTGATCCGAACATAGCCCTTCGGGCAAAAAAGAAAACGGCAGCACTCGCCCTCGAGGTATTAGCTGAGACTTCCATTTTAGAAGAACTGACCGCACTACGTCAATAGTTAACAAGGATGATGTGATCCTTAGCAAAAGGCCCAAGTCCACGTCCTTCAAACCCGCAAAGGAAATCATCAAGTTTCAAGTACATCCGACGAACCCCAATAAGACAGCATCCATCGGAGCCCAGCTCGATCCCCTTGTGGATGAGGCACTGCGGAATTTTCTTCGAGAAAATTGGGACATTTTTTTCCTAGAATCCTTTCAATATGCCCGAAATCCCATGACGGCTTGCCGAACACAGTCTGAACACTATAGCAAGCTTTATGCCCGTTAAACAGACTCTACGTCGCTTCTCCGAGCCCAAACGGCAAGCTATGGGGGAAGAATTAGCTAAACTATTAGAGGTCAGCTTTATTCGAGAGATCAAGCACCCTGAATGGTTGGCAAACCTGGTGATGGTAACAAAGAAAGACAAGTCCTAGAGGATGTGTGTCGACTTCAAAGACCTCAACAAGGCCTGCCCTAAGGACCCTTTCCCCTTACCACACATAGACCAGATCATCAATGCCACAACCGGACATGACTCGTTGTGTTTTATCGACGCTTACTCCGGATACCATCAGATTAAAATGAAGGAATCTGATCCAGCGGCAACCGCATTCATCACCCACTACGGGCCATTCTGCTTCAACACGATGCCTTTCGGGCTAAAAAATGTTGTGGCCACATACCAGCGCATGATCCAGACGTGTCTCGTGACTCAGGTCGGTAAGACAGTCGAGGCATACGTGGACGACATGGTAGTCAAGACCAAACACGTCAGGCAGCTGATCGACGACCTACGGCAAACCTTTGCTAGTCTACGCGAGTATGACATACGACTCAATCCGGAAAAATGTGTATTCGGAGTCCCTTCTGGTAAGCTGCTTGGATTCATCGTCTCCCGTAGAGGAATAGAAGCGAATCTAGCTAAGATCCGCGCCCTATCGGAACTTGCAATTCCCACAGAGTTGAAGCATATCCAGAGGCTAGCCAGGTGTGTGATGGCATTAAGTCGCTTTATCTCCCACCTCGGAGTGAAAGCTTTGCCACTCTATAAGCTGCTGAAACGGACCAACAACTTCGAGTGGACCGATGAAGCAGCGGCTGCGCTAGAAGAAATTAAAACACTACTGGCAACCAACCCCATACTCATAGCACCAGGCGTCGGTGAGCCCATGTTGTTATACATATCGTCCACCAATCAAGTGGTCAGCGCGGTGCTCGTCGTCGAACGAGATGAGGAAGGACACAAATTCTAGACTCAGAAATCGGTCCACTACGTGTCAGAAGTGCTAATGCAGTGCAACTCTAGATACCCGCACAACCAAAAGATAGCCTACACAGTATGTATGGCATCAAGGAAACACAGACACTACTTCCAAGAGTGTGCGGTAACAGTGGCATGTGAAGTCCCCCTGAACGATATACTCAACAACAGGGATGCCACTGACTGCATAGCCAAGTGGGCCATTGAGCTCCTTCCATTTGAAATAACCTATAAGCCATGTCGTGCCATAAAATCTCAAGTATTGGCAGATTTCCTGGCAAAATGGACAGAGGTCGATCTGCCCAAGGAATACAGCGCATAATCCCATTGGACAATGTACTTTGGTGGATCCAAAACATTGGCCGAACTGGGGGCTGGAGTTATCCTCACATCCCCCACAGACGACAACATGCGATACGTGTTGCAAATCATGTATGCTAACTCCAACAATGTCGCCGAATATGAAGCTCTCCTTCATGGTCTTCGGATGGTAGTATCAATGGGCATATGACAGCTGGAGGTACGGGGAGGCTCCAATTTGGCCATCTCCCAAATTAATGGCGAATTCAACGCCAAAAATCCGAAGATGGCGGCATATAGAAACGCCGTCCTAAAAATATCTACTCGGTTCGAAGGGTTGGAATTTCACCACGTTGCTCGCGACAACAACCAAGCCATCGACGTATTGGCTCATATGGGAGCCAAACGCGAACCTGTCCAGAGAAACACCCTTCTGGAGTGGCTCTTCAAGACATCCGTGGTGTGGCATGACGGGGACAAGGGCACCGGTCTAAATACGGCGGACGAGGTTGTTCCCCCTATAAACAAACCCGATGATCAAATCATCGGCGGCTCCGTCATGGACAAAACGCCTTCGTCTCATGAGGTAATGGCAGTAATCGCGCCGTGGATAGATCCCTTCCTCACTTACCTTCTTCGCAAGGAACTCCCCGAAGACTAGACAGAGGCACGACATATAGTTCGGCGATCCAAAGCCTACAAAGTACACGAGGGTGAGTTATACAAGAAAAGCACCACCAGAATATTACAACGGTGCATATCCGACGAAGAAGGACGGGAGCTCCTAGCCGAAGTTCATGCAGGCATGGGTAGCCACCACGCCACGGCAAGAGCCTTAGTTAGCAACGCCTTCCGAGCCGGTTTCTATTGACCTACAACTCAGATGGACGCTGAGTCACTGGTCAAACATTATGTAGGGTGTCAACTCTTCGCAAATCAAAGTCACATGCCCCCAACAACTCTTTGGACTATTCCGATCACTTGGCCTTTTGCGGTCTGGGGGCTGGACATGGTCGGACCTCTTAAACTAGGGACCAAGAAGAACAAATACATGCTGGTCATGGTCGATAAGTTCACTAAATGGATAGAGGCAAAGCCCGTAAAATCGGCAAAGTCTGAGCCAGTGATCGACTTCATCTCCGGCGTGGTACACCATTACGGTGTCCCGCATAGTGTAATAACGGATAATGGATCCATTTCACGGCCCAAAAGGTCAAGGACTGGTGCGCAAAAATGGGCATTAAGCTAGATTATGCATCAGTCTATCATCTGCAGACCAATGGACAAGTCGAACGAGCAAACGGTCTCATTATGAGCGGCATTAAGCCATGTTTGGTCTGATATCTTCATGAGTCCTACTGCCATTGGGTGGAGGAGCTCGACTCCATTTTATGGGGCCTGCGCACTACCCCGAATAGATCGACAGGTTACACACCGTTCTTCGTGGTCTATGGGGTTGAGGCAATCCTCCCTTATGACATTATTCATGACGCACCAAGAGTGCGCATGTACGAGGAAAAGGAGGTCGAGTTGGATCGGCAGGACAACTTAGACGCCTTAAAGGGAGAGCGCGACATAGCTCAGGCTCGCTCTACGTTTTACCAGCAGCAAGCATGACACTACCAGAGTAGGGAGGTCAGGGCAAAAGCATACAACGTAGGCGAACTCGTCCTTCGTCTCCCAGAGAAGCAGAAGCATAAAATCAACCCCAAATGGGAGGGGGCCTTCATCATCGATGAAGTACTGGTGGGAGGAGCCTATCGTCTTCGGAGCCCGTAGGACAATCACCTTGAACCAAACCCATGGAACGCAGCTCGTCTTCGGCGCTTCTACGAATAAACCGGTGTCATCCAATTCTCCAATATTTTTCTTTTTTCTCGTCTTTCCTTTTTCTTTTGTTCTTCCCTTCCCACTTTGTTGTTTGATAGGATTGATTTCCTTTTCTATGTTCGGTCAAACCGATCTAGTACTAAGGCTATCGGCATACACTATAAAGTGCTAAATCCGAACACAACACCTCGGGGCTTCTTCTCAAAGCCAATGTTTTATATTATAAGTATTTACTCACACTTATCATGTACACACGTTTTCCTTTGTCACACTCAAGCCATCATATGCATCAATTCGAACTAAGACTTTGCCAAGCTGGGTTGCCTTGCTCCTGTGTTTACCCTCTAGGTTCCCGATTGTTTGGCTAGAGGGCACAGGGAGCACCTCTACAATTGTTACAATTGAGTCATCCGGA
Source organism: Hordeum marinum (assembly GCA_022496015.1). NCBI lineage: Eukaryota > Viridiplantae > Streptophyta > Magnoliopsida > Poales > Poaceae > Hordeum > Hordeum marinum. The sequence goes on from CM039678.1 coordinate 280,923,159, forward strand.
TACGTACCTCAGACGGGTGAAGCCGAAAGCTAGCTATCTTACGTAGACAATTGGTCGGCCGTGATGGAGGCACTTAATATGGCTATGGCAATTATCGCCATTGTATGGGTTTGTTTGTTTTTGAAAAACACCCTTAGTCGCATCCTAGCAGTATGTGGACCTTTACCTACGATCTTCGAAGGGGACTGAAGAAAGGTATCTATAGAGGTACTATTTTCCTTGGAATATGTTTCTTACACTAAGCAGTAATATAACATATCTCTCTGTGTGCTTTCTGTCTGTTCGTACCGTGTGGCCGGATTGCCTGGTCCCCCAAACAAAATTTCCTCTTTTGAAATAACAAATTGTGAGGGACACTCCCGTGCTCTTCGCACGGGAGGGAGAAGTCAATGGCCAGTTAAGACAAAGTTTACAACACAGATTGTTCGTATGATAGTATATACAATTACACATTCGGCTGCCGATCTAAGTTATCGATTATGGTGTCTAGGGAGCAGTCTTCCTATGAAAGGCGGGCGACAGGCATCACTTGGTCATACACCAGGTGGAGATGCACTTCTTGACCATCCTATCCCACGGGACCAACCCGAACCATCCGCTCGGGGTCAATTCTGGCGTAGCGAGTCTTGATCATTGCCCACGCCTCCCGTGATTCCTCCCGGCAAGCCGATGTCTTCCACAGCTCAAACCTACTTCGAGCTCCCTTGAACCTATCGATCAGTTCGGACATCCCTTTTGGTGGCTATTCGGTAGGCCATAGCGCTTTTACCATGCCTTTCATTGCTTTCCGAGCACGCTCATGGAGGGAGTACAGCTCCTTAGCAAGTTCCCCGGTAGGATCCGAACTCTTCTTCAGGTTGCCCAGACAGAAGTCCTATACATGAGGGAAAGACATTCTTATCATACTTCCTTTATACGAAGTGCTTACTAATGTTCGGATCATGCTTACCGAACATGCCCCTTTGGAGTTTCTGATTTTCTTGTTGGGCCTCGGCCAATTGAGCCTTTAAACTCTCAATTTCTTCGGCCTGTTTTTTCTTATCCACTTGGAGATGGTTCATAACACCACATCCAACCTCGTGTTGGGACTTGGCGTACCGCTGAGCTTCTCAGGCTTCATCCAGCTCTCCTTGCATATGCCCTATGGATTTAGCTACTAAATAGAATCTTTGCATTAGCATGGACATTTACTAGAAATTAACAGCACCGATATACTCACCATGGGCCTCCCGGGTGAAGCTCTTTACTTGCTCTAGCTCCGCCTTCATAGCTTGTACCTGTGATTGGCTCTCCTTTATCTCCTTGGCCAGTTGCATGTTCTACTGCTTCAAATCCTATATTAGCAACACAATAGTGTTAAATACCCTTAATTCGGTTGTTCCAAACCAATTTAAGGCTCGGGGGCTATTGGTTTTACATGAATGTTCGGACTCTATAAAAACTAATCACTTACCTGCATGCTGGCCGATATCAACTTCATAGCGTCACTGAACCCGGCTCGGGCAGCACCAATGTGTGCATTCGCTGAGTGAAGGGTGCCGAAATCTTGTTCGGAGAATATTGGGTGCCGCATAGCCTTCCATCATCGCCGATGATTCATGGCACTTCCCACTTCCGATTTGGTAATGGATACACCATCACCAGAATCGGCAGGTACTAGATTGGCCATGGGGGCTCCTATAGCAGGGCCAGCATGAGCTATGGCTCTGGAATTTTAGGGTTCACCGGACAACCAGACGACCTCATTGACAGGAGAAGATCGGGCATTTCGCCTAAGTATTTCAATGAAATAAGTTCCCGTAAGGCTCTATTGATTATGATAATGAGCGGATAACCGAACAATGTACCTTTGGGTTGAGCGGGCAGGCTGATTCCTCCTCCCGGCTGGCTCTTTGATAGGATTCCTGTTGACTTCGGATTCGGCCATGGTCTCGGTTGCCGGCGCATGATGCGCAGATCGACAGTGCTTGGGAGTCACAACCGGCGCTTTCGGGGCGCTGTTGGTAGCTTGCCTCTTGCGGGACGAGTTGTTCTTCTTCTTGTCCGTAGAAGGGATGGAGAACTACCCGGGGTAATCGACTATGATAGCCACTGGGGATTGGTTGAGGCTAACATGATAATAGACTCCATCTTCAAAATGAAGTAGAAGATCTGGGTCCTCATGGAAACCCGAATCATTACCGTGTGCGTAGCTTTCGGGCTGAGGAGCCGGACAGTTGACTGTCTCGATGAAGCTCCTCCATTCCTATTCATGCAAGACTTCGGACAAATGAAGTACGGAATGAAAACTCAGATCTATGTTCATAGAGGGAAAAGGGCTTACCCATTCGATAGGATTGTGGGTTGAGTATCCTTCCTTGGTCACCCACCGAATAAAATCCTCTTGCTCCCCTTTATACAGGTCGGCAAGGGCGGCGGCCAACGCCACATGGTTGGTAGGTCCTACTCTTCGGGAACGCGTGGTGTCACTTGTCCCATTATAGTGCCACAAGGTGCACACCCTCTATTAGAGGGGTTGCACGCACCGGGAGATGATAGCAGCCATGACATCGATTATGGTCAGTTGATGGTGGACAAGCATCCGCACCTGAGCCGCCAGGCGTTGCACTTCGACGCTTTCCTCCTGGGATGGACTCCTCGACCGCCAGTTGTATCTTTTCTTCAAGGGGGCGTCGAAGTATTCGGGTAGACCTGTCCAAGCTGGCTCGAACAGGGGGACGTCTTCAATATAAAACCACTCCAAAGTCCACTCTTCTGATTCCTTCGGAGTGCCTACGGGATACCCCGTCCCCACTATACGGCACACTTCGGCTCCGCCGACCTCCAAAATTGTCTTGTCCCGAGTTCAGGGGACGAGACAGAAATATTTTCTCCACAATTCGAAATGCGCCTCGTAGCCTAAGAACATCCCGCAAAGGGCAATGATGCGTGAGATGTGCAAGATGGGCCCCGGGGTAAGGTGGTGAATCTGAATCCCATAGAATTTTAGCAGCCCCCGCAGAAACGGGTGGATGGGAAACCCGAGGCCCCGCAGGAGAAAGGGGATGAAGCATAAACGTTCCCCCTGTGAGGATTGGGGAAATGCTCAGCGAAAGCTTCGTTGTTGCAGGAAATCAAGCCTGTGTGGGTCACCGCCACATCTGAAGGAGGGAGATACCCTTGGGTCTCTAGATCATGGACCACAGGAGTGCTACGGAGCAGCTAGTCCAGTCCCCAGGATGTGAACCATAGGGGCGCGCGGAGGAGCTGGGGGCGTTGGCCATGTCTTTCGTGGGCTTTCCACTTGGAGTTTTTTCAATGGGGAGGAAGAGGAAGTGGTTTGAACCACAATTTTGTTTGATTAAATGAGTGATGCCTCCATTGCGGAGGGATAAGATTGTAAAAAACACTGACCACTCGCCTCCCCATGACGCATGGAAATCGAGGAACACGGGCGAGACCTACGCTCCCGACACTTGGGATCTTGCCGAAGATCGGTCAGCTGCCGAACAAGGAGGAGTGAGGGACTCGCCTCGCCAGCCAAAGATAACGACACGAGGAGATTGACTGGATATGTATCAGTGTTGAAGGCTAGTCCGGGGGTTACTAAGGGAGTCCTGGATTAGGGGGTCCTCGGATAGACGACCTATTGCTTACGGGCCGAACTGTATAAGCCACAAGGTGAGCATTGGATGATCAGGGTCACCGTCGCCAAGATGGAGGCCTCAAGGAGCCGAGACATATCCTCTATGTCATTGACCGTAGATAGGCATGTTTATCTCTTCGGCATGTAAGCGACCATGTGTAAACCCTAGGTACCCTCGGCGTCTATGTAAGCCGGAGGGTTTTAGGTTGTAGATATAGAACAACTCATCTACGGTTAGCTATTCGATCTCGAGGTAGATCAACTCTGTAACCTCCTGCAGGGTATTACATCCATAGGAGGGCCCGAACCTGGGTAAATCTACATCCCCTTCGTCTCCTGTTGCCATCGATTCTAGTCTCATAATTCGGGACCCCCTACCCGAGATCTGCTGGTTTTGACACCGACACTCGTCCTCAAACGGGTCCACCCTAGAAGTCCTGTGCTCGGGTGAATCAGCTGGGGGTGGTGGCAAGGAAGGTGAAGCAGCCACCCTACCTCTCCCGCGGCCTCCTCTCCCACATGACCACTCTTCTTCCCCCGACCTCCTCTCATGGGGGTCGATGAAGAAGTGGCCACCGGTGTATGCAAACTAGAATACAATGCTCTCCGGAGGGAGTCGGTAGGAAGGGAAGTACCCATCCCATCACCCTCCGACGTAGGAGTCGTGGAATGATCTCGACCCTTTCCCACCATTTTTCAACAACTGCCATGAAAATAGTAATCAAAATTAGTACAACATAAAATTGAATACAGACATGAATAATAAAATGTATATAATTTAAGTGTATCATCACATACCTAACATGAACTAAAAGTTGATTACCTGACATGAATTAATAATAATCTTGATCAGCTATATATTATTCGGGATCAATAAATGCACCATCATCATCACAATCATCAATAAATGCATGATCATCATCACTATCAGGAACAACGTGCGGAAGGCCTCCTTCATGTAATCGATTAAGCATTGATAGGTCATCCGCATCAGTAACCTCTTCTTGTTCCGGCTCTTCCTGTTCTGGCTCGGGGGTTAAGTCGGATTCATTGTCGCTGCCTACTTCAGTGTTCCGGGGTGAAGTAGAGCGGTTCTTGAAACGTTGTTTGGAAATACGTGTTTCTTGGAAGAATTCCCCTTCATATGTGTCTTGGTTAATGTGAGGTTCATAATCCTCTTCACTGAGGGGAGGTGGTCTACAATGTGGTGGCACATCATAAACGACATCCCAACCTTTCAGATTTGGATCAGTTTGATAGGCCCACGGTAGATAGAAAACTTGGGTTGCATGTTCAGCCGTAATATAGACATCAGGCACATCTGAATGGGTGCTTTGTTTGATTTTGACTAGCCCTATATGTTCATGAGTGCTTCTAGTCTCCTTCGTCTGGAACCAATGACATTTGAAGACTACGGTGTTCGGTGGGTTTTCACCATAGAATAGAAGTTCATCAATTGCTTTAACTCTTCCATAGTACTTTGTACCTCCTTCATCAATAGCAGAGACACAACAATTTGTAGTCTTTAGGTCGGGCATAGATAGCTATTTGCCAAAGATACGAAAGCGATACCCATTGATGACATATCTGTCAAATGAACGGACCTTATAGTCAAGACCATTAGCGACTTGTCTCAGCTCGGCGTCCATAGACTCTGAATTAGCCTACAAGTTTAATACGAAAGGATTGTCACATTATCCACAAATAAGACGAATAAATGAAGTGGTCCATTAATGGTAATTACCATTTGTTTGAACCAAGAGATGAAACCGGGAAGGCCGCCTCCTTGCTTGGCCAGGAGCTCATACTCTTCGACGGAATCCTGTTGGATGACCACTCCATCCGAGAATTTGGCGACATATCGACTATATCAAATATCTGGGATTAAGAGCAGTTCTAAGGAATTACAAGTTGCGAAACAATAATGTACTGACAACTTACTTGATGTACGGCCGCACTTTTGTTAGGTTGTTGCAGATATAGAACGAAATGGTTTGCCATTCATCGACATCCAACGCTTTTCCTTCGGAAGCACCGGCTGGTGAGAGCTTCCCTTTGAATAGGCCGAGGTTGGATGAATTTTTGGGTCGCCATCATTGTACCGAGGCTTCGAATTATGCAAATGACGACTTTTGGCTTCGTAGTGTGCTGTCACAAAGTTTGTCGCATCCTCAGTAATAAATGCCTCGGCCATCGATGCTTCAATTCTATGTTTATTTTTATATTTTGATCGAAGCATCTTCCGCATCCTCTCAGTTGCGAAGCACCAACGATTTTGCACGAGGCCCCCCAATCTTGCCTCGGTCGCGAGATCAAATGCTGCATTTGATTAAACAAGCCTGATGGAAAGATCTTCTCTAACTTGTAAATCAACTCCGATGCCAACTCTTCCATTTCATCTAGCACGCCAAGCGATAGTTCTTTCGCACAAGGAGAACGGAAGAAATAGCCCAGCTCTGCCAATACTAGACATTCATCCTCAGGGATAAAGCCACACAGCATCACCGGCACTACCCGCTCAAGCCATATGTGCCAATCATGACTCTTGAGACCAAATATCTTCAGTTTGTCAAGACTCGCTCCCCTCTTTAGATTCGCTGCGTAACCATCGAGGAACATCAACTGCATTTTCACCCACAAGATCATTTCCCTCATAGCCGGCCTTCCAAGATTGAACCAAGCCTTTGGCTTTGTCCAGTTCTGCTTTCCTTTCGCTTGTTGCATGTTTTGTAACGGTTTGTCACATAGAGCCTCCTGATTGATTCTAGCCTTAGGATTATCCTTTGACTTCCCCTTTATGCCGAACAATGTACCAAAAATGGCCTTGGCAATATTCTCTTAAGTGTGCATCACATCGATGTTGTGTGGGCAAAGGAGGTCTTTGAAGTAAGGCAGATCCCATAAGCATGACTTGTGAGTCCATGTATGTTCCATATTATACCGTCTGAAATACCCAGGACGATTTGGATACGGCTCGAGAGCGTTTAACTGATCCAACACACGGGGAGGTCGTCGAACAACTGCACATTGAAATCCACCTGATCAACACAAATATGATGTTTATCGATAAATATGTGACCTAACTCATAATTTACAAAACTATGACCCCGTCGGCCTCTGGAAGGCCGAAAAACACCTTCTCGGTCAATAGGAGGCAAAAGAGGTGTTGGGGGTCAGGGATCAGTGGCATCAGGAGTCAGTGTCATCGAGGGTCCGTGGCACCGGGGGTCGGTGGCATCAGGGGTCGGGGGTCGGTGGGGTCGGGGTCGGTGGTCAGTGGCGTCGGAGTTCAGTGGGGTCAGTGCCATCGGGGGTCGGTGGCGTCAGCGGTCATTGGCGTCGGGGATTGGGGGTCTTCTTCTTCTTTCCCTTTTCCCTCTTCTTCTTCTCCTCCTCTCCTCTTTTTCTTCTTCTTGTTCTCCTCCTCCTCTTCTTCTTCTTCTTCTTCTTCTTCTTCTTCTTCTTCTTCTTTTCCTTCTTCTTCTTCTTCTTTTCTTCTTTTCCTTTTCCCTTTTTCATTTTTTCCTTCTTCTTTTCTTCTTTTCTTTCTTCTAACCTAACTAACTAACCTAATTAACCTAATAAACTAATAATACTAACCTAATTAACCTAACAAACTAATATAATAAACTAATAAAACTAACCTAATAAACTAACTAAATTAACTGAAATGAAAAAATAATAAAAATGAAAAAAAGGGTCAACCGGCGGTGGTACTCACCGGAGGGGGCAACGTAGGCGGCGGTGGACGGGGGCGGCGAAGGGACGCCGAGGACAGTGGCGACCGGGGGCATCGTGGCGGCAGTGGCGGCCTGGCAATGGGGGGCAGGGGCGCCGAGGGGCATCGCCGTGGTGGGGGCATCACGGCGGTAGGGGGCAAGGGCGCCGGGGGCGTTGGGGCGACGAGGGGCGGCGTTGGCGACCGGGCGGGGGGTAGGGGTGCAAGGCCATCGGTGCGGCGGGGCAGGGGCGGCCAGTAAGGGGCGGTGGGGCAGGGGCGGCCGGTAAGGGTGGCACGGGGGTGAGGGGCGGTTGGTGGTCATGCGAGGTGAGAGAGATGCACACACACACACACACACACACACACACACACACAGACACAGAGAGAGGGCAGGGACATCCGGGGGGTTGTTAGGCAAACCTCTTTGTTGTCTGCTAGAAGATGACAAAGACGGGGTGGGGTCGGGGGGCTAATGGTCGTTAGCTAGGCATCCTCTTTATTGTCTGCTAGCGGATGGCAAAGGGCCAAACGGCAGACGGGAAATATTAGGCGGACGGCATCCAGGTGGTCCATTTGACCTAGCCAGCTTCACGGTCCAGTCGGGCCCAACTGGCCTCTTTGTCGTCTGCCTTTGGTCCCTTTGCCGTCGGGAGGCCGATGACAAAGAATTTTTGGATGGCAAACTATATCTTTGCCGTTAGCCTTGCTTTTGCCATCAGTTTAGAGTCAGCGGATAGCAAAGACCTTCTTTGTCATCGGCCAGCAGATGGCAAAGAACTGGCAGATGGCAAATTCCCTGATTCCAGTAGTGTTGGGAGCCTCCTACTTCCTGCTGTGGAGTGAACCAAGAAGTTCGTAAGGGCAAGGAGATAGCCTACTTCATGAAGATCTACCCCGAGTTAGGCTAGTCCTCCGTGGACATAGTCCATCATGGTATAGTCGAGGTTGCTTCTTCGTGGAACCCTCCGTGGATAGATCCCTCTGTGGACTCTCGCGACTGTTACCCTCCATGGGTTGAAGACTCTATAAATGTGGACGTACGATAGCACCACCTATCGGAACCACGGGAAAAATCATCGTGTCTCCAAATTGCGTTTGATCTTCCTACCCTTCCTTTACCACTCATGCTTGTCTTTACTTTTTGATGCTATACTCGTAGACATGCATGTGTAGGGTGTGCTTGACTTGCTATGAATGCTAAAATCTTCCAACACTTCAAATTGGGAAGAAGTAGATTTTTATTGGTCAAGTAGTCTAATCACCCACCCTCTAGACCTGCTTTCGTGTTGGAAATATGCCCTAGAGTCAATAATAAAATGGTTATTATTATATTTTCTTGTTCATTATAATTGTCTATTGTTCATGCTATAATTGTATTAACCGGAAACCATAATACATGTGTGAATACATAGACCACACCATGTCCCTAGTGAGCCTCTAGTTGACTAGCTCGTTGATCAATAGATGGTCATGGTTTCCTGACCATGGACATTGGATGTCGTTGATAACGGGATCACATCACTAGGAGAATGATGTGATGGACAAGACCCAATCCTAAGCATAGCACGAGATCGCGTAGTTCGTCTGCTAGAGCTTTTCTAATGTCAAGTATCATTTCCTTAGACCATGAGATTTTGCAACTCCCAGATATCGTAGGAATGCTTTGGGTGTATCAAACGTCACAACATAATTGGGTGGCTATAAAGGTGCACTACAGGTGTCTGCGAAAGTGTCTGTTGGGTTGGCACGAATCGAGACTGGGATTTGTCACTCCATATGATAGAGAGGTATCTCTGGGCCCACTCGGTAATACATTATCATAATGAGCTCAATGTGACTAAGGAGTTAGTCACGGGATCATGTGTTGCGGAATGAGTAAAGAGACTTGCCGGTAATGAGATTGAACAAGGTATAGGGATACCAACAATCGAATCTCAGGCAAGTAACATACCGATGGACAAAGGGAATTGTATACGGGATTAATTGAATTCCCGACATCGTGGTTCATCCGATGAGATCATCGTGGAACATGTGGGAGCCAATATGGGTATCCATATCCCTCTATTGGTTATTGGTCGAAGAGGTGTCTCGGACTCATGTATGTGGTTACCGAAGGTTGTCGTCCCGAACCCATAGGGTCTACACACTTAAGCTTCGGTGATGCTAGAGTTGTAATGGAATTGTATGTGGTTACCGAAAGTTGTTCGGAATCCCAGATAAGATCCCAGACCTCACAAGGAGTTCCGGAATGGTCCGGAGGTTAAGATTTATATATGGGAAGTCCAGTTTCAGTCACCAAAAAAGTTTCGGGGTTTATCGATATTGTACCGGGACCACCGAAGGGGTTCCGGGGGTCCACCTACCCCGGAGGACCTAATGAGTTGTAGTTGGGTGGGAACCAGCCCCTTAGTGGGCTAGTGCACCTCTCCCTGGGGCCCAAGGCGCCTAGGGCAGCCAACCATAGGGGTGTGGGGGCACCCCCACCAAACTTGTGGGGCAAGTTCCCCCCTTGGCCGCCGCCCCACCCTAGACTGGATCTAGGGGGCGGCCCCCTCTCCCCCTGGCCTATAAATAGTGGGGGGTTCAGAGGTAGCAACACACCCTTGACCCTGGCATAGCCCTTCCCCCTCCTACACCTCCTCCTTCGTAGTGCTCAGCGAAGCTCTGCCGGAGAACCACGAGCTCCACCGCCACCATGCTGTCGTGCTGCTTGAGATCTCCCTCAACTTCTACTCCCCCTTGCTAGATCAAGGAGGAGACTTCCCCCAGGCTGTACGTGTGTTGAACGCGGAGGCGCCGTCCGTTCGGCGCTTGGATCGGATCTTATGCGATTTGAATCGCCTCGAGTACGACTCCATCAACCGCGTTCTTTGCAACGCTTCCTCTTAGCGATCTTCAAGGGTATGAAGATGCACTCCCTCTCTCTCATTGCTAGCATCTCCTAGATTGATCTTGGTGACACGTAGGAATTTTTTTGATTTATTACTACGTTCCCTAACAGTTGTATCAGAGCTAGGTCTATGCGTAGATTCTATGCACGAGTAGAACACAAGTAGTTGTGGGCGATGATTTGCTCAATTTGCTTGTCGTTGCTAGTCCCATCTTGATTCGGCGGCATTCTGGGATGAAGCGGCCCGGGCCGACTTTACACGTACGCTTACGTGAGACTAGTTCCACTGCCTGACATGCACTTGTTGCATAAGGTGGCTAGCGGTGTCTGTCTCTCCCACTTTAGTTGGATCGAATTCGATGAAGAGGTTCCTTATGAAGGGTAAATAGCAATTGGCATATCACCGTTGTGGCTTTTGCGTAGGTAAGAAACATTTTTGCTAGAAACCCATAGCAGCCACGTAAAACTTGCAACAACAATTAGATGACGTCTAACTTGTTTTTGCAGGGTATGCTATGTGATGTGATATGGCCAAAAGGATGTGATGAAATATATGTGATGTATGAGATTGATCATGTTCTTGTAATAGGAATCACGACTTGCATGTCAATGAGTATGACAACCGACAGGAGCCATAGGAGTTGTCTTAATTTATTGTATGACATGCGTGTCAATCAAAAATGCCATGTAATTACTTTACTTTATTGCTAACCATTAGCCATAGTATTAGAAGTAATAGTTGGCGAGACAACTTCATGAAGACACGATGATGGAGATCATGGTGTCCTGCCGATGATGATGGTGATCATGCCACGCCCCAAAGATGGAGATCAAAGGCGCAAGATGATATTGGCCATATCATGTCACTTTGTGATTTGCACGTGATGTTTATCATGTTTTTACATCTTATTTGCTTAGAATGACGGTAGCACAAATAAGATGATCCCTCACTAAAAATTTCAAGAAATGTCTTCCCCCTAAGTGTGCACCGTTGTGAAGGATCGTTGTTTCGAAGCACCACGTGATGATCGAGTGTGATAGATTCTAATGTTCGCATACAACAGGTGTAAGCCAGATTTATACACGCGAAACACTTAGGTTGACTTGACGATCCTAGCATGTACAGACATGGCCTCGGAACACAAGAGATCCAAAGGTCGAACATGAGCCATATAGTAGATATGATCAACATGTTGATGTTCACCATTGAAACCACCTCAACTCACGTGATGATCGGACTTGAGTTGGTGAATTTGGATCATGTATCACTCGGATGACCGAAGGGATGTCAATTTGAGTGGGATTTCTTAAGTAATATGATTAATTGAACTCATTTGTCATGAACATAGTCTAAAGTGTCTTTGCAAATTATGTTGTAGATAGCTCGCGTTGTAGCTCCCCTGTTTTATTGATATGTTCCTAGAGAAAAGTAAGTTGAAAGATGATGGTAGCAATAATGCGGACTAGGTTCGTGATCTGAGGATTGTCCTCATTGTTGCATAGAAGGCTTATGTCCTTGATGCACCGCTTGGTGCACCACCCCCTCTAGCGTCGTCTGTGGATGTTGTGAACATCTGACATGCACGTTGTGATGACTACTTGATAGTTCAATGCGTCATGCATTATGGCTTATAATTGAGGCTCCAAAATGTTTTGAACGTCATGGAACATATGAGGTGTTCTAAGAGCTGAAATTGGGATCTCAGGATCATGCCCGTGCTAAGAGGTATGAGACCTCCAACATGATTCTTTGCCTGCAAGATGAAGGAGAATAGCTCAATCGGTGAGCATGTGCTCAGATTGTTTGGGTACTACAATCGCTTGAATCGAGTAGGAGTTGATCTTCTAGATAAGATAGTGATTGATATAGTTCTCCAAGTCACTGTCACTAAGCTACTAGAGCTTTGTGATGAACTATAAAATGCCAGGGACGGAAATAATGATCCCTGGGCTATTCGTGATGTTTGACACCGCGAAGGTAGAAATCAAGAAGGAGCATCAAGTGTTGATGGTTAGTGAAACCACTAGTTTCGAGAAGGACAAGGGCTTGGGGGAAAACTTCATGGATGGCAAGTCAGTTGCTGCTCGAGTGAAGAAACCCAAGGTTGAACCCAAACCCGAGACTAAGTGCTTCTATTATGAGGAGAACGGTCGCTGAAGCGGAACAACCCTAGATACTTGGTAGATAAGAAGGATGGCAACATCGAAAGAAGTGTATTTGATATATGTGTTATTGATGTGTACCTTGCTAGTAGTCCTAGTAGCACATAGGTATTGGATACCGGTTCGGTTACTAAATCTTAGTAACTCGAAATAAAAGCTACGGAATAAATGGAGGCTAGCTAAGGGTGAGGTGACGATGTCTGTTGCAAGTGTTTCCAAGGTTGATGTCATCACCATCGCACACTCTCTCTACCTTCGGGTTAGTGATAAACCTAAATAAATGTTATTTGGTGTTTGTGTTAAGCATGAACGTGATTAGATCGTGTTTAGTGCAATACGGTTATTCATTTAAGTTAAGAGAATAATGGTTATTCTGTTTACATGAATAATGCCTTCAATGGTCATGCACCCAATGGGAATGGTTTATTGAATATTGATCGTAGTAATACACATGTTCATAACATTGATACAAAAAGGTACAAAGTTAATAATGATAGTACCACATACTTGTGGCACTCGCGCTAAATGTCATATTGGTATAATTCGCATGAAGAAACTCCATGCTAATGGATCTTTGGACTCATTCGATTTCGAATCGGTTGAGACATGCGGACCATGCCTCATGGGCAAGATGACTAAATACCCTATTTTCGGCATGATGGAGTGGGCTAGTAACTTATTGAAAATAATACATGTTGATGTATGCAGTCCAATAAGTTTTGTAGCGTGCGGTGGATATCGTTATTTTCTTACCTTCACTGATGTTTTGAGTAGATATGGGCATATTTACTTAACAAAACACAAGTCTGAAACATTTGAAAAGTTCAAGCAAATTTAGAGTGAAGTTTGAGATCATCGTGACAAGAAGATAAAAATGTCTACGATATGATCGTGGAGGTGAATATCTGAGTTATGAGTTTGGTATACAACTTAAGACAATGTGGAAGTTGTTTCACAACTCACGCCACCTGGAACACCATAGTGTGATGGTGTGTCCGAACGTCGTAGTCATGCTCTATTGGATATGGTGCGTACTATGATGTCTCTTATCGTTTTGCCACTATCGTTTTGGGGTTATGCATTAGAGACAACTACATTCACTTTAAATAGGGCACCATCTAAATCCATTGAGATGACACCGTATGAATTATGGTTTGATAGAAACCTAAGCTGTCATTTCTCAAAGTTTGGGAATGCGACACTTATATCTGATAAGCTTGAACCCAAAGTGGAAAAGTGCAACTTCATAGGATACCCTAAAAACAGTTGGGTATACCTTCTATCTCGGATCTGAGTGCAAAGTGTTTGTTGCTAAAACCGGGTCCTTTCTCGAGAAAGAGTTTCTCTCAAAAGAATTGAGTGGGAGGAAGATGGAACTTGATGAGGTTGTTGAACCTTTGTTTCAACCAGAGAGTAGCGTAGCACAGAAATATGTTTCTGTGGAGCCTACGTCAGTTGAAGAGGAAGTTAATGATGATGATCATGAAGCTTCGGATCAAGTTACTACCAAGCCTCATAGGTCGACAAGGACGCGTACTACTCCTGAGTGGTACGGCAACCCTGTCTTGGAGGTCATGTTGTTGGACAACGATGAACCTACGAACTATGGAGTAGCGATGGTGGGCCCAGATTCCAACAAAAGGCTAGGGGCATGAAATCCAAGAAAGGATCCATGTATGAAAACCAAGTATGGAGTTCGGTAGACTTGCCCGTTGAACGGCAGGTCGTTGAGTACAAATGGACCTTTAATATGAAGACAGACGCTGATGGTGAATGTCACCATTTATAAAGCTCGACTTGTCGCAAAGAAGTTTCCGCCAAGTTCAAGGAGTTGACTGTGATGAGATTTTCTCACCCATACGATACTAAAGTCTATTTAAATTATGTTAGCAGTTTTCGCATTTTTTGGTTATGAGATTTGGGAGATGGATGTCAAAACATACTTTCCTTAACGGTTTTCGTGAGGAAAAGTTGTATGTGGTACAACCGGAAAGTTTTGTCGATCCTGAGGATGCTAAAAGGTATGCAAGCTCCAACAATCCTTCTATGGACTGGAGCAAGCATCTCGGAGTTGGAATATAAGCTTTGATGAGGTGATCAAAGTTTTTGAGTTTATACAAACTTTACAAGAAACTTGTATTTACAAGAAAGTAAGCGGGAGCACTATAGAATTTTTGACAAGTACATGTGGTTGACATATTATTGATTGGACACGATGTAGAACTACATTTTAGGAAAGCATAAACGGTTGTTTGAAAAGAGTTTTTCGAAGGAAGACCTGGATAAAGCTACCTAATTGTTGTGCATAAAGATCTATAGAGATAGATCAAGATACTTGATGAGACTTTCAATGAGTACATACCTAGACAAGATTTTGAAAGAGTTCAAAATGGATCAGTCAAAGAAGGAGTTCTTGCCTGATTTGTAAGGTGTGGAGTTGAGTGAGACTCAAAGCTCAACCACGGTAGAAGAAAGAGAAAGGACGAAGGTCATCCCCTATGCCTTAGCCATAGGCTCTATATAGTATGCCATGCGTACCGCACCTGTGTGTGCCTTGCCATAAGTCTATTAAGGGGTACAATAGTGATCCAGGTGTGGATCACTAGACAACGGTCAAAATTATCCTTAGTAACTAGAGGACTAAGGAAATATTTCTCGATTATGGAGGTGATAAAGAGTTCATCGTAAAGGGTTACATCGATGCAAGCTTTAACACCAATCCAGATGACTCTTAGTAGCAATCCGGATATGTATAATGGAGTAGCCATTTGGAATAGCTCCAAGTGGAGCGTGGTAGCAGTGTCTACAGTATGACATAGAGATTTGCAAAGTGCATACAGATCTGAATGTCGCAGACCCGTTGACTAAAACCTCTTTCACATGCAAAGCATGATGGCACCCGAGAACTTATTGGGTGTTAGATTCATAACAATGTAAATCACATGGCGATGTGAACTAGATTATTGACTCTAGTGCAAGTGGGAGACTGTTGGAAATATGCCCTAGAGGCAATAATAAATGCTTATTACTATATTTCCTTGTTCATGATAATTGTCTATTGTTCATGCTATAATTGTATTAACCGAAAACCGTAATACATGTGTGAATACATAGATCACACCATGTCCCTAATGAGCCTCTAGTTGACTAGTGTTGATCAATAGATGGTCATGGTTTCCTGACCGTGGACATTGGATGTCCTTGATAACAGGATCACATCATTAAGAGAATGATGTGGTGGACAATAGCAAATCCTAAACATAGCACAAGATCATGTAGTTCGTCTGCTAGAGCTTTTCTAATGTCAAGTATCATTTCCTTAGACCATGAGATTGTGCAACTCCCAGATACCGTGGGAATGCTTTGGGTGTATTGAACGTCACAACGTAACTGGTGGCTATAAATGTGCACTACAGGTGTCTTCGAAAGTGTCTGTTGGGTTGGCACGAATCAAGACTGGGATTTGTCACTCCGTGTGACGGAGAGGTATCTCTGGGACCACTTGGTAATACATCATCATAATGAGCTCAATGTGACTAAGGAGTTAGTCATGGGATCATGTGTTACGGAACGAGTAAAGAGACTTGCCGGTAACGAGATTGAGCAAGGTATAGGGATACCGACGATCGAATCTCGGGCAAGTAACATACCGATGGACAAAGGGAATTGTATACGGGATTAATTGAATCCCCGACGTCATGGTTCATCCGATGAGATCATCGTGGAACATGTGGGTGCCAATATGGGTATCCATATCCTGCTATTGGTTATTGGCCGGAGAGGTGTCTCGGTCATGACTGCATAGTTCCCGAACCCATAGGGTCCACACACTTAAGGTTCGGTGATGATAGAGTTGTAATGGGAATTGTATGTGGTTACCGAAAGTTGTTCAGAGTCCCAGATGTCATGAGGAGTTCCAGAATGGTCCGGAGGTGAAGATTTATATATGGGAAGTCCAGTTTCAGTCACCGAAAAAGTTTTGGGGTTTATCGGTATTGTACCGGAACCACCAAAGTGGTTCCGGGGGTCCACCAGGAGGGTCCACCTGCCCCGGAAGACCCAATGGGCTATAGTTGAATGGGAACCAGCCCCTTAGTGGGCTGGTGTGCCTCCCCCTAGGGCCCAAGGCGCCTAGGGCAGCCAACCCTAGGGGTGTGGGGGGCGCCCCCACCAAACTTGGGGGCAAGTTCCTCCCTTGGCCGTCGCCCCACCCTAGATTAGATCTATGGGAGCCGGGCCCCTCTCCCCCTAGCATATAAATAGTGGGGGGTTGGGTGGCAGTCGCACACCCTTGCCTCTGGCGCAGCCCTTCCCCCTCCTACACCTCCTCCTCCTCCTCCGTAGTGCTTAGCAAGGCTCTGCCGGAAAACCACGAACTCCACCGCCACCACACCGTCGTGCTACCGAAGCTCTCCCTCAACTTTTCCTCCCCCCTTGATAGATCAAGAAGGAGGAGACGTCCCTGGGATGTACGTGTGTTGAATGCGGAGGCGCCGTTCGTTCGGTGCTTGGATCGGATCTTCCACGATTTGAATTGCCGCGAGTACGACTCCATCAACCATGTTCTTTGCAACGCTTACGCTTAGCGATCTTCAAGGGTATGAAGATGTCCTCCCTCTCTCTCATTGCTAGCATCTCCTAGATTGATCTTGGTGACACGTAGGAATTTTTTTGATTTATTAATAAGTTCCTCAACATTTCGATCCTACATAAATCCATATGCCTCAGCAAGGGCCGGACACACAAGATTCTGGACATCTTCACAGATGAATTTCTATGCCTCGGTACTGTTTGACAAAGAGAAAGTCTTCGAGCATCAGCTAATTCCTCATGTGGATATGGAATCCATTCCATGCTTCACGCCTGTGCTCGTAGTCCTTCATGATGCTGGAATTCTTCCTTTCTGTGTTGACATATGTGACTGGAATGAAGAGCCAATTCTTAAATTCTATGCAACCTTGCACATCTCAGGTGATGCTTCTGATGTCAATTCTTGGATTCTTGACTGGATGACTGGAACTACTCACTACACTGCTCCAACCACTGAATTGCTTCGGGTTGTGCCAATAGCTATTCCATCAGATGGAGCATGATGCCTCTATGATGAACCTAAACTGCCCAATAACATGATGCAAGTATTGATAAAGCCTTTGGCTCCTAGCAAACCTCTAAGGACCACCTTCCTAGTGAAGGATTTGCTCTATGTGCCCAGGACCATCTAGAGGATCTTGACCAAAACCCTTAGTCCTATCAAGGGTCGTAACTCTGAAGAAGAAGAAGTTGTGGGTGTAAAGAAGAATCTGTTGTTCAATATCATTCATGGGATTCCCATTGATTATCATGATTTCTTCATGAGGACTTTGGCCAACATAGCTATGTCACCTTTTGAGTCGAAGCCTTATGCTCCCTGGATCATGAAATTCATGAGATCAAGGTCTTCAATTCCCTTCAAGGCTGACTTTCAGAATCACTTCAGCTTTCTGCCTCCTATTGAAGTCCTCAAGAATACGTTTTCCTTGGTTGAAGGAAAAGGAAAAGTTGTTGTTGATGAAGTCACTCATCCATTAGATAGTCGATTCCGCAAAGCTGCATCATATTCCACCAATGATGACTCTGCCACCAAAGATTCTGCTGCAATAGCCTTAGCTCCAAATCCTCAAGCATCTGCCCCTCGTGTGATAACTGATCGCGAGCTTCTACTAAGTCTACATCGGAAGATTGATCGCAATCACAAGTGGGTCAAGCATCAGTTTGGTTCACTTCTTCGAGACGTGACTGTCACGCACAATTCTGCGAGGAAGAACCACTATTATCTTCATGAAGTCTTCGACCGCACATGGGCCATTCTGTCTCACCTCAAGACTCCTGAAGAACTCAAGGAGATGGAATTTTGGCAGAACTTTAACTGGTCCATCCCTCCAAGGAAGAAGTGGAAGAAAATTCAAGTTCATTGGCTGGTTACAAGCTCATATTCTTCACCACGCAAGACGGATGAAGCTGAGGAAATTGACGACACTGCTGTGGGCCCTGCATCGACAAACGACCACGACAATGCTGGCGCTCATCCACCACATTCAAGATGAAATTCTTTAGGGGTGTTAGTCCTTGTTTTTCGTCCCTTTTGGTCTTCGATGAGAAAGGGGGAGAAAATTTGAGTTAGTCTTCAACCGGGTCACTATTTATGGGTTGTTTTTGTTTAAGTTACAAATCTCACTCTTCTTAAGCTTTTGATGGTTGAGTTGTAAACTTAAGTCCGATGGTGGTCTGACGCTTTTGAACTGCTTTCCGCATGCTATTTCCTCAAATTATATTAATGTATGCATGCTGAATTTCGTCAGACACCATTTTTCATCATGCATTTCAATTACTCATGATATATTTTTAAATGCGTATATGAATTACAAGATATAGGGGGAGTTCTCCATGATTTTAACATGCCATCTGCATTTGTAGTCCAAAACAATTCCTCAAATATGCACATTTTCAGGGGAGTTCTTCTATATCTTGCAATCAAATTCCTCAAACACACTACTTACACTTCATATGTTTATCCCCGTTGAAAATTTAACCTATTTGTCATCAATCACCAAAAATGGGGACATTGATAGTGCATCTAGTGCCACTTAGTGATTTTGGTGTATTGAAGACTTATAGGTTAAGGAACTAATGTGTTTGTGAGTATACACGGGTTCTATAAGTTGATAAGGAGTTTGGTATATTCAGAGATTATCGACCCCTAAAACTGTATGTCTTCAGCTGGAGACTTTGGTGAAGACTTTGCTCAAGACTTTGGTATTTCCTGAAGACTTTGAAAATGAATAATTCGGTGTGACCTTGAAGATATTAACGGGGACTATGAATCATGAAGACTTATGTTTTCGTAGTTTCATTTCCTTTCTTTCGGTCATAGGAAACACCTTCCCTTAAAGGGGGTCGAGGTAATACTAAGGAAATATCCAACTGATGCTCAACTCAAAAGCCTCAACACTGCCCAATCCTTCGAGTGAAGCCTTTGGAAATCTCTTAAGGTTTAGTCAAGTTCTTCAGTGACAGAGACGATGTTCTTCTGGTCTCTGAGGAAATTGGTCTGACTGAGGAGTTAGGATTTCGCAGTGTGAATTGCCTACAAGTGAGGAATATGATAAACCCTAAGTAATTTAACAGTTCAAATTCCGACCGTTCATGTGCTTAGCGCCAGCTGTCCCCAATCATCTTATCCACATAATGGTCATATAATTGGGGGAATTTATGTATTATCATGTCAGGTTGCACACTGTCTATAAATAGCCACCCCCACAACCACTAGTTGGTTGGCTGCTCCGAGAGAGAACTTGACACTTGTCATTTTAGAGCAACCCATCCTCCAAAGACTTTGAGCGGAAATCATCAATGAGGAAAAAGCCATCCTTCGAAGACTTTGAGAGAAAATCATCAGTGAGGAAAAAATCCAAAACCTATCCACCAAACCCAAAGTGATTGAGCATCACTGAAGAGATTGTTCCTATGTGGAACCGACACTTTTTACCTTTGAAGACTGTGTATCCTCCAGACGGTTAGGTGTCATGGTCTAGTGCATCCTACAGTCAATTAGGGATCGCCGGGTGACCATGGTCTAGAGCATCCAGCAGTCAATTGTGGATCGTTGGGTGACCAGTTTGTGAGGGTTTTGGAAGTCTACCCTAAAGACTTACCATGAGTGTTGGGCGAGGACTGTGTGACCTTATCTCAAGGATAATACTGTAAGGACTGTGTGTCCTCTGGTTTAAATACCAGGCCGCACCAAATCAGACATACGACTATCACAGCGGTTGGAACTGGGTCATCAAACCATTGTCTTCATCGAGCTACCTGGTTCCATTTCCTCAACCCTTTCATTTCCTCGTATAATTGTTGATGAAATTTATTGTTACGGTTTGAAGAATTTGACTGAAGACTTTCTCAATTTCCTCATCTCAAATTCTTCAGTCACCTTGTTCTTCACCTGCTTATCCTGTATCATGCTACCTGTAATCTATGCATGCTTTATTTCATCGTGGTGACTATACTATTGCTATGTTTCTCATGCACTTGAGTACTTATTCCACTCCTAGTAGTTCATCACATTTCAAATTCCTTAATTTGAAATTCCTTAGTGATGAATTTGTAAAAATCGCCTATTCACCCCCCTCTAGTCCATATAACGCACTTTCACTACCTCCTTGTTTTCTCTTCTTGCTTTTTCTCAAAAGGCAGAAGGGTCTCCTGCATGCAAGTCTTCCCTCGGGTGGAGTGATGGTGCGGACACCTAAACGCGTTCAAGGCGATCACTTTGCGGCAATAAACACGACAAATAAAAGCTAAGTCACAAAAGATTCCAAAGATTCTTTGTTATGAGTTGTTCTCCCTTGAACGATTTTCTTACATTTGTATGTGAAAACTTGCACGCAAAAGACCTTATTGATGTGGAGCATCATATGGACATCACCATGGCAAGAGTCTCTTTGCCAAGTGACACATGCCACATCTACTCCGCATACATAAAGGTGAATAATCTCCTTTACACGTGTTCACTTGACCCCTTCAAGGATGGTATACTACTTGACATTCCTCTCGTGTGCATGCATAGGTATTGCTGGAGCTTCACGGATGACGAGGAGGAGAGCCAGCACCTGCGTACGACTACACCATCCGCGAGGGAAGCTCGGAAGAGAAGGAAGAAGAAGCGAGCACAAGACACTGGAAGTACCGGACCTTCCGGCCTGCCCGGAACCTCCAGACCCCGGACCTTCCGGCCTGCCCAGAACCTCCGGCCACAGCGCACCCAAGGCGTGCCAACTCTCGGGAAACCCCAGAACCTGCCCGTACCTTCCCCGGAACTTCTGACCTAGCCCGAAACTTTTGGCATGCGTGCGTGCAACCATTCGGGCCCAAGGCCCATGTACCCCTTTCTCACCCCCGCTTCGCCCTAGACTATATATACTCATCTCCCACCTCCATTCTAGGGTTAGCTATGGTTTTACTCTTAGTAAGTTGAGCCTAGCTCCTTCCACCACCTATCCCATGGAGTAGATGCCTCTATGATAGAAGATACCCTAGTGGATGTCAAGGCCCCTCACGAGGGAAGATCCTCCGGGATATCAAGGACCCATCTCCCCGTTGGATTTGGGATGAACTCTACCATGTATCCTATTTCCCTTTGTGCTTCATGTACCTTTGTGGATCTTGTGGGTGGTGAGTCTAGTGGATGTGTGATTGGACTTGTTCTTGAGTGTTTCCTCTTGTGATTTCTCCTCGTTCTTCCCCGTGTTCTTCGTGGAATCCCCCTCCAATTCGTGGAAGATCGACACCTACGGGTTTGCCCTATATCATATGGTATCTAGAGCCACGTTTCTCACGAATTTGGAGTCCCCCTCTTCGTTTTCTAGCTTGATTTTGTTTGATTTTGTTCCAGTTCGAAAATCCCCACCAAAAATAGCCCCTACTTTTTTCTTGTGAGTTTTTGTTGATTTTGATCCGTGG
Organism: Hordeum marinum; assembly: GCA_022496015.1. Classification (NCBI taxonomy): domain Eukaryota; kingdom Viridiplantae; phylum Streptophyta; class Magnoliopsida; order Poales; family Poaceae; genus Hordeum; species Hordeum marinum. The sequence goes on from CM039678.1 coordinate 280,945,056, forward strand.
ATTTGGTGTTTGGAAAGTGGATCTACCTCCCTTGGCGTCCCCTGGACCTAGTTATACCTCCCCCCTTCAATTCCGCCCTAAAATCGAGTTTTTCCGCACCCGTTCTCGGATTCGTAAATTAAGGTTCGTCTCGGAGTTGTTTTCGCGACCCCCAGAACTTCCGGACCCGGGAACTTCCGTCCTGCACCCAGAACTTTCGGGCTAAACAAAAAGTTTCCCCAAAAAATCTATGGTCAAACCCATACTTTCACATAACCCCCGGAACTTCTGGTACCCCCCCCCCCCCGGAACTTTCGGAGCCCAGAACTTTCGGCCTAACCAGAGTCATTCCCACAAATTTCAGCATCAGCCATTTCACTGTTTCGGCTGTAACTTTCGCTCCCGAACTCCGATTTGAGTGTTCTTTGGCTCATTTCGAAGCTATCGACGTGCCCCAGCTGATCATCTTGGTTTTACCATCATTTGACCACTTCATTTATTTTCACATTTTGGCATCTTTGCATAGGCCTTCCACCCTAACTTCCGCACCACCACCCAAAACTTCCGCAACCTAACCCATTTCGGTTCCCTTTGCATTTGTGGTTATTTGAGTTGTGATTTGAGTCTCCCAAGGTGTTTTGGCTACTTAGGGATGGTTATTTATTCATGAACCACTGGTGACTTGTATCGGTCCATCATCTACATCGACCACCGACGTTCGACATCGACGATGACCATCCATCCTTTGAGACCATCTTCAACCGGAAGCAAGGCCGGTTTACCCCGATTTCGTGTAAGGTTAAGTGTGACGAAGGTATACATTCCATCATACACTTAACCTTCCTTGCCATTACATCTTGTTAGCCCCACCATCTTTGCGATTACCTTCATACCTATTGAGACTAGCTCTCCGAGTATTGGAGGGCTACACGAAAACTTGTGCATCTTAGTGATACTATATCATATTGTTGCATCATCAAAAATATCATACCGTGCAATTGCTTGCTCCCATGCATATCTTGAGATATTTATCTCATATAGTTGGTTGAGGCTCAATAATAATAGTGTAAAGGAAGGGGGAAAAGCTTTTAAGTAAGAAAGAAAGATCATAAGCTTATAAGCAAAAAGAGTTGCGCATGAAAAGAGATACTTGTGCATGTAGATACATGGAACTGGAAACGTTTTGCTTGCATGAATAGGATTGGTGCCAAGTGGTGAACCGTGCCCAAACGTGCAATCAAGCTAGCGTGTCTCCTTGTGTTTGTGCAACGCGAGCTTAGTCTTCGTTAGGCAATTTTGTATTGCTCATCCCTATAGTTGCACAAGCCCCATTATCCCATCGTGTGTGTTTCTCTTTTGCCTTCCTATATATTTGTTATATCTTGCTTTGCATTTTGAGTCCTTTTGATTTATTTCAACATTTACAATATCTTGGAACTCAATTTGCATGAATTTGTGCCACTTGTCCTAACCGAGCCACTCGATAACCTTTATGTTGTAGGTGTGAATGAACAAGTCTAGTACCAATTCCACTATTCTCTCAACTCACATTGAGTGAAACGAGATACATCCTCAATTTTGGGAATGGTATCTTGGTATTGTTTATCTCATTTCCCACTCATCTTTGCTCGAGTATTGTGATGGCTAGGCAAAGCACGTCATCTTCGGTCTCCGATGACTACATCGGCATGAGCATGTTGGAAATATGCCCTAGAGGCAATAATAATTTGGTTATTATTATATATCATTGTTCGTGATAATCGTTTATTATCCATGCTATAATTGTATTGATTGGAAACTAAATACATGTGTGGGTATATAGACAACATTATGTCCCTAGTATGCCTCTAGTAGACTAGCTCGTTGATCAAAGATGGTCAAGGTTTCCTAGCCATGGAAATGAGATGTCATTTGATAACGGGGTCACATCGTTAAGAGAATGATGTGATGGAGAAGACCCAAACTATAAATGTAGCATATGATCGTGTCAATTTATTGCTAAAATTTCTGGATGTCAAGTATATGTTCCTATGACCATGAGATCATGCAACTCACTGACACCGGAGGAATACTTTGTGTGTATCAAACGTCGCAACGTAACTGGGTGACTATAAAGGTGCTCTATAGGTATCTCCGAGGGTGTTTGTTGGGTTGGCATGGATCAAGACTGGGATTTGTTACTCCATGTGATGGAGAGGTATCTTAGGGCCCACTCGGTAATACAACATCACTATAAGCCTTGCAAGCAATGTGACTAAAGAGTTAGCCACGGGATCTTGTATTACAAAATGAGGAAAGAAACTTGTCAGTAATGAGATTGAACTAGGTATAGAGATACCGATGATCGAATCTCGGGCAAGTAACATACCGAAGAATAAAGGGAACAGCATACGAGATTAACTGAATCCTTGACATAGAGGTTCAATCGATAAAGATCTTCGTAGAATATGTAGGAACCAATATGGGGATAGGTCTTGCTATTGGTTATTGACCGTAGAGGTGTCTCGGTCATGTCTGCATAGTTCTTGAACCCACGGGGTCTACACACTTAACGTTTGGTGACGATATAAGTATAGTTGAGTTATTGTGTTCGTGACTGAAAGTTGTTTGGGGTCTCGGATGAGATCCCAAACATGAGGAGGAGCTCCAGAATAGTCCTGAGGTAAAGATTGATATATGGGATAATAGTGTTTTGTCTCCGGAAGAGTTCCCAAATTCACCAGAATAGTTCCGGATGTTTCCCGAAATGTTCGCGGTACAAGAACACTTTATTTGGGCCAAGGGGTAAAGCCCATGAGGCTTTAGGAAGGTGCAAAAGCTATTTTGTGAAGGCCAGGGGCCAAACGCCAGGGACCCTGGCGTTTGGGGCAAGACGTCGAGGACCTTGGCGTCTGGTCCTGGAGTCCGAGGAGGACTCTTGCCTTGCGTGCAAACCGACCTTGAGGAGGATTTTTCTACAAGTTTCGACCCCAGGACTCAGCATATAAGTAAAGGGGCGGGGCTAGCACCTGGAAGACATCAAGAATTCCCTAAGCCGTGTGCGGGCAACCCCGCCCTCTAGTTTATCCTCTGTCATGGTTTTTGTTGTGCTTGGCAAAGCCCTGCGGAGATTGTTCTTTACCGCCACCGTCACCACATCGTTGTGCTGTCAGAACTCATTTACTACTTCACCATCGCTCGCGGGATCGAGGAGGTGAAGGCGTCATCAAGTGGCATGTGTGTTGAACGCGGAGGTGCCATCCGTTCAGCGCTAGATCGGAAGGACCGTGATCAAGATCGCGAGACGGATCATGATGGGATCGCGAGACGGATCGTGATCAAGATCGCAAGATGGATCATGAAGGATCGCGGGACGCTCGGCGATTTGGATCACGAAGATGTTCGACTACATCAACCGCGTTTCTTAACGCTTCCACATAGCGATCTACAACGGTATGTAGATCCACTCTCCATCTCGTAGATGCTCATCACCATAGATAGATCTTGCGTGTGCATAGGAATTTTTTTGTTTCCCATGCAACATACCCCAACAGTGGCATCATGAGCTTGGTCTATGTGTAGATGAGATCCCGAGTAGAACACAAAGGAGTTTGTGGGCGTTGATGCTTAGATTGTTTCCTCCCTCGTGTTTTGGTTCAGCGCTATTGTGGGATGAAGCGTCCCGGACCAACCTTACTCGTACGCTTACGAGAGACCGGTTCCATCAACTGACATGTAACTTCGTTGCACAAAGATGGCTGGCAGGTGTCTGTTTCTCCTACTTTAGTTGGTCGGATTCGACAAAGGCGGTCCTTGAGAAGGTTGAAAAGCAACTTATGTATCACCTTGTGGTTTAGCGTAGGTGAGAATTGTTCTTGCTAGGTACCCATAGCAGCGACGTAAAACTTGCAATAACAATGAGAGGACGTCTACCTTGTCTTTGCAGGGTATGTTGTGATGTGATATGGCCAATTACATGATGAGATATATGTGATGTATGAGATGATCATGTGTTGTATAGAATATCACGACTTGCATGTCGATGAGTACGGCAATCGGCAGGAGCCATATGGTTGTCTTTAATTATTGTATGACCTGCATGTCACTCATTAACCTCTATGTAATGCTTTACTTTATCGCTAAGCGGTAGCAATAGTAGTAGAATCATGGTGCGTGCGACAACCCCGATGGTGATGATGTGTACTACACAACCTTCTTCTTGTAGACTCGTGTTGGGTCTCCAAGCGCAGAGTTTTGTAGGACAACGACAATTTTCCCTCAAGTGGATGACCTAAGGTTTATCAATCTGTGGGAAGTGTAGGATGAAGATGGTCTCTCTCGAACAACCCTGCAACCAAATAACAAAAAGTCTCTTGTCTCCCCAACACACCCAATACAATGGTAAATTGTATAGGTGCACTAGTTCGGCGAAGAGATGGTGATACAAATGCAATATGGATGGTAGATATAGGTTTTTGTAATCTGAAAATATAAAAACAGCAAGGTAACAAATAGTAAACAACGAGCAAAACATTGTATAAATTCTTGGAAACAAGGCCTAGGGTACATACTTTCACTAGTGCAATTTCTCTCAACAATATTAGCATCGTTGAATCATATGTAAGTACCTCTCGTGCGACAAAGAGTTCACTCCAAAGTCACAAATAGCGGAGAACTAACGAAGAAATTATTGTAGGGTACGAAACCACCTCAAAGTTACCTTTTTGATCAATCTTATGAGCTATCCCTATAAGTGCCACTGACAGCCCTAGAGTTCGTACTAGAATAACACCTTAAGATACACATCAACCAAAACCCTAATGTCACATAGATACTCCAACGTCACCACAAGTACCCATGGGCTTGATTATACGATATGCATCACATAATTTCAGATTTATCATGTTCAATACAATACAAAGAACTTCAAAGAGTGGCCCAAAGTTTCTACCTGAAAGTCAAGACAAAAACGTGTGCCAACCCCTATGCATAGATTACCAAGGTCACGGAACCCACAAGTTGATCACCAAAACATACATCAAGTGGATCAATAGAACATCCCATTGTCACCGCGGATATCCCATCGCAAGACATACATCAAGTTCTCAAATCCTTAAAGACTCAATCCGATAAGAAAACTTCAAAGGGAAAACTCAATTCATCACAACAAGATAGAAAAGGGAAAACTCCGTATGATTCATCTATATCAATAAAGCTCGCGGTACATCAAGATCGTTCCATCTCGACACGAGAGAGAGAGAGATCAAACACATAGCTACTAGTACATACCCTCAGCCCCGAGGGTGAAATACTCCCTCCTCGTCATGGAGACCGCCGGGATGATGAAGATGGCCTTCGGTGATGGTTTCCCCCTCCGGCAGGGTGCCGGAACGGGCTCCCGATTGGTTTTTCATGGCTCTAGAGGCTTGTGGCGGCGGAACTCCCGATCTAGGTTATGCGTTGTTGTTTTTGGAATATTTGAGAATTTATAGAGTTGAGAGGGAGGTTGGTGGACTCCCGAGAGGCCCACAAGCCTGGTGGGCACGCCCAGGGGGTGGCCGCGCCCCTGAGGCTTGTGGCCTCCTCGGGAATCCTCTGGCTTCATCTCCAAGCTCTATGGGTGTCTTCTGGTCCATAAAAAATCACCATAAATTTTTATTTCGTTTGGACTCCGTTTGATATTCCTTTTCTGTAGAACTCAAAAACACGGAAAAATCAGGAACTGACACTAGGTTCTAGGTTAATAGGTTAGTCCCAAAAATAATATAAAGTTGTAGTAAATGATTGTAAAACATCCAAGAATGATAATATAACAGCATGGAACAAGCAAAAATTATAGGTACGTTGGAGACGTATCATGTGACACATTGATGAAGATCATGGTGTCATGTCGGTGACGATGGAGATCATGCCGGTGCTTAAGGATGGAGATCAAAAGCACAAGTTCATGGCCATATCATGTCACTTATGATTTTCCTGTGATGTTAATCCTTTTATGCAGCTTTTTTTGCTTAGGACGACGGTAGCATTATAAGGTGATCCCTCACTTAAATTTCAAGATAAATTGTGTTCTCCCTAAGTGTGCACCGTTGCGAAAGTTCGTCATGTCGAGACACCACATTATGATTGGGTGTGATAGACTCTACGTTCACATACAATGGGTGCAAGCTAGTGTTGCATGTGTAGACCACTCGGGTTAAACTTGACCAGCCTAGCATGTACAAACATGGCCTCGGAACACAAGAGACCAAAAGGTCAAACATGAGTCATATAGTAGATATGATCAACATGATGATGTTCACCATTAAAACCACGTCAACTCATGTGATGATCGGACTTGAGTTGGTGGATTTTCATCATGTGACACTCGAATGACCAGAGGGATGTCAATTTGAGTGGGAGTTCTTAAGTGATATGATAAATTGAACTCATTATCATGAACATAGTCAGTAGTGTCTTTGCAAATTATGTTGTAGATTACTAGCTCACGCTATAGCTCCCTTGAATTTTTTATATGTTCCTAGAGAAATAGAGTTGAAAGATGATGGTAGCAATATTGCGGTATGGGTTCGTGATCTGAGGATTGTCCTCATTGCTGCACAGAAGGCTTATGTCCTTAATGCACCGCTCGGTGCGCCACCCCTTCTAGCGTCGTCTGTAAATGTTGTGAACATCTGACAGGCACGTTCCGATGACTACTTGATAGTTCAGTGTGTCATGCATTACAACTTAGAATTGAGGCTCCAAAACGTTTTGAACGTCACGGAACACATGAGATGTTTTAAGATCTGAAATTGGGATCTCAGGCTCGTGCCCGTGTTGTGAGATATGAGATCTCCAACAAGATTCTTTGCCTACAAGATGAAGGAGAATAGCTCAATCGTTGAGCATGTGCTCAGATTGTCTGGGTGCTACAATCGCTTGAATTGAGTGGGAGTTGATCTTCCAGATAAGATACTAATTGATATAGTTCTCCAAGTCACTGTCACTAAGCTACTAGAACTTAGTGATGAACTATAATTATGCCAGGGATGGAAATGATGATCCCTGAGCTATTCGCGATGTTTGACCCTGCGAAGGTTGATATCAAGAATGAGCATCAAGTGTTGATGGTTAGTAAAACCACTAGTTTCGAAAAGGGAAAGGGTAAGGAGGGAAACTTCATGGATGGCAAGTCAGTTGCTGCTCTAGTGAAGCAACCCAAGGTTGAACCCAAACCCGAGACTAAGTGCTTCTATTATGAGGACAACGGTCGCTGAAGCGGAACAACCCTAGATACTTGGTAGATAAGAAGGTTGGCAACATCGACAGAAGTATATTTGATATACATGTTATTGATGTGTACCTTGCTAGTACTCCTAGTAGCACTTGGGTATTGGATACCGGTTCGGTTGCTAAATGTTAGTAACTCGAAATAAAAGCTACGGAGTAAACCGAGACTAGCTAAGGGTGAGGTGACGATGTGTGTTGGAAATGTTTCCAAGGTTGATGTGATCAACATCGCACGCTCTCTCTACCTTTGGGATTAGTGACGAACCTAAATAAAATGTTATTTGGTGTTTGCATTAAGCATGAACATGATTAGATCGTGTTTATTGAAATACGAGTATTCATTTAAGTTAGAGAATAATGGTTATTTCGTTTACATGAATAATGCCTTCAATGGTCATGCACCCAATGAGAACGTTTTGTTAAATCTTGATTGTAGTAATACACATGTTCAAAACATAGATGCCTAAGGATACAAAGTTAATAATGATAATACCACATACTTGTGACACTGCCGCTAAATGTCATATTGGTGTAAAGCGCATGAAGAAACTCCATGTTGATGGATCTTTGGACTCATTCGATTTTGAATCGGTTGAGACATGCGGACCATGCCTCATGGGCAAGATGACTAAATACCCCGTTTTCGGTATGATGGAGCAGGCTAGTAACTTAATGGAAATAGTACATGTTGATGTATGCGGTCAAATAAGTGTTGTAGCGCACAGTGGATATCGTTTTTTTCTTACCTTCACTGATGATTTGAGTATATATGAGTATAATTACTTAATGAAACACAGGTCTGAAACGTTTGAAAAGTTCAAACAAATTCAGAGTGAAGTTTAAGATCGCTGTGACAAGAAGATAAAAATGTCTACGATATGATCGTGGAGGTGAATATCTGAGTTACGAGTTTGGCATACAACTTTAGACAATGTGAAAGTTGTTTCACAACTCACGCCACTTGGAACACCATAGTGTGATGGTGTGTCCGAACGTCGTAGTCGTGCTCTATTGGATATGGTGCGAACTATGATGTCTCTTATCATTTTGCCACTATCGATTTGTGGTTATGCATTAGAGACAGCTACATTCACTTTAAATAGGGCACCATCTAAATCCGTTGAGATGACACCATATGGTTTGGCAGAAACTTAAGCTGCCATTTCTCAGAGTTTGGGAATGCAACACTTATGTCTGATAAGCTCAAACCCAAAGCAGAAAAGTGCATCTTCATAGAATACCCTAAGGACAGTTGGGTATACCTTCTATCTCAGATTTGAGTGCAAAAGTGTTTGTGGCTGAAAACAGGTCCTTTCTCGAGAAAGAGTTTCTCTCGAAAGAATTGAGTGGGAGGAAGATAAAACTTGATGAGGTTGTTGAACCTTTGTTTCAACCAGAGAGTAGCGCAGTGCAGAAATATGTTTCTGTGGAGCCTACGTTAGTTGAAGAGGAAGTTAATTATGATGATCATGAAGCTCCGGATCAAGTTACTATCGAACCACATAGGTTGATAATGATATGTACTTCACTTGAGTGGTACGGTGATCATGTCTTGGAAATCGTGTTGGTAGACAACGATGAGTCTACGAACTATGAAGAAGCAATGATGGGCCTGGATTCCAACAAATGGTTAGAGGCCATGAAATCCGAGAAAGGATCCATGTATTGAAACCAAGTATGGACTTTGGTATACTTGCTCGTTGAACGGCACGTCGTTGAGTACAAATGGACCTCTAAGATGAACATAGACGCTGATGCTAAATGTCACCATTTATAAAGCTCGACTTGTCGCAAAGAAATTTATGACAAGTTCAAGGAGTTGACTGCGATGAGACTTTCTCACTCGTAGAGATGCTAAAGTCTGTTGGAATTATGTTAGCAGTTGTTGCGTTTTTTAATTATGAAATCTGGAAGATGGATGTCAAAACATCGTTTCCTTCCCTGAGGAAAGGTTGTATGAGATACAACCAAAAGGTTTTGTCGATCCTAAGGATGCTAAAAGGTGTGCAAGCTCCAGTGATCCTTCTATGGGCTGAAGCGAGCATCTCGGAGTTGGAATATATGCTTTGATGCGGTGATCAAAGTTTTTGAGTCTATACGAAGTTTATGAGAAACTTGTATTTACAATAAAGTGAGTGGGAGCACTATAGAGTTTCTGATAAGTATATGTGGTTGACATATTATGTATCGGAAATGATGTAGAATTTCTCAGAGGCATAAACGGTTGTTTGAAAAAGGGTTTTCAAAGGAAGAACTCGATGAAGCTACCTAATTATTGGGCATGAAGATCTATGGAGATAGATCAAGATGCTTGATGAGACTTTCAATGAGTACATACCTAGACAAGATTTTGAAAGAGTTCAAAATGGATCGGTCAATGAAGGAGTTCTTGCCTAGTTTGTAAGGTGTGGAGTTGAGTGAGACTCAAAGATCGACCACGGCAGAAGAAAGAGAAAGGATAAAGGTCGTCCCCTATGCTTTATCCATAGGCTCTATATAGTATGCCATGTTGTGTACCGCACTTGTGTGTGCCTTGCCATGAGTCTTTCAAGGGGTACAAGAGTGATCCAGGAGTGGATCACTGGACAATGGTCAAAATTATCCTTAGTAACTATTGGACTAAGGAAATGTTTTTCGATTATGGAGGTGATAAAGAGTTCGTCGTAAAGGGTTACGTCAATGCAAACTTTAACACCAATCCGGATGACTCTGAGTAGCAGTCCAAATACGTATAGTGGAGAAGCCATTTGGAATAGCTCCAAGTGGAGTGTGGTAGCAATGTCTACAATATGACATAGAGATTTGCAAAGTACACACGGATCTGAATGTCGCAGACCTGTTGACTAAAGACCTCTCTCACATGCAAATCATTGTCGAACCCTAGAACTCGTTGGGTGTTAGATTCATAAAAATGTAAATCACATGGTGATGTGAACTAGATTATTGACTCTAGTGCAAGTGGGAGACTGTTGGAAATATGCCCTATAGGCAATAATAATTTGGTTGTTATTATATTTGTTTGTTCATGATAATCGTTTATTATCCATGCTATAATTGTATTGATTGGAAACTAAATACATGTGTGGGTATATAGACAACATTATGTCCCTAGTATGCCTCTAGTAAACTAGCTCGTTGATCAAATATGGTCAAGGTTTCCTAGCTATGGACATGAGATGTCATTTGATAACGGGGTCACATCATTAGGAGAATGATGCGATAGATAAGACCCAAACTATAAACGTAGCATATAAGTATAGTTGAGTTATTATGTTGGTGACCAGAAGTTGTTTGGAGTCCCGGATGAGACCCCGGACATGACGAGGAGCTCCGGAATAGTCCGGAGGTAAAGATTGATATATGGGATAATAGTGTTTTGTCTTCGGAAGAGTTCCGGAATTCGCAGGAATAGTTTCGGATGTTTCCCGAAATGTTCGGGGTACGAGAACACTTTATTCGGGCCAAGGGGTAAAGCCCATGAGGCTTTAGGAAGGTGCAAAAGGTGTTTTGCGAAAGCCAGGGGCCAGACGCTAGGGACCCTAGCGTCTGGGGCCAGACGCCAAGGACCTTGGCATCTGGTCCTGGAGTCCAAGGAGAACTCTTGCCTTGCGGGCAAACTGACCTTGAGGAGGATTTTTCTCCAAGTTTCGACCCCAGGGCTCAGGATATAAATAAAGGGGCGGGGCTATCACCTGGAAGACATCAAGAATTCCCCAAGTCGTGTGTCGGCAACCCTGCCCTCTAGTTTATCCTCCATCATAGTTTCCGTTGTGCTTGGCGAAGCCCTGCGGAGATTGTTCTTCACCACCACCGTCACCACGCCGTTGTGCTGCCAGAACTCATCTACTACTTCACCATTGCTTGTTGGATCGAGGAGGTGAAGGCGTCATCAAGACACACGTGTGTTGAACGTGGAGGTGCCGTTCGTTCGGTGCTAGATCGGCAGGACCGTGATCAAGATCGCGAGACGGATCATGATGCGATCGCGGGACGGATCGTGATCAAGATCGCAAGATGGATCATGATGGGATCGCGGGACGCTCAGCAATTTGGATCGCGAAGACGTTCGACTACATCAACCGCGTTTCTTAAGGCTTCCACTTAGCAATCTACAAGGGTATGTAGATCCACTCTCCCTCTCGTAGATGCTCATCACTATAGATAGATCTTGCATGTGCATAGGAAAAAATTTGTTTCCCATGCAACGTACCCAACAGAGCAACCACATCAACCAACAACTCGAGCGACTCGCCATCGACATACGACACTCCGAAGCTCGCAAAAGAGACATGGTGGCCGCACACATGGAGCAACTTCGATACATGGTGGCCAAATACAAGTCTTCTTCCCCTTCGTCATCGTCACCGCATAGTCGCTCAAGTCGCACATCTTCAAAGAAAAAAGTGCGCGAAGACCAAGATCACCACCAAGGACAAGCTTTGACGCCAAGATCAAGGCGATCGACTACACGCATGGATGACCCTTCCATCTTCGGAAGCATCCCAAGGAAGATGGTCGAGCATGGGATTTCCCCTTCAGTCATGGAGGCAAGTGATGATGTGCCATCTTCGACCTTCATCCATGATGACAACGAGACGGTTGAGCATGGGACTATCCCTTGAACCATGGCGACAAAAGGAGTTGATCATGGAGACGTCCCTCTGACACCCACATATGACGAGATGCCCCAATTTCCATGTGAGGAGAGCCACCACCACATGAGTGACATGAGTGACTTCACCATATGTGACATTGAGTGCATTTCCTATGAGAGGATGAGCGTGACCACCGCTAGCCCCATATATGATGAGTTGCCACACTTTCCATGTGAGGAGAGACACAACCGCCACCACTTGAGTGAGATGAGTGACTCCATCATAAGTTAGTATGAGTGCAACTACATAGAGGGAGGGAGGGAGCCACAAGACTTAGTGAGTGAGGTAGTTTAGAGGGCACGCGAGGCCACCATGATTTCTAACAACTTAACCTCTACTCCTATTGTGTCTTCTTCTTTGGTACAAGGTCTCATGCATGACGATGTGCCGACCCTTGATGATTCCATCCCTCCAATGGGAATGACGATGGCCATGGTGGATGATGATGCACCCCCACATGGTTCCATCATGATGAAGATGACCATGAGTTGGTTTCTCCCACCTCACCTACACCACATGGGTAGAATGAGAAAGGTAAAATAGGTGAAGGTGATGCTCTTGTCCCACTAGTGGACTATCTTGACATTGTTTGGTTGCATGATGTTGATCACCTTATGGATACTTCACATGCTATGTCTTCTTCATGCTTAGATGTGCCACTTATTTATGATAAATATGATGATGATCATGTCGAATTACCTAGTAGTGATGCCATACTCCATAGGATATCATATGAAAATTCTATTGATCACATCATGTTTGACAATCCACTTGACTTGTCATATGCTATGCATGAAATTTCCCATATTGCATCTTTGCAATCTCACCATAGTGACTATGCATGCACCATAAAAGTAAATCCCATTTGCTCATATGGCATAGATGACAAACCCATGGTTATTGGCATTTGTTTTTCTTATGATGATATTGCCATGCTTCCTTTGCATCATTTGCGCAATAATTCTCACATGACATGCCATGACCACCTAGCTTCATGTTTTGGATGTTGTCTGTATTCTCCATATTATGCTACCACTATTGCACATGAGGAGACCCCCATAGTTTCCTCATATATAATAGGAGATTTTGATCCATCCTACACTTTGCATGATCTCCATATTTATGTGCACAATATGCTTGGCATTGATATGAATAAAATGCTTGTGCCACATACTTGCTATAAATTGCGTCCCAATCATGTTGAGCATAATAACTATAATTACATGATGGATGACGTATTCCTATACCATGCCTCAAATTTATTTGAGCATTGGATATTTTGTGCTAATGAACAGAAGCACATGCACATCCTAACAGATGATGTGTACATATACCACACGCACACAATGTTCCCTTTGCCATTGTTGTGTGTAAGTAGTCATGATTACTCGTCAACCTCAAAATCCCATGAGTTGATGAAAAGAGCTCTTGAGAGCACTAATTCTTTGGGATTCACTGGAATGTGTCTCCAACCATTCCCCTCGCGCAAGGACTACGCGCATCTCTTCTACATGGCCCTCGCATGGTTATGGCTTATTGTGCATTATATATCCTTTGCCCATATAGCCATGTTCACTTTGCATGATATACTCATTTATATGCCTTTGGCATGCATTTGTGACCCATGCTTTGCATTACACATGACTCTCATATTTGTATGTGTATTTGCAAGCTTGGTGGAGATATTACTAGCTATTGCCATGTTTGCTTTGTGCTCCATGCCTGTGATGACACATTGATCTTGCTTTGTGTTCGTTCTCGCGATATGTCATGTGCATTATTTATGTCCACTATGTGTTCAAATGACATGATTGCCATGATTTTCTCTAGTATGTTGCATCTTTGCACTAATAGCTTGCACGACATGATCACTATGCTTGCTTATGTTGCATCATCAATGTGCTCCTTTTATGTGGTTGATGACAACCATTGCCATGCTTTGCACATTGATTACTACTTGCTTGACTTGATTACCTCACACATGTTGAACACTTGCTCTTTCTATTGTGTTGAGTGCCTCACTATCTTCACTACACCATGTGCACATTATGCTTGGATTATCTTGCACTTGCACTGTCGTGGATTTATCACGGCAGATGTCTGGGTGAACGGACTTGGATTCGAGGCCATCGCTAATGTGATGGACTCAAAGGGGTTGATTGGGACGAAGGACACGAGTTTACCCAGGTTCGGCCCCTCAAGTCGAGGTAATAGCCAACGTCCTGCTTGTTCTTCTATTGCTTGTTGTATCGATTACAAGGGAGCTAAAGCTTGACCTAGTTCTCGATCACCTCCTCTCTAAGTCGCCCTGGGTCTGCCTTTATATAAGAGGTCAGGACCATGGGTCTTGACAATTGTCTAACCGAGTCTCATTGTCTATCCGAGTCTTCCTCTATCTTCTTGTCCAAGCTATCCCCGAGCGGCTTACACGCCCGGGTCTTCTCCATCCGGGCTACCTTGCAGCCCACACCTTGAGCTGCTTCTCTTCCTGGGCCGTAGACTTTACGGATCACCCTTGGGCCGGCTCACAAGCCATCAATGTGACCCGGAACCTTAATGGCGGGTCATATTGCGGGGTTATATCCCCAACATTAGGCCCTAGGTTGAATTGAGCTCGCTCATTTCATCCCTTTCTTCTGCTCTTCGGCGAGTCGCCCGGTGATGACCCGGCGTGATGTCACATAGTCCCTGCAAGAGAGATCCGCTAACGTGCCATCGAATCTTTTATTAAATGGTTAGCCCGAGAATCGAGGCGTCCGCCTCGGTCAAATGGTTTCCGTCGCCTAGATTTTCGCGCCTGTCTCGTTCTCCCTTTAAATAAGACATGTTGCGGGTGAAAACCTTTCCTTCTCCCGCTCGCTCTTCATCTTCTTCCTCTCATCACCTCCGCTCCAGCGCACTCTGCTCCGGCGCCGTCTTCGCATCGTCGTCAACCAGGCCGCTACATCAACCTGTGTCGTTCCAGTTTTTCTTCCGCGTCCGCCGCTCCAGCATCGGTAAGCCCAAGCTCCTCCTTAGATCCATAGCCACCGTAGTAGGGTTTGCGGAAGCTCTGCCGCCATCGCTCAGGCTCCGTCTGCACCATCGTCGGTGTACTCCCGACGCCGTTGATGCCTTTAACACGCATCCTTGCCGCGCCGCCGCGTACGGCGCGACCGTGCGCAATGCGGATCGTCGCGGCTCTGTTTTCTTTCTTCTGCTTCATCTGTTCTTTGCTAGGTCGAGAATAAGAACCTTTTTTCCTGCTTTTGTAGATCCATAATTGTAGCGGTAGTTTGCGAAACCTGTTTTCAGGACTTAGCCAATTTTCGCTCCTCCTTTCCTTGTTGAACCACCAGGCCTCTTCGGCTCTCATCAGCCGGACTATGGCATAGTATTTGTAGAGCCCTTAAAATTGTAAGCCGTCACAGATATCTGTTTGCTCTTAACTCGTCGCGTATTTAATTTGCATAGTCTTTAAGCCGCCAGTATGTCTCGCGCCTCCAACTCATGCAACTGGGTCGGGTCTTGCATCACGGAAGAGTATTTAACGGATTTCGTTGGCGTGGGCACTCTTCCTTCCAAGGAGGTCCTTCATTGGTGGGTTCCGGGTGATGAAACACGGCCCTCTCCCCAAAAAAGGAGAGGTAGTAGTTTTCTCTGACCATGTCGAGCGAGGATTCGTGCCACCCGGCTCGAAATTCTTTCGTGACGTTCTTCACCTATACAAGCTTCACCCTCAAGACTTGGCCCCCAACTCCGTTTCAAACATATGCAATTTCCAAGTGCTCTGCGAAGTCTACCTGCAAATCAAGCCATCTGTGGGTTTGTTTCGAGAGTTCTTCTACGCCAACCGCCAAACCGAAATGAAAGGCGGTCCGAGTCTGGAGCTTGGCGGTATTTCCATTCAACAATGCAGAGACATCATCTTTCCGGCTGCGCAGATGCCGAGTCATCCGAAGGATCGGAACAAGACTTGGTTCTACTGCAAGGACACCTCTCCTGAGAATGAGCACCCATTATCGGGTTATCATCCCTCCCGGCTCAAGACAGATTCAGAACTTCTTGGTCGGCTCTCAGCTTCGGAGCGTGCCAGGTATGAGCCAGCTCATGCCAAGATCAAGGAACTCATGGCCAATAGTTTAACTTGATTGGATTTGATCCGCTGCTGGATTTCTTGGCGGATCATGCCCTTAAGCCGTAGAAGCCGGCTTATGTGTGAATATGAAGGCAAGTATGACAGATCCTTATGTTTCAGCCAATCAACCCTGACAGAGGATGACATTACCACTATCATCCGGAGCCTTGTCCATGAAGCCTCCGGCTCATGCAGCGCCATTGGCCTGGCGCCTTTCAGCGTCAACAATCCGGCTCCAGATGTAAGTCAATTTCTTCCCATCCATCTCTTGGATTTTTGTTTGTACCTTGCTAATTTATTACTCTTCTCCGGGTTATTTTCGTAGGCTGACTCTGATTTCTGGAAGAAGGAGTACGTCCCTCCTCCGAAGAAGCTCAAGAAGAAGGCCCCAGCCAAGAAGCCAAAGAAAGACGCCCCGCGAGGGGAATGGTTCGACCCGCCACAGTCATCCAGCTCAGAGGTAAAATTTTAGTTGTTTGCTTGATATTTTGCCTTCTTGTTTTACCAATGCTTGTTTTACTCACAAGATGATGTGGAGACCATCCGCGCCAATGCCCATGAGGTAAACTATGTTTCTTCCGGCTCAGAGTATTTTGTCCCCCGAAAGCCGCGGCGGGTTACTAGAAAAGTTCCTCTTTCTCATCCTCTCGCTTACCTAGCTCCTGACTTTCTTTAAAAAAAGCAACAACAGGCTGAACATCGCCAGACCCGGAGCGTCGGCTCCATTGAGCTTATGTCCGGCTTGCCGAACTCGCCGGCTCTGAAGAGACGCCCCGCCGAGGTATGTGTTCCTGTTTGATTCATTTCTCTTTATAACCTTGGTGCTGTCTCATCTTTCTTAAATTTCATCTCAGAAATCGCCCTCTTCCGGCGACTCTTCGGCGACCGCTCTCCCGCCTCCCAAGATCAACCGCTTTAAGTGTTTTTCCACTATAACATCCGACTCTCTGTAGGGTAGTAATATCCTTTGGATTCTGATCTTTTCTATCTTGCAGTGCTCAAGCCAAGCGTCGGAAGACCAACAAGCCCTCCCCCGGCCTTACTGCTCAAGAGCCGGAGCAAGAACAACCGGAGGAGCCACAACCGGATGTAGATCCGCCAATTGCCTCCGCTGAACCGGCTGCTGAAGATATCATCCCGGAGAGCCCTCTAAGGGGCCTTCGAAACCGCCAAGTCCTGCCAAGACCACTACAACTCCGGAAGTCGTGATCACCGGTTCTGCTCCTCAGTCTCCTCTGGCTCACGTGCTGACTAGGCATAAAGAGTTGGCCAAGGCCTCCAAGAAGTTGGACTTCGACTCTTCTTTTGAGAAGATGACAGCCGAAGAACTCCACGCCGGGTATACGACCGACTTTCCACCAGCCGAGATCTAGAACTTCGGCTAGTCAACTTGATGAAGATAAAATATGAGGTACTCCTCCTCTTGCTATAACCTTACTTAGCCCCCAAGGGCCGGTTCAATTCTAGCCTAAGAGTTGGACCGGCTCTTTTCTGATCCTCTGTAGAAAATCCAAATCCATTACCCCCAAGGGCCGATTCAAACTTGATAAAGTTGAGTTGGAGCTTTAATGTAGATAGCCTGAAGAACCACTTGTAGCCCCCAAGGGCCGACTCAAACTTGATAACGTTGAGTCGGAGCTTTTAGTATAAGTCAATTTGAAGAGCCATATTGTAGCCCCCAAGTTCCGGATTAACTTTGATGAAGATGAGCCGGAATTGTATTGATTTCTCAAAGATCAAATATACATTAGCCCCCAAGTGTCAAACATATTGCTTGCAATCTGCTTGAGACTTGTATAACTTTGTCTTTAACCTTCATCATTTGATACGATTTCCATTCTGGCGACTTATTCTGTATTTTGATATGTCATAGGAAGCCTTAAATGAAGTCGGGTCACAGTTGATGGACCTGAAGACCAACCTGGCGGCTCAACAAGAGGCCTGCAACGTCGCCGATGAAAAGTGACGGCTTCTCTCTGAGGAGCTGCCCACAATCAAGGCCGATTTTGCTGCTCTTAAGGAGTCAGCTAAATCTGAGAAGACTGCTTTGACCCAATGGGCAGATGACGCTGACCAGCAGCTGATAGCTGTGGTAGATGAACTCCAAGGATTGAAGCGCCACATAAGCAAGATGTCAGCCGCCCTCTTTGGTAAGCTTCTGAAAACTTTGTGTTTCAAATGGCTACATCTTTACTTAGACTGGCGACTCATCTGAATTGTCCGGTTTATATAGGTCCTAGGAGCCGGCAGTTGGCTTGTGATAGCCTGCTGCCATTGAAGGCCATTTATACCTTAACTAAGCAGTTGTACTGTGGTGCAATCTGCACTATCAAGGCCGTGCAATATAAGGATAAAATTCCGGTGACTCTCAAGGGTGTCTTAGAACTCTTCTCCACCATGCCGAAGCAGATCGCCGAGCTCAAGAAGTCAGTCGCCCGCCAAGGGGCCATTGCGGGCATCAGCCGGGCTTTAGCCTTTGCTCCGGGACTAACAGTCGTCGAGATGATGGAGGGTTTCCCTTCAAGAAAAGATGACGGCTCGGAGTTTACTAACGCTGACTACAGCCGGTGCATGAAGGAGTCCCGGGTGTTAGCTTCTGTCTTGGCGGAGGAGGTTGATCTGTCAACTTATCAAGCAGCTTATGACCCGGAGCAAAGAGAGTCCGTGATCCTCTGTATGAGTGCAAAGATTTGACGCCTGCTCGGAGTAAGGACCTCTTTGCTCCAGATCTTGACCCGTCACATTATTTCAAAGGCTCTTTTGTGGCTCTAACGAATTGCAATTGGGATTTGGACAACCTCCAGATTAGGGCCACAGAAGAGCCGGCGCAGGATGACCCATCAGCTAATTAGCTTCTGCTTAAGAACTTGTATCAGCTTAACCCGTCGTGTGACGGTTGGAAAACTTGTCCGAAATTTTGATCTCCCCTGGGAGTGTAATAGCTATATGAAACTTGTCTGAAACTTGTCATGATGTTTTTATAAGATGATCCGGTTTTTGGCTGCCATTTGTCTTTGTATGCTTTGAATCATTTAGACTTGCCTTGTCATCATAGAAGACACCTGCAGCCAAGATTAGGTAAGCTACACCTAGAGGTGGTGACTCCCTTTTTGGTAATTATGGCTAATCTGGTCAGCCAGAGATGGCATAAAGCCTGGCCGATAAGGCATTTAGAAGATAGACCTAGAGGTAATAAGATGGCGTAAATGTCGGCAAATAAGCATTAGGAGTTGTACCCGAAGGTAAGAAGCCGCCCTTGCCGTGGCTAATTTTCCTTAGCCGGATTTTTATAAGAACAGCTAATAGGCGTTAGAATCTGTACCCGAAGGTAAGAAGCCGCCGTTCACCGCAGCTAATTTACCTTAGCTATTTTTACATGGCCTTACGTCGGCTAATAGGCATTAGAAGCTGTACCCGGAGGTAAGAAGCCGCCATTCGCGGGTCATGAGATGTTAGCTACCCGTCGGTAAAAAACCTCTCATAATCACGGCTAAACTGGTTAGCCGGAGATGGCATAAAGCCGGCTGATAGGGTGTTAGAAGCGATACCCGTCAGTAAGAAGCCCCCCTCAGCAATACGGCGTGACCCGCCGGCGGATAGGCGTTAGAAGCTATACCCAAAGGTAAGAAGCCGCCCTCGCCACGACTAATTTACCTTAGTCGTTTTTTTGTGGCAAAAATGCCGGCTTAATAGGTGTCTACCACCGTTCAGCGATACAACGCAAAGCACCGGCAGATAGGCGTTAGAAGCTGTACCGGCTAAAGGTAGGAAGCCGCCCTCGCCGCGGCTCATTTTCCTGAGACGGATTTTTGTGGCATAAAGCCGGCCGATAGGCATCTACTGCCATTTGCCAATCTTAGTTGATGCATCAACCGGAATTCTGTGTAATCTTTTCCCATATGAGGATGCGTGAAACAACGGAGGCTTCTTTATTTATACATCTATGATATGTACAATGATAGTGTACAATGGTGGGTCTCGATACCCTTTAAGTGAAATAGGGCCGGAGATGCACGATGTTCCATGGCCGACGGGTCTCCTGACCCGCCGTATCTGAGTCATTTCGAATATCAATGAGATAATATGACCCGTTGTTGAAATTTCTGCTGACCATAAAGGGTCCTTCCCATGGAGGTGACAACTTATGCATATTTGTCTGGTCTTGAATCAGCCGGAGCACCAAGTTGCCCTCCTGGAATGTCCGGGTCTTGACCTTGCAGCTGTGATAGCGGCGCAGGTCTTATTGATAAATCACCGATCGGGCCACTGCTAACTCTCGTGCCTCTTCCAAAGCATCCAATGCATCTTGGCATGCCGTCTTGTTGTCTGTCTCAACTAAGACGCCACCCTTGGCGAGTCATGCCGGATGTCACTGGGTAAGATGGCCTCGGCGCCGTACACCATAAAGAAGGGCATGAAACCCGTGGACCTATTTGGGGTGGTTCTGATGCTCCATAAGACGGAGGGCAATTCTTCGACCCAACACCCGGGCGCTCACTGCAAAGGAACCATAAGCCGCGGTTTAATCCCTCTTAGGATTTCCTGATTGGCGCGCTCCGCCTGACCATTGGACTGTGGATGTGCCACGGCTGAAATATCAAGCCGGATATGCTCTTCGTCACAGAATTTCTTCATAGCCCCCTTGGATAGATTTGTACCATTGTCAGTAATGATGTTGTGCGGGTAACCAAAACGGTAGATCAGCTTCTTAATAAATAGAACCGTTGTAGCCGCATCACATTTGCTGACCGACTCTGCCTCTACCCACTTGGTAAATTTGTCAACCGCCACCAGGAGGTGTGTTTTCTTGTCCTTGGATCTCTTGAAGGGCCCTACCATGTCCAGCCCCCAGACCGCAAACGGCCAAGTGATTGGTATCATCCTCAGTTCTTGAGCCGGAATATGAGCACGCCAGCCAAATTTCTGACAGCCGTCGCACTTGCGGACTAAATCATGTGCATCCTTGTGAGCCATTAACCAGAAGAACCCGTGCCGAAAAGCCTTGGCCACCAAAGATTTCAAGCCGGCGTGGTGTCCACAATCACCAGCATGAATTTCATTCAAGATCTGTCGGCCCTTCTCTAGTGAAACACAACGTTGAAACCCCCCTGTTACACTGCATTTATGCAACTCACCATTAACTATCATCATGGACTTAGAGCGCCGGGTGATCTCTCTGGCCAGGTCTTCATCCTCAGGTAACTCGCCCCGGGTTAAATAGGCCAGATAAGGAATAGTCCAATCTGGGATAACATGTAGAGCCGCCACTGCCTCCGGGTCAGGAACAGCTAAATCTTCCTCTGAAGGTATCTTGACAGTCGGATGGTATAAGACGTCCAGAAAGACATTAGGCGGCATCGGCTTACGTTGGGAACCTAACCGTGATAAAGCATCAGCCGCCTCGTTCTTGCGACGATCAATGTGATCTACCTGATACCCGTTGAAGTGACCCGCAATAATATCAACCGCCTGCCTATAAGCCGCCATCCGCGGATCCTTGGAGTCCCAAGTGCCAGAAACTTGCTGAGCCACAAGATCTGAGTCGCCCAAACACCTGACCGGGCTCAAATTCATCTCCTTGGCTAATCTAAGACCATGAAGCAAAGCCTCGTACTCAGCCGCGTTGTTAGTGCAGGGAAACATCAGCCGGAGCACGTAACAAAACTTGTCACCCTTTGGGGATGTCAGGACAACCCCTGCTCTAGACCCCTCTAACTGCTTGGATCCATCAAAGTGTATAGTCCAGTATGTGTTATCCGGCTTTTCTTTGGGAGCTTGACACTCTGTCCAATCATTTATGAAATCCACCAAAGCTTGGGACTTGACCGTCGTGCGAGGAACATACTTTAAATTAAGAGGTCCAAGCTCTAACGCCCATTTAGCAATCCTTCCTGTGGCTTCTCTGTTCTGGATAATATCCCCCAACAGAGCAGAACTGACCACAATTATCTGGTGCCCTAGAAAGTAGTTTTTTAACTTGCGGTTGGCCATGAAAACTCCGTATACCAGCTTCTGCCAATGCGGATATCTTTGCTTAGATTCTGCCAGGACCTCACTGATATAATAAACCGGCCTTTGCACGGGATACTCCTTCCCAGCCTCCTTGCGCTCGACCACAATTGCAACGCTGACTGCCCTGTTGTTAGCCACCACATAAAGGAGCAACGGTTCTTTCTCAGACAGAGCGGCTAACACTGGCGGCTCAGTCAGCTGTTTCTTAAGCGCCTCAAGTGCTTCACCTGCCGCTTTGCTCCAGACAAACTTGTCTGTCTTCTTCATCATCTGATATAAAGGAATAGCCTTCTCTCCAAGGCGGCTTATGAACCGGCTCAACGCGGCAATCTGCCCTGCTAGGCGCTGAACGTCATTAATGCATGCCGGCTCTCCTAGAGAAGTAATAGCCTTGATTTTATCTGGGTTAGCCTCGATGCCACGCTCAGAGACCAAGAAACCCAAAAGCTTTCCTGTTGGAACCCCAAAGACACACTTGGTCGGGTTAAGCATCATCTTGTAGACCTGGAGATTGTCAAAGGTTTCCTTTAGGTCCTCCAAAAGAGTCTCCTTCTTTTTGGATTTGACTACGATGTCGTCCACATAAGCATGAACATTACGGCCAATTTGACTGTGAAGGAAGTTCTGTATGCACCATTGATAAGTCGCCTGGGCACTCTTGAGCCCGAAAGGCATAGAGACATAACAGAACACCCCAAAGGGTGTAATGAACATCGTCTTCTCCTGGTCTTTCACTGCCATCTTGATCTGATGATAACCGGAATAAGCATCCAGGAAGCATAAGCTTTCACATCCTGCTGTAGCATCAATGATCTGATCAATACGTGGGAGGGCAAAGGGATCAGTCGGACAAGCCTTGTTAAGGTCCGTGTAATCCACACACATACGCCATGTGTCGTTCTTTTTGAGCACCAGCACTGGGTTAGCCAACCATTCCGGGTGAAAAACTTCAACAATAAAACCTGCAGCCAAGAGCCGGGCAACTTCTTCCCCAATAGCCTTACGTCTCTCCTCATTGAACCGCCACAGAAACTGTTTGATCGGCTTAAACTTTGGATCCACATTAAGGTTGTGCTCAGCGAATTCTCTCGGTACACCTGGCATGTTAGAGGACTTCCATGCAAAGATGTCCCGATTCTCACAGATGAATTCGATGAGCGCGCTTTCCTATTTGGGATCCATATGAGCTCCAATGATGAACTGCTTAGATGAGTCACCCGGATTGAAATCTACTGCCTTGGTATCATCTGCTGAAAACTTGAGGGGCGGCTCAACCTCCGTGGTTGGCTTTTTCAGGGGGGTCATATCCTCCGGATCAACATTCTCCTTATAAAACTTAAGCTCCTCCTGGGCGCAACTGGACTCTGCGTAAGCCGCATCTCCTTCTTCACACTCAATAGCCGTGTTTCGGTTACCATGAACGGTGATGGTACTGTTTAAGTCGGGCATCTTGAGCTGTAAGTAAACATAGCAGGGCCGAGCCATGAACTTAGCATAAGTCGGCCATCCAAACAAGGCATGATAAGGGCTCTTGATCTTAACCACCTCAAACCATAAGGACTCCACTCTGTAGTTGTATTCATCGCCAAAAGCCACTTCCAAAGAAATCCTGCCCACCGGATGCGCCGACTTACCCGGCACCACACCATGAAAAACAGTGGACGAAGGTTTTAAGTCCTTGTCGAGCAACTTCATCCGCCGGAAGGTGTCATAATAAAGGATGTTTATGCTACTGCCGCCATCCATGAGCACCTTGTTCAACATATACCCACCCACTTGGGGGGCTACAACCAAAGCCAGCCGCCCCGGGTCATCAACGCGTGGAGGGTGATCTTCACGGCTCCATGTTATGTCATATTCAGACCACTTTAGATACTGTAGAAGAGCCGGCGTAACCGCATTGACCGCCCATTTTCGCAACTTCTGGTCCCATCTATTGAGAGTAGTCGTGAAGACGTGGTACCGCCCGGAGCTGAGCTGCTTCGGGTTACTCTGAAAATCGGACTGATTCCGTTGTTGCTGCTGTTGTTGACTATTATTACCAGAGTGCGGCTGCTGTCCCCCGTGATTATCCTGACCCGGATGATCGGATGCTAAACCGCCAGAACCAAATCCGACTCCTGACCCACCATGTCCTGGGCTGCCTGGCGGGCCGCCACCGCGATGGTTAGGTTGTGTGACATACCGCTTGAATTTCTGCATAAAAGAACAACTCTCCCATGTATGATTTGTCGGCCTATTAGGCAAACTGTGATTCGGACAAGGTCGCTTAAGCAACTCTTCCATGTTCGAGGAAAAATTATCCCTGCCCGAGGGCGGTCCAAACCTCCTGTTGCCCTTGGGATGATTCTGCTGGGCATTTGTGTTGGCCACCAGCTCTGATCCTGCTTCTGGATTCTTGCGCTTACTCTGGCTACCATTGTTCACCGCACCCTTGCCTTGGTTGCCCTTCTTGCCTTGACTAGCCTTTTCCTCATCAGAGCCCGGATCCTTCGTGCTGTCTGAGTCGGCGTATGTCGTGAGAGCCGTCATGAGCTCTCCCATGTCCTGACACGTACGCTTGAGCCGGCCAAGTTTCTGCTTTAAAGGAATAAAGTGGTAGTTCTTCTCTAAGATCAACACCGCTTGAGCCGCCGTGATCTGCTCTGATGAGTGAATAATTGTCGAGACCCGCCGTACCCAATGATGAGCCGCTCTCTCTCCTGTTGGACATAGTGATCAAGATCCACAATAGTCATAGGCTGCTTGCACGTCCCTTGAAAGTTTTTTAATGAATCGAGCCCTGAGCTCTGCCCATGAATTGATGGTGTTAGGTGGTAACCCCTTTAGGCATGTACGAGCCGGGCCTTCAAGCATCATGACGAAATACTTGGCACAAACCGCCTCACTAACATCCAGCATCTCCATGGCCAGTTCATAGCTTTCCACCCAGGCCTCTGGGGGTAAATCAGCAGTGTAATTTGGAACCTTGCGGGGACCTTTGAAGTCTTTCGGCAACCGCTCACTCCGGAGAGCCGGCGATAGACACGGCAGCCCTCCCGTCCTGGGGGTTACTCCTGCCCCTATGGAAACGGAAGGCCCGGGCTCTTGGTAAGCCGGCCTAGCTGGCGCCTCTTGCGGGCTTCCCGCATGGTTTACACATGCCTGTGTATCTCTTTGCGGTCGGTGACCCGTTGGAATCTCTCTGTGATGGTTGCTGCTAGAACCTGCTGGTGACTCGTAGCGCCGGCTAAAACTACGGCTAGGAAGAGGGGTTGAATGGATGCGGCTCCGGCTATGAGCATATCACTCCTGCTAGGCCATGGCCGTCTGCAAGTACCTGATGGCGTTCCGCACATCCTCTGCAAAGGGTGCTTCATCCGGGATAGGGATCGCCTCAAGTCGGGTGGCAACTGCTACCATATTCTCGGCTGGGTTAGAATAATGACCCGCCGGCGTTGGAAAGCCCCCAAGTGAAGCCTGGTTACGTTGGGCCGGATGAGCCGCCGGCCGTTCCGTTGGGCGGCTCTCGGGCGCGCCCACGGCCCGCCCCGCGCTAGGGGTATTAAAGAGGTTCCTCGCTTCATAACGCTCTGGTAGACGGGATTGATGCCTCCTCCGGTGTACCGTCGCTGCTGACATTTGCTCCAGCCCTAGACGGAAAGCATCTGTCTTGATGCGTTCTGCCTCTTCTTCCATCTGGACCTTCAGCTCAGCCATCCTTTGTCGTTCCTCTGCCATCCGGACCTTGATCCTTGAAATCTCTAGATTTCGAGCTGCTTGATTATCTGGTGTGACTTCAGTGGCCATGAGAGCCGCGAGTTCATGCATCAGCTCCACAAGAACTTGAGCCGGCAGCGGCGGGTTATCACCCAAAGTGGCGGCTCCCACGGCTACGTTACTTGCGGCAGGGGCTGATCCCGCCATGAACACCGCCGCATGAACCGGAGGTTTCATAACATCCGACTCAAAGCCATCCGACTCAGGGGATGCATCGTCGTAGCCCCCAAGGCCACCGTTGCGGAGCTGGTACACTGATTCTGTTTTTCCACTTGAAGATTCATCTTCTGAATAAACAAGGGTTTCCTGTGACCTGGATGCTTCCAGATCCATACCTTGAGTGAAGCCTACAAAGACATGCCTCTGACCCGGATTGGCGCGGGCATGCCGCACGTTACTTGTAGATTGGAGACGCTGAGCCGGCTCGACGATGTTGGTGTAGACGTCCGACCCGGGTGTAGATCCATCAGCCTTTCCGATGAAAACGTGGATCCCGCTGAACGGAACCCGGAATCCATACTCCACGGACTCGGCGTCAAGCCCCCAGCCGGCATCGTCGATGTAGAACCGGCCGCGACGACTCTTGCTCATCCTTCCGACCATGTATCCCTCAAGCCCTAGGAGAGATCCCTTTGAGAACTCAACACCACCAAGCGCAAGCCCCACGGTGGGCGCCAACTGTCGTGGATTTATCACGGAAGATGTCCGGGTGAACGGACTTGGATTCGAGGCCATTGCTAACGTGATGGACTCAAAGGGGTTGATTGGGACGAAGGACACGAGTTTACACAGGTTCGGCCCCTCAAGTCGAGGTAATAGCCTACGTCCTGCTTGTTCTTGTATTGCTTGTTGTATCGATTACAAGAGAGCTAAAGCTTGACCTAGTTCTCGATCACCTCCTCTCTAAGTCGCCCCGGGTCTTCCTTTATATAAGAGGTCAGGACCACGGGTCTTTACAATTGTCTAACCGAGTCTCATTGTCTATACGAGTCTTCCTCTATCTTCTTGTCCAAGCTGTCCCCGAGCGGCTTACACGCCCGGGTCTTCTCCGTCCGGTCTACCTTGCGGCCCACACCTTGAGTCACTTATCTTCCTAGGCCGTAGACTTTATGGCTCACCCTTGGGCTGGCTCACGAGCCATCAATGTGACCCGGAACACTTGCTCTTTCTATTGTGTTGAGTGCCTCACTATCTTCACTACACCATGTGCACATTATACTTGGATTATCTTGCACTTGCACCATGTGTTTAAACCCTTCATTCTACTTGGTGTTGTGAATGATTCCTATGCCTATCATAGGCCTTTCATTGGTTGCTTTGTGCATACTTGCTATGACCGTGAGGTAGATGCTTGTTATATTGTCACACATATTTGCATCCCTACCTCACCTTTCCATACTTGTCTCCATGATGACATTGCTTGTGCTCAGTTTGTATGCTTACATGCCATGACACAATCCTTTGTCACACCATATGTTATGCATGATGACAACACGTGTGCGGTGATTCACCACTTGAATGCTTGGTTTGGCACTAACGCTAACCACCTTTGTTTTTCCAAGTGTTTGTTGTCCTTGCTCCTTTTGAAGGAACTACAAGATGGTGAGACATTGGAGAGTGCACCCTTAGAGCTTGATGATGATGAGTGCTCGGTGATCGTCCACTTCTACACGGCGATGCCATCTTCTTCCCATGGTGATTTGGATCTTGATCCAAGGACGGATCTTTCCCAAGGGGGAGGGGATGATGCGTAGCATCCTATGGACATCACCATGGCAAGAGTCCCTTTGCCAAGTGACACGTGCCATCTACTCCACATACATAAAGGTGAACCATCTCCTTTACACATGTTCAGTTGACCCCTTCGAGGATGGTATACTACTTGCCATTCTTCTCGTGTGCATGCATAGGTATTGCCGGAGCTTCATGGATGACAAGGAGGAGTGCCAGCACCTACGTACGACTACACCATCCACGAGGGGAGCTTGAAAGAGAAGGAAGAATAAGCGAGGACAAGACTCTGGAAGTCCTGGACCTTCCGGCCTGCCTGGAACCTCCGGACCACGGACCTTCCGGCCTGCCCGAAATTTCCGGCCTTAGCGCACCCAGGTGTGCCAACTCTCGGGAAACTTCCGGCCCAGCCCGGAACTTCTGGCCTACGTGCGTGCAACCACTCGTGCCCAAGGTCCATGTACCCCTTTCTCACCCCACTTCGCCCTAGACTATATATACTCATCTCCCACCTCCATTCTAGGGTTAGCTATGGTTTTGCTCTTAGTAAGTTGAGCCTAGCTCCTTCCACCACCTCTCCCATGGAGTAGATGCCTCTATGAGAGAAGATCCCCTAGTGGATGTTAAGGCCCCTCACGAGGGAAGATCCTTCGGGATATCAAGGCCCCATCTCCCCATGGGATTTTGGGATGAACTCTACCATGTATCCTATTTTCCTTTGTTGTTCATGCACCTTTGTGGATCTTGTGTGTGGTGAGTCTAGTGGATGTGTGATTGGATTTGTTCTTGAGTGTTTCCTCTTGTGATTTCTCCTCGTTCATCCTCGTGTTCTTCGTGTTCTTCGTGGAATCCCCCTCCATTGTGTGAAAGATCGACACCTACGAGTTTGCCCCTTATTACCTATCGGAATTGTTTGCGCTCTTAAGTCATTCTGAGCTCGCTCAACGGCAAGAGTAGCTGCGACAATGGCAGCAAGGCGGCTTTGCTGACAACAGCGTCGTCAGCAGGCTGCTAACGATTGTTCCTAACGTGCTCGCGGTAAAGACATGCGCACCGACAAGCAGTTTCGGCAAGGGTAGGGACCAAGAACATACACATGTAAAATTGCATATAAGGGAAACTAACTATTCATTCCAGCAAACAAACACAATAAACATTAAGATATTTGATAGAAAGAGCCCGACCACATTTTCTTGCGTCCTCGCGGGGTTACATTAGGTACTCTCCGGATACAAAAGGAGATCTAACACTATGATGTGGCGATTTGTCCAGAGAAAGAGGTCTCACAGATGGAGCGCTGCAGCTAGGGTGTTACACGCTCCTAGTTGGCGTCGCTGCCCTCGCTCTTGATGCTGGGGGAGTTGTTGTCATTGTCGCTCTCGCTGGACGAAGTGAAGTCGTCGTCCCTTGAACTTTCGGTGCTGGACTTCAGCCGGCTGCCGGAAGCCCCAAAGAACTTCAGGGAAAGCGTGGCGGTTTTGTCGAACCTGCATTGGAGGAGATGCCCTGGCCCCAATCCACAAGAGCGGGCGAATGACTTCCATCCCCACGTCAGGAACATGGCGATGCCGGGGAGAGGTCGACCGCCACCTAGGCGGATCCATTGCAGTAGTTGTCCACCCAAAACCATAGGCCTAAGGGCCTGACTCCCTCCATGACCCTTGTGAAGAGGTCGGGAAGACGCAACCAGCTGTGAAGACGACAGTGCAGCACCACCACAAACTCATGCACCACTTCCCCTATATGGGTCTCCACTCGGGGCAGTGGGAGGGATGCGCCACCATGGTCGCGTTGACCTAGGGCACCCAGTCTTCTAGGGCCCTTGGCATCGATTCTTCCGCGGAGGCTAGAGCCGGCCCCCCCGGCCGGGATCAAGGCGCGCGTCTGGCTCCAAGAGAATCCCTCGAAACGGCGACAGACCCTCGGGCTCGGCCTTTGCCCTCGCCATTCCGGAGGCATTTTTCCTGGAAGAAATGGCAGAGGGAGGAAGACGATGGGAGAAAGCGATGATTGCTGGAGCAAGGAAGTGTCAATGAGCAATGCCTTCGCAGCCCCTCCTTTATAGGAGGAGGAGGCGCAGGGGGCTGGCTCTTCACTGTTCGAGACGACTACACACCAACGGGCGCGTTACCCAAGCGGTCCCCCAGCTTCGCCAATGTTGTGTCGTGCATACAACACACATCATGAAAGCTGTAGTAATAAGGAACACAGATGGCCAAAGTGAGCTGTATGCCTGTGCACCCTCCTGTCAGAAGGGGAGAAGACGCAAGGGCTACCTCTCCTAGTCCAACCGCCGCTCCACCTCATCAGGTTGATTGTCTACATTAGTTAGGTGTCGAGCAGGCATGTGGTTAGGTGAAGCTTGTCGGGACATGTGGCAGCTCCAGGGATTTATAGCAGCTTTAATGACACCCGTCTTGTGGCATGACAAAAGAATAAAAGGTAGCTGGGCGAATGGCATAGGAGAGACAATCCTTGCCGAGAGACGACACCAGCGTGACACCTCACGACACATTTAATGTGACTGTCCTAATCCACCAGGGTTAGGTATTTCCCACTGTAGCTCATGTTAGTAGTTTTGGCTGCTACAATATCTACTTTTTGTCCCGTGTAATGAGTGTTTCAGCCATTGTGGTAACCCCTTAGCTTGTAAAAGGAGGTCCATGGCTACCTTTACAATGGTCGAAACCCTGTCCATTTGCACACTAGCTGACTTCTCAAGCATCCTTGCTGGGCTGTGGCGCTCCTGTAATTTGGACACATATAATCCACAACACACATGACGTAGGGTTTTACGCCCCTGAGCGGCCCAAACTTGTCGAAACCCCAATTGTGCATGGGTTGGTGATGCTCTTTGTGCCCGTGAATCCCCACAATTGAACCTCAAAGGGGCCCCGTAGGTCCCATAGATTGTCGTACCACGACATAAAGCGAACAATATAATAGCAATCCTCGAGAGAATCGGTCTTGGGCTATTACATGGCGACATCGGTCAAGCCCTCGATTGACGCCGAAAACTTGGAGGGGCCTCTTCCTATGCTTTGGGCTAGGTTGCATCGACGAAGAGGAAACAAAGAAGGAGGCGTAGCCGAGGTCAGGTATGGCGTGGCGGCGACACACCATGATGAACTTGCAGTAGCTGTCCTTGGAGGACATGTCGCAGACACTGGTGATAACGAGCCTACATGCCTTCACCTTGGATTTCGCACCAAGAACATCTCCACCCTAGCCTTCATTAGCGAAGGCGTCTTTTGATGTCTACATGAGCTCCGTCGACAGGGGCCTACACACCTACCTCGCCCTGCAGAAGGTCGCCGTCAAGCACCTCGACCTCGACAAGGACGACGTCCAAGGGCACCACAAGGGCTGCTAGATGTCCTCAATACTCCTGGTGTGATTGACTTCAAAAGGCACAACTAAAACTACAAAATGAAGGAACAAGAAAAAAGGCAAGGGTCATCGAGCTCAACGACTAGAGGCAAGAGCTAGTGACCTTTGATCTCATTGTATGTCTTTCTATACTTCGGTCAACTGAATGTCGTTGAGACTTGCTATACATGTTTTTAGCTGAAGACTTGCTATTTATTTATTGTGCAGATTCGTGGCCACAAAGAGAAATCAGATCCCCTAGGATGATAGGGACCCGAGTATTCCATTCCATGTATGGTCATGCGACATGTGAACAATGTTGATGCCCACTTTATGTTTGTTTCACAATACACATGCGCTATTTAGATTAAAAAAGAGGTATGCACGAGGTCTTCACTCTTCAGTAGTAATAGTTAGGTATGTATCTAAAAGGAACAACGAGACAAGCTGTATGGAATCAACTTCTAATATGAGCAAGATTACTTGGGTGCCTTTCCTTTATAAATCTATATTCACACAAGCCATTTTCCCTATGCAACAACAATGAATCTGACAACCTTCTTCTCATACATTTGACCTCGAATATACACAAACTTTATATTTTATATGTTCCTCAGCAACACGTGGGATATTAACTTGTTAGTACAGTGTGAGAACATGAGTTGGTATAATTTAGGAGCATTATTTTTTTGGCAGTGTGTTAAAATGTATTAACATGAGATATAGTTTTAAAGATCTTGCGTGAGGAATAAAACTGTGAAAATAGTTTGTAATTTGAACGCATGAGGTACCCCATTTTGGAAAATGGATCTATGAAAATAAATACACAAATAGTCAGTCTTCCAAACCTTACCAACTCTGTAACGTGTAACGTATACGCTAGGTCCTTTTAGACATGAACACCCACACCCACATGTAATTATCTTCTTATAAGCACAACACGAGTCCGCATCAACGACTACAATCCATTTAGATGAAGAAGAGCTCGAACCAGGCAAGATGAAGGATGAATTTTGCCGCTCGCTAGAACCGCCTACAACCCTCTTGGCAAGAAACTTTTCAATTACTTACATAAATCCACTCATCTAGATGTCGTCAAATTCGTAGATATTGTCATTCGTCCTATTGTTTTCATTGGCTGCACACACCACAATTCATGGCATCCACTAACATGAACTCGCTATTGCCAACTCCAACAACACCTCGATGCTGTCATCAGAATGTCATTCCATCGTGAGTTTTCTGTCTCAAATTGTTAGGCTCATCCTTAGGAGTTCACATATGTGTGCGTCTAATCAATCAAATATCTGAAACTCTCTCACTGTCAGTGTGAATCGAATGCCGATTGTTGGCATTAACTGCTTCAACCATTTTTCCTTGTAAAAAAACCAAATTTGGACCATCTTCCTCCTTTTTCATTGTTGGCCATCTGTTGTCTTGCATATTAACTTAAAAGTATATGCATGTCGGATGTGTCATTGCTTAGCTTTGAGATTAAATTCAGAGACAAAAAGCCTGTTTATCGTGCCTTGCAGTCTCCTGCTGGAACGCACTGACACATTTTCTAGTATCAATATAAATAAACTTAAATGGACAGATCCAATCAATATGAGCCATCAAATCAGATCAATCTAACGACTCAGGACGCTTGAGTGGTGAGCACTTAACATGTTTAGCGTGGAGTTAATATCATATCAAAATATCAATTCAGGGCAAATCACATAATTAGCACACAACTAACATCCTACCTAATACCTGCATGCAATTAATATACTGCCTAAAATCAAATGTGCATTGCATGTACATATTTACTAGTATTTTTTTAAGACAAACATATTTACTAGTAAAAAAAATAAGCATAGACCTTGGGCTGCAGGTGCTAATGTAACACGGGCTGCAAGAGTCAGAGACCATAGCGGGCCAAACTGAAGCCCAAACAAATGACGATGCCCCAGGAAATCCAACAGAATCCTGAAAGGAAAAGTGAGATCGAATCTCATCGTAGGGCAAAGGCAACCGGTATCTCTCCCTCCCTCTCTTCCCTCGTGCCCCTCCCCCCGGCCGTCATAAGAGACGAGTCGAGTCGAGTCCACCCCACGCGACGCCAATCCATCTCCTCTCCTCTCCTCCCACTCCATCATCCGAAAGGTGCACACGCGAATACGCACGAGCAATCAGTGCGGACACATCCTCACGCGGCGGCGGCGGCTGCTGCAGCGGCGTCGGATTTCGAGACGCTCTCCCTTTTAGATCTTGCCCGCGGAACCAGCAGATCTAGGGTTACTCCCTACTCCACTGCACTCCCCATGGCTTCGACGGCGGCGGCGACTCAAGTAACACCCTTCCTTATCTCTATCTCCCCCAAACCCTTTGCGCCCTCTCATGCTCGGATCGGTGACTGATGTTGCGATTGGATTTGGTTGGCAGGTGGGCACTTACTTCCTCCGCAACTACTACAATCTGTTGCAGCAGAACCCCGATGTCGTCCACCAGTTCTACAGCGAAGCAAGCACCATGGTCCGCGTCGACGATCTCAACGGGACCAGCACCACTGCTAACTCAATGATGGTTGCTATCTCTCACAATCTATATATTACCTTCATATGTATTACTTATTTAAGGATTATATATATTTGCGTTGTGCTTTTATGATATTTTTACGCTCTACTCATGCGACTGTTACGATGGACTGTCAGTGCTTTGACTAAACTTTCCAGCTCAATGGTTGGCGTGCATGTAGGTTTTAGCATAACTTCTGTGCTCGTGGTATGTTTTTGCCATGTTGCACCATTAGTTTGTCCTGTATGTGGTGTTTGTCCATCTGCTAATTTGTATACTTATTAGTTGTTTTGTCTGTGCCTTTGCTTCGTTGAATTTACTTTATTATTGATGCTGTTTTGTTTGTCTGCTCTGCTTGTTCAAATGCACCTGTTGCCCCTAAATCAGTTACTCCCTCCGTCCGAAAATACTTGTCCTAGAAATGAATAAAATTGATGTATCCATAATTAAAATAAGACTAGATACATTCACTTTTAGGACAATTATTTCTGGAGGAGGGAGTACTATATATGCAATTTTAGTCTGCCACTTTTTTGTTTTGTTTCCTGTGTTACTTAATACATTTTGTGCCTGCAGGATATACACTCCCTTATCATGTCCCTCAATTTCACCCAAATCGAGATAAAAACTGCCAACTTTGCCAACTCATGGGGAGATGGGGTGCTAGTGATGGTCTCTGGTCTTGTACAGACCAAAGAGTACAGCAACCAAAGGAAATTTATCCAGATGTTTTTCCTTGCCCCTCAGGAGAAAGGTTACTTTGTGCTCAATGATTATTTCCACTTCGTTGACCAAGAACAAGTGCAATCTGCACAGGCGAGAGCTCAGGAGGCCTTCGAGACCAAGTTGGCATCCAACACAGTCCAAACCAGTAAGATTTGTCATCCTAAATTAACATCTAAACTTTTAGTCTATACATTTCAATTGTTATTACCCATGAAATAGCTAATCATGTTATGGATATGTTCCAATACATGCCATATCTGCCTGCCTGTATGCACCGTCTCTCTCTCGTATCCTGTTCACTTGTTGAGTACATATAGTTGATTTAACTCCAAATATGATTTCAAGAACCTTTTTCCAGTCTCAACATAAATAAGGTGCACTGTATTGGGAATGTTCATGCAAGTCAGTAAGTTTAATATCCATTGTTTTTAAGGCGGTAAGGCGAGGCAAGGTGCTGGGGGGGGGGTGCCTCACTGCCTAAGCGATAAGGCATAAGGAAAGGCGGACGCCTTAGAGAGTTCTAAGTAACAGAATAGAGTAGTTGGTTCATAGTTCATACATACTTTGCAGTTGCTGCTGGTTGTAGAGCCCATATAGCATCCATCCTCTTTGCACTTTCTCTTCTCCCCAACAATGATTCCACAAATATTTGATAAAGCAAGGGAAGCCCCACACCTTGCTGATTGCTTGCTGCTGCCTGCTGTCTTGGAGAGGAGGGAGAAGCTGCAGGAGAGGAGGGGGAGGAGGAACTGCAGCAGAGGAGGAGGAGGGGAAGCTGCCGGAGAGGAGGGGGAGAAGCTCAGAGCCTCAGATCCAGCCTGAGGTGGGGGTGGGGGGAAACTGAAACTGATTACAACTCTCTCTCTCCCTGCTAGTAACTGTTGGCGCCAAAACAGACTTTCCCGCCCTTTTCTTCCCTCCCAGTTCTCTGTTTCCTGCCTGAACCTCCCAGCCCTGTCTAAGGCGTCCTAATTTGCCTAAGGCGGCTGAAGCGATGCCTTAGGGACGCCTTGGACGCCTTATGTACTAAGGCGGACGCCTTAGGCACACATGTAAGGCAAGGCCGACGCCTTGGCTCTTGGGGGCGCCCTGACGCCTAGGCGTCGCTTAGGTGACGCCTTAGGGATGCCTTAAAAACAATGTTAATATCTATTGGACAATAACAGAAATGGTAGTTTAGATTTTACGCCAGCTGAACACTGACTGTTTCAAATTAGAATGCTTCCATGGAGAAATATCGGTGTCTTCTGATAATGTTCATGGTCCTGTTTTGTTGCTGCTTGAAAGTCTTGTTGATGATTTGTTTAAATGCTCTGCCTGCAGGTGCAGAATACATTCATGAAGAAAGTCAAACAATGCAAGCTGTTCCAGTATCATCTGAAGAAAACGATGTTGTTGACAATTACACTTACTCTGAGCCACAACAGCAAGTAGTTTCTCAGTCGGACAACTGGGGAGATGAATCTCTTCAAGAGGAACCACTGTCTTCCTACTCGAATGGAATGGCGATGGCGCCAGAGGAGCCAGCGCAACCTCCACCTGTGCAGCCTCATGTTGAGGAACCTTTTGGGGAGCCTGTAAAGAAGACATACGCTTCTATTGTATGTGGGACCTTCCTTTCCTTCATATGCATTTTGTTGTGATATCTAAATGACATGTCTTTAAAATGATGATTCTGATGATGCAGCTAAGAACTGCAAAAGCCCCACCTCCGTTCCCTGTGGCTCAATCAGTGCTTGTGAATAAACCTCACCCTACAACAGAAGCAAACCAGGCAACTCAGGTGACTTCATCGATGGCAACAGATAAGCCAAAATCTGATTTCTACGCGGAAGCCCATGATGAAGAAGGTTGTACTTTCTTACCCATGCTGGCCCAATTTACATTTCTTTATTTAAGTTGCACATTGCTTGCTGATTGTAATATTTATTTCATAAATTAGAGAGCAAATCTGTTTATGTTGGGAATGTGCCACAAAATGTAACTGAGGCTGATCTTGAGAACGAGTTCAAGAAGTTTGGCCAGCTCATCCCTGATGGTGTTGCTATCAGAAGCCGAAAGGTTTGCAATTGAATTGCCTTTCTGATTCTAATTCACCACTTGCCATAACATGAGCAAATGTTCATTTGATTGATGATTATGTGGAATTTGCAGGAGACTGGTGGCTATTATGCTTTTGTGGAATTCGAGGAACTGAGTGGCGTACACAATGCATTGAGGGTTGTTTATTGGAATTTACATTTGATACACTTATTTCTTTAATTTCTCGTTTAAAAATTATTGACTAGGTTATATTTACCATAGTTAGCTGGTCATATTCTGAAACCATATTGGTGGATTTCAGGCTTCACCACTTGAAATAAATGGGCGGCAGATATATGTCGAGGAGCGGAAGCCTAACAGTGGAATAAGGGGAGGAAGTAAGTTGGTTTCTTTCTCAATAGCTGTCCATTTTTATGCATTTGCCCCATCCTAATGAATAATGTAATTTGCTAGCACAAGTGTGAGCCGTCCTTGTGGAGATGCCATGAGCTCTATATTTTGTTTATGTTCTGCATGTTTACATTTGCAGGAAGGGGAGGAGGCAGAGGTCGCTTTGGTGGCGGCGGTGGCCGAGGTTATGCCAGAGGTGATGAGTACAACGGTAGCCGTGGGAAGTCGAATGGTTACCAGCGTGTCCCTCACCACGAGAGGGGCATTTTGGGGGCGAGGAACTGATGGCCCATGGCGATAGGAGGAAGGCATACGAGGTTTTGATCCGTGCGAAGTGGAGCAGGAGTTGTAAAACTAAACTATTGCAGCGCTCCATTCTGTTAGGTTGCGTTTTCGGTTTTGGGGTTTGTCTTGAGTTTGCCACAGGAGCTTGTCCATGGACGGTCCGTCCGTTCTTACCAACAGACATTTATGTTGCTATTCTGTCTTGCCGTTAACGTTAGAGTTGTTCTTTTTCGGTGTCCTGTCATTTGTGCCTGTGTTTGGCTGCGTGATGCTGATGGTGTTCGCTACGTACTTTTGTGTTGGACGCTTATTAAACTAGCAGAGACCATCTACGGCCGCCGGTGCTCCAGTCCTGCATTTCTTACGCAGTAGATGTTTGCCAAGACTGCAGCGATGCATCAAAATTCAGTTCATTGCTAAGGCTTCCTTTGGTGAACTTTTTTTCCAGAACCATTACTATCTTTTAGCATTTTTGAAAACAGGCGTTTGAAAAAATATCAAAACTAGTACCTTGTCGGTCAATATCAGATCGAGCAGGGACCTGTCGGCCACCACCGGGCCGACAAGAGACCTGTCGGCCACAAGTAGGCTGAAGAGACCCTCTCGGCCAATCAGAGGCCAGGGAAGGATGCCTGTCGGTCAGAGGGTGGCCGAAGGGCCACCTGTCGGCCAGTGGGAGGTCGATGGGCCCCTGGATAAGGCCCATCCACCTGTTGGCCAGTGGGAGGTCGATGGGCCCCTGGATAAGGCCCATCCCTCCTTTCTTCCTTCTCTGACCAGTCATTTCATCCTCTCCCGTCTAGTAGCCTGCCCATTTTCACATCTCACTCCCGTTGCTCTCTAGTGTTTCCACCGCCTCGCCGATCTTTTCGCTGAACTACCCATTTTGTTATTTTACCCGCGTAAACAATAGATCAGGGCGCTCTCCACCGGCCTACGGTAATTTTTTTGGCTTCCAACTCAATCGAATGAGAACTCTCAAGTCGGTAGTGGATTTAGTTCTTATTTGCCACCGTCTGTCTGCAGGTAATGGCTTGCCCATTTTGCTAAGCTCCAGGTGGCCCTTATGATGCCGTTGATTCCGGTGCGTCTGTATTTACTGTGGTGCTGGATCGTCGATGTTCTAGACGTGTTGTAAGATTCTATGTCTTGATTATCTGACTGTGGCATATTCGAATGCCTTTGTTTATAAGTTTATGATCCTTACTTCCATTCTTGTTGTAGTATGTTCCTTGCAGTGTTAGATCACATCTTGCTCGGTACATTGAGGAGTGCAGAGCTTTAGCTATTCGGAGAGGTGACACAGATATTGATCTTGCTCTGCACAACACTGAGGGTAACTTATACCATGTTATGTTCACACATGGTAGGATGAGCAGTTAAATTGCATGGTCCTTCGTGGGAGGAACTCGTGAATGATTATGGTCTCCGCCACAGTGACATGATGACTGTTATGCTTGAGCACTATGAAACTTATATTAGTGTCGAATTCCACCGGGATGGTGTTATGTTGTTTCCTTTACCCCATGTTGGTAAGATATTTGTTTGACTGATTTTCAGATTTGATTCAGCCACAGTGAGAAAGAAAGAAAGGTCTCGTGCAGCCTAGGCAGCAGAAGAAGCTGGAGATGGAGAAGGAAAATATCCACGTTGGACTAAGTAGATTTATATTCTTGTAACTCAATTTCAACAAGTTGTATCTTAATTTTAGTATGTTGTATCTTAATTTCAGCAAGATGTATCTTAATTTCAACAAGCCATACTATTCCTGTTTTTATTTGCCGCCATACTATGGCGCCACCTTTGTCCCACCAATCTCTGCCGCCACTTACCTTCCCGCCATTCTCTCCCACCATTATCTTTCCCGCCATTCTCTCCCGCCAATTTCTCCCGCCATTTTCTCCCGCCATTTTCTCCCGCCATTCTCTCCCGCCATTCTCTGTCCCGCCATTCTCTCCCGCCCGATTTCCTGCCATTGCGGTTGTCATCTGCCTATAAAACGACGCATTGTATCTACCTTCCTCCATCGGCCACCAACACTCGTAAAAACCAGCGCGGTAGTCATTATGAGTTTGCCTTCTTCGAATCAAAGAATTAGGCTTAACAGATGGAAGAGTGCGAAGTTTCCTCAGGGGGTGGAAGCAGTTCGTTGTTGGTGTGGGGATCTCTGCAAGGTGAAAGAGGTGACGAAGTCTTCAGATTGGTTGGGCATGAAGTTTTTCATGTGCGCTAATTATGAGGAAGATCCACCTGTTGGTCCTTCACCATACATCACGCCTCCGGTATGTTTTAGTCACACAGATTAAACACGTTGTTCGTATTGTTGTTTATTTGATTTTCATATTTCTGTTTCTTTTGTAGTCTCCTCCGCCCCTGTGCCAGTACTATCGTTGGATAGACATGAAAATGCCGGACTGGACGATGACTGAGATTCGTGAAAGAAGTCATCATGCATGGGCAAGTTTGGACTTGGAGGAGCGCCGTGAGAAGGCGGCAACAGAGGAGAAAGCAGAGCAGGAGAGAGCTTGGCAAGAGCACTGTGTGGAGTAGAGGGATTTTCTTGCTGAGATGAAGAAGAAAAACTAAGAAAACCAACTTCGACTGGCGGAGGTCTACCGGCAGCGAGAGAAGGCCCGTGAAGCTGAGAGGCAGAGAAAGAAAGTAAGGGCTCGTGCATCCCAGGCATCAGAAGAAGCTGGAGATGGAAAAGGAAAATATCCACGTTGGACTCAGTAGATTTAGATTGCAGTAACTCAATTTTAGCAAGTTGTATCTTAATTTCAGCAAGATGTATCTTAATTTCAGCACATTGTATCTTAATTTCAGTGAGAAGCGTGATACTTGCCTCTTGTGCAAGTGCATTGATTCTCTCCCGCTAGTTCCTCTCCCGCCACTTCCTCTCCCGCCACTTTGATTCCTGCCACTTCCATTTTCTCCCGCCACTTTGATTCCCGCCACTTTCTCTCTTCGCCATTCGTTCCCACCATTGTCTTTCCCGCCTTTCTCTCTCGCCACTTTGTCTTCCGCCTATATAACCACATTCGCAGTAAGGAGGGTGAGCAGGCCCTTCCTTTCCCTGTCGCTCCCGCATCCTTCCTTCCGCTCTCGCCATTCTTTCGTGGAGATGTCTCATCCTCCTCATCCTCACTATCCTTTTGATCGTAGTTTTCACAAGGGTATGTCCGACCGTCTTCTTCGTCTAGTTGCCAATTTTAAGATGAATGATAGAGTAGTACCATGGGAGGAACTCATTAGTAGTGAATTCATAATGAATGAGTTGTCTCACCAATTAGCTAGGGCTGGGTGGCCTCCCAGGACTTTTGAGGAGATACGGAAAGAACTTCTGAGGTTGCACGCCAGATGGCAGAAGCAACTGCACAAGGGTGATGCTTATCTCAGGAATGCTGTTAATAATTCAGGTTTATGGTCAGCAGAAAGTGAGGACGAGGATGACCTCTTCATGCCGAGTAGCAAGGTGAAGAGTTCTGCATCGAAGGGCAAGAATTCTACATCGACAAAGGGCAAGAGTTCTACATCGACGAAGGGAAATACTTCTACAGCGACGGAGGATGAAGACGACGTCTTCATGTCGAGTACCAAGGTGAAGACCAGCGCATTGTCGAAGGGCAATAGTTCTGCAACGACAAAAGAGAAGAGATCTGCATCGACGGAGGATGACGATGATGCATTCATGTAATACGTTTTTCATGTAGTACTATGTTCTGTAGTGTTGTTGTATGTAGTGCGGTTTAATTAAGTTGTAATGTTTAATCCAGTTGTAACGTGCAATTGATGTCGATGGATTTGGTTTGCGTTACTATTGTTCTCTCTCCAAACCAAATAAGTCTCAAACATAAATATGTCAAATACATAGAGGCTAAATATGCCCGATACATAGAGGCTAAATATGACAAATACATGAATATGTCCGATACATAAAGGCTACATATGTCTCATACATAAATAGATAGTCATGTCCCGTACGTAGATGACAATATCACTCCTGGGGCTTGCGACGAATCTTCAGCTTCCTCGGACGTGGACCGGAAGGTGATAAGCGCTGAGGCGGTGGACGAGTGTCACGATGACCACGACCATAGAACACCTCTTCCGTCGGTGTGTGCGTCTCCTGCTTCGACAGTGGTGGTGGAGTGGCAAGAACTGTCTCCGAGATACCATAGGTGCATGTAGCACGATCATCGTCCTCGTCGTCACCAGGTATGTACGAACCAGGACCAGTAAATAGAGGTGACTGAACTGAAGTCATAAACGGCTGCGACTGGCTGCCTCCTGCTGGTGAAATAAAACATGTAAGGAATGACTTACGAGACTAAATTTTGTAAAAGAATGTACAATGTTAAGTTACCTAGGTCCATCTGCTGAAGCCAGGAAGAGTCCGCGGGCTGTGAAGGAGGTGGCTGCTGGTAGAAATAGCCCCCGGGCTATGAAGGAGGTGGCTGCTGGTAGAAATAGCCCCCGGGGTGTGAAGGAGGTGCCTGCTGCCAGGAGGAGCCCCCTGGCTGTGAAGAAGGTGCCTGCTGCCAGGAGGAGCCCCCTGGCTGTGAAGAGGTGCCTGCTGCCAGGAGGAGCTCCCTGACTGTGAAGAAGGTGCCTGCTACCAGGAGGAGCCCCTTGGCTATGAAGGAGGTTCCTACTACCAGGAGGAGCTCCCTGGCTATGAAGGCCGAGGTTCTGAACGCTGCAGAGAGGCGCGTGGCGGACGATGTGCTGCTCGAGTGTCAACAACATCGGAAGATCGCCTACATGTAATAGCTGCGACGATCCCGCGTATCTTCGCCTGAAGACTCTTCAACCTTGATACTGCATCTCGCCGTGGGATATTTTCTCCTCTCTCAAAGCGGTCCACCAAAGTGGTAACCTCATCTAGTGCCTGAGTTGACAATTCACC
Source organism: Hordeum marinum (assembly GCA_022496015.1). Taxonomy (NCBI): domain Eukaryota; kingdom Viridiplantae; phylum Streptophyta; class Magnoliopsida; order Poales; family Poaceae; genus Hordeum; species Hordeum marinum. The sequence goes on from CM039678.1 coordinate 280,986,841, forward strand.
CTGTACGCAGAAAGTTAACCAATTGTACATGTTCATGTATACGGAAAATGTAGCATGTGGAGAACAACTGAGGACATACCGCGTGGTGTTTGGTTCAGCTAACACGGCAGAACCAAAACTCCTCTGCACAATGTCCTTAGGGGAACGTGCCTCAGCTATCTCTCGTGCAATGCCGATCAGTCGTGCATCTACAGTGGTCACGTGGTTCTGTGTGAACATAGTCTTGCCAAACAACCACATAATATATGCCTCTAGGGACCGATCAATCTATGCCTCTGACAACTGATAAGTGGGATATCCTAAGGCAACAATCTGAAACTAGCTCAACCACCTGAAAAGAGGCCCATGTTGATCGTTGTCTAGGGTAACCGTAGTTGGCACCGCAGCCAGAAAACGGGCATGCATAGATGCTAGCCAAACAGTTTCCACCTCTAAAGGTCCTATGGCAGCACCGGCGAGAGGTAATCCCAACAAGTAAGACACGTCCTATAAAGTAGGAGCCGTCTCTCCCCAGGGAAAGTGGAACGTATGTGTCTCTGGTCTCCATCTATCTACTAAGCAGCTAAGGAGTGACCTGTCGTAAGAGAAGCGTGATACTGGCCTCTTGTGTAGCTGCATTGGTTCACCCGCGTCATCCAAGTCCGGGTGATCAACCCACTCATCCAATGTACCCTCAACCAGTCGTGCCAAGGGTAGAAGTCCAGCCCAATTCAGCCTACAAAATGAACAGAATGTAGCTTACAATTAGCTTGTATCAAAACGATGTCGAACGTACTAAGTGATTGTACCGACACATACCTATCAACCCATGCAGGGTGTATCATCTAGTTAGACTTTGGGGTGCGAGTTATCAACATGTCTAAGTTTGTGCCCGATTCCATAAGTGCGCCTCGGTGCCCTCTATCGATATTAGCATTAAGCATCGGATACGAAGCCATATCTGCAATGAGAACATAGTACAAACATATTACAAAATAAAACATAGATGTTTGCATACTAAAAATAAAAACTGAGTATCCGAGAGGCATTAAAACATAGTCTCACATATTACAAATAAAAACATAGTGCTTGCTGCTTACATATAAAAACATAGTGCACACATATTACAAATAAAAAAGTAGTCCGACTTATTACAAATAGAAACATAGTCCGACATATTATGCAGCTTCAGAGTTATTTATTCCTCGTCCGCCCCTTCGGCCTCGAGAGCCTCGTCCACCATGACTACCAGGACCACCTCTTGCAACTGTTGCTGCAGTCGTCGATGTGGAAGCACTCGTCGATGTGGAAGCACCGTCTTTCTTCAGGTCAGAGCAATATTTCATCCTATGCCCATAAGCCGCGCAGAGCAAACATTGTCTGGTTGGTCCACCAGCTTCAGATTGGTCCATATCATTTCATATGCGCTTTACCTTACGCCTGCCCCTGCTAGTGCACCGTAGTGCAGGATCCGGGATGTATACTCTATCACCATCGTTTACCTTGTTGAAATTGCCGACGACTCTAAACCCTGTCATCTCACCTGTCCAGACATTGAGTACTGCTTCCTTTGAATAGTATGGAGACACGAAGGAGATAGCGTCCAACTGAATTTGGCCACAAGCAGCCAACACATGTGAGCAAGGCAGGTGCAACAACTGAGGCTTGTTGCATGTACACTCACAAGTTGGATGAAATTCTGCTTCGATTGTAACCTCATGCGTCTTCACCTCATTTGCAGAACCAAAACCATCAATAGGAAGCTGAACCTCATACCTCCTTTCCTGATTACCTATGAGTGTGACGGTGTGCTTTTTTGCTTTCCTTATCTTCTCAGCCATGTACTCCATAACACGGCTGCAGTAAGGAGTGTTCTGATTATCTGCAATATGCTTCCTTGCTAACTCATGCCTTTCTCTGAAATACCTCACAGTGCCATGGAATACACCCTCCACAATAGCTGTCAGTGGCAATGCTCTATTCCCTCTGAGAACAAAGTTATAGATCTCTGCAAGATTGGTTGTCATGTGGCCATACCTAGCTCCATGGGTGTCATGCAGCAAAGACCAATTCATTGGAGGCTCTTTCTCTATCCACTCAGAAAAATTCTTTATTGCCCTACCCTTCTTTCTCTTCGTATTAGGAGGGTCAATTGCTGGCAAGTCACAAAGACCAACTGGCCCCTCCATCTCTGCAATGAGTGCTATTAATTTAACCTGGTCTTTTTCCATTTTCTTCCTAGCAACGACCTGCTTCTTAGTGAACTCATCTAGTTTCAACCAAATAAAATCGTGTTTGCGCCACTGGTTCTGCTTGCATAACTTCTTGAACAAGTTCATCAACCATTTATTCTTGAACTGTGAGAAAAAATTAGCACCCAGATGGCGCATGCACCACTGGCTTTGCAAGTCCTTCCAAGGTGTTGGCTCGTCAGCAGTTGGATTACTCAGTGTCTTCACGACCTTCAGTATACCGGGATGTCTGTCATGAATGAGACACACATTTGATCGGTCCTTCATGATCACAATTTTAATTTGACGGAAGAACCATACCCAGCTCGGAAAGTTCTCACCCTCCACAAATGCCATGGCTAGTGGGATGATTTGGTTGTTCACCAATAGCAGTCAGGATTTGCCCTTTGTACTGACCAGTCAGGAATGTACCATCCACAAACATCACAGGAGGAAAATGCCTGAAAGCTTTGATGCACATACCAAAAGACAAGAATACTCGTTTCAACACCTTGTAATCCGCTATGCTTTCCAACCTCGTGTGCTGAATGTTAACATAAGTGCCGGGATTCCTCTCCTTCAGTATGTCAAGGAGACGCACAACATTATCATAGGAGTCGAAGAACGTCCCAAACCTCTCCTCCATAGCCTTCTGCCTAGCTCTCCAAGCCTTCCCATATGGAATGTCATACTTCCATCTGACCTTCACTGATGTTTGGATGTGCTTTGCTTCCATATCTTTCTTCGTCACTATCTTAGTATACATGAGTTGCGCTATGAGACTTGAAGTAAGATTTGGATGACGAGCCAACATGTTTTTCCTAACACAATTATGCGGTACAACATTTGTCACAACCCAGTGGATGTGATACTTTGGCACGTGGGCGTGCACCTTCGCAGGACAACCCGATTCAACACACTTGACGGTATATTTTGTTGGACTAGATATGTGTTTCCGGAAAACCCTCTGGGTAGACATAGGCCACTTTATCACCGCATACTTCATTGTCTTCTTTGTGTCAAACATAGCCCCGAACTGGACTTGGTTCAGATTATATTGCCATGGAGTCTCATGGCCATCATTGACAGTAAAGCCGGCGGATATGTCCTGCTCCCATGCAACAGGAATTGGTACCTCCTCCTCCTCCTCGGAATTTTCAAAATCAAGTTCCTCTGCAATCCCATACTCGTCCTCTTCCTCCATCACCCTCTGCATTTCCTCGCCTTCCTCATCCCCATCATCAACACCAGAGGCAGCTAATACTACCGATTGAATACTCTGACCAGCAGCATGACCACTAACATAATCTGACTCATTGTCGCCTTGGGTAGCATTCACATCCGGTGGCTGTGACCCGGATACATAAATCTCGTTAGCCACTTGAGCACTCCGGCCTGGTTCATACCCCACGTTGGGTGGTACAATATTCTCCTCCTTCGCCACTGGTTGCACTAGGGCATACGGATGGATTCTTCGGTCTCTGCAATGACTTAACAGAGACAACCAATGCTGTCTCCTATCTATCAGAATCAAATCCAACTTCACATTTTTACAGGATTTGGTCCATAAGGCATGAATACTGTCGGAACAAACTTCAGGATCGAGGCCAAAACTAGTAGTCAACCAGTGCTTCAACTGCCTAATGTCCAGTCTATCCGGGTCTGAAAGTGTCATCTCGCCTCTTTTAAACTCGCTGAGATCAACCCCCAACTCATTATATCGAATAGTACCAAGGCCATAATACACAGTTAGATTTACGGATTCAGACATTTTAACCTGTCAGACAATGCCAACTTCTCATTATTCACAACGAATATATCGACACTAAAATAAAACGTACACTATAATGTACCTAAAAAACCCTCACTAAAATGAGGTACACAAAAAATAACCGACACTACTATGACTAAACTAACTAAACCTACACTACTAAAACATAAACTAAAACCCAATACTAATATGACTACACTAACTAAAACTACACTAAAATCACTACACTAACACAAGTAACCTAAAATTACTACGCTACTAAAAATAACATAAACTAATTGTATGTACATTACAAAAATAACAAAAAAACCAAAAATAACAGCAAAAATTTATACCTTCGACGTGTGAGTGCACTCCTTCTTCCTTTCCACCACTCCACCTTCTCACCATTGAAACCTTCACCACCACACCACTTTCTCCTCCACACGAACAAACCAATACATTGTTGCGAAAAATAAAACCGTAGGGCAGAGGAGAAACACACGATCTATCGTTTTATCGGATTGAAACGGCAAATGAGTGGACGGAATGGGAGATCAAAGGGGGGATTTCGGCCTAAACTAGGCTAAAATGAAAGCTGGAGGAGGAAGAAGGAGAGGTGGCCGGCGGGGCCTTATCCTGCCACCTTTCGGCCGGCAGGAGGCCGGCAGGGGGGCCTCGGCCAGGAGCGGTCCGACTACCTGGCGCGTCAGCCTGGCTATGGCCGACTGGCCTGTTTCGGGCCTGTTAGGCCGACGGGCGTCCTGTCGGCCCACAATCGGCCGACAGGGTACTAGTTCTGAATTTTTTTAACTCACAACATTTTTTTCAAAAATGCTACAAAAATAGTACTAGTTCTGAAAAAATTCTCCTTTGGTTCATAATAGGATATCTATTGATTATGCAGCCTACTTGAGATCTATGTGATGTGTCCACACAATTGAAGTGAGGTCGATTTTTTTCAAGTTAATCACTTGAGTATCAAATATGTGCATTTTTATTAATAACATAACCATGATGGTATTTAATATAACGCATGTAAATTGATTATTTTTGATTTATCCATGTAAGTATTCGATGGCTAAAGAATTCGAGGCATTGCTCTTAATGGCCACAACTACCTTACATGAGTCATGCCAGTGGTGGTGTATATTGTAGAACTATGGCTACAGTATACAAAGGGAGCTTGTATATTGTGGAACTATAGTTACAGTATACAAAGGGAGCTGTTCTCATGCCCTAGGCAGCTGCCTAGGGCCTGTCTTCGCCTCTGAGTCATGCACATCATGATCGTTCTAGTGTCTCGTGGGATAATGTGTGCAATCCAGAACCCGCAGGATTTGCCTATGGTTTGAATCAACTTCAACCTTCAACCGACATCACCACATCACTAAATATGACGTGACCCTATGGGTACAGAGAACGTGATGGTTGAATATGCCTCAATTGACATTTTGGAGTATGAATAGTCTTTTCCCGAGTGGTCAATATATGTCCATTTCTTATGTTGTAATAAGAATATAAGTTTTGTTGTCATCACATATTTATATCACAATATATTGTATCATCACTTTAGTACAAATAAAATTGTGTGTATCCTATATATAATAGAGATTTCCATATTGAGAATCTTCAACTCTATATATAGATTTCCAAGCGGTTCCATATGATAAAAGATGATATGTGCCTTATGGACATATGCATCATAAACTCTATACTCAAGGAAGTAAAATGTTTTCATTGTGAGCGAGAAAAGGAGATATTTAATCCCTAGAAGCGATGATGTAATTTTTGGCTCAACTAGAGTCATATTTACTATTTCTATGAGTACTCTAGTATCATCTAAGATGTTTTATTGCGTCCTGATTCAACTCGTACACTACTAAATTATAGAAATAGAGATATCCGTCAAAGCAGTTTCCATATCAAAACTTATGATGATGACAAAAAGAATCATCTTCTTAAATATGGATATGACAAGCACAATATTTTCTTTTTGTCAGGGTTGTACTACACATACTACAAAACCCGTATCACATGTTGTGTACAAGATAGTTTTTCAAAATGTTTTTACATGAAAAACTTGCCATACTCGCCTTGGTTGTCCAGACATTCGGTTGAAACCAAAAATATGAGGAATTCCATTGGTTTATGATTTTTATGATGCTAAATCCCAACAATATTTGGATATTATGTACACGATATGTGAAGCAGGAAAGCTAATTTTAAGGCTCAAACATCTTAAGTCTATGCTGAACTACTAAGACTTCTTGAATACATCAAGTCGAGGTAAGTGAGTCTTCCCAACCATGGATTAGACTATTCCGGCATTACATGGTTCTAAAAGACACATCTACATGATGGTCTCAAGTGTGCTTTATCCACACGAAACCATTGGCTCATTACAATGTACATCGATTTCAATCAAAACCGAATGGACAACATTGCAAAATCCTCCTTGCGTGCCTTCATTATGGCCATGAGGTTGAAGTTTAGCACATTGTCCAATATGTCTAGACTCAAATGGGTTGGTAGAATCCTTTATCCAAAGAGTTAAGATCATTGCATTATCTTTACTTCGGAACTGTAACTAGCCAAAATTTACGTTAAAGTCATGCAGTTTTACACGCTCATGACCAGACTGTATGATATTATCCCCATTTATCTTTGATACATACAAATCTAACATGTATTTTCCATCAGCGGTAATTCGGTTGCATACCGATATCACGACCTCGACATACATCGTTGGTCCCTCAACAACTATTTGTGATCTATGCGACGAATAACTGTATTACTGTCAATACCTCAAGCCCCTCACGTGATGCGTTATTCAAGACCTACATGCTAATTCAATGAGGAACATTTACATGCATTAAGGTCAAATTTAAAACCATCATAAAGAATGCCAGGAAATTAGTGGAATGTTCAACACATTTATGCCTCAAAATCCACTTCACTTAATGATCTGACCATGCATTCAAAAGATTTGCAACACATTGCAAATAACTTGCCAGATTCATTTATTGATTATAAATGTGTCATACAATCTTACAATCCTGCAAAAATATGCCCAAAAGAGTGGAGGCACCAGCTAGAACCTCTCAATTCCATGTTCAAAGCAACATGGGGAGAAGTGTGACAACTATACATCAGGATTTAGCTTCTCGCAAGCAAGGATATCAAGGTCCGTGAATCAATAAATGCAAGTCAACTTCACGTTGACAGATACCTAATAGGTAGTATACACCTAGTAGATGGGCAACCTCCACCAACCCAACTCATAGTGCACACAATGAGTAGGACATCGGAATATCCGACTCAACCCCATTGGGAAATCGTGAGCAGTCACCATGGGTAATGATATTTTTGTCAACTATATATTCATATATAGATTCTGGAGAAACATATAACCGAAACTCTATAGTTGTCAACATACATTTTTCAACTATATTGCAAATACATTTCAAATGATTCAAATTCAAAGACCATTGCCGTGACAAAGTGTGAACAACACTTAGACCAAACTGAAGCAAAGGGTATTTTCATCAACCTTGCTGCCTCCATGATGATGCGTGAGTAGTCCACCACAAACCTACATGTCCATAGTAATTAGCTCTCTCTCTCTCTCTCATATATATATATATATATAGGAAAAATCAATCCTACCACCTGGTGGTAGTTACCCCACATATCTCATATACTATCGTGTGATACTATATATACTATTTTATCATTGTAAGTATGTGCATATACTATATATAAGATACTTTAAGGCGAGTTACATGAAAAAATTGCAATTTAGCCCATGGTTTTTATTATATTTGTGAAATACGTACATATTTGTACGTAAAAATGAGCATACTAAAAATACGATACATACTACCTAAAAAATGAGATACATACCATCCAAATATTCTTATATACTCCCTCCGTCCCAAAATAAGTGTCGCAACTTTGTACTAGCTCTAGTACAAAGTTGTACTAAGCTTAAGACACTTATTTTGGGACAGAGGGAGTACTACATAGCACGGGTACATACTCTCGGTTTTGATGGATACTACATACAACATACAAAATGCAAGTGGTGGTAACTACCACTGGTGGTAGATAAAATTTGATCTTCAATACAATGTTCTCCTCGTAGATCTATCTGATGTAATCCTCTTTTGCGATGTGTTTGTCGGGATCCGATGAATTGTGCGTTTATGATCAGATTATTCATTGAAAGTAATAGAGTCAGTTATTATGTGTGATTGTTATAGCTATGTATGCTTTCAGATCTTTGAGTTTTCTTCGGCCAAGTATATGAGTAGATCATCAGAGGGAGTGGTGTGTAGTAGTGGGTTCAATCTGACAGTGACCTCACCTCCTGGCAGAAGGGGTAACGAGGCACATATTTGTATTGTTGTCACTAAGGATAAAAATGTGAGGTCTAAACATACTGCTTGTATTACTTTGTCTACAATATGTCATCTTGCTTAAAGCGTTACTCTAATTGTCATGAACTTAATATCATAGATGCATGCCGAATAACAGTCGATTGCGGGAGTAATAGTAGTAGATGCAGAATCATTTCAGTCAACTTGTCAAGGGCATGATGATTATGCACATGATCATTCCATGAATAACTTCATAACTATACGCTTTTTTATCAATTGCCCAATAGTAATTTGTCTACCTATCGTATGCTATTTTCTTGATAGAGGTGCCTCTAGCGAAAACTACAACCCCCAGGTCTACTAAATATATTTACTAAAATCATATTTATCTTGTTACAATTATTTACCTTTTATATTTATTTTACTTAGTAATTTATCTATATACCACTATCAGGTTTGATCCTTGCAATTAACGAGTGCAAGGGGATTGACAACCCTCTTGACGTGTTGGATGCAAGTATTTTTGTTCTTGTGTGTAGGTAATGTTGATGGTCGTTTGCATGATCCTCCTATTGGTTTGATAAACCTTGGTTCTCACCGAGGGAAATACTTCTTGCTACTTTACTAATCCATCCTTCCTCTTCGGGGAAGGACCAACGCATCTACACAAAGTAACAGAAGGATTTAGGGTGTGATATATTCCCAACAATATATCATCAAACAACCGCATGTGCCTTCGCACACATTATCATTTACTTGCTCTACTTCTTACTTGCTTTTATTTTCAGTTTTATAAAAATTAAAGATTCTAAAAATATCTTGTGTGCTTGTCACTATGTCTAAAGAAAATACCAAGCTGTGTGACTTCTCGAATACTAATAACAATGATTTTATTAGTACTTCAATTGCTCCTCCCGCCACTAGTGCGGAGTCATATGATATTAATGTGGAATTACTAAATCTTACTATGAAAGAATAATTTGCTGGAAATCCTCATGAATATGCTGCATCACATCTTAATACCTTCGTTGAATTATGTTATATGCAAAAGAAAAATATATGGATAATGATATCGTTAAGCTGAAATTATTCATTTCCCACTAAGAGATAAATCTAAAACTTGGTTTTCATCCTTGCCTCGCAATAGTATTAGTTCTTGGAACAAATGCAGGATGCTTTTATTGCTATATATTTTCCGTCAGCCAAGATAATACCTCTTAGGAACTGAATCATGAACTTTAATCAGCATGAGCAAGAACATGGTGCACAATCTTGGGAAAGAATGGAATTTATGATTAGAAATTGTACCACTCAAGGTTTGAATTTATGGACGATCATACGTAATTTCTATGCTGGATTAAATTTTTCTTTGAGAAACCTTCTAGATTTAGCTGCAGGTGGAAGATTTATGGAAGTAACATTAGAGGGCCAAGAAGCTTCTCGACAACATCACTACAAACTACTCCCAATGGCACACTGATGAGGACATTCCTAGTCCTTTACCATCTTTTTCCGTTGATGATGTTGCTGCACAAGACAAGTCCGATGAAATCAGAATTGGACCAATCACAAGAGCACGTGCAAAGCTACTAGAACAACAGGTGAATTCACTCTTAGTTGAATCTGACATTTGTGTTAATGAGAATTTTATACTGCCTAAGTCTTTGCATATTTGTATGATCAGATTTGAAAAGAAGACAAGCTTGGCACATGGAGATGAAGAGTTGCAGCGAGAAGAATGCCTATTGATGTCTAATATCAGCAAGTGCACGAGGGAGGAGAGGGAGGCCGGTGCACAACATAAAAAGAAGGAAAATTAGAACCAGACTCGGATTGACTGCCAGGTGGCCCAAAATTGATATACGTGCAGAATCCGTGTCCGTGCTCCAAATAAGACGTGTAAATACAATTTGGAAAGCTTGAGTCGTGTGCTTTCCAAACTGTATACCCGCAGCCCACGATTCGCTCTGAGCGAGTCGCAGTCGTCAAAACAATACGACGGTTGTTTTCTGTCAGTTTTCCAAATAGAGTTCGTTTAAGTTAGGAAAGTTAGAGATAGGTTTGTTTTCGACCCCAACCCTAAGTTGGACGTCCAGCAATCTTTATATACCCTTGTAAGTTGTGGATTTTAGGGTTAGACCACGTTTTGATTGAACTCATACCGGACCAAATTGCTTTAAGCATTCCTCTGTATTCATATTCCTCTTTGCATTGATCAGGAATATTTACCTACACCAAATTCGTATCGATAGGGTGTATTGGCTACTGAAAGTCAAGTGCTATTTGTCGTTCCATTGGGAATTGGGAGATTGTAGAACTGCTTCGTGGTCGGCGGCTACGTGCGCAAGTGTGTGGTGTTGCGAATATCCGTAGGGTTGAAGATCTGTTGCATTGGCAACGGGGGAACAACCGGAGAGTTGGAGAGCATCTCACAAGTTATCCAGCAAGTTCATCATCGACATCATTCGCTCACTGAGAAGATCGGGCCGCCCCTTATCATCTTGGTATCAGATTACTGGGTTTACTCGGTGCGCAATTTCCATCCCATAGATTAGTTGTTTTTCATCCTATATAGAAAAAGCCCCACAAAAATATTAGGTTAGATTCTTGCCATAGCCTAGATCAGCCCAATTTTGCATACCTAGTTGCTGTTTTGTGTTGATCTTTGCGTTCCCTTTTCTGTTTTTGAGTCGTGTGGTTTAGGTTAGGTTTAGGGTTCTAAGTCTAGTTCGAGTTCTTGTTATTTGCTATTCCGCATCTATATAAAAAATAATAATTGGTTACCCGAGTTGTTTTCCTAGTCCTACTCGAACCCGGACTCCACTTCTGCCACGGCACAAAAACAGCAAAACCAACTGACGGGGCTCATACCTCGGGGTAGGCCAAGGCGACAGGGTCCTCCCCACTCCGCTTCGAAGAAAAACCAAACGGCCGGCTAGATGAGGCCGACTAGGGACATGCCACACGAGCCATCTCTGGCTAGCGCTTCGCCCGACCGGCCTAGCGACCGGGTGAGCTCCCGCCCGGCTGGCCAAGCAGCCGGCCGTCCATGAGCCGGGCAGCCCATTGACTTGGGGACGGACACGCCTGGTCCCGTCTCTCTGACCACAGGTACGGCAGCGCAATGTGACTGGCGGGGCGTGCGCCCCTGTGGCCACAGTGGTCGCCGACGCGCCGTCTCGCATGGCTATAGTCCATCGTCCGGCCCGCTGACCTCAGTGAGCGCGACCGGACAGGGAACGGTTCCAGCACGCCCCCGCCACTCGAGTACGTGCCCCGGTGTGGCTACAGTGCCGCCGGCCGTACCGACGACCTCGGCCGGCTGGTGCTAGGCGACGCCTCCCCGGGCGGCCCGTGCCGGGGCAGGTGGGGGAGGGCCAATCGTGGCGCCCATCGGCGGGTCCCAGCAGGGATGGGACCACTCGGCCGGTGGGCCCCGCCTGCGACGAGACGATACAAGCCACGGGCCCCCCTGGCCCGGCGGAGAGGCTGCCAGCCAGGTCCCTCCACCCTCGTACCTAAATCATATTGTAAGAGCCGGGGGGTTGGCCTATAAAACCCCCCAAGCCCCCCATGCAACGGGGCGAACCCCCGATCGAGAACACACACATAGAGAGCCCCATACTCTCCCTAGTGGTAGTGGGAGACGAGTCGGCTGCTCCTTTCTTCCTCCTCCGAACACAGCTCCAGGAGCACCTTTGTATACTTATCCATCCATCCAACGAATCCAAGCAGGACTAAGGGCATTACCTCCCATGGAGGGCCCCGAACCTGGGTACGTCGCGTGTCTCCACCTTCTCGTACCCAATCCCGCACCCGGAGCCCACCGGCATCCAATGGCCCCAACACCACCGATAAGCCACCCTATGGCATCTGCCGTGAGAAAACGACAACAGTTGGCGCCCACCGTGGGGCCATCCACGACACCGTTCGGGTTCATGCTCCGGGCGGGACCTCTTGCCATTCCCCCCCACCGCCGCTCGGCCTGGCAAAACCGTGGGAGGCTCGTGGGGCCTGCCGCGGCACGCCCTGCAGGCGACTCCAATGGCCTAGCGGCCGACATCGACACGCTCACCGAGCACTTCGGCAGGCTCTGCCTTGCCGAGGCTCCGGCCGCCGGTGAGTACCCCGCGGGGGTACTCGTTTGCGCCGGCCCGCCCAAGGCCGTGGGAGTACTCGCTACAGCCCGCCCCAGCGGGTCCCGCCACTGTGAGGGGGGTGATGGCCATCACCTCCTCTACTGCCTCCGAACGGGCGCGGGTAACGGCCACTATCGCTGTCGCCCGCGTCGGCACGTCCGACCCGATTGGTGCGGCCCTCTGGGGCTTGAGCACCCCGATTGCCCCGACGGCAAACCCCGATACCGCCATGGCCGACCTCGAGGCGGCTCGTCGCATCCTTTTTGAGGACGCCACCGCCCTCGCTGCCACGCGCCGCCGCATGGAAGCGACGCAGCGGGAATATGCCTCCGCTTACGACCTTACCCCGGCTGGCGCCGAGCCCAGCCGGCATGGGGCCATGCGCGATCGCGGCCGCGTGGTCGCCAAGATCCTCGACAGCAAAATGCCCGTCTACGACACCCCCACAGCTAACCTGCGGGCCCTAAAGGTGGCCTACGAGGAACTGGACACCTTGGAGGGCGAAGAGCGTGCCGCCCACGAGCGCCACATCAAGGAGCTTATTGATGCTACTGACGCACTACAACATCAGCTCGCGGCAGGCGGCACCGCCGCCGAAGGCCCCCAGCCCGAGCATGAGGGCACGAGAACTGCCGGCCGCAAGCCGGACAACACTCCTGTTCCCCACACGTCTTCGGTCGTCGGATCGAGACGCACGACCCTCGGCCCTCTCAGCCGCCGGGGAGTGAGCAGCCAGTGCACCGGCGAGCCGCATCTTAGCGGCTGCTATCACAAAGCACCGGCATCCAGCAGCCGACGCGGCTGGGGGCACACCCCACCCCCGCAACGCGGGTCACAGCAATCGACGCCGCCCATCATTCGCCCCGAGCTTTCAGCCTGGCTCGGGCCACGCGTCCCCCGTAGCAAGGACGATGGTCACAACCGCATCGACCAACTTGCGCAATCCGCCCTCCTCGAGGAGGAGGGCTCGATCGTCCCGGCTTGCTTCGGCCCTTGGATCCGCACCGAGCCATTCCCGAAGGGCTTCACACTCCCTAGGGACACCCCGAAGTATAACGGGGCTGCCAAGCCAGAAGACTGGCTGATCGATTACACCACCACAGTGGGCATCGCAAGGGGGAAGCAAACGCGTGGCCCTCCGCTACGCCCCCCTCATGCTCATCGGCTCGGCCCGCACCTGGCTCAACAGCCTGGCGGCCGGCAGTAACAACACGTGGACGGACTTTGAGGAGGCCTTTGTCCGTAACTTCACCGGCACCTACAAGCGACCGGGCCGGCCCCGTGAACTTTCTATGTGCATTCAGGGGCCGGACGAATCCCTCCGTGACTACCTCACCCGGTGGACCGAGCTCCGCAACTCCTGCGAGGGAGTGCACGAGGTGCAGGCCGTGCAATACTTCATTGAGGGTTGTCGGGACGACACCCCTCTCAAGCACAAGCTTCTGTGCTCCGAGCCGGCCACGCTGGCCGAACTCATGACCAAGGCGGACAAATATGCCACGGCCGATTCGGCCATCCAGGTCAAGACGGCCCCGCCGGCCAAGGCGACAATGACGCCGGCCGCGGCCCGGCCGGTTGTCGACAACCGGCAGCCGCACAACAACAAGCGCAAGAATGACCAGCCGGATCCCCGCTACGGGAGCCGGCAGGTCAACACTATCAAGGATCAGGAGCCGTTTGCCCAGCCTTCCAGCCAGCGCCAGCGCGCCGGCAAGGCTGCCTAGCAGCCGAAGCTCACCTTCGAGCAGATGCTCGATCTTCCATGCAAGAATCACTCGGGGGCCAAACCCTCCACGCACACGCTCCGACAGTGCAGCTTCTCACAAGGATTGGCCCGGGGGGACGGCCTTCCGGCCCCACCTGTGCCGCCAGCCCATGCGTCGGCCCGGCCTAAGCTGCCACCCCCGTGTCGGCAATGGCCCTGAACGACGGTCGCTTGGTCGACCAGTACCCCAACCAAGATGGTTGCTACGACGTCTTCACAAGTGAAGAGACGGGCAATCACGTGGAGCGCTGGCTCCGTCGTGAAGTGAACGCCACCATGCCGGTGACTCCCCAGTTCATGCACTGGTCGGAGATGCCGGTCACGTGGAGCCATGCCGACCATCCCGCGGTGATGCCGCATCTTGGCTGCTACGCCTTAGTACTCGACCCCACCATCGCCATCAGGGATCGAGCCTACCGCTTTACACGGGTGCTGATAGACGGTGGCAGCAGCATCAATATCCTTTACCTCGACACGATGCACAAGCTGGGACTAAAGACAGAAGACATGCAGGCGAGCCGGACGGTTTTCCATGGCATCATGCCTGGGAAGTCTTGCTCCCCTGTAGGCAAGATCACGCTCGACGTCCTCTTTGGCGGACCTGGCCACTTCCGCCGCGAGCCGGTACTATTCGAGGTCGTGGACCTCGCAAGCCCCTACCACGCACTGCTAGGTCGGCCGGCTCTAGTCAGTTTCATGGCGGTCCCACACTACGCCTACCTCAAGCTCAAGATCTCGGGTCCCAAGGGAATCATTACCGTCAAGGGCGACTACAAGATATCACTCGAATGCGCTCGAGACGGTAGCCGGCTGGCAGAGGCCCTGGAGATCACCGAGGAGAAGCGACAGCTCGACCGGCTCGTGGCCCTCGCCACCAGCCAGCCGGCCGTGCCAGCTCCCCCCTCGCAATCCACCGGCGAGGCCTCCTTCCAGCCGTCTAGGGACACCAAGCAAATCCCGCTCGACCCGGCTAACCCGACTCAATGCGTCACGATCGGCTCCCGCCTCGACAGCAAATAGGAAGGCGAGCTCGTCGACTTCCTCCGTGAGAATCGGGACATCTTCGCATGGTCCCCCAAGGACATGCCGGGTGTTCCGAGGAAGTTCGCCAAGCAAAAACTACACGTCCGGCCGGACGTCAAGCGGGTCAAGCAACCCCTACGCCGCTTCTCCGAGGAGAAGCGACACACTATAGGAGAAGAGATCACCCGGCTGCTCGCGGCTGGGTTCATCATGGAAGTTTTTCACCCAGACTGGTTGGCCAACCCAGTCCTGGTGCTGAAAAAAACAAGACCTGGCGCATGTGCATCGACTACACCAGCCTGAACAAGGCATGTCCCAAGGACCCATTCGCCCTGCCATGGATCGATCAAGTTATCGACTCCACGGCCGGCTGCGACTTGCTGTCCTTCTTGGATGCCTATTCCGGCTACCACCAAATCAAGCTAGACCCGGAAGACCGCCTCAAGACCTCCTTCATCACGCCCTTTGGGGCGTACTGCTACATCACCATGTCCTTCGGCCTGAAGAACGTAGGCGCCACTTTCCAACGGTGCATGCAAAAGTGCCTCCTGCCTCAGATAGGCAGGAACGTCCATGTCTACGTCGACGACATTGTCGTCAAAACCAAGAAGCACTTCAGCCTCCTCGACGACCTCCGGGAGACCTTCGCGAACTTGCGCGAATACAAGGTCAAGCTCAATCCGGAGAAATGCATCTTCGGCGTCCCTGCCGGTCAACTCTTGGGTTTCTTCATGTCCGCCCGCGGCATCAAGGCTAACCCCAAGAAGATCCACGAGATCGAGCGCATGCCAAAGCCGACCCGGCTCCGTGACGTCCAGAAGTTCACCGGCTGCCTTGCCTTGCTCAGCCGGTTCATCAGCCGGCTGGGGGAGAAGGCTCTGCCCCTCTACGGGCTCCTTCGCAAGATGGCTCTCATCGAGCCGGGTCAAACCAAGAAGCCGGGCACCTTCGACTGGCCCGACGAGGCGGACGAGGCCTTTCGCGACCTCAAGAAGGCTCTCACCCGCGCACCAATCTTGGCGGCGCCGGCTGAGAAGGAACCACTGCTCGCGTACATCGCCACGATGACCCGGGTCATCAGCGTCGTGCTGGTGGTTGAACGGCCGGAGGCGGGCAAGGCCCTGCCGGTTCAGCGGCCCGTCAACTACCTCAACGAGGTCCTCTCCGCGTCCAAGCAGAACTACCCCCACTACCAGAAGATGTGTTACAACGTATACTTTGCTGCCAAGAAGGTCAAATAATACTTCCAAGAGCACACCATCACCGTGGTGAGCATGGCCCCGCTCGGCGAGATCATGAGCAGTCGAGACTCCACCGGCCGGATTGCCAAGTGGGTGATCGCCCTCACCGATCACGAGATCTGGTACGAGCCGAGAACCGCCATCAAGTCGCAAGCATTGGTGGATTTCCTTGTCAACTGGGCGGAGATAGAGTTCGCCCCACCTCCCCCGGACTCCATGCAGTGGCGAATGCACTTCGACGGCTCGAAGATGAGGACCGACCTGGGTGGCGGCATAGTCCTCTCCTCCCCGAAAGGTGATCAGCTCAAGTATGCCCTCCATATCCACTTTGCTGCCTCCAACAACGTGGCAGAGTACGAGGCCATCGTTCACGGCCTCCGGCTCGCCAAGGAGATCGGCATCAGGCGCATCCTCTGTTTTGGCGACTCTGACCTCGTGGTGCAGCAAGTTTCTGGCGAGTGGGACGCCAGGGATGCCAACATGGCCAGCTACCATTTCCTCTCGTAGCAACTCACCGGCTCCTTCGAGGGTTGCGAGTTCCACCGTATCCCCCAAGAAGATAACGAGGTGGCGGATGCGTTGGCAAAAATCGGCTCCACCCGACAGGCCATCCCAGCTGACGTCTCCCTCGAGCGGCTGCTCAAGCCCTCGGTCAAGCCCTCCCCAGAGTCGGAGTCAATCTTCAGGCCAGCAAGCACTGCCGGACCATTAACGGCGCCGGCTGCCTCCCCAACAACTCCATCGTCGGCTCTCGAACCGTCAGTTGCCTAGCCGGCCCCGGTCGAACCGGCGGCGCCCGGGGCGGACGGACCCGACGATGCGGCCGCCATGATGGTCATTGACCCGCTGGTTCTGGGGGCCGGCGAGCCGGGCCCGGGGGCTGACCAACTAGCCTCGGGGGCTCCCGAGTAGGCCCCGAGGGCTGGCGAGCCGATCTCGGGGACTGACCACCCAGCCCCGGGAGCTCTCCAGCCGACCGCCGTCGTAGCTCCCTCATGGGCCTAGTCCATCTTGGCGTTCCTTCTACGGGGCGAGCTGCCCCTGGATGAGGCTCTGGCTAGGTAGATCTAGCACCGGGCCTCGGCTTACAACATCGTCAATAGCGAGCTCGTCCATCGCAGCACTACCGGCGTTTTCCAGCGGTGTGTCGAGCCGGGAAAAGGCCAAGAGATCCTCCTCGACATCCACCAGGGCGAATGCGGCCACCACGCCGCCTCCCGGGCCCTGGTAGCCAAGGATTTCCGCCACGACTTCTATTGGCCCACGACTCTTGAGGCGGCCAAGAAATTGGTCGACGAGTGCGAGGGCTACCAACGCTTCAGCATGCAAAGCCACCTGCCGGCAACAGCCCTCCAAACCATCCCCCTCTCGTGGCCCTTTGCTGTTTGGGGGCTGGACATGGTGGGCCCCTTCAAAACCGCCCGAGGCGGCATGACGCACTTGCTGGTGGCCGTGGACAAATTCACCAAGTGGATCGAAGCACGACCCACCAAGAAGCTGGATGGCCCCACGGCCGTCCGGTTCATCAATGACATTACGATACGCTATGGCGTCCCCCACAGCATCATCACCTACAACAACACCAACTTCGCCAAAGGTGCACTCGCGCGTTTCTGCTCCAAGCAAGGGATCCGGCTCGACCTGGCCTCGATCGCTCATCCACAATCAAATGGCCAGGTCGAGAGAGAAAACGGCCTCATCCTATCCGGCATCAAGCCCTGGCTCGTGACCCCGCTAGTCAGGTCGGCTGGCTGCTGGATCGACGAGCTGCCGGCTATCTTTGGAGTCTTAGGATCACCCCTAACCGTTCAACCGGCTACACCCCGTTCTTTCTTGTGTATGGATCCGAGGCGATCATCCCCACCGACATCGAATTTGACTCGCCTCGGGTCGCCCTATACATGGAGAAGGACGCCAAGGAAGCGAGAGAAGACGGTGTCGACCTGCTCGAGGAGGCTCGCGAACTAGCCTTGAGCTGGACGGCAATCTACCAATAGAAGCTCTGGCATTATCACAACAAGAGGATCCGACCACTCTCATTCCGCGAGGGGGAGCTGGTCCTCAGACGTACCCAACGAACCGCCGGTCAGCACAAGCTGTCCTCCCCATGGGAGGGCCCGTTCATCGTCAGCAAGGCGCTACACAACAACGCGTACTATCTAATAGACGCCCAGAAGCCACAGAAGCACAAGAGAGACGCCTCCGGTGAAGAAACGGAGCGTTCGTGGAACGCGACACTCCTGCGCCCGTTTTACTGCTAAGGAAAAACCAATGTATGTATGTATCCCCGTCCTTTTGGGCCTATGAATGCAATGGGCATCCCAAGCCGGCTCTTGGGGCGCGCCCCGTTTTGTTTATCTCAAGGCTTTCCACACTCACCGGCTCCCCGGTCAGGCTCCCGAGCCCGGGGGCTAGTCGGCTGGGCCTAGAGGTGTCTCTTCGCAGAAAAGACTAAGTAAATGTGAGCCGGCCAAGCCTCCCACCCTTACCAGCTGCAGACCGGCACCCGGCTGTCCGGCTGACGGGGCCTCGGGGCGGCAAGGCTCGGCTCGCACCAAAGGTCAAAACAGGATGGGACCTTTTCTAGGCCCAGTCGGACCCTCACCGTGTCTCTAGCCGCTTCACTTACCCCAAAAAACCCTCCGCGATTCCTAAGTTTTTGAAACGGCTCCCTCGAGGCGGACGCCCCGACCCAACCATAGATCGGCTCCCGGCCGTCGGGCTGTCGGGGCTAAGGCCGAAGGGGAAACAGAGTAGAAATGCAAAGGGGCATAGCCGGTGAAAAAGGGGCAAGGTGGAGGCGGCAAGATTCATGAGGCATAAAACACAAAGTATTCATAACATAAAGCAAAATGGCCCACGGCCAGCGTTCAATTCATTACATACACACCCAATGGGTGGATCGAATCCAAGTTCAAAGTGCAGGAAAGAAGAAAAAGAAAGAGAAAAACAGGAGGATGCCCAAGGGCTCAAGCCACCGGCGCGTCGCCAGCCGGCACGTCGAGAGGCGGCTCGGTCCCCATCCCGGAGGTGCTTGTGGCCATCTTGCCCTTTGCAGCGGCCTCCTCGGTCTCCGCCGTCTTGCCGCTCGAGTCGGTGCTCTCGTCGGCAACTTCGGCGTCGTTCGGGCCCTGGGGGATGCCGAAGGAGTCCTCGGGTAGCGGCTTGCCGTCTTCTCCAAGGGGCCGCAGGAACTCATCCGCGTCGACATACGACGCGAGCTCGTTTGCCCACAAGACAAGGGCTGGCTTGCGAGCCTCTAGCTCCGCGGCCGGCACATCCCGCATCGTCGCTAGCCGGGCGAGGTACACCCACCGGTACCACGAAGTGACGAACCGAAGCGCCATCTGCGCTCCGGCTCGGGCGGCCGAGGCTTTCCAGGCCTCGAGGAGGGAGACGGCGTGCTCAAGCCACAGTGCCACGCGATGCGTCGGAGCTCCTCCGTGGCCTGGCCACAGCGCGGCGATGATCTCCTTGCCGGCGGTCTTGAGCCGCTCCATGCTCTGCTCGAGATGGGTCATCCACATCTCGACGGCGAGCCCGATCTCGTCCACATCCCACGGGGCATGCTCATCAATGGAGCGGCTGTACCCCCGGAGGTGCTCCCGGTGCTCCTCAATGGCCCGCGCGGCGCGGCAATGGGTCTCCGGGAACCGCACTGGAGGGAAGAAGAGAAGAAGAAAAGGAAGACCAGATGAAGCGCAAAAAGGCGGCAAGCGGAAGGCAACCAATCGAAGAAAGAAAGAAACAAGCGCTTACCTTCGATCGCATCATCCACACTGATGGCGAAGTTGAGCGCCGCCGCCCGCTCAGCCGCCCGAGCCGCCTCCGAGGCGGCAAGAGAGCGCTTGGCCTCCTCGAGCGACTTCTCAAGGCGGGTCACCTTGCCTTGGAGGGCGGCAGTCCTCAAGGCGGCGGTAGCCGCCTCCTTGATGACCGCCTCCCGGGATGCCGCCTCCTTCGCCGCCTCGGCCTTGAGCCGGTCGCAGGCCGCCTCGCCGTCGACCAGCAGCACAGCCAGCCGGTCCGTCTCCCGCGCGGCCGCCTGGACATCGCGCACCAGCCGGTCCTGCTCGGACATCCCGCACCAGCCGGTCCCGCTCGGCAGTGAGCCCAGTCTTTTCCTCTCGAAGGGCGGCCAGCTCGCCTGCGTAACAAGGATAGCATCAGTAAGGCAAGTGTGAAGCCGCCGACCCCCGAGGGCTACACGCCTCCACCCACAAAACGCAACTCACCTTGCACACGGGCCAGCTCCTCCTCCAAACAATAGAAGCCGCGCTTGCCACGGTCGTGGATGGCGACCGCCTCTGCGAAGAGCCTCTGCCGAAGGGAGGCCCCCTCCTGTTGCAAAAGGGGGAGAACGTCAAAAAACGCGCTCGAACGAGATCCGACCCGGCTGTCCATCAGCCGGTCAGCCGACTCGCATCTCGGGGGTTACACCCAGTGGGTGCGCTTGCGCGCCCCCACTAAGAATACTAAGGATGGAAGGAGAAGCTTACTTCAGCACGCCGAAGGGCGGTGTCCGCTGCCTCCACGAACCGGGCCAGCTCCTGCCGGCACCGGTCCAGGACACTCCCTAGATCCCCAAGGGAGGGGATCGGGCCGCTTGGCGGAGGCACCGGTAGGGCCGGCACGTTCGCTAGCGCCTCCCAGTCTTGGCTGACCTCCTGCATCGACCGCAGGATTCGCCGAGCGCGGCCGCTGCTACTGCCCGGGCTTGCCGCGGCTCCGACCTTTGGGGGCGGGTTGATAACGGCGAGGGACCGAGAGTCGCCTCCTGCCGCCCCCCCCCATCGGGCACCGTCGCCGCCTCACCTGTCGGCCCCTCCGGCGCATCGGTCACGCCGAAGGGCCGCTCCACCTCCACAACGGCCACCTCCAGCGGCACCTCCGGCGTCGCCTCCGGAGCCGGCGAGATCACCTCCTCCCGGGCCGGCTCGGGAGTTGGCGGGGGCACCTTCGGCACTTCGTGCCGAGCTGCCTCGGGGCCCGGCCCCATCACCGTCTCCCGTGCGGGCGGGGGCGGCAGCAGATCCGTGGCCACGTCTCGCGGCTCGCTGGAGGGGGGTCTTGACAGGCGGGTGGACTCTACCATTGAGTTCGAGGCCCGCGGCGGCTTGGTTGCCCCCCTGTGCCGCCGGCCGCTCGAAGTCCCGGAGCATGCGGCCTCTCCACGCGTTCCGGACCAGGAGGCTCGCAGCTCCGCGAGCCTCCTCTTCTCCTCCCTTAGGGTGGCTGCGTGCTCGTGGGCCAGCCAGCTGGTGGCGTCCGCCTTCTCATCAGGCCCCCCTCCTCTTGGAGCTCGATGGGGGCCACTGCGGCATCCGAGCCTCGATCATCGACCGGCTCGAAAGACGAAAACAGGAAAAAACAAGGGAAGAAGCACAGAGGACTTACGCGACGACGAGGGGCAAGGCGCGCTTGACGCGAGGCGGCGGCTTCCGCGCTGCCACCTTGACCCGCTTCGGGTCGGGCGGTGGAGCCGCTGACGCCTCCTGGGCCGGCCTTTTTTCCCTAATGGCCGGCTCGGTGGCTGGGCCTCAAAGTGGGCGCTCCTCGCTCCTCTGGTCCGGGCGCGCTGCAGGTGGGTGTCCCTCGAGGATCATCAGCTCATCATCATCATCGTCTTCATCGTCCGTCCAATCGCGGATGGAGGGACCAAGAGGGAACTCACCCGCTCCCTCGGGTCCCCCGGCTGCTCCGGACCCTCCGGCCACTCTGGACCCTCTGGCTCCGCTGGGAGCGCCGCCTCGCGGCCCCGCTGGCTCGTCGGCCTCCCCGGAGGAGTCCACACCCTCTTCAGCGGGACCCCCCGTCAGGAAG
This sequence comes from Hordeum marinum, assembly GCA_022496015.1. Lineage (NCBI taxonomy): Eukaryota > Viridiplantae > Streptophyta > Magnoliopsida > Poales > Poaceae > Hordeum > Hordeum marinum. Next base: position 281,009,174 of record CM039678.1, read on the forward strand.
TCCCGGGAGTCGGAGTCCGCCCGCTCTGCCTCGAAGATTTGCGGATGCGGGCCGTCTCGGGTGTTTTGTCGCACCAGCCGCTGCGGTCAGCACCCCGTCATAAGTTCTCCCACCGGCTACTGACTGGGGACACTAAGCAAAAGGCAAACCTCAATAGAAGACTTACTAGGGGGGCCGGTTGATGCGGTCATACAGCTCCATGCTGAACGACCACGAGGTGGGCTTCAGCTTGAACGTCGTGAGGGCGGTCACCCGCTTCGCCACCTGAGCCGGCGTCAGCTCCACGGTGGACTGCCGGCAAGGGTCATGCCGGCCCAACATGTCGCAGATACGGTGCGGCCTCATGTGCATAGGCGACACCCGGCGCGATATGAAGGCCGCCACCAGATCGGAGGCGACCAGCCCCTCAGATCTCTTCAGCTCCTCGAGCCGGCCCAGCTCCTTCAGAGCGACGCTGCGCGGGGCCGCCGCCGCGCGAGGCCAACGCTGGCCAGTTCTGCTGGGACGACTGGCGGTCCTCGAACGGCGGCAGCCCGATGTAGTCTGTTGCCGGGCTGACGTTCCGCACGTAGAAGAACGTGTGGTGCCACCCCTTGACAGAGTCAATCAGAGAAAGGGAAGGGAAATGAGCAATACCGCGGCAGCACACTACAGTGCCCCCGCATGCGTTGTTGATTAACGGCTTGAGATAAAAAAGCGCGTTGAAGAGGCCAAGAAAAGGAAGAACTCCCAGATACCCCTCGCACAATGTCACGAAGGTAGAGAGATACAAGATGGCATTGGGACCAAGATTGTGGGGTTGAAGGTCAAGGGTTTCAAGGAAGAGGCGGAAGAAGTTGCTCACCGGGAGCGCGAAGCCCCGGGAGAAGTGCCAGAGGAACACTACCCGTTCCCCTGGCTGTGGCGCCGACACCAGCTCGCCGCCCGGTGCACGGGCGGCCACCCGCTCGGGCGGCGGTAGCATCCGTGCCTTATGTAGCTCCCCGATGTCGGCATCGGTGATGAAGGATCCTCCCCAGCTGCCGCCGCGTCCGTCGGGCATCTCAGCGATGGGGAGGTGTGCGGGCGCGTGCGCGGGCTCGGGCGCGGCAACGCGGGGGGAGGTGAGGTCGAAAGGCAAGGGGCAATGGCGAGAAGGACAGCAAGGGGTGAGTGGGGCACGGGTACCTCCGCCCCTGCCCTTCCCTCCCCTTATACGGGTGGACACGACCAGGGACGTGGGGTCGTCTGTGCTCACGTTCCCCAGAAATCCCACGCGAGTGGGTCACCACCGGCCGTAACAGCCGTATCGGGGCACAGAGGATCCGACCCCGGCCCCGAGGCCTACCGGGCTACGCCTGGGCCCTACCGGACTAGCCCTGGGCGACGTCCTGTCTCCCCGCGTGCGCGGGGCCCAGCACATCATTGCGCGCCGCGTGGCGAGTCGCGTGCCGGCGTGTGCCCCGGAGCGACGTGCCAGAACCCGAGGCGTCGGGTCCTATAGCTGGCCCGGCTGCCCCTTTGCCTTCGAGCCGGAGGCGGGCTAGGCTGGGGGGAAGCCGCCGGCACCCCACCGTCTGGCGGACATGGGCCCCCGCCAGCTTTGGGGGTTACTGACGGGGCTCATACCTCGGGGTAGGCCAAGGCGACGGGGTCCTCCCCACTCTGCTTCGAAGAAAAACCAAACGGCCGGCTGGACGAGGCCGGCTGGGGACATGCCACATGAGCCATCTCCGGCTGGTGCTTCGCCCGACCGGCCTAGCGACCGGGCGAGCTCCCGCTTGGCTGGCCAAGCAGCCGCCCGTCCACAAGCCGGGCAGCCCATTGACTTGGGGATGGACACGCCTTGTCCCGTCTCTCTGACCGCAGGTACGGCAGCGCAATGTGACTGGCGGGGCGTGCGACCCTGTGGCCGCAGTGGTCACCGACGCGCTGTCCCGCATGTGTAACATCCCAAATTTTCAATTTTGAATGTTACAATTATTAGCTAATCATCTATGCATTATGATTGAAATGAATGTGGCAAATATATTTCATCTTCTTTATTTGACTTCTTTTCAATTGGCATTGGAGTTTACTCAATTACCTGACAAAAAACGTTCGCCGCATAGCCGCCGTGGCGAACATAGTCAACCAATCAGAGCCATTCACTTCGCGCTCTAGTCGCGAACGTCCACACTTTAGAGTTTTCAGAAAAATGTTCTATAGCAGTTTTTTTCAGATTTTATTCAAAACTTCAAACGGCCTTAACTTTTAACCGTAGGTCGAAACGAGATGAAACAAGAGGCTAAATTTTCGTCTCGAATAGCCCTAACCAGAAAACCCATAGTTGCATATTTTTGCAAGTTCAAATTTGAAATTAATTCAGATTTGAATTTAATTTTCATTAGGTCATATCGTTCAAACGGTATACCCGTTTGAAGTGATTCTTTTTGCGACACGTCACACGAACTAAATCCTTTGCCATGAGCTTTTGCCACGATATATCCTACACAATTATTTTCTGTTCACCATAATTTTACTAGAATGCCTTGTAGGGACACTAGGCACATCACAAATTTTTGAACACTATTCATACTTTGAATTTTTTTCATGCTAATGACTTGTGTTGGATTTTTATTTGGCTTTTGCAAATGTTTTGTTGCATGTCTTTGGATTGTATGAATGCATGTTTATGTGTGTTTTTATTTACTTTGCGATAGATTGTCCGGAGTGCAAAGCAGAGTACTATCATTCGCTAGAACTTCACTCCCAGCATGAAGGCAAGTTGCATTTTGATCATATCAGTTTTACCTATGTTTTATTTTTGCACATAGTCCTTTGATGTAGGAGTGCATGATAGGAGTTTATACTTGTTGGATTTACTATCACCCAGTAGTTCATTTGAGGTAGGTCTGAACCGTACCAACTTTGTCGCCATCGTGTTATGTTACAATGCTTCGCCAAAGTAGACGTGGATTGGACAGTGTTATCACCTTGAGATGTGAGTGACAAAGTAGTAACTAGGACCAACTTTAATGAACTACCTGGGTGGAAACTGGTTTGTATGGTGGCGAAGTACAGTGGGAGCATTCATGGGAATCCATGGGGAGTGCACACTAGTGGTCCGTCCACCCAGGCTCAAAGGGATCAACCGTATTTTCATGTCTATAAGCTTCCGTGTGCAGCCGCAAGCCAATATGGGCTCTGGCTTAGTTGAGTAGATGGTGTGACCTCTTCCGGGATAGGCTAGCAGATGTAGATGATGTAGGTGTACCGGCCTATCCGTGGGTTAGGGGAAATGCTATCGAAAGACTATGTCTCGATCTTCCGATCAAGGAGGTGGTCGAGTCTTGTGGGGAAAAGTGCACAACCTCTGTAGAGTTAAAATCTAATTGATTAGCCGTGTCCTCGGTCATGGACAACTTGAGCTTTTAGTAGTGGAAATGTAGGGAGATCTCATCATTCTTAATTAATCAATTGGGTATAAAATTTTGGAATGGTTGAGATGGGCATCATCTCAGACTTATGATATTTGTAGAAGTAGAGCAATCATTTCTGATAGGGAAAAACTAGCTTTATGCAAAACTAAACTTAGAGCTTTCCACCAGCCAAATTGCATGTACTATGTAGGTTCAATACAATTTATGATGTGACTTGCCAGTACATTCCATGTACAGACCTACACGGCTGCAACTTATCATGTTGCAGATTTATCCGACGACGAATAAGGTGCGATAGGTCGTTGTTCTGCACTCAGCTTGCTCGTGGAGTTGATGGACTCGTTACACTTTTGCTTCCGCATGTTTTTGTTTAACTTGGCCTTAGGCCACATTATTGTAATAAATACTCTTTGAGGATTCTCGATGTAATAAATGTGTGATTGAACTCTGTTGTAAATCCTCAGGTACTGTGTGTGTCAGCATACCAATCCAGGGATGACACTTAAGCACAGAGACTCCGATCCCTTGAGATCGGGTCGCTACAAGATGGTATCAAAGCACACATTGACTGTAGGACACGACCCTAGAAAATGGAAAGCCATTGGATAAAAAACCATATTTTTACAACACTTTTATACCCCTGTTTTGGTCTCATACTTTTCTCTGCTTCACTACTAATTTCTCCTCTCTTTCGAACTATAGATGTCGACCCCCATCGTTGAGTTTGCTCAGCCCGACGCAACCATGCCCTTTGGAAGAAAACTCGTGGATATCGCAGGACATCTATGCATTGCCCTGCCTGGCTTCACCGGTACCTTCACGGCCACTCTACCCGAGGAGATGCGCTGGAAGATTGATGTCCACATTCCAGGGCGAACTTTTGGAAATATCATTGAGCCGATTGACTTCTACATAGAAGTAAGATCATTGGGCATTGGCAAAGGGATCGCTGCACTCTTTGCACTTGGGCAAATCTGCCAGGACTACCGCGAGGATCTCAGGAAGACTAACTATGTCTTGTACGCGCACCGTGACTCGGATGGAGATGTGGTGCGCACCAGGGAGGACGACACCATCAACTCACACATGGAGGACCTGGAGGAGTTCATCACCAGGATGAAGGAAGAGATGGACGATTACCTCGTCACCACCCGCAACCTGACTACCCGCAAGGTCGAGCTAGAAGAAGAGCTTCAGAACGCCCACGCAGAGCATGAGGCGGAGCTCGATGCGCTGCAGGATAAGCTCGACGACTTGAAGCTCCAGCTGGAGGAAGCTGAGGAAGAGATTGATAATGGGGAGAATCTCCAAGAGGATCACTCGTATGGGGACTACGTCAGTCAGGACAAAGACCATGAGGACGACGATGAGGAGATACAGAGTGATGCCGCTGGAGCCGACATCAACATGATAGATCTCTCTTCTGATGAGGAGTAGATTTAGACCACCATGAGAGATTAGGATTCGATAGTCAATTAGTATTTGATTGATTTATTTGGGGTACCTTGTCAAACCTTGTGACATGGCTCACCTTAGATTTTTTCGTGTGAACTCTTTGATTGAATTTAATTGGAGTGATTTGGATTTTTATTGACATCATTTGCATATGGGTAGTGTTTCTCCCTTAGGCCTAATTCTATCTATACCCCATCTATGCTGACCCAACAGATGCGACCAAGGCGCGACCCTTCCGGGAGTGGCTCAGGGAATGATATCCCACCCGCCTTGGAACAATTGCTTCAGACCTAGAACCAGATGATACAATTGATGATGCAAAATATGGCCCAGAACAACAACAACAACCCGCCTCCACCTCCACCTCCACCTCCACCACAAATTGACAGCCTTACCCGTTTTCTGAGGCTGAATCCTCCAATTTTCACGAGCAGCCCGGAGCCAATTGTCGCAGATGACTGGCTTTGCAACATGGGTAGGAAGCTAGCCACAGCAGGATGCACTAATCAGGAGAAGGTGAGGTTTGCCTCTCACCAACTGGATGGACCAGCAACTTCGTGGTGGGAGACCTACACCGCCACGTACCCGATGGAGAATGTGACTTGGGCTCAGTTCCAGCAGGCGTTCCGCACCGCTCATGTTTCAGCGGGAGCTATGGCTCTCAAGAAGAGGGAGTTCTGCAACTTACGCCAAGGAAGTCGCTCAGTGTCTGAGTATGTTGATGACTTCAGCAAGTTGTCCTATTACGCCCCAGGTGAGGTGGCGACCGATGCAGCCAAGCAAGAGAAGTTTCTGGAGGGACTGAATGATGAGCTGGGAATTCAGTTGATGATAGCGACTTTTGATAACTATCAAGAGTTGGTGGACAAGGCGATCACTCTAGAGGGCAAGCATCAGCAGATGGAAAATCGCAAGAGGAAATATGGTCAAGGCAAGTTTCAGTCTGGAGCTTAGCAGAAGCCTCGCTCCACCCCTTTCTCAGGATATTCTGGTACAGGACATAGTAAGTTTGGAGGGCACAACCATCATAACCATGGTGGTCATTCTCAGCATGGAGGCAATGGACACAACCACAATGGCCATAAAAAAGGCAATGGGAATGGAGGAAATGGCAATCACAATCACCCTACCCCTGCTACACCAGTGAGGAAGGATCTGACTCACATCACCTGCTTCAAATGCAAGAAGACAGGGCACTACTCCAATGTGTGTCCCGAGCTACATAATGGGAATGGTAATGGAAGTTCTGGAGGCAAGCCCAATCCTTTCACAAAGGGGCATGTGAATCATGTCAACGTGGAAGAAGTCTATGAACAATCGGATGCGGTGATTGGTAAGTTCTTGGTTATTTCATTCCCAGCACTTATTCTATTTGACACTTGTGCGTCGCATTCATTCATATCGAGGGGATTTGTGGATAAACATAAGCTGCCTACCGTAGCTCTTAAGTCACCTATTTTAGTGAGTTCCCCAGGAGCAGAGTCTATGACTAGTCAGGCATGTTTTCAGTTGCCTTTGAACATAGGGGGACATGTTTTTCCCACAGATATGATCGTACTTGAGTCACAAGGGTTGGATGTAATCCTAGGTATGGATTGGATGTCCAAGTATCAGGGAAGCATTGATTGTGCCAGTAGGTCAATTCTTCTCACCACTCCAGAGAAGAAGAGGATCAAGTATGTATCCAGGCTTAAGCCTAAGAAGACTCAAGTGAACTCTCTTATGGGAGTTGTCCAGGAGGAAGTACCAGTGGTGAAGGATTATCCCGATGTATTTCCAGAGGAGTTACCCGGTATGCCACCGGATCGGGAGACTGAGTTTCTCATTGAGTTGCTGTCAGGCATCGTACCTATCTCCAAGCGGCCATACCGGATGCCCGCTAATGATCTAGCGGAAGTCAAGAAGCAGATTGAGGAGTTGCTGGAGAAGGGGTATATTCGCCCGAGTTCATCACCTTGGGGAGCCCCAGTACTCTTAGTGGAGAAGAAGGATGGAACCTTGAGGATGTGTGTGGATTATTGCTCTTTGAATGAGGTGACCATCAAGAACAAGTATCCGCTGTCGATGATCAATGACTTGTTCGACCAGCTAGAAGGAGCTAGTGTTTTCTCCAAGATTGACCTTCGATCGGGTTATCATCAGTTGAAGATCCGTGAGAAAGATATACCTAAGACAACTTTTACCACGAGGTATGGGATTTATGAGTATACAGTCATGTCGTTTGGTTTGACTAATGCCCCTGCCTATTTTATGAGCATGATAAACAAGGTATTCATGGAGTACTTGGATAAGTCTGTGGTGGTATTCATTGATGATATATTGATTTTCTCCAAGAATGAGGAGGAGCACGCAGAACATCCGCGCTTAGTTCTAGAGAAGCTCAGAGAACACCAACTTTATGCCAAGTTCAGCAAGTGTCAGTTTTGGTTGAAGGAAGTCGGATTTCTCGGACATGTTGTGTCAGGAGAAGGAATTGCCGTGGATCCTTCCAAGGTAGAAGCAGTCACAGAATGGAAGGCACCGACCTCAATTAGCGAGATCCGCAATTTCCTTGGACTTGCAGGGTATTATCGGAGGTTCATTGAGAATTTCTCCAAGATTGCAAAGCCCATGACGGAGTTGTTGAATAAGGACACCAAGTATATTTGGACTGAGGAATGTGAAGCCAGTTTCCAGGAGTTGAAGAAACATTTGGTTACAACTCCAGTGCTAATTCTGCCGAACATACACAAGGATTTTCAGGTGTATTGCGACGCTTCACGCCAAGGACTTGGAGGTGTGCTTATGCAAGAAGGAAAGGTTGTAGCTTATGCTTCACGTCAGCTTCAACCTCATGAGTTGAACTATGCCACGCATGATCTGGAGTTAGCAGCAGTGGTGCATGCACTCAAGACCTGGAGACATTTGCTTATCGGGAACCAATGAGATGTTTACACCGATCACAAGAGTTTGAAGTACATCTTCATGCAGAAAGAGTTGAACCTTAGGCAAAGGAGACGGTTGTAGATCATCAAGGATTATGACATGAGTTTGCATTATCATCCAGGGAAAGCCAACGTCGTGGCAGATGTGTTGAGCCGTAAGAGCTATGTCAACACTCTTGTCGCAGGAGGATTACCTTAGGAGTTATGTGATGAACTTAGAGATCTCGAGTTGGAAATAGTTCCAAGAGGCTATGTTGCCGCACTCGAAGTACAATCCACCTTGTTGGGACAGATCAGAGAAGCTCAGAAGTTGGATCAAGGTATTGTTGAGATAAAGGAGAGGATCAGCAAAGGAAAGGCAGAAGGATTCCGTGAGGATGAGCATGGAACCATATGGTTTGAGCAGTGTATTTGTGTGCCCAATGATCCAGAGATTAGGAAGTTGATACTTCAGGAGGCTCATGATTCGCCTTACTCGATACATCCGAGAAACACCAAGATGTATTTGGACTTGAAGGAAAGTTTTTTGTGGACTGGTATGAAGAGGGAAATTGATGAGTATGTAGCAGTATGTGATGTATGTCAGAGGGTAAAGGCAGAGCATCAGAAACCAGCAGGTTTACTTCAACCATTGCTGATACCTGATTGGAAATGGGATAAACTTGGCATGGATTTCATCACGAGATTATCCAGGACCCGCTCAGGTTATGATTCCATTTGGGTAATAGTTGATCGCTTGACCAAGGTTGCTCACTTCATTCCTGTGAAGACTACCTATACAAGTGCTAAGCTGGTGAAGATATATATGACCAGGATTGTATGTCTGCATGGAGTTCCGAGGACCATTGTATCAGATAGAGGAACACAGTTTACTTCAAAGGTTTGGCATCAGCTACACGAAACTTTGGGTACCAGGCTAGAGTTCAGTACAACCTTCCATCCATAGACAGATGGGCAGACAGAGAGGGTGAATTAGATTCTGGAGGACATGTTGAGAGCTTGTGCGCTAGACTACGGGTCTAGTTGGGATGATAACTTACCTTATGCAGAGTTCTCATACACCAACAACTATCAAGCCAGTTTGCAGATGGCCCCTTTTGAGGCATTGTATGGGAGGAAGTGCAGAACACCGTTGATGTGGGATGGATTTGGTGATCGCAAATTGTTTGGATCGGATTTGATTCGAGATTCTGAGGAGAAGTTCAAGTTGATCCGTGATAGACTCAAGATAGCTCAGTCTAGACAGAAGATTTATGCTGATGCTAAACGCAAGGAAGTGATTTACCAAGTGGGAGATAGAGCATATCTGCGAGTGTCTCCACTTCGAGGTATTAAGAGGTTTGGAGTCAAAGGAAAGTTAGCACCACGATTCGTGGGGCCATATAGAGTTCTGGAACGTAGAGGAGAAGTTGCATACAAGTTGAAACTACCAGAGGGTTTGTCATGAGTTCATGATGTGTTTCATGTTTCCCAACTGAAGAAGTGTCATGCAGAGATGGCAGATATTCCTTTGAGAGATACAGTGTCTCTAGAAGCAATTCAGTTGGATAACGATCTAACTTATGAGGAGAAGCCTGTTAAGATTCTTGAGACTGCCGAGAGGATCACTCGTACCAAGGTCATCAAGTTCTGCAAGGTTCAGTGGAGTCACCACACCGAGGAGGAAGCTACTTGGGAACGAGAAGAAGATCTCAAGCGAGACCATCCAAACCTTTTTGCTAGCCAACCTGAATCTCGAGGACGAGATTCATCTTAAGGGGGCTAGGTTTGTAACATCCCAAATTTTCAATTTGGAATGTTTTACAATTATTAGCTAATCATCTATGCATTATGATTGAAATGAATGTGGCAAATATATTTCATCTTCTTTATTTGACTTCTTTTCAATTGGCATTGGAGTTTACTCAATTACCTGACAAAATACTTTGAAAAATAGTATGAGAGGGGGTAACATGACACCCCAAAGGTCAGAAGAAAATAGTGCCAAACTATTTGAAAGTCAAATTTGGTTTCAATTTGGATTTTCTTTAAATAATGTTTTGATAAAGTTTTTATTTTGACTCTAAAGAAATGTTCACGCTTTAGGATTTATTTTTCTGATCGTTTTGGTATATAATACCCTATATTTTTTTGTTTTCTGCTCAGGTCTAAAAAGAAAGAGGTTTTTTTAAAACAAACAAACAAACAAACAAACAAACAAACACACGCACACAGGCCAGCCGCAGCCCAGCCAGGCCGCTCGCTAGCCAGGCGAGGCGCTCGCCCGAGCCCAGCCCCAGCGCCCGTCGCTTTCTCCCCTCGATCTCTCTCTCGCTCGCATCTCTCTCTCTCACGCACCTGGCAGGTGGGGCCGACCTATCGTCCCCAACCTCCCGCAACTCCAGCGAGATACACCAGCACCGAGCGCATCCGCACCGGCCAGGCCGAAGCTCTAGGGATGAGCCTTATCCTGCAGCCCCGACCCTCCTATCTATGCCTATAAAAGGCCCTCGATGCCCTCTCTCCATTCAGCCAACCCGCACCTCCTCTCGCCGCTCACAGCCGACGCCCTCGCCGTTCGCATCTCGCCGGAGCCGAGTCAGTTCGCCGGAGGTTTTGTCGCCAATGAACCTCCCCTGCCCCTATTTATTCACAGAATTGGATCCCCATGTCAATCCGCACCTCCCTGACATTTCGTTGCCCCTAGGATGCACCTGAGACGTCGCCCGTCCGACCGTCGTCGCCGAAGTTCGCCGGAGATAGGAGCTCGCCCTGCTCCCTACGGTCGTCACCGTCGGGTGCTGTCACCACCTCACCCGCGCCGGCGATCGCCGGAGCCGCTGCCCCGTCGTCGCCGAGTTCCCTGTCGGCGACGCTCGTGCCTCTGTAAGCGCTCGCCTCCCCTCGCTCATTTCGTTAGAGTAGGATAGGTTTTTTAAGATCGAACCGGTAGTTATATCTAGATTGGTTTTTTAATTACCGAACCAGTACACGGTTAACCGCATTTTAATATAAATCGTGCGGTTTATTTAAACCGAACGTCGGTTTGTTCTTTTTAGTTTAGCCGAACCGGTGATTTACCTAGTTTGCAAACGTTCGCTATATAGCCGCCGTGGCGAACATAGTCAACCAATCAGAGCCATTCACTTCGCGCTCTAGTCGCGAACGTCGACACTTTAGAGTTTTCAGAAAATGTTCTATAGCAGTTTTTTTCCAGATTTTATTCAAAACTTCAAACAGCCTTAACTTTTAACCATAGGTCGAAACAAGATGAAACAAGAATAGCCCTAACCAGAAAATCCATAGTTGCATATTTTTGCAAGTTCAAATTTGAAATTAATTCAGATTTGAATTTAAATTTCATTAGGTCATATCTTTCAAATGGTATACCCGTTTGAAGTGATTCTTTTTGCGACACATCACACGAACTAAATCCTTTGCCATGAGCTTTTGCCACGATATATCCTACACAATTATTTTCTGTTCACCATAATTTTACTAGAATGCCTTGTAGGGACACTAGGGCACATCACAAATTTTTGAACACTATTCATACTTTGAATTTTTTTCATGCTAATGACTTGTGTTGGATTTTTATTTGGCTTTTGCAAATGTTGTGTTGCATGTCTTTGAATTGTATGAATGCATGTTTATGTGTGTTTTTATTTACTCTGCGATAGATTGTCCGAAGTGCAAAGCAGAGTACTATCATTCGCTAGAACTTCACTCCTAGCACGAAGGCAAGTTGCATTTTGATCATATGAGTTTTACCTATGTTTAATTTTTGCACATAGTCCTTTGATGTAGGAGTGCATGATAGGAGTTTATACTTGTTAGATTTACTATCACCCAGTAGTTCATTTGAGGTAGGTCTGAACCGTACCAACTTTGTCGCCACCGTGTTATGTTACAATGCTTCGCCAAAGTAGACATGGATTGGAGAGTGTTATCACCTTGAGATGTGAGTGACAAAGTAGTAACTAGGACCAACTTTAATGAACTACCTGGGTGGAAACTGGTTTGTATGGTGGCGAAGTACAGTGGTAGCATTCATGGGAATCCATGGGAGTGCACACTAGTGGTTCGTCCACCCAGGCTCAAAGGGATCAACCGTATTTTCATGTCTATAAGCTTCCGTGTGCAGCCGCAAGCCAATATGGGCTCTGGCTTAGTTGAGTAGATGGTGTGACCTCTTCCGGGATAGGCTAGCAGATGTAGATGATATAGGTGTACCGGCCTATCCGTGGGTTAGGGGAAGTGCTATCGAAAGACTATGTCTCGATCTTCCGATCAAGGAGGTGGTCGAGTCTTGTGGGGGAAAAGTGCACAACCTCTGCAGAGTTAAAATCTAATCGATTAGCCGTGTCCCCGGTCATGGACAACTTGAGCTTTTAGTAGTGGAAATGTAGGGAGATCTCATCACTCTTAATTAACCAATTGGGTATAAAATTTTGGAATGGTTGAGATGGGCATCATCTCAGACTTATGATATTTGTAGAAGTAGAGCAATCATTTCTGATAGGGAATAACTAGCTTTATGCAAGACTAAACTTAGAGCTTTCCACCAGCCAAATTGCATGTACTATGTAGGCACAATACACTTTATGATGTGACTTGCCAGTACATTCCATGTACAGACCTACACGGCTGCAACTTATCATGTTGCAGATTTATCCGACGACGAATAAGGTGCGATAGGTCATTGTTCTTCACCCAGCTTGCTCGTGGAGTTGATGGACTCGTTACACTTTTGCTTCCGCATGTTTTTGTTTAACTTGGCCTTATCCCACATTATTGTAATAAATACTCTTTGAGGATTCTCAATGTAATAAATGTGTAATTGAACTCTGTTGTAAATCCTCACGTACTGTGTGTGTCAGCATACCGATCCAAGGATGACACTTAAGCACAGAGACTCCGATCCCTTGAGATCGGGTCGCTACAACATGGCTATAGTCCATCCGTCCGGCCCGCTGACCTCAGTGAGCACGATCGGACGGGGAACAGTTCCTACACGTCCCCGCCACTCGAGTACCGATGACCTTGGCCGGCTAGCGCTAGGAGACGCCTCCCCGGGCGACTCGTGCCGAGGCAGGTGGGGGAGGGCCAATCGCGGCGCCCCTCGGCGGGTCCCAGTAGGGATGGGACCGCTCGGTCGGTAGGCCCCACCAGCGACGAGATGATACAAGCCGCAGGACCCCCTGGCCCGGCGGAGAGGCTGCTAGCCGGGTCCCTCCACCCTCGTACTTAAATCATATTGTAAGAGCCGGGGGGTTGTCCTATAAAACCCCCCGAGCCCCCCATGCAATGGGGACGGATCCCCGATCGAGAACACACACATAGAGAGCCCCCATACTCTCCCCAGTGGTAGAGGGAGACGAGCCGGCTGCTCCTTTCTTCCTCCTCCGAACATAGCTCCAGGAGCACCTCTGTATACTTATACATCCATCCAACGAATCCAAGCAGGACTAAGGGCATTACCTCCCACGGAGGGCCCCGAATCTGGGTACGTTGCGTGTCTCCACCTTCTCGTACCCAATCCCGCACTCGGAGCCCACCGGCGTCCAATGGCCCCAACACCACCGATAAGCCACCCTATGGCATCTGCCGTGAGAAAACGACGACACCGACACCGCTGCTGTGCCTAGTGCGAGTTGGACTCGGATCCGTTCCTAGTGTCTTATTTCCGTGTTTCTTTGCAATTTTCATTAGGTGTTCAATCTGATCTTTCTGAAGCCCTAGATACAGCCTCTCTATAGCAATAATTTAGGTACCTTACCCATAAGACTAGCTAATATTGTTGCTCAACAGGCTGCTCAATAGGATTGTTGCACGACGCTGTATTTTTGAAACAAAATTTGCTCCGCGGTGCGACATATTGTGGCCGAGAGAGGAAGAGGAGAGAGAAAAAGTTTGTTTACTGTTGGTGAGATATATATCAAATTACAAAAAAAGAGAAAAGAGTGAAAAAAAAGAAAAAAAAGAGAGAGCAAACAGGCCCAGAAATTGGTGATAGTTGCTACAAGTTTGGAGCTGTTTCATATTGATGTTTGCACTAGTATTTTGAGCAATCTTGTGCCTGTTTTCTTTTAGCTAATTGCTAGTGTCTTTCTAGTGCATTGCAACAAATTCCTCCATATAGTTGCTTGCCACATTTGTCTCCATAATTGTGTGTGTTTCCTTGGTGAGTTTTGGTATCACACAAACAGCAAATAGGTTTTATAAATTGGTGTTGTTAGGTATCCCAACCAAGCTCCACCATATACCCTGGTTTGTTGTGCAATAGTTTTCACCCTCGGTATTTGCTACATCACATCCGTGCATGTTCTTGGCATACAAGTTGGTATTCTTTTCTCATTCGCTTTGGAATAGTAAGATACCTTGTTTCTTTCAGTTTGCGTGAGTTGAGAGTTTTCCACATACACTATATTTTCTGTGCGTACTAATCACCTAATCATGTCCAACGAGTCTTTTGATGTACAGCAGAAAAATGATCCTAAATCCGTGGTGCATTGGAATGAATATGAAGCTCTTCGTGATCATCTTCAGCGACAAATTCAGTGTGCAACCGATCCTCTAAATGAGAATGTGCAGAACATGGAGTTGAACTTGAAGGATGCCACAGAAACCATCACAGCAACACAACAACAAGTTACTGAAATTCAGGAGAGTCTAGTTACCTTGCAACAAGCTTTGGCTACATTGCAACAGTCCGTTGACCGCCAACAAAATCAGCAGCGTGATGATGATGATGATGGTGAAGCTAGTGTTCAAGCTGGTAATGATGGTGTTGCAGCTGCTAATACTACCAATGGTCAAGGTGCTGCAGCACGTCGTGCACAATTCCAGCAAGCTAATTGCGACCAGCAAGCTCCACACGAGCCGGTTGTTGCTAGCCAAGATGGTGGTCATGGTAATGGAGGTCGTGGTGGTGGCCATGCTGGTGTCATGGCCGTCGGCCATGGATTTGCTCCTTTTGGTGCGCGCCGTCGATTTGATGATGATGCTTGTGCACAACCAGCCAACCGTGATGATGATGGACTGGGCAAACCAAAGTTCATCATCCCCAAGTTTGTTGGTTCTACTGATGTTGAAGAGTACCTCAATTGGGAGCTAAAGGTGGAAAAATTATGGCATATGCATGAGTATACCGAGGACAGAAAAATAAAACTTGCATCTTCTGAATTTGATGACTATGCTTTGCTCTGGTGGGATAATATTGTACAATCCAGAATTGAAGAAGGTGAATGTCCCATTGTTACATGGAGAGCTATGAAGGAAGAGATGCGTGCTCGCTTTGTTCCATGCAATTATATTCGTTCTCTCTATGACAGATTGTAGAATTTGAGGCAAGGTAATTCTTCCGTGGATGTATATTTTCAGGAGATGGAGCTTATTATGCAGCGTGCTAGAGTGTGTGAACAGCCTGAACAAACAATGCAGCGATTTCTTTCTGGTCTGAACTATAACATCAAGCGTATTGTTCGTCTTCACTAGTATTATGACATGACAGATTTGTTACACCAAGCACGTGAGGCTGAATTGCAAGTGTCTGAGGATGCTAAGTTTACATCTCGCACACAAGCGAGTAGAGGTCATTTTCCACCACGAACAACACCTACTATGGAGCCTGATCCTAGTTCCACTTCTAGTTTTCGTGGTAATACTTCTTCCAAACCAGATTCGGTTATCTCTAATGTGAAGAAATCGGTGCAACCTGTTGCTAGTGCTGCTGGTTCTACTAATTCTACAGCAAGAAACAAGGACATGATCTGTTATACATGTGGTGGAAGGGGTCATTTTAAGAGAGATTGTCCCAACAAAAAGGTTATGTTGATTAATGAGGATACAACAGAATATGAAACTGGTGATGAAGCTGATCCTGATTCTGAAATTTCGGAGGAAGATGAACATGGTTCAATAGATGCGTATGCTACACACTATCCTACAATTGTTTGCTCGCCCAAAGTGCTAAGTGTTACTCCTAGTCGTGCAGAACAGCGGTGCAATTTGATTCAAACAAAGGCTATTGTTGGTCCTGGTAAGGCATGCAAGGTTATAATCGATGGTGGTAGTTGTCACAATTTGGCTAGTAAGGAGTTATGCCAAAAGCTAAAATTGAAATATTTTACCGCACCCCAATCCATATTTTATTCAATGGCTAAGTAACAGTGGAGAGATGAAGATCAGCCACATGGTGCGTGTGGAATTTCAGATTGGACCAGACAAAGACACCATTGAGTGTGATGTGGTTCCTATGACCGTGTGTCACTTGTTGTTGGTACACCCATGGCGGTATGATAGAGATGTCCGTCACAATGGGAGAGCCAACACATATCATTTAAATTGGCGTGGCAAGGAGGTTACTTTGAGGCCTATGACACCGCAACAAATTGTAAATGAATCTTGGCAAAAAATTGAAGTGAATCTTGAAAAAGAGAGTGAGAGATTAGATAGGCGAGAGCCTCCACTTCCGGTGAGTGAGAGCCACAAGCCAAATCTGACTGGTAAAAATAAAAGTGAGGGAGTGAATTCGTTAGTTATGTTAGCCACCAAATCTGATTTGAGAGAGTTTCGTGAGGATCCCAGTGCTGTACCACTTGTGCTGCTGTGCAAGGGTCAAATTTTGGTTTCTAACAACATGATCCCTCTCTCTATTGGTGTTTCTAATGTATTGCAAGAATTTAGTGATGTGTTTCCGGAGGAGGTACCCGCTGGTTTACCACCATTGCGAGCTATAGAGCATCAAATTGATTTGATACCAGGAGCATCGCTGCCCAATAGAGCACCATACTGCACCAACCCCGAGGAAACAAAGGAAATTCAGAAACAAGTACAAGAGCTTCTCGACAAAGGTTATATTCGCGTGAGCTTAAGTCCTTGTGCTGTTCCTGTAATTTTAGTCCCTAAGAAAGATGGTACATGGTGCATGTGCGTAGATTGTAGAGCTATAAATAACATAACTATTCGATATCATCACCCTAGGGCGCGGATCTTAGCTAGATTCGCTTCTATTCCTCTACGGGAGACGATGAATCCAAGCAGCTTACCAGAAGGAACTCCGAATACACATTTTTCCGGATTGAGTTGTATGTCATACTCGCGTAGATTGGCGCATGTGCGTAGATTGTAGAGCTATAAATAACATAACTTGTAGCAACCCGATCTCAAGGGATCAGAGTCTCTGTGCTTAAGTGTCATCCCTGGATCGGTATGCTGACACACACAGTACTTGAGGATTTACAACAGAGTTCAATCACACATTTGTTACATCGAGAATCCTCAAAGAGTATTTATTACAATAATGTGGCCTAAGGCCAAGTAAAACAAAAACACGCGGAAGCAAAAAGTGTAACGAGTCCATCAACTCCACGAGCAAGCTGAGTGCAGAACAACGACCTATCGCACCTCATTCGTCGTTAGATAAATCTGCAACATGATAAGTTACAGCCATGTAGGTCAGTACATGGAATGTACTGGCAAGTCACATCATAAAGTGTAATGAACCTACATAGTACATGCAATTTGGCTGGTGGAAAGCTCTAAGTTTAGTTTTGCACAAAGCTAGTTTTTCCCTATCAGAAA
Source organism: Hordeum marinum (assembly GCA_022496015.1). Classification (NCBI taxonomy): domain Eukaryota; kingdom Viridiplantae; phylum Streptophyta; class Magnoliopsida; order Poales; family Poaceae; genus Hordeum; species Hordeum marinum. Next base: position 281,026,518 of record CM039678.1, read on the forward strand.
TGATTCCTCTACTTCTACAAATATCATAAGTCTGAGATGATGCCCATCTCAACCATTCCAACAGTTTATACCCAATTGATTAATTAAGAATGATGAGATCTCCCTACATTTCCACTACTAAAAGCTCAAGTTGTCCATGATCGGGGACATGGCTAATCGATTAGGTTTTAACTCTGCAGAGGTTGTGCACTTTTCCCCACAAGACTCGACCACCTCCTTGATCGGAAGATCGAGACATAGTCTTTCGATAGCATTTCCCCTAATCCACGGATAGGCTGGTACACCTACATCATCTACATCTACTAGCCTATCCCGGAAGAGGTCACACCATCTACTCAACTAAGCCAGAGCCCATATTGTCTTGCGGCTGCACCCGGAAGCTTATAGACATGAAAATACGATTGATCCCTTTGAGCCTGGGTGGACGGACCACTAGTGTGCACTCCCATGGATTCCCATGAATGCTCCCACTATACTTTGCCACCATACAAACCAGTTTCCACCCAGGTAGTTCATTAAAGTTGGTCCTAGTTAGTACTTTGTCACTCACAACTCAAAATGATAGCGCTCCCCAATCCACGTCTACTTTGGCGAGGCATTGTAACATAATACGGTGGCGACAAAGTTTGCATGGTTCAGACCTACCTCAAATGAACTACTGGGTGATAGAAAATCCAACAAGTATAAACTCCTATCATGCATTCCTACATCAAAGGACTAAGTGCAAAAATAAAACATAGGTAAAAACTGACATGATCAAAATGTAACATGCCTTCGTGTTGGGAGTGAAGTTCTAGCGAATGGTAGTACTCTGCTTTGCACTCCGGACAATCTATCGCAAAATAAATAAAAACACACATAAACATGCATTCATACAATTCAAAGACATGCAACAAAAATATTTGCAAAATCCCAAATAAAAATCCAACACAAGTCATTAGCATGAAATTTTTCAAAGTGTGATTAGTGTTAAAAATTCGTGACGTGCACTAGTGTTCCTACAAGGCATCCTAGTAAAATTATGGTGAACCGAAAATAATGGTGTAGAATATACCGTGGCAAAAGTTCATGTCAAAGGATTTGGTTCGTGTGACATGGTGCAAAAAGAATCACTTCGAACGGGTATACCGTTTGAAAGATATGGCCTAATGAAATTTAAATTCAAATCTGAAATAAATTCAAATTTGAACTTGCAAAAATCTGCAACTATGGGTTTTCTGTTTAGGGCTATTCGAGACGAAACTTTAGCCGCTTGTTTCATCTCGTTTCGACCTACGGTTAAAAAGTTACGGGTATTTGAAGTTTTGAATAAAATCTGAAAAAAGTGCTATAGAATATTTTCTGAAAACTCTAAATTGTGGACGTTAACGGCTAGAGCACGAAGTGAATGACTCTGATTGGTTGACTATATTCACTGCGGCTGCTACGTGACGAACGTTCGCGAATTAAGCGAATCACTGGTTTGGCTAAAACTAAAAAGAAAAACCAACGTTCGGTTTAATTAAACCGCATGGTTTATATAAAAACGTGGTTAACCGGTACCTCTTCGGTCTAATAAAAAATCAACCTAAAAAAACAAACTAATCTACGTACAGGCGAGCGCTTACAGAGAACGGGTGCTGGCCTCGGCAGGAAGCTCGATGGTGACGGGGCGGCGACTCCGGCGATCTCCAGCGCGGGCGAGGTTGTCGGGCAGGTGCGGCGTGGCAGGGGCGACCGAGCAGTGGTGACGGTAGACGGCGGTGACGACCGGAGGGAGTGGAGGGAGCGGGCGGAGCTCCTGTGCTCCGATGAACTCCGGCGACGCAGGTCGTCGGGGGGACGTCTCCGGGGCGTCCTAGGGGCGCAAAAACATGTCAGGGAGGTGCTTAACGGCGAGGGGATCCAATTCCCGAAGCAAGAAGGGGCCGGGAGACTCACCGGTGTCGGACTTCTCCGGCGAACGGACTCGGCTCTGGCGAGATGCGAACGACAACTGCGGCGGCTACGAGCGGCGAGAGGAGGTGCGGGTTGGCTGAATGGAGAGAGGAGGCTCGGGGCTTTATATAGGCGTAGCTAGGAAGGCTGGGGTCGCGGGATAAGGCTTATCTCTGGAGCTTTGCTCCGGCCGGTGCGGACGTGCTCGGCGCTGGCTCTATCTCGTGCGGTTCGCTGGAGGTTGAAGACGATGGCTGGATCGGGGCCCACCTGCAGGCTGCGAGAGAGAGAGGAGGGATCGTGAGAGAGAGAGAGCGACCGAGGGTGTGTGCGTGTGTGCATCGACGCTGGGTTGACCGGGCGCTAGGGTGCCTCGTGAGGCTGGGTCGCTAGGAGCGCCTGGCTGGCCTGTGTGTGCGTGCGTGCATTTCTCTTTTTTTAAAACCCTTTTTTTCTAGATCTGAGAAAAAAACAAAGTATATATATAGGGTATTATATACCAAAATGATCATAAAGATAAATCCTAAAGCGTGAACATTTTTTTAGAGTCAAAATAAAAAAATTATAAAACATTATTTAAAGAAAATCCAAAATGAAACCAAATTTGACTTTCAAATAAATTGGCACTATTTTCTTCTGACCTTTGGGGTGTCATGTTACCTCCTCTCGTATATATATAATTTTGAGGAAGTCATATTATCCCCTCTCTATGATTTTATGTGAGTGGAAAACTTCAACATCATAAACTCCAAATGCAATAAAAATATGACATGCAATAAGATGATTCTATTAACATCCTAATTCAATAAAATTGGGATGTTACATAACTATTCGATATCGTCACCCTATTCCACGTTTGGAAGATATGCTAGACGAATTGAGTGGTGCTGCTGTTTTCTCTAAAATTGATTTGCGTAATGGTTATCATCAAATTAGGATGAAAGAAGGGGATGAATGGAAGACAACCTTTAAAACTAAGTTCGGGTTATATGAGTGGTTAGTTATGCCTTTTGGGTTAACTAATGCACCTAGTAATTTTATGCGACTAATGAACCATGTTTTGAGGCATTTTATTGGTAAATTTGTGGTTGTATATTTTGATGATATACTTATTTACAGCCGCAATGAATCTGAACATAGTGATCACATTCGACAAGTTTTGCAAGTGTTGTGTGATGCTAAGCTTTTTGGTAATCTTGATAAGTGCACATTTTGCAAAGATAAGATCATATTTCTGGGATATGTTGTTTCTAAGCATGGAGTTGAGGTAGATGAATCTAAAATTGAAGCTATTAAAATTTGGCCTACTCCACTGAATGTTAGTCAAGTACGAAGCTTTCACGGTCTCTCTGGTTTCTATTGACGTTTTGTGAAAGATTTCAGTACCATTGCTGCACCTTTGAATGAGCTTACTAAAAAGGGTGTTGAATTTGTGTGGGGCGCAGCCCAAGATAATGCATTTGATGAGCTGAAAGGTTGTTTGACTGCTACACCTTTACTTGTACTTCCTGATTTCACTAAACAATTTGAGATTGAATGTGATGCTAGTGGAATTGGTATTGGAGGTGTGTTGATGCAAGAGGGTAAACCGGTTGCATATTTTTCTGAAAAATTGAATGGTGCACAATTGAACTATCCTGTTTATGATAAAGAATTGTATGCTCTTGTTCGTGTTCTTGAGGTTTGGCAACATTATTTGTGGCCAAAAGAATTTATCATACATTCTGATCATGAGGCTTTGAAATTTTTGAAGAGCCAATCCAATCTGAATAAACGTCATGCTAAATGGGTTGAATTTATTGAGTCTTTCCCATACATCATTCTGTATAAAAAGGGTAAAGATAATGTTGTTGCTGATGCTCTTTCTAGGAAAAACATGTTGTTGACACAACTGGTTGTTCAAGTTCCTGGTTTAGAGAGTTTGCGTGATTTATATGCTACTGATCCTAATTTTTCAGCACCATATAACTTGTGCTCTGATGTGAAAGCATGGGAAAAATATCATATACATGACGGTTATTTGTTTAGAGCTAATAAACTATGTGTTCTAGAATCATCTGTGCGTTTGCTATTATTGCAGGAATCACATGTCGGCGGTTTGATGGGCCACTTTGGACGTGAGAAGACTTTGCTTATGCTCGCCGATCATTTTATTGGCCTAAGATGAGGCGTGATGTGGACAGATTTGTGAAGAGATGCATCACTTGCAATAAGTCGAAGTCAAAGCTGAAACCTCATGGTTTGTATACTCCTCTTCCTGCACCTACTACTCCATGGGAAGATATAAGCATGGATTTTGTGTTAGGATTGCCTAAAACCAGGAGCGGACATGATTCCATTTTTGTGGTAGTGGATCGATTTTCCAAAATGACACATTTTATTGCCTGCCACAAAAGCGACAATGCGTCGCATATTGGTAACGTGTTTTTCAGGGACATCGTACGCTTACATGGAGTCCCCAAGACGATTGTTTCTGATCGTGACGTGAAGTTTATGAGCTATTTCTAGAAGAAACTATGGGGAAAGCTGGGGACAAAGTTATTGTTCAACACTACTTGTCATCCCCAAACAGATGGTCAAACAGAGGTGGTAAATCGCACACTCTCAACGTTGCTGCGATCCATGATAAAGAAGAACCTGCGTGTGTGGGAGGACTGTTTTCCGCATGTGGAGTTTGCATATAACAGGGCGGTACACTCAACAACGCAGCTCTGTCCATTTGAGGTGGTATATGGTTTTAAACCCATTACACCATTTGATTTGCTGCCCCTTGCCATTCAAGAGAGAATTAACATGGAGGCATCTAAAAGGGCAGATTTTGTGAGGAAGATCCATGAGAAGACTAAAGAAGCAATTGAAAAGAAGGGCAACTACACTGCTGATCGTGTTAATAAGATGAGAAAGGAGGTGCTGTTTCAACCAGGTGACATGGTATGGGTACATTTTCCCAAAGACAAATTTCCCCAACAGCGCAAGTCCAAGTTGCAGCCACGAGGTGCTGGTCCATTTAAAGTGCTTGCCAAGATCAATGATAATGCATACAAGATAGATCTTCCTACAACTGAGTTTGGCGTGAGTAATACATTCAATGTTGCTGATTTGACGCCCTATGCTAGAGAAGACCTTAATGCGTCGAGGTCGACGCCTTTTCAAGGGGGGGAGGATGATGAGGACATTCCTAGTCCTTTACCATCTTTTTCCGTTGATGATGTTGCTGCACAAGACATGTCCAATGAAATCAGAATTGGACCAATCACAAGAGCACGTGCAAAGGTACAAGAACAACAGGTGAATTCACTCTTAGTTGAATCTGACATTTGTGTTAATGAGAATTTTATACCGCCTAAGTCTTTGCATATTTGTATGATCAGATTTGAAAAGAAGACAAGCTTGGCACGTGGACATGAAGAGTTGCAGCGAGAAGAATGCCTACTGATGTCTAATATCAGCAAGTGCACGAGGGAGGAGAGGGAGGCCGGTGCACAACATAAAAAGAAGGAAAATTAGAACCGGACTCGGATTGACTGCCAGGTGGCCCGGAATTGATATACGTGCAGAATCCATGTCCGTGCTCCAAATAAGACGTGTAAATACAATATGGAAAGCTTGAGTCGTGTGCTTTCCAAACTGTATACCCACAGCCCACGATTCGCTCCGAGCGAGTCGCAGTCATCAAAACAATACGACGGTTGTTTTCTGCCAGTTTTCCAAATAGAGTTTGTTTAAGTTAGGATAGTTAGAGATAGGTTTGTTTTCGACCCCAACCCTAAGTTGGACGTCCAACAGTCTTTATATACCCTTGTAAGTCATGGCTTTTAGGGTTAGATCACATTTTGATTAAACTCATACCAGACCGAATTGCTTTAAGCATTCCTCTGTATTCATATTCCTCTTTGCATCGATCAGGAATCTTTACCTACACCAAATTCGTATCGATAGGGTGTATTGGCTACTGAAAGTCAAGTGCTATCTATCGTTCCATTGGGAATTGGGAGATTGCAGAACCGCTTCGTGGTCGGCGGCTATGTGTGCAAGTGTGTGGTGTTGCGAATATCCATGGGGTTGAAGATCTGTTGCATTGGCAACGGGGGAACAACCAGAGAGTTCGAGAGCATCTCACAAGTTATCCAGCAAGTTCATCATCGACATCATTCGCTCATTGAGAAGATCGAACCGCCCCTTATCATCTTGGTATCAGATTACTGGGTTTACTCGGTGAGCAATTTCCATCCCATAGATTAGTTGTTTTTCATCCTATACAGAAAAAGCCCCACAAAAATATTAGGTTAGATTCTTGCCATAGCCTAGATCAGCCCAACTTATGCAACGGGGACGGACCCCCGATTCTAGAAGGCATCCCAACTGTTCGAAGGGTGATGATATTAATAATAAAAGCATCAAAGGTGTGTTTGAAGAGGTCAAGACTTTAGACAATGATGTACCCACTACTTTGCTTATTAGTAACCGTGTAATGCCATTCCAGTGATGTTTTAATTAGGGAATCCACAAGGAAATAATTTTTTTCGTTATTATTAAAATAATTGTGGTAAACAACATGTGGTTGTCTAAAAAAATCAATGTGATGAAGCATTAAGTGGTAGCTAGATGTACATTGATTCTTGAAAATTGTTGATGATAGGAGTACTTGTGCTTTAAACCTATGTGTTTTGTTATCTGCCATCATGAAATAATAACCAACTGTTGTCAAACCATGCATATAACCAAACAATATTTGGATCAAGAGGAATAATTGATGCAAGGGATTCAATATCGAAAGGGATCCGAGTGGCATGCATGAATCCACTTAAGCCTGTATTAATTGGTTCCTTTTGGGGAATAAACTGAATTGAATAAAGCCTTAATGGATAAGATTAAAGAATTGCAGATGCGCGAGGGATGAATAAGACTTGTTGATATGCTGCAGTTTAGGAGGACGGGTACGTCAGTACTTGCTTCGTTCCTAGTGGAGGAACGACGACAACGATGCTTTCCCCAACGCAGGAGGATGGGCCATGGAGATGCCTTCCCTGCCATAGGAGGATGGGCGGCGGCGTGATAACCCACAAGTGTAGAGGTTTGTTTGTAGACTTTTTTGACAAGCAAGACTATTGAGCCCAGTGAGGAGCTAAAGGTAGAATTAATATTCTCTCAAGTTCTATCGACCACCCATACAACTCTATGAGCAACAATGTTCACGATACCTAGTACAAGAAATAAACTACTTTGCAGGAATAAAACTAGAAGTACCTTGAAGGTGTAAAAAGATAGGTTTGAAAGATAATAAAGAACATGAAAATAAAAGTTAGGTGTTGTTTTAATAAAGAACAAGAAAGTACATATAGTGAGTGTGGATGGTAGGATTTGTGAGATTGTCCTAGGCAATTGATAACAAGACCGGTAATCATTATTGCAGCTTTATATGAGGGAGAGGCATGAGCTAACATAATTTTTGTACTTGGATCATATGAACTTATAATTGGAACTCTAGCAAGAATCCACGATCACTAAATATCATTAAGGTAAAACCCAACCATAGCATTAAGTAACAAGTCCCCTTTATTCCCATATGCAACACCCCCTCTACCCGGGTTCGTGTTTCCGTCACTCACGGAACCCACTATAAGCAAATCATCAACATATTGCAACACCCTACAGCGGGAATCCCCCATGTGTGCGAGGCACGGAAGGCACCACAGGACAACACCAATATAAAACATGCAGCTCAAACCAATCAAGATCATCAATCAACCCATAGGACAAAATAAATCTACTCAAACATCATAAGATGGCAACACATCATTGGATAATAATATGAAGCATAAAGCACGATGTTCAATTAGAGGGTACATCGGGTTGCAAGAGAGTGGACTGCTGTAGATAGATGAGGGAAGGTGATGGTGGTGACGATAGCGAAGTTGTTGGTGTAGATTGCCATCACGATGGTTGACCCGACGATGTTTCGACACCACTAGAAGAGAGGGGGAGAGAGCCCCCTACTTCTTCATTTCCCCCCATTAGATGCTAGAAGAGTTTTCCCTCTGGTCCATGGCCGACATGGCTCCCAGAGGGTAGGATCCTCTCCGAGATTGGATCTCTATCTCTGTTCTCTTCTGTTTCATGCTCTTGTTTTCTGGCATTCCACCGTTTCTTATATCCCCGAAGATCCGTAACTCCGTTTGAGCTGAAATTTTGATAGAAGTTTTCTCGAGAAATTATATTTAGTGTGAAAAAAGAAGGGCTCTAACTGACTTATGAAGGAGTCACAAGGCACCACTGTGCAGCCACCCCTTGGCTGCGCCCAGGTGCCTTGTGGCCACCTCAGGCACACCTTGCATTTACACCACCTCCCAAAAATCACACATATTCCAATATAAATCTCTGCAAATTTTTATCGCGTTTGGACTTAGATTGATATGGAATTTTTGCGAAACAAAAAACATGCAAAAAACAGGAACTGACACTAGGCACTGGATCAATATGTTAGTCCCCAAAATAATATAAAATGTTGCCAAAAATATATGAAAGTTGTAGAATATTGGCATGAAACAATAAAAAATTATAGATACGATGAAGACGTATCAGGATCCTCAAGCTGAATTCCTGCTTGTCCTCGAGTAGGTAAATGAGAAATAATAATAATTTTTGATGTGGAATGCTACGTAACATAATCTTGAACAAATGTCTAATCTTGGCATGAATATTAAGATACGAGCGATTCAAGGCAATTGTCTATCAGTTGACATGAAGATATCCAAACTTAGGTTTACTAACAAACAATCATGTCTCTCAAAACAAAGAATGCTAAAGAACGTTTTCCCTACACATTTAATCATGTAAGCATGGCATGACTTCGTCTTCCTAACACAAGTACAAATGATGATCGCCCCGGTGTCAAGTCATGCATTTGGTTCATACTTTTTTATGCGCTTCAGCATTTTCAACTACACTCATTACATGAGAGTGAGCCATGGACATAGTAGTACAGGTGGAATAGAATATGGTGGTAGAGATTGAAGGAGTCAAATGGTGGGAAAGTCTCACATCAACTAGGCAGATCAATTGGCTATTCAGATGCCCATCAATCGATATCGATGCGAGGAGTAGGGATTGCCATGCAACAGATGCACTAGAGCTATAAGTGTATGAAATCTCAAATGAAACTAAGTGGGCGTGCATCCAACTTGCTTGCTCATGAAGACCTCGGGCATTTGAGGAAGCCCATCATCGAAATATACAAGGCAAGTTCTATAACGAAAAATTCTCACTAGTGTATGAAAGTGACAAATCAGGAGACTCTCTATATGAAGAACATGGTGCCACTTTGAGGCACAAGTGTGGTAAGTGGATAGTGATATTGCCCCTTCTCTCTTTTCTCTCTCTTTTTAGGTGGGCTTTTTTGCCTCCCTCGTTTCTCTCTTTCTTTATTTTTTAATTGTTCTTATGGTGGGCTCATCTGGCCTCCGCCATTTTTTATTTTTTGCCCGGAGTCTCATCCTAACTCTTTGGATAATCATAGTCTCCATCATTCTTTCCTCATTGGTAGAATGCTCTAATAGTGATGATCATCACACTTTTATTTACTTACAACTTGATAAAGAAGAATATGACTTTATATTAAGGCCTCTGGCAGTGTACTAGGATGTGAAATGATCTAGCGTAACATGTAGTCAATGATGAATGGTGGCTTTGCCACAAATACTATGTCAACTCTATATGATCATGCAAAGCAATATGATGATACACACACATGTCATGTGAGGAACGGTGGAAGTTGCATAGCAATATATCTCGGAATGGCTATGGAAATGCCATGATAGGTAGGTATGGTGGTTTTTGAGGAAGATATAAGGTGGCTTATGTGTGATAGATCATATCATATGACGGGGTTTGGATGCACTGCCGAAGTTTGCACTGACTCTCGAGGTGAGAAAGGGCAATGCACGGTATCGAAGAGGCTGGCAAATTGCGTAAAGGTGGGAGTGCGTACAATCCATGGACTCACATTAGCCATAAAAACTCATATACTTATTGTGGAGGTTTTATTAGCTCTCTCAAAGAAAATTACTACCAGTGCACCCCTAGGGAGGAGGTTGGGAGGAGTTAACCATCGCGCGCCCGACTCAAATAATCCAGGGATTTCAACGACGAATAAAAGTGCACCAACATCCTGGTCATGCCATAACCCACACTTCAATGAACAGGAGATCACTAACCTTAACATCGATATTCCTACTAAACCATAATCATACACTAGTGCTCCCACATATAACTATCTTAATGTTGCAAAATCTTGCAAGGAATCAAGCACATCATATTCACTGATCTACAAGTTTTATGTAGGATTTTATGACTAACCATGTGAATGATCAATTCATGTTAACTCTCTAAATAGATATAAGTGAAGCATGAGAGTTTAGTTCTTTATACCAAAGACTTGGGATTGCTCTAATTAATATAAGGGAAGCAAAATTTGCATTCTACAAATAACGGTGTCCCTAATGTAGAGAAGCGAGCATCCAAACTTCAAATGATATAAGTGAAGCACATGAAGCATTCTATAAAGCCATACTCAAAAGATATATGAAATGCAAAGAGCATTCTATAAATCAACCAAGGACTATCTCATACCAGAATGGTGCATTGGTAAAAGAAAAATAAAAGGCACACGATACTCCAAGAATTTACACATATCATGTGAATGAAACAAAAACCGAGACATACCGATAATTGTCGAGGAAGAAAGATGGGATGCCTTCCGAGGGATCCCCAAGCTTAAACGCTTGCGACTCCTTGAATATTTAATTGGGGTGCCATGGGAATCCCCAACTTTGAACTCTTGCCTATCCTTATTATTCTCATATCGATACCTCCTCAATCTTCTAACAATTCATCCACACAAAACTTAACAGAACTTCTATTAGAAAGGTTAGTACACATAACATCAAATCCTGTCATGTCTTGCCATAATATTATTGTATAAATATAATCCAACATTACCTACTGCATGCTATCATAAGTCTACGTATCCCAAATCAATGGACCTCAACAAGATATCAAGCATAAGCAAACAAAAACAGACTATAGCAGCAATCTGTGAAAAATAGAACGGTCTATAAATATGCAAATGAAAAATATACCTCCGTATCTCAAACAGTTATGCAAAATTAGGATGTAATAAAGAATTTTCATAATAGTACCATGTACAAATTTCAGAATTGTTTTATGTTCCCGTAAAACATGAAAATTTAAATACTATAGAAAAAGTTTCTGTTTTTACACAGCAAACATCAAACAAGCAATTCAAACACCCCAAAGGTAAATCTTGGCACATTATATTTTATAATATAATGGATTTGTATAAGGGGATAATTGTTTTTGCTGAAAGGTTTCTATAACCAAAATTCACAAAGTTTCCATGGGCATGAACAAAGTTCAAGGCTAGCCCCCACTTCAACGGTGCTCGTCTTTCTCACTTGCACTTTTATTTTTGAAAATGTTTTAAATTCCCCCATTTATTTATTTTGTTTTTAATTATTTTAAAAGAACACAACGGAATAATATGACTCTCTAAAACTTCTGGGTTGTCTTCCTCGTAGCGCTTTCTTTAAAGCCATTAAGCTAGGCATATTGTGCTCAAGTAATTGATCCACCCTGATACAAACATGGTATCCCCACATGTTCCGTCAAGTAACCGTATGCAAAGTGAATTAGTTAATGTGGTTAGCATGGATTCAAATGTAAAATCATTTGGTGATAAACTTTGCAACAAGATTACAACAAAATGGAGATGGAAGACTGCGCATGTTGTGTGAACCTAGAATTGCCGCCATACACAAATTCGTAAGGATGGCATGTTCGAGTTCGAACATAGGAATCCATGACCATAGGAACCAAGGAAAATCAGAAGTAGTGTCACAAGTGCATCAGGGAAAGAAGGAGCATCTTAGTACTACACCTGCTAATTGAGAGAAACAAATGAATGTGACTGTCACATGTGCCTATGGTCATGCACGTACGAAGGGAAAGTTGACCCAAAAAAATCATGCCAAGAGAGATAATGCCTAACTTCAGGACTCCTCCTAGATATTATCGTGGGTGGCACAACAAATATTGTTAGGAGAAAAGTTGTTAAGCTAGTAGTTTATTAGGAATATTTTATCTCTTTGAGTTAGAGATAAGTCCAAAGTACATTTGTTTTTTAGCCTAATGTGAATTGTACACACGTGAAATATAAACATGTTACATACGTATATTTAGGTAAGTGGAGGTAGGATATAAAGAGGGTACAACCATTGTCATCGTGAGATCAGGTTTTAGTTTTATGGGAGTTATGAACAAAGGTCATAGAACGTCCAGTTTCTGGGCGATCCAATCTTGAGTATTTTCTATGATTTTTTGTCATGGGAATCTATTAGCGACGAAGGGTTGATCATCACATCAATGCCTACATGCTGGTCCGAGGGGATCATTATTTTTGTTCATGTATTTTCATACACACATGAAAACTATTATTGGAGGTTGCGAGGAGGAACGCGGGGGACGAACTATTCATCAAGCATCGCCGTGAAAGATCATGTCGTCTACACGCACGAAATAGCATCTCGCTAGTCCATGCGTCATCACACCCGGATCCCAAGGTATATCAAACCCAATTTTCATTAACAATGATTTGTAGTTAAGTAGTGAGCACAAAGTAGTATATAACATGTAACATCAAAGTCTAACTATCTTCCTGTGCATTGGCATGTCATAAAAGAACAATTCATGCACACAAAGTATATGCCAGTGCATAGAATAAATAGTGTCTTGCAATTTCACCGTATTGGAAACATAGAGAGGTGAAGATTTGGTTCCTCTCTCATAATAATTGCAATTAGGCGCATCAATCACATCATATTATATCCATCAAAATCATCATACACAATGATAAAATGTAACCCATCAATATAATCCTTAATAAGCACAAACTCCTCCGATATGGTGTAGTTGGGAGAACTAAAAAAGATAATAGGACTATCATTAGTGGATGCAATATAAAAAATTTCATTTTTAATATAAGGAACTATAGAAAGTTCATCTTCATAAGCATAATTCATATTGCATCATGGCCACAAGCATAGCAAGCACCAAGTTCATCAAACAAGGACATTTCAAAAAAATCCGAAGGATCATAGCATTCATTCTTTGGTATGTGCGAAGAGAGATTAAAAATTGTATGGGATAAAGAGTTACTCTCATCAGAAGGTGGGCACAGGTGATCAGCCTACCCTTCCTCCTTTTGTTCTGCACTCGCCTCCTCATCCTTTTCATCTAATGAGCTTGCAGTTTCAACAATTGCTTCTCCCATAGATTCCTGCAAAATATTAGTCTCTTCATGGGTAGTGGAGACCTCAATAATTTTATCGATATGGGAATTGTATTAATAATTATCATAGAAATATTTAACAATAGCAAAATTTTCAGGTCTGTAGACAACATCATCAAAGTTATCACACTTATCAAACAAAGATTCAAGTTCATAAGCACCCTTAAAAGCAACAAATACTTCTATTATTTCAAAATTATATAATACACATATACCATTAGCATAAGAAGCCAAGGTTTCATTACCATTAAATTCACATCGAAAGAGAAGATGTGGAGCCTTCATCTTAGAGCAACAAGTATAATCACATCTCAAGCATAAATACCAAGCATACCAATGAAACATTTTAATTTGATCCCATAAGAGTTTCCCTTTTTAAGTCAAGCGATAATCCCTAAAGTATTCGAGGTGATCCAATGTATCTTCCATTATCAAGTTGAATGGAGATTTATCAGTATTATCAAAGTTGTATTTAATGTGTTCCATATAACAAGCATCGAGGGTTTTGGGAGGTTCCACATCTCCATGAGTAGCTAGTACAACTAATTTTTTTGGTGTTTCGTGTTCCATATGCATAACTAAGGATGTAAAACAACTTAGAGCATAAAACAAAATCTACATAGAGATCAAGCAAACAAACACACACACGAGAGTATCAACCCCACATTATCGCTCCCCATCAACGACGCCAGAAAAAGGTCTTGATAACCCACAAGTGTAGGGGACCGTTTGTAGCCTTTTTTGATAAGTAAGAATGTGAAATGCTACTTGTAGACCATGCAAGGTTTTCCCCCGCAGAGGAGGGGTGATGCAGTAAAATAGAGAAAGTATTTCCCTTAGTGAGAACCAAGCTTATCGAACCAATAGCATAATCACACAAATCCTTGTCAAGAACACCTGCACACAAAGAATAAAACACTTGCACCCAACACGAGAAAGAGGGTTGGCAAGCCCCTTGAACTCGTTACTTGCAATGATTAAAACTTGATAGATAAATATTATAATTGCAAAATAAAATAAAAGTAAAAAAATACATCAAAGTAATAATGTTTTTATATTTAAGTAGATGCGGGGGCCATAGTGTTCGCTAGAGGATTTTCTCTCGAAGAAAGCATACAGTGGGTAAACAAATTCCAGTTGGGCAACTGATAGAAAAGTGCATGGTTATGATAATCATCCAAGGCAATGATCATGTATATAGGCATCATGGCCATAAGAAAGTAGACCGACTCCTGCGTGCATCTACTACTATTATTCCACCCATCGATCACTATCCAACATGCATCTAGAGTATTAAGTACGAAACAGAGTAACACTTTGAGAAAGATCACATGATGTAGACAAAGTAAACTCAACTATTATGAATAAACCGCATCATTTTCCCTTAATGGTAGTAATGCAATACGTGTCTTGAGCCCTTCTATCACGAGCATAAAGCACCACAAGATTAAACCCATCAAAACGCACCACTCGCACTGAAGATAATCAATCTAATTGGTCAAACCAAACCGATAGATGGGAGAGAAATATGAAGCTATAACAATCTTGCATAAAAGAATGCAATGAAGGCTCAGTTAATATTCATGGATAATCTGATCATAAAACCCCACAATTCACCGGATCCCAATAAACACACCACATAGAAGATTACATCGAATAGATCACCGTGGGAATCACGTTGAACTTTGTATTGAAGACCATAGAGAGAGAGAGACATCTAGGTACTTGTTATGGAACCGTAGGTCTTTGGTGAACTACTCACACATCATCATGAGAGAAGCAAGGTTGATGTAGAGGCCCTCTGTGATCGACCCCCCTTTGGCAGAGTACCGAAACAGGGCTCCAGATGGTCACTCGGTAGAATAAAGACTTGCGGCAATGAAAAAATCATTTCGGGTGGCTCTCTGCTGATTTCCTGATTTTAGAGAATGTATAGAGTTGGAATTAGGTCAGGAGGAGCCACTAGGTGGTCCCAAGGTAACAACCTTCCTGCGGTGCGCCCTGTTGCCTTGGCATCACCTCTTGCGGCCTCCAGCCTCCTCCGAAGCTTCCAGGTCTTATTTTGTCCAAAAAAATCACTAACAAGTTTCGGGTCATTCAGACTTTGTTTGGTAGCGGTTTCCTAAAATGCCAAAGACAAGCGGAAAACAACAACTAGTACTGGGCACTAGGTTAATAGGTTAGTTCACAAAAAGGATAGAAAATATAATACAAATGCATATAAAGTATCCTAGAATGATAATAAAAACATGGAACAATACAAAATTATAGATACTTTGGAGACGTATCATCATCCCCAAGATTAATTCTTGCTCGCCCTCGAGTAGGTAAGTGAAAAAAGCAAAATTTTTGATGTGCCGTGTTACCCAACATGTAATCTCTTATAGGCATGATCTTTGAGAAAGGATGAACTAATAAACATCAACATAATAATATCCCCAAACATAAGCAACATAATCATTACCTTACAAAATATACGATCCTTAAAGAACGTTACTCCCCACTTAGTTTATCATATTAGCATGGATGAAACCGTCTCGACCACATAAGTACAAATCATGAGCACCATGATGTCAAGTCAGGCAATTAGATCGTACTTCTAACGCACTTCAACATTTTTAACTTCACTCAATACATGAGCGTGAAACATGGATATAACATATGGGTGGAATAAAATATGGTGGTAGATATGAAAGGAGTCAAAGTGGAAAGAAAGTTTCACATCAACTAGGCGTATCAACAGGCTATGGAGATCCCATCAATAGATATCAATGCGAGGACTAGGGATTGCCATGCAACGGATACACTAATGCTATAAGTGTGTGAAAGGTCAACGGAAGCTAAGTGGGTGTGCATCCAACTTGCTTGCTCATGAAGACCTCGAGCATTTGAGGAAGCCCATGATCGGAATATGCAAGCCAAGTTCTATAATGAAAAATTCCCACTAGCATATGAAAATGACAGCCGAGGAGACTCTCTATATGAAGAACATGGTCCCACTTTGAGGCAGTAGTGTGGTAAAGAATAGTAGCAAAGTCCCTTCTCTCTTTCTCTCTCATTTATTTATTATTTTTAATTTTCTTTTCTTTTCTTTTCCTTTTCTTCTTTTTTCCTTTTTCTTTTTTCTTTGTGGGTTCATTGCCCCCCCCCCATTTTCCACTTTTCATCCAGAGCTTATCCCAACTTCTGGGGGAAACATTACTCCATCATCCTTTCCTCACCAGGACAATGCTCTAATAATGATGATCATCACACTTTTATTTACTAACAACTTGATATAAAAACTCAACATAAAACAATTATGACTCTATATGAATGCCTCTGGCAGTGTACCACGATGTGGAATGATCTAGCATAACATCTAAACATTGATAAACGATGGCTTTGCCACAAATAGTATGTCAGCTACATGATCATGCAAAGCAATGTGATGATGAACACACAAGTCATGTGATGTAACGATGGAAGTTGCATGATAATATATATCGGAATGACTATGGAAATGCCCTAATAGGTAGGTATGGTGGCTGTTTTGAGGTAGGTAGGTAGGTATGGTAGGTAAGTACTGAAATTGTAATTAGCAAGTAGTTTGATAGCAAGGTAATTTGTAACGAGCAAGTAATGGTAACAATAGGTAAGTTGCATCAAGGTAGCCCAATTCTTTTGTGGCAAAGGATAGGCCAAAACTCTCTCTTGTTATAAACAAAGTGTGCTTGAGGGTGAGGGAGTCCTGGATTAAGGGGTCCTTGGATGGCCGACCTATTTATTACGGGCCTGACTATATGGGCCACTTGCTGAGCATTGGATTAATCAAAGGCCCCGTTGCCAGGGAGGAAGCCTTAGGAGTCGTGGCATGTCCTCCAAGTTTGAAATAGTAGATAGGCATGTTTTTCCCTTCAAGGTGCCACCGACCATGTGTAAACCCTAGGTACCTTCGACGTCTATATAAGTCAGAGGGTTTAGATTGTAGGGCAAGGAAACTCATCTAGGGTTTAGCTATTCGATCTCGAGGTAGATCAACTCTGTAACCTTCATACCATCAATATACTCAAGCAGGACGTAGGGTTTTACCTCCATGGGAGGGCCCAAACCTGGGTAAACATCGTCTCCTTTGACCCTTGTTACGATCGATCCTAGTCTCATAGCTCGGGACCCCCAACCCGAGATTTCTGATTTTGACACCGACATTGGTGCTTTCATTGAGAGTTCCGCTATGATCGCCAAAGGAATCGATGGCTCGCCTTGTCTTAAGCAACAAGATCTACAGCCAGGATATCCTCATCCCTGGTCAAATCTTCATAGGTGGCGACATCTTGTCGCACACCGACCCGACCGGCCATCTTGGCCAGATTGGAAGCTTCGCCCCCGATCAAGAAATCAGATTCGGAACCCTAGAGTTCGTTGCTAATTCACGGGGAGAACTTGTCTTAATGGAACCCTCAGCTCTCATGGAGGAGCCTGCAGATCCCGACGCCTCGACGCCAAAGTCATCGGGCCCCACCTCTGAGGTGGCCCTCACCCTCGGGCTGTATAGAACGCCCAATCTAGTTGTTGTGCCTGGATCCGCTACGGCCGAACATGACCTGGATTCGCTTTCAAGCGACTCTGGAACTATGACGCCATAGATCTACTCGCGCGCTTCAGCGAAACGCATCCTACCAATGCCTCGTCCCTAAACGAGTTGTTTGATCGGATTCAGACCATGCATATGACTAATGACCAGACCCCGGTCTATGACCGGATCAGGCTTAAACCCGAAAATAGGGAGATTCCCAACCCCACGGCCACTCACTTAGTCGCCACCGTCGAGTGTCCGTCTAGGGGCTCGTCCCCCCAATGACCGGAATTAAAAACAGTTTATACCCCAATCTTTGATCATCGAGACCTCGCTCGCAACCCAGACCCTGGAGTTCACTACGGAGATAGATCGGTATTAGTCCCCAATCTAGCGCACAACTGGGAACCCGTAATTCCGGACTCACATCGTGGTGTGGACCCAAAGTTTTTACCACCCACCACCCAAGTCGAGCATTCAAGCATCACAGGAGAGTCCAAGTATTTGGACTTACGGGATGTCCAACAGTTATTAGGAGAGCCGGTTCATCATTTTTGGGCTAGACTCCTCCTCACTAGAAACAAAGTACGAAGTTCTAGTGACCAGGAGATAATGGCAACCTTTAATCGCAATTGCCATGACAAAGGGATCGTCAACGCCCTGGCTCGTCGGAACATTCGCGACTTCACCGAGCTATTCGACTTGGTACAAAAATACTGTGCCATGGAGAGCACCTGGAAAGCCGAACGACTACTTTCAGAACCAACCTTTACCGAGTACCCTAGAGGAGATTGGAAAAATAGGATACCTCCAAAACAGCTAGCCAAACTCGAACCCGCCGAAAAGAGAAATAGACCCCTTACAGGGGTCCGAACTGTCCTTCACAGACTATTGATAAACCATGCCCTATACATTCTATATTGCTGAACACAAGCCCGACTCACAGCCTTAGAGCTTGTTGGGTCATCAGGCAGGTCACAAAAAGTGGTGAAGCCATCCTCGAGGCACTATCACCAAACAAGCACTCCACATCGCCACCAGAATAGAACGCCGAAGTCCTGACAATCTATGAACCATTCCCCTCAAGGAACAGGAGGAAAAGAGCTCTTAGAGAACTCAAATAGGTCTATCATGTGGCAACAACAAGTTCATGGCCACACATACCCATCACCTTTGGAGATACTGACCAACTAGCCATCCGCCCCGGTCATACACCGGCTGCACTGGTGTTAAACTCCATCATCAATGGCTTTAGGCTGCATGAAGTGCTAATGGATGGCGGCCGTTGTTTAAACCTTATCTACATAGATACCCTGGAAAAAATGCAGTTCGACCGATCTCGCATCGACCATAGCAATACAACATTCCGGGGGATCATTCCTGGGAAAGAGGCGTGTTGTTCAGGACATATCACCCTGGACGTAGTGTTCACCACGCTCGAAAACTACCGATCTGAAGAACTTCTCTTCCATATCGTGCTGTTCCCCAGCGGCTACCATGCCCTTTTGGGGCGTGACACCTTCACAAAATTCCAGGCTATACCACATTACGGGTATATGAAACTCAAGATGCGAGGCCCAGATGGGGTAATCATAGTCGCCAGTGATCCGAATATAGCCCTTCGAGCTGAAAACAAAACAACAGCGCTCGCCCTTGAGGCACTAGTTGAGGCCTTCGCTGTAGAAGAACAGACCACACTCCGGTCAACAATAGACAAAGACGATGTGATCCTTAGCAAAAGGCCCAAACCCATGTCCTTTAAACCTGCAGATGAAATCGTTAATTTTAGGTACACCCAACGGACCCCAATAAGACAACGTCCATCGGAGCTCAGTTGGACCCCATGGTGGACGAGGTGTTACGAGCATTCTTATGAGAAAACTAGGACATCTTCGCGTAGCATCCTTCCGATATGCTAGGAATCTCACGACGGCTAACAGAACATAGTCTGAACATCATTGCAGGCTTCAAGCCTGCTAAGCAGACTCTGCGCTGCTATTCCGAGCCGAAATGACAAGCTATGGGTGAAGAAGCCAAATTGCTAGACATCGGATTCATACGGGAGATCAAGCATCCCGTATGGTTGGCAAACCCGGTGATGGTACCAAAGAAAGACAAATCCTGGCGGCTGTGTGTCGACTTTAAAGACCTCAACAAGGCCTGCCCTAAGGACCCTTTCCCCTTACCACACATAGACCAGATTATTGATACCACAACCGGACACGACTCATTGTGTTTCCTTGACACTTATTCCGGATACCATTAGAGAAAAAATGAAGGAATCTGATCAAGCCGCAACCGCATTCATCACCCCTTACGGGCCATTCTGCTTCAACCCGATGCATTTTGGGCTAAAAAACGCTGGGGCTACGTACCAGTGCATGATCTAGACTTGTCTAACAAAACAGGTCGGTAAAACAATCGAGGCATACATGGATGATGTGGTCATCAAAACCAAACACATCAGCCAACTGATTGACGACCTAAGGCAAACCTTTTCCAGCCTACGTGAGTACAATATACAACTCAATTCTGAGAAATGTGTATTCGTAGTAACCGCTGGTAAACTGCTCGGAT
The DNA here is from genome assembly GCA_022496015.1 of Hordeum marinum. Classification (NCBI taxonomy): domain Eukaryota; kingdom Viridiplantae; phylum Streptophyta; class Magnoliopsida; order Poales; family Poaceae; genus Hordeum; species Hordeum marinum. The sequence goes on from CM039678.1 coordinate 281,046,932, forward strand.
TCATCGTTTCCCATAGAGGAATAGAAGCGAATCCGGCTAAGATCCGCACCCTATAAGAACTTGCAATTCCCACAGAGCTAAAGCATGTCCAGAGGTTGGCGGGTTGTGTGGCGGCACTAAGCTGCCTTTTCTCCCACTTCCGCGAAAAGGCTTTACCTCTCTACAGGTTGCTGAAACGGACCAACAATTTCGAATGGACCAATGAAGTAGCGGCTGCATTAGAAGAAATTAAAACACCGCTGGCAAGTAACCCCATATTCACAGGACCATGCACTGATGAACCAATGTTATTGTACATATTGGCCACCAACCAAGTCGTTAGCGTAGTACTCATCATCGAACGAGAGGAGGATGGACACAAATTCAGGATACATAAGCCGGTCTATTATGTGTCAGAAGTACTAACGCAGTGCAAGTCCAGATACCCGCATTACCAAAAGATAGCCTATACAATATTTATGGCATCACGGAAACTAACACACTACTTTCAAGAGTGTTCGGTTACGGTGGCATCCGAAGTATGCCTGAACGATATAATCAACAACAAGGACGCCACCAGCCGCATAGCCAAATGGGCCATTGAGCTCCTTCCTTTTGCAATTACCTACAAGCCACGACGAGCTATTAAATCTCAGGTGCTCGCAGATTTCCTCGGCTAATGGACAGAGGCCGAGATCCCTAGGGAGTATGGTACATACTCCCATTGCACGATGTACTTTGACGGATCCAAAACTGTGGCCGAACTGAGGGGCTGGAGTTATTTTCACATCCCCCACAGGCGACAATGTCCGATATGTGTCGCAAATCATGTATGCCGATTTCAACAATGTAGCCGAATACGAAGCACCCTTGCACGATCTTCGGATGGCAGCTTCAATGGGCATACAACGGCTGGAGGTACAGGGAGACTCCAACTTGGCAATCTCCCAAATCAACGCTTCGATGCCAAAACCCCAAAGATGGCGGCATACAAAAACGCTGTCCTCAAGACATCCGCACGATTCGAGGGGCTAGAATTCCATCATGTCGCTAGAGACAACAACCAATCCACTGACATACTGGCCCGTATGGGGGCCAAACGCGGCCTGTCCCAAAAAACACTTTCCTGGAATGGATCTTTAAGCCATCAGTTGTTTGGCAGGACGATAATAAGGGTGCCGGTATCATCAGCAGGGAAGAGGTTGTCCCCCTTGTAAACTAACCAGACAACCAAATCATCAGCGTCTCCGTAATGGACAACACGCCCTCGGCTCATGAGGTCATGGCAGTAATCGCGCCATGGTATGAGCCCTTCCTTGCCTACCTTCTTTGCAAAGAACTCCCCGATGATCAGACAGATGCGCGACGCATAATTTGGTGATCCAAATCCTATAAAGTCCACGGGGGTGAGTTATACAAGAAAAGAACCACTGGAGTACTAGAACGGTGCATATCTAAGGAAGAAGGACGGTAACTCTTAGCCGAAGTCCACATAGGAATGGGCGGCCATTACGCCGCGGCAAGGGCCTTAGTAAGCAAGGCCTTTCGGGTTGGTTTCTTCTGGACCACTGCTCGAGCGGACGCCCAGTCACTTGTCCAGCATTGCATGGGGTGTCAACTTTTTGCAAATCAAAGTCACATGCCCCCAACAGCTCTTCAGACTATTCTGATTACCTAGCCCTTTGCGGTCTGGGGGCTGGATATGGTTGGACCACTTAAATGGGGGGCGGGGCAAGAAGAATAAATACCTACTGGTCATGGTTGACAAATCACCTAATGGATAGAAGCAAAACCTGTCAAATCAGCCAAGTCTAGACCAGTAACCGACTTTATATCCAGCGTAGTACACAGTTACGGCGTCCTGCACAGTATAATAACGGACAATGGATCCAACTTCACAACCCAAGAGGTCAAAGGCTAGTGCACAAAAATGGGCATCAAGCTCGATTACGCATCGGTGTATCACCCACAGACCAATGGACAAGTCGAACGGGCAAATGACCTCATCATGAGTGGTATTAAACCACGTTTGGTCTGATCTCTGCATGAGTCTGACTGCCATTGGGTAGAGGAGCTTGACTCTGTTCTATGGGGCCTGCGCACCATCCCGAATAGATCAACGAGATACACACCGTTCTTTATGGTCTATGGGGCAGAGGCAGTCCTCCCCTGTGATATTATTCATGAAGCACCAAGGGTGCGCATGTAAGAGGAAAAGGAGGCCGAGTTAGATCGGCACGACGACCAGAAAGAGAGAGCGACATAGCCTAGGCTCATTCTACTATTCATTAACAAACCCGACGTTACCAGACTAGGGAGGTCAGGGCAAAAGCATATAATGTGGGTGAACTCGTCTTACGGCTCCCGGAGAAGCAAAAGCATCAACTCAACCCCAAAAGGGAGGGCCCCTTCATAATTGACTAAGTACTCACAGGAGGGTTTTACCGTCTTCGAAACCCGTCGGATAACCGCCTTGAACCAAACCCATGGAACACAGCTCGTCTTCGGCGCTTCTACGGCTAGACCGGTGTCGTCATACTCTTTACCCTTTACTTTCTTTTCTTTCCTTTTCTTTATTTTTTCCTTTCCCTCCCACCTTGATTTTTGGCAGGATTGGATTTTTTCTTTTCTTGCCAAGTCTATGTTCGGTTAAACCGATCTTGTATTAGGATTTTAGGCATACATCCTCAAATGTTAAATTTGAACACAACACCTGGGGGCTTCTTCTGGAAGCCAATGATTTTATATTCTAAGCATCTATTCACGTTCATCGTGTATGCACATTTCCCTTGTCGATTTTCAAGCCATTCTATGCATCAAATCAAACTAAGATTTTTGCCAAGCTCGGTTGCCTCGCTCCTGTGTTTACCCTCTACGTTCCTGATTGTTCGGCTAGAGAGTAAAGGGAGCACCTCTACAATTGTCAGGACCGGGTTATCCGGATACGTACCTCAGATGGGTGAAGCCAAAAGCTAGCTATTTTCAACAGAAAATTGGTCAGCTACGATGGAAACAACAAAAAATATGGTTATTATCGCCATTACTCGGGCTTCTTTTTTCCAAAAAGCGCAATTAATCGCATACTAGCAATATACAGCCTTATTATCTATGATTTACGTAGCAGCCTGAAGAAAGGTATCGATATAGGTACTATTTTCTTTTGAAGATGTTTCTTACACTAAAATGTAATATAACATGTCTCCCTGTGCATTTTTCTGTCTGTTCGCACCAAATGGCCGGATTGCCTAGTTCCTTGAAGGTATTCCTTCCTAGCAAGGGATATTTCATAAGGAACACTTCCAAGCTCTTTGCATGGGAGGTCGAAGCCGATGGCCGGTTAAGACATAGTTTACAACACAGAAGGAGCAATTTTTGATTTAAAGTACATGGTTACATAAAATCACTCATCCGGCTGCTGGTCGAGATCGCGTATTAATGCATCTAGGGTGCAATCTTCATGCGAGAGACGAGCGGTGGGCATCACTTGGTCGTACAGCAAATGAAGCGGCACTTCTTGCCCATCAGGCCTTGCTGGCTCAACCCGAGCGATATGCTCAGGGTTAAGGCCGGTATACCGATTCTTGATCATCGCCCATGCCTCTCGCACTCCCTCCCAACAGGCCGATGTATACCATAACTCGAACCGATTTCGGTCTCCCTTGAACCGATCAACCAACTCGGTCATCCCCTCCGGAGATTGCTCAGCTGGCCATAACACTTTTATCATGCTCTTCATGGCCTTCCGAGCCCGCTCATGAAGGGCGGACAATTCCTTCAGAAGGCTTCCCCCGTAGGATCCAATCTCTTCTTCAGGTCGTCCAGTTAGGAGACCTATACATGAGATAAGGCATATCCATTACACTTAGCGTATGAGAGGTATCCTAGGATGTTGTAATTGCACTTACCGAACATGCCCCTTTGTAATTTCTGGTTCGCCTCTTGGGTCTGGGCCAATTGAGACTTTAATCTCTTAATTACTTTGGCCTGCTGCTTGTTCTCCGCCTGGAGGCATTTCTTCTCTTCCAGGTTTCGTTGCGAGGCAGTCGACCTCATGCTGGGACTCAGCGTACCTCTCTAGATTCTCGGGCTGCATCTAGATCTTTTTGCAACTGCCCTATTGATTCGCCCGCTACAAAGTATCCTTGCGTTAACATGGGATTATATACTAAGATCAGCAGGACAAATATACTCACCATGCGCCTCCCGGGTAAAATTCTTCACTTGCTCAAGTTCGGCCTTCATGACTTCCACCTGTGTTGTGCTTGCCTCCATTTCTTTGGCCAGTTCTCGTTCTGCTGCCTTGAGGCCTACGTCATCAGTAAAACAACACGCGAACCTTTATTTTGGTTGTTCCAACCAATTCAAGGCTTGGGGGCTACTGGGTTTACATGCGTGTCTAGATTTTTATAGCCGATCATTCACATGCAGGCTGGACGATATGAGTTTCATGGCTTCCCCAAACCCAGCTCGGGAAGCTTCGATATGTGCGTCAGCCAAGCGTAGAGCATTAAACTCTTGTTCGGAAAACGCCGGGTGGCGCAGGGCTTCTCGCCGCCGCTGATGATTCATCTCGCTCTCTGCCTCGGATTTAGTGACTGATACCGCGTCCCTGGAGTCTTTAGGGGCCTGATTGACCATGGGAACCTTCGCAACGGGTTTAGCATGAGAAGAAGATCTGGAATCATGAGCATTGCCGGGCACCCCGACAACGTCCTCGACAGGAGATGGCTAAACTCATTGCTTGAGTATTTCGACATGAGATCTCCTATGAGGCCCTATCGATCGTAATAATAAATTAAGAAGCCAAACAATGTACCTTTGGGCTGAACCATTAGTCGGGCCCATCCCCATAGGTGGCTCACTTGACGGATCCTCATTGCTACCCAGTCCGAGCATTGCCGCCGTAGTCGATGTTCGTCGCGCGGACCCACGACGCTTGGGAGCAGAAGCAGACGCGTTTGGGTCGATGGAGGTTACTTGCCTTTTGCGGGAAGATTTTTTCTTCTTGCCTGCCATAGGAGAAGGGAATGATCGGGGGTAATCGGCTATGATAGCCACCTTGGAGCAGTCGAGGCTCTCTTGATAGCCACCTTGGAGCGGTCGAGGCTCCAGGTCATCATGAAATACTTGATCATCGTCACGAGAGTAGTTCTCGGGTTGGGGGGCCGGACAGTTAACTGTCTCGACAAAGCTCCTCCATTCATGTTTACACAGATTAAAGGCTTCAGTGGAAAACCTGAACTTGGGTCACAGAATCGAAAAGCTCACCCATTCGATGGGATTGTAAGTTGAGTAGCCCTCCTTGGTCGGTAGCCGAACAAAATCTTATCTCTCCCCTTTGTATAGGTCGACAAGTGCGGCAGCTAATGCTGCTTGATTGGCTGGGCCCAACCGTCGGGAGCAAGTGGTGTCACTTGCCCCGTTGTAACACCATAAAGGATATATTCTTTGTTGAAGAGGCAGGACACATTAGGTGATGGCGGCGGCCATTACATCTATCATGGTCAGCTTGTGATGGGCTAGTAGCCTCACCTGGGCAGTCAAGCATTACACTTTGGCACCGTCCTCTTGGGATGAGCTCCTCGATCACTAGTTGTACCTTTTCTTCAAGGGGGCGTCGGAGTATTCGGGCAAACCCCTCTGAGCTAGATCAAATAGGGGAATGTCCTCGATATAAAACCATTCCGAAGACCATTCTTCGGACTCCTTCTTTGGTGTCCTCACTGGATACCCCGTCCAGGCTATGCGGCACACTTTGGCTCCTCCGACCTCTCGAACTATCTCACCCCGAGTACGAGGGAAGAGGCAGAAGTACTTTCTCCACAATCTGAAGTGTGCCTCGCAGCCCAGAAACATCTCGCAAAGGGCGAAGAAGCCCGAGATATGCAGAATAGACCTAGGGGTAAGATGATGGAGCTGGATCCCATAGAAATCCAATAATCCCCTTAGGAAAGAATGAATGGGAAACCTGAGACCCCGCAAGAGGAAGGGCATGAAGCATACTCGCTCTCCCTTTTAAGGATTGGGGAAGTTCTCCATGAAAGCTTTGTTATTGAAAGAAGTCAAACCGACATGGGTAACCGCTAGATCCGAGGAAGGAAGATACCCTTGGGTCTCCAGGTTGCGCAGTCGAAGGAGGGTTACATAGCAGCTTGCCCAATCTCCGGGACGAGAGCCGTAAGGGCACGCGGAAGAGCTGGGGGCGCTCGCCATGTTTTTGTGGTGATCTCTCACTGGAGGTTTTTTGATGGGGATGAGGAAGAAGATGTGGCCCAGGCCACGATTCGACTTGTTTAAATGGGAGGTGCCAACTTTGTGGGAGGGGCAGTCTTGTAAAAATCTACTGGACCGCTTGCCTCCCCCCGGCGCACGAAGATTGAGAAGCACTAAAAGTTATTACAACAGGCCCCGCAAGTTTGTGACGCTTGGGATTTCGCCGATGATGGGATGGTTGCCGAACAAGAAGGGATAGAGGGACTCGCCTCGCAAGCCGAAGACTTCGACGTGCAAGATTGTCCGGATATTATACCTCGATGTTGGAGGCTAGTCAGGGGCTACTGAGGGAGTCTTGGATTAAGGGGTCCTCGGATGGCTGACCTATTTCTTATGGGCAGACTATGTGGGCCACTTGCTGAGCATTGGATTGATCAAAGGCACCATCTCTAGGGAGGAAGCCTCAGGAGTTATGGCGTTTCCTCCAAGTTTGAAATAGTCTATATGCATGTTTTTCCCTTTAAGGTACAACCGACCATGTGTAAACCCTAGGTACCTTCGGCGTCCATATAAACCAGAGGGTTTTAGATTGTAGGGCAAGAAAACTCATCTATGGTTTATCTATTCGATCTCGAGGTAGAGCACCTCTGTAACCTTGATACCATCAATATACTCAAGCATGACATATGGTTTTACCTCCATAGGAGGGCCCTAACCTCAGTAAACATCGTCTCCTTCGTCCCTTGTTACCATCAATCCTAGTCTCACAGCTCGGGACCCCCTACCCTAGATCTGCCGGTTTTGACACCGACAAAGGGTACACGGGAATTTCATCTAGTCACTTTCATCATGTTGGTTTGATTCATGTTTGCTACTTTGATAAATAGATATGTGGATGGACCGGTGCTAAGGTGTTTTTCTTACTTGAACTAACAACCTACTTATGATTAAACCCCTCGCAAGCATCCGCAACTATGAGAAAAGTATTAAGACAAAGTCTAACCATAGCATTAAACATGTGGACCCAAATCTGCCCCTTACGAGGGTTTAAGATTCTGTCACTCTACCAACCCATCATCTAATAACTACTACACAATGCATTCCCTTAGGCCCAAGGATGGTGAAGTCTCATGTAGTCGATGTTCACATGACACTACTAAGGGAATTACAACATACATACCATCAAAATATGGAACACATATCAAATTCACATGAATACTTGCAACACGACATCTCCCGTGACCTCAAGAACAAAACTAACTACTCACAAATAATATGCATGCTCAAGATCATAGGTGTATTGAATAGCATAATGGATCTGAACATATAATATTCCACCAAATAAACCATATAGAAGTCAACTACACAAGGTAACCAACACCACTAGTCACCCACAGGTACCAATCTGAGGTTCCCGTACAAAGATTGAACACGAGAGACGAACTAGGGTATGAGAGGAGATGGTGCTGTTGAAGATGTTGATGAAGAAGGGCCTCCCCAAGATGAGAGGGTTGTTGGTGATGACGATGGCTTTGATTTTCCCCCTCCGGGAGGGAGGTTCCCCGGGCGGAATCGCTCCGTCGGAGGGCAACAGTGCTCCTGCCCAAGTTCCGTCTCAAATGACGGCGCCTCGTCCCGAAAGTCCTCCTCCTAATTTTGTTAAGGTTTTTTGGGATTCTATACTAGAAGATGGGCCCCGAAGGTGGGCCAGGGTGAGGACCACCCACCAGGCCATGCCTGGGGGGCCTGGAGCACCGTGGTGGGTGTTCCTCACCTAGTGGCCCCCTCCGCTAGTTTTCTGGTCCAATATTCCTAACTTTTGCATAAAAATTCCTTGTAAAATTTCAGCTTCATTGTGGGTGTGCAGAATAGGTATCTCTGACATGGTTTTTCAGGTCCTGAATTCCAGCTGCTGGTATTCTCTCTCTTTGTGTAAACCTTGCAAATTATGAGAGAAAAGGCATTAGAATTACTGCCGAAAGCATTATTATGCATAAAAATATTATAAATAACAGTAGGAAAGCATTATGCAAAATGGACCTATCAACTCCACCAAGCTTAGTCCTCGCTTGTCCTCAAGCAAAAGCCGATATCGAAGAACATGTCCACATGGTTTGAGAGACAGGTGTCGATAAAAACAAAATACGGACATATTAGCACCATGTTTATTATTATAACAACAACAAACTTTAACATATACTTTTTCATACAACTTTTATTTCATAACAACATCATATAATTTCTTATGATCAAGTAACAATTCATCACAACATGGAAGTATAAAGCATAAACCTTATTGGAAACCAACAAACTATGTTCTCAGTCAACTTTGCAACTAAAATTCATCATATTTTCAGGAAGGGTCTCATGTAGGAGCCGTTTGGCAAGTCTTCTATGATTGCTAACACTCATAACATACCCATGAGCAAAAAAGTTTTGACCAGACACATAGAAATATAGGGGCTTATAGTTTTGCCTCCCAACGTATTCACCTCAAGGGTGATGTCAACAATAATAACTCATGCTCACTCATATCCAACTGGATATATGTGCCTAGATCTTTCCTCACCACATGATGCTTGCAGAAGGAGAAAAATAAAAAGAAATAAGGAAGAATACTTTGACTCTTGCATAAAAGTAAATACATGAAGGTAAAAGATAGGCCCTTCGCACAGGGAAGCAGAGGTTGTCATGCGCTTTTTAATTTGTATGTCAAATCCCTTAGTGCAAAAGAATTACAAGTTGTATTGCCCCTTTGATAGCAACCTTTATTATACAGTCGGTTGCTTTTATTACTTTGCCATCACAAGTTCATGCAACGCTCAATTTTCGCATACTCTAATTGATCCAACACGTTTATAAGCAATTTTTATTGCATTAATGCACCAATGACAACTTACCTAAAGGATCTTAATCAATCCATAGGTAGGTATGGTGGACTCTCAAACATGAGTTTGGGTTTGGGGTTTTTGGATGAAAAAGTAGTATCTCTACTTAGTGCGGAATTTTTGGCTAGCAAAGATATTGAGAATATAACTTCTATGTGAATATGAACAAGCATAAATCATTATGTTGTCTTCCTTGTCCGACGTCAACAATTTTGGCATATAATATTTAATGGGGGCTCACAATCATAAAAGATGTCCATGATAGTGTATTTGCATGTGAATCTTATCTTCCCTAATTGATTCTCTGATGAATTGCATCATTGACTAATGCTATGTTTGCCAATCTCCAATAAATTTTATCACTTATACTTTTCTTCATTGTGATGTCATTACTCACCATAAGATTAGCATATGATCTTTTTCATTTATTCCCTTTTATCATAATTGCAACAAGAAAGTAAAGGGGCAAAAACTCAAACTAAACTTTATATAACTCTCACTCGATTACATAGATAGATAGATCATGAAACGAGCACTCGAAAATACATCATACTAAACTTTTATTCAACTAAATCACGAAAAAGCTAAGGATCGAAATAAAAAGCAAAGGTAAAGAGTGATGATGATACGATATCGGGGCACCTCCCCCAAGCTTGGTTCAAGCCAAGGGGAGTCCACATACCAGTGTACTCAACTCTCCTTTGGTGGTGAAGTTGGTGAAGGTGGTGGTGATGAAGAATTGTTCTTCTTCTCCAATTTATGCTTGAGGATGAAGTTTTCTTCCCTTAAATTGTCATTATCTTGCTCAAGTTTCAATATCCTCTTGCATAGAGCTGCCTTGCTCTCCTGCAGAAAACAAGAAGGGATAAAAGGAGTATTGGGTTTACTCCCACCATTAGGAAGGCTTGACTTCTTGAACTCCACGTGCATATCTCCAAGTTGAGGTAGTCGAGTTTCATCTTCATCTGAGCCAGTGTTCGGTCCAGCATCTTCTATTTTCTCTAGATCGGTGTCCTCTTATTCCTCCGAAGTCCACAAGTAGGGGTAAATTTCCCCAAAGATCTTTGGATTAGCAATATAATTGGATACATAGCTCTCTCCCTCCGAATCTTGAGACGACATAGTTTGAGATCAACCAGGAAAACAACACGAAACAAGAATAGAGGAAAATCTCACGATGTAGTGGTCAAAACAATCAGGGGTATATATAGAGAATTTTTATTCTTGGAAATCAAGCAAAGGAAAGGAAAACGGAGTCGGGAAGGTTCCCGAGGTGGGCACCACCCACCAGTGCACGCCAGGGATGGTAACCACGCCCTGGTGTATCATGCTCACCTAGGTTGCCTTTCGGTTTATTTTTTATTTCCTAAAATTCTAAAATAGTCCAAAACCAATAAAAAATATTTTTGCGGATTTTTCGGAGTTCGTTTACTTACCGTATCACATACTTCTTATTTTCACAATTCTGGAGTATTCCGGAAGGTTTCTCTTATGTGTTCCTCCGGTGTCATGGCTTGGATAACATTGCTTTCAACATTAATAGGCGTACCTAAGATATAGTGTTTAATTCTTTGTCCAGTGACCACCTTCGGGTTAGTACCTTCGGCATTATTAATCTTGATAGCTCCAGAACAATAAACTTCTTCGATAGCATATGGTCCTTTCCATTTCGAGAGAAGTTTGCCTACAAAAAAACTAAAACGAGAATTGTACAAAAGAATGTATTCTTCAACTATGAATTCTCGCTTTTGGATTCTTTTGTCATGCCATCTTTTAACTTTTTATTTAAATAACTTGGCATTTTCGTAAGCTTGGGTTCTCCATTCATCTAATGAGCTAATATCAAATAACCTCTTTTCACTGGCAAGTTTGAAATCATAATTGAGTTCTTTAATTACCCGAGATGCTTTATGTTCTAACTCTAGAGGCAAATGACAACCTTTCCCATATACCATATTATATGGAGACATACCCATAGGATTTTTATATGTTGTTCTAGAGGCCCAAAGTGCATCATCTAGTTTCTTTGACCAATTCTTTGGAGACCTATCGACAGTTTTTTGTAATATTAATTTTATTTCTCTATTTCTAAGTTCAACTCGACCACTAGATTGAGGATGATAGGGTGATGCGATACTATGGTTAACATCATATTTAGCAAGCATTTTACGAAAAGCACCATGGATAAAATGTGAACCACCATCAATCATTAGATATTTGGGGACTCCAAACCTCAGGAAAATAACTTCTTTAAGCAATTTAATAGAAGTGTTATAATCAGGTGACATAATGACATAATCAACCCACTTAGTGACATAATCACATAATCAACCCACTAGTTGGAATAGCTTCTACCCACTTAGTGACATAATCAACCACAACTAAAATATGAGTATACCCATTAGAGGAAGGAAAATATCCCATATAATCAAAAACCCAAACGTCAAATGGTTCAACAACAAGTGAATAATTCATAGGCATTTCCTGATGCTTACTAATATTACCAATTCTTTAACATTGATCACAAGACAAGACAAACTTACGGACATCCTTGAAGAGAGTAGCCCAGTAAAAACCAGATTGCAATACCATATGAGCAGTTCTATCTCCTGCATATGTCCTCCATAGGCTTCAGAATGACATTTCCGTAGGATTTTTTTGTTCATGCTCAGGTACACAACATCTAATAATACCATCTACTCCTTTATAAAGTTGTGGGTCATCCCAAAAGTAGTGTCCTAAATCATAGAAGAATTTTTTCTTTTGTTGGTGTGTGAAACTAGGTGGAATATGTTTAGCAACAATGTAATTAGCATAATCAACATACCATGGAGTGTTTTGAGAAACAATTATTGCAAGTAATTGTTCGTTAGGAAAACTATAATCAATAGGTAGTGGTTCATCAATAATATTTTCTAGCCTAGACAAGTTATCAGCTATGGCGTTCTCAGCTCCTTTCCTATCAGTAATATGTAAATCAAATTCGTGAAGAAGGAGAACCCACATAATAAGTCTAGGTTTAGCATATTTATTTTCCATAAGATATTTTACAGCAACATGATTGGTGTGAACAATAACTTTGGAATCAACAATGTAAGATCTAAATTTATCACAAGCAAACACAACTACTAAAAAATCTTTTTCAGTAGTGGCATAATTTCTTTGGGCACTGTCTAGAGTTTTGATAGCATAATGGATGACATTTAATTTCTTATCAACTCTTTGTCCTAGAGCAGCACCAACAACTTAATTGCTAACATCACACATAGTTTTAAAAGTCAAGTTCCAATCAGGTGGTTGAACAATAGGTGCAGTGGTTAAGGCTTTCTTAAGTGTTTCAAAGGCTTCCACACAATCATCATAAAAAACAAAGGGGATATCCTTTTGTAAAAGATTAGTAAGAGGCCTAGTATTTTTTGAGAAGTCTTTAATAAACCTCCTATAGAAACTAACATGACCAAGGAAACTTTGAATACCTTTGATATCTTTAGGACATGGCATAGTCTCAATTGCATCAACTTTAGCTTGATCCACCTCAATATCTCGTTCATAAATTTTCTGCCCCAAGACAATACCTTCATTAACCATAAAGTGGCACTTCTCCCAATTCAAGACGAGGTTAGTTTCTTCACATCTCTGCAAAACTCGATCAAGGTTGTTTAAGCAATCATCAAAAGAAGTTCTGTAAACAGAAAAATCATCCATGAAAACCTCCATAATCTTTCCACAAAAACCAGAGAATATAGCAGTCATATATCATTGAAAGGTAGCAGGTGCATTGCAAAAACGAAAAGGCATACATATATAATCATAGGTTCCAAAAGGACAAGTAAATGTGGTTTTCTCTTGATCAGATTGTGACACAGGTATTTGAGAGAAACCAGAATACCCACCCAGGAAGCAAAAGTGTGTGTGCTTAGATAATCTTTCAAGCATTTGATCAATAAAAGGAAGAGGGTAATGATCCTTTCTAGTAGCTTTATTTAGTTTTCTAAAATCAATCACCATTCTATAGACAGTAACAATTCTTTGTGGTATAAGTTCATTTTTATCATTAGGAACAACAGTAATACTTCCTTTCTTAGGGAAACAATGAATGGGACTTACCCACCTACTATCAGCTATGGGGTAGATTATACCTGCTTCTAGAAGCTGTAATATCTCAGTTCTTTCCACTTCTTTCATCTTAGAATTCAATCATCGTTGGTGATCAACGACGGGTTTAGCATCAGGTGCCATATTGATCTTGTGCTAACATAGAGTGGGACTAATGCCCTTAAGATCCTCATGAGTATATCCAATAACAGCCTGATGCTTCCTCAAAAGTTTCGATAATCTTTCTTCTTCATGTTCTGAAAGGTTATCACTAATAATAACAGGATATATCTTGTTCTCATCAAGATAAGCATACTTCAGAGTGTCCGGCAATTGTTTTAATTCAAACACAGGATCACCTTTAGGTGGAGGAGGACCTCCCAGAGTTTCAATATGCAAATTGTGTTATAGTAGAGGTTGTTGTTCAAAGAAGTTTATTTTCTATTCCATTCTTTTCACGCAAGTACATATCATTTTCATGGTTTAGCTAATATTGTTCTAGTGGATCGGCAGGAGGATCGACAATAGAAGCAAGACCAATTATTTCATCCTTACTAGGTAATTCTTTATCACGAGGTTTTCTACTAAACTTGGAGAACTTAAACTTATGAGACACATCGCCAAACTCAACACTAACGGTTTCCTTTTGACAATCTATCTAAGCATTAATAGTGTTCAAGAAAGGTCTACTTAAGAAAATGGGACAAAACCATCTTGTGGGGAACCAAGAACTAGAAAATTAGTAGGATATTTTATTTTCCCACTCAAGACTTCAACATCTCTAACAATCCCAAGTGGTGAGATGGTGTCTCTATTAGCAAGTTTAATAGTAACATCAATATCTTCTATTTCAGCAGGTGCTATGTCATTCATAATTTCTTGATATAAGACCACAGGAATAGCAATCACACTAGCACCTAAATCACATAAACCATGATAAGAACGATCTCCTATTTTAACTGAGACAACAGGCAAGCCAACTATGGGTCTATGTTTATCTTTTTTATCGGGTTTAGCAATTCTAGGAGCTTCATCACATAAGTAAATGACATGCCCATCAATATTTTCTACCACGAGATCTTTAACCATAGCAACACTAGGTTCTACTTTAATTTGTTCAGAGGGCTTAGGTGATCTAATATTGCTCCTGCGAACCATAGTTGATACCTTAGCATGTTCCTTTATCCTAACAGGGAAAAGTGGTTTTTCAATATAAGTAGTAGGCACAACTGGATCAACATTGTAAATGATAGTTTCTTCTTTAGCTATGATTGGTTCTTTAATTTCTTATTTAATAGGGGGTGATATTTAAACCACTTATCCTTGGGGAGATCAACATGCGAAGCAAATGATTCACAAAAAGAGGCTAGTATCTCAGAGTCAAGTCCATATTTAGTGCTAAACTTGTGAAAAGCATCGGTATTCAAGAAAGATTTAACACAATCAAATTCAAGATTAATACTTGACTCATTACCTTCATCGAGTTCCCAATATTCAGAGCTGCGTTTAATTCTTTCCAAGAGATCCCACTTGAATTCAACAGTCTTCTTCCTAAAAGAACTAGTACACGAAGTATTGAGCATGGTTTAATATAACATTGACTTAATCCTCCCGCAAGATAGATTGATGCTTTCTCCTTCACGATACCAAAATATATATATATAATTCCGATCACGATTAACTAGATGCATAGGATAAAACTTTTGGTGGAATTCCAATTTCAAACGATTCCAGTTCCATGATCCAATATCATCACATAGCCTATACCATGTCAGTGATTTCCCTTAAAAGATAAAGGGAAAACCTTCTTCTTAACTTCATCCCTGGATAAACCTGCAAGCTTAAATAATCCACAAATTTCATCCACATGTATTAGGTGCATGTCAGGATGTTCAGTTTCGTCTCCTGCATAAGGATTTACTAGCAGTTGTTCTAACATACCCGAAGGAATTTCATAACCAATATTTTCAGTAGGTGCTATAGGTTGAGGGGAAACTAACCGTGGTTCCGGTCTAGGTGAAGATACACTGAACAAACCCCTCAAAGGATTGCTTTCCATAGTAACAAGTGATAGTAAATTTCAGCACATAGTATAAGTTTTTCCTTAACGATTTCCACTTACCAAGAGCGCGTCACTCGCCAGCAATGGTGCCAGAAAAGAGTCTTGATGACCCACAAGTTTAGGGGGTCAATCTTAGTCCTTTCGATAAGTAAGAGTGTCAAACCCATAAGGAGCAGAAGGAAATGATAAGCGTTTTTAGCAAGGTAATTTCTGCAAGTACTGAAATTTTAAGTAGCAAGTAGTTAGATAGCAAGGTAATTCATAACGAGCTAGTAACAGTACTAATAGGTAAGGTGCAGAAAGATATCACAATCATTTTGGCAAAGGACTGGCCAAAACTATCTCTTATGATAAACAACGTGTTCGTGAGGGTACACGAGAATTTCATCTAGTCACTTTCATTATGTTGATTTGATTCATGTTCGCTACTTTGATAATTTGATATGTGGGTGAACCAGTGCTAAGGTGCTGTTCTTACTTGAACTAACAACCTACTTATGATTAACCCCGTGGCAAGCATCTGCAACTACGAGAAAAGTATTAAGACCAAGTCTAACCATAACATTAAACATGTGGACCCAAATCAGCCCCATATGAAGTAGCGCATAAACTAGGTTTAAGCTTCTGTCACTCTAGCAACCTATCATCTAATTACTACTCCACAATGCATTCCCTTAGGCCCAAGGATGGTGACGTGTCATGTAGTCGACGTTCACATGACACCACTAAGGGAATCACAACATACATATCATCAAAATTTCAAACACATATCAAATTCACATGATTACTTGCAACATGACTTCTCCCGTGACCTCAAGAGCAAAAAATAACTACTCACAAATAATATGCATGCTCAAGATCAGAGGAGTATTGAATAGCATAATGGATCTGAAAATATAATCTTCCACCAAATAAACCATATAGCAATCAAATACACAAGGTAATCAACACTACTAGTCACCCACAAGTACCAATCTAAGGTTCCAGTACAAAGATTGAACACAAGAGATGAACTAGGGTTTGAGAGGAGATGGAGCTGTTGAAGATGTTGATGAATAAAGGTCTCCGAAATATGAGAGAATTGTTGGTGATGACGATGTCTTCGATTTCCCACTCTAGGAGGGAAGTTCCCCCGACAGAATCACTTCACCGGAGGGCAAAACTGCTCCTGCCCAAGTTCAGCCTCGAGACGGCAACACCTCGTCCCGAAAGTCTTCCTCCTAATTCTTTTAGGTTTAATGGGAATTTATATCAGAAGATGGGCTTCGGAGGTGGGACAGGGTGAGCACCACCCACCAAGCCGCGCCTGGGGGGCCTGGCGTGCCCTGGTGGGTGTTCCTCACGTGGTGCCCCCTCCGATAGTTTTCTGGTCCAATATTCCTCATTTATTCCACAAAAGGTTTTTCGTAAAACTTCATCTTTATTGTGGGGTGTGAATAATAGGTATCTCTGACATGCTTTTTCAGGCCCCAAGTTCCAGCTGCCGGTATTCTCCCTCTTTGTGTAAACCTTGCAAATTATGAGAGAAAAGGCATTAGAATTACTCCCCAAAGCATTATTATGCATAAAAACATTATAAACAACAGTAGGAAAACATGAAGCAAAATGGACATATCAAACTTCTCATGAGTTCTTAGAAGCTATCCATGATCTTCTTGAGTAGATTCATGATCTAACTTAAGAGTGTTTATTTCCTTAGTTAGACGCTCAATCTCCTTCTTATCATCATCACATGACTTATCTTTTACTAGCATGATTATTATCATGTTCATTTTAACTAATATCACTAGTTTTATCAAAGAGCAAGTCATCATCTCCTAGTAAGTCGTTCTCATCACTATTAAAGTGAAGGTATTCGGGGTGTGATACCTTGGGGCCTTTAGCCATGAAGCAACTTCGAGTTCCTTCATTTGGTGAATAAAATATTTCATAAGAATTGGAGGATACGAGTGGTAGTTTGGCAACACCTTCAACTTGAGTATAGTCGGAGTTGGAGTGGTAGCTTCTCTCGTATTGGTTATTGGATTCGAAGCCGGTTACTTCAACAACATGAGCTTGATGTCTTCTTATTGTATAGCTCTTCATGTACTTGTCCTTCTTCTCTTAGTCCTTTCTTCTTTTGGAGTGTATTCGTTCATAGCGATCTTCTCTACTCCTTCTGTCTCTACAAGGTGACTCATCTCTTTAGCTTCTTCTTCTAGGTGACTTTTCTCTTCTCCTGTGGGGGGACGTGCACTCATTGGAGTAGTGTCCTGGCCTTACACAATTGTAACAATTTTGGTCATGACTAGATGAACGTTTCTCTTCATGTCTTGAGTTGGAGCTTCTCTCTTTGCCTCTATTTTTGTAGAACTTGTTGAATTTCTTGACCATGGGGCTTATCCCTTCATTGGTGACAAGGTTGTCACTTAAGGTAGTGGGAGTGTCACTTGTAGCTTTGTATGCACCGCTTGACTTGGTGTGAAGCTCTTCTTTGTCCTTGAGTGACATTTCATGAGCGACAATCCTTACAATCCTTCCGTAGGCTGGAGATCTTTGTAGTTTGGCATAATTTGGATCAAGGTGCACACGGTGTCGTACTTTTCATCCAAGGTTCTAAGTATATTCTTGATGATGAATTTGTTGGTCATCTCTTCACTTCCTAAGCCAACAATCTCATTTGTGATGAGAGCAAGTCCAGAGTACATTTTTGCAACTCCTTCACCATCCTTCATCTTGAACTTGTCAAGTTGACTTTGTAGCACATCCAACTTAGATTCCCTGATGGATTCGGTTCCTTCGTGCATATCAGCCAAAGTATCCCAATTTTTCTTTGCATTCTCAAGGCAGCTTATCTTCTATAACTCTTCGGGGCATAGTCAGTTGAATAGGATGTTGCATGCTTGAGCATTGTATTGCAACATCTTCAATTCTTCCATGATCGCTTCACGATCTAGTTCATTTCCATCACCAAACAATTCACCTTGCAATCCAACACGAACAATAGCCCAAATGGCAGGGTTATGACAAAGAATATGCATTTTCATTTTGTGCTTCCAACTAGCAAAGTTTGTACCATCAAAATATGGACCTCTACGATGACAATTTCCCTCACTAGACGTCATACTCTCCTAGGTTGTGAAACCAATGCAATGGAGACCAAAGCTTTCATACCACTTGTAGGATCCAAAGTATGTCTAGAGGGGGGTGGTGATTAGACTACTTGACCAAATTAAAATTCTTGCCTTTTCCCAATTTTAGTGGTTATCAAGTTTTAGCGATTATATCAAGTCAAGCACACCCTACACATGCAAGTCTCAGAGTATAGAAACAAAAAGTAAAGACATGCACATGTAAGTAGAGGAAATGTATAGGAGGATCAAACACAATTGGGGACATGAAGATTTTTCCCGTGGTTCCGATATGTGGTGCTATTGTACGTCCACGCTGATGGAGACTTCAACCTACAGAGGGTAACAATTACAAGAGTCCACGGAGGGCTCCACCCATAAGGGTCCACAAAGTAGCAACGTCGTCAATTTCATCACGCCTTACGTCCATGAAGGCTAGCGTCACTCAGGTTAGATCTTCACGAATTAGGCGATATCCTTGCCCTTACAAACTAGTTGGTTCGACTCCATATGAGGATGGAAGCTCCCAAGCGACACATAACCAATCTAGGAGACACCACCCTCCAAAAGGTAATAGATGTGGTAAGAATGATGAACTCCATGCTCTTGTGCTTCAAAAGATAGTCTCCTCAACACTCAATCACTCTCTCATAGATTTGTCTTGGTACAAAAAGGTTGATTGGGTGGAAAGCAACTTGGGGATGCTAGAAATCAAGATTCATATTGTTGGAGTGGAAGATCTTGATATCAAGAAACAAGTAGGTGGTTCTCTCTTAGAAAATGGATGGCACAAGTGTTGGTTTGTTCTGAGTGCTTCTCTCTGAATTAGAGGAAGGTGGAGGAGTATATATAGACATCTCCAAAAAACCAACCGTTACAACATTATTGCCCTACTCAGTAAAATCGAAGCAGAAACTCGGTTGCCCCGACTAGTGAAAAATGTGGAAACTTTTGGCGTTTCGGTGAGACCGACATATAAATCTCGATGGGTCCGGTTTTGGTTGGCCTAGGCAGTTACTAGTTTTGGTGTCACCATTTCCTAAAATTCGAAAATTCCGATTCTTAAAAATGGGTTAATAGAAAGTTGGCCACTGATTTCGGTTTCACCAAAATAAAACTTGGTGTCAATGAGACCTTAGGGTTTGGCAGAGGATATGTCTAGGCTAAAACTCGGTAGGGCCAAAATGGAAAAGGTTGTGGATCCGAATTTGAGTGTTAGGGTTTTGATAGAGTATTTTTGTGGGAGAATTCATGAGTATTTTTGGTGGCTAACTCTAAGCACTTGAGCAACCCAATCATTATAGACACCTCATCCCCTTTTAGTAGTATTGACGGTCCTATGGATTGAAATGTGATTGCTCACAAAACATAAATGTAGAGTCTTGAAGCTTGTTCCAAATAGATGTTCTTTGCATCTAGGGGATCTCCTCACAATCCTTAGCCAATCCATTCATTGAACTTTTCCTAAAATGTACTTGCTAGACTCATTAGTACAATTAAATATATGTTGTTATTAATTACCAAAATCACCTAGGAAGAAGTTGTTCTTTCAATATCCTTAACCCATATTTTCTTTTTATAGTGAGCTACATGGATGTTTTATTATACACTCCTTAAATACCTATCCTTTTTGGACTAATCTTATAACCAATGCAAATTACCGTTTCTATTTATTTAGACTCTCAAACACATTTAAGTGAAGCACAATAGTTCAGTTATTTCCATAAAATCTACACACCATCGTGCTCTAAAAGATATAAGTGAAGCACTAGAGCAACTGCTAAGCTCAAAAGATATAAGTGAAGCACATAGAGTATTCTAACAAATCATGATAAACATGTATCTCTATAAAATAGGCGTGTCCAGCAAAAGATGATTGTGGAAAACTAACGAAAGAAAACTATAAGACACAACGCTCCAAGGAAAACACATATCATGTGATGAATAAAAATATAAATCCAAGTGGCATACCGATGGAATGTAGACGAAAGAGGGGATCCCTTCCGGGGCATCCCCAAGCTTAGATGCTTGATTCTTCCTACAATTTTACCTTGGGGTGATTTGGGAATCCCCAAGCTTAGGGTCTTGCCTCTCCATATTCCTCCATCCATCATGGTCTCACCCTAAACTTGAAAACTTCAGCACACAAAACTCAACAAAACCTCGTGAGATCCGTTAGTATAATCAACATATCAAATACTTTAGGTACTGTTATAAATTAATTCATATTTCATTATTGAATAATAGGTACTGTATTCTAAATTTTACATTGCTTATACCCACTGATACAATCCATAGTATCATGAAAACAAGCAAACTATGCAAGCGAAAATAGAATGTGTCTAGAACAATATGTAAAGATCTCTAGAAAAACTATACTTCTATAACTCCAAATATTCTGAAAATTAGGAAAACAGGGGAAGTTTTCATATCAATAATTTTTAATAATTCCATATCAAAAAGAAATTCTAATAAAATCAAAGAAATTCTCACTCGACGCAAAAGTTTCTGTTTTTGCACGGTATCAATTCTACTATCTTCCAAATCATCCCAAATTCTTTAATCATGTCAACTCACCAAAACCGAAGGTAAACAATTTTTTAAAGATTTCTATTGGTTTCCTCCCAATAATCACTATTGTTTGTGTTTTGACTGAATACTGTAGGGAGAATCCCCCCTTAACCTTTTAAACTTTATTCTAGGAAAGAAAAGTACAGGGCAGTTACAAGGTTACCTCTGTAACCCAAAAGAAATAGATTCTAAACTATATATCCTAAATCTGGAAGGAAAAGAGATTTAGGGGGTGTCACAACCTATGTTTGTATCACCTTGTTATGCTTGGATTTACAAAATTTGGAGCCAATTAAAACTTTTTCAGTGCTTGTGCTTGTTTGAATTGTTGCTTTTTTGCTTGTTTGGTTGTTGTGTATGGCACTCTTAGATTCTATCCCTCTCGATATTCATATTCCTTCAACTAAACTTGTAGCCCAATGATTATGCCATGTGAATAGTGCCCAAAACTATTTTTATCAAATATTATTTTGACCAAAAGGGATTTATTCAAATTAGGTTTCCAAAACCCCCTGAGTTATGGTTTGCACTGTAAGTCCTCAAATTGGGTGGATCCTCTTTCCCCAAAGGCTTTACTTCAAACCTACTATATATATGACTTTCCAAAACCAGCAAATATTAATTTTAAAGATTATTTTAATATTTTAGTTAAAGGTTTTTTTATTAAAACCAGAAATGGTTTTTCATAGGGAAAAGTATTTAAATAATTTTAAAATATTTGAGAAAATTTAGGGAAACTCAGTGGACATATATTTTCCATATATATGAGTTTCAACACATGGTCATATTCAAATCATGGGAAAAACCCTTCAAAACCCTTTCAGCCCAAATCAAGCTTTTGAAATATTTCTATAAGAAATATTCTCAATAAATTCCAATAAAATTCTAGCAAGTCAAAATTGTCATAGGTGATGATCTTGCAAAGTTTCATCTCAATCCAAGTTAATTTGATTAATCAAACTATTCCAAAACCCTCCGTGTCAAGATTCAAATTTGAACAACTTTACATTGTGAAGTTTCTTCTCTTGACCCCAAACTTTGTGGACATGTTTTAATCACCAAATAATGGTTATACACTAAGTGGTGCACCAAGGGGATTAGCTTAGCATGACTAGATCTACAGAAACCAGATTCTGTTGATTTCTAGATTTTCCCAAAGTTACATTGTGAACTTTCTTCAATCAAGCTCAAACTTGGTGATCAGGCCTAATTCTAATCACCATTTGGCCCTATAAATTTCTATGGCAAGCAAAGTCCATTTTCTTGCCCTTCTCCATCAAACACCTTCAGCCAGAATGGCAAAACCTTGTTTGAACCCCTTCCTCTAATTCCCTTGCCTTCAAATTTTTACCACACCATCTTGAAATGATATTTCACCTTCAGTAAATATTGCATGGACACAACTCCATGATTGAGAGGTGAAAACCTCCTTTTTCACCCCTCGACAATGATGGCAACACCATTTTACCCCCTCCTCTTAGTTCAACCCCTCTTCTCCCCTCTCAGAGTAGCCAAGGAGCATCCTAGGAACCCCCAGGGGCTACTGGACAAAGTGGGACACCCCAGAGCGTGTGGACAACGGCCATGTCGGCCATTTGCATGCTCTGAAGCGCGCTACAGTGCCCTCCAGCAATGTAGCATTCCCCATCCCGATGCTGCCGACCACCTAGGGCCTCCCTCTTGTGTCCCCCGAGACACCCTCGGCATTCGTGACACGCTACCTTGTCGGCCCCCTCCTCTCTCCTCCTCCAGCGACCTCCCGCCCGCGTGCCTGGCGCCGTCCAGCTCGACCAACCGTGGGGCTCGCACGCGCGCACTCCCGTACCTCTCTCTCCTCTCCCCATGGCCTATACCAATCCCTCGAGCACCGCAGACACGCCCTCGCCCCCTCTACTCGACCCTTGCCCCGGCCCCGTGCTCGCCGGCGCACCCGAGCTCGGTGGAACACCAGGCGCCTATAAAAGGGCCTCCCCGTGTCCCGTTCTCCCATCCGGACCCCTCCTCTCCCTTCTACTCATCCTCCGGGAGCCCAACTCGACCTTCCCGTTCCCGAGCGCTCGGGATCGAGCCGATCCTCCCCGCGACATCGCCGCCGTCGATCTCCGGGTAAAGAGCCCCTCCGGCCCTCCTTCTGCTTCGGCTATTCCTCCCTTCCCCCACTGATGCATTCCCCTCTACTCCTGTCCTATTTGCAGCACTAAGCGGCCCCGGTGACCTCCTCACAAAGCCCTCCGCCTCAGCTTTCTTGCCGCCGGCGACTCCGGTCACCTCCGGCCTCCCTTCCAGCTCTAGGAGACCGGCGACTCGATGCTGGGTCCATCCCTGCCCTCAGCTCCCTTCGCCGTGCCCCCCTTCACCGTCGGTGAGTGCCCTCCTTCCTGTCGAGAGGAAGGAGATGACAGGTGGCCCCCACTTGTCATCCTCTCCCCTGCCTCTCCCCCTCTCTGTGAGGCTCGCGCCTGGGGCCCGCTTGTCGGGTTCGAACCCAACGACACGCGCCCCGGCTCGCCTAGGCCTGGCTCGGCCGCGGCCCGGCCCAACTGGGTCTGTTGTGGCCCAGTTGGCTCTAGGGCCTCCTTTCCTTTTTCTTTTACTCCAGTTTTCCAAAAATCCCACAGAGCTCAATATTTTTTCAATGCCAAATATTTTTCCACCATAAATCCTAGAATATTCCATAGTATTTAATAGTGCCATTTGTGAGAAATGTGGAAAACTTTTTATCCACTGTTTTATTTTAAAACCTATTTTGGCATCTTTTTGCCTCTGTTTAATAATTTTCGAAAATGTATTCCAGAACAAAACCTTAAACAAATATTTTCATTATAGTTTTTAGTATTTATCAGAATAGGGTAGCATTTTAATAGTAGCTCTGTGTGCTCATTTTTTGTGTGATGCTTATTATTATCGCTATTTATCTCGATGATAGATTACACTATTGACGAGGGAGTTGAACCCGAAGACTTCGAAGACCCCGAAGACCTTGTTGAGCCAGGCAAGCAGCCCTTTGACAATGTTAAGTAACCATTTTTATTTGCATGGCATATAGCACTTTACTTTCGTTATATTTGATCAAGTGGAATAGTGACCACTTCGGTGGGTTGCTTCTGATACTTTTGTTGTTGACACTTGCATCGTGCATTACCCTACCAACTTATGAGGGTTATGCGGGTGGGTGTAGATAGGATGCTAGTAGACGCTACGCAAGTGGGTTCGGGATTATGCATGGTGATGTAAATAAAGAGGTGATTTCAAAGACTTTTTGAAAACCCCATTGGGTGCCACTAATACCCGAGGGAGATGATGACGAGTTGGGTGACCACTTGTGAAAGAAGTGGTGTGCCACAGCAAGTTGAGGGTGTTTTCAAATATGGATTAGATTTAAGATTTCTCGTCCGTCCCAACCTTACATGCGCAACCATGATACCCCTTATGGACGGGGCTTTGTTGATTACCTTGGTGGGTACTAGCAAGGAGCCCGCATTACTAGTGGCAGGACGGGCGTGGTCACTCTCGATACGGGGTCGTGTCGGTATGGACGATCATGCGCTGTCTGCATAGGCACAAGGCACACCGTTGCATGCCCTCATGGAAGATACGTGTGACGTATATCATGAGGGATGGCACCAACGAGTGGACTCTTTGTTTAGTATCACTAGGGGAAAGGCAATGTTCGGGTGCTTACCTCGGGTATGTTAAATACCGCGAGTCGTGGATGACACGGAAGTTCCCCGAGTCTTGTGGGTAAAGTGTGCAACCTCTATAGAGTGTAAAACTATTCAAATAGTTGTGTCCACGGTCAAGGACAGTTGGGTGGTGATGCTTAGACTATGTCTAGATGTTTTCGCAAACTTTGTGTGTCTGTGTGTGCGGAAGACATAAGGGTGATACTTGAGTCAAGTCTGACGACTTGATGTGGTGAAAGAACATGGGATGCTCAACTCCTGCTTATGATGATATCTGTAACTTGCTCATATGGATATCTGCCAACTGTTGATGCATGCTTACAGATAGTTACTTGAACATGACATTGCATTTAAAATTAGCTTTCCGCAAAATGCCTACTTAGTGCTATATCATGCATCATTATTACCTTGTTCCACAACTTTGGTTGCTTGCCAGTACATTTAAAGTACTCATTGGTTTGCCACTGGTTATTTTATTGGCCATGCATGGAAGAACATGAGTACGGTGAAGAATTCTTTGGTAACAAAAATGCGAACTAGGACGCTTCCCAGTCAGAATGCCTGTAGGTTTAAGGCAGATGGCAATGGGTTCACACTTTCGATCAAGATTTTTGCTACTTGTTAAGTTTAAGTATTTGGCCCTTGTGGCCCTATCTATGTAAGATTAGACCTTCATGGTCTTTATTTGTGTAAGAAGTTCAATGTGGATGTAAGACTCTTGTTATTGAGATTTTGTGTGTTCTGTGAGCATTGATCTCTAGGATCACTGTACACGTGCATTCGGCGATCATGACTTATGAGTCAGGGTCCCCACAGAGCTGGTATCAAAGCCATCCTGACTGTAGGAAGCCCTTAGTTAGCATGGATGTTAGTTAGGATAAAACTGCTTTCAAAACTACACCTAGCACATATACTTAGGAATTTTGTACTATTTACCTCTTCTATTCTTCACACAACACTCTACTGACTCTCCTCCCTTCAAACCTTTGTAGATGGCCATCGTACCCGAGGCCTTCTTGATATCCGGCTTTCCTTTACTCCTTGGGGATAGCCTGGAGAAGTGCCAGTTTCGCCAACCACCCGTTTTCCTCTACCACGAGCATTGGGTCGATGCCATCACAAAGGAGTACCACGTGGATGTGGTCATGAAGGAAATCGACTCCCTGACTAGTTGGTTCTTTGAAGGACCACAGATGGAGACCATGGCACTCGCAGTCGAGTCAGCTACATGCAAGGCACTCCTACACCTTCAGGATACCATTCCAGAGATGGCTGACGAGCCGGCTACTCGCTACCTTCCCTTCAGGAAGGATGATCTTGGCGAGAGTTGGATGTTGGTTCCATCCCAGGAGGATGGCGCACCACTTAGGTTTCATACCTACTTCAGCCTCTCCACCGATAGTCTGGTTCACCACTTGATTAAGGAGTCCGTGAAGCTCCGCGAGGAACTTCACCACACCTGAGAGCTACTTCGGCAAGCCAAGACAAAGCCAGACAAGGTCAAGAAGGATGGATACCCCAAGGGATGACCAGCCGTAGCTTATCAAGGAGGAGCACCCCTAGCTAGAGATGCACCCACATGTCATCATCGCATGAGTGTGAAGGAGTACCGTCGGCTCTTCACCGACCCGCCGGCGAAGCGTCGTCAGGATGGACCTCCTCGTTCCCCGACCCCTTCAACCGGGAATGATGCCTGTTCAGATGATGAGCAGGAGGAAGACCTAGAGGAGCGTGACTACGAGACTGAGCACTCCACCACCTGAGTCCGAGAACCCCTAGGGTAGGATCAGTCATGTACCCCTCATGCGAAGTCGAGTCCGTGTAATGGTTCATATGAATCCATGTGTGCTTGTTGGTTGTTTTGCTGTTTGTGTTCCAATGCAAGACGCGCTTTTGCTTTAGGCAACGTGTAAGCGACTCCATCATCTATCTTATCATAATATATGTGTTGGTCCTTCGACCTTTGTTTCAACACACTTGCACTCGACCAACCCCCTTAGGCGCGCTTTTCCATTGTTGCTTTACCTCTCGTCTATCCCAGTTGTTTGACTTGGCTGATCCAAACAGGATGGTGACTGCTACCCGCAACAGCTCCTTTGCCAACCCTGAAGCCTGCAACTCAAGCCAGCAACAGGGAGCTGGCAGGATTCCTCACGCTAGAGGACACCAGGAGCTGCCACAAGGCGACATTCCCCCGCCACCACCTCCACCGGAGAACATGACCATAGCTCAGTTTCTTCAAGTTCTCCGGGAGGAATGCCAAGCCAACAATGCTGCTATTCATAGGATGGCTCGTGCCCTTGTGAACAACCAGTAACAAGGCAGGAACGACAATGGCAGCTCCACTCTGTCTGAGTTCATGAGGAATTCGCCCCCAACCCTCACCGAGACTACTGAACCCTTGGATGCTGACGGATGGATCCGCACCATCGAGGATCTCCTTGCACTGGTCAATTGCAATGAGGACCGTGAGAAGGTGCTTTATGCCTCTCACTGCCTCGGAGGTACTGCCCGAGCTTGGTGTGGTGGATTCAAGGTCATGCAAGGTGAGCGTGTGATCACTTGGAATGACTTCAAGGAAGGATTCCATACTGCCCGCATTCCTTCTAGGATCATGGCTATCAAGAAGAGAGAATTCCGAGCGCTAAAGCAAGGAAGTGGCTCTATCAAGGAGTACCTGCAGAAGTTCAACCTGCTGTCAAGGTATGCACCTGAAGATGTCAACATGGAGGCTGCCAAGAAGGATTGTTTCATGGAAGGACTTTAACAGACCTTACAGTATCCGCTCATCGTTTGCGACTGTCGTACCTTCTTCGATCTGGTGAACAAGGCCCTCATGCTAGAAGACAAGCGTCGTGCCATAGACGACACTCACAAGCGCAAGATGATCAGCATGGGTAGCTCCAGCAAACAGAAGCCTCGCCCATGGTAGCCAGCCCCAGCCAAGCCAACCTATCAGCCACAGCAGGCTAGACCTCCCACGCCTCGTCCGAGCTACCAGCCTCAGCAGCATGCCAATCCCAGGCCATCTTATTACAACCCCAATAACAACAACGTGGCAGGAACTACAACAACAACCCTGGGCAAGTCACTTGTTTTGGATGTGGTCAGCCTGGACACATCTCTAAGCTATGCCCCAACAAGAAGCTAGATGCCCCGCGCCGCAATGCGCTGAACCAAGGTCAAACCCATGGAGCACCACCAAGGAACCCTACTCCCCGCAACCATCCCAACAATGGCAAGGGTTGTGTGAATCATGTCACCATAGAGGAAGCCCAGGAAGACCCGAACGTCATACTGGGTACGTTCCTCGTCAACTCAACCCCAACAATAGTACTGTTTGATTGTGGAGCTTCGCATTCTTTTGTCACCCAAAAGTTTGCACTAAAAAGTGGCATGCAGCCTACACCCCTGGGTAGTTGTATGTTGATACAAACCCCGGGATCAGTTATGAAGTCTGGGATAGGTTGTAAGGGGTTGAGATTAACATCAATGGGGTAGATTTCCTAGAAGACCTTATCATCTGGAAGTCAGAGGTCTTGGATGTGATCCTAGGCATGGACTTGTTAACCAAGCACCAAGGCTTGCTAGATTGTGCCAAGAGGATTGTTACCATGACCAATAGCCAAGGAATGGAAGTCAGTATGTTCCCAACCCTACCTCCACTCAAGCCCCTCAGGCTAACGGTCTATCGGGAATTGAGCTGGATCAAGTGCTAGTGGTATGTGAATACCCGGATGTATTTCCTGATGAACTGCCCGGAATGCCTCCTCACCGTGACATTGAGTTCATCATTGAGATAATGCCCGGATCCAGGCCCATCTATAAGAAACCCTATAGGATGGGATCTGAAGAGTTGGCTGAATTGAAGAAGCAACTCGCAGAGCAGCTCAGAAAAGGATTCATTCGCCCTAGTGCCTCTCCTTGGGGATCACCTCTTCTATTTGTGTCAAAGAGGGACGGAACTATCAGACTATGTGTCGATTACTGTTCTCTCAATGAAGTCACAATAAAGAACAAGTACCCACTCCCCAAGATTGAAGAGCTGTTCAATCAGTTGAACGGAGCCAAGGTGTTTTCCAAGATCGACCTCGGGTCAGGGTACTATCAGCTGAAGATCAGACCCAAGACATTCCGAAGACGGCATTTGTAACCTGGTATGGCCTGTATGAGTACACGGTCATGTCATTTGGGTTAACCAATGCCCCTCCCTACTTCATGTACCTTATGAACAAAGTCTTCATGGAGTACCTGGACAAGTTCATTGTCGTCTTCACTGATGACATACTTGTCTTCTCCATGTCTGAACAAGAGCATGAGCAACACCTGAGATTGGTCCTAGATAAGCTTCGAGAGCACCAGCTTTACACCAAATTCAGCAAGTATGAATTTTGGCTGCATGAAGTTGGATTCTTGGGTCATGTGTTGACTGCAGAAGGATTGTCAGTGGGTCCTACCAAGATTGAAGCCATGACTGAATGGCAATCCCCAACCAAGAGGGAATTGAACATGAGGCAGCGAAGATGGTTGGAGTTGATCAAGGATTACGACCTCGGTGTTCAATACCACCCCGGAAAGGCTAACGTGGTAGCAGACGCCTTAATTGGAAAGGCTTGTTCCTTGAATGCCATGATTAAGGAGAGGCTACCTGCCCTATATGAAGAGCTTGAAAGCTTCGACTTGGAACTGGTTGCACCTGGATTCCTCGCCAACCTCGAAGCAAATCCTACCTTGATGGATGACATCAAAGAAGCTCAGAAGGGGCACGAGAGCATTGAAGGCATCAAGAGGAAGATCAAGGTAGGAAAGGCCCCATGATTCTCAGTGGATGAACAAGGAGTTGTATGGTTCGGGAATCGCATCTGCGTACCCAACAAAGAGGAGCTCAAGAAATCGATCTCACAAGAAGCTCATGACACTCCATACTCCATCCATCCTGGAGGAACCAAGATGTATCAAGACCTCAAGGCAATATTCTGGTGGCATGGCATGGAACGGGAGATAGGCACCTTTGTTGCCAAGTGTGATATATGCCAGAGAGTCAAAGCTGAGAACCAGCGACCCGCTGGGCTATTGCAACCTCTCAAAGTGCCTGAATGGAAGTGGGATAAAGTCAGGATGGATTTTATCACCGGATTGCCGAGGTCAAGCAAAGGACATGGTTCTATTTGGCTCATTGTTGACCATCTGACCAAGGTTGCCCATTTCATTCCCGTCAAGACCACCTATGGTGGGAGCCAGCTCGCAAACCTCTACATCAACCGCATCATAAGTCTTCATGGAGTTCCAAAGGAAATTGTGTCCGACCGAGGCACCCAATTCACCTCAAGATTCTGGAAGAAGTTTCAAGAAGCTATGGGATCTAAGATCTCCTTTAGCATTACTTTTCACCCCCAGACCGGTGGGCAAACAGAACGAGTAAATCAGATACTGGAAGATATGCTCCGCGCTTGTGTTTTGGCGTATGGAGCCAAGTGGGAAGATTGTCTACCATTCACCGAGTTCTCCTACAACAACAGCTATCGGTCAAGTCTTCAGATGGCACCATTTGAGGTGTTGTATGGACGCAAGTGCCGTACTCCCCTCAACTGGTCAGAGACCGGAGAAGGGTTAATATTTGGACCAGACATCCTCCGCGAGGCAGAAGAGCAAGTTCAACTCGTCCGAGAGCGACTTGAGACCGCCAAGGCAAGACAGAAGAGCCACGCTGACTCTCGTTGTCGAGAAGTGAGCTTCGACAACTGAGATCATGTCTATCTTCGAGTCACACCTCTTAATGGAACCAAGTGTTTCCATGTCAAAGGAAAGCATGCACCCAAGTACATCGGCCCCTTCAAAAAGTCACTGCAAGACGAGGAGAAGTTTCCTATCAACTAGATCTACCTTCCGAGCTATCAGATGTGCACAACGTGTTTCACGTGTCACAACTCCAGAAGTGTCTCCAAGTTCCCAACCGCCCCGACCTCTACAAGGATATCGACCATCAAGCCATCGATCTTCAGCCAGACCTTACTTATCCTAAGAGGCCAGTTCACATTCTTGATGAGACAGAACGTTGCACCCGAATCCGCACTATCAAGTACTTCAAGGTCGGAGCAATCACTCTGAAGCTGAAGCAACCTGGGAGCATGAAGACTATCTTAGATCTGAGTTCCCTTCTCTTTTTAGCGCACAACCTAGGAATCTCGGGGACGGGATTCTTGTAAGGGGGGAAGGTCTGTCACACCCTGTGTTTGGAGCCAATTAAAAGTTTTACAGTGCTTGTACTTGTTTGAATTGTTGCTTGTTTGCTTGTTTGGTTGTTGTGTACGGCACTCTTAGATTCTATCCCTCTCCATATTCATGTTCCTTGACCTAAACTTCTTTCCCAATGATCATGCCATGTGAATAATGCCCAAAACTATTTTTATTAAATATTATTTTGACCAAAAGGGATTTATTCAAATTAGGTTTCAAAAATCCCCGAGTTGAGGTTTGCACTGCAAGTCCTCAAATTGGATGGATCCTCTTTCCCCAAAGGCTTTACTTCAAACCTATTATATATATGACTTTCCAAAACTAGCAAATATTAATTTTAAAGATTATTTTAATATTTTATTTAAAGGCTTTTTCTTAAAATCAGAAATGGTTTTTCATAGGGAAAAATTATTTAAATGCTTTCAAAATATTTGAGAAAATTTAGGGAAAGTCAGTGGACATATATTTTCCATATATATGAGTTTCAACACATGGTCATATTCAAATCATGGGAAAAACCCTTAAAAACCCTTTCTGCCCAAATAAAGCTTTTGAAATATTTCTATAAGAAATATTCTACATAAATTCCAAGAAAACTCCTGCAAGTCAACATTGTCATAGGTGATGATCTTGCAAAGTTTCATCTCTATCCAAGTTGATTTGTTTCATCAAACTATTCCAAAACCCTCCCTATCCAGATTCAAATTTGAACAACTTTACATTGTGAAGTTTCTTCCCTTGACCCCAAACTTTGTGGACATGTTGTAATCACCAAATAATGGTGCTACACTAAGTGGTGCACCAAGGGGATTAGCTTAGCATGACTAGATCTACAGAAACCAGATTCTGTTGATTTCTAGGTTTTCCCAAAGTTACATTGTGAACTTTCTTCAATCAAGCTCAAACTTGGTGATCAAGCCTAATTCTAATCACCATTTGACCCTGTCAATTCCTATGGCAAGCAAAGTCCATTTGTTTGCCCTAATTTCCATCAAACTCCTTCAGCCAGAATGGCAAAAACCTTGTTTGACCCCCTTCCTCTAATTTCCTTGCCTTCAAATTTTTACCACACCATCTTGAAATGATATTTCACCTCCAGTAAATCTTGCATGGCCACAACTCCATGATTGAGGGGTGAAAACCTCCTTTTACACCCCTATACAGTGATTGCAGCACCATTTTACCCCTCCTCTTACTTCAACCCCTCTTCTCCCCTCTCAAAGCATCCCAGGAGCATCCCAGGAACCCCCAGGAGTTACTGGACAAAGTGGGACACCCCAGAGTGCACGGACAACGGCCATGTCGGCCATTTGCAAGCTCAAGAGCGCGCTACAGTGCGCTCCCGCACTGTAGAATTCCCCATCCCGATGCTCCCGACCACCTAGGAACTCCCCCTCGTGTCCCTCGAGACACCCTTGGCGTCCGTGGCATGCCACCTTGTCGGCCCCCTCCTCTCTCCTCCTTCAGCGACCTCCCACACGCGTACCCGACGCCGCCCAGCTCGGCCAACCACGGGGCTTGCACGTGCGCGCTCCCTTGCCTCTCTCTCCTCTCCCCCTGGCCTAGACCAACCCCTCGAGCATCGCAGACACGCCCTCGCCCCCTCTACTCGACCTTGGCCCCGGCCGAGAGCTCGCCGGCGCACCGGAACTCGGTAGACCATCGGGCGCCTATAAAAGAGCCTCCCCGCATCCCGTTCTCCCCTCCGAACCCCTCCTCTCCCTTCCACTCATCCTCCGGGAGCCCAGCTCGATCTCCCCGTGCCCGAGCGCTCGAGATCGAGCTGATCGTCCCCGCGGCATTGCCGCCGTCGATCTCCGGGTACAGAGCCCCTCGGACCCTCCTTTTGCTTTGGTTGTTCCTCCCTCCCCCACTGATGTATTCCCCTCTACTCCCCGTCCTTTTCGCAGCATGAAGCGGCCCCGGTGACCTCCTCCGAAAGCCCTCCGCTGCGACTTTCTTGCCGCTGTCGACTCCGGCCACCTCCGGCCGCCCTTCCACCTCCAGGAGACCAGCGGCTTGATGCCAGGTCCGTCCCTGCCTCAGCTCCCTTCGCCGTGCCCCCCTTTGCCACCGGTGAGCGCCCCCTTCCTGTCAAGAGGAAGGAGATGACAGGTGGCCCCCACATGTCATCCTCTCCACTGCCTCTATCCCTCTCTGTGAGGCTGGCACCTAGGGCCCGCCTGTCGGGTTTGAACCCAGACGACGCGTGCGCCCCGGCTCGCTCAGGCCTGGCTAGGCCACAGGCCGGCCCAACTGGGTCTGTTCTGGCCCAGTTGGCTCTAGGGCCTCTTTTTATTATTTTTACTACAGTTTTCCAAATATCTCACAGAGCTCAATATTTGTCCAATGCCAAATATTTTTCCACCATAAATCCTAGAATATTCCTTAGAATTTAATAGTGCCATTTGTGAAAAATGTGGAAAACTTTTTATGCACAGTTTTATTTTAAAATCTATTTTGGCATCTTCTTGCCTTTGTTTAATAATTTTCAAAAATATTTTCCATAGCAAAACCTTAAACAAATATTTTCATTGTAGTTTTTAGTATTTATCAGAATAGGGTAGCATTTTAATAGTAGCTTTGTGTGCTCTGTTTTTGTGTGATGCTTATTATTATCGCTATTTATCGCGACCATAGATTATGCTATTCACGAGGGAGTTGGGCCCGAAGACTTCGAAGACCCCGAAGACCTTGTTGAGCAAAGCAAGCAACCCTTTGACCATGTTAAGAAACCATTTTTATTTGCATGGCATATAGCACTTTACTTTTGTTATATTTGATGATGTGGAGTAGCGATCACTTCGATGGGTTGCTTCCGATACTTTTGCTATTGACACTTGCATCGTGCATGACCCTACCACCTTATGCGGGTAGATAGGATGCTAGTAGATGCTACGCAAGTGGGTTCGGGATTATGCATGGTGATGGAAATAAAGAGGTGATTTCAAAGAATTTTCGAAAACCCCGTCGGGTGCCACTAATGCCCGAGAGATATGATGATGAGTTGGGGGACCACTTGAGAAAGAAGTGGTGTGCCACAACAAGTTGAGGGTGTTTTCGAAAATGGATTAGATTTAAGATTTGTCGACCCTCCCAACCTTAAATGCGCAACCACGAGACCCCTTATGGGACGAGGCTTTGTTGATTACCTTGGTGGATACTGGCAAGGAGCCCGCATTACTAGTGGCGGGAGGGGCGTGGTCACTCTCGATACGGGGTCATGCCGGTATGGATGACCATGCGCTGTCTTCATAGGCACCGGGTACACTGTTGTGTGCCCTCATGGAAGATACGTGTGATGTATATCATGAGGGATGGCACCAACGAGTGGACTCTTTGTTTAGTATCGCTAGGGGAAATGCAATGTTTGGGTGCTTACCTCTTGTATGTTAAATACCGCTAGTCGTGGATGACACGGAAGTTCCCCGAGTCTTGTGGGAAAAGTGTGCAACCTCTGTAGAGTGTAAAACTATTTGAATAGCCGTGTCCATGGTCAAGGACAGTTGGGTGGTGCTACATAGACTATGTCCAGATGTTTTCGCAAACTTGGTGTGTGTGTGTTGAAGACAGAAGGATGATACTTGAGTCAAGTCTGACGACTTGATGTGGTGAAAGAACATGGGATGCTCAACCCCTGCTTATGATGATATCTGTAACTTGCTCATATGGATATCTGCCAACTGTTGATGCATGCTTACACATAGTTACTTGAACATGACATTGCATTTAAAATTAGCTTTCCCCAAAATACCTACTTAGTGCTATATCAAGCATCATTATTACCTTGTTCCACAACTTGGGTTGCTTGCGAGTACATTCAAAGTACTCATTGGCTTGCCACTGGTTATTTAATTTGCCAGGCATGGAAGAATAGGAGTACGGTGAAGAATTCATTGGTGACGAACATGCGAACTAGGACGGTTCCTAGTCAGAATGCCTGTAGGTTTAAGGCAGATGGCAATGGGTTCATGCTTTCGATCAAGATTTTTGCTGCTTGTTAAGTTTAAGTATTTGGCCCTTGTGGCCCTATCTATGTAAGACTAGACCTTCATGGTCTTTATTTGTGTAAGACGTTAAATGTGGATTTAAGACTCTTGTTATTCAACTTCTATATGTTCAGTGAGCATTGATCTCTGGGATCACTGTACACGTGCATTCGGTGATCACGACTTATGAGTCGGGGTCCCCATAGGGGGCAGGAAAGAAACCCTCCTGACAAGGTCCTCCTTAAGCCGGAACTTTATTCTATAAGCCAACGGGGATACATCTGTCACAAACCTTGTTTTCCACACAACAAATCCTGGTCTAATGTTCTTGAAGACTTTGGCGTTTCTGAACAACCATATATGCCAACAGGCAATAAACACTACCTTAGAGAACAAATCTTTCCCAAAAACTCTTTTAGCATGTAAAGCAGCAGCTATCATGTCATTTCTTCTTCCCCGCTCAATTTGTAAATACTTCCAAACCCTTTGTCTAAACAAACTAGAGAAGAAAAAATGATATTTGTCTTCCGTGACCTGTGCATGACAGATTTTGCATTTAGCCCCATCCTCCAAATCCCAGTGTCTTCTCTCATACATATCCTTGGTATTTAGTCTGTCCATGATTAGAATCCAAGCAAAGACTTTAATATTTAAAGTACAGTAGCTAGCCCAAATCCAGGTGAGCAAAGGATTAAAAATTTGGGTTCTGTGGACCTAGGTATAGAACATCTTTGGTGTATAAGACTTAGTTCTACCCTCCCAAGACCATACATCTATCTGGTCATCTTTCAACTCAACCTCACCTATATAGGTTTGAAGCATTGTTAGCTCTACAAAAGCTTGTTTAGACAAAGGCAGATTGAACCACCTTAACGGATCATTGCAATAAAACTGCTCCTTGAAAATTGTCCATGAAGCCTTCACATATGAAAAAAGCCTAGGGAATCTCTCTTTAAGTGGGATAATAGAATTTCCAATGTTCCATCTGTGCTGCCAAAATAGTATTGTATCTCCTTGATAAACTTGAACCCAAGTAACCTCTCTACAGTTGTCCATCAGTTTCAAGATATTCTTCCACCAATAGAATCCACAAGGTTCATTTTCCTAAGGCACCCTCTCATTATAGTAGGTATTCCAAATCAAGTTGACACAAGGAAAGTCAGCCTTGTTAAGAAACTTATTAGCATGCTTCATCAACAAAGCATTATTTTGCAGACCAAGGTTAAGAATCCCTAGTCCTCCTTTATTTTTTGGCCTACAAATCGGCTCCCATGCAGCTAGGGAGGGGGAATGTTCTTGCCTATTCCTTCTAGAAAAAATGTCTAAATTCTCTCCAGTTGTCTGAGGATACCAAGGGTAATGGAGAGATTGCAAATGGAGAAAATATGCAGAGAGGACATATCAGAGTTAAGATATTGCAATCTACCACCCTATGCAAGGAAAGATGAGCTGGCAGGCATTCTCCTTTCCATATAGTTGACAAGTGGCATTAGATCCTCCATTTTCGGTTTACATGTACCAACTGGTAGCCCTAGATAAGTGAAAGGCATTAACCCCACCTTGCAACCACAAACCTTAGCAAGCCTCCCAGCTTCCTCAGGAGTGACATTAATGGGCACCAGGGAGGATTTGTGATAGTTGATATGCAGTCCAGTTGATTGGGGAAATACCTTAAGTATCTCTTTAAGAGCTAGTAACTGTTCCCCTACAACAGGGAAAATGTACAAGGTATCATCAGCATATTGAATGATAAGGAAATCCTTATCATGACATGGGATTGACAACTGAATCTCTCCTCTATTTAACATATCAATGACAACTGTTTGCAGAAGGTCAGCAGCTAGCACAAACAACAATGGTGAAATAGAATCCCCTTGCCTAACTCTAGCTTTACATGAGAACCTTTTCCCTTGGACACCATTGAGGAGGACACATGATGTACCAGACGACAGAAATTGTTGGATCCAACATCTCCACTTGGCATTGAAACCTTTATATTTCAGAATCTCCAATATTACCTCATGTTCAATAGAATCAAAATCCTTTTTGAAATCCAGGTTAAGTATGAGGATGGGTCTCTTAGATTGGTGGCATTGGTGAAGATTTTCCAAGGTCCAGCCAATACAATGCTGGATAGTTGTAGTTTTAATAAACCCATACTGATTCTTGTGAAGACAACTCAAAATTACCTCTTGGAATCTATTAGCAGCCATTTTAGTAAGGAACTTAATACCTAGTCCGATCAAAGAAATTTTCCTATAGTCCCCCACAACTTCAGGAGAGTAGGTATTAGGAACCAGAGTAATGTAAAAGCCATTTATACTCTCCAGCTTAGCCTTCCCTCAAAAAAATCACTAGCTAACTTATAAAGTCCCGAGTGCCAACATTTCTTCCAAAAAAGGCCATTAAAGCCATCAAGTTCTGGGGCTTTATCAGTGGGCATATGCAACAACAAGGTCCATCTCCTCATGGGAGAATGGTTTTGTCAAACCCCGCAGCTCCTGGACTGGATGAACTAGAGTAGGAAAATCAAAACCCATAAATATAACTTTCGTTGTGCCCATTCTCCCCGTGAAAGAAGACTAAAGGATGCCTTCCATATGGCTGTGTTCAGAAACCATAGTACCAACTTCCAATTTTAGGTTAGCAATGGAATTCCTTTTGTATATCTTTGAAGCAATAACATGGAAGAATTTTGTGTTTTCTTCTCAAACTTTGATGAATCTGACATTACATCTCTTTTTACAATACAAAAACTGCAGGTGTAATAAGTGTTCCAAATGAGATTTCACAATCTTCCTAAAATTAAAATCCTTCCTGAATAAAGGTCTAGATTCTTCCAACATATTGAGCCATCCAACCACCTTATGACATTTCTCAATGGCTATTTTTCATCTTGGAAATGCCTAACTTCCATTTATTTAGATCATGCCTCAAGGTTTAAATTTATCAACAAGTATTGCAACAACATTGGACTTATATGATGGCTTCTTCCAAGATTTAGTTACACACTCCATAATACACTCAGCCTTGGTCCAAAAGTTTTCAAACCTAAATATATTTGATTTGGGAATAGAGGTGTTGATCACCACCACACATGGAACATGATCACAAGTAGTCCTTGCCAAATACAAGACCTTAGTGGTAGGATAGCATGTGACCCAATTTATTGAAGTAAAGAACCACTCCAATTCTTCCAATAGTGGATTATCTTGAATATTTGACCAGGTATAGGACCTGCCCTTGATGAGTAATTCAACCAAGCCAATATGCCCAATGATCTCATTAAATATAAACATATCATTGATATCCCTGCTGGCAAATTTCTGCTATCAGTAGAACTGATAAAGTTAAAATCACCCAATAGCAGCCAATTATCCTCAGTAGGTATGCTTAGGTTATATAGCCAATCAATAAGTAAATCTATCAACTCTCCCTGACAAGGGCCATAAACATTAACCAAGGTCCAAGCATCTGCACATTGTTTAGATGTAAATTTAACTATAATTCCAAAGGACTGAACTTCAACAAAATCCCCATGTAAAACAGATGAGTTCCAAACAATCAGTAATCCCTAGAGGCCCCAACTGAAGGAGGAAACGCAAAGTTATCATACTTCTTGGGACAAAAGAATCTAATATCCTTTAAAGAGTAAGATTCACACTTAGTTTCTTGGAAACATGCAACAACACATTAACTCTCTTCTATGTTTTGCTTGACTGATCGCTGCCTAGCAACAGAATTAAGGCAACGAACATTCCAAGAGAGAACATTCCATTTTCTATTTTAATTGTTACTCATTTAAACCAACTAGAAACACAAAGGCATGCTACGCAGTAAGAAACCAGACCAGAGAATAACATAGGACATAAGTTCTCATTACAAGCCCAAAAGATAAGATCACAGTTCGCCACATTAAAACAAAAGGTCCAACTAGCCGATATAAGAAAAATTTCAAAGGAAAGCTTAAGGGCATGCCAAAACCACTGCATGATGAAGGGACTAAACATTAGAAGTAACAGAGTGCTCTGCAGCCGGGTCAACCATAAGCTCCTCCGCCGTTAGCTTTTCCACATCAATTCCAAGCTCCCCCTTGTTCTGCATCTCCATGATAGCCATCGGAGGGGGCACAATTGCGATATTGTCAGTATCATGCTTGGACGAGCTAGGCTCCAGAAAAGGCTTGCATCTTGGCTTCCTTTTATTTGGCTCAGATTTAACTCAAGAAATACATGCTTAAAGCCATCCCTCTTTATAGAACCCCTCATGCAATGAGGAACCTCAGACTCAACCACTAGAGTGGGTATCATAGGTTTACGCTTGTCATGAGCACATTTTCCTAATGAAGGAGTGAAAGAGAACCCCTCTGCAGAAGGGGCATTATGGTTGTGCATCTGCTGAGAGGGCCATGACACGGAAGAATCCAAAGGTGCTAGTCTTTGAGTGCCGAAAATGGCTGACTCTAGTTGAGCAAGCAGAGGACACACTATGGGCC
Organism: Hordeum marinum; assembly: GCA_022496015.1. NCBI lineage: Eukaryota > Viridiplantae > Streptophyta > Magnoliopsida > Poales > Poaceae > Hordeum > Hordeum marinum. Next base: position 281,086,254 of record CM039678.1, read on the forward strand.
TCATGGGTCTACTTGGACTAGCCTCCATCCACTGCAGCCTTGAAATCACATGCACTTCATAAAAAGCAAGGGCCCATGTTCTTTTGGAGAGAACCACTGGCTGCAAGGGGTTTGCTAACAGGGGTTTTGGAACATCATACACCATATCCCCATTCAGTAACGTCTGAAAAGGCCTTCTCCATGCTAATTCAGGCGGCAGTGGAGGACTATAAAATAATCTTACAACTCCAACAAAAACGTGCTCAACATTCAAAACTAGTGGTTGGTATGGAATAATTGCCAAAACATTATCTTGTTCTTGGAAGACCTCCTCCTTAACTGGATCTTGCTGCTGCTATTGAATGACCTCATTAACAGAACATGATCCTGATGGCTGATCAATCACTATGGATTCCTGATCTCGTGCAGGGGCAACTTCCTCCTGTGGCTGAACTAGTGCATATCTCCCAGTGGCCATGCCCCCAGTTATTCACATCAACATGATCATCCATAGGTGGTGGATTGGGGCGAGTCATTCCACCCAATTGCATGATAGGTGGCGGAATAAAATTATGTTTTTCAGGCATAAACTCTCCTGGCAGAGGATGCGGATTGCCATTAACAGGCATAGGATCTTCATCCTCCAGCATCTAATCAGCAAAGTTCGCCCCTAGGAAGTAATAGGGCACTGTCCAAGACACCCTTGACCCTCCCTTATGAGCATAACCAGAGAAAACCAACATCTCCTGGGACCAAAATATCCTATGGGAACGATGCAAACACAATGCTCCTAACCAAGTATGGTTCATCACCCACCAAGTAGTGGAATTTCCTGAACGTGTTGACTGCAGACCTTATATTTTTTGTGTTGCGGACATCTAAGGGGATACCCATGAACATCAGATATCCATCGCGAAAATGGTGAGCCCCATTGAATCTTGTGCCCTCATCATGCTTGATGAATCTCACAAACCTATCATCACCAAGGGGCAGGGGAGGAAGCTGTAGAAAAGTAAAACGGACTCCAACGTCTAGAAGGCAAAACAGTCCAACACCAGAAATCCGAGGTTGAGCTGACATCACCTGTACCCTACGCAACTCCAGAAGATCAACCACTGCTTCACTCATTTTCCCAATCTCATCTGGCTCGGGGAGAGGCATGACCACAACAATCATAAACTCCTCATGGCGATGGGTGATAGTAGAAGGCGGCGTGACAAAGGTACGCGAGAGGTGGAGGTTGCCTCCATAAATAATCTGGTGGCTGGCCGGGTTGTACCAAAGTGGATCAAGGGGGAAGTTGGCCATTGTGGTGGGCAAGAGTTGGCGAGGCGCCATAGGAGACGACGGCAAATGGGTTGCCGGGAGAGAGCCAAGGTTTTTTTGGGTCGGTCGCTGATGAGAGTAGGCAGGACAGAGGTAGCAGAGGAGCACGAAGCATCGGGCAAAGTCCTAGTGGGATTAATCGCAACAATGGAGTCCCTAGATACTTAATGACTGATGGTGGTTCACATTTTATTCATGGTGCTTTCCATAAACTTCTAGCTAAATATGTTGTTAACCTTAGGATTGTATTCCCTTATCATCCTAGTCTAGTGGTCAAGTTGAATTGAGTAACATGGGTAGAGGCCCTTTTGCACTCCAGCAGTTAGATTCTGCTGCGGAAATTCCTTTCTAGGAGAGGATATCGAAGCCATCATCATCACCAATGCTTTCTCCATTGTGGGAGGACCAATCTTCATCAAGATCACCATTAGCACCATCTCATCTCCAACCCTAGATCATCTCTTGTATTCAATCTTTGTCCCAAAACCATAGATTGGTACCCGTGGGTTACTACTTGTGTTGATTACATCTTGTAGTTGATGCTTGTTGGATTACTTGGTGGAAGAGATTATGTTCATATCCTTAATCATCATTATTATATTTCTGATCCTGAACATGTTGATGATGTGTGAGTAGTTACTATTGTTCCTGAGGACATGGGAGAAGTCTTTTTATAAGTAATCTTGTGAAGTTGATATTCGTTTGATATTTTGATGATATGTATGTTGTTACTTCTCTTATTGGTGTCATGTGAACATCGACTACATGACACTTCACCATGCTATGGGCTTAAGGGAAGTCATTGTGGAGTAACAAGTAGATGATTGGTTGTGAGAGTGATAGAAGCTTAAACCCCATTTTATGCGTTGCTTCATAAGGGGCCGATTTGGATCCACACGTTTCATGCTATGGTTTGATTTATCTTAATGCTTCTTTTCTAGTTGCGGATGCTTGTGAGAGGGGGTCATAATAAGTAGGTTGTTAGTTCAAGTAAGAACAACACCTTAGAACCAATCCACCCACATATCAAATTATCAAAATAGAGAACGCAAACTAACTCAACATGATGAACATGACTAGACAGAAATTCCCATGTGTCCTCGGGAGCACTTGCCTAATATAAGAGTACTTTCAGGCCCGTCCTTTGCTACAAAAAGGATTGGGCTACTTTGCTGCACCTTTGTTACTATTATCACTTGTTACTTGTTACAAAATATCTTGCCACAAAACTATCTATTATTGTTACTCACATCACTTGTAGAGAATACCTTGCTGAAAACGGCATGTCATTTCATTCTGCTCTTCATTGGGTTCGACACTCTTACTTATCGAAAGGACTACCATTGATCCCCTATACTTGTGGGTCATCAACCTACTCTCGCACGACTACTCACCTCCCACGGACGCCGAGGGGTAGACCCCACCTCTTCTCTTTCCCCTCGCCCATGACATGCCGAACCAGAGCATGTCCGGTGCATCGCCGTATTTTGAATCTCTCGGGACCATCATCCCGTGTCGGTCCCATGCCCTATATAAAGACCTCATCACCCTTGACCGAAACCGTTAAACCCTACGCACAATTCCACCGATGCCACACGCCTCGCCGTCCCGATCTCGCCAACCACCGCCACCGCCGCCATCGATTCCCATGCCGATGAGCATCCCCAGTCTCTCTAGCTCCACTCAATCAACATCCCTGAATTCCACGAACCGTTTTGACATTGTTTTGTTCGTCGTTCTCATCTACAGATATCCACCCGGGCATTGCCATCCATCGCTGGAGTTACAGCTCACCCCGAGCTTCGCCGTTGATGCCCCGCTCGCTTCCGTCATCCTCGACCGCCACCGACGCCACCCTACCTCGTCTCACTCCGCCACATCCGACCGATGCCACTGCCATCACTGACGACCACGGGAGCAACCGCGCCATCGTCGCCCGAGCCAAGCCGCCGTCGTCCTTCCCTTTGTAAGTGCTCCCGAAAACCCCACTACATCCGATCATTAATAGATGGTATAGATTAGATCAACAAAGAGTTACGTTTTTTTATGTAGATCAGTTTTTATTACGGTTTATTTTAATCTAGATCGAACCAGCTGACTGATTTTATTTTATTTAAACACTTTCTTGCAATTCTATTATTTCTTGTCCAACCGCCGGGTAGCTTTTGCCACACACGCCCAGCCGAGTAGCAGCATGTCATGTAGACCATCGCCGATCTATATATATTTTTATTTTTTTCTATTTCTGTTTTTAATAATAGAATAGTTCTTGTTTTAGAAAATTGGTATCAATTAGGATTTTTAGTTTTTAAATTTGATTCTTTTCGCATTAGATCACCAATTTTATAATGTTTCCCGTAGTTTTCAAATTTGAGTACCTTAAATTTCAATTCAACGAAATTTGTTTGAATCACTATTTTGTGAATATCTTGAGTTCCAAAATATATTTTTTAGTGATTCTTTTTATGTTGTTTTGTATTAGATTATTTTATCAGTAGGAATAGTTTGGGTATTTTTTGGGATAATTTAAATTTACGTTTTAGTCAAAAAGTACTGTTTATGTTCTTTATAGATTTAATGTTATTTCTTTTGGTTTTAGTTGTTTTAAAATTGTTTCCTTGTTATTTTCTTTGACTATTTTTAATTAGTTTTTGATACTCAATAGTAGGTATTTTATTTGCGACCGAAAAATAATTTTTATTATTTTGTTTGTTTTGTTTGAAAGAAACCTTGTTTTGAGCATAAGTGGAGTTTTACAATAGCTTTTAAGTTGATTCTTTTTGCATAGAAATTTGTTGGCAATTTTATTTATGTTATTCCAATAAAATTTTGATTTTGTTTATGTTAAAAATTTATTTGTTGCAGAAAACTATTTATAGTTGTTTTACTCTAGTAAAACTTTTCATTAGTGTTTTGGTGATTCGTTTGGTTTTGCCTTTATGTTTTTCTTTGATTTTTTATTGATTGTTTTACTATTAGTATTACTTGTAATTATTTATCGTTTGTATGTTATGTTGTCTTATTTTTTGAATTTTTTGTCTCGTTAGATCACCCGAAGTGCGAAGCTTGGTACTTAGAGTCGTTTGAGTTTCAAGATTGTCAACAAGGCAAGTCATTTGATCATGTATTTTATTTGCCCATATTTTTATTGCATTAGTAAGTCTTTCAACCATGAACATTAGGATATTGAGCTTGGACTTGTGTTAGTATATGAGGTAGGAGAAACCCAACACCCTGTTACCCCAAGAAGGGACGTTACTTCATATTTGCTATGCTTTAGTAGACGAGGTTTGGTTGTGAGATTTAGGAGTGTTGTGAGGTTAAGTAATTCAAGACCTGCATGATGATCAAGACTTCAAGGACTACATATACCTCTGGGTGGATTGGTTTGTATCTGGCAGCCTGATATCTATCATGGTTATGCTCGGGAATCCTAGTATCTACCTATGATCATCCCGACAAAATGCCACCCAGGCACAAAGAGATGGATGGATGCTTGAAGGGAGGAAAGATTACGTGTGCAACCACAAGTCATTATGGTCTCTAGCTTGCTTAACCTTAATCGTTACTCCGTTTGGTCAATTTTCTATGAGATGTAGAAGAACGATAAGATTGGACGGGCACTGACTTTCTACCGGACGATTACTTTGCAAGACCATGTTTGGATCGTCCTGTTCTTAAACACCAGGCAGTGCAAGGACATAATAGGAGGGGGGAAATCTTGCAGGTAAAGTGTACAATACCATGCAGTCAATCTAATCAATTAGTCGTGTTCCCAATTACAGACATCATGAGCATTGGAGATGATACTATCAGCCAGTCTCAACACAATTAATTATAATCAGTGGGTTTATTAATAATATTTGGGACATGAGAATTGGTTTGTGGAACCATCTCATTTAACAACCAACTTTGTAATAATAATTACATTTGCCTCCTTTGTTCTAGGGAAAAAAATCTGCTTTTCGCAAAACTTATAAACTTAGAGCCCCACCAGCCATATTTCCATATAGTATCGATACTTATTTATCCAGTTCTCTCTTGTGACTTGCCGGCATATTCAAAATGCTAACCTACACAGCTGGAATGTCTTATGTTGCAAAGAACTATTCCAACCAGGAGTGAGGGCACGTTCTACGCTTGATGATATGCCCTTGGAGTCGGATGGACTCGCTATCTTCTACGTCTTCCATAGTAGTTTATCTCATGAGTTGGCCTTTAGAAAAATTTATTTTGTAATAAAGACTATATATGAGATTTCAATGTAATAAAGAAGTCATGATTGAACTTTGATATATACATTGATGTACTATGGTGCCAACATGATCTTGGGATGGTACAGATACACAGTGACTTGAACGTTTCGGGTCGAGTCGCTATAGATATAGTATCAAAGCAAACGCTGGCCATAGGACGTAACCACTAGGATTGGGAAAGCCTTAGGAAGAATTCATTTTTTACTTATGTTTTAAAAATCCTATATTCTCATATGTTCATTTTTGCCTCTTCTCCAATTTCTAATATTTCAAATGGCCATCTTCACCCCAGTCCTGATCACAAAGTGTAGCCAGCCTGACGAGATGATGCCCTTTAGAAGCAACTGGTGCAGATCGTAAGGGAGTTGAGGATTACCCTGCCCACTATCACCGGGAGTCCTACAAGGGATATTTCGACAGACGCACATTATAGGAAGTTCCATGAGGATCTTCAGACATCACATGGAGCCCATGAACTTCAAGCTTGTCTCTCCCACTTGGATTCTCGGGAGGAACATGGCCGTTCATTGTGCACTTGGACGTATCAGAGAAGAGTACACATGCAATCTCATCGAATCAAACCTCACCAGGATATCCCGCTGGGGTGCATATGGAGATATCATATGCACCCTAAATGACAATTCCATCTTTTTAATCATCCAAGACTTGGAGGTTCACATCAGAACTCTAGAGACTGAGCTGTGCAGAAGCACGAAGACCGTCAGACGGCTAATATTTCATGAACTTGAACTGGAGGATGAAGCGCGTGAAGCCCACTATGAGCATGAAGATGAAGTCGAGGACCTTCTAGAGAGGATCAAGACCATGAAAATTTATGTTGCATCCCTAGAGGAAACTGGATGAGGGAGAAAACCTTCACCCAAATGAAGACAAGGGCCCCTTCTTGAGAAACGATGACGACTACGAGAAGAGCACCATAGGAGGACGCATCACCATGGATTTCCGAGGAGGACACTTAATCATGTCCACCATGTTATCTTTTATTTTCTCGATTATCGTTTAGGATGATGCATCATTTTATTGTAAGACTTGTATCCCGAGTTTGAACCATGTTTGAGTTGAATGAACGAATGTTTGGTGTGTTAATGGTTGTTGCATGTATATGGGTAGAGCTATTTTCTCTGTAGACCCTTGTTCTATTATAATTCTCATCACTATAAAACATCAGATGCCTCCGAGACGTGACCCTAGATCCAGCTTTCGAGCGGAGCTCACTCAGCTGATTCAACAATATAATGCACTTATGTAGTTGTTGATTAGAACCAAGCCAACAACAACAACAACCCACCACCATAGGCCCACAAACTCACCCATTTCTTGAGGCTGAATGCTCCAACCTTCTCCAGCATCACTGAGCCCATTGTGGCATATGATTGGCTCTGTAAGATGGAAAGGGAGTTGATTCCCGCTAGATGCACTGAAGTGGAAAACGTGCAATTTGCGCACAACAACTAGAAGGACCATCAGCTTCTTGGTGAGGGAATTACACCACCATTTATCCCATTGCTGATGTGACTTGGGATCAGTTCAAACATGCCTTCCACACTACACATGTCTCAGCTGGAGCCATGAGCTTGAAGAAGCGTGAGTTTCACAACTTGCGCAACGGGAACCATTTTGTTGTTCAATACGTGGACGAGTTCAGCTTGTTGGCCATATATGCTCCCAGAGATGTGGCTGATGATGCAACCAAGCAGGACAAATTAATGGAGGGACTCAATGATGAACTGAGCATTCATTTGACTGTGGCTACCTTCAATAACTACCAGGAGCTGGTAGAGAATGCATTTATTCTAGAGGGAAAACAACAGAAGATCGAGAACTACAAGCAGAAGTATGGACATGGAAAGTACAACTGAGGAGCTCAGAAGAAGCCCCATTACAACCCTTGCACAGGGAATACCTAATCACGAGGACACAATCACCACAACCATGGAGGCCATACTCATGAAGGAAATGGCAACAACCATCCCAACACCAACAGCCATAAGAATGTCAATGGAGGAAATGGTACTCAACATCGTTTTGCTTGAGTAATGAGGGGCCAGAGTACATTCACCTGTTTCAAGTGCAAGAAGACTGGACACTATGCCAACAAATGTTCTGATGCTAAGGAGAGAAATGGCAATGGAAAGGGAAGCGGTAATGGTAACGGAAACTCAAGCCCAACCCTTTTCCTCGAGCTCAGGTGAACCACATACATGTGGAGGATATCTATGATCAGCTCGATACCGTAATTGGTAAGTTTTTGTGGAATTCACATACAGTATTGGTACGTTTTGATTCTGGTGCAACACATTTATTCGTATGAAGGGTAGTTGTGGAAAAGTATGGTTTTCCCACTAGAACCCTTCGTAGACCCTTTCAAGTCAGTTCCCTAGGAGCCACGATGACGACATGACTAGGATGTCACAAGACGAACCTCAACATTGGAAACCATGCATTTCCCTTCGACCTCGTCATATTAGAGTCACAGGGATTGGATGTAATCCTAGGCATGGATTGGCTAACCAAGTATGAAGGGAACATCGATTGTGCCCGTAAGTCGATTTTTCTCACCACCCCAGACCACAAGAGGATTAAGTATGTATCCAGGCACACACAGAAGAGTACTCGGGTAAATTCACATATAGGAGTTATTATGGATGAATTACTGGTTGTACAAGACTTCCCCGACGTATTTCCGGAGGAATTTTCAGGCATTCCACCATATAGAGAAATTGAGTTTCTGATTGAGTTATTGCCAGGGACAACCCCGATATCCAAGAGACCTTATCAGATACTCGCAAATATTCTGAAGGAAATCAAGAAATAGATTAAGGAGCTATTGGATAAAGGTTATATTCACCCAAGCTCATCACCTTTGGGAGCTCCAGTTCTCTTGGTAGAGAAGAAGGATAGAACCTTGAGGATAGTAATTGATTATCATGCATTGAACTAGGTGACTATCAAGAACAAGTACGATCTGCCGATGATAAATGATTTTTTTGATCAACTAGTTGGATCTAGAGTATTTTCCAAGATCAATCTTCAATCAGGGTATCACCGGCTGAAAAATCATGAACATATATACCAAAAAGAGCTTTCACCACAAGGTATGGTCTATATGGGTATACAGTCATGTCATTTGGTTTGACTAATGCTCCTCCATATTTTATGAGTATGATGAACAAGGTATTTATGGAATATCTAGAAAAGTTTGTCTTGGTGTTCATCAATGATATATTGATATTGTCCAAGAGCAACAAACAACACAAGGAACAATTGCATTTAGTTTTAGAGAAACTCCGAGGACATCAGTTGTATGCCCAATTCAGCAAATGTGAATTTAGGTTAAAGAAAGTCAGATTTCTCGGATACATTATTTCCGGAGAAGCAATATTAGTGGATCCTTCCAAGATTAAAGCAGTTATAGAATGGAAGGCAACCACCTTAGTTAAGGAGATCCATAGTTTTCTCGGACTTGCAAGATATTATCGGAGGTTTATCAAGAACTTCTCGAAGATTGCAAAGCCCATGACAGAACCGTTGAAGAAAGAGACCAAGTACATTTGGACTAAGGAATGTGAAGCTAATTTTTAGGAGTTGAAGAAATGTTTGGTTACAGCCCCAGTGTTAATATTGCCAAACATTCGGAAGTACTTTCTGGTATATAGTGACGCTTCACGTCAAAGACTTGGAGGAGTGCTCATGCAAGATGAAAAAGTTGTAGCCTATGCATCCAGACAACTACGACCTCACGAGTTGAACTATGGCACACATGATTTGGATTTAGCAGCTGTAGTGCATGCACTCAAGACCCGGAGACATTTCCTTATCAGAAATAGTTGTGCTATTTACACTGATCATAGGATCTTGAAGTATATATTCACACATAAGGAATTGAACCTCTGACAAAGGAGATGGCTAGATTTGATCAAGGATTATGACATGCGATTGCATTACCACCTAGGAAAGGCAAATGTTGTAATAGATGCCTTGAGCCATAAGAGCTATGTGAACACCCTTATAACATGAGGATTGCCCCAGGAATTAGCCGACGATATTAGAGATCTCAGATTGGAGATAGTTCCAAGAGGATATGTTGCCACACTGGAGATTCAATCCACATTGAACGGAAGAATCCGAGAAGCCCAGAAGTCGGACAAGGAAAGTGTTGAGATGAAGGAAAGGATGAATAACAGAAAAGCGGAAAGTTTTTGTGATGGTGAACACGGAACTATATGGTGTGATAATCGTATCAATGTGCCCAATGATCCAGAGCTCAGGCAGTTAATACTTCAGGAGGCCCATGATTCACCATAATCGATACACCTAGACAACAAAAAGATGTACTTGGACCTGAAGGAAAGTTTCTGGAGGACATGCATAAAGAAGGATATTGCCGAGTATGTAGTAGTATGCGTTGTTTGTCAGCGAGTAAAGGCAGAACATCAGAAGCCAGCTGGGTTACTTCCACCTTTGTCGATACCCTAGTGGAAATGGGAAAATCTAGGGATGGATTTTACCATAGGATTACCTAGGATTCGTTCAGGTTATGATTCCATCTAGGTAGTGGTTTATCACTTGACCAATGTAGCTCAATTAATTCTCGTGAAGACCACCTATACCAGTGCTAAGTTAGGCAAGATATATATGACCAGGATCACATGTCTGCATGGAGTTCCAAGGAGTATCATATCAGATAGAGGAACACAATTTACCTCAAAGTTTTGGCATTAGTTACACGAAGCTTTGGGTATGAGGCTAGAGTTCAGTATAGCTTTTCATCCGTAGATAGATGGACAGGCGGAGAGAGTCAACCAAATGCTAGAGGACATGTTGAGAGCTTGTGCCCTAGATTATAGAGCTAGCAATAACAGTTGTCAAACAAGTTTGAAGATGGCCTCTTTTGAATCTCTATCCAGAACGAGATGTCAAACACCTTTGATGTGTTGGATGGTGGTGGACACCAATTTTTTTTGGTCCCGATCTTATCAGAGATTCCGAAGTCAAGCTGATTCATGACAGATTCAAGACAGTAGAGTTTTGCTGATAGTAAACACAAGGAGGTAACATACAAAGTTGGAGATCGAGCATACCGCCGTGTGTCTCCACTTCGAGGAATCAAGAGGTTTGGTGTTTAAAGAAAGTTAGCATGCAGATTGATAGGCCTTGATAGGTTTCCAACGTATCTATAATTTATGGAGTATTCATGCCATACTTACCTATGTTTACAATGCTTTTATATGGTTTGATGTATTTTATATGATTTAATTACAACTAACCCGGACTGATGTTGTTTTCAGCAAAATTAACAGGGTGTTGTTTTTATGTAGAAAACAAAATTTATCGGAATCGCCCAAAACTTTTCTACAATTTTTCTGGACAATATGAGAAATACCGGAGCGAAGAACCACGAGAGAGGGGCCACCTGCTGGCCACAAGTCAACAGGGTGTTCCCACCCCCTGGGCATGCCCTGATAGCTTGTGGGCACCTCGTGGCTTCGGTTAACATGATTCCAACGCTGAAAAATCCTAGATAAACAAAAACCCTCACAAATAAGCCTAGTACTTCTGCTCCACCGCCGCAAGCCTTTGAACCAAAGAAAAATCATCTAGAGCCCTATTCCGGCACCCTGCCGAAGGGGGAAATCATCACCAGAGGCCATCTTCATCATCCTGGCGGTGTCCATGACGAGGAGGGACTAATTCACCTTCGGGGCTGAGGGTATGTACCAATAGCTATGTGATCTCTCTCTCTCTCTCACTCCCGTGTTCTTGAGATGTCATGATCATGATGTATCACGGGCCTTGTTAATATAGTTGGATCATATGATGTTATTCTCTTTCTACCTTGTTGTGCTAAATTGAATCTTGCCCTTTGAGATTTTGTTATGTCAGATTCAATATTGGATTTGAGATCACTTGATGTATGTATTTCATGCGGATACCTATGGTGACAATGAGGTGTTCTATTGATTCACTTGATATATGTTTTGGTACTCAACTTGCGGATTCCTGTGGGGACAATTGGGTTATCTATGCATAGGGGTTGATACACGTTCTTGTACTACTTTCTCCAATAGAAATCTTGGGGTATTATTTGAAATTCTTTGTGTTGGATTGAATACGATGAATCCGAAGTTGTTTGATGCATGTCGAATAATTAACCCATGGATACTTGAGGTGACATTGGAGTATCTAGGTGACATTAGGGTGGATTGATGGGTATCATAGGTGTTATTCCAGTACAAACTCTAGGGCTGTTCGTGACTCTTATAGGAATAGCTCAATGTATTGATCGGAAAGAATAGCTTTGAGGTGGTTCTACTACATACAAAATTTCCATCTTATGTTCTCCGCTAGATATGAACTTTGGAGTGATTTTTTGTCACACTTTGAGGGATGATCATGTGATTTTATGATGTTATAATTGTTGAGAGATATGATCCCTTGGCCTTATTTCCAATCATTTCTATACCATTTTGCTTGCTGTTTACTACCTGTTACCTTGATGTTTTTACATTTTAAGATTACAAAAACCTATATCTACTATCGATATTGCACTTGTATCATCATCTCTTTGCCGGACTAGTGCACCTATACAATTTTCCATTGTATTGGGTGTGTTGGGGACACAAGAGATTTCTTGTATTTGATTGCATGATTTATTGAGAGAGAAAGCACAACTTCCCTCTAGGTGGTTTTGGCAATTAATAACAACATATATTTTATTGGACTAATGTTTCCACCAAGTATATTTCAACAAAAGTTCAACGATGGGTTGGTCAAAGGATTGTGAGGAGATTTCCAGATCCAAGGAATACCCATTGGCAACAAGCTTGAAGACTCTACATTTTACATTTTGAGTCCATAGGAAAGCCGATACTATTAAAAGGGGATGAGATAAATATGATGATATGGTTGCTCAAGTGCTTAGAGATTAGCTACCAAAAATACTCATCCATTCTCCCTCAATAATACTCTGCCCAAAACCAAAAGTCCAAAATCGATGCCACAGACAAATCCCACTCGGTCCTACCGAGTTTTGCCTTAAACAAAACCTATGCCAAACCCTAGCTTCTCTGTAACACCAACTTCCACTTTCGGTGAAACCGAAAGCAGTGACCAACCTTTTTTTTCCCATTTCTAAAAATCAGAATTTCTGAGTTTTAGGAATCGGTGACACCGAGATTGGGAAAACGCCAAGGTTAGCTGGTCCTATCGAGAATTATATATCGTTCTCACCGAAATGCCAAAAGTTGCCACATTTTGCACTTGTCGGTGCAATCGATTTTTCATTTCGGTTTCACCGAGTTGGGCAATAATGTTGTAACCGTTGGATTTTTGGAGATGTCTATATATACCCTCCACCACCTACCATTCGTAGAGGAAGCACTCGGAACATAAAACACTTGCCCCATCCATTTTTCTAAGAGAGAGCCACCTACTCATGTGTTGAGATCAAGATCATCCACTCACACCATATGGATCTTGATTGGGAGCCTCCCCAAGTTTCTTTCCACCCAATCAATCTCTTCAACCCAAGCCAAATGTGTGAGAGAGTGATTAAGTGTTGAGGAGACTATATTTTGAAGCACAAGAGGAAGGAGTTCATCATACTTATCACATATATTACCTTTTGGAGGGTGGTTCCTCCTTGATTGGTTAGGTTCCACTTGGGAGCCTCGTACTTCGTGTTGTGGAGTTGAACCAAGAAGTTTGTACGGGCAAGGATATCACCTACTTTGTGAAGATCTACCCCGAGTAAGGCTAGTCCTCCATGCACGAAGGCCATGATAGAATAGACAAGGTTGCTTCTTCGTTGACCCTTTGTGGGTGGAGCCCTCCGTGGACTCTCACGGCTATTACACTATGTGGGTTGAAGTCTTCATCAACTTGGACATACGATAGCTCCACTTATCGGAACCACGCCAAAAATCTATGTGTCAACATTGCGTTTGATCTTCCTATCCCTACCCTGTATTTACATATGCTTGTCTTTACTTTCCACTACAATACTCTTAGACTTGCATGTGTAGGGTGTGCTTGATTTGCAACAATTGGTAAAACTTGCCTAGAACTAAAATTGGGAAAATGTTAGGTTTTAATTTGTCAAGTAGTCTAATCACCCCCTCTAAACATACTTTCGATCCTACAAGTGGTATCAGAGCATTGGTCTCCATTGCACTGGTTTCACAACCTAGGAGAGTATGGCGTCTAGTGAGGGAAATTATAACCGTGGAGGTCCATATTTTGATGGTACAAACTGTGCTAGTTGGAAGCATAAGATGAAAATGCATATTCTTGGTCATAACCCCGCCCTTTGGCATGTAGTTCGTGTTGGCTTCAAAGCTGAATTCTTTGGTGATGGAAAGGAACTGAATCATGAAGCGACCGCGGAAGAATTGAAGATGTTGCAATACAACACTCAAGCATGTGACTTCGATTCAACTGCCTATGCCCCTAAGAATTCAACAAGATTAGTCATCTCGAGAATGTGAAGGAAATTTGGGATAATTTTGTTGATATGTACGAAGGTACCAAATCCTCCAGGGAAACAAAGTTGGATGTGCTACAAAGTCAACTTGACAAGTTCAAGATAAAGGATGGTGAAGGAGTCGTGGAAATGTACTCTAGGTTTGCTCTCATCACCACTGAGATGGCCGGCTTAGGAAGCAAAGAGATGACCGAAAAATTTATCATCATGAATATACTTAGAGCCTTGGATGGGAAGTAAGACGTTGTGTGCACATTGACACCAATGATGCCAAACTACAAATAACACAAGCCAACGGAAGTCATTGGAAGGATTGTTGCTCATGATATGTCACTCAAAGACAAGGAAGACCTCCACAAAAAGTCAACCCATGCATACAAAGCTTCAAGTAACACTCCCGCCACATCAAGTGACAACCTTGTTACCAACAAAGAGATGAGACTCATGGTCAAGAAATTCAACAAGTTCTACAAGAATAGAGGCAAAGAGAGAAACTCCAACTCAAGATATGAAGAGAAGCATTCATCTAGTCATGACCTGAATTGTTACAACTGGGAAAGGCCCGAACTCTAGTCCAATGAGTGCACGCCCCCCACTAAAGAAGAAAAGAGTCACCTAGAAGAAAAATCTCAAGACATTAGTCACCTCGGAGAGAGAGGAGTAGAGATGATCGTTATGAATGAAAACCCTCCCGGAGAAGCAAGGACTCAGAGAACAAGGACATGTACACCAAGAGCCACACAAGAAGGAGTCATCAAGCTCATGTCGGTGAATGGGTTTCCAACTCCGAATCTGACAATCAATCTGAGAGAAGCTATCACTCCGACTTCGATTATAGTCAAGATGGAGGTGTTGCTCGGCCTGCACTCGTTTCCTCCAAGTCCTATGCCATATTTGATTCACGAAATGAAGGAAGTGGAAGTTGCTTCATGGCTAAAGGCCCGAAGGTATCACACCCTGAATATATTGACTTCAAAAGTGATGAGGATGACTTAGTTGGAGGTGATGACTTGCTCTTTGAGAAAACAAGTGATATTAGTAAGAATGAACTTGATAATAATCATTCTAGTCAAGATAAGTCGTGTGATGATGATAAGAAGGAAATTAAGCATCTAACAAAATAATTAAACACTTTCTGTCGGCGTTCTGGGAATGGGGGTACCCAGACCTGCCTGCATGCGACCCAGGACATGGCCCACCTCGTCTGCCAGACACGTCCTGGTGCGGCTCCACTCAATACAAGGCCCTCGCGAGGACCTCAGGCTTGCGAGGAACAACGACACCAAGACCGGCAAGGATGGGCCTCCTCAGGCCCCCTCCGGAGTAGCGGAGATCTCTATGTAGAACCCGGCCTCAGGAGTCAAAGATGACGTAGGGAAGGACATGTGGGCGCCAAGGCGCCAGGCAATGCAGTTTCCCCTTTGGTGCAAAGGGAGCAGGGACGTACGCGGGTTCCCAAAGCACCTCCCAAAGGTTTCCATTCCAGCGCATCAAGACCACGACCACGAGCCCCGCAGGGTGGAGGTCACCGCTAAGCCCACCTCTGCATCATTGACAGCTACTTTGCAGGCAAAGACCACCTTTGGATAGGGCGTGGATGTACTCCTGTCCCCCTTCAAATTTCGCTGGATCCCTTCCCACCATTTTGATAAGGGAAGAGGACCCGAGCCACTGCTATATATAGAGGCTAGGCGGCACCATAGAGGGGAAGCCAACACCATCCGAGAGAACCACTCGACGAACCACAAGACAAGGCAGAGAGCCAAGAACAACACTAGAGCTCCCTCGTGAGGCTCAAAACCATTGTACTAGTTCATCCGCCACACCTCCCCGAAGGGCAATCCACCAAAGCAGGAGTAGGTATTACACTTCCCAGCGGGCCGAACCTGGGTAAACAACCGTGTTCATCTTATTCCTCGTCTTCATGCGAGTTCGCCGTAGTAACCATCGAGTAGCGAGTTAGGTATGGCGAGGCTACAGAGGATCTTCGCACATGCCCCTATGTTCGAACCTTGAGGGTTTTGCGGAGCCCGAAATCCAACACTTTCAACTTAGCCCATGAATCTAATCTAGAAGATCATAGAGAGCTTGTAAGAACTCATGAGAAGCTATGCTTCGAGAAGCTAAATTTAGAGAAAGAACATGAGTTTCTTAAAGGTATCAATGACGATCTTCGAATGAATACTTCTTCTTATCTAGCCAAACGACTACTCTTGTCTACTTTTGTTCCACAAGTTAAACCTAAGCAAACTAGTAACAAAGGAAAGAAAGGTTCTTCATCTAGTAGCAACAATAAAAATGCTAAATCCAATGATGTTGCTTCTAGTAGTTCTGATGAGGACATCAATACCATTCTTACACCCACAACCCCTGCTGCTATACATACTGTACCAATTACTAGAGCCTGTGCATGCCAATTGAATTACAAGGTACTTTCGTTTCTTGGAAATCCTTCTAATGTTCGAACATATGATGCTGCCTAAATTAGATACTTTTGTTTTACTTATGAATGAAAGACCTAGCATCGACAAGAAGGATGGCCATTGGAGCGGGATCGGAGGAGAAGGTGCGCACACGGGAAAGAACATTGGAGTTTCAGCTAGTGATTTTTGCACTTTCAAGCCACCATAAGGAGAGCATGAAGGCTTGTACGAAATATACAAGATGACACTTCATAAATTACGTCCATAGGATAATATAGGTTCCGTGTCACATTATTTTTGGTCCAGGCCCATCTAATTTAGAAATATCACATTATTGGCTATTTTAAGAGTTCGTATGTGTGGGTAAACAGAGTCCGGGATGGTTTCGGGCTCCTCCTCCAATGGGTCATGAAATTACCCCTCTATTACCCCATATATACAGCCCTTAGGGCTCCATTTAGACTTGGGTTTTGTTTAGATTAAAAGTTTGCCATAGCTGCAACTTCCCGTTCTTCATTTGTGTTCCACGACCAGACCAAGGCATAACAGAACCCCACTTTCATCAAGCACCCATCCACTTCATCTTCCTCCAGAACAAAACCCCACCATTGCTCAAACCCGTGTTCTAGCTCATTTTGCTTCCATTTTTGATCTCCTTGTGCAAAGCTTCATTCGCAAAACTGTTTTGGGAGGTTGTTCTATGGTATGTGACTCCTCCAATGGTCCAATTAGTTTTTGTTCTAGTGCTTTATATATTGAATTTTTTTGCTGCTATGGTACCTTGTTCTTGAGCTTGCATGTCACATTTGTATGGTCCCAATTAGTTTTGACGCATGATATAGCCTCTAGGCACTTGTGGGAGTAGTTGCTATGAGTTTTGTTCACCCTTATTTTGATGTCACTAAAAATTTCAGACTGTTTCATAAAAATAAAAATGTTGAGGAGGGTGTTTCAAGGGGGTTGCTCGAGCAAGAAGGCCCCGAGACTCGTGATACGTGAACCTGACCTTGAACGACTAAGGGAAGCACAAGTATGACCTTATGAATTGCCATCAGATCAATTAATGAGTGATGCCGGTTTCAAGGAAGAATTCTATGCATACATAAGAAATTCTAGCCTTGAGGAATTCGTTTCGGCCAAATGCAAGCAATACTATCAACTCACGGATTCTTTCATGCGGAGGTTTGGATTTTCGCTCAATCGTAATAAACCTTCCGTCCTATTTGACCTTTATGACAAATCAGATACTATGGACACAGAGGATTTTAATCATGCATGCAAAATTCCATAATGGGGCAACTATAGTGATCCGCACAAAACTGAATATAATGATTTTCTTGCTAGCATCACCGTCGGAGAAACAAGAAATATTACACAGGCTACCGTGGGGAGCATTCACTTTCCTACTATACGTTATTTTGCTCTATTCATAGGTAGATGTATTAACAGTAAAACTGAGCATAGCCACCTTTGTGAAACCGATTTCAGTATTCTTAAGAGTGTAGTAATGGCTGAAAGTCGATATAACTTAGGAGCCATTAATTCTAGAAGGCTGCATAATAATGCTAGGTATGGAGATTTCTTTGGTGGGATTTATGCCACTCATGTAGCTAATTATCTTGGGGTACCCATACGGGGAAATGATATAGAGTTACCACCTACTTTTCTTGATTATGAGGATTTGGTATGTTTTCAGTTCCTTGAAAGGAACGAACAATCTCTCCAGTACCCACTAATTTTTGATAGACAGTGTGCTATCCATGTTACCCTTCCTGCGCCTGCCTTCTTTAACTTCCGGGAAAAACAGTGATACTTTATAACCAGAGAGGAGGCAAACGAGTATGAGAGAAATGCAGAAGCAGCTCGCCTTCACGCTGCAGTCGTTCAGGCGATGGCCGCCGCAGCACAACACAACCCCGGCTATGACTTTGGATATTACCCAAGCCAGCCATAGTCATAGACCAACTTAGGCCAAAAGTCTAAGCTTGGGGGAGTACGTATTTCTCACCGACTTTACGTTCACGTTCACACATCCATGTAAGTAGTTGGTGTTCATACTCTTTCATTGTACTATCCATGGTAGTTTGTTTCCTTGTTTCACTTTCTTCTTCTGTGTTTAATTAACTTTGAGAAAAAATACAAAAAAATTAGTTCTAGCTTTACCTTCTAGTTGCTTAGTTGTAGCATTAAAAGAAAAACCCAAAAAGATTTTCCATTCTTCTTTTGCTTGTTGGGAGCTTTCCCGTGTAAATAGTTTTTCTCGTTCTTGTTTTGATTTTTCTTTCTTTGGGTCATAAGGAGAAGACCATAATGAAAATGTTGAGAGGCTCTCATATGCATAATTGTTTATCAATCATAGAGCCCATATTACTTTGCCTTCTCCTTTGAGTTATCGTTTGCAGATTCCAGCTTAGTCCAATGCATGTGCACTCTTATTATTATCCACACCGTTCGGTCGTGCAAGTGAAAGGCAATAATGACAATACTTGATGAAAAGATTGAGATGGAGAAAAGTTGGTATGAACTTGACCTATCTTGCTTTTGTAAATATGATTAGCTCATCGTTCCAAATTTAGTTCATCATGGGTGAAACATATTTGCAATGACAATTAGAGATTAGAGTTATTCATGCTATGCTTAATTTGCAAAGAGTGGATAATGGTTTGTCTTGGGTGCCAACATGCATATTAAAATGGTTGTAGGGATGGTATCCTCCTCTGAATGATTAAAGTGGCTCGACTTGGCAAATGTCCATGCATGTAGTTGAAACAAAATCAACATAGCCTCTACGATATTTATGTTCATAGTGATTTGTATCCTACTCATTCTTGCATTCAATGTTGGTTAATCTCAAAGCATGTTGATGACTATGTCGCTCTCTAGTTGGTCGCTCCCCAGTATTTTGCTAGCCTTCACTTGTACTAAGAGGGAATACTGCTTGTGCATCCAATTCCTCAAACCCAAAGTTGTTCCATATGAGTCCATCGTACTTGCCTATATGC
Organism: Hordeum marinum; assembly: GCA_022496015.1. Taxonomy (NCBI): domain Eukaryota; kingdom Viridiplantae; phylum Streptophyta; class Magnoliopsida; order Poales; family Poaceae; genus Hordeum; species Hordeum marinum. The sequence continues at coordinate 281,105,743 of CM039678.1, forward strand.
GGTATTTACCTGCCGTTCCAAGTAAATTTGCATGTGCCAAACTCTAGACCTTCAAATAAAGATTATGTTTTGTATGCCCAAATTGCTCATGTGGCGATTGGGGGCTCTCATTATCTTTCATGCTAGGTGTGTTATTCTCACGATATGTGTTGATTCACTATCATTCACGAGAAAGTGGCTAGTAATCGGAATACCTAGTTCCATGCTCGAAATAAAAGAAAAATATAATTAAACAAAACTCCCCCATGATTGTGTTTGTATGGACGGTACCCATGGATTTGGCTCGCCGTGGAGTGTGATTGATTAGTGGAGGGGGAGTAAAAACCTTATCATTCTGTTTGGGAACCGCCTATAATGTATCTAGCATGGAAGATGTTGAAAACCTCTTGGTCGTTATGTGACCAATGAAAGCATACCTCTCAAAATCTATTACTCATCTCTATTTAAAAACTCGGGCTCTGGCACCTCTGCAAATCAACGCTTCCCTTTGTGAAGGGCCTTTCCATTTAATTTATTGTTGAGTCATCCTCCTCTTATAAAAGGCACCAGTTAGAGAGCACCACCATCATTTGTATGCTTTGCTGTTAATTGATATTTAGTATGAGCATGACTGGATCTCTCTCACCATGAATTACAATGTCTAGTCACTCCTTGTTCTTTAGAGGTGCTCTACATTTATGTTTTGCGGTCTCAGAAAGGGCTAGTGAGATATCATTCCATCATATTGTATCATGATTGTTTTGATAAAATTGTTGTCATCCGAGAGTTATTATTATTGCTCGCTAATTGATCATGTCATTGATATGACTAATGTGACACCTAAATGTTATTGTGAACGTGGTTAGTCCATGATCTTTGCTGAAAATCCGAAAATCAGTTAGAAGTATTTACAACAAGATCAAACAGCGTTTGTAAAAGATTTTCTTTATCACTTTCAGTTGATCAACTGAATTGCTTGAGGACAAGCAATGGGATAAGTTTGGGGGATTTGATACGTCCCCATAGTATCTACTTTTCCAAACTCTTTTGCCCTTGTTTTGGACTCTAATTTGCATGATTTGAATGGAACTAACCTAGACTGACGCTGTTTTCAATAGAATTGCCTTGGTGTTGTTTTTTGTGCAGAAATAAAAGTTCTCGGATTGACCTGAAAATTTATGGAGAATGTTTTTGGAATTAAAAAAAATATTGGCGAAAGAATCAACCGGAGGGGCCACCCACAGGTGGCAAGCCTGCCAGGCGCGACCATCCCCCTGGCCACGCCTAGCAGGCTTGTGGGGCCCCTACTGCTCCACTGACCTCCATTCCACTCATATTTATTCCTATTCGTAGATAAAAAATCAAGGAGAAGAGTTCATGGCGTTTCAAGATACGGAGCCGCCGCCACCTCCCGTTCTTCCTCGGGAGACCAGATCTCGAGTCTGTTTTGGGCTCCGGAGAGGGGAAATCGGCGGCATCGACATCACCAACCATCCTTCATCACCAATTCCATGATGCTCTCCGCCGTTCATGAGTAATACCATTGTAGGATTGCTGGATGGTTATGGGTTGGATGAGATTTATCATGTAATCGAGTTAGTTTTGTTAGGGTTTGATCCCTAGTATCCACTATGTTCTGAGATTAATGTTGCTATGACTTTGCTATGCTTAATGCTTGTCACTAGGGCCCGAGTGCCATGATTTCAGATCTGAACCTATTATGTTTTCATTAATATATATGTGTTCTTGATCCTATCTTGCAAGTTGTAGACACCTATTACGAGTTATGATCCGCATACCCTAGGGTGACAATAACTGGGATTCTTTCCGCTGATTACCGTAGTTTGAGGAGTTCATGTATTCACTAAGTGCTAATGCTTTGGTCTGGTTGTCTATTAAAAGGAGTCCTTAATATCCCTTAGTTTCCATTAGGACTCCGCTGCCACGGGAGGGTAGGACAAAAGATGCCATGCAAGTTCGTTTCCATAAGCATGTATGACTATATATGGAATACATGCCTACATTACATTGATTAATTGGAGCTAGTTTTGTGTCACCCTATGTTATAACTATTGCATGATGAATGCCATCCGACATAATTATCCATCATTGATCCATTGGAGCTAGTTCCGTGTCACCCTATGTTACTTCTCTGTTGCTATTGTTACAATCACTACAAAACTGCTACTGTTACTTTTGCTACCGTTATCGTTACTTCCATACTACTTTGCTACTGAATACTTTGCTACAGATATTAAGTCTTTCAAGTGTGGTTGAATTGACAACTCAGCTGCGAATACTCGAGAATATTCTTTGGCTCACCTTGTATCAAATCAATAAATTTGGGTTGAATACTCTACCCTCGAAAACTGTTGCGATCCCCTATACTTGTGGGTTATCACTTCCTTACGCTCCACAACAATCGCGACACTGACTGCTCTGTTGTTAGCAGCCACGTATAGGACAAACGGTTCCTTCTCAGCCGGAGCGGCCAAGATCAGCAGCTCAACCAACTATTTTTTGAGCGCTTAGAGCACCTCATCCGTAGCTTTACTCTAGACAAAGTCATCCGTCTTTTTCATCATTTGCTACAGAGGAATAGCCTTCTCATCTAAGCGGCTGATGAAGCGGCTTAAAGCGGCGATACGACCAGCCAAGCATTGTACATCATTCACGCTCACCGGCTTAGACAACGATGTGAGGTCCTTTATCTTATCCGGGTTAGCCTCGATACCTCGCTCTGAAACCAAGAAACCCAAAAGCTTGCCCGCAGGGACCCCAAAGACGAACTTGGCCGGGTTTAACATCATTTTGTAGACCTGTAAGTTGTCAAACGTTTCCTTCAGGTGATCAAGCAGAGTCTCTTTCTTCCTTGACTTAACCACAATATCATCCACGTATGCATGGACATTGCGCCCAATCTGGCCGTGAAGACAATTTTGCACACAACGCTGATAAGTCGCCTGTGCACTTTTAAGCCCGAAAGGCATAGACACATAGCAGAAAGCTCCAAAAGGCATTATAAACGACGTCTTTTCTTTGTCTTTAACTGCCATCTTGATCTGATGATAACCTGAATAGGTGTCCAGGAAGCATAACCTCTCACAACCCGCCGTTGCGTCAATATTTTGGTCGATACGGGGAATAGCAAACGGGTCAAGTGGGCAGACTTTGTTAAGATCCATGTAATCCACACACATACGCTACGTGCCATTATTTTTAAGCACAAGCACGTGATTTGCCAACCACTCCGGGTGAAAAACTTCCACGATGAACCCTACTACCAAGAGCCGGGCCACCTCTTCCCCTATTGCCTTACAACACTCTTTGTTGAAACGGAGGAGCAACTGCTTAATCAGCTTAAACTTAGGATCCACATTAAGGTGGTGCTCCGCGAATTCTCTCGATACACCTGGCATGTCATACGGTTTCCATGCGAAGATGTCCTGAGTCTCACAGATGAATTCGATGAGCACGCTTTCCTATGCGGTGTCCATGTTAGCCCCAATAGTGAACTACTTTGATGATTCGCCCGGAGCGAAATCCACCAGCTTAGTGTCATCCGCCGCAAATTTCAAGGGCGACTCAGACTCTGTACTAGGCTTCTTAAGAGGGTCATATCTGTCGGGTCGACATTATCCTTGTAAAACTTGAGCTCTGCCTCTGCACAATTGGATTCCTCACACTCAAGGGCCACCTTCCGATCACCGTGTACTGTAATTGTTCCTTTGAGAGCCGGCATCTTGAGCTGTAAGTAAACATAACAAGGTCTGGCCATAAACTTTGCAAAAGCTGGCCGGCCAAACAAAGCATGATACGTGCTCTTAATTTTCACCACCTCAAACCACAAGGTCTCCACCCTATAGTTGTGCTCATCTCCAAACGCCACCTCAAGGGCAATCTTACCTACTGGGTAGGCCAACTTACCCGGCACAACACCATGAAAAACTATTGACGACGGCTTAAGATCCTTGTAAGTTAAATCCATCCGTTGGAAAGTGTCATAATACAAGATGTTGATGCTACTACCACCATCCATCAGTACCTTTGTAAATTTATAACCTCCAACCTGAGGTGCCACCACCAGCGCCAAGTAGTGGGTGATCCTCCCTACTCCATAAGATAGGATATTCGGACCACTTCAAATATTGCGAGAGAGCCGACGTTGTCGCATTGACCGCCCTCTTGCATAACTTTTGATATCATTTGTCCAGACTCATAGTGAATACATGATATTGGCCTTCGCCGAGCTTCTTCGGGTTAATCTCGTACCCTGATTGGTTATTTTGCTGCTGACCACCATTACCGGATTGTTGATGGTGACCTCCCTAATTGCCTTGACCCTGATAACCGGAACCTGAGCCGCGTCTGCTAAATCCGGTTCCTAGGCTACCCGAACCTGAGCCGCCTGATGGCCTATTACCATTGTTACGATGCTAGTGAATGCTATAGTCCCGGAACTACCGCATAATGCTGCAATCCCTTCATGTGTGGCCTGTCGGTTTATCGGGTTGATGTGCTTTGGGGAAGGTTTATTGAACATTTCTTCCAAGTTGAAAGGAGCCTTACCCTTGTTAAAAGGTGGCCTAAAATTACCATTACCCTTGGCATGATTATTCCCAACACTGATGTTTGTGACAAATTCTGATCCGCTGTCCGGGTTCTTTCTCTTGCCCAAGTTTCCATTCCCCTTTCCATTCTGTTGCTGACCCTTGCCATTGTTGTTCTTCTTACCTTGGGCCGACATATCATCATTAGAGCTCAGATCCTTAGTAGTATCTGATTCTGCATACTTCGTGAGAGCCGTCACGAGTTCACCCATGTCTTAACACGACCATTTTAGCCGTCCGAGCTTCTGCTTAAGGTGTAAGAAGTGACAGATTTTCTCTAAAATCAGGACCATCTGAGATGGCGAGATGTTCTCGGATGAGTGGATAACCGTTGAAACCCGTCAGACCCAATGATGGGCTGACTCACCCTCCGGCTGCACACAGTGGTCAAGATCCACAATAGTCATAGGCTGCTTGCATGTTCCCTTGAAGTTCTTGATAAAGCGTGCCTTCAATTCGGCCCAAGACGTGATGGTATTAGGAGGCAATCCCTTCAACCAAATGTGATCCGGACCTTCCAACTTCATGATGAAATATTTTGTGCAAACCGCCTCACTGACGTCCAAAATCTCCATGGCTAGCTCATAACTTTCAATCCAAGCCTCAGGAGGCAAGTCAGCTATGTAATTAGGCACCTTACACGATCCCTTAAAGTCCTTGGGCGGATGCTGGTTCTATAGAGCCGCCGTCAGGCAAGGCACACCAACTCCCCTGGATGAGGCGCCGCCACCTGCTAAGGCCGAAAATTTTATCGGAGTTGGCTCAAGGTTGGTCGGGTAATCTGTTTCTGGTGTTGACCCCCACTGCGGTCTCCCCCTATCCATGATCTCCTGAGCATCCATCTGTGACGAATCATCATTAGGAGGGTTGTGTCGTTGTCCACTGCTGGAAACTGCTGGCGACTCTATGCACCGGCTGTAGCTCCGACTGGGAATGGGTGTAAAGTGTACAAGACTCTAGCTGTACATGTATTTTTTTCTTGAGAAACTGCTGTCTGTAGTAAATTGATGGTGTTTCGTGCCTCCTCAGCAAACGGCATCCCTTCGGTGAAGGGGAGCGCATCGAGTCTGGCAGCTGCCGCCACCATGTTCCCCATCGGGTTAGAATAATGGTCGGGCCATGTCACAAGGTGCCGTGGCAGGGTCCGATCTCTTCGGGGTGGTTCTTGCTGCCGTGGCACCTCAGCAGCTCGCGTTACAACCGACGGTGTGCTTGGACTCGCTTCGGGAGTGTTGAAGAGGTTTCGAGGTTGAATAGGGAGGCCGACTTGATCCCTTCTCCGAAGAACCGCCTTTGAAGCGTGATGGTCTAAGCTAAAACGGAGAGCCTCCACCCTCAAGCGTTTTGACTCAGCGTTCATCTAAATTTGCAATGCATTGATATCCTCCTGGCTTGAGCCATCAGCCCCTTAATCCAGGTGATTTCTGCATTACGCTCTGCCTGATTCCCGACTCTTTCTTTAGTGGCCATCAGGTTCATTAATTCATCCATTAGCTCCAGCAAGACCTGAGCCAGCCGCTTAGGAGGCCCCGCCTCTGGCACGGCGGATCTTGCCACGGCTCCGGAAGTCATGCTGTTGAAAACCGACGCTGGGCCCGCCATGAATACGGCGGCTCGACTCGGCGGGTCATAAGGTTCCGGAATACTCTCACCATCGGCTAGCCCCCGAGCCCGCCATCTTGAAGCTGGTAGATCGACTCCGCATCTTCGCTGTAGGATCCTTCATCCGAGAAAGCCAAAGATTCACCTCCTGACACGGAATCTTCCCTAACTTGCGTGAAGCCGACGAAGATGTTCCTCCGCCCGGGTTGTACACGGGCGGGTTGCGCACGCCGGGCCGACTCGACGTGGTTGGTGCAAACGTCCGACCCGGGCGTAGATCCGCCGATCTTGCCAATGAACACGTGCATCTAGACGAAGGGAACCCAGTACCCATACTCGGTTGAGTCGGCCTCCGGTCCCCATCCTACGTCGTCAATGTAGAGCTTTCCGCGGTGACTCTTCGTCATCAGGTCGATAGCGTATCCTTCAATCCCTGGGAGAGAGCCCTTTGAGAATCAACACCACCGCATGCTAGCCCCACGGTGGGCACCAACTGTCGTGGTTTTATCACGGTAGATGTCCAAAGACTTAGGTTGGAGGCCATTGCTAAGGCGGTGGACTCAAAGGGGTTGATTGAGATGAAAGACATGGGTTTACCCAGGTTCGGCCCCTCGAGAAGAGGTAAAGACCTACATCCTATTTTGTGTTGTATTGATTGGATTATCAATTACAAGGGAGCGTATTCGCTTGACCTAGCTCTCGACCGATTGGTTTCTGTCTAAGTTGCCCCAGGGTCTCGCCTTTATATAAGAGGTCGAGGCCCTGGTTTACAAGAGTCCCAAACCGACTCATACAAAGTATTCAATCCTGTCTCTAAGCCACCTTGCCTCCTTGGGCAAGTAGTCTCCGGGTGGCTTACCCGCCCGGGTCTCACATAATCTTCTGCCTCTGGGCCTTCACCTTGGCCCGTCTGGTAAACCACCACGCGGCCTGGCCTCCATCTTTCGGCGCACTTTAAGGATCTTGACTATGAGCCGCCAGGTATGACCCGGCCCCTCCTGGGCGGGTCTTACCATGGGGTTATATCCCCAACAGGGGGTGAATATGCGATTTTCAAAAATTCATCATTGAGGTATTTCGACTTGAGGAATTTGAAATGTGATGAACTGCTAGCAGCGGAATAAGTACTCAAGTGCATGAGAAACAGAGCAAGTAGCGTGATACAGGATAAGCAGGTGAAGAACAAGGTGACTAAAGAATTTGAGATGGGAAAATTGAGAAAGTCGTCAGTCAAATTCTTCAAACAGTAGCGATCAATTTAATCAACAAGTATACGAGGAAATAGAGGGGTTGAGGAAATGGAACCAGTTAGCTCGATGAAGACAATATTTTGATGGCCCACTTCCAACTAATGTGACAGTCGAACGTCTGGTTTGGAGCGGCTTGGTATTTAAACCAAAGGACACACAATCCCAGGACACACAGTCCTTACCATATTCTCCTTGAGCTAAGATCACATAGTCCTCACCCAACACTCGTGGTAAGTCTTAAGGGTAGACTTCCAAAACCCTCACAATTAGGTCACTTGGTGATCCAAAATTTACTGTTGGATGCTCTAGACCATGACGTGCTAACCGTCTGGAATATGCATAGCCTTCAAAGGTAAAAAGCGTCGGTTCCATAAATGAACAATCTCTTTAGTGATGCTCAATCACTTTGGGTTTGGTGGTTTGGTTTGGGTTTTTTTCCTCACTGATGATTTTCTCTCAAAGTCCTTGCAGCATGGGTTGCTCTCAAATTAGAAATGCCAGTTCTCTCTCGGAGCAACCAACCAACTAGTGGTTGTGGGGGTGGCTATTTATAGCCATGGTGCAACCTGACATGATAAGACATAAATGCCCCCAATGATATGATCATTATGTGGATAAGATGATTGGGGACAGCTGGCACTAAGCACAACAATGGTCAGAATTTGAAATGTCAAATTCCTTAGGGCTTATCATATTCCTCACTGTAGTCCATTCGCACTGGCAAAATCCTAACTCCTCAGTCACACCAATTTCCTCAGAGACCAGAAGAAAATCGTCTCTGTCACTGAAGAACTTGACCGAACCGTAAGAGATTTCCGAAGGCTTCACTCGAAGGATTGGGTAGGTTGAGGCTTTTGAGTTGAGCATCAGTTGAAAATTTTCCTTAGTATTACCTCAGTCCCCGATGTTTCCTATGACTCAAATAAAGGAAATGAAACTATGAAAACAAAAGTCTTCACGTTTCATAGTCCTCGCTAATATCTTCAAGCTCACACCGAATTCTTCACCTTCAAATTCTTCAGGGAATACCAAAGTCTTCACTAAAGTCTTCAGCTGAAGAAATTTATTTTGAGGGGTCGATAATCTCCGAATATATCAAACTCCTCATCGACTTATAGAACCTGTGTATACTCACAAACACATTAGTTCCTTAACATATAAGTCTTCAATACACAAATCACTAAGGGGCACTAGATGCACTAACAGAAATACTGAGATTTGTCCAATTTTGCAGGAACAAAATCACTATTACGGTGCAATTTTGTAACTGAGATTCAGTAAACATAGATTTCATTCATATATCAAGCATTGGTCTTTGTACAAAATCGTTCAACTTGACACCTAAATCGAACAAACATTTACCCATTCGTTGCCAACCGCGTACTGAAATAGCTAGTTCAACTATATATACTAGCTAATTTAAGTATGTGGTACAGTTGTGGGGACCCTGACTCATAAGTCCCGATCACCGAATGCACGTGTACAGTGATCCTAGAGATCAATGTGCATTGAACACACGAAAAGCTGAGTAACAAGAGTCTTACATCCACATTTAGCGTCTTACACAAATAAAGACCATAAAGGCCTAGTCTTACATAGATAGGGCCATGAGGGCCAAACACTTAAATAGAACAAGCAGCGGAAATCTTGATCGAAAGCATGAACCCATGCCATCTGCCTTAAACCTATAGGCATTCTGACTGGGAAGCGTGCTAGTTCGCATGTTCGTCACCAACGAACTCTTCAACATACTCCTGTTCTTCCATGCCTGGCCAATTAAATAACCAGTGGCAAGCCAATGAGTACTTTGAATGTACTCGCAAGCAACCCAAGTTGTGTAACAAGGTAATAATGATGCATGATGTAGCATTAAGTAGGTAATTTGCGAAAAGCTAATTTTGAATGCAATGACATGATCAAATAACTAGGTAAGCATGTGTCAACAGTCGACAGATATCCGTATGAACAAGTTACATATATCATCATAAGCAAGGGTTGAACATCTCATGACCCATCATTATGCTAAGTCATCGAACTTAGTCAATTGTCAAGCTAAGTCACCGGACTTAGCTCAAGTAACCTCTTTGTCACCAACACACACACACACTCACACCAAGTTTGCGAAAACATCCAGATGTGGCATAAGAAGCACCACCCAAATGTCCTTGACCGTGGACATGACTATTCAAATAGTTTTACACTCTACAGAGGTCGCTTTACCCACAAGACTCGGGGAACTTCCGTGTCATCCACGACTCACGGTATATTCCATACCCGAGGTAAGCACCCGAACAATGCCTTTCCCATTGTGATACTAAACAAAGAGTCCACTCGTTGGTGCCATCCCTCATGATATACATCGCACATATCATCCACGAGGGCACACAACGGTGTGCCCGGTGCCTGTAAAGACATCGCATGTCCTTCCACTTCCGGAACGACCCTATCTCGCGAGTGATCACTTCACCCTCGCCACTAGTAATGCGGGCTCCCTGCTATCACCAACCATAGTATTCAACAAAGCCCCGTCCCATAAGGGGTATCATGATTGCACATGTAAGGTTGGGACGGTCGACAAATCTTAAACCCTCCGTTCTTGAAAACACATCGTCAACTTGTTCCGGCACACCACTTCTTCCTCAGGTGGCCACCCAACTCATCATCATCTCCCTCGGGCATTAGTGGCACATGACGGGTTTTTTGAAAAGTCTTTGAAATCATTTCTTCCTTTCCATCACTATGCATAAACCCTACCCCACTTGCGTAGCATCTACTAGCATCCTATCTACACCCACCCACATAACCCTCATAAGGTGGTAGGGTCATGCATGATGCAAGTGTCAATGGTAAAAGTATCGGAGGCAACCCACCGAAGGGGGAGCACCCCATCATGAACAATCATCGAGACCACAAGTGCTATATGTCATGCATGAAAAGATTCTTAACATGGTCAAAGGGCTGCTTGCTTGGCTCAACAAAGTCTTCGGGGTCTTCAAAGTCTTCGGGTCCAACTTGCTCGTCAATAGCGCAATCTACCGTCGCGAATAAAAGCGATAAAATAAGCATCACACAAAAACAAAGCACACAAAGCGAAATTTAAAATGCTACCCTAATATGATAAATACTAGAAGCTATACTAAAAATATTTGTCTAGGGTCTTGAAGTTAAAAAGGTTTTCAAAAATATTTAAAACAGGGGCTGATAATGCCAAATAGGAGTTTTAAATTGATACAATACAAAAAAGGTTTTCAAATATTCTTACAAGTGGCACTAATAAATTCTATGGAATTTTTCAAGATTTTGGTGAAAGAATATTGGACATTGGATTTATTTTCAGATCTGAGGAATCTTTGGAAGGCAGAGAAAAAAAGAAAAAGAGAAAAGGGCATTATGCCCTTTCGGGCCAAAACACCGCAGCCGAGCCGACCCAGGGTGAGACGCCGTGCGCGACAGGTTTAATTTTAAACCTGCTCGTGGGCCCATCTTGGCAGCAAGAGAGGAGGGGGGTGAGGGGATGACAGGTGGGCCCCACCTGTCATCCCTCTCCTCGTGACAGGGGGCAGGGGAGGCTCACCGGCGGGGTTGTAGGCTGTGGCGGCTCGAGCGGAGGGCATCGACGCGCTCAGGGGCCTCCCACACGACGTGTGGGTGGACGAGGGGGTCACCGGTGGGGAGGAAATCACCGGCAGGGAGAAAACCCGCACGACGGCAAGGGTTTGGCTCGGACTCGAGTTCCCGAGCACGGGGACGAGGAGGCTTGGCACTGGGAGCAGCTGAGGGGAGGAGAGAGCGAGGGGAGAGCAGCTGGATCTCGGGGAGGGCTTTATATAGGTGGGCTCTAGTGCACCATGGGCGCGGTGCGCTGGCGAGGACGGCAGCGTCACCACGGGCCACAGGGGCGTCCCGGGCCATGTCTGTGGTGGTCGTGGATGCGGTCCGCGTCCGCGGGTAGGAGAAGGGTGGCTAGGGGGGTCCAGGGGGCGCGCGCGTGCAAGCCTGGCCATTGGAGCTCCTGGACGGTGCCATGCGCAGGCTGAGGGGGGCAGCAGAGGAGGAGGGAGGAGGGGCCCGACCACCTGGCGTCTTGCGGATATCGAGGGGTGGCTGAGGGACATCCTCCCGCATCCCCAGGTTGTCGGGTGGCTCAGGATGGGTGCAACTACAGTGCGGGCTTGCACTATAGCATGCCTTTGGCATGCCGTGGCATGCCTCCATGCTCTGGATGCGCCTCTGCATGTCCACAAGCTTTTGGATGGTCTGGAGATGCTCCGGGAGCTAGGGGATGCTAGGAGAGAAAGACTTGGGATAGGGGAGAGGTAGAAAGGTAGATGCCAATGCTATCCAGGGTGAAAAATGGGGGTTTTACCCCACCTTCCAGTGGCATATGGGCCAGAGATTTTACTAGAGGTAGCTCGTAACCCTGAGGGGTTGTGGTAAAAGTTTTATGGCAAGGGGAATATTGAAACGGGTGAAAATAGTGACTTTACTATTTCACCAGAAGGTATTTGATGGTTGTTTGAGAAACAAAAGTTTACCCACTTACCGAGTTATTCAACAGGGTCAAAAGTTAGGCCAAAATAGGCGTGAATACCAAGTTTGAGATCAAGTGGGCAAAGTTGGCAATGGAAACTTTGTGAACCCTATAAACTAACAGAATCAGGTTCCTGTAGATCTAGTTATGCTAAGCTTTTACCCTTGATGCACCACTTAGTGTAGCATCCTTATTTGGTGATTAGAGCATGTCCACAAAGTTTGGGGTCAAGGGGAGAAACTTCACAATGTAAAGTTGTTTAAATTTGAATCTGGACAAGGAGGGTTTGGGGGTGGTTTAATGAACCAAAACAATTTGGATTGAGCTGAAACGTTGAAAGAACATCACTTATGATAGTGTTGACTTGCTGGAATTTTCCTGGAATTTATTGAGAATATTTCTTATGGAAATATTTCAAAAGATTGATTTGAACAGAAAGGGTTTTGAGGGGTTTTGCCCATGATTTGAACATTCCCATTTGTTGAAACTCATATATATATGGAAAATATATATCCACTGAGTTTCCCTAAATTTTCTAAAATATTTTGAAAGCATTTAATAATTTTTCCCTATGAAAAACCATTTCTGGTCTTAAGAAAAAGCCTTTAAATAAAATATTAAAATAATCTTTCAAATTAATATTTGGTGGTTTTGGGAAGTCATAAATATAGTAGGTTTGAAGTAAAGCCTTTGGGGAAGAAGGATCCACCCAATTTGAGGACTTCTAGTGCAAACCTCATTTTAGGGGGTTTTGAAAACCTAATTTGGACAAACCCTTTTTGGTGAAAATAAAATTGGATAAAAATTGTTATGGCACTATTCACATGGCATGATCATTGGGCAAGAGGTTTGGGTCAAGGAACATGAGTATGAAGAGGAATAGAATCTAGGAGTGCCACAAACCACAATCAACAAGCAAACAAGCAACAATTCCAACGAGCACAACCAGCCACACACGCACGTGCCCGCGACACCGTTAAATAAAACCGTTTTTAAGCGCGCACAAAGATATTCTCGGATGGAGTTGAAACTTGTCGTGCGGTCTTGTTATAGCTTAGGGAGACCGTCCGTCGAGTTTCGTCGCGACCTGAGTTCGTTAGATACCCCATCGACAGTCGTAGCAGTGAGGTCATAGTTTTATCGTCGGACGTTTTCGGCATTTTTAAACCCTGTGTCACGGGGCACCGTTCTCTCTCTGTTCCCCTCCTAGCCCGTCTACACAGCCTATCCGTAACCCCCTCTCCGCTTCCGGACGTCGAGTCGACACCCGACAGTCCGAAAACGGACAGTGTCGTAACCCCAGCCCCAAAAACCCTATATATAGACCCCCTCGTTCCGCGTGCCAAACCAACCCTAGCAAGCCAACCCCTTCTCCCACCTCCAGCCAGCCCGCGAAACCCAGATCTGGGCCCACCGAGCCCATCTGGGCCCGGATCACATCGTCCCCGAGCTCCCGAGCTCCTCCATGGCAGCTCCTCTCCTCTACCCGAGCTGCTCCCGTACTCCCCTGCCCGCAGCCCCCAGCCCTTGCTGGAGTAGCTGGCCGAAGCCGCCGGAGCCGCTGGACCGTCGTCGCCGGACCTTCTCCTCCTCCCTCTTTCTTCCCTCTTCTCTTCCCTTCTCCCCTGCCGAGCTCACCCCGAGCACCCTCCGTGCAGGTCGCCGCCGCCTTAGCCTCGCCCCCAAGCTCCGCCGCCGGCTGCGCCCACCGGGAACCGGTCCGCCGCCGCCGCCCGATCCGGCCTCCCCTGGCTCCCCTCGCCGGATCCGCCTCGCCCCACCGTTCCTCGCCGATCGCCACCATGGCTCCCGCTCGGGAGGTCGAGCACGAGCTCGATGTCTCCGTTGACCGACCGATCCAGCCCGTGTGGGCTACTCCCTCCCTCGGCCCAGTAGGTCGCCTCCAGCGCCAGCCAGGCCAGATTCGGCCCATTGTGAGCCCCCTCTTTTGTTTTATATTTATATCGCGTTCAAAACGTTGTAAATATTTAACCGTGCTTCGTTTCAAAATAATTTGAACATAAAATATGTTTAGAAAATTATGTTGTGTATTAATATGTCATTTGCATCCATAACTAAGTAATTAACATTTCATTTTCTTGTTATATTGCATATTGGCATTTAATTGCATTTTCATAATTATTAACCGTGCATCGAATTAATAAAATCTTAAATTAAAAATGTTCATCTCATTTGCACCGCATTTTCATGCATGGGATAAATGGTTTTCGTCATGTTTGCATATTATTTCCATTATAGAATTGCTTTAACGTGATTAGGCCATATCCCCGCATATTTAATTGTGACTAATTTTCCACATGAACCTAAACTTATTATATATGTTTTCGGGGTAGAAAAATCCATAGGAATTATCTATGCATTTTGTTTTGTCATTTGAGCATGTTTGTGTGCATGTGAATTATTCCGTGATGCCCTTTTTTCATTTTTGTAGGAATTAATCCGTGCATGATATGAAATTATTATCAACATGAAAGTTGCTCGTTGATATGTGCCCTAGCCCATGGACATTTTGCTTGTCATAGAAATGCATGTTTAGGTGTTCTTTTGCTGTTGTCAACTTGCTATAAAAATCTGCTATTTTTATGGTCCAAAATATTTTCACTAACTGCACTCTCAAAAACTGCTATTTTCACTAAGTCTGAAACTGTTATTAAGTAGCCTTCTTGTGAGCTTCCTACCAAGTGATCCATGCATGTTTTGAATATGATTTGTGAAGTTGAAATGAAGTGGATGTTTTATTATATTGCCCCATGCTTAGTTTGTGCATTTTAGAATCTTGTAGCTTGTTGTTTTCATATGTTCAAAATGCCATGTTGCTGTTTTGGGCAGATCTCAACTAAAACTTGTTTTGATGATTGTGGTTGAACCGTAGCTCCGTTTTGGGCATTCCATATATGAAACTTGCTTAGAATCTCATGTAGTTTCATAATAACTTGTTGCATTCATGAATTGAGATGTTTGAGATTATTTTCCCATGCATTTGCATTCATGTCATGTGCATCTTGTGTTGCTCATATCTTTTAGGCTATAGCTCCATTTGAGATGTTCTATATATGTAAATTGACTAGAATGATGTGTAGAATAACATGGTATGCTTTATTATGCTGTTTAACAAGCATAAAAGATGTTTAGATCATATCTGGACCAAATTCATAATTAACATATGAGGTCATTTCAGAAATGCTATAAGTTGTTTCCGGCCTCATTTAAAATGCCTAGATAGTATAGTTTACTTATGCTTCACCTCTTGCCATGTTTAACAACACTTAATATTGTCATGTACCTAACAAGAGTGAACTAAATAATTCGAATGTGGAGGTTCGTCAATATGCAACTCGTTGCATATTAAGCTTCACTTTAATGTGTAGAAGTTGTTTGTTGTGAATTGTCATGCATTGCATATTAAACCGGACATGCATCATATTTGTTGTGCATCGTGTTTTGCATATGTTGTGGTGTATCTTATGTTGATTGTTTGTTTGGGATTGCTTCTTCTCGATAGAGTTCCAAAAGCGTTCGGAGTGTGAGGATTCGTTCGACTACGTTGGTTCGTCTTCTTCATAGATTCGTTCTTCTTCCGAGCGGGATCTCAGGCAAGATGACACATTTCCCTGGATACCATTACTATCATTGCCATGCTAGTTGTCTCGTCTTTTATTGTTATGTCTTGCTACCTACCACTTGTTTGAAAAGCCTCCCAACATTGCCGTGATAAGCCTCTAACCTCTCCACATCCCAGCAAACCTTTGTTTGGCTATGTTTTCCACTTGCTCAGCCCTTCTTATAGCGTTGCTAGTTGCAGGTGCAAATGCATCCATGTGACAACATGGACCTTCTTTTGTCATATGACAATATTGCTGCTATTTAATTTAATGCACATATATACTTGGTAAAGGTGGAAGGCTTGGCCTTTTGCTCGGTGTTTTGTTCCACTCTTGCCGCCGTTAGTTACTTTTGAACTGGTGTTATGTTCCATAAATGAGCGCTCCCAACATGTTCGGGGTTGTTATGGGGACCCCCTTGATTTTCGGGTTAGAATAAAACTTGTCTGGCAAGGCCCAACATTGGTACTACATTTGCCTAGAACTAATTAAAACTTGCATAGGGCATGATCACCCTGTGGATAATTTAATCAACCCCCGGGCCAATGCTCCGCATGAGTGTTGGTCCAAACCAGAGCATCTTATTAACGCTACCCGGGGCAACTCGGTGTTTGGCGTGGTAACCATCGCTCATCCCGTTGTGCCCTGAGAACAAGATACGCGGCTCCTATCGGGATTGTCGGCATGTCTGGCGGCCTTGCTGGATTTGTTTTACCTTTCTCGAACGTCTTGAGTGAGGAACTCTGATTATTCTTCGAGGTATCTCGAGGGGTCGGATTTTCTTTGGGAATTGCCTAGGATGATCACGATATCCGTGGTCGAGATTATTCCCGCTGAGTGTGGTTAATTTGTGATGGACGAGTTGGAGCACCCCTGCAGGGTTAAATCTTTTCGAGAAGCCGTGCCCGCGGTTATGTGGCAAACTTGGATACTTTGTTTAACACCCGGTCATAGCAAACTTGAAGTAAACTCTAATAAAATACACCAACTGTGTGCGTATCCATGACTGTCTCTTTTCGTGAGTCCTTATCCGAAAGAGAACACGGTGGGGTTATTTTTGACGTAAGTAGGTCTTTCAGGATCAGTTAGTGATCATTATTAGCTCACGTCCGTTATGCGTAGACCACCATATTTTAAATTCTGTATTCGTAAGTTAGCCACTCAAATAAATGCTTAGTCGCTTGTTGCAGCCTCACCACTTAACCATACCTTACCTATTAAGCTTTAATAGTCTTGATACCCTTGGAAATGAGATTGCTGAGTTCCTGTGGCTCACAGATCACTACAACAATAGTTGCAGGTATAGGTAATGCGATGATTTGACGTGAGCGCATTGCTTGATTTGGCATGGAGTTCTTCTTCTTCTTCTTCTTCAATCTTGGATGGGTTCCAGGCGGCAGCCTGGGATAGCAAGGGTGGATGTCATTTTATCATTTGTTTTCATCCATAGTCGGACTCTGCTCTTAAGTATGATGTTTGAGACGTTATTGTATTGATGTGACTCTGATGCAGTTTGTGGCGAGTGTAAGCCAATTCCATATACTCATCTCTTTTGTACATGTACTTGCAATGATATCCATTCTTGCGAACGCATCGAGATGCGCTTCTATCCCTATTGAGGCCCTCGTGCCAAATAAGGATAGGAACGCATCTTGGGCATGACAAGTTGGTATCAGAGCCAGTACCGACCTAGGAGCCCCCTTGATTGATTGAACTTGGCCGAGTCGTGTCTAGTGGAAAACTGTTTTGAGTCTAGTTATATCGGAGAGTAGGATTCTTTTTTACTCCTCTTCTATGCTCTGGTGAGGTATTCGACTTAGGAATTTTGTTTCTACTCCTCTTCTCGCTCAAAAATTTGTTTAGGATCACGTGGGTATTTTGGAAACTATATGATGCTGATGTGATAGGGTTCTGTCTTGGTGCCTCCGGTCTGACTTGATTTCTTACGGGGAGTTGAGCTTCGAGGAATGTTGGCACATCGTTATCATTCATCTTCCTTGACATCTCAGGACGGAGAATGTTCGAAATTGCTTCAATACTTATCGTGGTGAGATAAGGTTGGAGTCACCCAGTACTGGGGAGGCGTCCAGGGTACCACCATGGTTTAGTATCGCTGTGAGTTCGAGGATTCCAGATTAAACGAGTTTGCGGAATTTCTTGAATTATGGTGTGGAAGGTTGCGGATGCAGTTGCAGCTGATTGCCTAGGGCAGGTTCCTGATTCCGCAACCCGAATCGCATAAACAAGAAAGTTTTTGGAAATTCATAGGTGGGAATTCAAGTAGTTGCCTAGGATTATCTTTCCAACAAGTGTATAGTGGGTATGTATTTGTTTTTTGGCTTGTTTCATAAGCCTCATCCTTTGTTTTGTTTTGAATATGGTAATTCATGTTGCTTCGATGTCAAGTGGTGATTTCATATCTTGCTAAGTAGTGTTCTCATATTTCTGTGGGAATGTTAATTCTTTTGTCCAATCTAGTTATCATATCAATTCTTTTCCTACCAGTGTGCTTCTCCTCAAGATAATTCTATCCTCTTCAATATTGCAAGATCAATTCTCATTTTGTCCCGGAGTTGTCTCATCTGTTCCAAGTTTTCTTTGTTTTTCCCACCCTCCCGCCCTTTGTCTTCAGTGATTAAATTCTCACCCAAGTGCCTTTTCTATCCATGTGAAGCTTCAGCTATCATTTCGTTTGTATTGTTCCGGTGATTTCTTGTGGAGATTCTCAAGAGTTTCATTTCAAGATCTATCCTCATATTCTTTGTTATTGTTGTTATTCTTCTCCGGTGATTCTTTACGAAGATGCTCAGTGCTCAAATTATCATTTATTAGTATCCATCTTTGGTTTCTTTTCCGGTGGATTCAATTCAAGTTCGTGGTGTTCATCATATCCTTTTCATTCATTAATGGTTTCCATGTCAGAATTCTTGTCCAAGTATCTCTTATTTAGTCATCTCCCTATTCTATCTGGAGTGTTGAACATATCTCAGAAGACATTCATTTTCATTCTTGTCCTTTTAAATTATTTCAAGGGTCTCATATCATCAAGTTCTTAATTTGTACAGGTGCAATCTCTCTTTTAATCAATTATTTCAACGATGGTTTGTTTTGAGTGGGCCCATAACCCACGGGTCTTTTCCCAGGATCTTACCTGACTCCTCTAATCATTCCGGAGATATTCTCAAGGTCTCTTCAAATATGATGTAGGAATGAATTTCATCAGTTATATGCCTTCTTGAAGATCGCTTCGAAATCATTTTCATTGTTGGCTCAACCTTTTCTTTATCAATTGCTCCGGAGTGTCTTTGTAATTCGTGGTGTTGTTTCTCGTCATCATTCTCAGCTTGGAGACAGAAGGAGAGTTTCTCAATCTTTGTTCGTTCTCCCAGAGACTCATGGTTTCAACTGTTGTTATCATCTCAATTGTTTTGATCATGAGTTAATTCTCCCATATCTATCTGGTGCATTCAGAGTTGTTTTCATTTCTTGATCCTCCGAAGGCCATCATTTTAGAAGATTTCTTCGTTATCAGCTTTCAGCTTTCGTTCTCAAATTCTTCTCAATTGTTGCCTCTTCGTTCGTCTCTCAATTATTCCGGTACCTTTTCAGTTTCTATTAGGCAAATCTTGATCTCTTCGTTCTCATATGTCCTCTTTAGTTTCTAATTCTTTCTGGTGCTTTGTTCAAGTTTTCTATTCAGAGGATCATGCTCTCTTCGTTGTCATGTTATGTCATTCATTTGCCTTATTCTCTTTTGTTTCGAATTCTTCCGGTGTTCTCATTCAAGACTTATTAAAGATTGTGCTCTATCTCTCTCTTCATTCTTTTCAAGAAGAATAAGTCATGTGTGAAATCCGTTGATTGTCATCAATTTAACTTGATGAAGGATAGTCATATCATAATTCTAATTCCTATTCATTCAAGGGATTTCAATCCTTATTCCGGAGTTGTTCATGATATCAAATTCCTTATCCCTAGTGGTCATCTTTATTTTCCAGAGTTCCTAGTTTTGATCAAGTATCTGGTGCCGAAGCATCATCTTAATCATTGGAAGGCCTCAATCTTATCCTTTTCGCATTCTTCAATTCCTTTCTATCATCCTTTTGTTCAGAGTTCTTTCGGAGGTTCTTCATGGTGGTTCATCAAGATTTCTTTCATTTTCAAGTGTTCATCAAGATTCTTGTTGGAGATGCTCAAGTGTTCTGTATCTTGAAATTCTAAGTTCAATTCCTTCTCCTTGTCTTTTGAGATGGTGTTATTAAATTCTTGATTATGAGGAGTTTCGAAGGAAGTTGCCAAGAATGAGATAAGTAAACCCATCTTGTTTTCTCGGAGTTATCTTGGGTTGGATTTCACCTTAAGCTTTTCCTAAGGATTGTTGTTATCATGGTGTCATAAACAATCCTTATCATGGGGTTATAAATGATTCAAGTTTTCTCCTCCTCTTCTTGGTGAAAGAAGTTTTGCATATCTTGTTGCTCTCATTCAGTCAGTTGTTTCTGTTGTGGCAGGTTGCACCTCATAATTTTGAGATGTTTTTCATAAGCCCACAATAAGCCTTGTTCCTTTCGTTGTGGAGTTCCAACAACTCCGTTCTTCCATGCTTCTCAAATCCATTTGTGCTAGAAGTTGTCATTTTTCTTCTCAGTTCTCGTCTTCCCAAGGATCTAGCTTCTATTCTTTTGTTCCGGAGGCCTTGTGTTGTTGCTCTATTCAATCCATCATTTTGTTTGATCAAGATCATGTTCTGTCTTGCTTATTCATTTAACCGGAGTGCTATCAAATCTTTTCTTGATCCTTCCATCTTATGAAGTTGATTCTATTCCAACCGAAGTTTGGTGCCTCTCCTTCAATTTGTTTCCATCATATCTAATTTTGCCTCTCTTTCCTACCGAAGTGCTGCCGAAATTTCCTGTGAATTTTGTTTGTTCTTCATTCTTCATCTCTTGCGTCCTTCAAGATTCATTGGTTTATCTCGTTTATCAAGAAGCAACTAAGTTTTGCCTTTTGCTCTTTCTCTTCCCCCTTTTTCGTTTAAGATCTCGGGACGAGATCCTCGTGTAGTGGAGGAGAGTTGTGATAGCCCGAGACTGACATTCCAGAAGATTCCAGTAGATTCCCCTTTCATTTCCGTTCTCGTCATGTGTTCGTCTGGTGTCGCATACATCATCGCATCATTCACATCATCTGCATTGCATCGTCCCGTTTTCAAACTTGCATCCGTTGTCAGTTGCCGGTTCTCTTTCGTTCTTGCCGTAGCCATCTCGAGACCAGCCACACACGCACGCGCCCGCGGCACCGTTAAATCAAACCGTTTTTAAGCGCGCACAAAGATATTCTCGGATCGAGTTGAAACTTGTCGTGCGGTCTTGTTAGAGCTTAGTGAGACCGTCCGTCGAGTTTTGTCGGGACCCGAGTTCGTTAGATACCCCGTCGACAGTCGTAGCAGTGAGGTCATCGTTTTATAGTCGGACGTTTTCGACATTTTTAAACCCTGTGTCACGGGTCACCGTTCTCTCTCTCTTCCCCTCCTAGCTCGTCTACACAGCCTATCCGTAACCCCCTCTCCGCTTCCGGACGTCAAGTCGACACCCGACAGTCCGAAAACGGACAGTGCCATAACCCCAGCCCCGAAAACCCTATATATAGACCCCCCTCGTTCCACATGCCAAACCAACCATAGCTAGCCAGCCCCTTCTCCCACCTCCAGTCAGCCCGCGAAACCCAGATCTGGGCCTGGATCCTTTCGTCCCCGAGCTCCCGAGATCCTCCATGGCAGTTCCTCTCCTCTGCCCGAGCTGCTCCCGTGCTCCCCTGCCCGCAGCCCCTAGCCCTCACTGGAGTGGCCCTGGCCGAAGTTACCGGACCGCCGCCGCCGGACCTTCTCCTCCTCCCTCTCTCTTCCCTCTTCTCTTCCCTTCTCCCCTGCCGAGCTCACCCCGAGCACTCTCCGTGCAGGTTGCTGCCCCCTTGGTCTCGCCCCCAAGCTCCGCTGCCGGCTGCGCCCGCCGGGAACCGGTCTGCCGCCGCCGCCGGATCCGGCCTCCCCTGGCTCCCCTCGCCAGATTCGCCTCGCCCCGTCGTTCCTCGCCGGTCGCCGCCATGCCTCCCGCTCGGGAGGTCGAGCACGAGCTCGATGCGTCCGTTGACCGCCCGATCCAGCCCACGTGGGCTGCTCCCTCCCTCAGCCCAGCAGGCCGCCTCCAGCGCCAGCCAAGCCAGATTCGGCCCATTGTGAGCCCCCTCTTTTGTTTTTTATATTTATATCGCGTTCAAAACGTTGTAAATATTTAACCGTGCTTCGTTTCAAAATAATTTGAACATAAAATACTTTTAGAAAATTACGTTGTGTATTAATATGTCATTTGCATCCATAACTAAGTAATTAGCATGTCATTTTCTTGTCATATTGCATACTGGCATTTAATTGCATTTTCATAATTATTAACCGTGCATCGAATTAATAAAATCTTAAATTAAAAATTTCATCTCATTTGCACCGCATTTTTGTGCATGGGATAAATGGTTTTTGTCATGTTTGCATATTATTTGCATTATAGAATTGCTTTAACGTGATTAGGCCATATTCCCGCATATTTAATTGTGACTAATTTTCCACATGAACCTAAACTTATTATATATGTTTTCGGGGTAGAAAAATCCATAGGAATTATCTGTGCATTTTGTTTTGTCATTTGAGCAAGTTTGTGTGCATGTGACTTATTCCGTGATGCCCTTTTGTCATTTTCGTAGGAATTAATCCATGCATGATATGAAATTATTATCAACATGAAAGTTGCTCGTTGATATGTGTCCTAGCCCATGGACATTTTTCTTGTCATAGAAATGCATGTTTAGGTGTTGTTTTTCTGTTTTCAACTTGCTATAAAAATCTGCTATTTTGAGGGTCCAAAATATTTCTAAGTCTGAAATCTGTTATATTTAGTTGCTGTCTTACCATGTGATTTGCTAGTGATCTAGACATCTTTTATTGTGGGTGTAATGGAGTTATTTGTTGTTGATAGTGCCTTCAAGCATGCTGTTAAGTTTCATGCCATTTAATGAATTTTAGCTTTTAGTTTTACTGCTGTCAATATGCCTTTGTGATAAAAACTGCACTGTCAAACACTGCTATTTTCACTAAGTCTGAAACTGTTATTAAGTAGCCTTCTTGTGAGCTTCCTACCAAGTGATCCATGCATGTTTTGAATATGATTTGTGAAGTTGAAATAAAGTGGATTTTGTATGCTATTGCCCCATGCTTAATTTGTGCATTTTCGAATCTTGTAGCTTGTTGTTTTCATATGTTCAAAATGCCATGTTGCTGTTTTGGGCAGATTTCAACTAAAACTTGTTTTGATGATTGTGGTTGAACCGCAGCTCCGTTGTGGTGTATCTTATGTTTATTGTTTGTTTGGGATTGCTTCTTCTCGATAGAGTTTCGAAAGCGTTCGGAGTGTGAGGATTCGTTCGACTACGTTGGTTCGTCTTCTTCATGGATTCGTTCTTCTTCCGAGCAGGATCTCAGGCAACATGACACATTTCCCTGGATACCATTACTATCATTGCCACCCTAGTTGTCTCGTCTTTTATCTTTATGTCTTGCTACCTACCACTTGTTTTACAAGCCTCCCAACATTGCCATGATAAGCCTCTAACCTCTCCACATCCCAGCAAACCTTTGTTTGGCTATGTTTCCGCTTGCTCAGCCCTTCTTATAGCGTTGCTAGTTGCAGGTGCAAATGCATCCATGTGACAACATGGACCTTATTTTGTCATATCACAATATTGCTGCCATTTAATTTAATGCACATGTATACTTGGTAAAGGTGGAAGGCTTGGCCTTTTGCTCGGTGTTTCGTTCCACTCTTGCCTCCCTTAGTTACTTGTGAACTGGTGTTGTGTTCCATAAATGAGCACTCCTAACATGCTCAGGGTTGTTATGGGGACCCCCTTGATTTTCGGGTTAGAATAAAACTTGTCTGGCAAGGCCCAACATTGGCACTACATTTTCCTAAAACTAATTAAAACTTGCATAGGGCATGATCACCCTGTGGATAATTTAATCAACCCCCGGGCCAATGCTCCGCATGAGTGTTGGTACAAACCAGAGCAGCTTATTAATGCTACCCGGGGCAACTCGGTGTTTGGCGTGGTAACCATCGCTCATCCCGCTGTGCCCTGAGAACGAGATACGCGGCTCCTATCGGGATTGTCGGCACGTCGGGCGGCCTTGCTGGATTTGTTTTACCTTTCTCGAACGTCTTGAGTGAGGAACTCTGATTATCCTTCGAGGTATCTCGAGGTGTCGGATTTTCTTTGGGAATTGCCTAGGATGATCACGAGATCCATGGTCGAGGTTATTCTCGCTGAGTGTGGTTAATTTGTGATGGACGAGTTGGAGCACCCCTGTAGGGTTAAATCTTTTCGAGAAGCCGTGCCCGCGGTTATGTGGCAAACTTGGATACTTTGTTTAACACCTGGTCATAGCAAACTTGAAGTAAACTCTAATAAAATACGCCAACTGTGTGCGTATCCGTGACTGTCTCCTTTCGTGAGTCCTTATCCGAAAGAGAACACGGTGGGGTTATGTTTGACGTAAGTAGGTGTTTCAGGATCAGTTAGTGATCATTGCTAGTTCATGTCCGTTGTGCGTAGACCACCATATTTTAAGTTATGTATTCGTAAGTTAGCCACTCAAATAAATGCTTAGTCGCTTGCTGCAGCCTCACCACTTAACCATACCTTACCTATTAAGCTTTAATAGTCTTGATATCGTTGGAAATGAGATTGCTGAGTCCCTGTGGCTCACAGATCACTACAACAACAGTTGCAGGTACAGGTAATGCGATGATTTGACGTGAGCGCGTTGCTTGATTTGACTTGGAGTTCTTCTTCTTCTTCTTCTTCAATCTTGGATGGGTTCCAGGCGGCAGCCTGGGATAGCAAGGGTGGCTGTCATTTTATCGTTTGTTTTCGTCCGTAGTCGGACCCTGCTCTTAAGTATGATGTTTGAGACGTTATTGAATTGATGTGACTATGATGCAGTTTGTGGCGAGTGTAAGCCAATTCCATATACTCATCTCTTCTATACATGTACTAGTAATGATATCCATTCTTCCGAACGCATCAAGATGTGCTTCTATCCTTATTGAGGCCCTCGTGCCAAATAAGGATAGGACCGCATCTTGGGCGTGACAACCCACAACACACATGGTCGTCAGGATGAATCTTTGGGCTTATTATTGGTCTGCCAACACAATTCCGATGAATGAACTGTTTGTCGAGTATCACACACGCCTTCTTAGGCTAACTCGTTCCTGTTCTGTTGGATCAACGCAAATAGTTAGTCTGAGTGAACTGTATGCCACACTACGCACACGTATATAGTTTGTTAACCGTTTATGTGATCTTCCATAATCACAAACAATTCATAAGAACAAACTATATGCAACGCATCACACACGCAACTATTTTATGAACCGTATTTGTTTGTTCCTTCATCGCGCATTGTTCTCATCATTGGCGGCAAAGCTTGAACTATACCATTTGCGATTGATGGGTCAGACATAGTTTGGTCGAAGGGTCTCTGATTGATGTGTCGTATTTGGACCATCCTGCACTAATGTAGCCATCCGATTTACTAGAGTGGTTTCTTTATCCGAAATCTTCCCTATTAATTCTTTAGTTTGAGAAAATTGTAGTTGAAGATTAGATACTTCTTGATTGACTTCATGAAGTTGTTTACTAATTGCATCAAGGATAGTTGGGTGTTCCTTAAATTCATCAGGAATTTTTTTTTGCGGTCATATTGTGAGGTCATGAATTTTTTCATGAATTTTTCAATCACAGACATCCTTTGGTAGTAGGAAATGTTATAGAATCTATCTTTGTGACATGGTGACCAAGCAAGCAAAGTAACAAGCAGGACAAGGAAAGTAGCAAGTAAAGAGGTAAACTAGTGACTAGCAAGGATCAATATTTTTGTATTTTTGATTTTTATGAAGAAAGCAAAATATAATAGCAAAAAAATTAGAACAAGTGAATGATAATTTGTGTGAAGTTACTTGATAGTAGGTTGATGATACTCCTCAACAACCGTGCCAGAAATCCTTCTTGATACTTGTGATATGTGTTGGGTTTTCCGTGAAGAGTTACGAGTGATGCATCACAATGCATGTAAGTATTTCCCTCATTAGAGAACCAAGCTTTATCGAACCAATAGGAGTAACAACCAACCCTGTCTTCAGCGACTACACACAAAGAAATAAACATTTGCAGTCAACGTGGGCAAGAGGGTTGTCAATCCCCTTGGACTAGTTATTTGCAAGCATATAAGTAGTGTGGTTGGTAGTAGATAATTGTAAATTGAAAAATCAATAGAAAACAAATAAATGGCAACAAGGTATTGAAGAGTTTGTAAACTTATATGTGAATAGACCCGGGGGCCATAGTTTTCCCTAGTGGCATCCCTGATGACAATAAGCATATGGTGGGTAAACAAATTACTGTTGGGCAATTGATAGAAAAGCGCATAGTTATGCAATATTTATTCATGGCAATGATCATGTGTATATAGGCATCACTACAGGAATCAGGCAATTTTCCGTCAGCCATGGTAGACGGCAAAGGCACAAAGGCAGATGACAAAGGAATTTCCTGTCCACTAGCGGACGACACAATTTTAGGCCCAACAAGCTCCGGCAAAGGGTTCTTTGCCATCTACATCCGTGCCCTGGACGGCAAAGAATCATTGCCATCATATTGCATACGGCAAAGGCCATGGACAGCAACTACTGACAGCGTCGCCGTTAGAGGTGGCTAACGGGACCCAGCGATTTGTCGTCTACCTCCCTGCCTCCTTTGCCGTCTGCCTCCACCCCCCCGTCTGCATTTGTCGTCTGCCTCACCTCCTTGTTTGCCGTCTTCCTACCCATCCTATTTGCCGCCGCCTCCCCACCAACTTTGCTGTCTACCACAGACGGCAAAGAGACAAGATGTCCCCAGCCTAGTAACTTCTTTGTCGTCTGCCTCCTCCCACTTTGCCGTCTGCCGCAGATGGCAAAGAAACCAAATGTCCCCAGCCTGGTATTTCTAGGTTGCACAGGTGGCCGCCATGTGGCACCTCCCCAGACGGCAAAGAGCCCTCTGCCGTCGGTTGTAGACGGCAAAGAGCCTGTATTATCCCTTTTTATTTTGGTTTTGTTATATCCAATCATTTTCACAAGCACATATATGATATATATATAATTCACAGAAACTATATCCCTGCCATATCACAAAGCACATATATGATCATCCAACAAACATACCAAATCAAAAGTGCAAGATTCATCCATGCATGCATAGTTACATAGGTAGCAAGTTTCACAATGTTCATCGATACAAAATCAAAATAGAAATTAAATAGAAGAGCTTCGTCAATGCAAGCTTCCATGAAGTGAATCAAATTTGCAACATGGGAAATAAGGAAGTTAGAAGAATAATACCAAAAGAAGAAGAAGATCTAGAAGAAGAAGAGGAGGAGGAAGAAGAAGAAGCATTTTTCTTCTCTTTCTCTTTATCCTCTTGTTTTTCTTCTTCTTATTGCTTATTTGTGCCATTTTAGAGCTAACCTAGGTAATTATGCCATTTTTGACCTAACTAAGCTTATTGTGTCATTTTGCAAGAAAATAAGGTAAGTCTATGGCATCTATGAGGTTACCAAGAAGAAGAAGAAGATGTAGAAGAAGAAGAAAAAGAAGCATTTTTCTTCTCTGTCTCTTTCTCCTCTTGTTTTTCTTCTTCTTATTGCTTATTTGTGCCATTTTAGAGCTAACCTAGGTAATTATCACATTTTTTTACCTAACTAAGCTTATTGTGTCATTTTGCAAGAAAATAACGTAAGTCTTTGTCATCTATGAGCTTACCAAGAAGAAGAAGAAGATCTAGAAGAAGAAGAAGCTTTTGCTTTGTTTCTCTTTCTCCTCTTGTTTTTCTTCTTCTTATTGCATATTTGTGTCATTTTAGAGCTAACCTAGGTAATTATCACATTTTTACCTAACTAAGC
Source organism: Hordeum marinum (assembly GCA_022496015.1). Taxonomy (NCBI): domain Eukaryota; kingdom Viridiplantae; phylum Streptophyta; class Magnoliopsida; order Poales; family Poaceae; genus Hordeum; species Hordeum marinum. Next base: position 281,133,387 of record CM039678.1, read on the forward strand.
TTATTGTGTTATTTTGCAAGAAAATAAGCTAAGTCCATGGCATCTATGAGATTACCAAGTCTATTATGTCATTGTTGAGTTAACTAAGCTTAATATGTCAGTGTGGAGGAAACAATGCTAAGTATAGGTCATTTTAGAGCTAACTTAGGTACAATCTGTCATTTTAAATCTAACTTAGGTACAATATCTAATTTTGGAGGTAAGTAAGCTTACTATGTCATTTTAGAGTAAACAAAGCTAAGTTACGTAAAATATAACATTTGTCTAAGTGCTAAGTTTGTCTAAGTGCTATGTTTGTCTTTGTTTGAGAGAACAAGCCAAGTAAGTGGCATATTAGGGCTTACCCTCCTCGTCATCATGTAGGTGAAGCACTGGGGTTGCTTGGGTCGTGCGATGCATCTCGGGAGTTATGTTGTACCAATGATCATTTGCGTTAGCATGATGACGCTAAAATGTTAAGACTAGTAACTAATGAACATTGAAAATGAAACTCACCATTTCGGCCGCGGTAATGACTGGCATCGACAGAACGGTCTAGCCGGTCTTCTCGCACAAAGTCTGCACATTGGTTTTGCCAAGTCAATCATATTGGTTATTAATGAATAGAACATGTAGTGCATGATTTGGCTAATATGAAGAAGAAACTTACCACGATGAGCTCTTACATGGCCCGATGAGACGCATCATTCCATTCCCTCTCCTCCTCCAACAACTTAGCCATCGTCTCCTCCAGATCCATCTTCTCCTCCTCCGCCTTCTGGGCATGTTCCGCCAGAAGCGCCTGGGTTGTATCTCTCTGTTTATGCAGAGCAGCCTGCAACACACCTCCTCGTTAGCATTCTAATAATCTTTGTGCGCACAAACAATCTAATGGAGGAAAGCTATCTGAGTCTGTATGACTAACCTCGATGGCGAGCTGGACTGGCCATGGACAGGGCGGCATCTCTGGAAAGGAGCTCATTTGGCACGCCTTGATCTGTCGGAAAGTGCTCGAAGACCGTATATGTTCATCTACAATGGCTATCGAGCCATGGGGCCTCCCGTGGCCAGCTAACATCACCAGGTCTGGATCAAGTGGTTGTTGTCTCGGGTTGAAGTCCTCCGCATTCACTGCCTTCCTCACATCTCTATACCTCACGAGCTTTTGGTGGGAGGAGATATTGGTGAAGTTCTCGGGATTATCGAGGTCAAACTCAGAGAATGCCTTGACCTTCTTGTATGAGGCAGTATGGGCCATGGCATAGAGGTCGTACACCTCTAGCACCTCCCTATTATTGTGATGAGCCTACAAGAGAGGAACAAAGTATTAATAATGGGTAAACCTAGCACTACAAGAATGAATTGCAGGAATCATGAAGCAAACCACATACCCAGTTCCGCCCGAACTGATAAATGTTGGCACTGCCTTGATGGTATGGCACACCTTCCATTTGGGCACATCATGCCTTGGCATCGTCGTGGACGACTCGCCATTGGTCAGAGCACCATTCATTCACCAACGCCTCCCAACAACCCATCTTATCTTCACACCATCTTGGGGGCACCTAAGTTAATATAGAATAATTGTGAGCTACGCCTATGAATCAAAGCAAAGGAAACTAAGTACAAGGCCTTAAGAATAGGTAACTACCTTCGTGTATTGCTCCTTGTCCAGAAACTTTCGACAGGACGATGACTTGGCCTTCTTAATATGTTGTGAGGCGTAGTAGTCTTGAACATCTTGTACCCGAGCCTCGTGCCGTAAGTTCTGTAGTAAGCGCTTGCACTCGTAATCGATAAGCTTTGCCGCAGCCTCCTCGTATCCCTCCTCACACCTTTAGAAGGTCTGCAATCAAAAGAGACAACATTGATTAGTACAATAACTAGCTATTATTGGTTTTTAATTGCACAAAGGAGAAATTACCTAGAACTTCCCGATGACCATGTCGGCCCTTGTGTGGCACAACACACCGTCGATCATCTCCTCCGGCGGGGCCAGGGCAGCCAAGTAGCGCTCCCATTTCAATCCTTCCTCTTCTTGCTGACCCTCGCCGGGCAACTTGACAAACCCTGTGAAGTTATGCCATAAAATCACAACAAGGACGGAGTTGGGACTCCAGACATCCTTGGTGTGAATCCAACCCCTGTAGTATGACAAAGCCAATGCATTAGATATGTGCAGAAACATGAAGGCAAAAGGTTTAAAAAGAGTAAATGCACTTACTTCAGCGACTCAGGCTTAATCAGCCACCTCTGCTCACGGGTCGCCGGCACGGGAGGGAGCCGTGTACACCCACGCTGGTAGACGGTGCCCTCAACCACCTCGTCCCCGCTACCAGAAAGCCGATCCCCGTCACCATCAGCATGGCCACTCAGATCCGGTTGATGCAGATCCGGCCAGGTATCCCATCTAGTGGAAGCCTATGGAGTCTTGTAGGACGAAGCGTCTGGCACAGGAGTCTTGCTTGACGAGGCGTCTGGCACAGGAGTTTCGGGGGTCGAAGCGTCTGGGACAAACGGATCGTCGACCCGAGGCTCATGGACAGGAGTCCTTGTAGCCTCCACCTCAGAAGAGTCCACCGTAGCAGTCCTGTGGTTTGGTGAATCAGCTGGGTGGCGGCGAGGAAGGCGTAGCAGCCTTCGTACCTCTCCCGCGGCCACCACATGTAGATTCAGGAGCTCTCTTCTTCCCCCTACCTCCTCTCCCCGTGGGCAACTTCGCCGATGAAGAAGTGCCCTTGGGTGACCCAATACTGTCGTACAACACTCTCCGGAGAGTTTGGGGTGGAATGGAAGTACCCCTCCCACCACGCGCCGATGAAGGATCCTCGGATCGCTCTCGACCCGCGCCCACCATATTTCAACACCTGCCATGACAAAGAGTAAACAAAATTAGTATAACATAAAAAAATTGAATACTGACATGAATAGTAATATATATATAATTTGAGTGTATCATCATTATGTATACCTGACATGAACTAATAATAATCTTCATTGTCTATATATGCTCTGGGATCAATAAATGCATCATCATCATCATCAGTATCATTAATAAATGCATCATCATCACTATCGCGAGCAACATGTGGAAGGCCTCCTTTATGTAATCGGTCAAGCATTGAGAGGGCATCCCCAACAGTAACCTCTTCTTCTTCCGTCTCTTCTTGTTCCGGCTCAGGGATGAAGTCGGATTCACTGTCGTTGTCTACCTCAATGTTCTGGGGTGAAGTAGAGTGGTTCTTGAAACATTTTTTGGAAACATGTGTTTCTTGGAAGAATTCTCCTTCATATGTGTTTGGGTTAATGTGAGGTTCATAATCATCTTCATTGAGGGGAGGTGGTATAAAATGTGGCGGCACATCATAAACGACATCCCAACCTTTCAGATTTGGATCAGTTTGGCAAGCCCACAGTAGATAGAAAACTTGGGTCGCGTGTTGAGACATAATATAGACATCGAAAACATCTAAATGGGTGCTTTGTTTGATTTCAACTAGCCTATATGTTCACAAGTCCTTCTAGTCTCCTTCGGCTGGAACCAATAACATTTGAAGACTACGACGTTTGGTCTGTTATCACCAAAGAATATAAGTTCATAAATTGCTTCAACTCTTCCATAATACTCGACACCTCCTTCGCCGACAGCGGAGGCACAACAATTTGTAGACTTTTGGTCGTCCATAGATAGCTCTTTACCAAAAGTACGAAAGCGATAGCCATTGATGTCGTATTTGTCAAATGAATGGACCTTATAGTCAAAACCATTACCAACTTGTCTCAATTCGGCGTCCATAGGCTCTGAATTAGCCTAAAAGTTTGATACGAAAGGATAGTTGCATTAGCCAAAAACTAGACTAAGAAATGTAATGGTCTAATGGAAATTACCGTTTGTTTGAACCAAGAGATGAAACCGGGCTAGCCGCCTCCATGCTTTGCCAGAAGCTCATACTCTTTGATGGAATCGTTTTGGATCACCGCTCCATCCGAGAATTTGTCGACATATCGGCTGTATCACATATCCGGGTATAAGAGCAGTTCAAAGGAATTAAAAGTTGTGAAACAATGTTCCAAGAACTTACTCGATATACGACCAGACTTTTGTTAGGTTGTTGAAGATATACAACGAAATGGTCTGCCATTCCTCGATATCCAACGTTATTGCTTTCGAAGCACCGGCTGGTGCGAGCTTCCCTTGGAATAGGCTGAGGTTGGATCAAACTTTTTCATGGTCGCCATCATTGTACCGAGGCTTCAGATTATGCAAATGACGATTCTTGGCTTCATAGTGTGTGATGTATACTACACAACCTTCTTCTTGTAGACTCATGTTGGGCCTCCAAGTGCAGAGTTTTGTAGGACAGTAGCTATATTTCCTCAAGTGGATGACCTAAGGTTTATCAATCCGTGAGAGGTGTAGGATGCAGATGGTCTCTCTCAAGCAACCCTGCAACCAAATAACAAACAGTCTCTTGTGTCCCCAACACACCCAATACAATGGTAAATTGTATAGGTGCACTAGTTCGGTGAAGAGATGGTGATACAAGTGTAATATGGATGGCAGATATAGGTTTTTGTAATCTGAAAATATAAAAACAGCAAGGTAACTAGTAACAAAAGTGAGCAAAAATGGTATTGCAATGCTTAGAAACAAGGCCTAGGGTTCATACTTCCACTAGTGCAAGTTCTCTCAACAATACTAACATAGTTGAATCAAATGTAAATCCCTCACTTGCGACAAAGAGTCCACTCCAAAGTCACAAATAGCGGAGAACAAACATAGAAATTATTGTAGGGTACAAAACCACCTTAAAGCTATCTTTTCTGATCAACCCTATAAGTGTCACGAACAGCCCTGGAGTTCGAACTAAGATAACACCTTAAGAGACACATCAACCAAAACCCTAATGTCACCTAGATACTCCAATGTCACCACAAGTACTCGTCGGCTTGATTATACGATATGCATCACACAATTTCAGATTCATTATATTCAATCCAACAAAAAGAACTTGAAAAAGTGCCACAAAGTTTCTACCGGAGAGTCAAGACGAAAACATGTGCCAACCCCTATGCATAGATTCCCAAGGTCACGAAACCCGCAAGTTGATCACGAAAACATATATCAAGTAGATCAATAGAACATCCCAATTTCACCACAGATATCCCATCGCAAGACATACATCAAGTGTTCTCAAATTATTAAAGATTCAATCCGATAAGAACACTTCAAAGGAAAAACTCAATTCATCATAAGATAGAGAGGGGAAAACTCCATATGATTCATCTATATCAATAAAGCTTGCAATACATCAAGATCGTGTCATCTCAAGAACACGAGAGAGAGAGAGAGAGAGATCAAACAAATAGCTACTGGTACATACCCTCAGCCCCGAGGGTGAACTACTCCCTTCTCGTCATGGAGACCGCCAGGATGATGAAGATGGACTCCGGTGACAGTTTCCCCCTTCGGCAGGGTGCCGGAACGGGCTCCCGATTAGTTTTTTGTGGCTTTGCAGGCTTGCGGCAGCAGAACTCCTGATCTAGGTTCTCCGTTGGGTTTTTTGGGATTTATAGGAATTTATGACGGTGGAAACGAGTCAGGATGGGCCACAAGGGAGTCACAAGCTTGGTGGGCGTGCCCAGGGGGGTAGCCGCGCCCCTGAGGCTTGTGACTGCCTCGTGGGTCTTCTGGCCCAACTCCCGTGCTCTGTGGGTCTCTTCTGGTCCTTAAAAAATCACCGTAAATTTTTATTCCGTTTGGACTCCGTTTGATATTCCTTTTCTATAAAACTCGAAAACAAGGAGAAAACAGAAACTAGCACCGGTCTCTGGGTTAAATAGGTTAGTCCCAAAAATAATATAAAGTTGTAGTAAAATGATTATAAAACATCCAAGAATGATAATATAGCAGCATGAAACAAGCAAAAAATATAGATACGTTGGAGACATATCATCATCCCCAAGCTTAATTCCTGCTCGTCCTCGAGTAGGTAAATGATAAAAACAGAATTTTTGATGTGGAATGCTGCCTAACATGTTCATCATATTCTTTTGTTCTTTGTATAGCATGGACATTTGGACTTGTAAATGATTCAAAGCAATAGTCTAGTTTTAACATAATGACTTCAATACTCAAGCATGTCAACAAGCAGCCATGTCTTTCAAAATATCAACACTAAAGAAAGTTATCCCTAGCTCATCATGCTCAATCATTGATCCATTCATGAAACACACTCAAATATTAGATATCCCAATGCTCAAGTAAGATCATAGTGCCCCCTAGTTGGTGCTTATAAGATAAGAGTGAGACTCAAAGCAAAACTAAAAAATGCATAAAGTAAATAGATAGGCCCTTCGCAGAGGGAAGTAGGGATTTGTAGAGGTGCCACAGCTCAAGGTTTATATTGAGAGAGAAAAATATTTTGTGTGGTATGCTTTTCCTGTCAACAAAAACGACGAAGTAGCTCACAATACTTTCCATGCTAGATACATTATAGGCGCTTCCCAAACAGAATAGTATAGTTTTTACTCCCCCTACACCAATCAATTACACCCATGGCGAGCCGAATCCACGGGTACCGTCCATACCAGCAACATTCCTGGGGGTGTTTTGTTTAATTATTTGAATTTTTTTCTTTGATTTCGGGATTGGGAATCCCTATTACCAGCCACTTTCTCATGAATGATAGTGAATCAACACATATCGTGAGAATAACCCACCTAGCATGGAAAAATATTGGATACTCCCCACCGTTTCATGAGCGGTACGGGCACACAAAAGAGAAAATTTATTTTGAAGGTTTAGAGATGACACATACAAGTTCGCTTGGAACGGCATGGAAATACCGCGTATAGGTAGGTATGGTGGACTCATAAGGCCAAACTTGGTTTAAGTATTTTGTATGCACAAGTAGTATTTCTACTTAGTACAAATGAAGGCTAGCAAATAGATTGGGAAGCAACCAAACCGAGGAACGAAAAATCACATAAGTGAGCATTGAGTCATAACTAACACCAAATAATGCACCACAAGTAGGATGTAACTTCATTGCATAACTATTGACTTTCGTGCATGCATAGGGAATCACAAACCTTAACACCAATATTCTTTCTAAGCATAATTACTCACTAACATGACTCACATATTACTATCATCATGTTTCAAAACTATTACAAAGAATCAAGTTTAATTTGTCCCATGATCTTCATGAAAGTTTTTATTATATCCTCCTTGGATATCTATCACTTTGGGGCTAGTTTCATGTATTGCCATTGTTTTTTCTACAAGCTCAAACAATTTTAAGTAAAGCACATGAGCAAATGACAAGCTACTCTCAAAGGATATGAGTAGTCAAACAATTAAGGAGCTATTTGAGGACTCTCTCTCCCTCAATTAAGATTTTTAGATCTTAGTATTTTATTTCAGAAGTAAGCAAAACAAAAATAGTTCTCCAAGAATAGCACGCATCATGTGAATGAATTAAAATTTAGGCTCAACATAGGCTGACCGATAATTGTTGATGAAGAGAGATGGGATGCATAGCATCCCCAAGCTTAGATGCTTGAGAGTTCTTGAAATATTTACTTGGGGTTCCTTGGGCATCACCCATCTTGAGATTTTGTATCTCGTTCAATCCTCTCATACCACGGTTTCACCTATTCTCAAAAACTTCATCCACACAAAACTCAAAAAGAACTCGTGAGATAGGTTAGTACACATAATAATAAATCAACTCTTTATGTACTACCAAGACAAGTTGCATAATAATTTTCAAATATTAGGCACTGTATACTATCATTTCCACAATTTATATTTATCAATATAGGCTATGGAAACTATAGGATAAGTAGATAACAAAGCTATGACAGCAATCTGCCCAAACAGAACAGTCTGTAGGAATTTATGAAAACAGTGTACTTATGTAACTCAAAAAATTATGAAAACTTAGTACATGCTATAAAATTTATATGACCATACTGTGTAAGAATGTCAGAAACTTTCCACGTTCCAGTAAAATATGAAAATTCAAACACTACAGCCAAAGTTTCTATTTTTACACAACACTCATCAAAACATGCAATGCAAGCATCCTAAAGGCAATTCTTGGAAGTTTTTATTGAAAAACAATATTATAAATAACACCTAATAGAAAGCAGCAAAATAAAATGATGCTCAAGCAAAACTCATATTATGTGACAAACAAAAATATAGCTCCAAGTAAGATATACCGATAGTGTTGAAGACGAAAGAGGGGATGCCTTCCGGGGCATCCCCAAGCTTAGGCGCTTGGATCTTACTTGGATATTAACTTGGGCGTGCCTTTGGAATCCACAATCTTAGGTTCTTGTCACTCCTTATTCTTCTCATATCGGTGTCTCACCCAAAACTTGAAAACCTCAATCACACAAAACTTAACGGAACTTTGTGAGAAGGGTTAGTGTAATAAAGATAGATCATTCACTTAGGTACTGTCCATACAAGATTTATAATTTTTACCACATTATACCTACTGTATTCTACCATTACCAAAATTTATACCACTGAATATAAGCTATCGGAACACTAAACCAAGCAAACTATGCATGCAAAACAGAATCTGTCAAAAACAGAACAGTCTATGAAGATATGAATGATCACCAAACTTACCTGCCTCTAAACATTCACATAAATTAGGAAAACACAAGTAATTTGCATTTAAAGTTTGTGTAAAAATTTCAGAAGTTTTTGATGCTCCAGTAAAATCAGATAATTCATATACTGGATGCAAAACTTTCTGTTTTTGCACAGAATCAAACAAGCAAGCATCCACACTATCCCAAAGGATTTACTTGGCACTTTATTGAAATAAAAGACACAAGACATGATTAGTAAAGTAGCTTAATCATGTTAACACATAAAACATAAGGTAAAAGTGTTGGGTTGTCTCCCAACAAGCCCTTTTCTTTAATGCCTTTTAGCTAGGCATGATGATTTCAATGATGCTCGTATAGGAATAATATTTGAAACATGCAAACGAGCATCATGAATCTCATGAAAAGCACATTTAAGTCTAAAACACTTCCTATGCATAGGGATTTTGTGAGCAAACAATTTATGGGAACAAGAATCATCTAGCATAGGAAGGGAAAACAAGCATATCTTCAAGAATTTGAACACAGAGAGGAAACTTGATATTATTGCAATTCCTATAAGCATATGTTCCTTCCTCATAATAATTTTCAGTAGCATCATTAAGGAATTCCACAATATAAAAATCAAACAAATCATTCTTTTCATGATCTACAAGCATAGAAATTTTACTACTCTCCACATAAGCAAATTTCTTCTCATGACTAATAGTGGGAGTATCATAAAAGACTTGAATACTACAAATTGGTTCCACACTAAAAGAGTAATATTTGGTAAAAGTATATTCATAATTATGACAAGTATCATAATAGTAATCATCACTCTTTTTCATTGCATAAGTATCATCACAATAATCATCATAAGTAGGAGGCGTGCAATCATTATAAGAAATTTGATCATTCAAAGTAGGGGGAATAAAAAGATCATATTCATTAAGCATAACATTCCCAAGCTTAGGACAAATAGTAATTGCAGCAAATAAATTATCAAACATGTCATTTTCATAAAACATAGCATCCCCAAGCTTGTGGCTTTTTATATCATAAACATAATCACTCTCATCATTAATGGTATGAATAGCACCAATAGTATAGCAATTATTATCCTCCTCCTCCAAGTTGGTGCCATAAATATTTTTACGATTATAAGAAGTATAATTATCTTCCCAATCATAATTATCACAACAAGCAATTGGAATAACAAAATAATCCTCAAGTGTATCATCTTCCACAACTATTTTTGATTCATCCTCATGAGGCCTATCAATAATGGGAGCAACATTATTTGGGAGAGATACCTCTTTAGCTTTACTTTTCCTTCTTTTCTTCTTCTTCACCACATTATGTGTGGCTTTATTTAATTCCTCCAAGATTCTTTTTGAAGAGGTTGGTTGAATAAAAATCTCCTCTTGTTACCTAATTTATCATAAGAACAAATAGGAGGATATTGGGAAACCTCTTCCCCTTCATTAGTATTCTCTTCATCTTCTATTTGTTTTCTTATCTTTAAGTAATTAGCAATATAAGGATTCCCAATGCAATTTACCACACAATACATATAAATTTCCTTTAGATCAAAATCAAGAAATCTCTTAAGATTATATTCTGGGATACCCCTAGTTATACGTTTCATTTATTCATATCCCAGAAGTAAACTAAGTTCATTATGATGCGCAAGGGAAATCAAGTTATCACAATTTTTGGACACGATTCGATCAAGAAACAATTTGCATTGGATATTAAAATGACCACATTCATTGCAAATTTCACAAACGGCGAGAAAAAATAAATCTTTCAACACAAACATCTAGCCTCTCTTGCAACCATTTAGTTTCTAAATACTTATGCCTCTTACAAAATCTATCTTCCCTTTTAGGCATGTCTGCACAAACTCTATGCACTCCACAAAAATTGACATGCTTATAAGAAATATTTTTATCATGACTAGTGCACTCATCATTAGTACTATGGATATTCAAAGAATTCATACTAAAAAATTGCAATCATGCTCATCACTCAAATATTTAGTGCCAAACATTTTAATAACTTCTTCTAACACTTGAGCACAATTTCCCTTTCCATCATTTTCACGAAAGACATTAAAAAGATGGAGCAGCTGAGGCAACCTCAATTCCATTTTTTGTAGTTTGCTTTTATAGAGTAAAATAGTGAAAAAACAAGAAACTAAAAGATTTAATTGCAAGATCTAAAGATATACCTTCAAGCACTCACCTCCCCGGCAACGACGCCAGAAAAGAGCTTGATGTCTACTACACAACCTTCTTCTTGTAGACTCGTGTTGGGCCTCCAAGTGCAGAGTTTTGTCGAGCAGTAGCAATTTTCCCTCAAGTGAGAGGTGTAGGATGAAGAGGGTCTCTCTCAAGAAACCCTGCTACCAAATAACAAAGTGTCTCTTGTGACCCCAACACACCCAATACAATGGTAAATTGTATAGGTGCACTAGTTCGGCGAAGAGATGGTGATACAAGTGTAATATGGATGGTAGATATAGGTTTTTGTAATCTGAAAATATAAAAATAGCAAGGTAACTAGTAAAAAAAGTGACCATAAACAGTATTGCAATGCTTAGAAACAAGGCCTAGGGTTCATACTTTCACTAGTGCAAGTTCTCTCAACAATGCTAACATAGTTGAATCATATGTAAATCCCTCACGTGCGACAAAGAGTCCACTCCAAAGTCACAAATAGAAGAGAACAAACGTAGAAATTATTGTAGGGTACAAAACCACCTCAAAGTTAGCTTTTTTGAACCCTATAAGTGTCACGAACAGCCCTCGAGTTCGTACTAAGATAACACCTTAAGATACACATCAACCAAAACCCTAATGTCACCTAGATACTCCAATGTCACCACAAATACCCGTGGGCTTGATTATACAATATGCATCACACAATTCAGATTCATTATATTCAATCCAACACAATAAACATGAAAGAGTGCCCCAAAGTTTCTATCGGAGAGTCAAGACAAAAACATGTGCCAACCCCTATGCACAGATTCCTAAGGTCACGGAACCCGCGAGTTGATCACCAAAACATACATCAAGTCGATCAATAGAACATCCCATTGTCACCACAGATATCCCATCGCAAGACATACATCAAGTGTTCTCAAATCCTTAAAGATTCAATCCGGTAAGAAAACTTCAAAGGGAAAACTCAATTCATCATAAGATAGAGAGGGGAAAACTCCATATGATTCATCTATATCAATAAAGCTCGCGATACATCAAGATCGTGTCACCTCAAGAACACGAGAGAGAGAGAGAGATCAAGCACATAGCTACCGGTACATAACTCAGCCTTGAGGGTGAACTGCTCCCTCCACGTCATGGAGACCCCTGAGATGATATAGATGACCTCCAGTGATGGTTTCCCCCTTCGGCAGGTTGCTAGAACGGGCCCCCGATTGGTTTTTCATGGCTCAAGAGGCTTGCGGCGGCAGAACTCCCGATCTAGGTTCTGCGTTGGTTTTTTTGGTATTCATAGGAATTTATGCCGGTGGAAACGAGTCAGGATGGGCCATGAGGGAGTCACAAGCCTGGTGGGCACACCCAGGGGGGTGGTCATGCCCCTAAGGCTTGTGACTGCCTCGTGGGTCTTCTGGCCTAACTCCAATGCTCCGTGGGTCTCTTCTGGTCCATAAAAATCACCTTAAAATTTTATTCCGTTTGGACTCCATTTGATATTTATTTTCTGTAAAACTCAAAAACAAGGAAAAAACAGAAACTAGCACTAGGCTCTGGGTTAATAGGTTAGTCCCAAAAATAATATAAATTTGTAGTGAAATGATTGTAAACATCCAAGAATGATAATGTAGCAGCATGAAACAAGCAAAAAATTATAGATACGTTGGAGACGTATCAGTGTGTTGTCATGAAGTTTGTCGCCTCCTCAGTAATGAATGCCTCGGCCATCGATGCTTCAACTCTACGTTTATTTTTACATTTTGCTCGAAGCGTCTTCTGCATCCTCTCAGTTCCAAAGCACCAACGATTTTGCACGCCCCCCCCCCCCAGTCTTGCCTCGGTCGGGAGATGCAAAATCAATTGTTGCATTGTATTAAAGAAGCCCGATGGAAAGATCTTTTCTAACTTGCTTATCAACTCCGACGCCAACTCTTCCAGTTCATCTAGCACATCACGCGATAGTTATTTTGCACAAAGAGTGCGGAAAAATAGCTCAGCTCTACCAGTACTAGCCATTCATCCTCAGGGATAAAGCCACAGAACATCACCGACATTACCCACTCAAGCCATATGTGCCAATCATGACTCTTGAGACAAAATATTTTCAATTTGTCAAGACTCACTCCCCTCTTTAGATTCCTTGCATACCCATCGGGGAACATCAACTGCATTTTCACCCACAAGAGCATTTCCCTCATAGCTGGCCTTCCAAGGTTGAACCATGCCTTTGGCTTCCTCCAGTTCTTCTTTCCTAATGGTTGTCACATGTTTTGTAACGGCCTATCACATAGAGCCTCCTGATCGACTCTAGTCTTAGGAGTATCCTTTGTCTTCTCTCTATGCCGAACAATGTACCAAAAAGGGCCTCGACGATATTCTTTTCAATGTGCATAACGTAGAAATTGTGTGGGCAAAGGAGGTGTTTAAAGTAAGGCAGATCCTACAAGCATATCTTGTGAGTCTAGGCGTGTTTCGTATTATACCCTTTGAAATACCCTAGACATATTGGATCCGTCTCGAGAGCATTTATCTGATCCAGGGTCTGTTGACCTGTCAATGCAGGTGGTGTAGAGTTTTTGACAAATCTACCTTTCATGAAATTCTTCTTGTCTTTTCTGAACTTATGGCGAGGATCCAGGAGCTGTCTATACAAGTCGAAGCAAGAATACATGCGACCCGCCTGCAGCCAACGAAACTCAAGAGCTGCTTTGCATGTGGGGCACGGGAACCTTCCATGCACACACCAACGAATGAATAACGCATACGTCGGCAAGTCATGCGTCGAGTACATGTACCACACATGCATTTTGAAGTTTTTTTGAAGCGGCATCATATGTCTTGATCCCATTATTCCAAGCTCCTTGCAATTCATCCTTAAGCGGCTGCATGTACACATTCATATTCTTTACCGTATAGTTGGGCCCTGGAATTATCAACGTCAAGAATATGTTCTTTCTTTTCATAATCTCTCTAGGGGAGATTGAGTGGAATGACAAATACAGGCCAGCAACTGTATTGGGTTGCCGTCATACCAAACACTTGGAACCCATCCGTGCTAATGGCTACTCGAGGATGCCTTGGATCTGTCGCTTTATCCTTATGTAATGCATCGAAGTGCTTCCACGCAAAAGTGTTTGAAGTGTGTCCCAACATCGGATTCCCATCTGCATCTAGTTCAGTTCTTTTGCCCAATTTATGCCATGTCATCTGTCTGGCCATCTCTTCGACCATGAAAAGAGATTGAAGTCTTGGTATGATTGGCAGATAACGAAGAACATTAACTGGGATTTTGGTCTGACTCTTCTCACCCATACCGTTGTCTACCACAACATACATAGAAGACTTGCAAATGGGACAATAGTTCAAGCCCGCATACCTGGAAGACTCCAACATTTCATAGAAGGCCTTTGCAGATTCCTCCATCTCATCGTCCGAATCCCGAGCATCATCAAAGTCGTGTACCATGTCTTCGATCCCGGTACCATGATCGTGAGTGCAACGAAGAACAACCTCACCTCTGGCACGTTGGGCAGACTCACCATGAAATCTCCACACCGTATATTCACGCGTAAAACCCCACTTTTGCAAGTGTTTACCCATTTCATCCTATGTCCACTTTCTATGGTTGTCGCACCGGACATAGGGGCACCAAGTTATTTCCTGGCCATTTGCAAATGCGGCACTCAGAAACCCCTTGGTTTTTGTTGACCATTCCGTGGTCATTTATTTCTGACTAGGGTGACCGGTGTACATCCAAGCACGATCACTCATCTTTCCTACCTAGTAAACACACAAGAGTTATATATATGTAATTCATCATCTATATTCATCCGTTAATCAAGTTTGTTGGTTTTATTACGTCCCTGCAACCGACACACTAATAAGTAGAGATAGGTGCTAATCCCGCCCAAGTATGTGTAGATTGGGTTCATTTTCCCATGCTCTGCTCCGGATCTGACGCAGAATTTCGGCAGCACCACCCCGCTGTTCTCCTGATACATGTCTCGGCAATAAGCAGAGAGGATATGTACCCGGAGAACAATAGGGAGGCACTGACGAAATTCCGCATCGGATCCGGAGCAGAGCATACGGGAAAACGAACCCAATCTACACATACTCTGGCTGTCCATGGATAACGTTGGACAATTCGAAAGGATGGCGGTTATAAATATGCAAAGACATGTATATTTATAGATGCCGCCCTTTCGAACGGGAGACGCATACTGGTCACGCATACTGATGACTGAAGGCACCTATAGCTAGCAAGTTCCATCGGCATGAAGACCGAAACCGACCAAATTAAGGGGGGCAGGGGAGGAGATGTCATTTGTGCTCACCAACGAATGCAGAGGTCGTCGAACACCAGACCCTCGCAGCGATGGAACAACTGCACATTGAAATGAACTTCGATCAGCACATATATTTTCTATCTAAGTTCTACTAGTTTTTTCTATTGGGGAACATTGGATGGGAAACAAAAAATTTCCTACACACACGCAAGATCTATCCATGGTGATGAGCATTTATGAGAGGGAGAGTGGATCTACATATCCTTGTAGATCGCTAAGCGGGAAGCGTTAAGAAACGCGGTTGATGTAGTCGAACGTCTTTGCGATCCAATTCGCCAAGCGTCTCGCGATCCCATCACGATCCATCCCGCGATCCGATCATGATCCGCCCCGCAATCTCATCACGATCCGTTCGCGATCCAATCATGAATCATCTCGCGATCATGATCACGGTCCTTTCGATCTAGCGCCGAACGGACGGCAGCTTCGCATTCAGCACACGTACAGCTCGATGATGATCTCCGCCTTCTTGATCCAGCAAGAGGGAGTGGAGAGGTAGATGAGTTCTCCGGCAGCACAACGACGCGGTGGCGGTGGTGGTGACCTAATCCTGTAGGGCTTTGCCTAAGCACCGCAGAACAAATCTAGAGGAGAAATAGATCTAGAGGAAGAAGAGGGCAGCACGTGGCAATTAGGATTGGCTTTCCCCTCTAAATCCTCTAGTATATATAGGAGGGAGGGAGGGGAGGAGGAAGCCTCAAACCCTCAAGGTTTGGTCTAAATTGGAGGTGGAGGAGTCCTACTCCAATCCTATTAGGAGTAGGATTCCTCCTTTCCACTTGGAAACTCTTTCCACCTCTCCACCTTTTGGGGTTTTCCCACCCCTAGCCGCATGGGCCTTAGTGGGAGCTTAGACTAGACCACCAGGGGCTGGTTTGACTCCTCGCACAGCCCATGAGGTCCTTTGGGTCGAGACACCCCTCTCGATGGTCCCCGGCACCCTCCCGGCACTCCCAGTACACTACCGATGAGCCCGAAACTTTTTCGGTGACCAAAATAGGACTTCCTATATATCGATCTTTACCTCCGGACCATTCCGGAGCTCCACGTGACGTCTGGATCTCATCCAGGACTCCGAACAACCTTCGGACACCACCATACATAACTCTATACTACCAAAACGTCACCGAACCTTAAGTGTGTAGACCCGGCGGGTTCGAGAACTATGTAGACTTGACCGAGACACCTCTACGGTCAGTAACCAATAGCTGGACCTGGATTCCCATATTGGTTCCTACATATTCTATGAAGATCTTTATCGGTTGAACCTCTATGTCAAGGATTCAGTTAATCCCGTATGATGTTCCCTTTGTTCTTCGGTATGTTACTTGCCCGAGATTCGATCGTTGGTATCTGTATACCTAGTTCAATCCCATTACTGGAAAGTCTCTTTACTCGTTCTGTAATACAAGATCCCATGGCTAACACTTAGTCACATTGCTTGCAAGGCTTGATGTGATGTTGTATTACGGAGTGGGCCTTGTGATACCTCTCCGTCACACTGAGTAACAAATCCCAATCTTGATCCATGCCAACCCAACAGACACCCTCGGAGATACCTGTAGAGAACCTTTATAGTCACCCAGTTACATTGTGACGTCTAATACACACAAGGTACTCCTTTGGTGTCTGTGAGTTGCATGATCTCATGGTCATAGGAACATATACTTGACATGCAGAAAATTGTAGCAATAAACTGACACGATCATATGCTACGTTTATAGTTTGGGTCCTGTCCATCCCATCATTCTCCTCATGATGTGGTCCCGTTATCAAATGACATCTCATGTCCATGGCTAGGAAACCTTGATCATGTTTGATCAACGAGCTAGTTTATTAGAGGCATACTAGGGACATGGTGTTGTCTATGTATCCACACATGTATCTGAATTTCCGATCAATACAATTATAGCATGGATAATAAACGATTATCATGAACAAGGAAATATGATAATAACCAATTTATTATTGCCTCTAGGGCATATTTCCAACAGTCTCCCACTTGCACTAGAGTCAATAATCTAGTTCACATCACCATGTGATTCGCATTGTTATGAATCTAACACCCAATGAGTTCTGGGGCTCGATCATGCTTTGCATGTGAGAGAGGTCTTTTAGTCAATAGGTCTGCGACATTCAGATCCATGTGTACTTTGCAAATCTCTATGTCATACTATAAATACTGCTACCACATGCCACTTGGAACTATTCCAAATGTCTGCTCCACTATATGTATTCGGGTTGCTACTAAGAGCCATCCGGATCAGTGTTAAAGCTTGCATCGACATAACTCTTTATGACAAACTCTTCATCACCTCCATAATTGAAAAACATTTCTTAGTCCTTTAGTTACTAAGGATAATCTTGAACGCTGTCCAGTGATCCACTCTTGGATCACTCTTGTACCCCTTGACAGACTCATGGCAAGGCACACACAGGTCGGTACACAGCATGGCATATTATATAGAGCCTATGGCTAATACATAGGGGACGACGTTCGTCCTTTCTCTTTCTTCTGCCATGGTGGATCTTTGAGTCTGACTCAACTTCACACCTTAGAAATCAGGCAAGAACTCTTTCTTTAACTGATCCATTTTGAACTCTTCCAAAATCTTGTCAAGGTATGTACTCATTAAAAGTCTTATCAGACGTCTTGATCTATCTCTATAGATCTCGATGCCCAACAATTAAGTAGATTTATCCATGTCTTCCTTTGAAAAACTCTTTTCAAACAACCCTTTATGCTTTCCAGGAATTCTACATCATTTCCAATCAAGAATATGTCATCTACATATGCATATCAGAAACCCTATAGTGTTCCCACTCCCTTTATTTGACGGGGTTAATATCCCCGGGTAGGCCAAGGCAATGGGGTCCTCCCCTCTCCACTTCGAAGAAAAACCAATCGGCCGGCTCGACAAGGACGGCTGGGGACACGCCACACGAGCCGTCTCCGGCTGGCATTTCACCCGGCTGGTCTAGCGGCCGGGCATGCTCCCGCCCGGCTGGCCAACTAGCCGGCTGCCCACGAGCCGGGCTGTCCATTGACTTGGGGACGGACACGCCCTGTCTCGTCTCCCTATCCACAGGTACGGCAGCACAACGTGACTGGCGGGGCGAGCGACCCTGTGGCCATAGTGGTCGCTGACGTGCCGTCTCGCATGGCTACAGTCCATCCGTCCGGCCCGCAGACCTCAGTGAGCACGACCGGACGGGGAACAGTTCTAGCACGCCTCCGCCACTCGAGTGCCTTTCCCGGCGTGGCTACAGTGCTGCCGGTCGTACCGACGACCTCGGCCGGCTGGCGCTAAGCGACGCCTCCCCGTGCGGCCCATGTCGAGGCAGGTGGGGGAGGGCCAATCGCGGCGCACGTCGGCGGGTCCCAGCAGGGATGGAACCGCTCGGCCGGCGGGCCCCGCCCACGACGAGACGATACAAGCCGCAGGACCCCCTGGCCAGTCGGAGAGGCTGCCAGCCGGGCCCCTCCACCCTCGTACCTAAATCATATTGTAAGAGCCGGGGGGTTGGCCTATGAAACCCCCCGAGCCCCCCATGAAACGGGGACGGAACCCACGATCGAGAACACACACCTAGGGAGCTCTCATACCCTTCCCAGTAGCGGAGGGAGATGAGTTGGCTGCTCCTTTCTTCCTCCTCCGAACAAAGCTCTAGGAGCACCTCTGTATACTTATCCACCCATCCAACGAATCCAAGCAGGACTAGGGGCATTACCTCCCACGGAGGGCCCCGAACCTGGGTACATCGCGTGTCTCCACCTTCTTGTACCCAATCTCGCACGCGGAGCCCATCGGCGTCCTATGGCCCCAACACCACCGATAAGCTACCCTATGGCATCTTTCGTGGGAAAACGACAACAGTTGGCGCCCACCGTGGGGCCATCCGTGGCGCTGTTCAGGTTCATGCTCTGGGAGGGACCTCTCGCCATTCCCCGCCGCTGCCGCTCGGCCCGGCGAAACCGTAGGGGGCTCATGGGGCTTGCTGCGGCACGCCCTGCGGGCGACTCCGATGGCCTAGAGGCCGACATCAATGCGCTCACCGAGCGCTTCGGCAGGCTCAGCCTTGCCGAGGCTACGGCCGCGGGTGAGTACCCCGCGGGGGTACTCGTCTGCGCCGACCCGCCCAAAGCCGTGGGCGTACTCGCTGCAGCCCGCCCCAGTGGGTCCCATCACCGTGAGGGGGTGATGGCCATCACCTCCTCCACCGCCTCCGGATAGGCGCGGGTAACGGCCACCACTTCTGCGGCCCGCGTCGGCATGTCCGACCCGGTCGGTGTGGCCCTCCGGGCCTTGAGCACCCCGATCACCCCGACGTCAAACCCCGATACCGCCGCGGCCGACCTCGAGGCGGCTCATCGCATCCTCTTTGAGGATGCCACCACCCTCGATGCCACGCACCGCCGCATGGAAGCGGCGCAGCGGGAATACGCCTCCGCTTTCGGCTTACCCCGGCTGGCGCCGTGCCCAGCCGGCGTGGGGCCATGCGTGCCCGGCCGCGTGGTCGCCAAAATCCTCGATGGTAAATTGCCCGTCTACGACACCCTCGCAGCTAACCTGCGGGCCCTAAAGGTGGCCTACGAGGAACTGGACACCTTGGAGGGCGAAGAGCATGCCGCCCATGAGCGCCACATCAAGGAGCTTATCGATGCTGCCGACACACAGCAGCATCAGCTCGCACCAGGCGGCACCGCCGCTGAAGGCCCCCGGCCTGAGCGCGAGGGCGCGGGAAGTGCCGGTCGCCAGGCGGCGCAGTACTCGTGTTCCCCTTGCATCTCCCGGTCGTCGGGTCGAGATGCATGACCCCCGGCCCTCTCAGCCGCCGAGGAGTGAGCAGCCCGTTGTTAGCCCCCGGTGCACCAACGAGCCGCCTCGTAGCGGCCGCTAGCGTGAAGCACCGGCATCCGGCAGCCGGCGCAGCCGGGGGCACACACCAACCCTGCAACATGGGTCACGGCAATCAACGCCGCCCACCATCCGCCCCGAGCTCTCAGCCCGGCTCAGGCCACACGTCCCTTGTAGCAAGGACGATGCTTGCAACCGCATCGACCAACTCACGCAATCCGCCCTCCTCGAGGAGGAGGGCTCGATCGGCCCGGCCTGCTTCGGCCCCCGGATCCACACCGAGCCATTCCCGAAGGGCTTCACGCTCCCTAGGGACACCCCGAAGTACAACAGGGCTACCAAGCCAGAAGACTGGCTGATCGACTACACCACCGCAGTGGGCATCGCCAGGGGAAAAAAACGCGTGGCCATCCGCTACGCCCCCCTCATGCTCATCGGCTCGGCCCGTACCTGGCTCAACAGCCTGGCGGCCGACAACATCAACACGTGGACTGATTCGAGGAGGCCTTCATCCGCAACTTCACCGGCACCTACAAGCGGCCTGGCCGGCCTCGTGAACTTGCTATGTGCGTTGAGGGGCCGGAAGAATCCCTCCGTGACTAGCTCACCTGGTGGAGCGAGCTCCGCAACTCCTGCGAGGGAGTGCACGAGGTGCAAGCCATGCAATACTTCATCGAGGGTTGCCGGGACAGCACCCCTCTCAAGCACAAGCTTCTGTGCTCCGAGCCGGCTACGCTGGCCGAACTCATGACCAAGGAGGACAAATACGCCATGGCCGACTCGGCCATCTGGGTCAAGACGACCCCATCGGCCAAGGCGACAATGACATCGGCTGTGGCCCGGCCGGCTGCCGACAACCGGCATCCGCAGAGCAACAAGCGCAAGAACGACCAGCCGGATCCCCGCTATGGGAGCCAACAAGTCAACACTGTCGAGGATCAGGATCCGACTGCCCAGCCTTCCGGTCAGCGCCAGCGCACCGGCAAGGCTGCCTGGCAGCCGAAGCTCACCTTCGAGAAAATGCTCAATCTTTCATGCAAGAATCACTCGGGAGGGCCAAACCCTCCACACACACACGCTCCGGCAGTGCAGCTTCTCACAGCGATTGGCCCGGGGGGACGGCCTTCTGGCTCCTCCCGTGCCGCCAGCCCGTGCGCCGGCCCCGGTCCAAGCTGCTGCCCCGGTGCCGGCAATGGCCCCAAATGATAGTCGCCTAGTCGACCAGTACCCCAACCAAGACGGTTGCTATGTCGTCTTCACCAGTGAAGAGACCGGCAAGCACGCAGAGCGCCGGTTCCGCCGTGAAGTGAACGCCACCATGCCGGCAACTCCCCAGTTCATACACTGGTCGGAGAAGCCGGTCAAGTGGAGCCAGGCCAACCATCCCGCAGTGATGCCAAATCCCGGCAGCTGCGCCTTGGTCCTTGACCCCACCATCGCCACCAAGGATCGAGCCTGCCGCTTTACGTGGGTGCTGATGGATGGTGGTAGCAGCATCAATATCCTCTACCTCGAAACGATGCACAAGCTAGGGCGAAAGATAGAAGACCTATAGGCGAGCCGGATGATTTTCCACGGCATCATGCCTGGAAAGTCTTGCTCCCCTATAGGCAAGATCACGCTCGACGTCCTCTTCGGCGGACCCGACCACTTCTGCCGCGAGCCAGTACTGTTTGAGGTCGTGGACCTCGCAAGCCCCTACCACGCACTGCTGGGTCGGCCGCCTCTAGTCAGCTTCATGGCGGTCCCGCACTACGCCTACCTCAAGCTCAAGATGTCGGGCCCCAAGGGAATCATTACCGTCAAGGGCGACTACAAGATGTCGCTCGAATGCGCTCGAGACGGTAGTCGGCTGGCTGAGGCCCTGGAAATCGCCGAGGAGAAGCGGCAGCTTGACCGACTCGTGGCCCTCGCCGCCAGCCAGCCGGCCGTGTCGGCTCCTCCCTCGCAATCCACCGGCGAGGCCTCCTTCCTGCCGTCCAAGGACACCAAGAAAATCCTGCTCGACCCGGCCAACCCGTCTCAGTGCGTCACGATCGGCTCCCGCCTCAACAGCAAATAGGAAGGCGAGCTCGTCGACTTCCTTCGTGAGAATTGGGACATCTTCGCATGGTCCCCCAAGGACATGCCGGATGTTCCGAGGAAGTTTGTCGAGCGCAAACTACACGCCCGGCCGGACGTCAAGCCGGTCAAGCAACCCCTACGCCACTTCTCCGAGGAGAAGCGGTGCACTATAGGAGAAGAGATCGCCCGGCTGCTCGCGGTCGGGTTCATCATGGAAGTGTTCCACCCAGACTGGCTGGCCAACCCAGTCCTGGTGCTGAAGAAAAACAAGACCTGGCGCATGTGTATCGACTACACTAGCCTGAACAAGGCATGTCCCACGGACCCATTCGCCCTGCCACGGATCGATCAAGTTATCGACTCCACGGCCGGCTGCGACTTGCTGTCCTTCTTGGACACCTATTCCGGCTACCACCAAATCAAGCTAGACCCGGAAAACTGGCTCAAGACCTCTCATCACGCCCTTTGGGGCGTACTGCTACATCACCATGTCCTTCGGCCTGAAGAATGCAGGCGCCACCTTCCAATGGTGCATGCAAAAGTGCCTCCTGCCTCAGATAGGCAGGAAGTTCACGTCTACGTCGACGACATCGTCATCAAAACCAAGAAGCACTTCAGCCTCCTCGACGACCTTCGGGAGACCTTCGCGAACTTGTGCGAATACAAGGTCAAGCTCAACCCGGAGAAATGTGTCTTCGGCGTTCCCACCGGTCAACTCTTGGGTTTCTTCGTGTCCGCCTGCGGCATCGAAGATAACCCCGAGAAGATCCGCGCAATCGAGCGCATGCCAAAGCCGACCCGGCTCCGCGACGTCTAGAAGTTCACCGGCAGCCTTGCCTCGCTCAGCCGGTTCATCAGCCGGTTGGAGGAGAAGGCTCTGCCCCTCTACGGGCTCCTTCGCAAGAGGGCTCTCATCGAGCCCGGTCAAACCAAGAAGCCGGGCACCTTCGACTGGCCTGATGAGGCAGACGAGGCCTTCCGTGGCCTCAAGAAGGCAATCACCCATGCGCCAATCTTGGCTGCGCCGGCTGAGAAGGAACCATTGCTCGTGTACATCGCCACGACGACCCGGGTCATCAACGTCGTGCTGGTGGTCGAACGACCGGAGGAGGGCAAGGCCCTGCCGGTCCAGCGGCCCGTCTACTACCTTAGCAAGGTCCTCTCCGCGTCTAAGCAGAACTACCCCCACTACCAGAAGATGTGTTACAACATATACTTCGCTGCCAAGAAGGTCAAACAATACTTCCAAGAGCACACCATCACCGTGGTGAGCACGGCCCCGCTCGGCGAGATCATGAGCGTCGGGACTCTATCGGCCGGATTGCCAAGTGGGTGATCGCCCTCGCTGATCACGAGATCTGGTACGAGCCAAGAACCGCCATCAAGTCGCAAACATTGGCGGATTTCCTCGTTGACTGGGCGGAGACAGAGTTCGTCAAGCCTCCCCTAGACTTCACGCATTGGCGAATGCACTTCGACGACTCGAAGATGAGGACCGGCCTGGGTGCCGACATAGTCCTCTCCTCCCCGAAAGGTGATCAACTCAAGTACGCCCTCCAGATCCACTTCACCACCTCCAACAATGTGGTGGAGTATGAGGCCATCGTCCATGGCCTCTGGCTCACCAAGGAGATCGGCATCAGGCGCATCCTCTGCTTTGGCGACTCCGACTTCGTGGTGCAACAAGTTTCTGGTGAATGGGACGCAAGGGATGCCAACATGGCCAGCTACAGTTTCCTCGTGCCAACATGGCCAGCTCGTTCGAGGGCTGCGAGTTCCACCATATCCCCCGAGCGGATAACGAGGCGGCAGACGCGTTGGCAAAAATCTGCCCCACTCGGCAGGCCATCCCAGCCGGCGTCTCTCTCGAGCGGCTGCTCAAGCTGTTGGTTAAGCCCTCCCCAGAGTCGGAGTCTATCTTCGTGCCGGCAAGCGCCGCCGGCCCATCAACGGCGCTGGCCGCCGGCCCATCAACGGCGCTGGCCGCCTCCCCAGCAACTCCGTTGGCGGCTCTCGAACCGCTGGTTGCCCAGCCGGCCCCGGTCAAACTGGCGGCACCCGGAGTGGACAGACCCAATGACACGGTCATCATGATGGTCATCGACCAGCTGGCTCCAGGGGTCGGCGAGCCAAGCGCGGGGGCTGACCAACCAGCCTTGGGGGCTCCCGAGCCGGTCCCGGGGGCTGGCGAGCCGGTCCCGGGGGCTGATCAACCAGACCCGGGAGTTCTCCAGCCGACTGCCGTCGCAGCCCCCTCATGGGCCCAGCCCATCTTAGCGTTCCTTTCACAAGGCGAGCTGCCTCCGGACGAGGCTCTGGCTAGGCAGATATAGCATCGGGCCTCGGCTTACAGCATCATCAACAACGAGCTCGTCCATCGCAGCACCACCGACGTCTTCCAATGGTGTGTCGAGCCGGAAAAAGGCCAAGAGATCCTCCTCGACGTCCACCAGGGTGAGTGCGGGCACCATGCCGCCTCCCAGACCATGGTGGCCAAGGCTTTCCGCCATGGCTTCTATTGGCCCACGGCTCTCGAGGCGGCCAAGAAATTGTTCGACGAGTGCGAGGGCTACCAACGCTTCAGCATGCAAAGCCACCTGCCGGCAACATCCCTTCAAACCATCCCCCTCTTGTGGCCCTTTGCTGTTTGGGGTTTGGACCTAGTGGGCCCCTTCAAAACTACTCGAGGCGGCATGACGCACTTGCTGGTGGCCGTGGACAAATTTACCAAGTGGATCGAAGCACGGCCCATCAAGAAGCTGGACGGCCCTATGGCCGTCCGGTTCATCAATGACATTACAATACTCTATGGCATCCCCCACAGCATCATCACCGACAACGGCACCAACTTTGCCAAAGGCACACTCGCACGTTTCTGCTCCAAGCAAGGGACTCGACTCGACCTGGCCTCCGTCGCTCATCCGCAATCAAACGGCCAGGTCGAGAGGGCAAACAGCCTCATTCTATCCGGCATCAAGCCCCGCCCCGTGACTCCGCTAGTCAGGTCAGCCGGCTGCTGGATCGACGAGCTGCCGGTCGTCCTTTGGAGTCTCAGGACCACCCCTAACCGTTCAACCAGCTACACCCCGTTCATTCTCGTGTATGGGTCCGAGGCGATCATCCCCACCGACATCGAATTCGACTCGCCTCGGGTCGCCCTATACACGGAGAAGGATGCCAAGGAAGCAAGATAAGACGGCGTCGACCTGCTCGAGGAGGCTCGCGAGCTAGCATTGAGCCGGACGGCAATCTACCAACAGAAGCTCCGGCATTATCACAACAAGAGGATCCGTCCGCTCTCATTCCGCGAGGGGGACCTGGTCCTTAGACGGATCCAATGAACCGCCGGGCAGCACAAGCTATCCTCCCCATGGGAGGGCCCGTTCATCATCAGCAAGGCACTACACAACAATGCGTACTATCTAATAGACGCCTAGAAGCCACAAAAGTGCAAGAGAGACGTCTTCGGCGAAGAAATGGAGCGTCCATGGAACGCGGCACTCCTGCGCCCGTTTTACTGTTAAGGAAAAACCAACATATGTATGTATCCCCGTCCTTTTGGGCTTATGAATGCAATGGGCGTCCCAAGCTAGCTCTTGGGGGGGCGCCCTGTTTCGTTTATCTGAAAGCTTTCCACACTCACCGGCTCCCCGGTCCGGCTCCCGGGCCCGGGGGCTAGCCGGATGGACCTCGAAGTGTCTCTCCGTAGAAAAGACTAGTAAATGTGAGCCGGTCAAGCCTCCCACCCTTACCAGCTATAAACCGGCACCCGGCTGTCCGGCTGACGGGGCCTCAGGGTGGCAAGGTTCGGCTCGCACCAAAGGTTGAAACGGGAAGGGATCTTTTCTAGGCCCAACCGGACCCTTGCCGCATCTCTAGCCGCTTCACTTACCCCGAAAAAACCCTCCACGATTCCTAAGTTTTGAAACGGCTCCCTCGAGGCGGATGCCCCAACCCAGCCATAGACCGGCTCCTAGCTATCGGGCTGGCGGGGCTAAGGCCAAAGGGGAAACAGAGTAGAAGTGCAAAGGGTCGTGGCGGGTGAAAAAGGGGTAAGGTGGAGGCGGCAAGATTCATAAGGCATAAAACACAAAGCATTCATAACGTAAAGCAAAACAGCCCATGGCCGGCATTCAATTCATTACATACACACCCCCAATGGGTGGATCGAATCCAAGTTCAAAGTGCAGGAAAGAAGAAAAACAAAGAGCAAAATAGCAAGATGCCCGGGGGCTCAAGCCACCGGCGCATCACCAGCCAGTGCGTCGCCAGCCAGCACGTCGAGAGGCAGCTCGGTCCTCGTCCCGAAGGTGCTCGCGTCCTTCTGGTCGGCCGCCTTGCCCTTCGTAGCGGCCTCCTCGGTCTCCGTCGTCTCGCCGCTCGAGTCGGTGCTCTCGTCGGCAACTTCGGCATCGTCCAGGCCTTGGGGGATGCCAAAGGAGTCCTCGGGCAGCAGCTCACCGTCTTCTCTAAGGGGCGGCAAGAACTCATCTGCGTTGACATACGACGTGAGCTCGTTCGCCCGCAAGACAAGGGCCGGCTCACGAGCCGCCTGCTCCGCGGCGGGCACGTCCCGCATCGTCGCTAGCCAAGCGAGGTCCACCCCCCGGTACCATGAAGTGATGAACCGAAGCGCCATCTGCGCTCTGGCTTGGGTAGCCGAGGCTTTCCAAGCCTCGAGGCGGGGGACGACATGCTCAAGCCACAGCACCACGCGATGCATCGGAGCTCCTCCATGGCCCGGCCAAAGCGCGGCGATGACCTCCGTGTCAGCGGTCTTGAGCCACTCCACGCTCCGCCCGAGATGGGTCATCCGCATCTCGATGGCGAGCCCGATCTCGTCCAGATCCCATGGGGCATGCTCATCAATGGAGCGGCCGTACCCCCGGAGGTGCTCCCGGTGCTCCTCAACGGCCCGCGCGGCGCGGCGGTGGGTCTCCGGGAACCACACTAAGGGGAAGAAGGGAAGAAGAGAAGGAAAACCAGATGAAGCACAAAGAGGCCGCAAGCAGAAGGCAACCAATCAAAAAAGAAAGAAACAAGCGCTTACCTTCAATCGCATCATCCACATTGATGGCGAATTTGAGAGGCGCCGCCCGCTCGGCCGCCCGAGCCGCTTCCGAGGTGGCAAGAGAGCCCTTGGCCTCCTCGAGCGACTTCTCGAGGCGGGTCACCTCACCTTGGAGGGCGGCAGTCCTCAAGGCGGCGTCATCTGCCTCCTTGACGGCCGCCTCCCGGGCCACCACCTCCTTCGCTGCCTCGGCCTTGAGCCGGTTGCGGACCCCCTCGCCGTCAACCAGCAGCACAGCCAGCCGGTCCATCTCCTGTGCGGCCACGTGGACATCCCGCGCCAGCCGGTTCCGCTCGGCGACAAGCCCAGTCTTTTCCTCCTGAAGGGCGGCCAGCTCGCCTACGTAACAATGATAACATCAGTAAAACTGGCGTAAAGCCGTCGACTCCTGGGGGCTACACGCCTCCACCCGCAAAATGCAACTCACCTTGCACACGGGCCAGCTCCTCCTCAAGACGGTAGAAGCCGTACTTGTCGCGGTCGTGGATGGCGACCGCCTCCGCGAAGAGATTCTGCCGCAGGGAGGCTCCCTCCTGTTGCAAAAGGGGGAGAACGTCAAAAACGCGCTTGAAGGAGATCCGGCCTGGCTGCCCGTCAGCCGGTCAGCCGGCCCGCATCTTGGGGGCTACACCCAATGGGTGCGCTTGTACGCCCCCACTAAAAATACTAAAGACGGAAGGAGAAGCTTACCTCAGCACGCCGAAAGGCAGTCTCCGCTGCCTCCGCGAACAGGGCCAGCCCCTACCGGCACCGGTCCAGGACACTCCCCAGATCCCCAAAGGAGGGGACCGGGCCACCTGTCGGAGGCGCCGGTAGGGCCGGCATGTTTGCCAGCGCCTCCCAATCCCGACTGACCTCCTGCATCGACCGCAGGATTCACCGAGCACGACTGCCGCTACCACCCGGGCTCACCGCGGCTCCGGCCGTTGGGGGCGGGTTGATAACGGCGATCGACCGGGAGTCGCCTCCTGTCGCCCCCCCGCAGAGCACCGTTGCCGCCTCACCTGTCGGCCGCTCCGGCGTGTACGTCGCGCCCAGGGCCGCTCCATCTCCATAACGACCGCCTCTGGCGTCGCCTCCGGAGCCGACAGGATCACCTCCTCCCGGGCCGGCTTGGGAGCTGGCGGGGTCACCTCCGGCACTTCATGCCGAGCCGCCTCGAGGGCCGGCTCCGTCACCGTCTCCCGTGCGGGCGGGGCGGCGGCAAATCCATGGCCACGTCTCGCGGCTCGCTGGTGGGGGGTCTTGACATGCGGGTGGACTTCACTGTTGAGTCCGAGGCCCGCGGCGGCTCGGTCGCCCCTCTACGCCGCCGGCCGCTTGAAGTTCCGGAGCATGCGGCCCCTCCCGCGTGCCGGACCGAGAGGCTCGCAGCTCCGTGAGCCTCCTCTTCTCCTCCCTCTGGGTGGTTGCATGCTCGCGGGCCAGCCGGCTGGCGGCGTCCGCCTGCTCATCTGGCGCCCCCTCCTCTTGGAGATCGATGGGGTCACTGCGGCATCCAAGCCCCGGTCATCTACCGGCTCGTAAGACGAAAACAAAAAACAAGGGAAGAAGCGCAGAGGACTTACGCGACGACGAGGGGCAGGGCCCACTTGGTGCGAGGCGGCGGCTTCCGCGCAGCCACCTTTACACGCTTTAGGTCGGGCGGTGGAGCCGCTGACCCCTCCTGGGCCGGCCTTTTTCCCCTGCCGGCCGGCTCAGCGGCTGGGCCTCGAAGCGGGCGCTCCTCGCTCCTCTAGTCCGGGCGCGCTGCAGGAGGAGGTCCATTGAGGATCATCAGCTCATCGTCATCATCGTCGTCGTCGTCCGTCCAATCGCGGATGGTGGGACTAAGAGGGAACTCACCCGCTCTGCCGGGTCCCCCGGCTGCTCCGAACCCTCTGGCCGCTCTGGACCCTCCGGCTCCGCTGGGAGCGCCGCCTCGCGGCCCCGCCGGCTCGTCGGCCTGCCCGGAGGAGTCCACATCCTCTTCCGCGAGACCCCCCGTCAGGAAGTCCCAGGAGTCGGAGTCCGCCTGCTCTGCCTCAAAGATTTGCGAATGCGGGCCGTCTGGTGTGTTCTGTCGCACCAGACGCTGCGGTCAGCACCACATCATAAGTTCTCCCACCGGCTGCCGGCTGGGAATATCAAGCAAAAGACAAACCCATACAAGAAGACTTACCAGGGGGCGGTTGATGCGGTCATACGGCTCCATGCCGAAACGACCACGAGGCGGGCTTCAGCTTGAACGTCGTGAGGGCGTTCACCCGCTTCGCCACCTGAGCCAGTGTCATCTCTACGCTGGACTACCGCAGGGGTCATGCCGGCCTGACATGTCATAGATCCGGTGCGGCCTCATTTGAAGAGGCGACACCCGACGCGATATGAAGGTCGCAACCAGGTCCGAGGCAACCGGCCCCTCAGAGCTCTTCAGCTCCCCGAGCCGGCCCAGCTCCTCCAAAGAGACGCCGCGCGGGGCCGATGCCATCTAGTTCTGCTGGGACGACTGGCAGTCCACGAACGATGGCAGCCTGATGTACTCTGTCGCCAGGTCGACATTCCGCACGTAGAAGAATTGCCGTGCCGCCCCTTGACGGAGTCAATCAAATAAAGGGGAGGGAAGCGGGCAACGCCACGGTAGCACACTACGGTGCCCCCACACGCGTTGTTGATCAACGGCTTGAGATAGAAAAGCACGTTGAAGAGCCCAAGAAAAGGAAGAACTCCCAGATACCCCTCACACAACGCCACGAAGGCAGAGAGATACAAGATGGCATTGGCACCAAGATTGTGGGGTTGAAGGTCAAGGGTTTCAAGGAAGAGGCAGAAGAAGTTGCTCACCGGGAGCGCGAAGCCCGGGGAGAAGTGCCAGAGGAACACTATTCGTTCCCCTGGCTGCGGCGCCGGCACCAGCTCGCCGCCCGGCGCACGAGCGGCCACTCGCTCGGGCGGGGGCAGCATCCGCGCCTTGCGCAGCTCCTCGATATCGGCATCAGTGATGACGGAGCCTCCCCAGCTGCTGTCGTGTCCGTCGGCCATCTCAACGGTGGGGCGGCGCTCGGGCGCGTGCCCGGGCTCGAGCGTGGCAGCACGAGGAGAGGCGAGGTCAGGAAGCGAGGAGCAATGGCAAGAAGGGCTGCAAGGGGGCAAGTGGGGCGCGGGTACCTCCACCCCCTGCCCTTCCCTCCCCTTTATAGGGGAGGACACGACCGGGGACGTGGGATCATTTGCGCCCACGTTCCCTCGAAATCCCGCGCGAGTGGGTCGCTTCGGGCCGTAACGGCCGTATCAGGGCATGGGGGATCCGGCCCCGGCCCCGAGGCCTACCGGGCTACGCCTGGCCCCTACCGGACTAGGCCTGGGCAACGCCCCGTCTCCCCGCGTGCGCGGGGCCCAGCGCATCATTATGCACCGCATGGCAAGTCGCGTGCCGGCGCGTGCCCGGAGTGACGCGCCAGAACCCGAGGCATCGGGTCCTGCAACTGGCCCGGCTGCCCCTTCGCCTTCGAGCCGGAGGCGGGCTAGGCTGGGGGAAGCCGCCAGCACCCCACCGTCCACCGGACATGGGCCCCCGCCGGCTTCGGGGGCTACTGATGGGGTTTATATCTTCGGATAGTCCAGGGCAATAGGGTCCTCCCCTCTCTGCTTCAAAGAAAAACCAATCGGCCGGCTCGACGAGGCCAGCTGGGGACACGCCACACGAGCCGTCTCCGGCTGGCGTTTTGCCCGGCTGGTCTAGCGGTCAGGCGTGTTCCCGCCCGCCTGGCCAAGCAGCCGGCTGCCCACGAGCCAGGCTGTCCATTGACTTGGGGACAGACACGCCCTGTCCCGTCTCCCTGTCCGCAGGTACGGTAGCGCAACGTGACTGGCGAAACGAGCGACCCTGTGGCCACAGTGGTCGCTGACGCGCCGTCCCGCATTGCTACAGTCCATCCGTCCGGCCCGCTGACCTCAGTGAGTGCGACCGGATAGGGAACAGTTCCAGCACGCCTCCGCCACTCGAGTGCCTGCCCCGGCGTGGCTACAGTGTCGCCGCTGTACCGACGACCTCGGCTGGCTGGCGCTAAGCGACGCCTCCCCGGGCGGCTCGAGCTGGGGTAGGTGGGGGAGGGCCAATCGCGGCACCTGTTGGCGGGTCCCAGCAGGGATGGAACCGCTCGGCCGGCGGGCCCCGCCAATGACGAGACGATACAAGCCGCGGGACCCGCTGGCCAGGCGAAGAGGCTGCCAGCCGGGCCCCTCCACCCTCGTACCTAAATCATATTGTAAGAGCCGGGGGGTTGGCCTATAAAAAACCCGGAGCCCCTCATGCAACGGGGACGGAACCCCCGGTCGAGAACACATACATAGGGAGCTCTCATACTCTTCCTAGTAGCAAAGGGAGACGAGCCGGCTGCACCTTTCTTCCTCCTCCGAACACAGCTCTAGGAGCACCTTTGTATACTTATCCACCCATCCAAGGAATCCAAGCAGGACTAGGGGCATTACCTCACACGGACGGCCCCGAACCTGGGTACATCGCGTGTCTCCACCTTCTTGTACCCAATCTCGCACCCGGAGCCCATCGGCGTCCTATGGCCCCAACACCACCGATAAGCCACCCTATGGCATCTGTCGTGAGAAAACGACGACATTATTGTAAATACAAGTTTCTCGTAAACTTTGTATAGACTAAAAAAACTTTGATCACCTCATCAAAGCATATATTACAACTCTAAGATGCTTGCTTCAGTCCATAGAAGGATCACTGTAGCTTGCACACCTTGTAGCATCCTTAGGACTGACAAAACCTTCGGGTTGTATCTCATACAACCTTTCCTCGAGGAAGGAAATGATGTTTTGACATCCATCTGCCAGATTTCATAATTGAAAAATGCAGCAACTGCTAACA
This sequence comes from Hordeum marinum, assembly GCA_022496015.1. Classification (NCBI taxonomy): domain Eukaryota; kingdom Viridiplantae; phylum Streptophyta; class Magnoliopsida; order Poales; family Poaceae; genus Hordeum; species Hordeum marinum. The sequence goes on from CM039678.1 coordinate 281,165,420, forward strand.
TAATTCCAACATACTTTATCACCACTACGAGTGAGAAAGTCTCATCGTAGTCAACTCCTTGAACTTGGCGGAAACTTTTTTGCGACAAGTCGAGCTTTATAAATGGAGACATTCATCATCAGCGTCTATCTTCATCTTAAAGGTCCATTTGTACTCAACAAACTGTCGTCCAACGAGCAGGTCTACCAAAGCCTATACTTAGTTTTCATACATGGATCCTTTCTCGGATTTCATGGCCTCTAACCATTTATCGGAATCCGGTCCCATCATCGCTTCTCCATAGCTCGTAGGTTCATTGTTGTCCAACAACATGACCTCCAAGAAAGGGTTGTCATACCACTCAGGAGTAGTACGCGTCCTTGTCGACATACGAGGTTTGATAGTAACTTGATCCGAAGCTTCACGATCATCATCATTATTTTCCTCTTCAACTGACGTAGGCTCCACAGAAACATCTTTCTGCTCTGCGCTACTCTCTGGTTGAACAAAGGTTCAACAACCTCATCAAGTTCTATCTTCCTCCCACTCAATTCCTTCGAGAGAAACTCTTTCTCGAGAAAGGACCCAGTTTTAGCAAGAAACACTTTGTACTCGGATCTGAGATAGAAGGTATACCCAACTGTTCTTAGGGTATTCTATGAAGATGCATTTTTCCGCTTTGGGTTCGAGCTTATCAAACATAAGTGTTGCGTTCCCAAACTCTAAGAAATGACATCTTAGGTTTCTGCCAAACCATATGGTGTCATCTCAACGGATTTAGATGGTTCCCTATTTACAGTGAATGTAGTTGTCTCTAATGCATAACCCCAAAACGATAGTGGCAAAACGATAAGAGACATCATAGTATGCACCATAACCAATAGAGCACGACTATGATGTTCGAACACACCATCACACTATGGAGTTCCAGGTGGCATGAGTTGTGAAACAACTTCCACATTGTCTAAAGTTGTATGCCAAACTCGTAACTTAGATATTCACCTCCATGATCATATCGCAGACATTTTTATCTCCTTGTGACGATGATCTTAAACTTCACTCTGAATTTGCTTGAACTTTTCAAATGATTCAGACTTGTGTTTCATTAAGTAAATATACACTACATCTTCTCAAATCATCAGTGAAGGTAAGAAAATAATGATATCCACCCCATTCTACAAGACTCATTGGATTGCATACATCAACATGTATCATTTCCAATAAATCACTTGCCCGCTCCATCAAACCGAAAAACGGGGTCCTTAGTCATCTTGCCCAAGAGGCATGGTTCGCATGTCTCAACCGATTCGCAATCGAATGAGTCCAAAGATCTACCAACATGGAGTTTCTTCATGCGATTTATACCAATATGACATTTAGTGGCAGTGCCACAAGTATGTGGTACTATCATTATTAAGTTTTTATCTTTTGGCATCAATGTTATGAACATGTGTCTTACTACGATCAAGATACAACAAACCATTCTCACTAGGTGCATGACCATTGAAGGTATTATTCATGTAAACAGAATAACCATTATTCTCTAACTTTAATGAATAACCATGTTGCAATAAACACGATCTAATCATGTTCATGCTTAATGCAAACACCAAATAACATTTATTTAGGTTTGTCACTAATCCCGAAGGTAGAGAGAGCGTGCAATGTTGATCATGTCAACCTTGGAAGCATTTCCAACACACATCGTCACCTCATGCTTAGCTAGTCCCCGTTTATTCCGTAGCTTTTACTTCGAGTTACTAACATTTAGCAACCGAACCGGTATCCAATACCCAAGTGCTACTAGGAGTACTAGCAAGGTACACATTAATAACACATATATCAAATATACTTCTGTCGACGTTGCCAGCCTTCTTATCTACCAAGTATATAGGGTTGTTCTGCTTCAGCAACCGCTCTCCTCATAATAGAAGAACCCAGTCTCCGGTTTGGGTTCAACTTTGGGTTGCTTCACTAGAGCAGCAACTGACTTGCCATCCATGAAGTTTCCCTCCTTGCCCTTGCCCTTCTCAAAACTAGTGGTTTTACTAACCATCAACACTTGATGCTCCTTCTTGATTTCTACCTTCGCGGTGTCAAACATCGTGAACAGCTCAGGGATCATCATTTCCATCCCTAGCATTTTATAGTTCATCACGAAGCTCTAGTAGCTTAGTGACAGTGACTTGCAAAGCTATATCAATCACTTTCTTATCTGGAAGATCAACTCCCACTCGATTCAAGCGATTGTAGCACCCAGACAATCTGAGCACATGCTCAACGATTGAGCTATTCTCCTTCATCTTGCAGGCAAATAATCTTGTTGGAGATCTCATATCTCACAACACGGGCACGAGCCTGAGATCCCAATTTCAGCTCTTAGAATATCTCATATGTTTCGTGACGTTCAAAATGTTTTGGATCCTCAATTCTATGCCATAATGCATGATGCACTAAACTATCAAGTAGTCATCAGAACGTGGTTGTCACATGTTCACAACATCTACAGACGACGCTAGAGGGGGTGGCGCACCGAGCGGTGCATTAAGGATATAAGCCTTCTGTGCAACAATGAGGACAATCCTCAGATCATTGACCCAGTCCGCAATATTTCTACCATCATCTTTCAACTCTATTTATCTAGGAACATGTAAAAATTCAAGGGAGCTACAACGTGAGCTAGTAATCTACAACATAATTTGCAAAGAGACTACTGACTATGTTCATAATAATGAGTTCAATTAATCATATTACTTAAGAACTTCCACTCAAATTGACATCCCTCGGGTCATCTGAGTGATACATGATCCAAATTCACCAACTCAAGTCCGATCATCACGTGAGTTGAGATGGTTTCAATGGTGAACATCATCATGTTGATCATATCTACTATATGACTCATGTTCGACCTTTCGGTCTCTTGTGTTCCGAGGCCATGTCTGTACATGCTAGGCTCGTCAAGTTCAACCCAAGTGTTCCGCATGTGCAACACTGGCTTGCACCCGTTGTATGTGAACGTAGAGTCTATCACACCCGATCATCACGAGGTTTCTTGACACGACGAACTTTCGCAACGGTGCACACTCGGGGAGAACACAATTTTACCTTGAAATTTCAGTGAGGGATCCCCTTATAATACTACCGTCGTCCTAAGCAAAACAAGGTGCATAAAAGGATTAACATCATATGCAAATCATAAGTGACATGATATGGCCATGAACTTGTGCTTTTGATCTCCATCTTGAAAGCACCGGCCTGATGTCCATTATCACCAGCATAACACCATGATCTCCATCATTGTGTCGCCATCGGGGTTGTCGCGCCCACCATGTTCATACTACTATTGCTACCGTTTAGCAATAAAGTAAAGCATTACATAGCACTTAATGATTGACACGTAGGTCATACAATAATTAAAGACAACCCTATGGCTCCTGCCTGTTTCCATACTCATCGACATGCAAGTCATGATATTCTATACAACACATGATCATATCATACATCACATCTATCTCATCATGTAATTGGCCATATCACATCACAACATACCCTGCAAAAACAAGTTAGACGTCCTGTAATTGCTGTTGCAAGTTTTACGTGGCTGCTATGGGTATCTAGCAAGAACAATTCTCACCTACGCAAAACCACAACGGTGATACAGAAGTTGCTTTTCAACCTTCTCAAGGACCGCCTTTACCGAATCTGATCCAACTAAAGTAGGAGAAACAGACACCCGCCAGCCATCTTTGTGCAATGAAGTTACACGTCAGTCGATGGAACCGGTCTCTCGTAAACATACGAGTAAGATTGGTCCGGGCCGCTTCATCCCACAATACCGCTGAACAAAAACACGACCAAGGGAGGAAGCAATGTAAGCATCAACGCCCACAAACTCTTTGTGTTCTACTCGAGATCTCATCTACACATAGACCTAGCTCTGATGCCACTGTTGGGGAATGTTGCATGGGAAACAAAAAATTTCCTACGCACACGCAAGACCTATCCATGGTGATGAGCATCTACGAGAGGGAGAGTGGATCTACATACCCTTGTAGATCGCTAAGCGGGAAGCATTAAGAAACGCGGTTGATGTAGTCGAGCGTCTTCACGATCCAAATCGCTGAGCATCCCGCGATCCGATCATGATCCGTCCTGCGATCTCATCACGATCCGTCTCGCAATCCAATCACGAATCGTCTCGCGATCATGATCACGGTCCTTCCGATTTAGCGCCGAAATGACGGCACATCCGCGTTCAGCACACGTACAGCTGGATGACGATCTCCACCTTCTTGATCTAGAAAGAGGGAGCGGAGAGGTAGATGAGTTCTCCGGTAGCACAATAGCGTGGTGGCAGTGGTGGTGAACTAATCCTGCAGGGCTTCGCCTAAGCACCGCAGAACAAATCTAGAGGAGAAATAGATCTAGAGGAAGAAGAGGGCAGCACGTGGCAATTAGGGTTGTATTTCCCCTTTAAATCCTCTAGTATATATAGGAGGGAGGGAGGGGAGGAGGCAGCCTCAAACCCTCAAGGTTTGGTCGAAATTGGTGGTGGAGGAGTCCTACTCCAATCCTATTAGGAGTAGGATTCCTCCTTTCCACTTGGAAACTCTTTCCACCTCTCCACCTTTTGGGTTTTTCCCACCCCTAGCCGCATGGGCCTTAGTGGGGGCTTAGAACGGCCCACCAGGGGCTGGTTTGACTCCTCGCACAGCCCATGAGGTCCTTTGGGTCGAGACACCCCTCCCGACGGTTCCCGACACCCTCCCGACACTCCCGGTACACTACCGATGAGCCTGAAACTTTTCCGGTGACCAAAACAGGACTTCCTATATATCAATCTTTATCTCCGGACCATTCTGGAGCTCCTCGTGACTTCCGGGATCTCATACGGGACTCCGAACAACCTTCGGTCACCACTATACATAACTCTATACTACCGAAACGTCACCGAACCTTAAGTGTGTAGACCCTGCGGGTTTGAGAACTATGTAGACTTGACCGAGACACCTCTACGGTCAATAACCAATAGCAGGACCTGGATGCCCATGTTGGTTCCTACATATTCTACGAAGATCTTTATCGGTTGAACCTCTATGTCAAGGATTCAGTTAATCTTGTATGATGTTCCCTTCGTTCTTCGGTATGTTACTTGCCCAAGATTCGACCGTCGGTATCTATGTACCTAGTTCAATCCCGTTACCGGCAAGTCTCTTTACTTGTTCCATAATACAAGATCCCCTGGCTAACACTTAGTCATATTTCTTGTAAGGCTTGTTGTGATGTTGTAGTACCGAGTGGGCCCTGAGATACCTCTCCGTCACACGGAGTAACAAATTCCAGTCTTGATCCATGCCAACCCAACAGACACCCTCAGAGATACCTATAGAGCACCTTTATAGTCACCCAGTTATGTTGCAATGTTTGATACACACAAGATACTCCTCCGGTGTCCGTGAGTTGCATGATCTCATGGTCATAGGAACATATACTTGACATGCAGAAAACTTTAGCAATAAACTGACGAGATCATATGCGTTTATAGTTTGGGTCTTGTCCATCCCATCATTCTCCTAATGATGTGATCCCATTATCAAATGACGTTTCATGTCCATGGCTAGGAAACCTTGACCGTCTTTGATCAACTAGCTAGTTTATTAGAGGCATACTAGGGACATGGTGTTGTCTATGAATCCACACATGTATCTGAGTTTCCGGTCAATAAAATTATAGCATGGATAGTAAACGATTATCATGAACAACTAAATATGATAATAACCAATTTATTATTGCCTGTAGGGCATATTTCCAACATTGTCTTCTCCTCCACTTCTCTTTCTTCTCCTTATTCTTCTTCTTCTTCTCTCCTTCTCCTTTTCCTTCTTCTTCTTCTTCTTCTTCTTCTTCTTCTTTTGCTTCTCCTCCTCCTCTTATTATTATTATTATTTTCCTTCTTATTTTCCTTCTTCTTTTCTTCTTTTTAACAGATTTAACGGATTAACTATCTAAGTTTTCTATCTAAGTTTTTCTAATAGGTTTTGGGTTTAGCATATTAACTATATTTTATATCTAAGTTTTACTACCTAAGAAACTAATTAACTAATTTAACAGAAGAAAACAAAATGGTGGTGGTCGGGGATGGGGGGCTCACCGGAGACAACGGGGGCGGTCGGGGCATCGGGGGCGTTGGGGTTGTGGCGTCTGGGGGCGGGGGCGGCTGACGAGGAGGAGAGGAGGCGCCCGGACGGGGCGAAGGTGGCGGGGTTGCGTTGGGGCGGTGAGGGTGGCCAGGCCACAGGGGACGACGGGGGCGTGGCGTTCGGTGGCGGGGGTGGGGGCGGGGGCGGAGGCGTCCGGTGGCGACGCAAGGAGGCGGTCGGACGGGGCGGAGGTGGCGGCGGGCACGGCTGGGGCGGTGGGTGCGGGGCCAAAGGGGGGCGGGGCAGTGGGAGGCAGCACTGGCATGGCATACGGTGGCGGGGGCGAGAGCGGAGGCGGTCGATGGTGAGGAGAGGAGGCGGCCAGGGCGGTGGGGAGACGATGAAGGCGGCCGGCGATGGGCGTCGAGGAGAGAGGGGAGAGAGGAGTGGCAGTGGGTGGGAGTGAGAGAAAGGGGCCGGGGTAGGGGTGGGGACGGCCGTTAGTAACACGTTAGAGCATTCCCATCTGCTAGCGGAAGGCAAAGAGGGTGGCCCCCTTGCAGACTGCTTTAGGACTCTTTGCCGTCCGCTAGCAGACAACAAAGAAGACGCCAAGTTTAACCTAGGCACCACACGGTCAAGTGGGGCCCAGTTGTGGCTTTGTCGTCTGTTGTGTGCCTCTTTTCCTTCCGCTCACCGACGAAAAAGAGCTTGCTGATGGCAAAGAATCTCTGTGCCATCAGCGATCTCTTTGCCGTCTGCCAGCTGCTAGCTGATGGCAAAGACCCTCTTTGCCATCTGCCAGCCGACGGCAAAGAGCTGGCAGACGGCAAATAACTGAATTCAAATAGTGCATCACTTCCATAAGCAAATAGGCCAACTCCTACCTACACCTATTACTATTACTCGACCCATTGTTCGTTATCGAGCATGCATGTAGAGTATTACGTAAAATACAGTAATGCTTGGAGAACAATGACATGATGTAGAGAAAGAGACTTCAATTAATATGAACTAACCCCATCGTATTATCCTTAGTGGCAACAATACAAAGACGTATCGGTCCCCTTCTGTCACTGTGATATAGAAACCCGTTAGATTCAACCCACTAGAACGCACCCTCTCATTGAAGAAAGGTCAATCTAGTTGCCAAACCAAATCAATAGATCACAGATATTTACGAAGATATAATGATCATGCAAATAAGAATCATAATATATTTCAGAGATGACTCAAATATTTATCATGAATAATCTGAACATAAACCCACAATTCATCGGACCACAACAAACACACCGCGCAAAAGAATTACGTATGATAGATCATTGCAAAGATGTGATGATCATTGTATTGAAGATCAAGAGAGAGAGGGAGACAGAGAGAGAGAGAGACATCTAGGTACTAACTATGGACCCGTAGGTCTGTGGGGAACTACTCATGCATCACCATGGGTGGATCTAGGTTGAAGTAGAGGCCCTTCGTGATCAACGCCCCCCCTCCAGCAGGGCACCGAACTAGGGCTCTAGATGGGCACATGGCGAAACAAAGACATGCGACAGTGGAAAAGGTGTTACGGGACAGCTAGACTTCGTTTGGTACTGTAAACCTGAAAAACCAAAAACATGCAAAAACTGACAATTAGCACTCGGCACTGGGTTAATAGGTTAGTTCTCAAAAATAACATTAATTGGTAAATAAACACCCAAAAAGTATCCTAGAATGGTAATATAATAGCATGGAACAATAAAAAATTATAGATATGTTGGAGATGTATCAACCAGCAATGGTGATCACCAAGCTAGGCAAACGCCAAAGCTTGGGGGACTACGTATTTCTCAGCGACATTATATAAATTGTTCACACTTCATATCAATTGTCAGTGTTCATCCTCTTTCATTGTATATCCATGTTAGCTTTATTTTCCGCCTTCTTCTTGTGTGTTTAAATAACTTGGAAAACCCAAACATATCTCTTGCTTCTGTTTAGTTTTTTCTTGTTTAATTAGTTTGCAGTATTAAAATAAAACCCAAAAAGATTTCCTTCGCATCTTGGGAGCTTTCCTGTGTAAATGATTTTTCTCATTCTTGTTTTCCTTTGTTTATTTGATTCCTTCCTAAAAGCAAAACTTCAAAAATATTTCAGCATATTTCTCTAAATTTCTTTTTATTTTGTTGAGTCAATGAAAGGAGAAGACCACGATGAAAATGTTGAGTGGCTCTCATATGTATTAATGTTGATCTAACAAAGAGCCAATATTACCCCGTCTTCTCCTTTGCATGAACTGTTTCGCAGATTCTAGCATTAGTCCATGGTGCGCTTGCACTATTATTATTATCATATCATCCGGTCGTGCAAGTGAAATGCAATAATGATGATAATTTATGAAGTGATCGTGGTAAAGAAAGTTGGTATGAACTCTTCTTGTTTTTTGTTTTTGTAAATATGTTTAGCACGTTCGATCTTGATTCAACATATTATGAGTAAACACATTTATGATGACAATTAGAGATTATTGTTGCTCATGCCATGATTAAATATGTAGGGGTGAATAATGATTTATCTTATTGTCAACATGCATTAAAACGGTTATGATGTGGTATGGTAGTATGGTATTTCCCTTTGAGTAATTCGAGCTGCTTTACTTGGCCCATGTGCAAAGATGTAGTTGATTCAAAACCAATGCAACCTTCATAATGTTTAAATTTAGAGTGTACATAACCCATGCTAATGTTCAATGTTAATTATTCTCAATGCATGATTATGACCATTTGCTCTCTCTAGCTGGCCGCTTCTCAATCTATTGCTAGCCTTCACTTGTACTAAGCTGGAATACTGCTTGTGCATCCAAACTCCTAAACCCAAGTTATGCCAAATGAGTCCACCATACCTACCTATATGTGGTATCACCCTATCATTCCAAGTAAATTTTCACATTCCACCTCTAAACATGTAAATAAACATCTGTTTTTTGTGCTCGTACCGCTCATGGAGTAATGTGGCAATCAGTATCTTCCATGCTAAGCAGGTTATTCTCAAGATGGGCATTTATTCACGTGCCATTGGACGAGAGAGGCTAGTAAAAAGGATGCCCAACCTTGCATAATCAAAAATAAATTAAACAAAACACCCGGGACAGTTGATATGTTGGCAGACACTCGAGGATTCGATCAGCCATGGTTTGTGTATGGATGGTGGAAAGGAATTAACTTTACATTTCTGTTGGGGAACCGCCAATAATGTTCTTACATGGAAGATATCAAAAACTCTATTGTGATGTTCATAGGAAAAGCACACCACCCAAAATTACGGTTTCATCTCTGTTTTAAAACATTGAGCTCTCACACCTCTACAAGTCAATGCTTCCCTCTATGAAGGGACCTTCTATTTACTTTCATGTTATCTTATTTTTATTTTCGAGTCATCACCTTCTTACTAAAGCACCAGACCTGAGAGCACTATTGTGTCGGTGCACTAGGACTGGGGTACCCAGTACCCCTGACTTATGCACACGTGGTAGTAACTGAACCCTTCGACATCGGTACCAACCCGGAAAATAATCAAGACAAGACTCCGACAAGCCCGACGCAGCAGCTCAAGCCTGGACTGTTGCGTGCCAAGCGCGCCCCGTGCGCTTGCCGGGGACCAGGACGTGCGTGCCATCTTGAAGACCTGGAAGCCATCCCTTGACAGGCGCTAGGTGGTTAAGAAGGCGAAGGCCGAAACCCCCGGCAAGGGAGCTGCTGTGTGCGCTGATTGCCAGGAGGCTGCTGCCGCTGAGAAGACCGGGAAGTTCGACAGGCCATACTGCAAAATTCACTACACCAAGGTCCATGCTCTCCAAGAACGCCGACAAGTCGAGGAACTTGTTAAGAAGGAGAGGGCCGAATACGAGAAATGCGACAAAGAAAAAGGCCAAGATGGTACTGCCGGGAAGGGCCATTGCAGCAGAGGAAGCCACCGCGGCAAAGCCCCGCAGCAAAAGGAGAAACCCACCAGAGGCCGTGAGAAGAAGGAAACAGACGATATGAGTGAGGATGAGGATGATGATGATGATTCCAGTGACAGGGATTTCCAGAAAGCAGCCGAAGTCATGTGCGTTGACGGGGGTGCATCCTTACATTCCTATCACCGCCATCTCAAATAGTGGGCACGCGAGGTCGAGCCATGAAGACAACTGCACAATCTAGGAATCCGCTCAAATGGTCCTGCACGCCTATCATCCTTTACAAAGAGGATCATCCTGACCGTACAACTATAGTCGGATGCTTGTCATTGTTGGTTTCTTCGGCAATCCGCAACCTCAAGGTGTCCAAGTTGAGGGAGTCCTAGATTAAGGGGTCCTCGGGAGGCCGACCTATCTCTATGGGCCGGACTATATGGGCCACTTACCAAACACATGATTCATTGAAGACCTTATCTCCAAGATGGAGGCTTCGGGAAGTATGGCTTGCGCTCCACGTTTGATGTAGCAAATAGGCATGTTTATCTCTTCGGCGTACAACCGACCATGTGTAAACCCTAGGTACCCTTGGCGTCTATATAAGCCGTAGGGTTTTAGGTTATAGGCATAGGACAACTCATCTAGGGTTAGCTATTCGATCTTGAGGTAGATCAACTCTGTAACCCCCCATACCATCAATACAACCAAGCAGGATGTAGGGTATTATCTCCATAGGAGGGCCCGAACCTGGGTAAATTTGTGTCCCCTTCGTCTCCTATTACCATCGATTCTAGTCTTACAGTTTGGGACCCCCTACCCGAGATCTGCCGATTTTTAAACTGACATTAGTGCTTTCATTGAGAGTTCCTGTGTGAGTACTCAAGGGATCGATGTCTCGCCTTGTCATCAACGGAGAGGTCCGCAATATTGACACTTTCGTCCCCGGACAGATCTTCGGCTTTGGCAGCGTGGTGCTGCACGCTGACCCGACCAGCCATCTAGGCCGAGTCGAGAGCTTCACCCCCGATCGAGAGTTTAGGTTCGGGAATCTAGAGTTCTTCGTAGACTCTTGGGGCGACTTGTCACTAACTGGGCTTGCGACTTTGCTTGTCATGCCCGAAGAGTCCGAGGCTTTAACCTCGAGTTCCTTCTCCGGTCACACCGGCAGGGTCAACAACGGTGGTGTACCCATTCCTGGTCCGGATCTGGCCTCAATGCCGGAAGGCCGGACACTTGTTCTTGCCGAACATCCTTCTCATTCGGACGCATCAGGGGTCAACTCCGGAGGTTCCGATCAGTATAATCTGATCGAGCCCTCGGCGTTCGATGAAACTCTAGATCGGATCTCGTCGATGGAAATTTCTGATGATCCGGCCCCGATCTCTGTTCAGATCGGCCACAGTATGGGTCGGGACGAATTTTTGGTCCCACCCACCACCCACCTGATAGCCACAGTCGAAGATTTAACAGACATGTTGGACTATGCCTCCGATGAAGCAGAATACATGGATGAAGAGGATTGCGCCCCCACCGCTGTTAATATCGGAAGATGGGCCGCCACTTCAACATATGATGTCTACATGGTGGACACTCCCAATGGCGACAAAACGCCTAACAATGACGACGATAAGTCGGGCGACGCACCATCAAGGCGCCGAAAACCGCATAAGCGGTCCAAAGGCAAAAATTGACGGAAAGCTATCATCGGCACCGAGGACGGAGTTACCCCTGAAGACCGTGGCGGCCCTGATATCCCCGAACACCCGTTAGAGGGTCAAGAAAGGCCCGAAGACTAGAGCATCCACCATGACGTCAACAACTCCAAGGACGATAACTACCTCCCCCCTATCAAAGAGGAGGATATCCCATCAGCCGATGACTTGGACTTCACTCATAGCCATGAAGATTAGGAACTGTTTAGACAGCAGCTCATAGCGACAGTGCGTAGCCAGAAAGCTAAGGAACAGCAACTTAAAGCCAAACAAGATGACCTCAATGATTGGTGGAAAAGAGTCCTCTCAGCTGAGGAAGGACCTAGAGCTAGTTTATCGGACCATCCCAAAAGCTATCCACGAAGAAGGCTGCTGCCACCATTCGATGACGAGCTCACCGATACTCTGTCTCCAAAACATACTCCATACGACAAGTCGGACCGCCCTCCTCGCGGGTGTGATCAGACGGCTGACGACGCCGGCTATAGGCCAGCAATAGGCCGGAGATGGGGAAAGGAGCCACTAGAGACCATGGCAGGTTTGACCTGCGTGATGACTTAGATCATAGAGCACGCCATACAAGATCCATCTACGGATCCAGAGACTACTCACCCGATAGACGGGATAGGTAGTAGACCATCGCTCGAACGAGGGGTAACAGATACTGGGAACGCAACCGAGCCAGAACATATGCCAATCACAGGCGCGACATAACCTGGATTCGAGGCGCCGCTCACTCGCTCTGTTTCCCGAATGAGCTGATGTGGCATCAATTCCCGGAAGGGTTTAAACCCGTGAACATCGAAGACTACGATGGGACAACTGACCCAATCGTATGGATCGAGGACTTCCTTCTCTACATACACATGGCTCGAGGAGATGATCTTCACGCCATCAAATACCTCCCCCTTAAACTCAAGGGGCCAGCTCAGCACTGGCTAAACAGTCTCCCCGAAAACTCCATCGGATGCTGGGAAGATCTAGAGGATGCATTCCACTCTAACTTCCAGGGAAACTATGTTTGGCCGACGGACTCCTCTGACCTAAGTAACGTCATATAAAAACCTAGAGATTCTACGAGACAATTCTGGAATTAGTTCTTGACCAAGAAGAACGAGATTGTCTATTATCCGGATGCCGAGGCAATAACCTCTTTTAGGCATAATATTCGGGACGAATGGCTGGCTCACGAGCTCGGCGAGGATAAACCTCGGACCATGTCCACCCTAACTTCCCTGATGACCCACTTTTGCGCGGGTGAAGACAGTTGACTGGCAATACGCAGCCACAACTCAAAAGCGCCCGGAACCTCAGAGGTTCAGGATGGCAATGGGAAGCCCAAGCGAAAGAAGAACAAGCATCGACATAATAACAGTGATGCCGATGATATGACCGTCAACGCCGGATTCCGCAACTCCTCTCCTGGGCAGCGAAAGAAGCCTCCTAAAGGCAATCACAACGGACCCACTCCGTTGGAGAAAATCATGGACATGCCTTGCCAAATCCACGAGCCGCCGGCCATGGGCAGTTGCACGTGTCAAGGAGATCTCTAGTTGTTGTTCCATCGATCGGATATAAAAAAAGGAGCCACCGGTGGCTTCGCGTCAATGGCCAGAGCAATATTTCTTTTGCTCATAAAGATTCAGGAAGAGAGAAGAACGAAGAAGGAAGGGAACAAAAACGGTCACAGACTCGGTCTCCACCTGCAGCTGCATAGTTTTTGCCGGGTCGACCTCCCCTCGATGCGCCGCTTTGGTCGTCTCGGTCTCGTCCCGCCCGCAATGTCATGGCTGCCTCGGCCTCCTCGCCTGTCGTGTCGTTACTGGTTTCTACCTTGCTCCATTCAACCTCGCCTGGCCTTGAGCAAGCCATCCATCTTGCCGTTGCAGTCACCTGCCTGGCTGTGCTCCCTCGCCTGGCTGCGCTCCGTCTCTGCCATGGCTAAGCCGCTGCCGCAGACTGGCGCTTGTGAGCTACTCGGGCCGCGCCGTGCCGCTGCTGCCTTCGGGCCTCCTCATGCTGAGTTGCCCCATGTCGTTGTTTCTTCCGGCCTCCGCTCCATGTCGCGCTTGGTCGCTCCACTCGGCGCACCCCCGCTCCACCCGGCTGGACCACAAGCCGGCCTTGACTCTGGCTGCATCGCCCCCAGGCTGCTGTCGTGATCCTGCTATGTCCCGTCGCTGCGTGGCCTCGAGCCGTGGACGCACCCGCAGCACCTCGCCCCACTCTGCACTGTGCCCACGCACCAGGACCCACACACCATGGTGCCTGCCTCCGTCGGCTCTCCACCTCGCCTTTGCCAGGCCTTCTTGCTGCGTCGCACCTGCCTCCGCCGCCGCGGCTCACCCCGCCATGGCTTCACCTCGCCAGCTCCCTCCATGCCTCGATATCAGGCACTCCCGCCTAGCTGTGCCACGCCCGTCTCACGTCGCCACACTTTCATCTCGAAATGCTGCTCACCTCTGCATGTAACCTGCCATCCAATACCACATACGGCAGCAGTCCTTATTGCAGTCGGTGGTCGTCGTTCTCCAATGCAGCACCAAGTCTCTACTAGGTACCAGTAGTTAAATCCCTGACCTGTCTACAGTTATCCTATTACCACTCTGTGCCAGTCTGTGTCAAAAAGAATCAGGCACACAGTCCACTTGCCAAGACTACTTGGAATTCTTCAGGCTAGGCACCTTCTACTGATCAACACTACGAAAGGGGTTTGCTCTCAACTGAAATTTGTACATGGCCGGTTTCCAATAGTGTTTTTTGCCGAGCTACTCAGGAACTACAAGGTGAATATGAAACAGAGGAAGTTGACTCGGAGTACTGCTTAGTACTCACCTGAAGAAGCACCATGCTACATAAAAAGGGGGAACTACGTCAGTGGCAGCCCACAGTACTACTCTCGTTCACATGAGTTGTTGGTCAAGCAGCCATACCTTATAAAATATTGAGAAGAGTCCAAGCATATGTGTTCCACATCTCCACGCAGAAGGAAAATAAGGCGCTATTAGTACAAGCATGGAAATCGAGGATGGGTGGATATAATATTTCACAAGGAAGGGCAGTGCTTGTGCTTCGGCAATACTACTATTTCTCTACCCGCATACAGATCAACACAGGAGTCATTGTGTCTGCTACTCTGGATCTACATCCGTGTTTATCCGAGAAAGTGTCCGTGTTCATCCGATAGAAAATACCAGGTGCTATTTGCCCTTTCCATTTTCAAATACAAATTAATTTCTTTGAGAATATTACTTTGGCCTGCAATATTTGTACGTAGGACAATTATTCAAGTGGCATTATACCACGGAGCTGGAGCGCATGCCAGCATCATTTCTTTACTGGTATTCGTCAGTGTTGCGTTGCTCAATGGAAGTGCACATCACCGCCGTCGCCACGACCCGATCTACATCAACTCGCTGGTACCGCGCGCTCACCCGCCGGTATGAGTCGTCCAATGGACGCGACAAGCCGCCGTATCCACGGTATGGTTTTCACCAACAACGCCATGGATGACTCGCCGTCCGCACTAGCTTACAAATGTCCCAGCCGTCTCTCGCGACGCACCAGCCTACAATGCCATGGCCATCTCTCACGAACGCACCGGTTTACACCACCGCGGTCGTCTCTCGCGACCACGCCGGCTTACAATTCCGTGACTGGCTCTCGTGACCACGTCATTTTCAAACACTATGACTGACTTCTATGTCTCAACATGCCATGGGCCACATACACCAGTACGAGCCGCCCAACATATATTCATGAGTCGCCGACCTGCGGTCCGGTCTACATCGACATGTTGGTGTTGTGCTTGCTCGTTCAAGCTACCCAACGGACACTCATGAGTCGCCGCCCTATGGTCCGGTCTATTCCAACAATACTGAAGCAAGTCATGATATATTATCAGCCTCTTCCTTCGTCGGATGGTTCAATGGATAGGCGTGCAAGTCGCCGCCACTGCATTTTGGTTAACTTCAACAACCAGTTGGGATGAACCACTGGCCGGATTACTGACAAAACTCATATGGTATCATTTATGACCCACCGTCTCAACATTCCACGGGTTCCTATTGCGTTATCAATGCCAGGGGCATACAGTGAGTGCCGCGGAGGTCACCAACTCGCCACAAGCTTTGGGCTTCAATAAATTTCAGTTATCAGCCATCAACCATATGCCGGCTTATGCCACAGTCAATTATGAAGACTCTCAAGCCATCTCTTCAAGTCGACTTAAGACTCGGAGGCTACAAACATGGATCGACACGCTTTGGTCGTTTTCAACAAAGAACCTCGGGTAATTGTGAGGAAGACAATCCTGTCATGGGCGCAATACATTATTGGCGGAAGATTCAAAGTCGCCCAAGAGGACGAGCCACCGTATTGCAACCGTTTAAACATGGGTGCACTACCTTATTGGCGGAATATTTAAAGCCACCCAAGAGGACAAGCCGCCATGTTGCGACCGTTCAAACATGGGTGCCCGGGTTTATTGAATCATCATATGGTCGCTTGGGGACTCTTAAACCCCCTTGGTTAGGCTTTCTATGCCATTAGGAGTCATTCCTTAATCTAGTGCTCTAAGGAGGGCTTTTAAACCACTCTTGCCCAGATTTAAAATAGAAAAGGAGTTGATCCTTTAAACTGGTCAGTTGGGGGGCGGAGCTTTCGGCCCGAAAGGTTAAGCTTATTACCTCCTCTTGACTTGGCTTTCCGCCATCTTCGAGTTATACCTGCCTATTGGCAACTTGCTACTCCACTATGTGACCCGCCGAACTCTTGACAGTTAATCTTGATAAGAGACCCTGAACTTTTTTAAAGTTAATCTCGCACAAAGACACTATACTTTTCAGGGTTGAAATGACGGCTTTGTCATGAGAGAGCCGGCTTACAGTGAGCAAGGACAAACTCGTCTTGTTTACAGTATCCCGTCCGCTATGTGGCCTATTCATACTCTTAGCAATGTCAATCTTTTAAAGACCCTGAAGTTGCTAAGGTTTAAATGACAGATTTATGTCACACGAGGCCCGGTTTACAAGTTCTTTAGGCTCTCTACCTCGTTTCTTCAGAAACAAAAAGTTTTCATAAAAATACAAGAGATGTCTTGTACTGTCGTGCCTTTAAAGCCGACTTATAGGATGAGATGTACATCATCATACATTGCATCATCATTACATTGTCATATCATGCATGCATGGATATCCTTATTTATATTACAGGAACTGGTTTTCAAACCAAGTTATATTATTCAAAATAGCCAACATGGCTGGATTTTCATTATGGTTGTTATAACCAGTATTGAGTAATTGAGGTTTTCAAACCAAGTTATATTATTCAAATCTTAAATAGCCGAAGTGGCTGGATTTTTATTATGGTTTTCATAACCTATATTGGATGATTGAGGTTTTCAAAGCCCCTTCAGAGTAATGGTTGTTATGCCTTGGTCCAAAGAATACCATCTTATAGCAAGGAGCATGGTTCAACATTGATATGCAAGGATTTCAAGCAATATCATCTAGACAGTGGATATGGCTTTATTCTGCAATAAAAGGAATAGTCCCGAATCATTGTAGGCATACGACCGGCACTTGGAGGCTACATGATTCAAATCAAGGATTATGTCAAGTATGCAAGTCCCATGTCACTGCAAGCATGCACCACGACACTTGGGGGCTAATGCAAGTTGTTTTTCAAATCATTACGTGGTCAACAGACCCTGAGATGAGCCGGCCTTTCTATCTTTTTCTAAGTCCCAGCCCAGTATTGTCTTACTGATCCGACCCTTGGGGGCTACAGTATTCAGCTGTCTAAACAGATTATGAGGTCCAAATTGAAGACCCGGCCCATCACACACTGATGAGCCGACCCTTGGGGGCTATACATGTGAAATTCAAGTCATTCAACGACATCGTGCGACTTAGATGACAACCCGGATTTTCTCCAAAGCTAAATATCTACAACATTCCACACCAAGTTCAAAGTCCCAAGCTGTTATAGGCAAAGCAACCCGGTACTTTGGGGATGCACTAGCTAAAATTTTATAAGTCCTAGGCTACTACAGTGTCACGCCCAAGATGCATGCCTATCCATATTAAGGCACGGGGGCCTCGCAAGGGATAGAGGTGCATCTTGTCGTTCGCAAGTATAGAATCATTACATCATACATTATAGAAGAGATGAGTATATGAGTTGGCTTACACTCGCCACATACTAAATTACAATTCCACACAAGATTTCAAACATCAATATGAAGACAGGGTCCGGCTACGGACGAAAACAAATGATAAAAGCAGATGCAAATGATACTATCTCGCTATCCTGAAGATCACGATTATGGTCCTCTACTCATCTGGATAAGTCACTTACATCCTGCCCCTCTCCTCATCATACTCCCACTGGAGTTGCGTCAGATCATCCTGCATGAACTCATCTGTACTTGTACCTGGATTGTTGTAGTAATCTGTGAGCTACAAGGACTCAGCAATCATGTGCCCGGGTACCGAGACTATTCAAGCTTAAAGGTTGGGATGGGGTATGTTTTTAGTTTGTAGCAGCACTAATAATTTATGGTGGCTAAACTTATGTAACATGAAAATAATATGTGGCCTACGATAAACGATCGAATCTAGAATGACCTCTATGAGATCCTGAACACTTACTTACATCAATCATAACCCCATCGTGTTCTCTCTTGGAGCATGTTCACGAGCAGAGACGATCATGGTAACTCACACAGTTGGTGCATTTTATTAGAGTTTATTTCAAATTAACTATAACCGGGTGTTAAACAAATATCCAAGTTGCCACATAACCGCGGGCACGGCTTTCCAAAAGATTTGACCCTATAGGGGTGCTCCAACTAGTCCATCACAAATTAACCACACTCCGTGGGAATAGCCTCGACCACGGGTCTCGTGATCATCCTAGGCAACTCCAAAGGAATTCCAACACCTCGAGATAGCCCGAAGAAAGTCAGAGCTCCTCACGCAAGACACTCGATAAAGGTAAAACAAGTCCAACAAGACCACCCGGCAAGCCAGATCCCAATAGGAGCCACGCGTATCTCTGTCTCAGGACACTACTAGATGGGACCAGCTACAGGGAAACCCAATCCTCAAGTTGCCTCGAGGCGGCCCCGCAGGCAGCCCATTTTGGACCAACACTCATGAGGAGCACTGGCCCGGGTTGTTGATTAATTATCCACGGGGTAGCTAAGCCCGATGCAATTTTATTAAGTTGCTAAGCAAATGTAGTACCAATGTTGGGTCTTGCCAGACAAGTTTTAATCTCAACCGATGACAAGGGGGTCCCCATAACAAATCCGAGCATGTTAGGAGCACAAAGTATGGAAAACATAACATCTGTAGCAACAAACTATGACGGTAACAATGGAACAAAACACCTAGAAAAAGGCCAAGCCTTCCACCAATACCAAGATATATATGTGGATTAAATTAAATAACAGATAATATTGTGATATGCGAAATCCATGTTATCACATGGAACGACCTGTACCTGCAACTAAGAACGCTATAAGTGGGGCTGAGCAGCGGTAACTTAGCCATTCAAAGGTTTGCTAGAATGTGGAGGGTTAGAGGCTATCATGTCAAATAGGAGGCTCACATTCAAGTGGTAGGTAGCACAATTGTAACGATAAGAGCGAGACAACTAGCAAGCGGAAATAGTATCGGGATCCGGGTAAAATCATCTTGCCTTTGGTTCTTCAGTGGAACAAGTAGCGGGATCCTCGTAGTTGTACTTGAATGGCTCTTCATACTTAGGTTCAACGTTCGCGTCTACCCAAAAGAAACAGCAAGAATAAACAAACAACCATGGCGCAATGCACAAGCAAGAATGATGCATGCTTATTTGAAGAGTTTTTGCATGGGAATCCTAACTAGTCATGTTTCACATGCAAAGGATTGGTTATTAATGAATTCTGGACAGAACCTTATGTTAAGTTATTTAGACATGCATGAACATGGCAAATATGGATGCATCATGCAAAAACGATACAAATGCACATGTACGTAAGAAATGGAGTTACGGTTCTCACGATACGCTCACGGCAAGATATGAAGGCAAAACACAAGACAAGAAGGACCTCGGCTATTCCTTGGCACTCCAAGGTAGCCACTGGTTAGGCAATGAAAAACCAACCACAATAGAGCCAAAGATCAAGCAATTCCATGGAGTATAGCTTCCACAAGTCACAAAACAATAAAACAAACTATCTGCCACAAAACAGCAACATAGCAACTTTCACAGCCAACAACTTGAGCTACAGGAATCCTACAACAACAAACAAGGTATGGAAAGAAACTACATAACATGCTTATCAACTTATCCAACTACATAATCTGGAAAGGAGGTGCACATCAAAAAGCATGAAGCTCACAAGTTGGCATGATGAAACAGAAATCTGGGACTTAGTGAAAATAACAGTTTTCAGGAATCTGAGTTAACCTGATGGCAAATTGACAGCAGAAACTAATGGTGTTAGAGACCACCTCATGTCATGATAATTAACAGGATGCTAGAAGACAACATATACTTCAAATAACTAGCACTGAGCTTCAGCTAATTCACAACACATCACAAGATAGCAACCACTCTTCATGGCATAAAAATAATCAGCAGATTCTCAGACTTAGAAATATTTAGCATGGTGAAAACAGTAACATTAAGTTAGCTACTTTGCAGCAAGTTTCCCACTTATATGGGTGATTCTCATGTCAAAGAAAAATACCATGGCATAATAGGCATAAAACAGTAACACTTCCATGTTGGCACATGCCCCAAAGCAAGCATGGACTTATTCATGCAAAAATGACAAAGTAGCATCACAACAGAAAATAGCAGTTTTGCAAACTTGCTCAAAAGTGAAATCTAATTGCACCAATTGATTACTTGGGTCTTTGTACCCAAAAATCATGTATCATACTCATAAAGTCCCATGGAGCATCATGACAACAACTACATAGCAAAACATCATCCACTCTTATAAGTGAAAACCTACCCAAAATGCACATGAACATAAATAGACATGTCCAGAATTAGAAATAATTCTATAAATGGCAATACCTACTAAAACAATAAAACAACAAAACGCACACGAGAAATATAGTGTATGACAAGTGGGGCATGGGCCCACTTGTCATACACACACTAGCACACACACACCTACACCAGCACACACACACTAGCACACACACACTCACATGCACATCAGCACACACACACAACTACACCCTGGATCTGGCAGCCACACCAGATCCACCACCTACACAAACACACAGGCTCACACACACATGTCATCACAGCCACACCAGATCTGCCCCAAACCGCACGGGATCCGGCACCACACCAGATCCGAACACACAACGCACCCCACAGCCAATCATAAAAGAGAAAAAAGGGGGGACTTGCCCCGCGGGGGATCGAACCCGCGTCTCCCCGCTGGGAGGGCACGACGGCGACCAGTCGGGCTAGGCAGGGAAGTCTGCTAGAGAGGGGGTGTCTGTTCTTTTGAACAGGCCCCCTGCTGCTGCTGCTCTCGACGCGACCAGAATAGGACGACGCCAGCGAGAGGAGGCGACGGCGGCAACCATGGGCTACCGGCGGGGCTGCGGGTTCTCTAGTCGTTCCATCTACGCGCCAAGGGGATCTATAGAGCGGAAGGAGAAGGATCGAGCACGAGCTTCTCTCTGCAGCAGCGACCTACGGGAGCTACGGGAGCGTGATGATGACGCGGGCTGATCTGCATGCACAGACGGCTAGCGACACGACACAAAGGGGGAAAAAGAAGAGGGGGCATACCACCTCACATATGACAAGGAGAGGAGGCCACAGACTCGCTGAAGGGGAAGCTTGGCTCGACGGCGCTAGGGCGGCTCGACCACGGTTTGGCGATGAAGAAGACGATGGGGAAGGAGGTCTCCAGGCTCGCAGACGAGGCGTGCGAAGAGGAAGAAGACGATGGGAATCTCCAGGCTTGATCCACGCGGCCGAGGAGGTCGGGGGCAAGGCAGAGGACTAGCACGAGCTTGGCCTGACGACCGGACGGAGCATGGCGGGTAGGCGACGGCTATGGCGAGGATGAGCCCTTACCTGCACTGGCGGTGGAGGAGGAAGAAGTGAATGGGGAGAGTGAACCCTAGGGAACGACGCGAACAACAATTTAAAGGGGCACGCAGGCTAATGGCGTCTCGACGTCCGTGCCAATGGTAGCTCTCCCGCTGGCTCGGGTTGTCTGAACCTGACGGAAAAGGTGACGGGGGCGCCCTCCGTCAAGCTCGGGGCTGCTGGGCTGTGGCTCGCTAGCTGGACCGGCACGAGGAGAAGGCCCAACACCTGACCTCTCTCTCCTTCTCCGAAAATGAAAAGGGTTAACTGAATAAAAACAACAACCATCTTTCAAAAAAAACATAATTATATAAAAGGTTTTTTGACAAAACACAAATACTTTTTCCTACACAGAAATAAAATCTTTTAAATAAAATTAACAAGCTGATTTTTAGAGCAACTAATTTAATTAGTTTTAAAAACAACATCCCCTTTTTATTTAAAGCCCAAAAATCAGAAAGCCCAAAACAGCAAAAGGATAACACTCACATGCTTAAAATATTATAGGCTATCTCCTAAACATTTTTAAACAATTTAATTTAGCAATTAATTGTGTTGATTAATGGCAATGGAAATAAAATTTAATAGGTTGGGTTTGATAGAAAAGAATAAGAGAGGGGGAACAGAAGGAGTCTTGCACCACCCACACTCTAGCCACAACACAAAACAAGAACACTCCCAACACAACAAGGTCACAAAGCACATCACAACAAAGACATGGCATGACGATGAATGATATGATGCATGATGCATGAATGCATGAGAAGGCATGACAAGGAGCAAACTCATTCATAACTCATGACAACAAGGTTCATATAAGATTACATGCCCAACAAGGCAGGGACAACACTTGGGCTGTCACATGCAGGCAAGAGAACCCGGAACTTGGGGGCTACACAATTCAATAGATTATTTCAAAGAACCAAGTCATCATGGATAAAGTTGGAGCTTGGGGGCTATAGGTAATATGGAGGTAATATATATATATATAGAAGAACATCTTGAATCTATCAATTTTGAGTGAACTACGTCTCATGTTTTGGTTGAGCTGAAGCATTGAAAGCCCGCTCAACATCACCCCGGGTTTCTTTATATCCAATAACTTTGTGACGTCAACTGGAGTCTACTTGTTTCGACCCGGCGTCACAACGATCATGACCTGGCATTGTCAAAAATCATGACCCGGCAGATTCTACATAAACAACTCGGCTTCATAGGTTGAAACAATGGATGAAATTCTATTTCCCAATATTTTTATCAGGACGAAGCAATGGAAGACGGCTCAACTCCATATGGTTTTCTTATCTCCAATAATTTCATCAAGCCAAAGCATTGGCAGCCGACTCAATGGCATATGGATGTTTTATTCTCAATATTTTGCAAAGGACATGGACCTACAATATGATTGTGAAGACGGCTCATTAATATGAAGGAGAAACCTAGATTTTCAAGGAGTTACTTCATTAAGAAGGATAGTGGAGCAAGCCGGTCCTTTAACATATTTGTTATTCTTATGTCAGGAGCTTACCATGAATAAATTCAAGCTAACTTGGGGGCTAATGTCTGGGATATTACCCCGCAGTATAACTCGGCCTGGAGTATGACCTAGCCGGGACTCTTTGACTCATTGCTGCGCATGGCAAGCTTGGCGACTCATTAGTGACCTAGCAGGAAGTATGACCTGGCAGGAGGCATGAACCGGCCCATTGCATGGAGGCTCATAGGTCACCTTTATTACCGAGTCACAGGGCGACAAGGCCCAAGGCCCAACTTGTAAGCCGACGTGGTCGACTCACAGAGAAGGCCCGGAGGAGAGGAAAGATTCCCTTACAAGAGAAGAAAAGACCCGGATTAGGACTCAAGATAGACTAATCCTAATCCTACTCCGACTAGGACTCTACATGTAAACATACCCCTTCCACTTATATAAGGAGGGGTAGAGCACCCCTAGGAGGACAAGTTGACAAGTTCAAGTCGTTATAGATAGACATATTAGAGGCTCTCAAGATTAGAGGTAGCGATCCCACACCCTTGTAATCTAGATCATCCTCATCATCAATATAGACACAAAGCAGGACGTAGGCTTTTACCTCCATCGGGAGGGGTCGAACCTGGGTAAACACGCGCTTCTCGATTCTGACCAACCCCTCTCAAACCACCACATAGTTGTGATGACCTCACACCTAAGTTCTCTCAACGAGGACATCTTGCCCTGACAAATCCATGACATGACCCAAGAGAAGCCCTCCAACCACACACACCGCAATTGTTGGGTGCTTAAACAGGTCGGCAAGCTCCCACCCGAGGATCAAAGCAAGAGCCCTCACAGCTAGGATGAGGATGAGCATCAGGCTCCGATTGGTGACAATCGAAAGAAATTTCCTCCGGATTAAGACAGTAAACATGATATACACCACCCATATACCCAAGAAGTTGAGGAAGCACGCCCTTCTAGAGGTCTACGCTATAGAGCACGTGGGCCCAAAATACAACCCATGGTAGGCATATTCGATCACCTTTGTTCGAAGCGATCACCCGACCAGTATCCGTCACGGGGGTTCGTCCACACTTGTCCTCGACCCCATTATCAATGGGTATCACCTCAAAAAAGTCCTAATGGACGGACGAAGTAGCTGTAACCTAATTTATTCAGACACGGTGAAAAAGATGGGCATAGACCCATCACGAATTAAACCCAGTAACACCACCTTTAAAGGGGTGATTCCAGGTGTCGAAGCCTGATGCACGGGCTCCATTACCCTGGAAGTTGTGTTCGGCTCACCCAATAACTTTTGCAGCGAAGACTTGATCTTCGACATTGTGCCCTTCCGCAGCGGCTATCACACCCTGCTCGGCCAGACAACATTCGCTCGTTTCAACGCCGTCCCGCATTATGCATACCTCAAGCTCAAGATGCCTGGCCCCAAAGGGGTCATCACTGTTAACGGCAATACGGAACGATGCTTATGAACTGAGGAACATGCATTGGCCCGGGCGGCCGAATTTAGTTACAAAGATGATTGGCAAGTACTGGCATCTGCCGTAAAGGCACGCAAGGTTGGGAGGCAAGCTCGGCTACAGGCCAAACTCCCAGAGCCTTCCTCTCCCCTCAAATAGGGACTCACTCCCCATCGCATGCCCCCAGTATTAGTGAAGTACGTGCCAAGAAGGCACAACTTCGCACTTAAAATTCCATGGGCAGCGGTGGGGAAACAAAGGTGGGAGTCCAGCGGAGTCAGCTAGCAACAGGGCACATCAAGGATGTAAGGCCACCAATCGAAGACCCGTGGTACAATCACTCTTGTAATCTCTTTTTTTACATACCTATAAGCAGTTTTTAACACACCGTTACGCCTGGCGGGATCTAGACTAGCCCCACAGACCAACACTAGTCTATCTTGCGCACTTTGTCCTCACTCGTGTGCACCCGAGACGAGCTTCCCGGTCGGTCACCCATCCAAGAATCGCTCCAAGACAAGCACACTTAACTTTGGAGTTATTTTTGAGTGGGCTTCTGGAAAAGAAGGAATTCCTTTTTGATATGAGTAGTCTCTCATTCCTATTAAGCCAGGCTCTCACATACACCCCCACTCAAAGGAACCGACATCCTCGTCGGCCCATCAGGAATGTTCCCTTTGGCACACGTATGCGTCTCCAGTCCAGCAAATGTGCCATGTCATGTGCCACATCGGGCCACACGTGTCATGCGTCACATGCCCACGCACCCTACTCACGCATGCCCGTGTAAACGCAAGGGTCAGCTATGATACCAATTGTAACACACTGTTACGCCTGGTGGGATCTAGACTGGCCCCACAGACCAACACTAGTCTATCCTGCACACGTTGTCCTCACTCGTGCGCACCCGGGACCAACTTTCCGGTCGGTCACCCATCCAAGAATTGCTCCTAGCCAAGCACGCTTAACTTTGCAGTTATTTTTGAGTGGGCTTCTGAAAAAGAAGGAATTCCTTGTTGATATGAGTAGTATATCATTCCTATTAAGCCACACAGTTGCTTCGGCACTCCAAGCAATAAGAGTTATGGAGAAAACAAAAAATATATAGCATCATTTTACATGTTTGTCTCTTTGTCCTTATTGGCACATATTTTCCTTTTCTCCCTCTTCTCGCAACACATTTTGATATGTAACGACGCAACCGGATCATATACGGTGGGCTCGAGCATACAAACAAATCGCCTGACGTATGTTTTATTATGTGTTCGGCCACTTGGAGTTCACTTTATATGCATCGGTTCCGGACTATGTCTTGGGTCAATAGTTGGGTTGCCTGGCTCCTGTGCTTGCCCCTTTACGTTCCGCTTGTCCAGCTAATAGGGCAAAGGAAGAACCCCTACGATTGTGCTTTCGGTTAGTCTGGTCAAGCACCTCAGGGGAGAAAGCCAAAACTAACTGTCATAGTATGTGAGAGTCGGTCTGTGAATCCGATCCTGAAGTGTTATACTTACATCCTTGTCAGAGTATATTCCACGTTGTGCGAGGGGTTTGCTATCCATGCGAACCATGTGATGCTGGCCTTAGCCGCAGTTCATCCGAACATCACAACACTCCGGGAGCTAGTCCTTAGCCCCCTGCGGTCCTTTCCATGCCCCTATGGCTAAGTGAAAGAAATAAGGCACTATAGTCTGATTGCCTAGTCCGCCGCACTCTACCGCCTTCGGGTACCAATCATTTCGCTAAGGAATATTTGAAAGTGTGTTATATCGACTAGAGGGGGGGATAGGCGATTTTTACAAATTCACCACTTGAGGAATTTGAATAACTAGCAGCGGAATAAGTACCTAAGTGCATGAGAAACATAGCGACAACATAGTCATTATGATGAAATAAAACATGCATAGATTACAAGTAGCGTGATACAGGACAAGCAGGTGAGGAACAAGGTAACTTGAAAATTTTGAGGTGAGGAAATTGTGAAAGTCTTCAGTCAAATTCTACAAACAGCAACGATCAATTTCATCAACAAGTATACGAGGAAATAGGTTAAGAAAATAGAACCAGGTAGCTCGATGAAGACAATGGTTTGATGACCCAGTTCCACCTGTTGTGACAGTCGTACGTCAGGTTTGGAGCGGCCTGGTATTTAAACCAAAGTACACACAGTCCCAAGACACACATTCCTTACCATATTCTCCTTGAGCTAAGGTCACAAAGTCCTCGCACAACACTCGTGGTAAGTCTTCAGGGTAGACTTCTAAAACCCTCACAAACTGGTCACCCGGCGATCCACAATTGACTACTGGATGCTCTAGACCAAGGTCACTCCGTGATCCCCAATTGACTGCAGGATGCACTAGACCATGACGCCTAACTGTTTGGAAGATACGTAGTCTTCAAAGGTAACAACCGTCGGTTCCACACAGGAACAATCTCTTCAATGATGCTCAATCACTTTGGGTTTGGTGGTTTGGATTTGAGTTTTTCCTCACTGATGATTTTCTCTCAAAGTCCTCAGAGGATGGATTGCTCCCAAATGACAAGTGTCAGTTCTCTCTCGGAGCAGCCAAACAACAAGTTGTTTTGGGGGGTGGCTATTTATAGCCAAGGTGCAACCTGACATGATAAGACATAAATGCCCCCAATGATATGAACGTTATGTGGATAAGATGATTGGGGACAGCTGGCGCTAAGCACAGCAACGGTCGGAATTTCGAACTATGAAAGTTCTCAGGCTTATCATGTTCCTCACTTGTAGGCAATTCGCACTGGCGAAATCCTAACTCCTCAGTCATATCAATTTCATCAGAGACCAGAGGAACATCATCCCTGTCACTGAATAACTTGACTAAATCGTAAGAGATTTCAAAAGGCTTCACTCGAAGGATTGGATAGGTTGACGATTTTGAGTTGAGCATCAGTTGGAAATTTTCCTTAGTATTACCTCGGCCCCCTTTAACAGTATGGTGTTTCCTATGACTCAAAGAAAGGAAATGAAACTACGAAAACAAAATTCTTCATGCTTCATAGTCCTCGTTCGTATCTTCAAGGTCACACCAACTTCTTCATTTTGAAAGTCTTCAGGAAATACCAAAGTCTTCAGCGAAGTCTTCACCAAAGTCTTCAGTTGAAGACATACATTTTTAGGGGTCGATAATCTGTGAATATATCAAACTCCTCATCGACTTATAGAGCCTGTGTACACTCACAAACACATTAGTTCCTTAACCTATAAGTCATCACTACACCAAAATCACTAAGGGGCACTAGATGCACTTACAATCTCCCCCTTTTGGTGATTGATGACAAATAGGTTAAGTTTTCAACGGGAATAAACATATGAAGTGAAAGTACTAAGTTTGAGGAATTTGATTGCAAGATATAGAAGAACTCCCCCTGAAGATGTACATATTTGAGGAATTTTCTTTGGACCCGTTTGAAGACTAACTCAAATTTTCTCCCCCTTTGGCATCGAAGACCAAAAGGGACAAAAAAGTGAGGACTAACGCCCCTTGAAGAAATTTGTCTTGAAGGTGATGGAGGAGCGCCAGAATTGTCGGGGTCGTTTGTCGATGCAAGGCATGCCGCAGTGTCGTCAATGTCCTTAGCTTCATCCGTTTCACGCGATGAAGAATGTGAACTTGTAACCAGCTGAGGAACTTGAACTTTCTTGAATTTCTTCTGAGAAGGATGAGACCAATCAAAGTTTTGCTCAAAGTCCATGTCCTTGAGTCCGTCAGGAGTCTTGACATGTGCGAGAATGGCCCACCCGCAATCGAAGATTTCATGCACATAGTAGTGATTTTTCCTGACAGAGTTTTGCGTCACAATCATGTTTTAAAGAATTGAAGAAAGATGATGCTTCACCCACTTGTGATTGCAATCAACCTCCTGATGAAGACTTATGAGAAGCTCACGATCAGTCATCACACGAGGGGCACACTCTTGAGGCTTTTGCGCTGAGGCTTTTGCAGCAGAGTCCTAGGTATCAGTGTCATCATTGGTGGAGTAAGATGCAACTTTGCGAAACTGACCATCCAATGGACGAGTACCTTCATCAATGACAACTTTGCCTTTTCCTTCAATGGAGGCAATTGTGTTCTTAAGGACTTCAATCGGAGGCAGAAAGCCTATGTGATTTTGGAAATCATCTTTGAAGAGAATTGAAGACCTTGATCTGATGAATTTCATAATCCAGGGAGCATAAGGCTTCAATTCAAATGGGGCTAATGCTTCATTGGCCAAAGTCCTCGTGAAGAAATCATGGAAGTTTATGGGAATCCCATGAATGATGTTGAAGAGCATGTTCTTCATGATTACCTCCACTTCTTCTTCTTCAGAGTTGTGACCCTTTTGAGGACAAAGGGTGTTGGTGAGGTTGCAATATACCGTCCTGGGAACATAGAGAAAATCCTTCACAAGGAAGGTAGTCCTTTGAGGTTTTCCAGGAGCCAATGGCTTCATCAGCACTTGCATCATATGGTTGGGCAGAGCAGGTTCATCAAACAGGCAGCGCGTTCTTCCGAAGGAATTGGAACTGAGACTAACCGAAGCAATTCAGAGGCTGGTGCAGTGTAGTGGGTTGATCCAGTCATCCAGTCCAAGACCCATGAGCTGACGTCAAAAGCATTACCTGTGATGTGCAAGGTGGTATAGAATTGAAGAATTATCTCTTCATTCCAATCGCAGATATCCACACAGAATGGAAGAATTCCTACATCATGAAGAACTGCGAGCACCGGTGTAAAGGATAGGATTGTTTCCATATCCGCATGAGGAATTTGATGGTGCTCGAAGAATTTCTTCTTGTCAAACAGGACTGATGCACAACAGTTCATCTATGTTGAAGTACAGAATCTGGTGCGGCCGGCCCTTGCAGAGTCATATGGATTGGGTCCATCGAAGAAAATGTGCTCATTGAAGAAATTGGTCTTGATGAATTTGGGATGCTTCGAGACTTTGAATGGCATTCGTGGATTTGGCTGAAGGATGGGTTTAAAGCGGCCCACAATGTCCTTAGGCATAGGAGGAATTTCTTCAGACTGAGGAATTTGCACAACAGTTTCTTCACTGGCGGTTGGAACAATAATTTCCTCAGCTGATGTAGCTGGAATTTCTTCAGTAGAAATGGCAGTCAAGTCATTAGGTCCTGGTTGATTTTGTTTAGTCTGGGCTGGAGACTGAGGAATCTGTGACAGAGGAGTGTTCATTGGTGAATTTGGGTGTGCAAAAATATTCATCATTGATGATAGGGGTTGTGTTGCCAATGTCCATGTCCTCATCAATTTCTTCAACGCCGACCTCTTCAGCAATCAACTGTGGCTGGGGCGATGATACCTATGGAGTTGAAGCATTTGCTTTCACTTCAATTTCTTCATCAATCTGACCTGAGGTAGCAGCAAATTGATCCTTTTCTTCTTGATCATCATCTGGGATGACATAGTCGACACCAAATGGCATAACTTCATAGGTTGTCACAGAGCTGATAGGAGTTGCATCAAATGGTTCTATCAAAGAACTCGGTAGTCTCTTCAATTTCTTCACTGCTGAGGAATCTGAAGTTGATGCTTTTCTTTTCAGTGCCTTCTTCTCTATAGCCTTGGTTTTCTTTGCTTCTGATGCCGAAGGAAGAGTGATGATCTTCACCCTTGATGATTTTACTGTTTCTATAGAGGGTGAAGGAGAAGCATTTTCTTCAGGTGCAACTCATGCAATCGCCCTTGTGGTCTCAATTTCCTCAGGCGCAACAAAAACTTCAGCTGGCCTGACAATTTCTTCAGGCACAACTATGGAGGTTGTCCTAGCTTGTTCTTCAGCAGCCTAAATTTCTTCAGCTGCGGGAGCAGTTTCTTCAGCAGGCTGAGCAGATTCTCCAGCATGAGGACTTTGTGGTTGTGCTCGAGTAGTAATCCTTATGTTATGATCCTTAGCAGCATCTTGGGCTGCCCTGACAAATCTTACTAAGTGCCCTTCCATTCAGCATCATATTTGTCTTGTTCTTTAGAGAGGCAGCGAATTTCAGACTAAACAGTGATGAGTTGATTTGGAGTCAAATTCATCACATTATTCCTCAGAAAATTTTCTTTTCGAGCCCTGCTCCTCTTAGCTCTCAGAGCTCGATCTCTTTTCCATTTTTCCTTAGCAATGAAGTGTGTGAGGACATGATCCACACCATGAGGTAGGTTGAGTGAGGAAAGTGGGGTGCTGGGATCCTCATGCCATATGTCAATGAAGTTGAGGATCATCTTGGGATCCAGCATAAGAGGAACAAAGTTGCCTTTGGCTATTGCAGCCCTTTTCTGACATTCTCTAATGATTTCTTCCAATTCTTCATCATCAGCCTCATCATCAGCCTCAGATCCTGAGGGTACATTCACTATAGCTTTGCTAGTGTGAGGACTTGGTCTTTGACCTCGTCCAACAGTTTTCTTCAGCTTCAAGAGAGCAAGACTCATTGAAGATTGTGCTTCAGCAGAGGGACTTGCAGAGACCCTTGAAGCAATTCAGAAGCCCTCTATCCTCTGACATGATGCAAGGTACACATGTGTTGAGGACTTTGTGGCAGCAGCAAAGGACTGAGCAGCTACTGAACCAGTGGCTGAGGCATTTGAAGACTTTGTTTGAGGAATCTAAATTGATGATTTTGAAGTTGAAGATTTTGACTTTACAGCAGATTTCTTCACAATAGATTTCTTTGGAACACTAGGAGAGGCTCCGGCAGTGGCAGCAGCAGCAGAGTCTTCATTGAATTTCTTCACAGCCTCTTTTGCCTTCTTTGCCAGCTTGGCTTGCTGTCTTTCCCATTCATGAGGAAAGTAATCACCAGTCTTGAAACTTGTGGGATCAGCAGTTTGGTTTGGAGCCAAGGGTGGCCTGTTGCAAGGGGGTTTAACTGCGAATTTCTCCATATACTTAGGAGTGACATAGCGATATTATTTCCACTCATTTCCCCATCACCTCTCAATTTTCTGTATGCAAATATTTCTCTGCTTTGTTCTTTCCTTGCCATGAGTTTCTTCATGTGGATTGCAATATTCCTCATACAACTCATCAGGTATCTCAAATGCAGTCTGAACTTCAGGTTTCTTTCCACCTTTGTGTGGCTTCTTCCCATCAGCCATTTTCTTCGGCTAAAGATTCTGAACTCTTGATGATTCTGAAGATGTACACGGTTTTTCCTCAAGAAATGCTATAAATGAGTTAAGTTGATGAGAACCTAGTGATTCAGTGGACATGTTTGTACCTATGAACAGAGTATAGGTGCGAGGAATTTGAAGAGGTCATATGCGTTCTCAGAAGTTTTTCAAAGACATCAAGTGTGAAGAATTTGACCGTGGGTGCCTGGACGATTTTCACTAAGTGTTCTTTGTCTTAGGTTCTAGAGTTGTGCAAATTTTGAGGATTCACACAATTGAGGAATCGTGAAGAAAATCATAACTTAGGAAAAAACATCAAGTGTATGAACGTGTAAGGTGCTTTAGAATGAGATTCTTGAAGAATAAACACCTTTGAGGAAATTTGAGGAAAACTTGAAGATCAAACAAGGGCAGCAAAATCAGATTTTATTTACCTTGATGAAGAGCACAACGAACAGTGAGATGAAATCGAAGAAGTTTGTCCGTCCAGATCTCCCACGCCCTAGCTTGGCAGAGGGAGATAGCTACAGCAGCGGCGGAGTTAAGATTTCCACGTCAAGTGCGAGTACGGTGACGACGAGGTTGAGGCGGTGAAGCTCTTCCACACCGGCGATGATGATTTTAGTAGCGGCGCTAGGTCGGAGCTCGGGAGAGAGTGGGAATGAGGAGTAACCGAGCACAGTGAAAGGGAAGGGGGTATTTATAGCGGAGGTGAAAATCAATCTGTTCGGAGATTTTGGACCAGAATACCCATGACCCTTGCTCTCCACGCGACTTGTGTCACCCACGTTCTGAGTAGTGGCGATAGTGGGGGGTCGTGGGTTATCCAGTCGTGGGAATTGGAACGGTGTGAGCGGGAAGCACCAAAATTTAAAAAAAAATAAGTTTCCGTTCGCAAATTCTTCAGCTGTCAAGGACACAGTGAAGACTTTGAACGAGTTTCAAAGTAGAACGCACATGAAGAGTTTGTGAACAGACTGGGTTGAGTTTAGCATAAAGGGGAAAAGGGTCCGATCACATTCACTTCGATGAAAATTAACTTGAAGAATTAGCAATAAGTGAATGATGTTGAGGACATTGACAACTCAAATATATATATAGTCAATGAAGAACATGAGTTTCATAGTTTGAAGAATTTGAAAAGTTGATGAATTTGAAAAGTTGAGGAATTTGCAAACTTGAGGAATTTCAAATTTGAAGAATTTGCAAAATGACGAAAAACTCAACTTTGAAGAATTTCAAATATGGTTGGTGGCGTGACCCACCGTATATGAATGATGATTTCAGACACCGCGTACAATTGTCGTAGGGTTCTGAGAATCAGATTCTTCATTAATTTCTTCACACTTAGAGGGTTATTCTTCATTGATTGAACAAAAACGTTACTTCATGTGTTACACATCTAAGTCGTCAATTTTGCATAAATGTTAGGATGTGTGTCCTTTTTCAAAGAACATTTGAAGATTCTAAGATATTTAGCTCACACCGCAACTTGCAATATCTCTTTTCATCCAAGGGCTTAGTGAAGATATCGGCCAGTTGTTCTTCAGCGGGGATGTGGTCGATGGAGATGTCGCCCTTGAGTACATGATCTCGAAGAAAATGATGAATAATCTGGATGTGCTTGGTCTTGGAATGCTGAACTGGGTGGTATGCAATCTTGATGGCTCTCTCGTTGTTTCAGTAGAGAGGCACATTATTCACCTTGATGCCATATTCCATGAGGGTTTGCTTCATCCACAACAAGTGAGCGCAACATGAACCAGGAACAATGTACTCAACTTCAGCAGTAGATAGTGACACGCAATTCTGCTTCTTCGAGGACCAACATACTAAGAATCGTCCGAGGAAATGACATGTGCATGAGGTTGACTTGTGATCCACACGATCTCCAGCATAGTCAGCATCAGAGTATCCGACGAGGTGAAGATTTGAGCCCTTGCGATACCATAATCCAAGCGTTGGTGTGTGAGCTATGTATCGAAGAATATGTTTCACAGCCTTATGGTGTGATTCCTTCGATGTTGCTTGGAATCGGGTTTTGTGAAAAGAGTTGGGTCGAGTGAACCTCGTTTGAAGCCTTTCTTCATGAAGAATTCCTTCAGAGTGTCGTACCATGCCTGAGGGGCCTGCTTGAGGCCATAGAGGGCCTTATTGAGTCTAAAAAATTTGTCAGGATGCTTAGGGTCTTCAAAACCTGGGGGTTGAGCAACATATATTTCTTCCTCAAGCTTACCATTGAGAAATGCACTTTTGACATTCATTTGATATAAGATGATATCATGATGGTTAGCATAAGCATGCAATATGCGAATAGCTTCAAGTCTAGCAGCAGGTGCAAAAGTTTCATCAAAGTCAATTCCTTCAACCTGTGTGTAGCCTTGAGCTACAAGACGAGCCTTATTTCTTACCACAAGGCCATTTTCATCTTGCTTGTTGCGGTAGATCCACTTGGTACCTATGATGTTGTGCTTGCGAGGATCTATCCGCTTGAATTGATGCAATTCCTCTTGCATAGCTTCAATCCACTTAGGCTCCTTGAATGCTTCATAAACTTTGGTGGGCTCTATGATAGAGACAAAAGCAAAGTGCTCACAAAAGTTAGTCAAATGTGAAGCTCTTGAGCGAGTGAGGGGACCTGGTGCATTGATATCGTCGTTGATTTTGTCAATCTGCACATCATTTGCAACTCTTGGATGACCAGGTAGACGTGGTTGAGGATTTTCTTCAACAACATTATCTCTAGGTGTATCAGCATGAATGTCTCCATTCGTTGGAATGACTTCCTCAGTGGGTATGACGTCATCAGTAGCCTTCGACTTAATGGATTCCTCAGGAGACTGTTCATCTAGCACAGAAGGCAGGTGTTCTCTTTGCGAGCCATCAGTTTCATCGAACGCACATCTATAGTTTCAACAACCTTGTGGTGGTAGGTGTTGAAGACTCTGTAGGTGTGCGAGTCCTTTCCCTAACCAAGCATAAAACCTTCATGTGCTTTCAGTGCAAATTTAGAACTATGGTGAGGATCTCTAATCCAGCATTTTGCACCGAAGACTTTGAGATAACTTACATTCGGTTTCTTGCCAGTCATAATTTCATATGAAGTCTTCTTGAAGAATTTGTGAAGATATGCCCTGTCGATGATGTGGCATGCTGTATAAATTGCCTTAGGCCAGAAGCAACGAGGAATCTTGTATTCATCAAGCATGGTGCAAGCCATCTCAACAAGAGACCCGTTCTTGCGCTCCACGATGTCATTCTGCTGAGGAGTATATGAGGCAGATAACTCATGAGTAGTACCAAGTTCATCAAGATATTCATCAAGATTGGTGTTATTGAACTAAGTCCCATTATCACTCCTGATATGCTTGATCTTGATGCCGAAGTTAGTGGAGGCCCTTGAAGAAAATCGTCTGAAGACATCCTGCACTTCGGACTTGTACATAATAATATGCACCCAAGTGTAACGAGAGTAATCATCAACAATGACAAAGCCATACAAACTTGAAGAATTTGTTAGTGTGGAGTAATGAGTGGGGCCAAATAAGTCCATGTGAAGCAATTCAAAGGGTCGAGTCATGGTCATGATTGTCTTCGAGGGATGCTTGGATTTGGTCATCTTCCTAGACTCACATTCACCACAGAGGCAGTCCTTGAGGAATTTGACACCTTCAATGGCAATGACGTGCTTTTTCTTCACAAGCGTGTGCAAGTTCCTCATACCAGCATGTCCAAGTCGTCGATGACACAACCAGCCTTTTGAGGACTTTGCAAGTAGGCATGTGGCAGGCTGAGGACCTATAGAGAAATCAACAATATACAAGTCTCCTCGCCTAAAGCCTGTGAAGCTTTGGAATTGTCACATTCCATGATGACAACACATTGATATTTTCCAAATAAGACAATTATATCAAGATCACAAAGCATTGAGACAGACATAAGGTTGAACCCGAGGGATTCGACAAGCATCACCTTATCCATGTGTCGGTCCTTTGAGATTGCAACCTTACCTAGACCCAATACCTTGCTTTTTTCCTTTGTCAGTGTATGTGATATGCTTCAGATGAGATGGAGCAAGTGAAAAATTCATCAGTAGATTCTTGTCACCAGTCATGTGGTTTGTGCATCCACTATCGAGAATCCACAAAGTAGCTTTTGGGGTTTCATCCTGTAGATGAATTAGTACAACTTACGAACTCATATGCTTCAGAGTGAAGAATATGACATCAATTTCATCAGACAAAATTTCATCACACAACATAGTAAGTAAGGCAGTGTGAGGATGTGAGAAATGAGGAATTCATTTTTACATGATTAGCTTGCGTCCTTTCAAGCATTTCCTCGGGTCTCCAGCAAATTCATCAGATGTTCAAGTTCATCTGGAGACTTGACCTTGCATAAGAAATTAGTTCAATTTCTTCACCACCCACATCTGGAGGGGTGGCAAAGAGTTCATCATTCTGCGAGCACCATATGAGAAGGGAGGCATTGAAGCTAGTGCGCTTCCTTTCACATGACGAGGATTAGATTACTCATATGAATAAGCAGAGAAATTCTTCGAGGACTTATGAACATAATGATTTGAAGAATAATGCACATATTCAGAACTCTTAGATTTTCCCTACGAAACAGATGCATTAGCACGAGAATGATATTTTTGGCCATTTGAGGAATTTGGTCCATGTGAAGACTTTGGTCCATATCAGGAATTTGATCTGGGGTTCTTGTTCTTCATGAGTGGTGTCATGAGGACATTCACTTGAAGATTTTGTAAGCAGCTCTTGGGAACCCAGATTTTCTTCACAGGAGAACCATTCCTGTAGTTAGTTCCAACAAATCTGGCAAATACTTCACCTTTCTATTTTTTTGAAGAATTTGTAGTTGGAGTCAAGTGACTCATCAGAGGAGTATGAAGTTTCATAAGTAAAGCCAGGTAAAGTGGATGGATCTACAGGAGGTCCTTTTGTAGCAACCCATGAGGTTTTGGGGTACTGCTTAGGTGTCCAGTAGGATCCATCAGCATTGATTTTCCTCTCAAATGCAATACCCTCTTTCCTAGGGTTCCTATTCAGAATCTGCTTTTTGAGGACATTGCAAAGGGTTTGAGGCCCTTTGAGACTTTTGTACATGCCTGTCACATACAATTCCTTCAACCCTGCATTTTCGTCAGTGATACTTGTGGTATCCTTAGATGAGGAATTTGTGACCACGGGAATAGTTGAAGAATTTGCAGCAATAGAAGCATTTGAACATTCAGGTGAAGAATTAGCAGTTTCACGTTCGGTGCATTTCAAACAGGGTGGAACAAATTCTTCCTGAGCGGTACTGATCTATTGAGCCAGTAAGGAACCGTTTTCCCTTTGGAGATCCTCATGAGACACCCTTAGTTTCTCAAGATCTTGCTTTCTTTGAAGAAATTCATAAGAAAGCTTCTCATGATCGGCTAAGAGAGCATTATGATGACTTTGAAGGTTATCATACTTCGTTTGGAGACTTTTGAGATCGTCAGACGGAGTTTGAGTCTGATCCACTTCCTCATTCAGCAGAGTATAAGAAAGCGCCCACCTATTGCTTTTGTCTAGCATTTTCTGAAGCTTTTCAAGTGCACTTTGTTGCCTAGTATAATATTAGCAAGTTTGGCATAGCTAGGTTTCACATATTCGTTAGATTCACCATCACTTGATTCAGAGGAGGAGTGATGCTTATGTGCCTTGGAACCTTTAGCCATGAAGCAATAGGTGGGAGCAAAATCATCATTGCTGATGTTAGAGTCATTGAAGTAGTCATTTTCTTCATCGTTGAAGATGGACTTGCTGACAAAAGCAGTAGCGAGAGCAAGGCTAACTACACCAGATTCAGTTTCCATCTCAGATTCTTCCTCTTCTTCATATTCTTCAGATTCTTCTTCTGAGTCCATTTCCTTGCCAATGAAAGCCCGAGCCTTTCTGGAACCATTCTTCTTGTTCATTGAGGACTTTGAAGATGAGGACTTTGCAGATGAGAACTTTGAAGATTTCTTCTTTTTCTTCGAGTCATCAGAACTTTCGTCCTTGTACTACTTCTTCTTCTTCTTTGATTCTTTTTCCCAGAGAGGACAGTTAGAGATGAAGTGACCAGATTTCTTGCATTTGTGGCAAGTTCTCTTCTTGTAGTCGTTTGAGGAATCTGATTTCCCCAAGCCACTTTTTGATGACTTTCCAAATCCACCTCTCCTTGAGAACTTCTGAAATTTCCTCACGGGCATTGACAGCTCCTGACTCAGTTCTTCGGGATCACCAAGGCTACTATCAGAATCTTCGCCTTTGGATGAGGAAATTGCTTTTTCCTTCAAAGCACGAGACCTTCCATAGCTTGGCCCGTAGAGGTCTCTCTTCTCGGCTTGTTGGAATTCATGAGTATTGAGTTTCTCAAGAATATCAGCGGGATCAAGTGACTTGTAGTCTCCACGTTCTTGGATCATCAAAGCCAGAGTATCGAATGAGGAATCAAGAGATCTTAGCAGTTTCTTCACCATTTGATGGTCGGTGATGTCAGTGGCACCCAGTGCTTGAAGCTCGTTGGTGATATCAGTGAGACGATCAAAAGTTTGCTGA
Organism: Hordeum marinum; assembly: GCA_022496015.1. Lineage (NCBI taxonomy): Eukaryota > Viridiplantae > Streptophyta > Magnoliopsida > Poales > Poaceae > Hordeum > Hordeum marinum. The sequence goes on from CM039678.1 coordinate 281,203,997, forward strand.
ACATTCTCATTGTTGAGTCTTTTGAAGCGGTTGAGGATATTGCAAAGAACATCAACACGAGAATCACGTTGAGTGGAAACACCTTCATTGACTTTGGATAGCCTATCCCAGATAAGCTTAGCAGACTCCAAAGCACTCACGCTGCCATACTGACCTTTGCTCAGATGGCAACAGATGATATTCTCTGCTTGAGAATCGAGTTGCTTGAATTTCTTTGCATCAGCAGCTGTAACAGTCAGAGAAGTACGGGGAACACCATTTTCCACAACATACTAGAGATTGTTGTCAATAGCTTCAAGATGCACGTGCATCTTGTTCTTCTAGTAGGGGTAATTTGTCCCATCGAAGGTAGGGTAGGCTGCGGAAACCTTGATCATACCTGCAGTCGACATAACTAGAACTCCAGGCAGTTAAACCAAAATCACACAGAACAAGGGAGTACCTTGCTCTGATACCAATTGAAAGTGCTTTATATCGACTAGAGGGGGTGAATAGGCAATTTTTACAAATTCATCAGTTGAGGAATTTCAACTTGAGGAATTTGAAATGTGATGAATAACTAGCAGCGGAATAAATACTCAAGTGCATGACAAACATAACGACAAAATAGTCATTATGATGAAATAAAACATGCACAGATTACAAGTAGCGTGATACAGGATAAGCAGGTGAGGAACAAGGTAACTTGAAAATTTTGAGGTGAGGAAATTGTGAAAGTCTTCAGTCAAATTCTTCAAACAGTAACGATCAATTTCATCAACAATTATACGAGGAAATAGAGGGGTTCAGGAAATAGAACCAGGTAGCTCGATGAAGACAATGGTTTGATGACCCAGTTCCAACTGTTGTGACAGTCGTACGTCTGGTTTGGAGCGGCCTGGTATTTAAACTAGAGGACACACAGTCCTTACCGTATTCTCCATGAGCTAAGGTCACAAAGTTCTCGCCCAACACTCGTGGTAAGTATTCAGGGTAGACTTCCAAAACCCTCACAAGGTGGTCACCCAGCGATCCGCAATTGACTGCTGGATGCTCTAGACCAAGGTCACTCTGCGATCCCCAATTGACTGTAGGATGCACTAGACCATGACGCCTAACCGTCTGGAAGATACACGGTTTTCAAAGGTAACAAGCATCGGTTCCACATAGGAAAAATCTCTTCAGTGATGCTCAATCACTTTGGGTTTGGTGGTTTGGATTTGGATTTTTCCTCACTGATGATTTTCTCTCAAAGTCCTCGGAGGATGGGTTTGTCTCAAATGACAAGTGTCAGTTCTTTCTCGGAGCAGCCAACCAACTACTTGTTGTGGGGGTGGCTATTTATAGCCAGGGTGCAACCTGACATGATAAGACATAAATGCCCCCAATGATATGACCGTTATGTGGATAACATCATTGGGGACAGCTGGCGCTAAGCTCAGCAACGGTCGGAATTTCAAACTATGAAAGTCCTCAGGCTTATCATGTTCCTCACTTGTAGGCAATTCGCATTGGCGAAATCCTAACTCCCCAGTCATATCAATTTCATCAAAGACCAGAAGAACATCGTCTCTGTCACTGAAGAACTTGACTAAACCGTAAGATATTTCGAAAGGCTTCACTCGAAGGATTTGATAGGTTGAGGATTTTGAGTTGAGCATCAGTTGGAAATTTTCCTTAGTATTACCTCGGCCCCCTTTAACAGTACGGTGTTTCCTATGACTCAAAGAAAGGAAATGACACTACAAAAAAATCTTCATGCTTCATAGTCCTCGTTCATATCTTCAAGGTCACACCGACTTCATTATTTTCAAAGTCTTCAGGGAATACCAAAGTCTTCAGCAAAGTCTTCAGTTGAAGACATACATTTTTAGGGGTCGATAGTCTCCGAATATATCAAACTCCTCATCGACTCATAGAGCCTATGTACATACACAAACACATTAGTTGCTTAACCTATAAGTCTTCAATACACCAAAATCACTAAGGGGCACTAGATGCACTTACAATCTCCCCCTTTTTGGTGATTGATGACAAATAGGTTAAGTTTTCAATGGGGATAAACATATGAAGTGAAAGTACTGAGTTTGAGGAATTTATTGCAAGATATAGAAGAACTCCCCCTGAAGATGTACATATTTGAGGAATTTGCTTTGGACTGCAAATGCACATGGCAAGTAAAAACATGGAGAACTCCCCCTATATCTTGTAATTCATACACGCGTTTAACATATGATATGAGTTTCATGTGACTTACTTGAAAACCCGTCAGGAGACCTTTCAAGGCCTCCTTCAATCTGTTGTCGACGGACTGAAAGTTGTGTAATACCACACCCATAAGGGTGCGGTGTTCTCGGAGATAGAGTCGCTCGATAGAGCCTCCTCCATGACCGTCCACCCATTGGTCGGTGGTGCCAGAGGTGATTGGATAACCCGATCACCGACCGGGGTTTGAACCAGTACCTCCGGAGGCGTGGTGCACTCCAGAGATGCCCTTGGAGGGGACTAAGCGGCCGCTCGTCTGACCTCCTCAATGTCCGGGCTGGGTACCTCCCCCGGTCTTTGGTGACCGAGGTGTTAGCCTGAGCCATTATGTCGTCTCCCCCGCCGCCGGTGCCCGGCTCCATAGGAGCATGTTGGGATGACACCTCTGTGCTGTCCTTCGCGGTGCCTGGAGTGGCGGGATGCGAGGCATTCCTGCTCTCCGCTAGTTCTATGGGCAGGGTCTCCCCGTACGATATTTGATCAATGGGAAGGACATGCAGGGGGGCTACAAAATAAATAAGCACCTGTGTATTAACTCTAAACCTGTTAAAGGACGAACAAGGGGTTTTCGAATACTAACCTTCGGGGTGGGGGCTTGACCCTGAGGTTCCTTCATGGAACCACCTTGAGGTCATCAGACTCAGTATCTGAGTCTGAGCTGTCGTTAGACATGATCACCTATGCCCGACGCGTCCTCTTTAGGGCCGGGGATACCTCCTTCGGGGCATCCAATGACGCCGCCCTCTTCCTTGCGAGGGGGAATTGCCTTCCCCTCGGCTTCATCCTCCTCTTCCTCCTCCTACTCCTCCTCTTCCTCTTCCTCCTCATACTCCTCTTGATTCGAGGAGGCATGAGTTTCCCCGGACACAACGTCTGACTGGTCCAGATGCGAAGGCTGCTTCGGCCTAGTTTATTCTTATTCTCCTTCTTTGTGGGGGCCTCGTATGGCTTCGCCATGAGCATTTCCGCCAACAGGACGGACCTGGCGTCCTCGGGCTGAGGTGCCAGACTGCTGATCATATCGGCTTTCCTTAGCCATTTTCTGCAAGAGAATGATCAGAAGAAAACATTATGGATCCTCTTTGGGAAAGGTAAAGCCGATGAAGAAGAAGTGTCTGGTACCTCGGTGGTGGGCTTGAGGCCTACAGGCCTCTGTCTTCCTCCTCGAATGGCCAGCTCTCCTGTGACTTGAAGAGCACCTTCCATAGCTTCTCCCATGTAGTGCGGAACAGGTTTCGGATTGTGTGCGCATCGTCAAGCTGACGAGCCCACAAGGGAGTGTCCTGGCGCTGGCAGGGGAGGATGCGTCTCTGGAGCATCACGTGGACCACATTGGTCAGCTTGATGTCCTTCTCGACCATGGAGCCGATGCACTTCTGCGGGTCACTCACCTCCTTGCTCGGTCCCTAGTTAAGGCCCTTTTTGAGCCATGAAGCTAGTCTAGTGGGGACCGGATCTGAATTCGGCAGGAGGAATCTGACCTTCTTATCATGGTTCTGTGATATAGAACCACTCCTTCTGCCACACCTTGATGTGTTGATGAAGGTGCCCGATGGCCACACGACGCGGGTGAGCTTGCCGATGACAGCTCCACCGCAGTCTGCGTGCTTCCGGCCGATGCACTTCGGCTTGACGATGAACACTTTGAGCCATAGCCCAAAGTGTGGCTTGACTCGTAGGAAAGCCTCGCAGACGAGGATGAACGCCGAGATGTGCATGAAAGAGTTCGGCGGGAGGTCATGGAAGTCGAGGCCATAGAAAAATATCAACCCCCTGACGAAGGGGTGGAGCGGGAAGCTCAAACCCCTGATGAAGTGGGGGAGGAAGACCACCCTTTCACCCAGCCGGGGAGTGGGGATCACTTGGCCCTCCTCTGGTGCGTGATGAGGGATGTCAGCAGAGAGGTAGCCAGCCTTTTTGAGGTCGAGGATGTCTCGGTAGGTGACCGTGGAGGCCTCCCACTGGATGTTGGAGCCTGCCATTGATGAGCTCGGAGATGGGGGCGGAAAACCTAGATCTATTCTTCGGAGGCACGGAGGAATTGAAGACAGAGAAGGTGAATGGGAAGCGTGAATAGGCTTTAGGGTTTTCTTCCCCTTTTATGAGGCTTTTCGATTCGGTCTCCCCTTGCTGCGCCGTGGATCCCTTCACTTCCTGAGACGTGCGATCCGTTGCACGCACGTGATTAAACATATCTCGTATAAAATGGGACATAGTCGGCACATTGATAGATCATGATGATTAAAACGGCCTCGAACCATGAATCGAGTTTGTGTAACTGGCCTAGCGATAGTGGTGGGTCGTGACCTTTCGTCAGGGAGGTCGTCAGGGAGGCCTATTTACAGTGTTCGGACACGCCACTATGTGGAAAACTACTTATCACTGGAGGCCGAACTAGGTTCGGCGGGAGGAACTCACCTCGCAAGCCGATGACTCTAATCGTGTGCAAGCAATCGAATCTAGGACCCTTGGCATTGGAGGCAAGTTGTTGGGCTACCGAGGGAGTCCTGGATTAAGGGGTCTTCGGGAGGCTGACCTATCTCTATGGGAAGGACTCTATGGGCCAGTTACCGAACACAAGATTCATTGAAGACCTTATCTCCAAGATGGAGGCTTCAGTAAGTACGTCTTGCGCTCCATGTTTGATGTAGCAAATAGACACGTTTATCTCTTCGGCGTGTAACCGACCATGTGTAAACCCTAGGTACCCTTGGCGTCTATATAAGCCGGAGGGTTTCAGGTTATAGGCACAGGACAACTCATCTAGGGTTAGCTATTCGATCTCGAGACAGATCAACTCTGTAACCCCCTATGCCATCAATACAACCAAGTAGGACGTAGGGTATTACCTCCATAGGAGGGACCGAACTTGGGTAAATCTATGTCCCTACGTCTCCTGATACCATCGATTCTAGCCTCACAGTTAGGGACCCCCTACCCGAGATCTGCTGGTTTTGACACCGACACAAGGTGTTAGTTGACAGTGGGGCAAGATTGAACTAGATCTCTCCCAAAGTGCCTAAGAAACTGCAGATCCTTGATGAGGAGCTTGAAGCTAAGGGTACTTTCCAAGGAATCAACCCCGACAGGAGTCGACCCAAGGGAAAGATCACTCTGCCGGTGACATTGGGCGAGGAACTAAACTTCCGGACAGAGCGGATAGTGTTCGACATAGCCGAGATCCCTCTACCTTACAACAAAATCCTCGGTCACCCATCCTTGGCAATATTCATGGCAGCATCCCACTATGCTTACAATACTTTGAAGATGTCAGGGCGCATTGGAGTCATTTCCATCCCATCTGACAAGAAGAATGCAGATAGCATTTGAGGCCATAGATGTCCCGGCTCCCGCCAAGGAATCAAAGAAATCGAATACGGCTAGCGGGAGCACTAGCAAGGACTCCAGAAAGCGCGCCTCTTCGGAGTATGCTGCACCCGATGATGACCTGCCAAGGAGTTCCACTAGCAAGAAGACCAAGGTCACCTATCCTGAGACGAAGAAAGTCCCAACAAGGAAGGATGACACTCATGGTACGTTCGCCATCACTGATACCCTTACTAACAAATAGGAAAGCACGCTCCTTGCCTCCCTAAGGGCGAATGTCTATGTGTTTGCTTGGCAACCATCTGACATCCCTGGTGTTCCTAGGGAGGTGATTGAGCACCACCTTGCTATCTGCCCTCATGCCTGACCCATCAAGGAAAAGGTTAGGAAGCATGCCTTGGAGTAGCAATGGTTCATTGCTGAGGAAATCAAGAAACTTGAAGCAGCTGGTCTGGTCAAAGGAGTGATGCATCCAACTTGTCTAGCATACCCGATGGTGGTACGCAAGGCGAATGGGAAATGGAGGCTTTGCGTAGATTTCACCGATTAGATTGTTGACTCCACCTCCGAATGTGACTTTCTCTCCTTTTTGGATGCCTAAAGAAGATGAGGAGAAGACCACATTCATAACTCTCTATGGCACATACTATTTTGTGCATATGCCCTTCGGGTTAAAGAGTGTTGGTTCAAGCTTTGCCAGAGCAGTTCAGATTGGTTTTGGACCTCAACTGCACAGAAACGCGGAAGCTTACAAGGATGACATGTAGTCAAGACAAAAGACGATGCAACTCTCATACAGGATCTAGAAGAAACTTTTGCAAACTTGCGCAAGATCGACCTGAAGCTCAACCCTGAAAAATGTGTATTTGGTGTCCCATCCGGCAAGCTTCTTAGGTTCTTTGTATCTCAGCGAGGAATAGAAGCTAATCTCGACAAGATCAAGGTGATCGAATAGATACAAGGACCCAAGACCATTCAAGATATCATGCGTTTGACCGGATGTGTTGCCGCATTGAGTAGTTTCATCTCTATGTCTGCTGAGCGCGCCTTGCCGTTCTTCAAGATCTTGGAGAAGGCTAGCCCGATGAAATGGACCCCGGAGGCAGATGAAGCGATGCAAGACTTGAAAAATTACCTTTCCTCTACTTCCACCTTGGTCGCTCCTAACCCACAAGAGATGTTGCTGTTATATTTAGCAGTGACAAATCAAGTGCTTAGTGCAGCGCTGGTGGCGTAGCAGGAAGCGGATGAAGATTCAGCGACTACTGCCAATGCTGTCGGGGACAAGAGAAATATCCACGGTAGGACTCGATACAGATCATGGGGGACCTCAGCAAATGCATGACATCGGATCTAAAGAGGTGGCGAAGAAGAAAATGGTGCAGCGATCGATGTACTTTCTTAGTTCCCTGTTATAGGGGGCTAGGTTATCGCCGTTCTGGGAATGGGGGTATCTAGAAATGCCTACCTGTGGCCCAGGGCATAGCCCACCTCGTTAGCGAAGCATGGTTGGCGTGACCGCACTCAAGACGAGGCCCTCACGAGAGCCCTAGGGTCACAAGGGAAGCAACATCTAGACCAGCGAAGAATGGGCCTCCTAAGGCACCCTCCGGAGCAGCGGAGATCTCTATGCAGTGCTTGGACTCGGGAGGCCAAGGATGACACAAGATGGAACAGGTGGGCACCAGCCCGCCAGACGGTATAGTTTCCCCTTTGGTGCAAAGGGAGCAAGGATGTACACGGGTTCCCAAAGCACCCCCAAAGGTTTCCATTCCGGCGCAACAAGACCATGACCACAAGCCCTGCAGGATGGATGTCATCGCCGAGTCCACCACTAAATCATCAACAACTACTTTGCAGGCGAAGACCACCTTTCGTCAGGATAAAGGTGTACTCATGTGCCCCTTTGAATGTGGCCATTGTGGGATCCCTTCCTGCCATAGCGATAAGGGAAGGGGCCTGGGGCCACTATAAATAAGGGCTAGGCTGCACTGTAGAGGGGGGAAACGAAACAGAAGGGAGGCAAACCCACCAGAGCGCCCTAGCAAGGCAATCACCACTGTACTAGTTCATCCACAAACCTCCTCGTGAGGCAATCCACCAAAGCAGGCGTACGGTTCTACGCTTCGCAGCGGCCCGAACCTGGGTAAATCATCGTGTGCAATCTTATTCCTCGTCATCGTGTGAGTTTGTCATAGAAATCAACAAGTAGCGAGCTAGGTGGGGTGACGCTGTTGCAGATCTTCGTGCACGCCCCTGTGTTTGAACTTCTTTGGGTTTTGCGGAGCCCGAGATCCGACATTTGGCGTGCCAGGTAGGGGGGCGTGTCGAAGTCTTCCTCAAGCCATGCTCTTTCTCTCCCTTGTCGCTCTGATGTTTGACGTTCTCCGTGCCCGTGCCAAGCGTCGAGCTGCCCGCGTCGCCCAAATGGCACCCGTGGGCGCGCTACCGCGTGCCGGTCTGCGTCTCCTGTGGCCAACACCACCACGGGCCTAAAGGCCCACGAACAACAAGACTCCTCCCAGCCGGTCACCGCAGGACGTGACGGCCGCACCGCCACTCCCTCGATCGTTCCAGCTACCGGATCTCCTACCACGCTCGTCCTAGGCCGACGCGTGGGATGAGCGCACTCACCATGGCACACGAGCTGCTACACTACCGCCCTACCCCGAACGCCATGATGACTAGCTCGGGCGCATCACGGATCTCGTTAATGCCGCCAATGATGCTTCAGCGCTCTCCTACTCACTCTGGTCCCATCCCTCTCTAGCAAACGATGGGGCCCATGATGCGCTTCACCCTCCTCCACAACGCGATGTCGACCCCGAGCCCAGGCGTGAAGCCTGCCCATGCGACCAACCCCACGAGCTGCGGGTGAGGGCAAGCGATGAAATAAGCTTCCAGGTGGTGTTGAGGCCGCGCGTTGATGCGCGTGCACTCCCCGCACCGCTGAACCAGCACCGTGACCAGGCACCCCTTGAAGCGGCCCCTCAGGAGCGTCAAGACCGGGCCCCTCCCATGCATGCATCACTCATGGGTTTGGTGGGGTGTCCCACCATCGCTTTGAAGCTCCATCCGGCCGCATGGCCCTGCAAGTTCAAGCCTGACCTACCCCCCTCGCTATGACGGCACCCCAGATGCTACTGAGTTCCTACAACTCTACTCACTGAGCATCCAGGCGGCTGGCAGAGACGACAAGGTCATGGTGAGCTGGTTCCCCATGGCGCTCAAGCGTGGCCCGCTCTCCTGGCTCCTCAACCTTCCGGAGGGGACCATCACCTCCTGGAACAACCAACACTAGTGCTTTGTCGCCAACTTCCAACGTACCCGCGACCATGCACTCACCGTGAACGACCTACGGCCTGTGAAGCAGCAGGATGGAGAGATCCTGCACAAGTTCATACAACGCTTCACGACCACCTCCTCCAGATCCCAAGGGCATCAAACGAGGCCATTATCTCCGCATTCACCGACGGTGTTAGAGACCTCGGGATGAAGGAGGAGCTCGACATCAATGACGAACTGCGCTCAGCCCTGGAGATGTTCCACCTGGCGAACAAGTGCGCCAAGGCCAAAGAGGACCGCCTCTCGCTCTGCGAGCTCCTGGTGGCAGAGCCAGAGGACAAGAAGACCAAGGCCAAGGAGGCAAAACGCAAGGCCCCCACGGTGCTTGCGGCCCAGCTAGAGGCGAAGCACAGCCGAGACGAGGAACCCCCCTCAGGAGGGTGACCGTCCTGCATCTTCCATGGCACCAACAGCCACAACACCATTGATTGCCATGAGCTTAGGCTGGTCCACGACGAGCACTTTGGCCGGTGCCCTGGACACAGTGACCGCAGCTCTGGACGCGGCGGAGGCCGTGGCGGAGGCCATTGAGACAATCGGGAGCCATGCTAGGAGTGGCGAGACCGGCCTTAGGAGGACCGCTGGCATGATCAAGCATGGGAGGACCGCTGGCGTGATGACCCTTCAGTGGGGTCATGCCGTGGCTAGCCTCGTGAGGTCGTCCTACACCAACTGCCACCACCACCCAGGAGCAAGGAAGAGGATAGGAAGGATGACAGGGCTAGGGTCTTCTAGGAGGTTAGGGCGATAGCCTGTATCTTGGGAGGTGCCCAAGCCCCAACATCAAACCACATCTTCAAGCAGTTCTCACGGGAAGTGAACACAGCCCTACCGAAGCCCGAAGCCATGCGTCCTCTCAAGTGGTCCCAGACCACAACCACCTTTGACTCGAGGGATTATCTCAGGTGCTTAGCCATGACAGGCATGCTCCCCATGCTCTGCACGCCGACCATCAGCAATGTCCTCGTCACCAAGACCATCATCGATAGTGGAGCTGGGCTCAATGTCCCCTCCATCAAGACCTTCGAGATGCTCCAAGTGCCATAAGACCAGCACATTCCAACTAAACCCTTCTCAGGAGTCATCGACGGGTCCACGGTCCCCATCGGGTAGGTGCGCCTGCCCGTCACCTTTGCCGGACGCAAGAACTACCACACCGAGATCATCGTCTTCGACATCGTGCACATCCACCTCCCATACAATGCGACCCTTGGGTACCCAGCCCTTGCCAAGTTCATGGTGGTGATTCATCATGGCTACAATGTCCTCAACATGCCGGGGAATGGCGACATCATCACCGTCGCCTGCAATGAGAAGGATGTTGTCTGCTCCCTCGAGTGTGCCTACTGCACCGTAGCAGCAGAGCACTCAGACGATGAGGAAGATGCCCTGCCTCATGAGGATGTACCCAGGAAGAAGAAGCAACTCCTCCCCGCAGGGTGCCAGGGGCTGAAACCTCCAAGGACGGGGTCTCGGGCTCAGCGCCGAGGGCCGAGACCCCTCCCTCCATCACATAGGAAGGCATGCTCGGCGCCCTCTTGGGTCGGGATTAGGGGCTTCCGTCTGGGAAGCTTCTAACTTGGCCTGTGAGACAAGGGAGGCATTCAGGCACAACCTGGAGGTGTTCTCTAACGCGTGTCTACCCAAGCCAGGAGCAAGACGCGAGGCATCGAGCTCGCAAGAATTCGTCTCCAGAGATATCGAGGAGCTTCAGGAAGCGCAGGCCACGCGAGGCGGGAGCTGCCCTACACCAGCAAGTGTAGCCGCGTTCGTCGGCCCAGTAGACAAGCCGTGCATTTGCGTCAGCGTGCTCGCGATCAATAGGGCCACATCCCAGGACATCTTTTGGCCGATGCGTGCCAATCGCGGTGGGGTTTACCCGTGCAACTACGTCTGCATGCCTTTCGTCCTGGCCAATGGGGGCACCACGTTCCAGTGCCTTACCCAGGCCATTCTCATGCCTTATCGAGTGAGGCGCAGCAAGGAGTTGGAGGAGGTGCCCGGACCGAGCGGGGGTCTCGAGCCTTGGGAGGCGACGGGCTCATGAGGGTCACGTTCATGGAGACACAAGATCAAGCTGCATCGACCGCTTCGACTCTTCAGTTGCATGGCCGCCAGGTGATTTTTTGGTTCGTGCCAAGTAACTTTTTAGTTTTCTGTGTTTGAGGGCGCCGACCGGGCTGCATTATCCTCAGGCGAGCAGGGCACACCCCTGTAGTCGCCCCATTTACGCATATTTCAGTACTTTTCATGCATATGATCTACTCCCTCCGTCCCAAAATAAGTGACTCAAAAGTGACTCAACTTTGCACTAAAGTTAGTATAAAGTTGAGTTATTTTTGAGTCACTTATTTTGGGACGGAGGGAGTATTTCCTAACGTTTCATCCTGCCTGCACGGCACTTTGCTGCCATGAATATAGTCACTCCCTAATGATCCTTCCTTCCCCCGCCTCATGAATAAGGGTAGGCACGACGTCTGTGCTCGGGTCCGTCCCTACAACGTTGATAAATCCAAGCGGCCGAGCTCTGTCTTGCGGGCTAGCCCCATGCACGTCACCTCCCATGGTCCTGGGTGCTTTGTCCTCAAGTGAGCTAATCAGGAGTGGGTGAGTAAGGTTGCGTGGCACGGTTCCTACGACCTCAGTCGTTTTCTGCCGTTGAAGGAGCCGCGCGCCGGGTGTTTTCTCCTTGGAGTTGTCGCATGAGAAGTCTAGGCACGGCGTCTATGCTCGGGTCCATTCCTGCAGCATTGATAAATCCAGTGGCTGAGCTCTATCTGGTGGGCCAGCCCCGTTCACTTCACCTCCTCGGGTCACTGGTGTTTGGCCTTCTCATGTGATGGCCCCTGGAAATGCATTCCGCGTAGGTTTCTCAAAATTTACAGGACCTTGGACGGCGCTCTCTACAGGAAGATTCAGGCACAAACGCCTTTGAGATAGGGCCTCGTGAGGCCAAAGCACCCTCGCGAGTGCCCAGATACACCTCCGAGTTCTACCATGCAAGCCACGCGTATGAACTTAATGGGTTGGACATGCTCGGGGGGGCTCAGGAGCCGGGGACCCCATTCCCATGCCCAAGTGGAAGCCCCATATTCCGCGCTGGTGGAAAACACGGTCCTCCAATTACTATGTCCATGCAATGTGGAAGCCCTATGCTTCGCGCTGGGGATAAACAACCGAGGGCGCCCTCGCAGCTGCATCCAACCTCAGGAAGGCCCCTCGCGGCCCCATCTCGCTGCATTCCCCGGGATGTTCGTGTGAGGAGACTGCATGGGGGCTACTACCAAGGCAAGCCTTGTACACGCCACCTTCCCAGGTCTACAAAACCTGGTCTTCATGCACCCCTCTTAGGAAAAGCTGGCAAGGAAAGGTATGGGAGCCGCTCGTACGTCAAGGGGGACTCCTGAGCATCGCGACTCAAGAGCCTCACTGGTCATGTAGCCCCTCACCCCTTGAAACCGGCCTGGTGATCCGGACGACCCAACGACGGCTGAGGTATGCGTAGGACCGGGCCCTGTTGACATAGAGCTCAAAGTGGTCAAAATCCCTAAGGAGGATGACAAAGCTCGTACGTCAAGGGGGACTCCTGAGCATCGCGACTCAGGAGCCTCACTGGTCACGTAGCCCCTCACCCCTTGGCACCGTCTTAGTTATCCGGACAGCCCAACGACGAATGAGGTATGCAGGGGTCGGGCCCTGCCGACACAAAGCTCAAGGTGTTCAAAATATCCAAGCCAATCCTATCTTCACTATGTTCCCTTCATGAGGGTTGCTCGCATGTCAAGGGGGACTCCTAAGCATCACGACTCAGGAGCCTCACTTGTCATGTATCCCCTCACCCCTTGGCACCATCCTGGCGATCCGGACGGCCCCACAGCGGCTGAGGTATGCGCGGGACCGGGCCCTGCCGACGCAGAGCATCACAACAATCAAGAAGGAAACAGGGCGAAGAAAGCAACCACACAATTCAACAGTTATTACAAGCATTAAATGTTTTTGGAAATGCAAACAAGTCTAACGCCTCCGTGAGGCATGATGAACATTGCAGGAAGGGAACCAGAAGAGGGATCGGGAGGAGCCGTCTCCACCACTTGTCCTAGCCGCAGGGAACTCGTCGTCGATGTTGGTGACATCGTCTTCTTTGCTGCTAACCCTTCCAGCTTCAGGAGGTGGAGGAACGACGATGCAGGTGAACTTTTTCATCAGCGCCCCCGCGGCGCCCTCCACGACCGCCACAACGGTGGTGCGAACCTCGGGATCGATCGGGCAGATCACAGAGCTGAAGTCAAACCCCAGCCCGCGAAGGTAGAGGTTGCTGAAGACGCATGTCGCTGCCTCGGAAAAGAGGTTGCAACACTGACTCTCCAAGACTTCCTCCACCTTAACAACGGCACCCTCCAGCGCCTCGACGAGGTTTGATGAGAGCCCCGTGAAGCCGCTCTCCAGAGCGACCAGGGGCTCCGTAAACGCGTCTCGGCAAAGGGAGCGGAGCGCTCAGCAAAGCCTGAGCTCGACGGAGGGAAAGGCATTGAGCTCCGCAACCTTTTTATCCTTGGCCACAGCAAGGGCTCCCTCCCTAGAGTCGAGCCGAGTCTTCTCCGCAGTGACTTACTTCTCCCGCGCGTCCTGCGCTTGTGCTCCACGGCTTGGTTGGCCGCCGCCTTGGACAGAGCAAAGTCTCGATCGGCAAGCTTGGCCTCGCGGGTCTTGAGGTCTTGTTCTTGCTAACGCAGCTGCTCCGCAAGCGCGGACTTCTCCTCCTAAAGAGCCTTCAGGCGGGCCTTCGCCTCATCACAACGCCTAGTAGAAGACAACATGTTGGTTAGTGCCACCTCACGGGCTTCTCTAGCTGAGGCGTCCTCCTTCTCGCTCTCCACCACAGTTGCCTTGGCTTGGCCCCAAACCGCCATGGCAGAGGCATCGGCCTGGAGCCACCCGAAAAGGAGCCCCAGGCGCCCCTTCGCGAGGTGATCGTCAGTGCCCTCGAGGGCATCCCGAACCTGACCCATAGCGGTGTATACCCCATCCAGGACACCGAGGCCGCGCAGCGCAGGCTTCAAGGCCTCGTCTGGAGGAGTTGCCTGTGGGATCACAGGAGGCGCCCCTAGGGCTGCCGAAGCATGAGGAGCAGGAGGCACCGGAGGATGCGCTAGAACCATGGGAAAAATGGATGCAGAAGGGTCTGCGGGAAGCTAGCCCTCGGGGCTGGCTCTCCAGATAGCGGCGCCAACGCGCCCACAAGGGCAGGAGTGGTCGCACCAACAGGAATCAAGGGCTCGGGGGGGCTCTGCGGCAGCGACCAGGAGGGTCGCCTCGCAAGCCCCACACCCACGGCGTCTGGTGCCTCGTCAAGCAACGACAAGGTGACAGGAGCGGGCGGCATGTCAGCAAGCACCCTCGGCTTGACGCCCTCTTTCTTCTTCCTCATCTTCAGCACGGCGGCATTCTTGGTTATCAAGCAAAGGAGAGATCACTAGCACGTGAGCCACCGGCAGACGACCAAGTCTATGAGGGATGACTTACTCTTTGATGTTGACCCACTTCCTCTTCTTCTCCACCTCAACGATGGAGGGAGCGCCCTCACCCTTCCCTGGAAGGGTGCCACCGTGTGGGGGAGCAGGGGCACTGTCCACAAGAGCGGCAGCTAGAGAGGCCGCTCTGGCCCCAGACCCGTCCACCTCGCTCGAAGGCCGCGGTTTGGGCCGAGGTGAGGCAGGCGCTTCGACCGCCTGGCCGGCACGGGCAGGGCACACCAGAGGGGACTTAGCCCCGTGCTCCTTGGGGGTCGCCAGGACAGCGGACCGAGCAGCATGAGGAGTGGGCCCCACCGCCCTGAGGTCCTTAACAGGGTGCAGAGAACCTACAGCAGAGGCTTCACCAGCATCGTCGTCGTCTTCAAGGTCATGCAAGAGCGTGCTCTACGATGGAGGGGACGCCTCCAGCAGATCGTCGTCCGTTGTCTTCTCCGTATCCTCCCCGCCCATGGTGTCGCCGGAGGACACCGCCACTGAGGAGCCAAGGCCCTGTGCTGGGGAGAGCCCCAGTTTGTCAAAGATGGGCATCACGGAGACCAGATTGACTTTGTCGGCACGGCAGTACAACGGGCGTAGTCGTCAACAAAATCTCCGGGGTCGCAGTTGAGCAGGGTCGTCATAGCCCTGCTCGGCTCCCCGGGGGACATGCATGCGGACTCAAGCCTGAGGTTTTCGCTGCTGCCCTGATAGGCCCGCAAGGGCTTCTAATGCGACTAGAGGGGTGCCAGCCGCCGTGTCAAGAACTCCTTCACTAACATCCCCCTGGTCAGCTTCTTGGCGCTAATATCATGAGAGATCCGCTCCACAACGGGCCTAGCCCGGGAGTAAGAAATCTTCGCGGAGCTCCACGCGGAGGTCTTCTCCGACTGTCCCTTCGGCATATCCAAGTGGGAGTTGGTTCTCTTGAGATCCATGAAGACCCAATGGTGCGTGAAGTTCTCCACCTTCTTCCATGCCTTTAAGAGCATGTTACCGCTCTGGACCGCGACCAAGGAGACGCACGCCAACCGCTGAGCACCGTCATGCACCCGCAAGCTGATGAAATGATAGAAGAGGGCCACCGAAGGCTTCACGACTATGAAAGTCTTGCGGTAGAAGGCGAGACGGACAAGAGCAGGATGGAGTTGGGTTGGAGATGCGGAGCATGGATCCCGTAGTGGTTGAGGATGGTGGTGAAGAACTTGGAGAAAGGCAGGACGAGCCCAGTGAAGACACTATGGAGAAAGAAGGGATAAGCTCACTTGGACGGGCGCTATTTCTCCAAGGAGCCGCCCCATTTCGAGGTCCGCCCCCACTCGCTGGTCTCGTCCTCCATCAAGCACCGGGGTGTGGTCTATGTCCTTGGCTATGGCGGACTCCAAGAGCGCTGGTGAGATAGGGGCGGAGGCCGAGCTCTGGGCCTCAGGCTTCTACTTCTCAGCGGGAGCCATCAAGAAGTTCCAGGAATAACGAAATAAGGAAGAAGACGGTGCGGTGCCGAGATCTGAAGAGGTTTCTGCTAAGGCACGTGATCTACAAGAGCAAGAGAGAGAAAAGGAAAGCAATAATGGCTCGACATGAGAAGTCAGGCTTTTGTCGATTCGAGCAGTGGCCAAAGAGGCATGGGACGCTCAACACCAACCATGCGACGCACGCCAGTCCTGGCATACAGGAGTTTGGGGCCCGCGGCGCCTTGGGCCGTCCTCAACGGCTTTGCTTGGAAGCCGGCTTGAGCGCAGCTTGGGCCCGGGGGCTACTGTCGGTGTTCTAGGAATGGGGGTACCCAGACCTGCCTGCCTACAGCTATCGGAGTTCTGGGAACGGGGGTACCCAGCCCTGCCTACCTGCGGCCCATGACGTGGCCCACTTCGTCGGCCTGGCGCAGCACTGCTCAAGACAAGTGTCACGCCCAAGATGTGATCCTATCCTTATTTTGGCACAAGGGCCTGGACAGAGATAGAAGCGCATCTCGTCGTGTTGCAAGAATGGATATCATTACAAGTACATGTACAGAAGAGATGAGTATATGGAATTGGCTTACACTCGCTAGAAGCTACATCAAGATCACATCAATACAACAACATACTCCAACATCATACAGAAGAGCAGGGTCCGACTATGAATAGAATCAAACAATAAAATGACATCCATCCTTGCTATCCCAGGCTGCCGCCTGGAACCCATCCTATATTGATGAAGAAGAATAACTCGAAATCAAACAAGCATCGCTCTCACGTCAAATCATCGCATTACATGTACCTGCAACTGTTGTTGTAGTAACCTGTGAGCCACAGGGACTCAGCAATCTCATTTCCAAGGGTATAAACACTATTAAAGCTTAATGGGTGAGGTATGGTTAAGTGCTAAGGCTGCAACAAGGAACTAAGCATTTATTTGATTGGCTAACTTACGAATACATAAAGTAAAGTATGGTGGTCTACGCATAACGTACGTGAACTAGTAATGATCACTAACTGATCTTGAACACCTACTTACGTCAAACATAACCCCATCGTGTTCTCTCTCGGATAAGGACTCATGAGAAGAGACCATCCCGGTTACGCACACAATTGGTGCATTTTATTGGAGTTTACTTCAAGTTTGCTATGACCAGGTGTTAAACAAAGTTTCCAAGTTGCCACATAATCGTGGGCACAGCTTTCCGAAAGATTTTTCACCCTACAGGGGTGCCCCCACTCATCCATCACAAATTAACCACACGTCGCGTTGGAATTCCTCAACCACGGAATCACCCGTAATATTTGCGAAATCCCAATGGAAAATCTCAACTTCAAGATAGCCCAAGGTGTCGTCGAAATCCTATGCGCAAGACGTTCGGGAAAGGTAAGACAAATCCAGCAAGACAGCCCGACAGGCCAGATCCAAATAGAATCCGTGCGTACCTCTGTCTTAGGGCACTACCAGATGAGCAGTACGTAAGGTGGCCTGATAGAAATCTCTTGAGTTGACCCGCAAGTGGCTCTAGTTTGGACCAACACTCATGAGGAGCACTGGCCCCGGGGGGTTGATTAATTATCCACGGGGTCCGGAAAGTCCCTATGCAATTTTATTAGTTATTAGGCAACTGTAGTACCAATGTTGGGCCTTGCTAGACAAACTTTATCCTAAAATAAAAATCAAGGGGGTCCCCATAACAACCCCGAGCATGTTAGGAGCGCTCAATTATGGAACATGTTGGGGATATAACCCCACGGTGAGACCCACCCCTAAGGCATCGGGTCACACCTGGCGGCTCATACACCAGCCCAAGGATGGGCCGTGAAGACGTAAGCCCAAGACGTTGGGTGGCTTGACAAGATGGGTCGGGTCGTGGCCCGAACGGAGAAGGTATGAAGACCTGGGCAGGTGAGCCGCCTGGAGACGACTTGCCCAGGAAGGCAAGACAATGTAGAGATAGAATCAGACACGATTGTGAGAGTCGGTTACGACTTGTATGACCCATGGTCTTAACCTCTTATATAAAGGCGAGACCCGGGGCGACTTAGAGAGATCAACTATCGAGAACTAGGTCAAGCAGTAAGCTCCCTTGGAATCGGTACCCAAAGCAATACAAGCACAAGCAGGACGTAGGCTGTTACCTCTACTTGAGGGGCCGAACCTTGGTAAACCCGTGTCCTTCATCCCAATCGCCCCCTTTGAGTCCAGCACCTTAGCGATGTCCTCCAATCCAAGCCATTCACCCGGACATCTACCGTGACAAAACCATGAAAGTTGGCGCCCACCGTGGGGCTAGCGCTCGGTGGTGTTGAGTTCTGAAAGGGCTATCTCCCTGGGCTCGAGGGATACGTGGTCGGAAGGATGAACAAGAGTCGCAGCGGCCAGCTCTACATCGATGCTGGCTGGGGTCCTGAGGCCGACTCTATCGAATTTGGATTCCGGGTTCCCTTCGGTTGGATCCACGTTTTCATCGGCAAGATCGACGGAGCTACACCCGGGCCGGACATCTCCAGCATCGTCGAGCCATCTTGGCGCACACAACCCGCCCGATATGTGCGACCCGCCCGTGTTAACCCAGGCCGGAAGCACGTCTTCATGGGCTTTACTCAAGGTATGGAGCTGGAAACTTTTGCGTCGCAGGAGACTCTTGTCTATTTCATAGGATGGATCTTCGAGCGGAGAAGCAGAGTCGATCTACCAGCTTCACAATGGAGGGATCGGAGGCTACGACGAGTCTTACCCTAAGTCGGAGCATTCTGAGCTGGACGATCTCGGGCTGCCGTTTCATGCAGCCGTGTTCATGGCGGGGTCAGCCCCAAGCACGAGCAGTACAGCCGCTAGAGCAACAAATACGGGAGTTGATCCGCCGTCGCTGGCCCAAGTTCTTCTGGATCTAATGAATGAGCTTGCAACTCTGATGGCCACCAAAGTCACACCAGACAATCAGGCAGCATGGAACTTGGAGATCGCAAGACTCAAGGACTGGATGGCGGAGGAGCAACAGAGGGTAGTCGAGTTAACAGTTCAGATGGAGGCAGAGGCAGAACGTCTTAAGACGGATGCTTTTCGCCTTGAGCTAGGGCAGCAATCAGCGGCTGCGGTACAATGGATGAGGCATCAATCCCGCTTACCAGAACATTATGAGGCTAGGAATCTCTTTAATACGCCAGGAACGGGACGAGCAGCGAATGCGCCTGGAAGTCGGTCGGCGGTTCGACAGTAGCTTAACCCGCCTTGACGAAACCAGGCCTCACCAGTGGTCTTTCCAATGCCGGCGGGACATTATTCCAACCCAGTAGAGAACATGGTGGCCGCAGCCACCCTGCTTGAAACAATCCCTATTCCAGATGAGGCGCCTTTTGCAGAAGAGGTACGGAACGCCATTGGGTACCTTCAGATGGCGATGGCCCAGCAGGAGAAATATGCTTATAGCTAGAGCCGCGTTCATTCAACCCCTCTCCCCAGCCGCAGCTTTAGCCAGCACTATGAGTTGTCGGCGGTTTCTAGCAGAGATCGGCATAAGGGGACTCCAGGGGATGATCAGGCGGCTCTAGATGCATAGGCGCTCATAAACCAGGCAAGAAACCAGCAAGAGGCGGCAACATTTGCCGCGGCGGTTCACCAGGAGCCCGCGCCCTCCATTTTAGTAGGAGCGGGAGTGACCACCAGGGCCGTGGGAGTACCATGCTTAGCACCGGCTCTACGGAAGGAGCGGTTGCCACAGGATTTCAAAGGGCCTCGCAAGGTCCCGAATTACACTGCCAACTTACCTCCGGAGGCCTGCATCAAAACCTATGAACTGGCTAGGAGATGTTGGATGTTAATGAGGCGGTGTGTGCTAAATATTTCATCATGATGCTTGAAGGTCCGGCTCGCACGTGGTTAAAGGGTCTGCCACCCAATACCATCAATTCATGGGCTGACTTGAGAGCAAGGTTCATCAAAAACTTTCAAGGGACTTGCAAACAGCCTATGACGATTGTGGATCTGGATCACTGTGTCTAGCAGGAGAATGAGTCGGCTCATCATTGGGTCCAGCGGGTGTCGACTGTTATTCACTCATCTGAACAGATCACGATGGCTCAAGCAGTGCTGATCCTAGAGAAGAATTGTCACTTCTGATAACACGAAGGATCCAGGTTCAAGCGCACGTGTCAGGACATGGGAGAACTCATGGCAGAAGCTCGGCCGGCTCAAGCGTATGTGTCAGGACATGGGAGAACTCATGGTGTCTCTCATAAAGTATGTCGATTCTGATAACACGAAGGATCCAGGTTCTGATGAGGAGAAGACCGGCTAAGGTAAAAAGAACAATCAGGGCAAGGGTGCGGCAGGTAACGGTAACCAGGGCAAGCGGAAGAACCCGGATGGCGGGTCAGAACTGGTGGCCAATGCCAGCAGCGGCCAGAATCATCCGAAGGGCAATGGGAATTTTAGACCGCCTTTTAACAGATATAGGACTCCTTCCAATTTGGAGGAAATGCTCAATAAACCCTGTCCGGAGCACAGCCAGCCTGATAGAGTTGCGAGGCACACATGGGGTAAGTGCCACATCATGTAGAAGTTCAAGAACTACAACATACAGCAGCACAATAACAATGGTGGTGGGCCGCCCGGCGGCTCAGGCTCACGCGGGTCAGGAGCCGAGTTTGGATCCGGCGACTCAGGGTCTGGTCATCATGGCCAGGGCAGCCAAGGAGGACATCCTCAGCACTCTGGTAACAACAATCCGCATCAGCATAATCAGTCCGGGTATCAAAGTAATCCAAAGCAGCTCAGTTCGGGCCAGTATCATGTTTTTACGACTAGCCTTAACAAGCGGGATCAGAAGTTGTGCAAGCGGGCGGTTAACACAATTGCACCGGCTCTGTCGCAATACTTGAAGTGGTCTGAGTATGACATAACGTGGAGCTGGGAGGATTATCCGCCGCGTGTTGATGACCTAGGACGGTTAGCCCTAGTAGTTGCCCCCCAAATGGGAGGATATATGATGAATAAGGTACTTATGGATGGTGGCAGCAGCATCAATATCCTGTATTATGATACCTTCTGATGGATGAAGCTGCTTGATAAAGACCTTAAGCCCTCGTCAACAGTTTTTCACGGTGTAGTATCGGGCAAGTCAGCTTACCTGGTGGGCAGGATTTCTTTGGAAGTCGCCTTTGGTGACGAGTTCAACTATAGGGTGGAGTCCTTGTGGTTTGAAGTAGTAAAGATCAAGAGCCCTTATCACGCATTGTTTGGGCGGCCGGCTTATGCCAAGTTCATGGCTAGGCCCTGTTATGTCTATGTACAGCTCAAGATGCCCGGGTTAAAAGACACGATTACTGTTCATGGTGATCGGAATAGGGTTATTGAGTGCGAAGAAGGGGACGTGGCTTACAAGGAATCCAGTTGTGTTGAGGCAGAGCTCAAATTCTATAAGGAGAATGTTGACCCGAAGGATATGACCCCGCTGAAGAAGCCTACCACAGAGATTGAGCCGCCCCTCAAGTTTTCGGCGGATGATACCAAGGCGGTAGATTTCACTCCAGGCGACTCATCCAAACAGTTCATTATTGGGGCCAACATGGATCCCAAATAGGAAAGCGCGCTCATTGAATTCATACGTGAGAATCAGGACATCTTTGCATGGAAACCTTCTGACATGCCGGGTGTACCGAGAGAGTTTGCTAAGCATAACCTTAATGTGGATCCTAAGTTTAAACCTTTCAAGCAATATATACGGTGGTTCAACGAGGAGAGACGCAAGGCAATCGGGGAAGAGGTTGCCCAACTCTTAGCGGCGGGTTTCATCATCGAGGTCTTTCACCCGGAGTGGCTTGCTAACCCAGTGCTTGTGCTCAAGAAGAACGGCACGTGGCGTATGTGTGTGGACTATACGGACCTTAACAAGGCCTGTCCGACTAATCCTTTTGCTCTCCCTCATATTGATCAAATCATTGACGCTACGGCGGGTTGCGAAAGTTTATGCTTCCTGGACACTTATTCGGGATACCATCAGATCAAGATGGCGGTTAAGGACCAAGAGAAGACAGCTTTCATCACGCCTTTTGGAGCCTTCTGCTATGTGTCCATGTCTTTCGGGCTCAAGAGTACCCAGGCGACTTATCAGCATTGCGTGCAGAATTGTCTTCGCAATCAGATTGGACGCAACATTCGTGCTTATGTGGATCACATTGTGATCAAGTCAAGGAAGAAGGAGACTCTGCTTGACGACTTAAAGGAAACCTTTGACAATCTGCTGATCTATAAGATGATGCTCAACCCGGCAAAGTGTGTCTTTGTGTTCCGGCTGGCAAGCTCTTGGGATTTCTGGTTTCTGAGCGTGCTCTTGAAGCTAACCCGGATAAGATCAAGGCATTCACCTCCCTGGCTAAGTTGGCTTGTATCAATGATTTCCAATGCCTGGCAGGGCGGATCACCGCATTGAGCCGGTTTCTAAGCCACCTTGGTGAGAAAGCCATCCCTTTATATCAAATGATGAGGAAGACAGACAATTTTGTCTGGAGTACGGCGGCGGGTGAAGCGTTTGAGGCACTCAAGAAGCAGCCCACTGAGCCGTCAGTTTTAGCCGCTCTGGCTGAGAAAGAACCCATGCTCTTATACGTGGCGGCTAAAAACAGGGATGTCAGCGCTGCAATTGTGGTCGAGCGCAAGGAGGCAGGGAAATAATATCCGGTTCAGAGGCCGGTTTATTATATTAGTGAGGTCCTGACAGAGTCCAAGCAGAGATATCCACATTGGCAGAAGCTAGTGTATGGGGTGTTCATGGCCAACCGCAAATTAAAGCATTACTTCCTGGGGCACTAGATCACCGTGGTCAGCTCTACTCCATTGGTGGACATGATTCAAAACAGAGAAGCCACTGGTAGGAATGCTAAGTGGGCATTGGAGCTGGGACCACTCAATCTGAAATACGTACCTCATACGGCTGTCAAGTCTCAAGCCCTTGTGGATTTTATAAACGACTGGACAAAGTGTCGGGCGCCCGAAGAAAAGCCGGATAACACATACTAGACAATACACTTTGATGGATCCAAGCAGCTGGAAGGATCAGGGGCAGGGGTTGTCTTATCGTCTCCCAAAGGTGATAAGTTCCGTTATGTGCTCTGGTTGATGTTCCCTTGCACTAATAATGCAGCTGAATATGAAGCCCTACTTCATGGCCTCAGGGTGGCTAAGGAGATGAACTTAAGCCAGGTAAGGTGCTTCGACGACTCAGATCTTGTGGCTCAGCAAGTTTCAGGTACTTGGGATTCCGAGGATCCGCGGATGGCGGCTTATCGTCAGGCGGTGGATGTCATTGCTGGTCACTTGAAGGGTTATCAGGTGGATCATATTGATCATCGCAGGAATGCGGCGGCTGATGCGCTTTCAAGGTTAGGCTCTTAGCAAAAGCCGGTGTCGCCCAATATCTTTCTGGACGTCTTACATCACCCGACTTTCAAATTACCCTCAGAGGAATATTTGGTTGTTCCTGACCCGGAGGGACAATTGGTGGCAGCTCTACACGCTATTCCGGATTGGACTTTGCCTTACTTGGCGTATTTGACTCGGGGCAAGTTACCCGATGATGAAAATCTGGCCAGACAGATCACCCGACGGTCTAAATCCATGACAATAGTCAATGGCGAGTTACACAAGTGCAGCGTCACCAGAGTGTTTCAACGTTGTGTTTCACCAGAGGAGGGTAAGGAAATCTTGAATGAAATTCACGCTGGTGATTGCGGACATCACGCCGGCTCAAAATCTCTGGTGGCCAAGGCTTTCTGGCATGGTTTCTTCTGGTTGACGGCTCACAAGGATCCAGAGGATCTGGTACGCAAGTGCGACGGTTGTCAAAAGTTTGGCCGGCGTGCTCATGTTCCGGCTCAAGAATTGTGCATGACACCAATTACCTGGCCGTTTGCAGTCTAGGGGCTCGATATGGTCGGGCCTTTCAAGATACCCAAGGACAAGAAGACGCACCTCTTGGTGACGGTCGATAAGTTTACCAAGTGGATAGAGGCTGAGCCGGTCAGCAAATGTGATGCAGCTATGGCGGTTCAGTTTATCAAAAAGCTGATCTACCGTTTTGGTTACCCTCACAACATCATCATGGATAATGGCACGAACCTGTCCAAGGGGGCTATGAAAACATTTTGCGACCTGGAACACATCCAGCGTGATGTTTCTGCAGTTGCTCATCCACAGTCCAACGGTTAGGCGGAGCGCGCTAACCAAGAAATCCTGAGAGGTATCAAGCCCCGGCTTATGGTTCCTTTATAGGAAACGCCGGGTTATTGGGTGGAGGAATTGCCGTCCGTCTTATGGAGCATTAGGACTACCCCCAACAGATCAACAGGTTATACACCTTTCTTCATGGTTTGCGGTGACAGATCAACGGGGCAGAGGCCGTGTTACCAAGTGACATCCGGCGTGACTTTCCACGAGTGGCGGCTTACGTTGAGACGGACAATGAGACGGCGCATCAAGACGCGTTGGATGCCTCTACGGAGGAACGAGAACTGGTGGCTGCTCGTTTGGTGATTTACCAGCAAGACCTGTGCCGCTATCATAGCCGGAGAGTCAAGACCCGGACGTTTCAAGAAGGCGACTTAGTGCTACGGCTGATTCAACACCAGACAAATATGCATAAGATGTCTCCTCCATGGGAAGGACCGTTCATGGTCAGCAGAAATCTCAACAATGGGTCGTATTATCTCATTGACATCCGAGACGATTCACATACCTCAGGTCAGGAGACCCGCCGGCCGTGGAACATAGCGCATCTGTGGCCTTACTACACTTAAGTCATTGAGACTCGAAATTATACACTATCATTGTACATATCAAATTTATATATGAATAAAATTGGCATCCCTGCTAGCCGAGGCCTCTGCCGTTCCGCATATCTTCGTCCATGCAAGAAAGATCCAAACATGGCCATACAAGGGGCTTCCCACCCTTCGGGTGTAGCTTATCAGACCCTATCGATCGGCTCTTAAGCCAAAAAGTTGACATCAACATAGTCGTATAGGGGGCTTCCCACCCTCCGGGTGTAGCTTATCAGACCCTATCAGTCTGCTCTTAAGCCAAAAAGTTGACAAGTCAACATATCCGTACAGGGGGCTTCCCACACTCCGGGTGTAGCTTATCAGGCCCTATCGGTCGGCTCTTAAGCCAAAAAGCTGACAAGTCAACATAGCCGTACAGGGGGCTTCCCATCCTCCGAGTGTAGCTTATCAGACCCTATCGGTTGGCTCTTAAGCCAAAAACTTGACTCCCTTAACATGGCCGTATAGGGGGCTTCCCACCCTACGGGTGCAGCTTATCAGACCCTATGGGTCGGCTGTTAAGCCAAAAAGTTGACAAGTCAACATGGCCGTACAGGGGGCTTCCCACCCTCCGGGTGTAGCTTATCAGACCCTATCGGTCAGCTCTTAAGCCAAAAAGTTGGCAAGTCAACATGGCCATACAGGGGGCTTCCGACCCTCCGGATGTAGCTTATCAGACCCTATCGGTCGGCTCTTAAGCCAAAAAGTTGACAAGTCAACATAACCGTACATGGGGCTTTCCACCCTCCGGTTGTAGCTTATCAGACCCTATCGATCGGCTCCTAAGCCAAAAAGTTGACAAGTCAACATGGCTGTATAGGTGGCTTCCCACCCTTCGGGTGTAGCTTATCAGACCCTATCGGTTGGCTCTTAAGCCAAAAAGTTGACAAATCAACATGGTTGTACGTGGGGCTTCCCACTCTCCGGGTGTAGCTTATCAGACCCTATCGATCGGCTCTTAAGCCAAAAAGTTGACTCCGTCAACATGGCCGTACAGGGGGCTTCCCACCCTCCGGGTGTAGCTTATCATACCCTATCGGTCGGCTCTTAAGCCAAAAAGTTGACTCCGTCAACATGGTTGTCCAGGGGGCTTCTCACCTTTCGGGTGTAGCTTATCAGACCCTATAAGCCGGCTCTTAAGCCAAACAGTTGACTCCGTCAACTCGTTAGGAAGATACAACATCTTCGGGTTATGCTTTTAAGCCGCCCTCCTAACAATATCAAGATACATTTATTCTTGCAGGTCAATTAAGCCGCCAAGAGTGGGTAAAGCATCCAATGGAAGTGCAAGGAAGATGACATATATATTAAGTCGGGCTGTTTAAAAATGTGCACGATGGCATAGTTCAGGCAAAGGCAAAGTTACTACAAGCCTATTACATACGCTCTCTATAGAGCCCAAAAATATCTTAAAGTGTTTTACACCGCTCATGGCGGGTCACAAGAGCCGGCTTATCATCAGCGTTTACAACTCCTTTAGCTGGTCGGCGGGTCACCCTGCTCCTAGTCTTCAACCTCCTTGATCTGAAGATTGTCCAAGTCCCAGTTGAAGTGGGTTAAAGCTGCAAAGTTTCCTTCTTCAAAGAAGGGGGACGGGTCAAGTTTAGAAGCAAAAAGGTGCTTACTACGGGTGGGTGTCAGGTCTTTGGACTCAAAGAGGGGGCCACGGATTCTCTTCTGATCTGCGTTGTAAGCCGCCTGATATGTTGCCAAGTTGACCTCTTCTGCTAACACGAAGGCAAGGACTTTGGAAGCCTTCACACATCGTGCATAGTCAGCTTCTGTAAACTCGGAGCCATCATCTTTTTTGGAGGGAAACCCGTCCATCATGTCTGTAGGAGTCAACTCCGGAGCAAAGGCCAGGGCCTGGCTTATAGCTGCGATAGCTCCCTGTCAGGCGGCTGATTTCTTCAACTCTATGATTTGTTTCGGTAGCGTCGAAAGAAGCTCTAGGACCCCTTTCATAGTCGAGGGGGTGGTATCCTTGTAGAGCACATCCTTGATCGTGCAAATAGCCCCACAGTAAAGTTGTTCCGTCAGAGTATAAATCGCCTTCAGAGGCAGCAAGCTGTCAGAAGCAAGTTGGCGGCTCCTTGGACCTACATAAGACGGATTATTTGTCATAAGTCGCCAGTACAAGAAGACATACACAATTTAAGTTAAGCTGTCAAATACTACCAAATATGGTGGCTGACATCTTTTTGATATGGCGCTTCAAATATTGCAGCTCATCTGACACAATCATTAGCCGCTGATCAGCATCATCCGCCCGTTGAGTAAGGGCGGCTTGTTCAGTCTAAGCAGACTCTTTCAAAGCGGCAAAGTCGGCTTTGATCTTGGTTAATTCCTCAGCAAGGAGCTGGCACTTTTCATCCGCCTCGCTTTGGGCAGCTTGCTGTGTGGCAAGAATAATCTTAAATTGGCCACTGCTGACCCAGCTTCGTTTAAAGCTTCATGTGACATGTCAAAATAAGGAATAAGTCATCAAGAGGGAATTTTTCCAAATAATGAAGGTTAAGCAAGTTTCAAGTAGATTGCAGGCAATATACTTGACACTTGGGGGCTAATGTCCATTTGATCTCAAAGATTGCAATATAGTTCCGGGTCATTCTTGTCAACTTAACCCGGAACTTGGGATCTACAAGCTGGCTTTTCAAATTATATTCACTAAAGTTCCGACTCAACTTTGACAAGATTGAGCCGACCCTTGGGGGCTACAATTGGCTCTGCTATATATCTTCAATAAAGTTCCGACTCAACTATGACAAGATTGAGCCGGCCCTTGGGGGCTACAATTGGCTCTGTTATCTATCTTCAATGAAGTTTCGACTCAACTTTGACAAGATTGAGCCGGCCCTTGGGGCTACAATTAGCTCTGTTACGTATCTTCAATAAAGCTCCGGTTCAATGTTATCAACTTTGATCCGGCCCTTGGGGGATAAGAACGATGATTGCGATTACTTCTAAGTAAGTTGAGGCCTACGGGCTAAGTATTTCTACTTCTACCAAGTTATGAAGACCCGGATTATCATCATCCAATATTAACCCGACTCTTGGGGGCTACGTAAGGATATAAGGAGAGTAAAGAATACCTCATATTTCTTCTTCATCAAATTGACAAGCTTGAGCTCCAGGTCCAGGCTTGTGGACAGGCAGTTCAAATAACCAGCATGAAGTTCATTAGTTGTCAGCTTCTCTAGTGCGGGGGACTCAAACTTCAATTTCATGGAGGTTTCAGTAGGCTCACTATGCTTTGTTAGCACATGAGGTGGAGGAGAGTGGAAGCCGGCACCGGTAATCAAGGCGTCCGGAGCAGTTGTGTCATCAGCAACCTTGGCAGGGCTTGGCGGCTTGGAATGGTTCTTCGGAGGACTCTCAGGAATCATATCATTAGCTGCCGGCTATGCAGAAGCCGTCGAGGGATCTACATCCGGCATGGGAGCTTCCGGCTTAGCAGGCTCTGGTTCTTGAGCATTAGGGCTAGAGGAGGACTTGTCGGCTTCCTTCGCGGCATAAGCCCTGAAAAATCATAAAGGTTAGAGCCCAAGGTTTACAACCGCCAAGGACTCAGATATAATGCCAGAAAACACACATACAGGGGGTTAATCTTTGGAGGCGGCAGAGCAGTAGCTGTAGAGTCGCCAGACGAAGGAGGTGATCCCTGAAAAGTAGTTCGGGTAATATAAGGCAATTTTGGAATCATAAAGGAAGGATTAGTAAAGTCAAGCAGAGAAGGAATAGATACCTTAGCTGCACGCTTCTTCTGAGCCGGAGAGTTTGGTAGCCCGGTCATGAGAACAGTAGAGCCGGCGCTCCGGGTCTGGCATCGGGCGGCTTGCTGTTGCTTTTTCAAAAGAAATTGGGGGTCTAAGTAAGCAAGAGGATGAGAAAGTGGAACTTTTCGAATGACCCGCCATATCTTTTGGGGTACAAAATAGTCTAAGTCGGATGAAACATAAGTTACCTCAGGGGCGTTGGTGTGGCTGGTCTCTGTCTTGTCCTGTGAACAATTGTTGTCAATAAGGTGAATAAGGAGGTGGCAAAGATAATCAAATTATACCTCTGAGGCGTCAGGTTCCGGCTGTTCTTCCGGCTCTTCTTGAGGAGTGGACTTCTTCTTCCTGACCACGGTCTTCTTCCTTGATTTCTTCAGAGGAGGAACATATTTCATCTTCCAGAAGTCGGAATTAGCCTGAAAATATAAGACGGCAAAAGGTGAAGAGATTGCCAAGACAAAGCTCATACCGAGAAGAGAGTGTAAAGAGTTGCCCTACATCTGGGGCCAGGTTAGCGACACAGAAAGGCGCCAACCAAATGAACTACAAGCTCCTGAAGATTCATTGACAAGACTCCAGAGGATAGTTGTGATATCATCCTCTGATAATGTTGTCCGGCTGAAGCAGAGGGAGTCATCATACTGGCCTGGATATTCGCACATAAGGCGACTGTGCTGGCTCAAAGGCATGATCCTCAAAGAAATCTAGCAGCGAATCAAATCCAGTCCCGTCAATCCATTGGCCATAAGGGCTTTAATTTTCGCGTGAGCCGGAGCGTGTTTCGCCCGTTCAGCAGTTGACAGTCGGCCAGGAAGCCCAGAGGTCGTCTTAAGCCGGGATGGGTGATAACCCGACAGAGGATGCTCTCCATCAGGGGAGGTATATTTATAGTAAAACCAAGTCTTGTTCCAATCTTTAGGATGACTTGGTATCTGAACAGCCAGAAAGGTTATGTCCCGGCGCCTCTGAATAGAAATCCCGCCAAGTTCTAAGCTTGGGATGGCCTTCACCTCTGTCTGGTGGTTTGCATAAAACACTCACGAAAGAGACCAACAGACGGCTCTGTTTGCAAGTAGACCTCACTGAGCACTTGGAAGTTGCATATGTTGGAAACGGAATTGGGAGCAAGGTCTTGAGGGTGCAGCTTGTAAAAGTGAAGAACATCCCGAAAGAATTTTGAGCCGGGGGGAACAAACCCACGTTCGACATGATCTGAAAATACAACTACTTCACCCTCCTGAGGAACGGGCCTTAGCTCATTACCCGGAACCCGCCAATGGATGACATCTTTGGCGGGTATGGTGCCCGCATGTACAAAATCCATCAGGAATTCTTCAGTGATGGCAGAGCCGACCCAATTGCATGAATTGGATGCACGAGACATGGTGGCGACTCAATACTGCGCAAAGTAAACAATGTGTGATGGGTTAGAAGATGCCAAGCAGCTAAGGGCAGCTAAAAGCCTATGATTTATAAGATTAAGCCACCAGGAGACGGTTAGTGAGAGCCGAAACTTCATGGCAGGTCATGTTTATGGGAAGACAAGGAAAATTTTGGCTAAGTGTGGAAAACAGGTTCCACAACATATCTGTGAGATTACAGATCTACAAAATAGAGAAAATGGTTTTATTTCAAGCCTAGTGATGAACTGTTGAAACGGCGAAAGTTTGAAAATGGCAGGCAGAGCAATTACAAATTTGTGCAGTGTTGTTATCAGTTTCCTATAGTACGCCACAATGGGGAAAGGATATCATCGAGTTTATGGACTAGGCATGGCCGACATTGGAGAGAAGCTCGTGTTCTAAGCGGCGGCAGAACTCTGTGGAAACCCTACCGAAGTGGCTATGGATCTAGGGAAGGAAAAACTTCCCGGAGATGGCGCGGCGGACGCGGGCAGAACTCTAGAACAAACAGGTTGATACAGCGGCCTCGACAACGACGGTGTGAAGACGTCATTGGAGCGAGGTGCGCTGAAGCGGCGGGGGCGGAAGGAAGAAGACGAAGAGCGAGCGGGGAGGAAAACAAATGCCACCCTTCGCGGTCCTATTTAATAGGCAAAGGTGGAAACAGGCGCGAAAATCCAGGTGACGGATATTATTTGACTGAGGCGGATGCCTCGATTCTTGGACAGGCCATTTAATAATGGAAGATTCGTTGCAGACGTCAAAGGATCTTTCTGACAGATTTGACATGACATCACGACGGGTTATTGTTTACTTTCAGGTGACATAAGTAAGACTCACTGCTAATTAAGGAGGCTGAAGTGAGCAAGCTCAAATCAACCTGGGGCCTAATGTTGGGGATATAACCCCACGGTGAGACCCGCCCCTAAGGCACTGGGTCACACCTAGTGGCTCATACACCGTAAGCCCAAGACGTTGGGCGGCTTGACAAGATGGGCCAGGTCGTGGCCCAAACGAAGAAGGTATGAAGACCCGGGCGGGTGAGCCGCCCGGAGACGACTTGCCCAGGAAGGCAAGACAATGTAGAGATGGAATCAGTCATGATTGTGAGAGTCGGTTACGACTTGTATGACCCGTGGTCTTAACCTCCTATATAAAGGCGAGACCCGGGGCGACTTAGAGAGATCAACTATCGAGAACTAGGTCAAGCAATCAACTCCCTTGTAACCGATACCCAAAGCAATACAAGCACAAGCAGTACGTAGGTTGTTACCTCTACTTGAGGGGCCGAACTTGGGTAAACCCATGTCCTTTGTCCCAATTAACCCCTTTGAGTTCATGACCTTAGTGATGGCCTCGGATCCAAGTTCGTTCACTCGAACATCTGTCGTGACAAAACCACGACAGAACATAACACTGGTTCACAAGTAACTAGGGCGGCAAGAGTGGAAAAAAACACCGAGCAAAAGGCCAAGCCTTCCACTCTTTACCAAGTGTATAAGTGCATTAAATTAAATAGCAATAATATTGTGATAACAAAAGAATGTCCATGTTGTCACATGGAAGCAATTGCACCTACAGCTAGAAACGCTATAAGAAGGGTTGAGCAATCGCTAACATAGCCAAACAATGATTTGCTGGGATGTGGATGGGTTAGAGGCTTATCATGGCAATGTTGGGAGGCTTGACAAACATGTGGTAGGTAGCATGACATAACGATAAAAGCGGGACAACTAGCATAGCAATGATAGTAGTGGTATCCAGGGAAATGTGTCATCTTGCCCGAGATCCCGCTTATAAGAAGAACGAGTCCATGAAGAAGATGATCCAACATAGTCGAATGAATCCCACACTCCGAATGCTTTCGGAACTCTATCGAGAAGAAGCAATCCGGAGCAAACAATCAACACATGATACAACACAACATATGCATGACATGATGCACAAACCAATATGATGCATGTCCATTTAATTATGCAAGGCATGGCATGGCAAGAATAACAAACAATTACTACACATTAAGTGAAGTTAATTATGCAAAGAGTTGCATATTGACGAAACTCCACGTTCGAATTATTTAGTTCACTCTTTTTTAGGTATTCATCAATATTAAATGTTGTTTAACATGTCAAACAGTAAAGCATGAACAACTACAACATCTAGGCATTTTAAATGAGCCCGGAAGCAACATGTAGCATTTCCGAAACAACCTCATTTGCAATTTATTATTTGTTGCAGATCTGTCCTAAGC
The DNA here is from genome assembly GCA_022496015.1 of Hordeum marinum. Taxonomy (NCBI): domain Eukaryota; kingdom Viridiplantae; phylum Streptophyta; class Magnoliopsida; order Poales; family Poaceae; genus Hordeum; species Hordeum marinum. The sequence goes on from CM039678.1 coordinate 281,236,133, forward strand.
ATATTTTAGAGTTGTTAAATAGAAAAATAATTGTCACCATGAGATTCTACATGATTTTCTAGTCAAGTTACATATATAAAACATTTTAATCGGGGCTATGGTTCAATAGTTATTACATAAATTATTTTAGCATGGCATTTACGCAAATTGCATGAAATCAGCAAGTTAAACATTTTAAATACATGTGAGATTTGAATATTGTGAATCTACATGAAATTCTAAGCACTTTACATATATAATTTTTTTCGATCCGATGAACGGTTCATGAGATATTAAATGCATGAAGTTGAGGGTCTATTATGTAAAACAGGCAATTCATGGGTTAAGTGACAAACTTGCAGAACGAAAAAACGCTAATGGGCCAAATCTGTACTCGGCCCAATCAGAGACATGGTCGACGGATACCTAATACGCGCACATGGCGAGGGTTAGGAGGGGCGCGGCTCACCATGGGCCTGAGGAAACTGGGGGTTGGGCCGAGGAGGTGGTGGCTGGGCTGGGAGGCCCACACGAGCGTTAACTGGGCGAACGGGCATCGTCCCCATCCTCTGCTCACGCCCGAGCAAGGCAGCGGCAAGATCCGACCGACCCTTGACGAAACCGACGACGTTGGGTGCGAGGATGGCCGGAAATGGGGCTGCAACGATGGGGCCAGCCTAGATCTGGCCAGATCCGGTGCTGGCGGCGAACTCTCTGAGCTCGGAGGTGAGATCCATGGCAGCTCGAGTTCCTGCAGAAGAAGTGAGAGGGAGATATGAGAGAGGGATCGAGGATGATGGAGGAAGCAAAGGGTAGGGCGCCTGGGTCCGGCATCGACGGCGGCGCTCCGACGAGGGGCGATGGCGCACGACGGCTCGATGCAGCGACGCCCATAGTAGCTCGGGCACGGGAGGTGCGGGCGCTCCACTGCGGGGCTGCGCACGGGAGGTGGCGTGTAGGTTCGGGCCCAAATGGGCCCACGATGGGCTTTAGCGGGCCGCGGCGAGGCGGAGGAACGGAAGGGAGACAGAGAGGAGTGGCGGTGGCGCAGAAAACGATGCGAACAGGGAGAGTTTTCTAGATTAGGCAGGGAGGCATGTCTATTTATAAGTAGGGACTAGGGTTTGCTGATTTGCTCCGTTTTTGAACCGTCAGATCTCGATCGGGTGGTCCGTAGCGGAGGGGTGGCTAGTGGGTTGTGTAGTTGCATTGGGCTGAGATGAGAGAGAGAGATCGTGCGGCCCGCACATGATTTTATAAATCGAAAATGACCAATAATTTAACCAATGACGGTGCCGCTACGGTCGACTATTGGGGTATCAAATGAACTCAGATTGCGACAATATTTGGCAGGCGGTCTACCTACGATAAAACAAGACGATATGCCAAGTTTCGACCCGATCAGAGAATATTTTTGCCCGTACTTTAAAATATATTTTTAAATGGTGTCGCGGGCACGTGCGAGTGTGGTTGGTCTCGAAATGTCTCATGACACGAATGAAAGAGAATCGGCAACTAATAACGGATGCGAATTTTCGAAAATGAGTGACGATGCTATGCATATGATGCGAATGATGCGATGATGAATGCGACAAACAAACGAATCACATGACAAGAATGGAAATAAAAGGGGAATCTTCTAGAGCGTCGGTCTCGGGTTGTTACAACTCTCCTTCACTATACGAGGATATCTTCCCGAGATCTAAGAATGAGAAGGGGAAGAGAAAGAGCAAGAGGTAAACTTAGTTGCTTCTTTGACAAACGAGTGAAACCAATGATCATTGAAGGTTTCCACGAGATTAACAATGACATGGGGAACAAGCAAGAATTCACCAGAAATTTGGGTAGCACTTCGGTAGGATAGAGGGACAAAATTTGATAAGAAGGAAAGCACTTGAACATAGAACACAACGCTCCGATAAAAAGAATAAGCAAAGAAAGAACATGATCTTAATCACACTAGAGGTGAGTTGAAAAGAGAAATAATACGATGCCTCCGGAAAAAAAAATAGAATCTAGATCATTTGAATGAAAAGAACGGAGAAGAAAATGACAACTCCTACCACCATTGAACTTGAGAAGCATGGTTGAACGGAGTTGATGGAGAATCAACAATGAAAAGAATAGCTTGTAATGGGCTTGTGGAAAACATCTCAAAATTATGAGGTGACAACCTGCCACAACAGAAACAATTGATTGTTTGAGAGCAACAAGAGATGAAAAACTTCTTTCACCAAGAAAAGCAGAAAACTTGAATCATTTATGACACCATGATAGCAACATCCTTAGGAAATGCTTTAGGTGAAATCCAACCCAAGATCACTCTGAGAAGACATGATGGGTTTACTTATCTCATTCTTGACAATTTTCCTTCGAGACTGCTCATAATCAAGAATTTAATAACACCATCTCAAAAGAAAGTGGAGAAGGAGTTGAACTTAGCAATCCAAGAAAAAGAACACTTGGGCACCTCCAACAGAATCTTGAAGAACACTTTGAGAAGAATTACGTCCTTAACAAACCACCATGAAGAAGCATCTTGAAGAACTCCAGAAAGAAAAGCTAAACAACTTAGAATCGAGAATTTGATATCATGACTAACTCCGGAAGAAGGATTGAAATCACCTTGATGAAACTAGAATAAGAATTATGTTATGCTTATCCTTCATCAAGTTAAATTGATGACAAGCAACGGATTTCACACACCATTATTCTTGTTGCAAATAATTGAAGAGAAAGAGAGAGAGAGAGATCACAACTTGAAGAAGTCTTGCACGAGAACACATGTAAGAATTCACACACAAATGAGGATGCCAGGAATGGATGGGGATACAAGAGAATGAAGAGATCACGATCTGCCTGATAGAGATTTGAACGAAGCACCGGAATAATTGAGAGACGAACGAAGAAACAAAAATTTAGAAGAATTTGAGAACAAAAGCTGAAAGCTGAGAACGAAGAAATCTTCTAAAATGATGGCCTTCGAAGGATCAAGAAAAGAAAACAATTATGAAATGCATCGGATAGATATGGGAGCAATTACTCATGATCGAAACAATTTGAGATGATAACAACAAGCTAAAACCATAAATCTTTGGAAGAACGAACAACGATCTAAGAGAAACCCTCCTTCGGTCTTCAATGCAGAGAATGATGATGAAAAACAACACCATGAATTATTTAGACACTCCGGAATAATGAAGAAAGAAAGGTTGAGCCAACGATGAAAATTAATTTGAAAACGATCTTGGAATAGGAATATGACTGATGAAATTCATTCTTATGTCATATTTGAAAAGAACTTGAGATCTCCGTAAAAGATTAGAAGAGCCACGTAAGATCCTGGGGAAAAACCTATGGGTTATGGGCCCACTGAAAAGAAACCACCATTGAAATGAATGCTTAGAAAGAGAGAATGCATCGGTACAAATGAAAAACTCGATGAGATGAGAACCTCAAAATAATTTGAAAGGATTTGAATGAAAACACAAGACTTTTGAGATCTTCAACACTCCGGATCGAATAGAGAGATATGAATAAAGAAGGGATACAAGGAAAGAATTTCCCACATGGGCAATCATTGAACGAATGAGAAAGGATATGATGAACACCGGGAGCTTGAATTGATTGCACCGGGAATGAAAATAAGAACGAAGAATGATGAACTTGAAGCACTTGAGGATCATCATAAAGAACCACCAGATACGATGCAAAAGAAAAGATATAGCAGAAGCATCACATGAATAGAAAAGACACTTGGATGGGAATTTAATCATTGAATAAAAAGGGCGGGAGGGCGGGAAAAACAAAGACAACTTAATACGGATGAAAAGAACCCCCGGAAAGACATATGAGGATTGATCCTTCAAATATTGAAGAGGATAGAATTATCTTGAAGAGAAGCACACCGGATGAAAAGAATTGATATGACAACTTGATTGAGCAAAAGAACTAGCATTCCCAAATAATATGAGTACACTTCTTAGGAAAGATATGAAATCACCACTTGACATCGAAGCAACTCGAATTACCATACTCCAACAAAACAAAGGATGGGACTTACGAAACAAGCCAGAACAAATTCATGACAGAGATTCTGCTCGATATTTTCGTGGTAAGGTTCGCACGGGCTCGATCGTACATTGGATTGTCATATTGAAATGACGCTCGAATATGCTCCCCAGGTGTAGCGAACTACAAGGCTTGACGAAGCATATCTGATGACATATATCGAGACTGTCCTCTGTAAGAAAGACCGTGAACAAAAGAATCCACTAGATGTCGAATCCCAACCTCACATCATGATCTGTTGGAAGATAGCCTAGGTAACTACTTGAATTCCCACCTAAGAACTCCCGAAATCTTATGGTTATGCAATCGGGTGTTGGGAATACAGGGAGGCAAAATATCTCACACAACTAATAAGCCCTACACTCCAACTGTATCCATCCATCAACACATAATCAGAGGTCTCGGACACTTATCTATCCCGGACCCTCGAAAACACAACGATAACAAACATGGCTGAACCCCAGATGCCTCCCTAGTACTGGGTGACTCCGATCTTATGTCGCCACGAGAAGTATTGAAGCAATTTTGAACACCCACCATCCTGAGATACTAAGGAAACTGAACGATAACGATGTGTCAAGAATCCCTTGGAGCTCTACTCCTCGGTAACAGGAAGCACCAAGTACAGAACTCCATCACATCGACCTCATATAGATTCCAAAATATCCTCGTGATCCTAAATTTTTTGAGTGAGAAGGGGGTAGAATCAAAATTCCTAAGTCGTAATTCCTCACCAGAGCATAGAAGAGGAGTAGAAAGAATCCTACTCTCCGATATAACAATACTCAAAATTGTTTTCAGTAGACTCGACTTGGCCAAGTTTGATCAATCAAGGGGGCTCCTATGTCGGTACAGGCTCTGATACCAAATTTTCACGCGCAAGATGCGATGATATCCTTATTTCAGCATGAGGGCCTCGACAGGGATAGAAGCACATCTCGTCGTGCTGCAAGTATGTATATCATTACAAGTACATGTACAGAAAAGATGAGTATATGGAATTAGCTTACACTCGCCACAAGCTACATCAAGATCACATCAATACAACAACATATTCAAACATCATACATAAGAGCAAGGTCCGACTACAAACAAAATCAAATGATAAAATGATATCTATCCTTGCTATCCTAGGCTGCCGCCTGTAACCCATCCTAGTTTGATGAAGAAAAATAACTCCAAAGCAAACAAGCATCGGTCTCACGTCAAATCATCACATTACCTGTACCTGCAACTATTGTTGTAGTAACTGATGAGCCATAGGGACTTAGCAATATCATTTCCAAGGGTATCAAGACTATTAAAGCTTAATGGGTGAGGTATGGTTAAGTGGTGAGGCTTCAGCAAGCAACTAAGCATTTATTTGAGTGGCTAACTTACTAAAACAGAAAATAAAGTATTGTGGTCTACGCATAACGGACATGAACAAGTAATGATCACTAACTACTCATGAACACCTACTTACGTGAAACATAACCCCACCGTGTTCTCTCTTGAATAAGGACTCGCGAGAAGAGACAGTCACGGTTACGCACATAGTTGGTTTATTTTATTAGAGTTTACTTCAAATTCGCTATGATCTGGTGTTAAACAAAGTTTCCAAGTTGTCACATAACCGCGTGCATGACTTTTTGAAAGATTTAACCCTGCAGGGGTGCTCCAACTCATCAATCACAAATTAACCACACGTCGAATTAGAATTCCTCAACCGCGGAATCACCCGTAGTATTTGCAAAATCCTGATGAAAAATCTCAACTTTGAGATAGCCCAAAGTGTCGTCGAAATCCCACGCGCAAGACGTTCAAGAAAGGTAAAACAAATCCAGCAAGGCCGCCCGGCAGGCCAGATCCCAATAGGAGCCGCGCATATCTCTGTGTCAGGGCACTACCATATGAGAAGTACGTATGGTGGCCTGATAGAAATTCCTCGAGTTGCGCCGAGGTGGCCCCGCAAGTGGCTCAAGTTTGGACCAGCACTCATGAGGAACACTGGCCCGGGGGGTTGATTCATTATACACGGGGTCCGGAAAGTCCTTATGCAATTTTATTAGTTATTAGGAAAATGTAGTACCAATGTTGGGCCTTGCCAGACAAGCTTTATCCTAAAATGAAAATCAAGGGGTCCCCATAACAATCCCAAGCATTTTAGGAGCGCTCAATTATGAAACATAACACCGGTTCACAAGTAACTAGAGAGGCAAGAGTGAAACAAAATACCAAGCAAAAGGCCAAGCCTTCTAACCTTTATGAAGTGTATAAGTGCATTAAATTAAATAGCAATAATATTGTGATAACAAAAGAATGTTCATGTTGTCACATGGAAGCAATTGCACCTGTAGCTAGAAATGCTATAAAAATGGCTAAGCAAGCGGTAACATAGCCAAACAATGGTTTGCTGGGATGTGGAGGGGTTAGAGGCTTATCATGACAATGTTGGGAGGCTTGACAAATAAGTGGTAAGCAGCATGACATAACGATAAAAGCGGGACAACTAGCATATCAATGATAGTAGTGGTATCTAGGGAAATGTGTCATCTTGCCTGAGATCCTGCTTGGAAGAAGAACGAGTCCATGAAGAAGACGATCCAACGTAGTCGAATGATTCCTCACACTGCGAACGCTTTCGGAACTCTATCGAGAAGAAGCAATCTGGAGCAAACAATCAACACATTATAGAACACAACATATGCATAACATGATGCACAAACCAATATGATGCATATCCATTTCATTAAACAAGGCATGACATGGCAAGAATAACAAACAACTACTACACATTAAGTAAAGTTCAATATGCAACGAGTTACATATTGATATAACTCCACGTTCGAATTATTTAGTTCACTCTCGTTTAGGTAATCGTCAATATTAAATATTGTTTAACATGGCAAACGGTGAAACATGAGCAAGTACCACATCTAGGCATTTTAAATGAGGCCGAAAACAACATGTAGCATTTCAATGACCTCATTTTCAATTTATGATTTGTTACAGATCTGTCCTAAGCATATTTTAGAGTTGTTAAACAGCAAAATAATTATCACCATGAGATTCTACATGATTTTATAGTCAAGTTACATATATAAAACATTTTAATCAGAGTTGTGGTTCAATAGTTATTACATAAATTATTTTAGCATGGCATTTACGCAAATTGCATGAAATCAGCAAGTTAAACATTTTAAACACATGTGACAATTGAATATTGTGAATCTACATGAAATTCTAAGCACTTTACATATATAAAGTTTTTTCGATCCGATGCACGGTTCATGAGATATCAAATGCATGAATTTAAGAATCTATTCTGTAAAACAGGCAATTCATAGGTTAATTGACAAACTTGCAGAATGAAAAAAATGCCAATGGGCTAAATCTGTACTCGGCCCAATCAGAGACATGGGTGATGGATAGCTAATACGCGCACATGGCGAGGGTTAGGAGGGGCGCGGCTCAGCATGGGCCTGAGGAAGCTGGGAGCTGGGCCGAGGAGGTGGTGGCTGGGCCGGGAGGCCCGCACGAGCGTTTACTAGGCGAACAAGCGTCGTCCCCATCCCCTCCTCACGGCTGACCAAGGTGGCGATAAGATCCGACCGGCCCTTGCCGAAACTGACGACGCTGGGCGCAAGGATGGCCGGGAATGGGGCTGCAGCGAAGGGGCCAGCCCGGATCTGGCCAGATCCGGTGACGGCCGCGAGGTCTCCGAGCTCGCAGGCGAGATCCATGGCGGCTCGGGTTCCTACAGAAGAAGTGACAGGGAGATATGAGAGAGGGATGGAGGATGACAGAGGAAGCAGAGGGTAGGGCGGCTGGGTCCGGCCACGACTGCGGCGCTCCGACGAGGGGCGGTGCGGGCGCGCGGCGGGTCGATGCAGCGTCGCCCATAGGAGCTCGGGTACGGGAGGTGCGGGCACTCCACTGCGGGGCTGCGCACGGGAGGCGGCGGGGTGGTTTGGGTCCGAACGGGCCCACGATGGGCTTTGGCGGGCTGCAGCGAGGTGGAGGAACGGAAGGGAGACAGAGAGGACTCAGAGGAGTGGTGGTGGCGCGGAAAACGAGCGGGCAGGGAGGGTTTTCTAGATTAAGCAGGGGAGGCATGTATATTTATAGATAGGGGATTAGGGTTTGCTAATTTGCTTTGTTTTCGAACCGTCGGATATTGATCTGGCGGTCCGGAGCGGAGGAGGCTAGCTAGGCTAGTGAGTTGTATAGTTGCATTGGGTTGAGATGAGAGAGAGATGGTGCGGTCCGGGACATGATTTTATAAACCGAAAATGATCGATAATTTAACTGATGACGGTGTCGTTACGGTCGACTGTTGGGGGTATCAAATGAACTCAGATTGCGATGAAATTTGGCAGGCGGTCTACCTACGATAAAACAAGACGGCATGCCAAGTTTCGACCCGATCAGAGAATATTTTTGCATGCGCTTTTAAATCATTTTTTAAACAGTGCCACGGGCGCGTGCGAGTGTGGTTGGTCTCGAAACGGCTCATGACACGAACGAAAGAGAACCGACAACTAATAACGACAACTAATAACGGATGCGAGTTTTCGAAAACGAGTGACAATGTTATGCATATGATGCGGATGATGCGATGAAGAATGCGACAAGCAAACGAATCACAGACGAGAATGGGAATAAAAGGGGAATCTTCTAGAGCGTCGGTTCCGGGTTGTTACAACAAGGCCCTCGCGAGGTCCTTGGGCTCGTGAGGAAGAACGACACCAATACCAGCAAGGATGGGCCTCCTAAGGCCCCCTCTCTAGCAGCAAGATCCCTATGCAGAACCTAGCCTCACGAGTCAAAGATGACACAAGGAAGGACACGCGGGCGCCAGCGCGCCAGGCGGTGCAATTTTCCCATTGCTACATAGGGAGCAAGGACATACACGGTTCCCAAAGCGCCGCCCAAATGTTTCCATTCCAGTGCAACAAGACCACGACCACGAGCCCCGTAGGGCGCATGTCATCGCCGAGCCCACCACGGCATCATCGACAACCACTTTGCAGGCGAAGACCACCTTTGGACAGGGCGCAGATAAGGGAAGAGGATTAGGGCCACCGCTATATATAGAGGCTAGGCCACACCGTAGAGGGGGGCCAATCCACGACTTAGCCACTCAAACCACCAGACAAGGCGGGAAGCCAAGAACACCACTTGAGCTCCCTCACGAGGCTCGAGATCACTATACTAGTTCATCCACCACACCTCCTCGAGAGGTAATCCACCAAAGCATGAGTAGGGTATTACGCTTCACAGCGACACAAACCTAGGTAAACTGCCACGTTCATCTTCTTCCTCGTCACCGTGCGAGTTTGTCGTTGTGTCCATCATGTAGTGAGCTAGGTAGGACGAGACTGCATGGGATCTTCGCACACGCCCCTGTGTTCGAACCTTGAGGGTTTTGCGGAGCCCGAAATTCGACATTTGGCGCGCCAGGTAGGGGGCGTGTCGAAGTCTTCCTCAAGCCAAGCTCTCCCCCGCTCGACCGCTCCGATGGCCGGCGCCCGACAAGCCTCCCCCGGCCACGACAGATCATCTCTCGTCGGTTCCATCGCCGCCAGGGACCTGCGCCCCGGCGGCATGGTGCTGGGCGGACTGTATCAGACCACCAATATCGCCTAAGACGTTGTTGTCCCTTGCGCCGCCCGAGCACACGACGGGCGGACGACACCTTCAGCACCGGGGACGCAGCGCACCTACGTGGAGGACCTCGACGCGCACGATGCGCTGCTGCTGGCAAGCAAGATGCTCCACCACCGCCCAACGCATGGGGGCTTCGACACGTGGGCCGATAACATCGTAGAGCTGATCGCCGTCGTGCATAGGGCCGTGATTCCTTACCCGTCTTCAAGCACTAGGGGCTCTTCCGCTACACCCACCCCCCAGAACAGTGCACCCCCTCCGGGCCCGGGCGAGCCTGAGCGGGGCCCGCCGCGTGTTGTTCTCCTCTTCCTTCGAATTTCGATGAATGGTTTCGGGACACAACTCGGCCACGACAACCGAACGCACGAGGGAAACTACGGGGCACCGCACGCGCGAGCCAACGCGCTCCCTCGTGACCCAGTGGACCTTGAACACCCTGAACTGACTAGGCGAGACCACGCCATCCTGCGTGGGGAGCAAATGGCGCAGATGCCATACAAACATGCAACAATGGCAAAGGCGCATCGGATCGCGCTGGGAACAATCCACGCCAGGAGACGCACGACACATCTAACGGCGGTGGCAGAGGTAACTAACTTCGCTCTGAGGCTCGACGCAGGAGGGTCTGCGGACCGCGCGTGCGGGGCGGCGTCCCGCCGCCGTGGGGAGGAACCATCCCCGGCGTCCTGCCAGACGGCTTAGGAGGAGAACAGGGCCCGCATGTTGAGCCCTACGTACCATGCTACGTCATGCCTAGGGATACCGGCCCGGATCAGGCGCCTTCCTCGAGCGCCAGCACCCCCAAGAATAGGGGAAGCACCGGGCGTCCTCCCCAAGCCGGGCATAGGGGCTTCCCCCGACAAAGCACCAAGTACGGATGACACGAGTAGGATCAGGAGGGAGGACGTCCCCGGGCCCGTGTGAGCACGATGCAAATTGTCATCCTCACGGGCAAGCCACACCGAGTTGATCCTTGAGGCCTCAGGAGTGATGACCTGGGGGAGGGGCAGCAAGACACAGGTAACACAGGCCACCCGCGGCAATCAGAGCACCGGCATAGCCTCAGGAGGATAGGCCTCACAAGGCTCCCAAGGCCCTATCTGGTAGGTGCTTCTACACCTCACAGGACGACTTCATCGATAAACACCTCCACGGTTGCGCCGGATGCGTTGTGCTCATGTTTGGGTCGCGGGAGCGCAATCCCATGGTTACGCGGGGAACAATGCATTCAGGTTTGGGTCATGGGGGCATGCAACCGAGCAGAAATGCATGGGTGGCTCTTGACGGAGTTGGGAGCTACTAGGCCCGGCGCCCGGGGGCTTGCCCAACTATCTACGACCGTGACACTCTCACATAATAATGAGTGGGTTGTATACGCCCGGAGCCCCCCGAGGACTCGGAGGGGTTCGCACCCATGCAATGTGGCAGCCCCATGTTCTGCGCTGGTAGAGAAGTCAACACTACCCATCAATGGCTATGCCCATGCAACGTGGATGCCCTATGCTCAGCGCTGGGGGAAGATGAAGACTAGCCTAGGTGTCGGACATGGTGTTTGCTTGTTTCTTTTTGTGTTTGAATCGCCACTTTTTTGAATGAAGTTTGTGGAGTTCGGAGTTCTATATTTAAAAGAAAAAGGGGTGGGGACTTTTCTCTCATTGCACTCTCTTTGTTACCAATCTCGAGTTCTCCTTTTTCTGGATCGGTGTTTTGCAAGAGGTCGCACGTCATGGCCCTCTCTGGGGCACCTCGGACCTGGATAGCGAGCCCCTGTCGCCTTAGGGACTTGCATCCTAGGCAGCTGACCCCCCGCTCGAGGGCCCCGTCCGCGGTGTGGCACCTCAACAATGAGTCTCGGAAGGCCCCGGCGCCTGGGCCTCCTGAGGCAGAACCCGGCCAAGCGGAATGGGGGTCGCTCGTGCGTCAAGGGGGCTTCTGAGCAATACGCCTCAGGAGCCTTACCGGTAATATAGCAACTCGGCGCCCTCGATGCCGACCTTGGTGTTCCGGTTGACATCGAGGGTGTTGGGGCCTCACCTTGCAGTTGCGTCCTCAGTGATCCAGTCATACACTACGAAGGTAGGGGAATGTGCGGGACTGGGACCTACCAACGTAAAGCGGCTTGAGTGTCAAAGGAGGCTACTGAGGAGAGCGCCTCAGGAGCCTTACCGATCACATATCCACTCGGCACCCTCGATGTCGTCCTTGGTGATCCGGTCGGCATCGAGGGTATTGGGGCCTCACCTCGTGGTTGTGACCTTGGCCAGTCGTACACCATGGTGTTAGGGAAATGTGCAGGACTGGGGCCTGCAGAGACAGAGCACCGAAAGGGCCCCCAACACGTCACACCCATAAGCAAGGAAGAAGCACCCCGGGCGGAAGAACAGGTATCTGGGAAACTTGGCCATGCCTCGAGGTGCACGAGATCGTCTATAGCCCACAAGCTAAGTACTACGGACCACTATGCACGGCTACCAAGCCCCTGAGGCTTGAAGCGGCAAAGGGAGCAACGCGACGATAGAGATCTTGCGACGATAGGTAGAAAGGCCGCAAACCAAGGGCTAGCGGCCACAGGCTGTCCCTCGGCAGGGGATGCCTCACGAGGACCCAACCGGTCACCGTCGTCGGGCCAGATCGGTGACATGCGCCAATCCACGCGCGAGAAAACCGAGTTGCATAACTACAAGCGGACGACGGAGATTCAAGTACATGAAACATATACGAATGTAATGCACAAAAGCTTAATGCCCACTGGGCTAAGTTCTGCTTTAACCGATTACAGGTACCAGGAGGGAGAAGCAGGGGGAGTCTAGGCGGAGTTGTCGTGGAGAAGCAGGGGGAGTCTTGGCGGAGTTGTCGTTGTCACCATCCAAGTCAACGGCCGCCACAGTGCCGGGGCCACCCTCCCCTCCGGTAGCGGGCACCTGGATGAATTGCTCGACCAAGGACTCGATGAGCGGATGCACCTTGTCCTGGAAGGGCCTCAGGAGCCCCTGTGGCACTCGCTTCGTGATGTGCTGGAGGTTTACTCCAGGATGAGGGGGCACAGGTTGGAGAAGACTTGCGTCAAGGCGAGCTCCAGAAGGTCGCACGCGGCAGCCTTGCTGTCCCCGTTCATGCGGGAGACGCCGGTCTCCAGCGTCTTCACCCCCCGGTGGAAGAAGTCGAGCTAGCCCCAGTTGCCCTACACGTTGGGGAGGGCGGGGGCATCCCCGATGAACCGCTCTACCATGCCGGCCATGCGGTGAGTGATGTCAAGGTACTGCTTGGCTCACTGGGACTCCAGCATCTTGGCATAGGCCGCCTCGTCCCGCGTGGCCTAGGCGACATCGGCCGCTTCCTGGACCTTATCCTAGAGAGACGCCTGTTGGAAATATGCCCTAGAGGCAATGAATAAAGTGTTTATTATTATATTTCCTTGTTCATGATAATCGTTTATTATCCATGCTATAATTGTACAGATTGGAAACACATTACATGTGTGGGTAAATAGACAACACACTGTCCCTAGTATGCCTCTAGTGAACTAGCTCGTTGATCAAAGATGGTCAAGGTTTCCTAGCCATTGACATGAGATGTCATTTGATAACGGGATCACATCATTAGGAGAATGATGTGATGGACAAGACCCAAACTACAAACGTAGCATATGATCGTGTCAGTTTGTTGTTACTGTTTTCTACATGTCAAGTATGTGTTCCTATGACCATGAGATCATGCAACTCACGGACATCGGAGGATTTCCTTGTGTGTATCAAACGTCACAATGTAACTGGGTAACTATAAAGGTGCATCAAGTGTGCAATATTGTATGGCCTAGAACCGGGACTTCAAAGACGTTTTGAACGTCATGGAGCATATGAGATGTTCCAGGAGTTGAAGTTTATCTTTCAGAAGAATGCCGGATCGAGAGGTATGAGATCTCTGATAAATTCTATGCTTGCAAGATGGAGGAGAAGGGTCTATCAGTGAACATATACTCAGAATGTCTGGGTATTCAACTCATCTAGCGGAGTTGGGAATTGCCCTTCCGCCAGAGGCGATCACTGACAGGGTTCTTCAATCACTGCCACCTAGTTAGAAGAGCTTTGTGATGAACTATAACATGCACGAGATGAACAAGTTAGTCGCCGAGCTGTTTGCGATGCTAAAAGTCGCTGAGTCTGAAATCCAGAAAGAACATCAAGTGTTGATGATGAATAAAACCACTAGTTTCAAGAAAAATGGCAAGGTCAAGGGCAAGGGCAAGAAGGGTAAAACCAAGAAGGATGGCAAAGCAGTTGCTACTCCCGTAAAGAAGCCCAAGCATGACCCAAGCCAGAAACTGAGTACTTTCATTGCAAGGGAACTGGTTACTGGAAGCGGAACTGCCCCAAGTACCTGGCTGGCAAGAAGGCGGCCAACGACAAACAAGGTATATATGATATACATGTTATCGATGTGTACCTGACTAGCTCTCGTAGTAGTGCCTGGGTATTTGATACCGGTTCGATTGCTCACACTTGCAACTCAAAGCAGGAACTACGGAATAAACGAAGGCTGGCGAAGGACGAAGTGACGATGCGCGTGCGAAATGGATCCAAGGTTGATGTGATCGCCGTCGGCACGCTCTCGATTAGTGATGAACCTGAATAATTGTTATTTAGTGCCTGTGTTAAGCATGAACATTATATCTAGATCTTGTTTATTGCGAGACGGTTACTTATTTAAATAAGAGAATAAAGGTTGTTCTATTTATACGAGTAATATCTTCTATGGTCATGCACCCAATGGTAGGGGTTTATTCATATTGAATCTTGATAGTGATGACACGCATGTTCATAACATTTATGCCAAAAGATGTAGAGTTGAGAATGATAGTACCACTTTCTTGTGGCACTGCCGTTTAGGTCATATTGGTGTAAAACGCATGAGGAAGCTCCATGCTGATTGACTTTTGGAGTCACTTGATTTTGAATCACTTGACACATGTGAACCATGCCTCATGGGCAAGATGACTAAAACGCCGTTCTCTGGAACAATGGAACGGGCAAGTGACTTATTGGAGATACATACTGATGTGTGCGGTCCAATGAATGTTACAACGCGTGGTGGATATCATTATTTTCTCACCTTCACTGATGAAAGTAGATATGGGTATATTTACTTAATGAAACAGAAGTCTGAAACATTTGAAAAGTTCAAGCAATTTCAGAGCGAAGTTGAGAATCATCATAACAAGAAGATTAAGTTCCCGCGATCTGATCGAGGAGGTGAATATCTGTGTTATGAGTTTGGCCGTCACTTAAGATAGTGTGGAATTGTTTCACGGTTGACACCGCCCGGAACACCACAGCGTAATGGTGTGTCCAAACGTCGTAATCGAACCTTATTAGATATGGTGCGTTCTATGATGTCTCTTGTTGATTTGCCACTATCATTTTGGGTTTATGCATTAGAGACAACTGCATTCACTTTAAATAGGGCACCATAGAAATCCGTTGAGATGACGCCATATGAACTGTGGTTTGGTTTAAATAGGGCACCATCGAAATCCGTTGAGACGACACAAAATGAACTGTGGTTTGGCAAGAGGCCAAAGTTGTCGTTTCTTAAAGTTTGGGGATGTGATGCTTATGTCAAAAAGCTTCAGCCTAAAAAGCTGGAACCCAAAGCGGAGAAATGCGTCTTCATAGGATACCCGAAAGAGACAGTCGGGTATACCTTCTATATCAGATCTGAAGGCAAAGTGTTTGTCGGTAAGAACGGAACATTTCTTGAGAAAGAGTTTCTCTCGAAAGAATTGAGTGGGAGGAAACTAGTGCTTGATGAGGTTACTGAACCTTTACTTTAACCAGAAAGTAGCACAGCGCGGAAAGATGTTTCTGTGGAACCTACGATGGTAGAAGAGGAAGTTAATGATGATGATCATGAAGCTTTGGATCAAGCTACTATTGAACCTCGTAGGTCGATAAGGCCACGTACTACTCCTGAGTGGTACGGCAACCCTGTCTTGGAGGTCATGTTGTTGGACAACAATGAACCTACGAG
The DNA here is from genome assembly GCA_022496015.1 of Hordeum marinum. NCBI lineage: Eukaryota > Viridiplantae > Streptophyta > Magnoliopsida > Poales > Poaceae > Hordeum > Hordeum marinum. The sequence continues at coordinate 281,251,862 of CM039678.1, forward strand.
CTATGGAGGAGCAGTGATGGGCCTGGATTCCGAAAAATGGTTAGAGGCCATGAAATCCGAGATGGGATCCATGTATGAAAACAAAGTATGGACTTTGGAAGTATTACCTGAAGGGCGAAAGGCCATTCAGAACAAATGGATCTTTAAGAAGAAGACAGACGCGGACGGTAATGTCATCGTCTATAAAGCTCGACTTGTGGCAAAGGGTTTTTCACAAGTTCAAGGAGTTGACTACGATGAGACCTTCTCACCCGTAACGATGCTTAAGTCCGTCAGAATCATGTTAGCAATAGCTGCATATTTCGACTATGAAATTTGGCAGATGGATGTCAAAACTACGTTCCTTAACGGTTTCCTTGAGGAAGAGATGTATATGATGCAATCGAAAGGTTTTGTCGATCCAGAGAATGCTGACAGAGTTTGCAAACTCCAGCGATCCATTTATGGGCTGGTGCAAGCATCTCGGAGTTGGAATAAGCGCTTTGATGAGGTGATCAAAGTGTTTGGTTTTATACAAGTTTATGGAGAAGCTTGTATTTACAACAAAGTGAGTGGGAGCTCTATTGCGTTTCTAATATTATATGTGGATGACATATTGCTGATTGGAAACAATATAGAAATGCTGGGAAGCGTGAAGGAATATTTGAACAAGAGTTTTTCAATGAAGTACCTAGGAGAAGCTGCTTTCATATTAGGCATTAAGATCTATAGAGATAGATCGAGACGCTTAATATCACTTTCACAGAGCACATACCTTGATAAAGTTTTGAAGAAGTTCAAAATGGATCAGTCCAAGAAGGGTTCTTGCCTGTGTTGCATGGTGTGAAGTTGACTAAGACTCAATGCCTAGTGACTCCAGAAGATAGAGAAAAGATGAGTGTCATCCCCTATGCTTCAGCCATAGGCTCTATCATGTATGTAATTCTATGCACAAGATCGGATGTCAGCCTTGCCATAAGTATGGCCGGAAGGTTTCAAAGTGAACCTGGAATAGAACACTGGGCAGCGGTCAAGAATATCCTTAAGTACCTGAAAAGGACTAAGGAAATGTTTCTCGTTTATGGAGGTGATGAAGAGCTCGTCGTAAAGGGTTACGTCGATGCAAGCTTTGACACTGATCCGGATGACTCTAAGTCGCAAACTGGATATGTATTTATTCTCAACGGGGGAGCGGTAAGCTGGTGCAGTTCCAAGCAAAGTGTGGTAGCCGATTCTACATGTGAAGCGAACTACATTGCAGCCTCGGAGGCGGCAAAGGAAGGTGTCCGGATGAAGCAGTTCATGACAGATCTTGGAGTAGTGCCCAGTGAACTGAATCCAGTGTTCTGTGACAACACTGGTGCCATTGATGGGGCCAAGGGACCAAGGTTTCACAAGAGGATCAGACACATAAAGCGACGCTTCAACTCCATCCGCGATTACATCAAGGATAAGGACATAAATATTTGCAAAGTGCACACGAATCTGAATGTTGCAGACCCATTGACTAAACCTCTTCCAAGGGCTAAACATGATCAACACCAGAACTGCATGGGTGTTCGATTCATTACCATGTAAATCACATAGTGATGTGAACTAGATTATTGACTCTAGTGCAAGTGGGAGACTGTTGGAAATATGCCCTAGAGGCAATGAATAAAGTGTTTATTATTATTCCTTGTTCATGATAATTGTTTATTATCCATGCTATAATTGTATTGATTGGAAAGACATTACATGTGTGGGTAAATAGACAACACACTGTCCCTAGTATGCCTCTAGTGAACTAGCTCGTTGATCAAAGATGGTCAAGGTTTCCTAGCCATTGACATGAGATGTCATTTGATAACGGGATCACATCATTAGGAGAATGATGTGATGGACAAGACCCAAACTACAATCGTAGCATATGATCGTGTCAGTTTGTTGCTACTATTTTCTGCATGTCAAGTATGTGTTCCTATGACTATGAGATCATGCAACTCACGGACATCGGAGGATTGCCTTGTGTGTATCAAATGTCGCAACATAACTGGCTGACTATAAAGGTTCTCCACAGGTATCTCCGAGGGTGTCTGTTGAGTTGGCATGGATCAAGACTGGGATTTGTTACTCCGTGTGACGGAGAGGTATCTCAGGGCCACTCGGTAATACAACATCACAATAAGCCTTGCAAGCAATGTGACTAACTGTTAGTCACGGGATCTTGTATTATGAAACGAGTAAATAGACTTGCCATTAACGAGGTTGAACTAGGTATGGAGATACCGACAATCGAATCTCGGGCAAGTAACATACTGAAGAACAAAGGGAACATCATACGGGATTAACTGAATCCTTGACATAGAGGTTTGACCGATAAATATCTTCGTAGAATATGTAGGAACCAATATGGGCATCTAGGTCCCGCTATTGGTTATTGTCCGTAGAGGTGTCTCGGTCATGTTTAAGATCCCGTAGGGTCTGCACACTTAAGGTTTGGTGACGTTTCGGTAGTATAGAGTTATGTATGGTGGTGACCAAAGGTTGTTCGGAGTCCCGGTTAAGATCCTGGACATCATGAGGAGCTCCGTAATGGTCCAAAGGTAAAGATTAATATATAGGAAGTCCTATTTTGGTCGCAGGAAAAGTTTCGGGCTCATCGGTAGTGTATCGGCAGTGCCGGTAGTGTACCGGGAGACCATCGGGAGGGGTATTTCGACCCAAGAGGAAACATGGGCTGTGGGAGAGTGAATACCAGACCTTAGTGGGATGGTGGAAGTCCCACACAAAGCCCATGCGGCTAGGGAGAAAAAACCCAAAGAGAAAAACTGGAAAAGGGCAAAAATAGGGTGAATCCTAGTCCTACTAGGATTGGAGGTGGATTCCACCTCTCCCACCTGGTTCGGCCGACTCCTAGAGACTTGGACCTTAGGCCAAGCCTCCTACTCTCTTCCGCTTATATATACTCGAGGTTTTAGGGTTTTTGCACAGAATTTTCAGCCGCGTGATGCCTGTTCCTCCAGTGCATAGTTTCTCCTCTAGATCGGTTTTCTACAGCGCTTAGGCGAAGCCTTGCCGGAATAGCTCCACCACCATCGTAGGAGCACCGTCATGCTGTCGGAGAACTCTTATTCCTCTCTACTCCTTCTTGCTGGATCAAGATGGCGGAGATCGTCATCAAGCTGTATGTGTGATGAACGCGGAGGTGCCGTCCGTTTGGCGCTAGATTGGAAGGATTGGGATCAAGTTCATGGGATAGATCGTGATCAAGTTCGCGGGACGGATCGTGATTGGATCGTGGGACGGATCGTGATTGGATCGCGGGATGCTCGGCGATTCGGATCACGAAGACGTTCGACTACACCAACCGCGTTTCTTAACGCTTCCCGCTTAGCGATCTACAAGGGTACGTAGATCCACTCTCCCTCTCGTAGATGCTCATCACCATGGATAGATCTGTGTGTGCGTAGGAAAATTTTTGTTTCCCATGCAACGTTCCCGTACAATGCCAACTCCACCCTGGACTCCTCCTCGCCCCTGAGGGCGGCATGGAAGGTGGCGGCAGCGTTCGTCAGCTGAGCCCGCAACCCGTCTACCTCCTCCTAGAGCTCGCCGCGCTTGCGCTTCTTGGTCGCCGGCGCCCTAGAAGAAGAAGACAATCAAGCCCGACGCATTGGACATGTATACCAAGGAAGGAGGAAAACAAGGGAACACTCACTCATCCACTATGGCCCAGCGCCGGCAAACCTGCGCAACACAGACGACCCCCCGCCACTCCCTTCAAAAGAGTGCGTGGGGGCTAGCGGCCCCGCACGCTCCCCCGCACCGGTGGAGCTTCCTCCAAACGCCATGGGAGAAGGAGAAGATGAGAAGAGGAAGAGGGTTTTCTCTGGAGTGACGGGAAGAAGAGGGCACTTTGATACAACAAGCCCCCCCAGAGGAGATGGATTTATAGGTGTGATTGAGGCCATGGAGCATTGTGGGAGAGCAGGCGACGTGCACCCCTCGGCCGCCGAAAGGGCCGACTCGATTGGCGCGTGGCCCTGCCTCATGTCGCCTCACCTGACACTGTCGGGTCACATCCGCGTGACCCGCGGGTCGGAGACTCAAGGGAGCGGCGGCATTCAAGGAAGGGTACTGATGGGCAGCACTACACACATGTGTCGCATCAGTGTGACTCAGGGCGTTTCCTGGCGCCTTCGGGGAGCGGAGGCGTCGCTACTCAAGCGTTCAACACGTGTAAAGCCAGGCCCGCAGGCAATTCGGGCCAGCGGTGCTGCGAGCCACCTTCAACGGCTTTGCCTAGAAGCCAACTCCGGCGCGCCTTGGGCCCGGGTGCTACTAACAGTGTTCTGGGAACGGGGGTACCCACCCCTGCCTGCCTGCGGCCCATGACGTGGCCCACTTTGTCGGCCTGGCGCATCGCCGCTCAAGACAAGGCCCTCGCAAGGAAGAACGACACCAAGACCAGAAAGGATGGGCCTCCTCGGGACCCCTCTAGAGCAGTGGAGATCCCTATGCAGAACCCAGCCTCAGGAGTCAAAGATGACGCAAGGAAGGTGTGGGGACCCCGACTCACAAGTCGTTATCACCAAATGTACGTGCATAGTGATCCTAGAGATCAATGCTCATTGAAAACACAGAAACTGAATAACAAGAGTCTTACATCCATTACGTATCGTTTTACTCAAGTATGGCCTTTATGGCCAAGTCTTCATAAACTCACAGTGGAAATCTTCAATGATAGCGTGAACCCATGCCATCTACCTTAACCCTACGGGCATTCTGACTGGGAAGCGTCCTAGCTCGCATGTTCATCACCAAGGTAATCTTCATCATGACTTGACCTTCATGCATGGTCAATAAAATAACCAGTGGCAAGCTAATAAGTACTTTGAATGTACTCGCAAGCAACCCATGTTTGGAACAAGGTTCAACAGAGCATGATATAGCACTAAGTAGGTAATTTTGCAGAAAGCTAATTTTGAATGCAGTGACATGATCAACTAATTTATGCAAGCATGCATCAACAGTTGGCAGATATCCATATGAACAAGTTATAGATATCATCATAAACAGGGGGGTGAACATCCCATGTTCACTCATGTCATCAATTCATCTGACTTATCTCAAGTGTCATTTCTGTGTCAACCACACACACACACCCCAAGTTTGCGAAACATCTGGACGTGGCTTAAGCAGCAACACCCAACTGTCCTTGACCATGGACACGACTATTCGAATATTTTTACACTCTGCAGAGGTTGCGCACTTTACCCACAAGACTAGGGGAACTTCCATGTCATCCACGACTCGCGGTATTTAACATACCCAAGGTAAGCACCCGAACAACGCCTTTCCCCTGGCGGTACTAAACAAAGAGTCCATTCGATTGGTACACAACCCACATGATGTACATCATAGATAGCATCCATGCAGGGACCAACGGTGTGCCCAGTGGTTGTGAAGACAACGCATGATCCTCCATACTGTCACGACCCCGTATCGAGAGTTACCACACCACTCCCGCCACTAGTAATGCGGGCTCCTTGCTAGTACCCACCAAAGTAATCAACAAAGCCCTGTCCCATAAGGGGTATCATGGTTGTGCTTGTAAGGTTGAGACAATCGACAAATTTTAAACCCTCCGTTTTCGAAAACACACACTCACTTATTCCGGTACACCACTTATTTCTCAAGTGGTTAACCATCTCATTGTAATCTCCCTCGGGCATTAGTGGCACCCGATGGGGTTTTCGAAAAGCCTTTGACATTTCTTGGCTTCCATCACCATGCATAATCTCGCTCCCTCTTGCGTAGCATCTACTAGCATCCTATCTACTCCCACCCTCACAACCCTCATAAGGATGGTAGGGTCATGCACGATGCAAGTATCAACGGTAAAAGTAACGGAGGCATCCCACCGAAGTGGTCACCATAGCACATGATCAACAACAAGGAATAAGGTACTATGTGACATGCATGAAAATGGTTTCTTAACATGGTCAAAGGGTTGTTTGCCTGGCTTCGCACAGTCTTTGAGGTCTTCAGACGCTTCTCATCCAACTCCGAGCACTCCGTATATCTCGTCAACTACCGTTAGTAAACAACCACAATAAGCAACACAACAAGCAGAAAATAAAAGTGCTCTATAAATAGGAGTTTTATTTTTCTTGGGCACCTCTGGTCATGTGTAAAATAACCGACGAGGTTTTGGTGGATGTGGGTCAAGGGGGAGTCCCGAATGGTGGAGATGAAGGAAATGATGATCCTATAAGATGTCCATAGAAAATATTTTTCTAAAAATGATTGGATGGATCCAACAATTAGGGAATGATTTTAGATGATTTTTGGAAGTGGTTTCACTGGGTTTGGACTTGATATGATTTTTCTAGGATTTTCCTAAGATGGAATAATGGAAAAGGGGAGCTATTTATTTGGTCAAGCATAATAGGTGCATGATAAAATGTTCAACATGGCTATACAGATAGGGCATGACATTTAGAGCACCTAGAAATTGGAATCACTCCATTTGGAGTTAATTTGGACTCTCTAGGAATTTTGCAATGCGGCTCCATAATACAAGATACAACCAAAATATTGGTGGAGCAGAATATTTTACATGGAAAAATTGTGTAATGCACATATTTGGATAAATCTTGATTTTAGGGACATCCAAGAATTTGAATCATCCAATTTGGAGTTCAAATGAATTTGATATGGATTTTACAAGTTTCAAAAGAAACAATATATATATATATATATATATATATATATATATATATATATATATATATATATATATATATATATATATATATATATATAAGGGGCTTCCTATTGGGCCAAGAACGCCTGGGCACACTAGGCCGGCCCAACCGTTTGGCACAAGTGCCACGCCAATGGCGTATTCCCTGGAATACGCTTTTGGCCGAAGGGACGCGTACTCCGGCTGGGGCGTCTCCATTTAACGGTGTGAGGGCTCGGGTCTTTAGCCGTAGACCGGCAGGCCCCGCTAGCAGGCCCTCCTCCTACCTCCCGCTCAAACGGAGGAGGGGCAGGAGAGGCCGACTGAGCCCGCGCCGGTGCCCCGTCCAGGCGGCACAAGCCATCCCCGGTGACGCTCCGGCCACCGGCGAGCCCGGGGCGGTGAGCCGCGCCTACCTGGGCTGCTCCCGGGTCCTGGGGAGGTCGGGGCTGTGTGCAACTTCCACCGTGGCGGAGAAGGCCGTCGGCCATGGTGGGCATGATGCCAACGTCGCGAAGAGGAGGGAGAAGGAGTGTGCAAGGTGGGGTCTTCGGCAAACAATGGCGTCTGGTGGGGCTTTGAGGAGAGGGAGCGCATGGAAGAGCTCCAATTAGGGCGGCGGCCATGGCAGGAACATGGAGGCTATGGAGGGGAAATCGAGCTCGGGAGCTTAGGGGCTTGGCGAGGGAGTTCCTGGGAGAGAGGGGAGCACCAAGGGGCGCGAGAGGGAGCCGGGGAGGGAAAAATAGAGGGGGTGAGGGAGAGGAAGCTCGGGCATTCCTCGGATGATCTCGGGCGCGGCGAGCATGCACGTGAGAGCTGCCTTGGATGCATCCTGATGTCAGGGAGAGGCGTGGGAGGTCGAGAGGGCATCCCTTGCGGGTGTGGGCATCTTTCTGCTGCTGAACACGAGCTACCCGACGGCGACAAGTGGCAGAGCGCCGGTTTTGCATGTCGGATGCGTGGTCATCATGCCAACTCCCGTCCAGAGCATTTTTGGGGCGTCCAAGGTTGTCTATCATGTAAGGCGCACATGCAGTAGGCGCACATACAACATGCAGCAGAGCACTGGCATAAATGGAGCTGTATGGGTTAGGTTTTGACCGAGGGTAATTTTGAAGCAGCAAACTTGGGGCTGATCTAGTGGGATTTACTGTAGGGCACTATGGATAAAACCGTGTCTAGTTTCCCTAGGTATGGAAGGACTATATGCTCCCCAATTTTCAGCTCAAGAAGATGAGTGTGCAGTGTACTTGGAGTACAAAGCTTCATGCTGCCAAAATGTAGGTTTATATAAACTGCTCATCTTTTCCACATGAGCATGCAACCTTTGGGTGCGGCAAGATGCATTAGCATACTATAGGTGCTATGGAAAAACTTGGGGCATTCTTATGAACAGAATAAGGGAACAGAGGCCTTTCCATGGTAAAAAGAGAGGGAAAAAGAGAGATTTGCCACACAATAATTTATCAGAGGCCATGGCAAGGTTACTGGGGGTACATTGGGGTTAGAATATACCGTGGTAAAAAGTTGGAGGCAAGGGGAATCTTTTTGGGCCCAATTTGCTTGTGCACAAGCTCATGGCTGAAGGTGTTTGACTGTCCGAGGGCATCTAGGGGTATCCAATAGCCTGATATTTACCATAGGTACATGGTATGCCCATTTGGTCCTGATAACAAATTTTGAGAGGATTTGAAGAAAGTTGATAGTGTAAACTTTGTAATCCCTAATAATCAACAGAGTCAGGTTTCTGTAGATCCAGGTCTACAAAACTATTCTACTTGATGCACCACTTAGTGTAGCATCATAATTTGGGTAATAGAACATGATCACAAAGTTTGGCATAAATAGGATATACTTCACAATGTAATGTTTCTCAAATTTGATTCTGGATAGGAATGGTTTTGGAATATTTTGGTGAACCAAGACAATTGTGATTGATATGAAACTTGGCAAGATGATCACATATTTCATATGTGACATGCTAGAATTTTCCTGGATTTATTTGAGAATATTTCTTATAGAAATATTTCAAATGCTTGAAATAGGCAGAAATGGTTTTGAAGGGTTTTGTCCATTATTTTGAACATGACCATGTGTTTAAACTCTTATATATGGACAATATATGTCCACTAAGTTTTCCTAAATTTTCTCAAATATTTTTAAAGCATTTAAATAATTTTTCCCTATAAAAGACCATTTATGGCCTTAAGAAAAAGCCTTTAAATAAAATAGAAGATAATCTTTAAAATTAAAATTTGGTGGTTTTGGGAAGTCTTATATATAGTGGGTTTCAAATAAAGCACTTGGGGAAAAAGGATCCACCCAATTTGGGGACTTGCAATGCAAATCTCAAATCAGAGGGCTTTGAAAACCTAATTTAAATAAATGCTTTTTGGCCAAGATAATATTTCGTAAAACTATTTTTAAGTCCTATTCACATGGCATGATCATTGGACAAGAGTTGGGATCAAGGAAAAGAGTTCTTGAGGGTAGGAGGATGTTTTATGACTTATAGAGCACCAACAAGCAATCAAACAAGAAAGCAAATAACACACAAGTAAAGCATTCATATGCACTCAAAAAGTTTTAACTGGCCCTAATTTTGAGTCAGGTTATCTTAGAGAGAAGAGGCAAAACACAAGGTGTGACAGAAGGACAGGCGGGCGCCAGCGTGCCAGGCAGTGCAGTTTCCCCTTTGGTGCAAAGGGAGCAAGGACGTATGCGGGTTCCCAAAGTGGCGCCCAAAGGTTTCCATTCTAGTGCAACAAGACCACGACCACTAGCCCCATAGGGCGGATGTCATCATCGAGCCCCACCACGGCATCATCGACATCCACTTTGCAGGCGAAGATCACCTTTGGACAGGGCGCGGATGTACTCCTACCCCCCTTCAAATTTGGTCGTTGTGGGATCCCTTCCCACCATTATGATAAGGGAAGAGAACCTGGTCCACCGCTATATATAGATGCTAGGCCACACTGTAGAGGTGGGCCGATCCATGACTTAGGCACCCAAACCACTAGACAAGGCAGGAAGCCAAGAACACCACTTGAGCTCCCTCGTGAGGCTCGAGCCCACTGTACTAGTTCATCCACCACACCTCCCCGAGAGGCAATACACCACAGAAGGAGTAGGGTATTACGCTTCACAGCGACCCAAACCTGGGTAAACTGCCGTGTTCATCTTCTTCCTCGTCATCGTGTGAGTTTCCTGTTGTGTCCATCGTGTAGCAAGCTAGGTAGGATGAGGTTGCAGGGGATCTTCACACATGCCCCTGTGTTCGAACCATGGCAGTTTTGTGGATCCCGAAATCCAATAGCGACATAGGGTGTGGCCCACCTTGTTAGCCAAGCATGGTTAGCGCGACCGCACTCAAGACAAGGCCCTCGTGATAGCCCTAGGATCGCAAGAAGCATATAGACCAGCAAAGAATGGGCATCCTCAGGCCCCTTCGGAGCGGCGAAGATCTCTATGTAGGACTTGGCGTTGGGAGGCCAAGGATGACGCAAGGTGGGACAGGCAGGCACTAGCGCGCCAGGTGGTACAGTTTCCCCATTGGTGCAAAGGGAGCAAGGATGTACGCGGGTTCCAAAGCGCCCCTAAAGGTTCTATTCCAGTGCAACAAGACCATGACCACGAGCCCTGTAGGACGAATGTCATCGCCGAGCCCACATCTGCATCATCAACAACTACTTTGCAGGTAAAGACCACCTTTCATCAGTATAAATATGTACTCATGCCCCCCTTCAAATTTGGTCGTTTTGGGATCCCTTCCCGCCATAGCAATAAGGAAAGGGGACCCATGCCACTATAAATAGGGGCTAGGCTACACCATAGAGGGGGGGGGGATGAAACATAAGGGAGGCAAAACCACTAGAGTGCCCTCGCGAGGCAATCCACCATTGTACTAGTTCATCCACAAACCTCCTCGTGAGTCGATCCACCAAAGCAGGAGTAGGGTTTTATTCTTCGCAGCAGCCCAAACCTGGGTAAATCATCATGTGCAATCTTCTTCCTCATCATCGTGCAAGTTCCACGTAGAAATCAATGAGTAGCGAGCTAGGTGGGGTGATGTTGTTGGGTATCTTCGCACACACCCTTGTGTTCGAACTTCTTTGAGTTTTGCGGAGCCCGAGATCCGACATAGGTCAAGATACTCTAGAGTACGAAAGCTGATCTCCAGCCTCATCATGGCCTTGAGGAAGTTGCGCCACTACTTCCAAACCTATGAGATCACGGTTGTTACCTGTTTCCCATTGCAACACGTACTGAGGAACCTCGAAGCCACTGGTAGGATAGTTGAGTGGGCACTGGAGTTGTCAAGCTTCGAATTGAAGTATGAGAGCCCTTCCACCATTCAAAGGAGGGAATTGGTGGAGTTTATCGTAGAATGGACACCCATGCCAGATGAAGAAGTTCGAGAGACAATCCTCCCCGGCAAAGAAGCATGCAAAGAATGGATCATGTACTTTGATGGTGCTTTCTCACTTCAGGGCGCCTGAGCAGGCGTGCTCCTCATTGCCCCCACTGGCAAACACCTCAAGTATGTCATTCAAATATACTTTCCCCAGGAGGAAGCTACCAACAATACCGCTGAGTACAAGGGGCTCCTTGCCGGACTTAGAATCGTGGTAGAATTGGGGATTAAGAAACTGGTTGTCCCATGAGACTCTCAACTTGTGGTGAAGCAGGTCAACAAACATTACCGGAGCCCGCTGATGGAGGCATACGTGAAAGAAGTGAGGAAATTGGAGGATCACTTCGATGGACCACAAGCAGAGCATGTGCCGAGAGCAGAAAACAACATTGCTAACCATCTATCGAAGTGCGTTGCGTAGAAGCTTCCTGTGGAACCAGGCAATTTTGTTCTCTGCCTCACCCAACCTTCATTATCCCCGTGAGCGATGTCTATAAAGAGAAGGAAGTTGAACTACAAAAAGCATTTCCCGACAGAGCTCTGGGAGCTACTGGTAGAGAAGCTGTCGGGGAAGGTCCCGTTTCGGTTGATGAGCAGCTCCCTCCCGTGGGGCCCCAGGTTCTCGCAGTTGAGGCAAGCGATCCCGCAGACAAGGAGGCGCCTTTAGTCCTTGTTGTTGAGCCATAGGAGAACACCTCTAATTGCAAACTCTTCATATATGTCCACTTCCTTCAAACAGGAGAACACCTCTAAGAGCAAGAGGAAGCCGAAAAAGTAGCCTGCCAATCATGTATGTACTAGTTTGTCGATGACACCCTATACAGAAGACGACCAAACGGTGTGAAACTACGGTGCATCTGTCGGTAGGATGGACTGAAGTTGTTCGCAGAGATTCACAAAGGAGTATGTGGATCTCACATAAGCTTTCCGGCAGGGTTTCTATAGGTACACTGCCCTCTAACACGCTACCGAGTTGGTAACAATTGTGAAGCTTGCCAGTTTCATTCCAAGAACATCCATCAACCAGCGCAAGCTCTGCAAACAATTCCTCTATCCTGGCCATTCTAGGTCTGGGGGCTCGATATCCTGGGGCCGTTCCCCCACGCTATCAGGGGATTTGAGTTCTTGTTCGTGGCAATCGACAAGTTCACAAAGTGGCCTGAGGTATAACCAGTGAGAAAGGTGACCGCACAGTCAACTATCAAGTTCATGAAAGGACTGGTGTGCCGCTTTGGAGTGCCTAACAGGGAGATCACTGACAGCGCCACCCAGTTCACGAGCCACGCCTTCATGCAATATATCCAGATCCTTGGAAGCTAGGTATCCTTCGCCTCTGTTGCCCATCCAAGAAGCAACGGGCAAGTCGAGAGGATGAATGCGGAAGTGTTGTGAGGGCTCAATGCAAGAACTTTCAATAAGCTGCGAAAGAGCATCAAGCACTGGATAGACGAACTATTGGTGGTTCTTTTGTCCCTCAGAACGACGCCTTTCTCCCTAGTGTACGGGACGGAAGTAGTGATCCCCACGGAACTGATATACGGGTCACCTCGAGTGCTTGCCTACGATGAAGTAGAGCAACAATAGCTACAGCATGACGATGCCATGCTCCTCGAGGAAGACCGTCTGTGGGTTGTTGTGCATGCTTCACACTAATAGCAAACCCTGTGCCACTACCATTGACGCAGGGTCCACGCCCGGATCCTTGAGGAAGGCGACCTTGTCCTTAGGCGTGTTCAGTCCGCCAAGGGTACCAACAAGTTGATGTCGAAGTGGGAAGGCCCTTACCAGGTAGCACGAGTCACTAGACCTAGCACAGTCTGTCTGGATACCGAAGATGGCACCAAGGTGGTTAACTCATGGAATACTGAGCATCTTCGTAAGTTCTACCCATGAGGCGCGGCTGCCGGGCTCAGTCCCAGGCATCCACCTTTTGTACAAGCCTTGCCGTTGTTGCATGTAAACCTTTGTACAAAGCTAGGCGTAGACCCTGTGCAACAATAATAAAGCTAGGCATTGCATCATATCATCATTTTACATGCTCATTACACATTTTTATGATTGCAGTGTTATCACTTTTAAGTTATAAGATTTGGTAGAGTACTTGATGAACCTGTGATCTTTGTTACTGTTCTCACCCTCCTCACTGGACCATTGGGAAAACAGGGAAGAGAAGCGAAGAAACAAGGACAATGGCCCATCGTGCTCTAAAGAGGGATACTACTTGGAAAAGATAAGTGTAATCACTTATCCCAAGTTTGATGCCTTTCAAATTCCACGAGTAAATACTCAGTATCTTCCTTATTGTGGGTAGTGGAGTCGTCCACATGGTGAAAACACTAGTCGGTATGAGCCATCCCCCTATTTTTGTTTAACAGCTGTGGGGGGGCTGCGCCCACATTAGCAAGGAGCTCTGTCGGGGAACAACGCCAACCTGCTGCCGGGGGTTCATTTTCCCTCTTGGCACTTGTGGTTAAGTGATGATACGACAAGTAGTTTTGTGTAGCAAGGACAAAACGTACCAAGACAATAAACAAGGAAATAAAGGGATAGTACTTGCAAGAGGAAAATGGCACATTTCTCATTTATTTTGGATATAAGTTAGATAAAGTTTACATTAGAAGGCATGACTTTTTAATAGTCCCTTATTTGGCTTTATACCCTAGAAACAAGACGCTGGAGAAAAAGGGGATAAAAGAAGGTCCCCAATAGAAGCCTAGCCTGACCCCATCAGGACCAGCATTGCACGGACGGTAGGCCACTGGAAGGGAAGATGAAGCCAAAGTCCACGAGCCTGCCGGATCCGGTTGGGGGAGAAGGCAGCACCAAAGTTAAGAACCCCTTGCAAATCGCTCTGCCGGGGAGGGGCTTAGCTGACAGTGATGGTGCGATCGACGCTCAGCTTAAGTCTGAGTTAGCATACTCCCACTTGATGACTGGGGGCTCGTCGTCGTCTTCACCGACACTGTCCTCCTCGTCGCAATTGCTCGAGGAGGAGCTTCTGACATCACTCAAGCTCTCCTTGCAGCAGTCAAGACGGGCGCGTTAATGCCCATAAATCTTGACGGAGAGCAGGTCGGCCTCCACCAACTTGAAGCGGAGGACATGCCCACCGGTGAAGTTGTGGGTAGATGCAAAGGTTTTCCACCCAAGCCTGAGAACCATGAGGCAGCGCTCCGGTAACTCGACGTCCGCTTGCAGGGCGCCACTACAGCAACAATGTACACACAACCTGTAGGATCAAAAGTATGTCTAGAGGGGGTGATTAGACTACTTGACCAAATAAGAAATTCTACATTTTCCAAATTTGAAGTGTTGGTAGATATTAGCATTGATAGCAAGTAAATCACACCCTACACATGCATGTCTACGAGTATAGAAGCAGAAAGTAAAGACAAGCATGAGTAGTAAAGGAAGGGTAGGAAGATCAAACGCAATTTGGAGACAAAGATTTTTCCCGTTGTTCCGATAGGTGGTGCAATCGTACGTCCACGTTTATGGAGACTTCAACCCATGGAGGGTAACGGTCGCGAGAGTGCACAAAGGGCTCTACCCATGGAGGGTTCCATGAAGAAGCAACCCTATCTATACCATCATGGTCAACGTCCATGGAGGACTAGCCTAATCGTGGTAGATCTTTACGAAGTAGGCAATCTCCTTGCCCTTAAAAACTTCTTGGTTCACTCCAGAACACGAAGTAGGAGGCTCCCAAGTGACACCTAACCAACCTAGGAGCACCACCCTCCAAAAGTTAATAGGCTCGATAATGTTGATGAACTTCTTGCTCTTGTGCTTCAAGATGATAGACTCCTCAACACTCAATCACTCTCTCACATATTTGGCTTTGGTGGAAGAGATTGATTGGGTGGAAAGCAACTTGGGGAGGCTATAGATCAAGATTCATATGGTTGGAATCGAATGGCATGATCTCAACACATGAGTAGGTAGATCTCTCTCAGAAAATATGATGGGATAGGTGGGGATCTGTTCTGAGCGCTTCTCTTTCGAGTTTGTGGTGGTGGAGGGGTATATATAGGCATCTCCAAAAATCCAATCGTTACACCTAAAGTGACCAACTTGGTGATACCAATGTGTGAATCTCGTGTTGGGTAACGTTGCATGGGAAACAAAAAATTTCCTACGCACACGCAGATCTATCCATGGTGATGAGCATCTACGAGAGGGAGAGTGGATCTACGTACCCTTGTAGATCGCTAAGCGGGAAGCGTTAAGAAACGCGGTTGGTGTAGTCGAACGTCTTCGCGATCCAAATCGCCGTGCGTCCCGTGATCCAATCACGATCCGTCCCGCGATCCAATCACGATCCGTCCCGCGATCCAATCACGATCCGTGCCACGAACTTGATCACGATCCGTCCCATGAACTTGATCACGATCCTTCCGATCTAGCGCCGAACGGACGGCACCTCCGCGTTTAGCACACGTACAGCTTGATGACAATCTCCGCCGTCTTGATCCAGCAAGAAGGAGTCGAGAGGAATAAGAGTTCTCCAGCAGCGTGACGGCGCTCCGGCGATGGTGGTGGAGCTATTCCGGCAGGGCTTCGCCTAAGCGTTGTAGAAAACCGATCTAGAGGAGAAACTACGCACTGGAGGAACGGGCAGCACGTGGCTGAAAATTCTGTGCAAAAACCCTAAAACCTCCAGTATATATAAGAGGAAGAGAGGAGGAGGCTTGTCACAAGGGCCAAGACTCCAAGGAGTCGGCCAAACCAGGTGGAGGAGGTGGACTCCACCTCCAATCCTAGTAGGACTAGGATTCACCCTATTTTTGCCTTTTTCCACTTTTTCTCTTTGGGACTTTTTTCCCAAACCGCTTGGGCCTTGTGTGGGACTTCCACCAGCACACAAAGGGATGGTAAACACTCTCCCACAGCCCATGGAACCTCTTGGGTCGAAATACCCCTCCCGATGGTCTCCCGGTACACTACCGGCACTCTCGGTACACTACCGATGAGCCTGAAACTTTTCCGGCGACCAAAAAAGGACTTCCTATATATGAATCTTTCCCTCCGGACCATTCTGGAGCTCCTCGTGATGTCTGAGATCTCATCCGGGACTCCGAACAACCTTCAGTCACCACCATACATAACTCTATACTACCGAAACGTCACCAAACCTTAAGTGTGCAGACCTTGCGGGTTCGAGAACTATGTAGACATGACCGAGCCACCTCTAAGGACAATAACCAATAGCGGGACCTGGATGCCCATATTGGTTCCTACATATTCTACGTAGATCTTTATCGGTCGAACCTCTATGTCAAGGATTCAGTTAATCCCGTATGATGTTCCCTTTGCTCTTAGGTATGTTACTTGCCTGAGATTCGATCGTCGGTATCTCCATACCTAGTTCAACCTCGTTATTGACAAGTCTCTTTACTCGTTCCGTAATACAAGTTCCCCTGACTAACACTTAGACACATTGCTTGCAAGGCTCATTGTGATGTTGTATTATCGAGTGGGCCTTGAGATACCTCTCCGTCACACGGCGTACCAAATCCCAGTCTTGATCCATGCCAACTGAACAGACACTCTCGGAGATACCTGTAGAGAACCTTTGTAGTCACCCAGTTACGTTGCGACGTTTGATACACACAAGGCACTCCTCCGGTATCCGTGAGTCGCATGATCTCATGGTCATAGGAACATATACTTGACATGCAGAAAACAGTAGAAATAAACTAACACGATCATATGCTATGTTTGTAGTTTGGGTCTTGTCCATCTAATCATTCTACTAATGATGTGATCCCGTTATCAAATTACATCTCATGTCAATTGCTAGGAAACCTTAACCATCTTTGATCAATGAGCTAGTTCACTAGAGGCATACTAGTGACAAAGTTTTGTCTATTTACCCACTCATGTAATGTGTTTCCAATTAATACAATTATAACATGGATAATAACATGTTTCCAATTAAACTTGTATAAACTCAAACGCTTTGATCACCTCATCAGAACACTTATTCCAACTCCGAGATGCTTGCACCAGCCCATAAATGGATCGCTGGAGTTTACAAACTTTGTCAGCATTCTCTGGATCGACAAAACCTTCTGGTTGCATCATATACAACTCTTCCTCAAGGAAACCGTTGAGGAACGCTGTTTTGACATCCATCTGCCAAATTTCATAGTCGAAATAAGCAGCTATTGCCAACATGATTCTGACAGACTTAAGCATTGCTACAGGTGAGAAGGTCTCATCGTAGTCAACTCCTTGAACTTGTGAAAAACCCTTTGCCACAAGTCGAGCTTTATAGACGGTGACATTACCGTCCACGTTCGTCTTCTTCTTAAAGATCCATTTGTTCTGAATGGCCTTTCGCCCTTCAGGTACTACTTCCAAAGTTCATACTTTGTTTTCATACATGGATCCCATCTCGGATTTCATGGCCTCTAACCATTTCTCGGAATCCGGGCCCATCACTGCTCCTCCATAGCTCGTAGGTTCATTGTTGTCCAACAACATGACCTCCAAGACAGGGTTGTCGTACCACTCAGGAGTAGTATGCAGCCCTGTCAACCTACGAGGTTCAATAGTAGCTTGATTCGAAGCTTCATAATCATCATCATTAACTTCTTCTTCTACCGTTGTAGGTTCCACAGAAACATCTTTCTGCGCTGCGCTACTTTCTCATTGAAGCAAAGGTTCAATAACCTCATCAAGCTCTATTTTCCTCCCACTCAATTCTTTCGAGAGAAACTCTTTCTCAAGAAATGTTCTGTTCTTAGCGACAAACACTTTTCCTTCGGATCTGAGATAGAAGGTATACCTGACTGTCTCTTTCGGGTATCCTATGAAGACGCATTTTTCCGCTTTGGGTTCCAGCTTTTCAGGCTGAAGCTTTTTGACATAAGCATCACATCCCCAAACTTTAAGAAACGACAACTTTGGCCTCTTGCCAAACCACAGATCATATGGCGTCGTCTCAACGGATTTTGATGGTGCCCTATTTAAAGTGAATGCAGCTATCTCTAATGCATAACCCCAAAACGATAGTGGCAAATCAGCAAGAGACATCATAGAACGCACCATATCTAATAAGGTTCGATTATGACGTTCGGACACACCATTACGCTGTGGTGTTCCGGGCGGTGTCAACTATGAAACAATTCCACACTGTCTTAAGTGACTGCCAAATTCATAACTCAGATATTCACCTCCTCGATCAGATTGCAGGAATTTAATCTTCTTGTTATGATGATTCTCAATCTCACTCTGAAATTGCTTGAACTTTTCAAATGTTTCAGACTTGTGTTTCATCAAGTAAATATACCCATATCGACTTAAGTCATCAGTGAAGGTGAGAAAATAACGATATCCACCACGCGCTGTAACATTCGTTGGACCGCACACATCAGTATATATGATTTCCAATAAGTCACTCGCCCATTCCATTGTTCCAGAGAACGGCGTTTTAGTCATCTTGCCCATGAGGCATGGTTCACATGTGTCAAGTGATTCAAAATCAAGTGACTCCAAAAGTCCATCAGCATGGAGCTTCCTCATGCGTTTTGCACCAATATGACCTAAATGGTAGTGCCACAACAAAGTGGTACTATCATTATCAACTCTACATATTTTGGCATCAATGTTATGGACATGTGTGTCATCACTATCAAGATTCAATATGAATAAACCCCTAACATTGGGTGCATGACCATAGAAGATAATACTCATATAAATAGAACAACCTTTATTCTCTGATTTAAATGAGTAACAGTCTTGCAATAAACAAGATCTAGATATAATGTTCATGCTTAACGCAGGCACTAAATAACAATTATTCAGGTTCATCACTAATCCCGATGGTAATCGAAGAGAGAGCGTGCCGACGGCGATCACATCAACCTTGGAACCATTTGCCACGCGCATTGTCACTTCGTCCTTTCCCAGCCTTCGTTTATTCCATAGTTCCTGCTTTGAGTTGCAAATGTGAGCTACCGAACCGGTATCAAATACACACGCACTACTACGAGAGCTAGTGAGGTACACATCAATAACATGTATATCATATATACCTTGTTTGTTGTTGGCCGCCTTCTTGTCAGCCAGGTACTTGGGGCAGTTCCACTTCCAGTGACCAGTTCCCTTGCAATGAAAGCACTCAGTTTCTGGCTTAGGTCCATGCTTGGGCTTCTTTACAGGAGTAGCAACTGCTTTGCCATCCTTCTTGCTTTTAACCTTCTTGCCCTTGCCCTTGACCTTGCCATTTTTCTTGAAACTAGTGGTTTTATTGACCATCAACACTTGATGTTCTTTCTGGATTTCAGACTCAGCGACTTTTAGCATCGCAAACAGCTCGGCGACTGACTTGTTCATCCCGTGCATGTTATAGTTCATCACAAAGCTCTTGTAACTAGGTGGCAGTGATTGAAGAACTCTGTCAGTGATCGCCTCTGGCGGAAGGGAAATTCCCAACTCTGCTAGACGAGTTGAATACCTAGACATTCTGAGTATATGTTCACTGATAGACCCGTTCTCCTCCATCTTGCAAGCATAGAACTTATCGGAGGTTTCATACCTCTCGATCCGTGCGTTCTTCTGAAAGGTAAACTTCAACTCCTGGAACATCTCATATGCTCCATGACGTTCAAAACGTCTTTGAAGTCCCGGTTCTAAGTCATACAATATCGCATAATGAACTATTGAGTAATCTCCAGTACGTGCCTCCCAAGCGTTCTTAACGTCTTCGGAGGTCATGTCTTCTGGTTGGTCACCAAGCGGTGCATCAAGGACATATGATTTCTGGGAAGCCGTGAGGATAATCCTCAAATTACGGGCCCAGTCAACAAAGTTACTTCCATCATCTTTCAACTTAGCTTTCTCTAGGAACGCATTAAAATTCAGGGGTGCTACTGCGCGAGCCATTGATCTACAACATAAATATGCAAAGTTTACTTAGACTATTGTTCAAGATAATGAGTTTAATTAATCAAATTACTAAAGCTCCCACTCAAATTGACATCCCTCAGGTCATCTAAGTGTCACATGATCCAAATCCACCAACTCAAGTCCGATCATCACGTGAGTTGAGGTGGCTTCAATGGTCAACATCATTATGTTGATCATATCTACTATATGACTCATGTTCGAACTTTCGGTCTCTTGTGTGCGAGGCCATGTCTGTACATGCTAGGCTCGTCAAGTTTAACCCGAGTGTTCTGCACGTGCAACATTGGCTTGCACCTGTTGTATGTGAATGTAGAGTCTATCACACCCGATCATCACGTGGTGTCTCAACACGACGAACATTCGCAATGGTGCACACTCGGGGAGAACAGAATTCATCTTGAAATTTAAGTGAGGGATCACCTTATAATGCTACCGTCGTCCTAAGCAAAACAAGGTGCATAAAAGGATTAACATCACATGCAATTCATAAGTGACATGATATGGCCATGAACTTGTGCTTTTGATCTCCATCTAGAAAGCACCAGCATGATCTCCATCGTCACCGGCATGACACCATGATCTTCATCATCTTGATCTCCATCAACGTGTCACCATCGGGGTTGTCGCGCCCAACATGCTTCTACTACTATTGGTACCATTTAGTGATAAAGTAAAGCATTACATAGCGCTTAATGATTGACACACAGGTCATACAATAATTAAAGACAACCCTATGGCTCCTACCGGTTGCCGTACTCATCGACATGCAAGTCGTGATAATCTATACATCACATGATCATCTCATACATCACATATATCACATCATGTAATTGGCCATATCACATCACAACATACCCTACAAAAACAAGTTAGACATCCTCTAATTGTTGTTGCATGTGTTACGTGGCTGCTACGGGTATCTACACAAAAACCACAACGATGATACACCAGTTGCTTTTCAGCCTTCTCAAGGATCGCAGTTGTCGAATCCGATCCAACTAAAGTGAGAGAAACTAGCACCCTCAAGCCATCTATGCAACAAGTTGCGGTCGAGGGAACCGGTCTCTCGTAAGCATATGAGTAATGTTGGTCCGGGCCGCTTCATCTCACAATACCGCTGAACCAAAATCCGACCAAGGGAGGAAGCAATCTAAGCATCAACGCCCACAAACCTTTTGTGTTCTATACATAGACCTAGATCTGATACCACTTTAGGGAACGTTGCATGGGAAACAACATTTTTCCTACGCACACGCAAATCTATCCATGGTGATGAGCATCTACGAGAGGGAGAGTGGATCTATGTACCCTTGTAGATTGCTAAGCGGGAAGCGTTAAGAAACGCGGTTGGTGTGGTCGAACGTCTTCGCGATCCGAATCGCCGTGCATCCCGCGATCCAATCATGATTCATCCCACGATCCAATCAAAATCCGTCCCGCGATCCAATCACGATCCGTCCCGCGAACTTGATCACGATCAGTCCCATGAACTTGATCACGATCCTTCCGATCTAGCGCCGAACGGACGACACCTCCGCGTTCAGCACACATATAGCTTGATGACGATCTCCGCCGTCTTGATCCAGCAAGAAGGATCAGAGAGGAATAAGATTTCTCCGGCAGCGTGACAGCGCTCCGGCGATGGTGGTGGAGCTATTCCGGCAGGGCTTTGCCTAAGTGCTGCAGAAAACCGATCTAGAGGAGAAACTATGCACTGGAGGAACGGGCAACACGTGGCTGAAAATTCTGTGCAAAACCCCTACAACCTCCAGTATATATAAGAGGAAGAGAGGAGGAGGCTTGGCACAAGGGCCAAGCCTCCAAGGATTCGGCCGAACCAGGTGAAGGAGGTGGACTCCACCTCCAATCCTAGTAGGACTAGGATTCGCCCTATTTTTGCCTTTTTCCACCTTTTCTCTTTGGGCCTTTTTTCCCAAACCGCATGGGCCTTGTGTGGGACTTCGACCAGCTCAAAAAGGGATGGTAAACACTCTCCCACATCCCATGGAGCCTCTTGGGTCGAAATACCCCTCCCGATGGTCTCCCGGTACACTACCGGCACTCTCGGTACACTACTGATGAGCCCGAAACTTATCCGGCAACCAAAACAGGACTTCCTATATATGAATCTTTACCTCTGGACCATTCCGGAGCTCCTCGTGATGTCCGAGATCTCATCAGGGACTCCTAACAATGTTCAGTCACCACCATACATAATTCTATACTATCGAAACGTCACCAAACCTTAAGTGTGCAGACCCTGCGGGTTCGAGAACTATGTAGACATGACCGAGACACCTCTATGGCCAATAAACAATAGTGGGACCTAGATGCCCATATTGGTTTCTAGATATTCTATGAAGATCTTTATTGATCGAACCTCTATGTCAAGGATTCAGTTAATCCGTATGATGTTCCCTTTGTTCTTCGGTATGTTACTTGCCCGAGATTCGATCGTCGGTATCTCCATACCTAGTTCAACCTCGTTATTGACAAGTCTCTTTTCTCGTTCCGTAATACAAGATCCCGTGACTAACACTTAGAAACATTGCTTGCAAGGCTCATTGTGATGTTGTATTACCGAGTGGGCCCTGAGATACCTCTTCGTCACACGGAGTAACAAATCCCAGTCTTGATCCATGCCAACTCAAGAGACACTCTCGAAGATACCTGTAGAGCACCTTTATAGTCACCCAGTTACGTTGTGATGTTTGATACACACAAGGCACTCCTCCAGTATCCATGAGTCGCATGATCTCATGGTCATAGGAACATATACTTGACATGCAGAAAACAGTAGCAATAAACGGACACGATCATATGCTACGTTTGTAGTTTGGGTCTTGTCCATCACATCATTCTACTAATGATGTGATCCCATTATCAAATGACATATCATGTCAATGTCTAGGAAACCTTGACCATCTTTGATCAACGAGCTAGTTCACTAGAGGCATACTAGTGACAAAGTGTTGTCTATTTACCCACACATGTAATGTGTTTCCAATTAATACAATTATAGCATGGATAATAAATGATTATCATGAACAAGAAAATACAATAACAAACACTTTATTTATTGCCTCTAGGGCATATTTCCAACATCTTGATGGTACCGAGTTGCTCCAAAGGTAGCAACTTTTGAATCTCGGTGAGACCAATACAGAAATCTCGGCGGTACCGATAAGGTGTCAAATGGTTAGAATCCAAATATCGATGACGCCGATCCGAAAACTCGAAGCTTCTGATTTTGTGAATCGAGGTAACAGAAAGTTGGCAAGCTAAACTCGGTGGCACCAAAGTGGAATCGGTTGCACCGATGTGCTAGGGTTTGGCAGGGTTCTGTCTGAGTTGAAAAATCAGTGGGACCGAGTGGGAGTTGTTGGCTTCATCGATTTTCATGATTAGCTTGGACAGAACTTTGTGGAAGAGTTTGTGGGTGTTTTTGGTGACTATCACTTGTGAACATGGAGCATCTTGTTCGCCAACAGTACCTTACCCCCTTTTAATAGTATTGGCTTTTCCTATGGACTCAAAGTAATTTTTCACAAAGTGAAATGTGGAGTCCTCTTTGCTTGAGGCTTTGGCCGATCCAATTCCTTGAATGTAGGGGTTTCTCCACAATCCTTTTACCAACCCATCATTGAACTTTTCCTGAATATTCATAGTGGAAATATTAGTTCAATGATATATGTGTTGTTATTAATTACCAAAACCACCAAGGGAGCAAATGTGCTTTCAGTCTCCCCCATTTTGGTAATTGATGACAATATATAGATCAAAGCTTCGACATAAGATATAATCAATGATTATAATTGTCATTGTTAGAAGTATTTGATAAGCAAGAGCTTCCCCTAAATTTGTGCATTATTTTGACTTTGCGTTTGAATGCAAATGCACAATCGATTAGGTACATGGGGCACTTCTTCCATGTCACATACATGTTGGTGTTGTGCGAGAATAATAAGAGTGAATATCATAGCACAACACAATCAAGCAAAGTGAATGATCATCTCATAAGCATCATAAAGATAGGAAATAGTAGTAACACACATCAAGTGTATGATCAAACACCGACAAAGTTTGACACATCCAAACCAAAAGATATCTGTTTTTGAAAAAGCGATAAGAACCAACACTATCTCTCTCTCTCAAAGCCCTAATGATCTATACAACTTCTCCCCCTTTGGGAAAAAGTTACCAAAAAGTTCAAAGGTATAGAGCTAAAGGCTCTTCTAGGGCCGATCTCCTTCGGTAGCTGAAGTTGGAGTCGAGAGAACGACATCAGAGAAGACTTCTGCAGATGTCATGGACACACTTGGTGTAGCAACTGGAGGAATTGGTGGAGCTGATGTAGCTGTAGTTGGTGCTGATGAAGAGGGCCTCAACTCTGGAGCTATCACTATGGGAGTCCGGGCCTGAGTCCCGAATTGAGTACCTGTCCTGAGAGGTGCACGATCCTCATCATCATATGTAGTGCTCATTCACTGTCACTGTGATCCCATCCACCTTGTTGTTGAGAGTATGAAACTTGTTATCAACAATCCTCGCAAGGCTATCCTTATTCGTTAGAATGTTGGTGATGTCCTTCTGCATGGTGAGCACTGAGCTAAGGAGAAGATCCATCTACTCACTCCTAGTCATGGGTGGATGAGCACTAGTGTCTCTAGCTGCCTCTACATGTGTCTATGCTGCAACTAATGTGGGATGATCTAGGTTCATCACCACAACATTTTCTTCTAGCTCCAACAAGAGTGGAAAATTTGGTCGATCAAGTGCAAAGACGTGCTTCTCCAACTTAGAGTTGATAAGCATCTGGATATAAGGTCCATAGCCACATGATCGCTTCTGGTCTACAACCATCTTCTTCACAGTCTCCACAATCAAGTCCATCACTCTGAATCTGGTATGTTGATATAGATGGAGCAGCATGTTGATGGAGTAGTTTGTGGCCATCTTCTCATCTCTAGACTTAAGCAACAAGGTGTGCCTCAAGATAGTGTTGATCGTGCATAGACCATCCTAGAGGAAATAAATGGATCCTAGCTTGTGTGACGTTAGATGTGCAGCTGGGATCTCCTTGTCCATGTTCTTCATGGCATTGTGGCTTGCCTTGGGATCAGAGTACACATCAAGGTCACCATCTTCCACCACTGGGACTCCTAAGATGGCAACCCACTCATCAACTGTGGATTCATACCTAGCACCTTCAGTCATCCACACAATTCTACCATCTCCATAGAAACGATCAGTGGAGTAGAATTGCATGATCATTTCATTATTCCAAGTAGTGATCTCCTTGCCAACAAACTTATCCAGACCAATGCAATGGAAGTTGTCTTGCACACTTGGAAAGTAATGTTCATTGTCCTTCATGTACTTCTAGTCCACATATCTCATATCACTCACAACAGGGCTCTTGTCAAGCAAAATTGTTTCATAGAAGTCTTGTTGTTCTTTTGTATAGAACCTGTTGTCCACAACAGTCTTCCTCCTTTGAGAATATGGATCAATGGCTCTCCAATCTCCTAGTCCTTGGTCCTTCCTTCTTCATGTCCTCAACTAGTAGGTGGCTGGTATTATGCTCCGGAAGGTGTGGCCTTAGCTTCATCAAAGAGACATAACATCCTCCTCAGGATCTCTGGAGGATGATACATTGTTCTTCTCAGCAGCTGGGATGTCTCTGGTAGTCCTCTTGGGTTTAGGGGTTGTGGGCTTCTTGGTTGCAGCTTGCTTTGTCTTGTGAGCAACTTGGCTTGGCATAGCATATGCCATCAATTTCTTCTTCTTCTTGGGAGGAGCCTTGGTAGCTGGCTCTTCCTCCTCCTCCTTAGCAGCAGCCTATGTTGGGTCCTTGCTACCTTTTGAGCTTGTGTTGGTTTTCCCTTGAAGAGGAAGCAAAGTAGATAAGTATTTCCCTCAGTTGTTGAGAACCAAGGTATCAATCCAGTAGGAGGAACAAGCAAGTCACCAATGGTTGCACCTACACAAACAATCAAACTCTTGCACCCAACGCTATAAAGGGGTTGTCAATGCCTTCACGGTTATGTGCAAGGATTAGATGTGAAAGAGAGATGTAAACGATAACGGAAAGTAAAAGATAAATAAATTATAGAAAGATATATATCTGAAAATATATGATGGAAAATAGAGCCGGGGCCATAGGTTTCACTAGAGGCTTCTCTCTTGAAGGCAAACATCATGGTGGGTAAACAAATTACTGTCAAGCAATTGATAGAAAAGCGAATAATCATGTAGTTATCCAAGGCAATGATCATGCATATAGGCATCACATCTGTGAAAAGTAGACCGAAACGATTCTGCACCTACTACTATTACTCCACACATCTACTGACTCCTGCCTGCATCTAAAGTATTAAGTTCATGAAGAACAAAGTAATGCATTAAGAAAGATGACATGATGTAGAGGGATAAACTCAGGCAATATGATGAAAACTCCATCTTGTTACCATTGATGGCAACAATACAATACGTGCCTCGCTATCCCTACTATGTCACTGGGTGAGGACACCGCAAGATTGAACCCAAAACCAAGCACTTCTCCCATTGCAAGAATTAACAATCTAGTTGGCCAAACCAAACCAATAACTCGAAGGAGACTTGCAAGGATATGAAATCCTACATATAAGAAATCAGAGGAGATTCAAATAAGATGCATGCATAATATGAACATAAACTCACAATTCATCGGATCTTGACAAACACACCACAAAATAGGATTACATCGCATAGATCTCCAAAAAGATCATGAATAACATGGTATTGAAGATGAAAGAGAGAGAAGAAGCCATCTAGCTCCTAGCTATGGACTCGTAGGTTTGTGGTGGACTACTCATGCATCATCGGAGGGGCAATGGAGTTGATGTAGATGCCCTCCATGATCGAAACCCCCTCCGGCAGATTATCGAAAAAGGCTCCAAGATTGGATCTCTCGGGAACGGAGGCTTCCGGCGGTGAAAAAGTATTTGCGTGGCTCGGTCTGATGTTGGGGGAATATTTGGGTATTTATAGGCCAAGAATTAGGGTTAGGAGACCTGCTAGGAAGCGACAAGCCTGCTAGGCGTGGCTAGGGGAGCGTGCTTAGCAGGCTTGTGGCGCCCTGGCACCTCCCCTGACGTGCACTCCCAGCTTGGATGACTTGTTTCCTTGCAGAACAATTCCTTCCGAAGATTTTATTCCGTTTGGACTCCATTTAATATTCCATATCTTCAAAACTCAAAAACAAGGAAAAACAAAAACTAGCACTTGGCTCTAGATTTAATAGGTTAGTCCCAAAAATAATATAAAATAGCATATTAATGCATATAAACATCCAAAAGAGATAATATAATAGCATGCCATCATAAAAAATTATAGATACGTTGGAGACGTATCAGTCCTCATACACAGAGGTAGGCCTGCCGATAACATGGATAATCCTCTTTCTGCTCTTCTTCTCTCCAGCCTTCCTGGGCATGGATTTCCTTGGGGGGCTCAATGAAAGCACATTTTCTCCCTTGGTGGTTTGGTAATTAATAACAACATATGAGTCACTGAACTAATGTTTCCACCAAGTATATTTCAGGACAAGTTCAATGATAGGGATGGCAAAATGAATGTGGAGATTGTGGAACTACCCCAAGATGCAAGGAAATAGGTTGGCCAAGCTTCAACCAAGAGGACTCTACATTTTACATTTGTGAGAAATCACTTTGAGTCCATATGAAAGACAATAATATTAAAAGGGGGTAAGTTTTTGTTGGTGAACAAAATGCTAATCCGTGCACAAGTGATAGTCACCAAAAACATCCACAAGCTCTCCCACCAAAGTCTATCTATAGCCAAACATACAAAATCGGTGCAACCAACATTCCTATCCCGGTGCCACCGATTCCAAACCCTAGACACAGTCAGCTAAACCCTAACACTTCGGTGCAACCGACACTGCTTTCGGTGCCACCAAGTTGGGTTGCCAACTTTCTGTTACGCAAGTTCACACTTTCGATCCATCCCAGAATGTTGAATCGGCATCACCGAGTTTGGCAATTCTGACCATTGGTCACCTTGTCGGTGCAACCGAGAATCCTATATCGGTCTCACCAAGATTCAAAAGTTGCCACCTTTTGGTCACTTCGGTATCACCAAGATTAACACATCGGTGTCACCGAGTTGGTTATTTTGTGTATAGCAGTTGGATTTTTGGGGATGCCTATATATACCCCTTCACCACCACCTACTCGAAAGAGAAGCACTCAGAACCATTCCATACCTATACTACTCAGTTTTCTGAGAGAGAGCCACCTACCCTTGTGTTGAGGTCAAGACCTTCCACTCCAACCATATGGATCTTGATTTCTAGCCTCCCCAAGTTGCTTTCCACCAATCCCATCTCTTCTACCAAGCCAAGTCTGTGAGAGAGTGATTGTGTGTTGAGGAGTCTATCATCTTGAAGCACAAGAGCAAGGAGTTCATCGTCATTACCAAGACTATTACCTTTTAGAGGGTGGTGCCTCCTAGATTGGTTAGGTGTCACTTGGGAGCCTCCTACTTCATGTTGAGGAGTGAACCAAGAAGTTTGTAAGGGCAAGGAGATCACCTACTTCATGAAGATCTACCCCGAGTAAGGCTAGTCCTTCGTGGACGTAGGCTGTCATGGTATAGTCAAGGTTGCTTCTTCGTGGAACCCTCCATGGGTAGAGCCCTCCATGGACTCTCGCGACCGTTTCCCTCTGCGAGTTTAAGACTCCATGAACGTGGATGTATGATAGCACCACCTATCGCAACCACAGGAAAAATCATCGTGTATACAATTGTGTTTGATCTTCCTACCCTATCCTTTTACTAATGCTTGTTGTTACTTTCCGCTGCTATACTCTTAGACTTGCATGTGTAGGGTGTACTTGATATGTTATGAATGCTAAAACTTGCTAAGAATTAATATTGGGAAAAAGAATAGTTTTATTTAGTCAAGTAGTCTAATCACCCCCCCTATAGACCTACTTTCGATCCTACAAGTGGTATCAGAGCTTTGGTCTCCATTGCATTGGTTTCACAACCTAGGAGTAGTATGGCATCTAGTGAGGGAAATTATCACCGTAGAGGTCCATACTTTTATGGCACTAATTTTGCTAGTTGGAAGCATAAAAGGAAAATGCATTTGCTTGGTCCTAATCCTGCCATTTGGGCCGTTGTTCGTGTTGGCTTGCAAGGTGAATTCTTTGGTGATGGAAGCAAACCGGATCGTGAAGCGGACGCGGAAGAATTTAAGATTTTTGTACTCAATGCTCAAGCATGCGACATTATCTTCAACTGCCTATGCCCCGAAGAATTCAACAAAATCAGCCGTCTTGAACAGGCAAAAGAGATTTGGGATACTTTGGTTGATATGCATGAAGGAACTGAGTCCATGAGAGAATCCAAGTTAGATGTTGTTCAAGTTCAACTTGATAACTTCAAGATGAAGGATGGTGAAGGAGTCTATGAAATGTACTTTAGGCTAGGTCTCATCACCAATGAGATTGTCGGCTTAGGAAGCGAAGAAATGACTGAGAAGTTCGTCATCAAGAAGATACTTCGAGCTTTGGATGAGAGATATGACACCGTGTGCACATTGATCCAAATGATGCCCAACTACAAAGATCTCAAACCAACGGAAGTGATTGGTAGAATTGTTGCTCATGAGATGACACTCAAAGACAAGGAAGTGCTTCACCACAGGTCTAGCGGTGCTTACAAAGCCAGAAGTGATACTCCCGCTTCCTCAAGTGACAACCTTGTCACAAATGAAGAGACAAGCCTCATGGTCAAGAAATTCAACAAGTTATACAAGAATAGAATCAAAGATTGTAGATCCAACTAAATACATGAAGCAAAGCGTTCATTAAGTCATGACCGAAACTGCTACAATTGTGGGAAGCCCGGACACTACTCCAACGAGTGCACGGCTCCCTACAAATGAAGAGAAGGGTCACCTAGAAGACGAAGCTCAAGAGATGAATCACATCAAAGAGATAGAAGGAGTAGAGATGATCGTTATGAACAAAGACCCTCAAGGAAGTAGGGACTCGGAGAAGAAGGACAAGCACACCAAGAGCTACTCAAGAAGGAAACATCAAGCTCATGTTTGTGAATGGGTTTCCGGCTCCGACTCCGACAACCACTCCGAGAGAAGCTATCACTCCAACTCGGAGTATAGTCAAGATGATGGTGTTGCCGGAATTGCACTAGTGACAACCAACTCCTATGATCTATTTGATTCACCAAATGAAGGGAGTGGAAGTTGCTTCATGGCTAAATGCCCCAAGGTATCACACCCTGAATATCTTGATTTCGATAGTGATTAAGATGATTTGCTTTAGGATGATGACTTCTTTGTGATAAAACTAGTGATGTTGATCATAATAAACTTGATATTTCTCATGCTAGTCAAGATAAGTCATTGACGATGATAATATGAAAATAGAAGAAATAAGTAAAGAACTCAACACTCGTAAGTTAGCCCATGAATCTACTCTTGAAGATCATAGAGAGCTTGTAAGAACTCATGAGAAGCTATGCTTCGAGAAGCTCAATTTGGAGCAAGAACATGAATTTCTTAAAGCTATCAATGACGATCTCCGAAAGAAGACTTCATCTTATCTTGCCAAATGACTACTCTTGTCTACATTTATGCACAAGTCAAATCTAAGCAAACTAGTAACAAAGGCAAGAAAGGTTCTTCATCTAGTAGCAACAATAAAAATGTTAAATCCAATGATGTTGCTCCTAGTAGTTCTATTGATTCCACTAATGATGATTCTCTTAGCCAAGTTACACTTGAGCAATAAAATGCTTTATTAAAAGGAATTATAGAGAAAGGTATCTAAAAGAGTCTTCAAGGGTACAAACAATTTCATGAGATTGTACGCAAGCATGGAGGATACCGGAAGAATCGTGGTGTTGGATACTTCAACGCAAATGGACATGAATGGGAAGAAGGTCTATACCCCAATCCCAAGTTTGTTCCTGAAAAGGAAAAGTATGAAAATGCTAGTCCCAAGGGAACAAAGTTTCAAGATGACCTTCCACCATAAGACACCAAGCTCAAGGGCAAGAACAAGCTCCAAGAGGACTTTGACTCTTATGAAGATGAACCCCAAGCTTTGGTGAAGTGGGTTCCCAAGGCTACTACAATCTCAACTTCTACAAGTGCTACTTTAACACCAAGGATCCCCATCAACTTTATGTGGGTTCCCAAGAAGAACTAGAAATTTCTTGAGGGGTGACTCCGCCAATGAAATTCACTCATATTCATTATTGGCAACATCTATTTGCAATCAACATCAACCATATGCAATAGATAAAGGAGTCACACATTCCCTCAAAGGTTGGCAAGGGACAAGGTAATCAACAAATCAATGGACATCATCACATATGCTTTGCACTCCATGTCCATAGATATCCTTGTATTTGTCTCTTGTGTGTTGGGACTAACCCATGTATGTGAGAAGAGTATGGAAATAAGAAGGATGCTCCCAACTCTTGGAGATCTTCATCAACCTTGAGCATCCACCACTACCTCACCAACATGAAGTCTTCATCGAGAAAACCCAAGGTTAGTTTATCCCTCTTATGGGGGATGTCACATCAAGGGGGAGCTTTACTCTTAGACTTGAGTCAAAGCATCTCTTAGTATGTGACAACATTAAATGCTTTATGTCAAAGTGGTAACCCCACTTTTGCTTAAACGATGAGTATGACCTATGATCAAGTACTCTTACTTGATCCTAAGTCAAAATACTCATATATAGATGACTTCATCATCGCCTAAGTGCTTGTTAGATGTTAGAGTGTTTGTGCATGTTTGCCATGATTTCATTCGACATCTTATTATGTGAGCATGTTGGTCTGCATTTATTTACTCATTCGAGGATATCCAATTGTTGCTATTTGGCTTTTGATTTATCTTTTGCCAATTGGATATACAAGAATGCCTAGGACCACTTCTTTATCTATCTATGCTTTCTCACCTCATACTCTATTCATGCTGTATCAAAAAAAATTGAACAAGTGCTTTTCGATCCCTCTGTGTGTGGAGGACTCGGAGTTCCGTATCGACAAGGACTGGCCAGTAAAACCTCCCAAGTGCATCTTGGTGGAACCAACCACAAAATCTCGATCTCAAGAAGAATTTGCAAGAAACGAAAGTACCTGGTAATTCAATTGACGTGCGCGAGCTCTAGTAATTGGTCCTGTATGTATAGCAGTCAGAGTTGTGGGTGTAGCATTAGCAGGGATGTCCTCATCATCCTCCCCTTCTTGAACTGAAGTCGTCCTCGACGGAAGCTCATCTTCCTCACCCAAATAAGGCTTCAAATCTGCAATGTTAAAAGTGGGGCTAACCCCAAACTGTATAGGCAGCTCAAGTTTATATGCATTATCATTTATTTTCTCTAACACCTTAAAAGGACCATCAACACGTGGCATTAGCTTTGACTTGTGCAAATCAGGAAATCTATCCTTACGCAAATGTAACCAAACAAGATCTCCAGGTGCAAAGACAACATGTTTTCTACCCTTATCTCCATCAATTTTGTATTTAGCATTCATACGCTCAATGTTTTCCTTCGTTAACTCATGCATCTTTAATATAAATTCAGCACGTTCTTTAGCATCAAAATTAACCTTCTCCGAAGATGGAAGAGGCAACAAATCAATAGGTGCACGAGGTAAGAAACCATACACAACTTCAAAAGGGCACATCTTAGTGGTAGAATGTAGCGAACGATTATAAGAAAATTCAACATGAGGCAAGCATTCTTCCCACATTTTCAGGTTATTCTTCAAAACAGCCCTAAGCATAGTAGACAATGATCTATTGACTACTTCAGTTTGGCCATCAGTTTGGGGATGACATGTAGTACCAAAAAGTATTTTAGTCCCCAACATAGCCCATAAACATCTCCAAAAGTGGCTAAGAAATTTAGCATCACGATCTGAAACAATTGTATTTGGCACACCATGCAACCAAATAATTTCACGAAAGAACAAATCAGCAACATGAGCAGCATCATCACTTTTATGACATGGTATAAAGTGTGCCATTTTAGAAAATCTATCCACGACAACAAATATGATATCCCTCCCCTTCTTAGTTCGAGGTAAACCTAAAACAAAGTCCATAGATATATCCTCCCAAGGAGCACTAGGTACAGGTAAAGGCATATATAAACCATAAGGATTGAGTCGTGACTTAGCTTTTTGACATGTAGTGCAGCGAGCAACAAAACGCTCAACATCCCGTCTCATCTTTGGCCAAAAGAAATGTGTAAAAAGTACGTCCTCCGTTTTCTTCATGCCAAAGTGTCCCATTAATCCTCCTCCATGTGCCTCCTGTAACAACAAAAGACGAACGGAGCTAGCTGGAATGCATAACTTGTTAGCACGGAACACAAATCCATCATTAATAACGAACTTGTTCCATGTTCTCCCTTCTTTACAATGCTGCAACACATCTCTAAATTCAGCATCATGCACATATTGATCTTTGATGGTCTCCAAACCAAATATTTTAAAGTCAAGTTGTGAAAGCATAGTATATCGACGAGACAAAGCATCAACAATAACATTTTCTTTACCCTTCTTGTGTTTAATGACATAAGGGAAAGTCTCAATGAAT
This sequence comes from Hordeum marinum, assembly GCA_022496015.1. Lineage (NCBI taxonomy): Eukaryota > Viridiplantae > Streptophyta > Magnoliopsida > Poales > Poaceae > Hordeum > Hordeum marinum. Next base: position 281,285,564 of record CM039678.1, read on the forward strand.
TAAACCCATTTAGCATGTCTACGGTTCAGTTTTGCTTGACTTTTAATATGTTTCAAAGATTCATGATCAGAATGTATAACAAATTCTTTGGGCCATAAATAATGTTGCCATGTTTCCAAAGTCCGAACAAGAGCATATAATTCCTTATCATAAGTAGAATAATTCAGACTAGGCCCACTCAGTTTTCAGAAAAGTACGCAACAAGTTTCCATCTTGTAATAACACACCTCCTAACCCAATTCCACTAGCATCACATTCAAGCTCGAAAGTCTTATTAAAATCAGGAAGTTGGAGTAAAGGAGCATGTGTTAACTTATCTTTCAAAACCTTGAAGGCTTCTTCCTGTGCGGTACCCCAAGAAAAAGGCACGTACTTCTTTGTAAGCTCATTGAGAGGCGCAACAATGGTGCTGAAATCTCTCACAAAACGCCTATAGAAACCAGCGAGGCCAAGAAAACTCCTCACTTGTGTGACCGTTTTGGGCTGCAGCCAACTCTCAATGGCTTCAATCTTGGCTTTATCAACTTCAATTCCCTATGGAGTAACAACATAGCCAAGAAAAGATACTCGATCGGTGCAAAAGGTGCACTTCCCAAGGTTACCAAACAAACATGCATCACGTAGAGCAATAAAAACAACACATAGATGTTCCAAATGTTCCTCCAAAGATCTACTAAAAATCAATATATCATCAAAATAGACTACCACAAATCGTCCAATGAAAGCACATAAAACCTCGTTCATTAATCTCATGAAAGTGCTAGGTGCATTAGTTAACCCAAAAGGCATGACTAACCACTCATATAATCCAAACTTAGTTTTAAATGCTGTTTTCCATTCATCTCCCAATTTCATACGAATTTGATGGTATCCACTACGCAAATCAACTTTGGAGAAAATTGTAGAACCACTTAATTCATCAAGCATATCATCTAGTCTAGGAATAGGATGATGATAACGAATAGAAATATTAGTAATGCCTCTACAATACACACACATGCGCGATGTACCATCCTTTTTAGGCACTAGAATAATAGGAACAACACAAGGACTAAGGGATTCACGTATATAACCTTTGTCAAGCAGCTCCTATACTTGACGCATAATCTCCTTTGTCTCCTCTGGATTGGTACGGTATGGCGCACGGTTGGGTAGGGATGCACCGGGAATTAAGTCAATCTGATGCTCAATCCCGCGAATAGGTGGTAATCCTGGTGGCACGTCTTGTGGGAAGACGTCAGCGAACTCCTGCAAAATGTTAATGATCGCAGGAGGCAAAGAGGGAGGCATGTCCTCGAATGAAAAGAATACCTCTTTGCATACAAAAGCATAGCAAACAGATGTAGCAACATCCAAATCATTAATATCAGATTTAGTAGCAAGTAAACATCCACTCTTCAATTTTATTTCGGATGCAACATTAGATGATGGTTTATTATGCTTATGGTGTTGCTCAAATTCCTGTGCTACAATCTGATTTTCACTCTTATTTTGTTCTTGTTTTGCTTTACTAGCTCTAGCACTGTCATCTTTCATAATATGTTCCGGAGACATAGGAAGCAAAGTGATATTTTGATCCTTATGAACAAGAGTATACTAATTTGTCCTACCATGGTGTACAATTTTTTTTATCAAACTGCCATGGCCTACCAAGTAAAACAGAACATGCTTGCATGGGTACCACATCACAATCCACATAATCAGAATATGTAGCAATGCTCAAATGCACACGAACAGTACGTGTTACCTTAACCTTGCCACTATTGTTGAACCATTGGATGTAATAAGGATGAGGATGTGGTCTGGTGGTTAGAGACAGCTTCTCCACCATCTCCATGCTAGCCAAGTTATTGCAACTCCCTCCATCGATGATGACACGAACAGAACGCTCCTTCACAACTCCCTTTGTGTGGAACAAGTTGTGCCTCTGATTTTGCTCAGCCTGTGTAACTTGCACACTGAGAACACGTTGAGCAACTAAACTTTCATACCTATCTGCGTAATCAGCAACCATGTAGTGTGTCTCTGGTTCTGCATCCTCGCCACCCTGTTCTTCACTTGCAATGAGAGCCAAAGTCTCCTCATCATAATCACTAGCGGACGCATATCCACCATCCTCAGTAACAATCATTACACGTTTGGAAGGGCATTCTCTCACAAAGTGACCTCCACCCTTGCAACGACGGCATATAACCTCATGTGTTTGCCCTGTGGATGCAATAGATGAAGAAGAGCTCTGTGCAGGCCCAGAAAGTGTGCTCTTCGCAGAGGGTGGATTAGGAGCCTGTTTCCTGGTATTGCGGTTGGAGTTGGCGGTGGGAGTAGGTGGCGTTGCAGCAGGACGTGCGGAAGTAGAGGAGGTACGTGGCGTCCATGATGAAGTGCGACCTGTAGAAAAAGGAGTTCTCGCCATTGCCTGTTGATCCTGCACTTCATGTTCAGCTTTTCAAGCAAGATGAAATAAATGAGTGATAGTGTTATACTCCTTATACTCTAGAATAGTCTGAATCTCTCTATTTAATCCACCCATAAAACGTGCAAGCATAGCTTCATTCTCCTCAACAATACCACATCTAATCATGCCAGTTTGTAATTCCTGATAATATTCTTCTACAAAAAAATTTCCTTGTCTTAAATGCTGAAAATTTTGAAGCAATTCACGTTGATAATAAGGTGGCACCCAACGATTACGCATAGCAGTTTTCAAAGCAGCCCAAGTAGTTGGAATATTCGCATGGTGTATTCTACAATGTTCTGACCACCAAACACAAGCAAAGCTAGTGAATGAACAAATAGCAACAACAACACGTCTATCCTTAGGAAATTGTAAGCATGTAAAACGTTGTTCTGTTTATAACTCCCATGTAAGATATATATCAGGAACATATCTACCCTCAAACGTCGGAATATTCAATTTAAGTTTAGGGAGATGGTCATGATCCCGTACCTGAGGGGGTGGTGCAGCCCTACCGTTACGGTTGTAGCCATGTGGTCGACCAGGTGCGTATCTTGGTGGTTGCCCCTGAGGCTGATCTGGAGCAACCTCTCCCTCATCATCATAATCACCATCATAATCGTCAACCTGCTCAATGACAGTAGCAGCAGGAGCCACAGAAGTAGCAGCAGTATCAACAGTACCAGTATGCTGGCCTTGGCCGAGAGGCACACATCGCGCTCGTCGTTCGAACGGGATAGGAGCTGCAGCTGGTGGTGGTAGACGGGCAAGCACCTCATTGAACTTGGCGTCCATCTTGGTGTCGAATGTCTTCTCCAAACCATCGAGCTTCTCCATGGCCTCTCCAAAGTTGGTCACGAAATCTTGTACCTGGTCAGCCATCATTTGCTAAAATTTATCATAGAGCGCTTTGTTGGTCATGCTCTCCCAGTCGCTTCCGTCGTCGTGTGATCCTGACATGGTTAGCAGAAATAGGAAACACACAAGAATATGAAACCTACAGACTACTGGGAAGTGGTGGTGATGGTGGTGGTGTGTCACAAATCCTTTAAGCGAATCTCAAATTCTTACCAGTTCTTACCCAGCAGCAGGCGGTGATCGGCAACCGTTGTAGTCAAACTCTCAAAGCTTGGATAGAGCGATTGCCAGGTGGTGTCAAACACACGACGTAGATGTATGTGGAGCTAGGATGGCTTATTGTATGGTAGCAAAAAGGGTTAGCAATAATCAATTCAGAGATGCAAGGTTGAATAAACGCTCAACGACGGTACTGTGCTAGTCCTAGGCTAGACTGTACTAGAGACGCGAGCCTAAAACGCCAACAAAATCACGACACTACACGTAGTGAAGGGAAAAGCACACTCTGAATTTTTTTTGTTTTTTTTGGCGCCTCTTTTTTTTGCGCTCTTTTTTTATGCTAAATAAATTACTATAATGGCGAGTGTCTCAAAACTCTTCCCACGTCGTATAAGCAAGATGGGCACGAAATTTGTTGGACTATTTTTTTTCTTTTTCTGGAGCAATTCGGGGGCTGCGACGACCAAAAATTTTGACAAAAATCACTATGATGGCAAGTGTCCCAAAACCCTCCGAAGAACCTAAAACCAAGATAGGCAAAAAATATTTTCAGCCGAATTTTTTTGGGCCAAAACGTGCTCTGCAAAGCGTGCCAAAAGTTTTTGGGCCAATTTTTTTCTTTCGACACCTACGCAGGTAGCAAAACACGAATCCGAAATCAAAAGGATCTCGAAACTAAACCTAAAACGAGATGGACTCAGATTGGTGGAGGGTTGGTGGTGGTATATATGGACACCAATGGATAGTGATGATGGATGGTGATATATGGCAGCGGTGATGATGGTGGTGGTATATGGCAACTATGAAGATGATGCGGTGGCGGCGTGACAACCTGTGAAAAGAACTCGAAACTCTAAAGGACTAGACACTAAGACCAGCAACGCGACACGACGATGTAACCGCAAATTCAACAAAGCAAAATACTAAAAAGACTGCAAAGGCTCAGATTGGTTCGAATATGATGATCTAACCCTAAATTTTTTTTGTGGCTTTTTCGTGGACTAAAGGTATGAAGAACAGATGCGATCTAAACTACAAAAACTAGTAAAATCTCACCAAGCAACCTGGAAATCTAATACCACTTGATAGAGGCGAAGTTGTCCCTGTCTTTCGATGAGATGGTGGCTATCTTTTTTGGTGGAGTAGACTTTGACGATCCGACTACGAACGTGTGATGACGTCGCGCCTTAGCAATAGCTAAACCAACTCCGAGAGGTTATTGACCATGCCGGAGCACGATCAACCTGACCACGAGGGTCTGTTTCCTACACGCAAACGAAGAACAAGCAAGAAACTAAGATTGCAATCTGGATATTGCGAATATAAGAGGAAAGCTTTATTGATGAAGTGGGGTTCTGTGACGCCTTTGTCTGGTCATGGAACACAAACGAAGAACGCGAAGTTGCAGCTATGGCGAACTTGTAATCTAAACAAAACCCAACCCTAAAACGACGCCCTAAGGGCTGTATATATGGGGGAATAGTGGGGAATTTCGTGGCCCCTTGGAGGAGGGGTCCGAAATAGACCTTATCTCAGTTTCCCCATACATACGAACTCTAGAAACAACCTATAATATGGTATTTCGAAATTACATGGGCCTGGCCCAACAATAAGGTGGCGCAACACCTATATTAGCCTAGGGACGAATTTTGTAAGTAGCATCATGCATATTTCGTCCAAGGCTTCTTGCTCCCATTATGGTGGCTTCAAAGTGCGAAAATCATCACTGGAAGCTCCATTGTTCTTTCCCGCGCACGCACCTTCTTCTCCATGCTTGATCCCGCTCCCATGGTCATCCTTCTTATCCATGCTAGGTCCTTCATTCATAAGTAAAACAAAAGTATCTAATTTAGGCAGCATCATATGTTCATGAACATTAGAAGGATATGCAAGAAACGAAAGTACCTGGTAATTCAATTGACGTGCGCGAGCTCTAGTAATTGGTCCTGTATGTATAGCAGTCGGAGTTGTGGGTGTAGCATTAGCAGGGATGTCCTCATCAAGTCTTGGTGGCACGAAAAATCTTGCTTCGGCTATACCGATTTTCATTTGACAGAATGCAAAAACTTTGAAAATCTATTGTTCAAACTTTCAAAAACCATCCTCATTTTGTGATGACTCATCTACTTCTGCTCTTCTATACTCTATTCACAAGGCCAATATGTCAGATGCTGAGGATAGTCAGAATATGCCAGAGGAGGGTGCTGACATGAGTTCAGGCACAAGCCTAGAGTCCAGTTCATTTTCAGATCCAGGCACCCCCTAGCTCCCATGGGTTGCCCAAGGCTGCCACCAGGACTAGGAAGAAGCTAAATTCTGATGAAGAAGATTCAGATTTTTTTCCTGAGGAGATTCTTGCCAGGAAGCAAGAAAAGGCTGCAAGGAAGTCAGCTACTGAAGGTACTTCTTCCAGAAGGGTTGTCAGCAAGGTGTATCCCAGCTGTGAAACTATCAAAGCACACGAGAGTGCTAGGGCCACAATGTCTGTTAATCCCCCAAGGAAGTCTATGCCTAAGAAGGTAGGGGAGAAGAAAGCCAGGAAGAGGATTATTCATGTGATTAGCAGGCCTACCTCCATGTATGAAGATCCAGAGGAGGTTACTGGTGCTGCTGCTAAGGAAGAGGAGGATGAGCTAGCTGCAAAGGCTCCTCCCAATAAGAAGGCCAAGAAGCATATGGCTGATGCAATGCCAAAGACTGGAACATCCAAGAGCACCAAGCCTACATCCAAGAAGGCTGCTGCACAAAAGTCCAAGAGGACTACCAGAGATATTCCAGCTTTTGAGAAGAACAAAGGAACTGCCTCCAGATTTGAAGATGATGATGACTTGACAACATTGATGAAGCTCAGACCACATCTTCCATTACATGATGTCATCCACTTAGTTGCTGAAGATATGAAGAAGAGGAAAGACTCAGGATTGAGAGCTTGGAGAGCTATAGATCCTTATGCCCAGAGGAAGAAAATTGATGTTGACTACAGGTTCTACCCCAGTGAACAACATGACTTTTATGAGACAGTGCTGCTTGACAAGAGCCTAGGTGTTAGCGATATGAGATATGTCGATTGGAAATTTATTAAGGAGAATGAGGACTACTTTCCAGGTGTCCAAGATAATTTCCACTACATTGGTATGGATGAGTTCATTGGTAGAGAGCTTACTGCATGGAACAATGAGATGATCATGCAATTCTACTCCACCACACATTTCTATGGAGATGGTAGAATTGTATGGATGACTGAAGGAGCAAGGTATGAATCCACTGTTGATGAGTGGGCAACACTTTTGGGAGTTCCAGAGGTTCAGGATGGTGATCTGGATGTATACTCAGAATCCAAAGCAAGCCACAATGCCATGAAGGATATGTATACTCCTATCCCCGCAGACAAAGTGCAATCTCAATAGCTAGGATCCATCTACTATCTCCAAGCAGGCCTCCGTACCATGAACACTATTCTGAGGCATACCTTGATGCCCAAGTCAGGAGATGACAAGATGACCCGAGGCTACTCCATAAACATGTTCATCCACCTTGACAGACATACCAGGATTAGAGTCATGGATTTGATTGTTGAGACAATCAAGAGGGTTGCTGCTGATCAGAAGCGCTCTTGCTGCTATGCACCCTACATCCAGATGCTTATCAACTCTCAGTTGAAGAATCACATATTTTCTCTAGACCGTCCACATCTGCCCCTACATCTAGAAATTGAGGATAATGTTGTGGTGATGGACCCAAATCATCCCACATCTGCTACAGCACAAGCAGAGGCAAAATTAGTTCAAGCCACTAGTGCTCAAGCCCCCGGATCCAGAAATGAGCAAATGGATCTTTTGATATCAGCAGTTCAAGGCATGAAGAAGGATATCAAGGGGATTCTAGACAACCAGAACAGTCTTGTGAGGATCTTTGAGAGAAGGATCAAGACTCTTGATGATAAGGTGGACAAGGTGACTAAGACAGTTATAGAGCTTCAAAAGGAAGTTGACTCAATGCACATTCCTCGGGTCTCTTCAACTTCTTCAGATGATGATGGTGATGATGATGATGAGGATGGATCACCTCTCAGGCTAAGCACACAGTTCACTACTCCGGCTAGATCAGTCACAGTGCCTGCACCAGACGTGAGGCCCTCTTCATTAGCTCCCTACTGTCAGCACAACTACTGCTCCATTAGCTCCAGTTCCTCCCGTGACCACTCCAGCTCCATCCACGACTTCCATAGAGATCTTTGTCAACACCATTCTCTCGACTCCTTAATCAACAACCGGAGGAGATCAGCCCAAGAACACTTAGATATGCCTTTGAACTTTTTGGCAACTTTTTGCCAAAGGGGAGAAGTGTATATAGATCTTTAGGCAGCAAGTGAGAGAGCGTTTGGTGTTTTGTTGCTTGTTTTCAAAACACGTTTGATGATGTTTGATCATACATTTTATTGTGTGATGCTACTATTTCCTATCATGTTAATGCTTATGAGACGATCATTCATCTTTGCTTGATTGTGTTGTGCTATGATGTTTATTCTAATTACTCTCGCACACCACCAAGTGGTATGTGACATGTAAGAAGTGACACATGTACCTAATCGATTGTGCATTTGCATTCAAACGCAAATTTAAAATAATGCACAAATTTAGGGGGAGCTCTTGCTTATCACATAGTTCTCAAAGCGATGATTATATTCAATGATTATATCTTTGTCGAAGCTTTGATCTATATGTTGTCATCAATTACCAAGAAGGGGGAGATTGAAATGACATTTGCTCCCTTGGTGGTTTTTGTAATTAATAACAACATATGAGTCATTGAAGTAATGTTTCCACCAAGTATCTTTCAGGACAAGTTCAACAATAGGGATGGCAAAAGGATCGTGGAGATTGTGGAACTACCCCAAGATGCAAGGAAATAGGTTGGCCAAGCTTCAAGCAAGCGGACTCTACATTTTACATTTGTGAGAAATCACTTTGAGTCCATAGGAAAGACAATAATATTAAAAGGGGGTAAGGTTTTGTTGGTGAACAAAATGCTCATACGTGCACAAGTGATAGTGACCAAAAACATCCACAAGCTCTCCCACCAAAGTCTATCTATAGCCAAACATAAAAAATCGGTGCAACCAACATTCCTATCCCGGTGCCACCGGTTCCAAACCCTAGACATACTCAGCCAAACCCTAACACTTCGGTGCAGCCGACACTGCTTTCGCTACCACCGAGTTGGGTTGCCAACTTTCTGTTACGCAAGTTCACACTTTCGGTCCATCCGAGAATGTTGAATCAGCATCACCGAGTTTGGCAATTCTGACCGTTGGTCACCTTGTCGGTGCAACCGAGAATCCTATATCGGTCTCATCGAGATTCAAAAGTTGCCACCTTTTGCTCACTTCGGAACCACCGAGATTAACACATCGGTGTCACCGAGTTGGTAATTTTGTGTGTAACGGTTGGATTTTTGGTGATGCCTATATATACCCCTTCACCACCACCTACTCGAAAGAAGAACTCAGAACCATTCCATACCAATTCTACTCAGTTTTGTAAGAGGGAGCCACCTACCCTTGTGTTGAGGTCAAGATCTTCTACTCCAACCATATGGATCTTGATTTCTAGCCTCCCCAAGTTGCTTTCCACCAATCCCATCTCTTCTACCAAGCCAAATCTGTGAGAGAGTGATTGTGTGTTGAGGAGTCTATCATCTTGAAGCACAAGAGCAAGGAGTTCATCGTCATTACCGAGCCTATTACCTGTTGGAGGGTGGTGCCTCCTAGATTGGTTAGGTGTCGCTTGGGAGCCTCATACTTCATGTTGTGGAGTGAACCAAGAAGTTTATAAGGGCAAGGAGATTGCCTACTTCGTGAAGATCTACCCCAACTAAGGCTAGTCCTCCATAGACATAGGCCGTCATGGTATAGTCAAGGTTGCTTCTTCATGGAACCCTCCATGGGTAGAGCCCTCCATGGACTCTCGCGACTGTTACCCTCCTTGGGTTGAAGACTCCATGAACATGGACATACAATAGCACCACCTATCAGAACCATGGGAAAAATCATCATGTCTACAATTGCGTTTGATCTTCCTACCCTATCCTTTTACTCATACTTGTTGTTACTTTCCACTTCTATACTCTTAGACTTGTATGTGTAGGGTGTACTTGATATGTTATGAATGCTAAAACTTGCCATGAAATAAAATTGGGAAAAAGGATAGTTTTATTTGGTCAAGTAGTCTAATCGCCCCCGTCTAGACCTACTTTTGATCCTACACTCAATGGTCATGGTGCCCCTAGAGCTCTCAGGTGGTCTGTGTTAGCATACTCCTTACTGACCACCTTCTTGGAAGAGGTAACCTGAGCTATAGACTTCTTGGCATTGTTCTCTGCCTTGTCGTGCTTAGCCTTGGTAGGAGCCTCATCAGGCAGAAAATCAGAGTCTTCTTCCTCTGAGTTGAGCTTACCTCTAGTCCTTGTTGCTTCCTTACGCAGGTCTAGAGAGCGGGAACATCATCAAATGAAGATGAGCTCCTATCTAGACTAGTGCCTGGATGTGTGTCTACACTGAGCTACTTGAGTTCATTCTGACTGTCTCTTGATTCTGATATCTCTGACCCTGTGAATAGAATATAGAGGAGTAGATAGATTGAGTCAGCACAAAACATCACAAAATTTTCACAAAGATTTGAACTAAAATTTCTCAAGATTTGCATCCTACCAAATGAATATCGGTACAACCAAAATAATCTTTTCAGATCCATCGAGACAAACAACCTGCATAACATAAACATGGCACCACTTTTGATGAGACCGAAATTGGTGCTTGTTTTCACTGAGGTTGTCCTCAGTTGACATAAAAAAGGAATCGGTGCTGCCAATTCTTTTGTTTCGGTGTCACCGAGATTCAAGTTTCGGACGGCAAACCCTAAAAAATAGTTCTTTCGCTATTCTAATGGAAGTTCTAGTGGATAGATTGATCGCAAAATTTGTCTTACGATGCAAAAATCCTAATGCACAATATTGGGAGGGAGGAGCACATGAGGGGTTGAAACCGTTCCCTAAGTCAGTGACGATCTCGCGACAGCAGCAACGGGGGTGAAGAATCCGTTAATGGCATGGACTTCCAATAGCCGAAGCGCTCAGGAAGACGAAGGCGATGACCAGGGGTCTTGTTCGACAACTAGGGTTTTTGGAGGGGATGACGTTTGACAAAGAAGTTTTAGAAGTTGGGTCCACCTCTTTATATACCCATGGCTGTCGGTGATGCTGATTCTAATTTATCGGTGTCACCGAGTTCCTCAACTATGAGCTGACACGAAAACTCTGTGTAACCAAGAAAATGGAATCGGTGATACCGAGTGTGAAAACCAGATCAACCCTAGGCATTTGGTGAGACCAAGAATTTTGGGTTGGTTAAACTGATATTCACTTGGGAGGTTTTAATGGTCAGTCCTTTGTTGATACGGAACTCTGAGTGCTCATCACACAGAGAGATCAAAAGGTACTTGTCCAAATTTTGTGATGCACCAAGAATGGAATATGAGATGAGAAAGCATAGATAGCTAGAGAAGGGTCCTAGTCATTCTTGTCCATCGAATTGGCAAAACAAAATCGTAGTGCAAATAGCAACAATTGGATGTCCTCAAATGGATAAAGAAATGCACACCAACATGCTCACACAATAAGATGTCAAATGAAATCATGACAAACATGCACATACATACTAGCATCTATCAAGCATTTTGGCGATGACATAGTCATCTATATATGAGTATATTGACTTAGGAGCCAAGTAATATTATTTGATCATAGCTCATACTCATCGTTTAAGCACGAGTGGCGTTACCACTTTTACCTAAATCTTGTTAATGTTGTTACATACTATAAGATGCTTTGACTCAAGTCTTAAAGTAAAGCTCCCCCTTGATGTGACATCCCACCTTAAGAGGGATAAACTAACCTTGGGTTTTGTCGATGAAGACTTCATGTAGGTGAAGTAGTGGTGAATGCTCAAAGTTTATGAAGATTACCATGAGTTGGGAGCATCCTTGTTGTTTCTTACTCTTCTCAATTACATGGGTTAGTCCCAACACACAACAAACGCATACAAGGATATCTATGGACATGGAGTGCAATGCATACATGATGATGTCCATGGATTTGTTGATGGAGTGCAATGCACTACAAGGATTAACTTGTCCCTTGCTTACCTTTGAGGGAATGTGTGACTCCTTGAACTATTGCATCAAGTTGATGTTGATTGCAGCCAGTTCTTGCCAATAATGGATGTGAGTGAATTTCATTGGCGGAGTTACCCCTCAAGAACTTCTCTAGTTCTTATTCTTGGGAACCCACATCAAGTAGATGGGGATCCTTGGTGTTAAAGTGGCACTTGTAGAAGTTGAGCTTGAAGTAGCCTTGGGAACCCACTTCACCAAAGCTTGGGATTCATCTTCATATGAGTCAATGTCCTCTTGAAGCTTGTTCTTGCCCTTGAGCTTGTGGTCTTGTGGTGGAAGGTCATCTTGAGCTTTTGTTCCCGTGGTAAGTGTATGTTCATACTTCTCCATTTGAGGAAAAAATTTGGGCTTTGGGAATTGACCTTCTTCCCATTCAACTCCATTGGCGTTGAAGTAGCCAATGCCATGGTTCTTTCAAAATCCTTCGTGCTTGCGTACAATTTCCTCAAATTGCTTGCACCCGACAAGACTCTTTTTCGGCGTTCTGGGAATGGGGGTACCCAGCCCTGCTTGCCTGCGGCCCTAGGCATGGCCCACTTCATCAACTAGGCGTGGCCTGGCGTGGCACTACTCAAGACAAGGCCCTCACGAGGACCCTGGGCTTGCGAGGAAGGATGACATCAAGACCAGAAAGGACGGGCCTCCCAAGGCCACCTCCTGAGCGGGGGAGATCTCTACAAAGAGCCTGGCCTCAGGAGTCAAAGGTGACACAAGGAAGGACATGAGGGCGCCAACGCACTAGGCGGCGCAGTTTCCTCTTTGGTGCAAAGGGATCAAGGACGTATGCGGGTTCTCAAAACGCCGCCCCAAGGTTTCCTTTCGAGTGCAACAAGACAACGACCACGAGCCCCGTGGGACGAATGTTATCGCCGAGCCCACCACTACATCACCAACAGCTACTTTGCAGGTGAAGACCACCTTTGGATAGGGCACGGATGTACTCCTATACCCCTTCAAAATTGGCCATTGTGGGATCCCTTTCTGCCATTGTGATAAGGGAAGAGGACCCGGGCCACCACTATATATAGAAGCTGGGTCGCACCGTAGAGAGGATCCAATCCAACACTTAGCTGCTCGATGCACCACCGCAAGGCAGAGAGCCAAGAACACCTCTTCAACGCCCTCGCGAGGCTCAAACCCACTGTACTAGTTCATCCACCCAAACCTTCACGAGAGGCAATCCACCAAAGCAGGAGTAGGGTATTACGCTTCACAGCGGCCCGAACCTGGGTAAATTGTCGTCTTCATCTTGTTCCTCGTCATCGAGCGAGTTCGGCATAGCAACCATCGATTAGCGAGCTAGGTTGGGCGAGGCCGCAGGGAACCTTCGCACATGGCCTTGTGTTCGAACCTTAAGGGTTTTGCGGAGCCCGAAAACAAACATTTGGCACGCCAAGTATAGGGCATGTCGAAATCTACCCTGAGACTCACCGTGCCTCTGCTCGCCGCGCTCATGGAAAAAGGATGACGAGCCCGGGCCGAGCGGCGAGATGCCCGTGTGGCGCGGGCAGCTCCGACGGGCATCAGACCATCGTGTCGTATAGCCTCTCCACTGGCAGGTCCCATTACCAGCCAGGTGCTTAACGGGCATCGGGGGTTGCCGCCTTCACCATCCAGATGGCAAGCCCTCGCTGCCCGAGTTCCCCCCCCCCCGCGTTGGGGGCGCACCGCAGCCCTTCCAGGCCTGCCATGACCCGACGCACAGACATGTCGCACTCCTCATGGCGCACGAGCTGCGGCGCCATCGCGTGGTGCATGTTCACCGCGACGCTTGGTCCAGGTATGCCCTCAGGCGTGCCGCTGCCACCCGTGAGGCCCTCGCGTACCTCGACGGGGCCCATGCCCATCAACTTGCTCAACTGACAGGACCAACGCTCGGGATGCATGGGCGCATCCGGGACATCCGTGGCGACCCGGGCCCGCCAGGAGCTTGGCCGAGGGCACCGAAGTCGCGGGAGCTGGCTGCAGGCACCGTTAGACGCCGATGGGAGGTGATGCCCAAGCAAGAGGCACATCCCCTCACACCCCTCATCACTTCTGCCGGCACTAGGGAGGAAGACCGAAGGCTCGACTACACCAGAGCCCGGGGGCTTAGGCAACTATACAATGACCGTGTTGACGAGCGTCCGGGCCGAGAATGAGGCAACACCGGCTACTGCAGGTGCAGGAGGTACGTACATGGCTTCATGAGCGGCTCTCGCGTGGGATGGCGTGCGTAGCCTCATGAGGGCGGCTCGAACAATTAGTTTCATGAGGTTGACCGGCTTGAGTACCGTCACAAAGCATACCTGCAGGGAGGGAGCTGCCATGAGTAGGCATCTGGGTGTGGGTATCGGGGGTCTCTAGTCCGGGAACGGAGGGGGGAACACCCGCCAGCGTTCCCAGGCCCAGTGGCCACAACTTGGAGATGGAGGGTGGAACACACGCCCATGTCTCCTGGCCAAATGATCCCAATGGGTCGGAGGGTAGATCACACTGCCCGTTCCCAGGGCGTGCGACTACTGCTTGGACATGGAGGGTGGAACACACGCCCATGTCTCCGAGCAGGGTGTCGGTCGGTCACCAACGGGCGATCCGGTACTCGCCCATCTTCCCAGGCCTGGCTTGCCTGGCTTGGGGCTGGACCATGAGCACCTGCAAAGGGACCTGGGGCACCCCAGCGAGGCACGCTGGGGCACCGCCATGGGTGTCGGCCTCGCGCACAACGGACGGGCCTCGCCTGGCCCGATGCACGGCACGGGGGATTACACCTCCGCTACATTGACGACGCCCGAGCACGGGCTCTGGGGTGTGAGGGGCTACCCCTATGCCCCGGGGCCCGTCCTTAGCCGGCCCTACTTCACCAACCCGTAACACTCTCACGTAATAATGAGCGGGTTGTATACGCCCGGAGCCTGCTGAGGACGCGGAAGGGGTTCCCACCCACGCAATGTGGCAGCCACAGCTCCGTGCTAGCGGAGAAGTCAACACTGACCATCAATGGCTATGACCATGCAACGTGCATGACATACGCTCAGTGCTGGGGGAAGATGAAGGCTAGCCTAGGTTGGTGTGCCCTCGCGAGGCTCAAGCCTACTATACTAGTTCATCCACTCAAACCTCCACGAGAGGGAATCCACCAAAGCAGGAGTAGGGTATTACGCTTCAAAGCGGACCGAAATTGGGTAAAATGTCATGTTCATCTTCCTCCTCCTCATCGAGCGAGTTCACCATAGAAACCATCAAGTAGTGAGCTAGGTTGGGCGAGGCCACAGGGAACATTTGCACACGCCCCTATGTTCAAACCTTAAGGGTTTTGTGGAGACCAAAATCCGACACTCTTGTAGATACCTTTCTCTATAATCCCTTTCAAAAGTTCATTTTCTTGCTCAAGTGTAACTTGGCTAAGAGAAGTCTTAGTTGGATCAATAGAACTACTAGAAGCGATATCATTGGATTTATCATTTTTATTGCTACTAGTTGAAAAACCTTTCTTTCCTTTGTTACTAGTTTGCATAGACTTAACTTGTGGAACGAATGTAGACAAGAGAAGTCATTTGGCTAGATAAGAGGAAGTCTTCTTTCGAAGATCGTCATTGATATATTTAAGGAATTCATGATCTTGCTCCAAATTGGGCTTCTCTAAACGGACCTTCTCATGTGTCCTTTCAAGCTCCATATGATCTTGTAGATTAGACTCTTGAGCTAACTTAAGAGTGTTTAGTTCTGGAGTTAATTTTTCTATTTCCAACTTATCATCATCACATGACTTATCTTGACTAGAGTGATTACTAGCAAGTTCATCTTGACTAACATTACTAGATTTGTCAACTAGAAAGTCATCATCTTCTAGCAAGTCATCCTCATCACTATTGAAACCAAGATATTTGGGGTGTGATACCTTGGGGCCTTTAGCCATGAAGCAACTTACACTCCCTTCATTTGCTGAATCAAATATGTCGTAGGAGTTGGTGGTCACTAGTGCAAGTTCGGCAACAACTTCATCTTGACTACAGTCGGAGTTGGAGTGATATCTTCTCTCGGAGTGGTTGTCAGAATCGGGGCCGGAAACCCGTTCACCAACATGAGCTTGATGTCTTCTTCTTGAGTAGCTCTTCGTGTACTTGTCCTTCTTCTCTGAGTCCCTACTTCTCCTTGAGGGTCTTCGTTCATAACGATCATATCTACTCCTTCTCTCTCTTCGAGGTGACTCATCTCTTGAGCTTTGTCTTCTTGGTGACTCTTCTTTTCTTTTGTAGGGAGTTGTGCACTCATTGGAGTAGTGTCTGGACTACCCACAATTGTAGCAATTTCGGTCATGACTTGACAAATGCTTCTCTTCATATCTTGGGTTGGAGCTTTGATCTTTGCCTATGTTCTTGTAGAATTTGTTGAGTTTCTTAACCATGATGCTTTTCTCTTCATTTGTGACAAGGTTGTCACTTGAGGTTGCGGGAGCATCACTTGTGGCTTTGTAAGCACCGCTGGACTTGTTGTGAAGCTCTTCCTTGTCCTTGAGTGTCATCTCATGAGCAACAATCCTTCCAATCACTTCTGTAGGCTTGAGATCTTTGTAGTTGGGCATCATTTGGATCAATGTACACACGGTGTCATATCTCTCATCCAAAGCTCGAAGTATCTTCTTGATGATGAATTTGTCGGTCATTCCTTCGCTCCCTAAGATGGCAATCTCATTGGTGATGAGAGCTAGCCTAAAGTATATCTCTGCAACTCCTTCACCATCCTTCATCTTGAACTTGTCAAGCTGACTATTAAGAATATCCAACTTGGATTCTCTCACGGATTCGATACCTTCGTGCATATCAACCAAAGTATCCCAAATCTCTCTTGCATTCTGAAGACGGCTGATTTTGTTGAATTCTTGGGGCATATGCAATTGAAGAGAATGCCACATTCTTGAGCATTTTATTGCAACATCTTCAATTCATCTGTGGTCGCTTCAGATCCGGTTCCCTTCCATCCGGAAAGAATTCACCTTGCAATCCAACACAAATAACAGCCCAAATGGCGGGGTTATGACCAAGAATATGCATTTTCATCTTGTGCTTCCAACTAGAAAAATATGTGCCATCAAAGTATAGACCTCTATGGTGATAATTTCCCTTGCTAGACGTCGTACTCTCTTAGGTTGAGAAACCAATGCAATGGAAACCTGGCTCTGATTCCACTTGTAGGATCAAAAGTATGTCTAGAGGGGGGTGATTAGACTACTTGACCAAAAAAAATTCTATATTTTCCCAATTTTAAGTGTTGGTAGATTTTAGCATTGATAGCAAGTCAATCACACCCTACACATGCATGTCTACAAGTATAGCAGCACAAAGTAAAGACAAGCATGAGTAGTAAAGGAAGGGTCGGAAAATCAATCGCAATTTGGAGACACGATGTCACACCCTGTGATTTGCCTCATGACTAAGTTATGATGACTCAAAAATCAGGGCCAACTAAAACTTTTGTGTGCTTGTTATGCTTGACTTGATTGTTGATTGTCTGAATGCTTGCTAGTGCTCTATATTCATACAATCCCTCCTACTCTCAAAACACTTTTCCTTGACCTAGAACTCCTGTCCAGTGATCATGCCATGTGTATAGGACTTAAGACTATTTTTACAAAATATTATTTTGACCAAAAAGCATTTATTTAAATTAGGTTTTCAAACCCCTTGATTTGAGACTTGTACTACAAGTCCTCAAATTGGGTGGATCATTTTCCCCCAAATGCTTTAGTTGGAACCTACTATATATATAACTTCCCAAAACCACAAGATATTATTTTAAAAGCCTATTTTCATATTTTATTTAAAGGCTTTTTCTTAAGGCCAGAATGATCTTTTATAGGGAAAAATTATATAAATGCTTTAAAAATATTTGAGAAAATTTAGGAAAACTCAGTGGACATATATAGTCCATATATAAGAGTTTAAACACATGGTCATGTTCAAAATATTGGACAAAACCCATCAAAACCATTTCTGCCTATTTCAAGCATTTGAAATATTTCTATAAAAAATATTCTCAAATAAATCCAGGAAATTTCAATCATGTCACATATGATATATGTGGTCATCTTGCCAAGTTTCATCTCAATCCCAATTGTTTTGGTTCACCAAAATATCCCAAAACCCTCTTTGTCCAGATCCAAATTTGATCAACTCTACATTACCAACTGTCTCCCCTTAAGCTCAAACTTTGTGGACATGTTTTAATCCACAAATAATGTATCCAAACCAAGTGGTGCATGAAGGAGATCATATTATCTTGTCCAAATCCCCTCAAAACCATTTATGCTGATTTCAAGAATTTTGTAAAATTACATTGCCAAGTTTCCCTATTTGGTCCCAAACTTTTTGTGCATGCTATAGTCCCAAAATATGCCACCACATCGAATGGTTCATCAAGGGGAATGGATTTGCATAGCTAGATCTTAGCGAATGCATTTCTGCCCATATCTAGGGTTTACCAAGTTTACATTGGCAACCTTCGTCAAATGAGTTCAAATTTTGTGATCAACCTCACTTATACCTATTATCTAGTCCTGTTAATTTTCATAGTGATGAGAATCACTTTGCCAGCTCAAAATTGCATCAAACACCTTCTGCTCATCTACCAAACTTATTGTTTGGGCCCCTTATACCATTCTCCTTGACCTGAAAATTTTAACACACCTTGCCATCATCCCCTTATTCCTCCAGTAGGAACTTTAGGTTCATGGCTCTATTATTGGGGGTAAAATCCCAAGATTCCCTCCTGGACAACTAGTTTTTCCCTTTCCCTCAACCTCTCTCCTCATCCTTTGGCTCCCCAAAGCATCCCGGGACTCCTACGCCTTGCCTATACCCTCCTAGATGCCCAAGACATAGGTGGACGTTCAAAAGCCGCCAAGGGCGATGCCATGACATGCAATGGCTGCGCTCCAGAGCATGCTACAATGCCGACCACACTGTAGCCGCCACCCAATGCATGGCCTGGACTGCCTCGAGCACTCCCCTCTTGCCAGACGGTCGGCCTTGACGTGCGAGACACGCAAGGCACATGTCCCCCTCCTCCTTGGCTCTCCTCTCTCCCCTGTCAGGCACGCCCGAGCATCGCCCATGGACTTCGTCCATGGTGCGCCTCGGCAGGGCTACTTAAGCCCACACCTGAGCATCTACAGCCTCCCTTCGCTCTTTCCCTCCCCCGTGGACCGCCTGGACCTCCTCATTCTCCTCCCGGGCTCCCCTTCCCCTCCATGGTCGAAGCCCCACCGGTGGGTCCACTCGAAATCCGGCCGTAGCAGCTCACCCCTACTTCCTTGAGCCTCTCCAGGACCTGATGAGGACATCCCTACTAATGCTACACCCACAACTCCGACTGCTATACATACAAGACCAATTACTAGAGCTCGCGCACATCAATTGAATTACCAGGTACTTTTGTTTCTTGCAAATCCTTCTAATGTTCATGAACATATGATGCTGCCTAAATTAGATACTTTTGTTTTACTTGTGAATGAAGGACCTGGCATGGACAAGAAGGATTACCATTGGAGCGGGATCAAGCATGGAGAAGAAGGTGCGTGCGCGGGAAAGAACAATGGAGCTTCCAGTGATGATTTTCGCACTTTGAAGCCACCATAATGGAAGCAAGAAGCCTTGGATGAAATATGCATGATGCCACTTTATAAAATTCGTCCCTAGGCTAATATAGGTGTTGCGCCACCTTATTTTGGGACCAGGCCCATGTAATTTCGAAATACCATATTATAGGCTATTTTTAGAGTCCGTATGTATGGGGAAACTGAGTTAGGGTCGGTTTCGGACCCCTCCTCCAAGGGGCCACGAAATTCCCCTCTATTCCCCCATATATACAGCCCTTAGGGCATCGTTTTAGGTTTGGGTTTTGTTTAGATTATAAGTTCGCCATAGCTGCAACTTCGCGTTCTTCGTTTGTGTTCCACGACCAGACAAAGGCGTCACAGAACCCCACTTCATCAATAAAGCTTTCCTCTTATATTCTTAATATCCAGATTGCAATCTTAGCTTCTTGCTTGTTCTTCGTTTGCGTGCAGGAAACAGACCCTCGTGGTCAGGTTGATCGTGCTCCGGCGTGGTCAATAACCTCTCGGAGTTGGTTTAGCGATTGCTAAGGCGCAGCGTCATCACACGTTCGTAGTCGGATCGTCAAAGTCTACTCCACCAAAACGATAGCCACCATCTCATCGAAAGACAGGGACAACTTCGCCTCTATCAGGACCCTCCTCCGCCTCTATGCCCCGCTCCTCTCTCAACTCTCCAGTTGGCCGGGGCGCTGCTGCCTCTACCGCCCCTCACTGGCCTCCACAGCAGACGAGTTCTCCCCTCCCTGGTGCACCTCTGTGAAAATGGGACACCCAGGCGGATGTGGGACCTGATGCTAAGCCCTCCGGTGGCCAGTCCATCACCGGAGGTGGCCGGAGCCGCTGGGCCAGCGCCGGCGAGCGCTCGGTCCTCCTCCCTTGCCTTGCTCTGTTCGAGCGGGAGGTGGAGGATGTACCTGACGGGCAGGATCCCCCTGTTAGTGACCAGAGGGCTAGGCCCAGCTGGTTAGGTGGACACGTGTCGGGACCCCAATCCTAAGTCATATGAATCCAGACGGTAACATATGACATCACTTTGCGGCCTCATGCACGGTAAGCTCCATGGCTACAGCCTTACCATAGTCGGGACCGTTTGCGTCTTTTGGCTCACGTATGTGAACATGTCGTTGGCAATCAAACGACAGAGAACCCGGGACGACATGACTAGTCATAGAACCCAAGTGGCACATCCGTACGAAAACAGACATACGTAACCCAACAATGCAGGTGTCGGCCTCAAGCGTGTGTAGACGAGTCATAGCAAGCTACAAGGACTACATTACATCATGAGACATGAATGCCATCACAACACATAGACGATTCGTAGCAGGCTACAAGGACTCCATTACACTGTGAAACATTTCCCCGAAGGGACAGACACATCAGCAAAGAAGGATACATGCCGGTCAATTAATGTGTCCAGAGCAGTAGCAAGCTACCAAGGCTCGATGGAAGCACAAAGAGGCAGTTTCCCGTAAAGAGTATTACTAAAGGCACATGACTAGGTGTCGGATCCCATACATACCGTTGCACGTCACACATACGCACGACATGCCCGATATGCATAGATACAACTATGGCATCACAACATAACCATACATCAACACAACTTTTATTTAAGAGGCTCAGACGAGCTTTATATAATATGTTCTTACAGATAGGGGTCACATGACCTAACACTCTAGTCATACAAACAAGTTCATACAAACCAAGCGGAAGCATAAAGCTGTCTGAGTATAGATAGATGAAAGGGTAATAAGGCACATGGCCTGACTATCTACAGCCCGCCACAGGGTGTAAGGTCATAGCTAGGACACCAGCTATTCGGCATCGTCGACATCTAGATAGAACCCACCTGATGGGTCCTGAGTCTCATCTGCAATAGTTATTAAGCAAACGTGAGTACAAATGTACTCAGCAAGTCTTTAAAGCAGACCTAGTCTATTCATGCTCATGTATCAACAAGGGGAGTGGTGGAGTTTATGCAGCAATGCCAGCTTTGACTCATGGCTAACCTACACTACACAATTTTAACTCTTTGTTTAAATTATAGATGTCACACATGAGTCCACTAACTCAATAACAATACACCACCATGGATTCACTTCCCTCTCCTAGGAGACTGCCATCCACGGAACTCACACTTGTCTTGATATTTTTATGAGTATCCATTTAATTATCTATGAACAACATAAGTACTCCAAGTAGTCCATATCCAAGGACGCGGCTATTCGAATAATTTCATACCCTGCAGGGGTGTACTTCTTTACACACGCTCTCGCCACTTTATCATTGTGTGCTTATAGAACCATGCACCTCGGCAACCTTCAAGCGAAAGCCCAACAAGGGAGTCATCCACGACCGTCAATCACATAAGACCTCTAGTCCAGGCTATCGCCTATTTGAGACTGAACCCGCACGGAAGTCTGGCCGAAGTTTCCAATATGGCCCCAAACGATGTGCGCAGGGTTCCCAAGCCCACCATTCGGGTGACCCTTGGTACACCATGCCACTACCTACCGCGTCGTAACCCACCCCTAGGGTCAGCGCTACGCACGGCCTTAAGCATGCTATAAACACCAAAACCTACTTGCAACTCCTGGACTAAGGACTAAGCGACTGATAAGTCGAGAGGGTCAATTAAGTATCCCGACGTGTGGTAGTAACTAGTCTTGGATAACAAACATAGAACTCAGCTCCTAAGAACGGTTCCAATGAGACAACCCGCTATGTACTCCTACATAGCCTCTCATCGCTACCATTACCAAATCGAGTTCATCATAAGCTTATCACATCGGAACAACATTGTTTCACTCCAGTTCATCACTAAGATGAATCAAACCTGACACAACTCTAAGCATAGCAAACATAGTAGGCATGTAAGCTAAGCACATCATGGCACAAGCATCTACCAGGTATGCTAGGTTGCAAGGTTTAGCTATTTACTGTGACAATGACAGGTCATGCAAAAGAATAGGTTCATCTACCGTGTATGACAGACAAGTGAACTTTTGTCCTAATGCAATAACAAGAGCAGGAGTGAGAGAGTGGGATGTTATCGGAATGATCAAAGGGGTTGCTTGCCTTGCTGGGTAGCGGGAAGGTTTTCCCCTTCGTTGGAATACTCGGAGGTATCCTTAGAAGCAGGGCCTACCTCAATACAGATAAATAGCAATCAATACACACAAGTGCAACAATATGATGCATGATCATGGCATGGCAGCATGTCTGGATGAGCTAATGCAACTATTTTCCAAGTTAATTTGAAGTGAGTTTGAATATAGGTTCAAAATCATTCTCCATTTCAAATTCCATATATTAACCTATTAGTAAATGTTAATGTTCAACTACATAGGTTGCTCTAACATGCATGATAATGGCACCATTGGATTCATTGGATTTTTCTGATAAATTTTCATATCTAAATTATTTTCATCTCATTTACAGATTAAATTATATGAATTTTTGAAGTTTTAATCATTTTTTGGAATTATTTTAATACTAAAAATTGAATTAGTGCGTCAGCGTGACGTCATTATAACGTGAGCAAGTCAGCTGACCCAGCTAGGTCAAACCTGACAGGGTGGGGCCCTCATGGCAGCGTCAGGGGCTAATTCCCCGCGCTGACCAGGGGTTTGACCCGCTGTGGGGCCCGCTCTCGCGGCTATGGGCTTAATTAGCCGGTCCGACTAGCGCTAATCGGCCGGCCACGTTGGTACCCACTGGAGCAGGGCCTACGGCGACCAAACCCATGGTGGAGGTTCACCGGAGTTGGCCGGAAATGTGCCACAGGGCACGGTTTCGCACATGGAGGGCACTGGGAGGGAGCCTGTGCTCGACCGCGTCGAGCGGGGCTGGCCAGGGGGCTCGGGGTCACCGGAGACGACGGCCACGATGAGCTTAGCGGCGACGGCGGCTCGGGCTGGTCCGGCTACGGCGCTAGAGGGCACGGGGAAGCAGGGGAACAGGGGGAGGAGCACTAGCGGCTCACCGCGGTTCCAGCAGAAGCAACAACGAGGACGGGGATGGTCTGGACGGAGAGAATCGCCGAGGCGGGGCTCCGGTAGCCGGCGGGGAGGAATGGCGATGGCGTGGCGCAGAGGGCTCCCGGTGTCTTCTAGCTTCACATAGAGGTCAAAGGGGTCACGGCGGAGCTCGGAGGCTACCTAGCGAGGCGGGGGAGCGGCTGGAGCGACGGTGCTATGGTGGCGGTGGGCTCGGCCATGGCGGCAGAGAGGGGAAGAAAGCGAGAGAGAGAGAGAGAGCCCGCAGGGGAGAGAGAGAGAGAGCAGAAGAGGGCCACGGCGAGGGCCTCGCGCTGGCGCTTCCAGACGCCTCCAGGCAGCAGTCAGGCAGGGAGGAGGTGGCCGGGCGCGTGACCACGCGTGGCGAGCGCGTGCCCCTGTCCTCCTAGCGAGAGGACATGGATGACTCGCATGGACCAGATGGGCCGGCTCCTCCTGGGTCTCTTTCCCTTTTCTTATTTCTTTACTTTCTGATTTCCAATTCTGATATTTGTTTTATTTGTTTTTCAGGTACAAATGCTATTATAAAATATCCCCAATATTTTATAGAATTAAATTGGAATATTTCAAACTCCTATAAGAAGTTTCAGGATATTTTGAAATCTGAAATATTGATATTGCTTTATTTGGCATTTTCAGAGGCATTATTATTTATTTTTGAAATGCTATAACTATTCAAGTAATTAAGATGGCCCCGGATATATTCATGTCCATAATTATCAAACATAGGGGAAATTTTAGATGGGCATTTTGGATTAGTTGGTTTTTCACAACTTTAAATTAGTTTGATTCAAATGAGGGTTTGAGGTTTCTTTTAATCCCCATTTCATGTTGATGCAAAATTGAAACATGATGCACACCCATGCTATCCTATGACAACTAGCTAGGGATGTGACAACTCACCCCACTCAAAAGAATCTCGTCCCAAGATTTTGAAGTCGTCGGAAAGAGCGTGGGGTACTCTAGTCGAAGACGATCTTCTCTTTCCCATGTGGCCTCCTTTTCAGAATGGTGTGACCACTAAACCTTGAGAAACTTTATGTTCTGATGCCGAGTGGTATGCTCAGCTTGATCAAGAATACGAACAAGGTATTCTCGATATGTAAGGTTATCTTGGAGATCAAGCGCTTCGTGGTCCACTTCACGGACAGGGTCCGAGAAGCAACGTCTGAGTTGTGAGACTTGGAAGACATCATGAACCTTGGAAAGATGAAGTGGAAGTTCCAAATGGTAGGCAACCTCTCCTTGTTTAGCAAGAATGTGAAAGGGTCCAATGTAACGAGGAGCCAACTTGCCCTTGATACCGAATCGATGGGTACCCTTCAGAGGTGTAACCCGAAGATTAGCCTTCTCGTCAACTTCATAGGTCACAGCCTTATGATGACGATCATATTGGCTCTTCTAACGAGATTGGGCTGTTTTCAACTTTTCACGAATAATGTGAACTTTCTCCTCTGCATCCTGGATCATATCCGGGCCAAAGAGTTACCTCTCTCCATTTTCTGACCAGTTAAAAGGTGTTCGACACCTTCGTCCATAGAGAACTTCAAAAGGGGCTTTGCCCAGGCTTAATTGATAACTATTGTTATCAGCAAATTCGGCAAATAGAAGACATTTCTCCCAATTCATACCAAAGGATATAACACAAGCTCGGAGCATGTCTTCGAGAATTTGATTGACTCGCTCAACTTGACCACTTGATTGCGGGTGGAAAGCAGTGCTAAAGGATAGATGAGTCCCCATAGCGGTTTGGAAACTTTCCCAAAATTGGGAAGTAAAGATACTTGCGCGGTCTGAGTTAATCTCCAATGGAATACCATGAAGAGAAACTATTTGAGAAACTTATAACTCCGCTAGCTGGCTAGCAGTTATACTCTCCCGAACAGGAAGAAAATGAGCCACTTTGGAAAGGCGGTCGATGAGCACAAAGATAACATTATTCCCTCTCTTGGTCCTGGGAAATCCGGTAATGAAATCCATACCGATCTTATCCCATTTCCATTCAGGAATAGCTAAAGGTTGAATGGTGCCAGCAGGCCTTTGATGTTCTTTTTTCACGTGACGACGAACGTCGCAGTTAGCAACGCACTGAGCAATTTCTCTCTTCATCCTAGTCCACCAGAACCTCTAGCATACGTCCTGATACATCTTGGTACTACCCGGATGAATTGTGAGAGGGGAATCATGAGCCTCCTTAAGGATCAGCTGTCTTAAGCGTGTGCTCTTGGGAAGCACCAACTGGTTCTGGAAGAACACAACACCCTCATCATCCTTGGAGAAATCTTTAGCGTTTCAGCTAGCAATATTCTGCTTGATCCGAGATATACCCTTATCATACCTCTGGACAGCTACTATTTGATCCTTAAGAGTAGGTTTCGCCACCAGGTTGGATAGGAATCCTTGAGGAACAATGTGAAGGATCAACTTGCGAAATTCCTCATAGAGAAGTGGTTGACCTTGTTGTAACATGAGATTGTTACAATAAGACCTATGACTAGCTTCTGACCTGTAACCCTTTATCCGCAATAAAAGAAAAGGTTGTGGGGTGTTTTCCCCCTATAGTAGTCGGTCAAAAAAAAGACCTATGACTTAGTGCATCAGCCATGACATTGGCTTTCCTCGGGGTGTAAGTTATTCCTAAGTCGTAATCTGTAATCAACTCAACCCACCATATTTTCCTGAGATGAAAATCTGGCTGGGTGAAAATATATTTGAGACTGGTGATTAGTGTAAATTTCGCAACGATTACCCAGAAGGTAATGTCGCCAGGTTTTCAGTGCATGGACCACAGCTGCAAGCTCAAGATCATGTGTTGGATAATTATCCTCATGTGGACGCAACTGTTGAGATGCGTATGCAATCACATGACGATCTTGCATGAGAATGCAACCTAATCCTTTTTGTGAGGCGTCGCAATAGATAACAAAGTCCTTAGAGAAGTCTGGTGGCACCAGAACGGGAGCAGAGGTCAGTCGTCTTTTCAACTCCTGAAAATTGTGCTCGCATTGTGGGGTCCACTCAAACTTTTTATCTTTCTTGAGGAGTTCAGTCAGAGGTTTCGCAACCTTGGAGAAATTCTCGACAAAGCGGGAACAATAGCTCGCTAAGCCAAGGAAACTCCGAACTTGCTTAACCGATTCAGGTTGAGTCCAATCAAGGACGGCCTGAACTCTCTCGGGATTGATAGCAATACCTTTACTAGATATCACGTGGCCCAGATAGGTCACTTCTGGCAACCAAAATTCACACTTGAAGAATTTGGCATACAGACGATGCTCTAGAAGTTTCATCAATACCAGCCTTAGATGCTCGGCATGTTCTTGTTCATTCTTCGAGTAGATGAGTATATCGTCGAGGTAAACCACGACGAATTTATCCAAATACTCCATGAAGATCGAATTCATCGAGCGATAGAAGGTGGCCGGGGCATTGGTTTAACCGAAGGACATGACGGTGTACTCGCATTGGCCATAATGAGTAACAAAAGCCCTTTTTGGAATGTCCCCGTTTCTAATTCTGCTTTGATGGTATCCCAACCTCAAATCCATTTTGGAAAAGACATAGGATCTAGCGAGTTGATCATACAAATCGTTGATCCTGGGAAGCGGATACTTGTTCTTTATGGTGACCAGATTCACTGGCCGATAATCCAGAACCATCCGATCCGATCCATTCTTCTTCTTAACGAAGAGGACGGGGCAATCCCAAGGAGAAGAACTAGGACGGATGAAACCTTTCTTCAAAGCCTCATCGAGTTAAATCTTAAGTTTGGCTATTTCTAAGGGTGCCATCTTATAGGGTCTTCTGGCTATTGGGATAGTCCCCGGGATGAGGTCTATCACAAACTCAACATCTCTGATAGGTGGAATTCCTGGCAGTTCTTCTAGAAAGACATCCGGAAAGTCACGGACTACCGGAATATCTTCTAGTTCTGGAAGAGGGCTAGCATTGAGGGAATAGAGTTGGCACTTGGCTGCTCGAGTGGAGACATTGACTATCTCACCTGAGGTATGTGTAAGTTGAACATTCCTAGTATGAGTATCAATCTTAGCATAGTCGGCTTTCATCCAATCCATGCCTAAGATGATATTGATGTCTGAAGACTTGAGGGCTATCAAAGATGCTAGAAAGACTACCCTATCCACAAGGATCTCATTGTCATGGCTCACTCTAGAAGTTTGCCATTTTGAACCAGGAGTCTGAACTACTAAAGGAGTAAGCATATCACAAAAAGACATGTTATGCAACTGTGCATAACGTTCTGAGATGAATGAATGAGATGCCCTAGTATCAAATAGAACAGATGCTGGATGACAGTTGACAACAAGCGTACCTAGGATAACATCAAGGTCCTCAAGGGCTTCCTCAGCAGAAACATAGTTCACTCGTCCACGAGCAGGGGCTGGCTCCACATAGAAGGCGTTTCTTGGCTTCCCACGTCCAACCGGCTTAGTATTGTTCTGAGGACACTCATGGGAATAGTGTCCTGGTTCCCCATTTTTGTAGCAGACCACGGTGGCACGGGGAACAGCATTGGCAGGAGGACCTCCAAATGGCCTGGCTGGAGGGTTGGGCTGAGTTGGGCGAGGCGCCTAGAAGGATGGCCTCGCGGTGTATCTTGGCGGCAAAGCTGCGTTGGGCACCCATACTCGGCGTTTGTTAGAGCCCGAGCCAGCTGCGGGGCTGAAGTCACGGTTGTGCTTCCTGGTTGCCTCGTAGTCAGTCTGTCCACTCTCGGCATTGATAGCCTTGTTGACGAGAGCCTGGAAGGTTGTGCACTCATGCAGGCGCAGATCTCGACGGAGCTCAGGACTAAGTCCCTTGCGGAATCTAGCCTGTTTCTTGGCATTAGTTGAAACTTCTTCCGGAGCATAACGACCAAGGTTGCCGAACTCATGGCTATAAGCATCCACTGACAGTCTGCCCTGGGTGAAAGCATAGAACTCCCCTCTCTTGCGATCCATTAGCCCTTCCAGGATGTGATGGGTATGGAATGCCGCGATGAATTCCGCCCAAGTTGGTGCAGGGCCTGCGGGACGCATGGCTTCATAATTTTCCCACCACAGATTGGCAGGTCCTTCCAAAAAGTAAGTAGCAAAGGTCACCTTGTTGGCCTCAGATACATTGGCAGCCCGGATTTTGCGGGACATGCTGGTCAGCCAGTCATCCGCATCGAGTGGGTCGACCGAATGATGATACTTAGGTGGGCACAGCTTGACAAAATCACCGAGAGACACGCCATCAGTGTGATCATTGCAGGGAGCACGCGTTGTGTTCTGCTCAATTCATTCCAACAGCCTGTTGGTCTCCCTTTTGTTCCGTTCAGCTTCAAGCATCACTTCTGCCAAAGAGGGCGCGTGTGGCAGGTTCTCTTGCCTTGGCTGACTTCCCTCGCCCTGCTCGGGGGCAGGCACGGGGTTTTTACTAGTTTCCACCATCCTGGGAAAACAAACCCACATCTTAGACATAGAGGACATCAACTCTAAGACATGAGATAAGGAATGTACTAGACAACATGGCATGCAGGGTAAATACCCAATCAACATGGTAATAACAACTACCATAAGAACACCATGATTCATACACACCATGACAAGGTTCAGTACAAGCCCAAGCTAAAATACAAACTACAGAGAGATGACACAACTCATCAGAGGCATTACAAGCTTCCTATATATTATCTATCTACACCTCCGGAACTCAATTCTCAACCTCAATCATATCCCACAAGACACGCATGACTATGGCGATATGACTACTACCATACTAGTGCTAACATCCACGTACTCAAGCATCGCCATAGAATGCCTCATATAGGTTACACCCATGGCCCGGGAGCTAAACCTGAGGATCTGGAAACACTCTAGCCTGTGATCCCTAAAAACCGTAAGGACACGGATGTGGCCTTGGTCCCCTTGTTGGCGGCAACAGCGGTCCTCGAAGAGGGGTGATGCCTCCAACATCGGGCCAGTCTACATGTGCTGACAGATGAGTCCGTGATGGGTTCAGCATCTCCAAATCTCCATAGCCTGTCTACACGACAGGTGCCAACTGCGTTAGGGCTGTCCAAAGACGTGCATGGGTAGCATAAAGCTCCATACGTAGGGCACGTGCATCACGATCCTTGTTCTCCAACATCTGATCGGTCACCTGCAGCCTAGGGTCCTCATGAGAATGATCATAGTAGGCTGCGCTAAGATAGCTATCCCCTCCTCCGAGAGAAGCAGGAACATAACATAACACTGTGTTCTGAAGCAGACCATGGTGAAACCTCATGATAGTCAGCACGGTGTAGGCGGCCTCCTAAACTGCCATGTCTATGGTGACACCTAATCCATAAGTCCAGTGAAGCGGCTCTGCAGCTCCAAGATATGAAGGATATATCTTAACAGTACACAAATACTGGCTCTGGTTGAAATCTTGATACTGTTCCTCCACTGTGTACTTTGGGTACCAACGGTAACCAGCCTCCATCATAACTCTAACCAACATGGCCGTGTGACCCGGTACATCGATGCACCTGGTCAGACGGACCACCTGATGGGAAGGACGAGGGGGCATCTAAAATAGAGAATGATGCAAAGACATTGGAGACTCTAGTAGAAATCAGACTGCATAACGGCTGTAATTGCTTAAAGAGGATTTTGAGACAACTGCAAAAGATTGGAAAAGCATAACCACTTGACTTTCTAGACTCAAATCTCTTCTCCATCTGTTTGTCACCAACAATACTCAAGTACTGACATTCAATTGCAAAACAAGCTAGCTAATAGTCCATGGTTAGTAACTCATCATCCAAAGCAGTAGATGAGAAGCCTAGTTCTTATCCCCGTAGAAAAGATGAGAATGACTCAAAATAGAATAACTTGGGAAGAGGAGTAAAAAGAGCCTTACATTCCCTTCCACAATCAATTCCCCTACTTTTTTATAGTGTTTCTAGACTCAACTTTGACCAGTTTGGCTTGGTAGTCCTACAGTCAGTCAGGATCTGATACCAACGCTGTCGGGACCCCGATCCTAAGTCATATGAATCCAGACTATAACATATCACATCACTTTGCGGCCTCACGCACGGTAAGCTCCACGGCTGCAGCCTTACCTTAGCCGGGACCGCTTGCGTCTTTTGGCTCATGTATGTGAACATGTCGCTGGCAATCGAACGACAAAGAACCCGGGCCGACATGACTAGTCATAGAACCCAAGTGGCACATCCGTACGAAACAGGCATACGTAACCCAACAATGCAGGTGTCAGCCTCAAGCGTGTGTAGACGAGTCATAGCAAGCTACAAGGACTCCATTACGTCGTGAGATATGAATGCCATCACCACACATAGATGAGTCGTAGCTGGCTATAGGGACTCCATTACACTACGAGACATTTCCCCGAAGGGACAGGCACAACAGCAAAGTAGGATACATGCCGATCAATCAATGTGTCCAAAGAAGTAGCAAGCTACTAAGGCTCGATGGAAGCACATGACTAGGTGTCGGGTCCCAAACATACCGTTGCACGTCACACGTACGCACGTTATGCCCGATATGCATAGATACAACTATGGCATCACAACATAACCATACATCAACACAACTTTTATTTGAGAGGCTCAGACGAGCCTGGCATAATATGTTCGTACAGATAGGGGTCACATGACCCGACACTCAAGTCATACAAACAAGTTCATACAAACCAAGCGGAAGCATAAAGCTGTCTGAGTACAGACAGATGAAAGGGTAAAAAGGCACATGGCCTGACTATCTACAGCCCGCCACAGGGCATAAGGTCGTAGCTGGGACACCAGCTATTCGGCATCGTCGACATCTAGATAGAACCCACTTGATTGGTCCTGAGTCTCATCTGCAACAGTTATTAAGAAAACGTGAGTACAAACGTACTCAGCAAGTCTTTAAAGCAGACCTAGTCTATTCATGCTCATGTATCAACAAGGGGAGTGGTGGAGTTTACGCAGCAATGCCGGCTTTAACTCATTGCTAACCTACACTACACAATTTTAACTCTTTGTTTAAATTTTAGATATCGCACACGAGTCCACTAACTCCATAACAATACACCACCATGGATTCACTTCCCTCTCCTAGGAGAGTGCCATCCATGGAACTCACACTTATCTAGATATTTTTATGAGTATCCATTTAATTATCTATGAACATCATAAGTTCTCCAAGTAGTCCATATCCAAGGACGCGGCTATTCAAATAGTTTCATACCCTGCAGGGGTGTACTTCATCACACACGCTCTCGCCACTTATTGTTGTGTGCTCATAAAACCATGCACCTCGGCAACCTTCAAGCGGAAGCCCAGCGAGGGAGTCGGCCACGACCGTCAATCACATAAGACCTCTAGTCCAGACTATCTCCTATTTGAGACTGAACCTGCACGGAAGTCCGGCTGAAGTTTCGGCTATGGCCCCAAACGATGTGCGCAGGGTTCCCAAGCCCACCATTCGGGTGACCCTTGGTACACCGTGCCACTGCCTACCGCATCGTAACCCACCCCTAGGGTCAGTGCTATGCATGGCCTCCAGCATGCTATAAACACCAGAAACTACTGGCAACTCCTGGACTAAGGACTAAGCGACTGATAAGTCGAGAGGGTCAATTAAGTATCCCAACTTGTGGTAGTAACTAGTCTTGGATCACAAACACAGAACTCAGCTCCTAAGAATGGTCCCAATGAGACAACCCGCTATTTACTCCTACATAGCCTCTCATCACTACCTTTACCAAATCGAGTTCATCATAAGCTTATCACATCAGAACAACATTGTTTCACTCTAGTTCATCACTCAGATGAATCAGACATGACACCACTCTAAGCATAGCAAGCATAGCAGGCAAGTAAGCTAAGCACATCATGGCACAAGCATCTACTACATATGCTAGGTTGCAAGGTTTAGCTATTTACTGTGACAATGACAGGTCATGCAAAAGAATAGGTTCATCTACCGTGTATGACAGACAAGTGGACTTTTGTCCCAATGCAATTTACAAGAGTATGAGCGAGAGAGTGGGATGTTATCGGAATGATCAAAGGGGTTGCTTGCCTTGCTGGGTAGCGGTAAGGTTTTCCCCTTCGCTGGAATACTTGGAGGTATCCTCAGAAACAGGGCCTACCACAATACAGATAAATAGCAATCAATACACGCAAGTGCAACAATATGATGCATGATCATGGCATGTCAGCATGCATGGATGAGCTAATGCAACTATTCTCTATGTTAATTTGAAGTGAGTTTGAATATAGGTTCAAAATCATTCTCCATTTCAAATTCCATATATTAACCTATTAGTAAATGTCAATGTTCAACTACATAGGTTGCTCTAACATGCATGATAATGGCACCATTGGATTCATTGGATTTTTCTGATAAATTTTCATATCTAAATTATTTTCATCTGATTTACAGATTACTTTATATGAATTTGTGAAGTTTTAATCATTTTCTGGAATTATTTTTTACTGAAAATTGAATCAGCGCATCAACCTGACGTCACTATGACGTCAACAAGTCAGCTGACCCAGCCAGGTCAAACCTGACAGGGTGGGGCCCTGATGTCAGCGTCACGGCTAATTCCCCGTGCTGACCAGGGGTTTGACCCGCTGGGGGCCCCGCTGTCAGTGGTTGCGGGCTTAATTAGCTGGGCCGATTAACGCTAATCAGCCGGCCACGTCAACACCCACCGGAGCAGGGCCGGCGATGACCAAACTCGCGGCAGAGGTTCGTCGGAGTTGGCCGGAAACGTGCCACAGGGCACGGTTTCACGCACGGAGGGCACTAGGAGGGAGCCCGTGCTCGACCGCGTCGAGCGGGGCTCGCTAGGGGGTTTGGGGTCGCCGAAGATGACTGCCGCGACGAGCTTAGCGGCGATGGTGGCTCAGACAGGTCCGGCTACGGTGCTAGAGGGCACGGGGAAGCAGGGGAAGAGGGGAAGGAGCACCAGCGGCACACCGCGGTTCCAGCAGAAGCAACGACAAGGTCGGGGAAGGTCCGGACGGGGCGAACCGCTAAGGCGGGGCTCCGGTGGCCAGCGGGGAGGAACGGCGATGGCGTGGTGCAGAGGGCTCCCGACGTCTTCTAGCTTCACAGGGAGGTCAAAGGGGTCACGACAGAGCTCGAAGGCTACCTAGCGAGGCGGGGGAGCGGCTGGAGCAACGGTGCTACAGCGGCGATGGGCTCGGCCATGGTAGCAGAGAGGGGGAGAAAGCGAGAGAGGGAGCGTGCAGGGGAGAGAGAGAGAGAGGAGAAGAGGCCCATGGCGCGGGCCTCGCGCTGGCGCTTCCGGAGGCCTCCAGGCAGCAGCCAGGCAGGGAGGAGGTGGCCGGGCACGTGCCCACGCGCGGCAAGCGCGTGCCCCTATCCTCCTGGCGAGAGGACAGGGATGACTGGCATGGGCCAGATGGGCCGGCTCCTCCTGGGCCTCTTTCCCTTTTCTTATTTCTTTACTTTGTGATTTCCAATTCTGACATTTGTTTTATTTGTTTTTCAGGTACAAATGCTACTATAAAATATCCCAATATTTTATAGAATTAAATTTTTATATTTCAAACTCCTATAAAAAGTTTCAGGATATTCTGAAATCTAAAATATTGATATTGCTTTATTTGCAATTTTTAGAGGCTTTATTATTTATTTTTGAAACGCTATAACTGTTCAAATAATCAAGATGGCCCTGATATATTCATATCCATAATTATCATACATAGAGGATATTTGAGATGGGCATTTTGGATTTGTTGGTTTTTCACAACTTTAAATTAGTTTGATTCAAATGATGGTTTGGGGTTTCTTTTAATCCCCATTTCATGTTGATGCAAAATTGAAACATGATGCACACCAGTGTTGTCCTATGACAACTAGCAAGGGATGTGACAACATGGCTCCCGCCGTCTGCATTTTCCTGATGTGGAAGCGCCCTGTGGGAAGGCACCTTCGATGTTGCCGGCCTCCCGCGCCGCTAGGCAAATGGACCGGCCCATCTGCCTATCATGTGTCGTGTGCGCTAAATAAGCGCACAGGTATAAGCCTTTTTCCTTTTTGAATTATTTATTTTTGTAGAGCTTGTAAAATCCATAGGAAATTCATATGACCCCTAATTTTGATGATTCACATTTCCACATCCTCCTAAAAATGCGACCTATTTAATGGTGTCACTTTCATTATTTTTCCACACCTTTCTGCCTTGTTCAAATTTAAATTCAAATTTGAACTATTAGGACCACTTTGTAAAATCTATAGATCATCCATTATAGCTCCAAATGGAGTGATTCAAGTTCCTATGTGTGTCTAAGTTCATTACCTAATTAGGGAACATTTTTCCTGGTGCCTCTCTGCCATCCAAATAATTGAGCTATTTATTCACGTATAACCCACTTTGCAAATTCATAAGAAATTCATCCCAACACCAAATCCAGTGAAACCACTTCCCACATTATTCTAAAATCAAGCCCTATTTTATTAGTGCCCCCACTCATTTTTATGAAGATATTTTCTTTTGACAACTTGAAAGATCATCATTTCCATCATTCCCACCATTCAAAACTTTCCCTTGACCCACATCCTCCAAAATCTACTTGGTTATTTTTCTTGTGACCAAAGGTGTTGAAGAAAAATAAAACTCCTAATTATAGAGCACTTTTATTTTCTGTTTGTTGTGTTGCTTATCGTGGTTGTTTCCGACGATAGTTGGCGAAATAGACGAAATGCGTGGAGTGGACGAGAAGCGGGTGAAGACCTCGAAGACATTGCTAAGCCAGGCAAGCAACCCTTTGACCATGATGAGAAACCATTTTTATTACATGTCATATAGCACTTTACTTTCATCATAATTGACCACGTGATGTGGTGTTCCCCTTTCGGTGGGATGCCTTCGATACTTTTCCATTGACACTTGCATCGTGCATGACCCTACCACCTTATGAGGGTTATGCGGGTGGGTGTAGTTAGAATGCATATAGGTGCTACACAAGTGGGATGGGATTTATGCATAAAGATGGAAACGAGAGAAATGATTTCAAAGACTCTTTCGAAAACCCCGTCGGGTGCCACTAATGCCCGAGGGAGATGTTGATGAGAAGGGTGACCACTTGAGAAAGAAGTTATGCCCCAAAACAAGTTGAGGGTGTGTTTTCGAAAACAGATTAGATTTAAGATTTGTCGACCATCCCAACCTTACATGCACAACCATGATACCCCTTATGGGACGGGGCTTTGTTGATTACCTTGGTGGGTACTAGCAAGGAGCCCGCATTACTAGTGGCGGGAGTGGCATGGTCACTCTCGATACGGGGTCGTACCAGTATGTACGATCATGTGCTGTCTTTACGGGCATCGGGCACACCATTGGTCCCCTCATGGATGGTACGATTAGAGCGAGGCTTGTGTGATGTACATCATGAGGGATGAGTACCAATAGAGTGGACTCTTTGTTTAGTATCGCTGGGGGAAAGGCATTGTTCGGGTGCTTACCTAGGGTATGTTACATACATCGAGTCGTGGATGACACGGAAGTTCCCCGAGTCTTGTGGGTAAAGTGTGCAACCTCTGCAACGTGTAAAACTATTCGAATAGCCGTGTCCACGGTCAAGGTAAGTTGGGTGGTGCTGCTTAAACTACGTCCAGAAGTTTTCGCAAAATTGGTGTGTGTGGTGATACTGATGATACTTGAGTCGAGTCGGATGACTCGGCATGATGAATGAACATGAGATGTTCACCCCCTGCTAATGATGATGATGGTGACGTGTTCTTATGAACACCTGTCCATGGTTGATGCATGCTTACTTAAGTTACTTGATCATGTCATTGCACTCAAAACTAGCTTTCTGCAAAACTTACCTATTAGTGCTAGACATGCATTGTTATTGCCTTGTTGCAAACATGGGTTGCTTGCGAGTACATTCAAAGTACTCATTGGCTTGCCACTGGTTATTTTATTGGCGAGGCATGAAAGATCAAGTTATGATAAAGATTACCTCAGTGATGGTCATGCGAACTAGGACGCTTCCCAGTCAGAATGCCTGTAGGGTTAAGGCAGATGGCATGGGTTCGTGCTATCATTGAAGATTTCCACTCCAATCAAATGAAGACTTGGCCATGCCATATATGAGTAAACAGGTATGTAATGGATGTAAGACTCTTGTTAATCAGTTTTTGTGTGTTCAGTGAGCATTGATCTCTAGGATCACTGTGCACGTACAATCGGTGATCATGACTTATGAGTCGGGGTCCCCACAGATGAAGATTTTTCCCGTGGTTCCGATAGGTGGTTCTATCATACGTCCACGTTTATGGAGACTTCAACCCATGGAGGGTAACGGTCACAAGATTCCATGAAGGGATCTACCCACGGAGGGTTCCACGAAGAAGCAACCTTGTCTATACCATGATGGCCTATGTCCATGGAGGACTAGCCTAACGCGGGGTAGATCTTCACGAAGTAGGCGATCTCCTTGCCATTACAAACTTCTTGGTTCACTCCACAACACGAAGTAGGAGGCTCCCAAGTGACACCTAACCAATCTAGGAGGCACCACCCTCCAAAAGGTAATAGGCTCGATAATGTCGATGAACTCCTTGCTCTTGTGCTTCAAGATTATAGACTCCTCAACACTCAATCATTGTCTCACATATTTGTCCTTGGTGGAAGAGATTAATTGGGTGGGAAGCAACTTGGGAAGGCTGGAGATCAAGATTCATGTGGTTGGAATGGAATGGTATGATCTCAACACATGAGTAGGTGGCTCTCTCTTAGAAAATCTGATGGGATAGGTGGGGATCTGTTCTGAGTGCTTCTCTTTCGAGTGAGTGGTGGTGGAGGGGTATATATAAGCATCTCCAAAAATCCAACCGTTACACCTAAAGTGACCAACTCGGTGACACCAATGTGTTAATCTCGGTGGTACCGAGTTGCTCCAAAGGTAGCAACTTTTGAATCTCAGTGAGACTGATACAGAAATCCCGGTGGTACCGATAAGGCGTCCAATAGTTAGAATCCAAATCTTGGTGACGCTGCTCCAAAAACTCGGAGCTTCCGATTTTGTGAATCGAGGTAACAGAAAGTTGGCAAGCTGAACTTGGTGGCACCGAAATGGAATCGGTTGAACCAGTGTTCTACGGTTTGGCAGGGTTCTGTCTGTATTGGGAAATCGGTGGGACCGAGTGGGAGTTGTTGGCTTCACCAATTTTCATGATTAGCTTGGACATAATTTTGTGGAAGAGTTTGTGGGTGTTTTTGGTGACTATCACTTGTGCACGTGGATCATCTTGTTCACCACAGTACCTTACCCCCTTTTAATAGTATTGCCTTTTCCTATGGACTCAAAGTGCTTTCTCACAAAGTGAAATATAGGGTCATCTTTGATTGAAGCTTTTCCCAATCCAATTCCTTGCATCTAGGGGTTTCTCCACAATCCTTTTGCCAACCCATCATTGAAGTTTTCCTTAAAAATGCTTAGCTGAAATATTAGTTCAATGATATACATGTTGTTATTAATTACCAAACCAGCAAGGGAGAAATGTGTTTTCACAACCATAGCGCATGCAACTTATGGACCTCCATCGCCCTGGCGAAAGGGCGAGGGAGACGCAAGCGGCTTCGGGGAGGACCACGCAGCTTCTTGACGAACTCCAGCGCCGTCCCCTCGGTGTGACCCTTCACAGGGGGTGGGTCTGATGGTAGAGGAGGAAGAGAAGAAGCCCTTCATCTTCCCCGACCACGCGCCCATATCAGCCTCGGCCCCTTCTAGCACCTCCATCGCGCGCACTAGAACCTCCCTCCATTTCTATGGCTAAAGTGGTGGCATGATCCCGATGGGAAACCCTCGCCGCCGCGGTGGAAGCCAAAATATGCCCTCGTCCCCTAGGCATGCTGGCGGTGAGCGCGGCTCAAGACAAGGAAGTGGAGGAGCGAGCTCTATGGATTCATACTCAAGGAGGAGGAGAGGGTGGATGAGCATCGCCTCTCGAGACCTCCTAATTTATAGGGGAACGCGCAGCGACTGGCTCTTCCCTGCTCGAAGGGTCACCGCCCATCTCCGCCAATTCCACTATCCATGATCACAGGCGAACAGATAACCGCCCCATTGCTCCAATCCATGGAGTTGTGGTTTCTGCCATGACAAAAGCTTTATGTCACATGTGCCCGCCATTAACTCCCCGCTATGCATGTGGAGCATGTGGCGGAAATGGACTGAGGTAGTGGGTCAATGCTGACCAGTAAATTGGCAGCTACTCCCTCACATTGCGCGCATGTGCATGAATTTTGGGCCCGACCCAATGGCACTTGGCAAGCGTGTGTGGGCCAGACCTAGGGGCTCCTATCGGTGCACTAGGACAGGGGTACCCAGCACCCCTGACTTATGCAAAGGCGGTAGTAGCTGAACCGTTTGACATCGATACTAACCCGACAAATGATCAAGACAAGACTCCGACAAGCCCAACGCAGCAGCTCAATCCTGGACAACTATGCACCAAGCGCGCCCCAATGCTTGCCGGGGACCAGGACATGCGCCCCTTCTTGAAGACCCGACAAGCCATCCCCCGACAGGCACGAGCCGGTCTGCCACTGCTCCACCTCATCGCAAGGTCAGTCACTTGTCCATGCAGTATCGAGCCCCCAGGTGGTTAAGTGGATCTCGATAAGCATGTGGCGACATGCTGGAAGATAAATTATGCCTCCTTGACACCCGTCCATAGACGTGTCAAGCTGAGCTATGATAGTTAGCTAGAGCGGTGGTATAAGCTTGCCGGAAATGCACCCCTACACGCCACCTAGACTAGCAATGATGGTATTTTGTCCCTAATGCTAGAGTTAGGTATGATAAGCTCTGCTCGCTCTCTAATCATCAGACAATGTCTGTTTTGCTAGTGTGGTTGCCCCTTGTGCTATAAAAGGAGGCCCAAGGCAACTTATCTTGGGATTCAGACTTCTGAACACTTGTGCACGCGTAGTAACTCCCCCCAAGACAACCCTTTCCGGTCTGGAGTGTTGCACGCTCTTCGTGTTCCTCTGATCAATCCACCCACAAAGCAGGAGTAGGGTTTTACGCTTCACAGCGGCCCGAACCTGGGTAAATCGTCGTGTCGTCTCACTGTTTCTGTTCTTTGTGCTTGCATCCATGCCCTTGCCGAACCATAAAGGGGCAGATGGCCCCATAGGTGATCGAGTGCATCCAGCCCTGACATATTGTCATTCTTATGCATTCAGTCTAGCTAATGTTGGATGTGAGCATGACTTGATATTTTCTACTGTGAACAATGTTTAGTCATTGCTTGGATCTTAGAGGTGCTCTACATTTATGTTTTGCGGTCTTAGAAAGGGATAGGGAAATACCATGTCATCATATTATATCATGATTGTGTTTGACAAATTGTTGGCATGTGAGATATTTTATTATTGTTCGCTAGCTGGTTATGTTATTGTCATGAGTGAATATGATAGCTAAGTGTTATCATTAATATGGTTATTTACGGTTTATGCTGAAAACCTAAATACTAGCTAAGCATATATATAGCACCGAGAACAAAAGATTTTGTAAAAGTATTCTTTATCACTTCCAGTTTATCAACTAAATTGCTTGAGGACAAGCAACGAGTGAAGCTTAGGGGAGTTAATACGCACCAAACATATCTACTTTTCCAAACACTTTTGCTCTTGTTTTGGTCTCTAATTTGCATGATTTGAATGAAACTAATCCTAGACTGACAATGTTTTCAGCAGAACTACCTTGGCGTTATTTTTGTGCAGAAATAAAAGTTCTGGGAATCAGACAAAACTTATTGTGGAGTTTTTTTTGGAATATATAGATATGGAGCGAAGACCTATCGGAGGGGGTACCTATGGGCCACAAGCCAACAGGGCGCACTCTGTTACCTTGTGGGGCCCACATGGCTCCCTTGACCCTATTCTAGTACTATAAATTCACAATTACGGAGAAAAAATAGGAGAGAAATGTTCATCGCCTTTTATCAGACGGAGTCATTGCCACCTCATGTTCTTCCTCGATAGGGGTGATCTGGAGTCCATTTGGGGCTGCAGACAGGAGGATTCGTCGTTGTCATCATCACCATACCTTCTTCATCAATAATTCCATGATGCTCACCGTCGGGAGTGAGTAATCCCTTTGTAGGCTTGCTGAACGGTTGAGGGAGTCCAGGCCTAAGGGCTCCTTGGGCCATCAGCACATCTCTCATGGTCCGGCGTGGTGGTCCGCTCAGTGGCTATTGCGGGAAGGCCGGACTATGAGGTGACCAAGTTTTTAAGAAGGAAAGCTCCGAAGACTTGGCGTGTCTTCCAAGTCTTGAAGATAAGATCGACGTTGATAACCCACAAGTATAGGGGATGACAACTATTTTCGAGGGTAGAGTATTCGTCCCAAATGTATAGATTAAACGCAAGGGGAGCCAAAGAATATTTGAGAGTATTAGCAATTGAGTTTTAAATTCAACCACATCTGGAGATTAAATATTTGCAGCAAACTGATCAGTAGCACAGTAATATGATAATTGGATATCAGTGGTAACGACAGTAGTAATGGTAACAGTGATAGCAATCGTTTTGTGGCAAGTAGCTAGTTCATCCACGTTGGCTTGTGGATGATATTCATCATATAATAGTCATAACCTAGGGTGACATAGAACTAGCTCCAATTCATAAATGTAATGTAGGCATGTATTCCATAAATAGTCATACGTGCTTATGGAAAAGAACTTGCATGACATCTTTTCTCCTACCCTCCCGTGGCAGCGTAGTCCATAAGGAAACTAAGGGATATTAAGGCCTCCTTTTAATAGAGAACCGGAACAAAGCAATAACACATTATGAATACATGAACTCCTCAAACTACGATCATCACCGGAAAGTATCCCAACTATTGTCACTTTGAGGTTTACGGATCATAACACGTAATAGGTGCATATGACTAGGCAAGATCGGATGAAGAACAAAGATATAATGGTGAGAACATAAATGGTTCAGATCTGAAATCATGGCACTCGGGCCCTAGTGACAAGCATTTAGCATGGCAATGTCATAGCAACATCAATCTTAGAACATAGTGGATACTAGGGATCAAGCCCTA
The DNA here is from genome assembly GCA_022496015.1 of Hordeum marinum. NCBI lineage: Eukaryota > Viridiplantae > Streptophyta > Magnoliopsida > Poales > Poaceae > Hordeum > Hordeum marinum. The sequence continues at coordinate 281,327,043 of CM039678.1, forward strand.
ACAAAATTAACTTGATTACATGATGAATCTCATCCAACCCCTCACCAACCAGCAAGCCTATGAAGGAATTACTCACTCCCGGTGGGGAGCATCATGGAATTGGTGATTAAGGAGGGTTGATGATGATGAAGACCAAAGATTACCCTCACTAGAGCTCCAAACGGGCTCCAGATCTAGCCTGCCGATGAAGAACGGGAGGTGGCAACGGCTCCGTCTCGTGAAATGTGATAAAACTTCCTCCCTTATTTTTTCTCCGAAAATAGGAATTTATAGCACCGGAATTAGGGCCAGGGGGGCCACGAGGTGGGCACAACCCACTAGGCCGCTCTTGGGGGGCATGCGCACCCTGGTGTCTTGTACCCAGCCAGGCCCCCTCCTCCGGTGGTTCAGTATTTTTTATCTATTCTGAAATAAATCTCCAAAAAGTTAGGTTCAATTCCGAGAACTTTTATTTCATCACAAAAATAACACCATTTGTCCGGGTTAGTTTCATTCAAACCATGCAAATTAGAGTACAAAACAAGAGCAAAAGCGATAGGAAAAGTAGATACAATGGAGACATATCAACTCCCCCAAGCTTAAAGCATTTCTTGTCCTCAAGCAATTGAGTTGACAAAATGAAAGTGATAAAGAAAAACTTTTACGAACTCATTTGTTCTTGTTTACATACATATGCTTAAGTAGCACCCAGGTTTTCAACAAAGATTATGACTAACCATGTCGACAATAACTCTTATAGATTATATTAACTCATATGAATGACATAAGCAACTAGCGAGCTATAATAAAATATCTCAAATGTAAACACTTTGTCAAAACTATCATGATATAATATGATAGTAATGGTATCTCGCTAGCCCTTTCCGAGACCGCAAAACTTAAATGCATAGCACCTCCAAAGTTCAAGCAGCGCTTAAACAATTTAATTCATGGTAGAAAAGATCGTGTCATGATGCATCCAACATTAACTATACATAATGCATGAGGATGACAATAGTGCTCTCAGATCTAGCACTTATTTGAGAAGGTGATGACTCAACATAAAAGTAAATAGATAGTCCCTTCGTAGAGGGAAGCCGGGATTTGCATAGTTGCTACAGCTCAAAGCTTAAATGGGAGATAAATATACCCTTCCTGTCAATGTTATGACCGAGATTTATTAATGTCTTCCATGTTAAACACATTAGTGGCGGTTCCCAAGCGGAAAAAGTAAAGGTTTATTCCTGCTCCACCTACAAACACACTCCATGGCTATCCGAATCCATGGGTACCGCCCATACCAACAACATTCCTCGTGGATTTTTGTTTAATTATTTGCATTTCTTTTGATTTCGAGACTGGGACTCCCTATTACCGCCCTCTCGTGCAAGGACGAGTGAATAAACACTCATCATGAGAATAATCCGCTTAACATGGAAGATACTGACCGCCCCCTGTAGCTCCATGAGCGGTCCAGGCACAAAAACATGTGTTCATTTGAATTTTTAGAGGTGGCACATGGAAGTTTAACTTGGAAGGGCAGGGTAATACTGCATATAGGGAGATATAGTGGACTCATCTGGAATAACTTTGGTTTAAGGATTTTGACGCACAAGCAGTATTCCCGCTTAGTACAGGTGAAGGCTAGCAAATAGGTTGAGAAGTGGACATCTAGAAAGCGAAGGAGGCCATGAACATGAATTACGAATAATAAACATTGAATGCTATCATGCGTAGGATATGGACACCTGTAGGATCGAAAGTAGGTCTAGAGGTGGGTGATTGGACTACTTGACCAAATAAAAATCTACTTTTTCCCAATTTTAAGTGTTGGAAAATTTTAGCATTCATAGCAAGTCAAGCACACCCTACACATGCATGTCTGCGAGTATAGCAGCAGAAAGTAAAGACAAGCATGTAAGTAAAGGAAGTTTAGGAAGATCAAACACAATTTCAGAAACGAAGATTTGTTCCCCGTAGTTTCAATAGTGGTGCTATCGCACGTCCACGTTTATGGATTCTTCAACCCATGGAGGGTAATGGTCGTGAGAGTCCATAGAGGGCTCTACCCACGAAGGGTTCCACGAATAAGCAACCTTGAATATACCATGATGGCCTACATCCACGGAGGACTAGCCTAACTCACGAAGTAGGCGATTTCCTTGCCCTTACAAACTTCTTGGTTCACTCCACAACACGAAGTAGGAGGCTCCCAAACGACACCTAACCAATCTAGGAGGCACCACCCTCCAAAATGTAATAGGCCCGATAGTGTCGATGAACTCCTTGATCTTGTGCTTCAAGATGATAGACTCCTCAACACACAATCACTCTCTCATATATTTGGCTTTGGTGGAAGATATTGATTGGGTGGAAAGCAACTTGGGGAGGCTAGGTATCAAGAATCATATGGTTGGAATGGAATGGAATGATCTCAACACATGACTAGGTGGCTCTCTCTCAGGAAATCAGTTGGCATGAGTGGGGGTCTGTTCTGAGTGCTTCTCTTCTGAGTAGGTGGTGGTGTAGGGGTATATAAAGGCATCTCCAAAAATCTAACCGTTGCACCTAATAAGTCAGACTTGGTGACACCGATGTGTTAATCTCGATGGTACCGAGTTGCCTCAAAGGTAGCAACTTTTGAATCCCGGAGTGGCTGATATATAAAACTCGGTTGCACCGATAAGGTGACCAACGACCAGATTGCCAAACTCGGTGACGCCGATTTAACAAACTCAATGGGAGCGACTTTGTGAATTTGCATAACAATAAGTTGGCAACCCAAACTCAGTGGCACAGAAGCAGAATCCGTTGCACCGAATGGATAGGGTTTGGCTAAATCTGTCTGAGGCTGAGAATCGGTGGCACCGAGTGGAAAGTATTGGTTGCACCGATTTTGGATATTTTGCTTAGGACAGACTTTTGTGGTAGAGCTTGTGGGTGAATGTCGTGAATATCACTTGTGTGCGTATGAGCATTTTGTTCACCAACAATACCTTACCCCCTTTTAATAGTATTATCTTTCCTATGGACTCAAAGTGATTTCTCACAAAGATAAAATGTAGAGTCCTCTTGCTTGAAGCTTTGCCAATCTATTTCCTTGCATCTTGGGGTATTCCATAATCCTTTTGCCAAACCATCATTGAACTTTTCCTGAAACATGCTTAGTGGAAATATTAGTTCAATGCCATATATGTTGTTATTAATTACCAAAACCACTAAGGGAGCAAATGTGCTTTCAATCTCCCCTTTTTGGTAATTGATGACAACATATAGATCAAAGCTTCGAAATATGATATAATCAATGAATCTAATCGTCGCTTTTAGAAGTATGTGATAAGAAAGAGCCCCCCCTAAATTTGTGCATTATTTTTAAATTTGCGTTTGAATACAAATGCACAATCAATTAGGTACACGGGGCACTTCTTCCATGTCACATACAACTTGGTGGTGTGCGAGAGTAAATGAGAGTTAATATCATAGCACAACACATCAAGCAAAGTGAATGATCATCATATAATCAACCAAGGATAGGAAATAGTAGCAACACACATTAAAGTGTATGATCAAACACGAACAAAAGTATAAAACATCCAAACCAAAAGAACAAATGTTTTTAAAACAGCGATAAAACCAAACGCTCTCTCAGTCGAAGCCTAAAGATCTATATACAACTTCTCCCCCTTTAGCAACAAGTTACCAAAAAGTTCGAATAGATATAGCTAATCGTCTTTCTACAGCTGATCTCCTCCAGTGGTCGATGTCGGAGTCGAGAGAAATGCGTCAGCAAAAATTTCTCCTGATGTCCTGGACGGAGTTGGAATAGTAACTGGTGGAACTGGAGGAGCTGATGGATCTGAAGTCACTGTAGATGGATTAGACAATGAAGGTCTCGTATCTGGAGCTGGGACTGTAGGTGTCCTAGTCTGAGTCCTGAACTAGGCAGTCGTCCTGACAAGTGCACAATCCTCAGCATCATCGGAAGAAGTCTGAAGAGGTGCGACGTATAGGAGCTTCATCTACTTCCTTCTTGAGCTCATTGGCGGTAATGGTTAGCCCATCCACCTTGTCATTGAGGGTCTTAACTCTATCCTCAAAGATGTTCATAAGGCTCTGCTGATTGTCCAGTATGCTTTTGATATCCTTCTGCATGTCCATGGCTGTGGAGATCAATAGATCCATCTGGTCGTTCCTGGATCTAGGGACTTGAGCACTAGTGGATCTAGTTGCCTCTGCCTCTGCCTGAGCTGTAGCTGATGTGGCTTGGTCTGGGTCCATCACCACAATGTTGTCCTCAAAATCTAGTCGTAGGGGCAAGTGGGGTCTGTCCAGGGGAAAGATGTGCTTCTCAAGCTTGGAGTTGATGAGCATCTAAATGTAGGGTGCATAGCAGCATGAGCTCTTCTGATCAGCACCAACCCTCTTCACTGTCTCCACTATCAAATCCATCACTCTGAATCTCTGGCTCCAGTCAATGTGAATCAACAAGTTGATGGATTAGCCTCGGATCATCTTCTCGTCAACTGACTTGGGCATCAAGGTATGCCTCAATATAGTGTTAACGGTGCGGAGACATGCCTAGAGGTGATAGATGGATCCTAGCTTGTGGGACCAAAGCTGCGCAACAGGGATGGCATTGTACATGTCCTTCATGGCATTGTGGCTTGCCTTAGACTCTAAGTATATGCAAATATCACCATCTTGTGCCTCTAGGACTCCTACGATGGTAGCCCATTCATCAACTGTAGACTCGTATCTTGCTCCTTTTGTCATCCACACAACCCTACCATCTCCATAGAAGTGAGCAGTGGAGTAGAATTACATAATCATCTCCTCATTCCATGGAGTGAACTCTCTTCCAACAAACTGATCAATGACAATGAAGTGGAAGTTTTCTTGGACACACGGGAAGTAGTTCTCATTCTCCTTGATGTGCTTCCAATCGACGTATCTCATGTCACTCATAGCTGGACTCTTGTGAAGCAGCACAGTCTCATATAAATCCTATTGCTCCTTGGTGTAGAACATGTAGTCCACAATTGTCTTCTTCCTCTGAGAGTAAGGATAAATGGCTCTCCACTCTCTCAATCTTGCATCCTTCTTATTATTCATATCAACAGCAATAGGATGGCTAGCATTATGCTCTAGAAGGTGAGATTTGAGTTTCATCAAAGCAGACATAGCCTCATCATCAGCTTCTCTGAAGGTAGATCCCTTGTTCTTCTCAGAAGCTGGGATGTCTCTGGTGGTCCTCTTGGATTTCTCAGCAGCATCCTTCTTAGGTGCAGACTTGGTGCTCTTATCTTGAGGAGGTTGCAGGTGCTGCTGCTGAGGAGAGAACATGCTCTTCATCCTCCTCCTCCTCGCCAGCAGCACCTGTAGCCTCCTTAGGATCCTCAAACATTGAGGTAGGCTTGCCAACAACACGAATGATCCTTTTCCTAGCCTTCTTATCTCCCGCCTTCTTAGGCAAAGACTTCCTTGGGGGCTCAATGGTCATGGTAGCCCTAGCACTCTCAAGTGCTCTCATACTCTCTGGAGGTGCATATGTCTTACTGACCACCCTTCTGGAATAGGTGGACTCATTGCCTAACTTCTTAGCAGCCTTCTCTTGCTTCTTAGAAAGAACCTCTAGTGGCACAAAGTATGAATCCTTCTCATCTAAATTCAGTCTCTTCCTGGTTCCTTGTAGGAGCCTTGGGTAACCCATGAGAACTAGGGGTGCCTCGATCTGAAAAGGAACTGGACCTAGGGCTAGTGCCTGAACTCATGTCAATGTTATGCTCCAACAAGTTTTGGCTGTCCTCAGCATCTGACATATCTGACCCTGTGAATAGAGTATAGAAGAGTGGAATAGGATAAGTCATCACAACAAAATCATAGATGTAGTTCACAACAAAATTGGATTTCGGTGTCACCGAGTCAAACATTTCGGTGCTGCCGAGATGCACAGAACTCTTAATCAAAACTTGGCAATAGTTTCGGTCAGGCCGAAAACTGTCACTCGATCTCACCGAGTTCTGTCCTCAGTAGCACAAAAAGGAATCGGTGGAACCGATTTTTCTGACTCGGGATCACCGAGATGCAACTTTGCGGGCCACTAAACCTAGAATCCTTTGATTCGCTAGACTATTGAGTTTTCTCATGGACAGATCGATCTAAAACAGTGGCTAGATAATAGAGAAACCCTAATGCGCAAGAATCGGAGGTTGGAGCACAAGAGGGGGCCGAATTCATACCCTAGCTTGGTGATGGATCCTCTACGGCAGCGATGATGGAGAGGATTTCGTCGGTGACGATGATTCCTAGCAGCGAAGATGCTCGGGGAGGCAAGGCAATGACCAGGGGCCTCGAAACGGAAGCTTAGGGTTTTGGGACACGATGTTTTGAAGATTGATTTTCAAAGCGTCGGGTCCACAACATATATACCCTTCACTGTCGGTGACACCGATTCTAAATTTTCGGTGTCACTGAGTCTCTCAACTGTCAGTTGACAGGGAAACTTGGTGTAACCAAGACTATGGAATCGGTAGTACCGAGATTGAAAACCATATCAACCCTTTGCATTTGGTGAGACCGAGATTTTTGAGTTGGTTCCACCGAGATGCACTTGGGAGGTTTTAATGGTCAGTCCTTTGTCGATATGGAACTCCGAGTGCTTCTCACACAGAAAGATCAAAAAGTACTTGTTCAAATTTTGTGATACAACATGAATATAACATGAGGTGAGAAAGCATAGGTATATAGAGGAGTGTTCCTAGCCATTCTTGTACATCCAATTGGCAACTGAAAAATCAAAAGACAAATAGCAACAATTGGATGTCCTCGAATGAGTAAATAAATGCAGACCAACATGCTCACACAATAAGATGTCAAATGAAAACATGACAAACATGCATAAACACACTAGCATCTAACAAGCATTTTGGCGATGATGGAGTCATCTATATATGTGTCCATTGACTTAGGAGCCAAGTAAGAATACTTGATCATAGGTCATACTCATCATTTAAGCACAAGTGGAGTTACCACTTTTACATAAAGCATTTAATATTTTCACATACTATGAGATGCTTTGACTCAAGTCTTAGAGCAAATCTCCACCTTGATGTGACACCCCCCCATAGGAGGGATAAACTAACCTTAGGTTTTGTCGATGAAGACTTCATGTAGATGAAGTAGTGGTGGATGCTCAAAGTTGATGAAGATCAGCAATAGTTGGGAGCATCCTTGTTGTTTCATTACTCTTCTCACCTACATGGGTTAGTCGCAACACAAAAGAGACAAATACAAATTTATCTATGGACGTGGAGTGCAAAGAATATATGATGATATCCATTGATTTCTTGAATACCTTGTCCCCTGCTTACCTTTAAGGGAATGTGTGACTCCTTGAACTATTGCATGATGTTGATGTTGATTGCAACTAGTTCTTGCCAATAATGAATATGAGTTCTTGTTCTTAGGACCCACATCAAACTGATGGGGATCCTTGATGTTGAAGTAGAACTTGTAGAAGTTGAGCTTGTAGTAGCCTTGGGAACCCTCTTGAAGCTTGTTCTTGTCCTTGAGCTTGGGGTCTTGTGGTCGATGGTCATCTTGAGCTTTTGTTCCCTCGGGGAGTGTATTTTCATACTTCTCATTTTGAGGAACAAACTTGGGTTTGGGGTATTGACCTTCTTCCCATTCAACTCCATTATCTTTGAAGTAGCCAACACCATGGTTCTTCTGGTATCCTCTGTGCTTGCGTAAAATCTCCTCAAATTTTTTGCACCCTTCAAGACTCTTGTAGATACCTTTCTCTATAATCCCTTTCAAGAGTTCATTTTCTTGCTCAAGTGTAAGTTGGCTAAGAGAAGAGTTAGTGGGATCAATAGAACTACTAGAAGAAATATCATTGGATTTATCTTTTTTATTGCTACTAGTTGAAGAACCTTTCTTACGTTTGTTACTAGTTTGCTTAGTCTTAACTTGTGGCATGAACGTAGACAAGAGAACTCATTTGGCTAGATAAGAGGAAGTCTTCTTTTGAAGATCGTCATTGATAGCTTTAAGGAACTCATGCTCTTGCTCTAAATTGAGCTTCTCGAAGCGGAGCTTCTCATGCGTCCTTTCAAGCTCTCTATGATCTTGTAGAGTAGACTCGTGAGCTAACTTAAGAGTTTTTAGTTCTGGAGTTAGTCGTTCTATTTCCATCTTATCATCATCACATGACTTATCTAGACTAGAGTGCTTAATAGCAAGTTCATCCTCACTAACATTACTAGATTTGTCAAATAACAAGTCATCTTCAATTAACAAGTCATCCTCATCACCACTGAAATCAAGATACTCAGGGTGCGATATCTTGGGGCCTTTAGCCATGAAGAAACATCCACTCCCTTCATTTGGTGAATCAAATATATCGTAGGAGTCGGTTGTCACTAGTGCAAGTCCGGAAACACCTTCATCTTGACTATAGTCAGAGTTGGAGTGATAGCTTCTCTCGGAGTGGTTGTCGGATTCGGAGCCAGAAACCCATTTACCAACACGAGCTTGATGTTTTATTCTTGAGTAGCTCTTGGTGTACATGTCCTTCTTCTCAGAGTCCCTACTTCTCCATGAGGGTCTTTGTTCATAACGATCATCCATACTCCTTCTCTCTCCTCGAGGTGACTCGTCTCTTGATCTTCGTGTTCTTGGTAACTCTTCTTTCCTTTTGTAAGGAGTCGTGCACTCATGGGAGTAGTGTACGGGCTTCCCACATTGTAGCAGTTTCGGTCCCGACTTGACGAACACTTTTCTTCATATCTTGAGTTGGAGCTTCGATCTTTGCTTCCATTCTGGTAGAACTTGTTGAATTTCTTGACCATGAGGCTTATCTCTTCATTTTTGACAAAGTTGTCGCTTGAGGTAGTGGCCTTGTAAGCACCGCTAGACGTGTGATGAAGCTCTTCCTTGACCTTGAGTGTCATCTCATGAGAAACAATCCTTCCAATCACTTCCGTTGGCTTGAGATCTTTGTAGTTGGGCATCATTTGAATCAATGTGCATACGGTGTCATATCGATCATCCAAGGCTCAAAGTATCTTCTTGATGATGAATTTGTTGGTCATTTCTTTGCTTCCTAAGCCAGCAATCTCATTGGTGATGAGAGCTAGCCTAGAGTACATCTCAGCGACTCCTTCACCATCCTTCATCTTTAACTTGTCAAGCTAACTTTGAAAACATCCAACTTGGATTCTCTCACAGATTCGGTACCTTCATGCATATCAACTGAAGTATCCCAAATCTCTTTTGCATTCCGAAGACGGCTAATTTTGTTGAACTCTTCAGGGCAAAGGTACTTGAAGAGAATGCCACATGCTTGAGCATCGAGTTGCAACATCTTCAATTCTTCTGCAGTCGCTTCGCGACCTGGTTCCCTTCCATCCGCAAAGAATTCACCTTGCAATCCAACACGAACAACAGCCCAAATGGCGGGGTTATGACCAGGAAGATGCATTTTTATTTTGTGCTTCCAACTAGCAAAATCAGTACCATCAAAGTATGGACCTCTACGGTGATAACTTCCCTCACTAGACGCCATACTCTCCTAGGTTGTGAACCAATGTGATGGAGACCAATGCTATGATACCACTTGTAGGATCGAAAGTAGGTCTAGAGGGGGGTTATTAGACTACTTGACAAAATAAAAATCTACTTGTTCCCAATTTTAAGTGTTGGCAAATTTTAGTATTCATAGCAAGACAAGTACACCCTACGCATGCATGTCTTTGAGTATAGCAGTGGAAAGTAAAGACAAGCATGTAAGTAAAGGAAGGGTAGGAAGATCAAACACAATTTGAGACACGATGATTTTTTCCCGTGGTTCCGATTGGTGGTGCTATCGTACGTCCACATTTATGGAGTCTTCATCCCATGGAGGGTAACGATTGCGATAGTCCATGGAGGGTTCCACGAAGAAGCAACCTTGACTATACCATGATGGCCTACGTCCACAGAGGACTAGCCTAACTCGGTGTAGATCTTCACGAAGTAGGCGATCTCCTTGCCCTTACAAACTTCTTGGTTCATTCGACAACACGAAGTAGGAGGTTCCCAAGTGACACCTAACCAATCTAGGAGGCACCACCCTCCAAAAGGTAATAGGCTCGATAATGTCGATGAACTCCTTGTTGTTGTGCTTCAAAATGATAGACTCCTCAACACACAATCTCTCTCTCACAGATTTGATTTGGTGGAAGAGATTGATTGGGTGGAAAGCAACTTGGGGAGGCTAGAGATCAAGATTCATATGGTTGGAATGGAATGGTGTGATCTCAACACATGAGTAGGTGGTTCTCTCTCAGAAAATCTGTTGGTGTGAGTGGGGGTCTATTCTAAGTGCTTCTCTTCCGAGTAGGTGGTGGTGGAGGGGCATATATAGGCATCTCCAAAACTCCAATCGTTACACCTAATAAGTCAGACTCGGTGACACCGATGTGTTAATCTCGGAGGTACCGAGTTGCCTCAAAGGTAGCCACTTTTGAATCACGGTGAGACCAATATATAAAACTTGGTTGCATCGATAAGGTGACCAATGGTTAGATTTTCAAACTCGGTGACGCCAATTCAACAAACTCGGTGGGACCGTTTTGGTGAATTTGCGAAACAGGAAGTTGGCAACCCAAACTCGGTGGCACCGAAGCACCACCGAAGCAGAATCGGTTGCACCGAATGACTAGGGTTTGGCTAATTCTGTCTGAGGCTGAGAATCGATAGCATTGAGTGGAAAGTGTTGGTTGCACCAATTTTGGATTTTTGGCTTAGGACGGACTTTTGTGGAAGAGCTTTTGGGTGAATGTGGTGACTATCACTTGTGCAAGTATGCACATTTTGTTCACCAACAGTACCTTACCCCCTTTTAATAGTATTGGCTTTCCTATGGACTCAATGTGATTTCTAACAAAGGTAAAATGTAGAGTCCTCTTTCTTGAAGCTTTGCCAATCTATTTCCTTGCACCTTGGGGTATCCCACAATCGTTTTGCCACCCCATCATTGGACTTTTTCTAAAACATGCTTAGTGGAAACATTAGTTCAGTGATATATATGTTGTTATTAATTACCAAAACCACCAAGAGAGCAAATGTGCTTTCAACACCATGAACATAAATATCGTGAAGGCTATGTTGGTTTTGATTCAACTACACGCATGAGCATGTGCCAAGTCAAGCCACTTGAAACATTGAGAGGAGGATACCATATCATCATATTACATCACAAACATTTTAATGCATGGTGACATCAAAGATAAATAATTATGCACTCCTAGCTCCTTGAGCATGGTATGAGCAACTATAATCTGTAATTGTCATTGCAAACATGTTTGATCATAATATGTTAAATCAGGGATACTAGGTTAAACATATTTACAAACATAACAAGTTGAGTTCATACCCGCTTCTCTCTGCCACAATCACTTCATCAAATAACATCATTATTTCCTTTCACTTGAATGACCAAATGATATGAAAATAATAATAGTGCAAGAGTGACGTGGATTAAGCTAGAATCTGCAAGCATTTATTCGAGAGGAGAAGACAAACTAACATGGGCTCTTAGTTAGATCAGTAGTAGTGCATATGAGAGCCACTCAACATTTTCATCACGGTCTTGTCCTTAATACGACTCAATAAAAGGAAGAGATATTGAGAGAAACACACTAAAATAATTTTTGGAGTTTCTAGTTTTTCTTGAAGAAAGCAAATAAAAAGAAGAAGAAACCAAAACGAGAAAAACTATTTACACAGGAGAATTCTCAACAATCAAAAGAAGAAATAAGAAATATTTTTGTGTTTTCTTTTAATACTACAACTAATTGAACTAGGAAGAAAAACCAAAAAGAAGCAAGAAATATTTTTGGATTTTCTCAAAGTTTTTTCAAACACACGAAAAGAAAGGAAGAAAATAAATCTAGAATGGATAATACAATGAAAAAGTGTGGACATCGACAACTGGAATGAAATGTGTGAACATGAATATAATGTCATTCGAAATACATACTCCCCCAAGCTTAGGCTTTTGGCCTAGCTTGGTAATCACCAACCTTGATAGCCATCGGGTACCATGTAGAAGTGTTCTAGCGATGACACCTGAGCGTCCCACTCCTATGGCTCCTCCTCTGCCACTGCCTAGTTTTCCTGGTAGGCAACAATGTCATGTGGCATGATCCTGTATCCGTTCCTGGCAATAGAATCAAACAAAGCAGGTGCATGCAACGGGATAATATCACGGGTAACCATTATTAATACAGCGAATACTATGAAAAGAATACGATACATCAATAAATTGATGGTCCTCCAATGTTGTGTGATCTAGATAAACTTGGGGCAAAGTATAGTCATGTGGGTGTATCTGAACTTTAAAATGGCTCGCTGAGAGGGCATGCATAAATACCACCATGTATCTTGCCCTTATTCCTCTTCAGGTATAAGCGACGTGCAATGATAGCCCTAGGCTAAAGGTGAGATCATCGTGTAATGCACGCCGTAGAATATCTAGGTCAGGGCACTGAGTGCACCGACCTTCTACCTAGCGGTTAAACACTTCGCGATGAATAAAGCAAAGTAGTGCACATAAGGAAACTTCAGACTGGTAGGAGTGGCATTTGACACGCCTCTTTCATCACCCACTATCAAAATGAGGAGAAAGTCCTCCAAATCTGATGGTCCAGGCTCTCTTAATTCCCCGTTAGAAGGGATCAGACATGTGTCACAAAAGTCGGTAAGCAATATCTGATGGGTTTTGAGCATGTAGATCAAACTGCACCTCAGGAGGATTATTCTTGCTCAGAAAATGAAAAATTTGCACAAAGGAATTTGTAAGGATGTGGTGTTGGTCACACTCATCTGCGAGGAAGTCGGTCAGCCCAACATTTGCAATGAATTGGGAAAACTCTTGATGGAACCCGGCCTCCTCCATAAAGGGATTCTGTGGCCATTCGCATGGCCGCACCTCCTCCTTTCTCGGAGTGTTGAGGTCATTGTCCGACGATTCTCCAATGACTCCTGGAGCATTCCTCTTGGAGGAAATCTTCCTAAAGAAACTCGTCTTACTCCTATAAATAAATTTCTGAAAATTGTAGTCCTTCAAATGTTTTGGTCAATAAAACATAATAAGAATTATAGCAACTACTCATATGGATGCCTAGAGGCCATATTAAGCATTCAAACAACTTAGAACTCTAAGAATTCAACATGCAAGCTCATCTACAACAGCACCAAGAGTAGCTAATTATTCAAAATATAAACCACTAAATCAAAAACTAAATGGAGCAATGGGGGAGTCACATATCAAGAAGCAATCCCCCAAAACAGTTTCGAAAATGGAGCTTCGAGCAAAGATATCGAACCACGTGTTTGTGAGCGAGAAAACAAGAGATAGAGCTATGGTGATTTTTTTCTCGACGTAGGAGATGACATCGTCTAAAGAAATAAGTGAGGGGACCCACGTGGGGACCACAACCCATGCTGGTGCACCCTGGTGTCTTGTGGGCACCAAGTGAATCCCCCTCTGATGTTATTTGCTAGAAATTCGTAAATATTCATAAAAAATCGTGTTAAATTTTCAGGACATTCTAAGAACTTTTATTTTTGGGTCATTTTTATTGCATAGAAAAAACAAAAAACAAGATAAACATGGCATTTTATACTATTTAACTAAGAAAAACAGAAGAAAATAAGTGGGTACAGAAGGTTGTGTCTACTAGATTCATCAACTTCATACCTCTCAAAAATGATCCATTAATAAGATGGATCAAGTCTTATTAACATCTACTTTCGATTAGCATGAAACCGAAGAACTTTCGTAGAACACTAAGTTACCTCAACGGGGATATTCTTATCCCAAACCATAAGTATATCATATTTCTTTTTGGCAGTAGGTAGAGGCAGTTGAAAATATCCAATAGTGAGTGTCAAAGAATTTTGAATGACATTTACACCATTCACTTGGAATTGTTTCTTCCGAAAGTGCATCATATGCTCATTATCATTGATATGAAAAGTGACCTTAGTTTTATTGTAATCAATAAAAAACCTTGCAGTATTCAAAAAGGTTCTACCGAGGATAATCGACATGGTGTCGTCCTCGGACATCTCAAGAATAACAAAGTATGTTAAGATAGTAACATTTGCAACAACAATGGGCACATCCTCACAAATATCGATAGGTATGGCAGTTGATTTGTTGGCCATTTTCAAAGATATTTCAATAGGTGTGAGTTTATTCAAATCCAGGCTTTTATATAAAGATAAAGGCATAACACTAACACCAGCTCCCAAATCACACAAAGCAGTTTTAACATAATCTCTTTTAATGGAGCAAGGTATAGTTGGTATTCCAGGATCTCCAAGTTTTTTAGGTACTCCGTCCTTAAAACAATAATTAACAAGCATGGAGATCTCAGCTTCAGGTATCTTTCTTTCATTAGTGATGATGTCTTTCACATATTTTGCATAAGGGGCCATCATTAAGAATCAGCTAAGCGGGTGCGCGAGAAGACTGGCATAATCATTTCAGCACATCGTTCAAATTCTTCATCATCTTTATTCATAGATAGTTTAGGTGGAAAAGAATGGGTTTATGAACCCATGGTTGTCTTTCTTTACCATGTTTTCTAGCCACAAAGTCATTTTTATCATATCGTTTATTTTAGGTTGTGGGTTATCAATATTAACAGCATGTTCTATTTCTACATCATTATCTAGTTATTTATCATTGTTTGGTTTAGCATCTTCATGAACATCATCATTATCACTAGGTGAATGTTCATTACCAGATAAAGTTTCAGCATCAGAAATAGAGATATCATTATTGTGAGGAGGTTTGTCTATCTCAGGTTCACTAGAGGTATTCAAAGTCCTATCATTTTTCTTTTTCTTTTTCTTTTTAGAAGGACTAGGTGCATCAACATTAATTCTTTGAGAGTCCTGTTCAATTCTTTTAGGGTGACCCTCAGGATAAAGTGGTTCCTGACTCATTTTACCTCCTCTAGTTGCTCCTCTTGTTGGAAATATGCCCTAGAGGCAATAATAAATTAGTTATTATCATATTTCCTTGTTCATGATAATTGTTTATTATCCATGCTATAATTGTATTTATTGGAAACACATTACATGTGTGGATAAGTAGACAACATTTTGTCCCTAGTATGCCTCTAGTAGACTAGCTCGTTGATCAAAGATGGTCAAGGTTTCCTAGCCATTGACATGAGATGTCATTTGATAACAGGATCATATCATTAGGAGAATGATGTGATGGACAAGACCCAAACTACAAACGTAGCATATGATCGTGTTAGTTTATTGCTACTGTTTTCTGCATGTCAAGTATATGTTCCTATGACCATGAGATCATGCAACTCACTAACATCGGAGGAGTACCTTGTGTGTATCAAACGTTGCAACGTAATTGGGTGACTATAAAGGTGCTCTACAGGTATCTCCAAGGGTGTTTGTTGAGTTGGCATGGATCAAGACTGGGATTTGTTACTCCGTGTGACAGAGAGGTATCTGAGGGCCCACTCGGTAATACAACATCACAACAAGCCTTGAAAGCAATGCCACTAAGTGTTATTCACATGATCTTGTATTACGGAACGAGTAAAGAGACTTGCCGGTAACGAGGTTGAACTAGGTATGGAGATACCGACGATCGAATCTCGGGCAAGTAACATACCGAAGAACATAGGGAACATCACACGGGATTAACTGAATCCTTGACATAGAGGTTCGACCGATAAAGATCTTCATAGAATATGTAGGAACCAATATGGGCATCTAGGTCCCGCTATTGGTTATTGACCATAGAGGTGTCTCGGTCATGTCTACATAGCTCTCGAACCCGCTGGGTCTGCACACTTAAGGTTCGGCGATGTTTCGGTAGTATAGAGTTATGCTTGGTGGTGACCGAAGTTTGTTCGGAGTACCAGATGAGATCCTGGACGTCACGAGGAGCTCCGGAATTGTCCGGAGGTAAATATTGATTTATAGGAAGTCCTATTTTGGTCGCCGGAAAAGTTTCGGGCTCATCGGTAGTGTACCGGGAGTGCCGGTAGTGTACCGGGAGACCATCAGGAGGGGTATTTCGACCCAAGAGGCTACATGGGCTGTGGGAGGATGAATACCAGCACTTAGTGGGCTGGTGGAAGTGCCACACAAAGCCCATGTGGCTAGGAAGAAAAGCCCAAAAGGAAAAAGGTGGAAAAAGGCAAAAAGGGCTAAACTAGGAAGGAGTCCTAATCCTACTAGGAGTGGGGGAGGAGGACTCCCCCCTCCTGGTTCGGCCGACCAAAGGGCTGCCTCCTTGGGAGGCAAGCCTCCTCCTCCTCTCCTCCTATATATACTAGAGGGTTTTAGGGTTTTGGCACAAGATTTTTAGCCACGTGCTACCCGTTCCTCTAATGCATAGTTTCTCCTCTAGATCGGATTTCTGCAGTGCTTAGGCGAAGCTCTGCCGGAATAGCTCCACCACCATCTCCGGAGCGCCATCACGCTGCCGGAGAACTCTTCTACCTCTCCGCTCCCTCTTGCTAGATCAAGAAGGCGGAGATCGTCATCGAGCTGTACGTGTGCTGAATGCGGAGGTGTCGTCCGTTCGGCGCTAGTTCGGAAGGATCGTGATTCAATCGCGGGACGAATCGTGATGAGTTTGCAGGAAGGATCATGATTGGATCGCGGGATTGATCGTGATGAGTTCGCGGGACAGATCGTGATTGGATCGTGGGACATATCGTGATGAGATCGCGGCACGCACGACGATTTGGATCGCGAAGATGTTCGACTACACCAACCGCATTTCTTAACGCTTCCCGCTTAGTGATCTACAAGGGTATGTAGATCCACTCTCCCTCTCGTAGATGCTCATCACCATGGATAGATCTTGCGTGTGCGTAGGAAAATTTTTGTTTCCCATGCAAAATTCCCCATCAGGGGCATCATGAGCTAGGTCTGTGTGTAGATGAGGTCTCGAGTAGAACACAAAGAGTTTGTGGGCGTTGATGCTTAGATTCCTTCCTCACTTGGTCGTGTTTTGGTTCAGTGGTATTGTAGGATGAAGCGTCCCGGACCAACATCACTCGTACGCTTATGAGAGACCGGTTCCATCGACTGACGTGTAACTTCGTTGCACAAAGATGGCTGGCGGGTGTCTGTTTCTCCTACTTTAGTTGGATCGGATTCGACAAAGGCGGTCCTTGAGAAGGTTGAAAAGCAACTTATGTATCACCGTTGTGGTTTATGCGTAGGTGAGAATTGTTCTTGCTAGATACCCATAGCAGCCATGTAAAACATGCAAGAACAAGTAGAGGACGTCTAACTTGTTTTTGCAGGGTATGTTGTGATGTGATATGGACAATTACATGATGAGATATATGTGATGCATGAGATGATCATGTTTTGTATAGGATATCACGACTTGCATGTCGATGAGTATGGCAACCGGCAGGAGCCATAGGGTTGTCCTTAATTATTGTATGACCTGCGTGTCAATCATTAAGCGCTATGTAATGCTTTACTTTATTGCTAAACAGTAGCAATAGTAGTAGAAGCATGGTGGGCGTGACAACCCCGATGGCGACACGTTGATGGAGATCAAGATGATGGAGATCATGGTGTCATGCCGGTGACGATGGAGATCATGCCGGTGCTTCCAAGATGGAGATCAAAAGCACAAGTTCATGGCCATATCATGTCACTTATGATTTGCATGTTATGTGAATCCTTTTATGGACCTTGTTTTGCTTAGGACGACGACAGCATTATAAGGTGATCCCTCACTTAAATTTCAAGATGAATTGTGTTCTCCCCGAGTGTGCACCATTGTAAAAGTTTGTCGTGTTGAGACACCACGTGATGATCGGGTGTGATAGACTCTACGTTCACATACAATGGGTGCAAGCTAGTGTTGCACATGCAGAACACTCGGGTTAAACTTGATGAGCCTATCATGTACAGACATGGCCTCGGAACACAAGAGACCGAAAGGTCGAACATGAGTCATATAGTAGATATGATCAACATGATGATGTTCACCATTGAAACCACCTCAACTCATGTGATGATCGGACTTGAGTTGGTGAATTTGGATCATTTATCACTCGAATGACCGGAGGGATGTCAATTTGAGTGGGAGTTCTTTAGTAATATGATTAATTGAACTCATTATCATGAACATAGTCAGTAGTGTCTTTGCAAGTTATGTTGTAGATTACTTGCTCGCGCTGTAGCTCCCTTGAATTTTTTATATGTTCCTAGAGAAATAGAGTTGAAAGATGATGGTAGCAATATTGCGGACTGGGTCCGTGATCTGAGGATTGTCCTCATTGCTGCACAAAAGGCTTATGTCCTTAATGCACCGCTCGGTGCGCCAACCCCTCTAGCGTCGTCTATAGATGTTGCGAACATCTGACAGGCACGTTCTGATGACTACTTGATAGTTTAGTGCGTCATGCATTACGGCTTAGAATTGAGGCTCCGAAATGTTTTTGAACATCAAGGAACATATGAGATGTTCTAAGAGCTAAAATTAGGATCTTAGGCTCGTGCCCGTGTTGTGAGATATGAGATCTCCAACAAGATTCTTTGCCTGCAAGATGAAGGAGAATAGCTCAATCGTTTAGCATGTGCTCGGATTGTTTGGGTGCTACAATCGCTTGAATCGAGTGGGAGTTGATCTTACAGATAAGATAGTGATTGATATAGTTCTCCAAGTCACTATCACTAAGGTACTAGAACTTGGTGATGAACTATAAAATGCCAGGGATAGAAATAATGTTCCCTGAGCTGTTCATGATGTTTCACACCGCGAAGGTAGAAATCAAGAAGGAGCATCAAGTGTTGTTGGTTAATCAAACCACTAGTTTCGAGAAGGGCAGGAGCAAGGAGGGAAACTTCATGGATAGCAAGTCAGTTGCTACTCCAGTGAAGCAACCCAAAGTTGAACCCAAACCTGAGACTAAGTGTTTCGATTATGAGGAGAGCGGTCGCTGAAGCGGAACAACCCTAGATACTTGGTAGATAAAAAGGCTGTCAACATCGACAGAAGTATATTTGATATACATTTTAATGATGTGTACCTTGCGAGTACTCCTAGTAGAACCTGGGTATTGGATACCGGTTCGATTGCTAAACGTTAGTAACTCGAAATAAAAGCTACGGAATAAAAGGAGCACTAGCTAAGGGTGATGTGACGATGTGTGTTGGAAATGTTTCCAAGGTTGATGTGATCAACATCGCAAACTCTCTCTACCTTCGGGATTAGTGAGAAACCTAAATATATGTTATTTGGTGTTTTGCGTTGAGCATGAACGTGATTAAATCGTGTTTATTGCAACATGGTTATTCATTTAAGTTAGAGAATAATGGTTATTTTGTTTACATGAATAATACCTTCAATGGTCATGCACCCAGTGAGAATGGTTTGTTGAATCTTGATCGTAGTAATACACATGTTCATAACATTGATGCCAAAAGATACAAAGTTAATAATGATAGTACCACATACTTGTGGCACTGCCGCTATATGTCATATTGGTATAAAGCGCATGAAGAAACTCCATGCTGATGGATCTTTGGACTCATTCGATTTCGAATCGGTTGAGACATGCGAACCATGCCTCTTCGGCAAGATGACTAAGGACCCCGTTTCCAGATGGATGGAGCGAGCAAGTGATTTATTGGAAATGATACATGTTGATGTATGCAATCCAATGAGTCTTGTAGCATGCGGTGGATATCGTTATTTTCTTACCTTCACCAATGATTTGAGTAGATATAGTGTATATTTAGTTAATGAAACACAAGTCTGAATCGTTTGAATGGTTCAAGAAAATTTAGAGTGAAGTTTAAGATCATCGTGACAAGTAGATAAAAATGTCCGCGATATGATCGTGGAGGTGAATATCTGAGTTATGAGTTTGGCATACAACTTCAGACAATGTGAAAGTTGTTTCACAACTCATGCCACTTGGAACACCATAGTGTGATGGTCTGTCCGAATGTCATAGTCATACTCTATTGGATATGGTGCGTGCTATGATGTCTCTTATCGTTTTTCTACTATAATTTTGGGGTTATGCATTAGAGACAACTACATTCACTTTAAATATGGCACCATCTAAATCCGTTGAGATGACCGTGTGAATTAGGGTTTGATAGAAACCCAAGCTGTCATTTCTTAATGTTTGGGGCTGCGACGCTTGTGTGAAAATGTTTTCACCTAATGAGCTCGAACCCAAAGCGGACAAATGCATATTCATAGAATACCCTAAGAATAGTTGGGTGAACCTTCTATCTCAGATCCAAGCATAAAATGTTTGTTGCTAAAACTGGGTCCTTTCTCGAGAAAGAGTTTCTCTCGACAGAATTGAGTGGGAGGAAGATATAACTTGATGAGGTTGTTGAACCTTTGTTCAACCAGAGAGTAGCACAGCACAGGAATTTATTTCTATGAAGCCTATGTTAGTTGAAGAGGAAGTTAATGATGATGATCATGAAGCTTCGGATCAAGTTACTATCAGACCTCGTAGGTCGACAAGGATGTGTACTGCTCCTGAGCGATACGACAACTCTGTCTTGGAGGTCATGTTGTTGGACAACAATGAACCTACGAGCTGTGGAGAAGCGATGATGGGCCCGGATTCTGACAAATGGTTAGAGGCCAAGAAATCCAAGAAAGGATCCATGTATGAAAACCAAGTATAGACTTTGGTAGACTTGCTCGTTGGACAGCAGGTCGTTGAGTACAAATGGATGTTTAAAATAAAGAAAAACTCTCATGGTAAATGTCACCATTTGTAAAGCTCTACTTGTTGCAAAGAAGTTTACGACAAGTTTAAGGAGTTGACTGCGGTGAAACTTTCTCACTCGTAGCAATGCTAAAAGTCTGTTGGAATTATGTTAGCAGTTGCTGCATTTTTCAATTATGAAATCTGGCATATGGATGTCAAAACATCGTTTCCTTAACGGTTTACTTGAGGAAAGGTTGTATGTGATACAACCAGAAGGTTTTGTCAGTCCTAAGGATGCTAAAAGGTGTGCGAGCTCCAGCAATCCATCTAAGGGCTGGAGCAAGCATCTCGGAGTTGGAATATACACTTTGATGAGCTGATCAAAGTTTTTGAGTCTATACAAAGTTTATGAGAAACTTGTATTTACAATAAAGTGAGTGGGAGCACTATAGAGTTTCTAGTAAGCATATGTGGTTGACATATTGTTGATCAGAAATGATGTAGAATTTCTGGAAAGCATAAACGGTTGTTTGAAAAGAGTTTTTCAAAGAAAGACCTGGATAAAGCTACCTAATTGTTGAGCATCAAGATCTATTGATATAGATTAAGATGCTTAATGAGACTTTCAATGAGTACATACCTTGACAAGATTTTGAAAGAGTTCAAAATAGACCAGTCAGAGAAAGAGTTCTCACCTGATTTGTAAGGTGTGAAGTTGAGTAACACTCAAAGCTCGACAACGGCAGAAGAAAGAGAAAGGACGAATTTCGTCCCCTATGCTTAAGCCATAGGCTCTATATTATGCCATGCTGCGTATCGCACCTCTGTGTGCCTTGCCATGAGTCTTTCAAGGGGTACAAGAGTGATCCAGGAGTGGATCACTGGGCAGCGGTCAAGATTGTGCTTAGTAACTAAAATACTAAGGAGATGTTTCTAGATTATGGAGGTGATAAAGAGTTCGTCGTAAAGAGTTACGTCAATGCAAGATTTAAACACCAATCCAGATGACTCATAGTAGCAATCTGGATACGTATAGTGGAGCAGCCATTTGGAACTCCATAATCAAAGCTCGAGTGGAGTGTTTACAGTTTGACATACGGATTTGCAAAGCACACACAGATTTGAATGTGGCAGACCCATTGACTATAAGACCTCTCTCACATGCAAAGCATGATCGAGCCCCAGAACTCATTGGGTGTTAGATTCATTACAATGCGAATCACATGGTGATGTGAACTAGATTATTGACTCTAGTGCAAGTGAGAGACTGTTGGAAATATGCCCTAGAGGCAATAATAAATTAGTTATTATCATATTTCCTTGTTCATGATAATTTTTTATTATCCATGCTATAATTATATTGATTGGAAACACATTACATGTGTGGATAAGTAGACAACACTTTGTCCCTAGTATGCCTCTAGTAGACTAGCTCATTGATCAAAGATGGTCAAGATTTCCTAGCCGTTGACATGAGATGTCATTTGATAACGGGATCACATCATTAGGAGAATGATGTGATGGACAAGATCCAAACTACAAACGTAGCATATGATCGTGTCAGTTTATTGCTACTGTTTTCTGCATGTCAAGTATATGTTCCTATGACCATGAGATCATGCAACTCACTAACATCGGAGGAGTACCTTGTGTGTATCAAACGTTGCAACGTAATTGGGTGACTATAAAGGTGCTCTACAGGTATCTCCAAGGGTGTTTGTTGAGTTGGCATGGATCAAGACTGGGATTTGTTACTCCGTGTGACAGAGAGGTATCTGAGGGCCCACTCGGTAATACAACATCACAACAAGCCTTGAAAGCAATGTCACTAAGTGTTAGTCACATGATCTTGTATTACGGAATGAGTAAAGATACTTTCCGGTAACGAGGTTGAACTAGGTATGGAGATACCGACGATCGAATCTCGGGCAAGTAACATACCGAAGAACATAGGGAACATCACACGGGATTAACTGAATCCTTGACATAGAGGTTCGACCGATAAAGATCTTTGTAGAATACGTAGGAACCAATATGGGCATCCAGGTCCCGCTATTGGTTATTGACCGTAGAGGTGTCTTGGTCATGTCTACATAGTTCTCGAACCCGCAGGGTCTACACACTTAAGGTTCGGCGACATTTCGGTAGTATAGAGTTATGCATGGTGGTGACCGAAGGTTTTTCAGAGTCCCGGATGAGATCCTTGACTTCACGAGGATCTCCGGAATTGTCCGGAGGTAAATATTGATTTATAGGAAGTCCTATTTTGGTCGCCGCAAAAGTTTCGGGCTCATCGATAGTGTACCGGGAGTGCCGGTAGTGTATCGGGAGACCATCGGGAGGGGTATTTCGACCCAAGAGTCTACATGGGCTGTGGGAGGATGAATACCAGCCCTTAGTGGGCAGGTGGAAGTCCCACACATGGCCCATGCGGCTGGGAAGAAAAGCCCAAAAGGAAAAAGGTGGACAAAGGCAAAAAGGGCTAAATTAGGAAGGAGTCCTAATCCTACTAGGAGTGGAGGAGGGGGACTCCTCCCTCCTGGTTCAGCCGACCCAAGGGCTGCCTCCTTGGGCGGAAAGCCTCCTCATGCTCTCCTCCTATATATACTAGATGGTTTTAGGGTTTTGGCAAAAGATTTTCAGCCACATGCTACCCGTTCCTCTAGTGCATAGTTTCTCCTCTAGATCGGATTTCTGCAGTGCTTATGCAAAGCACTGCCGGAATAGCTCCACCACCATATCCGAAGCGCCTTCATGCTGCCGGAGAACTCTTCTACCTATCTTCTCCCTCTTGCTGGATCAGGAAGACGGAGATCGTCATCGAGCTGTACGTGTGCAGAACGCAGAGGTGTCGTCCGTTCGGCGGTAGATCGGAAGGATCGTGATTGGATCGCGGGACGGATCGTGATGAGTTCGCGGGACGGATTGTGATTGGATCGCGGGATGGATTGTGATGAGTTCGCGGGAGGGATCGTGATTGGATCGCAGGACGGATCGTGATGAGATCGCGGGACGCACGACAATTTGGATCGCGAAGATGTTCGACTACACCAACCGCGTTTCTTAACGCTTCCCGCTTAGCGATCTACAAGGGTATGTAGATCCACTCTCCCTCTCGTGGATTCTCATCACCATGGATAGATCTTGCATGTGCGTAGTAAATTTTTTGTTTCCCATGCAACGTTCCCCAACAACTCTAACAGCAAAATCATTCATATTATTATTCATTTCATTAAGAAATTCTCTCTGAGATTTAGCAACTTGTTCTAACTCAGTTGGAACCATTGAGGCATGTTTTCCTACACATCTAATATCGTTGTTGATTCTAAATAACAAGTCACCCAAGCGAGCAATCAAATCAGAATTATATTTCAGTTGTTTTAGAACATTTGTATTGAAGTGATGTTGTTTCCTAATGTAGTTATCAAACTCATATAAGCATTGACTAGGATGTTTATTGCAAGGAATGTCACTTTCATCAACCCTTAATAAATAATTTACCTGTACCACATGTGGAGGTGGTGGTGTGTCAAGGCCATGCATTTCTTCAATAGAGGTAAATTCTTAACATGCTCGGCTTTAATACATTTTCCTTCATACATTTCTTTGCCTCTTGCATATCTTCGGGAAAAGGCTCCAAGATTGGATCTCTCGGGAACGGAGGCTTCTAGCAACAGAAAAGTATTTGCGTGACTCATTCTGTTGTTGAGGGGATATTTGGGTATTTATAGGACGAAGAATAGGGTTAGGAGACCTTCCACGAGACGGCAAGCCTACCAGGCGCGACCAGGGGGGTGCTCGCGCCTACCAGGCTTGTGACCTCCTGGCAGGTGCCCTGGCGTGCACTCCAAGCCTGTTGGATTTGTTTCCTTCCAGAAAAATCATTCCAAAGATTTTATTCCGTTTGGACTCCGTTTAATATTCCATATCTGCAAAACTCAAAAACAAGAAAAAAACAGAAACAGAAACTAGGCTCTAGATTAACAGGTTAGTCCTAAAAATAATATAAAATAGCATATTAATGCATATAAAACATCCAAAATAGATAATATAATAGCATGACATCATAGAAAATTATAAATACGTTGGAGACGTATCAACATCCCCAAGGTTAATTCCTGCTCGTCCTCGACTAGGTAAATGATAAAAACAGAATTTTTGATGTGGAATGTTACCTAACATATTTATCCATGTAATGTTCTCTTTTGTGGCATGAATCTTCAGATCTGTAAGACTCAAAATAAAAGCTTAATATTGATATAAGAACAATAATGTTTCAACCATACTAGTCAAGCAATTGTATCTCTTCAAAATATAATGGTAAAAGAAAGTTATCCCTATAATATCATATGGTCTAGCTATGCTCAATCTTCCCCACACAAAGTATATATATCATGCACAACCCTGATGAAAAGTCAAGCAATTGTTTTCATACCTTTATTTTCTCAAAGTTATTCAACTCTCACGTAATAAATGAGCGTGAGCCATGGATATAGCACTATAGGTGGAATATAATATCATGGAGGTTGTCAAGGAAAAGGAGAAGATAGTCTCACATCAACTAGGCGTATCAACGGGATATGGAGATGCCCATTAATAGATATTAATGTGAGTGAGTAGGGATTGTCATGAAATGGATGCACTAGAGCTATAAGTGTATGAAAGCTCAAGAGGAAACTAAGTGGGTGTGCATCCAACTAGCTTGCTCATGAAGACCTAGGGCAATTTGAGGAAGCCCATCATTGGAATATAAAAGCCAAGTTATATAAAGAAAAATTCCCACTATAGTATATGAAAGTGACAAAATAGGAGACTCTCTATCACGAAGATCATGGTGCTACTTTGAAGCACAAGTGTGGAAAAAGATAGTAACAATGTCCCTTCTCTCTTTTCTCTCGTTTTTTCTCTTTTTTGGTGGGCTTCTAAGGCCTCTTTTATTTATTTTATTATTTGGGCTTAGCTGGCCTCTTTTATTTTTTTCATAAAGTCTGGCATCTCATCCCTACTTGTGAGGGAATCATAGCTTCCATCATCCTTTCCTCACATAGGACATGCTCTAATAATGATAATCATCACACTTTTATTTACTTACAACTCAAAAGAAAATTACAACTCGATACTATGACAAAATATGACTCTATATGCAATATGGAAGTGATGGTGCAAGTCATAAAAGGAAACGGTGGAAGTTGCATGGCAATATATCTCGGAGTGGCTATGGAAATGCCATAATAGGTAGGTATGGTGGCTGTTTTTAGGAAAGATATATGGTGGCAGTTTTGAGGAAGGATATATGGTGGCTGTTTTGAGGAAGG
This sequence comes from Hordeum marinum, assembly GCA_022496015.1. NCBI lineage: Eukaryota > Viridiplantae > Streptophyta > Magnoliopsida > Poales > Poaceae > Hordeum > Hordeum marinum. Next base: position 281,353,087 of record CM039678.1, read on the forward strand.
TGTTTCTTGTACCGGCGAAAGTTGCACGATACTAGAGAGGCTAGCAAATGTGGAAGGGTGGGAGTGCATATATTCCATGGACTCAACATTACTCATAAAGAACTCACATACTTATTACAAAAGTCTATTAGTCATTGAAGCAAAGTATTAAACGCATGCTCCTAGGGGAGAGGTTGGTAGGAGTTAACCATCGCGCGCTCTAGACCCTCACACACAGGTCGACAATCTATAAACAAATGATGCTCCGACTTCCTTACATAACGGTTCACCATACATGCATGCTACGAGAATTAGAAACCTTTACACAAGTATTTTTACCACATCAAAATTACTTCCTAACATGACTCTTAACATTACCATCTTTATATATCAAAACTTTATGCAAGGAATCAAACTTCTCAAAAATACTCAATGCACTTAATATGGAAGTTTTTATTATATCCCTCTTGGATGTCTATCATATTAGGACTAAATTCGTAACCTAGACCAATTACCATGATATTTAGAGACTCTCAAAATAATGTAATTAAGGTACGAGAGTTCAATTATTTCTATAAAACGCAAACACCACCGTGCTCTAAAAAATATAAGTGAAGCACATAGAGCAAAATTGCCTAACTCAAAAGATATAAGTGAAGCACATAGAGTATTCTAATAAATTCATGATTTAGCATGTCTCTCTCAAAATATGTGTGCATCAAGGATTGTGGTAAACTAAGAAGGAAAGACTCATATCATACAACATGCTCCAAGCAAAACACATATCATGTGGTGAATAAAAATATAGCCTCAAGTAAATTTACCGATGGATTGAAGACGAAAGAGGCGATGCCTTCCGAGGCATCCCCAAGCTTAGGCTCTTTGGCATCCTTGAATTTTACTTGTTGTGCCTTGGGCATACCCAAGCTTAGGCGCTTGCCACTCCTTATTCCATAGTCCATCAAAGCTTTACAGAAAACTTGAAAACTTCACAACACAAAACTTAACAGAAAACTCATGAGATCCGTTAGTATAACAAAATAAATCACCACTTTAGGTACTGTTGTGAACTAATTATTTATTTATATTGGTGTTATACCTACTGTATTATAAGTTCTCCATGGTTCATACCCATGATACAACCCATAGATTCATCAGAATAGGCAAACAACTCAAAGAAAACAAAATCTGTCAAAAATAGAACAGTTTGTAGAAATCTGAAAAATTCGTATACTTATTTAACTAGAAGAATTCTGAAAAATTAGGAAAGCCTATGAAATTTATGTATCAATATTTTGTAAAACTTTCAGAGTCATTGAACATTCAAAAAAATTAGAAAATTCCTGGACTGAGCGATAAAGTTTCTGTTTTTCAGCAAGATCAAATCAACAACTACCATAGATCACTCCCAAGGTTTTACTTGGCTCAAAAACTAATTAAAAAAACAAAAAAATTTATGGAAGAAGTAATAATGTGGGAAACACTAAAAAACATAAGCAAAAACAGAACACAAAAATAAAATTGGGTTGCCTCCCAACAAGCGTTATTGTTTAACGCCCCTAGCTAGGCAAAACGGAATAGATCTAGGTGTTGTGATCTTTGGTATGCAATCCAAATGTAGCTATGATTATAGATTCATAAGGAAATCTTATTTTATTTATAGGAAAATTTTCCATGCCTTTCCTTAATGGAAATTAAAATCTAATGTTTCCTTCTTTCATGTCAATAATTGCACCAATCATTCTACGAAAAGGTCTGCCAAGAATAATAGGACATGTAGGATTGCAATCTATATCAAGAACAATGAAACCTAAGGGCACATAATTCCTATTTTCAACAATAAGAACATCATTAATCCTTCCCATAGGTTTCTTAATAGTGGAATCCGCAATATGCAAATTCAAAGAGCAATCATCAAGATCATGGTAACCTAGCACATCACATAAAGTTTTTGGAATCGTGGAAACACTAGCACCCAAATCACAAAAGGCATGGCATTAATAATCTTTAATTTTAATATTAATAGTAGGTTCCAAATCATCATGAAGCTTTCAAGGTATATGAACTTCTAACTCAAGTTTTTCTTCAAAATATTTCTTCATAGCACCAACGATATGTTTAATAAAAGCATTGTTTTGACTATAAGCATGAGGAGAATTCATCATGAATTGTACCAAGGAAATACAATCAATCAAAGATCAACTATCATAATTAAAGTCCTTAAAATCCAAAAGAGTGGGTTCATTGCTATTCAAAGCTTTGACCTCTTCTATCCCACGTTTATCAATCTTAGCATAAAGATCTATAGACTCCAAATCATTGGGGCGCTCTTTAACTAAAGTTGACTTACCTCCAGACCCATCTCTACTAATATTCACATTGGAAAACAAAGATTTAATAGGAGTCACATCAATCACTTTGAGATCTTCATCATTATTATCACTAGAACACTTTTTCAAGCCATTCACGCTTAGCATGAATTCTAGCAGTTCTTTCCTTACTTTCATCAATAGATATTCTCATAGCTTTTAAAGATTTATTAATATCATGCTTGGGTGGAGTAGATCTAACTTTCAAACAATCAATCTCAAGCAAAATTCTATCAACACTCCTAGCCAAATCATCAATCTTGAGCAATTTTTCTTCAATAGTAGCATTAAAAACCTTTTGTGAACCAATAAATTATTTAACAATATTCTCAAGATCAGAGGGCATATTATTATAATTTCCATAAGAATTTTTGTAGTAATTACCATAATTACTAGAGGAATTACTAGGAAACGGCCTAGGGTTGAAATTACCTCTATACGCGTTATTACCAAAATTGCTCCTACCAACAAAATTCACATCCATAGATTCATTATTATTTCCAATCAAAGAAGACAAAGGAATATCATTAGGATCAATAGAGCACTCTTACTAGCAAACAATTTCATCAATTCATCCAACTTTTCACTCAAAGTATTTATTTCTTCAATAGCATCAACTTTTTTACTAGTAGGAGATCTTTCGGTATGTCATTGAGATTAGTTTGTCATAATATTATCTAGGAGTTTAGTAGCTTCTCCTAACGTGATTTCCATAAAAGTACCACCCGGGGTGGAATCTGAAATATTCCTAGATGCAAAATTCAATCCCGCATAGACAATTTGTATAATCATCCATTAACTCAAACCATGTGCAAGACAATTCCTAATCATTAAGTTCATCCTCTCCCAAGATTGTGCAACATACGCATGATGAAGTTGCTTAAAATTCATTATATCGTTCCTAAGGGAGATGATCTTAGCGGGCGGAATGTACTTGGAGATAAAAGCATCTTTACACTTATTCCATGAATCAATACTATTTTTAGGCAAAGATGAAAACCAAGTTTTAGCACGATCTTGTAGTGAGAATGGAAATAGCTTCAATTTAACAATATCATTATCCACATCTTTCTTCTTTTGCATATCACACAACTCAATGAAAGTATTTAGATGGGATGCGACATCTTCACTAGGAAGGACAGAAAATTGTTCTTTCATAACAAGATTAAGCAAGGCAGCATTGATTTCATAAGATCCTGCATTAGTGGTGGGAGAAATAGGAGTACTAATAAAATCATTATTATTAGTACTAGAAAAGTCGCACAACTTGGTATTATCAGACATCATGACAAACAAAGCAATCAAGCTCTTGAGATGGGTACTTTGTAGGCTTGATGTGTATCCTCTCCGGCAACGGCGCCAGAAATCCTTCTTGCTATCTCTTGAGCTTGCGTTGGTTTTCCCTTGAAGAGGAAAGGGTGATGCAGCAAAGTAGATAAGTATTTCCCTCAGTTGTTGAGAACCAAGGTATCTATCCAGTAGGAGGAACAAGAAAGTCACCAATGGATGCACCTACAAAAACAATCAAACTCTTGCACCCAATGCTATAAAGGGGTTGTCAATCCCTTCACGATTATTAGGAAGGATTAGATAAGATAGAGATAGATGTAAACAAGAACGGAAAGTAGAAGGTAAATAAATTGCAGCAAAGTATTTTTGGTATTTTCGGTTTACTGGTCTGAAAATATATTATGGATAGTAGACCCGGGGGCCATAGGTTTCACTAGAGGCTTCTCTCTTGAAGGAAAATATAATGGTGGTCAAACAAATTACTGTCAAGCAATTGATAGAAAAACAAATAATAATGCAGTTATCCAAGGCAATGATCATGCATATAGGCATCACATCTATGAAAAGTAGACCGAAACGATTCTGCACCTACTACTATTACTCCACACATCTACCAACTCCTGCATGCATCTAGAGTATTAAGTTCATGAAGAACAAAGTAATGCATTAAGAAAGATGACATGATGTAGAGGGATAAACTCAAGCAATATGATGAAAACCCCATCTTGTTACGCTTGATGGAAACAATACGATACGTGCGTCGCTACCCCTACTATGTCACTGGGTGAGGACACCGTAAGATTGAACCCAAAACCAAGCACTTCTGCCATTGCAATAATTATCAATCTAGTTGGCCAAACCAAACCAATAACTCGAAGTCACTTACAATGATATGAAATCACAGATATAAGAATTCAGAGAAGATTCAAATAAGATTCATGGATAATCTGAACTTAAACTCACAATTCATCGGATCTTGGCAAACACACCACGAAAGAGGATTACATCGGATAGATCCACATGAAGATCATGAAGAACATGGTATTGAAGATCAAAGAGAGAGAAGAATCCATCTAGCTACTAGCTATGGACCCGTAGGTCTGTTGTGGACTACTCACGCATCATTGGAGGGCAATGGAGTTGATGTAGATGCCCTCCATGATTGAAACCCCCTATTGCAGATTACCGAAAAAGGCTCCAAGATTGGATCTCTCGGGAATGAAGGCTTTTGGCGGTGAAAAAGTATTTGCGTGGCTCGTTCTAGTGTTGGGGGAATATTTGGGTATTTATAGGACAAAGAATAGGGTTAGGAGACCCGCCAGGGGATGGCAAGCCTGCCAGGCACGACCAGCGGGGTGTCCACACCTACCAGGCTTGTGACCTCCTGGCAGGTTCCTTGGCGTGCACTCCAAGCTTGTTGGATTTTTCTCCTTCCAAAAAAATCATTCGAATTTTTTCATTTCATTTGGAATCCGTTTAATATTACATATCTGCAAAACTCAAAAACAAGGAAAAACAGAAACTGGCACTCGGCTCTAGATTCATAACTTAGTCCCAAAAATAATAAAAAATAGCATATTAATGCATATAAAACATCCAAAAGAGATAATATAATAGCATGACGTCATCAAAATTATAGATACGTTGGAGACGTATCAGTGAATCAAGTGCAGAGTCCGATGGCAAATCCGTACCTCCCCTCGTCTTAGAGGGAACGATCTTGGTTCTTGTATCCTTCAGATTCTTCATAGTGATAAATTGATATAAATCCCAACTGACTCAACAAATATAGCTATGCTCCCCGGCAACGGCGCCAAAAAAAGGTCTTGATAACCCACAAGTATAGGGGATCGCAACAGTTTTCGAGGGTAGAGTATTCGACCCAAATTTATAGATTCGACACAGAGGAAGCCAAATAATATTTGAGAGTATTAGCAGTTGTGTTGTCAATTCAACCACACCATGATATTAAATATCTTTAGCAAAATGATCAGTAGCACTGTAATATGATAGTTTGATAGCAGTGGTAACAGCAGAGTAATGGTAATTGTTATAGCAATGGTTTCATAGCGAGTCTAACAGTAACAAACATCAATAGTAACTTAGCAAGAAGAATATGTGGGAAACTCATAGGCACTGGATCGGTGTATTCGCTGGATAATATTCATCATATAACAGTCATAACCAAGGGCGACACAGAACTAGCTCCAATTCATAAATGTAATGTAGGCATCTATTTCGTAAATAGTCATATGTGCTTATGGGAAGAACTTGCATGAAATCTTTTGTCATACCCTACCATGGCAGCGGGGTCCATAAGGAAACTAAGGGATATTAAGGCCTCCTTTAAATGGAGAAACAGAACAAAGCATTAACACATAATGAATACATGAACACCTCAAACTACGATCATCACCGAAAAGTAACCCAACTATTGTCACTTTGGGGTTTACGGATCATAACACGTAATAGGTGCATATGACTAGGCAAGGTCGAATCAAGAACATAGATATAATGGCGATAACATAACCAGCTCAGATCTGAAATCATGGCACTCGGGCCCTAATGACAACTATTAAGCATGGCAAAGTCATAGCAACATCAATCTCAGAACATAGTTCATACTAGGGATCAGGCCCTAACAAAACTAACTCGATTACATGATGAATCTCATCCAAGTCCTCACCGACCAGGAAGCCTATGAAGGAATTACTCACTCCCGGCGGGGAGGATCATGGAATTGGCGATGAAGGAGGGTTGATACTGACGAAGACCGAAGATTCCCCTTTTTGGAGCCCCAAACGAGCTCCAGATCTAGCCTCCCGATGAAGAGCAAAAGGTGGCGGTGGCTCCGTCTCGTCAAATGCGATAAAACCTCCCCCTTATTTTTCTTTGAAAATAGTAATTTATAGTGTCGGAATTAGGGTCAGCGGGGCCACGAGGTGGGCACAACCCACCAGGGCGCGCCCTGGTGTCTTGTGCCCAGCAAGGCCCCCCTCCTCCGGTGGTTTTTGGCTCCAGTATTTTTTATTTATTTTGAAATAAATCCCCAAAAAGTTTTGTTCAGTTCTGAGAACTTTTATTTCTGCACAAAAACGACACCATGATAGTTCTGCTAAAAACAGGGCCAGTCTTTGTTAGTTTCATTCAAATCATGCAAATTAGAGTCCAAAACAAGAATGAAAGCATTAGGAAAAGTAGATACAATGGAGAAGTATCAGGCGTATCTATCCTCGGTTTGAAGCTACTCATAAGTAACCCTAGATACCCCTGGTGTATATATAAACCAGGGGGCATAGTGCGTAGCGGCAGGTTGACTGATCTAGGGTTTTAGCGCTTTCGATCTCGAGGTAGATCAACTTTGTAATCCTCATTCACATCAATACAATCAAGTAGGACGTAGGGTTTTACCTCCTCAAGAGGGCACAAACCAGGGTAAACATCTTCTCCTTCGTCCCCTGTTCTCCAGGTTTTGACACCGACATTGGTGCTTTCATTCTGAGTTCCGTTATGGAATCGCCAGAAGGATCGATGGTTCATGTGGAGATTGGTAGAAGTTTTTTATAGATAGAAAATTTGTGTTCATCGTCCCTGTTTCCTCGAGCGTCGATTTGTTGATTGCTTCAGTGGAATTGTGCGGAATTGTATCTACAACAACCCTGCAAAATTTCGTCGCGTTCTGATGAAGAAATCTCTGGCAATCTCTGATATACTTGAGCCCTGTCAAATCTTGACGAGGATCTGGATGAGTTTAGTGTGAGGTATCCAATATCTAGCTCGGATATTTGTTGGAAAATCCCACAGTTCATCGGCTATGGAATTCATATACCGATCACCCCTCAAGATTTCAGCTCGATCCCATGGTCCAACCTCCAAGAAACATCCGATGAGTATTGTCGTGGGAATAAGTCTCACAGTACTACCAAGGGTACGAAAGGAGGGGTGGAGTCTAGATACGGCTCAGGTGTGACACTCGTATGTTTAAGTGTTCAGGCCCCACTCGGGAGTGGTAAAGACCCTACGTCTTGATCCCAGAGGTTGTTTTTCTTTGCTTATGGTGGAACAGAGGAATACAAGTGTCTGAAACTGGTTATGGCGCTCGGGGTGGCTTATATAGAGTGCGCCACCACCAATTGAGCGCGACAATAAAGACAATTAGTGTTGCGTTACTGAAACTGCGTGCCTAATTGTGTCGTTACTGATAATATATAATGATGGTAGAAATTGACGTCTCTTTGGGTTCCTTTGGCGCTGCGCCTTCGGGGTTGCTGCTCTCCTGCCGCTGAATGTATCATCAAATCATATGAGTGACCATGGGGGAACGTCCGACTACATCTGGGAACACGTCTGAATGGCTTTGGAGACATGTCCAAATGCGCTTTCTCTTCTTGAACTTCAGTGTCCATAAGGGTCTGTAGCTGGGCCTACGGGTGAGGCCCGTGACCCTACCCATAATAGACGACCTCATGAGTAGCCCTCGAATTCGTGAGGTATGAGAGGCTGAGTGATCGTCACTCGGGAGTGCCGATGACACCTCGAAGGTGTCTTGGAAAATGATTTGCACCATTTCCCACTCGGGTCCATGCCTCGACGGATTCAGGATTAACATTCATAAGCCAAAAGTTTGGGTTCACATTTCTGATGTTTCTTTGAAGGTTTGTTCTGAATGCTTTGTTGTTGTGCCTGAGTACTTCATTACGGTAGATAAGTTGTCCGATTTGCAAATGAATCGTCAGGCGACTCTTTGCATCGAGCTATCTTGTTTGTGAAACACGACGGGGCTTCTACGCGTTTGAACCTACGGAGGGCACGCACAGGCGTGTGCCAGAGTGTTTATCTCGCGGAATTCGTGGGATAGTGGGTGCGACACCCCGGTAACCATGCCATAGATTCCTCCACGTGCCCACGATAGCCTGTATGTGGGATTCGCAGATCTCGCTCCGTCCAGGAATTAACGGCCGGAGATGACGCCGGACTCTTTCTATAAAGGACAAGGCCACTGTGCGGGGGGGGGGGGGGCGAATAGATCTCACTTTCTCTTCCTCCCCACGACTCTTCCGACGCCGGCCGCCCCACCTTGCAAAGAACTCCGTTGTGAGCCCAACATTGCCAGAGATGAGCCATGTGGCGATCGTGAAAGCTGAGCGGGCGAACAGGGGTTCGTGCTGCTCCTCCTCTAGTGTCGGCATGCCGGCGGGGTGGACCTAGGGCGACTGGATGGTGTCACGGGTAACCAAGACCCGACTGCATGAGATGGAGGACCAGGGACTCCTGGCCATAGGGAGTTGGAGGCTGCCGGAGGTGGGCGAGGAGGAAGCTTCTCTGTAGGGGAACGAGCGCATGCTCCTGGTGACTCACCTCGAACAAGGTTTTTCCCTTCTGCCTCATCCATTTTTCCGTCGTTTCCTTGATTTCTTCGGCGCCTAGCTGCATCACATTCCTCCCAATGCCATGGTGTATTTAGCCGTATTCGTGTCTTTGTGCGAAAACTTCTTGGGCTGCCATCCTCATTGGGGCCTGTTTAAGCATTTGTTCACCTGCCGAGTGATGGCGGTGAAGAAGCCCACTCGGTCGAAGGACAAGACCAACGTGACACGGCTCTGTTGGGGGTTAGGCATCCAGATGAGAGGCAACGGTTGTTTATCGACAATTACATTTCCCGGTTCGGTGAAAGGATGTCAGGAGAACTGGTTCTACTGCCAAGACGTGCCAGTCGGGGACAACCAGCCAGAGCTACCTTTGTACACATCAAAGCGCATTCGGTCGCTTCCCAAGCTGACTGTGACCAGGGAAGAAAAGGTGGACGTAGACATCCTGGTGATTGCCCTGGTGGCTCTGGTGTAGAAGGGTGTCAACATTCTGGACCTGCTTGAAGTCTTCCTTCATAGGAGAATTCAGTCACTGCAGGCGAGGATCCACCCTATGTGGGAGTACACCGGAGCCAATGATGTCACTTGGACGCACCCTGAGGAGCTCGACAAAGAGTCAGTCGGGAACAGATCAAGGCGATCACTACGGCACGTGACAATGACAGGGTGATTCGGATGGTGCCTCTGTTCTCGCCAGAGAATAAACCAAATGAGGTAACTTCCAGAGACTGGACATCCAACTGTCATTGCTATGCTTGAGTTTGTATTATCTTGACTTGTTCATTGTCCACTCGGCATGCCTTTGTGGGCTTGATTGGCGAAATTCCGAATGTGAATCAGGGTCCGATTGACCTGGCGAGCGATACTGATGCTACGGAGGATTCCACCAGAGTGGGAGAAGAGGAAGAGCACGGCGACGACAAAGATGATAAAGAGGAGGAGGACTTGAGCAAGAGCGGCGAGGTGGAGTCCTCGAGCTCGAAGGGCAGCGTGCTTAAGTCCCGCTCCAAGTCATACCATGACCCAGGGGTCGCTGGCGGCGGTCCAAAGCGGAGTGCAGTCAAGCTGACTGCCAGTGCTCTCTCAACCCGGAATACAAAACGTGGCAGTGCGCATCTGGTCTTGTCGCCTGAGAAGGCCGCGAAGCAAGCCAAGGTTATCGCCGCCAAGACTCGGAAGGCAGTTTTCATTCCGAAGATCAAGGTGACCATCCCCGTTGCTTCAGCGTAAGAAATTTCGTCCGAATGTTATTAATTATGTCCATTTGAGTGAGCTTGAAGATTCCGAATGTTTCCTTGTGTAGTGCCAACACTTCAGCGACTTCGCCAGAGCTTCTGACCCTGGATAAGGAGCAAGCCGAAGTAGATGCGGCATCCTCAAAGGGTAAAATTTCGAGAATTTTCTGATATATGCGTGTAACTTTGCTTTGAGCTCATATCTGAATGATTTTTGAATGCTTGTACCCCCGACTGACGTAATTGATGTCGATGTGGTCGTTAAAGCTGATCCACCTAATCCCTCTGCAAACATGGAGGGTGTCATGCCGGAGGCATCTCTTGCTTGTGCTTCCACGACGTCACCGGGGACCAGCTTGGGCGTTGGAGTTGCATTCGGGACTGGTACATCGTCCCTTATGCCGGTTCCTCGTGAGACCAGCATCTTCTCGCTACACCATGTCCCGAAGGACCAGGCAGGAGCGAGCAAGGAAGCATTGATCCAGCTGGAGCTGATGTGCGACAAGCTGAAGACGGCGGATGACGCCAGCGTAGTGTTGTAGAAGAACGTCCGAGTAAGTACTCTCATAAGAACCTTCCTCATTCGGTATCTTGGTTGATCCGTCAGTAGTTTTGATCCCGAGTGGGTTTGCTCCTGGGCACACCCACCGGGTGTTGATTTTCCAGTGGGGGTGCGCTGAGCGCACCCACTGGGTGTAGTCCCCGAGGTTGTCGTCGATTGAAGCAGTCAGCAATAGTCTTAACAGCGTAGGAATACCTTGAACTTGAATTCTCCAGTGGGGACGTGCTGAGCACACCCACTGGGTGTAGTCCCCGAGGTTGCCGTCGTCTAAAGTAGTCGGTGGGAGTCTTAGTGTTTTGAAGCCCGACCGAGTGATCTGAACGTCATATCCGATTGATGAATCGTATGTCTTGTGTAACTGAAACATTTCCTTCCCATTTGTTGTTTGTAGTCTGCCTGTGAGCTCGGAAGCCACTATAATGCACTGAAGGAGGAGGTGGTGACCCTGCGCCTTGATCTGGAGGCTGAAAAAGCCAAGAGCGTCCGACTGGAGTAGGAGAAGAAAGCGCTAGAAGGTATTGTATTTCTTATCCGACTACTGTGGTTGTTCATATTTCTCCCTATTTGACTGAGTCCAGTTCACCAGATCTTCATGGAGAAAATCATAATCTTGTCGAGAGACTAAAGAATTATGTTTCTTTAGTAACCGTGAAGACGACCCTCAAAAAGAAGAACACTGAGCTGGTAGAGGCTCAGAAAGACACCAGCCGAAAGGCCGAGGAGGTCGAGGAGAAGCTGAAATCATACGGGAAGCTGGAGGAGGAGAAGAAATCCCTTGAAGCCACTGTGAATAAGACCAAGTAGGATCTTGCCGAGTGGAATACCAAATTCGAGCACATTACTGCCAAGAAGGATGAGCTGGAGTAGTTCGTCAATGAGTTTGGCGACACCGTGAGTGAAAAGCTCAAAGGTGAGCTTTCCCGAATGATCCGTCTATATTTTGATTGACCAAAAGCAGTTTGTTTGAATCTGATTCTTCTTTCCAGTCGACTGAATTCAGAATTCTGCTTTGAAGTTACCAAGGAGACCGAGAAGATCGAGACGAAGCTGGATCCGTCCCGAGAGTTGCTCAAGGATAGCGCGACCATGGCCTTTCTCAGACTGGAAGAGCGTGTTGACGAACCAGTTTCATATTTCAGGAGGCTCCGCCTTGTAATTGTGGACGTTGAAAAGGAGCTCTTCTGTGAGGAAGAACCTGCCAAGGATCTGGAATCCACACTGAACCGAGTGAGAGATGTAACCCATTGAGTGAATATGTGGAAGAATTCAGCAGCCTGAGCTGGGGCTAACATTGCTCTTTCACTGTTTCAGGTCCACTGCAAGTGAGTGGACGAGAAGAAATTGAAGTCCTTGGAGGTCACCAATCGGAAGAACGCAAGAATTGAAGACTTCATGGAGATGTTCATGGAGGTCGCCACCCAAATAGCAGAAATCCTTGACCTGGACACGTTCCGTGAAGCAGTGCCTAACCCCGAGTGACCGTTGGGCTAACAAAAAACTTCTTTAAACATTTGCCTCAGAATGCTGAGTGGTATCTCTAAGACTTCTAGATGGGCCTAAGGGTCTTATCGTCCATACTTTCAGTTCAAACAATGCAGTTCTTATCTGCTTTATCTTTGCCTGATGTTTTAAATGAGTGCACTTGAAGTGAATCATAACTTAGGCAATGCGGAATCGCGACTAAGCCTTCGAGTGTTGGTAGGACCTACACTCGGAGTAATTTATTAACTTAGGCGATGCGGGATCGCGGCTAAGGCCCCGAGGGTTGGTAATACCTTCACTCGGAGTGGTTCATTATCTTAGGCGAGATGGAGTCGCAGCTAAGTCCCTGAGTGCGGCCGAGCCCCTCACTCAGAGTAGTTTCTCATCTAGATGAACAATGATGGTCATGTTCATCTTGATAATCGAGTGTGGAGAATGTCTCACTCGAAGAGTTTTTTAACTTAGGCGATACGGAATCGCGGCAAAGCCCCCGAGTGTTGGTAAGACCTTCACTCGGAGTGGTTCGCTAACTTAGGCGATGCGGAGTCACAACTAAGTCCCCCAGTGTGGGCGAGCCCCTCACTCGAAGTAGTTTGTCATCTAGATGAACAATGATGGTCCTGTTCATCTTGACAATCGAGTGTGGATAATGTCCCACTCGAAGAGTTTTTTTAACTTAGGCGATGCGGAATCATGTCTAAGCCCCTGAGTGTTGGTAAGACCTTCACTCTGAGTTGTTCGCTAACTTAGGCAACGCGGAGTCGCAGCTATATCTTGGAGTCCAGGCGAGCCCCTCACACGAAGTATTTTGTCATCTAGATAATGATGGTCCTGTTCATCTTGACAATCAAAGTATGGAGAATGTCCCACTCGAAGAGTTTTTTTAACTTAGGCGATGCGGAATCGTGGCTAAGCATCCGAGTGTCGGTAAGACATTCACTCTGAGTGGTTTGTTAACTTAGGCGACGCGGAGTCACAGCTAAGCCCCCGAGTGCGGGTGAGGCCCTTACTCAGAGTAGGTTTTACTTAGGCAAAATCAGGTTTGTAGATAAGTTTAAGACCTTCACTCGGAGTAGTTCGCTCACTTATTTGACACGGAGTCACAGCTAAGTCCCCGAGTGCGGGCGAGCCACTCACTTGGAATAGTTTGTCATCTAGATGAACAATGATGGTCATGTTCATCTTGACAATCGAGTGTGGAGAATGTCCCGCTCGAAGAGTTTTTTAACTTAGGCGATGCGAAATCGCGGCTAAGCCCCCGAGTGTTGGTAAGACATTCACTCGGAGTGGTTTGTTAACTTAGGCGACGCGGAGTCGCAGCTAAGCCCCCGAGTGCAGGCGAGGCCCTCACTCAGAGTAGGTTTTATCTTTGGCAAAATCAGGTTTGCAGCTAAGTGTAAGACCTTCACTCGGAGTGGTTCGCTCACTTATTCGATGCGGATTTGTAGCTAAGCCCCCGAGTGCGGGCGAGTCACTCACTCAGAGTAGTTTGTCATCTAGATGAACAATGATGTTCATGTTCATCTTGACGATCGAGTGTGGAGAATGTCTCACTCGAAGAGTTTTTTAACTTAGGTGATGCGGAATCACGGCAAAGCCCCCGAGTGTTGGTAAGACCTTCACTCGGGGTGGTTTGTTAACTTAGGTGACGCGGAGTCCCAGCTAAGCCCCCGAGTGCGGGCGACGCCCTCACTCAGAGTAGTTTGTACTTAGGCAAAATCAGGTTTGCAACTAAGTGTTTTGCGTTTTACACCAACTAGGGTGGTAGTTAAATTTTGATAGAGTATAATTAACCAAAGCTTTATTCATTGAGGTCATTCGGATTTATTATGAAAGTCCTAATTTACATTCGTCGCGTTCTATGTGTAGAACTTGCGGAGCAGATCCGCGTTCCAAGTCCGAGGTTCTTCAACGTCATCCCTGATGTCGTACAATCGGTATGCTCCATTGTGCAGGATTTTGGAGATGACATGCAACCCTTGCCACGGAGGCGCCAATTTGTGAGGTCTGTGCTGATCCAATCCGTGGACGAGATCCCCTACCTAAAATGCTTGGCCACTGACCTGTCTATCGTGGTAGCGCCTCAGATCTTGTTGATAGAGCGTGGACCTTAAGAGGTCTAACTCCATTTCTTCTTCTAGGAGGTTGAGACCGTTTTGACGCGCTGCTTCAGCATCGGCTTCATCATATTGTTCCACTCGAGGGGGGGGGGAATTGAATTGAAGATAACACGGCAGCTGACCCGTATACCATGAAGAAAGGAGTGCGTTGTGTGGAGCGGTTTGGGGTCATCCGAATGCCCCAGAAGACCGAAGGTAGTTCTTCGACCCAGGCTCCCGCATCATGCTTCAAATCTCTCATCAGTCAGGGTTTCAATCCTTAGAGTAACATTTCGTTTGCTTGCTCTGCTTGTCCGTTCGACAACAGGTCAGCCATGGAGGCATAATTAACCCGAGTGCCTTGAGAGTAGCTGTCGGGGATATAACCCCGTGGTAAAACCCTCCAAGGTGGGGCCGTGTCATACCTGGAGGCTCATAATCAAGACCAAAGCAGATGGGCCAAGATACGTAGGCCTGGCCGTATGGCGGCTTACCAGGATGGGCCAAGACAAGGCCCAGACGGAAGGTGGCATGAAGACACGGGCGGTTAAGCCACCCGAAGGCGGCTTGCCCAAGATGGTAAGGTGACATAGAGATAGACTCAGATACGTTGTAAGAGTCGGTATGAGACCTGTGTAACCCGTGGTCTTGACCTCCTATATAATGGTGAGACCCGGGGCGACTTAGACAGAAACCAACTAATCGAGAACTAGGTCAAGCGAATCCGCTCCCTTGTAATCGATACTCCAATCAGTACAACACAAGCAGGACGTAGACTTTTACCTCTTCTTGAGGGGCCGAACCTGGGTAAACTCGTGTCCTTCGTCCCAACCAACCCCTTTGAGTCCATCACCTTAGCGATGGTCTCGAACATAAGTCCTCGGACATCTGCCGTGACAAAACCATGACAGTTGGCGCCCACCGTGGGGCTAGCGCTCGGTGGTGTTGAGTTCTCAAAGGGCTCTCTCCCAGGGATCGAGTGGTACGTTGTTGGCAAGATAAACAAAAGCTGCTGTGGTGGGCTCTACATCGACGACGCCGGCTGGGGCCCCGAGGCCGACTCTGTCGAGTATGGTTTCCGGGTTCCCTTCGGTGGAATCCACGTCTTCATCGGCAAAGTCGGCGTATCTACACCCGGGCCGGACGTCTGCACCAACATCGTCGAGCCAGCTCGCGCGCGCAACCTGCCCGACACGTACAACCCACCGTGCTAACCCAAGCAAGAAGCATGTCTTCGTCGGCTTTGCTCAGGGCATGGATCCTGAGGCTTCCATGTCACAGGAGACTCTCATCTCTTCGGAGGATGGATCTTCAAGCGGAGAGACGGAATCAGTCTAGCAACTTCACGATGGTAGGCTCGGGGGCTACGACGAGCTTTACCCCGAGTTGGAGCGTTATGAGCCGGACGATCATGGGCCGCCGATACATGAGGTCGTCTTCATGGCGGGCTTAGCGCCGGGCCCGAGCAGCTAGGGCAGTAGGGTCGGCGGCTGACCCGCCGTCGGCTCAGGTTCTTCTGGATCTGAGGAACGAGCTTACAACCCTGATGGTGACTGAGGTCACGACTGAGAATCAAGCCGCCTGGAATGCAGAAATCGCAAGACCAAAGGACCAGATGACTAAGTGCAACAAGGTATTGACATCCTGAAGGCTCAAATGGATGCGGAGGCAGAGCGCCTTAGGGCGGATGCTTTCCGCCTCGAGCTGGAGCAGCAATCTGCAGCGCGGTTCAGTGGATGAGGCACCAGTCCTGCTTGTCGGAATAGTACGTGGCCAGAAACCTTTTTAACACGCCGGGAACGGGACAGACATCGGAAGCACCTGGAAGTCGGCCGACGGCTCAGCAACAGCAACTTAACCCACCCCGACGGAACCAGGCCACACCAATGGCTTTCCCAATGCCGGTGAGTCATTATTCAAACCCGACAGAGAACATGGTGGTGGCAGCAACCCATCTTGGAATGATCCCTATCTTGGATGAGGCGCCTTTCGTAGAAGAGGTGTGGAACGCTATTGGATACCTATAGACGGTGATGGCCTAGCAGGAGAAGTACACCTACAACCGAAGTCGCGTACATTCAACCCCCATCCCCAGCCCTAGCTACAATCAGCGTTATGAGTTGTCGGCGGTTTCTAGTAGTGATTGGCATCGGGGCCTGCTGCGAGATGATCAGGCAGTTATGGATGCTCAGGCGCTGGTGGACCGGGCAAGAGCACAATGCGAGGTGGCGGCTCTAGCGGCGGCGGCTCATTAAGAACCTGCACCTTCCATCTCGGTAGGATTAGGAGTAACCACCAGGGCCGTGGGAGTGCCGTGCTTAGTATCGGCTTTGTGGAACAAGGGTTTGCCAAAAGATTTCAAGGGCCCTCGCAAGGTCCCAAATTACACAGTTGACCTGCCTCTGGAGGCCTAGATTGAAAGCTATGATCTGGCGATGGAGATGTTAGACGTCAACGACACAGTATGTGCCAAATATCTTATTATGATGCTGGAAGGGCTGGCTCACACGTGGTTGAAGGGCTTGCCACCCAACACCATTAATTCCTGGGCCGAGTTAAAGGCGAAGTTCATCAAAAAGTTCCAAGGAACATGCAAGCAGCCCATGAAGATTGTGGATTTGGATCATTGTGAGCAACCGAAAGATGAGTCGGCTTATCATTGGGTCCGGCGGGTCTCAACTATCATCCACTCGTCTGAACAGATTACGGCGGCTCCAGCAGTTTTGATTTTGGAGAAGAATTGCCACTTTACACCTCTAAAGCAGAAGCTTGGCCAGCTCAAGCGCTCGTTTCAGGACATGGGGGAGCTCATGACGGCTCTCACGAAGTACGCCGACTCTGACAATACGAAGGGTCCATGCTTTGATGAGGAGAAGCGCAGCCAGGGTAAGAAGAGTAACAATGGCAAGGGTGCAGGAGGCAATGACAACCAGGGCAAGAGGAAGAATCCAGATGGCGGGTCAGAATTGGTGGCAAGGATAACGGGAATTTCAGTCAACCCTTTAATAAGGGTAAAACTCCTTTTAACTTGGAGGAGATGCTCAATAAACCTTGTCCAGAGCACAACCGGCCTGACAGGGTGGTGGGTCACACGTGGAGGAATTGCCACATTATGCGACAATTTCAGGACTACAGCTTGAAGTAGCATAACAACAATGGTGGTGGCCCGCCACGCGGCTCAGGACCAGGCGGGTCAGGAGCAGGCCTTGGTTCTGGCGGTTTAGGATCCGGCTATCAGGGCTAGGGCAATCAAAGAGGTCATAATCAACAATCTGGTGGCAATAATCAGTAGCAGAGTAACGAGTCTGGGTATCAGAGTAATCCGAAGCAGCTCAGCTCAGGTGAGTATCATGTTTTTACAACCGGCCTTGACAGGCGAGATCAGAAGTTGCACAAGCGAGCGGTTAATGCGATCACACCGTCTCCCCGCAATACTTGAAGTGGTCTGAGTATGACATAACTTGGAGCAGAGAGGATCACCCGCCATGTGTTGACGACCCGGGATGGCTGGCTTTGGTGGTTGCCCCCCAAGTGGGAGGATATGTGTTTACTAAGGTGCTTATGGATGGTGGCAGCAACATTAATATTTTGTACTATGACACTTTCCGCAGGATGAAGTTGGTTGATAAGGATCTTAGGCCTTCCTCGACAATCTTTCATGGTGTGGTGCCTGGCAAGTCGGCTAATCTAGTGGGTAAGATCTCTTTGGAAGTCGCCTTTGGTGACGAATACAACTATAGGGTGGAGACCTTGTGTTTGGAGGTGGTCAAGATCAAAAGTCCATATCATGCCCTATTTGGACGTCTAGCTTACGCCAAGTTCATGGCTAGGCCTTGCTATGTCTACTTACAGCTCAATATGCCGGGTTTGAATGGGATGATTATAGTGCATGGTGATCGGGAGACGACTATTGAGTGTGAGGAAGGAGACACAGCTTATGCGTAGTCAAGTTGCGCTGAAGCAGAGCTCAAGTTCTATAAGGAAAATGTTGACCCGAAGGACATGACTCCGCTCAAGAAGCCGACCATAGAATCTGAGCCGCCCCTCAAGTTTTCGGCGGATGATACCAAATTGGTGGATTTCACTCCGGGCGACCCATCGCAACAGTTCACCATTGGGGCCAATATGGATCCCAAATAGGAGCACGCTCATCGAATTCATCCATGAGAATCGGGACATCTTTGCATGGAAGCCTTCTGACATGCCGGGTGTACCGAGAGAGTTCGCTGAGCACCACCTTAATGTGGATCCCAAATTTAAGTCGGTCAAACAGTTCCTTTGGTGGTTTAATGAAGAGAGGTGCAAGGTCATTGGAGAGGAGGTGGCCCGGCTCGTAGCGGCGGGTTTCATCGTTGAAGTGTTTCACCCAGAGTGGCTTGCTAACCCGATGGTAGTGCTTAAGAAGAACGACACGTGGTGTATGTGTGTGGATTACACGGATCTTAACAAGGCTTGGCCGGTTGACCCATTTGCTCTCCCCCATATCGACCAGATCATCGACGCAACAACGGGTTGTGAGAGGTTATGTTTCCTGGATGCTTATTTGGTTATCATCAGATCAAGATGGAAGTCTAGGACCAAGAGAAGACGGCTTTCATCATGCCTTTTGGTGCTTTCTGCTATGTGTCCATGCCTTTCGGGCTCAAGAGTGCCTAGGCGACTTACCGGCGCTGTGTACAGAACTATCTGCACACTCAAATTTGGCGCAACGTTCATGCATATGTGGATGATATTGTGATCAAGTCAAGGAAGAAGGAGACTCTGCTTGAAGACCTGAAGGAGACCTTTGACAACTTACGGGTCTACAAGATGATGCTTAACCCGGCTAAGTGTGTTTTTGGCGTTCCTTCAGGCAAGCTCTTGGGATTTCTAGTCCCTGAGTGTGGCATTGAGGCTAATCCAGATAAAATCAAAGCTATCAGGTCCCTGTCCAAAAATGTATGCATCAATGATGTTCACCGCCTAGCGGGACAGATCGCTGTGTTAAGCCAGTTCATAAGCCGCCTAGGGGAGAAGGCCATCCCTTTGTACCTGATGATGAAGAAGACAGACAATTTTGTCTGGAGTACGGCGGTGGGTGAGGCGTTTGAGGCACTCAAGAGATAGCTCACTGCATCGCCGGTCTTAGCGGCTCTGGCCGAAAAGGAACATTTGCTCTTATATGTGGCGGCTAATAATAGGGCAATCAGCGCCGCGATCGTCGTTGAGCGTAAGGAGGCAGGGAAGGAATATACACTTCAAAGGCCGGTTTACTACATCAGTGAAGTCCTGACAGAGTCCAAGCAGAGATATCCACATTGGCAGAAGCTGGTATATGGGGTATTCATGGCTAATCGTAAGCTGAAGCATTATTTCCTGGGGCACCAGATCACAGTAGTTAGCTCTGCCCTGTTGGGAGATATAATTCAAAATAGAGAAGCCACCGGCAGGATTGCTAAGTGGCCATTGGAGCTTGGACCTCTTAATCTGAAATACGTGCCTCGCACGGCGGTTAAGTCTCAAGCCTTGGTGGATTTCATAAACAACTGGACGGTATGTCTGGCGCCCGAGGAAAAGCCGGATAACATATATTGGACAATCCACTTTTATGGATCCAGGCAGCTGGAATGATCAGGGGCAGGGGTTGTCTTAACTTCCCCTAAAGGTGACAAGTTCTGTTATGTGCTAAGGTTAATGTTTCCTTGTACTAATAATGTAGCTGAGTATGAAGCTCTGCTTCATGGTCTCCGGGTGGCTAAGGAGATGAACCTGAGCTAGGTTAGATGTCTCGGTGACTTAGACCTCGTAGCCCAGCAAGTTTCAGGCACTTGGGATTCCAAGGACCCGCGGATGGCGGCTTATCGTCAGGCGGTGGATGTCATTGCTGGTCATTTCAAAGGTTATCAGGTGGATCATTTTGATCATCACAGAAACGAGGCGGCTGACGCCCTACCAAGGCTGGGTTCTCAGCATAAGCCGGTACCGCCTAACATTTTCTTAGACGTACTACATCACCCGTCAATTAAGTTACCTTCAGAGGTAGACTTGGCTATACCTGACCCGGAGGGGCAGCTGGTGGTGGCTCTGCATACTATTACTGACTGGACCATGCTTACTTGACTCATGGCGAGTTACCTGAGGGTGAAAACCTAGCAAGGCAAATCATCAGGTGGTCTAAGTCTATGACAATCATCAATGGTGAGTTACATAAGTGCAACGTCACTAGCGTCTTTCAACGTTGTGTCTCACCTAAAGAAGGCAAGGAAATCTTGAATGAAATTCATGCTGGCGATTGTGGTCATCACGCCGGTTCAAAATCTCTGGTGGCCAAGTCTTTTTGACATGGCTTCTTTTGGCTGACAGCTCATAAGGATGTGGAATACTTGGTTCGCAAGTGCGATGGATGTCAGAAGTTCGGCTGGCGTGCTCACATCCCGGCTTAGGAGTTGTGCATGATTCCAATAACCCAACCGTTTATAGTCTGGGGGCTTGATATGGTCGGGCCTTTCAAGAGATCCAAGGACAAGAAGACCCACCACTTGGTGGTCGTGGACAAATTTACCAAGTGGGTAGAAGCTGAGCCAGTCAGCAAGTGTGATGCGGCTACGTCAGTTCAGTTTGTTAAAAAGCTGATCTACCACTTTGGTTACCCTCATAGTATCATCACAGATAATGGTACGAACTTATCCAAGGGGGCTATGCAAGCGTTCTGTGAAAGTGAACACATCCGACTTGACGTTTCTACGGTTACTCATCCACAATCAAATGGTCAGGCAAAGCGTGCTAACCAGGAAATCATGAGAGGTATCAAACCCCGGCTTATGGTTCCTTTGCAGCGAACGCCGGGTTGTTGGGTAGGGGAGTTGTCGTCCGTCTTATGGAGCATAAGAACTACTCCCAACAGATCGACATGCTATACGTCTTTCTTCATGGTTTATAGCGCGGAAGCCATTTTACCAAGCGATATATGTCATGACTCTCCATGGGTGTCGGCTTACATTGAGGCGGATAATGAAATAGCATGTCAAGATGCATTGGATGCCTTGGAGGAAGAGCGTGATCTGGCAGCGGCTCAATTGGCAATTTATCAGCAAGATCTACGTCGTTATCATAGCCACAAAGTTAAGACCCGGACGTTTCAAGAAGGCGACTTAGTGTTGCGGTTGTCTCAAGATCAGACAGATGAACACAAGTTATCCCGTCCATGGGAAGGACCTTTCGTGGTCAGCAGAAATCTCAACAACAGGTCGTATTACCTCATTGACATATGAGACGAATCAAGCACTTCTTGGCAGGAGACCCGTCAGTCGTGGAACATAGCTCATCTGCGGCCTTACTATACTTGAATCGTCAAGACTTGACAATGTACACCATCATTGTACATATCATATATATATATGAATAAAGTTGGCATCTCTGCAAGCCGGGGCCTCTGCCATTTCGCGTATCTCAGTTTGCGCAACAAGGTCGTCTAGGGGGCTTCCAACCCACCGGGTTTAGCTTATCAGACCATATTGATCGGCTCTTAAGCCTAAAAGTTGACTTCATCAATAGGTCATCTAGGGGGCTTCCAACCCACTGGGTTTAGCTTATCAGACCCTATTGTTCGGCTCTTAAGCAAAAAAGTTGACTGCGTCAACATGTCATCTAGGGGGCTTCCAACCCACCGAGATTAGCTTATCAGACCCTATTGACCGGCACTTAAGCCAAAAAGTTGACCCCATCAACAAGTCATCTATGGGGCTTTCAACCCACCGGGTTTAGCTTATCAGACCCTATTTGTCGGCTCTTAAGCCAAAGTCAGGTGGGATATACACCCAAAAAGTTGACTCCATCAACAAGGTCATTTGGGGGCTTCCAACCCATCGGGTTTAGCTTACATACCCTATTAATTGGCTCTTAAGCCACCGCAAGCTCGGGTTAAACCTGCCTGTAAGCTGATGTTGCTCCGCTAGGTGACCCGCCGATCTCTTACGAGTTAATCTCGCTTAGAGACCTTGAGCTGGTTCAAGGAAGTTGACGGCCAATCTCGATAGAGACCCTGTATTGGTTAAGGTTAAACTGGCGACTCTTGTCACGTGAGGGCCGGCTTACGGAAAGCAAGGATAATCTCTCTCATCTACTGTCGACTCTCCACTATGTGGCAGCTCATAATCCAGACCAAAGCAGATGGGCCAAGAGACGTAGGCCTGGCCGTATGGCGACTTACCAAGATGGTCCAAGACAAGGCCCGGATGGAAGGTGGCATGAAGACCCTGGCGGTTAAGCCGCCCGGAGGCGGCTTGCCCAAGAAGGTAAGGCGACATAGAGATAGACTCAGATACGTTGTAAGAGTCGGTATGAGACTTGTGTAACCCGTGGTCTTGACCTCCTATGTAAAGGCGAGACTCGGGGCAACTTAGACAGAAACCAACTAATCAATAACTAAGTCAAGCGAATCCGCTCCCTTGTAATCGATACTCCAATCAATACAACACAAGCAGGCATAGGCTTTTACCTCTTCTTGAGGGGCCAAACCTGGGTAAACTCGTGTCCTTTGTCCCAACCAACCCCTTTGAGTCCATCACCTTAGCGATGTCCTCGAACATAAGTCCTTGGACATCTGCCATAACAAAACCATGACAGTAGCAAAACTCACAAAATTCATCCGCATCAAACACGCCGAATCTGTAGATAATCTGTCGAATGAAACTAACGGCAGTGCCTGCATCCAGACTCTTGATGGGGTTAGCTTCAATCCACTTGGTGAATTTATTGACTGCTACGAGCAGGTGAGTGAACCCACTTGTCCCTGTCTGCAAGGGTCCAATCATGTCAAGGCCCCGCACGACGAATGGCCAAGTGAGCAGAATAGTCTTCAGCGCGGAGGCGGGCTTGTGAGACTTGTTCTTATACTACTGACATCCGACACACTTTTCCACTAGCTCCTTGGCAGCTTCATTCGCTTGGGGCCAATAAAAGCCTGCTCGGAAGGATTTGGCGACCAGGGTCCCAGAGGATGCGTGATGGCCACAAGTCCCCAAGTGAATATCATGCAGAATCTAGAGTCCATCTTCGGGTGAGAGGCATTTGTGAGTGACTCCCATGGTGCTTTTATTGTACAACCGATCTCCCATGACTTCAAATGACTTAGACCGCTGGACGATCTGGCGAGCTTCTTCTTCGTCTTCTGGGAGTTCTTGCCACAGCAAATATGCTAGATAAGGTTGAGTCCACTCGGGAATGATCGCTAGCATTTCCTGAACTAGATCAGCCACAGGTGGGACGTCCACCTTAGTCAGATTTGAGGAACCGACTGCTTGCGGGGGATCCTCTGTGAAAGGGTCTTCTGCAATTTTAGGTGTGCATAGGTGTTCGAGGAATATATCCTTGGGAACTGCCCTCCGAGTGGATCCGACTTTTGCTAGGTCATCCGCTACTTGATTCTTTGCATGGGGAATATGGTGCAGCTCCAAACCTTCAAAACTTTTCTCGAGCTTTTTGATTGCATTGCAGTAACCTATCATGGCTGGGCTTCGAATGTCCCATTCTTTCATCACCTGATTGACAACAAGGTCTGAATCTCCATAAACCATTAGGCGACGGACGCCGAGTGAAATGGCCATTCGGAGTGCATATAGGAGAGCTTCGTATTCGGCCTCATTGTTTGTTGAATAAAAATGGATTCGAAGGATGTAGTTCAATCGGTCTCCTTTGGGAGAAATGAGAACAACACCGGCCCTTGAACCATTGAGCATCTTGGATCCATCAAAGTACATGGTCCAATGTTTGGAAACACTTAGGGTCGGCTGCTCTTGCTCAAACCACTCGGCCATAAAGTCGAACAATGACTGAGATTTGATTGCTTTTTTGGCTTCAAACTTGATCTCCAGTGGAAGGAGCTCAATTGCCCATTTCGCCACTCGGCCAGCTACATCTCGGTTGTGTAAATCTCCGACAGGGGAGCATTGCTGACGACTGTTATCGAGTGATCTTGAAAATAATGGACCACCTTCTTTGCAGTCAAGTAAATACCATAAACCAACTTCTGGTAATGTGGGTACCTCTGCTTGGAAGGAGTCAGAACTTATGAGATGTATTAGATGGGTCTTTGAACTTTGAATGTTTTGCCTGGCTCTTCACGCTTGACAGCAAGGACGGTACTCAACACTTGGTTAGTAGCCGCAATAGACAAGAGAAGTGGTTCCCGACTGCCTGGAGCAGCTAACACCGGCTGGGTGGAAAGCAGGGCTTTGAGTTGGTCAAATTTTGCTTGTGCCTCAGGAGTCCACTCGAATCAGTCAGATTTCTTAATTAGTCAGTAAAGCGGGAAATCTTGTTCACTTATTCTTGAGATGAATCGGCTTAGAGCCACAAGGCAACTTGTCAACCTTTGTACATCATGCAGGCGCTCTGGCTGCTTCATTCGGACTATGGCTCTGATCTTGTCTGGGTTAGCATCAATCCCTCATTCTGAGACAAGGAAACCGAGTAACTTTCCTGCGGGTACTCCGAATGTGCACTTAGCTGGATTCAGTTTTATTCCAAAGCGCCGTAAATTTGCGAAGGTTTCGGCAAGGTCTACCAGGAGGTCAGAGCCTTTCCTAGATTTGACCACAATATCGTCCATGTAGGCCTCCATATTCCAATTGATCTATTTTTGGAGGCATTTTTGGATTATACACTGGAACGTAGCTCCAGCGTTCTTCCACCCGAAAGGCATCGTGATATAACAGAAACATCCGAATGCAGTGATGAATGTTGTCTTTATTTCATTAGGGCCATACATTTGGATCTGGTGGTACCCAGAGTACACATGGAGGTATGACAGGCATTCGCATCCGACAGTAGAGTCTACTATTTTGTCTACCCGAGGAAGTGGGAAATGATCCTTCGGATATGCCCGATTGAGGTGCTTGAAGTCAATACACATTCAGAGTGATTTATCCTTCCTGGGCATCGAGACGACATTCGCGAGCCACTCGGAGTGGTATATTTCGCAAATGAACTCGGCATCTAGGAGCCAGGCTATCTCTTGGCCAATCGCCTTGCGCTTCTATGGAGGATCGACACAAGTATTGTTTGACTGGTTTGACTTTGGGGTCAGTTTGCAATATATGCTTAGCCAGCTCCCTGGGAACACCAGGCATGTCAGACGGCTTCCACGAGAAGATGTCCCAGTTCTCACGAAGGAACTAGATGAGCTCGGCTTCCTATTTCTCCTTGAGTGAGGTGGATATGTTTGTCGGTGCAACACTCGGGTCGGTCGGGTGAACGTGGACTTGCTTGGTCTCGCCAGCTGATCGGAAGGCAAACTCGGATGCAGGATGTTTCAACCTAAGCAAATCTACGACATTCACTTCCTTCCTATACCCTTCGAGTTCTGCTGCCTACACTTATTCGTTGGCAATCTTGGAACCTTGCTGGAGGCATTCCTCTGCCACGGCTCGGTCGCCGATCACGGTGATCACGCCATTCAGCCCTGGCATCTTCATCTTATGATACACATAACATGGTCGGGCCATGAAATACGTAAGCAGGCCTGCCCAAGATTGCATGGTAGGCATTGCGAAAGTCCACAACCTCAAAGGTCAACTGTTCCTTTAGGAAATTATTCTCGTTGTTGCCGAAAACTACGTCCAGGGAGATCTGGCCAAGTGATTCTGCCTTCTTTTCAAGGACTATCCCGTGGAAGTGCAAGTTTCCCTTGCTCCGTCTGGACATTGGAATGGCCATCACTTTGAGTGTGTCCGCATAAATGATGTTGAGCCTGCTGCCTCCGTCCATAAGAACTTTACACACTCGTACGCCATTCAGGACCGGATCAACTGTAACACCCAAGATGCGATCATATCCTTATTTTGGCACGAGGGCCTCGATAGAGAAAGAAGCACATCTCGTCGTTTCGCAATAATGGATATCATTATACATGTACAAAAGAGATGAGTATATGGAATTGGCTTACACTCGCCACAAGCTAATTCAAGATCACATCAATACAACAACATATTCACACATCATACATAAGAGCAGGGTGCGACTACGGACGAAATCAAATGATAAAATGACATCCATCCTTGTTATCCCAGGTTGCCGCCTGCAACCCATCCTAGATCGATGATGAATAAGAAGAACTCCAAATCAAACAAGCATCACTCTCACGTCAATTCATTGCATTACCTATACCTGCAACTGTTGTTGTAGTAATCTGTGAGCCACAGGGACTCAACAACCTCATTTCCAAGGGCATCAAGACTATTAAAGCTTAATGGGTGAGGTATGGTTAAGTGGTGGGGCTGCAGCAAGCAACTAAGCATTTATTTGAGTGTCTAACTTACGGAAACAAAAATTAAAGTATGGTGGTCTACGCATAACAGACGTGAGCTAGCAATGATCGCTATGTGATCCCGAAGACCTACTTACGTCAAACATAACCCCACCGTTATCTCTCTCGGATAAGAACTCACGAAAAGAGACAGTCACGGTTACACACACAGTTGGTGTATTTTATGTGAGTTTACTTCAAGTTTACTATGACTGGGTGTTAAACAAAGCTTCCAAGTTTACATATAACCGCAGGCATGGCTTTCCAAAAGATTCAACCCTGCAGGGGTGCTCCAATTCATCCATCACAAAATAACCACATGCAGCGGGAATAACCTCGACCACGAATTTCGTGATTTCTTAGGCAATTCCATAGGAAAACCTCCACGTCGAGATAGCCCAAAGTATTTTCGGAATTGCTCGCTCAAGATGTTCGAGAAAGGTAAAACTAATCCAGCAAGGCCGCCCGGCAGGCCAGATTCTGATAGGAGCCACGCGTATCTCATTCTTAGGGCACTACCAGATGGGCAAGCCTACGAGTAAAACCAAACCCCGGGTTGCCCCGCGGTGGCCCCACAGTATGCCCATTTCGGACCAACACTCATGAGGAGCACTGGTCTGGGTTGTTGATTAAATTATCCACGGGTGCCGGCAGGTCCCTATGCAATTTTATTAGTTATTAGGCAAATGGAGTACCAATGTTGGGCCTTGCCAGACAAGCTTTATCTTATAACAAAAACCAAGGGGTCCCCATAATAACCCCGAGCATGTTAGGAGCCCTCAATATGGAACATAACACCGGTATACAAGTAACTAGGGAGGCAAAGATGGAACAAAACACCAAGCAAAAGGCCAAGCCTTCCACCTTTCACCAAATATATATGTGCATTAAGTTATATAGCAATAATATTGTGATAACAAAAGAATGTCCATGTTCACACATGGAAGCAATTGCACCTGTAGCTAGAAATGCTATGAGAAGGGTTGAGCAAGCGGTAACATAGCCAAACAAAGATTGCTGGGATGTGGAGGGGTTAGAGCTTATCATGGCAATGTCGAGAGGCTTGTCAAACAAGTGGTACATAGCGTGACATAGCGATAGAAAACGAGACAGCTAGCATGGCAACGATAGTAGTGGTTTCCAGGGAAATGTGTCATCTTGACTGAGATCCCGCTTGGAAGAAGAACAAATCCATGAAGAAGACGATCCGGAAGTAGACGAACGAATACTCACACTCTGAAAGATTTTGGAACTCTATCGAGAAGAAGCAATCCGGAACAAACAATCAACACATTATTCACTACAATATATGCATGACATGATGCACAATCAAATATGATGCATGTTATGCATGACATGGCAAAGCACAACAATCAACTCCTACACATTAAGTGGAGCTCAATATGCCATGAGTTGCATATTGACGAAACTCCACATTGAATTACTTAGTTCATCCCGATTAGGTACACGACAATATTAAATGTTGTTAAACATGGCAAGAGGTGAAGCATAAATAAACTACTCTATCATGGCATCTTAAATGGGGTCGGAAACAACTTATAGTATTTCTGAATAGACCCCATATGTTAATTTTGAAATTGGTCCAGATCTGAACTAACCATATTTAATATTTGTTAAACTGCAAACTAAAGTGCACCATGCGATTCTACAAATCATTCTAGTTCATTTACATATATGAAACATCTCAAACGGAGCTACGGTCTAAAAGATATGAGCAACACAAGATGGATATGCCATTAATGCAAAATGCATGAAAATGGCAACAAGTTTCATGTCAAGGTATATTGAAACATTTCAAATCATGAATGCAGCAATATATTATGATACTACATGAAATTCGAAGAAAGTTTCATGTATGGCATGCCCAAACGGGGCTACGGTTCAACCACAACAACCAACACAAGTTTTAGTAGAAATCTGCCCAAAAACAGCAACTTAGCATATTGCAACCCACAAATAAACAAGCTACATCCCCCTAATATACACAACAAGGACATGGTGGTGAAGCCTACATGATGCTTAACAATTCATCTATTCATAACAAGTTGATTAGAAGCATGGATCAATAGGAAATAAGCTGACAAGATGGCAAATTGGAAATAGTTTAAGACTTGGTGAAAATAGCAGTTTTTGACAATGCAATTTTTATCATGAAGGCATTTTGGCAGCAATAAAACTATAAGCTATAGGGCATCTTATGGCATGAAACTTAACCGCGTGCTAGAGGACATTATGAACTACAAATAACTCCACTACACCAACCTCAAAGGGGTTCTAGATTACCAGCAAAATGCATGGCAACACAACAACAAAATATTACAGATTCCAGACTTGGAAATATTTTGGACCCTCAAAACAGTAGTATTTTATAGCATGTTGGCAACAAGAAATAACACCAAAACATGCATTTCTATAGCAAGCAAAAATACTAGGGCCTAGCACACATGTCCAAGGGCATATCTCATGTTGGTAACTATTGCAAAATATGCATGGATTAAATCACACAAAATAAACAAAAGGGCATCGTGGCAAAAATGACATGCACACAAACTTGCTCAAATGACAAAACTAAATGCACAGATAAATTCTATGGATATTTTTACCCCGAAAACATATATAATATGATACGTTCATGTAGGAAAATATTTCTCAATTAATTATGCAAGTTTATGGAATAACAAATTAACAAGTTATTTATGCAATTAAATGCAACCATCAAACCCAACATTTCTTTTCATGCATGAAAATATGTTACAATTAATCTACACAAAATCCTACACATTTTTTCATATACAAAATATTTTGATACGAGGCACGGTTCATTATTTATGAGCAATATAAAATCGTGCATTTAATGAATAATGAAAAACCTTGTCACAACGTTAGGAAAAAGAACATGGGACGAATCTAATGGGTGTTGGATTACAAAATAACGCACGGGGCAGAGCATAGGGCAACATGAGCGTGGCTCGGCTAGTTGGGGTGCTCACCATGGGCTCTTGGCCCGGTCGCTGCTAGGTCGTGCGGGAGGCGCATGTGACACACCCTCGTCACCCTCCTGGAGTTCTAACTTCATCAGGTCAACGGAGCGGCGGCCGGACTCCGACGAGGCAGGGAAAGGGGCGACAGGGCCGGGGACTAGCGGATCTAGACGGGGCTTCCTTGGATCTGTCCATTCCCGACGGATCCGACGAGGTTTGGGGCGGCTACGAGCTTCTAGGGCAGTGCCATGGCAGGTTCCTGCAAGCAACGTGGGGGAAGAGAGAGAGAGAGCTCCGTGAGAGAGGGAGAGAACTGGGAGGCCGAACAAGGAGGAATGCGGGAGGCGACGCGACCAGACTGCGGAGTCCGACGGTAATGGCAGCGTGCTTCGGCCAACGGGGTGGCGGCAGGTGGTGGCATCTTCGCAGGGAGGCGATCGGGAGGAGCGGGGCTACAGGGAGGCTTGGGCGCCTCGGGCGCTTGCGGGCGGCAGCGCAGGCGGTTCGGCAAGATGGGCCTAGCGGGCCCCTATCCGGGCTTGGGCGGGCTTCTGGGGGAGGAGGGAAACAGTCGGCGAGGTGGCGGCTGGGGAGCAGATTTCGAGGGGAGACTAGGGTTTTGTCCAATTAGGCAGGCTAGCCTTCCTTTTATAGCATGGGATTAGGTTAGGTTTTTTTTGCACCGATTCAATCCCAACAATCGCGATCGGATGGCTCCGGGCGCGGGGATAGGTTAGGTGGGTTAGGTTGGGCTGTGTAGGTTGGTTGGGCTGAGAGAAGAGAGGATGTTTGTGGCCCATGACACGAGTTTTAGAAACACCAAAACGACCGATAATAAATCGACGACCGCATTACTACGGTTGTCCGTTCGGGTATCAAGCGAACTCTGATTACAATGAAACTTGACAGGCGGTCTACCTTCAATATAACTAGACCGCATGCCAACTTCCAACCAATCCGAGAAAGTTTTATACGCACTTTAAAAACAATATTTTTATCGATACCCCGGGCGCGTGCGTGTGTGGTTGGTCTCGAAACAGTCAATGACACGATTGGACAGAACCGACAACTATGAACGGATGCAAGCTTTCGAAAATGAGAAACGATGCTATGCAGATGATGCGAATTATGCAATGATGAATGCGACAACCACACGAATCACACGACAATAATGGAATTAAAGGGGAATCTTCTGGAGTGTCGGTCCCGGGCTGTTACAACTCTCCTCCACTTACAAGAGATCTCATCCCAAGATCTTAGAATGAGAAGGGGAAGAGAAAGATCAAGATAAAAAGTTAAAACTTAGTTGCTTCTTTGACAAACGCGTGGAACCACATGAACTTGAAGGATTGCAAGAGAAGAAGAATGACACGAGGGACAAGCAAGAATTCAAAAGAAATTTTGGGAGCACTTCGGTAGGAAAGAGATGTAATTCTTGATAATATAGAAGAACTTCAATAGTGGGCACAACACACCGGTTAACAGATAAGCAAGGAAAAATATGATCTTAAAACAATGAGGTGATGGGTCGAAGATAGCAAAATTACCATACCTCCAGAACAAAAGAATTGAAGCTAGCTCTTTAGAGAGAAAATGGCATATTCTACCATGATTGAACTGAAAAGCATTCTTAAAAAGGAGGATTGAACGGAGTTGTTGGAAATCAACAACGAAAGGATAAGCTTGTTGTAGGCTTAGACAACATGTCAAAATAATGAGGTGATAACGAGCCACTGATAAAGCAAGGATTGCTTGGGAGCAAAAGAGATGAAAAACTTCTTTCACCAGGAAGAGGAGGTTAAAACTTGGATCATTTATGACACCATGATAAAAACAATCCTTAGGAAATGCTTTAGGTGAAATCCAATCCAAGATAGCTCCGAGAAGACCTGATGGGTTTACTTATCTCATTCTTGAAAATTTGCCTTCGAGACTCCTCATAATAAAGAATTTAATAACACCATCTTAGAAGACAATGGAGAAGGAATTGAACTTAGAAATCCACGATAAAGAACACTTGAGCACCTCCAACAAGAATATTGAAGAACACTCTGAGAAGAATTACATCGTTAACAAACCACCATGAGGAAGCATCGGGATGAACTTCGGAATGAAAGGATGATAGAAAAGAATTGAAGGTTGTGATACGACAAGATTGAGGCCTTGCTATGCTTTAGATGAAGCTTCATGAAGAGATATTTGAGAATAACTTGGAACTCCAGAAAAGAAATGATGAGCACCTTAGATTCGAGAATTGATAACATGCACAACTCCAGACGAGGGATTGAAATCACCTTGATGCAACTAGAATGAGAATTATGTTATGCTTAACCTTCATCAAGTTAAATTGATATCAAGCAACGGATTTCACACACCAAATATTCTTCTTGCAAAGAATTGAAGAGAAAGAGAAAGATAGATCACAAACTTGAAGAAGTCTTGAACGAGAACACCAGTAAGAATTGAAACGAATAATGGAAAAGCATGAGAACAGAGAGATCATGATCCGCCTAATAGAAAGCTTGCACGAAGCGCCGGAATAATCGATATACGAACGAAGTGACAACAATTGAAAATAATTTGAGAACAAAAGCTGAAAGTTGAGGATGAAGAAATCTTCTGGAATGATGGCCTTCAAAGGATCGAGAAATGAAAACAATTATGAAATGCCCTGGATAGATATGGGAGGAATTACTCATGATGCAAAAAAAATTGAGATGATAGCAACAACCTGAAACCATGAATCTTTGGAAGAACAAACAATGATTTAAGAGAAACTCTCCTTCGGTCTTCAATGCAGAGAATGATGACAAGAAATAACACCATGAATTACTGAGACACTCCAGAAGAATGAATAAGAAAAGGTTGAGCCAATGATGAAATATAATAATTATAAGCTTACTTGCGAACGAGTGTGACTGGTGAAAATTATTCTTACATCATATTTGAAAGATCCTAGGAAAATATCTGTGGGTTATGGGCCCACTCAAAAGAACCCACCGTTGAAACAACCGCTTAGGAGGAGAGATTGCACCGATAGAAATTGAAAACTTTATGAGTTGAGAATCTCAAAATAATTTGGAAGGATTGAAAGAAAACATGAATCTTCTGAGATATCTTCAGTACTCCGAATAGAGACGAATAAACAGAGAGGCTTGGATAACAATTCCAACATGGAAACCATCAAACGAATGAGAGAGGATATGAGAAACACTGAGAGTTTGAATTGAATCCACCGGAGAAGACTAACAACAAGAACAAAGAATACCAGGATAGATCTTGAAATGGAAACTCTTGTGAATCTTCACAAGGAATCATTAGAAACAATACGAAAGAAAAGATAGCGGAAGAATCACATGAATATAAAATGCACTTGGATGAGAATTTAATTATTGACAAAAAAGGGCGGGAGGGTGGGGAAAACAAAGAATAATTGGGATGAATGAAATGAACTCCGGGAAAGAATAAGAGGATTGATCTTGCCAATATTAGAGATGAATGAATTGTTTGGAAGAGAAGCACACCGGTTGAAAAGAATTTCATGACAACTTCGGTCAATCAAAAGGATTAGTATTCACATATAAATTTGAGAACCGACTTGAAAAAGATATGAAATCACCCCTTGACATTGAAGCAACTCAAATTACCATACTCCAAGAAAACAATGGATGAGGCTTAGGAAGAAGGCCGGAGCAAATTCATAACAAAGGTTTCAACTGATATTTCGTCATAAAATTCGCACGGGCTTGATTGTACATTGGATTGTCATATTGAAATGACACTCAAATATGCTTCCTAGGCGTAGCGAACTACAAGGCTTGACGAAGCATACCGAGACTGTCCTTTGTAAAAAATATCCTGAACAAACAAACCACTAGATGTCGGACCCCAACCTCACATCATGATCTGTTGGAAGATAGCCTAGGTAACTACTTGAATTACCACCTAAGAACTTCCAAAATCTTCCGGTTATGCGATCGGGTGTTGGGGATAAAGGAGGAAAAATATCTCACACAAGTAACAAGCCCTACACTCCAACTGTATCCATCCGTCAACACATAACCAATAAAACCTCGGAAATCGTGTACCTCAGACCTTTGAAAAACATCCGATATACTAGTTGTGGCAATACATCTGATCGCTCTATCGAGCACTGGGTGGCGCCAAACTACTCTCACCACAAGGAGTATAGAAGCATTTTCAATGTCGACGACCACTGGTATTCCAGAACTGCAACGATACAAATGTGACAACAACACCTCAGAGCTCAACTCCCCGGGACACTACCACGACCCCTAACTGTCAGGAGGCACCTAGAACAATGTTCTCGTCACAAATATATCGGACCGATCCCAACAATACCCACTTGATCCTAAAAAATTGTGTGAAAAGAGAAGAGGAGTAGAATTAAAATTCCTAAGTGGTAATTCCTCACCAGAGTAGAGAAGAGGAGTAAAAGAAACCTACTCTCCGATATAACTAGACTCAAAATAGTTTTTTTACTATACTCGACTCGGCCAAGTTCGACCAATCAAGGGGGCTCCTAGGTCGGTACATGCTCTAATACCAACTTGTAATGCCCCAGATGCGATCCAATCCTTATTTGGCACGGGGGTATCGACAGGGATAGAAGCGCATCTCATCCTTTTGCAAGAATGGATATCATTACAAGTACATGTACAGAAGAGATGAGTATATGGAATGGGCTTACACTCGCCACAAGCTAATTCAAGATCACATCAATACAAGAACATATTCAAACATCATACAGAAGAGCAGGGTCCGACTATGGACAAAATCAAACAATAAAATGACATCCATCCTTGCTATCCTAGGCTGCCGCCTGGAACCCATCCTAGATTTATGATGATGAAGAAGAACTCCAACCCAAACAAGCATCGCGCTCACGTCAAATTGAAAGCACAACATGCTCCCTTGGTGGTTTTGATAATTCATGACAACATACATTGTCTCTTGGACTGATATTTTTACCAAGTGTATTTCAGATACAATCTATAGAGAGGTTTGGCAAAAGGAGATTGTGGAGATACCCCAATATGCAAGGAACAGGTTGTCTAGGCTTCAAGCAAGAGGACTCTACATTTTATATTTGTGAGAACTCACTTTGAGTCCATAGGAAAGCCAATACTATTAAAAGGGGGTAAGGTTTTGTTGGTGAACAATATGCTCAAACGTGCACAAGTGATAGTCGCCAAAAACATCCACAAACTCTCCCACCAAAGTCCGTTCTATACCTAACACTCAAAATCGGTGCAACCAACTTTCCCATACCGGTGCCACCGATTCCAGAACCTAGACAGACTCAGCCAAACCCTAGCCACTTCGGTGCAGCCGATTCCATACCGATGCCACCGAGTTTAGGTTGCCAACTTTCTGTTACGCAAATACACATTATCGATACCACAGAGAATGTTGGATCGGCGTCATCGAGATTGGAAATCTGACCATTGTTCACTTTATCGGTGTAACCGAGTTTCTTATCGGTCTCACCGAGATTCAAAAGTTGCCACCTTTTGGTCACTTCGGTACCACCGGTACTAACACATCGGTGTCACCGAGTTGGTCATTTTGTGTGTAACGGTTGGATTTTTGGGATGCCTATATATACCCCTTCAGCACCACCTACTCGGAACAGAAGCACTCAGAACAATTCCATACCTATCCTACTCAGTTTTCTGAGAGAGAACCACCTACCCTTGTGTTGAGGTCGAGATATTCCACTCCAATCATATGGATCTTGATCTCTAGCCTCCCCAAGTAGCTTTCCATCAATCCCATCTCTTCCACCATGCCAAATCTGTGAGAGAGTGATTGTGTTCTGAGGAGTCTATCATCTTGAAGCACAAGAGCAAGGATTTCATCGTCATTACCGAGCCTATTACCTTTTGGAGGGTGGTGCCTCCTAGATTGGTTAGGTGTCACTTGGGAGCCTCCTACTTCGTGTCGTGGAGTGAACCAAGAAGTTTGTAAGGGCAAGGAGATCGCCTAATTCATGAAGATCTACCCATAGTGAGGCTAGTCCATTGTGGACGGAAGCCGTTATGGAATAGTCAAGGTTGCTACTTCGTGGACCCTTTTGGGTGGAGCCTTCCATGGACTATTGCGATCGCTACCCTCCGTGGGTTGAAGACTCCATAAACGTGGATGTACGATAGCACCACCTATCGGAACCACGGGAAAAATCCATGTGTCTCTAACTGCATTTGATCTACCTATCTCAGCACTCTACTTCATATGCAATGTCTTTACTTTCCGCTGCCATATTTGTTAACATGCATGTGTAGGGCTGTTAGACTCGCTAGCTTTGCTAAAACTGTTAAAATCTACCAACCAATTAACTTGGGAAGGTTAGGTTTTAAATTCCTGCTAGTAGTCTATTCAACCCCCTCTAGACACTCTTCTAGTGATCCCTCCATTGGTATCAGAGCATTGGTCTCCATTGCTTCGATTTAATCACCGAGGAGGAAGATGGATGTGTCTAGTATAGGGAGTTAGAGTTGTATAGTGCCCATTCTTGATGGAAAGTACTATAGGCAATGGAAATCTTTGATGCTTGATCTGTTTAATGAGTTTCAATTAAGCAAATATGTTATGCGCCCCTATGAGTCTCCTATTGATCCTTTGCATCCACACACGAAGGGGAAATTGATATGCTATGCAATCTTAGAACTGTTAATCTCATTGTTAGAGCATTGCCTAGAAATGTGCTTAACCAAATGAAGAATTTTTCATGTGCTTACACTTTGTGGAATGATTTGGAGAAACGATATCCAAATTATTCATTAAGTAATCTTGATGGAATTCTTCATAAAACCATTGCCTTTCACAAAATGTCGCCTAGTGATCCTAAATTTGATGTTTGTCTATTTGATCTTAGAGACCTCATGCATGCTAAAGGAGATGTCACAACTATCAACAATATCATTATAGAAGCCCGTCACATTCATAAACTTGAACATTGCCATGATCACCATCCTAATGAATCTCTCGTTCTTTATGACGAGGATTTCCCACTTGATGATGACAATGTGGAACATGGTTACTATGATGAAGATGAGCTATTCGACATCGAGTATGAGAAGATCATGAAGAATCTAAGTCTCATGGCAAACTTCAAGGATTACATGTCCGGAGGAAAAGAGTGGATTCTCGATAGTGGATGTACCGATCATATGAGCAAAGATAGAGAAATGTTTGAAGAGATTACACCTAATCAAGGTCCTCGACGGTACGTGACCTTTGGAGACAACTCTAAGGGTAAAGTAATTGGCCTTGGTAAGGTGGCCGTATCCCATGATAGCTCTATTCAAAAGGTGATGCTTGTTGAATCCCTTGGTTACAATCTTCTTTCCATATCTAGACTTGTTGATTTCGGTTTCAATGTTCTGTTCACGAAAGTAGATTGCCAAGTGTTCCGTCAAGATAATCATAAAATTATCTTTACCAGTATCCTTAGAGGTGATCTATACATTGTCGATTTCACTAAAAGATCCAAACCTTGCACTTGTTTAATTGCTAAATCTTCTAAAGTTTGGCTTTGGCATAGAAGATTAGGACATGTTGGCATGCGGAATTTAGACAAACTTATCAAAGGTGATCATATACTTGGTGTTAAAGATGTTATCTTTGACAAAGATAGACTTTGTAGTGCTTGTCAAGCCGGAAAGCAAGTAGGTGGAAGTCATCCTGTTAAGAATATCATGGCTACTAGGAGACCACTCGAGTTACTTCACATGGATCTTTTCGGTCCCAATGCTTACAAGAGTCTCGATGGAAATTCCTATGGTCTAGTTATAGTTGATGATTTTTCCAGATTTACATGGGTATTCTTTCTTGATGACAAGTCGCGGGTTCAAAAGATCTTCAACAACTTCGCTCATAAAGCGCAAAATCAGTGTGAAGTGAAGATCAAAAAGGTTCGGAGCGATAATGGATCTGAGTTCAAGAGCACCCATGCGGATACCTTTCTTGATGAAGAAGGTGTCTCACATGAGTTCTCAGCTACGTACACGCCTCACAAAATGGAGTTGTTGAGAGGAAGAACTAGACACTCATTGAGATGGCAAGAACAATTCTTGACGAATACAAGATGCCAAAACACTTTTGGGCAGAAGCCGTGGAAAAAGCATGTCATGCCACAAACCAACTTTACTTGCACAAGCTTCTCGGTAAAACGGCATACGAGCTACTCACTGGTAAGAAACCCCAAGTTGGATACTTTCGGGTATTCGACTCCAAGTGCTACATTCTTGATAAGCATTGTCTTACTAAATTTGCTCCTAAATCTCATGAAGGATTCCTACTTGGTAATGGATCAAACTTGCACACCTACCATGTCTACAACAACTTCACTCGAAAAGTTGAAGAGACAGTAGATGTGAAGTTTGATGAATCTAATGGTTCGCAAGTCGAACAATTGCCAAATGATGTAGGTGATAAGAACCCTTCGGAAGCTATCCTAGATTTACCCATCGGCAAGATTCATCCCATGGAGGTGAAGGAAAGTACTTCATCAACTCAAATGGAAGCCCCTACTCCACAACAAGGTGCACCACAACATGACATGGAGGCATCCACAAGTGGTACATGGCAAGATGATGAAGAGGAGGAAGTGCATCATGAAGATCCACCACAACCTCCTTCACCACCACCTCAAGGGAATGACACCTTCAACAAGAACAAAGATGAAGGAGATGATGATGAAGAAGAAGCTCCACCAACCAACAATCGGAAGCTGACCCGAGTTGGAGCACAAGTGACCAAGAACCATCCCCTAAACCAAATCTTTGGTGATATACAAACAGGGAGGATCATTCGCTCTAAAACTCGTCTAGCAAACTTGTGTGAGCATTATTATTTCATCTCTAGCATTGAGACCTTGAAGGTAGAACAAGCTCTTGAAGACACGGATTGGGTGAACGCAATGCATGAAGAGCTTCACAACTTGGAAAGGAACGAAGTGTGGACACTCGTGGAGAAGCCCGAGAAAGAACACAACATCATCAGAACCAAATGGGTATTTCGGAACAAGCAAGACGAAGACGGTCAAGTCGTGCGCAACAAGGCTCGCCTCGTAGCTCAAGGATATATGCAAGTCGAAGGTATGGACTCTGGTGAGACCTACACCCCCGTCGCTAGACTTGAAGCTATTCGCATTCTTCTTGCATATGCCAATCACCATGATATCATGCTTTATCAAATGGATATTAAAGTGCATTTTTAAATGGTGAGATTGAAGAAGAGGTTTATGTTAAGCAACCACCTAGCTTTGTGAATCATAAGAAACCTAATCATGTTTACAAGCTTCGTAAAGCTCTTTATGGTCTTAAGCAAGCCCCTCGTGTTTGGTACAAATGTTTACGAAGTTTCTTATAGAAAAAGGTTTTGAAATTGGTAAAATTGACGCAACCTTATTCACTAAGAGAGTTAATTGTGAATTTTTTGTGTGCCAAATCTATGTGGATGATATTATCTTTGGTTCCACTAACCCTCAATTTAGTGAAAGATTTGGAAGGTTGATGTTCGAGAAGTATGAGATGTCCGTGATGTGTGAGCTGAAATTCTTTCTTGTCTTGCAAATCAAGCAATAAAAATAAGGAACTTTCATCTCTTAAACTAAGTATACCAAGGACTTGATCAAAAATTTAACATGCAGGAGTGCAAAGTTATGGAAACCCCTATTCCTACTAGCGGATAATGTTGATCTTATCAAAGAGGATGAGCCGGTTGATCCGAAAGTTTATCGATCTATGATTGGTTCATTGTTATATCTATGAGCATATCATCTCGATATTATGCTTAGTGTTTTCATGTGTGCTAGATATCAAGCTGCACCGAAAGAATGTCATCTTTTGGCTGTAAAACGCATTGTGAGATACTTGATACAAACGCCAATTTTTGGCATTTGGTATCCCAAGGGATCTTCTTTTGACCTTGTTGGCTATTCTGATTCAGACTATGATGGTGACAAGGTTGATAGAAAATCCACCTCGGGTACTTGTCAATTTTTGGGCAGATCTCTTGTATCTTGGTCCTCTAAGAAACAAAACTCGGTATCTTTATCGACTGCCGAAGCTGAGTATATTGCTGCTTGGTCTTGTTGTGCGCAATTACTATGGATGACACACATACTTAAGGATTATGGAATTCATGCTAAAAATGTTCCATTACTTTGTGACAATGAAAGCACTATTAAAAATTGGTCATAATCCTATGCAACATTCTCGAACTAAGCATATTCAAGTTCGACATCATTTCATTCGTGATCATGTTGCCAAAGGAGATATTAATCTTAAGCATGTTCGCACTAACAAGCAATTGGACGATATCTTTACTAAGCCACTTGATGAGAAGACATTTTCTCACTTGAGGAGTGAGTTGAACATCATTGATGCTTCAAACTTGAGCTAGACTCACTCGATTGCATGCAAGGGAATGAGCTTTCTTGATAATTCGATGTATCTTAATATTTCATCTTATGCCATGGAATTCTATGCCCCCTTGTATTGCATCTAATTTCTTGTAGGTACTTAAGACTTCATTCCACAAGATTGCCATCAACTCCAATCATAAGCAATCTTGTCATTACCAAGTATCCACAAACCCTCTTGATGATGGAAGGAAGAAGGCCACTCAACCATACCCTTGACATATACTTGATCAAAATTGCACACTCTCAATTGGTATCATGTAAATGGGATATATCTATTGTTCTTCCTTGCATGACTAATCTTTGTAGGTAACCAGTGTACTAGAACAAGTAGAATTGCTCAAAACTCAAGATGATCTTCATCAACCTCGAGCATCCTCAACAAGTTCATCTACAAGCTATGTTATCAACATCACTCAAAGGTATGTACTCATCTCCTTGAAAATGCTTTACTCCAAGAAATGAGCTAAAGCAACTCAAGCGACATGAAGACATTAAAACTCTTAATCAAAAAATGGTAACCCCATTCGAAGCTTAACATAGAGTATGACCTATGATCAAGTATTCTTGCCTGGCTCCTAAGTCAATATACTATAATATAGGTGACCTAGTCACCACCCATCATCTAGTTAAGAATCTGGTGTGGTTTGCTCTCTATTGCATGATTTCTCATAACTACTCCAATCTTCTCTAGTTGATGTCCCTTGTAAAAACTTCATATTTCATTGAAAATCTTTCTCTTGACTCTGTAAAAACATAACTTGGTTTCTCTTTCGGAGCCGCCGTCTCAGATATCTCGAGTCTACCAAAATTGCAAACAAGCTGCACTACAAAATCTTGGTACCATCGATCTATCTATCTCGGAGTCACTGATTTTCATTCCGTCTCATTTGAATTCATTTTTGCAATTCTGTGTTTTCTTAGTGATCTTTCCGGTAGTACTTATGTTACTTTGATGACCCTTTAAAAAACTTTGTATTACTTAGGGGAAGAAGAACTAAAGTTAATCTTGAGGAGAGAATTTTTGGTCTTCAAGGATCCCTATCTTCAATGAAGAAAGGAGGAGAAGAACAAAGTCCTACAACATCTCAAAGGGAGAGAAATCATTTTCCATGACTCTCTCAGTTTTCATTTCTAGGAATCCTACATTTCGATGACCTTTGTTCTCAAGGATCCCTTCTCCGTCAATGATCCCTGTATCTATCCCTGTTTTTGACCTTTTTGGAAATGAATGCCAAAGGGGGAGAAGACCAAAGCTTCATGCTGAAGGGGACATACATGAGCTAATATCAATACTCATACCTTTATAAAAAGGGGGAGAATATCAAAGTAGGGGGAGAAGAATTTTTTTGACCTTTCTCACCTTATTCAATCCTAATATCTACATGCTAAGATTCAGGGGGAGAGGAATCTATTTTCATATCTACGGTGAGAAAATTCTCAATGATCTTGGAGACATATCAATTCTAAGGAATACTATTTTCTATATGTCCTCCATATCTTGGCAATTTTGAGTTCTATTGCCTTGCTTTTTGGTAGAATACTCTTGTGTTTCCAAACATTGTTTTCTCAAGTGTGTTCCTATTACCAGGATGCTCAAGAACTCAAGGTAAGTATATGCATCATATCCTTGGTCAAGATGATCTCTTGCTTCTTGCACATATTGTTTGCAAGAGTGATGTCTTGAAAAAAGATACATCTCATTCATACATATTTGATGCATATAGCCAAGATACACATGACCTGTTATATCCCTTCTACCTTATGTGTGTTCATGCATTCAAAAGCAACTATCCTTTAAAGGACTGCACACATTTAGGGGGAGAAAGTCTAAGTCATGTGTCTCTCAAAGTCTTCAGTATGACCATGCAAATCTTTATTTGAAGCTTTGATTGTATGTTGTCATTAATTACCAAAAAGGGGGAGATTGAAAGCACAACATGCTCCCATGGTGGTTTTGATAATTCATGACAACATACATTGTCTCTTAGACTGATATTTTTACCAAGTGTATTTCAGATACAGTCTATAGAGAGGTTTGGCAAAAGGAGATTGTGGAGATACCCCAAGATGCAAGGAAATAGGTTGGCCAAGCTTCAAGCAAGAGGACTCTACATTTTATATTTGTGAGAAATCATTTTGAGTCCATAGGAAAGCCAATACTATTAAAAGGGGGTAAGGTTTTGTTGGTGAACAATATGCTCAAACATGCACAAGTGATAGTCACCAAAGACATCCACAAACTCTCCCACCAAAGTTTTTTCTATACCTAACACTCAAAATCAGTGCAACCAACTTTCCCATATGGGTGCCACCGATTCCAGAACCTAGACAGACTCAGCCAAACCCTAGACACTTCGGTGCAACCGATTCCATACCGGTGCCACCGAGTTTAGGTAGCGAACTTTTTGTTATGTAATTCACATTATCGGTACCACCGAGAATGTTGGATCGGCGTCACCGAGATTGGAAATCTGACCATTGGTCACCTTATCGGTGCAACCGAGTTCCCTATATCGGTCTCATCGAGATTCAAAAGTTGCCACCTTTTGGTCACTTCGGTACCACCGAGATTAACACATCGGTGTCACCGAGTTGGTCATTTTGTGTGTAATAGTTGGATTTTTGGGGATGCCTATATATACCCCTTCACCACCACCTACTCGGAAGAGAAGCACTCAGAACTATTCCATACCTATCCTACTTAGTTTTCTGAGAGAGAACCACCTACCCTTGTGTTGAGGTCAAGATATTCCACTCCAATCATATGGATCTTGATCTCTAGCCTCCCCAAGTAGCTTTCCACCAATCCCATCTCTTCCACCATGCCAAATCTGTGAGAGAGTGATTGTGTGCTGAGGAGTCTATCATCTTGAAGCACAAGAGCAAGGAGTTCATCGTCATTGCCGAGCCAATTACGTTTTGGAGGGTGGTGCCTCCTAGATTGGTTAGGTGTCTCTTGGGAGCCTCCTACTTCATGTTGTGGAGTGAACCAAGAAGTTTGTTAGGGCAAGAAGATCGCCTACTTCATGAAGATCTACCCATAGTGAGGCTAGTCCTTCGTGGAGGGAAGCCGTTATGGAATAGTCAAGGTTGCTACTTTGTGGACCCTTTTGGGTGGATCCCTCCATGGAC
The DNA here is from genome assembly GCA_022496015.1 of Hordeum marinum. Taxonomy (NCBI): domain Eukaryota; kingdom Viridiplantae; phylum Streptophyta; class Magnoliopsida; order Poales; family Poaceae; genus Hordeum; species Hordeum marinum. The sequence continues at coordinate 281,396,342 of CM039678.1, forward strand.
TCTCGCGACCGATGCCCTTTGTGGGTTGAAGACTCCATAAATGTGGATGTACGATAGTGCCACCTATCAGAACCACGGGAAAAAGCCATGCGTCTCCAACTGCGTTTGATCTACCTATCTCAACACTCTACTTCACATGCAATGTCTTTACTTTCCGCCGCCATATTTGTTTACATGCATGTGTAGGGCTATTAGACTTTCTAGCTTTGCTAAAACTATTAGAATCTGCCAACCAACTAACTCGGGAAGGGTTAGGTTTTAAATTCCTGCTAGTAGTGTATTCACCCCCTCTAGACACTCTTCTAGTGATACCTGCAACTATTGTTGTAGAAATCTGTGAGCCATAGGTACTCAGCAATCTCATTTCCAAGGGTATCAATACTATTAAAGCTTAATGGGTGACATATGGTTAAGTGGTGAGGTTGCAACAAGCAACCAAGCATTTATTTGAGTGGCTAACTTACGGATACAGAAAGTAAAGTATGGTGGTCTACGCATAACGGATGTGAGCTAGTAATGATCGCTAAGTGATCATGAACACCTACTTACGTCAAACATAACCCCACCGTGTTCTCTCTCAGATAAGAACTCGCGAGAAGAGACAGTCACGGTTACGCACATAGTTGGTGTATCTGATTTTAGTTTACTTCAAGTTTACTATGGCCAGGTGTTAAACAAAGTTTCCAAGTTGCCACATGACTGCGGGCACGACTTTCCGAAAGATTCAACCCTACAGGGGTGCTCTAACTCATCCATCACAAATTAACCACACGCAGCGGGAATAACCTCGACGACGAATCCCTTGATTTCTAAGGCAATTCCATAGGAAAACCTCAACCTCGAGATAGCCCGAAGTACTTTCGGAAATCCTCGCTCAAGACATTCGTGAAAGGTAAAACAAATCCAGCAAGGCCGCTCGGCAGGCCAGATCCTGATAGGAGCCGTAGGTATCTTGTTCTTAGGGCACTACCAGATGGGAAAGCCAACGAATAAAACTAAACCCCGAGTTGCCCCACGGTGGCTTCACAGTCTGCCCGTTTTGGACCAACACTCATGAGGAGCACTGGCTCGGGTTGTTTATTAAATTATCCGTAGGTGCCAGCGGGTCCCTATGCAATTTTATTAGTTATTAGGCAAATGGAGTTCCAATGTTGGTCCTTGCATCCTAAAAAAAATCAAGGGGTCCCCATAACAACCGTGAGCATGTTAGGAGCGCTCAATATGGAACATCACACCGGTACCCAAGTAACTTGGGCGGCAAAGATGGAACAAAACACCAAGCAAAAGGCCAAGACTTCCACCTTTTACCAAGTATATATGTGCATTAAGTTAAATAGCAATAATATTGTGATAACAAAAGAATGTCCATGTTGACACATGGAAGCAATTGCACCTGTAGCTATAAACGCTATGAGAAGGGCTCACCAAGCGGTAACATAGCCAAACAAAGGTTGTTGGGATGTGGAGGGGTTATAGGCTTATCGTGGCAATGTTGGGAGTCTTGTCAAACAAGTGGTAGATAGCGTGACATAGCGATAGAAAATGAGACAACTAGCATGGCAATGATAGTAGTGGTATAAAGGGAAATCTATCATCTTGCTTGAGATCCTGCTTGGAGGAAGAAGGAATCCATGAAGAAGACGATCCGTGAAGTAGACGAACGGATCCTCACACTCCGAACACTTTCGGAACTCTATCGAGAAGAATCAATATGGAACAAGCAATCAACACATGATTCACCACAACACATGCATGGCATGATGCATAATCAAATATGATGCATGTTATGCATGACATGGCCAAGCACAACAATCAACTCCTACACATTAAGTGAAGCTCAATATGCCACGAGTTGCATATTGACGAAACTACACATTAAATTACTTAGTTCATTCCCGATTAGGTACACGACAATATTAAATATTCTTAAACATGGCAAGAGGTGAAGCATAAATAAACTACTCTATCGAGGCATCTTAAATGGGGTCGAAACAACTTATAATATTTCCGAAATGACCCCATATGTTAATTTTGAAATTGGTCCAGATCTGAACTAACGATATTTAATATTTGTTAAACAGTGAAATAAAGTTCACCATGTTATTCTACACGTCATTCTAGTCGATTACATATATGGAACATCTGAAACGGAGCTACGGTCTAAGAGATATGGGCAACACAAGATGGATATGCCATGAATGAAAAATGCATGAAAATGACAACCAAAAACATTTCAAATCATGAATGCAGGAGGATATTATGATACTACATGAAATTCTAAGCAAGTTTCATATATGGCATGCCCAAAACGGGGTTATGGTTCAACCACAACAAGCAACACAAGTTTTAGTAGAAATCTGCCCAAAAATAGCAACATGGCATATTGCAACCCACAAATCAACAAGCTACAACCACCTAAAATACACAACAAGGACATGGTGGTCAAGCCTATGTGATTCTTAACAATTGATCTATTCATAATAAGTTGATTAGAAGCATGGATCAACAGGAAATAAGCTCACAGGATGGCTATTTGGAAATAGTTTCAGACTTAGTCAAAATAGCAGTTTTTGACAATGCAGTTTTTATCGCGAAGGCATTTTGACAGCAATAAAACTATAAGCTACAGGGCATCTTATGGCATGAAACTTAACCGCATGCTAGAGGACATTATGAACTACAAATAACTCCACTACACCAAGCACAAAGGGGTTCTAGATCACTAGAAAAACACATGGCAACACAACAACAAAATATTACAGATTCCAGACTTGGAAATATTTTGGACCCTCAAAACAGCTGTATTTTATAGCATGTTGGAAACAAGAAAATAACACCTAAACATGCATTTCTATAGAAACTAAAATTACGAGGGCCTAGTACACGTGTCCAAGGGCAAATCTCACATTGGCAACTATTCCAAAATATGCATGGATTAAATCACACGAAATAGAAAAAAGGGCATCGTGGCAAAAATGACATCCACACAAACTTGCTCAAATGTCAAAACCAAATGCACAGATAAATTCTATGGATTTTTTACCCCGAAAACATATATAATATGATAGGTTCATGTACGAAAATATTTCACAATTAATTATGCAAGTTTATGGCATAACCTAGTAGCAAGTTATTTATGCAATTAAATGCAATCATCACACACAACATTTCTTTTCATGCATGAAAATATGTTACAATTAATCTACACAAAATCCTACACATTTTTTTCATATACAAAATATTTTGATACGAGGCATCGTTAATTATTTATCAGCAATATAAAATCATGCATTTATTGAATAATGAAAAACCTTGTCACAACGTTAGGAAAAAGAACATGGGCCGAATCTAATGGGCGCTGGATAGCAAAACAACAAATGGGGCGGACCATAGGGAAACATGAGCATGGGTGGGCTAATGGGTCGTGCAGGAGGCGCAAGTGGTGCGCCCTTGTCACTCTCCTGGAGTTCGAGCTTCAGCTGGTCAACGGAGTGGCGGCCGGACTCCGACGAGGCAGGGAAAGGGGCGACGGGGCTTGGGGCTGGTGGATCGGGACAGGGCTTCCTCAGGTCTGTCCATTCCCGACGGATCTGACGAGGTTTGGGGGCGGCTGCGAGCTTCTAGGGCGGCGTCATGGCGGGTTCCTGCAAGCAACGTGGAGGAAGAGAGATAGAGAGAGGTCGGTGAGAGAGGGAGAGTATAGGGAGGCCGAAGGGGGAGGAACGGGGGAGGCGGCGCGACCTGGCTGGCGGAGTCCGACGGCAGCGGCGGCATGTGCTCCGGCCGGCAGGGCGGCGGCGGGCGGCGGCATCTTCATGGGGAGGCGATCGGGAGGAGCGGGGCTGCGGGAAGGCTCGGTCCCCTCGGGCGCTTTTGGGCGGCGGCGCAGGAGGTTTGGCCAGATGGGCCTGGCGGGCCCCGATCCGGGCTCAGGCGAGAGGTGGGAGAGAACATGTGAGGTGGCTCCTGGGGTTTCGGGAGGAAACTAGGGTTTTTCCCAATTAGGTAGGCTAGCGTGGGATTAGGCTAGTTTTTTTGCATCGATTCTAGCCCTCCGATCACGATCGGACGGCTCCGGGCGTGAGGATAGGTTAGGTGGGTTAGGTTGGGCTGTGTAGGTTGGTTGGGCTGAGAGAAGAGATGATGTTTGTGGCCCGTGACACGAGTTTTAGAAACACCGAAACGACCGCTAATAAACCGATGACCGCACTACTACGGTTGACTGTTCGGGTGTGAAACAAACTCTGATTGCGACGAAACATGGCAGGCAGTCTACCTACAATATAACAAGACCGCATGCCAACTTACGTCCCAATCCGAGAATGTTTTATACACACTTTAAAAAATATATTTTTATCGATGTCGCGGGTGCGTGCTTGTGTGGTTGGTCTCGAAACAGTCAATGACACGATCGGAGAGAACGAGCAACTACAAATGGATGCAAGGTCTTGAAAATGAGAGACGATGCTATGCAGATGATGTGAATGATGCAATGATGAATGCGGCAACCACACGAATCACACAACAATAATGGAATTAAAGGGGAATCTTCTGGAGCGTCAGTCCCGGGCTGTTACATCAACGACCAACGCCTGCCTCCCGGGGGTGGCTATCTGGGGCGGATGGTCAGAGTGGTCAAATGTAATCGGCGTGTTTTCCCAACTGAGTTGCTTGGAGGCAGTCGGAACTGCCATGTTGACTTCCCAATTGACAACTTTCAACTTTCTCTTGCTTTCGACGTCCGCGAAAATCATATTCAGGACCTTGTCGACAGGTGGAAACCCTGGGGTTTGCTCCTCCTCATTGTCAGGATCGTCCTTGTCCTCTGTTGACTCCCTACCCATAGCTTGCTTGAGCAGGCGACATTCCCGAGTAGTATGCTTACAAAACACAACATTGCCTTCTTCATTTGTCTTGGTGTGAACTTTGCAAGGCTGATCGTGTATGTTGGGCTTGGGTTCGAAATTCTTCCTGGGAACCCATCATTTCTTCTTTTTCGGCTTCGGCTTGCCTTGGCCCTGTCCGAAGATGGCAACAACCTTTGCCTTCGTAGGAGCTTCAGCCTTTCGCTTCTTCTTCTGCTGCTGCTTTTTTCCTCCATTGCCTCCTGACTGAGGGGCATCGCCGGTACGCCCTTCGCCGCTACGGAGGCGGTCTTCTTCCTCGCCATTGGCATATTTGTTTGCTATCTCCATATCCCGACTAAGAGATAGGTCCCCAGCACGGCCAAACTTGAGAATCAACTCCCTATACCGAGTGCTGGCCTTAAAGGCGCACACAGCTTGATGCAGTTACGTTTTCCACTGTATTGTGCAAACTGGTCCAGCGCTAAATGTACTCTCGGAGAGTTTCATTGCTCTTTTGGACACAATGTTGCAGCTCTGTCGAGCCACCTGGGCGCTTGTAAGTACCCTCGAAGTTCTTGATCTACACTCGGGCCAAGTCTTCCCAGCAATAGATGCAACTTGGTGGCAGTTCGTTTAACCACGCACGCGCGGACCCTTGCAACATGAGCGGAAGGTGCTTCATGGCCACAAAGTCGTTGCCCCCACTGATCCGAACTGCCACTCGATATTCCTCAAGCCAAGTCTCTGTTTTAGACTCGCCATTGAACTTGTTGATTCCCGTCGCTAAACGGTAATTGGGGGGAATTTCAGCCTCCCGAATATACCTACTAAAGCGGCCGTGTCCGGAGGCCCCCTAGCCACTCGCTCGATCTCGCTGATCTCTATTCCAGCCACCACGTGCTGGGTGATGATGGATCTGGCGTTGAACTGAGGGGGTCTATGGTCGTTGTCTTCATAACCCCTTTGCCGGATGGGGCTTCACTCTTGGTCTTTGATGTGAGGGTGACCACTATCGTAATGACGAGTGCTGTATGATCCAACCCTCGGAGGGGGCGTCTGACTGGCATCGCAATCATCATGCCAACGTCCTTCGTACGGGCCTCTCGGATGAGGAGGAGTCTGTTGGTCTTTCCTTGGTCCGAGTGGGCTATGAGCCGACTGGACCGTTTCTGCCCGAGCATACTTGTTGTGAATGTGTTGATTTGACTGCGATACTTTGGAGTTTTGCTCCAAAGCTGACTTCAGAAGGGCCTGGGTCTGTCGAATGTCCTCGCCTGCTACCGAATCAGACGGCTAGAGCGAGTCAGCAATACGAGTGGCCGCAGCTTAGTTCAACAGAGGCGTGCACATCACCGGGATGGTGTATGGCCGCTCCTTGGTGAACAACTGACATCGGCTCTTACTGCAGCCGGGTATCCCCCTTGCAGCATGCTCATCGAGTGACTGTTGGAGGCGCTCCAATCACTCGCGCTCTGTCAGAGTGGCCTGGCAAGTGGCTTCTAGATCCATCTCCTCCAGGGAAGTCCCCGCAATAGGCGTGAGGAGTACTTCATCGTTCCTGCGCCGAATCTCCTCCCTCTGATCTCGAGTGAGAGGCCAGGGCACATAACCGTTGGAGGTAGCCTTGCTGCGGTCGCTGTCTCATCCGCGAGTATGGCCTGTCGATTACGCGGGTGGAGGATTCTCCCGAGATGGTCTGGCCATCAGGACTTCGGCGATATCCCCGCCACTCTCACAGTCGGCCACGTCAGAGGAACCGTCGCATAACGACGGGAAAAGAGAATGAACGGTCTCATCAGAGCCACACGCTAGAGTCTTCTAAGCTGCGACCTAAGCCGCCACAGCATGCTGGATACAACGTTGCAGACGCGAGTGCCAAGAGCATCGGTGATAGGCCACAACGTGAGTTGCTGAAGTAGGCTGGTATGGAGTCAATGGTTGCTGGAGTAGGACTCCGTACGTCGTGGCAGTGAAGTGCATCGTGCCCCGAGCGGGTAGTGCATCGATATCCAGCGGGGCTTCCTGTAGCCACGCCGAGTCATCGATGATGAAGCTGAGGGATCCAAAGAAGATCTCTCTGCTGGGAGTCATCATGATGATGGAGAAAATGGAAATTCCACCTACGCCAGAATTCGCTAGAAGCACAGCCCCACAGTGGGCACCAACTATCGTGGGAATAAGTGTGACAGTACTACCAGGGGTACGAAAGGAGGGGCGAAGTCTAGCTACGGCTCAGGTGTGACACTCGGATGTTTACGAGTTCAGCCCCACTCTGGAGTGGTAAAGACCCTACGTCTCGAGCCCATAGGCTGTTTTGCTTTGCTTATGGTGGAACGCAGGAATACAAGTGTCTGAAACTAGTTATGGCACCTGGGGGTGGCTTATATAAAGTGTGCCACCACCGGTTGAGCACCGCAATAAATACAATTAGTGTTGTGTAACTGAAACTGCCGCCCTAATTGTGTCGTTACTGATAATGTATAATGATGGTAGAAACGGACGTCTCTTTGGGTTCCTTTGGTGCTACGCCTTCGGGGATGCTACTCTCCTCACGCTGAATGCATCATCGAACCATCCGAATGACCATGAGGCAACGTTCGAGTGCATCTGGGAACACGTCTGAGTGACTCTGGAGACATGTCCGAATGCACTTTCTCTTCTTGAACTTCAATGTCAATGAGGGTCTGTAGGTGGGCCTACAGGTCAGGCCCGTGACCCTACCCATAATAGACGACCTCATCAAGTACAACGCATTTTTATCTATTTTCTACACGAAAAAGAATCCGACCCGAGTTCATCCTTATCATGAATGGGTTGTTGGACGTCCTTTTTGGAGGAAGTTTTCTCATCACCTCGGTGAGCCGACAAAGAGTTTGGCATCGCGAGGGGCGAATTATCATGAAAATGAACATCGTCACCCCATGGTTTGCACAAGTCAGGCGCATCGTTGCTTCGTCAAGCCAGCATTGACTGCATCACAAATACCGACATGTGTCGGCATCACCGCACCATCGCTTTTTCAGGCTGATGTTCATCATGCCGACCTGCTGCGACATGTCGACTGTCATGGGGGCTCTAGCATCACCTTACTGACTTGCTTCGTCACCTCGGCTAGACCAGGGGCTTCGCCATCTCTTCACCAACCTACTCTTGGGACTTTGGCGTCACTAGCCGGTCAGCTTCATCACCTCGGCTGGAGCAGGGGCTTCGCTTTGCCACATCAGTCATGCTGCATCACCACTTCGTCAAGCCGAGCTCTTCGCTGGGGCACTTCTGGACCGGCTTGGGGGATGGGACCTTGACCCACTACAAGCTTGGCCCACGTCACACCAAGCATGTTAACCAGCTAAGTCACTTGCATGATCGACCTTTTTTGAATTTTTATTTTTTGTGTGGTTCAACCTAGCATTATATTATGTTAAACAAGTTGTTTGTTAAAAACTTAGCTTGTTAATAGCATCCTTTGTTAAAAACACTTCTTTTTCCCATGTTAACTAGGGGCTCTTAAATTTATATGAGTCGTTTTACAATAAATGTTTTATTCTTAGTCGTTGCAAAGTATTTTTCTACCGCTCCTTTCTCGACCTAAGTGTTTGGTCAATAGCGAGATATCCTGGTTTCTTTCTAAAGCAGCTCGAGTTTAGTTCGTTGAACTGGCCTCGGAGAAACACTCCACCTTCGGGATATGGAGGTTGATGCCGAAGGCTGACTCACTCGAAGTCTTGAGATCGGATGTGTCATGTTAAAGCACGACAGAAGCACATACTAATTTTAAGACCAATTTTCGGAATGGCACCAAGAAACTTGATTTAGTTCGAACGCAAAGTTTTTGCTAAAGTTTCTTGGTTTTTCGGGCTTATGACACGCAAAAACACATATTTGACCTTTGGGTAAAACTAATTCATGATCTGAACTGAGGATGATTTTTTTCACAAACTGGCCGTTTTTTGTGGCGCCCGACACTTGGGCGCTGACGACACTATGCAGTGCCAATGAGTTAGGCGCTACACCCCCGGCCAGCGTGCCAGCCCCGGGCCAGGCGGGGCCCCACAACGAGCCGTGCAGCTCCTGAATGGTAGGCGTTGCACTTTGTTATGTGCAGCGCCCAACCCTTAGGCGCTGCACATTGGCTTAAGCCGCATCGGCTAGTCCTTCCCAGGCAGTTCTTCCCTCTCCCCTAGCAGTTCCTCTCTGTAACAGAGAGCAGGGGCGGCGCCCCCTTCGATTCCCCACTCCTCTTAGATCTGACGATTTTAGCCGTGGATTCGATCCCTAATCCCTGCTACTAGGTAAACTCCTTCGTTCGCCTTTCATTTCCTTTGTAAATTTATTGCTATTGAAGAGATTTGTTCAAGATTGGGTGGAATCCTTGATTTGCTTGGATTGGATCTTTAGATATATATGAGATGCCTAGTTTTGTAGATATTTATGATTTAGGATGTGTAGGATGTGTAGTATTGTTCGTTAGTTCATAATCTATGATTCTTGTTAGTGAAACCTTAGATTGTTTATTCTTTTAGATTATATGACATGCCTAGTTTTGTAGATAATTATGAGATGTTGAGTTTTCTAGCTGTATAAGAGATGTTGAGTCTTTTTTAGATACATATGAGATGTTGAGTTTATTTGAAAAATGAGATGTTGAGATGAACACATATGACATGTTGAGTGTATGCCGATATTGGAGATGAACTCATATATGTGTATTGTTTGAATTTTGTAAGGATGGGTTGGCTTCTCGATGATGCCTATGACACACGAAACCGGGCCTACATGATGCGCTAGCAGGGGATGGTAATAATGAGTATTGTAAATATTTTGCGAATTTGCCTTTAGTTGAAATTCACGTGCCCTAAGATTTGTCATTACTTGTTTTTTGCAGAAGCTTGAACCTCTGAAGATTCGGTACCATGGCGTCTCTTGTGCTGCCATGCCCTACGATCTGCCGTACACACCCTCCATCTAGCAGGCAGGACTCCTCCTGTGGATTCAATTTGTCAGCCGATCCACACCGAACCTCAACGCTCCATTGGTGTCCTCTTGTAATAGCCCAAGTGCTACCCTTGCCATTTATGGTCATGTGACCTATGTGGACCTCTATGTTGATGTGTTTGAATAATATGATGTTGCTCATTGCCTCTCCATCTCATGCATCATACATCATGCCATCTCATCATCATGTCATGCATAATATATTTTGTGGTGTGCTTCCATGTGACAATTGTTGTGATGATGTTAGTAGAACTTGTGTGATGTGTGGATGTGTGCAAGTGTGGTTTACCACACCCTCTCCTTCTTTTTCAAACATCTTCAAAATCCCTTTGGATTATTATCATTTTCCTCTGTGTTAAAAACTTGATAATTAATTCTGATAAAAAATTTCATGGTGTAGGGAATATTATTTTGGGTTTATGTGTGTTGCTCTCTTTGGTGTTTGAGATTTGCACTCATGGGGTTTAGCAATAAACAGGGGGTGGCTATTTATAAAAGTAATTAATTTGCTTGTCCTAAAAACCATATTTGTAATTTATATAAATAGGTTGATTTTATGCTAGTGTCAAAGTATTTTTGGTTTTCTAGAATTCCTTTTATTTTATTCTGTGGGGTTTTGTGAGTTTAATAGTTTTATTAAAAGAAAATCCCTCTGTTTTGTTTTCTGTGAGACAGAGAGGGCGAGCTGGGACTTTTTCCTTTCTCGCGCGGCCCAGACCAGGTAGCCAACTTCTACCTGCTCCGTTCCCTTTGCTGTCAGGTTCGGTGAGTGAGCGCCTGAGAGAGCGCGTCGCCGTGAGAGGCTCACGGACGCTGAGGCCGGTGTCATTTCGTCCCCCCTTATAAGGGTGCAGATACCTAGGGTTTCCCTCTCTCCTCCCTCACCGCCGCCGTTCCCATCTCCATCTCCTTCCTTCCTTCCCTCTTCTTTTGTTAGGTAGGTTCAGAGAGGTGAGGTTTAGAGAGAGCGAGCACCGGAGTGAATCTGGTCGTCGTCTTCACCTCTGATGGCCGCTCATCATCGTCCGGGATGCCGTGGAGCTCGCCGGTGCTGCCTGCGCCCCGTTCCTGGCGCTAGGGTGTAGAGAGAGGCCCTGAAGCGTCTTCTTCTTCTTTGTCTTCTCCGCGTCCCCGAAGCTCGCATCACCCTTCTTCCTCTGCTTCGTCCTGCTCCGAGTGCAGCATCGTTGCCCCCCTCCCATGAGCATCTGCGCATCCTCCCCCGCTCTGCATATCTCCATCGCGCTGAGTAGCAGTAGCCGTTGCCGCTTCGTCGCCGCCGCCTGCTGCCTATCGCCATGTGCGCCATGGCTGAAAGGTGGTGCCTTGGGCCGTGATTAGTGCTTGCTGGTGCTATCCTAGCCCCTGGGATGGGTTCCCCAAAGGATCCCTAACCCCTGCCGGACTTTGTCCTTGCCGGAGAGTACCCTCCATCACCGGAGTCGCCGCCGCTGTTCTCTGTCAGTGTGTGTGTGCTTCAGATTCAGTTTTGTCAGTAAGAACCGGGGCGAGTTAGTAGATATTCAACGTAGACCGTCCTTGGTCAGTAGGCCGCATGTAGCGTAGTGGCAATCGATTCGGGCGTCGACCTCACGGTCGCGCCTTTGAACCCTGGCTTGCCCCCTTTTTCCCCCTGTTTTTGGATTGGTTAGTTGTGTTGTGCGGTGTGCGGATCCCGTGTGGCCATGAACCGGATCTGGTGTGGCCGTGCACATAGCGTGTGTGTGCCTACGTGTGTGTTGTGTGTGTTGTATCTGCCGTGGCAGCTGATCCAGTGTGTGGTTGTGTAGGTGTCTGTGTGTACTAGTGTGTGTGTGTGTTGTGTGTATTGTTGTGTGTGTGTGACAAGTGGGCCTGGCCCCACTTGTCATCCACTAGGGGGCCCTGGTGACTATGCCAGGTGGGCCCTCCTAAATATTGCTTTGTTGTATTTTGTTTTGTGTTTTTATTGTGATATAATAGATATTTCCATTTCTGGTAATATTACTAAAACTGTGGATGAGCATTTTTGAACATGAGCATTTTAGGTAAGTTTTGACTTATGGGAATGTAGGGTAATGTTCTAGCTTGTGTTGTGCCATGCTGTTCCACGCAAACATATGAGTGTGATATATGATTTTTGGGTAGAATCACCCAAGGAATGCATTGGTGCTATTAGATTTCACTTTTGAGCAAGTTTGACAAAATTTCATTTTTCTACAAAGTGCCATTTTGTCATTTTAGATAGAATTAATCCATGCTTGCTATGAACTTGGTGTCAACATGGAAGTGGTAGAATTTCATGAGTAGAATGCCATGGTATTGTCTTTTGACATGATAATCTTGCATATAAGTGGGAACCATGCTCCAAAGTGGCTATTAGAATGTTGCTATTTTCAACATGCTAAATATTTCTAAGTCTGAGAATCTGTTAATATTTTTATGACATGAAGAGTGGATGCTACCAAGTGATAGGTTGTGTTTTAGCTCATGCTCAGTGCTAGTGTTTTGGAGTAGATGTTGTCCTCTACCTTCCTGTTAATTTTCATGCCATGAGGTGGTTTCTATCACCATTAGTTTCTGCTGTCAACTTGTTATTAGCTTAACTCAGATTCCAGAAAACTATGATTTTCACTAAGTCCCAAAAATCTGTTTCATCATGCCAACTTGTGAGCTTCATGCTTATTGATATGTGCCTCCTTTCCAGTTTGTGTAGTTGGATTATTTGATAAGTATGTCATGTAGTTCCTGTGAATGCCTTGTTTGAGGTTGGAAACTTCCTATAGCTCTATATATCTGCTATGAAAGTTGCTATGTTTCTGTTTTGTGGCAGATAGTTTGTTTAGTGTTTTGTGACTTGTGGGAGCTATGCTCCATGGTTTTGCTTGTTCTTTGACTCTATGTGGTTGGTTTTTCATTGCCTAACCAGTGGCTACCTTGGAATGCCAAGGAATAGCCCATGGACTTGTTGTCTTGTATTTAGCCTTCGTAACTTGCCGTGAGCATAGCGCGAGCACCGTAACTCTGTTTCCTACGTTCCACATATGAATTTGCATCGATTTTGCATGAAGCATCCATAGTTTCCATGATCATGCATGTTTAAACAACGTAACATGAGGTTCTATCAAATATTGTAAATAACTTAACTATTGCATGAGAAACATGACTAGTTTAGTATTGCCATGCTAAATACTTCAAATGAATCATGTATCATCTTGTTTGTGCATTGCAACTTGGTTAGTTGTTTATTGTTGATGTTTCTCTGGGTAGATGCAAGTGTTGAACCTGAGTACGAGGATCCATGAGAGTACCACTACGAGGACCCCGCTCTTTGTCGTTGTGAAGAACCAACATGCAAGATGATCGTACCCGGATCCCGACACTATTTTTGCTTTGCTAGATGTCTCGTTCTTATAGTTACATATGCATTACCTACCAATTGAATGTCAAGCCTCCTACATTGCCATGATAGCATCTAACCCTCCACATCCTAGCAAACCTTGTTTGGCTAAGTTACCGCTGCTCAGCCCCTCTTATAACGTTCTTAGTTGCAGGTGCAGGTTGTTTGCATGTGATAACATGGATATCTAGAGACATCACAATATTAACTACTAGTTAATTAAATGCACATATATATATCTTGGTATGGTGTAAGGCCTGGCCTTTTGTTCGGTGTTTTGTTCCACTTTTACCGCCATAGTTTCTTGTTACCGGTGTTATGTTTCCATACTTTGTGCTCCTAACATGCTCGGGGTTGTTATGGGGACCCCCTTGATTATTCGGTTGAGATTAAAACTTGTCTGGCAAGACCCAACATTGGTACTATTTGCTTAACAGCTTAATAAACTTGCATAGGGCTTTGCAACCCCGTGGACAATTAATCAACAACCCGGGCTAGTGTTCCTCATGAGTGTTGGTCCAAACTAGAGCACTGTGCGGGGCCAACCCGGGGCAACTCGGGAGATTTCTATCAGGCCTCCATACGCATCACTTATCCGTCGTGTCCTGAGAACAAGATACGCGGCTCTAATCGGGTTCATCGACACGTCGGGTGGTCTTGCTAGACTTGTTTTACCTTTCTCGAGTGGCTTGCGTGAGCGACTCTGATTTTCCTTGGGCTATCTCGAGGTGTCGGAATTCCTTTGGTGTTGCCTAGGATGATCACAACATCTGTGGTCGAGGTTATTCCCGCGGAGTGTGGTTAATTTATGATGGACTAGTTGGAGCACCCCTGCATGGTTAAATCTTTCGGAAAGCCGTGCCACGGTTATGTGGCAACTTGGATATTTTTTAACACTTGGTTATAGTAAACTTGAAGTAAACTCTAATAAAATAAACCAACCGTGTGAGTAACCATGACCATCTCTGCTCGTGAACATGATCCGAGAGGGAACACGACATGGTTATGATTGACGTAAGTAGGTGTTCACGATCGCTTAGCGGTCATGCTAGTTCTCGATCGTTTATCGTAGACCACATATTTATTTTCATGTTCTCGTAAGATTAGCCACCATAAATGCTTAGTGCTGATGCAAACTAAAAACTTACCCCCATCCAACCAATAATCTTGAATAGTCTCAGTACCCGGGCGCAAGATTGCTGAGTCCCCATGGCTCACAGATTACTACAACAAATACAGGTGCAGGTGCAGACGAGATCGTGCTAGATGATGTGACGCAGCTCCAGTGAGAGTATGATGAGGAGCGTGGCAGGATGTACGTCACATATCCAGACGAGTAGAGTGGTCGTGGTCGTGATCTTCGGGGCTATCAAGCTAGTGTCATTGCATCCTTTTATCGTTTGTTTTCCTCCGTAGTTGGACCCTGTCTTTGGATTGATGTTTGAATAAACTGTGTGGAATTGTAATTTAGCATGTGGCGAGTGTAAGCCAACTCATATACTCCTCTCTTCATAAATGTATGTAATGATGATGTACATGCGAATGACAAGATGTGCCTCTATCCCTATCAAGACCCACGTGTCTAAATATGGATAGGCGCACATCTTGGGCGTGACAAGTTGGTATCAGAGCCAGACGACCATAGGAGCCTTTTGCTTGATCAAACTTGGCCGAGTCGAGTCTTGTAAAAACTATTTGGAGTCTAGTTATATTGGAGAGTAGGTTTCTTTTTACTCCTCTTCTATAATCTGTTGAGGTATTTTACTTAGGAATTTTGATTCTACTCCTCCTCTCGCTCAAAAAAATTAGGATCACGAGGGTATTTGGGAAACTATATGATACCGATGTGACAGAGTTCTGTATTGGTGCCTCCTGCCTGACTTGATTTCTTTTGGGGATTCGAGCTCCAAGGAATTCTTGGCACATTGTCATCATTCAACTTCCTTAGTATCTTAGGACGGAGGGTGTTCGGAATTACTTCAATACTTGTCGTGGTGAGATAAGGTCAGAGTCACCCAGTACTGGGGAGGCGTCCGGGGTACCACCATGGTTAGTATCATTGTGCTTTCGAGGATTCGAGTTAGACGGATTTGCGGAAGCCTCTGGTTATGCGTTGAAAGATGGATACAGTTGGGGTGTAGGTTTGCTAGTTGTGCGAGATATTTCCTCCTTGTATCCCCCACACCGGATTGCATAACTAGAAAGTTTTCAGAAGTTCTTTGGTCGGAACTCATGTAGTTATCTAGGATCATCTTCTTCAGATGTATGAGGGCATATACATTTGGTCCGAGCAACATTAGCTCAATACTTTTGTGTTATTGCAAGTGGCTTCGAATATCTGATGATGTTATCGCAAACCCGAAGAAGGCGTTCTTACTAATTTTTTAGTAGGAAGGCTGGTTATATTCTCCGTTCAATTTCTTTCAAGCATTTGATTCAGCTTTTGAATTCATCTTGTCAATGAGGTGTTGATGTTCTTTTCCATCTCCAGGATGGCTCGAACAACTCGCGGGAGTTCGGGTCATGATGGGGAGCAGTCTGATCCTCCACCACCCCACCACAACCTCCTCCTCCTGAAGCTTGGCAAGCTGTGATGGCTGCAATCAATGTGAATACTAAGATGTTGCTCAGGCTGTTGCAAAAAGAGATCAGGGTCAGCAAGGCTTTCAAGGAAATTTACAGAATCAACCTTAGTTCGTGATGCTCAATCAGTTCCTTGCCAACGAGCCCAAGTCTTTCACCTGTTGTGAGAAGCCTTTTGATGTTGATGATTGGCTCCGTGACATGAGTAAGCATTTTGAGTGCAACAATGTCAGACCAGAGGACTTTGTCAGATTCGCGTTATTCCAGCTCAAGGGTCAGGTAGCAGATTGGTGGCTGCAGTACAAGGACTCCAGGGGCGATCGTGTTGTCACTTGGGACGATTTCTGTCGTGACTTCAGGGCCCATTACATTCCGACAAGTTTTGTCGAGGAGATGCATGAGAATTTCAGGCACCTAAAGCAGGGGAGCAAGTCTGTCTATCAGTACAACATCGAGTTCCTGAATTTGGGCCGCTATGCGAAGCAAGATGTTCCAAATGACAAGTCCATGATTTATCAGTTCAGAGGTGGTCTCAAGGATGAGCTTCTGTCGGGTCTGGTCCTTCAAGAGCCTCGTGAGTTTGATCTGTTCTACAATATGGCCTTAAAGGTCGAGGCAATGCAACTCAAGTTAGAGAACTCAAGGAAACGTTCAAGGGATTCCTATTCTTGTTCCAGCTCTTAGATGGTCCCTAAGCAGCAGAAATATTGGGTTCCTAATCCTCCTCCGTTTCGTCCTCCTCGATAGTAGAGACAGTTCGGTTGCCGTGGTTCTTCCCACCCACCCAACCCAGGATATCAGCAGAGACCCCAGGCGCCCAAGTCAGCTATTGTTCCTCCTCTAGGTACCTTCCGTCTGTTATCTGAGGTTACTTCTCACAAGTGTGGTCAGAAGGGTCACAACTCAAACAAGTGCAACCAGTGGCGTCTTCTGCCTCCTCCTCCAGGCAGACCTCTAGGCAATGCAATGGTGAAGCATAATCCCAAGTCAGCAAGGGTGAACATGGTGAACGCACCAGAGGCACAGGATTCTTCTCAAGTGATCATGGGTAATCTCTTAATTAATTCTATTCTCGCAAAAGTGTTGTTTGATACTAGTGCATCGCATTCATTCATGTCTAAAGCATTCTTTGCCAAGCATGATTTTGATTCTGAATATTTGAGTAAGGCTTTGCGTGTTGTTTCGCCGACACTCTCATGAGCACTAACAAGGTGGTTCCGGATGTTTCTATCAAGATGGGCAATTATTCTTTTCTGGCTTCTCCAATTGTTCTCGATAATTCCAACATTGATCTCATTCTGTGCATGGACTTCCTGGCTATGAACAAGGCATATGTTGATTGTCAAGCAAAAGAAGTCAAGTTGACTCATCCTTTAGAAGATGTGATTATTTTCGTAGCTCGCGATGACACAATCAGTCTCTTTGCTCTTAATGAGAAGGGTGAAATCTCGGCTATTTCTCAAATTCTGGTGGTTTGTGAGTATGAAGATGTCTTTCCAGAAGAATTGCCAGGAATGCCTCTACACCAGCTAGTCGAGTTCGTGATTGACCTCGAGCCTGGAACTGAACCAGTTTGCAAGCACCCTTATAAACTTGGCCCCGAAGAGCTGAAAGAGTTGAAGAAGCAGCTAGATGAACAAGAACGTCTGGGTCTAATCAGACCAAGTTCTTCTCCATGGGGTTGTGGTGTTTTGTTTGTCAAGAAGAAGAATGGCACGGACCGACTTTGTCTCGATTACCGTCCATTCAACAAGAAGACAATCAGAAACAAGTACCCACTTCCCAACATCAATGATTTGTTTGAACAACTAAAAGGTGCCAAGGTTTTTTTGAAGCTTGATCTTTGCATGGGCTATCATCAGATTCCCATTCTTGAAGAAGATATTCCAAAGACCGCTTTCAGGACGAGTTTTGGCTCTTATGAGTACACCGTCATGTCGTTTGGTCTCGCCAATGCTCCTCCAACCTTCTCAAGAATAATGAACTTCATATTCTCTCCTTTCAAGAATGAGTTTGTCTTGGTCTATCTAGATGATATCCTCATGTTCTCGAAGACTGAAGAATAGCATGCAGAGCATCTTCGGCTTGTGCTTCACAAGCTAAGAGAGCATTGATTCTATGCAAAGTTTTCCAAGTGTGAGTTTTGGCTCAATGAAGTGGTGTACCTTGGGCATGTGATCTCTGCTGAGGGCATTAAAGTGCACCCTAAGAAACTTGAGGCAATGTTGAAGTGGGAGCCTCCTTAGAATGTGAAGCAGTTTGTAGCTTCCTCGGGCTTGCTAGTTATTGCAAAAGATTCGTTGAGAACTTCCCTCAAATTGCTAAGCCTCTGTCTAATCTCCTCCAAAATAATGTCACGTATGTTTGGTCTCCTGAGTGCGATGTGGCGTTCAATACGCTCAAGCAGAGACTGAATTCAGCTCCAGTTCTTGTTCCTCCCGAGCAATCAAAGCCCTTCCAAGTTTTCTATGATGCTCCTCTCCAAGGTCTTGGTGGTGTTCTCATGCAAGATAATAAGATAGTTGCTTATACCTCACGCCAGTTGAAGCTTGCCGAGAAGAACTACCCCACTCATGATCTTGCGTTGGCGGCAGTTGTGCATGCTCTAATGACTTGGAAGCATTTGTTGTTGGCTAGGCCAATTGAGGTGTACATCGATTACAAGAGCTTGAAGTACATTTTCAATCAACCCAATCTCAATCTTTGATAGTCTCGTTGGGTGGAAATGCGTGAGGACTTCAATCCAAGCACTAAGTATACTCCTGGAAAAGCCAATGTCATTGCAGACGCGCTCAGCCGAAAGGATTACTGCAATAGTCTCATCCTGAAGCCTCTTCAACCCGAGCTTTGTGAAGCCTTCTGCAAGCTCAACCTTCAAATGATTCCGCAAGGATTTCTTACCAATCTTCAAGCCTCTCCGACTATGGAAGATCAGGTTCACCAAGCTCAACTTCTTGATGCAATGGTGAAGAAAGTGAAGAAAGGTGCTGCCAAGGGCATTTCGAAGTATAAGTGCTTTCACGTTGATGACAATGATACCTTGTTCTTTTAGGACCGTCTGGTGGTTCCAAAAGGTGATCTCAGAAAGGTTATCATGGACGAAGCACATAATTCTCTTCTATCCATTCATCTAGGCAGTTCCAAGATGTATCAGGATCTCAATCAAACCTTGTGGTGGACTCGCATGAAACGTGAAATTTCTCAGTTCATGAACGAGTGTGATGTTTGTCGCAGAGTGAAGGCAGAACATCAACGTCCAGCAGGTCTCCTTTAGCCTTTGCCTATTCCAGAGTGGAAATTCGATCATGTGGAGATCGATCTCATCACTGGGTTTCCCAATTCCAAGAGGGGCAATGATGCCATCTTTGTGGTTATCGACAAGCTGACCAAAGTTGCTCATTTCCTTTCGTTCAAAGAATCTACCTCGGCAGCTCAGCTAGCAAAGTTGTATACGTCAAGGATAGTTTCTTTGCATGGTATTCCTCAGCTCATCTCATCTGACCATGGAAGCCTCTTTACTTCCAAGTTTTGGGAGTCCTTCCACACTGCTATGGGTACCAAGCTCCGTTTCAACACTTCATTCCATCCGCAGACAAGTGGTCAAGTTGAGAGAGTCAATCAGCCATTGAATACATGCATAGAGCCTCTGTGATTTTGTTCGGCATGAAATGGGAAGACTGCCTTCCATACGCTGAATTTTCATACAACAACAACTTTCGGGCTAGCTCAGGCAAGGCCCCTTTTGAGATTCTCTATGGTAGGAAGTGTCGTACCCCGCTCAATTGGTCTGAAACCCGTGAGCGTCAAATTTTGGGCAATGACATGATCACCGAAACAGAAGAGATGTGTCATGTCATTCATGAGAACCTCAAAGCAGCTCAATCCTGACAGAAGAGTTATTACGATAACCAACATCGGGATGTCTCCTTTCAAGTTGATGATCTAGTCTATCTCAGAGTCTCGCCCATGAAGGGCACTCAGAGGTTTGGAATTAAAGGGAAGCTAGCTCCTTGCTTTGTTGGTCCTTTCAGAGTTGTTGGCAAGAGAGGTGAACCTGCATATCAACTAGACCTTCCTCCAAACTTTGCAAATGTGCACGATGTCTTCCATGTCTCTCAGCTCCGGAGGTGCTTCAAGACTCCCGAGCGTACCATTGACCTCCAAGACATTGATCTCCAAGAAGACCTCTCTTATTGTGAACATCTAGTGGCTATTCTCGAAGAAACTAAGCATAAGACTCGCAACAAATCAATCAAGTTTCTCAAGGTGAAGTGGTCTCGTCATTCTGATAAAGAAGCTACTTGGGAACGTGAGGATCTTCTCCGTTCCAAATATCCAGAGTTCTTTCGTTCCTAGATCTCGGGTCGAGATCCTCTTGTAGTGTGGGAGAGTTGTAACAGCGCAAGTGCTTTCCTTGCCATTTATGGTCATGTAACCTATGTGGACTTCTATGTTGATGTGTTTGAATGATATGATGTTGCTCATTGCCTCTCCATCTCATGCATCATGCATCATGCCATCCCATCATCATGTCATGCATAATATCTTTTGTGGTTTGCTTCCATGTGACAATTATTGTGATGCTGTTAGTAGAACTTGTGTGATGTGTGGATGTGTGCAAGTGTGGTTTGCCACCCCTCTCCTTCTTTTTCAAACAACTTCAAAACCCCTTTGGATCATTATCATTTTCCACTAGGTTAAAAACTTGATAATTAATTCTGATAAAAATGTTCATGGTGTAGGGAATATTATTTTGGGTTTATGTGTGTTGCTCTCTTTGGTGTTTGAGATTTGCACTCATGGGGTTTTGCAATAAACAGGGGCTGGCTATTTATAAAATTAATTAATTTGCTTGTCCTGAAAACCATCTTTGTAATTTATTTAAATAGGTTGCATTATGCTAGTGTCAAAGTATTTTTGGTTTTCCAAAATTACTTTTTATATTATTCTGTGGGGTTTTCTAGGTTTAATAGTTTTATTAAAAGAAAATCCCTCTTCTTTGTTTTCTGTGAGAGAGAGAGGGCGAGCTGGGACTTTTTCCTTCCTCGCGCGACCCAGCCCAGATAGCCAACTTCTACCAGCTCCGTTCCCTTTGCCGTCAGGTTCAGTGAGTGAGCGCCTGAGAGAGCGTGTCACTATCGCCGTGAGAGGCTCACAGACGCCAAGGTCCGCGCCATTTCACCCGCCCCCCTTATAAGGGCACGGATCCCTAGGGTATCCCTCTCTTCCCCCTCGCCACCGCTGCTCCCATCTCCATCTCCTTCCTTCCTCCCCTCTTCTTCTGTCAGGTAGGTTGAGAGAGGTGAGGTTTAGAGAAAGCGAGCGACGGAGTGAATCGGGTCGTCATCTTCGCCTCCGGTGGCCACTCGTCATTGTCGGGACGTCGTGGAGCTCGCCGGTGCTGCCCGCGTGCCATTCCGGATGCTAGGGCGCGAAGAGAGGCCCTGCAGCGTCGTCTTCTTCCTTGTCTTCCCCGCGTCCCAGAAGCTCGCGTCGCCCTTCTTCCTCTTCTTCGTACTGCTCCGATCGCAGCATCGTCGCCTCCCCGTGAGCAGCTGTGCATCCTCCCCCTCTCTACATCTCTCCGTCACGTCAAGTAGCAGTAGTCGTTGCCGCTTCATCGCCGCCGCTCGCTGCCTGTCGCCGCGTGTGCCATGGCCGAAAGGTGGCGCCTTGGACCGTGATTAGTGCTCGCCGGTGCTGTCCCAGCCCCTGGGATGGGTTCCCGTGAGGATCCCGCACACTCGCCAGACTTCCTCCTCGTTGGAAAGTCCGCTTCGTCGTCGGAGTCGATGCCGCTGTTCTCTGTCAATGTGTGTGTGTGCTTCAGATTCAGTTTCGTTAGTAAGAACTAGGGTGAGTTAGTAGATATTCAGTGAAGACCCTACTTGGTTAGTAGCCCGCACGTAGCATAGTGGCAATCGAGTCAGGCATCGACCTCGCAGTCGCGGGTTCGAACCCCGGCTTGCCCCCTTTTTCCCTGTTTTTGGATGACTTAGTTGCGTTGTGCGGTGTGCGGATCCCGTGTGGCCACGACCCGGATCTGGTGTGGCTGTGCACATAGCGTGTGTGCACCTGCGTGTGTGTTGTGTGTGTTGGATCTGCCCTGGCAGCAGATCCAGTGTGTGGCTGTGTAGGTGTCTGTGTGTACTAGTGTGTGTGTGTGTGTGTTGTGTGTGAGACAAGTGGGCCTGGCCCCACTTGTCATCCACTAGGGGGCCTTGGTGACTATGCCAGGTGGGCCCTCCTAAATATTGTTTTCTTATATTTTATTTTGTGTTTTTATTGTGATATAATAGATATTTCCATTTCTAGTAATATTACTAAAACTGGGTATGAGCATTTTTGAACATGAGCGTTTTAGGTAAGTTTTGACTTATGGGAATGTAGGGCAATTTTTTTAGCTTGTGTTGTGCCATGTTGTTCCATGCAAACATATGAGTGTGATATATGATTTTGGGGTAGAATAACCCAAGGAATGCATTGGTGCTATTAGATTATCACTTTTGAGCAAGTTTGACAAAATGTCATTTTTCTACAAAGTGTCATTTTGTCATTTTAGATAGAATTAATCCATGCTTACTATGAACTTGGTGTCAACATGGAAGTGGTAGAATTTCATGATTAGAATGCCATGCTATTGTCTTTTGACATGATAATCTTGCATATAAGTGGGAACCATGATCCAAAGTGGCTATTAAAATGTTGCTGTTTTCAACATGCTAAATATTTCTAAGTCGGAGAATCTGTTAATATTTTTATGCCATGAAGAGTGAATGCTACAAAGTGATAGGTTGTGTTTTAGCTCATGCAAAGTGCTAGTGTTTTTGGTAGATGTTGCCCTCTACCTTCCTGTTAAGTTTCATCCCATGAGGTGGTTTGTATCACCATTTGTTTCTGCTGTCAACTTGCTATAAGCTTAACTCAGATTCTAGAAAACTGTGATTTTCACTAAGTCCCAAAAATCTGTTTCATCATGCCAAATTGTGAGCTTCATGCTTATTGATATGTGCCTCCTTTCCAGTTTGTATAGTTGGATGATTTGATAAGCATGTCATGTAGTTTATATGAATGCCTCGTTTGAGGTTGGAAACTTCCTGTAGCTCTATATATTTGCTGTGAAAGTTGCTATGTTGCTGTTTTGTGGCAGATTGTTTGTTTAGTGTTTTGTGACTTCTGGGAGCTATGCTCCATGGTTTTGCTTGTTCTTTGACTCTATGTGGTTGGGTTTTCATTTCCTAACCAGTGGCTACCTTGGAATGCCAAGGAATAGCCCATGGTCTTCTTGTCTTGTATTTTGCCTTTGTAACTTGCCGTGAGCGTAGCGCGAGCACTGTAACTCCGTTTCCTATGTTCCACCTATGCATTTGGATCGATTTTGCATGAAGCATCCATATTTCCCATGATCAGACATATTTGCCATATATGCCAGAATTGTAAATAACTTAACTTTTCAATGAGAAACATGACTACTTTAGGATTGCCATGCTAAATACTTCAAATGAATCATGCATCATCTGGTTTGTGCATTGCACCTTGGTTGGTTGTTTATTGTTGTTGTTTCTCTTGGGTAGACGCGAATGTTGAACCAGAGTACGAGGATCTAGGAGAGTACCGCTATGAGGACCCTGCTCTTTGTCCCTCTGAAGAACCAACATGCAAGATGATCGTACCCGGATCCCGGCAATATTTTTGCTTTGCTAGATGTCTCGTTCTTATTGTTACATATGCGTTACCTACCACTTGAATGTCAAGCATGTTGGAAATATTCCCTAGAGGCAATAATTAAAGTGTTTATTATTATATTTACTTGTTCATGATAATTGTTTATTATCCATGCTATAATTGTATTGATTGGAAACACATTGCATGTGTGGATAAATAGATAACACTTTGTCCCTAGTATGCCTCTAGTGAACTAGCTCCTTGATCAAATATGGTCAAGGTTTCCTAGCCATTGACATGTGATGTCATTTGATAATGGTATCACATCATTAGGAGAATGATGGGATGGACGAGACCCAAACTATAAATGTAGCATATGATCGTGTCAGTTTATTGCTACAGTTTTCTACATGTCAAGTATATGTTCGTACGACCATGAGATCATGCAACTCACGGACACCATAGGAGTGCCTTGTGTGTATCAAACGTCACAACGTAATTGGGTGACTATAAAGGTTCTCTATAGGTATCTTTGAGGTTGTTTGTTGGGTTGGCATGGATCAAGATAGGGTTTCGTTACTCCGTGTGACGGAGAGGTATCTCAGGGCCCACTCGGTAATACAACATCACAACAAGCCTTGCAAGCAATGTGACTAAGTCTTAGTCACAGTATCTTGTATTACGAAAGCGAGTAAAGAGACTTTCCAGTAACGAGGTTGAACTAGGTATGGAGATACCGACAATCGAATCTCGGGGAAGTAACATACCGAAGAACAAAGGGAACATCATACGGGATTAACTGAATCCCTGACATAGAGGTTCGACTGATGAAGATCTTCGTAGAATATGTAGGAATCAATATGGGCATCCAGGTCCCTCTATTGGTTATTGACCGTAGAGGTGTCTCGATCATGTCTACATTGTTCTCGAACCCGCAGGGTCTGCACACTTAAGGTTTGGTGATGTTTTGGTAGTATAGAGTTATGCATGGTGGTGACCGAAGGTTGTTCTGAGTCCCAAATGAGATCCTGGACGTCACGAGGAGTTCCAGAATGGTCCGGAGGTAAAGATTAGTATATAGGAAGTCCTGTTTTGGTCACCAGAAAAGTTCCGGGCTCATTAGTAGTGTATCGTGATAGAGGCGAAGTTGTCCCTGTCTTTCGATGAGATGCTGGCTATCGTTTTTGGTGGAGTAGACTTTGACGATCCGACTACGAACGTGCGATGACGCCGCGCCTTAGGAATTGCTAAACCAACTCCGAGAGGTTATTGACCACGCCGGAGCACGATCAACCTGACCCCGAGGGTCTGTTTCCTGCACGCAAACGAAGAACAAGCAAGAAACTAAGATTGCAATCTGGATATTGTGAATATAAGAGAAAAGCTTTATTGATGAAGTGGGGTTCTGTGACGCCTTTGTCTGGTCGTGGAACACAAACGAAGAACGCGGAGTTGCAGCTATGGCGAACTTGTAATCTAAACAAAATCCAAACCTAAAACGATGCCCTAAGGGCTGTATATATGGAGGAATAGAGGGGAATTTCGTGGCCCCTTGAAGGAGGGGTCCGAAACCGACCCTAACTCAGTTTCCCCATACATACGGACTCTAAAAATAGCCTATAACATGGTATTTCGAAATTACATGGGCCTGGCCCAAAAATAAGGTGGCGCAACACCTATATTAGCCTAGGGACGAATTTTATAAAGTGGCATCATGCATATTTCGTCCAAGGCTTCTTGCTCCCATTATGGTGGCTTCAAAGTGCGAAAATCATCATTGGAAGCTCCATTGTTCTTTCCCACGCGTGCACCTTCTTCTCCATGCTTGATCCCGCTCCAATGGTCATCCTTCTTGTCCATGCCAGGTCCTTCATTCACAAGTAAAACAAAAGTATCTAATTTAGGCAGCATCATATGTTCATGAACATTAGAAGGATTTGCATGAAACGAAAGTACCTGGTAATTCAATTGACGTGCGCGAGCTCTAGTAATTGGTCCTGAATGTACATCAGTCGGAGTTGTGGGTGTAGCATTAGTAGGGATGTCCTCATCATATCGGGAGTGCCGGGAGGGTACCGAGGGACCATCGGGACGAGTATTTTGACCCAAGAGGCTACATGGGCTGTGGGAGGATGAATACCGGCCCTTAGTGGGTGTTCTGATGTCCCACAGAAGGCCCGTAAGGCTGGGAAGAAAGTCCAAAGTGGAAAAGGTGGAAAAAGGCAAAAAGGGTGGAAATAAGGAAGGAGTCCTAATCCTATTAGGAGTGGAGGAGGACTCCTCCTCTCCACTTCGGATGAAGCCACCAAGGGATGGCCCTTGTGCCAAGCCTCCTCCTCTCCTCCTCCTATATATACTAGAGGTTTTAGGGGTTTTGCTATAGATTTTCAGCCACGTGCAACCCTACCCTCTAGTCCGTAGTTCCTCCTCTAGATCGGTTTCAACAGTGCTTAGAAGAAGCCCTGCTGGAATTACTCTACCACCATCGCCGCAACACCGTTGCGTTGCCGGAAAACTCGTCTACCTCTCCGCTCCCTCTTGCTGGATCAACAAGGCAGAGATCAAGCCATACATGTGCTGAACGCAGAAGTGTCGTCCATTCGGTGCTAGATCGGGACGGATCGTGATTGGATCGCAGGACGCTCGGCGATTTGGATCGCGAAGACGTTCGACTACATCAACCGCGTTTCTTAACGCTTCCCTCTTAGCGATATACAAGGGTACATAGATCCACTCTCCCTGTCATAGATGCTCATCACCATGGATAGATCTTGTGTGTGCGTAGGAATTTTTTTTGTTTCCCATGCAACGTTCCCCAACAGTGGTATCACGAGCTAGGTCTATGAGTAGATGAGATCTCGAGTAGAACACAAAGAGTTTGTGGGCGTTGATGCTTAGATTGCTTCCTCCTTCGGTCGTGTTTTTGTTTAGCGGTATTGTGGGAGGAAGCGCCCCGGACCAACCTTACTCGTACGCTTGCGAGAGACCGGTTCCATCGACTGACATGTAACCTCTTTGCACAAACATGGCTGGCGGGTATCTGTTTCTCCTACTTTAGTTGGATCGGATTCAACAAAGGCGGTCCTTGAGAAGGTTGAAAAGCAACTTATGTATCACCGTTGTGGTTTTGCATAGTTGGGAATTGTTCTTGCTAGATACCCGTTGCAGCCACGTAAAACATGCAACAACAATTAGAGGACGTCTAACTTGTTTTTGTAGGGTATGTTGTGATGTGCTATGGCCAATTACGTGATGAGATATATGTGATTTATGAGATGATCATGTGTTGTATAGAATATCACGACTTGTATGTCAATGAGTACGGGAACCGACAGGAGCCATGGGGTTTTCTTTAATTATTGTATGACCTGCATGTCAATCATTAAGCGCTATGCAATGCTTTACTTTATCGCTAAACGATAGCAATAGTAGTAGAAGCATGGTGGGCGCGACAACCCTGATGGCAACACGTTGATGGAGATCAAGATGATGGAGGTCATGGTGTCATGCCAGTGACGATGAAGATCATGCCAAAGTGCTTTCAAGATGGAGATCAAAAGCACAAGTTCATGGCCATATCATGTCACTTATGATTTGCATGTGATGTTAATCCTTTTATACACCTTGTTTTTCTTAGGACGAAGGTAGCATTATAAGGTGATCCCTCACTTAAATATTAAGATGAATTGTGTTCTCCCCGAGTGTGCACCATTGTGAAAGTTCGTCGTGTCGAGACACCACGTGATGATCGGATGTGATAGACTCTACATTCACATACAACGGGTGCAAGCCAGTGTTGCACATGCAGAACACTCGGGTTAAACTTGACATGCCTAGCATGTACAGACATGGACATGGAACACAAGAGACCGAAAGGTCGAACATGTGTCATATAGTAGATATGATCAACATGATGATGTTCACCATTGAAACTACCTCAAATCACGTGATGATCGGACTTGAGTTGGTGAATTTGGATCATGTGTCACTCAGATGACCTGAGGGATGTCAATTTGAGTGGGAGCTTTAGTAATTTGATTAACTAAGCTCATTATATTGAACAATAGTCTAAGTAACCTTTGCAAATTTATGTTACAGATCAATGGCTCGCGCAGTAGCACCCCTGAATTTTAATGCGTTCCTAAAGAAAGCTAAGTTGAAAGATGATGGAAGTAACTTTGTGGACTGGGCCCGTAATTTGTGGATCATCCTCACGGCTTCCCGGAAATCATATGTCCTTGATGCACCGCTTGGTGACCAACCCGAAGACATGTCATCTGAAGAAGTTAAGAACGCTTGGGAGGCACGTTCTGGAGATTACTCAATAGTTCATAGTGCAATATTTTATGGCTTAGAACCGGGACTTCAAAGACCTTTTGAATGACAAGGAGCATATGAGATGTTCCAGGAGTTGAAGTTGATCTTTCAGAAGAATGTCCGGATCGACAGGTATGAGACATCCGATAAGTTCTATGCTTGCAAAATGGAGGAGAATGGGTCTATTAGTGAACATATACTCAAAATGTCTGGGTATTTGACTTGTCTAGCGGAGTTGGGAATGCCCCTTCTGCCAGAGGCAATCACTGACAGAGTTCTTCAATCACTGCCACCTAGCTACAAGAGCTTTGTGATGAACTATAACATGCATGGGATGAACAAGGCAGTCGCCGAGCTATTTGCGATGCTAAAAATCACTGAGTCTGAAATCCAGAAAGAACATCAAATGTTGATGGTCAATAAAACCACTAGTTTGAAGAAGAATGGCAAGGGCAAGGGCAAGGAGGGTAAATCCAAGAAGGATGGCAAAGTAGTTGCTCCTCCTGTAAAGAAACCCAAGGCTGGACCCGAGCCAGAAACTGAGTGCTTTCATTGCAAGGGAACTGGTCACTGGAAGCGGAACTGCCCCAAGTACCTAGGTGACAAGAAGGCAGCCAACAAAAAACAAGGTATATATGATATACATGTTATTGATGTGTACCTTACTAGCTCTCATTGTAGTGCCTGGGTATTTTATACCAGTTCAGTTGCTCACATTTGCAACTCAAAACAGGAACTACGGAATAGATGAAGGCTGGCGAAGGACGAAGTGACGATGTGCGTGGGAAATGGTTCCAAGGTTGATGTGATCGCCGTCAGCACGCTCTCTCTTCGATTACCATCGGTATTAGTGATGAACCTGAATAATTGTTATTTAGTGCCTACGTTAAGCATGAACATTATATCTGGATCTTGTTTATTGTGAGACGGTTACTCATTTAATTCAGAGAATAATGGTTGTTCTATTTATATGACTGATATATTTTATGGTCATGCACCCAATGTGACGGGTTTATTCATATTGAATCTTGATAGTGATGATACACATGTTCATAACATTGATGCCAAAAGATGTAGAGTTGATAGTGATAGTACCACTTTCTTGTGGCACTGCCATTTGGGTCTTATTGGTGTAAAACGCATGAGGAAGCTCCATGCTGATGGACTTTTGGAGTCACTTGATTTTGAATCACTTGACACATGTGAACCATGCCTCATGGTCAAGATGACTAAAACGCCGTTCTCTGGAACAATGGAACGGGCAAGTGACTTGTTGTAAATCGTACATACTGATGTGTGCGGTCCAATGGATGTTGCAGTGCGCGGTGGATATCGTTATTTTCTCACCTTCACTGGTGACTTAAGTAGATATGGGTATATTTACTTAATGAAACACAAGTCTGAAATGTTTTAAAAGTTCAAGCAATTTCAGAGTGAAGTTGAGTATCATCGTAACAAGAAGATCAAATTCCTACGATCTGATCGAGAAGGTGAATATCTGAGTTATGAGTTTGGGAGTCACTTAAGACAATGTGGAATTGTTTCACAATTGACACCGCGTGGAACACCACAACGTAATGGTGTGTCTTAACGTCGTAATCGAACTTTATTAGATATGGTGCGTTCTATGATGTCTCTTGCCGATTTGCCACTATCGTTTTTGGGTTATGCGTTAGAGACAGCTGCATTCACTTTAAATAGGGCACCATGAAATCCGTTGAGACGATGCCATATGAACTGTGGTTTGGGGATGTGATGCTTATGTCAAAAAGCTTCAGCCTGAAAAATTGGAACCCAAAGTGGAGAAATGCGTCTTGATAGGATACCCGAAAGAGACAGTTGGGTATACCTTCTATCTCAGATTCGAAGGCAAAGTGTTTGTCGCTAAGAATGGAACATTTCTTGAGAAAGTGTTTCTCTCAAAGAATTGAGTGGGAGGAAAATGAGCTTGATGAGGTTATTTAACCTTTACTTCAACCAGAGAGTAGCGCAACATAGAAAGATGTTTCTGTGGAGCCTACGATAGTTGAAGAGGAAGTTAATGATGATGATCATGAAGCTTCGGATCAAGTTACTATTCAACCTCGTAGGTCGACAAGGGCGCATACTACTCTTGAGTGGTACGGCAACCCTGTCTTGGAGGTCATGTTGTTGGACAACAATGAACCTACGAGCTATGGAGGAGAAATGATGGGCCCAAATTCCGAGAAATGGTTAGAGGCCATGAAATCCAAGATGGGATCCATGTATGAAAACAAAGTATGGACTTTGGAAGTATTACCTGAAGGGCGAAAGGCCATTCAGAACAAATGGATCTTTAAGAAGAAGACGAACGCGGACGGTAATGTCATTGTCTATAAAGCTCGACTTGTGGCAAAGGGTTTTTCACAAGTTCAAGGAGTTGACTACGATGAGACCTTCTCACTCGTAGTGATGCTTAAGTCCGTGAGAATCATGTTAGCAATAGCTGCTTATTTTGACTATGAAATTTGGCAGATGGATGTCAAAACAGCGTTCCTCAACGGTTTCCTTGAGGAAGAGTTGTATATGATGCAACCAGAAGGTTTTGTTGATCCAGAGAATGCTGACAAAGTTTGCGAACTCCAGCGATCCATTTATGGACTAGTGCAAGCATCTCGGAGTTGGAATAAGCGCTTTGATGAGGTGATCAAAGCGTTTGGGTTTATACAAGTTTATGGAGAAGCTTGTATTTTCAAGAAAATGAGTGGGAGCTCTATAGCGTTTCTAATATCATATGTGGATGCCATATTGCTGATTGGAAACAATATAGAAATGCTAGAAAGCATGAGGAATATTTGAACAAGAGTTTTTCAATGAAGGACCTAGGAGAAGCTGCTTTCATATTAGGTATTAAGATCTATAGAGATAGATCAAGACGCTTGATAGCACTTTCAAAAAGCACATACCTTGGTAAAGTTTTGAAGAAGTTCAAAATGGATCAGTTCAAGAAAGGGTTCTTGCCTGTGTTACAAGGTGTGAAGTTGAGTAAGAGTCAATGCCCAGTGACTGCAGAAGATAGAGAGAAGATGAGTGTCATCCCCTATGCTTCAGCCATAGGCTCTATCATGTATGCAATGCTCTGCACAAGACCCGATGCCAGCCTTGCCATAAGTATGGCCGGAAGGTTTCAAAGTGATCCTGGAATGGAGAACTGGATGGCGGTCAAGAATATCATTAAGTACCTGAAAAGGACTAAGGAAATGTTTCTTGTTTATGGAGGTGATGAAGAGCTCGTTGTAAAGGGTTACGTCAATGCAAGCTTTGACACTGATCTGGATGACTCTCAGTCACAAACCAGATACATATTTATTCTCAACGGGGGAGCGGTAAGCTGGTGCAGTTCCAAGCAAAGCATGGTAGCTGATTCTACATGCGAGGCGAAGTACATCGCAGCTTCGGAGGCAGTGAAGGAAGGTGTCTGGATGAAGCAGTTCATGACAGATCTTGGAGTAGTGCCTAGTGCACTGCCAATGACTCTGTTCATTGACAACACTGGTGCCATTGCTCTGGCACGGAACCAAGGTTTCACAAGAGGACCAGACACATAAACGATGCTTCAATTCCATCCGCGATTACATCGAGGAGAAGGACATAAATATTGGCAAAGTGCACATGAATCTAAATGTTGCAGGCCCATTGACTAAACCTCTTCCAAGGGCTAAACATGATCAACACCAGAACTGCATGGGTGTTCGATTCATTACAATGTAAATCACATAGTGATGTGAACTAGATTATTGACTCTAGTGCAAGTGGAAGACTATTTGGAAATATGCCCTGGAGGCAATAAATAAAGTGTTTATTATTATATTTCCTTGTTCATGATAATTGTTTATTATCCATGCAATAATTGTATTGATTGGAAACACATTGCATGTGTGGATAAATAGACAACACTTTGTCCCTAGTATGCCTCTAGTGAACTAGATCGTTGATCAAAGATGGTCAAGGTTTCCTAGCCATTGATATGTGATGTCATTTGATAACGGGATCACATCATTAGGAGAATGATGGGATGGACGAGACCCAAACTATAAATGGTAACATATGACTTTGTCAGTTTATTGCTATAGTTTTCTGCATGTCAAGTATATGTTCCTAAAACAATGAGATCATGCAACTCACGGACACCCGAGGAGTGCCTTGTGTGTATCAAACGTCACAACGTAACTGGGTGACTATAAATGTGTTGTACCGGTATCTCCGAGGGTGTCTGTTGGGTTGGCATGGATCAAGACTGGGATTCGTTACTCCGTGTGACGGAGAGGTATCTCAGGGCCCACTCGGTAATAGAACATCACAACAAGCCTTGCAAGCAATGTGAG
Source organism: Hordeum marinum (assembly GCA_022496015.1). Lineage (NCBI taxonomy): Eukaryota > Viridiplantae > Streptophyta > Magnoliopsida > Poales > Poaceae > Hordeum > Hordeum marinum. Next base: position 281,428,471 of record CM039678.1, read on the forward strand.
TAAGTGTTAGTCATGGGATATTGTATTACAGAAACGAGTAAAGAGACTTGCCGGTAACGAGGTTGAACTAGGTATGGTGATACTAACGATCGAATCTCGGGCAAGTAACATCCCGAAGAACAAAGGGAACATCATACGAGATTAACTGAATCCTTGACATAGAGGTTCGACCGATAAAGATCTTCGTAGAATATGTAGGAATCAATATGGGCATCCAACTCCCGCTATTGGTTATTGACCGTAGAGGTGTCTCGGTCATGTTTACATAGTTCTCGAACCCGCAGGGTCTGCACACTTAAGGTTTGGTGACGTTTTGGTAGTATAGAGTTATGCATGGTGGTGACCGAAGGTTGTTCGGAGTCCCGTATGAGATCCCGGAAGTCTCGAGGAGCTCCGAAATGGTCCGGAGGTAAATATTGATATATAGGAAGTCTTGTTTTGGTCATCGGAAAAGTTCCGGGCTCATCGGTACTGTACTGGGAGTGTCGGGAGGGTACTGGGGGACCATCGGGAGGAGTATTTCGACCCAAGAGGCTACATGGGCTATGGGAAGATGAATACCATCCCTTAGTGGGCTGGCCTAAGTCCCACAGAAGGCCCATGCGGCTGGAAAGAAAGTCCAAAGTGGAAAAGGTGGAAAAAGGCAAAAAAGGGTGGAAATAAGGAAGGAGTCCTAATCCTACTAGGAGTGGAGGACGAGGACTCCTCCTCTCCACTTCGGCCAAAGCCACCAAGGGCTGGCCCTTGCGCCAAGCCTCCTCCTCTCCTCCTCCTATATATACTAGAGGTTTTAGGGTTTTAGCTACAGATTTTCAGCCACTTACAACCCTACCCTCTAGTCCGTAGTTTCTCCTTTATATCGGTTTCAGCAGTGCTTAGGCGAAGCACTGCTAGAATTAGTCCAGCACCATCGCCGCAACACCATCGCACTACCAGAGTACTCGTCTACCTCTCTGCCCCCTCTTGCTTGATCAAGAAGACAGAGATCGTCATCAATTCATACATGTGCTGAACGCGGAGGTGCCGTCCGTTCGGTGCTAGATCGGGATGGATCGTGATTGGGTCGCGGGATGCTCGGCAATTTGGATCGCGAAGACGTTTGACTACACCAACCGCGTTTCTTAACGCTTTCCTCTTAGCGATCTCCAAGGGTACGTAGATCCACTCTCCCTCTTGTAGATGCTCATCACCAAGGATAGATCTTGCGTGTGCGTAGGAAAATTTTCCCATGCAACGTTCCCCAACAAATCCTCCTACATTTCCATGATAGCCTCTAACCCTCCACATCCTAGGAAACCTTGTTTGGCTAATTTTAGCTGCTAAGCCCCTCTTATAGCGTTCTTAGTTGCAGGTGCAGGTTGTTTCGATGTGATAATATGGATATCTGGAGATATCACAATATTAGCTGCTAGTTAATTTAATGCACATATATGTCTTGCTATGGTGGAAAGCTTGGCCTTGCGCTCAGTGTTTTGTTCCACTTTTACCGCCAAAGTTTCTTGTTACCGGTGTTATGTTTCCATACTTTGCGCTCTTAACATGCTCAGGGTTGTTATGGTGACCCCCTTGATTATTCGGTTGAGATTAAAACTTGTCTGGCAAGACCCAACATTGGTACTATTTACATAACAACTTAATAAACTTGCATAGGGCTTTGCAACCCTGTAGATAATTAATCAACAACCCGGGCCAGTGCTCCTCTTGAGTGTTGGTCGAAACTAGAGCAATTTGCGGGGCGAACCCGAGGCAACTCGGGAGATATCTATCAGGCCTCCGTACGCGTCGCCTATCCGTCGTGTCCTGAGAACGAGATACGCGGCTCTAATCGGGTTCGTCGACACGTCGGCTGGTCTTGCTGGACTTGTTTTACCTTTCTCGAGTGGCTTGCGTGAGGGACTCTGATTTACTTCGGGCTATCTCGAGGTGTCGGAATTCCTTTGGAGTTGCCTAGGATGATCACGAGATCCGTGGTCGAGGTTATTCCCACGAAGTGTGGTTAATTTGGGATGGACTAGTTGGAGCACCCCTGCAGGGTTAAATCTTTCGGAAAGCCGTGCCCACGGTGATGTGGCAACTTGGATATTTGTTTAAAACTTGGTTATTATAAACTTGAAGTAAACTCTAATAAAATACACCAATTGTGTGAGTAATCGTGACCGTCTCTGCTCGTGAACATGATCCGAGAGAGAACACGGTGGTGTTATGATTGACGTAAGTAGGTGTTCAGGATCGCTTAGTGGTCATGCTAGTTCTCAACCGTTTATCGTAGACCACATATTTGTTTTCATGTTCTCGTAAGATTAGCCACCATAAATGCTTAGCGCTGCTACAAACTAAACACTTACCCCCATCCAACCTATAAGCTTGAATAGTCTCGGTACCTGGGTGCGAGATTGTTGAGTCCCCATGGTTCACAGATTACTACAAGAAATACAGGTGCAGGTGCAGACGAGATCATGCCAGATGATGTGACGCAGCTCCAGTGGGAGTATGACGAGGAGCATGGCAGGATCTACGTCACATATCCAGACGAGTAGACTGGCCATGGTCGTGATCTTCGGGGCTATCAAGCTAGTGTCATTGCATCCTTTTATCGTTTGTTTTCGTTCGTAGTCGAACCCTGTCTTTGGATTGATGTTTGAATAAACTGTGTGGAATTCTAATTTAGCATGTGGTGAGTGTAAGCCAACTCATATACTCCTCTCTTCATAAATGTATGTAATGATGCTATACTTGCGAACGACAAGATGCGCCTCTATCCCTGTCGAGGCCCCCATGTCTAAATATGGATAGGCGCACATCTTGGGCGTGACACCTCTCTTGTTGATCGATGGAGGCTGGAGATGCACAATTTCCATCTTCGGACTGGGGAGATGACTGTGACGCTCTAGGATGTCTCGTTGATCACCGGTCTTCCTATCGACGGGAGGCCTCTCTGTATGAGCATCGATTCTAATGGGTGGCACCAGCAGATGAGTGCTCTTATCGATATGGCTCCTACCGAGGCTGAGGTTGATGTAGAGGAGGGACAAGAGAAGAAGAAGAAGGAAAGGAAAGCAGTCGGATCTCCTTTCACGTGGATTCAAGCAAACTTCATGCATTGCCCTCAAGATGCCACTGATGATGTGATCCACACACATGCTCGTGTCTATATGTGGTACGTTATCTCGAGGACTTTGTTTCCTTGATGCCACAGGGAAGATCGCTCCATGGATGTGGCTGAAGGCATTGACCGTCTTCGAGAGCAAATGGAGCTGGGCTTCAACAACTCTGGCCTACTTGTACCGACAGGTAGTTGGTTTGTTTTTTTATTGTTGTGGATATAACCCCGTGGTAAGACCCGCCCAGGTGGGGCCGGGTCATACCTGGCGGCTCATAATCAAGACCAGTGAAGTGGGCCTAAAGATGTAGGCATTGCTATATGGCGGCTTACCAAGATGGGCCAAGCTGAAGGCCTAGACAGGAGATGGTAAGAAGACCCGGGCGGTAAAGCCACTCGAAGACGGTTTGCCCAAGAAGCAAAGGCGACTTAGAGACACGATTGTCTACGATTGTAAGAGTCGGCGTAGGACTCGTGTAACCTAGGGCCTTGACCTCCTATATAAAGGCAAGACACTAGGGCGGCTTAGACAGAAACCAACGAATCGAGAACTTGGTCAAGAGAATCCGCTCCCTTGTAATCAATACAACACAAGCAAGACGCAGAATTTTACCTCTTCTTGAGGGCCCGAACCTGGGTAAACTCGTGTCCCTTATCTCAATTGACCCCTTTGAGTCTATCACCTTAGCGATGGCCTCGAACCCAAGTCTTCGAACATCTGTCGTGAAAAAACCACGACAGTTATCATTTCATTTATTCATTAGCAATGCAACCTTGTTATCAAGTTAACATTGTTTTATTTGATATGCAGCTGGACGATGCGTGTTGCAGGATCACTGATAGTGAATGCATTGGTGGTAATATGCTTCTACTTTCTGTATGGAGCTGGGAGCGTCTGCATGTTGGACGCCCCAAGAGCGTCAAGTTTAATTCTTGGGATGAAGAAGACGATTTACGGCGCCCCACTTGGGCCTACAAGTGGGATGTGGTATCCGGGATGATGAACAATGTCAATCTCATGTACCAAAAGTACATCGCCGAGCTGGACACAATGATGCCTGAGCAGGTAACGAGGACATTACATCGATCATTTCTCATGCTTGTCTAAAAACTTGTCATCAATGTTGTGTTGTTTTCCTATTTCATAGGTGGAATGGCAGCCATATGGCGCCAATGACACATTAGGGGTCACCCACGAGTTTGCCCTCAACCCATTGTGCTTGCGGGATAGGGATCTTTAGCTTATGAGGTGCCCACTAATATGCAACTGGGCACTTGAGCTTCATTTGCCACACCACGTGTATCATCAGTTTGGTCTGTTCCAGGCTCACCCGCCGGAATGGGTGAACACGGACAAAGCACTTCATAGGTAAGAGAGCATGAACCGTATTGACTTAGCTTCGCCACTATTTTTTTATTGTGCTAATCTTTGGTTTTCTACCATGCAGGTTGGACAAGAAAAGGCAGCGGAAGATAAAGGACTAGGACAAGCATCATTCATCCTATGTTACCCATTTCAAACTTAGTGTGGAGCAAGCTCGTGACGGTGGAGGCGCCCAGCTTCGTTAGCATAACTCACTTGCTTTCGATAACTACCTATGATGGTTTCTTCAAAATGCTAGAGTTGAGTTATGCCCACCGGCATACAATGAGGATATTCTTGAAGATCCCACAAACTTTGAGGATCTATCGAAGAAGTAGTACAACAAAAATGTCAGGGAAGGGGTAGGAGTCCCTCCTGTTCCAGTGATTAACTATGTGGTAAAGTGTTCCCTTCTTTACTTTACCGTTGACCGTATCCATATTACACATGTTTGAATGGCTAACATGTTACTTCATTCTCATCCACAACACAACCAGATCAAGAAAGTAGCTGATTAAAGACAGTGTATTCTGGAGAAGACACCGGTTGGAGAACACAATGATGAAGGTCCACTACAAAATTTCCTGAAGGTACATATCGCACTCAGGTGTCCATGTTACATATGTTGCGGAGTTTGGTATCTTATACATTTGTTCATGTTACAAAGTCAGGCCAAGAAGTTAAGGCGGTTATCGAACCTTCTTGGTTGCCGCGACCCAGAATATTATGAACCATCAGCCTCTAGGTCTGGTACACCATTAGACGTAATGATACTATGAGGGTAACCAAAGCGGTAGATCAGTTTTTTAACAAGCTGAACCGCCGTAGCCATGTCACATTTGCTGTCCGGCTCAGCTTCTACCCACTTGGTAAATTTGTCCACTGCCACCAAAAGGTGGGTCTTCTTGTCCTTGGATCTCTTGAAAGGCCCGACCATATCAAGCCCCCAGACTGCAAATGACCAAGTAATTGGAATCATGTGCAACTCCTGAGCCAGGACATGAGCACGCCGGCCAAATTCTGACATCCATCGCACTTGCGAACCAAGTCTTCCGCATCCTTATGAGCCGTCACCCAGAAGAAACCATGTCGAAAAACCTTGGCCACCAGAGATTTTGAGCCGGCATGATGACCACAATCGCCAGCGTGAATTTCATTCAAAATTTCTTTGCCTTCCTAAGGTGAGACACAACGTTGAAAGACACCGGTAACGTTGCACTTATGAAACTCACCATTGATGATTGTCATAGACTTAGACCGCCTGACGATCTGCCTTGCCAAGTTTTCATCCTTAGGTAACTCGCCGTGAGTCAAGTATGCCAGGTAAGGCATAGTCCAGTTAGGAATAGCATGTAGAGCCACCACCAGCTGCCCCTCCGGGTCAGGTATAGCCAAGTCTTCCTTTGAAGGTAACTTAACTGACGGGTGATGTAGTACGTCTAAGAAAATGTTAGGCGGTACTGGCTTACGCTGAGAGCCTAGTCTTGACAGTGCGTCGGCCGCCTCGTTCTTGCGATGATCAACATGATCCACTTGATAAGCCTTGAAATGACCAGCAATGACATCCACCGCCTGATGATAAGCCGCCATCCGCGGGTCCTTGGAATCCCAAGTGCCAGAAACTTGCTGGGCCACGAGGCCTGAGTCACCGAGACATCTAACCCGGCTCAGGTTGATCTCCTTAGCCACCCGGAGGCCATGAAGCAGAGGTTCATACTCAACTGCATTGTTAGTACAAGGAAACATCAACCTTAGCACGTAACAGAACTTGTCACCTTCAGGGGAAGTTAAGACAACCCCTGCCCCTGATCCTTCCAGTTGCCTGGATCCATCAAAGTGGATCGTCCAATATGCATTATCTGGCTTTTCCTCGGGCACTTAACACTCTGTCCAGTCATTTATGAAATCCATTAAGGATTGAGACTTGACCGCCGTGCGAGGCACGTATTTTAGATTAAGAGGTCCAAGCTCCAATGCCCACTTAGCAATCCTGCCGATGGCTTCTCTGTTTTGAATTATGTCTCCCAATGGGGCAGAGCTAACCACTGTGATCTGGTGCCCCAGGAAGTACTGCTTCAGCTTATGATTGGCCATGAATACCCCATATACCAACTTCTGCCAATGTGGATACCTCTGCTTGGACTCTGTCAGGACTTCACTGATGTAATAAACCGGCCTTTGAACCGGATATTCCTTCCCTGCCTCCTTATGCTCAACAATGATCGCGGCGCTAACTGCCCTGTTATTAGCCGCCACGTCTAAGAGCAAAGGTTCCTTCTCAGCCGAAGCCGCTAAGACTGGCGGCTTAGTGAGCTGTCACTTGAGGGCCTCAAACGCCTCACCACCCGCCGTACTCCAGACAAAGTTGTCTGTCTTCTTCATCATCTGGTACAAAGGGATGGCCTTCTCACCAAGGCAGCTTATGAACCAGCTTAACGCGGTGATTCGTCCCGCCAGGCGCTGAACATCATTGATGCACACCGGCTCAGAAAGGGAAGTGATAGCCTTGATTTTATCTAGATTAGCCTCAATGCCACGCTCGGAGACTAGAAACCCCAAGAGTTTGCCTGCAGGAACGCCAAAAACACACTTAGCCGGGTTAAGCATCATCTTGTAGACCCATAAGTTATCAAAAGTTTCCTTCAGGTCATCAAGTAGAGTCTCCTACTTCCTTTACTTGATCACAATATTATCCACATATGCATGAACATCGCGTCCAATTTGACTGTGAAGGCAGTTCTGCATGCAACGCTGATAAGTCGCCTGGGCACTCTTGAGCCGAAAAGGCATAGACACATAGCAGAAAGAACCAAAAGGCATGATGAAAGTTGTCTTCTCTTGGTCCTTGACTGCCATCTTGATCTGATGATAACCAGAATAAGCGTCCAGGAAGCATAAGTTCTCACAACCCTCCGTTGCATCAATAATTTGGTCAATACGGGGGAGAGCAAACGGGTCAACCAGACAGGCCTTGTTAAGATCCATGTTATCCACACACATATGCCACATGCCTTTCTTTTTAAGCACTAGCACCGGGTTAGCAAGCCACTATGGGTGAAACACTTCAACGATGAAACCCGCCGCCAGGAGCCGGGCCACCTCTTCCCCAATGGCCTTGCGCCTCTCTTCATTAAACCGCCGAAGGAACTATTTGTCCAGCTTAAATTTGGGATCCACATTAAGGTGGTGCTCAGCAAACTCTCTCGGTACACCCGACATGTCAAGGCTTCCATGCAAAGATGTCCCGATTCTCACGGATGAATTCGATGAGCGCGCTTTCCTATTTGGGATCCATATTGGCCCCAATGGTAAACTGTTGTGATGAGTCGTCCGGAGTGAAATCCTCCAATTTGGTATCATCCGCCAAAAACTTGAGGGGCGGCTCAAATTCTGCGGTGGGCTTGTTGAGCGGAGTCATGTCCTTCGGGTCAACATTTTCCATATAGAACTTGAGCTCTGCTTCAGCGCAACTTGATTCTGCATAAGCTGCGTCTCCTTCCTCATACTCAATAGCCGTCTTCCAATCACCATGCACTGTAATCATCCCATTCAAACTGGGCATCTTGAGCTGTAAGTAGACATAGCAAGGCCTCGCCATGAATTTGGCATAAGCTGGATGTCCAAATAGGGCATGATATGGACTTTTGATCTTAACCACCTCAAAACACAAGGTCTCCACCCTGTAGTTGTATTCGTCACCAAGGGCGACTTCCAAAGAGATCTTACCCACTGGATAAGCCGACTTGCCAGGCACCATACCATGAAAGACTATCGAGGAAGGCCTAAGATCCTTATCAAGCAACTTCATCCGGTGGAAAGTGTCATAGTACAAAATATTAATGCTGCTGCCACCATCCATAAGCACCTTAGTACATATCCTCCCACTTGGGGGGCAACTACCAAAGCCAGCCACCTCGGGTCGTCAACACGTGGCAGGTGATCCTCTTTGCTCCAAGTTATGTCATAATCAGACCACTTCAAGTATTGTAGGAGAGCCGGTGTGATCGCATTAACCGCCCGCTTGCGCAACTCCTGATCTTGCTTGTCAAGGCTGGTTGTAAAAACATGACACTGACCCAAGCTGAGCTGCTTCGGATTACTCTGATACCCAGACTGGTTACGTTGCTGCAGATTATTGCCACCAGATTGTTGATGATGCCCTCCTTGATTGCCCTGGCCCTGATAGCCAGATCCTGAACCGCCAGAACCAAGGCTGGCTCTTGACCCGCCTGGTCCTAAGCCGCCTGGCGGGCCACCACCATTGTTGTGATGCTGCCGCAAGTTGTAGTCCCGAAACTGTCGCAGAATGTGGCAATTCCTCCACGTGTGATCCGCCACACTATCCCGCCGGCTGTGCTCTAGACAAGGCTTATTAAGCATCGCTTCCAAGTTGAAAGGAGTTTTACCCTTATTAAAAGGTTGTCTGAAGTTCCCATTGCTCTTAGCATGATTGTTCCCGGCGCTGGTGTTTGCCACCAATTCCGACCCGTCTTCTGGATTCTTCCTCTTGTCATGGTTGCCATTGCCTGCAGCACCCTTGCCATTGTTATTCTTCTTGCCCTAAATGAGGTTCTCCTCATTAGAGCCTCGATCCTTCGTATTGTTAGAGTCGGCGTACTTCGTGAGAGCCCCCATGAGCCCCCATGTCCTGACACGAGCGCTTGAGCCGGCCAAGCTTCTGCTTTAGAGGCGTAAAGTGGCAATTCTTCTCCAAAATCAAAACTGCTTGAGCCACCATAATCTGTTCAGACGAGTGGATGATAGTTGAGACCCACCAGACCCAATGCTGAGCCAACTCATCCTCCTGTTGCACACAATGATCCAAATCCACAAACGTCATGGGCTGCTTGCACGTTCCTTGGAAGTTTTTGATGAACTTCGCCTTTAACTCGGCCCATGAATTAATGGTGTTGGGTGGCAAGCCCTTCAACCATGTGCGAGCCGGCCCTTCCTACTACATCGGTGACATCTAACATCTCCATGGCTAGTTCATAGCTTTCAATCCAAGCCTCTGGAGGTAGGTCAGCGGTCTAATTTGGGACCTTGCGAGGGCCCTTGAAATCTTTCGGCAAACGCTCGTTACGCAAAGCCGGCACTACGCACGGCACTCCCACGACCCTGGTGGTTACTCCTACTCCTACCAAGATGGAAGGTGCAGGTTATTGATGAGCTGCCGCTGCCGCCAAAGCCGCTGCCTCGCGCTGTGCCCATGCCCGGTCCACCAGCGCCGAGGCATCCAGAACCGCTTGATCACCTCGTGGCGGGTCCTGATGCCAATCACTCCTAGAAACCGCCGGCGACTCATACCGCCAGCTGAAGGTGCGGTTGGGGATGAGGGTTGAATGCACGCGACTCCGGCTGTAGGTGTACTTCTCCTGCTAGGTCATCGCCATCTACATGTATCCAATAGCGTTTCGCACCTCTTCTATGAAAGGCGCCTCGTCCGGGATAGGGATCATTACAAGCTGGGTTGCTGCCGCCACCATGTTCTCCGCCGGGTTTGAGTAATGACCCGCCGGCGTTGGGAAAGCCATTAGTGAGGTCTAGTTCCGTTGGGGCGGGTTAAGCTGCTGCCGAGCCGCCAACCAACTTCCAGGTGCTTTTGCTGTCTGTCCCATTCCCGGCATGTTGAAAAGGTTTCTGACCTCATACTGTTTTGGTAGGTGGGACTGATGCCTCATCTGCTGAACCGCCGCTACAGATTGCTGCTCTAGCTCTAGGCGGAAAGCATCCGCCCTAACATGCTGTGCCTCCGCATCCGTGTGAGCCTTCAGCGCGCTGATCCCTGTTGGACTTCAGTCATCTGGTACTTTAGTCTTGCGATCTCCGTGTTCTGGGCTGCTTGATTCTCAGCCGTGACCTCAGTCGCCATCAGGGCTGTGAGCTCGTTCATTGGATCTAGAAGAACCTGAGTCGGTGGCGGGTTAGCCCCCGACCCAGCTGCCCCGGCAGCTGTACTGCTTGGTCCCGATGCTGAACCCGCCATGAAGACGGCCGCATGAGTCAACGGCCCGTGATCCTCCGACTCATGACACTCCGACTCGGGGCAAAGCTCGTCATAGCCCCCGAGCCTGCCATCGCGAAGCTGGTAGATTGATTCCATCTCTCCACTCAAAGATCCATCCTCCGAAAAGACGAGAGTTTCCTGTGACATGGAACCCTCAAGATCCATGCCCCGAGTGAAGCTAACGAAGATATGCTTCCTGTCCGGGTTAGCACGGGCGGGTTGCACGTGTCAGGCGGGTTGCGTGCGCCGAGCCGGCTCGATGACGTCGGTGCAGATGTCCGGCCCGGGTGTAGACCCACCGATCTTGCCGATGAAGACGTGGATTCTGCCGAAGGGAATCCGGAAACCATACTCGACAGAGTCGCCCTCGGGGCCCCAGCCGGCGTCGTCGATGTAGAGCCGGCCGCGGCAACTCTTGTTCATCATGGCAACAATGTACCCCTCGATCCCTGGGAGAGAGCCCTTTGAGAACTTGTTGGGACCCCGATCCTAAGTCATAAGAATCTAGCCTATAACACATCACATCACTTTGCGGCCTCACGCACGGTAACCCCACGGCTGCAACCTTACCTTAGCCGGGACTGTTTGTGCCTTTTGGCTCACGTATGTGAATATGTCGCTAGCATTCAAACGACAGAGAACCCGGGCCGACATGACTACTCATAGAACCCAAGTGGCACATCCATACGGAAATAGGCATATGTAACCCAACAATGCAGGTGTCGGCCTCAAGCGTGTGTAGACGAGTCATAGCCAGCTACAAGGACTCCATTATGCCTTGGGACATAAATGTCATCACTGCACGTAGACGAGTCGTAGTAGGCTATAGGGACTCCATTACACTACGAGACATTTCCCCGAAGGGACAGACACAACAACAAACAAGGATACATGCCGGTTAATCAATGTGTACGGAGCAGTAGCAAGCTATCAAGGCTCGGTGGAAGCAGAAAGAGGGAGTTTCCCGTAAAGAGTACTACTAAAGGCACATGACTAGGTGTTGGATCCCATACATATCGTTGCACGTCACACGTATGCACGACATGCCTGATATGCATAGATACAACTATGGCATCACAACATAACCATACATCAATACAATTTTTATTTAAGAGGCTCAGAGGAGCCTTGCATAATATGTTCTTACAGATAGGGGTCACATGACCCGACACTCAAGTCATACAAGCAAGTTCATACAAACCAAGCGGAAGCATAGAGCTGTCTCAGTACAGACAGTTGAAAGGGTAAAAAGGCACATGGTCTGACTATCTACAGCCTGCCACATGGCGTAAGGTCGTAGCTGGAACACCAGCTATTCAGCATCGTCGACATCTAGATAGAACCCACCTGATGGGTCCCGAGTCTCATCTGCAACATTTATTAAGCAAACATGAGTACAAACATACTCAACAAGTCTTTAAAGCAGACCTAGACTATTCATGCTCATGTATCAACAAGAGGAGTGGTGGAGGTTATCCAGCAATGCCAGCTTTGACTCTTGGCTAACCTATACTACACATTTTGAACTCTTTGTTCAAATTTTAGATATCGCACATGAGTCCACTAACTCCACATCAATACACCACCATGGATTCACTTCCGTCTCCTACGAGAGTGCCATCCACGATACTCACACTTGTCTTGAGATTTTTATGAGTATCCATTAAATTAGCTATGAACAACATAAGTTCTCCAAGTAGTCCATATCCGAGGACGCGACTATTCGAACAGATTCATACCGTACAGGGGTGTACTTCTTCACACACGCTCTGGCCACTTATCGCTGTGTGCTCATAAAACCATGCACCTCGGCAACCTTCAAGCAAAAGCCTAGCGAGGGAGTCGTCCACGACCATCAATCACATAAGACCTCTAGTCCAGGCTATCGCCTATTTGAGACTGAGCCCACACGAAAGTCTGGCCGAAGTTTCTACTACGGCCCCAAACGATGTGCGCAGGGTTCCCAAGCCCACCATTTGGGTGACCCTTGATACACCGTGCCACTGCCTACCGCGTCATAACCCACCCCTAGGGTCAGCGTTATGCTTGGCCTCCAGCATGCTATAAACACCAGAAACTACTTGCAACACCTGGACCAAGACCTAAGCGATTGGTAAGTCGAGAGGGTCAATTAAGTATCCCAACGTGTGGTAGTAACTAGCCTTGGATCACAAACACAGAACTCAGTTCCTAAGAACGGTCCCAATGAGACAACCCGCTATGTACTCCTACATAGCCTCTCATCGCTACCTTTACCAAATCAGGTTCATCATTAAGCTTATCACATCAGAACAATATTGTTTCACTCCAATTCATTACCCAGATGAATCATACCTGACACAACTCTAAGCATAACAAGCATAGCAGGCGAAGTAGGTAAAGCACAACATGGCTCAAGCATCTACCAAGTATGCTAGGTTGCAAGGTTTAGCTATTTACTGTGACAATGACAAGTCATGCAAAGGAATGGGTTCATCTACCGTACACGACAGACAATTAAACGTTTGTCCTAATCCAATAAACAAGAGTAGGAGCGAGAGAATGGGATGTTATCAGAATGATCAATGGGTTTGCTTGCCTTGCTGGGAAGCGGGAAGGTATTCTCCTTCGTTGGAATACTCGGGGGTATCCTCAGGAGCAGGGCCTACCGCAATGCAGATAAATAACAATCAATACACGGCAAGTGCAACAATATGATGCATGATCATGACATGGCAGCATGAATGGATGATCTAATGCAACTATTATCCAAGTTAAATGAAGTAATTTTGAATATAGGTTCAAAATCGTTCTCCATTTCATAATCCATATGTTGACCTATTACTAAATGTCAATGTTCATCTACATAGGTTGCTCTATCATGCATGATAACAACACCATTGGATTCATTGGATTTTTCTCATAAATTTTCATATATAAATTATTTCAATCTGAGTTATAGATTAATTTCTATGAATTTTATAAATTTTAACTATTTTTTGAAATTAAATTAATTCAAAAATTCTTTTATTGCATCAGCATGACATCAGCATGATGCCAGCTGGTCAACAGCCCGTTGATAGGTCAAACCTGACTAGTGGGGTCCATTCGTCAGTGACCCAGCCTCTAATAGAAGTTATTTAAAACACTAATTACTAATTAATTAGGATAGGACCCAGTGTCAGTGGGTCATTAGCTTACTTAGATTAATTAATTAATTATTTAAAACTAATTCTAATTAAACCTGACCCGACCGCACTTGCCAGTGACCCAGGGGTCAAACCCCCGTAGTCAACACCGGCCAGACTCACCGGCGTTGAGCCGCCGGTGACTCCAGAGATGGCAAAGGGGTCGGGTTCCCTCCTCTGGCGACCATTTCACCGGCGGAAAGCACCGGGTGAGCCTAGGGTCATGCGCGCATCCATCCTGACACCTCCCAGAGGCTAAGACGGCCAGGATCAACGCCGGCGATGAGCTCGGCGGCTGCAGGAGCTCGGTCGGTCACGGGTTCCACGATCTAGGGTGGAAAAGACCGGAGCTTGCTACCTACGGGCTCTACACGATCCCACGAGCTCGGTGGTGGCCTCGGAAGGACCAGCTGGTCACCGGAGCAACGCTGAAGACGAGCTCGTGCGGCAGGGCACTTCGGGTGCCGACGGCACCAAGGCCTACAGAGGGGGAAACGGCCGTGGAAGAGAGGGGATCGATCCGGGGGCTCACTGCGGGCTCAGAGCCGTCGAAAGCACGCTCGGGAAAGGCTTGCATCGGCGGATCATCGGTCCATGGAGGAAGAAGGGGACAGGGTCATCGCTCCAGGGCCTCTGGCGGTGCGTGGCTCGATGCAGGGGTCAGGGACGACGAGGTGGAGCTTTTGGTGGGCTTAGGGGGATGCGGGAGCGGCTGCAGCTACGGCGGCGAGCGAGCGGAGGCTTCGGCCATGGCGGAGCAGAGGAGAGGGAAGAGGCAGGGGGCAAATGAGAGAGAGAGAGAGAGTGATGGGGACAACAACGGCGTCCTCATCCACTCGCCAGTGCAATGAGGGATGCAGGTGCACAGGGAGATGCATGGCAGCTCCGGCGCGAGCACACGACAGGCACACGCTCGTCCTCCTGGCCACTAGGAGGACGACGACCCACCCTAGGCCAGGTGGGCCGGCCTGGTCTGGGCTAAGGTAGGCTTCCTTCTTCTTTTCTTTTTAAATTCCAGTTTCTGTTTTCTTTTCTATTTTTTTTTATTTATTTAGGCAAAAATGCGAGGCACAAAATATCTGAAATATTTTATAGAGCTTAGTTTGAATATTTCAAACCTCTATAAAAAATCTCAGAATATTTTGAATAGTAGAATAATTATAATGCTTTATTTGGTATTTTTAGCAACTTTAATATTTATTTTTGAAATTCTATAAAGATTCAAATATTTAGGATGACCCCTGATATATGGATGTCCACATTTATCAGACATAGGGGACATTTTTGATGGGCATTTTGGATTTGTTGGTTTTTCACAACTATTGAATTTGTTTGATTCAGGTGAGGTGTTAGGGTTTTTGTTAATCCCCATTTTAGGTTGATGCAAAAGTGAAAACATGATGCGCACATATGCTGACCTAAGTAAACTAACTAGGGATGTGACAGAACTCAACACCATCGAGCGCTAGCCGCACGATGGGCACCAACTATCGTGGTTTTGTCTTGGCAGGTGTCTGGGGACTTATGTTCGAGGCCATCACTAAGGTGATGGACTCAAAGGGGTTGGTCGGGACGAAGGATGTGAGTTTACCCAGGTTCATCCCCTCAAGAAGAGGTAAAAGCCTACATCCTGCTTGTGTTGTATTGATTGGAGTATCGATAACAAGGGAGCGGATTCGCTTGACCTAGTTCTCGATCAGTTGGTTTCTATCTATGTCTCCCCGGGTCTCTCCTTTATATAGGATGTCAAGGCCACGGGTTACACAAGTCTCATACCGACTCTTACAACGTATCTATCTCTATGTCGCCTTACCATCTTGGGCAAGCCGCCTCCGGGCGGCTTAACCGCCCCGGGTCTTCATGCCACCTTCCATCCGGGCCTTGTCTTGGCCCATCTTGGTAAGACGCCATATGGCCAGGCCTACGTCTCTTGGCCCATCTGCCTTGGTTTGGATCATGAGCCACCAGGTATGACCCGACCCCACCTGGGCAGGTCTTACCACGGGGTTATATCCCCAACAGATAGGATCACATCTTCGGAGTTGCCAGTTGGTATCAGAGCCTGTACCAACTTAGGAGCCCCCTTGATTGATCAAACTTGGCCAAGTTGAGTCTAGTAAAGGAAAACTATTTGGAGTCTAGTTATATATCGGAGAGTAGGACTCTTTTTTACTCCTCTTCTATGATATGGTGAGGAACCCTCATGTAGGAATTTTAATTCTATTCCTCTTGTCACTCAAATGTTTTTAGGACCACGAGGGTATTTTGGATTCTCTATGATGTCGATGTGAATGGGATTTTGTTCCTCCTGCCTCCTGCCAATTTGGGGTAGAAGTGTCCCGGGGAGTAGATCTCTAGGGGATTCTTGAAACATCACTATCGTTCAGTTTCCTTAGTATCTCAGGACACAGATGTTTACAATTACTTCAATACTCTTTGTGGCGATAGGAGTTTGGCATCACCCAGTACTGGGGAGAGCGTCTAGATGTGCTGCCGTAACTGGTATCGTTGTGATTACGAGGGTCTGAGGTAGATGAGTTTCTGAGACCTTGGGTTATGTGTTGACGGATGTGTTACATCGGGGCGTAGTATTACTGCTAGGAGTTGAGTGATGGATTTTGCTCCTTGTATGTGTGGACCCGATTGCATAACCAAAGATTTCGGAAGTTATTAGGTGGGAATTCAAGTAGTTACCTAGGACTATCCTTCCAACAAATGCACAATGGTTATGTATTTGTTTCTAGCTTGTTCATAAGCCTCATCCTTTTTTTTGTTTTGAATATAGTAATTCGTGGTGCTTCGATGTCAAGTGGTGATTTCATATATTTTCTAATAAGTGTTCTCATATTTCTGTGAGAATGATAATTCTGTTGCTCAATCAAGTTTTCATATCAAGTCTTTTCATCCGGTGTGCTTCTGTTCAAGATAATTTAATCCTCTCCAATATTTGCAAGATCAATCCTCATATTTCTTCTCGGAGTTCGTTTCATCTGTCCCAAGTTTTATTTGTTTTCCTCACCCTCTCGTCCTTTTTCTTCAATGATTAAATTCTCATCCAAGTGCCTTTATTTTCATTCAAGCTTCCGCTATCATTTCTTTCGTGTTGTATCTGATGATTCATTGTGAAGGTGCTCAAGTGCTAAGTTCTTCATTCTTCATTCTTTTCTTCCTTGGTGGATTCAATTCAACATTTCGGTGTTCATCATATCCTTTGATGCGTTCAATGTTTTCCATGTGGATAATTCTTGTCCAAGAATCTCCTGGTTATTGTCTCTCTCTATTCTATCCGGAGTGCTGAACATATCTCAGAAGATTGATGTTTCTGTTCAAAATCTTTTCACTTATTTAGAGGTTCGCACCTCATCAAGTTTAATTTGTTTCGATGCAATCTCTCTTACTAAGAATTCATTTCAATGGTGTTCTCTTTGGGTGGGCGCATAACCCACATGTTTTCCCCTAGGATCTTACCTGGCTCTTCTAATATTTCCGAAGATGTCCTCAAGTTCATTTTAATATGACATAAAAATGAATTTCATGATTCATATTCTTTCTCCAAGGTCGCTTTGAATTATTTTCATCATTGTCTCAACCTTTGTTTATTAATTATTCCGGAGTATCTCAATAATTCTTGGTTGTGTTTCTCATCGTTACTCTTAGCATTAAAGGACGAAAGAGAGTTTGTCCTAAATCCTTATCAATTTTTCTGAAGATTTGTGTTTCAACTTGTTGCTATCTTTCTAATTGTTTCCATTCATGAGAAATTCTTTTCATATCTAACTGGAGCATTTCAATGTTGTGTTCATTTCTCGATCCTCCGAAGGCCATCATTTCAGAAGAGTTCTTCATTCTTAGCTTTCAGCTTTCGTTCTCAAATTCTTCTCAGTTGTTGTCTCTCCGTTCGTATCTCAATTATTCCGGTGCTTCGTTCTAGATTTCTCTAGCTAAATTGTGATCCCTTCATTATCTTGTCATGTATCTCCATTCATTTGGGGTATGATCATTCATTTGTGAATTCTTACCGGTGTTTCGTTGAAGACCTCTTCAAGCTTTTGATATCTCTCTTCTATCTATCCCAAGAAGAATAATTAGTATGCCAAATCCATTGTTTGTCATCAATTTAACTTTATGAAGGTTAAGCATAACATAATTCTTATTTTTGTTTCATCAAAGTGATTTCAATCACTCTTCCGGAGTTGTGCATGACAAATTCTGGATTTCAAGTGTTCTCATCTTCCTTTTCCGAAGTTCCAAGTTTTCTCAAGTATCTCATCGTGAAGCCCCATATAAATCTTTGCAAGGTCATAATCTTATTCTTTCCACCCTTAATTTCTTTTGATCATTCTTTTGCATACGGAGTTTCTTCATGGTGGCTCTTCAAGGATTTATTCCTTCTCAAAGTGTTCTTCAAGATGCTTGTTGGAGAGCCTTAAGTTTTCTTCCTCTTGCATTTCATATTGCAATCCATTCTCCCTTAGCTTTTGAGATGGTCTTATAGCATTCTTGATTCATGAGGAGTCTCGAAGATAATTTATAAAGAATGAGATATTTAAACCCATTTGTCCTCCTCGGAGTCACCTTGGATTAGATCACCTAAAGTCTTTCCTAAGGATTGTGGAAATTATGGTTCTTATCAATGATCCAAGTTTTCTCCTCATCTTCATGGTGAAAGAAGTTTTTCATCTCTTTTGCTCCCAAGCAATCTTTGTTATGTTAGTGGCCGGTTGTCACCTCATAATTTTGAGATGTTTCCATAAGCCCACAACAAGCTTGTTCTTTTCGTGGTTGATTTTCCAACAACCCTGTTCAACCCTTCTTTGTAAGGATGCTCTCCAATTCAATTGTGGTAGAATTTTTCATTTATTATAAGTTCTTTTCCTTCATCGAGCAATCTTCTAGTATTTTGTTTCAGAGGCTTTGTGATGTTGCTCTCTTTGAAAATCATATCGTTCTATCAAGATCATGTTATTTCCTTGCTTATCCATTGAACCGGAGTTTTGTGGCCCTGTTTTCACATTCTTTCCATCATATCAAGTTTTCTTCTCTTTTCTACTGAAGTGCTGCCCAATTTTTTTGAATTCTTGCTTGTTCCTCATGCCATAGTTCATATCTTTGCAAGCTCCAAGGTTCTTTGGTTTCATCGTTGGTCAAAGAAGCAACTAAGTTTACCTCTTCCTCTCGCTATTTATATTCCCCTTCGCATTCTAAGATCTTGAGGGGGATCTCTTGTTCGTGGAGGAGAGTCGTTACAGCACGAGATCGACGCTCCACAATATTCCCCTTTTATTTCCATTCTCATCGTGTGATTCGTTTGGTTGTTGCATTCATCATCGCATCATTCGCATCATCCGCATTGCACCGTCAGTCTATTACCGCCATTTTTTCTTCAAAACTTGCGTCCATACATAGTTGCCAGTTCTCTTTGTTTTCGTCGTTGTCCGTTTTGAGACCAACCACACACACACGTGCCCGCAACACTGTTGAAATATTGTTTTTAAAAGTGTGCGAAAAATATTCTTGGAATGGGTCAAAACTTGGCGAGCGGTCTTATTATATTGTAGGCATTCCGCCCTACCAAATTTCGTCGCATTCGGAGGTTGTTTGATACCCCAACGGTCGACCATAACGACATCGTCATCGGTTTATTTGTCGGACATTTTTGGTTTTTTAAAACCTCTGTCACGGGCCTCAATCTTCGCTCTCCTCTTAGCCCATCACCACTCTACACAGCCCACTAGGCCTACCCAAACCCCCTCCGCGTTCGTTCCATCCGATCGACATCGTACGGTTCGAATACAGGCAAAACCCCTCAAAGCCTAGCCTACCTACTATAAAAGGAAGGCTCCCCCATCCCTAAATAGCCTTCCTTCCACCTCTTGCCTCATTTGCGCACCTGGCCAGCATCCCATTGCCACTTGGCATCGCCAGCTAGCCACACCGCCGTGGCAGCCACCACCGCCACCTCCCCAGCCAGCCAGGGGCTGCCATGTCGCAACCCGTGCCGCCCTCCACCCACTCCTGGTGCGCCATGTCGTCCTGCTAGAGCCCACCGCCGCCCGAACCTGGGCCAGGCCCGCATGCCCCCGCAGCCGATGCCCGATCATAGATCCCTTGCCCGGATCCTCCTAAGCACTACCGTCCCTCTGCCCCCGCGTCGCCTAGTGTCGGCCGGCTGCCGCACCGCGCCCCGCCGCCACGCCCATCCGGTCGCCGCACCTCATCGTCATCCCACGTGCACCCCGCCAGCACCACTACCTCTGCAAGCCGTGCGCCTCCATCCTGGACGCCCGAGCTTGATCTCACCGCTGCCGCCGCTTCCCGAGCCACCCTGCTTCCTCTATCGCCCATATCTGGGGGATCCCGGCCGGATCCGCCCGGTTTCCTCGAGGGCGGGACCTCCCATGCGTCGCCGATGCACCCCGTCGCCGTTGACCCGCCGCCCTGCCTCCCCTGATCCGATCAGGATTGATAGGAAGAGGACGACGCCAGCGCCCGCGTGGGCCACGTGGGCCCCACGTGGGCAAGGCCCAGCCACTGCCCTTGCTGTCTCTAGCCCATCTTTGAGCCGGCCCGATATCCCCCTTGGTGAGCAGACCTTCTATCCTACGCCCGTTCATCATTTTAGTGAATCTGCGAACATGCGCCTTTTGGCTATATTGTGAACGTTCACTAGTTAGCTTATCCGACGAACAATGCTAAAAACGACTATGTCCCTGATACTGTTGTTTTTAACAGCACCATTACATTTTGTGGGACTCGTATCTCGTGAACTGTATATCAGATTTTGAGGTGTGATATATGAAAAAGCATCTACAAATTGTGCTCTACATGATAGTGTCATCTACATGCTTAATGGGTTGTATTTACATGCTCAAAATTATGTTGCAAAAGTGCATTCCATCGTAGATGCGAAATCTGTTATTTTATTCAAAGTCTCGTGGATGATTGCATCTAAACTGTAGACCTTTTGCATATGGTTTCTTCATGAGTATTGGTCCATGTTATGTAAACTTTGATGCCATGCCATGTAAAAGATCATTAACATGTCATTTTCTTGCTCTCAAGTTGTTATCGTGTTAAAAACTGAAATCTGCTAACGTTAAGTTCCATTTTCTAAGGCTCATCATAAGCAAACTATGCATCCTTTGTATATGTGCCAATGGAGTGATTTGAACTATGTCATGTCTAGTTGTTGTTAGTGTCCTTGCCATGCTCATAGATGGTTTTTATGTTGCTGTTATTGCCATGTCAACATGCCTAGTCAAACTGCAGTTTTAGGAGAAGGTTAAATTTCACTAAGTGTGAAACTGTTATTTTATTGCCATGTTTCCATGATGATTGCCATGAATCCGTAGGTCCTTTGTGGTTGGCACAATGGAATGAATTGTTGACCATGTTGTGCTTTGTTAGTATGCACCAATAGTTTGCAAGTATAGGTTATGTATCCTAATTAATTTTGCTGTCAAACATGCTAATCTGATTAAAATGGTTGCACATGTCTACTCTAATTTTCACCAAGTCTAGGGACCTGATTATTTCAAATTGCCATCTTGTGTTGATGCTATCCATGTTTCTGTGCATAATTAGATCTTGCCATTATAGAATGAATCATTTTACATCATATAGGGTGCATCACCATGCAATTGTTGTGCATTTTAGGTGGCTGTAGCTTGTTGATATGTGTGTTGGAATATGCTATGTTGCTGTTTTGGGCAGATTATAGCTAAAACTTGTGTTGGTTGTTTTGGTTGAACCGTTGCTCCATTTTGAACATGTCATATATGAAACTTGCTTTGAATCTCAAGTAGTTTCATAATATCTTGTTGCATTGATGATTTGAAATGATTTTGGTTGTCGTTTGCATGTATTTTGCATTCATGGCATATTATCTTATGTTTTGTCATATCTTTTGGACCGTAACTCCGTTTCAAATGTTCTATATATGTAAATCGACAAGAATGATGTGTAGAATAACGTGGTGCATATTTTCCCTGCTTAACAAATATAAATTATGGTTAGTTCAGATATGGACCAATTTCGAAATTAACGTATGGGGTCGTTTCAGAAATACCATGTTGTTTCCGGCCTCATTTAAACTGCCTAGATAGATAGTTATTTATGCTTCACCTCTTGCCATGTTTAACAACATTTAATATTGTTGTGTACCTAAACAGGAGGGAACTGTGTAATTAAAATATGGAGTTTTGTCAATATGCAACTCGTTGCGTATTGAGCTTCATTTAATGTGTAGTATTAAATTGTTGTGCTTTGCCATGCCTTGCTTATTTAAATGGAAATGCATCATATTTGTTTGCACATCATGTCATGCATATGTTTTGGTGTACCGTGTGTTGATTGTTGTTTCCGGATTGCTTCTTCTCGATAGAGTTCCGAAAGTGTTCGCAGTGTGAGGATTCGTTCGACTACGTCCCGTTCATCTGCTTCACTGATTTGCTCTTCTTCCAAGCGGGATCTCAGGCAAGATGACCATTTCCCTTGATACCACTACTATCATTGCCATGCTACTTGTCTCGATTCTATCATTATGTCTCATTACCTGCCACTTGTATGTCAAGCCCACCAACATTGCCATGAGAAGCCTCTAACCGTCCACCTTCCCAGCAAACCATTGTTTATCTATGTTACCGATTTCTCAACCCTTCTTATAGAGTTTCTAGGAGCACGTGCAATTGCTTCCATGTGTCAACATGGATATTATTGATACATCACCATATTATTGCTATTTAATTTAATGCACATATATACTAGGTAAAAGGTGGAAGGCTTGGCCTTTTGCTCGGTGTTTTGTTCCACCTTTGCCGCCCTAGTTACTTGTGTACCGGTGTTATGTTCCATATTGGGCGCTCCTAACATGCCTGGGGTTGTTATGAAGACCCCCTTGATTTTTGTTTTGGTATAAATCTCTTATGGCAAGGCCCAACATTGGTTTTACCATTTGCCTAATAACTAAGAAAATTACATAGGGACCCGCCGGCACCCGTGGATCTTTAATCAACAACCGGGGCCAATGCTCCTCATGAGTGTTGGTCCACCTACCTAGAAGTCGGCGGTGCCACCTCGGGGCTACTCGATGTATTTTTCTGGCTACCATCCACTTCACATAGACATATGATGCCCGTAGATAGAGAGTGCATGGCTCTAGATGAGGATCTGGCTCACCGGGAGGCTTTGCTGGATTTGTTTTACCTTTCTCGAACGTCTTGTGCGTGGGATTTCAAGGACACTTCGGGCTATCTCGAGGTTGAGATTTTCCATCAGGATTCCGCGAATACTTCGGTTATCCCACGGTTGAGGAATTCCAATGCAGCTTGTGGCCAGTTTTTGATGGACGAGTTGGAGCACCCCTACAGGGTTAAATCTTTCATGAGAGCCATGCCCGTCATTATGTGGCAACTTGGAAATTTGTTTAACACTTGGTCATAGCAAACTTGACACAAACTCAGATAAAATACACCAACTGTGTGCATAACCGTGACTATCTCTTCTTGTGAGTTCTACATCCAAGGGAGAACATGGTGGGGGTTACCTTTGAGATAAATAGGCGTTCAGGATTACTTAGTGATCATTACTAGTTCACGTCCGTTATGCGTAGGCCACCCTCCTTGTTTTGTTGAACTCATAACTTAGCCACTCAAATAAATGCTAGTGCTTGCTGCAGCCTCACCACTTAACCATACCTCACCCATTAACACTACTGGAATCAGACAATTTGCCGTCTGCCAGCTCTTTGCCATCTGCTAGCAGACGACAAAGAGTGTCTTTCCCATCAGCTAGCACAAAGCAGACGGCAAAGAGCTGGCGGACGACAAAGAGGGGCTTTGCCATCAACCAGCTCTTTGCCGTCTGCTCCCTGATGGCAAAGATTCTTTGCCGTCAGCGAGCGGACGACAAAGAGGTGGGTGGGGTCCAGTTGAGGGCAGTACTGTAACGGCCCACCACCCCACCTATTTGCCATCCGCTAGCGGACGGCAAAGAGGTGATACCTAATTAGCTAACGGCGCAACCCAGCCCCACCCATCGTCTATCTCCCATCGCCTCTCCCCCTCAACCAGCCGCACGCCCGCACGTCGCTGCGCCCAAGCCCCCACCCCTACCGCGCCCCCGCACCCCCCGCCGGCCGCCACATGCGCCCCTCCATCGGCCGCCGCCGCGCCCCCGTCTCCCGCCGCCCGCGACCCGCCCGCCCGCCGCCCACACCACTCACCCCCACCGCCGACCGCGCCCCTCACCCACACCGCCGGCCGCCGCACCCCCTGCTGGTCGCTGCCCCACTCCGGTGATCCCCTCCCCCTCTTTTTTTCATTTTTTCATAGTGTAGTTATAGTAATTTAGTTAGTTAATTAGGTGTAGTTAGTTAGTTGTAATTTAGTTAGCTTAGTTAGTAAATTAGCTTAGTTAGTTGTAGTTAGTTGTAGTTAATTAGCTTAGTTAATAATTTAGTTAGTTAGTTGTAATTTAGTTATTAGTAATTAGAAGAAGAGAGAAGAAGAAGAAGAGGAGGAGAAGGAGATGAAGAAGAAGAATAAGAAGAGGAAGGAGAAGAAGAAAAAGAAGAAGAAAAGGAGGAGGGGGAGAAGAAGAAAAGAAGAAAAAGAAGGAGAATAAGAAGAAGAAGAGCAGGAGGAGGGGTGCGTCGGCACCGACGTAACCGGGTCGAGGATCGCCGACACGACACCACCGACACCCCGACCGCCGACACGACACCCCGACACCCCGACACGGCACCCTGGACCCTGACACGACACCACCACACCCTGACCCCGACACGACACCCCGACACCCGGACCCCGACACGGCACCCTCGACACCCCGACCCCGACACAGCATCCCCGACACCCCGACCCCGACACGACACCCCCGACACCCTGACCCCGACATGGCACCCCCGACACCCCGACCCCGACACGACACCCCTACACCCCGACCCCGACACGACACCCCGACATGGCACCCCCGACCACGACACAACACCCCGACCCCGACACGACACCCCCGACACCCCGACCCCGACACAACACCCCGACCTCGACCCCGACCCCGACACCCCGACACAACACCTTGACACCCCGAAAAGGCACCCCGACCCCGATACCCCGAGACCCCGCCACATCACCCCGAACCCGACACCCCGACACGGCACCCCCGACCACGACACAGCACCCCGACAACGACACGACACCCCCTACACCCCGACCCCGACACGACACCCCGACACGGCACCCCCAACCACGACACAGCACCCCGACCCCGACATGACACCCACGACACCCCGACCCCGACATGACACGGGTCATATATTTGTGAATTATGAGTTAGGTCATATATTTTTCGATTTTGTTGTATAGAACATCATATTTATGTTGATTAGGTGGATTTAAATGTGCAGTTGTTTCGTCGCTGCGAGGGTCTGGTGTTTGACGACCTCCCTGTGCGTTCGACGAGCTCCGCCCCTGCATTCGTGGGTGAGCACAAATGCTACCTATAGGTGTCTTCAATCATCAGTATGCATGACCACTATGCCTCTCCCGTTCGAAAGGGTTACATCTATAAATATGCATTCATTAGCATATTTATAACCGTGATTCTTTCGAATTGTCCAATGTTGTCCATGGACATCCCGAGTATATGTAGATTGGGTTCGTTTTCCCATATGCTCTGCTCTGGATCCGATGCAGAATTTCGTCAGTGCCTCCCTGTTGTTCTCCAGGTACACATCCTCTCTGCTTATTGCCGAGACATGTAAGGAGAACAGCGTGGAGGTCCTGCCGAAATTGTGCGTCGGATCCGGAGCGGAGCATAGGAAAACGAACCCAATCTACACATACTCGGATGGGATTAGGACCTATCTTTACCTACTAGCGTCTAGGTTGCATCGACGTAATGAAACTGACAAACTGTATTAACTGATGAATATGGTTTGCTGAATTATCGATATATTTTGTGTGTGTCCAGTAGCTAGGCAGGATGAGTGATCGTGGGTGGATGTACACCGGTCACACTAGTCAGAAAGACATGACCCGTGAATGGTTAACAAAAACCAAGGAGTTTGTGAGAGTCGCATTTGCAAATGGATAGAAAACAACCTAGTGCCCTTGTGTCAATTGCGACAACCATAAGAAGAAGTCAGAGTTTGAAATGATCAAACACCTGCAGAAGTGGGATTTTACGCCTAATTATACGGTCTGGACATTTCATGGTGAGTCTGGCCAATGTGCCAGAGCTGAGGTGCTTCGTCATCGCACCGATGAGCATGGTACCGGGATCAAAGACATGGTGCAAGACTTTGATGATGCTCGGGATTCGGACAATGAGATGGAGGAATCTGCAAAGGCCTTTTATGAAAGGTTGGAGTCTTCAAAATGTCCTCTCCACGAGCACATTGAGCTTTGTCAGTTGGATGCCATCGTGCAAGTAATGACTCTAAAGGCTCAGTTCAACCTGGGCAGAGAATGCTACGACGCGATGATGACAATATTTGGACGCTTTCTACCCAAAGGCCATGTATTGCCACCAAACCTTTACCAGTCGGACAAAATCCTACGTGCGCTTAAGATGCCCTATGAGAAGATAGATGCCTGTGAGAATGGATGTGCCTTATTTAGGCTCGAGTATGCGGGCTTGCACTATTGCCCCATTTGCAATGCTTCCAGGTATGTTCTAGTAGACAATGGTATGGGTGAGAAGAGTCAGAACAAAATCCCCATTAATGTTCTTCGGTATCTGCCAATCATACCAAGACTTCAACGGCTTTTCATGGTCGAATAGACGGCTAGACAGATGACGTGGCATAAATTGGGCAAAAGAACAGAACTGGATGCAGATGGGAATCCGATGTTGGGACACACTTTAGACGCTTTTGCGTTGAAGCACTTCGATGCATTACATAAGGATAAAGCGGCAGATCCAAGGCATCCTCGAGTTGCCATCAGCACGGATGGGTTCAATGTGTATGGTATGACGGCAACACAATACAATTGTTGACCTGTATTTGTCATTCCACTCAATCTCCCCACGGAGAGATTATGAAAAGAAAGAACATTTTCCTAACGTTGATAATTCCAAGGCCCAAATATCCGGGAAGAATATGAATGTGTACATGCAACCGCTTAAGGATGAATTGCAAGAAGCCTAGGATAATGGGATCAAGACATACGACGCCGCTACAAAAAAGAACTTCAAAATGCATGTGTGGTACATGTACTCGATGCATGACTTGCCGGCGTATGCGCTATTCGTTGTCTGGTGTGTGCATGGAAGGTTTCCGTGCCCCACATTTAAGGCAGCTCTTCAGTTCCGTTGGCTGGAGGCGGGTCACAAGTTTTCTTGCTTCGACATGCACAGACAGTTCCTTGATCCTGACCATAAGTTCAGAAAAGACAAGAAGAATTTCATCAAAGGTAGATTTTTCAAAAACATTGCACCACCTACGTTGATAGGCCAACAGATCCTGGATCAGATAAACGCTCTCGAGCTAGATCTAGATCGTCCAGGGTATTTCAAAGGGTATAATACGGAACACGCTTGGACTCACAAGATATGTTTGTGGGATCTGCCTTACTTTAAAGACCTCCTTTGCCCACACAACATCAATGTGATGCACACTGAAAAGAATATTGCGGAGGCCCTTTTTGGTACATTATTCGGCATAGAGGGGAAGTCGAAGGATAATCCTAAGGCTAGAGTCAACCAGGAGGCTCTATGTGATAGACCGTTACAAAACATTAGACAACCGAAAGGAAAGAAGAACTGGAGGAAGCCAAAGGCATGGTTCTACAGGTGTCTTGAGGAAGACGAGGCGAGAGCAGCTATTGTTCTCGAAGCCGAGTGCAAGCGCCTACTTCAGAACTTACGACACGAGGCTCGGGGGCAGGCTATTTGAGACTACTACGCCTCGAGTAACATTAAGAGGGCCAAGAAGAAGTGCCACAAAAATTATCTGAGTAAGGAGAAGTTTATGAAGGTAATTATCTATTCTTAAGGCCTTGTACTTAGTTTCTTTGATTTGATTCATAGGCGTAGCGCTGAAATTTCTCTTGTCTAACTTAGGTGTCCCCGAGATGGTGTGCGGATAGGATGGACTGTTGGGAGGCATTGGTGGATGAGTGGTGCTCTCCCGAATGGCTAGCCGAACACAACAAGGCCAAGGAGAAGCGTGCCCAAATGAGAGGTGTGCCACACCATCAAGGGAGCTCCAACCTGTTTGAGTACGGGGATAACTGGGTATGTGGTTTGCTTCATGATTCATGCAATTTCATTCTTCATGCTAGCTTGAGCCCTTAACTAATATTTTGTTCACGTCTATTAGGCGCGAGAAAACAAGGAGGTGACACCTCTGTTTGACCTCTATGCCATGGCCCATACTGCCTCGTACAAGAAGGCCAAGGCATTCTCTAAGGATGACCTCGATCATCCAAAGAGCTTCAGCAACATCTCCTCCCACAACAAGCTCGTGAGGTACAGAGATTTTGGGAAGGTGAGGAAAGGGGAGGACTTCAACCCGAGCCAGAGTCCTTTTGATCTAGAGCTCGTGATGATATATGGTGGTGGGAGGCCCCATGGCTCGATAGCCATTGGGGATGGACTGATACGTTGTCCTAGAACTCTCCTGGAGATCAAGAAGCGCCAGACGAGCTCTGATCCTGAGATAACGCCTCGTCCATGACCAATGGAGCTCATCATTGAGGCTAGGGCCCAGGAGCTTCTGGCGGAGGCAAACAGGCAGGCGGCACAGAGGGAGAGGGACATGGAGGAGAGGACTGCTAGGTTGTTGGAGGAGGAGAGGAACCGAAACGACGGGTCTCACCGGGCCCTATACGAGATCCTCGTGGTAAGTTTCTCCTACATATTAGCCAAGTCATGCACGTAATGTTCGTTTCATCACTAACTAATGTGAATGACTCATGAAAACAAAATGTGCAGACCGTGTGCCAGAACAATGGTCAGACCCCTCCATCGATGCCCCATATTGCTATAGCACCCACGGTGAGTTTCATTTAAATGGTCATTAGTTACTAGTATTCACATTTGAGTTGCATCATGCTAAGGAGACATTGCAAATGATCTTTGGTGCAGCTTGCCTCCCACAAGCATCGACCGATCCTTCTGCGACTGCCGCAACCCCGACCGGTCCTTCTATGTCTCACCCTGGCCCAAACCCTACCGGTCCTTCACCTTCGTGTTGATGGTAAGTTTTCCCAAGTTTTTTAATTAACAAATGCATACTTAGCTTAAGAAATGACCTACTTATCTCCAAAATGACCTATACTTAGCTTATTTTCCTCAAAAATGACTTGATATGCTTAGTTAGCTAGAAAATGGTATATTCTACCTAGGATAGCTATAAAATGACCTATACTTAGCATTTTTTCCTCCAAAATGACTTGATATGCTTAGTTAACTAGAAAATGGCATTACTACCTACTATAGCTCAATAATGATCTATAGCTAGCTTAGCTAGTTCATTTATAACATAATTAGCTCACTTATGTACAAAATGGCATAACTACCTAGGATAGCTCAATAATGATCTATAATTAGCTTAGCTAGTTCATTTATGACATAATATGCTTAGGTAAAAATGGATAATAACCTTGGTTTAGCTCCAAAGTGACCTATACTTAGCTTATTTTCCTTAAAAATACATAATAACCTTACTTACCTCCCAAATGATATATTCTACCTAGGATAGCTATAAAATGACCCATACTTAGCATTTTTTCCTCCAAAATGACTTGATATGCTTAGTTAGCTAGAAAATGGCATTAGTACCTTGGACAAGAGGAGAGGAGAGGAGAAAAAGAAAGAGAAGATAAATTCTTCTTCTTCTTCTTCTTCTTTTTCTTCTTCTTTTTCTTCTTTTTCTTCTAGCTAGTCTTCTTCTTCTTCTAACTATCATCTTTCCTACTTTACAGATTTTCTATAGATGAGGAAGAGTGCATTGGTGGACTATACTCTTCTACTTCTGCTACCTTTATGTTTATGGAAAACTTGTTTTGGATACGTATGTATGGATATGTTGTTGGAAACCATATTGTGTGTTGTTGGAAACTTTTATATATGTTGGACTTGTATGTTGAAACTTATTGTTGGCATATGCTTGTTTCAACTTATTGTTGGTATGCTTGGATATATATGTGATATTGTTGGATATATATGTTTCAAACTGAATGCTTTTTTTTTAAAACAGGGGCTATCTAGCCACTTTGCCGTCAGCTCGCAGACGGCAAAGAGCTTTGCCGTCCGCCAGCGGACGACAAAGTGGCCACGTGGCAGCTACCTGTGTAACCTGGGGTTGGCCTAGGTTGGTTCTTTGCCGTCCACTGGCAGACAGCAAAGAACCTTAGTTCATTGCCGTCTGCCAGCGGATGACAAAGAACCAACCTAGGCCAGCAAAAAAATAGGTGTGTTGCCGTCCACTAGAAGACCGCAAAGACCTAAGGTCTTTGCCGTCTTCAGCAGACGGCAAAGCATGCCGTTAAGCCCCCTAACGGAGCTAAGTTGCCACATGTGCCATCCAGGCCCTTTGCCGTCCGCTGGCGGACAACAAAGATACAAAGGTCTTTGCCGTCCGCCAGCGGACGGCAAAGCGCCCTTTACCGTGGCTTATTCAGCCGGACGGTTGGCTGTCTGCTGGCGGACGACAAAGTCTTTGCCGTCCGGGATCATGCCTTGGCCGTCCGGCATGGTTGACGGCAAAGTGCCTGATTCCTGTAGTGTAAGCTTTGCTACTCTTGATACCCTTGGAAATGAGATTGCTGAGTCCCTGTGGCTCACAGATTAGTACAACAACAGTTGCAGGTACATGCAATGCAATTATTTGACGGCAGAGCAATGCTTGTTTCTTTTGGAGTTCTTCTTATTTTTACACCGATCTAGGATGGGTTCCAGGACGGCCGCTTGGGATAGCAAGGATGGATGTCATTTTATTGTTTGAGTTCATCCGTAGTCGGACCCTGCTCTTATGTACGATGATTGAATATGTTGTTGTATTGATGTGATCTTGATGTAGCTTGTGGCGAGTGTAAGCCAATTCCGTATACTCATCTCTTCTGTACATGTACTTCCAATGATATCCATTCTTGCGAAATGACGGGATGCGCTTCTTTACCTTTCAAGGCCCTTGAGCCAAAATAAGGATATGATCACATCATGGGTGTTACAAGTTGGTATCAGAGCCTGTACTGACTTATGAGCCCCCTTGATTAATCAAACTTGGCCGAGTAGAGTCTACTAAAGAAAAACTATTTTGCATCTAGTTATATATCGAAGAGTAGGATTCTTGTTTACTCCTCTTCTCTGCTCTGGTGAGGAATCTGATGTAGGAATTTTAATTCTATCCCTCGTCTCACTCAATTTTTTTATGATCACGCTCGTATTTTGGATTCTCTATGATGTCGATGTTATCGGAATTGTGTTCCTGCTGCGTCGTGTCAATTTGGGTAGAAGTGTCCTAGGGAGAAGAGCTCTAGGGGATTCTTGACACATCGCTATCGTTCAGTTTCCTTAGTATCTCACGACGCGGATTTTCAAAATTTCTTCAATACTCATTGTGGCGAGAAAAGTTTGGCGTCACCCACTACTGGGGAGAGCATCCAGATGTACTACCATAATTGGTATCGTTGTGATTACGAGGGTGTGAGGTAGATGAGTTTTCGAGACCTTGGGTTATGTGTTGACGGATGTGTTACATCGGGGCGTAGTATTACTGCTAGGAGTTGAGTGATGGATTTTGCTCCTTGTATGTGTGGACCCGATTGCATAAGCAAAGATTTCGGAAGTTCTTAGGTCGGAATTCAAGTAGTTACCTAGGACTGACCTTCCAACAAATGCATAATGGTTATGTATTTGTTTCCGTCTTGTTTCGTTAGCATCATACTTTGTTTTGTTTTTGAATATGGTAATTCGTGCTACTTCGATGTCAAGTGGTGATTTCATATCTTTCGTAAGAAGTTTTCTCATATTTCTGTGAGAATGATATTTCTTTTCCTCAATCAAGTTGTCATATCAACTCTTTTCATCCGGTGTGCTTCTCTTCAAGATAATTCAGTCCTCTCCAATATTTGCAAGATCAATCCTCATATTTCTTTTTCGGAGTTCGTTTCATCGGTCCCATGTTTTCTTTTATTTTCCCCACCCTCCCGCCCTTTTTCTTCAATGATTAAATTCTTATCCAAGTTCCCTTCTTTTCATTCATGCTTCTTCTATGTTCTCTTTCATGTTGTATCTGATGATTCATTGTGAAGGTGCTCAAGTGCTAAGTTCTTCATTCTTCATTCTTTTCTTCCCTAGTGGATTCAATTCAAGATTTTAGTGTTCATCATATCCTTTTATGTATTCAATGTTTTCCATGTGGATAATTCTTTTCCAAGAATCTCTTGGTTATCGTCTCTCTCTATTCTATCTAGAGTGCTGATGATATCTCAGAAGATTCATGTTTCTATTCAAAATCTTTTAAATTCTTGCGAGGTTCTCACCTCATCAAGTTCCAATTTGATTCGATGCAATCTCTCTTCCTAAGCATTCATTTGAACGGTGTTCTCTTTGGGTGGGCCCATAACCCACAGGTTTTCCCGCTAGGATCTTACCCTTATAATCTTTTCGGAGATGTCCTCAAGTTCTTTTCAATGTGGCGTAAGAATGAATTTCATGAGTCGTATTATTTCTCCAAGGTCACTTAGAATTATTTTCATCATTGGCTCAACCGTTATTTAATCATTATTCCAGAGTATCTCAGTAATTCTTGGTGATGTTTCTCATCATTACTCTTAGCACCAAAGACCGAAGGAGAGTTTCTCTTAAATCCTTGTCCATTTTCCTGAAGATTAGTGTTTCAAATTGTTGCTATCCTTTCTATTTGTTTCCATTCATGATAAATTCTTTTCATATCTAACTGGAGAATTGCAATGTTGTGTTCATTTCTCGATCCTCCGAAGGCCATCATTTTAGAAGATTTCTTCATTCTCAGCTTTAAGCTTTCGTTCTCAAATTCTTGTCAATTGTTGTCTCTCCGTTCGTACCTCAATTATTCAGGTGCTTCGTTCAATATTTATCTAGGTGGTTCTTTATCCATTCATACTCTTGTATATCCGTTCATTCGTGGTGTCTTCATTCATTTGTTAATTCTTACCGGTGTTTCGTTCAAGACCTCTTCAAACTTGTGGTATCTCTCTTCTATCTATGTCAAGAAGAATAAGTAGTATGCCAAATCCGCTCCTTGTCATCAATTTAACATGATGAAGGATAAGCATAACATAATTCTTATTGTTTTTCATCAAAGTTATTTCAACCCTTCTTCCAGAATTGTGCATGATATCAAATTCTAGATTTCAAGTGTTCTCATCTTTAATTTCCGAAGTTCCAAGTTTTCTCAAGTATCTCATCGTGACGCCCCATATAAATCTTTGGAAGGTCCTACTCTTATTCTTTCCATCCTTCGTTTCTTTTGATCATTCTTTTGCATACGGAGGTTCTTCATGGTGGCTGTTCAAGGATTTATTCCTTCTCAAAGTGTTCTTCAAGATGCTTGTTGGAGAGCCTCAAGTATTCGTCCTCTTGCATTTAAAAGTGAAATTCATTCTGCCTTATCTTTTGAGATGGTGTTATATCATTCTTGATTCATGATGAGTGTCGAAGAGAATTTATCAAGAATGAGATATTCAAACCCATTTGTTCTCCTCGGAGTCATCTTGGATTAGATCACCTAAATCTTTCCTAAGGATTGTGGCAATTATGGTTCTTATCAATGATCCAAGTTTTCTCCTCCTGTTCATGGTGAAATAAGTTTTTCATCTCTTTTGCTCCAAAGCAATAATTGTTATGTTAGTGGCCAGTTGTCACCCCATAATTTTAAGATGTTTCCATAAGCCCACAACAAGATTGTTCTTTTTGTGGTTGATTTTCCAACAACTTTGTTTAATCCTTGTTTGTAAGTATGCTCTCCAATTCAATTGTGGTAGAAGTGGTCATTTTATTCTCCATTCTTTTCCTTCCATCGATCAAGCTTCTAGTCTTTTGTTTCGGAGGCTTTGTGATGTTGCTCCCTTTGAACATCATATCGTTCTGTCAAGATCATGTTCTTTCCTTGCTTATCCATTGAACCGGATTTTGTGGTTCTCTTTTCACTTTCTTTCCATCATATCAAGTTTTCTTCTCTTTTCTACCGAAGTGTTGCCAAAAATTATTTTGAATTCTTGCTTGTTGCTCGTGCCATTCTTCATGTCTTTGCAACCTCCAAGGTTCTTTGGTGTCACTTGTTGGTCAAATAAGCAACTAAGTTTACCTATTCCTCTCGCTCTTTATATTCCCCTTCTCATTCTAAGATCTCGGGGCGAGATCTTTTGTTGGTGGAGGAGAGTTGTAACAGCCCGAGACCGATGCTCTAGAATATTCCCTTTTATTTCCATTCTCGTCGTGTGATTCATTTGGTTGTTGCATTCATCATCGCATAATTTGCATCATCCACATTGCATCGGCACTCCGTTGCCGTCATTTTTTTCAAACCATGCATCCGTTCGTAGTTGCCGGTTCTCTTTGTTTTCGTCATTGTCTGTTTTGAGACCAACCACACACGCCCGCGCCCGCGACATTGTTGATTTTTTTAAAAGTGCACGAAAAATATTCTCAGAATGGTTTGAAACTTGGCGAATGGTCTTATTATATTGGAGGTACCGCCCTGCCAAATTTCATCGCATTCAGAGGTCATTTTATACCCCAATGGTCAACCGTAGCGGCACCGTCATCGGTTTATTTGTCGGACATTTTTGGTGGTTTAAAAACTCTGTCACGGGCATCAATCTTCCCTCTCCTCTTATCCCACCACCACTCTACACATCCTACTAGGCCTAACCAAACCGCCTCCGCATCCGGACCATCCGATCGACATCGTACGGTCCGAATTCGGGCAAAACCCCTCAAACCCTAGACTACCTACTATAAAAGGAAGGACCCCTCATCCCAAAATAGCCTTCCTTCCACCTCCTGCCTCGTTTTCCATGCATGGCTAGCATCCCACCGCCACTTGGCACCGCCAGCCAGCCACACCGTCATCGCAACCACCTACCCAGCGAGCCAGGGGCTGCCAAGTCGCCACCCGAATGACCCTCCACCCACTCCTGGTGCGCCACATCGCCCTGCCAGCATCGACTGCCGCTCGGCCCAGGCCAGGCCCGCCCCAGGATGCACTAGGCACACACGCCCTTGTAGCCGATGCCCGACCATGGATCCCTCGCTTGGCTCCTCCCGAGCGCCATCGTGCCTCTGCCCCCGTGCCGACTAAGGGTGGTCGGCCGCCGCACCGTGCCCCACCGCCACGCCTCTGTGCCGTCCCGCGTGCACCCCGCAAGCGCCGCCACCCTGCAAGTTGTGCGTCACCATCCTGGATGCTCGAGCTTGAGCTCTCCGTCACAGCAGCTTCTCGAGCCGCCCTGCTTCCGCCATCGCCCGGATCTGGGGGATCCTAGCCGGATCCGCCCGGTTCCCTCGCCAGTCGGACCTCCCATGCGTCGCTGGTGCATCCCGTCACCGTTGACCCGCCACCCTGTCTTCCCTGATCTGATCGAGATCGGTAGGAGGAGGACGAGGCCAGCGCCCGCGCGGGCAAGGCCCAGCTACCGCCTAGCTGTCCCCAGCCCAGCTCCGAGCCGACCCGATAGGCCTGTTGGTGAGCAGACCCTCTATCCTATGCCCGTTCACCATTTTAGCGAATCTATGAACATGCACCTTCTGGCTATCTTGTGAATGTTCACTAGTTAGCTTATCCGAGGAACAGTGCTAAAAAATGACCAAGTGCCTGAAACAACAGTTTTTAATAGCATCATTACATTTTGTGGGACTTGTATCTCATGAACCGTGCATCAATTTTGAAGTGTGATATATGAAAAAGCATCTACAGATTGTGCTCTACATGATAGTGTCATTTGCATGCTTAATGGGTTGTATTTAGATGCTAAAAATTCTTTTGCAAAAGTGCATCCTATCATAGTTGCGAAATCTTTTATTTTATTCAAAGTCTCATGGATGATTGCATCTAAACCGTAGACCTTTTGCATGTGGTTTCTTCACGAGTATTGCTCCATGTTATGTCTACTTTGATGCCATGCCATTGCTTGCCTTTATATATGAGTGATGCTCATATTAAGTGAACTATGCATCCTTTGTATATGTGTCAATGGAGTCATTTGAAGTGTGTCATGTCTAGTTGCTGTTAGTGTCCTTGCCATGCCCATAGAGGGTTGTTATGTTGCTTGTATTTCCATGTCAACATGCCTAGTCAAACTGCAGTTTTGGGAGATGGTTAAATTTTACCAAGTGTGAAACTGTTATTTTATTGCCTTGTTTCCATGATGATTGCCATGAATCTGTAGGTCCTTTGTGGTTGGCACAATGAAATGAATTGTTGAGCATGTTGTGCCTTGTTAGTATGCGCCAATAGTTTGCAAGTATAGGTTATGCATCCTAATTAATTTTGCTGTCAAACATGCTAATCTGATAAAAATGGCTGCACATGTCTACTCTAATTTTCACCAAGTCTGGGAACCTGATTATTTCAAATTGCCATGTTGTGTTGATGATATCCATGTTTCTGTGCATAATTAGATCTTGCCACTATAGAATGAATTGGTGTGCATCATATAGGCTACACACCATGCCTTTGTTGTGCATTTTAGGTGGATGTAGCTTGTCGACTTGTGTGTTGCAATATGCTATGTTGCTGTTTTGGGCAGATTATAGCTAAAACTTGCGTAGGTTGTTGTGGTTGAACAGTTGCTCCGTTTTGAACATGCCATATATGAGACTTTCTTAGAATCTCATGTAGTCTCATAATATCTTGATGCATTCATGATTTGAAATGCTTGTGGTTGTCATTTGCATGCATTTTGCATTCATGGCATAATATCTTGTGTTCGTCATATCTTTTGGACTGTAGCTCCGTTTCAAATGTTCTATATATGTAAATCGACTAGAATCATGTGTAGAATCACGTGGTGCGTTTTGTTTCCCTGTTTAGCAAATATAAAATATGGTTAGTTCAGATCTGTACCAATTTAGAAATTAACATATGGGGTCGTTTCGGAAATACTATAAGTTGTTTTCGTCCTCTTTTATACTAATTAGATAGATAGTTATTTATGGTTCACCTCTTGCCATGTTTAAAAACATTTAATATTGATGTTTACCTAAACAGGAGTGAACTATGTAATTCAAATATGGAGTTTTGTCAATATGCAACTCATTGCATACTGAGCTTCATTTAATGTGTAGTATTAAATTGTTGTGCTTTGCCATGCTTTGCATATTTAAATGGACATGCATCACATTTCTTTGCCCATCATGTCATGCATATGTTGTGGTGTACCTTGTGTTGATTGTTGTTTTTGGATTGCTTCTTCTCGATAGAGTTCCGAAAGTGTTCGCCATGTGAGGATTCGTTCGACTACTTCCCATTCATGTGCTTCACGGATTCATTATTCTTCCAAGCAGGATCTCAGGCAAGCTGACCATTTCCCTAGATACCACTACTATCATTGCCGTGCTAGTTGTCTCGATTTTATCATTATGTCTCGTTACCTACCACTTTTATGTCAAGCCCCCCAACATTTCCATGAAAAGCCTCTAACCCTCCGCCTTCCCAGCAAACCGTTGTTTGGCTATGTTACCGATTGCTTAGCCCTTCTTATAGCATTTCCAGTTGCAGGTGCAATTGCTTCCATGTGTCAACATGGATATTCTTGATATATCACCATATTATTGCTATGTAATTTAATGCATTTATATACTTTGTAAAAGAGGGAAGGCTTGGCCTTTTGCTCGGTGTTTTGTTTCACCTTTGCCGCCGTAGTTACTTGTGTACCGGTGTTATGTTCCATACTGAGCGCTCCTAAAATGCTTGGGGTTATAATGGGACCCCCTTGATTTTCGTTTTGGGATAAAACTCTTCTGGCAAGGCCCAACATTGGTTTTACCATTTGCCTAATAACTAATAAAATTGCATAGGAACCCGCCGCCACCCGTGGGTCTTTTATCAACAACCCAGGCCAGTGCTCCTCATGAGTGTTGGTCCACCTACCTAGCAGTTAGCGGTGTCACCTCGGGGCAACTCGGTGCATTTTTCTGGTTACCATCTACTTTGCATAGACAGACGATGCCTATAAATAGAGAGTGTGCAGCTCAAGATGCGGATCTGGCTCACCGGGAGGCCTTGCTAGATTTCTTTTATCTTTCTCGAATGCCTTGTGCACGGGATTTCGAGGAAACTTTGGGCTATCTCAAGGTTGAGATTTCCTATCGGTAGTCCACGAATAAGTCGGGTTATCCTGAAGTTGAGGAGTTCCAATGCAACCTGTGGCTAGTTTGTGATGGATGAGTTGGAGCACCCCTGCAGTGTTAAATCTTTCATGAGAGCCATGCCCACGGTTATGTGGAAAGTTGGAAATTTTTGTAACACCCGGGCATAGCAAACTTGAAGTAAACTCAAATAAAATACACCAACTGTGTGCGTAACCGTGATAGTCTCTTCTTGTGTGTTCTGCATCAAAGAGAGAACACAGTGGGGTTATGTTTGACATAAGTAGGTGTTCAGGATCACTTAGTGATAGTTACTAGTTCATGTCCGTTATGCGTAGACCACTCTCTTTATTTTTTCGAAATCGTAAGTTAGCCACTCAAATAAATGCTTAGTGCTTGCTGCAGCCTCACCACTTAACCATACCTCACCCATTAAGCCTTGCTAGTCTTGATACCCTTGGAAATGAGATTGCCAAGTCCCTGTGGCTCACGGATTACTACGACAATGGTTCCAGGTACATGTAATGTGATGATTTGACGGGAGAGCGATGCTTGTTTCTTTTGTAGTTATTCTTTTTCATGGATCTAGGATGTGTTCCAGGATGGCAGCCTGGGATAGCAAGGATAGATGCCATTTTATCATTTGATTTCGTCCATAGTCAGACTTTGCTCTTATGTATGATGATTGAATTTGTTGTTGTATTGACGTGATCTTGATGTAGCTTGTGGCGAGCGTAAGCCAATTCCACATACTCATCTCTTCTATGCATTTACTTGTAATGATATCCATTCCTGTGAAACAACGAGATGTGCTTCTATCCCTATCAAGGCCCTCGAGCCAAAATAAGGATAACATCACATATTGGGCGTTACAAGTTGGTATCAGAGCCTATACAGACTTAGGAGTCATGAGGAGTCATCGACCGCTTCCAGTAGAGGGCGTCAGCTACAGCCTCAGGTTTCCCCAACCCGGCCTTTGTTACCCAACACTCAAGCAGTCGTTGATGCGGCAAGACCAGACCGACAAGCGGAGGTGAAGGCAGCAGTAGCACGGACGACTCAGCGGCCCATGACAAAGCCTCGATCAGCGGATCTAAGGGATAGAGTCAACATTAGGACAATCAACATCCCTTGTTTGTCTCCAGCTCTCCCGAGTGAGCCAATGCCTAAGGACTTCAAAGGGCCTCATAAGGTGCAAATTAGACAGCGGACCTTGAGCCGACAGTGTGGGTCGAAAGCTATGAGTTAGCCATGGACATGCTCGATGTCAGTGACGCGGTGTGTGTTAAGTATTTGACAATGAAGCTGGAAGGGCCGTCTCAGACATGTCTGAAAAACCATCCGCCTAACTCCCTCAACACTTGGTCAGAGTTGAAGGAGTGGTTACGTGCGAACGACTGAAAGCACATTTTCTCCCTTGGTGGTTTTTCGTAATTAATAACAACATATAAGTCATTGAACTAATGTTTCCACTAAGTATATTTCAGAAAATGTTCAATGAGAGGATTGGCAAAAAGGAGATTGTGGAGAAACCCGAAGATCCAAGGAAATAGGTTGGCCAAGCTTCAAGCAAGAGGACTCTACATTTTATATTTGTGAGAAATCACTTTGAGTCCATAGGAAAGCCAATACTATTTAAAGGGGGGAAGGTTTTGTTGGTGAGCAATATGCTCAAACGTGCACAAGTGATAGTTGCCAAAAACATCCACAAAACTCTCCCACCAAAGTCTGTTCTATACCCAACACTCAAAATCGGTGCAACCAACTATCCCAATTCCGTGCCACCGATTCCAGTACCTAGACAGACTCTGCCAAACCCTAACCACTTCGGTGCAACCGATTCCATACCGGTGCCACCGAGTTTAGGTTGCCAACTTTCTGTTATGAAAATTCACATTTTCGGTTCCACCAAGAATGTTGTATCGGCGTCACCGAGATTGGAAATCTGACCGTTGGTCACCTTATCGGTGCAACCGAGAATTGTATATCGGTCCCTCCGAGATTCAAAAGTTGCCACCTTTTGGTCACTTCAGTACCACCGAGATTAACACATTGGTGTCACCGAGTTGGTCATTTTGTGTGTAATGGTTGATTTTTGGGGATGCCTATATATACCCCTTCACCACCACTCACTCGAAAACCAAGCACTCAGAACTATTCCATACCTATCCTATCAGATTTTCTAAGAGAGGACCACCTACCCTTGTGTTGAGGTCAATATCTTCCACTCCAATCATATGGATCTTGATTTCTAGCCTCCCCAAGTTGCTTTCCACCAATCCTATCTCTTCTACCAAACCAAACCCATGAGAGAGGGATTGTGTGTTGAGGAGTCTATCCTCTTGAAGCACAAGAGCAAGGAGTTCATCATCATTACCGAGCCTATTACCTTTTGGAGGGTGGTTCCTCCTAGATTGGTTAGGTGTCGCTTGGGAGCCTCCTACTTCGTGTTGTGGAGTGAACCAAGAAATTTGTAAGGGCAAGGATATCACCTACTTCATGAAGATCTACCCCATAGTGAGGCTAGTCCTTCATGGACGGAAGCCGTATGGAATAGTCAAGGTTGCTACTTCATGGACCTTTTGGGTGGAGCCCTCCGTGGAGACTTTCGATCGTTACCCTCTGTGGGTTGAAGACTCCATAAACGTGGATGTACTATAGCGCCACCTATCGAAACCACGAGAAAAATAATCATGTCCACAATTGCGTTTGATCTTCCTACCCTATCCCTTCTATACATGCTTCTTGTTACTTTCCACTTCTATATACTCTTAGACTTGCATGTGTAGGGTGTACTTGACTTGCCATGAAATGCTAAAAACTATCAACCATAAAATTTGGTATAGGCAAAACCTTTAATTGGTCAGGTAGTCTAATCACCCCCTCTAGACCTACTTTCGATCCTACAAGTGGTATCAGAGCATTGGTCTCCATTGCTTAGGTCTCACAACCTAGGAAAAGTATGGCATCTAGTGAGGGAAGTTATCACCGTAGAGGTCCATACTTTGATGGAACTAATTTTGCTAGTTGGAAGCATAAAATGAAAATGCATATTCTTTGTCATAACCCCACCGTTTGGGCTATTGTTCGTGTTGGCTTGCAAGGTGTGTTCTTTGCGGATGGATGGGAACCGGATCGTGAAGCGATCGCGGATGAATTAAAGATGTTGCAATACAATGCTCAAGCATGTGACATTCTCTTCAACTGCTTATGCCCCGAATAATTCAACAAAATCAGCCGTCTTGAGAATGCAAAGGAGATTTGGGATTCTTTGGTTGATATGCATGAAGGAACCAAGTCCGTGAGAGAATCCAAGT
This sequence comes from Hordeum marinum, assembly GCA_022496015.1. Classification (NCBI taxonomy): domain Eukaryota; kingdom Viridiplantae; phylum Streptophyta; class Magnoliopsida; order Poales; family Poaceae; genus Hordeum; species Hordeum marinum. Next base: position 281,469,725 of record CM039678.1, read on the forward strand.
TAGATGTTCTTCAAGGTCAACTTGAAAATTTCAAGATGAAGGATGGTGAAGGAGTCATAGAGATGTACTCTAGGCTAGCTCTCATCACCAATGAGATTGCCGGCTTAGGAAGCGAAGAAATGACCGACAAATTCATCATCAAGAAGATACTTAGAGATTTGGATGAGAAATATGACACCGTGTGCACATTAATCCAAATGATACCAAACTACAAAGATATCAAGCCTATGGAAGTCATTGGAAGAATTGTTGCTCATGAGATGACACTCAAAGATAAAGAAGAGCTTCATCACAAGTCTAGTGGTGCTTACAAAGCCACAAGTGATGCTCCCGCAACTTCAAGCAACAACCTTGTCACCAATGAAGAGATAAGCCTCATGCTCAAGAAATTCAACAAGTTCTACAAGAATAGAAGCAAAGAAAGAAACTCCAACTCAAGATATGAAGAGAAGCATTCGTCAAGTCGTGACCGCAATTGCTACAATTTAGGGAAGCCCGGACACTACTCAAATGAGTGCATGACTGCTTACAAAAGAAGAGAAGAGTCACCTCGAAGACGAAGCTCATGGAATGAATCACCACAAAGAGAGACAAGGAGTAGAGATGATCGTTATGAACGAAGACACTCAAGGAGAAGTAGAGATTCGGAGAAGAAGGACAAGTACACCAAGAGCTACACAATAACAAAACATCAAGCTCATGTTGGTGAATGGGTTTCCGGCTCTGACTCTGACAACAACTCCGAGAGAAGCTATCACTCCGACTCCGACTATAGTCAAGATGATGGTGTTGCCGGAATTGTTCTAGTGACTACCAACTCCTACGATCTATTTGATTCACCAAATGAAGGGAGTGGAAGTTGCTTCATGGCTAAAGGCCCCAAGGTATCACACCCCGAGTATCTTGATTTTGTTAGTGATGAAGATGATCTACTTTGTGATGATGACTTACTTTGTGATAAAACTAGTGATAGTGATCAAAATGAACTTGATAATTCTCATGCTAGTCAAGATAAGTCAATTGATGATGATAAGATGAAAATAGAACAACTAACTAAAGAACTAAAAACTCTTAAGTTAGCTCATGAATCTACTCCCGAAGATCATAGAGAGCTTGTGAGAACTCATGAGAAGCTACGCTTCGAGAAGCTCAACTTGGAGCAAGAGCATGAGTTTCTCAAAGCTATCATTGACAATCTCCGAAAGAAGACCTCATCTTATCTAGCCAAACGACTACTCTCGTATACTTTCATGCCTCAAGTTAAAACTAAGCAATCTAGTAACGAAGGCAAGAAAGATTCTTCATCTAGTAGCAACAATAAAAGTGATAAATCCAATGATGTTGCTTATAGTAGTTCTATTGATTCCACTAATGATGCTTCTCTTAGCGAAGTTACACTTGAGCAAGAAAATGCCTTATTAAAAGGAATTATAGAAAAAGGTATCTACAAGAGTCCTACCAGACGTAAGCAATTTGAGGAAATTGTACGCAAGCACGGAGGATACCGGAAGAATCGTGGTGTTGGGTACTTCAACGCTAATGGAGTTGAGTGGGAAGAAGGTCAATATCCCAAGTCCAAGTTTGTTCCTCAAAAGGAGAAGTATGAAAATACTCTTCCCAAGGGGACAAACACTCAAGATGACCTTCCACCACAAGACCACAAGCTCAAGGGCAAGAACAAGCTTCAAGATGACATTGACTCATATGAAGATAAACCCCTAGCTTCGGTGGACCGGGTTCCCAAGGCTACTTCAAACTCAACTACTACAAAGGCCACTTCAACACCAAGGATACCCATCAACTTGATGTGGGTTCCCAAGAAAAAGAACTAGTAAGTTCTTGAGGGGTGACTCCTCCAATGAAATTCACTCACATTCATTATTGGCAAGAACTTTTTGCACTCAACATCAACTCAATGCAATAGTTCAAGGAGTCACACATTCCCTCAAAGGTGAGCAAAGGACAAGGTAATCAACAAATAAATGGACATCATAACACATGCTTTGCACTCCACGTCCATAGATATCCTTTTACTTGTCTCTTGTATGTTGGGACTAACCCATGTAGGTGAGAGGACTAAGGAAACAACAAGGATGCTCCCAACTCTTGGTGATCTTCATCAACATTGAGCATCCACAACTACCTCACCAACATGAAGTCTTCATCGACAAAACCCAAGGTTAGTTTATCCCTCTTATGGGGTGATGTCACATTAAGGGGGAGCTTTACTCTAATTCTTGAGTCGAAGCATCTCTTAACATGTGACAACATTAAATGCTTTATGAAAAAGTGGTAACTCCACTTGTGCTTAAACGATGAGTATGACCTATGATCATGTACTCTTACTTGGCTCCTAAGTCAAATACTCATATATAGATGACTTTGTCATCGCCCAAGTGCTTGTTAGATGCTAGTGTGTTTGTGCATGTTCGTCATGATTTCTTTTGACATCTTATTGTTTGAGCATGTTGGTCTGCATTTATTTTCTCATTCGAGGATATCCAATTGTTGCTATTTGGCTTTTGATTTATCTTTTGCCAATTGGATGGACAAGAATGCCAACGATCACTCTTTAGCTATCTATGCTTTCTCATCTCATATTTTATTCATGCTGCATCACAAAATTTGAAAAAGTGCTTTTCGATCCCTCTCTGTGTGGAGCACTCGGAGTTTCGTATCGACAAGGACTGACCATTAAAACCTCCAAGGTGCAACTCGATGGAACCAACACCAAAATCTCGGTCTCACCGATTGCCTAGGGTTGATCTGGTTTTTCAATCTCGGTATCACCGATTCCATTTTCTCTGTTACATCAAGAGTCCCTGTTAGCTGACAGTTGAGGCACTCGGTGACACCGAAAACTTAGAATCAGTGTCACCGACAGTGGTGGGTATATAACTCTGGACCCCCGACGTTTTGAAATTTCATCTTCATATGCCGCGCTCCAAAACCCTAAGCTGCTGTTCCAAAGACCCCTGGTCATCGCCCTTGACTTCCCGAGCTCCTCCGCCGCTGGGAATCGCTGCCGTCGATGTAATCTTCTCAAACATTGCTGCCGTAGAGGATCCGGGCCAAGCTAGGGTACAGATTCGATCTCTAGTGCGCTCCCATTCTGATTCTTGCGCATTGGACCTTGTTTTCTCTATAAGCCACCTATTGCTAATTCATCTATCCACTAGAAATTGCAAAATCTCGAGTTACATGGTTTTTCTAGGGTTTTGTTGTCCGCCCGATACATCTCGGTGGAACCGAAATGAAAATATCGGTCTCACCGATATACTTTTCTGTGTTGCTGAGAACTGACTCGGTGGAACCGAGTGGCTTGTGTTGGTCCTACCGAAAAGGCTGCCAAGTTCTTGTTAAGGAGTTGGTCTGTCTCAGCCCCACCGAAAATTTATTTCGTCTGTACCGATATGTATGTGACAAATTGCAAAACTTTTGAAAAACTCATTGCTCAAATTTCAAAAATAGCCTCATTTTGTGATGACTCATCTACTTCTGCTCATCTACACTCTATTCACAGGGTCAGCATGTTAGGTTCAGAAGACAGTCAGAACAGGTCAGAGCAGAGAGCAGACATGAGTTTAGGCATAAGCCCAGAGCCAGTTCATTCTCAGATCTAGGCACCCCCAGCTCACATGGGTTGCCCAAGGCTGCCACTAGAACCAGAAAGAGGTTGAACTCAGAAGAAGACGATTTAGACTTTGTCCCTGAGGAGGTTCTTGCTAAGAAGCAAGAGAAGGCGACCAAGAAAGCTGCAACAGAAGCTACTTCCTCTAGAAAGGTTGTCAGCAAAATATATGCACCAGCTTCAACCTTCAAGGCTTATGAGACAGCCAGAGCAACTGTTTCTGTTGAGATCCCCAATAAACCTATGCCTAAGAAGGCAAGAGAGAAAAATGCCAAGAAGATGATCATTCATGTGACTGGCAGGCCTACCTCCATATTTGAGAATCCAGAAGCTGCTGCTGCTGAGGAAGAGGAGGTTGAGCCAGCAAAGGCTCCTCCCAAGAAGAAGGCAAAGAAGTTGATGTCTGATGCTATGCCCAAAACCAGCACATCCAAGAAGGTTGCTGAGAAGACCAAGAGGACCACTAGGCAGATTCCATCCTCTAAGAAGAACAAAGGGAATGCCTCCAGAGCTGAAGCTAATGATGATCTAACAACGTTAATGAAGCTTAGACGACACCTCCCTGTTCATAATGCCAGCTATCCAGTAGCTGAGGACATGAAGAAGAGGAAGGACTCAGGACTAAGGGCATGGAGAGCTATTGATCCTTATGCCCAAAGAAAGAAAACAGCTGTGGACTACATGTTATATACCAAGGAGCAGCAGGACTTCTATGAGACTTTGCTCTTTGACAAGAGTCCAGCTGTCAGTGATATGCGATACGTTGATTGGAAGTACATCAAGTAGAATGAGGACTACTTTCCAAGTGTCCAAGACAACTTCCATTGCATTTTTCTTGATGAATTCATAGGCAGAGAATTCACAGCATGGAATGACGAGATGATCATGCAGTTGTACTCCACTGCACACTTCTACGGAGATGGTAGAATTGTGTGGATGACTGAAGGTGCCCGATATGAATCAACTGTTGAGGAATGGGCAGAGATCTTAGGAGTTCCTGAAGCATAGGATGGTGACCTGAATGTCTACTTAGAATCCAAGGCTAGTCACAATGCTATGGCCAACATGTATAAGGAGATCCCTGCTGACAAAGTGAAGTCTCACCAACTAGGGTCCATTTACTTTCTCCAGGCTGGCCTACGCATTATCAACACCATTCTGAGGCATACCCTGATGCCCAAGTCCGGAGATGACAAGATGATCCGAGTCCACTCCATCAACCTGTTGATCCATCTTGACACTCACACCAGGATCAGAGTCATGGACTTGATTGTAGAGACAATCAAGAGGGTTGCTGCTGATCAGAAGTGCTCATGCTGTTATGCACCCTACATGTAGATGCTAATAAACTCAATACTGGAGAAGCACATCTTTGCCCTAGATCACCCACATTTGCCCCTACAGCCAGATCTAGAGGACAACGTCGTGGTGATGGAAGCTGATCATCCCACTTCTGCTGCAGCTCAAGAAGCAGCAAAGACAGTGAGAGCCACTAGTGCTCAAGCCCCTCGATCCAGGAGCGAGCAAATGGATTTGATGATATCATTTGTTCAGAGCATGCAAGAGGACATCAAGAGGATTCTGGATAACCAAAACATTCTTGTCAGGATCTTTGAGACCAGAATCAAGTCCCTTACTGATAAAGTGGACGGGCTGACGAAGATAGTCACAGAACTTCAGCATGAAGTTGACTCCGTGAAAATCCCTCGGGTCTCTTCTACTTCAGATGATGATGATGAAGAGGAGGAATCGCCTCTAGGGACAAGCACTCAGTTCACTACTCAGGCCAGATCAGCCATAGTGCCATCTCCAACAGCTCCATCAGCTCCATGAGTGACCACTCCAGCTCCATCCACGACATCTGTAGAGATCTTCGCCGATGCCGTCATCTCGACTCCTTCATCAACAACCGGAGGAGATGCGCCCAAGAATGCTTAGAGTTATGCCTTTGAATTTTTTGGTAACTTGTTGCCAAAGGGGGAGAAGTGTATATAGATCTATAGGCTTCGAGCGAGAGAGATTTTTCTTTTTACTTGCTTTTCAAAAAACATTTGGTTCTTTTGATTTCATGTGAGATACTTTTGTGTTTGTGCTATGCTACTATGTTATGGGTGATGCTACTATTTCCTATCATCTTAATGCTCATGAGATGATCATTCACCCTTACTTATGTGTGTTGTGCCATGTTATTCACTCTAATTATTCTCGCACACCACCAAGTTGTATGTGACATGGAAGAAGTACTCCATATACCTAATCGATTGTGCATTTGCATTCAAATGCAAGTTCAAAATAATGCACAAATTTAGGGGGAGCTCTTGCTTATCACATACCTCTCAAAGCGATTATTAATCTCATTGATTTTATCATATGTCAAAGCTTTGATCTATATGTTGTCATCAATTACCAAAAAGGGGAATATTGAAATCATATTTGCTCCCTTGGTGGTTTTGGTAATTAATAACAACATATAAGTCATTGAACTAATGTTTCCACTAAGTATATTTCAGAAAATGTTCAATGAGAGGATTGGCAAAAAGGAGATTGTGGAGAAACCCCAAGATGCAAGGAAATAGGTTGGCCAAGCTTCAAGCAAGAGTACTCTACATTTTATATTTGTGAGAAATCACTTTGAGTCCATAGGAAAGCCAATACTATTAAAAGGGGGTAAGGTTTTGTTGGTGAACAATATGTTCAAACATGCACAAGTGATAGTTGCCAAAAACATCCACAAAACTCTCCCACCAAAGTATGTTCTATACCCAACACTCAAAATCGGTGCAACCAACTATCCCACTTCGGTGCCACCGATTCCAGTACCTAGACAGACTCTGCCAAACCCTAGCCACTTCGGTGCAACCGATTCCATACCGGTGCCACCGAGCTTAGGTTGCCAACTTTCTGTTACACAAATTCACATTTTCGGTTCCACCGAGAATGTTGTATCGGCGTCACCGAGATTGGAAATATGACCATTGGTCACCTTATCGGTGCAACCGAGAATTGTATATCGGTCCCTCCGAGATTCAAAAGTTCCCACCTTTTGGTCACTTCGGTACCACCGAGGTTAACACATCGGTGTCACCGAGTTGGTCATTTTGTGTGTAATGGTTGGACGGGATGCCTATATATACCCCTTCACCACCACTCACTCGAAAAAGAAGCACTCAGAACTATTCCATACCTATCCTATCAGATTTTCTGAGAGAGAACCACCTACCCTTGTGTTGAGGTCAAGATCTTCCACTCCAATCATATGGATCTTGATTTCTAGCCTCCCCAAGTTGCTTTCCACCAATACCATCTCTTCTACCAAGCCAAACCCGTGAGAGAGAGATTGTGTGTTAAGGTGTCTATCCTCTTGAAGCACAAGAGCAATGAGTTCATCATCATTACCGAGTCTAATACCTTTTGGAGGGTGGTGCCTCCTAGATTGGTTAGGTGTCGCTTGGGAGCCTCCTACTTCGTGTTGTGGAGTGAACCAAGAAGTTTGTAAGGGCAAGGAGATCGCCTACTTCGTGAAGATCTACCCCATAGTGAGGCTAGTCCTTCGTGGACGGAAGCCGTATGGAATAGTCAAGGTTGCTACTTCGTGGACCCTATTGGGTGGAGCCCTCCGTGGACTCTCACGACCGTTACCCTCTCTAGGTTGAAGACTCCATAAACGTGGATGTACGATAGCGCCACCTATTCGAACCACGGGAAAAATCATCGTGTCCACAATTGCGTTTGATCTTCCTACCCTATCCCTTCTATACATGCTTGTTGTTACTTTCCGCTGCTATATACTCTTAGACTTGCATGTGTAGGGTGTACTTGACTTGCCATGAAATGCTAAAAACTGTCAACCATAAAATTTGGTATAGGCAAAACCTTTAATTGGTCAAGTAGTCTAATCACCCCCCTCTAGACCTACTCTCGATCCTACAACGACCACTGGCAATCGGTGATCTTCAACATTGTATCCAGCGCACAGACGAGTCGGCACATCATTGGACTCGCCGGGTTGCTGAAATCATCCACTCATCAGACATCATCATGGCGGCTCAGGCCGTTCTCATCCTAGAGAAAGACTGCCACTTTCAGCCCCTGGTCCAGAAGCTTGGCCGATTGAAACGTAAGGTACAAGACATGGGCGACTTGATGGACGTTCTTACCAGGTATGCCGAGTCAGACATCACAATGGATCCAGGCGCAGACGAGGAAAAAACTGGGAAGAAAAAGAAATACGAAGGTGCCAAGGGTAACTAGCAAGGTGGAAACCATGGAAGGCATGGCAGTAATAACAACCAAAAACAGCCCGATGGCGGGTGAGAATTTGTGGCCAATACCAACACTAGTTTCAAAAACCAATGCCGGAATAACCGTCCTGGTGGTACTTACAATAAGAATAAGCCGCACAACTACGAGGAGGCACTCAAGGCGCCTTGTCCCAAGCATAGTACCCATGATAAGCCGGCTGGCCACTCATGGGAAAATTGTTACATCATGTAGTAGTTCCGTAACCAGGCTTTTCAGCATCATCAAGGGGGCTATGGTGTAGGACATCCAGGTTAGTATGGGTCGGGTGGCTCACAGGGTGGTTCACCTGGTGGATTTTTAGGATCATGTTTTAATGGATAGGGAGGCTCAGGATCAAGGTTTCAACACCAAGGAAACAATGACAATGGGCAACATTCTGGTCAGGGCAATCAGCAACATAATAACTAGGCAAGGTTTAAAAGTAATCCTAAGCAGCTGAATGGTGGTCAATACCACGTTTTTACCACTAATACTTGCAAACGAGACTAAAATTTCAAGCAGAGAGCCATTAGCATGGTCGAACCAGCTGTTTCCAGATACCTCAATTGGTCTGAGCAGCCAATCACCTGGAGTAGAGAGGATCACCCCCCAGGTTGATAACCCAGGAGATCTAGCCTTGGTGGTGGCGCCTCATGTGGGTGGATATAACCTCACAAAAGTCCACATGGATGGTGGTAGCAGTACCAACATCTTGTCTTGCGACACCCATCGACGGATGAGCCTCCCAGATAGTAGTTTGCAAACTTCGACCACAAATTTTCATGGCATTGCTCTTGGGAAATTAACATGCCTAGTTGGGCGGATTAAGCTTGACGTTGCTTTTGGTGATAGACATAACTACGGATGCGAGCCCTTAACCTTTGAGGTGGTAAAAATAAAGAGCCCTTACCACACTCTCTTCAGAAAGCCGGCTTATGCCCGTCTCATGGCTCGTCCCTGCTATGTCTACCTCAAGCTCAAGATGTTGAGTCCCAAAGACACTATGATCGTGGGAGGTAGTAGGAAGATAGCCCAGGAGTGGGAGGAAGGAGTTGCAGCTTATGCTGAGTTAGCATGCGCTGTCAAAGAGCTGAAATTCAGTACAACCAATGTTGACCCGGCTGATCAGAGTCCCCACAAGTAATCCAACAATTGAGTGAGTTGATTCAGCTCACCTTCAGTCTTATTATACTCAGAGCCACTGGCTCACTATCTTTGTACCGACCCCCAATTTCTGTACATACTTCTATATGTTTAAATTGAGCATGACTCTTTATTGTTTGAAATATACTACTTGGGGGATTCCGGCTTAATGAATCTTCAAACTATTATGATCAAATGGAATAAAGCCAGCTTATCTGGATCCCAGATGTTTGGCAGTAGTAGCATTTTCTCCTGTATATCCTATGCTGAAATTTTCCATGACCATAGGTCACTTTGGGGATTCCAACTCATCGAGTTTAGCTTTCTGACCCTCTTGACCCGGCATAAAAATGCCACAATATGGTTAAACTTGCATGTATGCTTGATGCGACTCCGATCAGGTGACCCCATGTACTCTAGATAATGCAATGCATTGTGGACCTTGAACTGCTCAAGGTTAAAACATTGATTTGAGTCACGTGAGAGCTGGCATACACAGAGCTAGGATAAACCATGGGTTATCATACCCGCTTCATTGAAGCAAGACTTGAGCCTCGAAAGCCAGTATCCTTGCCGAGTCTCACCGAACCGGCTTATTGAAGTTTTCTTCTTATTATTATTATAGACATATGTTGTTATTTAATAACCTTTCAGGTAAAATATTATTACCGGCTCATCAACGAGTGTCCGGGTTACAAACTGTGATCCTATCATGGCCAGTTCAAATCGTATATCTTCCGCAACAATGTTGTGGAAGGAATCATTAAAGACTTAAGCTTCGTAAGCAAGTCTCTCTAGAGTCTCGAATTGACCTCTCTGAGTCACTGAAACATTTAGAGGCAACCAAAAGAATAACATGATAATATTTTGAAAAATAAATCAAGACATCAAGGTGTCATGATAAGTTTCACCATAACAAGAAAAATGCAACCAACGTGCATGATGGCACGACAGGGAATTTCAGAGTTTTTAAACTATCCCTATTACAGACTCATACCATGAGCCACAAAATATTCTTGTTTTTGCCCAACATTCATGGGCCTGAGCCGCCTACCGGCTAATTAATAAATTGGAGCCTCACCTTCAAGACTGGCCCACATTAGTCGCCTATGTATTGGTTTCTGCAGGCTCATCTTAATCTTCAGCCTGCTAGCCCTTATGTTGCCACGAACTGAAAGTAAGGACTCAAAATTTGAAGACCCCTTAATAAAACTTGACGCATCAACATCAGGAGCAAAGGGAATCTTACATCGAGGTGGCACCATCTCTGATGGCTCATCATTGGGGGCGTCGATACGCTCATTCTCAATGGAATATGTCGGGTTACATTGCGAAAGCTTGATCTCTTCAGCTATCAGAGTTGCAAATGGACAAGTCTCCTTGAAACACCTTGCAAATTCAGCATGAGTAAATTCTGAGCCATCCAGTTTGTATTCATGGAAGCCATCTATCAGAGCCTCCAAATCTAGCCAGGCAAGTATGCCTTTGCACAGGCGAGAGCCATGTTGGCAAGCTGTCAATTTTCAGGTCTCTGTGACCCATTGTGACACAGTGGATAGTTGCTTCAACATACCCTTGATACTCTTGGGCGGGTGTTTTAGGTTCTTTTCTGCCATTATGGAGTAGATAGAGCCTGTGAACAATTGCTATACATATGTGAAAATGGCCTACAATTTCATCATAGGCAGCTCCACAAAGGTATGTTCTTTTCGTCCTGCATACAAAGGCAATTGCGATGATGAGTTGCCGTACAGTTATAACCTGCTAATTCAAGTGAAAATAGCTATGAGTACATACCAAAGATGGCCGTTAGCATTTCACTGATCTGCTTCACAAGGGTGGTATGATTTTCCTTCAATGGGCCAAGTTCACCCTCAGCCTTCTCAGCACGCTTCAAGAGGGCAGCTTTCTCTTCTTCAGCTGCGCCTCAACGCATTTCGGGGAGAACCAGCTAGCTCTGGGTTCGAGTGGCATTTCACCCCTAACCACAACTCATCCGATCTTTTACGGCTTGCTCAAGATCGTCATGAGCGTGACGCGCAGATTCCTAAGAATGAGCTGCCACAAGACCAAGTTCAACTTTGAGCTTCACTTCTTCTTTAAGACGTTTCTGCAATTTCACAACAACAGATTCAACATCTTCAACATATCCCTGACATGCATTAAAGTTTTGTCACATGATTATTCTTACAAAAGCTTCAAGCCGCCTTACAAATGGCGACTTGATCCTTGGGGGTTGTGGCTTCTCAAACTTCTCTTTCATATTATCCAAAGTCCCTTGAGGTTGTAAACAATCCACACGACACTTGGGGGCTAATGAGCCAACATTTCATGTCAACACATAATTACAAGGCCCGACTCATCTCAAGAAGAAGAGCCGGCCCTTGGGGGCTACAGGTCGAATTCTTTAAAGTTAATAAATACCCAACTCATCTCAAAAAGATGATGCGACCCTTGGGGGCTACAGGTCGAATTCTTCAAAAATCAATAGAAGACTCGGCTAACTCAAAGAGATAAGCCGGCCCTTGGGGGCTACATCACTGATCTGTATTATCTACTTCAAAGCATAAAGTACCAACTTGTCATAATCATAAAAAGTCGGTCCTTGGGGGCTACAACTATAGTCCAATATGTCTATTTTGAAGAACCAAATTATCATTTCCATAATAAGTTGGTCCTTGAGAGTTTAAGACAGGATATAATGACAAAACAGTTAAACAGGAATGTTACCTCATATTTTTTCCTTAAGAGCATTGATCAAATGGATCTCAAGCTCCTGTATTTCAGACCGCTGAGTCAAGTACTATTGATGAATGTCTTCAACATGAAGTGCAGATAAGCTTGGGACTTCGAGTTTGGTTTCCCCTTTTCCAAATCTACCGGTTCATCCTTGGATATTTTGTTTTTTCCAAGGAAGGGGAAATAACAGGAATTTGGAAGCACTCCTTGACAACGACAACATCTGGATCGCTCCGAGCAGCCATGAAATGGGGTCATTAACATGAGCTGCCGGACTAGAAGGACGCGCGGGGTTGGGCGGACGAGCAGATAAGTCAACTGAGGTGCCTTCAACATCCATTGCTGTTCCTATAGAAACCGGTTCATCCGTCCTGGGCACCTGAATCTCAGCTGTCAGCTCAACTGTGGCATCAGGATTGTTGTTTTTGGAAGGATCAACTTCAACGGCCATCCTCTCACGAGGGGGGTTTGGAACATCTTGGCTTGCAACACTGGCCGTCGACCCGGTAGTATGCTTCGACACAAAAGCTCTTGCCCTATAGTTGTCAGAAATCATATGTTATACTAAGGAGGAAACAACTCAACGATGAAAGTATGCAGAAATTAGTGCAAAGTTCAGACATTTACCCGTGATTCACATTAAAAGCAGGAAGCTGTGTTGTAGACGAGTCACCCTAAGATGAAGAAGATTCCTGATAAGGTAAGCTTGATAGACTAAGAGGTTGTTTAGAAAAAACAGCTCTAAAATGAAAATTGGCTGGACTATTTGGCACCTCAAGCCGTGGCTTGCAAGCCGGTGGTGCGTGAGACAAGCCAGAGACTAAGTTGCTCGAATCACTTCGGGTTATGCATTTTGACTGGCCAGCAAATTGAGTCTTCTTCAAAATAAAATCGGGAGATAAGTAAGCATTTGGATGTGACATTTTAAACTTCCGGATAGGAACAAACGTCTCTGGGGAACTGGAAGAGATTGGAATCCTCAATATCGCCGGCTTGATTGGATTCCAAGTCACCCTGAAAACAAGGCACGTGAGTAAGTTAAATAAATAAAACGGCAAAGAGAGTCAAGTCCTACCTCAGAATGCTCCCCCGAAGATGACTCGAGAGGCAGATCATCCTTTTGGCCCGATGAAGGAACATGGGCCTGAGGCGTGACATTCCAGAAGTTAGAACCCTCATGCAGCAATATAAAGCATAAGATAGGAAAGGCGGGTTAAATAAAATTGACAAAGGAATAAAATATACATGTCAAGATAGATCAAATACCAGAGGTGCCCAATTCTTCAGATAGAACGGACCCAAGATGGGGACACCACATATTCCCTTTGAATCAAAGAAGAATCTTTTTGTTTCTCTGTTAAGGACGTCATCTGATAGGTCGTCACTGGAAAAACGCTGAGCATTGGTCGGCTTGCCCGAGCAATTACACACCAAGCTGCCTCTCAAGCTAATGGGTTGAAACCGCCATTTCAACCAACAACAGATCAAGTCAATCCCTGTCACACCCTGTGTTTGTAGCACATTATTATGTTTGGGTTTATAAAATTTGGAGGCAACTAAAACTTCTTTAAAGTGCTTGTGCTTGTTTGCTATGCTGTTTGCTTGCTTGACAATTGTGTTATGTGGCACTACTAGGTTCTATTCCACTTCATATGCATCTTCCTTGTTCCATACCTCTTGCCTAATGATCATGCCAGTGAATAGTCCCCAAAACTATTTTTATCAATTTTTTTAACTAAAAATGATTTATTCAAATTAGGTTTTCAAAACCCCCTGAAATGAGTTTTTGCACTACATGTCCTCAAATTAGGTGGACCCCTCTTTCCCCAAGGCTTTATTTCAAACCTACTATATATATGACTTCCCAAAACCACCAAATATTATTTTTAAAGATTATTTTCGTATTTTATTTCAAGGCTTTTTCTTAAGGCCAGAAATGGTTTTTCCTAGGGAAAAATTATTTAGATACTTTTCAAATATTTGAGAAAATTTAGAGAAACTCAGTGGACATATATTTTCCATATATATGAGTTTCAACACGAGGGCATGAATAGATCATAGTCAAAACCCCTCAAAACCCTTTCAGTTCAAATCAAACTTCTAGAATATTTCTATAAGAAAATTCTCAATAAATTCCAGGAAAATTTCAGCAAGTCAACATTATCATAGGTGATGATCTTGCAAAGTTTCATCTCCATCCAAGTTGATTTGGTTCATAAAACCATCCCAAAACCATTCCTGTCCAGAATCAAATTTGAGAAACTTTACATTGTGAAGTGTCTCCCCTTGGCCTGTGCTCTAATGGCCAAATTGTGATGATACACTAAGTGGCACATCAAGGGTTAAAGCCTAGCATCAATGGATCTACAGAAATCTAATTTTGCTAATTTCTAGGGTTCATCAAAATTCCATTATCAACTTTGCTCAATTAAGCTCAAACTTGGCGATCAAGCTCAATTATTACCACCACTTCATCCTGTGAGGTTTTATCTCCATTGGGTGAGCCCAGCCTGCCCTAGTGCTGATCATACACCTTCAGGCTGAGTTCAAGAACCAATTATTGAGCCCCCTCCACCACTCTCCTTCACCCCAAATTTTTACCATAGTATCATGCAGTCCCTCCCCACCTCCAGTAAAGCCCCTGGTGCCAGAGAGCATGAGTGAATGGGGTAAAAGCTCCATTTCCCTCTCTAGACAATATCTTTTCTCTCTTCTCTTACTTCTCCCTCTCACTCATGGCTACTCCAGAGCATCCAAGGCTCTTTACCACTTTCTTTATTCCCCCTTCAGCTGCGGGACACAAGTGGACATGCCAGAGTGCGTCAAAAGCACTCGCATGCCGGCCAAAGTCATGCTCTAGAGTGTGCAGCCGCGCTCCAGAGGGTTGACCTCCCTCTCCTGCCCATACCCGACCACCTCAGGCTTTCCCTCACGCTAGTCGATGCACCTCGACGTCCATAGCACGCAAGGGCAACAACCCCCTCTCTTCCCTCTCTCTACCCTCCTCCCTCGCGCGCGCACGGCACCATCCGAACCAGCCAGCGGCCGCGCTCGCACGCGCGATAACCTCGGCACCCCTCTACCTGTCCACGCTCTCCAGGGCATCTTCCGTGGGCCCCCAGCCCTGCCGTCGCCCCCTCCTTTCCCTGTCATGGCTTGATGGCGAGCGCCCGAGCTCTCCCGCGCTCGCCACTCCCTGCCTCCGCTTCGCCTATTTAAAGGGGGCCCAAGCACCCCCTCTCTCTTTCCCTGGCCTCCTTACACTCCCAATCCCCCCTAAGACACCCTAGAGACCGCTCGGAGCCCCTATGCTCGGGATCGACCGAGGCATCACCGCGTCGGGGCTTCGTCAATCTCGGGCTACCGGCCCGCTCCGGCCTTCCTTTCTCCTACTCTGAGCCCGTAGCTCACCCCTGGCTCGTTTCCCCCTCTCCCCTGCTCATTTTGAGGCAAGAAACGTTGGCTCTGAACCCCTCCCGAATCTCCTTCGCCGCGGCCATCTCTCCGTCGGCGACTCTGACCACCTCCGGCCACCCTTCCACCTCAAGAAGACCAGCAGGTCGACGCTGAACCCGTTCCCACCTCCAGATCCCCTCGCTGCGCCTCCGTTCGCCGCTGGTGAGCTCTCCCCCCTTCCTGTCCCGAAGTGGGAGAAGGACCCGACAGGTGGGGCCAACCTGAAGGCCTCTCCACCCCTCTCCCCTGCCCTCTCTCTCTCCCCCGAGGTTGCTGACGGCCGGGCCCCGCACGTCAGGTGTAAACCTGGCCGCTCGCGAGGCCGACCTAGCCACTAGCCGCTTCTGGCCTGGGTCCCCGTGGCCCTTTTTATTTTTCCTTTTCTGTGGGATTTTGCAAAAATCCCACCGGGCCCAAATTAAATCCTATGAAAAAACATTTTGCACCTAAATTCATAGAATAATCCCTAGAATTTAGTAGTGCCATTTGTAAAAATGTTTGAAAATATTTTTAGTACCGTTTTATTTTAAAACCTATATTTGGGCAGCTTTGTGCCTCTGTTAATTTATTTCCAAAATATTTTTAACAACAAAACCCTCGGAGAATATTTTTGTATGACATTGGGTATTTATCAGAATAGATTAGCATTTTTAATAAGTTGTTGAGTGCTCTGTTTTTGTGAGTTGCTTATTTTTATCGCTTTATTTCGTGACGATAGATTGCGCGGTTGACGAAGAGGTTGGACCCAAAGACTTTGAAGACCCCGGAGACTTTGTTGAGGCAGGCAAGTAGCCCATTGACCATGATGAGAAACCATTTATATTGCATGTCATATAGCACTTTACTTTCATCATAATTGATCATGTGATGTGGTGTTCCCCTTTCGATGGGGTGCCTCCGATACGTTTCCATCGACACTTGCATCGTGCATGACCCTACCACCTTATGAGGGTTATGCGGGTGGGTGTAGATAGGAAGCTAGTAGATGCTACGAAAGTGGGATCGGGACTATGCATAGTGATGGAAAGAGAGAAATGATTTCAAGAACTTTCGAAAACCTCGTCGGGTGCCACTAATGCCCGAGGGAGATATTGATGAGATGGGCGACCACTTGAGAAAGAAGTGGTGTGCCGGAACAAGTAGGTATATGCTTTCGAAAACGGAGAGTTGTAAGGTCTGCTGACCATCCCAACCTTACATGCGCAACCATGATACCCTTTATGGGATGGGGCTTTGTTGATTACTATGGTTGGTACTAGCAAGGAGGCCGCATTACTAGTGGCAAGAGTGAAGTGGTCACTCTTGAGACGGGGTCATCCCAGAGAGGAAGGCCATGCCCTGTCTTTATAGGCACCGGGCACACCGTTGCGTGCCCTCATGGATGATACGAGTGATGTATATCATGCGGGATGGCACCAACGAGTGGACCCTTTGTTTAGTATCACCATGGGAAATACATTGTTCGGGTGCTTACCTCGGGTATGTTATATACCGCGAGTCATGGATGAATTGGAAGTTCCCCGAGTCTTGTGGGTAAAGTGTGCAACCTCTACAGAGTGTAAAAATATTCGAATAGCCGCGTCCGCGGTCATGGACAGTTGGAGGTCCTTCTTAGACTATGTCTAGATGTTTTCATAAACCTTGATGTGAGTATGGGTGTGGTGGTTACAAGAGGTCACATGAGCTAAGTCCGATGACTTAGTGTGAGGATTGAACTAAGTCCGTTGACTTAGCGTAAAGAGTGCACATGAGACGTTCAACCAATACTTATGATGATATCTGCAATTTGTTCACATGGATATCTGCTAGTTGTTGATGCATGCTCACTAGTTACTTGATCATGTCATTTGCATACAAAATTAGCTTTCCGCAAATTTACCTACTTAGAGCTATATCATGCATCACTGTTACCTTGTTCCACAACTTGGGTTGCTTGCGAGTACATTCAAAGTACTCACTGGCTTGCCACTGGTTATTTAATTGTCCATGCATGGAAGAACAGGAGTATGTTGAAGAGTTTGTTGGAGGCGAACATGCGAACTAGGACGCTTCCTAGTCAGAATGCCTGTAGGTTAAGGCAGATGGCATGGGTTCACACTTTCGACCAAGATTCCGCTGCTTGTTCTATTTTAAGTGTTCGACCGTGTGGCCCTACCTATGTAAGACTAAGACCTTCGTGGTCATTATTTGTGTAAGACGTTAAGTGTGGATATAAGACTCTTGTTATTCAGCTTCTGTGTGTTCAGTGAGCATTGATCTCTGGGATCACTGTACACGTGCATTCGGTGATCATGACTTATGAGTTGGGGTCCCCACAATCCCGGTCAATCCATCCACGATCAAGGCCCTTAACTTGGTATGAAGAGGCTCCATCAGGTCTTTTTCTTCATCAGAGGGCCAACCCGGAAATGCTATATTAGTTCCAAGCCGTTCCATCCTGTTACCCGGAAGAGGATTTTCTCCTGTGGGGCCAGTGTTTTTGCTGTAGAACCAAGTCTTATTCCAACCCTTCAGATGACTCACAAATTTGGAATCAGGAAAGAGGCCATTCTTTCTAATCTGAATGGAAATCCCATCAACTTCGCAAGCGGCTCCATTCTTGGTCTCGATTTGGCAATTCATATAGGAAAAAAATCCCTAAAAAGGGTTACAAACGCATCTATCTGTAGATATACTTTGCACAAAACAAGGATTTGACAGATATTGGTCATCGAATTAGGCGAAATATCCTGAGGACGTAGGTTGAAAAAAGTGCAAAGGGTCTTATAAGAACTTTGAGCTGGGGGGGTCAAAAAACCCTACGTAGGTGGTTAGCAAAGATGACGATTTCCCCTTGTTGAGGCTGGGGATAAGGATCCTCTTTGGGAGTGCGCCACTCTATTTCCTTTTGAGCCGACAAGAACCCTTCGCTCACAAAAATTCTCCAAAGTGAGTTTGGATTCTTGGGATCTGACCCAGTTACAGATTTGGGAATTTTAGGGGCCATGGTGAGTCACAGAGCAACTACAAATGACATAAAGAAGATAAGTCAGGTGCAACTTAAGCAGTCAAATTATGGTTATTCACAGGCGAGACTATCATAATCGGGGCTCCGCAAAACCCAACAAGGTTCGAACACTGGGGTGTGTGTGAAGATCTCACTCCGGTTCGGGGTCTCGAGCTTGTGACCCTACGACTTTGCTGCGTCGAGTATGCATGAGCGGGGGAAGAAGATGGACTTAGAGATTTACCCAGGTTCGAGCCACCTTACGGTGCAATACCCTACTCCTGTTTGTGGTGTATTGGCCTCATGAGGAGGCTAAGGATGACCTAGTATAGTGGTTGAGAAACTCACGAGGGCTCTTGGGTGAGATGAGCCAGATTCGACCTAACCTCTACTCTACGATGGGAGCTAGTCCCTATTTATAGTGGCCACGGTCCTCTTCCCTTATCCCACATGTGGAAAGGGATCCCATGATGGACAAATTTGAAAGTGTACAAGAGGTATATCATATCCTGACGCGCCGGTGGGCTCAGCGATGACATCCGTCTTGTCGAGCTCATTGTCTTGGTCCTATTGCACTAGGAAGGAAACCTTTGGGGGATTCCTTGGGAACCCGCGTACATCCTTGCCTCCTTAGCACGGAAGAGGAAATTGTCCCCCCTCTGTGCCCGCTGGTGCCCGCCTGGCTCAGTTGTCAGTGTTTATGTCATCCCGGCCTCACGAGGCCGGGTACCTGCATAGAAATCTCCGCTCCTCGGGAGGTAGCCTGGGGGATACCACTCCTCTAGAGGTCTTAGTGTTGTTCTCCTCGCAAGGAAGGGTCCCTCGCGAGGGCCTTGACTTGAGGGGCTTGTTGCTGGGCCGCACCGGGCCGTCGTGGTGGGCCACGCGCTGGGCCGTAGGCAGGCAGATCTGGGTAGCCCTGGTCCTAGAACTACGATAGTAGCCCCCGCGCCCAAGGTGTGCCAGCCCTGGCTTCGAAGCAAAATCAAGTAGAAAAGGGTGAAGCGTCACGGGCCCCCAATCACCTATGGGCCAAGCTTGATGCATGGTGCACGACAGGAAACAGATACCTCCGCCCCCTTGTCGCGTCGGCAACTGCCCAGACTGATAAAAGCTAGGCGCCCTCTGCGGAGCCATCATTGCTCTTCTTCCCTGCGCCTTGCTCTCTTGCTCAGATCCCCTTTCCATCGCCAGAAACTCTTCCAGATCTCGGCGCAACACCGTCCTTCCTCTTGCTCTTCAGCCTCAGGGATCCTTCAAATGGCACCTGCCGGGAATTCGAAGCCTGAGGCTCAAGCCTCGGCCCCTTCTTACCCCTCACCAGCGCTCACGACATCAACCATCGCCAAGGAGGGGGATATTGCCTCAGTGCTCCCGCTGATGGCGGGAGTTTCCAATAAGTGGGGGCATACCTTGATCTGGTGCAGCTCTACGGAGCAACGCACCCTGGCAAAGACAGTCTACCCCTTCTTCCTCCATAGTGTCTTCTGCAGGCTCGTCCCGCCTTTCTCGGGGTTCTTATGCTCCATCCTTGCATACTACGGGATCAAAGCTCTACACCTTCATCCCAACTCCATCTTGCTCCTGTCAATTTTTGCCTTCTACTATGAGGCCTTCATAGGTGTGAGGCCTTCAGTGGCCCTCTTCCACCACTACTTCAGCCTATGACTCCATGACAGCACGCAGCAGTCGGGGTGCGCCTCCTTCATCGCGGTCCAGAGCGGCAATGTGCTCCTGAAGGCTGGGAAGAAGGTGGAAGGCTAGGGAGTTGACTCGCATGTGGAGCTCCCGATGAGGCTACCCAAGAAGACTCCCGTGTGGGCCTCCACAAAGCTCATCGACCCACGCGCAATGCCCGTCTTGGAGAGAATCTCCTTGGACATGGATAACAACAAGATGACCGGGGCGATGACGGTGAAGGAGTTCCTGACGCAACGCCTGGCGCCACTCCAAGCGCACTCGAGGCCCATCTGGGAGTACATGGGCATGGAGGATGACATCAGGTTCATATCCGCCAACAGGATGGGCAAGGAGTGGGACATGGACCTGAATATTCTTCCCTTCGACGAACCCAGAGATCTTACCGAGGCCTACACCCCGCTATACTGCTGCGACGACAGCAGGGCGCTGGCTACCGTCATGCCCTACTTTGACGACCTGGGGCTCACACCATCCGAACACCCCAATCCCCGGTGCTTGTGTCCTCCAGCGACACCAAAGCTAGGACGATTCAGAGGAGACCGTGGAGGATAGGGAGGAGGCATCCCCTCTATCACAGAGCATGCTCCTCCATAGTCGGGATGATGACGATGATATCGACGAGCCCCCGGCCGCTGGCTCCCAGCGCTTTGCTAGGGTGCTCAGGGGGCCCGAGCCTTCCCCCCAGACCGCTCAGATGTCCGGGAAGATGACACTGAAGAAACACACGGCCGCACCTACTCCAGAGGACTCCTTACGCCCTAGCAAGGCAGCCGAGATGCTGGCCTTGTCCCAGCCTGCACCGCTGCTGAGAGGCGGGGCGGCCGCTGTCGAGGCAGACATGGCCTCTCCAGCCATGGTTCCCTAGGGCGATCTCCACACCCCTCCAGGCGGCAGCACCACACCAGGGGTCGTCGAGGAGCACCCCGCTATCCCCCGGCCGCGATCAAGGCCGTGCTGAAGGAAGTAGGGGCGTTCCAACCAGCATCGAGGTGGAGAAGAAGAGGAAGTGGGTCACACACAAGGAGTAAGTAACCTTCCTCATCTCTCTTGACCATGAATTGTGCATGCGCTCACGACCCTCCTCCTCTCAATGGCGAGGGTCAAGGTCGTGCCGAAGAGGAAGAAGGCGAGCGTTGAGTTGAAGGAGCCCCCTTCTTGGGGGCACCGTCGGCCTCGGGCCGCGATGGAGGCGTGCTGCGCCAGCCCAACACCCTGCACGGAGGACCGGGCGCTGGGGGCGCATTGGCTCACAAGGTGGCGCTCCCCGTCGCAGCCGTGGAGATCCCAACGCCATTGGAGGGCGTGTCTCCCTGCCTCCTCCCGATGGGATCCGTTCCTGAGGATGTAGCAATGCTGCCTTGGGAGGAGCCAGCCCCAGTGGGCCAGCTGGCTGCAGAGTCGACTGCGGTCGCCATGCCTGAGGAGAACCTGGAGCCCCCAGTGCCCCAAGTTAGCCATGCTGCCGGACCCCTTGATCGTGGCGCTCGCTGATGCGCCAACACCGCCATTTGGTCAGGTTTTTGCGCTCACACACTGCGGTCCTCTGATCCGGTCTGGTGCCTTGGATGAGGCCTACACCATGCTCGACCAGCTCTGATCCGACCTCCAAGACGCTGAAAGGCGCCTCGCGAAGGAGCGTCTAGGACTCATTTCTAGGTGGTCCCAAGCGAAGGCGGCAACCAAGACGCCCTGGAGCCGAGCCGAGACTGCTATCACGGTGAGCGAGAAGGAGGCTGCTGAAGCCAAGGCAGCCCGAGACGCGACAGTGGTCGAAAAAGAGTCTTCTAGGAAGCACTGTGGTGAGGCAGAGGCCAACCTGAAGGCCTTTCAGGACGAGCAAGCCGCGCATGCGCAATGACTCCGTGAGCATGAAGACCTCCTCAAGGCCCGCGAGGCGAGGTTTGCCGATCATGACTCCATGTTGTCCCTTGTGGCTGGTGACCAAGCCAAGGAAAGTGAGCACCTGGCCAAGCTAAAGGAGGAGGGGAAGAAGCCCAGGCATCCCTCACCCGGCATGTCTCCGAGACGATGACCTAGCTGGAGGCCAGGGAGAGGACCCTTGCCATTGCCAAGAAGAAGAAGGCGACGGAGCACGATGCCTTCCCCTCCCTCGAACTCAAGCTTCGCGAGTCGCTGTGCTCCATCTGCAGGGGAGGATTCTTGAAGCCTTTGGCGACTCCCAAGGTCGAATACGCAGGGCCCTCCGCCAAGCTCCCTGAGGTGCTCGAGGGTGCTTCCATCAAGGTGGACTCTATCTTGGAGGACGAGTGCCGCGACCTTCTTTCCACGCCCGTGACCCGCGTCTTCATCTAGTTCTACCTCTACGAGCCCGGCTTTATCTTTAATGCGATGATCATCCCGGTTGCTCCTGAGTCTCGCGCCGCTGCGGAAGCGCCCATGAAGGGTTCGGTGAACGCGTTGGTGGAGAAGTTCCGGTGGCGGAGACGAGAGGCGGTGACGAGAGAGGCAACGACGTTGATGACGAGCTTGCCGTGGCTAGGATAGTCGAAGACTAAGACCATGGCAATGACGGCCCCTCCTCCTAGATTTTAACCTACAACATTTACCGTGCCTCACGGATGCGTAAGGCTTTTGAATTCGCAAGACATTTAGAGCTTTGAATATTTGCTTGAATTTCTTTGAATTTCATGATTTCCTCCCGTGCCTTGTTTCCTTCCTGCTTGCTTTTGCGCTCTGCATCGGCAGGGCCCAATCCTGCGCATACCTCGGCCACCGTTGCGGCGTCCGGATCGCCAAGACGAGAACAAGCGGTGAGGGGCTAGGTGACCAGTGACGCACCTGGGTCATGATGCTCAGGGACCCCCTTGACGTGCGAGCAACACTCATGAAGGGAACATGGCGACGTCAGGGTAGATTTGGAGTGCCTTAGTGCTTTGCGTCGGCAGGGCCTAATCCCATGCATACCTCGACTATAGTTGGGGTGTCCGGATTGCCAATACGATACTAAGGGGTGAGGGGCTACCTGATCAATGAGGCCCGTGAGTTGCGATGCTTAGGTGCCCCCCTTGATATGCGAGCGGCGCCCGTGAGGTGAGTTCGTACCTTTCCTCACCAGCTTTTACTTTGGAGGGACGTCAGAAGACTAGGTATCAGAACCTGGTGAGGTGGCTCACGGTAGGCCTGTCCTGAGCGTAGCCCTCGGGTAGCCCCCTCGCACGTGCATCCTAGGTGAATGTTGCGTGACGAGGCTGGGAGAAGAGCCAGGAGACCATCCTAAGGTTGGTGCAACTGCTAGGGCGCCCTCGGTTGTTTATCCCGTAGAGCAGAGCATGGGGCTTCCACTGGGTGTGGGCATTGCCGCTGAGTGACAGTGTCATTCGCCAGCGCAGAGCATGGGGATTCCACTTGGGCATGGGAAGGGAGCTCTATGTTAGATTCCCCGGGCATGTACAATCTAATAAGTTCGTAAGCATGGGTGGCACAACTAAACTGGGGAGGTGTATGTGGGCACCCATGAGCCAGCACGGGACTCACGTGGCCCTACCTCAAAGGCAGGTTGCGCCTGAATTTATATAGCACGAGGCGCACTTGGAAGACCTGTGGGGTGTGGGTAACCAGCGCTGAATGAATCTCCGGATGCCATCGCATGAGAAGGCCAAACAACAACGACCCCAGGAGGTGACATGTGAGGAGCCAGGCCTCCAGATAGAGCTTAGCCGTTGGGTTTATCGATGATGCAGGGACGAACCCGAGCACAGACGCCGTGCCCAGTTTTCTCATGTGAAAAACCCGAGGAAGGACACCCGCGCACGACTCTCGTGACGGTGAAGCGCCAAACAACGGTTATTGGAACCGGGCCATGTGCCCTAACTCACCCACACTAGATTAGCTCATGCGAGGGCAAGCACCAAGGGCCTCGGTGAGGTGACGTAGATGGGGCTGGCCCGTGAGACAGAGCTCAGCCACTTGGATTTATCGATGCTGCAGGGACGAACCCAAGCATAGACGTCGTGCGATCCCTTAATCATGAGGCGGTTGAAGGCAGGGTTGTAAGAGCGTGGCGACATTCATGGTGACAAAGCACTGGGCATGTAGTAGGAATACTTAGGAAATTCATTAAATGCAGAATCAGTCTGACACATGCGCAAAACGATGCATCTACGGGGGCGGGCCCTAGCAGCTTGAGGATGATGCAGCCCGAGGGGTGCCCTCAATTGAACAAACCAAAAGTCACCAGGCATCAACACCACTGAAGCGTTGGGGTAGTGATACGTCCACTTTGCATCATGCTTTTAATTGATATTTATTGCATTATGGGCTGTTATTACACTTTATGGTACAATACTTATGCCTTTTCTCTCTTATTTTACAAGGTTTACATGAAGAGGGAGAATGCCAACAACTGGAATTCTGGACTAGAAAAGGAGCAAATCTGAGAAACCTATTCTGCACAACTCCAAAAGTCCTGAAAATTTACGGAGAATTGTTTTGGAATATATAAAAAATATTGGGCGTGTCACACCCTGTGTTTTGCCTCATGACTAAGTCATGGTGACTCAAAAATTAGGGCCAATTAAAACTTTTTGAGTGCATTTGAATGCTTGACTTGTGTGTTATTTGCTTGTTTGTTTGATTGCTTGCTAGTACTCTATAATTCATAAAACATCCTTCTACCCTCAAGAACTATTTTCCTTGATCCCAACTCTTGTCTGATGATCATGCCATGTGAGTAGGACTTAAAAATGGTTTTACAAAATTTTATTTTGGCCAAAAAGCATTTATTTAAATTAGGTTTTCAAAACTCCCTCATTTGAGATTTTCACTACAAGTCCCCAAATCGGGTGGATCCTTTTCCCCAAATGCTTTATTTGGAACCTACTATATATATAACTTCCCAAACCCACAAAATATTATTTTAAAGATTATTTTCGTATTTTATTTCAAGGCTTTTTCTTAATGCTGGAAATGGTCTTTTATAGGGAAAAATGATTCAAATGCTTTAAAAATATGTGAGAAATTTAGGAAAACTCATTGGACATATATTGTCCATATATAAGAGTTTCAATACATGGTCATGTTCAAAATATTGGACAAAACCCTTCAAAACCTTTTCTGCCTATTTCCAGCATTTGAAATATTTCTATAAGAAATATTCTCAATTAAATCCTAGAAAATTCCAGAAGGTCACATATGTCCTGTGTGATGACCTAGCCAAGGTTCATCTCAATCCCAATAGTTTTGCTTCGGAAAAATATCCCAAAATCCTCTCTGTCCAGATCCAAATTTTAGCAACTCTACATTACCAACTGGCTCCCCTTAAGCTCAAACCTCATGGACTTGTTCTAATCCCCAAATAATGATGTTACACCATGTGGTGCATCAAGGGGAGCACATACACTTGTCCAAAGCCCCTCAAACCCATTTCTGTTGATTCCAAGAATTTGGTAATATTACATTGCCAAGTTTCCCCATTGGGCCCCAAACTTTTTGTGCATGTTATAGCCCCTAAAATATGCCATCACATCAAGTGGTGCATCAGGGAGGATAGTTTTTCTTAGCTAGATCTAAGTAACTCCATTTCTGCCCATCTTTAGGGTTTGAAACTTTTACATTGGCCACTTTCTCTAAATGTGGCCAAAACTTGTGATCAAGCTCATTTATACCTATTTCTCAATCCTATTAACTCTCATGTCAATCCCAACAACTTAGCTAGCCCAAAACTCCATCAAACACCTTCTGCCCTATTCTAAGGATCAATGATTGGGAGGGAAAAATTATTCTCCTTGATCCAAGGTTTCTTTCCACACCTCCACCTGACCTCCACCTACCCCTAGTAAGAACCCCATGGCCTCCAATCAATTATTGGGAGGGTAAAAGCCCAAGATTCCTATCTGGACAAGCATTGGTAGCACCAATTTACCTCCCCTCCCTCTTACCTATACCCTCCTTGGCCCCCACCTAGCCTATAGAGGATCTCCAGAAACCCCAAGTGCTAGTGGACAAGGTTGGAATGCCCAGATCACGTGCTGCATGCCATGGCATGCAATATGCATGCTTTGGAGCGCGCTACAGTGTGCCCCCGCACTGTAGCCGCCCCCTAATCCTAGCCCCCGACCACCTCGGGCTCCCCCAGCATGCCACCAAGCCACCCTAGATGTCTGCAGCAAGCCTGTCGGGCGGCCCCCTCCTTCCTTGCCCCTCCTCGCACGCGCGCCGGCCGCTCGCGAGCTCCAATGGCCGACCTCACATGCGCGAGACCCTGGCGCTCCCCTGCTCCCTCTCTCCTCTTCCCTGGACGTAGTCCACGTCCACAAAGACTAAAGACATGCTCTGGGTCGCCCCCGTGACCCCTAGCCGTAGCTGGACCATGGACGAGGCTGCCGTCCACGGTGGACTCGCGCCGGGCCATATGACGCAACCCCGAGCTCCCCTCTGCGCTTCCACTAGTTTGTTGTCCCCCTTTTATCTCCTGGAGCCCCAATTGCTCCTCTCGCTCCCTCCTTCACCCTTCAAGGTCGAAGCCCGCCGGGAGCCTCCACTCAAAATTCAGCCACGGTGGCCTCTCCTAGCCCTTTGGTCCTCGCAAGAGCAACCACATGTCGCCCTGGGCCTCCCCCATGACTCCTTTCCCCTGCCCCATGACCGCTACACCAATTTCCATGGCTGCTGCGCCTGTCCCCGCCACGACCGAAGGTTTGCTTCCTCAAGTGCTTCCCGGTAGGAATAGGCCCCCCAGGTGGATGCGGCAGTCTCTCCCGAGCGCTCCGGTGGCCGGAGCATCGCCAGGGGTGGCACCTACCACCGGAACGGTGCCGACAAGCGCTCGACCGCGCCTCCTCCATATCTCCTCTCTCGAGCGGGAGGAGGGGGATGAACCGTTAGGCGGGCCTCGCCTGTCGGCGACCAGTCGGCCGGGCCCCTTGGGTAAGTGGAAACGACTCTTCCCGTAGCCGCCTCCCCGCGTGGGAAACATATTCAACGAAATACGCCTTCAGCATGGCAGCAGCGCAGGCATAGCTAAGCTACTGGGCCATCCCAGTAGCTATTCATTGCCCAATAGCTATTCGTTGCCCTGTCGGGTGCCACTAATGCCCGAGGGAGATGATGATGAGTTGGGTAGCCACTTGAGAAAGAAATGGTGTCCCGGAACAAGTTGAGGGTGCGTTTTCAAAAACGAAGAGTTTTAAGGTCTACTGACCGTCCCAACCTTACATGTGCGACTGTGATACCCCTTACGGGACGGGGCTTTGTTGATTACTATGGTTGGTGATAGCAGGGAGCCCGCGTTACCAGTGGCGAGAGTGAAGTGGTCACTCTCGAGACGGGGTCATCCCGGAGTGGAAGGCCATGCGCTGTCTTTACACGTATCGGGCACACCATTGTGTGCCCTCATGGATGATACATGTGATGTATATCATGAGGGATGGCACCAACGAGTGGACTCTTTTTTTAGTATCACCATGGGAAAGGCATTGTTCGGGTGCTTACCTCGGGTATGTAATATACCGTGAGTCGTGGATGACATGGAAGTTCCCCGAGTCTTGTGGGTAAAGCACGCAACCTCTATAGAGTGTAAAACTATTCGAATAGCTGTGTCCACGATCATGGATAGTTGGAGGTCCTTCTTAAACTATGTCTGGATGTTTCCTCAAAAGTTGGTGTGTGTGTGTGGATGACACAAAGGTGATAGTTGAGCTAAGTCTGATGACTTGGCCTGATGGTGAATATGAGATGTTCAACCCCTGCTTATGACGATATCTGTAACTTATTCATATGGATATCCGCCAACTATTGATGCATGCTTACACACGTTATTTGATCATGTCACTACATTAATAATTTGCTTTATGCAAAATTACCTATTAGTGCTATATCATGCATTGTTATTGCCTTGTTCCAAACATGGGTTGCTTACGAGTACATTCAAAGTACTCATTGGCTTGCCACTGGTTATTTTATTGGCCAGGCATGAAAGATCAGGTTATGATGAAGATTACCTTGGTGACAGACATGCGAGGTAGGACGCATCCCAGTCAGAATGCCTGTAGGGTTAAGGAAGATGGCATGGGTTCACACTATCGCTGAAGATTTCCGTTGCAATCATATGAAGACTTGGCCATAAAGGCCATATTTGAGTAAACCGGTATGTAATGGATGTAAGACTCTTGTCATTCAGTTTCTGTGTGTTTAGTGAACATTGATCTCTAGGATCACTATGCACGTACATTCTGTGATCACGACTTATGAGTCAGGGTCCCCACAGAGCTGGTTTCAGAGCCAGGTTGACTATAGGAAGCCCTTAGTTAGCATGGTTGTTAGTGAGGACAAAACCATTTCTCCAGACCCTTCAAAAATGACCTACAAAGCCTCTATATTTTTCGCCTCTCCTAAAATTCCAAGAGAAGCAAAGGTTTTTGCCTTAGCACTTCCACCCCTTTCCTCTTAGCTCTCCTTGTCTGCTTTTCAAAAACTTTGCAAATGGTCGCTACTACCCCTATGACCCTTACCACGGGATTCCATGAAATCCTCATGGGTAACCTAGAAGGAAGCCACCTTGCTAGACGATTGCCGACATATCTTAGACCCAAGTTGGCGACAATAGACAAGGAGCTAACAATAGAAGATACCTTCTTAAACGATGAGGATGTCAAGACTTAGATGATAGTGACACCCTCGACACAGCCCCAGGATGATGCCACCCTGGCCTTCGATGACCAGAGCATAAGACATGCGATGTCATGATATGCATCACTAATGGAGCTACCCTGTCCTTTTCGTTGTTATATCGGTAACCACCGGTGGATGAGAACCTCTCCATTTGGTCCGCCTCACTATAGTGAGCAGGAAAACGGTTCTCATCATCCCTGCTCTTGGTGTTGATGATATCGTCAACGTGTCCGAAAGGATACAACTCTACCATGCCTTGTTAATTACATTGCATAAAAGTTTGCCTACCTGGAATGCTCGACGTTTCAAAAGACAAGAAGGCATTGTCACGATCACGAGGACACCAGAAGAGCCTGTCAACAACAACCATGAAGAATCACCTTCATCGTCAACTCAACTGACCCGAAGTCGTCAAGGACTCTTCAGGCGCAACCAGGATCGTTTTGATGAACAACAACCAGAGACAAAGCGACACCTGAAGAAGACCCATAAGACTAAGCAGACTCCTCTCCAAGACACAAAGCAAGCATGACTAATGAGTCCGAGAACCCCTAGGTTAGGATAGGTCGTGTGTCCCCCATGCGAAGTCAAGTCCGTATGATGGTTCTGATAGAACCATGATTGTGTGTTGCTTGTTTTTGCTTATTGTGCTTTGGTGTAAGCCATACTTTTGCCCCAGGAAACAAGTATGCGACTAAGCACCCACCTTATCTTAATAAGTGTGTTTCACCTTTTCGGCACTTGTTTGATTGCGCTTGCACTATACCACCCCCTTAGGCACTCCTTCATGCTCCTTCCTCTCCCCCATCTCGTCAACTGAAGAATAGCAAGACATGATGCACCAAGGATGCATCTCGACAAACAACTAACACCGAAGACTTCGACTACAACAGACTCAACAAGACGCAACCCCATAGAGTTATGGTTTTCCCTCAAGATTGGAAACCCCTCCCTTGCCCAACCTAGACCTCACAAGCTCCCCCATCACAAGCCTCTGATCACATGTTTAATACACGGATTTGCCAGAGCACTTATTGAGCTTCAATAACCCTTGCTTTGCACTGGGTTCATTATGGAGCTAGTGATCATAGTGAACAAACATCCTTCATTCCTCTGCTAGCACTAGAACCTTGATGCCATAGGAAGGATCATTCTGAGGATATACTATTTGTTGACAATGATTTGATTTAGCCATAATAGATGTCTTGAGGAAGCAGTTGAGACCCTTTGGTGGATTACGAGGCTTAATGTTGGAAGACGAAATTGGTGGATCAAGAGTGATATAGTAGCATAACTTACTTGTCCCTTGAGCAAATTGGATTAGTAGGACAAATATGGTCACAAGCTGAAATTCTTGGTGGATACATGACTTGACTTTGGCAAGTAATGATTCAAAGTGGATTGATGGTGATATGATAGTAACTGGAGTAACCAGTAGGGAATTCTTACTAGATGTAAACCTTGGATTTAAATAGGTGATTTTAATAGGCTCTCGAGAACAATCAAACCACATGGTTCGGAGTAATTTGGATTTAGTCCAATGATCTTGATCTTGATAGCATGTTTCTCAATGGAAGACAAACCAGGAATATTGGGTTGTTGTTAAAATTGATTCAAGGATCCATATGCACCTAACATCGGAGTTCACTAGATCCTCGTGATGGGGATTGATGGTTATACTAGGATTAGATAGTTCTTTCTGGAATTTGGAGATTTTGGAAATCTGGAGATATATGGGACGACACTGGTATTGGATTTGTAGCAATAATTGGTCATGTTATAGTGGATCGTATTCAGGGATCGGTTAATTGGATTCGTAGGGAGGAAACAAGATCTTGGAGTGTTTTATTACGTGTTTCCTTAGCACAGTAATGCACCACCTTAGACCTTGGATAGGTCAGAAGGACACTTGGATTGGTAATGTCATGATCAAGCTTAGCAGCTTGTAAATTATCCTGAGGATTTTTATATAGGGATATATGTGAGTTAGCTATAGTATACATATGAGATTTTCAGTATAGTCCTTTTGTCAAAACCTTGGAGATACGAGTAGCATTTGTAATATTGGATATGACTTATATGAGATGATACCTTCGATGATATAGGGTGATTTCGTTTGGAGTATAGGCAGTACTATTAGCATGTAAGAACTGTGCTCAAGGATAAGATGATAGACGTTCACTCACATCCAAAGCCCCTTGCAACTCCAAAGCTTTATTGAGCCATAATATGGTGGGTTTATGACCATTCGCCTTGGCTCTAAGTCACGAAACTCTGGCCTATACTCCACCTCGACCACCACCAATCCTGTTCAAAAGGAAGGTGGCCGCGAAGACCTCTATTAGGTTGGACTGCAAACCCTTGATACTAGTGACCATCCGGGATGAATGCCCGCTCCTCTCACATATCCCATGAGCAAGGTGTTTATGTGATACTTCGGGAAATAGGTTGTTGTACTCCGGGACGACATACTTATTTACCCAATGTGTGGGGACCCCGACTCATAAGTCGTGATCTCCTAATGCACGTGTATAGTGATCCCAAAGATCAATGCTCACTAAACACACAGAAGCTGAATAACAAGAGTCTTACATCCACACTTAACGTCTTACACAAATGATGACCATGAAGGTCTTAGTCTTACATAAATAGGTAGGGCCACAAGGTCCAAACTTAAGTAGAACAAGCAGCGGAAATCTTGGTCAAAAGCGTGAACCCATTAATTCTGCCTTAACCTACAAGCATTCTGACTAGGAAGCGTCCTAGTTCGCATGTTCGTCTCCAACAAACTCTTCAACATACTCCTGTTCTTCCATGCCTGGCCAATTAAATATCCGGTGGCAATCAAATGAGTACTTTGAATGTACTCGCAAGCAACCAGAGTTGTGGAACAAGGTGATAATGATGCATGATATGGCACTAAGTAGGTAATTTTGCGAAAAGAAAGTTTTAAAATGCAATGGCATGATCAAGTAACTAGTAAGCATGCATCAACAATAAGCAAGTATCCATGTGAACAAATTACCGATATAATCATGAGTAGGGGTAGAACATCTCATGTTCATTCATCATGCTAAGTCATCGGACTTGGTTTAATACCCTTGCTAAGTCATCGGACTCAGCACATGTGACCTCTTGTCACCATCACATCCATACTCACACCAAGTTTTTGCAAAAACAATCGGACGTAGTCTTAGAAGGACCTCCAACTATCCACGACCGCGGACGCGGCTATTCGAATAGTTTTACACTCTTCACAGGTAGCACACTTTACCCACAAGACTCGAGGCACTTCCGTGTCTTCCACGACTCGCGGTATATAACATACCCGAGGTAAGCACCCGAACAATGCCTTTCCCCTAGCGATACTAAACAAAGAGTCCACTCGATTGGTACCCATCCCTCATGATGTACATCACACAAGCCTTGCTCTAATCGTACCATCCATGAGGGGACCAACAGTGTGCCCGGTGCCTGTAAGGACAACGCATGATCGTACATATCGGTATGGCCCCGTATCGAGAGTGACCACGCCACTCTTGCCACTAGTAATGCGGGGTCTTTGCCAATACCCACCAAGGTAATCAAGAAAGCCCCGTCCAATAAGGGGTATCATGGTTGCGCATGTAAGGTTGGGATGGTCAGCAGACCTTAGAACTCTCAGTTTTTGAGAACACACACTCACTTGCTCCGGCATACCACTTCTTTCTCAAGTGGTTACCAAATTCATCATCATCTCCCGCGGGCATTAGTGGCACCCGACGAGGTTTTCGAAAAAGTCTTTGAAATCATTTCTCTCCTTTCCATCTATATGCATAAATCCCATCCCACTTGCGTAGCATCTATCTGCATCCTAACTACACCCACCCTCATAACCCTAATAAGGTAGTAGGGTCATGCACGATGCAAGAGTTAATGGTAAGAGTGTCGCAAACAGCCCACCAAAGGGGGATCACTACTTCACATGATCAAATATGGGGAAAGTAAAGTGCTATATGACATGCAATAAAAATGGTTTCTTATCATGGTCAAAGGGCTGCTTGCCTGGCTCAACAAAGTCTCCGGGGTCTTCGAAGCCTCCGGGTCCAACTTCTTCGTCAACAGCGCAATCTATCGTCGCGATAAAATAACGATAAAAAAATAAGCAACACACAAAAACAGAGCACTCAACTAGTTATTAAAAATGCTCATCTATTCTGATAAATACCCAATGTCATACTAAAAATATTCTCCTAGGGTTTTTGTGAAAAAGATTTTGGAAATTAATTAACAGAGGCAAAAAGGTGCATAAGTATAGGTTTTAAAATAAAACAATACTAAAAATAATTTCAAACATTTTTACAAATGGCACTCATAAATTCTATGGATTATTTCAAGAATTTCGGTGAAAGAATTATTGGATTTGGACAAGTATTTTATTCTATGGGATTTTTGAAAGTTTACAGAGAAAAAGAAAAAAGGAAGGGCTTGCTGTGCCCCTCGGGCTAAAAGTGCCCGTCCGAAACCGGCCCAAGAGGGAAGCCGGCCAGCGAGAGGAGCCGTGCGTGACAGGTTTGTTTTAAACCTGCCCGCGAGCCCGGCCTGCCAACAAGAGAGAAGGGGGCGAGGGAATGACAGGTGGGCCCCAGCTATCATCCCTCTCCTCACGATAGGGGCAGAGGAGGGGCTCACCGGAGGGCTACGGGCCGTGGCGGCCAGAATGGAGGGCACCTACGTGCTCCTAGGGACATCACACGTCGATGGGTGCTCGAGGGGTCACCGGGGGAGAGGGGAACGTCGGCGAGGGGGAAGCCCGGCGGTGGCGGCGAGGGTTTGGGTTGGGAGAGGGTTCCCGACCGCGGGGGAGAGCGCTCTGGGCACATGGAGGACGTGGCGGTAGAGGGAGAGCGAGAAGAGAGGGGCAGGAGGAGCGGGGAGGCCTATTTATAGGTGGCTGCCGGTCCACCGTGGGCGCAATGCATCAGCGAGAACGGGGTTCTCACCACAGGCCACGGGGGAGGGAATGGTCATGTCTGGGGACTTCGTGGGTGAGGTCTAGGCTTTGGGAGAGAGGAGAGAGAGGCGGGGGCACGCGCGCGTGCGAGCCCGCTGGTTGGCCGAGCCACGCGGAACCGGTTACGTGCGCACGAGCCGTTGGAGAGAGAGAGGAGGGCCCCGTTCAGGAGGTGTGTTGCGGACGCCAAGGGGGGCAGAGGGGACAAGCTGGGGCGGCCCGAGGCAGTCGGGGCTGCCTGTTGGCTAGCGGCTACAGTGCGGGTGCATACTGTAGCGTCCTCTAGAGCGCGAGCTCTGCATGCCAGGACATATTTTTAAGCCCCCCGCATGTCCTCTTCTACCTGGGGCATTTGGAGATGCCCAAAGGCTAGGATGAGCTAGGGGAGGGCTCTGGAGAAGCCTTATGGGAGAAGGAAAGGGGGGAGAGAAAATATGCTGTCCAGGAGGGGTAAATGGGTTTTCACCACCTTAAACTTGGGCTCTGTCCATGGAACTTTTACTGGAGGTGAAATGTATCCATGTGAGGTTGTGGTAGAAAGTTGGGGGCAAGGGTAAAAGAGAAGAGGGTGGAAATGGGTTTTTTACCAAATCACCAAAAGGTGTTTGGTGGTGTTTTGGGCAAGAAGATGTTACCATCTTACTGAGATACTTACTAGGGTCAAAGTCTAGGTAGAAATGAGAGGTTTGACCAAGTTTGAGCCCAAGGGGAAAAAGTTGACAATGGAGATTTGATAAACACCAGGAATTTGCAGAATCAGATTTCTGCAGATCCATTGATGCTAGGCTTTTACCATTGATGCACCACTTAGTGTATCATCACTATTTGGCCATTAGAGCGTGCCCACAAAGTTTTAGGCCAAGGGGAGACACTTCACAATGTAAAGTTCCTCAAATTTGATTCTAGACATGAATGGTTTTGGGATAGTTTGAGGAACCAAACCAACTTGGATTGAGATGGAACTTTGCAAGATCATCACTTATGATGGTGTTGACTTGCTAGAATTTTCCTGGAATTTATTGAGAATATTTATTATAGAAATATTCCAAAAGTATAATTTTAATAAGGGTTTTGAGGGGGTTTGCCCATGATTTGATCATGCCCTTGTGTTGGAACTCATATATATGGACAATATATGTCCACTGAGTTTCTCTAAATTTTATCAAATATTTTCAAAGCTTTTAAATAATTTTTCCCTAAGAAAAACCATTTCTGGCCTTAAGAAAAAGCCTCCAAATAAAATGTGAAAATAATCTTTAAAAATAATATTTTGTGGTTTTGGGAAGTCCTATATATAGTGGGTTTGAAATAAAGCTTTTGGGAAGGAAGAATCCACCCAATTTGAGGACTTGCACTGCAAACCTCAATTTGGGGTTTTTAAACCTAATTTGAATAAATCACTTTTAATAGGAACAAAATATGATAAAAATAGTTTTGGGCACTATTCACATGGCATGATCATTAGGCAAGAGGTCTTGAACAAGGAAGATGAGATATGAAGTGGAATAGAACCTAGTAGTGCCGAATAACACAATCATCAAGCAAGCAAACAACATAGCAAACAAGTACAAGCACTTTAAAAAAAGTTTCAATTGGCTCCAAATTTTATAGACCCAAACATATCAATGTGCTACAATCATAGGGTGTGACAGACCTTCCCCCTTACAATAATCTCGTCCCCGAGATTCCTAGGCTAAGCGCTAAAAAGATAAGGGAACTCTGATCTAAGATAATCTTCACGCTCCCTGGTTGCTTCCGCTTCAGTGTGGTTGCTCTACTGGACCTTCAAGTACTTGATGGTGCGGCTTCGGGTGCAGCGCTTGGCTTCATCTAAAATGCGAACTGGCCTCTCACGATAAGTGAGGTCCGGCTGGAGATCGATGGCTTGATGGTTGATGTCCTTGTAGAGGTCGGGACAGTTGGGAACTTGCGGACACTTCCGGAGTTGTGACACATGAAAGATGTTGTGCACATCCAACAACTCCGAAGGTAGCTCTAACCGGTAGGCAACTTCTCCACGCGTAGCAGTGATCTTGAAGGGGCCAATGTATCTTGGTGCGAGCTTTCCTTTGACGTGGAAGCGCTTGGTTCCCTTGAGAGGCGTGACTCGGAGGTAGACATGGTCACCGACACATAAGTTCATTTCTCGATGGTGGGAGTCGGTGTGGCTGTTCTGTCTTGATTTGTTGGCGTCCAGACGCTCTCGGACGAGTTGAACTTGCTCTTCGGCTTCATGGAGGATGTTTGGTCCGAAAACTAATCCTTC
Organism: Hordeum marinum; assembly: GCA_022496015.1. Taxonomy (NCBI): domain Eukaryota; kingdom Viridiplantae; phylum Streptophyta; class Magnoliopsida; order Poales; family Poaceae; genus Hordeum; species Hordeum marinum. The sequence goes on from CM039678.1 coordinate 281,505,549, forward strand.
TCCGGTCTCTAACCAGTTGGAGGGAGTATGGCACTTGTGTCCATACAATACCTCAAATGGTGTCATCTGAAGACTCGATTGATAGCTGTTATTATAGGAGAACTTGGCGAATGGTAGGCAATCTTCCCACTTGGCTCCATATGCCAAAACACAAGCGCGGAGCATATCTTCGAGTATCTAATTTACTCGTTCCGTTTGTCCGCCGGTCTAGGGGTGAAAAGCAGTGCTGAAGGAGAGCTTGGTTCCCATAGCTTCTTGAAACACCTTCCAAAATCTTGAGGTGAACTGGGTGCCGCGATCTGATACAATCTCCTTAGGAACTCCGTGAATACTCACAGTACGCTCAATGTAGAGGCTGGCTAGCTTGTTACCGTCATAGGTGGTCTTGACGGAAATGAAATGGGCTACCTTGGTCAAGTGGTCGACAGTGATCCAAATGGAATCATGCCCCTTGCTAGACCTGGGTAAACCGGTGATGAAATCCATCCCGACTTTGTCCCACTTCCATTCAAGCACTTTGAGAGGTTGCAGTAGCCCAGCGGGTTGTTAATGCTCGGCTTTAACTCTCTGGCATATGTCACACTTGGCCACGAATGTCCCTATCTCCTATTTCATGCCATGCCACCAAAATCTTGTCTTGAGATCTGGATACATCTTGGTTCCTCCAGGATGGATGGAGTAGGGAGTGTCATGAGCTTCTTGCAAGATCAGGTTCTTGAGCTCTTCTTTGTTGGGTACGCAAATGCGAGTCCCGAACCATACAACTCCTTGTTCATCCACCAAGAATCCTAGGGCCTTGCCTGTCTTGATCTTCCTCTTGATGCCTTCAATGCTATCATGTCCCTTCTGGTCTTCCTTGATATCATCCATTAGGGTAGGCTTAGATTCAAGGTTGGCAAGGAGTCCTGGTGCAACCAGTTCCAAGCCGAAGCTCTCAAGCTCTTCATACAGGGCGAGTAGCCTTTCCTTAATCATGGCATTCAAGGAACAAGCCTTTCTGCTTAAGGCGTCTGCTACCACATTGTCCTTTCCGGGGTGGTACTGAACATTGAGGTCGTAGTCCTTGATCAATTCCAACCATCTTCGATGCCTCATGTTCAATTCCCTTTGAGTGAAGATATACTTCAAACTCTTGTGTATGTGAATATTTTACATCTCTTCACCAGAAGTTAATGTCGCCCTGTCTTCAAGGCATGAACCACGGGTGCCAACTCGAGATCATGAGTTGCGTAGTTCTCTTCATGCAGTCGTAGCTGTCTGGATAGATATGCTACAATTCTGCCTTCTTGCATCATAACACCTCCAAGTCCGGTTCTTGATGCATCACAATATATCACAAACTCCTTGTGAATATCGGGGGTGGACAAAACAGGGGCTATGGTCAATCTCTTCTTAAGCGCCTGGAAGCTTTGTTCGCACTTAGCAGTCCATTCAAACTTCTTGTCCTTCTTAAAAAGCTGGGTCATGGGTCGGGCAATGCTTGAGAATCCTTCCGAGAACTTGCAGTAATAACCCGTGAGTCCGAGGAAGCTCCTGACTTCCTTCATGGTGGTTGGGATTTGCCATTCCGTCACGGCTTCAATCTTGGCAGGATCCACTGACAATCCTTCCGCAGTCAACACATGACCCAAGATTCGAACTTCATGCAGCCAAAATTCACACTTGCTGAATTTGGCATATAGCTAGTGCTCCCGAAGCTTCTCTAGGACCAATCTCAAGTGTTCCTCATGTTCTTCTTCAGACTTGGAGAAGACAAGTATGTCATCAATGAAGACGACAACGAACTTATCCAAATACTCCATGAAGACTTTATTCATGAGGTACATGAAGTAGGCAGGGGCATTGGTTAACCCGAATGACATGACCGTGTACTCATACAGGCCATACCAGGTTACAAATGTCGTCTTCGGAATGTCTTAGGGTCTGATCTTTAGCTGGTAGTACCCAGACCTGATGTCGATCTTGGAGAACACCTTGGCTCCATTCAACTGATCAAACAGGTCTTCAATCTTGGGGAGTGGGTACTTGTTCTTTATCGTGACCTCATTGAGGGAATGGTAATCGATGCAAAGTCTGATAGTTTCGTCCCTCTTTCACACAAATAGAACAGGCGATCCCCAAGGAGAGGCACTAGGGCGAATAAATCCTTTTCTGAGCTGCTCACCTAGTTGCTTCTTCAACTCAGCCAACTCTTCGGATCCCATCCTATAGGCCTTGTTATAGAGGGACTTGATCCGTGCATACGCTCAATTATGAACTCGATGTCGCGGCCAAGAGGCATTCCAGGCAGCTCATCAGGAAACACATCCGAATATTCACATACCACTGGCACTTGATCCAACTCAACTCCCGATAGACAGTTAGCCTGAGGGGCTTGAGTGGAGGCTGGGCTGGGAACATACTTGACTTCCACTCCTTGGCTATTGGTCATGGTGACAATCCTCTTGGCACAGTCTAGCATGCCTTGGTGCTTGGTCAACCAATTCATTCCAAGGATGACATCCAAGTCGGGTGAGTACAGAACTATAAGGTCCGCTAGGAAGTCTACCCCGTTGATGTCAATCTTCACTCCCTTACACCCTATCCCAGACTTCATAACTGAATCGGGGGTTTGTATCAACATACGGCTACCCAAGGGTGTAGGCTCCATGTCACTCTCTAATGCAAACTTTTGGGTGACAAAAGAATGTGAAGCTCCACAATCAAACAATACTGTTGCTGGGGTTGAGTTGACGAGGAACGTACCCAGTATGATGTCCGGGTCTTCCCGGGCTTCCTCTACGGTGACGTCATTCACACGACCCTTGCCATTGTTGGGATAGTTGTGGGGAACGGGGTTCCTTGGTGGTGCTCCACGGGCTTGCCCTTGAGCTGGCACATTGAGGCGTGGTGCATCTGGCTTCTTGTTGGGACACAACCAAGAGATGTGTCCTGGCTGACCACATCCACAACAAGCGACTTGTCTAGGGTTGTTGTTGAAGTTTCTGCCACCGCTGTTGTTATTGGGGTTGTTGTTGTAAGCTGGCCTGGGATTGTCATACTGCCAAGGCTGGTAGCTCGGACGAGGTGCAGGAGGTCTAGCCTGTTGTGGCTGATAGGTTGGCTTGGCTGGGGCTGGCTGCCAAGGGCGAGGCTTCTGGTTGCTGGGGCTACCCTTGCTGATCATATTGTGCTTGCGAGTGTCGTCGATGGCACATCGCTTGTCTTCTAGCATGAGGGCCTTGTTCACCAAGTCGAAGAAAGTACGACAATCATAGACGATGAGCTGATACTACAGGACCTGTTGAAGTCCTTCCATGAAGCGTTCCTTCTTGGCAGCCTCTGTGCTGACATCTTCAGGTGCATAGCTTGATAGCAGGTAGAACTTTTGCAGGTACTCCTTGACAAAGCCACTTCCTTGCTTCAATGCTCGGAATTCTCTCTTCTTGATAGCCATGATCCCAGAAGGAATATGGGCAGTGCAGAATCCTTCCTTGAAGTCATTCCACGTGATCACACGCTCTGCTTGCATGACCTTGAATCCATCCCACCAAGCTCGGGCGGTACCTCCGAGGCAGTGAGAGGCATAAAGGACCTTCTCACGGTCCTCATTGCAATTGACCAGCGCAAGGAGGTCCTCGATGGTGCGGATCCAGTCATCAGCATCCAACGGTTCAGCAGTCTCGGTGAAGGTTGGAGGTGATTTCTTCATGAACTCAAACAGCATGGAGTGGCTAGTGCCATTCCTGCCTTGTTGCTGGTTGTTCACGAGAGCCTGAGCCATCTGCTGGATCGCAGCATTGTTGGCTTGGCATTCCTCCCGGAGAACTTGGAGAAACTGAGCTATGGTCGTGTTCTCCGGTGGAGGTGGTGGCAGGGGAATGTCGCCTTGTGGCTGCTCCTGGTGTCCTCCAGTGTGAGCAGCCCCACCAGCTCCCTATTGCTGGCTTGAGTTGCCGGCTTCAGGATTGGTGAAGGAGCTGTTGCGGGTAGCAGTCACCATCCTGTTTGGAGCATCCAAGTCAAACAACTGGGATTGACAAGAGGATAAGCAATAATGGAAAAGCACGCCTAAGGGGGTCGGTCAAGTGCAAGTGTGTTAAAATAAAGGTCGAGAGACCAACACCATATATTAAGATAGATGATGGAGTCGCTTACATGTTGCTTGAGGCAAAAGCGTGACTTGCATCGGAACACCAACAACAAAACAAACAACAAGCACACATGGTTTCATATGAACCATTACACGGACTCGACTTCGCATGATCGATACATGACTGATCCTACCCTAAGGGTTCTCGGACTCAGGTGGTGGAGTGCTCGGTCTCGTAGTCACGCTCCTCTAGGTCTTCCTCCTGTTCATCATCTGAACGAGCATCATTCCCGGTCGAAGGGGTGGGGGAACGAGGAGGTCCATCTCGACGATGCTTTGTAGGTGGGTCGGTGAAGAGCTCACCGTACTCCTTCGCACTCATGCAATGACGATGTGTAGGTGCATCACTAGAAGGGGGTACTCCTCCTCGATAGGCGATAGCTGGTCATCCCTCGGGGGCTCCATCCTTCTTGATCTTGTCTGGCTTCGTCTTGGCTTGTTGAAGTAGCTCTCGGGTGTGGTGAAGTTCCTTGCGGAGTTTCACGGACTCCTTCATCAGGTTATGAACCAGGCTATCGGCGGAGAGGCTAAAGTAGGTCTGGAACCTGAGTGGTGTGGCATCTTCCTTGGTCGGAATCAGCGTCCAACTCTCTCCAAAGTCATCCTTCTTGAAGGGAAGGTAGCGAGTAGTTGGCTCGTCAGCCATCTCTCGAATGATGTCTCGAAGGTGTAGGAGTGCCTTGCGTGCAGCTGTCTCGACTACGAGTATCATGGTCTCCATCCATGGTCCTTCAAAGAACCAACTAGTCGGGGAGTCATTTGCCTTTACGACGACATCCACGTGGTACTCCTTCGTGACGGCATCAACCCAGTGCTCGTGGTAGAGGAAAATGCGTGGTTGGCGAAAGTAGCACTTCTCCAGGCTATCCCCAAGGAGTAAGGGAAAGCCAGATGTTAGGAAGGCTTCGGGTACGACGGCCATCTACACAGGTTTGAAAGGAGGAGAGTTAGCAAAGTGTTGTCTAAAGAATAGGAGACGTAAATAGTGCAGAATTCCTAAGTTCCAATGCTAGGTGTAGTTTTGAAAACGACTTTTATCCTGTCTAACATCCATGCTAACTAAGGGCTTCCTATAGTCAGGATGGCTCTAATACCAGCTCTGTGGTGACCCCGACTCATAAGACGTGATCACCAAATGCACGTGCACAATGATCCTAGAGATCAATGCTCACTGAACACACAGAAGCTGAATAACAAGAGTCTTACATCCACACTTAACGTCTTACACAAATGATGATCATGAAGGTCTTAGTCTTACATAAATAGGTAGGGCCACAAGGGCCAAACTCTTAAATAGAACAAGAAGTGGAAATCTTGGTCGAAAGCGTGAACCCATGCCATCTGCCTTAACCTACATGCATTCTGACTGGGAAGCGTCCTAGTTCGCATGTTCATCTCCAACGAACTCTTCAACATACTCCTGTTCTTCCATGCCTGGCCAATTAAATAACCAATGGCAAGCCAATGAGTACTTTGAATCTACTCGCAAGCAACCCAAGTTGTGGAACAAGGTGATAATGATGCATGATATGGCAGTAAGTAGGTAATTTTGCGAAAAGCAAATTTTAAAATGCAATGTCATGATCAAGTAACTAGTAAGCATGCATCAACAATAAGCAAGTATCCATGTGAACAAATTACCGATATCATCATAAGTAGAGGTAGAACATCTCATGTTCATTCATCATGCTAAGTCATCGGACATAGTTTAATTCCCTTGCTAAGTCATCGGACTCAGCTCATGTGACCTCTTGTCACCATCACATCCATACTCACACCAAGTTTTTGCAAAAACAATCGGACGTAGTCTAAGAACGACCTCCAACTGTCCATGACCACGGATGCGGCTATTCGAATAGTTTTACACTCTGCAGAGGTTGCACACTTTACCAACAACACTCAGGGTACTTCCGTGTCTTCCACGACTCGCGGTATATAACATACCCGAGGTAAGCACCCGAACAATGCCTTTCCCCTAGCGATACTAAAGAAAGAGTCCACTCGATTGGTACCCAGCCCTCACGATGTACATCACATGAGCCTCTCTCTAATCGTACCATCCATGAGGGGACCAACAGTGTGCCCGGTGCCTATAAAGACAGCGCATGATCGTACATTCCAGTACGACCCCGTATTGAAAGTGACCACGCCAGTCTCGCCACTAGTAATGCGGGCTCCTTGCCAGTACCCACCAAGGTAGTCAACAAATACCCATCCCATAAGGGGTATCATGGTTGCGCATGTAAGGTTGGGATGGCCAGCAGACCTTAGAACTCTCCGTTTTTGAGAACACACACTCACTTGCTCCGGCATACCACTTCTTTCTCAAGTGGTTACCCAATTCATCATCATCTCCCGCAGGAATTAGTGGCACCCGACGAGGTTTTCAGAAAAGTCTTTGAAATCATTTCTCTCCTTTCCATCTATATGCATAAATCCCATCCCACTTGCGTAGCATCTATCTGCATCCTAACTGCACCCACTCGCATAACCCTCATAAGGTGGTAGGGTCATGCACGATGCAAGTGTCAATGGTAAGAGTGTCGGAAACAACCCACCGAAGGGGGATCACTTCTTCACATGATCAAATATGGGGAAAGTAAAGTGCTATATGCCATGCAATAAAAATGGTTTCTTATCATGGTCAAAGGGCTACTTGCCTGGCTCAACAAAGTCTCCGTGGTCTTCGAAGTCTTTGGGTCCAACTTCTTCGTCAATAGCGCAACCTATCGTCGCGATAAAATAACGATAAAAAAATAAGCAACACACAAAAACAGAGCACTCAACTACTTATTAAAAATGTTAATCTGTTCTGATAAATACCTAACGTCATACTAAAAATATTCTCCTAGGGTTTTGTTGTGAAAAAGATTTTGGAAATTAATTAACAGAGGCAAAAAGGTGCCTAAATATAGGTTTTAAAATAAAAAATACTAAAAATAATTTCAAACATTTTTACAAATGGCACTAATAAATTATATTTATTATTTCAAGAATTTAGGTAAAGGAATTATTGGATTTGGACAAGTATTTTATTCTTTGGGATTTTTGAAAGTTTACAAAGAAAAAGAAAAAAGGAAGGGCTTACTGTGCCCCTCGGGCTAAAAGTGCCCGTCCGAAACCGGCCCAAGAGGGAAGCCAGCCCAGGCGAGGAGCCGCACGCGACAGGTTTGTTTTAAACCTGCCCGCGGGCCCGGCCTGCCAGCAAGAGAGGAGGGGGCGAGGGGATGACAGGTGGGCCCCACCTGTCATCCCTCTCCTCACAACAGGGGTAGAGGAGGGGCTCACCGGAGGGCTACGGGCCGCAGTGGACGGAATGAAGGGCATTGGCGTGCTCCTAGGGGTCTCGCGCATTGGTGGGTGGTCGAGGGGTCACCGGGGGGAGAGGGGAACGCCGGCGAGGGGGAAGCCCGACGACGGCTGTGAGGGTTTGGGTCGGGAGAGGGCTCCCGACCGCGGGGGAGAGCGCTCTGGGCATGGGGAGGACACAGAGGAAGAGGGAGAGCAAGGAGAGAGGGGCATGAGGAGTGGGGAGGCCTATTTATAGGCGGCCATCGGTCCACCGTGGGCGCGGTGCGTCGGCGAGCACGAGGTGCTCACCATAGGCCACGGGGGAGGGAATGGTCGTGTCCGGGGACTTCCTGGGTGAGGTCTAGGTTGGGGGAGAGAGGAGAGAGTGGTGGGGGTGCGCGCGCGTGCGAGCCCGCTGGCTGGCCAAGCCGCGCGGTGCCGGGCATGTGCACAGGAGCTACCGGAGAGAGAGAGAGAGAGAGGAGGGGCCCGACTAGGAGGCATGTTGTGGACGCCGGGAGGGGGGCAGAGGGGACAAGCTTAGGCGGCCCGAGGCGGTCGGGTTTGCCCGTTGGCCAGCGGCTACAGTGTGGGTGCACACTGTAGCATGCTCCAGAGCACGAGCTCTACATGCCACGGCATATTTTTAAGCCCCCCGCATGTCCTCTTTTGCCTGTGGCATTTGGAGATGCCCAAAGGCTAGGATGACCTAGGGGAGGGATCTGGAGAAGCCTTAGGGGAGAAGGAAGGGGGGGAGAGAGAAAAGATGTTGTCCACAAGGGGTAAATGGGGTTTTCACCACCTTACACTTGGGCTCTGGCCATGGAACTTTTACTCGAGGTGAAATGTATCCATGTGAGGTTGTGGTAGAAAGTTGGGGGAAAGGGTAAAAGAGAAGAGGGTGAAAATGGGGGTTTTACCAAATCACCAGAAGGTGTTTGGTGGTGTTTTGGGCAAGAAGATGTTACCATCTTACTGAGATACTTACCATGGTCAAAGGCTAGGTAGAAATGAGAGGTTTCACCAAGGTTGAGCCCAAGGGGAAAAAGTTGACAATGGAGATTTGATAAACCCTAGAAATTTCCAGAATTACATTTCTATAGATCCATTGATGCTAGGATTTTACCCTTGATGCACCACTTAGTGTATCATCACTATTTGGCCATTAGAGCATGCCCACAAAATTTGAGGCCAAGGTGAGACACTTCACAATGTAAAGTTGCTCAAATTTGATTCTGGACAGGAATGGTTTTGGGATAGTTTGAGGAACCAAACCTACTTGGATTGAGATGGAACTTTGCAGGATCATCACTTATGATAGTGTTGACTTGCTGGAATTTTCCTGGAATTTATTGAGTATATTTCTTATAGAAATATTCCAAAAGTTTAATTTGAACAGAAAGGGTTTTGAGGGTTTTTTCCCATGATTTGATCATGCCCTTGTGTTGAAACTCATATATATTGACAATATATGTCCACTGAGTTTCTCTAAATTTTCTCAAATATTTTCAAAGCTTTTAAATAATTTTTCCCTAAGAAAAACCATTACTGCCCTTAAGAAAAAGCCTTTAAATAAAATGTGAAAATAATCTTTAAAAATAATGTTTTGTGGTTTTGGAAGTCCTATATACAGTGGGTTTGAAATAAAGCTTTTGGGAAGGAAGAATCCACCCAATTTGAGGACTTGCAGTGCAAACCTCAATTCAGGGGGTTTTGTAAACCTAATTTGAAAAAGTGATAAAAATAGTTTTGGGCACTATTCACATGGCATGATCATTAGGCAGGAGGTCTGGAACAAGGAAGATGAGATATGAAGTGGAATAGAACCTAGTAGTGCCAAATAACACAATCATCAAGCAAGCAAACAACATAGCAAACAAGCACAAGCACTTTAAAAAATGTTTCAGTTGGCTCGAAATTTTATAAACCCAAACATATCAATGTGCTACAATCACAGGGTGTGACACAATGAGAGGAGGAACACCTTAGTCCTGTTTGGACCAGCCCCAGGAACACCAATTACAGTGACTCTCGAATATAATGTTTCACCTTGAAGGGGTGGACTCCTCGAAGCACCCTTCCTTCAGCAGAAGACATTCTTGCCCAATCAAGATGAAGAACCACTATGGTTAGGGAGCCACGAAGACGAAGAGGATGAGACAAGAGAAGTCAACCACTGCCCTCCATGGAGTCTACATCCACTAGATAATATCAAGAAGCACCGACGCCCAAGCACGATGAAGTCCTTGCACGACAAGAGGCTTGAAGAACCCCTTGTTATGGCTGATCATCCATCGGTTCCTGACTAGGAAGGAACCGAGGAGTGGATAACACCCCTCACTCCACCACTTTGATAGTGTACGATGAGCATGACGTCCCTACTCCCTTCAAATGCCTGGATAGGAGTGGAATACTGTCATGACTTCGTTATCAACCCTTTTTAAACAACCTAGGGCATAAACTGTGACTTGATCATGGTAAGCCACCCGTCAAAGGTAGTGCACCAGCTTGCCTAGTGTGAGACCTTGGGGATTAGATGGCTGATATATACTCTGAATAGTTAGCTTATCTAGAACCCCACTGAAACGTTCCCATATGGTAGAACCCGTTTTGACACGAAGTCTCTAATCTTAGTCTTAGGGATGAGACTCAGCGCAGACCTTGCCACACAGAGATGAGTAGACCAAACACTCAAAGACCTTCCAAAAACGTGCGTCCATGAAGACGAAGACAAACGACCAAAGAAGAATGAAGAATCTACCTGGACAACTTACTCAAGCACAAGATCTCGACGAGAAACCCACGATGACGTGCTTCAACACTCTCAAGGATGAAGACCACCTACGACTGAAGACCCCCTACTTTAAGGAAGATAAGGACTTCCCCATGAATGAGAAGCTACACAAGGACTAGACCCTTCTATTCTAACGTGAGACATCTAGATGTCACTAACCAACGTGAGCAGTCCTAGGACCAGCACATAGACACACTACTTGGGATACACACGCAAGCCATGTCCTTGCTAGAATCTCGTCCACCAAACCCTTAACCATTAGGAAAGCCTAGCATATTGCAAGAACCCCGTTCACCCTTAGATGAAGTAAACAGTGCACTCGAAGACATATCATCAGGCACTTCAAGATCCAGAAGGACAACCACGTCGGAGCAGAACAACATGGAATGTGAAGACTACCTCACCACTGAATGTCCGCATCAGCACCTAGCCTAGTAATCTCGGGGATGAGATTCTTGTAAGGGGGTAGGTCTGTCACACCCTATGTTTTGCCTCATGACTAAGTCATCATGACTCAAACATTAGGGCCAATTAAAACTTTTTGAGTGCATTTGAATGCTTGACTTGTGTGTTATTTGCTTGTTTGTTTGATTGCTTGCTAGTACTCTATAATTCATAAAACATCCTCCTACCCACAAACACTCTTTTCCTTGATCCCAACTCTTGACCAATGATCATGCCATGTGAATAGGACTTCATTTTTTTAACAAATTTTATTTTGGCCAAAAAGCATTTATTTAAATTAGGTTTTCAAAACCCCTTGATTTGAGATTTGCACTACAAGTCCCCAAATTGGGTGGATCCTTTTTCCACAAATGCTTTATTTGGAAATTACTATATATATAACTTCCCAGACCACCAAATATTATTTTCATATTTTATGTAAAGGGTTTTTCTTAAGGTCAGAAATGGTCTTTTATAGGGAAAAATTATTTAAATGCTTTAAAAATATTTGAGAAAATTTAGGAAAACTCACTAGACATATATTGTCCATATATAAGAGTTTCAACACATGGTCATGTTCAAAATATTGGACAAAACCCTTCAAAACCTTTTTTTGCCTATTTCTAGCATTTGAAATATTTCTATAAGAAATATTCTCAATTAAATGCTTGAAAATTACAGCAGGTCACATATGTCCTTTGAGATGATCTAGCCAAGTTTCATCTCAATCCCAATAGTTTTGCTTCACAAAAATGTCCCAAAATCCTCTCTATCCAGATCCAAATTTTAGCAACTCTACATTACCAACTGTCTCCCCTTAAGCTCAAACCTTGTAGACATGTTCTAATCCCCAAATAATGATGTTACACCATCTGGTGCATCAAGGGGAGCAGACACACTTGTCCAAAGCCCCTCAAACCCATCTCGATTGATTCCAAGAATTTGGTAATATTACATTGCCAAGTTTCCCCATTAGGCCCCAAACTTTTTGTGCATGTTATAGCCCCTAAAATATGCCACCACATCAAGTGGTTCATAAGGGAGGATAGTTTTTCTTAGCTAGATCTAAGCAACTCCATTTATGCCCATTTCTAGGGTTTGAAACTTTTACATTGGCCACTTTCTCTAAATGTGGTCAAAACTTGTGATCAAGGTCATTTATACCTATTTCTCAATCCTGTTAACTCTCATGTCAATCAAAACAACTTAGCTGGCACAAAACTCCATCAAACACCTTCTGACCTATTCGAAGGATCAATGATTGGGAGGGAAAAATTATTCTCCTTGAGCCAAGGTTTTTTGCCCCACCTCCACCTGACCTCCAGCTACCCCTAGTAAGAACCCCATGGCCTCCGATCAATTATTCGGAGGGTAAAAGCCCAAGATTCCTATCTGGAAAAGCATTGGCAGCACCACTTTACCTCCCCTCCCTTTTACCTCTACCCTCCTTAGCCCACTCCTAGCCTATAGAGCATCTCCAGAAACCCCAAGTGCTAGTGGACAAGGTGGACATGCCCAGATCACATGCTGCTGCTATGGCATGCAATATGCACGCTCTAGAGCGCGCTACAGTGTGCCCCCGCACTGTAGCCGCCCCCCAATCCTAGCCCCGGACCACCTTGTGCTCCCCCAGCATGCCACCGAGCCCCCCTAGACGTCTGTAGCAAGCCTATCGGGCGGCCCCCTCCTTCCTTGCCCCTCCTCGCATGCACGTCGTCCGCCCGCGAACTCCAATGGCTGACCTCACACGCGTGAGGCCTTGGTGCTCCCCCGCTCCCTCTCTCCTCTTCCCTGGACGTAGTCCACGACCGAAGACACGCTGTGGGTCGCCCCCGTGACCCCTAGCCGCAACTGTGACATGGCCGAGGCTGCCGTCCACGATGGACTCGCGCCCGACCATATGACGCAACCCTGAGCTACCCTTTGCTCTTCCACTAGTTCCTCCTCCCCATTTTATCTCCTGGAGCCCCAATTGCTCCTCTCGCTCCCTCCTTAACCCTCAATGGCCGAAGCCCGTCGGCGGCCCCCACTCAAAATTCGGCCATAGTGGCCTCTCCCAGCCCTCTAGTCCTCGCAAGAGCAATCACACGTCGCCCTGGGCCTCCCCCATGACTCCTTTTCCCTACCCCGTGACCGCTGCACCGATTTCCATGGCCACCGTCGCCTGTCCCTGCCATGGCCAAAGGTTCGCTTCCCCAAGCGCTTCCTCGTGGGAATAGGACCCCAGGTGGATCTGGAAGTCTCTCCCAAGCTCTCCGGGACGGTGGATCCTACCACCGGGACGGTGCCGGCAAGCGCTCGGCCGTGCCTCCTTTGTCTCTCCTCGCTCAAGTGGGAGGAGGGGGATGAACCCGATAGGCTGGCCCCGCCTACCGATGACCAGTCGGCAGGGCACCCTTGGGTAAGTGGAAGCGACTCTGCCTGTAGCCGCCTCCCCGCGTGGGAAATGTATTCAACGAAATACGCCTTCGACGTGGCAGTAGCGCAAACGTAGCTAAGCTACTTGGCCGGCCGAGTAGCTATTCGTCACCCGGTGCAGAACTTAGGCCCATTTGGTAATTCTCTTTTCCTTTTTATTTTACCAGAGAAATCGTTTAATTCATAATAAATTCTTTTCAACCCCAAATTTGGCGATTCAAGTTTCTACAGACTTCTAAAATCATGTCCTATCCAAATATGTGCATAGCACATATTTTACATATAACACTTTGTCTTCCATCAATGATTTGGTCATTTCTTTATTATAAATACCACCTTGTAATATTCGTAGGGGATTCTAATCAACTTCAAATGGAGTGTTTCAAGTTCCTAGGGGTATCTAAAGTCATACACTAAGTGGTGAACATTTTTTCTCACACTTATTGTGCTATGACAAATATTGGGCCATTTCTTCATATATATCCACTTTGCAAATCTCTAGGAAATTCATCCCAACTCCAAATCAAGTGAAACCACTTTCTAAATTCTTCTAAAATCATGACCTATTTGTTGGGTCTATCCACTTATTTTTACAAAAATATATTCTTTGTACATCTTATAGGATCATCATTTCCTTCATTTCCATCATTCGAAACACCCCCTTGACCCACATCTACCAAAAACTCCTTGGTTGTTTCTATCATGACCAGAGGTGTCCAAGAAAAATAAAGTCCTATTTATAGAGCACTTTTATTTCCTGCTTATTGTGTTGCTTATTGTGGTTGTTTACCGACGGTAGTTGACGAGATAAACGGAGTGCTCAGAGTTGGAAGAGAAGCGTGTGAAGACCTCGAAGACTTTGCGAAGCCAGGCAAGCAGCCCTTTGACCATGATAAGAAACTTTTTCATGCTTGTCATATAACACTTTTTGTTTCAATGATTTGATAATGTTGATGTGGTGCTTCCATTTCGGTGGGACACCTCCGATACTTTTACCATTGATACTTGCATCGTGCATGACCCTACCTCCTTATGAGGGTTGTGCGAGTGGGAGTAGTTAGGTTGCTAGTAGTTGCTATGCCAGTGGGATGGGATATGCATGGTTATGAAATAAAGAGATGATTTCATAGACTTTTCGAATACCTCGTCGGGTGCCACTAATGCCCGAGGGAGATGATGATGAGTTGGGTAACCACTTGAGAAAGAAGTGGTGTACCGGAACAAGTTGAGGTTGTGTTTTCGAAAATGGAGAGTTTTAAGGTCTGCTGACCGTCCCAACCTTACATGTGCGACCAAGATACCCCTTATGGGACGGGGCTTTGTTGATTACTATGGTTGGTGCTAGCAGGGAGCCACATTACCAGTGGTGAGAGTGAAGTGGTCACTCTTGAGACGGGGTCGTCCCGGAGTGTAAGGCCATGCGCTGTCTTTACAGGCATCGGGCACACCGTTGTGTGCCCTCATGGATGATACGTGTGATGTATATCATGAGGGATGGCACCAACTAGTGGACTCTTTGTTTAGTATCTCCATGGGAAAGGCATTGTTCGGGTGCTTACCTCGGGTATGTAATATACCGCGAGTCATGGATGACATAGAAGTTCCCTGAGTCTTGTGGGTAAAGCGCGCAACCTCTGCAGTGTGTAAAACTATTGGAATAGCCGTGTTCACGGCCATGTACTATTGGAGGTCTTTCTTAAACTACATCTGGATGTTTCCTCAAAACTTGGTGTGTGTGTGTGGATGACACAAAGGTGATACTTGAGCTAAGTCTGATGACTTGGCCTGATGGTGAACATGAGATGTTCAACCCCTGCTTACCATGATATATGTAACTTGTTCATATGGATATCTCCCAACTGTTGATGCATGGTTACACAAGTTATTTGATCATGTCACTGCATTATAAATTAGCTTTATGCAGAATTACCTATTAGTGCTATATCATGCATTGTTATTGCCTGGTTCCAAACATGGGTTGCTTGCCAGTACATTCCAAGTAGTCATTGGCTTGCCACTTGTTATTTTATTGGCCAGGCATGAAAGATCAGGTTATGATGAAGATTACCTTGGTGACAGACATGCGAGCTAGGATGCTTCCCAGTCAGAATGCCTGTAGGATTAAGGCATATGGCATGGGTTCACACTATGGTTGAATATTTCCGCTGCAATCATATGAAGACTTAGCCATAAAGGCCATATTTGAGTAAACCGGTATGCAATGGATGTAAGACTCTTGTTATTCAGTTTCTGTGTGTTCAGTGAACATTGATCTCTGTGATCACTGTGCACGTACATTAGGTCATCATGACTTATGAGTCCGGGTCCCCACAGGGCGAAACAAATACCAGAGGGGGCCCATCCATGACGTCACAAGCCTGCCAGGCGCGACCACCCCTGGCCACACCTAGGTGGCTTGTGACCCACCTGGAAGGTTCCCGACACCCATCTTCTGCTATATGAAGGGTTTTGACCTGAAAAAAATCAGAAGGAAGCTTTCCGGACGAAGCGCCACCGTCTCGAGGCGGAACTTGGACAGAACCAATCCAGAGCTCTAGCAGAGCTGTTCTACCAGGGAAACTTCCCTCCCGGAGGGGAAAATCGAAGCCATCGTCATGACCAACGATCCTTTCATCGAGAGGGGGTCAATCTCCATCAACATCTCCACCAGCACCATCTCCTCTCCAAACCCTAGTTCATCTCTTGTATCCGATCTTTGTCTCGAACCTCAGATTGGTACCTGTGGTTTGCTAGTAGTGTTAATTACTCCTTGTCGTTGATGCTAGTTGGTTTACTTGGCGGAAGATCAGATGTTCAGATCCTTTATGACAATTAATAATCCTCTGATTGTGAATATGAACATGCTTTGTGAGTAGTTACGTTTGTTCCTGAGGATCTGGGATAAGTCTTGTTACAAGTAATCATGTGAATTTGGTATTCGTTCGATATTTTGATGAGATGTATGTTGTCTATCCTCTAGTGGTGTTATGTGAATGTCGACTACATAACACTTCACCATTATTTGGGCCTAGGGGAAGGCATTGGGAATTAATAAGTTGTGATGGGTTGCTAGAGTGACAGAAGCTTAAACCCTAGTTTATGCATTGCTTCGTAAGGGGCTGATTTGGATCCATATGTTTCATGCTATGGTTAGGTTTATCTTAATTGTTCTTTCATAGTTGCGGATGATTGCGAGAGAGGTTAATCATAAGTGGGAGGTTTGTCCAAGTAATGGCAGCACCCAAGCACTAGTCCACGCACAATTCAAATTATCAATGTAGTGAACGCGAATCAAATGAGCATGATGAAAACTAGCTTGACGGAAATTCCCACGTGTCCTCGGGAGCGCTTTGCTTTATATAAGAGTTTGACCAGCCCTGTCCTTCGCTACAAACAGGATTGGGCTACCTTGCTGCACCTTTGATACACTTGTTACTTGTTACTCGTTACAAATTATCTTATCACAAAACTATCTATTACCGATAATTTCAGTGCTTGTAGAGAATACCTTACTGAAAACCGCTTGTCATTTATTTCGGCTCCTCGTTGGGTTCGACACTCTTACTTACTGAAAGGACTATTATAGATCTCCTATACTTGTGGGTCATCAGGCAGTTGTCGAAGCTGGATCATCAAGAGCTTGAGTGCTCTGGAGGCTCAAGGGGCTCGCGAGGTTCTGGGTCCTCGTGAAGAATCTCGTGGCGTCGGGCCTCATGAGACGCGTGGGCGGTCTGCATGAGGCACTGGTATGTACTGCCCGTGTTCACAAGGACGAAGGGCATGCAGATGTAGCTACAGGGGAAGCCGCCACTGCGTCCGAGATGCGATGGCCAGAAGAGGCCCTACGATGAGGCCCTGTTGAGGCCCAGGATGTTGACGCAGACGCGCAGCCTATCGTCGGGGATGGTGGCTGCACCGGGCGGCGCAGGTGAGTGCTTGCGGCACATGGCCTACGCCTCGTGAAGTTTCTTGACCATGTTGGTGATGAAATCTCTTACTCCTGGAGCCTCACGCCTTGCTTCTTGCTAGTGGGGGCGTGAGTTGAAGCACGCCTCCGAGTGGTGCCCGAGCACCTCCCCCGTCTTACTGGTCAGGTCGGAACCTCTCCAGGGGGAAGCCCCCCAAGCCTGCCGTGAGGGAGGTGCTAGGCACACCTTCCTATGCGAGAAGGAGAGGCGCACTAGCAGCGAATGCGGGGCCTAAGATGCCTGTTGTGGAGGTCCGAGCCCCCCGGCGGCTCTTGGGGAGGAGCTGCTTCTACTTCTTGCGGGTGTCCTCGGGAGGCAAGACATCGCCCTTGTCATCAGAGTTTTTGGTTGCTGCGGCCTAGTAGGCGCGTTTGAGGGAGCACATTGCATACTTCTCGTCGCACGCGACCTTGATGATGTTGTTGAACCTTGGCATCTTGAGGATGTTGTAGCCATGGTGAGTTCCCACCATGAACTTGGCGAGGGAGGGTATCCCAGGATGGCATTGTACAGGAGGCTAATGTGAGTAACGTCGAAGTAGATGAGCTCGGTGTGGTAGTTATCGCGCTTGCGGAATGTGACTGGGAGGGCTCCTGCCCTAGGGGTGTGGTGAGCCATCAGTCACTCCTGAGAAGGGCTTGTTCGGCATGAGCTGGTCATAGGGTACCTGGAGCATCTCGAAAGTCTCGACAGAGAGGACATTGAGCCCGGTGTCACCGGCGATGAGGGTCTTGCTGACGAGGACATTGCTGATGGTGGGTGTGCAGAGCAAAGGGAGCATGCCTGCTATGGCTAAGCACTTGAGTTGGTCATTGGAATCAAATGTGATGGCCCACCTTGACCACTTGAGGGGACGTGCGGCCTCAAGCTTCGGGAGGGCGGCGTTCACCTCGCAAGAGAACTGCTTGAAGATGCGGTTGGAGGCTGGGGCCTAAGCGCCTCCCAGGATGCAGGCGATCGCACGGGGCTCCTGGAAGCCCCCAGCCCCATCTCCCTACTGATTCTGGTCGTTTCTCCTTAGTGGCGGCAGCACCGGAGGAAGACCAGACCTGCCCTAAGGACGGGCCTCCCGGGGCTGATCACGCCAGGGTCCGTTGCGAGGCTCGTCAGATTAGTGGTCCTCACGAGGCTGGTCACGCTAGTCCTGACGTGAGTCACAGATGTTCTAGCGGTCTCCGCTACGACGTCCTCCATGGCCATAGCCACTGCCACTGCACTCAGGGAGGCAATCGAGGCGCTCATCACGGAGCATCCTGAGCTCTTGGCACTCGCTGGTGTTGTGGGTGTTCGTGTAGTGGAGGACGCATAATGGGCGGTTGCTCCCGGGGGGTTCTTCCTAGTCTCGACCGTGCTTCATCTCGGGCTCGACTGCAAGCACAATGGGGTTCTTGCGATTCACCTGCTTGGACATGTCCTTCTTGTCTTCAGGGTCTACCTCCGGAAGGCGGCGGAGGGAGAGGTGACCTGCCTCAGCCTTCGTGCACTTGTTCGCCAGGTTGAACATCTCCAGGGTAGGGCACAGGTCGTCATGGATGGCGAGCTCCTCTCTCATCCAGAGGTCCCTGACGCCATTGGTGAAAGCTGAGATGATGGTTACATCCAACGCCTTTGGAATCTTGAGGCAAACGCTCGTGAAGCGCTGCATGTACTTGTGCAGGGTCTCTCCCTCTTGCTGCTTCACATGCCGTAGGTCGCTCACCACTGGGGGGAGGTCTCTGGTGCCCTGGAAGTTGGCAATGAAATGCCCGCGAAGTTCGTCCCAGGAGGAGATTGATCCCTTCGGGAGGTTGATGAGCTAGGAGCGTGCGCCATCCTTTAGAGCCATGAGGAACCAGTTCGCCATGACCTTGTCGCCACTACCCGCCGCTTCGATGCTCAGTGAGTAGAGCCGGAGGAACTCTGCGGGCCGGCAGTGTCGTTGTAGCGTGGAGGCAGGTGTGACTTGAACTTGCTGGGCCAGACGATGCGGTGGAACTCCGAGGTGAAGGCGCGGCAAGCAGCTTCACTCTTAGGCAGATCATGAAACGGGGGAAGCCTGGTCTTGGTGTCCGTCCGCCGCAACCTCCAGCGGCACACAGTCTTGATGTTGGCGCGGCAGCGGGCGGAGCGCACACACGTCACGTTAGTGAAGGGCTGCGGGGGCTCGTGCACGCGCTGGTGCTGCACATGGCGGGCCATGGGGGCGCGCTTCGCGCCTGGGCTCGAGGTTGGTGTTTTGCAGGAATGGAGGAGGAGGCACACCGTGGTCCACGCGCATGCCTAGAAGGGACGAGAACGGAGCGAGTGGGCGGGCGCCAGTGCCTCGCCGGCCATATCGACGAGCTCGGCGATGCGGCCAAGCCAGTCTTCATAGCAGACGTTGGCAGGGCGGTAAAGCAGCAGCTCGCGCACCATGAGCAGCGCAGTCGGTGTGTTTGTCGGTCCACGGCAGTCATGGGAGGACGACACCGTGGCAGGAACATGAGATGGAGTAGCAGTGTAGCATCGCGTTGCACGGAGGGTGGTAGCGATATGTCCTGCTGCTCTTGAGCACCTCAGTCGGTAGCAACTTGGCTCCCGGAGAGATGGAGCAGCGCAGGATGCCGCGGCCCATAGGGGTCATCTAGGCGATGCGAACGACCCGACGCTCAGCACGAACTCGGCAGGCATCCTCCACTGGAGAGAGACAAAGCGGATACGGGGTGGAACCGGAGGAAGCTTATGACATGCCCCTACCTGGCGCACCAAATGTCAGAGTCGGGGCTACGTAAAACCCAACAAGGTTCGAACACTTGGGCGTGCGCAAAGATCTCAACCTGTTCGGGGTCTCAAGCTTGTCACCCTATGGCCTTGCTGCATCGAGTATGCACGAGCGGGGAAGAATATGGACTCAGCGATTTACCCAGGTTCTGGCTACCTTGCGGTCTAATACCCTACTCCTGTTTGTGGTGGAATGGCCTCATGAGGAGGCTAAGGATGAACAAGTACAGTGGTTGAGCAACCTCACGAGGGCTCTTGGGTGAGATGAGCCACATCCGATTTAACCTCCCCTCTATGATGGGAGCTAGTGCCTATTTATAGTGGCCATGGTCCTCTTCCCTTATCGCACAGGCGAGAAGGGATCCCACAACGGCCAAATTTGAAAGGGGACAAGAGGTACATCCTATCCTAACTAAAGGTGGTCTTCGCCTGCAAAGCTTCCGAGTGTGATGCAACTATGGGCTCGGTGATGACATCCGCCCTCCCAAGCTCGTGGTCTCAGTCCTATTGCACTGGGAAGGAAACATGTGGGGGATTCCTTGGGAACCCATGTATGTCCTTGCCTCCTTAGCAAGAAAGAGGAAACTGTCCCCCCTCTGCGCTCACTGGCGCCCGCCTGGCTCAGCCTTCACTGTTTACGTCATCCTGGCCTTACGAGGTCGGGTACCTGCATAGAAATCTCCGCTTCTCAGGAGGCAGCCTGGGGGGATGCCACTCCTCTAGAGGTCTTACTGTTGTTCTCCTCACGAGGTAGGGTTTCTCATAAGGGCCTTGACTTGAGGGGCTTATTGCTGGGCCGTATCGGGCCGTCATGGTGGGCCACGTGATGGGCCACAGGAAGGCAGGTCTAGGTACCCCCTGTCCCAGAATGCTGATAGAGACTAATTAAAGTTTCTATAGAAAAGATGTTTAAATTGACAATGATGACCATAAAAATGTAAATGAGCATAAAGGCATATCATACCTTCAAAGGACTTAGCAAAAATCCTGGACAAACAAGTTTCTACTGAGATGGTTGCTGCGATGGATCTAAATATATGTGAGAAAAGGAAAGGTAAATCTGTTTGGCAGAGGAACTGAACTGGGGCATTCGGAAGTACCCTTCAGAGCATCATTCTCAGATCTATTTTTCAGAAACAAGATGCAGAGAATACAACTATACCATGGACGTTAAAGGAATGAGGGACTTATTGATCTACAAGCAATCGTTCAGACAAACACGAAGAACATGGCAAGATGTAGAGTCAAACCCTAATGGGGAACAAAGCATACGAGATCGTATTAGAAGCAAAATGGAGACATCCATGCTCGCTCTGATGACTGCGAGGAGATCCGGTGGTGTGAAGAGTACAGTTGGGAGGACTCGATGTCGTCCTCAAACCCTGGTGGTGCTCGACTAAGGAGAGGAGCGCGAGGAAGAAGAAGAAGTGAAAAGTTAGTAACGGGCCTCTTGGTGAATATTTATAAAGTAAATACCCGAAGGGGCAACTGGCAGGCACGGGAAACAAGGAGGTGAAATAAATTTTGAAAATAGTAATGCCTCGATTTTTGGGATAAATGGATACATGCAAAGATCCGTTGTGATGTCATCATGGTTCTCCTAAAATTCCGGGAGGTGATGTCACACATGGATGGCGCAAGAAAAGTTACAAGTATGAAAGTATCATAAGTCGGCATTTGGAGATATATAGAAGACATAAATAAAAGGAAAAGATAAGCCGCCTAGTGAAGGAAAGGGAGATTGACACGAATAAATTCAAATCAACCAGGGCCCTAATGTTGGGGATATCACCCCGCGGTGTAACCCGCCTATCGGGTCAGCATATTGGCGGCTTAAGAATCATAATCAATATGGTCCATGCTATTGATGATAAGGCAAGTAAGGTGCCTTCCCAAATAAGTCAGATGGCGGCCCAACACATGAAGATGGCGACTCGAGGCCCAAGAGGCATAAGATGCCAAGAAGTTTCCTTTCTTGAGAGACAAGGCCAGGCAAAGATGTATTAGGTCATGTAACATAATATGACCCAGACTCTTGTAAGTCCAGGGTCTCGACCTATATATAAAGGCTAGCCTGTGAGGCCAATAGACTTAAGTTACAAACCCTCGAAAGCTAGGTTAGCGATTCTGCACCCTTGTAATTGAGATCATTATCAATAAAGACACAAAAGCAGGAAGTAGGCTTTTACCTCCATCCCAGGGGCCGAACCTTGGTAAATCCATATCTCGTTCCCGATCAAACCCTTCGAGTTGCCACACGGCGACGATGGCCTCACACCTAAGTTCTGCTATGAGGACATCGGTCGTGAAAAAACCACGACACCCCCTATATTGTATAGACACGGCCATATGCTTGCAAATACACAATATGAGTTATAAGCAATTAAGAAAGCATTGGAAATATAATCTCACATAGTAATTAATAAAGACATAACAAAGTAGGAGAGGTACCATATGTCTTACACCATAGTTTAGTACTCACAAGTCTGGACAACATAAACCAAAACAAGCAAATAAACGAGTTCACGAGAGAGAAAATGCATAGATAAAATAAAACACTCATGAATCAGCAAATCCCTAAACACTCTCTCCCCCGTTGGTATCGAGACACCAAAAGGGGCACAGAGGACTGATACGCCCATTTTGCATCATGTTTTCCTATTGTTATTTATATTTTTTCTATGGATAATAATGGATTGGGGAGTAATTCTTATGCCTTTTCTCTCATAATTTGCAAGGTTTACACAACGAGGGAGAATACCGGCAGCTGTAATTCGGGACCTGAAAAAACATGTCAGGGATACCTATTCTGCACACCCCCAATGAAGCTGAAAATTTACGAAGAATTTTTGTGGAATAAATGAGGAATATTGGACAAAAAAACTACCAGAAGGGGACCACCAGGTGAGGAACACCCACCAGGGCAGGCCATGCCCCCACACGCGGCTTGGTGTGTTGTGCTCGCCCTGTCCCACCTTCGGATCCCATCTTCTGGTATAAATTACCAAGAAACCTAAAAAAATCTAGGAGGAGGACTTTCGGGAGGAGGCGTCGCCGTCTCGAGGCGGAACTTGGGCAGGAGCACTTTTGCCCCCAGCGGAGCGATTCTGCCGAGGGAACTTCCCTCCCGAAGGGGGAAATCGAAGCCATCATCATCACCAACAACCCTCTCATCTTGGGGAGACCATTCTTCATCAACATCTTCAACAAAACCATCTCCTCTCAAACCCTAGTTCATCTCTTGTGTTCAATCTTTGTATCGGAACCTCAGATTGGTACGTGTGGGTGACTAGTAGTGTTGATTACCTTGTGTAGTTGATTGCTATATGGTTTATTTGGTGGAAGATTATATGTTCAGATCCATTATGCTATTCAATACACCTTGGATCTTGATCATGCATATTATTTGCGAGTATTTACCTTTGTTCTTGAGGTCACGAGCAAAGTCATGTTGCAAGTAATCATGTGAATTTGATATGTGTTCAATATTTTGATGATATGTCAGTTGCGATTCCCTTAGTGGTGTCATTTGAATGTCGACTACATGACAGTTCACCATCCTTGGGACTAAGGGAATGCATTGTGGAGTAGTTATTAGACGATGGGTTGTTGGAGTGACAGAAGCTTAAACCCTAGTTTATGCGCTACTTCGTAAGGGGCTGATTTGGGTCCACATGTTTAACGCTATGGTTAGACTTTGTCTTAATACTTTTCTCATAGTTGCGGATGCTTTCGAGGGGGTTAATCATAAGTAGGTTGTTAGTTCAAGTAATAACAACACCTTAGCACCAGTTCACCCACATATCAAATTATCAAAGTACCAAACACAAATCAAACCAACATGATGAAAGTGACTAGATGAAATTCCCATGTATCCCCAAGAACACTTTGCTTATCATAAGAGATAGTTTTGGCATGTCCTTTGCCACAAGAGGATTGGGATACCTTGCTGCACCTTCCCTATTGTTACCTGTACTTGCTCGTTACAAATTACCTTGATATCAAACTACTTGCTACTTACAATTTCAGTGCTTGCAGAAACTACCTTGCTAAAAACCGCTTATCATTTCCTTATGCTCCTCGTTTGGTTCGAGTGGCCAAAGATGGATTACTATGAACATCCACCACCAAGTCCTTGCTTCCGGTCATATGCTTTCTTGCTCCACTATCAGCCAACCACGAAAGTCTTCCGGAAGCAAACTCCTACAAGAGATCAATGCTTGGATTTTAGGCACCCATTCTTTAATGGGTCCTTTTATGTTAGCGACAAGGGTCTTAGGAACCCAAATACACCATTCAATCTGCTCATAATAAAAACCAACAAGTTTTGCATAAGCATGCCCATCAGTAGCACGGCATAAAACATAGGAGGGATTATAGTCTCTGACTTTGTTGGAAGGAGTGGTGTTTCCCTTCTTAGCATTACCATCCACAACCTTGTACTTCTTATTCTTCTCATGAGTACCCTCATACACTTTGACAAAAGTTTCTTTGAGTGGGGGAGGTGTCTTGGTCTTGCCCTTCTTGTTCTTCTTAGAGTTGGGTGCGAACCCAATTCCTTCCTTAGCAATAACTTCCTTTTGATTGCTAAAAAGGTCATTGAGGTTCTTCTCACCTTGGATGCATGTCACAAGGCCTTTCTCAAGTTGCTCTTTCAACTTGGCATTTTCCTCGACAAGATGCACATACTCACAATAATGGTTAGTAGCATTTGCATTATAAATTAACACAAAGGGTGGGTACGCGGCTATCTCCTTAGTGAGTTTTACTTGGAGTTTATCATGAGACATTTTTAGAGAAGTGTGAGCACTTTTCAAGGCCTTGTGAGCCTTGTCAAGTGTAACAAACCCTTCATTAAGTCTATCATGGTCCACCCCAAGTGCAAACTTTTCGGATTGGAGCACAAGAGTAAGAACAAGAGCATGATCATGATCTTTTCGTAATTTAGCAAGGTCATCATTGTGTGACTCCTCAAGAGCCAAACGAAGACCTCACTCTTCTTCAAGAGCAATGGAAAGATCTGCATTGACATAGTCATGACTATGCCTTTCTAAATTAGACATGGTCTCTTCATGAGACTCGGTGAGATCACTAGCCTCACCTAGTTGTTCCAAGAGAGCAACAAATTGCTTCTTGATATCACACTTGATTTTTATCATGAATTTATCAAAGGAATTTTCCTCAACTTTTACCTCCTCTTTTTCATCTCCACTATCCATAGAAGAAGGGGTAGTTGAAATGGTAGTCTTGATGTTGGAGGTTACGTTGTTGGTTGCCTTGTCCATCAAGCACTTGGCTACACGGTTCTTGTTGGGGGAGTCGGACAAAGACGTCTTGATTGTAGACGTTGCGATGGACACCGTGACCATTGCCATTCCTTCACCACTTGCACCACCACCACCATCATCATCATCATCATCATAATCATCATCATCATCGAAGAAGTACTCTTCTTGAACCATCAACAACTGTTGATGCACTTTCTTGGGGAAGTTGTTCTTGTTGGGAAAGGACTTGTCTTTGTCTTTGTGAATGAGTTTGCCATCATTGTCTTCCCTCTTCAGCTCTTATCATACGGACAATCCACCACAAAGTGACTCACATTGCGACCATTATAGAAACTCCTCACACATTGCTTTCCCTTTGACCCAATTTAGTTGTTTTTGGAGAAGTTGGGCCTTGAGTTTATCTTGTTGCCTCAAAATTGCCTTGACGCAAGAGCCATGTGCTCATGGTAAGCATATTTGGTGTCTTCGGGACAACACTCTTCATCTTCTTCTTCTTATTATTGTTCCACAATATCCTTGGACTTGAAATAAAGGTTGGGTTTTGATTTTTTAACCGTTGGACACAAGCTAGATCAGTGTCGGCGGTCTTGTTCAAGATGTTCACAACAATAAACTCATCCAACACATCGCTTGAAGACAAGGAGTGGAAGTCCGGTCTTTGACAGGTAACAGAGGACATGGCCTTATTGAATGGCATTATGGCCTTGAGAAACTTACGCTTGATCCAATTGTAATTCGTATCCTTGCTCCCATGATCTTGTAGAGAAATTGCAAGGGTTTTCACTCTCCGGTAGAGCTCAATAGGGTCCTGATCTTCAATCATCACAAACTCATTGGCCTCACCAAGAACCACCTCAAAGTTTGACCATTGAATACTCGAGCTTTCCTTGTACATGCAGACAATGTGTTCCCAACAATCCTTTGCATGAGTGAAGGGACGCAAGTGTGCAAGATCTTCTATGGGTATAACAAACCGAAGAATGAACCAGGCAGAGTGATTGGGTTGATTGTCGACCTCTTCTCATGGGGTGAGGTTTCTTGGATCATGTGGGTAGTACTCTTACTCAATGATTTTCAAAAGTTGTGCTGAGCTGGGATTCAAATAAGCCTTTATAAAAACCCAATTAGCAAAATCATTCTTAACAAGTTTAGGAAGAGGACCAAGATTAGCTACATGTTGTGGGTGCACCAGTCCTCCGTAAACCACGAGAGGGGGAACCAAGGCAAAGGTACCCATTCCACTATTTCCTTTAGGCAACTTGTTCTTATTAGTACTAGCCCCCTCCTTACCGGAGTGGAAATCCGATGTCCAGGTAGTGGGATTAACCACTCGCAATGGATCGATAGAAAGTTTGGGACCATCAAGGAATTCTTTAAACATGGATTTGACGTCGGTTGTCATGGAGGAATTAAGTGATGCCATAGCCACATTTAAATACTCATGAGAGACCGCGTTCACACCCACGACCTCTGGTAACTCCACAAACCTATCCCCATTGTTAACCATACTATTCGGGTGGTAAAAACCGTAAGAAGAGAGGAGGCTCTGATACAAATTGAAAGGATCGATATGGTTAACTAGAGGGGGGTGAATAGGCAACAACCACCTTTTAAGCTTTTCTTAACAAATTAGGTTTAGCAAAAAATAGGTTGTCTAGATATCCAACTATGTGAACAACCTATATGATGCTAAGAACAACAAGATAGCAAGAAAGCATATAATACAACACTAGTAATCTTGCACAAAGTAAAGGTAAGAGATAACCACAAGTGGAATCGGTGGAGACAAGGATGTGTTACTGGAGTTCATTCCCTTTAAGGGTAAGTACGTCTCAGTTAGAGCGATGTGGAGGCACAATGATCCCCAAGATGCTACTAAGGCCACCATATTCTCCTCATGACCTCATACAATGTGAGGTGTCGTGATTCCACTATTGGTGCACTTGAAGGCGGCGACCGAACCTTTACAAACAAGGTTGAGGTAATCTCAACAACTTAATTGGAGGCTCTCAACAATACCATGAAGCTTCACCGCAATGGAATATGGCTTCAGGTGACCGCTTCAATCTAGGGTGCTAAACCATCCAAGAGTAATAAGATCCTCAAGGGATCAGTGGGGGTGGGGGAATCAAATTTCTCTTAGTGGATGTGAAGATCAAGGCCTTCTCCTCCAAACCCTATAGCATCAACAAGAATCTATGGCTAGGGAGAGAGATCGAGCAAGAATAAGCTTAGGAGCAACAATGGAGATTTTTTTGGGAAAAGAGGTGATGTCTATTGGAGAAAAAGACCCACTTATATAGGAGAAGAAAATCTGACTGTTTTCTGCCCACAAGTCTTGTAGGAGCGGTAGTACCTGATCCTTGTGATATGCGTTGGATTTTCCGTGAAGAGGAATGGGTAATTATAGCACAATACATATAAGTATTTCCCTCAGTTATGAAACCAAGGATTATCGAAACAATAGGAATATCAATCCATAACTGCTTTCAGCGGCAGCACACAAAAGGGCAAACAACTTGCACCTAACGCGGGCAAGAGGGTTGTCAATCCCCTTGATCTTTTTTTTGCAAGCAAGTGAAGTGTGTAGATAATAAAAGATAATTATAAATTTCAAAATAAAATAGAAGGTAAATATGAACAACAAGGTGTTGATAAGTTTTTAAATATAGAAGTGAATAGACACAGGGGCCATAGCTTACCCTAACGGTCTATCAAGAAAATAAGCATATGGTGGGTAAACAAATTACTATTGGGCGATTGATAGAAAAGCACATAGTTATGTGATATTCACAAAAATGATCATGTGTATATAAGCATCACGTCCACATCAAATAAGTCCTACTCCCGCCTACACCTATTACTATTACTGAACTGTAAGAGCGCTTCTATGCTTGCCTCTCTACGGACTAAGTTCATGACAAACAGAGTAATGCATGGAGAACGATGACTTGATGTAGACAAAGTGAACTCAATTAATATGAATAGACCCCATCGTTTTGTCATTAGTGGCAACAACACAAAGACCCACCTTGTGCCCTTCTGTCACTAGGATATAGGAACTCGTCCGATTGAACCCATGTCACATCCCTAGCTAGATGTCATAGGACAGCATGGGTGTGGCATCATGTTTCATTTTTGCATCAACATGAAATGGGGATTATAGGAAACCCCAAGCCCACATTGAATCAAAATAATTCAAGTTGGTGAAAATTTAACAAATCCAAAATGCCCTACCAAAATGTTCCCTATGTCTGATAAATATGGACATGATTATAACAGGGGACATTTTAAATATTTGAACAACTGAAGCAATTTAAAAAAATGATAAAGCTTCTAAAAATATCAAATAAAGCATTATCATTATTTTAGTTTCCAAAATATCCTGAAACTTTTTAGATAAGTTTAAAATATTCAAACTTCAATATATAAAATATTTGGGATATTTTAAATTAGCATATGTACCTGAAAAGAAAAGAAAACAAATGTCAAAAATAGGAAAATAGAAAAGAAAACGAAGAAAATAAAGCAGAAAGGAAAGGGAGGATGAACCTGGGCCGGCCTAGCTGTCCTAGCTCCATCGTCATCCTCCTGGCGTCCAGAAGGATGGGCGTGTGGCCGGAGCGCGCGCGCGGGCGTGCCTCCACGCCGGCAGCTGCCTGCCTGCTTAGCCTCGCCAGTGCGACGCGGATAAGCTCTAAGAGCCGTCCCCATTGCCCTCTCCCTCTCGTCCTCGCTCGCCTCTCTGCTCTCCCCCTCCTCTGCTCCGCCATGGCCGCTGGTGCCTTAGCTTCGCCGTCATAGTTCTAGCCGCTCCCCCTCGCTTCTGAGCCCTCCAATCGCTCCGCCTTGTCGCCTTCTCCCTCCTCGCTGAGCCGCACATCGCCAGGAGCCCCGAAGTGCCGTTCCCGAGCTCGTCTTCCTCCTTGGACCCGAAGCTTCGTTGCCGTTGATCGCCACCTTCGAGCCCTCCCCGAGCAAGCTCTCGACGGCTTCGAGTCTGCTGTGAGCTCCCGGCTCTTTCCCCTCTCCTTTCCGGCCTTTTCCCCCTCTATAGGCCCCGATTGGGCCGACTCCCGAATGACCTGCCGCACGAGCTCATCACCGACGATACTCCGATAACCAGTTGGTCCATCAGAGGCCACCATCGAGCTCGTGGGGCCACGTAGTACTTGTAGGTGCCTAGTTACGGCCGTGTCTCACTCTGGTTCAATGAGCCCGTGCTCGTCCGAGCTCCCACAACCAC
Source organism: Hordeum marinum (assembly GCA_022496015.1). Taxonomy (NCBI): domain Eukaryota; kingdom Viridiplantae; phylum Streptophyta; class Magnoliopsida; order Poales; family Poaceae; genus Hordeum; species Hordeum marinum. The sequence goes on from CM039678.1 coordinate 281,534,869, forward strand.
CGTGCTCATCTTTGGCGCCGACTCCGACCATCCCAGCCCCTGGGAAGTGTCGGGCTCGACGCGTGCGAGCAAGCAGAGCAATTTGGTGCCCTTCGCTGTCCATTTGGTCAACGCCGGCGAGTCAACCAGTTTGACCACCAGTGGTTTGACACCTGGGTCACTGGCAAGTGGGGCCGGGCCTTGTTAGTCAAATTTAGGTTAATAACTTAATTAACCAAATTAATTCACCTAATTAGTCACTGACCAGTGGGCCCAGTGTTGATTAAGTAATTAGGATTAGTTTTAATTCTCTAGTTAAGTGACTAGGTCACTGACCAGTGGGACCCACCTGTTAGGTTTGACCTGGCCCGGTTAGTTGACCTGCTGACGCCATGATGACGTCAGGCTGATGTAATAAAAGGAATTTCCAGTTTTAAAATTATTCCAGAAATTGTTTAAAACTTTAAAAATTCATATAAATTAATCTGTAAATCAGAGGAAAATAATTTATATATGAAAATTTATTAGAAAAATCCAATGAATCCAATGGTGCTATTATCATGCATTTTGGAGCAACCTATGTAGAAGAACATAGACATTTGCTAATAGGTTAAAATATGGAAATTGAAATGAAGAATGATTTTGAACCTATATTCAAACTTACTTCAATTAACTTGGACACTAGTTGCATTACCTCATCCATACATGCTACCATGTCATGATCATGCATCATATTATTGCATTTGCGTGTATTGATTGTTATTTGTCTGCATTGCGGTACGACCTACTTCTGAGGATACCCCCGAGTATTCCAACAAAGGAGAGAACCTTCCCGCTACCCAGCAAGGCAAGCAACCCCCTTGATAATTCTGATAACATCCCACTCTCTCGCTCCTGCTCTTGTTTATTGCATTAGGACAAACGTTTACTTGTCTGTCATACACGGTAGATGAACCTATTCTTATGCATGACCTATCATTGTCACAATAAATAGCTAAACCTTGCAACCTAGCATACCTGGTAGATGCTTGTGCCATGATGTGCTTAGCTTACTTTGCCTGCTATGCTTGCTATGCTTAGAATTGTGTTAGGTCTGATTCATCTAGGTGATGGACTGGAGTGAAACATTGTTGTTCCGATGTGATAAGCTTATGATGAACCCGATTTGGTAAAGGTAGCGATGAGAGGCTATGTAGGAGTACATAGCGGGTTGTCTCATTGGGACCGTTCTTAGGAACTGAGTTCCGTGTTTGTGATCCAAGACTAGTTACTACCACACATTGGGATACTTAATTGACCCTCTCGACTTATCCGTTGCTTAGTCCTTAGTCCAAGAGTTGCAAGTAGTTTCTGGTGTTTATAGCATGCTGGAGGCCGTGCATAGCGCTGACCCTAGGGGTGGGTTACGATGCGGTAGGCAGTGGCACGGTGTACGAAGGGTCACCCGAATGGTGGGCTTGGGAACCCTGCGCACATCGTTTGGGGCCGTAGCGGAAACTTCGGATGGACTTCCGTGCGGGTTCAATCTCAAATAGGCGATAGCCTGGACTAGAGGTCTTATGTGATTGACGATCGTGGCCGACTCCCTCGCTGGGCTTCCGCTTGAAGGTTGCCGAGGTGCCTGGTTTTATGAGCACACAACGATAAGTGGCGAGAGCGTGTGTGAAGAAGTACACCCCTGTAGGGTATGAAACTATTCGAATAGCCGCGTCCTCGGATATGGACTACTTGGATAACTTATGCTGTTCATAGATAATCAAATGGATACCCATAAAAAAATGAAGACAAGTGTGAGTATCGTGGATGGCACCCTCCCAGGAGAGGGAAGTGAATCCATGGTGGTGTATTGTCATGGAGTTAGTGGACTCGTGTGTGATATCTAAGATTTAAACAAAGAGTTAAAATTGTGTAGTATAGGTTAGCCATGAGTCAAAGCTAGCATTGCTGCATAAACTCCACCCCCTTGTTGATACATGAGTATGAATATACTAGGTCTGCTTTAAAGACATGCTGAGTACGTTTGTACTCATGTTGGCTTAATAAATGTTGCAGATGAGACCTAGGACCCATCGGGTGGGTTCTTTCGAGATGTCGACGATGCCGAATAGCTGGTGTCCCAGCTACGACCTATGCCCAGTGGCGGGCTGTAGATAGTCAGGCCATGTGCCTTTTTACCCTTTCATCTGTCTGTACTCAGACATCTTATGCTTCCACTTGGTTTGTATGAACTTGTTTGTATGAATTGAGTGTCAGGTGATGTGACCCCTATTTGTAAGAACATATTATGCAAGGCTCGTCTGAGCCTCTTAAATAAAAGTTGTTGTATGGTTATGTTGTGATGCCATGGTTGTATCTATGCATATCGGGCATGTCATGCGTACATGTGATGTGCAATGGTATGTATGGGTTCCGACACCTAGTTGTGTGCCTTTAGTAGTACTCTTTATGGGAAACTGCCTCTTTGTGCCTCCACCGAGCCATGGTAGCTTGCTACTGCTCCAGACACATTGATTGAACGACATGTATCCTTCTTTGCTGCCGTGTCCGTCCCTTCGGGGAAATGTCTCGCAGTGTAATGGAGTCCCTGTAGCCTGCTATGACTCGACTACCTGCATTGATGGCATTTATGTCTAACGGCGTAATGGAGTCCTTGTAGCTTGCTATGACTCGTCTACACATGCTTGAGGCCGACACCTACATTGCTGGGTTACGTATGCCTGTTTCCGTACGGCCCGGGTTCTATGACTAGTCATGTCGGCCCGGGTTCTCTGTCGTTTGACTATCAACGACATGTTCACATAGGTGAGCAAAAAGACGCAAACGTCCCGGCTAAGGTAAGGCTGCAGCCATGGACTTACCATGCATGAGGCCGCAAAGTGATGTGATATGTTACAGTCTGGATTCATATGACTTAGGAGTGGGGTCCCGACAACCCATTATAACGCACATCTCTCACTGAACAAAGATAATCTACTTGGCCAAAGCAAATCAATAGATCAGAGAGAATTATGAAGCTATAATGATCATGAAATTGAGAATCATAATAATTTTAGAGAAGACTCAAATACTTCTTATGAATAATCTGAACATAAACCCACAATTCATTGGATCCCAACAAATGCACCGTTCAAAATAATTACATTAGATGGATCAAAGCGAAGATGCAATGATCATTGTATTGAAGATCAAAAGAGAGATAGATAGCCATCTAGGTACTAACTACGGACCCGTAGGTCTATGCTGAACTACTCACACATCATCATGAGGGTAGCAAGGTTGATGAAGAGGCCCTCCGTGATGGATCCCCCTCTATCAGGGTGCCGGAACGGAGCGCCGTATAGGATAGCGGCGGAACATAAACTTGAGGCAACGAGAAAATATATTTCGTGATGTCCCCTATGGTTTGTGGAATATATGAGAATTTATAGGCCAGAGAAAGGGGCCAGGAGGGGCGCTAGGGAGGCACAAGCCATCAGGACGCGACCACCCCCTAGGCGCACCCTGTTAGCTCGTGGCACCCTCTTGCGGCCTCCGATCTTCTCCAGAAGCTTCCAGGTCTTCTTTTGGTCCAGAAAAAATCATAAAAAAGTTTTGCGGCAATTGGATTTTGTTTGGTAGTGTAAACCTGAAAAGTAACAAACTCACAGAAAACAACAACCGACACTGGGCACTGGATCAATAGGTTAGTGCTCAGAAATAATATAAATTGGTAAATTATTACTCAAAAAGTATCCTAGAATGATAATATAATAGCATGGAACAATACAAAATTATAGATACATTGGAGACGTATCAAGTATCCCCAAGCTTAATTCTTGCTCGTCCTCGAGTAGGTAAATGATTAAAAATGAATTTTTGATGTGACATGCTACCCAATATGTAATCTTTTGCATGTATGCTTGTTGAGAAACGATGAGTTAACAAACATTAACATTGTAATACTTATAAGCACAAGCAACAAAATCATCAATCTTTCAAAGTATACAATCCTCAAAGAATGTTTACCCCATTCATCTTATTATATTAGCAAGGCAGGGCTCCATCTTCACCACATTAATACAAATGTAAAGGACCACGCTTTCCAAGTCCGTCAATTGGATCATACTTTTTCAATATGCATTAAGTTTTTATTATTCACGCAATACATGAGCGTGAACCATGGACATAGCATCTGGGTGGAATAGAATATGGTAATAGATATCAAAGGGGTAAAAAGTGGAGAAGATAATCTTACATCAACTAGGCATACCGACGGGGTATGGATATGCCCATCAATATATGTCAATGAAAGGAGTAGGGATTTCCATGCAAATGATGCACTAGAGCTATAAGTGTATGAAAGCTCAACTGAAGCTAACTGGGGTGGGCATCCAACTTGCTTGCTCATCAAGACCACAAGCATTTGAGGAAGCCCGTCATCGAAGTATACAAGCCAAGTCTATAATAATGAAAAAGTGATTCCAACTAGCATATGAATATGTCATAACATGAGACTCTCTATACGAAAAATAAGGTACCACTGTGAGGCACAAGTGTGGTAAAGGACAGTAGAAAAGTCCCTTCTCTCTTTTACTCTCTTTGTCATATTTTTTTCATTTTTTCATTTTTTTATATAAGGTGGGATCATTTGGTCTCCCACATTTTTATTTCCTCATGGTGACAATTCTCTAATAATGATGATCATCACACTTTTATTTACTTACAACTCAATATGAAAACTTGATATGAAGAGCTATGAAATGATATGACTCAATATGAATGCCTCTGGTAGTGTACCACGATGTGAAATGATCTAACATGACATGTAAAACTATGACGAATGGTGGCTTTGCCACTGATACTATGTCAGCTCCATATGATCATGCAAAGCAATATGATAATGAACGAACTAGTCATATGATGTGACGATGAAATTTTCCTGGCAATATATAAAGGAATGGCTATGGAAATGCCATAATAGGTAGGTATGGTGGTTGTTCTGAGGAAGATATAAGGAGTCTTATGTGTGATAGAGCATATAATGTCCCGGGATTTGAATGCACCGGCAAAGTTTGCACCGATCCTCGAGGTGAGAATGGGCAAGGCACGGTACCAAAGAGGCTATCAAAATATGAGGAGGTGAGATTGCGTATGTCCATGGTTTCACACTAGTCATAAAGAAGTCATATACTTATTACAAAGTTTTATTAGTTTTATCAGAAATCAAAGTACTACTCGCATGCCCCTAGGGAGGAGGCTGGGAGGAGTTAACCATCGCGCGCCTTCGACCCGAAACATAACTAGGATTTCAACGAGGAATAGAAATGCTCACACATCCTCACCATGACTTTTTAATTTTTAGACACACAAGAAGTTAACACCTCTTAATACTGACACTTCTACCAAAAAACAATGATGACTCACACCTTTTCATATTACCACATCAATATCATTAACCCATAATTTCACTTTTATGTGCTACATGATGGTTTTGATTATCACTCATTAAATACCTATTATTTTTGGACTAGTCTTATGACCTATGAAAATTACCGTCATTATTTAGTAACTCTCAAACAAATATAAGTGAAGAATGAGAGTGCAATTATTTCTATAAAATATACACGTCACCGTGCTAAAAAAGATATAAGTGAAGTTTTAGAGCAACTTCTATGCTCAAAAGATATAAGTGAAGCTCATAGAGTATTTTAACAAATTATGATGAAGGTGTGTCTCTCCCAAATAGGTGTTTCCATCAAAATATGATTTTGGTAAACAAAAAATAAAAGCAAACGAAAGCAAATGACGCACCAAGAAAAACTCATATCATGTGACGAATAAAAATATAGGCCCAAGTGACATACCGATGGATTGACACGAAAGAGGGGATTCCTTTTGGGTCATACCCAAGCTTAGATGCTCGAGTCTTCCTATAATATTACCTTGGGGTGCCTTGGGCATCCCAAAGCTTAGGCTGCTACAGCTAGTTATTCCATTGTCCATCGTGATAACACCCAACCTTGAAAACTTCAATCACACAAAACTCAACAAAACTTTGTGAGATCCGTTAGTATAAGGAACATATCAAATACTTTAGGTACTTCTATAAATTAATTAATATTTCATTATTTCATAATAGGCACTGTATTCTAACTTCTCCATGGCTTATATCCCCCGATACAATCCATAGCATCAGCAAAACAAGCAAACTATGCAAGCAAAAAACAAAATTTGTGTAAAACACAACAGTCTGTAATGATCTGTAAAAAACCTATACTTATGTAACTCTAATAATTCTGAAAAATTATGAACACCTGAATAATTTCCATAGAAATACCGTGTATAAAATTTAGATCAAAAAGACTTTATAGTAAAATGAGAGAAAGTCTACACTTGACGCTAAAGTTTCTGTTTTTGCACCGTATCAATTCTACTCATCATGTGAGTCATCCCAAAAGCTTTACTTCACAGAAACACTAATTAAAACATAAAAAAACAATCATTATAGAGGAAATAATCATTTTATTAGACCAAAACAGCAATTAAAAAGCAAAAATAAAGATAACTATTAGGTTGCATCCCAACAAGCGCTATGGTTTTATGCCCCAAGCTGGGTGTAATGCATAGTTTCAAGTATTGTCATCTTTGTTCACAAGGGATCCTATTCCCTTCACAATCTTATTTTACCTTGCAGAAAGAACATCAAGCTTTTATTGTATGTTATCAAGCCCCTATAGTGTAATATGACGTTTCCATGAATCTTAGAGATAGAGTTGAACACGACCCTAAAATTAGATTCCATATTAGCTAGTTCTAGCCTTATTGATTAGCTTAGTATGGAGATGGCGTATTAGTATAGCAGGTTCAATGGTTTCTATTTTAGGTTGCCCAAATATTATTTTCATCTTATCATAGGTGTGAAAATGTTGTTCCCAAGGAAATCTTTTTCGAACATAGAATCCAAGACACGTCTATGAGACAGAGATATACCAACATAAAACCTTCTAAGGAGGAATTTAATATGACTCTTAGGAGTAGCTCTTACTTGTATTAATACTAATCTATACCAAGCTTCTTTAAGTGACTCATCACCTACTTGCTTAAAATCCAGAACTGGGGAACCCTCTCCAAAGTAAGGGGGTGAGGCATATCCGGAGAAGAGCTAGTAAAGACAAATATTTTTGTATTTTTGATTTTAATGAGACAAACTAAATATAGCATAAAATAAAAATAAGAACAAGTGAATGATAATGTATGTGAAGTTACTTGATAGTTGGTATGATATTCCCCGACAACGGCGCTAGAAAACCTTCCTGATACTTGTGATCTACATTGGGTTTTCAATGAAGATGAACGGGTAATTGCAACACAATACAGATAAGTATTTCCCTCAGTTATCAAACCAAGGTTCATCAAACCAATTGGAATATCAAGCCACAACCATCTTCAAAGGCTACACACAAAAGAGCAAACAACTTGCACCCAACGCGGGCAAGAAGGTTGTCAATCCCCTTGATCTCGTTTTGTGCAAGCAAGTGAATTGTGTAGATAATAGTAGATAATCATAAATTGAAAAATAAAATAAAAGGTAAAATAAAAGGTAAATTGTGTAGATAATAGTGATGGGTATTGATAAGTTTGTAAATATATAAGTGAATAGACCCGGGGGCGATTGTTTTCCCTAGCGGCATCTCTCATGAAAATAAGCATACAATGGGTAAACAAATTACTGTTGGACAATTGATAGAAAAGCGCATAGTTACGTGATATTCATGGCAATGATCATGTGTATATAGGCATCACGTCCACAACAAATAGGGTGACTCCTGCCTGCAACTATTAATATTACTCCACCTCAAGAGAACTTCTATGCTTGCCTATCTACGTATTAAGTTCATGACAAACAGAGTAATGCATGGAGAACGATGACATGATGTAGAAAAAGTAAACTCAACTAATATGAATAGACCCCATCATTTATCCTTAGTGGCAGCAACACAAAGACACATCTTCTCCCTTTCCGTTGCTAGCATATAGAAACTCATCAGATTGTACCCACTACAAAGCACCTCACTCACTGAAGAAAGATCAATCTACTTGGCCAAAGAAAATGAATAGATTGGAGAGAATTATGAAGCTATAATGATTAGGTAATTAAGAATCTTAATAGTTTCATAGAAGACTCAAATACTCAAACATAAACCCACAATTCATCGGAACCCAACAAACGCACCACAGAAAACAATTACATCGGATGGATCAAAGCGAAGATGCAATGATCATTGTATTGAAGATACAAATAGAGAGATAGCCATCTAGGTACTAACTATGGACCTATAGTTCTATCGTGAACTACTCACACATCATCATAATGGTAACAAGCTTGATGAAAAGGCCCTCCGTGATTTATCCCCCTCCGACTGGGTGTCAGAACGGAGCTCCAGATGGGGACACGATGGAACAGAGACTGGCGGCGGCGGAAAAAGTATTTCTTGATGTCCCCTAGTGTTTTTGGAATATATGAGAATTTATAGTCCAGAGAACAGGGGCACCCCCTAGGCGCGTCTAGAGAACAAGGCACAAGCCATTAGGGCGTGGCCACCCCCTGGGCATGCCCTGTTGGCTTGTGGCCCCCTCATCTGGTCTCTGGTCCTCTCCCGAAGCTTCCAGGTCTTCTTTTGGTTCATAAAAAATCATAAAAAAGTTTTGGGGCAATTGGACTTTGTTTGGTACTCTAAACCTGAAATGTAAAAACACAAAAAAAACAGCAACTGGCACTAGGCACTGGGTCAATAGGTTAGTGCTAAACATAATATAGATGGGTAAATTATTACTCAAAAGGTATCCTAGAATGATAATAGAATAGCATGGACCAATCAAAAATTATAGATATGTTGGAGACTTATCAGTATTGCTCGGTGGAGCGGTACTTCCGCTTGCACGGAAGTACCGGGCTTCATAGGCAGTTGACACAGTCAAGGAGGCGGTAGTTCCGCCGGAGCGGTACTACCTATTGTTGTTTTGTCATGGCAGATGTCCTCATATGAGAACTTAGATGTGAGGCCATCGTTGCTATGTGGCATCTCGAAGGGGTTGATTGGGAACGAGAGACAAATTTACCCAGGTTCGGCCCCTCCGATGGAGGTAAAAGCCTATGTACTACTTTTGTGTCTATATTGATGATGATCTTGATTACAAGGGTGCGGAATTGCTAACCTAGATTTTGAGGGTTTTTAACTTAAGTCTACTGGCCTCAGGGGCTCGCCTTGATATACAGGTTAAGACCCTGGGCTTACAAGAGTCCGGGCCATGTTATGACTCGTGACCTATTTCATCTCTAACTTGTCTTGTCTCTGAAGCAAGGAAAGTTCCTGACGTCTTCTGCCTCTTGGACCCCGAATTGCCATCGTCATGTGTTGGGCTGCCATCCAGCTTACTTAGTAAGTCGCCTCACCTGCCCTATTATCAACAGCGTGGCCTATCTTGAGTATGATGCTTAAGCCGCCAATACACCGACCCGACTCTATAGGCGTGTTACATCACTGGGTTATATCCCGACATTGGACCCTACATTGATTTGAATTTATTCATGTCAATCTCCCTCACCTTCAGGAGGCAGCTTATATTCTACATATATTTGTGTCTTCTCTATATCTCCGAATGCCAGCTTATGATACTTCTAGAGTTGTAATTTTTTTGCGCCATCCATCTATGATGTCACCCGTCGGAATTTTAGGAAACTCATAATGACATCACAACAGATCTTTGCACATATCCATTTATCCCGGAAATCGAGGCGTTACTTTTTCCAAAATTTAGTACGCCTCCTTGTTTCCCGTGCCTACCAGTCTCCTCTTTGGGTCTTTGCCCTATAAATATTCACGGAGGGGCCCATTACTCACTTTGAACTCCTTCCTCCTCGCACTATCTTTCTTAGTCGAGCACCACCGGAGTTCGAGGACGATGTTGAGGCCTCCGTACTCCTTTCACCACCGAATCTCCTTGCAGTTATCGAAGCGAGCGTGATCGTCTCCATTTTACTTCCAACAAGATCTGGTATGCTTCAATCCCCATTAGGTTTTGATTCCACCGGTGTTCATACCATGTACTTCGTGTTCGTCCGAGCAATTGCTTGTATATCCATGAGTTTATCATTCTTTTAACATCTGTAGTTTAGTGGTATTCTCAACATCTTATTTCTTGCAAATAGATCTAAGGGTGAGGCTTTGAAGGATATCTTCAAATGCCCCAGTTCGGTTCCTCCGTCAATTAGAACATATTTACCGTTTCTTTCTCACGTTTATTTAGATCCATCGCACCAACCATTGTCAGTGTTCTGGGAACGGGGGTACCCAGACCTGCCTGCCTGCGGCCCAGGACATGGCCCACCACATAAGCCAGACACGGCCTAGCGCGCCTCCGCTCAAGACAAGGCCCTCGAGAGGACCCTTGGATCGCAAGGAAGAATGACACCAAGACCAACAAGGATGGGCCTCCTGAGGCCCCCTCCGGAGGGGCGGATATCTTTAGCGTGCCAGGCAGGCAGTTTCCACTTTGGTGCAAACAGAGCAAAGACGTACGCGCGTTCCCAAAGTGCCACCCAAAGGTTTCCATTCTAGTGCAATAAGACCACGACCACGAGCCCCGCAGGCCCGATGTCATCGCCTAACCCACCTCCGCATCATCGACAACTACTTTGTAGGCGAAGACCACCTTTGGACACTGCAGGGATGTACTCCTGTCCCCCTTCGGATTTAGCCGTTGTGGGATCCCTTCCTGCCATTACGATAAGGGAAGAGGACCCGTGCCACTGCTATATATAGAGGCTAGGTCATGCCATAGAGGTGGGTCGACAGATGACAAATCCACTGGACGAACCACAAGATAAGGTATATAGCAAAGAACACCACGAGAACCCTCTCACGAGGCTCGAAACCACTATACTAGTTCATCCACCACACCTCCCCGGGAGGCAATCCACCAAAGCAGGAGTAGGATATTACACTTCCCAGTGGCTCGAACCTGGGTAAACTACCGTGTCCATCTTATTCCTCGTCATCGTGTGAGTTTGTCGTAGTATCCGTCGACTAGCGAGCTATGTAGGGTGAAGTAATAGGGGATCTTCGCACACGCCCCTATGTTTGAACCTAGAGGGTTTTGCGGAGCCCGAAATCCGACATTTGGTGTGCTAGGTAGGGGGCATGTCAGAGTCTTTTTCAAGCCACGCTCTTCCCCCGCTCCACGGCTCCGATGGCCGGCGCCTAGCAAGCTTCCCCGCCCATGGCGGATCGGCTTCCATCGAGCCCACCACCTTCCTTGGGGATCCGCACACCAGCAGTATGGTGTTGGGCAGATAATATCAGCCCACCAATATCACCTCCGCTGTCGCCGCCCCTCGTGCCTATCAAACACATGGCGGGCGGGCGACACCTTCAACATAGGTGTCGTGCCACACCTACATGGAGGACCTCGATGCGCATGATGCACTGCTGTTGGTGAGCGAGATGCTCTGCCACCGCCCGTCGCACGGGGTCTTCGACGCGTGGGCCGACCACGTCGTGGAACTGATCGCCGTCACATGGAGGGCCATGGCTCCTCACTCTTCTTCAGGCGTTGGGGTTCGTTCGCTGCGCCTGTCCCCTAGCCCGCCGACGGAGCACCACCTCCTGCCTTGGGCGAGACCGAGAGAGGCCCGCCGCGCATCGTGCTCCTTCTCCTTCGAATCCCTGTGATCGATTTCGGGGCGCAGCCTGGCCACAACGGCCGAGCGCACGAAGGAAACCACGACGCGCCCCACGAGAGCACCAGTGCGTGCCTCTATGACTGAGTGGACCTTCAGCAACCTGGATTGACTAGGCAGGAGCGTGCCATCATGCGTAGGGAGCAAGTGGCGCAGGCGTCCGGACGAATAAGTAACAACGGCGAAGGCATGTCGAATCGCCAAGGAAGCAATCCACGTTAGGAGATGCACGGCCCACCCGACGGTGGAGCATAGGTAAGCAACTCCTCTCTAAGGCTCGACGCGGGAGGGTCTGCGGGCTGTGCGCTTTGGGTGTCGCCCCAATGGTGCTTGGAGAGGCCATCCTCGGGGCCCCGCTGGACGGCTCACGAGGAGAACCGATCCAGTATGTGGAGCCCAGTGTACCATTCTACGTCATACCTAGTGACACCAGCTCGGATCTGGCGCCGCCACAGGTGCCAGCGCTTCCCAAGAAAAGGGGAGCCCCGGGCATCCTCCCCAAGTCGGGCTTAGGGGCTCCCTCCGACGAAGCACCGAGTCTAGACAACGCAAGGAGAAAGAGGGAGGATGTCCCCGGTCCCACGAGGCATGGCGCAAGCTATCACCCTAGCGAGCAAGCAACACAGAGCCGAGCCCCAAGGCTTCAAGAGTGACGGCCTGGGGGACAGTAAGACATAGCTAATGTGAGAGCCTAGCTTAATTGGGATGATAGACTACTCATATCAACAAGGAATTCCTTCTTTTTCGGAAGCCCACTCGAAAAGAACTCCAAAGTTAAGCGTGCTTGGCTTGAAGCAATTCTAGGTTGGGTGACCGACCGGGAAGTTGGTCCCGGGTGCACACGAGTGAGGACAAAGTGTGCAGGAAAGACTAGTGTTGGCATGTGGGCTAGTCTAGATCCTACCAGGCGTAACGAGGTGTTACAATTGGTATCAGAGCCGACCCTTGCGGTCGACAAGGACGTCGGTTCCTTTGAGTAGCGGTGTATGTGAGAGCCTGGCTTAATAGGAATGATAGACTACTCATATCAACAAGGAATTCCTTCTTTTCCGGAAGCCCACTCGAAAAGAACTCCAAAGTTAAGCATGCTTGGATTGGACCAATTCTAGGATGGGTGACCGAGCAGGAAGTTGGTCCCGGGTGCGCACGAGTGAGGACAAAGTGCACAAGAAAGACTAGTGTTGGTATGTGGGGCTAGTCTAGATCTCGCCAGGCTGAACGGCCTATTTGAGACTGAACCCGCATGGAAGTCCGGCCGAAGTTTCTACTACGGCCCCAAATGATGTGCACAGGGTTCCCAAGCCCACCATTCAGGTGACCCTTGGCACACCATGCCACTGCCTACCGTGTTGTAACCTACCCCTAGGGTCAACGCTACGCACGGCCTCCAGCATGCTATAAACACCAGAAACTACTTGCAACTCCTAGACTAAGGACTAAGCGATTGATAAGTCGAGCGGGGTCATATTTCAGGGCCCAGCATGTGGTAGTATCTAGTCTTGGATTACAAACACAGAACTCAGTTCCTAAGAACGGTCCCAATGAGACAACCCGCTATGTACTCCTACATAGCCTCTCATCGCTACCTTTACAAATCGGGTTCATCATAAGTTTATCACATCAGAACAACGTTGTTTCACTCCAGTTCATCACCTAGATGAATCAGACCTGACACAACCCTAAGCATAGCAAGCATAACAGGCAAAGTAAGCAAAGCACATCATGGCACAAGCATCTACCAGGTATGCTAGGTTGCAAGGTTTAGGTATTTACAGTGACAATGACAGGTCATGCAAAATAATAGGTTCATCTACCATGTATGATAGACTAGTGAATGTTTGTCCTAATGCAATAAAACAGACCAGGAGCGAGAGAGTGGGATGTTATCGGAATGATCAAAGGGGTTGCTTGCCTTGCTGGGTAGCGGAAAGGTTTTCTCCTTCGTTGGAATACTCAGAGGTATCCTCAGAAGCAGGGCCTACCGCAATGCAGATAAATAGCAATCAATACACGCAAGTGCAACAATATGATGCATGACCATGACATGGCAGCATGTATGGATGAGCTAATGTAACTATTGTCCAAGTTAATTTGAAATGAGTTTGAATATAGGTTCAAAATCATTCTCCATTGCATATTTTATGAATTAACCTATTAGTAAATGTCAATGTTCATCTACATAGGTTGCTCTAACATGCATGGTAACATAACCATTGGATTCATTGGATTTTTTGATAAATTTTCATATATAAATTATTTCGATGTGAGTTATAGATTAATTTCTATGAATTTTCTAAGTTTTAAATAGTTTCTAGAATTATTTTAATACAAAAAATTCATTACTACATCAGCCGGACATCATCATGACGTCAGCTGGTCAACAGAACGTTGAAAGGTCAAACCTGACCAGTGGGGCCCACTAGTGAGTGACCCAGCCTCTAACAGTTCTAATTAATTAACTATTACTGATTAGTTTAGGGTAGGGCCCATTGTTCAGTGGGCCATTAACTTAATTAATTTAGTTAATTAAATTATTAATCTAGTTTTGACTAACACGGCCCGGCCCCACTTGCCAGTGACCCAGGGGTCAAATCCCTGGTGGTCAAACTGGTTGACCCACCGGCGTTGAGCCGTCGGCGACGTCAGGGACGGTGGAGGGGGTCGGGTTCCCTCCTCCAGCAACCAAAAGGATGGCGAAGGGCACTGATCTACTCTGCGTTCTCGCGCGTGTCGAGCCCGGCACCTCCCAGGGCACGATGAGCATGGTGGCTGCCGGACCTCGCGCGAGCTCGTCGAGCCAGAGCTCGAATGAGCCACCTAAGGGCTCCTACGGCTGCCTGGGATCATCCTGAGCACGACTACGTGCTTAGGTGCGAGCTTGGGCTGTTGCAGCAATGGCCACGTCCTCGCCGGCGGCGAGGAGCTCTCGGACCCGAGGGGATCCGGCGCTAGAGCACGCTAGCGAAGGGGAAAAGGGGGGGAAGGAGCAGGAGCTCATAGCTGACGCATCGGCGATGAGAGCGGGCTCGGGGAGGTCTTGACTGCGACGCGCGGCCAACGGCGGTCTTCGGTGACCGAGGAGGAAGAAGGCGGCAAGGTCGGCGTGGGGGGGCTCCGGGCTTGATTCTTTCGATGGAGAGGACCGACACGTCACAACGGAGCTAAAGGGGGGCTCAGGAGCGAGGGGGAGCGGCTGGAATAGCAGCTACGGCGGCGCGAAGGCGGCAGCCATGGCGGGTAGAGGAGAGGAAGAAAGCAGCAGTCGAAGCGAGCGAGAGAGAGAGAGACGGGGACGACAGAGGCGTCCTCATCCTCTCGCCAGAGCGGCGGGGGTTGCAGGCGTGCAGGGTGTTGTGTGGCAGCACCGGCGCGAGCGCACGGCGAGCACACACTCGTCCTCCAAGCCGCCAGGAGGACGACGACGGTGCTGAGCCAGCTAGGCCGGCCCAAGTGCCTCCTCCTTTCCATTTTTTACATTTCCAATTCTGTTTTGTTTTTTTGACATTTTTTTTATTGTTGTTAGGCACAATTGCTAATTATAAAATATGTCAAATATTTTATAGAACTAAGTTTGAAGATTTCAAACTTCTATAAAAAGTTTCAAAATGTTTTAAAATCTGAAATAATGATAATGCTTTATTTGGCATTTTCAGCAGCTTTAATATTTATTTTCAAATTGCTATAAATGTTCAAATATTTGAGGTGGCCCCTGATATATTCTTGTCCATATTTATCAGACATAGGGGACATTTTAGATGGGCATTTTGAATTTGTTGGTTTTTCACATTCATTAAGTTGGTTTGATTCAAATGAATTGTTTGGGGTTTCTTTTGATCCCCATTTCAAATTGATGCAAAAGAATTGAAATATGATGCACACAGATGCTGTCCTAACATAACTAGCTAGGGATGTGACAGCTAACATGGGCCATCCGCGACAACTGGAACACCGGCACAGCCTCGGGAGGCTGGGCCTCACGAGGCTCTCGAGGCGACGCCCGACCAATGCCCAGACGCCTCACGAGGCGGCTTCATCGAAAAAACACCTTTATGGCTGCGCTAAATGCATTATGCTCATGTTTGGGGCATGGGAGTGAAATTATGCGGTTACACGGTGAAAAATGCATTCGGGTTTGGGTCATAGAGGCGCACAACCGAGCATAAATGCACGGGGTAGCTCTTAACGGTGTTGGGAGCAACCGGGTCGAGTGCCTAGGGGCTTGCCCAGCTATCAATGGTCGTGACACTCTCACGTAATAATGAGTGGGCTGCATACGCCCTCCCCCACCCCCCCCCCCCCCGCAAGGACG
Organism: Hordeum marinum; assembly: GCA_022496015.1. Taxonomy (NCBI): domain Eukaryota; kingdom Viridiplantae; phylum Streptophyta; class Magnoliopsida; order Poales; family Poaceae; genus Hordeum; species Hordeum marinum. The sequence goes on from CM039678.1 coordinate 281,550,876, forward strand.
CGGAGGGGTTCCTTCCAACGCAATGTGGAAGCCACAACTCCGCGTCGGCGGACAAGTCAACACTGCCCATCAATTGCATGCCCATGCAACATGGATGCCCTACGCTCAGTGCTGGGGGAATACGAAGAATAGCCTAGTTGCCGGATGCGGCGTTTTTTCTTTTTGTGTTCGAATTGCCACTTTTTGGAATGAAGTTTGAAGAGTTCAGGACTCTATATTTAAAAGAAAAAGGGGGGACTTTCCTCTCATTTCTCTCTTGTTTTCCCGGTCTTGAACTCTCTTTTTTGGTTTGGAGTTTCACAAGGGCCGTGTGCTTCGGCCCACCCCAAGGCACCTCGGAGCTGGGTGGCAAGCCCCTATCGCCTCAGGGACTTGCTCCTTTGGGCAGTCAACCCCCGTACGAGGGCTTCGACCATAGCACGATACCACAGCATGGAGTCTCAGGAGGCCCCAATGCCCGGGCCTCCTGTGGTAGAACCTGGCATGGCAGAATGGGGGTGGCTTGAGCGTCAAGGTGGGCTCCTAAGCAGTACACCTCAGGAGCCTTACCGATCATAAAGCCACTCGACACCCTCGATGCCGTCCTTGGTGATCCAGTCGGCATCGAGGTTGTGGAGGCCATGCCTCCTAGTTGCATCCTTGGTAATCCGGTCATACACCATGGTGGTAGGGAAATGCGCGGGGCTGGGACTTGCCGTTTGAGAGATGCTTGAGCATCAAAGGGGGTTCTTGAGCAGCACGCCTCAGGAGCCTTACCAGTCATATAGTCACTCGCCCCTCGATGTCATCCTTGGTGATCCAGTTGGCATCGAGGGTGTCGGGGCCTCACCTCGTAGTTGCGCCCTTGGTGATCAGGTCGTACACTACGGTGGTAGGGAAATGTGTGGGGCTGGGGCCTGTAGACAGAGAGTGCCGAAAGGGCCCTCAACCCGCCTCACGCGTAAGCAAGGAAGAAGCGCCATAGACGACAAAGTGGACGTCCTGGCCGCACCTTACGAGATCGTCAACAACCCACAAGCTAAGTACACTACCAAACCAAGCAATACCCTCCTGATTTAACCAAGCAATACCCACAAGCTAAGGACGGGACAAGGGTTGTGTGCACTAACATGAGGATGCAGGTGTGACGGGGCACTACTCGCGGTTATCAAAACCCTTGAGGATTGAAGCGCCAAGGGAACAATGCGAGGGAAGGGGCCCTACAATGATGAGTAGCAAGGCCACATACCTAGGGCTGGCAGCCATGGGCTGCCCCTCAGGAGGGGATGCCTCGCGAGGGCCCAGCCGACCACCATCGCCAGGCCGCATCGCCGGTGTTGCCAAGCCCGGCGCAATGAAACTAGGTCGCGCCACTACAAGCAGCCGACCGGCGATTCAAGAAAAAGAAACAGAAGCAAAGGTAATGCACAAAATATCAACGCCCCCAGGGGCCGAGTTCTTCTTAAACTATGACAAGTACCACGGAAGAGAAACAGGGGATGCTTAGGGAGACGAGTCGCTATCGCCGGCCGCCTCGGCGTCGGGGTCATCCTCCCCGCTGGAGGCGGGGACCTGGATGAACCGCTCCACCAGGGACTCCACGTGCGGGCGCACCTTATCCTGAAGGGGGCGCTGAAGCTCATCGGGCACCTGCTCGACGATGCACCGGAGGTTGAGCGGTGGGGCATGGAGGCGCAGGTTGGAGAAGACGAACATCAAAGCGAGGTAGAGGAGGTCGTGTGCGTCAGACTCATTGTCCGCATTCACGCGGGAGACGCCAGCCTCCAGCACCTTCAGCACCCTCCGGAAGAAGTCAAGGTTGTCGGCGTTCTGGGAAGGGGGGTACCCAGACCTGCCTGCCTGCGGCCTAGGGCTTGGCCCACTTTAATCGACCAAACGCGGCTAGGCATGGTCTCACTCAAGATATAGCCCTCGCAAGGGCCCTAGCCTCGTGGGGAGGAGCAGCATCACGATCGACAAACAAGGGGCCTCCTCAGCCCCCCTCCGGCATGGTCTCTATGCAAGGCCTGGCCTCGGGAGTCAAGTGTGATGCAAGGAAGGACAGGCGGGCGCCAGCGCGCCAGGCGGTGCAGCTTCCCCTTTGGTGCAAAGGGGGCAAGGACATACACGGGTTCCCAAAGCATCCAAAGGTTTCCATTCTAGTGCAACGAGACCACAACCACCCGCCTCGCAGGGCGGATGTCATCGCTGAGCCCATCCCTGCACCATCGATAGCTACTTTGTAGGCGAAGACCGCCTTTGGGCAGGACGAGCACGTACTCTTGTCCCCCTTCAAAATTGGCTGTTGTGGGATCCCTTCCCACGATTGTGAAAAGGGAACAGGACCCGAGCCTCCACTCTATATAGAGGATAGGTTGCACCATCGAGCGGGATCCGATCCATTCCACCATCCATCCACCACCGGGCCACGGAGAGCCCCTAACACCTCAAAGGGAGCCCTCATGAGGCCCTAGAACACTGTACAAGTTCATCCACATCACCACTTCGAGAGGCAATCCACCAAAGCAAGAGTAGGGTATTACGCTTCGCAGCGGCCCAAACCTGGGTAAATTGTGTGTTCATCTTCTTCCTCGTCACCTTGCAAGTTTGCTATTGCGTTCATCAAGTAGCGAGCTACGTTGGGAGAGGCTGCAGGGTATCTTTGCACACGCCCTTGTGTTCGAACCTTAAGGGTTTTGCAGAGCTCGAAATCCAACATTTGGCATGCCAGGTAGGGGTCGTGTCGAGGTCTTCTCCAAGCTCCATTCTTCCCAAGCTTCGCTACTCCGATGGGCGGAACTCAACAAGATCCTCCCGGCCGTGGAGCCGCCCGCGCGGTTGTTTGCATACTCGGCGGATCACAGTCACCGTCCTCCAGCAACCGCATCAAGAATTTCCTACGCCATGTAGGAGCGGCTCGGCCGCAGCCCGAGCCCACGCAACACCGCGCATGGCCGGAGATCAACATCACCTTTGGCCTCAACGACCACCCCAAACAACGACGACTGCTGGAACGCTTCCCATGGTGTGCACACCAACCATACGTGGCATCGCCGTCTCCAAGACCCTCATAGACGGTGGCGCTGGCCTCAACCTGATCTCCGTGGATGCCTTCAACGTGTTGCAGCTACCCCGTGAGCAGCTCACACCTTCAAGGCCCTTCTCCGGGGTGGTCGGCGGATCTTTCGTCCCCATGGGGCGGGTGCACCTCCCTGTCACCTTCGGTACCCGCTCCAACTTCCGCGCCGAGCAGATCGACTTCGACGTCGCCCACATCCACCGCCCGTACAACGCGATACTCGGCTACCCCATGCTCACTCAGTTCATGGCGGCAACGCACCCAGGCTACAACGTCATCAAGATGCTTGGGAGCACCGGCGGCTTCATTGTCGTGGGGGACGTCAGGGACGCATCCCATGTGCTTGTGCTCTCCTACAAAACCGCAGCTGCGGTGCGCACCTATGTCGGGGATGCCGCACAAGCCACAGAGGACCATGGGGCCGTCCTCCCAAACATCGCGCCCGTGAAGAAGAGGCAACTATTCTCCTAGAATCGAGCGGAGACGAAGCGGGTGCTGGTAGACGAAGGAAACCCCGGCCCCACCTTCACCATTGGTGTTGGCTTGCCCCAAGATCAAGAGGAGGCGTTGGTGGCCTTCCTCCGGGCGAACAAGGACGCGTTCGCATGGAGCGCCTCCGACCTGGTGGGAGTCCTAAGGGACATAATCGAGCACCACCTCATGGTGTGCCCGAACGCGTGTCCGGTGAAGCAAAAGTCAAGGAGGCAAGCTCTAGAGAAGTAGGCGTTCATTACCTAGGAGGTCGGCAAGATCAAGAAGGTGGGGGTCATCCGAGAGGTGCGCTACCCGGAATGGGTGGCCAACCCGAGTCGTCCCGAAGAAATGCTGGAAGGAGCGTATGTGTGTTGACTTCACGAGCCTCAAAAAAGCCTGCCCCCAGGACCCGTTCCTGCTACCGTGCATCAACCAGATCATAGAGTCCACCGCGGAGTGCGACCTCCTATGTTTCCTGGACGCCTTCTCGGGTTACCACCTGATCAAGATGGCGGTGGAGAACGTCGAGAAGACAGCTTTCCTTACTTCATGTGGGGTTTTCTGCTACACATGCATGCCCTTCGGGCTACCGAACACCGAGGCGACCTTCCAGCGGCTGATGCACATTGCCCTAGGACCGCAACTTGGGAGAAATGTGGAAGCTTATGTCGACGACATCGTAGTCGAGACAATGATGGTCAAGACCCTGGCCGAACACTTGGAGGAGACGTTCGCCATAAAGAGGGAAGTGAACCTGATGCTCAACCCCGAAAAATGTGTCTTCGGGGTCCCCTCGGGCAAACTTCTCGGTTTCCTGGTGTCGCACCGGGAAATCGAGGCGAACCCGGAGAAGGTCAAGGCCATACGAAAGATGAGCCCGCCCCAAATCCTCAAGGAAATGCAGAAGCGGGCAGGATGTGTAACCTCCTTGGGGCGTTTCATCTCCAAGCTAGGTGAGCGAGCCTTGCCATTCTTGAAGATCAGGAAAAGGAAGGTTCCTTTCGAATGGACCGCTGAGGTGGAAGCGGCCTTTGAGGAACTCAAGCAATACGTCACGAGCCCGCCGATGATGGTAGCACCTTGCCCTCGGGATCCCCAGCTGTTATACCTGGCTGCCACCCCCACTCCACTAGTGCTGCACTGGTGGCAGTCAGGGAGGAGCGGGTCGTCATGCGCACCAAGGCAACACGTGTTGATGGGCCCCCAAACATGGAGCCAGGGGGATCAAAGGATCCTTAGGATCCTGTTTCCCCCAAGACGATTGACGTGAGCCCCAAGCTACTCCCGCGGTCCCTGAGGCGCTCCACCCTCCTGAGGCCCAAACCACTCCAACTACCTAGAAGCACTTGGCCCTCCCAAGGCTTCCCCCGCACCGATGGCCCCCGAGGCGCTCAGACCTCTGGGGCCCGTGAGGGGGCAGGACACCACAGAGGGACTCACTCTTGTCGAACACCTGGTATATTATGTTAGCACAATGCTATGGGACGCGTGCTCGTTCTATCCCATGCAGCAGAAGCTCCTCCTAGCGCTCCTCGTCACTTCAAGGAAACTGCGCCATTACTTCCAGGGGCATCCTATTAAGGTCATCTCTGCTTACCCCTTGGAGAAAATCCTTCGTAACCCCAATGCGGTAGGGAGGGTCACCGAATGGAATATCGAGCCACAGGCCTTCAACATCGAGTTCAGCATGACCAAGGTTATCAAAGGGGCGACCCTAGCGGATTTTGTGGTGGAATAGACAGACGCCCCAAACAGGGGGCTAGACGGAAGCCAGTCCCTCGCCCCTGGCGATGAGGCACTAGAAGGATGGATCATGCATTACGACGGAGCCTTCACGCCCAAGGGGGCTGGAGCTGGGGTCGTGCTCACTTTCCCAAATGGGAGACAAGCTCAGTTATGCTATGCATCTCTGCTTCCAGCATGGAGAGAAGGTTTCCAACAACATAGCGGAGTACGAGGGCCTCATCACCGGCCTCAAGGCGGCGACGGTGCTGGGAATCCGTTGGCTCACCGTCATGGGCGATTCCCAGCTCCTTGTCAACTTCTCCAACAAGGAACATATGCCCAAGGTCGAGCACATGGAGGCATATTTGGAAGAGGTACGTAAGATTGAAAAAGGTTTCTAGGGCCTGGAGTTGCAACATATCCCGCACAACGCGAACAAAGAAGCTAACTGAGGGAGTCCTGGATTAGGGGGTCCTCGGATAGCCAGCCTGTTGTTCATGGGCTGGACTGTGTGGGCCTCAAGGCAGGCATCGGATGATCGAAGACCGCCTGCGCCAGATGGAAGCTTCGAGGAGTCGTGACGTATTCTCCAAGTTATTAGCTGTAGTTAGGCATGTTATCTCTTCGGCATGTAACCGACCATGTGTAAGCCTAGGGCACCCTCGGCATCTATATAAGCCGGAGGGTTTTTAGGGTATAGCATGGAACAAGTCATCTAGGGTTACACATATGATCTCGAGGTAGATCAACTCTGTAACCCATTACACCATAAATACAATCAAGCAGGATGTAGGGTATTACCTCCATTGGAGGGCCCAAACCTGGGTTAACTCGTGTCCCCTTCGTCTCCTTTTATCGTTGATCCTAGTCTCACAGATCGGGACCTCCTAACCGAGATCCGCTGGTTTTGACACCGACATTGGTGCTCTCGTTGAGAGTTCCTCTGTGAGCGCCAAAGGAATCGATGTCTCTCCCCGTCGCAAGTAGAGAAATCTGTATCAAGAGAATTCTCTCCCCCCATCAGAGTTTCATCGGCAATGACATCTTGTCGCATGTCGGCCGTCAAGGCCAGATCGGAAGGTTTCGCCCCAATCAAAGTATCAAGTTCGGAACCCTAGAGTTCATGGTTGATTCACGGGGAACACTCGTTCTAATGGAACCATCAACCTTTGAAGAGAACATGTAAGTCCGGATGCTTTGACACCCAGGACACCAGGCCCCACGGTGGAACGGAACACGGATCCGCTTTTGCGTAACTCTGGAACCATCACACCGCTTGACGAATCCACTCGTATCAGCGAGACACATCCTGCCATCGCCTTGTTCTTAAACGAGTTGTTTGATCGGATCAAAGCTATGCATATATCAGATGACCAGATTCCGATCTATGATCGGCTCGATATCAGACTCGATGACAGGGAGTTTCATGTCCCTTCGGTCACCCACCTTGTCGCTACCGTCGAGTGTCCGGCCGCGGATTTTGCGTGACAGCTGGAATTAAAAACCGTCTATACCCCAGTCCTCGATCTCTAAGACCTCGTAGGTGAATCACAGGCGGGGAATCGCTCTAAAACTGGACCGTCACCGGTCTAGGATCCGTCACACGATTTGGAAACTGCAATTCCGAACACTCGTTGCGATAGGGAACCAAATTTTTCCCACCCACCTCCCAAGATGATCATCCAAGTACCGCGCCAAAGCCCATGTCTTCGGACTTTAGGGATATCAAGAAAATACAAGGAGAATCAGTCCACCATTTTTGGGCAAGACTGCTACTCACTAGGAGTAGAGTAAAAGGTCTTAGTGACCAAGATGTAACGGCAATCTTCATTTGTAATTGCCATGATGAAGGGATCTCAGTGCCCTGGTCCGCCGACGCATAAGCGACTTTTTGGAGTCATCTGAATTGGTACAGAAGTACTGTGCCATGGAGAGTGCCTGGCAATCCGAATGATTGTTCTTGGAACCAATCTTCTACGAACACGTTAGAGGAGCTTGGAAAAAGAGGACACCTCTAAAGCGGCCGGCCAGGGGTGAACCCGTCGAAAAAAGAAACAAGTACCTTTCTGGGAATCACACCGTCCTCGAGAGACTCTGGGATAAACCTTGCCCCATTCATTCCGTGTTGTTGAACACAAACCCTACTCATAGCCTTCGAGCTTGCTGGGTCATCAGGAAAGTCACAAAAAGTGGCGAGGCCATCCTCAACACACCATCGTCGAACAAGCGCTCTCCTTCACCAACCGGATTTAATGACGAAGTCCTGACCGTCTATGAGATCTTCCCCTCGAGGAGCAGGCGTAAAAGAGCTCTTAGGGAGCACGAGCAAGTCTGCCACGTGGCAGCTACTAGCCCAGGGTAGACGTACTGATTACTTTTGGGGACACTAACCAACTGCCCATCCTTCCCGGTCATTCACAGACCGCTCTAGTCTTGAATCCTATCATTGATGGATACAGGCTACATATGGTGCTAATGGACGACGATAGTGGTCTTAACCTCATATACGAGGCCACTCTAGGAAAAATGCAGTTTGACCGATACTGCATCGAACATAGCAGCACAACCTTCTCGGGGATTATCCCAGGGAAAGAGGCACGTTGTTCCGGATGTATGATCCTAGACATTGTGTTCGGTATGCCTGAAAACTACCGATACGAAGAGCTTCTCTTCCACATCGTCCCATTCCCAAGTGGCTATCACGCCCTATTGGGACATGATGCCTTTACAAAGTTCCAGGCTATACCCCCTTACGGGTACATGATACTCAAAATGCCAGGACCAAATCGAGTGATCACGATCGCCAGTGATCCGAATAGAGCCATTCAGGCCGAAAACAAAAGGGCAACACTCGCCCTCGAGCTAATAGCAGAAACTTTCGCTGCCAAAGAGTTGACCGCTTTATGGTCGACAGTCAATAGGGACGATGTGATCCTTAGCAAAAGGCCCAAGTAGGTACACCTTGTGTTTGTATCACTTTGTTATGCTTGGTACAAAATTTCGAACAAATTAAATTTTTTGAGTGCATGCTTGTTTGAATTATTGCTTGTTTGATTGTTTTGTTAAGTTTGTTTGGCATTCTTAGGTTCTACTCCTCTCCATATTCATCTTCCTTCAACCAAACTTTTTTCCCAATGATCATGCCATGTGAATAGTGCCCAAAACTATTCTTATCAAATATTATTTTGACCAAAAAGGGTTTATTTAAATTAGGTTTAAAAAAAACTGATTTGAGGTTTGCGCTACGAGTCCTCAAATTAGGTGGATCCTTTCCCCCCAAAGGCTTTATTTGAAACCTACTATATTTATGACTTACCAAAACCACCTAATGTTAATTTTAAAGATTACTCTAATATTTTATTTAAAGTCTTTTTCTTAAGACCAGAAATAGTTTTTCATAGGGAAAAATTATTTTAATTCTTTGCAAATATTTGAGAAAATTTAGGGAAACTCAGTGGACATATATTTTCCATATATATGAGTTTCAACACATGGTCATGTTCAAAATCATGGGGAAAAACCCTCAAAACCCTTTGTGTCCAAATCAAGCTTTCGAATTATTTCTAAAAGAATATTCTCAATAAATTCCAAGAAAATTCTAGCAAGTCAACATTTTCATAGGTGATGATCTTGTAAAGTTTCATCTCAATCCAAATTGCTATGATTCATCAAAATATTCCAAAACCGTCTCTGTCCAGATTCAAATTTGAACAACTTTACATTGTGAAGTTCCTTCCCTTGACCCCAAACTTTGTGGACATGTTCTAATCACCAAATAATGATGCTACCCCATAGGTATCACAAAGTTACATTGTGAACTTTCTTCAATCAAGCTCAAACTTGGTGATCAAGCCTAATACTAATCACCATTTGCCCCTGTTAAATTTCTTGGCAAACAAACTCCATTTTCTTAGCCTTATCATCATGAAACACCTTCTGCCAGAAACATAAAACCCATGTTTGGCCCATTATCCTATTCTCCTTGAGTTAAATTTGTTACCACTATCACTTGCATGCCCCTCCAATCCCCTGTAGCTCTCCCTGGCCAAGACTCAATCATAAAGTGAGGCAAGACTTCCTTTTTCACGCTCGGACAGTGATGGCAGCACCATTTCTACCCCCTCCTTTTTATTCTAACCCTCTCCTCACCTCTCAGAGCATCCAAGGAGCATCCCAGCTTACTCCAGGAGCTAGAGGACAAGGTGGGACAAACCAGAGCACGAGCAGCACGCCATGGCATGCAAAACACGTGCTTTGGAGCATGCTACAGTGCGCTCCCGCTCTGTAGCCGCACCCATCCCAAGCTTACCGACCACCCGGGGATGTGGGGACTTGTCCCCTGGATTCCCCTCGACGTCCACGTCCCTCCAAGCGGTCGGGCCCATCCTCTTTCTCCCTCTAGCGACCTCCCACACGCATGCCCGATGCTGCCCAGCTCAGCCAACCGCAAGGCTCACATGCGCGTGCCCCCGTCTCCCATTTTGCTCCCCCTAGTCGTTGACTAACCCCAGATGGACCGCAGACACGCCCTTGCTCCTTTACCCGACCCTTGGGCCCCGAGCTCGGTGGACCACCGTGCGCCTATAAAAAAGGCCTCCCCAACCCCATATACCTCTCTGGAACCTCCCTCTCTCTCCCAATAGATTTCCCGCGTCCCGTCCCCTTCACTTTTGGGCTCGAGCACTCAGGATCGACCGGAACCTCGCCGCGTCAGGTCGCCTGCAATCTCTAGGTAGAGAGCCTCCCCGGCCCTCTTTTCCGTCCCGTCGGACTCCCATCAGTGCCCCGAGTCCTTTCCCCTCCCTTAGCCGCGTTTTGCACGCGAAGCAGATGACGGCGACCTCCTCCCGAAACCCTCCACCGCGGCCTTCTCGTCATCGGCGACTCCGGCCACCCCCGCCGCTCCTTTGACCTCCAAGGGATCATTGACTCAACCTCGAGCCCATTCCCGCACTCGCCCATCGTCGCTGTGCCCTACACCGCCGCCGGTGAGGCCCTCTCCTTCCTGTCCCGAGGTGGGAGAAGGACCCTACAGAGGGCGCCACCTGTTGGCCTCTCCCCTCTCGCTCCCGCGTCTCTCTCTCTCTGGCCATTGGGCCCCGCCTGTCAGGTTTGAAACATGACGCGTGGGGGCATCAACGCGCCTGGCCTGGCTGGCCATTGGGCTGGCCCAGCTCCTGGCTGCTTCTAGCCTAGGGTGTTGAGGTCTTTTTCTTTCTTTTCTTTTTCTATTTTTTTGAATTTTCCAAAAATCCCATAGGATTAAATAAAAATCCTATGACAAATATTTTTCCACCATAAATCTTGGAATATTCTGCAGAATTTAATATTGTCATTTTCATAATTTTTTAAAAACCTTTTTTCCTACTGTTTTATTTTAAAACCTATTTTAGGCATTTTTAGGCTATGTTATAATTAGTTTTAAAAACCTTTTTCTCCCCAAGACCTTAGACAAATATTCTTAGTATAGTTTTTAATATTTATCAGAGTAGGGTAGCATTTTAGTAGTAGATTTGTGTGCTCTATTTTTGTGTGATGCTTATTATTATCGTTATTATCGCGATGATAGATTGCGTTGTTGACGAGGGAGTTGGACCCGAAGACTTTGAAAAACCCAAAGACTTTGTTGAGCTAGGCAAGCAGCCCTTTGATCATGTTAAGAAACCATCTTCATGCATGTCATATAGCACCTTATTCCTTGTTATTGATCATGTGATGTGGTGACCACTTCGGTGGGATGCCTCCGTTACTTTTACCATTAATATTTGCATCGTGCACGACCCTGCCGTCCTTATGAGGGTTGTTCAGGTGGGAGTAGTTAGGATGCTAGTAGATGCTATGCAAGTGGGATCAAGATTATGCATGGTGACAGAAGCAAGGAGATGATTTGAAAGACTTTTCAAAAACCCCGTCGGGTGCTAGTAATGCCCGAGGGAGATTATGATGAGTTGGGTAACCACTTGAGAAAGAAGTGGTGTACCAAAATAAGTGAGTGAGTGTTTTTGAATACATAGGGTTTAAGATTTGTCGATCATCCCAACCTTACATGCACAACCACGATACCCCTTATGGGACGGGGCATTGTTGATTACTCTAGTGGGTACTAGCAAGGAGCCCGCATTACTAGTGGCGAGAGTGGCGTAGTCACTCTCAATACGGGGTCGTGTCAGTATGGACGATCATGCGTTGTCTTCACAGGCACCGGGCACACCGTTGGTCCCTGCATGGATGCTACATGTCATGTACATCCTGTGGGTTGTGTACCAATCGAGTGGACTCTTTGTTTAGTATTGCCAGGGGAAAGGCAAGTTCTGGTGCTTACCTCGGGTATGTTAAATACCGCGAGTCGTGGATGACATAGAAGTTCCTCGAGTCTTGTGGGTAAAGTGTGCAAACTCTATAGAGTGTAAGACTATTCGAATAGCCGTGTGCACGGTCAAGGATTGTTGGGTGGTGCTGCTTAAGCCACGTCCAGATGTTGCCTAAAAATCTTGGTGTGTGTGTCAGAGGATGACACATAGACTACACTTGACATAAGTCCAATGACTTGACATGATGGTGCACATGAGATGTGCAACCCCCGCTTAATGATAACTGAGATTGTTCACATGAGTACCCATTAACAATTGATGCATGCTTACTCAGGTTACTTGGTCATATCATCGCACTTAAAATCAGCTTTCTGCAAACTTACCTACTTAGTACTATATCATGCATAGTTATACCTTGTTCCACAACTTGGGTTGCTTGCGAGTACATTCAAAGTACTCATTGGCTTGCCACTGCTTATTTAATTGGTCATGCATAGAAGAATAGGAGTACGGTGAAGAGTTTGTTGGTGACGAACATGCGAACTAGGACGCTTCCTAGTTAGAATGCATGTAGGTTTAAGGAAGATGGCATGGGTTCATGCTTTTGACCAAGATTTCTGTTGTTTGTTATGTTTAAGTGTTTGGACTTGCGGCCCTGTCTATGTAAGACTTGACCTCCATGGTCTTTATTTGTGTAAGACAGTATGTAAGGATGTAAGACTCTTGTTATTCAGCTTCTGTGTGTTCAGTGAGCATTGATCTCTGGGATCATTGTACATGTGCATTATGTGATCACGACTTATGAGTCAGGGTCCCCACACAAGTCCACGTCCTTTAAACCCGCACAGGAAATCGTGAAATTTCAGGTGCATCCAACGGATCCCAATAAAACAGCGTTCATCGAAGCCCACCTCGATCCCCTTGTGGATGAAGCATTGTGGAATTTCCTCCGTGACAATAGGTACATCTTCACTTGGCATCCTTCTGATATGCCTGGAATCCCACGGCGGCTCGCTGAAGATAGTTTAAACATTATGTTGGGCTTTAAGCCCGTGAAACAGACCCTGTGCCACTTCTCCGAGCCTAAATGGCAAGCCATGGGTGAATAATTAGCCAAATTGCTCGAGGCCGGATTTATTCGGTATACTAAACACCCCGAATGGCTAGCAAACCTGGTGATGGTACCTAAGAAAGACAAGTCCTGGCGGCTGTGTGTCGATTTCAAAGACCTCAAGAAGGCCCCAAGGACCCTTTCCCCTTACCACGCATAGACCAGATCGTTGATGCCACAGCAGGACACAATTTGTTGTGTTTCCTCGATGCTTACTCTGGATACCATCAAATTGAAATGAAGGAATCCGATCAAGCGGCTACTGCATTCATCACCCCTACGGGCCACTTTGCTTCAACACGATGCCCTTCGGGCTAAAAAATGTCGGGGCCACATACCAGTGCATGATCCAAACTTGCCACGCTACATAGCTCGGAAAGACTGTCGAGGCATACGTGGATGATGTGGTAATCAAAACCAAACACGTAGACCAGTTGATCGATGACTTACGACAAACTTTCGCTAATTTACACGAATATGATACGTCTTAATCCAAAAAAATGTGTATTCGGAGTTCCCTCTGGAAAGCTGATTGGATACATCATCTCCCATAGATGAATAGAGGCAAATCCAGCTAAAATCTGCACTCTATCAGAACTTGCAATCCCCACAGAGCTGAAGCATGTCCAGAGGCTAGTCGGGTGCGTAGCGGCGTCAAGCCGCTTTATCTCCCGCCTCAGAAAAAAAGCTTTGCCGCTCTATAAGCTGCTGAAATGGACCAACAATTTCGAATGGACCGACGAAGCAGCAACTGCATTGGAAGAAATCAAAGAATACTGGCAACCAACCCCATACTCAGGGCACCATGCGCCGATGAGCCCATGTTGTTATACATATCAGCCACCAACATAGTCGTCAGTGCGGTGCTTGTCGTTGAACGAGATGAGGAGGGACATAAATTCCGGACTCAGAAGCTGGTATATTATGTGTCAGAGGTGCTAACACAGTGCATGTACAGATACCCACATTATCCAAAAATAGCATATACATTATTCATGGCATCGAGGAAACTCCGACACTACTTCCAGGAGTGCGCGGTAACGGTGGCATCAGAAGTCCCCTTGAATGATATAATCGACAACAGGGACGCCACTGGTCGCATAGCCAAATGGGCCACTGAGATTCTTCCCTTTGGAATAACCTACAAGCCACGCAGCGCCATTAAATCTCAGGTGCTGGCGGACTTCTTGGCTGACTGGACAGAGGCCGAGCTCCCCAATGAGTATAGCACATACTCCCATTGGACGATGTATTTTGATGGATCCAAGACCTTGGTCGGTCTGGGGAATGGAGTTATCCTCACATCCCTTGCAGACGACAACATACGATACGTGTTGCAAATCATGTATGTCGATTCCAACAATGCCGCCGAATACGAAGCTCTTCTTCATGGTCTTCGGATGGCGGCGTCGAATTTCATACGACGGCTAGAGGTACGGGGAGACTCAAATCTGGCAATATCTCAAATTAATGACATGTTTGACACAAAAAATCCAAAGATTGCATCATATAGAAACGCCATCCTCAAGATATCTGCTCGGTTCGAGGGGTTGAAATTACACCATGTTATTCGACACAACAACCAAGCCGCCGACGTACTAGCCCATATAGGAGCCAAGCGTGATCCCGTCCCGAGAAACACCTTCCTGGAGCATCTTTTCAAGCCCTCCGTAGTGTGGCAGGATGACGATAATGGCTCCGTTTTGAGTACGGCGGAGGAAGTTGTTACCCCCATAAACGAGCCAGATGATGGCATTATTGGTGGCTCAACAATGAATGAGACGCCCTCGGCCCATGAAGTCATGGCAGTAATTGCGTCATGGACATAGCCCTTCCTTGCTTACCTTCTTCACAAGAAACTCCCCGACGATCAAACCAAGGCACGACGCATAGTTCAGCGATCCCAGGCCTACAAAGTACATGAGGGTGAGTTATACAAGAAAAGCACCACCGGAGTATTACAAAGGTGCATATCGGAGGAAGAAGGATGGGATCTCCTCTCCGAAATCCATGCAGGCATGGGCGGGCATCACGCCGCGTCAAGATCACTTGTAGGCAAGGCCTTCCGAGCCAGTTCCTTTTCGCCTACATCTCGAACAGACGCCCGGTCACTTGTTCAACATTGCGTTGGGTGTCAACTCTTCGCAAATCAAAGTCACATGCCCCGTACAGCTCTTCGCACTATTCCGATCACTTGGACTTTTGCGGTCTATGGGTTGGACATGGTTGGACCCCTTAAAGGGGGAACCAAGAAAAATAAATACCTATTGGTCATGCTTGACAAGTTCACCAAATGGATAGAAGCAAAGCCTATTAAATCGGCTAAATCGGGACCAGTGATTGACTTTATATCTAGCGTAGTGCACCATTACGGTGTCCCGCATAGTATAGCAACAGATAATGGATCCAAATTCACGGCCCAACAGGTCAAGGACTGGTGCACAAAAATGGGCATAAAGGTTGATTACGCATCAGTCTATCATCCACACACCAATGAACAGGTTGAGGGAGCAAACGGTCCCATTATGAGCGGCATCAAGCCATGTTTGATCCGATCTCTTCACGAGTCCTACTGTCATTGGGTGGAGGAACACGACTCCATTTTATGGGGCCTGCGTACCATCCCGAATAGATCAACGGGGTACACACCGTTTTTATGGTCTATGGGGCAAATGAAGTTCTCCCCTGTGGCATTATCCACGACGCACGAAGAGTGCGCATGTACGAGGAAAAGGAGGCCGAGTTGGATCGGCAGGACGACTTAGACGCCTTGGAGGGGGAGCGGGACATAGCTCTGGCTCGATCCACTCTTTATCAACATCAAGCTCAGCGGTACTAAAGTAGGGAGGTCAGGCTAAAGTATGCAACGTAGGATAACTTGTCCTACGGACCCCGGAGAAATAGAAGCACAAACTCAACCCCAAATGGGAGGGTCCTTTCATCATCGACGATGTGCTCGCGGGAGGGGCCTATCATTTGTGGAGTCCATCCGATAACCGCCTTGAACCAAACCCATGGAACGTAGCTCGTCTTTGACGCTTCTACGGATAAACCGGTGTCATCTATACTCCCCTACATTTTTTCCTTTTTGTTATTTTTTTTGCCTTTTTGCCTTTTCCCTTCCCACTTTGTTGTTCGATAGGGGAAAGTCCTTTTCTTACCCTATGTTCGGTTGAACCAATCTTGTACTACAGATAATCGGCATACACCATAAAGTGTTAAATCCGAACACAACATGTGGGGGCTTCTTTCAATAGCCAAAATTTTATTTTCTCATACTTACCGGGCACATGTTTATTTTTTCATGTTCTAGCCGCCATATGCATCAATTCTAACTAAGACTTTGCCAAGCTGGGGTGCCTCGCACCTGTGATTACTCTCTATGTTCCCTATTTTTTAGCTAGAGAGTAAAGGGAGCACCTCTGCGATTGTTATGACCGGGTCATCCGGACACGTACCTTAGACGGGTGAAGCCGAAATCTAGATATCTTATGTAGATAATTGGTCGGCTATGGAGGAAACACCTTCTACGGCTCTAGCTACTATTACCGTGGTTTGGGTCTTTTCTTCCCAAAGAACAATTAGCCGCGTACTGTGAGAATGCGGATTTCTATCTACGCTCTTTATAGAACCCCGACGAAAGGTATCAATGGAGGTACTATTTTCATCGGAAGATGTTTCTTACGCTACATCATAATATAACATATCTTTCTGTGTGCTTTCTATCTGTTCGCACCACATGGCCAGACTGCCTGGTTCCCCGAATGCATTTCGCTCTTTTGCGAGGGAATAATAAGGAGGAACACTTTCGAGCTCGTCACACGGAAGGGAGAAGCCGATGGCCGGTTAAGACAAAGTTTACAACATGGATTGTTTATACACATGTACATATAAATTACATGTGCGGCTGCTGATCGAGATCATCGATTATTGTGTTGAGGGTGCAGTCCGCTTGCGAAAGACGGGTGGCTGACATCACCTGATCATATACCAAGTGGAGTGGCACTTCTTTCCCATCCAATACCATGGGACCAACCCGTGCCATATGCTCGGTGTTAAGTCCGGTGAAATGGGTCTTGACCATCGCCCATGCCTTCCGTGTTCCTTCACGGCAGGCTGACGTCTTCCACAGTTCGAACCTATCTCGAGCCCCACTAAATCTATCGACAAGTGCGGCTAGCCCTTCAGGTGGCTGTTTTGTGGGCCATAGTGCCTTCATGATCCCTTTCATCGCTTTTTGCACGCGTGTTCGGAGAGAGGTCAGCTCCTTCGGCAGGTCCCCTTAGTACGATTCGATCTCCTCTTCAGGATGTCCGGACAGGAGACCTGCACAAAAGATAACAAGCGTGATTACTATCATTCCCTAAATCGGAAATACTTACTGATAAGCAGAATTGTACTAACCGAATACGCCCCTCTTAAGCTTTAGGTTCTCTTCTTGAGCTTGGGGCAATTGAGTCTTTAAACTCTTTATTTCCTCAGCCTATTTTTGTATAACAAGGCAGCCAGCCTGATGCTGGGATTCCGCATACCTTTGAGAATCCCGGGCTTCTTCCAACTATCTTTCCATATGTCCTATTAATTCGGCTGCTACATGGAATCCATATGTCAGGCATGATGATGTAAAAAGATTAGCAGTAAATGCATACTCACCATGGGCCTCTCGCGTGAAGCTCTTCACTTGTGCTAGTTCAGCCTTCACGGATTGCACTTCCGTGCGGATCTCCTTGAGGGCCTTGGCCATTTGCTCAGACTATTGCTCTGAGGCATGCGTCAGTAGTCAAACAGTGCATAGATCCTTAATTCGTTTGTTCTAAAACAAATTATGGCCCGGGGGCTACTATGCTTACACAAGTATGCGGATTCTATAAAATCCGACCACTTACCTGAATGTTGGTTGTTATCAGCTTCATAGCTTTGCCAAATGTAGCACGGGTGGCCCCGAGGTGTGCATCTGCCGAGCGTAGGGCGTCAAACTCCTTGTCGGAGAAAATTGGGTGCCACATGGCCTCCCATCGGTGTCGATGATGCATGGCACTCTCTAGCTCCGATTTGGTGACGGATACTCCATCACCAGATTCGGCGGGCGCCGGATTGGCCATGGGGGCTTTCGTAGTGGAAGCTGCTTGGGTCATGGCCCGGGACCTTTGGGCGTCTACTGACACCCGGGCAGCCCCCTCAGTAGGAGAGGATTGTGTGTTTCACCTAGGTATAAAACGAGTGGCTATGAGATTCTGCTAACTACAACGATAAAGCAGATATCCGAAAAATGTACCTTCGGGATGAGCGGACGGGTGGATTTTTCCCCATGTCCGGCTCCTTCGTGGGGTCCTGGTTGGCCTTTGATTCGCCTGCAGCTTCAGCTGCTGGCGCATGGTGCGCGGATCGGAGTCGCTTGGGGTCAGGACCGGCACGTCTAGGGCGTTGTTGGTAGCAGACCTCTCGCGGGAGGAACTTCTCTTCTTGCCTACGGATGGAATGGAGAATGACTCGGGGTAATCAATTATGATAACCACCGGGGTCTGGACAATGTTGTCCTGCAAATAGACTCTTTTTTTTAAGTTAAGGAGAAGATCCGGGTCCTCGTTGAAGCTCAGATCGTTGTCGTGTGAATGGTTCTCAGGCTGAGGAGCCGGACAGTTGACTGTCTCGACGAAGCTCCTCCATTCCTGTTCACGCCAAGACCTCGGTCAAATAGAGTGCGGAATGAAACCCCAAACTATTTCATAATTAAAAGAAAGGCTTACCTATTCGATGGGATTGTGGGCCGAATACCCTTCCTTGGTTAACCATCAAATGAAGTCTTCTTGCTCTCCTTCATACAGGTCGCCAAGTGCGGCAGCCAACGCTGTTGGATTGGCGGGACCTAGTTTTTGGGAGTGCGTGGCATCACTTTTCCCATTGTACCGTCATAAAGGGTGTAGCCTTTGTTGGAGAGGCTGCAGACACTAGGAGATAGCGGCGACCATGACATTAATCATGGTCAGTTGGTGGTGGGCAAGCATCCGCACCTGTGCGGCCAGGCGTTGCACCTCAGTGCTTTCCTCCTAAGATGAGCTCTTGGGTCGCTAGTTGTACCTCTTCTTCGGGAGGAGGTCGGAGTATTCGGGCAGACTTGTCGAGTTGGCTCGAATAGGGGGACATCTTCAATATAGAACCACTCCGAGGTTCATTCTTCGGATTTCCTCGGTGTGCCAGCCGGATACCCCATTCCCGCTATGTGGCATACTTTAGCCCTGCCAACCTCTAATATTGTCTTGTCCCGAGTTCGGGGGACGAGGCAAAACTATTTCCTCCACAGATCGAAATGAGCTTCGCACCCTAAGAACATCTCGCAGAGAGCGACAAAGCCCGAGATGTGTAGAATTCACCCTGGGGTGAGATGGTGGAGTTGGATCGCATAGAACTCTAGTAACCCCCTCAGGAATGGGTGGATTGGAAACCCAAGGCCCCGGAGGGGGAAGGGGACGAAGCAAACGCGCTCCCCTTGTTTGGATTAGGGAAGCGCTCGTCAAAAACCTCGTCGCCATAAGAGAGCAGACCTGCGCGGGTCGCCGCCAGATCTGATGATGGAAGATATCCTTGGGTCTCTAGATTACAGAGCCGTAGGAGTGTGACGGAGCAGCTAGTCCAGTCCCCTAGGCATAGGCCATAAGGGCATGCTGAGGAGCTGGGAGCATTAGCCATGTTTTGCGTGGAGCTTCCGTTAGGAGTTTTCGACGAGAGGAAAGAAGAAGATGTGGCCTGAACCATGATTTTGTTTGGTTAAATGGGTTGATGCCTCCGTTGCGGAGGGGTAAGATTGTAAAAATTGTTGTCCGCTCACCTCCCCACGATGCGCGAAAGTCGAGGATCTTGTGTAGTTATTATAATAACCATGCGCCCGCGAGGCGTCGGATCTTACCGAAGATTGGTCGGTTGCTGAATGAAGAAGGATGAGGGACTCACCTTGCAAGCTGAAGATGATGACATAAGGAGATCGACCGAATATATATCGGTGTTGAAGGCTAGTCCGGGGGCTACTGAGGGAGTCCTAGATTAGGGGGTCCTCGGATAGCCGGCCTGTTGTTCATTGGCCGAACTATGTGGGCGGCAAGGCAGGCATCGGATGATCGAAGACCGCCTGCACCAAATGGAAGCTTCGAGCAGTCGTGACGTATTCTCCAAGTTATTAGCTGTAGTTAGCCCTATTATCTCTTCAGCATGTAACCAACCATGTGTAAGCCTAGGGCACCCTCGGCATCTATATAAGTCGGAGGGTTTTTAGGGTATAACATAGAACAACTCATCTAGGGTTAGACATACGATCTCGAGGTAGATCAACTCTGTAACCCCTTACACCATCAATACAATCAAGTAGGACGTAGGGTATTACCTCCATTTGTGGGCCCGAACCTGGGTAAACTCGTGTCCCCTTCGTCTCCAGTTACCGTCGATCCTAGTCTCACATTTCGGGCCCCCTACCTAAGATCCGCCAGTTTTGACACCGACACTGATGACATCGCCAAAAGGGCCTCCCGCCGCGAGCTGCAGGAGCCAGGCATCTTTGAGGAGTGGCTCTTCAAGCCGTCCGCGGCACCGCATGCTGAGGACCTGGTGCCACGAGGTGAGGAGCACCCCTAGCACCGACCTCAGGAGCTCCGGACTGCACCCAGGCCTCGGGACCACGACTGCTCCTGGCTCTGGAGCCTCAGGATGACAGCTGGATGCATGAGTTCAAGGTATATCTACTTCACGACATGCTGTCGGAAAAGGAGGAAGAAGCAGAGCATGTGGCCTGATAGGCCATGACCTATTGCTTGCAAGACGGCGACTTGTGCCGTAGGCGCCCAAACGAAGTCGCACTTTGGTGCATCTCCAAGGAGAAAGGGTGCGAACGGCTGGCCGACATCCACGGAGGAGACTACGGGCATCACTCCACTTCGTGCAGGCTCGTAGGTAAGGCATTCCGATCGGGCTTCTACTGGCCCTCGGCACTTGAAGACGCCATCGAGTTGGTCCGGTCTTGCGAGGTCTGTCAGTTTCATGCCAAGTAGATCCACCAACCCGCACAGGGCCTCCAGACCATTCCGCTCTCCTGGTCCTTTGCGGTCTAGGGGCTGGACATCCTGGGGCCCTTTCTACGAGCAGCGGATGGGTACCTCTACCTCTACGTCGCCTTCAACAAGTGCATCAAATGGGCGGAGGTGGAGCCCGTTCGCACGATCCCGGCCGGGTCGAACGTCAAGTTCATCAAAGGCTTCGTGAGCCGTTTCGGCGTCCCAAACCGCATCATCACCGACAACGGTTCGTAGTTCACAACTAACCTCTTCAAGACCTATTGTGCTAACCTTGGTATGCAGTTATGTTATGCCTCATCGGCCCACCCAAGGAGCAACATCTAGGCGGAGTGCACCAACGAGAAAGTCCTGCGGGGCCTCAAGGCAAGAAGCTTCAAGAAGAAGCTTGAAGCCTGTGACAGGGGTTGGGTCGATGAGCTTCAGTCGGTACTGTGGTCCATCCGCACCACCCTGACTAAGCCCATCGGCGAAACCCAGTTCTTCCTCGTCTATGGAGCCGAAGCTCTCCTCCGCCACGAGATCAAGCACCGGTCCTTGCGAGTCCTGGAATTTGACGAGGAGTGTCAGGATGCCGAGCGAGAAACATACCTCCTCCTTAGAGAGGAGGCATGACGTCGGGCCTTGCTCCGAGCTGCACAGTACTAGCAAGCCCTACGATGCTACCACTGCTGCAACATTCGCTCCAGGACCCTCAAAGTCAGAGACCTCGTCCTGAGGTGGGTTCTCTCCAGCGAGGGCTTGCATAAGCTCTCGCCCATATGGGAGGGCCCATTCAAGGTCATTCATGTCTCCAGGTCTGGCGACATGCGCTTAGAGAATCAGGACGGTGTCCCCATCCAGAACGCCTGGAACATCCAGCACCTCCAGAAGTTCTACCCGTGACACTCTCACATAATAATGAGTGGGTTGTATACGCCCGGAGCCCCCCGGGGATGCAGAGGGGTTCCTCCCATGAAATGTGGCAGCCAGACCCAGAGCTGGCGGAGAAGACAACACTGCCCATCAGTGGCTATGCCCATGCAACGTGGATGCCCTATGCTCACGTTGGGGGAAGATGAAGACCAATCTGAGTGCCGGACGCGGCTGTTCTTTGCCTTTATCTTATTTGGATTTCCCAGCCTTTATGAAATTAAACTCTTGGTTTTTCCAAATTACGTTTTGATCAGAAAGGTCAAAGATTTGTTTTCATTGCCATTTCGTATGTCGCTTTCTCTCTCACCAAGTAAAGCACTCGCCTGCTCCCGTCCCCCTCGTACCCTGCAACCGGGGACTGGCAGGCACGGTGCTTATGCCTCACCAAGTTCATGGCGCCCGGATCCTCGCATGGCACTCACGGGTGGGTTAGCAGGCGCATGCCGTCTCTTACTCGCCGAGAGGCCCTATTCTCAGTCCGACGCGCCATCTTGGAAAGGAAACAATTTTGTCTTTAGATTTTTTTAGATAGCTTGAGCGTCTAAGGGGGCTCCTAAGCATCGTGCCTCAGGAGCCCTAATGCTCATAAGGCCACTTGACCCCCTGCTACCTTCCTTGGTTTCCGGTTGGCATCAGGAGTGTCAGGGCCTCACCCTGTGAAGTGCGTCCTTGGTTTCCAATCGTACCTAACGATGGCGGGGAAATGTACGGGACGGGACCTGTCGACATAGGGCTAATTGAATGACAACTTGAAGCCTGAGGAAGCCTCAAGAAGCAGAATTTATGGGAGCCGCTTGAGCGTCTAAGGGGGCTCCTGAGCATCGCACCTCGGGAGCCTTACCGATCATAAGGCCACTCGACCCCCTGTTGCCGTCCTTGGATTCCGGTTGGCATCAGGAGTGTCGGAGCCTCGCCTCGTGAAGTGCATCAGTGGTTTCCGGTCGTACCTAATGGTGGTGGGGAAATGCGTAGGATTGGGACCTGCTGACGTACAGTTGCTTGAGTGTCAAAGGGGGATCCTGAGCATCGCGCCTCAGGAGCCTTACCGGCCATAAGGCCACTCGAGCCCCCTGATGTCGTCCTTGGTTTCCAGTCAGCATCAGGGGAGTCAGGGCCCCGCCTCATGAGGAACGTCCAAGGTAAGTGGTCGTACCTTGCGATGGTAGGTAAATGCGCCGGACTGGGACCTATAGAAACAGAGCGCCGACAGAGCTCCAAACTCACCTCAATAGCAAGAAGAAGAAGCTGGCCGGGCAAACGGACCCTCCGAGCACCACAGCCTCGCCTCCACAACACGAAAGCCTACCGCGGGCCTATCACTCTAAGTTTCCTAATTGCGATCAAAAGGCGACTCCAGTTGATGGAATGCAGAAGGTACTAATAAAGAGGGGCATGCGCCCGAATGCGTTACATACCCACAGGGGCTCCCTTAGTTCTTGTGTTGCAGGTACAAAAGAAAAGGAGGAGGAAGAAAGTGAAAAGCTGCACGGGGGCTGTTGCCTCAGGAGCCCCGACGCCAGTGCACCGACATTCAGTCGGTGTCCTCCTCCTCCTCCTTCACGGCCTCGTGAAAGCGTGCTAGGACGGATGCCCCCGGAGCGGGAGAACGGCGCCGCGGCAGCGGGCTACCCTCGAGACCCGGGTGCATTGGTGTGGCAGCGCGCCATAGCTACTGTCGCTCGGGCTCTCCTTGGAGGGGCTGTCGCTGTTGTTGGAGGCACGGCGCCCGTCATGAAGGGCAACCTCGTCTCCAGGATCGCCGCGGCCAATGTCCTCCGGGCAGCACCCTAGGCGCTCGCCCTCATTCCCGAAGATCTTGACGAAGAGCGTCGCCTCCTCGGCACACTTGAAGTGGAAGGTGCGCCTCCTCTTTTGAACTCGGGCATGGGTGAATGCTTGCCACCCACGGTTCAGGTACACGCGGCCTCTAGGGTGACATCGACCTCCACCCAAGAAGCATCGCAGCAGCAGCCATCCGCCTGCAACCAAAGGCCGACATGGCCTTCGCGAAGAAGTTTGAGAGCTAGAAGCAAGTGGCCTCCGGCATGTCCGCCCACATCATGAACTCCTAGGCCGTGTCGGCTGAATGGATTCGTGTGCATGGCAGCCGGGTGGCCACCGCCGACCTCCCACCTCGGCAGCCATCGCTTCAACCGCCGTGGCCGCCCGCACTGGACGACATTCCACCATGGTCGCCACGGCGTGCTAGGGCATGACTGCGCTCGCCGGGAGCCGCCATCGGCGTCATGACATATTTCCGGGAGCGACCTCGGCCCCTCCGAGGTGACGCAGCGGCAGGGTAATCCCCGGGAGCCTTCCCCTTCTCGACAGCAGAAAACTTCCTCACCGGCGCCATTGTTGGGAGGGGATGGATCGAGATGTGTGGAGACAAAGAAGACGAAGTTAGGTGAGGGATTTCTCGCCCTCGCCAGTTTATACACAGCCAAATACCGCCCGGCGCCCCCTCGCGTTCCCGGGGCACGCAGCCCGTTCAAGGGTCAGATCCGCGTGGCCTGAAGCAGTAGCAACATTCAATTGGAAGTAATGCTAGCCCACATTGCACCTGGGCGTCGCGTCAGTTTGACTGGGAGCGGTTTCGGACGCCCTCAGGGACTGGCCCATAGGCGTTTGTGGCCCGCGGCGCTTTGGGCCGTCCTCCAAGATTCACCCATAAGCGAGCTCGAGCGCGCCTTGGGCCAGGGGCTCCTGTCGGTGTTCTGGGAAAAGGGGTACCTAGACCTACCTGCCTGTGGCCCAGGCCTTGGCCTACTTCATTGACCAAATGCGGCCAGGCATGGTCCCACTCAAGACAAGGCCCTCGCAAGGGCCCTAGCCTCCCGGGGAGGAGCAGCGTCATGATCGATGAAGGAGGGGCCTCCTCAGGCCCCCTCCGAAGCGGCAGAGATCTCTATGCAAGGCCCGGCCTCGGGAGTCAAGGGTGACGCAAGGATGGACAGGCGGGCGCCAGCGCGCCAGGCGGTGCAGTTTCCCCTTTGTGGGAAATTGGGAAAGGATGTACGTGGGTTCCCAAAGTGCCCCCAAAGGTTTCCATTCTAGTGAAACAAGGCTACAACCACCTGCCCCACAAGGAGGATGTCATTGCTGAGCCCATCCCTACACCGTCGACAACTAGTTTGCAGGCGAAGACCGCCTTTGGGCAGGACGAGCACGTACTCCTGTCCCCCTTCAAAATTGGCCATTGTGGGATCCCTTCCTTGTGGGGATATAACGTCGTGGTAAGACCTGCCCAGGTGGGGCCGGGGCATACCTGGCGGCTCATAATCCAGACCAAAGCAGATGGGCCTAGAGACATAAGCCCAGTCATATGGCGGCTTACCAAGATGGGCCAAGACTAAGCCCAGACGAGAGAAGGCATGAAGACCCGGGCGGTTAACCGCCCGGAGACGGCTTGCCTGGGAAGGCAAGGCAACACAGAGATAGAGTCGGATACATTGTACGAGTTGGTATGAGACTTGTGTAACCCGTGGTCTTGACCTCCTATATAAAGGCGAGACCCAAGGCGACTTGGAGAAAAAACCAACGAATCGAGAACTAGGTCAAGTGAATCTGCTCCCTTGTAATCGATACTCCAATCAATATAGCACAAGCAGGATGTAGGATTTTACCTCTTCTTGAGGGGCAGAACCTGGGTAAACTCGTGTCCTTCGTCCCAGCCAACCCCTTTGAGTCCATCACCTTAGCGATAGCTTCGAACTTAAGTCCTCGGACATCTGCCATGACAAAACCATGACAGTTGGCACCCACCGTGGGCTAGTGGTCGGTGGTGTTGAGTTCTCAAAGGGATCTCTCCCAGGGATCGAGGGGTATGTTGTTGGCAGGATGAACAAAAGCCGCCGCATCCGGCTCTACATCGACGCTGGCGGTTGGGGCCCCAAGGCTGACTCTGTTGAGTACGGTTTCCGGGTTTCTTTTGGTGGAATCCACGTCTTCATCGGCAAGGTCGGCAGATCTACACCCGGGCCGGACGTGTGCACCAACATCGTCGAGCCAGCTCGGCACACGCAACCCGCCTGACATGTGCGACCCGCCCGTGCTAACCCAGGCAGGAAGCATGTCTTCGTCTGCTTCACTCAGGGCATGGATCTTGAGGATTCCATGTCACAGGAAACTCTCGTCTTTCTGGAGGATGGATCTTCGAGCGGAGAGACGGAATCAATCTACCAGGTTCATGATGGCAGGCTCGAGGCCTATGATTAGCTTTACCCCAAGTCAAAGTATCATGAGCCAGAGGACCAGGGGCCGCCGATGCATGCAGCCGTCTTCATGGCAGGTTCAGCACCGGACCCGAGCAATACAGCCGCCGGGGCAGCCACGTCAGGGGTCGACCCGCCGCCAGCTCAAGTTCTTTTGGATCTGATGGATGAGCTTACATCCCTGCTGGCAACTGAAGTCACGGCACAGAATCAGGCCGCCCAGAATGCAGAGATCGCAATGCTATAGGACTAGATGACTGAAGTCCAACAAGGGATCAGCATGCTGAAGGCTCGGATGGATGCGGAGGCAGAGCACCTTAGGGCGAACGCTTTTCGCATTGAGCTTGAAGAGCAATCTGCAGCGGCGGTTCAGCGGATGAGGCATCAGTCCCGGTTGCCAGAACAGTACGAGGCCATGAATCTTTTTTAGCACACCGGGAATGGGATGGACAGCGGAAGCACCTGGGAGTCGGCCGGCGGCTCAACAGCAGCATCTTAACCCGCCCCGACGGAACCAGGCCTCACCAATGGCTTTCCCAATGCCGGCGGGTCATTATTCAAACCCGGCGGCGAACATGGTGGCGTAAGCGACCCAGCTTGGAATGATCCCTATCCAGGATGAGGCGCCCTTTGCAGAAGAGGTGTAGAATGCTATTGGATACCTGCAAACGACGATGGCCCAGTAGGAGAAGTACACCTACAGCCGGAGTCGCATGCATTACACCCTCATCCCAGTCGGAGCTTTAGCCAGTGGTTTCTAGCAGCGATCGGCACCAGGACCTGCCATGAGATGATCAGGTGGTTCTGGATGCTCAGGCATTGATGGACTGGGCAAGGGCACAGCGCGAGGCGGCGTCTGTGGTGGCGACGGCGGCTCATCAAGAACCTAGACCTTCCATCTTGGTAGGAGCGGGAGTAACCACTAGGGCAACGGAGTGCCGTGCTTAGTGCCGGCTTTGCGGAACGAGCGTCTGCTGAAAGATTTCAAGGGCCCTCGCAAGGTCCTAAATTACACTACAGACCTACCTCCGGAGTCGTGGATTGAGAGGTACGAGTTAGCGATGCAGATGTTAGACGTTAACGATGCAGTATGTGCCAAGTATTTTATCATGATGCTGGAAGCACCGGCTCGCACGTGGTTGAAGGGCTTGCCACCCAACACCATTAATTCCTGGGCCAAGTTAAAGGCAAAGTTCATCAAAATTTCCAGGGAACGTGCAAGCAGCCCATGACGATTATGGATTTGGATCATTGTGTGCAATAGGAGAATGATTCGGCTCATCATTGGGTCCGACGGGTCTCAACCATCATCCACTCGTCTCAACAGATTACGACGTCTCAAGCAATTTTGATTTTGGAGAAGAATTGCCATTTTACGCCTCTGAAGTAGAAGCTTGGCTGTCTCAAGCGCTCGTGTCAGGACATGGGGGAGCTCATGGTGGCTCTCATGAAGTACGCCGACTCTGACAGTACAGAGGATCCAAGCTCTGATGAGGAGAAGCCCAGTCAGAGCAAGAAGAATAATAATGGCAAGGGTCCGGCAGGCAATGGCAACCAGGGCAAAAGGAAGAACCCAGATGGCGGGTCCGAATTGGTGGCCAACGCCAGCGCCGACAATCATGCTAAGGGCAACGAGAACTTCAGAAAACTCCTTATAATTTGGAGGAGATGCTCAATAAACCTTGTCCATAGCACATACGGCCCGATAGGGTGGTGGGTCACACGTGGAGGAATTGCCACATTATGCAAAAGTTTCGGGACTACAGCGTGCAGCAGCATAACAATAATGGTGGTGGCCCGCCAGCTGGCTCAGGGCTAGGCAGGTCAGGAGCTGGCCTGGGTTCTGTCGGTTCAGGATCCAGCTACCAGGGCCAGGGCAATCAAGGAGGGCATCAACAGCAATCTGGTGGCAATAATTAGCAGCAAAGTAACTATTCTGGGTATCAGAGTAATCCAAAGGAATTGATCTTAGGTTAGTATCATGTTTTTACAACCGGCCTTAACAGACGAGATTAGAAGTTGGGCAAGCGGGCGGTTAATGCGATCACACCGGCTCTCCCACAATACTTGAAGTGGTCTGAGTATGACATAACTTGGAGCAGGGAGGATCACCCGCCACGGGTTGACGACCTAGGCTGGCTAGCTTTGGTAGTTTCCCCCTAAGTGGGAGGATATGTGTTTACTAAGGTGCTCATGGATGGTGGCAGCAACATTAATATTTTCTACTATGACACTTTCCGCCGGATGAAGTTGCTTGACAAGGATCTTAGGCCTTCCTCGACAGTCTTTCAGGGTGTGGTGCCTGGCAAGTCAGCTTATCCAGTGGGTAAGATCGCTTTGCAAGTCGCCTTTGGTGGCGAATACAACTACAGGGTGGAGACCTTGTGTTTTGAGGTGGTCAAGAACAAAAGTACATATCATGCCCTGTTTGGACGTCCGGCTTATGCCAAGTTGATGGCTAGGCCTTGCTATGCTACTTACAGCTCAAGATGCTGGGTCTAAATGGGACGATTACAGTGCATGGTGATCGGGAGACGGCTATTCAGTGTGAGGAAGGAGACGCAGCTTATGCAGAGTCAAGTTGCATAGAAATAGAGCTCAAGTTCTATAAGGAAAATGTTGACCCGGAGGACATGACTCCGCTCAAAATGCCCACCATAGAATCTGAGCCGCCCCTCAAGTTTTCGGTGGATGACACCAAGCTGGTGGATTTTACTCCGGGCGACTCATCTCAACAGTTTACTATTGGGGCCAATATGGATCCCAAATAGGAAAGCACGCTCATCGAATTCATCCATGAGAATCGGGACATCTTTGCATGGAAGCCTTCTGACATGCCGGTGTACCGAGAGAGTTCGCTGAGCACCACCTTAATGTGGATCCTAAATTTAAGCCAGTCAAACAGTTCCTACTGCGATTCAATGAAGAGAGGCACAAGGCCATTGGGGAAGAGGTGGCCCGGCTCCTGGCGGCGGGTTTCATCGTTGAAGTGTTTTACCCAGAGTGGCTTGCTAACCCGGTGCTAGTGCTTAAGAAGGACGTCACATGGTGTATGTGTGTGGATTACATGGATCTTAACAAAGCTTGTTCGGCTGACCCGTTTGCCGTCCCCCGTATCGACCAAATCATCGATGCAACGGTGGGTTGTGAGAGTTCATGCTTCCTAGATGCTTATTCTGGTTATCATCAGATGAAGATGGCGGTCAAGGACAAAGAGAAGACGGCTTTCATCACACCTTTTGGTGCTTTCTACTATGTGTCCATGCCTTTCGGGCTCAAGAGTGCCCAGTCGACTTACCAACGTTGTGTACCAAACTGTCTTCACAGTCTAATTGGGTGCAACGTTCATGCATATGTGGATGATATTGTGATTAAATCAAGGAAGAAGGAGACTCTGCTTGACGACCTTAAGGAGACCTTTGACAACTTACGGGTCTACAAGATGATGCTTAACCCAACTAAGTGTGTTTTCGGCGTTCCTGTGGGCAAGCTCTTGGGATTTCTAGTCTCTGAGCGTGGAATTGAGGCTAATCCAGACAACATCAAGGTTATCACTTCCCTATCTGAGCCGGCATGCATCAATGATGTTCAATGCCTGGCAGGGCGGATCACTGCGTTAAGCCGGTTCATAAGCCGCCTTGGTGAGAAGGCCATCCCTTTGTACCAGATGATGAAGAAGACAAACAACTTTGTCTGGAGTACGGCAGCGGGTGAAGCATTTGAGGCACTCAAGAGACAGCTTACTGAGCCGCCAGTCTTAGTGGCGCCGGCTAAGAAGGAACCTTTGCTCGCATACATGGCAGCTAATAACAGGCCAGTCAGTGCTGCGATTGTTTTTGAGCGTAGGGAGGCAGGAAAGGAATATCCGGTTCAGAGGCCACTTTATTATATTAGTGAAGTCCTGACAGAGTCCAAGCAGAGGTATCCACATTGGCAGAAGCTGGTATATGGGGTGTTCATGGACCATTGTAAGCTGAAGCATTACTTCCTAGGGCACCAGATCACATTGGTTAGCTCTGCCCCATTGGGAGACATAACTCAAAATAGAGAAGTCACCGGAAGGATTGCTAAGTGGGCATTGGAGCTTGGACCTCTTAATTTGAAATATGTGCCTCGCATGGCGGTCAAGTCTCAAGCCTTAGTGGATTTCATAAACGACTGGACGGAGTGTCAGGCGCGCGTGGAAAAGCCGGATAACACGTATTGGACAATCCACTTTGATGGATCCAGGCAACTGGAAGGATCAGGGGTAGGGGTTGTCTTAACTTCCCCCAAAGGTGACAAGTTCTGTTACGTGCTAAGGTTGATGTTTCCTTGTACTAACAATGCAACTGAGTATGAAGCTCTACTTCATGGCCTCCAGCTGGCTGAGGAGATGAACCTGAGCCGGATTAGGTGTCTCAGCGACTCAGACCTCGTGGCCCAGCAAGTTTTAGGCACTTGGGATTCCAAGGACCCCCAAATGGCGGCTTATCGTCAGGCGGTGGATGTCATTGCTGGTCATTTCAAGGGTTATTGGGGATATAACCCCATGGTGAGAGCTGCCGAGGTGGGGCCGGGTCGTACCTGGCGGCTCATAAGCCAGACCAAGGATGGACCTCGATACATAAGCCTAGACGTATGGCGATTCACCAAGATGGGCCAAGGCGAAGCCCAGACAAGGAAAGGCAAGAAGACCTAGGCGGATAAGCCGCCCGGAGATGGCTTGCTCAGGAAGGCAAGATGATGTAGAGATGGAGTCGGACACATAATAAGAGTCGGTATGAGACTTGTGGAACACGTGGTCTTAACTTCCTATATAAGGGCGAGACCCGGTGTGACTTAGACAGAAACCAACCGATCAGGAACTAAGTCAAGCGAATTCGGTCCCCTGTAATCGACACTCCAATAAATACAAGCACAAGCAGGATGTAGGCTTTTACCTCTTCTTGAGGGGCGGAACCTGGGTGAAATCGTGTCCTTCGTCCCAATCAACCCCTTTGAGTCCATCACCTTAGCGATGGCCTCGAATCTAAGTCCTCGGACATCTGCTATGACAAAACCACGATAGTTAGCGCCCACCATGGGGCTAGCGCTCGGTGGTGTCGAGTTCTCAAAGGGCTCTCTCCCGGGGATGGAGGGATACGTTATCGGAAGGGTGAAAAAAAGTCGTCGTGGCCGGCTCTACATCGACGATGCCGGCTGGGGTCCCGTCACCGACTCTATGGAGTACGGGTTTCGGGTTCCCTACGGTGGAATCCACGTCTTCATCAGCAAAATGGGCGGATCTACACCCGGGCCGGACGTCTGCACTGACATTGTCGAGCTGGCTCGGCGCGCGCAACCTGTCCAACACATGCAACCCGCCCGTGCTAACCCAGGCAGGAAGCATGTCTTCGTTGGCTTCACTCAAGGTATGGATCTGGAGGCTTCTAAGTCGCAGGAGACCCTCATCTGTTTAGAGGATGGATCTTCGAGCGGAGAGGAGAAATCAATCTACCAACTTCACGATGGCGGGCTTGGGGCTACGACGAGCCTTACCCTGAGTCAGAGCGGTCTGAGCCGGACGATCATGGGTTGCCGACTCATGCGAGTGTGTTCATGGCGGGAACAGAGCCGGGCACAAGTGGTGTGGCCGTCGGGGCAGCAGACATGGGGGCTGCCCCGCCGCCAGCCCAGGTTCTCCTGGATCTGACGAACGAGCTCACAACCATGATGGCAACTAAGGTCACGCCTGACAATCAAGCCACCCAGAACCTCGAGATCACGAGACTGAAGGATCAGATGGCGGAGGTCCAACAGAGGATAGGCGCGTTAAAATCACATATGGACGCAGAGACAGAGCGCCTTAAGATGGATGCCTTCCACCTTAAACTAGAACAACAGTCGGTGGCTACGGTGCGGCGGATGAGGCATCAATCCCGCCTGCCAGAACAATATGAGGCTCGAAACCTGTTTAACACGCCAGGAACGGGTCGGACAATGGAAGCACCTGGAAGTCGCCCAGCGGCTCGGCAACAACTTAACCCGCCCCGATAGAACCAGACCTCACCATTGGTTTTCACAATGCTGGCGGGTCATTACTCAAACCCGACGGAGAACATGGTGGCTGCGGCCACCCGGCTTGAAACAATCCCTATTCCTGACAAGGCGCCTTATGCTGAGGAGGTGCGGAACGCCATTGGATATCTGCAGATGGCGATGGCCCAACAAGAGAAGTATACCCACAACCGGAGTCGTGTGCATTCGACCCCCCTCCCAAGTCGCAGCTTCAGCCTACGCTATGAGTCGCCAGCGGTTTCTAGCAGTGATCAGCATCGGGCCCCACCGCGAGACGACGAGGTGGTTTTGGATGCTCAGGCGCTCGTAGATCAGGCGAGGGCACAGCATGAGGCGGCGGCTCTGGCAACGGCGACTCATCAAGAGCCTGCACCTTCCGTCTTAGTCGGAGTAGGAGTAACTACCAGGGCCGTGGGAGTACCGTGCTTGGTGCCGGCTCTGCGGAACGAGCGTCTACCGAAGGATTTCAAAGGCCCTCGCAAGGTCCCAAATTACACCGCTGATCTGCCCCTGGAGGCTTGGATTGAGAGTTATGAGCTGGCTATGGAGATGTTAGATGTCAATGATGCGGTATGCGCAAAGTATTTTATCATGATGCTAGAAGGGCCGGCTCACACGTGGTTGAAGGGTTTGTCACCCAATACCATCAATTCTTGGGACGAGTTAAAGGAAAGGTTCATCAAAAACTTCCAAGGGACGTGCAAGCAGCCAATGACGATTGTGGATTTGGACCATTGTGTACAGCAGGAAAACGAGTCGACTCATCACTGGGTCCAACGAGTTTCGACTATCATCCACTCATCTGAGCAGATTACGACGGCTCGAGCGGACTTGATTCTGGAAAAGAATTGCCACTTTACGCCTTTGAAACAGAAGCTCAGCCGGCCCAAGTGCACGTGTCAAGAAATGGGGGAGCTCATGGAGGCTCTCACAAAATACGCCGACTCTGATAATACGAAGGATCCAGTTTCTGATGAAGAGAAGCCCGATCAAAGTAAGAAGAACAGCAATGGCAAGGGTGCGCCAGGCAGTGGTAACCAAGGCAAGAGGAAGAACCAGACAGCGGGTCAGAACTGGTGGCCAACGCTAGCACCGACAACAATCGTGTTAAGGGCAACGGGAAGTTCAAGCTGCCTTTCAATAAGGGTAAGACTCCTTTCAATTTGGAGGAGATGCTCAATAAACCTTGTCCGGAGCACAGTCGGCCCGATAGACCGGCGGGTCACACATGGGGTAATTGCCACGTTATGCAAAAGTTCAAGGATTACAGCTTATGACAGCATAACAACGATGGTGGTCCTCCCGGCGGCTCAGGACCAGGCGGGTAAGGAGCCGGGTTTGGGTCCGACGGCCTAGGATCTGGTCATCACGGCCAGGGCAACCAAGGAGGACATCATCCGCACTCTGGTGGCAATAATCAACAACAAAATAACCAGTCTGGATATCAGAGTAATCCAAAGCAGCTCAGCTCGGGTTAATATCATGTTTTTACGACCAGTCTTGACAAATGCGACCAGAAGTTGTGCAAGTGGGCGATTAATGTGATCAGGCCAGCTCTACCACAATACCTGAAGTGGTCTGAGTATGATATAACTTGGAGCCGGGAAGATCACTCGCCGCGTATTGATGACCCAGGGCGGCTGGCATTGGTAGTTGCTCCCCAAGTTGGAGGCTATGAGTTTACCAAGGTGCTTATGGATGGTGGCAGTAGCATCAATATCTTGTACTACGGCACTTTCCGCCGGATGAAGTTACTCGATAAGGATCTTAAGCCGTCGTCAACAGTTTTTCATGGCGTGGTGCCAGGCAAGTCAGCTTATCCGGTGGGGAGAATCTCTTTGGATGTCGCCTTCGGTGACGAATACAATTACAGGGTGGAGACCTTGTGTTTCGAGGTGGACAAGATCAAAAGTCCGTATCATGCTCTGTTTGGACATCCGGCTTATGCCAAATTCATGGCCAGGCCTTGTTATGTGTACTTGCAACTCAAGATGTCGGGGCTCAAAGGTACGATTATGGTACATGGCGATCGAGAGACGACTATTGAGCGTGAGGAAGGAGATGCGGCTTATGCAGAGTCCAGCTGTGCTGAGGCAGAGCTCAAGTTTTACAAGGAGAACGTTGACCCGGAGGACATGACTCCGCTGAAAAATAATACCACAGAGGTTGAACTGCCCCTCAAATTTTTAGCGGATGATACCAAATTGGTGGATTTCAATCCGGGCGACTCATCCCAGCAGTTCACTATCGGAGCTAATATGGATCCCAAATAGGAAAGCGCGCTCATCAAATTCATCCGTGAGAATCGGGACATCTTCACGTGGAAACCTTCTGACATGCCGGGTGTACCGAGAGAGTTCGCTGAGAACCACCTTAATGTGGATCCAAAATTCAAACCAGTCAAGTAGTTTCTACGGCGGTTCAACGAGGAGAGACGCAAGGCCATTGGGGAAGAGATAGCCCGGCTTTTGGCGGTAGGTTTCATCGTCAAGGTCTTTCACTCGGAGTGGCTCCCTAACCCGATGCTAGTGCTCAAGAAAAATGACACATGGCGTATGTGTGTGGACTACACGGATCTTATCCGGGTGATCCGTTTGATCTCCCTCGTATTGACCAGATCATTGATGCAACGGCGGGTTGTGAGAGTTTATGCTTCCTCGATGCTTATTCTGGTTATCATCAGATCAAGATGGTAGTCAAGGACCAAGATAAGACGGCTTTCATCAAGCCTTTTGGTGCTTGCTGCTATGTGTCTATGCCTTTCGGGCTCAAGAGTGCCCAGGCGACTTACCAGCGTTGCGTGCAGAACTGTCTTCACAGCCAATTCGGGCGCAACGTTCATGCGTATGTGGATGATATTGTGCTCAAGTCAAGAAAGAAAGAGACTTTGCTGGACGACTTGAAGGATACTTTCGACAATTTACGAGTCTATAAGATGATGCTTAACCCGGCTAAGTGTGTCTTCGGTGTTTCGGCACGCAAGCTCTTGGGATTTCTGGTATCTGAGCATGGCATTGAGGCTAACCCGGATAAAATCAAGGCTATCACCTCCCTGTCTGAGTCGGCATGCATCAATGATGTTCAGCGCCTGGCGGGACGGATTGCTGCATTAAGCCGGTTTATGAGCCTCCTTGGTGAGAAGGCTATCCCTTTGTACCAAATGATGAAAAAGACGGACAATTTTGTCTAGAGTATAGCGGCGGGTGAAGCATTTGACGCACTCAAGAGACAACTCACTGAGTCGCCGGTCTTAGCCACTCCGGTTGAGAAAGAACCTTTGCTCTTGTACGTGGCGGCTAATAATAGGGCTGTCAGCGTTGCAATCATTGTTGAGCGTAAGGAGTCAGGGAAGGAATATCCATTTCAGCGGTCGGTTTACTATATCAGTGAGGTCCTGACAGAATCCAAGCAGAGATATCCACATTGGCAGAAGCTGCACTACAATAAATATGCTAACTTGCGACCATCAATATAGGTCACCGAATGGTCATTGTTTTTCATTTACGACCTTTTTACGACCAAAAGCAGTTGGTCAAAAGCTGAGGGTCAAGAATGGAAATTAAGGACCTTTCTTTTGGATTGGTCATAGAGGTTTACGACAGAAAAGGTCATAGGTTCTATGACCAATTGTTTTGGTCACTGGCAGTCTGCCCAGGCCACATCGTATCCGACATGGCAAAATTGTGACCAGTTGTATTGGTCGTTTGTAAGATTCAGCCCGGTCCAATTTGATGTCTGTATGGGCCAAACCCAACAAATTCATCTTATTTATATATTTCTCCTATCAAATTTTGGTCGGCTTCATGGGCCAAGCCCAACATTGCAACCTTTTTTATTTTTGGGCCATGGCCTTCTTTCTTAATACTCAGTTTTTCTTTTTTGAAAGGGGTCCACTAGTCAGATTCGGACACAGTTGTTAGGTTCTGATCAATGGGTCCCAGATGTCAGAGTCATATTCTTCTTATTTCAATTTAATAGTAAAATAAATAACCAGTATTTAAATTGGAACAGACCACATAATACTTCAAATAATATCAACCCGATTCAGTACAAAGATCCTGTTATACAAATAACACGTGATACAAGCTCTTAGCATATACTTTACAAGCTCTCGAAGTGTAATAACAGTTACAAGCTCTATAAGTATGCCAATCACAGTTCCAAGCTCCAAAAGTGTAATACTAGATAGCCATCACAAACTCTACGAGTGCTATGTTCTTCAGCATGGAGCTCCTTCGATAGCGATCACAAACTAGGCACCTGCTCCTGTCATGAATCAGCAGAGAAGAATTAGATAACAGAGGCCAAATATACTATAAATTGACCATTCAAAATAGGACAGAAGCCAATATACAATGAATTGACCATTCAAAAAAGGACAGTTATTTAGAATGACAACACAAATTCAGCATAAACAGAAGAAACAGTAGCAATAAGGACTGACACATTGTATGTGTGCAATGAAATGACTCACTAGTATATGTGCTTAGTACACAAATTAACAGGTTTAAATCTCTATATTATTACTATAGGACTGCCACATTATATGTAATTTTCTTCTCAGATTCTGATTAGACTAATTCTGGTGTATATATTCACCAAACTGTAGGAGACAACAAACACAGAAAAATAAATGCCTAGAGAGAAACAGTAAATCAAATATGTCGCCATGTTAATACATTAGTAGAAATCATGTCTCCAAGACCTATTAGATCAAGTTATTCACCACACATGATTACATTGATTCATACTAAAATAATTTTGATAGAAAATAAACTGAATGCATATTGAGCACTTGATTATATTTATTTCGAGAACAGAGATACACCAAACTGTTGGAAAAATCAAAACTTAATTAGATTTGGTAGAGAACTAACTGAATTAGACCTTGAGTGAAGATCGTCCTCACTTTGTTTCGTAACTTTTTTGCAAGACAAAAATCATCACTACGGGAATCAACATTTGTAGCATGTAGACCTCAAAAAACCAATTCAAATTTGGATCTAGGCATTTTTACATCAACAAAACCGAGAAGTACTCATACATCAATGATTATGATTCAATCATAACAGGCAAAAATATAAAAATCTTTCAGTCTACAACATATACCAGAGAATACTTTGTTTGCAACCCATGAAGAAAAATAGCATTATAATTTGTTTTCACCCAACTTAAATAGCAGTCGTCTAGAAAGCCACATTCTTGGAGCTTGAGGATGCAATTAAATGTTATGGTAGGCAGAAGATCAAACCTGTTTTGGGAAAGGGTTTCCACTCGAGGTCGAAACCAAGGGAGACCGGGCCAGATGCCTTCATGCTTTCTACTCCCTCCGTTCCTAAATATAAGGTGCATTATTTTTTCAAAAGGTCAAACTTCTCAAACTTTGACCAAGTTTATTAACAAAAATATCAATGTCAAGAAAACGAAACCACTATCACTAGATTCACCCTAAAATACATTTTTATATTATATGGATTTGGTATTGTAAATATTTATATATTTTACTATAATGTTGGTCAAACATAGACAACGTTTGACTTCTTAAAAAACTAATACACCTTAAATTTAGGAATGGAGGGAGTATTTTATATACAATCTCCCATGTAGCTTTCTCCGCTTCAGTTGATGTCCGACAGTACACTATCTTATCGCTGGATGCTACCTATTGGCGCAAAATGCAGCCAAGACAGGAGGATTGAGATGCAAATCCCATAAGATTAAGACGGATAAACACTAGGTGCTAGTGTACACACTTCAACCATATGAACTATGAACGCTAGCACACTGTCCATGACGAAACTGAACCCTAACTAACAGAGTATAACACAGGAACAATCTGACAGAGCTGCCATTTTATTTTACTTGAATCGAAACAAGAGAGGGGCATCAGGGATGGGAAGGAAGTCTAGACTAGCAGTGTACCAAATCAAAACGAGAGGGAGGAAAAGGGAGACCTTCCATGGCGTCACGACGTCCTGAGAAGAAGAAGTCTCCCCCCTGCATCGAGTTGAGTTGGTGATGATTGACGGTGTCGGAGTAGGAGGGTAGCAGCGTCTCGAGCTCCATGGCATGGCCCTCGATGACGGCGCGGATCCTCTGCATCTAGTCGTCGTCTCCTCACGCACGGCCGCTCGCGATGTTGAGTGGGGATGGAGCAGGCAGCCTTCCTTTGCCGGCGCGCCATCGAGGCCCATGGCGACCGTGCCGTGGTGGATCTGGAAGGGAAAATGAATGAGGTGAGGAGGAGAGGGTGGGTCAATGAGGACGACCTTGAGGTGAGGTGAGTAGGAGATGGTGGGTGAAGATGGGAGGGGAGGGGCTTACCGGTGCTGGATCCGCGACACCTGTGGCCTTGTCGTTCGATCTCCCTCCCCCGCCTCTTCTCTTGTGATGAGCACATCATCTTGCCCTGGCCGCCGCGCTCTCGCCGTCCTCCTGATGCTTGTCATCTCCCCTTCGCTCGACCCCGCCTCCTCCTCGGCGCCGTCCCACCCGAGGCTAACGCCCTCCCACTAGGGGGCTCCTGCCCGTCGTCGTTGGGGATTTCAACTCCCACACCCACCCATGCACTGGATCTTGCCAGATGGGAGGGAGGAGCGGTGCGCCGTCGAATTGGATCTGGCGGTGCCAAATTGGATCTGGGCGTGGTGTGCGGGGGAGAGAGAGGAGGGGACGAGGAGTGGTCTGCGGGGGAGAGAGGAGGTCACGATGGGTGGGTGTGGGTGGATGAGAGGGTTAGTGGGTATGGGCCATTGGATCTAGGAGTATCCGATAGTCCCTAATGCTTGATCTGCGTGACATGCTCATAGACCAATCAGAGCGAAGTACACGCTTTGATGATGTTATGACCATCTAAATTAGTAATAGGCAGCTGGTATTAGTTTTGAAGTGCTAAAAATAAGGTGATTTTGTGAACCATCTATCAAAAATATTGTGCAAAAGGGCATCACTAACATTTTCAGAAAACTTAGACCACGTTTTATGGGTGATCATCGAGTTGTATGCATTTTCGATCTTTCTAGCTATTTTTGGTCATTTAGAGAAATTTCAAAACGAGTTTTTTTGTAAAGGACCTACCATATCTTTGTTGCAAAATTGGATCGAATCATTTTTCTAAAGTATTAGGTCATATTTCATGTACAATTACCTAAATGGTTGGGTGTCAAAAGCTATGAGCCACCTCTCATGAAAAAGACAAATTTCCCCTAATTCAATAGGAACCGGGTCAAATTTGAACTGTAGTTGCCTCATAGATTGTTTTTTATTTTTTGAAAAAATCATTGCTAGGTACAAAAGTATCTATATAATCATAGAAACACCAAAAGGTTTTCAATATTCAACCCCTATCTAGGAACGATCGTGCTCGTCGTTTTGACCACATTTTGAGATTGGCATGCAAAATTCAAAAAAAATCAACAAAATGCAAAACTTTCGTGTTTTATCATCATATGTGACCAAGTTACCAGGAAAAATAACAAACTTGTAATACGGTAATTATTTTTAACAAGTGTTCTCAGTAATCAGCTATCATGTGTGGAGATTCATGGCTTTCAAGCCAAATGATCAATCTTATGGCCACATTCATTTAATAGTTTGTTCAAATGATCTCATATTGTGCACAAGGGTGCATGTTGAAATGGTAAACAATTTTTCGGAAGAGAGTTTTCATTTTCTTTGCACAAAAAAATTATTTTCCTTTTTTCGATTGCCCAAAATGAGTTTTTTTGTGAAGGACCTACCAAATATTTGTTACAAAATTGGACAAAATCATTTTTACAAAATATTAGGGCATATTTAATGCACAATTGACAAAATATTTGGGTGCCAAAAGCTTGCGATCCACCTCTAGTGAAAAAGACAAAACTCTGTCGATTCAGTTGGAAGCGGGTCAAATTTGAACTAGAGGTGCCTCATAGTTTGCTCTTTATGTTTTCCAAAAATCATTTATAGGTAAATAAGTATATATTTAATCATAGATACAACAAAATTATGGCAAGATTCAACCCCTAGCTATGAACAGTCAAGCCAGCCGTTTCGACCGCATTTCGAAACGGGCATAAATAAATCAAATAAATCAAAAAATGCAAAACCTTCGCGTTGTGTCATCATATGTGACCAAGTTACCAGAAAAAATAACAAACTTGTAATATAGTAATTATTTTTAAAAATTGTTCTCAGAAATGAGCTATCATGTGTAAAGATTCATGGCTTTCAAGCCAAATGATCAATCTTATGGCCACATTAATGGAATTGTTTGATCAAATGATCTTATATTGTGCACAAGGGTGCATGTTGAAATGGCAAACAATGTTGCCAAAGGGAGTTTTCATTTTCTTTGCACAAAAAAATCATTTTCCTTTTTTTGAGTGCCCAAAATGAGTTTGTTTGTGAAGGACCTACCAAATATTTGTTACAAAATTGGACAAAATCATTTTTATAAAATATTAGGGCATCTTTAATGCACAATTGACAAAATATTTGGGTGCCAAAAGCTTTCGATCCACCTTTAGTGAAAAAGACAAAACTCTGTCGATTCAGTTGGAAGCGGGTCAAATTTGAACAAGAGGTGCCTCATAGTTTGCTCTTTATTTTTTCCAAGAATCATTTATAGGTAAATAAGTATCTATTTAATCATAGATACAACAAAATTATGGCAAGATTCAACCCCTAGCTATGAACGGTCATGCCTACCGTTTCGACCGCATTTTGAAACGGGCATAAATAATTCAAACAAAATAAAAAAATGCAAAACCT
The DNA here is from genome assembly GCA_022496015.1 of Hordeum marinum. NCBI lineage: Eukaryota > Viridiplantae > Streptophyta > Magnoliopsida > Poales > Poaceae > Hordeum > Hordeum marinum. The sequence continues at coordinate 281,591,534 of CM039678.1, forward strand.
TCACGTTGTGTCATCATATGTGACCAACTTACTAGGAAAAATACAAACTTGTAATACGGTAATTATTTTAAAAAGTGTTCTCAGAAATGAGCTATCATGTGTGAAGATTCATGGATTTCAAGCCAAATAATCAATCTTATGGCCACATTCATGGAATAGTTTCTTTAGATGATCTCATATTGTGCAGAAGGGTGCATGTTGAAATGGCGAACAATGTTGCCAAAGGGAGTTTTCATTTTCTTTGAACAGAAATATCATTTTCCTTTTTGTTGAGTGCCCAAAATGAGTTTGTTTGTGAAGGACCTACCAAATATTTGTTACAAAATTGGACAAAATCATTTTTATAAAATATTAGGCCATATTTATTGCATAATTGACAAAAAATTTGGGTGCCAAAATCTTTCGATCAACCTCTAGTGAAAAAGACAAAACTCTGTCGATTCAACAGGAACCAAGACAAATTTGAACTGCAGCTGGCTTATAGTTTCCTCTTTATTTTCTCAAAATATCATTTATAGTTATGTAAGTATCTATTTAATCAGAAATACATGGTTTGGTGGCGATATGTCGAGGTTTGGATGGTGACCGATAGCCCCAACTCCAGAGTGCGTAAACTCGCATGCCCGCCGCATGGTCACCACATGACCGTGGCATTTCCATGCGTTCTAGGCGACATAGGCATGTCTAGTGGGCTGGGCACTCCCCAGGTAGGTGCTAGGAAGAAAATTACAATAGAAGAATCTCACGGGGAGACCTAACTATGCTCAAACATGAATTAGTAGCCAAGTGTTTGATTAGCGGTACGAGAAATGCACATGGCCAATGGGCGTGAGTTTTGGCTGAGGATGATCATCTACTAAGAAGATTGTCTTCACAAATTTTCAGCTCAAATGGATGAGCTTAGGTGGTACTTCCTTTGCAAAGTATCACACTGCACAGAAATATGAATGTTGAAGCTGGGCTCAAAATAATGAATGGATTGAGCTGAATATTGGCATGTGGCAATTATTTGGATATGGAAGATCGCCCAAAATGTTTGAGGGCAATACGAGGGGTCTATATAGCACTTGCTTTGCAATGTGCCAATCTGGACAGAAAGTAGAAATTGAAGTTGGGCTCACATAGATGATTGGATTAAGCTACAATTTGTAGGAGGATGATAATTTGGGCATATGAAGGCACTTTAAAAAATTCATACTATTTGGGTAAATAAAAATGGTACTTGCTTCACAGTGCTCTCCACTGAAGAGAATATTAGGGAAAATGTTGAAGGAAATTGGCTAAATTAAATTAGCTAAAATTTGGTGGAGCGAGGTTCTGTGATCATGGTCATGTACTGGTAAAGTTTCAGCAATTATAAAGAAATATAAAATGTAGTTGCTTCACAAACTAAAAATATTACTAGAAACAAAGATTGGATGGTGAGCTCACATGGATGTTAGACGGGGCTAAATTTTTGTGGATAGCTATTATTTGGGCATATAGAAGATCTAGGAAAAATTCTACTTGTTATGATATGCATAACCAGTACTTCCTTCACAAAGCTTCTAGGTGAACGAATATTTTGGAAATTTGCCGAGGACGATTTACTGGGAAAATGGAGCTGAATTTTGCCATGACGCAATGATTTGGATAGGAAAGAGTTCCCAAATTTTTTTAGGGCAATCAAGAATATATAAGTAGCACTCCCTTCACAAAGTGTTGTTCTTAACAAAAATAGGAAAATGAATATTTTTGAATTATTTTTGAACTAGGCAAGGAAGTTTTTGGACATATTTGATGAAGATATGATACAAAGAATTTATGAAAATTGTTTGGGAATTTTGGGAATAACATAGATATAGGTTGCTTCACAACCTAGGGAAAAATTGACACATGGACATGACACGTACGCAAAAATTGACACATGGACATGACACATAGGCAAAACTGATGAGGTTGTGCCAAGTCATAGCTTACGACCATTTATATTGGTCATTACCAGCTAGAAATAAGGCAGTGGACTGGTGTTGTTTGCTTTATGACCATTTTAATTAAGGAAATTACGACCTTTCTGACCAAAATGGTCGTTGGTGTTTAGGGTTAGTACCCCTCCGGAAAACTTACGACCAATTAGCCTCAAAAGGTCATAGATTTATGACCATTTTTTCCAAGGTCATTGACAGAAGGTCACAAGATAGCATATTTCTTGTAGTGCTGGTGTATGGGGTGTTCATGGCCAATCGCAAGCTAAATCACTACTTCCTGGGGCACCAAATTACAGTGGTTAGCTCTGCCCCGTTGGGAGATATAATTCAAAACAGAGAAGCCACTGGCAGGATCTCTAAGTGGGCATTAGAGCTTGGACCTCTCAATTTGAGATATGTGCCTCGCACGGCGGTTAAGTCACTAGCCTTGGTGGATTTCATCAACGACTAGACTGAGTGTCAGGCGCCTGAGGAAAAGCCGGATAACACATATTGGACAATCCACTTTGATGGATCCAGACAGCTGGAAGGATGAGGGGTAGGGGTTGTCTTAACTTCTCCTAAAGGTGATAAGTTCTGTTATGTCCTAAGGTTGATGTTTCCTTGTACTAACAATGCAGCTGAGTATGAAGCTCTGCTTCATGGCCTCTGGGTGGCTAAGGACATGAACCTAAGCCGGATGAGATGCTTCGGCGACTCAGATCTTGTGACCCAGCAAGTTTCACGCACTTGGGATCCCAAGGACCCACGGATGGTGACTTACCGCCACGCAGTTGATATCATCGCTGGTCACTTCAAGGGTTATCAGGTGGATCATATCGATCGTCGCAAGAAGAAGGCGGCTGATGCTTTGTCAAAGTTGGGTTCTCAACGGAAGTCGGTGTCGCCTAACATTTTCTTGGATGTGCTACATCACCCATCGGTTAAGTTACCTTTAGAGGAAGACTTGGCTATTCCTGACTCGGAGGAGCAGCTGGTGGCGGCTCTACATGCTATTCCTAATTGGACCGTGCCTTATTTGTTGTACTTAACTCGCAGCGAGTTACCTAATGATGAATATCATGCCAGACAGATCACCAGGTAGTCTAAGTCCATGCTGATAGTCAATGGCGAGTTACATAAGTGCAGCGTCACCGGTGTGTTTCAAAGTTGTGTCTCACCCGAAGAGGGCAAGGAGATCTTAAATGAAATTCATGCTGGCGATTGTGGTCATCATGCCGGCTCAAAATCTCTAGTGGCCAAGGCCTTTCGACATGGTTTCTTCTGGCTGACGGCTCATAAGGATGTGGAAGATTTAGTCCGCAAGTGCGACGGATGTCAAAAGTTTGGCCAGCATGCTCATCTCCTGACTTAAGAGTTGCGCATGATCCTAATTACTTGGTCGTTCACAGTCTGGGGGCTTGATATGGTTGGGCCTTTCAAGATATCCAAGGAGAAGAAGACCCACCTCTTGGTGGTGGTTGACAAATTTACCAAGTGGGTAGAAGCTGAGCCGGTTGGCAAGTGTGACGCGGCTACGGCGGTTTAGTTCATTAAGAAGCTGATCTACCGTTTTGGTTACCCTCACAGTATCATCACAGATAATGGTACAAACCTCTCCAAGTGGTCCATGAAGGCGTTCTGTGAAAGTGAACACATCAGACTTGATGTTTCTGTAGTTTCTCACCCACAATCAACCGGACAGGCCGAGCATGCTAACCAAGAAATTTTCAGAGGGATAAAGCCCCGGCTTATGGTTCCTTTACAGCGAACGCTAGGTTGTTGGATGGAGGAGTTGCCGTCCGTCTTATGGAGCATCAGAACCACCCTAACAGATCAATAGGTTATACACCTTTCTTCATGGTTTACGGTGCAGAAGCCGTGTTACCAAGCGATATCTGTCATGACTCGCCACGAGTGGCGGCTTACGTTGATGCGGACAATGAAACGGCGCGTCAAGACGCATTGGATGCCTTGGAGGAGGAATGTGATCTGGCAGCGGCTCGATCGGCGATTTATCAGCAAGACCTGCGCCGCTATCATAGCCGCAGAGTCAAGACCCGGACGTTTCAAGAAGGCAACTTAGTGTTGCGGTTGATACAAGATCATACAGATACGCACAAGTTGTCCCCTCAATGGGAGGGACCTTTTATGGTCAACCGCAATCTCAACAACGGGTCATATTACCTCATTGACGTCCGAGACGATTCAAATACCTCGGGGCAGGAGACCCGCCGACCATGGAACATAGCGCATCTATGACCTTACTATACTTAAGTTGTCAAGACTTGACATTGTACACTATCGTTGTACATATCATATATATATATGAATAAAGTTGGCATCCCTACAAGCCGGGGCCTCTGCCATTTCGCGTATCTCAATCTGTGCAGAAAAAGTTAAAACATCATCGTTGAGGGGGCTTCCAACCTGCCGGGTGTAGCTAATCACACCCTAACGGTCGGCTCTCAAGCCAAATAAGTCGACTCAGTTGACATGATCGTCCAGGGGGCTTCCCACCCATCGGGTGTAGCTTATCACACCTTATCGGTCGTCTCTTAAGCCAAACAGTTGACTCCGTCAACAAAGGTCACTTGGTGGCTTCCAACCCACCGGGTTTAGCTTACCCACCCTCTTGATCGGCTTTTAAGCCAAACAGGGTTAAACCTGCCTGTAAGCTGATGCTGCTCCGCTATGTGACCTGCCGAACTCTTACCAGTCAATCTCGATAGAGACCCTGTACTGGTTAAAGGTTAAAACGGCGGCTCTTGTCACGTGAGGGCCGGCTTACAGAAAGCAAGGATATACTCTCTCATCTACTGCCGACTCTCTGCTATGTGGCCCGTTCGTACTCTTATACAGTTAATCCTAAAGGACCCTACACTGTTTAAGGTGAGAGGCAGTTCATGGGCTACCAGGGTACTCATGCCCTGCTGAGTCTCTTCGGGGACGTCACACTTCCCGTCAGTTAATCTTGCTTAGAGACCCTGAGTCGCTCAAATGAATTGATGGCCAATCTCGATAGAGACCCTGTACTGCTAAGGAGTTTTTAAGTGGCGAGTCACCTCTGAAGAACCGGTGCATGGGTTAAAAAAAGCAAGTCAGAAAGATATATCATCTTTGGGTGGTGTTATCTTAAGCGATCCTCCTGACAATATGAGATTAATCTATTCTCGCAGGTTGGTTAATTACCAAGAGCCGCCACAACATCTAATATGTCATATGTCATATGTTAAGCCGGAAAATTTCATATGTGCACGATGGCACAGTTCAGGCAAAACAATGTTTACTACAAGCCTATTACAATGCTCTACGGAGCTCAAAAGAGATGATTCAAAGTTTTTTACACCGCCCTATGGAGGGTCACAAGGCTGGATTGTCCATGGCGTTACCAAGGTTGTTAGTTGGATGGCGGGTCAACCTGCGCCGGGTCTTCGACCTCCATGATCTGGAGATTGTCCACGTCCCAGTTGCAGTTGGTTAAAGCCACAAAGTTTGCCTCTTCAAAGAGGGGGGACGGGTCAAGATCAGGTGCAAAGAGATGCTTACGGCATGCAGGCGTTAAGTCTTTGGCTTCATAAGTTGGGCCGCATATGCTCTTTTGCTCGGCGTCAAAAGCCGCCTGGTATGTGGACAAGTTCACTTCGTCTACTAACACGGAGGCAAGGACTCTGGAGGCCTTCATGCACCGAGCGTAGTCAGCCTCCGTGAATTCTGAGCCGTCATCCTTCTTGGATGGAATCCCATCCATCATGTCCTCGAGAGTCAACTCTAGGGCAAAAGCTAACACTCGGCTTATGGCTGCGACGACTCCTTTTTGGGCGGCTGATTTCTTAAGCTCTTGGATTTGTTTCGGCAGGCTGGACAACAACTCTATGACTCTCTTCATAGTGGAAGGGATGTTGTCCTTATAGGGCACCACCTTGATTGTACAGAGGGCTCCGCAATACAGCTGCTCTGTCAAAGTGTAGACGGCTTTCAATGGTATCAAGCTGTCAGTAGCAAGTTGCCGACTCCTTTGACCTGCATAAGACGGATTTTTCGATTATAAGTCGTCGGTAAAAGTATTCCCACAAAAGGTCTTGGTTGAGTATCTGGTACTTACCAAAGATGGTAGCAGACATCTTCGCAATGTGGCACCTTAAGGCATGAAGCTCGTCAGACACAACCATGAGCCGCTGGTCCGCATCGTCAGCACGTTTCGCCAGGGCGTCTTGCTCCGTCTGAGCAGAATTTTTGAAGGCAGCAAGTTCATCTTTAACTTTTGTAAGTTCCTCAACGGCGAGCCGACACTTCTCAGCTGCTTCGCCTCGGGTGGTTTGCTGGGTGCCAGATTGCTCCTTAAGCCGGCCAATTCAGAGTTGGCCTCGTTTAAAGCTTCTCGTGACATATCAAAAACAAAATGAAGGCTAAGTCGCCAGGATGGTATATTACCAGACGGTTAAGAGTCAGACGATATAAGACAAGTTTCAAGTAGATTGCAAGCAATATGCTCGACACTTGGGGGCTAATGTCTATTTGTTCTCCAAGGGTACAAGAAAGTCCTGGCTCATCTTCATTAAAGTTAAGCCGGCCCTTGGGGGCTACATATGGCTTGTTGCTCTATCTACAAGGAAGTTTTGGCTCATCTTCATCGAAGTTAAGCCGGCCCTTGGGGCCTACATCCGGCTCTTTGGTTTATGTACACCAAAGTTCTGGCTCATCTTCATCAAAGTTAAGCCAGCCCTTGGGGGCTACATCGGGCTCTCTGGTTTATTTACACCAAAGTTCCGGCTCATCTTTGATCAAGACAAGCCGACCCTTGGGGGCTACAGATGGCGCTTCAAACAACTACTTACGCGTCACAACATCGGCTCAGTCGTTAAGTCTTAAGCAGATCATCGAAGACTACCGGCTAAGTATTTCTACTTATATCAAGATTCAAAGACCCGGCTTACCATTGGCAAATATTAAACCGGCCCTTGGGGGTTACGTAATGGTATAAGGGAAAGAAAGCGAGAGTACCTCATATTTCTTCTTCATCAAGTTCACAAGCTTGAGCTCCATATTCTGGCTTGTAGACAGGCGGTTCAGATAAACAGCATGAAGTTCATCAGCTGTTAGCTTCTCTAGCATGGGGAGCTCAGACTCTAGCTTCTTCGAGGCTTCAGTCACCTCAGTGTGCTTTGTTAACACATGAGGTTGAGGAGAGTGAAAGTCGGTGCTAGTATGCTGACGTCCGGAGTACCCGAATCGTCAGCAGCTGGTGATGGGCTCGACGGCTTAGAATTGTCCCTCGGAGGACTCTCAGGAATCATATCATTGGCTACCGACTTAGCAGAGCGATGAGCTCCTTCAGGCATGCATGCCCTTGGAGGCCGCAAAGGGATCAGCGTGCGGTGGAGGAGAATCCTGTTTGGCAGGCTCCCGCTCTCGAGCCTTGGGAGCAGGGGTAGACCTACCGGTTTTCCTTCATTTTGCCTGGGCCCTAGAAAACACAAAAGGTCATGGTTTGAGCTATACAAATAATACAAGTTTGAACATAAGCATGAAAGGCACGTACTCTGGGTTGATCTTCAGAGGCGCGGAGCAGTTCCGGTAGAGTCGCCGGATGAAGGAGGTGAGTCGTAAAAGCACTTAAGACAATATAAGACTATGCCGAGTTATAAAAGCAAGGTTGATAAAACAAAGCCAGGTTGAATAAGTACCAGAGCCGTCCGTTTCCGTTGAGCCGAAGAGTTAGATAACCCGGCCATGAGGTCATTAGAGCCGGTGCTCCGGCTGTGGCATCTGGAGGGTTGTTGTTGCTTTTTCAAAGAAAGTGGGGATCTAAGTAAGCAAGAGGATGAGAGAGTGGGACCTTTCAGACGACCCGCCGTATCTTCTGTGGTGTACGATGTTCTGAGTCGGATGAAATGTAAGTTACCTCGGGAATGTTGGCATGGCTTGTCTCTGTTTCGTCCTATGAATTATTATTGTCAATAAGGCGCATGAAGAGACAGTCAAGAGAGTCAAGTTCTACCTCTGAGTCATCAGATTCCGGTTGTTCTTGAGGTGCGGTTTTCTTCTTCCGGTCGTCAGCTTTATTCTTTAACTTCTTCGGAGGAGGAACGTACTTCTTTTTCCAGAAGCCGGAATTGGCCTGAAAGTGTAAGCCGACAGAGGTCAAAAGATTGTTAAGTATATATGGATAGCTAACGCGGGAATAAGGAGATCGAGAGTCACCCTTACGTTTGGGGTCGGGTTTTCGGCACAGAAAGGTGCTAACCCGGTGGCGCCGCAAGCTCCTGAAGACTCATGGACAAGGATCTTGATGGTGGACACAATGTTATCTTCTGATAACATGGTAGAGTTAAAGCAAAGGGGGTCATCAGATTCACCCGTATACTCACACATGAGACGGCTTCGCCGGCTCAGGGGCATGACCCTCCAAGAAATCCAACAGCGGGTTAGATCCATGCCCGTCGGTCCATTGGCCATAAGGGCTTTAATCTTTGCGTGAGCAGGAGCATACTTCGCTCGCTCAGTGGCTGACAGCTGGCCAGGGAGCTTAGTTGTTGTCCTGAGCGGGGATGAATGATAACCCGGCAAGGAATGCTCTCCTTCTGGAGAAGTGTCTTTGCAGTAAAACCAGGTTTTATTCCAGTCTTTAGGATGACTAGGAATCCAAACAGCCGGAAAGGTTACATTCCGTCGCCTCTCAATGGAGATCCCGCCAAGCTCTAGGCTTGGACCAGCTTTCACCTTCGTATGGCGATTCGCATAAAAGAACTCATGAAAGAGACCAACGGACGGCTCTTCTTGTAAGTAAATTTCACTGGAGTATTTGGAAGTTGCACATGTTGGAGACAGAATTGGGAGCGATGTCTTGAGGACGCGGTTTCAAGAAATGAAGGACGTCTCGGAATTTTTTTGAGCCGGGTGGGCTAAACCCGTGCACGAGATGATCAGCGAACACAACTACTTCACCCTCTTGGGGAACGGGTCTTAGCTCGTTGCCTGGAACTCGCCAATGGATGACATATTTGGCTGGTAAAGTCCCTGCGTCTACAAAATCCATTAGGAATTCTTCGGTGACAGCAGAGCCGACCCAATTGCAAGAATTGGATGCACGAGACATGGTGGTGACTTAAAACTGTATAGGGTAACAATGTGTGGAGATTCAGAAGGTGGCAGACAACTAAGGGCGGTTAAAAAGTCTAAGTTCTATAAAGCTAAGTCGTCGGAACAGTTTTGCTGAGAGTCGGCAATTCATTGACGAGTCAAGTTTGCAAGGAAACATGGAAAATTTTACTGAGTGTGGAAAACAAGTTCCACAGACTATTTATGCAGTTATGGATCTACAAAATAGAGAAAAATTGGGTTTATTCCAAACCTAGCGACGAACAGTTGAACTAGTGTTGTTTGAAGACAGTGAATAGATCAAATACACATCTGCGTGGTGCTATTATCTACTTCCTATGATCTATCACACTAGAATGGGGGGCATTTTCAAGCTCACTGATCTACTTACTATTGGACATGGTGAAGAGCTCGTGTTCTAGCAGCGGAGGAACTCCATGAAAACCCTACCTAAAGCCATAGATCTCACAACGAAGAAGAACTCACCAGAGATGCCGCGACGAATATGGGTGGTGTTCTGGTCCAATCAGGTTGATGCAGCGGCCTGGCGAGACGACAGCGTGGAAGCTTCACCGGAGCACAAGGACGCTGGAGTGACGGCGTCGGGAGGAAGAAGAAGATGCACGAGCGGAGAAGGAAATTAAAACTGCCCTCCGTGGTCCAATTTGATAGGCAAAAGGTGGAAACCGGAGCGAGAATCCAGGCGATGGAAGTTAATTGACCGAGACGGATGCCTCAATTTTCAGGCTATCAGTTTAATAATGGAAAGACCCGTTGCGATCGTCAGGGAATCTTTTTGATATCTCTGGCATGACGTCATAGTGGGTTACTTTGTCTTACTTCCAGGAGATAATGAGAAAGACTCGCCGCCAAGTGAGACGGAAGATTGAGCAAGACTCATCGCCAAGTGAGACGGAAGATTGGGCAAGACTCGTCGCCAAGAGAGACGAAATATTGAAATGAGCAAGCTCAAATCAACCTGGGGCCTAATGTTGGGGATATAACCCCGTGGTGAGACCCGCCCAGGTGGGGCCGGGTCGTACTTGGCGGCTCATAAGCCAGACCAAGGATGGGCCTGGAGACATAAGCCTAGACATATGGTGGTTCACCAAGATGGGCCAAGGCAAAGCCCAGACAAGGAAAGGCAGGAAGACCCGGGCGGATAAGCCGCCCGGAGACGGCTTGCTCAGGAAGGCAAGATGACGTAGAGATAGAGTCAGACACATAATAAGAGTCGATATGAGACTTGTGTAACCCGTGGTGTTGACCTCCTATATAAGGGCGAGACCTAGGGCGACTTAGACAGAAACCAACCAATCGAGAACTAGGTCAAGCAAATCCACTCCCTTGTAATCGATACTCCAATCAATACAAGCACAAGAAGGACATAGGCTTTTACCTCTTCTTGAGGGGAGAACCTGGGTAAACTCGTGTCCTTCGTCCAAATCAACCCCTTTGATTCCATCACCTTAGCGATGGCCTCGAATCTAAGTCCTCCGACATCTGCCGTGACAAAACCACGACAAGGGTTATCAAGTGGATCATGTTGATCGTCGCAAGAACGAGGCAGCCGATGCACTCTCCAGACTGGCTCTCAACCTAAGCCGGTACTGCCTAGTGTTTTCTTAGACGTACTACATCACCCGCCAGTTAAGTTACCTTCAGAGGAAGACTTGGCTATACCTGAACCGAAGGGGCAGCTAGTGGCGGCTCTGCATGCTATTCATGACTGGACTGTGCCTTATATGGCGTATTTGACTCGCTGCGAGTTACCAGAGGATGAAAATCTAGCGAGGCACATCATCAGGCGGTCTAAGTCTATGAAAATCATCAATGGTGAGTTACATAAGTGCAGCATCACTGGCGTCTTTCAACGTGGTGTCTCACCTGAAGAAGGCAGGGAAATTTGAATGGAATTCATGCTGGCGATTGTGGTCCTCACGCTGGCACAAAATCTCTGGTGACCAAGACTTTTTGACATGGCTTCTTCTAGCTGACGGCTCATAAGGATGCAGAAGTCTTGGTTCGCAAGTGTGATGGATGTTAGAAGTTCGGCCGGCATGCTCATGTCCTGGCTCAGGAGTTGTGCGTGATTCCAATTACCTGGCCGTTTGTAGTCTGGGGGCCTTATATGGTTGGGACTTTCAAGATATCCAAGGACAAGAAGACCCACCTCTTGGTGGCCATGGACAAATTTACCAAGTGGGTAGAAGCTGAGACGGTCAGCAAGTATGACGTGGCTACGGTGGTTCAATTTGTTAAAAAGCTGATCTACCGCTTTGGTTACCCTCGCAGTATCATCAGAGATAATGGTACAAACTTGTCCAAGGGGGCTATGCAAGCATTCTGTGAAAGTGAGCACATCTGACTTGACGTTTTTGCGGTTGCTCATCCACAATCAAATGGTCAGGCAGAGCATGCTAACCAGGAAATCTTGAGAGGTATCAAACCCCGGCTTATGGTTCCTTTGCAGCGAATGTCGGGTTGTTGGGTAGAGGAGTTGCCATCCGTCTTATGGGGCATCAGCACTACTCCAACCAGATTAACAGGCTATATGCCTTTCTTCATGGTTTATGGCGTGGAAGCCGTGTTACCAAGCGATATACGTCATGACTCTCCACGGGTGGCGGCTTATATTGAGGCGGATAATTAAACAACATGTCAAGATGCGTTGGATGCCTTGGAGGAAAAGCGTGATCTGGCGTCGGCTCGATCGGCGATTTATCAGCAAGACCTGCGTTGCTATCATAGCCACAGAGTTAAGACCCAGGCGTTTCAAGAAGGCGACTTAGTGTTGCGGTTGATTCAAGATCAGACAGATGCACACAAGTTATCCCCTCCATGGGAAGGACCTTTCGTGGTCAGCAGAAATCTTAACAACGGGTCGTATGACCTCATTGACATACGAGACGAATCAAGAACTTCTCGGCAGGAGACCCGCCGGTCATGGAACATAGCTCATCTATGGCCTTACTATACCTGAGTCGTCGAGACTTGACATTGTACACCATCATTGTAATTATAATCTATATATATGAATCAAGTTTGCATCCCTACAAGCGGGGGCCTCTGCCATTTTTTTGCATATCTTAGTTTTCACAAAAAGGCCAACAAGGGGGCTTCCAACCCACCGGGTTTAGCTTATCAGACCCTATTGAACAGCTCTTAAGCGAAAAAAGTTGACTCTATCAATAGGTCATCTAGGGGTCTCCCAACCCGTTGGGTTTAGCTTATCAGACCCTATTGATCGGCTGTTAAGCCAAAAAAGTTGACCCCGTCAACAGGTCATCTAGGGGGCTTCCAACCCGCTGGTTTAGCTTATCAAACCCTATTGATCGACTCTTAAGCCAAACAGTTGACTCCGTCAACAAGGTCATTTGGGGGCTTCGAACCCACCGGGTTTAGCTTACATACCCTCTTGATCGGCTCTTAAGCCACCGCAAGTTTGGGTTGAACCTACCTGTAAGCTGATGCTGCTTTGCTATGTGACCCACTGAACTCTTACCAGTTAATCTCGCTTAGAGACCCTGGGCCGGTTCAAAGAAATTGACGGCCAATCTTGATAGAGACCTTGTACTGGTTAAGGTTAAACCAGCGGCTCTTGTCACATGAGGGCCGACTTACGGAAACCGAGGATAAACTCTCTCATCTACTGCCAACTCTCTACTATGTGGCCCGTTCGCACTCTTAGACAATTAATCTTTTAAAGACCCTGCATTGTTTAAGGTTAAAACGACGGATTTATGTCACGTGAGAGGCAGTTTATGGGCTACCGGGGTACTCATGCCCTGCCGCGTCTCTTTTTGGGACGTTACACTTCCTGTCAGTTAATATCGCTTAGAGACCCTGAGTCGTTAAAAGAAATTGTCGACTAATCTCGATGGAGACCTTGTACTGATAAGGAGTTTTCAGTAGCGAGTCCACCCAGAAGAACCGGCACATGAGTTATTGAAAAATAAAGGCAAGAAAGATGTAACATCTCCGGTTGTGCTATTCTAAGCCGCCCTCCCAACAGTGCGGAGAGTATTCTGCTCTCACAGGCTGTATTCCTAAGAAGATCCACCCCGACATCAGATATAAATTGAAACATAGGACAAACAAAATATGTTAAAGCCGGGCGATTTCTTATGTCCACGATGGCATAGTTCAGGCAAGAGAAGGTTTTTTCTAATGTCCTATTACAACGCTCTCTACAGAGCTTAAAAAGTAGGACTTAAAGTTTTTACACCGCCCTAAATTTCGGCGGGTCATGAAGCCGGGTTATATCATGCATTGTCAAGTTGATCAGCTAGATGGCGGGTCATCCTGCGGCGGGTCTTCAACCTCTTCGATCTGGAGATTGTCCACGTCCCAGTTGCAGTTGGTTAAAGCTTCAAAGTTTGCCTCTTCAAAGAGGGGAGACGGGTCAATATCAGGAGCTAAGAGATGCTTACGGAATGCTGGAGTTAAATCCCTGGCCTCGAAGGTTGGGCTGCGCACTCGCTTGTTCTCACTGTTGTAAGCCACCTGATATGTTGATAGATTCACTTCTTCTGCTAATACTGATGCAAGAACCCTGGCGGCCTTCATACAACGAGCATAGTCGGCTTCTGTGAATTTTGAGCCATCGTCCTTCTTTGATGGAAAGCCATCCATCATCTCTTTAGGAGTTAGCGTCGCGACAAAGGCCAAAACCCGGCTTATGGCTGCAATGGCACCGCTCCGGGCAACTAACATTTTGAGTTCTTCAATTAGCTTTGGTAGGGTTGACATCACTTCTATGACCCCTTTCATGAACTTGGGGATACTTTCTTTGTGGAGCATAGCCCTGATGGTGCAAAGGGTCCCACAATACAACTGCTATGATAACGTGTAGGCAACTTTCAGCTGCAGCAGGCTATCAGCACCAAGTTGACGGCTTCTTTGATCTACTCCAGACAGATTTTATGTTATAAGCCAACTGTGTGACTTTTCAAGCAAGAAGATTGGCTGAGTCTTTAGTAATTACCAAAAATAGGAGTTGTCATCTTGGAGATATGGCGCTTCAGGGATTGCAACTCATCTGATACAACCATAAGTCCCTCATCAGCATCATCCGCACGTTTGGCCAGAGCAGTTTGCTCCGCTTCAACAGCTTTTTTGCAAGCAGCCAATTCAGACTTAGCTTTTGTAAGCTCTTTGGCGGCAAGCCGACACTTCTCAGCTTCACTTCGGGGGGCTTGCTGGGATGCTAGATTGTTTTTTAAGCCGGTCAGTCAGACTCGGCATTGCTTAAAGCTCCCTATGACATACAAAAAGCAAATGAGGGGTAAGTCGCTAGGATAACATATTGCCATATGGTTAAGTCAACAAAATATAATGCAAGTCTCAAGTAGATTGCAAACAATATACTCAACACTTGGGGGCTAATGTCTGTTTGTTCTCCAAAACTACAAGTGAGTTCCGGCTCATCTTCATCAAGTTAAGCCGGCACTTGGGGGCTTCAGCGATGTTCTCTAAGTCTACAGTGATGTTCTGGCTCATATTTGTCAAATATAAGCCGACACTTTGGGGGCTACATATGGCTTTTGTTCAAATCTACAGGGAAGTTCTGGCCCATTATGTCTATAATGACCCGAACTTGGGGGCCACATTTAATCAACTATTTAACACTGAGTACCGGCTCAATATTTACATATTAAGCCGATACTTGGGGGCTACAGGCTAAGTGGTTCTACTTATTGGAAGACCCGGTTTACCATTAACAAATATTAAACCAGTTCTTGGGGGCAACATAAGGGTATAAGGAAAAGGGAGTAGGAGTACATCATATTTTTTCTTCATTAAGCCCACAAGTTTAAGCTCCATGTTCTGGCTTGTGGAGAGGCGGTTCAGGTAACTAGCATGTAGCTCATCAGCAGTTAGCTTCTCTAGCACGGGGAGCTCAAAGTCCAGCTTATCAGAGGTTTCAACTTTCTTAGTGTGCTTTGTCAGCACATGAGGTTGACAAGCTTGAAAGCCGGTACCAGTAATGATGATGTTCGGTATAATTGAATCATCAACGGTTGTTGAAGGGCTTGGCGGCTTAGATTTGGTCCTCGAAGGACTCTCAGTTGCCATCTCTTGAGCCACCGGCTCGACAGAATGACGAGCATCTTCAGGCACATCCTTGGAGGCTGCAAGAGAGTCTGGTTTGGCAGGCTTCAGCTCTTTGGCAGTGGGGGCAGAGGTAGACCCCCTGGTCTTTCTTCGTTTCGCTTGAGCCCTAGAAAGCATAGAGAGTTATTATATAAAGTTCAAAGGATGAGAATGGATAGGATGAAAGTATGAAAGCACGTACTCTGGGTTGATCTTCAGAGGTGGTAGCTTGGTTGCCATAGAGTTGCCTAAAGAAGGGGGCGATTCCTGAAAGCAGTTAAAGCAATATGAAGATAGAGCAAGATTGTAAGGCAAGGTTGACAGAGTTAAACGAAATTAAACAAATACCTCAGCCGTCCGTTTCCGCTGAACCGGAGAGTGGGACAACCCATCCTTGAGATCTTCAAAGCCGGCGCTCTGGGTCTGGCGTCGGGAAAGGTGTTGTTGCTTTTTCAAAAGAAAGTCGGGGTCTGATTAAGCAAGAGGATGAGAAAATGGGAACTTTCGGACGACCTTCCATATCTTCGGTGGTGCAAGATGTTCCGAGTCAGATGAGACATAGGTTACCTCAGGAACGTTGGTGTGGCTTGTCTCCGTCTCGTCCTGAGAAGTTATTACTATCAGTAAGGTGCATAGTAAGATGGTCAAGATAGTCAAATTCCACCTCTAAATCGTCAACCTCAGGTTGCTCTTGAGGTACCGTCTTCTTCTTTCGGCCGCCGGACTTCTCCTTAGACTTTTTTGGAGGAGGGACGTATTTCTTTTTTTAGAAGCTGGAGTTAGCCTGAAATTAAAAGCCGCTGAAAGAGGTTAAAGTTTGCGGAAGTAAGGAGATTGAGAGTCGCCCTTACGGTAGGGGCCGGGTTTGCGGCGCAGAAGGGTGCTAATCCAAGACTTTTGATAGCGGCAATGATGTTGTCTTCTGACAATGTGGTAGAATTAAACCAGAGGGGGTCATTGGCATCACCCGTATATTCACACATGAGACGGTTTCTCCAGCTCAGATGCATGAGTCTCCAAGAGATCCAGCAGCGGGTCAGATCAATCCCTATCAGACCATTGCCCATGAGGTCTCTAATCTTGGCGAGCATACTTCGCCCGTTCGGAGGCCAACATTCGGTCAGGGAGTTAAGTATTGGTGCGAAGCCGGGTTGGACGATAACCCGACAATGGATGCTCTCCCTCTGGAGAGGTGTCTTTGTAGTAAAACCAGGTTTTGTTCCAGTCCTTAGGGTGACTTGTCATACGAACTACCAGAAAGGTCATATCCCATCTTCTTTGAATGGAGATTCCGCCGAGCTCCAAGCTTGGGCCGGCTACTACTTCTGTCTCGCGGTTTGCATAGAAGAACTCACGGAAGAGGTCAACTGATGACTCTTCTTGTAAGTAAACTTGACACGGGATTTGGAAGTTGCACATATTTGAGACCGAGTTGGGTGCAATATCTTGAGGATGCAGCTTGAAGAAATGAAGGACGTCTCGGAAAAATTAAAAGCCGGGCGGGCTGAAACCACGTACAAGGTGGTCTGCGAATATGAGTACTTTGCCATCTTGGGGAATGGTTTTCTTCTCATTGCCTAGAACCCGCCAATGAATGGCGTTTTTGGCTGGCAAGGTCCCTGCGTCTACAAAATCCTTCAAAAACTCCTCAGAGACTGCAGAGCCGACCCAGTTATAGGAAAAGGACGCACGAGGCATAATGGCATCTTAAAACTCTGGAAAGTAACAGTGCGCGACGAGTTAGAAGGTGACACATAACTAAGGGCGGCTGAAGAAATCTAAGTTCTATAAGGCTAAGCCGCCGTTGAAGTTATGGCAAGAGACAGAAGTTTATATGGCGGGTTAAGCTGGTAGAGGGATGAAGAAAAATACAACTAAGTGTGGAAAACAGGTTTCACATACTGTCTTTACAATTGCAGATCTACAAACAGAGGAAAAACTGATTCATTTCAAACCTAATGATGAACTAAGGAAGAACTGGCAAAGGTTGGGGGTAGTAAAAGGAAGCAGCTACGGATCTGCATCAGGCTATTGGTGTTTTCGCATGATCTACCGCGGCGGGAGGATGTATATTACCAGATTTACTAGGCTATATGTCATTTGGCATTATGAAGAACCTGATCTCTAATAGGACCGAAGAACTCCATGAATTTGTAACCCTAAGCTACAAATTTAGGGGATGGAGAAGGACGTACTGGAAAAGATGCGGTGGTCGCGGGCAATGCTCTCGTCCGTTCAGGTTGATGCAGCGGCCTAGGGCGACGACGGCGATGAAGCTTCACCGGAGCTTAGGAGCTCGGGGGCGACGGCGTCGACAGGAAGAAGAAGAGGCGTAGGAGGCGGAGGAAATAAGAAAGACCCTTCATGGTCCTATTTAAGAGGATGGAAAGTGGAAAACGGGCGCGATAATCAAGGCGACAGAAGCTGACCGATCGAGATGGACGCCTTGATTTTTTGGGCCGTCAGTTTAATGATGAAAAGATTCGTTGTGGTCGTCAAGGAATATTTTTGGCATATCCAGTATGATGTCATGGCAGGTCACATATCTTACTTTCAGGTCATGAAGAGCGAGACTCGCCGCCAAGTAAGATGGAAGATTGACATGAGCAAGCTCAAATCAACCTGGGGCCTAATGTTGGGGATATAACCCCGTAGTAAGACCCACCTAGGTGGGGCCAGGTCATACCTAGCGGCTCATAATCCAGACCAAAGTAGATGGGCCTAGAGATGTAAGCCCAGTCATATGGTGGCTTACCAAGATGGGCCAAGACAAGGCCCATACGGGAGAAGGTATGAAGACCCGGGCGGTTAAACCTCCCGGAGACGGCTTGCCCGGGAAGGCAATGAGACATAGAGATAGAGTCAGATACATTGTAGGAGTCAGTTTGACACTTGTGTAACCTGTGGTCTTGGCCTCCTATATAAAGGCGAGCCCCGGGGCGACTTAGAGAAAAAACCAACCAATCGAGAACCGGGTCAAGCGAATCCGCTCCCTTTTAATCGATACTCCAATCAATATAGCACAAGCAGGACATAGGCTTTTACCTCGTCTTGAGGGGCCGAACATGGGTAAACTTGTGTCCGTCGTCCGAACCAACCCCTTTGAGTCCATCACCTTAGCGATGGCCTCGAACTTAAGTCCTCGGACATCTGCCGTGAGAAAACCACGACACTTCCCACCATTCTAATAATGGAAGAGGAACCGAGTCTCCACTATATAGATAGGATAGGTTGCACCGTAGAGGGGGATCCGATCCATTCCACCATCAATCCACCACCGGACCACGGAGAGTCCTTAACACCTCAAAGGGAGCCCTCATGAGGCCCTAGAACACTGTACAAGTTCATCCACACCACCTCCATGACAGGCAATCCACCAAAGCAGGAGTATGGTATTACACTTCGTAGCGACCCGAACCTGGGTAAGCTGTGTGTTCATCTTGTTCCTCATCATCATGCGAGTTTGCTGTTGTGTACATCGAGTAGTGAGCTAGGTTGGTCAAGGATGCAGGGGATCTTCACAAACGCCCCTGTGTTCGAATGTTAAGAGTTTTGCGGAGCCCAAAATCCGATAGAGGTAACCCCCGTTGTCGTGCGCACATACCAGCTCGGGGGCTTCGCCGATGAACCGGCTCACTACGCTGGCCGCACGGTGGGAGATGTCAAGGTACAACTTCACGCGCTAGGACTCCAACATCTTGTCATGCGCCGCCTCGTCCTGGGCGGCCTACGCAGCGTCGGCTGCCTCCTTCACTTGGGCCTGGAGGTACGCCAGCTCCGCCCTGGCCTCCGCTTCGCCCCTGAGGGTAGAGTCAAAGGCGTCCTCGGCATTCGTCAGCTGGGCCTGCAGTGTGTCCACCTCCTCTTGGAGTTCACCGAGCTTGTGTTTCATGCCCACCGGCGCCCTGGAAGGAGGAGATGATCTGGCCCGGTGCATTGGGCATGTAAACAAAAAAGAAGGAGATGGCGGAGAACTCACTCGTCGACCATGGCCTTGAGGGCCCTCATCCACTGCCTCCGGAGGAGGGCGAGGGAGCCGCTGGAGCCACGCGTTTCACCACGGTCACGACACTCCTTCCAGACACCATGGGGAGGACAAACTAGGAGGAGAAGGGGGGTTTTCTCCGTGGGGCGATGGAAGCAAGAAGACACCACGAGATTGCAATGCCCCCACCAGGGGCGGGGCGGATCTATAGGCATAACTGCAGCCGCAAGGCATCGTGGGGGAGCGGGTGTCGTGCGCCTCTCAGGCGTCGCGGGGCGCTTCAATCAACCTAGTACCATCCGTGCCGCCTCCCCTACAGACTAACGAGTCACTTACGCATGGCACGAGGAGTAGAGGCCCGAGGCAGCATCAACATTCAGGGAAGGGCAATGATGACCAACACTACACATGGGCGTCATATCAGTTTGACTTAGGGTGGTTCCTGATGCCTTCGGGGAGTGGAGGCTTCGCCATCCTGGCTTTCGGCGCGTGTAATGCCTGGCCCATAGGTGTTTGGGGCCCGCGACACTTCGGACCCCCTTCGACGGCTTCTCTTGGAAGTCGGCTCGGCCCCGGGGGCTACTATCGGTGCTCTAGGAATGGGGGTACCTAGACCTGCCTGCCTACGGCCCAGGACAAGGCCCACCACGTCAGCCAGACACGGCCTGGCGTGGCTCCGCTCAAGACAAGGCCCTCGCGAGGACCCCAGGCTCGCGAGGAAGAATGACACCAAGACCAGAAAGGATGGGCCTCCTCGGGACCCCTCCTGAGGGGCGGAGATCTCTATACAGAACCCTGGCCTCAGGAGTCAAAGATGACATAGGGAAGGACAAGCGGGCGCCAGCGCGCCAGGTGGGCAGTTTCCACTTTGGTGCACACGGAGCAAAGATGTACGCGGGTTCCCAAAGTGCCACCCAAAGGTTACCATTCAAGTGCAACAAGACCATGACCGTGAGCCCGGCAGGGCAGATGTGATCGCTGAGCCCAGCACTACATCATCGACAACTACTTTGCACGCAAAGACCACCTTTGGACAGGCCGGGGATGTACTCCTGTCCCCCTAAAAATTTGGCCGTTGTGGGATCCCTTCCCGCCATTGCGATAAGGGAAGTGGACCCGGGCCAATACTAAATATAGAGGCTAGGTCACACCATAGAGGTGGGTCGATCGACGACAGATCCACTGGACGAACCACAAGATAAGGTAGATAGTGAAGAACAACACAAGAACCCCCTCGCGAGGCTCGAAACCACAGTACTAGTTCATCCACCACACCTCCCCAACAGGCAGTCCACCAAAGTATGAGTAGATTATTACGCTTCCCAGCGGCCCGAACTTGGGTAAATTACCGTGTCCATCTTCTTCCTCGTCATCGTGCGAGTTCGCCGTAGTGTCCATCGAGTAACGAGCTAGGTAGGGCGAAGCAGCAGGGGATCTTTGCACACGCCCCTGTGTTCGAACCTTGAGGATTTTGCGGATCCCGAAATCCGATAACCATCTCGGTAGAAACTTGTTTGTGCATGGTTTTTGCTAAGTCATGTGAAGATATGATATGCCTTCGTGCTCCTTTACTTGATTCTAGTAGCTTAAATACCTTTCCGCTGACTATTGCCGGCTTAAACATCTTTTTTAGAGAAACTTTGATTTGTCTCACCTGTGAATAACCACAATCTGGCGTCTTTTGTTGTGCGCTGGCTTATCTTCCTTATCTCGTTTGTAGTTGCCCGTAACTCGTCGTGGCCCCTAAGAATGCTAAAGTCTGTAACTGGGTCAGATCCCAAGAATCCAAACTCACTCTGGAAAATCATGTGAGCCAAGGGTTCCTGCCGGCTCGAAAGAAAATAGAGTGGCATGCTCCAAAAGAAGAGCCTTATCCCTAGCCTCAACAGGGGGAAATCGTCATCTTTGCTGACCTCCTACATAGGGGTTTTCGACCCCCGACCCAAAGTTCTTCAGAGACCTGTTGCATTTCTTCAGCCTCAGTCCTCGGGATATTTCGCCTAATTAAATGACCAATATCTGTCAATTCCACGTTTTGTGCGAAGTTTATCTATAGATAGAGCCATCTATAACTCTTTTTAGGGAATTTTTCTATATGAACCGCCAGACCAAGACCAATAATGGAATCGCTTGCAAACTTGGTGGGATTTCCATTCTGAAAAGCAAGAATAGCCTCGTTGTTGATTCCAAGTTGGCGAGTCATCCGAAGGGTTGGAATAAGACTTGGTTCTACTGCCAACACACTGCCCGCACAGGAGAACATCCTCTTCTGGGTTACAGGATGGAACAACTTGGAAATAATAATGAGTTTCCAGGTTGGCCCTCTCATGAAGAAAGAGACCTGATGGCTCCTCTTCGTACCAAGTTAAGGGCCTTGACCACGCATGGATTGACTGGGATCGACTTGTTCCGTTGTTGGTTGAAATGGCAGATTCAACCCGTCAGCGTGAGAGGCAGCTTGATGTGTAACTACTCGGGCAAGCCATATGACGCTCATCATTTTTCCAATGAGGACCTATGAGATGACATCCTTAACAAGGAAGCAAAAAGATTCTTTTCTGATTCAAAGGAAAAATGTGTTGTCACCTTCTTGGGTCCGTTCTATCTGCAGACTCGATCACCTCTGGTATTTGATCTTTCTTGACATTATATTTTCCTTCATAAATTTTATTTAACCCGCCTTTCCCTTCTTATGCTTTATATTGCTGTAGGAGGGCTCTAGCTTCTGGAACGTCATGCCTCGGGCCTCTGTTCCTTCGTCAGGCCAAAAGGATGACTCGCCTCTTGAATCATCTTCGGGGGAGCATTCAGAGGTAGGAATTTACTCTCTTGTCCTTTTGTTTATTAAACTTTGTTGACGCACCTTATTGCCTGGGCGACTCAGAATCCAATCAAGCTAGCACAATTGAGGTAATTCCAATCTCTTGTAGTTCCTTAGAGACATTTGTTTCAAGAAAACCAAGACGAACTGTCCAGAAGTTTAAACAGTCACATTCAAATGCTTACTTAGCTCCCAATTTTCTTTTGAAGAAAACTCAATTTGCTGGCTAATCAAAATGTAAAAGCCGAAGTGATTCTAGTGACTTAGTCCCTCGCTTGTCTCACACGTTGCCGGCTTGCAAGCCTCGCCTTGAGGTGCCACATAGTCCAAGTAATTTTTATTCTAGAGGTAGTTTCTCTAAACAACCTCCTAGTTTATCAGACTTATTTTATAAGGAATCTGCTTCGTCTTCGGGTGACTCATCTACAACACAGCTTCCATCCTTTAACGTCAATCACGGGTAAGTTCCGACCTTTGTATATATTTTTGCATGCTTGAGCTTTGTGTTGTTTCTTACTTAGCATAATGTATGATTTATGACAACTATAGGGAGATTTTTTTGTGTCCAAGCATGCTGCCGGGTCAACCTCAGGTGCCGCAAGTCAAGACATTCCGAAATCCTCTCATGAAAGGAAAAATCATTGAAGTCGACCCTTCCGGAAACAACGATCCTAATGCCACAGTTTATCCCGCAGTTGGTGCTGAGGTGCCCAAGCCGGATGAACCAGTTTCTATGGGAAAACCAATGGATGTTGAAGGCAGCTCAGTTGATTTATCTACTCGTCCACCCAGCCCATTGTGTCCTCCTAGTACGGTGGCTCATGTTAGTAAGCCCATTCCACTAGTTGATCAAAGTTATCTAGATCATTGTTAACGAGGGGTTCCAAATTCTTGTTGTTTCCACCTCCTTAGCAAAAATTGTGGCCAACGATCAACCGGTTGATTTGGAAAAGGCGAAAACCAAACTCGAAGTCCCCAAATTATCTACACTTGATGTTGAAGACATTCATCAGCAGTACTTGACATGGTTGTCTAAAAACCAGGAGCTTGCGATCAATTTAATCAATGCCCTTATGGAAAAATATGAGGTAACATTCATGTTTTATTGTTTGGTCATTATATCATGCCTTTAGCCGTCAAGGACCAACTTATTATGGAACTAGTAAGATGGTTCTTCAAAGTAGACATATTGGACTATAGTTGTAGCCCACAAGGGCCAACTTGTTATGATGATGACAAGTTCGTACTCTATGCTTGGAGTATATAATGCAGAACACTGATGTAGCCTGGGACGACTTATCTCTTCGAGTTAGTTGGGTCTTATATTGACTTTTAAGAATTCGACCTGTAGTCTCTAAGGGCCAGCATATCTTTTTGAGTTGAGTCGGGTCTTTATTAACTTTGAGGAATTCAACCTGTAGACCCCAAGGGTGGCTCATCTTATTGAGGTGAGTCGCGTCTTGTAATTATGTGTTGACATGAAATTTTAGCACATTAGCCCCCAAGTGTCATGTGGATTGTAAACAACCTCACAGGACTTTGGATAATATGAAAAATAAATTTGATATGCCATAGCCCCCAAGGATCATCTCGCCCTTTTGGAAGGCGGCTTGAGGCTTTTGTAAGAATAATCCCATGACAAAATTTTAATGCTGATTAGGTATATGTTGAAGATGTTGAATCTGTGGCTATGAAACTATAGAAATGTCTTAAAGAAGAAATGAAGTTGAAAGTTGAAGCTGGTCTTGCGACCGCTCATTCTAAAGAATCCACGCGTCAGGCGATGATCTTCTTGAGAAAGTCATAAGTTTTTTTGAAGAAGAGACAGCCGACCTCTTGAAGCGTGCTAAAAATACTGAGGGTGAACTTGGCCCCTTAAAGGAAAATCATACGACCCTGGTGAAGCAGATCAATGAAATGTTGATGACCATCTTTGGTATGTACTCATAGCTCCTTTCACTTGAATTGTCGGGTTATGATCATATGGACACTCGTCATCAGAATTGACTTTCTATACATGACGAAAATAGCTTACCTTGTGGAGCTGCCCATTGTGAAATTGAGGGCAATTTTAAGATATGTAGAGCAATAATTCATAGGATATGTCTACTCCATTATATAGGACGTAAACACCCGCCCAGGAGTATCAAGGATATGTTGAAGCAACTATCCACTGTGCCACAATGGGTGACAGAGACCCAAAAATCAACGGATCGAGGTGGAGCGAACATGGCTCTCGCCCGTGCAAAGGCATATTTTCCTGAGCTCGATTTGGAGGCTCTGAAAGACGACTTCCCTGAATACAAACTGGATGGCTCAGAGTTTACCCGTGCTGATTTTGCCAAGTGTTTCAAGGATACTCGGCCATTGGAGACTCTGATGGCTGAACAGATTAACCTTTCGCAGTATAAACAAGCATATTCTAATGAGAATGAGAATATTGACGCTCCCAATGACGAGCCGTCAGAGCTGGTGCCAGCTCGACATAAGAGACCCTTTGCTCCTGATGTTGATGCCTCAAGTTTTATTAAGGGGTCTTCATATTTTGAGTCCTTACTTTAAATTCGGTGGCAACAAAAGGACTAGTAGGTTAAAGATGAATATGAGATGGTAGAAAATCGTCCAGAGGCGGCTAATGCGGGCCAATCTTGAAGGCGAGTTTCCAATGATGAATTAGACACCAGGCGGCTCAGGCCCATGAATGTCGGGCAAAAACATGTATATTTTGTGGCTCGTGTTTTGAGTCTGTAATAGGGATAGTTTTAAAACTCTGAAATTCCCTATCGCACCATCGGGCACGTTTGGCTATATTTTTCTTGTTGTGGTAAAACTTGTCAAGACACCTTGATGTCTTGGTCTATTTTCCCAAAATTTTATCGTGCCACTCTTTTTCTTGCCTCTAATTTTTGACTAAATGAGAGGGGTCAATTTGAGGCGACGGAGAGACTTGCTTAGGAAGCTTAAGTCTTTAATGAATCCTTCCACGACCTTATTGCAGAAGATATGCAATATGAATTGGCCATGATAGGATCACACTTTCATAACTCGGACACTCATTTGACGAGTCGATAATAACATTATAGATTAAAGGTTATGACGAAATAACACATGGTGAGAATAATAATAATAAGAAGAAAACTTCAATAAGCCAACTCAGTGAGACTTGGCAAGGTGACTGGCTTTCGAGTCTCAAGTCTTGCTTCAATGAAGTGGGTATGATAACCAATGGTTTATACTAGCTTTCTGTATGCCGTCTCTCACGTGACTCAAGCCAATGTTTTAACCTTGAGAAGTTTAGGGTCCATAAATGATTGACTTATGAAGAGTACATGGGGTCACCTGATCAGAGTCACATCAAGCATATAGGCATGTTTAACCATATTGTGTTGTTTCTTATGCCGGGTCAAGAGGGTGAGAAAGCTAAACTCGATGTGTTGTGAGCCCCCAAGTGACCTATGATCATGAAAAAGCTCAAGATAGGATATACAAGAGACAATGCTAATACTGCAATACATCTGGGGTCCAGATAAGCCGAGTTTATTCCATTGATCATAATGGTATGATGATTTGTTTTGCCGGAAGCCCCCAAGTGATATGTTTCAAACAATAAAGACTCAAGCTCAATTTGTAGGCTGAAATGACAGAGACCCTGAGTTTCGAGGGTGCCAACTTTATTATATTTGAACACATAGAAATATGTGCACAAGTTTGGGGTTGGTACAAAGATAGTGAGCCAATGTCTCTAAGTATAATAGGACTAAACATGAGCCAGATCAACTCACTCAATTAATAGTTTTCTTGAGGGGACTCATATTAGCCGGGTCAACATCGGTTGTATTGAATTCCAGCTCTTTGGCGGTGCAGGCTGACTCAGCATAACCTATATCTCCTTCCTCACACTCGTAGACTATCTTACTGCTACCTCCCATGATTATAGTGCCTTTGGGACCCGACATCTTGAGCTTGAGGTAGACATAGCAAGGAAGAGCCATGAAACGAGCGTAAGCCGACCTTTCGAAGAGAGCATGGTAAGGGCCTTTTGTCTTTACCACCTCAAAAGTTGAGGGCTCGCATCTGTAGTTATGTTCGTCACCGAAAGCAACATCGATCTTAATCTGCCCCACCAGGTATGCCGACTTTCTAGGAACAATTCCATGAAACATAGTGGTTGAAGTTTGCAACCTACTATCTGGGATGCTCATCCGTGGAAAGGTGTCATAATGCAAGATGTTAATGCTTCTACCCCCTTCCATGAGGACCTTTGTAAGGGTATAGCCACCCACGTAAGGCTATACCACAAAAGCTAGATCTCCTAGGTTATCTACCAGGGCGGGGTGGGGGTGGGGGGTGTTCCTCTCTACTCCAGGTGATTGGCTGCTCAGACCAATTGAGGTATCTGGGAACTGTTGGTTTGACCATATTGATGGCTCTATGCTTGAATTTTTTTGAATCATTTGCAAGTATTAGCGGTAAAAATGTGGTATTTCCCACCTTTCAGCTCCTTAGGATTACTTTCAAACCATGTGATTATTATGTTGCTGATTGGCCTGACCAGAACGCTGCCCATTGCCATTGTTTCCTTGGTGTTGAAACCTTGATCCTGAGCCGCACTATCCATTAAAACTTGATCCTGGGAATCCGCTAGGTGAGCCGCCCTGTGAGCCACCCGGTCCATACTTACCTGGATGTCTCCACCATTGCCCCCTTGATGACTGTGAGAAGCCTGGTTACGGAACTCCTGCATAATGTAACAATTTTCCCATGCATGGGTAGCCGACTTACCCTCGGCGCTCTGCTTGGGACAAGGCGCTTTCAGTGGCTCCACGTAATCGTACGGCTTATTCCCATTATAAGCCCCCCCCCCCCCGGACGGTTATTTCGGCGCTGGTTTTTGAAACCAATGTTGGTATTGGCCACAAATTCTGATCCGCCATTGGGCTTCCTCCGTTTGCTATTATCGCCTTGACCTCCAGGGTTTCCACCTTGCTGAAGACCCTTGCCACCGTCACCTTTCTTGCTCTTTCCAGTTTTATCCTCGTCTGAGCTGGGATCCTTCGTGTTGTCTGACTTGGCATGCCTGGTAACAACGTCCATCAAGTCGCCCATGTATTGAACCTTACACTTCAATCGACTAAGCTTTTGGACCAGGGGCTCAAAGTGTCAGCTTTTCTCCAGGATGAACACGACCAGAGCCGTCATGATGCTATCGGAGGAGTGGATAATTTTAGCAACCCGGCAAGTCCAATGATGTGCTGACTCATCCGTGCGCTGGATACAATGCTGAAGATCTACGATTGTCATTGGCCGTTTCCACGTTCCTTGGAATTGTTTGATGAAACGCTCCTTGAGCTCTGAACAAGTGTTGATGGAGTTAGGCGGAAGATTTTTTCAGCCATGTCTGAGCTTCTTTAGCTCCTTCTACTCTAAACACATCGCGTCACTGACGTCAAGAATGTCCATGGCTAACTCATAGCTTTTGAGCCATGCTGTCGGCTCAAGGTCTGCTGTGTAGTTTGGCACCTTACGAGTCCCTTTGAGGTCCTTAGGCATTGGCTCACTACGAAGAGCCGAAGATAAACAAGGGATCCCAATTGTCCTGTTGTTGACTCTAGCCCCTAGCACTACTGACCGGGGCTCCGTCGTGGGATGTTGAGTCGCCCATATTGCTGCTTCTTCCGTGTTCGTATGTCGGGCTTCTCTTGCCACGTCAATGAACACTTGTGTGTTTGGTAACATAGGCCGGGTTGGGTAAACCCGAGGCTGCTTGTGACGCCCGCTACTAGAAACAACTAGAGACTCCTCATGGATGCTCTTACTATGATTGGCATACGACATGGAATGCGTCCGATCACGACTGTAAGAATATTGTGCTTGTTGTACTACTGCTGTTTTCAGCATCTCAATGGCGTTCCTTGCCTCGATCTCAACTGGGGTGTTCCCGTGAATTGGGAGTGCCTCCAAATTACATGTGGCTACCAACATGTTGTCAACAGGGTTGCAGAAGTGGCCCTACGACGTCGGAAAACACCGAGTCGGCAACTGAACCGACAGTGGCTCAGCCGGCTCTACCTGCCACTCTGCATGGCGAGGTGGATCCTATCCCGCCCTAGGTGTTGCTGGACTATTGAATAACTGATTCGGCTCCAAGAATAGCAGTTGCCATCTCTGGTGTCTCCTTTGGTAAACCGCCTCAGAGGCATCCCAACAAAGCCCTAACTGCGAAGCCTCGGTATTCACTCGTTCCGATGCGTTATGGATATGAGCCTGTATTTTAGCCATCCAAATGTTCTCAACGTTAGTCTCTCCCTGAACCTTGGTCATCTCCATGCAAAGCTTTACTAGTTTCGCATTGTGAGCTTCCTGATTCTTCATAGTGACAGGATTCTCCAAAATTTGGCCATCTCAGCCATCAAGTCACTTATGGCCTGAGTTGGCGTGTTGCCTGACCTACCAACACCGTTCGTGGATGCTGTTGTGGATGGATCTTAAGCTCTCGCTATTCCTACCATATAGATGGTGACATGGCGAGGCAACTCATATGATTCCTTGGCAGCTTCCGCTTCTGGGTATCCACCAAGTCTCCAATCATAGAGGGTACAGATTGATTCGGTGTCTCCCATGGATGACTCGCCCTCAAAATTGATGGGGGTGCCCTCGCTACCTTTCAGCTCATCCGGCCAGCTCAACAATGTCGGTGCAGATGTCCGGCTCGGGTACTGACGCGTCAATCTTGCCGATCAAGATGTGGATCTTGCCAAAGGGGACACAGTACCCAGACTCGACAGAGTCGGCCTCGGGACCCCAGCCTGAATTGTCGATATAGAGCTTGCCACGGGAACTGTTGGTCATCTGAGCAACCGCATAGCTCCCTAACCCTAGAAGAGCTCCCTCCAAAAACTCAACTCCACTGCGCGACAGCCCCATGGTGGGCGCCAATTTTCGTGGTTTTGTCACGGCAGA
Source organism: Hordeum marinum (assembly GCA_022496015.1). Taxonomy (NCBI): domain Eukaryota; kingdom Viridiplantae; phylum Streptophyta; class Magnoliopsida; order Poales; family Poaceae; genus Hordeum; species Hordeum marinum. The sequence continues at coordinate 281,620,443 of CM039678.1, forward strand.
TGTCCTCATTGGAGAACTTAGGTGTGAGGCCATCGTTGATGTGTGGTGACTCGAAGGGGTTGACCAAGTACGAGAGACGAATTTACCTATGTTTGGCCGCTCTGATGCAGGTAAAAGCCTACGTCCTACTTTCGTGTCTATATATATGACGATCTCGATTACAAGGGTGCGGAATTGCTAGCCTAGCTTTTGAGGGTTTTTAACTTAAGTCTATTGGCCTCAGGGGCTCGCCTTTATATACAGGTCGAGACCCTGGGCTTACAAGATTCCGAGCCATGTTATGAATCGTGACCTATTACATCTCTAACTTGTATTGTCTCTCAAGCAAGGAAAGTTCCTATTGTCTTTTGCCTCTTGGGCCTTGAGTCGCCATCTTCATGACTTGGGACACCATCCGACTTACTCAGTAAGTTGCCTCACCTGCCCTCTTATCAAAAGTGCTGCCCATCTTGAGTGTGATTCTTAAGCCGCCAATACGCCGACCCGACCCAATAGGCTGGTTACAACATGGGATTATGACCCCGACACTACCGCTCCCGCCAACGTTACCTCCGCTTAGCACTGTAGGAAGCTCAGACTTGGCATAAATGAGGAGGGAAGCACGACAGTACCACCCAGAGAGGTACATTCGCTGATTACTACCGCTCAAGAATTGCTCTAGTGCCGAAGATATCAGAAGCTGAAAACAAGCGGAAGTGGGACCAGAAGTGGAGGACGATAGTACCGCCCGAGCGGTACTGCTGCCTTCTCCCAATTGTACTTACACAAATTATGGTCAATGACACCCGAAGGCTCTAGATAGGAAAAATAGGCGGTAGTGACCCTAGTACCGCAGGGCGGCAGTACCACTGGCGGTACTACCACTATCCGGCACGGTACTTCCGCTTATATGTAACCGAGGAGCCTTTGGGGCAGAAAGAAGCTCCATGTTGTTGGGAAATGGAAGGGGTAAAATGTGTACGTGATAGTTCGGACTTTCCAAATGAGGATCCCCTCTTGATAGTTCGGAGTTTCCTACGAATCAAGTCCACCAACACTAAATTGATAGAAAAACTCCATCTTCTCTTTTAACGACCGAGGGGATGAAAACCATCTTGTGCCACCCGATAATCTCTGAAAGCATAATGCACACGATTAGTTCACAAGTGGCATTGTCATCAACCACAAAAACTACTTGGGGAAAATTATGCTATAACAGTATCAACTATGAAGACTTACTCCCATCTGTATATAACACATATACAACTACTACATCTACTCTAAGTATCAAAGTGCATAAGACATGGGGTTGTAGACATACCTTCATGGTTGCAAATTTACACACTTATCTTCCTTACTCTAGCGTTCCACGTTGTCTGGCATAGATCAATGCCTGTGAAACAAAATGCAAACGAGATATAAGGGGATAAATTAAGAACAATAGCAAATCAAAGCTTATTCTATTTTGGGGGGTTTTTTGTTTTTGAAAACTAACTTGCAACCGAAAAATCGCAAAGGAAAAAATAAAAAGCAAAAACAAATAGAAAGCAAAGGGTTGGAACAAACCAACACTAGTGTTTTGAAGCTCCTCGAGCTCAAGTACAACATCATTACAATTTTATTCTAATACCACCACATCTTGATGGAGAAGTGGTGATAACCACCCCCAAGATTAGGCATTTGCAAGCCAAAACTAACGAGATCATGGTGGAGGTTGGTCAGGAGCCCACTCCTGGCTCCAATTGAAGAAGTTCATGTTCATGTCAGCGGACGTGCCTCTTAGGGATGATGCGAGGTTGCTCATATCATGGATAGAGCCCTGGAGGTTGTTGAGTTCCGCGTAGGTGGCGTAGTCTTGCCAGGACTACTCCTCCTCTTTTTTGGTGACAAGTTCTTCTTCATCTACTTGTTCAGGATCCGGCCCTTTTTGGTCAAATGCCGCGTCTCCTTCATGTGCAACGTAATATAATAGTCCATTCTCGATGGATAAACGATTAGGCATAGGTGTGGATAAAAAGTATGCCACTCCAGGAATTTTTATGAAGTGACGACTATTATGAACTACTACCATACCGACGCTAGTAAGAACATGAATGTTAACAAGGGTGTTATCGACAATGGGGCGGAGATGTTGTAGTTGATCCACACATGATATCTCTCCGTGTATGATTTTCTTGATGCATGAGGTGTGTCAAAAGTTTTGCCCCTAGGTTGGGCGAATAACCGACGTCCAGGTTTGCTGCTTTCCCAAGAACTAGCATGTTCTCATCATTCACCTTAGAAACTTCTCCTCATGCCTGCAACGAGTTAATGATAACATAGTAGAAATAATGTATAGTAGGACTTTTAGTGACACTGGCTCTTTGCCTACAGCCATGATCACTCATCTAGTAAAAGGATTGTTGTGGGTGTGGGTCAATGAAATCATAAACATATCTAATATCATCATCATTGTTGGGGAAGCCAAAGTAACTACACCACTCAATAAAAGTGATGTCAAAGTCTTGGTCACGGAGATACAAAATGATCCTCTCCTCCTCATATGCATTTGGCATTGAACCAACATTGTGCGAGAGAGCACTAAGAAACTCAAGCGTCAATCCTTCATAAGTCTCACATCCCTGATAAACAAAATAATGCAACCCGACATTATGACAAAGCAAAATCAAAATCATCAGTGACACCTAGGTTGGCTTGAGTATTCACACAAGCCATTTGGTGCTTCAATCTTTCTTGTGGTGCACTTTTGGAGTTTCTTCCTTGCTCCAAGGTCGGTGAAGACGATCCCCTGAATGAAAACTTATCGCGGTTATGTGGTGCATGAACCCAAACCAGCATTTACGCGAGAATACCTCCGTGTAAACATCTATTAAAAGTTCAGTCCAATATAACTAAACAATAATGATCCTATGATACTCACAACATCACACTCCTATGAAAACATCAACAAATCCATGCCAAACTCAAGTTTGAATAAAAAATAAGCTTATCCTAGACATGGCAATGCTAGGCATTTAGAACGTGGATTTGCGAAAAATAACTTGGGGATCGGAGGATAAATGTAGGTAGATCGATCACATGGATGGATTCAAACTGATAACAAACAAGTAGAGAGTTCGGGCAAAGTTTTGCTAGGATTTGGAAGAAGAAGAAGAAGAAGAAGAAGAAAGGGGAGAAATGAGGGTGTGATACTTGCGATCAGTGTTGGGGTTTTCTCTGAAGAGGAGGGGATGATGCAACACAATATAGTTAAGTATTCCCCTCAGTTAGAACCAAGGTTATTGAACCAATAAGAGAACCACGCAATTTCATGTCTTCAATGCCTAAACACAAACGAGCACACACTTGCACCCAATATGGGCAAGAGGGTTTTCAATCCCCTTGAACTTGTTACTTGCAAGAATTGAGTTGTGTAGATGATAGTTTGATAAATATAAAATAGAAAATAAATGAAAAGTAAATAATGGAAGCAAGGTATTAAGAGCGTTTGTAAATATATTTGTGAATAGACCCGAGGCCATAGTTTTCCCTAGAGGCATGTCTCTTGTATGAGGCATACGGTAAACAAATTACTGCTGGGCAATTGATAGAAAAGCGCATTTATGCAATATTTATTCATGGCAATTATCATTACATATAGGTGTCACGTCCATAAGCAAGTAGACCGACTCCAGCCTGCATCTACTACTATTACTCCACCCATTGACCGCTATCCAGCATGCATCTAGAGTATTAAGTGAAACAAAGTAATGCTTGGAGAACAATGACATGATGTATACAAAGTAAATCCAATTGATATGAATAGTCCCCATCATTTTATCCATAGTGGAAGCAATACAAATATGTGTCATGCCCCTTTCTGTCACGGTGATTGAGCACCGCAAGAGTGAACCCACTACAACGCACCTCTCCCACCGAAGATAAATCAATCTAGTTGGCCAAACTACATTAATAGATCGGAGAGAATTACGAAGGTTATCATAATTTTCAATATATATGAAAAGACCAGCAAAGAACTAAATATAATATCATGAATGATGTGAACATAAATCCACAATTCATTGGATCCCAATAAACACACCGCACAAAGTGATTACATCGAGTAGATCATCGCGAAGAAGCGATGAACTTTGTATTGAACAACATGGAGAGAAATATAGACATCTAGGTGCTAACTACGGACCCGTAGGCCTGTGGTGAACTATTCACACATCACCATGCGAGAAGCAAGGTTGATGTAGAGGTCCTTCGTGATCGACCCCCCTCCAGGAGGGCACCGACAGGGATCCAGATGGGCACACGGCAGAACAAAGACTTGTGGTAGCGTAAAAAGTGTTTCGGGAGGATCCTTGGGTTTTTAGGGTTAATGGGAAATTATAAGAGAGAGAACAACGCCAGAGGGCCAGGGAGTGATTTCTACTACGCAACTTTATTCTACTGGACTCGTGTTGGGCCTCCAAGCGCAGAGTTTTGTAGTATAGTAGCAATTTTCCCTCAACTGGATGACCTAAGGTTTATCAATCCGTGGGATGTGTAGGATGAAGATGGTCTCTCTCAAACAACCCTACAATCAAATACAAGAAATCTCTTGTGTCCCCAACACACCCAACACAATGGAAAATTTTGTAGGTGCACTAGTACGGCAAAGAGATGGTGATACAAGTGCAATATGGATGATACATATAGGTTTTTGTAATATGAAAAAATAAAAACAGCAAGTTAGCAAGTGTAAAACAGCGAGCAAAACGGTGTATCAATGCTTGGAAATAAGCCCTAGGGTTCATACTTTCCGTATTGGAATCTCCCAACAATTCTAACGTAGTTGAACCATATGATCATGCCTCAACGTGCAACAAAGAAGCACTCCAAAGTTCCTATCTAGGGGAGAACAAATAGATGAAATTGGTGTAGGTAGTAGAACCACCTCAAAGTTATTGTTTCTGATCAATATTTTGAGCTATTCCTATAAGTGTCACAAACAGCCCTAGAGTTCGTAGTAAAATAGCATGCATCAAACAATTTCAGATCTATCATATTTAATCCAACACAAAGAAATTCAAGTAGCACCCCAAGATTTTTATCGGAGAACGTAGTATGAAAATGTGCAATCAAGCCCTATGCATAGATCCCCAAGGTCACCGAGATCCGCAAGTTGATGCCTCAACATATATCAAGTGAATCAATAGAATACCCCAATGTCACTATGGGTATCCCACGCAAGACGTGCATCAAGTGTTCTCAAACCAAAACATTCAATCCAAAATAATGAGATCAAAGGGAAATAATCAATTCATCACAACAAGGTAGCAAGGGAATAACATCATATGCTCTGACTATATTAAAAAAGTCAGTGATACATCAAGATCGTGCCATCTCAAGTATATGAGAGAGAGAGTGATTGAACACATAGCTACTGGTGCAAACCGTTAGCCCTGAGCATGGACTACTCACTCCTCATCATGGCCTCTGCCGGAATGATGAAGATGGCCACCAGAGATGATCTACCCTCTCCTATAGGGTACTGGAACACCTCTAGATGGTTTTTAATCAATACAGAGAGTTGCGGCGACGGAACAAGGGGTCTCTATTTATTTATGGGGTTTCTGGGATTTATAGGATTTTTCAGCGTTGGAAGCACACCAAACGGAGCCACGAGAGACCCACCACATATCTGGACCCCCCCTAGGGGGACAGATGGCTTTTGGCCCGTGGGTGCCCCCCTCCGGTGGTTCTTCGCTCCAATGTGGCTTATTTCCTCCTTCGAAATCACAAAAAAGTTTCGGGCACTTCCAAGAACTTTCATTTTCTGCACAAAAAACACCACCATGGCAATTCTGGTGAAAACCTCGGCAGTCTGGGTTAGTTCTAAATAAATCATATAAAATGCATCAAATCCATATAAAAGTATTGTAAACATTGGTGAATTTATCATGAATACTTCATAAATTATCAATAAATTGGAGATGCATCAGCATTCCCAAGCTTAATTCCTACTCACCCTTGAGTAGGTAAATGATAAAAGAAATAATTTATGAATTGTGAATGCAATCTTGGTGAATAGTTTTGATCATTGATAATTTCAGTCACCTTTATATCATCATAACCAGCAAGTTTTTCTCATAAAAACCATCATGATAGACTAGCAATGAATTCACATGTCATGGTTCAAACTATGCATTCTATTGAAACATAAAAATCTATGTTCTTGGTCACCAAACAATTTCAATACATCATCAAGTCTAAGTAAGATATCCACATACTCAGTTATCATATAGTCTTTTATGATTGCCAATACTCGAGGCATATTTTTGGAACAAAAATATACATCGAACACATAGAAAGATAGGGGCTTAATGTTTTGCCTTCCAACATACATATCATGAAGATAATTGTTAATAATAATGAATCATGATCAAATATATTTGAGTGGATACATATGTTTGGATATTTCCCCACCACATGATGCTTGCCAACTAATAGATTGAGGTTGGAATAAGAAGTTGAAACCAACATGGAAGTAAGTAACATCGAAGTAAATAGATTGTTCCTTTGCAGAGGGAAGCAAGGATTTGCATATGCGCCAGAGATCATTGTTTAAAACAATGATGAATATGTAATTTGAGTGGTGTGCCTTTTCTATCAACGCCACAATAGACTCTTCTATATCTTCCATGCTAATCACATTATTGGCAGTTCCCAAACATAATTTAAATTTTTACTCCCCTCCACCATTCAAACACGTTCCATGGCTGGCGGAATCCACGGTTGCCCTCCAGACAATCAACATTCTAGGGGCAGTTTATTTATTTATTTTTGTGTTTTACAAGACTAAGAATCCTTTTTACCAGCCTCTCTCATGCAATGACAAGTGAATAAACACTCATCTTGATAATAACTCACTTAACATGGAACATACTGATTGCCCCCTCCCTCCATGAGTGATACGAGCACACATAACAGATGTTTATTTGAATGTTTAGAGGTGGCACATGCAAATTTACTTGGAATGTCAGTGAAATACCATATATAGGTAAGTATGGTGGATTCTCATGGAAGAAACTTGGTTCAAGTATTTGGATGGACAAGTAGTATCTCTACTTAGTACGAGGTTTTGGCTAGAAAAAGGTTCTAAACAAGCACCACATGTTGGAGGATCCATAACAATATAACTTCTATGCAAATATACCCAAACATAATCATTACATTGTCTTCCTTGTCCAACTTAAACTATTTGATCAAGTTTGAAAATAATTAATCGGTATTCACAATCATAAAATATGTCCATGATAATATATTTCTATGTGAAAGTTCTCTTTCTTATACTAATCATTCATGAATTGCTTGTATGACCAATTTGATGATTGTCAAAATTCAATAGATTTTACTTTATAAACCATACGTGAGGCTACTACTAAGCATAAAGCACATTCATAATTTCATATTTATTATATTTCATTGATTCACAATTTACTCATAGGATATAAGTGAAGCACAAGAGTAACCATCAAACTACTCTCAAAAGATATAAGTGAAGATCAATGAGTAGTCAAACAATAAAGTAGCTATGTGAGGACTCTCTCTCAATAAATATTTTCAGATCAGATAATTTTATTTAGACATCAAGAACAATAAAAATAGCACTCCAAGAATATCACATATCATGTGCACAAATAAAAATTGAGGGTCAACATAGGCTAACCGATAATTGTTGATGAAGAGAGGTGGGATGCGTAGCATCCCCAAGCTTAGATACTTGTGACTTATTGAAATATTTACTTGGGGTGCCTTGGTATTACCCAAGATTGAGCTTTTGTATCTCTTCCAATCCTCTCATATCACAGGTTCACATTTTCCCCCAAAACTTCATCCACACAAAACTTGAAAAGAACTCGTGAGATAGGTTAGTACATATAAAAACAAATCAACACTTCATGTAATGTCAAGACAATTGGCACAATAAATTTCAAACATAATCTACTGTTTACTATCGTTTTCACAATTTATATCTACCAATATAGGCTATGGAAACTATAGGATAACAAAACTGTGACAGCAATGTGTCCAAACAATATAGTCTATAGTAATTTATGAAGATAGAGTACTTATATAACTCAAAATATTATGTAAATTTAGGATGTGATAAAGAATTAATATTACAACACTGTGTAAAATTTTTAGAAACTTTCCACATTCTAGTAAAATATGAAAATTCAAACACTACAGCAAAAGTTTTTGTTTTTACATAGCAAATATCAAACATGTAACTCAATCATCTTAAGAGGCAATTCTTGGAAATTTTTATTGAGAAACAAGATTATAAATATCATATAATATAGAAAAAAAATATTGATGCTCCAAGTAAAACACATATCATGCGGCAAATAAAAATATAGCTCCAAGTAAGATGTACCGATAATGTTGGCGACGATAGAGGGGATGCCTTCCAGAGCATCCCCAAGTTAGACGCTTGAGTATTACTTGGATATTACCTTGGGGGTGCCTTGGGAGCCCCCAATCTTAGGTCCTTGGTACTCCTTATTCACCTCATATTGGTATCTCCACCAAAACTTGAAAACTTTAATCACACAAATTTAACAGAACTTCGTGAGATGGGTTAGTGTAGTAAGGATATATCATTCACTTAGGTACTATCAATTCAAGCTTAATAATTGTTCTCACATAATAACTACTGTATTCCATAATTAACATAATTTATATCACAAAATATAAGCTATGGAAACAGTAAAATAAGCAAACTATTTATGGAAAACATAATCTGACAAAAACAGATCAGTTTGTGAAGATCTGAATGAACACCACATTTCCCTGACTCTAAAAATTCTGAAAAAATAAGAAAACGCATAGAATTTGCATAAACATGTTTTTTTTAAATTACAGAATTTTTTGGTGATCTAGTAAAAATGGATAATGCATATACTAGACACAAAAATTTCTGTTTTTGCACAGAATCAAACAAACAATTTATGGGTTGAAATATACGAGCATCATTAGCTTAATTAGCTTAATGAATTAAAGTTGTTTCACAGAATCAAACAAACAATTTGTGTGTTATCTCATATATCAATAAAATTTGAAAATGCAAGCCTAATTAATCACATGACAAGCACATTTAAGTATAACCCGCTTCATATGCATAGGTATTTCGTGAGCAAACAATTTATGGGAGCAAGAATCAACTAGCATAGGAACGCAAAACAAGTGCAACTTCAAAAAATTGAACACATAGAGAGGAAAGTTTATATTATTGCAATACCTACAAGCATATATTAATACCTCATAGGAAATTTCAGTAGCATCATGAAGGAATTCAACAATATAATTATCACATAAAGCATTCTTTTCATGATCTGCAAGCATGGAAAATTTATTACTCTCCACATAAGCAAAATTATTCTCATTCATAGTAGTGGGAGTATCATAGGAGACTTGAACAATATGAATTGTTTCCACGTTAAAATAGTAATGTTCAGAGAAAGGGTATTCATAATTGTGACAAGTTGTATAATAATAACCATCAGTACTTTTCATAACATAAGTATCATCATAGTAATCATCATAAATAGGAGCCATGTAATCATCATAAAAAAATTGATCATTTGAAGTGGGGGAACTAAAAATATCATATTCACTATTCATAGCATCACCAAGCTTGGAAAACACATCAATTGCAGCAAATATATTCTCAAATATATCATTCTCATCAAGCATAGCATCCCCAAGCTTGTGGGTTCGCACATCATTACGATAATCATCAATATCATGAATAGCACCAATAGTCTAACAATTATTATCATCATAATATTCCAAGTTGTTGCCAAAACAATTTTCAATATTATAAGGAGTATCATTATCTTCCCAATCATCCTCATCACAACAAGTAGTAGGCATAAAAAAATAGTCATCAAGTGGGTCATCATCCACACTACTTTGTATTCATTCTCAACGATTATAGGAGCAACATTATTTGGGGGAGATACCTTTTTACCTTTAGCTTTTCTTCTCTTCTTCTTCTCCTTTACTACATTTTGTGTGGGTCTAAGTAGTTTTTCTGAGCTCCTTATTGAAGATATTGGTTCGATGGAAAGCTCTTCCTTGAAACCTGATTTACCACAAGAAAAAATATGAGGGTATTAGGATAAATTTATCCTTTCATTAGTATTACTTTTATATTCTAATTGTTTCTCATTATTTCTATAGTTGGAAATATAAGCATTCTCATTGCAGTTCACTATGTAAAACATATAGATTTCTTGTAGATTAGATTCATTACCATCTGTGACAGTGAATATATCAAACAATTCATTTTATTTGATAATTATTCATTCCAAAAAATAAGCAAATTTTATTATATAGTTCATGGGAAATCAAAATATCACAATATTTGAAGATGGTTCGGTCATGAAAAAGCAGACATTGGAAATTAAGATGACCAACCGTATTGCAAAGTTCACAAGTAATGGGATGAAGAGAGCATAAATTTGTGGCACATTAATCTATCACTTTAAAGAACCAATTAGTTTGATAAATTTTATGCTTATTACAAAATATATTGTCACTATATGGCATGTCTTTGCAAACTTTATTCACTCCACAAAGTGGAAATGCTTATAGGAAATATTTTATCATGACTAGTCCAATCATTATTAGCATCATGGATATCCAGAGAATTCGTACAAACAACATGAAAATCATGCTTTTCATTCAAGGAACTATCATGAATCACTTTATGAATTTCACCATTTTTGGATTCATGATTTTTAGGCAAGACCTCATAACGATAATCTAGAGAACTCTCACTAGCAATTGTTCCAACATAATCGGGTCTTTTGAAAAGTTAGCAAATGGATGAGGATCCATTTATCTTTATTTTGTAGTTTTCTTTTATAAAACCTAACTAGTGAAAAAAATAAACTAAAATATTTAATTGCAACATCTAAAGATATACCTTCAAGCACTCCCCTCCACATCAACGGCGCTAGAAAAGAGCTTGATATCTACTATGCAATGTTATTCTTGTAGACTCATGTTGGGCCTCCAAGCGCAAAGTTTTGTAGGACAGTAGAAATTTCCCCTCAAATGGATGACCTAAGGATTATCAATCAGGGGGAGGTGTAGGATTAAGATGGTCTCTCTCAAACAACCCTGCAATCAAATACAAGAAATCTCTTGTGTTCCCAATACACCCAATAGAATGGAAAATTGTATAGGTGCACTAGTTTGGCGAAGAGATGGGGATACAACTACAATATGGATGATAGATATAGGTATATGTAATATGAAAATATAAAAATAGAAATGTACCAAGTGTAAGATAGCAAGAAAAATGGTGTATAAATGCTTGGAATAAGGCCTAGGGTTCATACTTTTGCTAGTGCAATATCCCAACAATGCTAACACAGTTGAACCATATGATCATGCCTCAACGTGCAACAAAGAATCACTCCAATGTTCCTATCCACCAGATAACAAATAGATGAAATTGGTGTAGGTAGTAGAACCTCCTCAAAGTAATTCTTTCCGATCAATCTTTTGAGCTATTATTAAATAGCCCTAGAGTTCATAGTAAAATAACACCAATGCCACATATCAATCCACCCTAATGTCACCTAGATAATCAAGTCTCACCTCAAGTATTCGTGGGTAAATTATGCGACATGCATCAAACAATTTCATATCTATCATATTCAATCCAACACAAATAAATTCAAGGAGAACCCCAAGATTTCTATCAAAGAACATAGTATGAAAATGTGCAATCAACACCTATGCATATATCCCCAAGGTCATCGGTATCCGCAAGTTGATGCCTCAACATATATCAATTGAATCAATAGAATACCAAATGTCACCATGGGTATCCCATGGAAGATGTACATTAAGTGTTCTCAAACCAAAATATTTAGTCTAACATAACGAGATCAAAGGAAATGATTCAATTCATCACAATAGGGTAGCAAGGGAATAACATCATATGATCCGACTATATTAACCAAGACCATGATACATCAAGATCGTGGCATCTCAAGAACTTGAGATAGAGATTGAACACATTGCTACTGGTACAAACTGTAAGCCCCGAGCATGGACTACTCCCTTCTCATCATGGCCTCCGCCGGGATGATGAAGATGGCCATCGTAGATGATCTACCGTCTCCGCCAGGGTACTCAAATGCCTCCAGATTGATTTTTGGTTGATAGAGAGAGTTGCGGCAGCGGAACGAGTGGTCTATCTTTATTTCTCGGCTTTCTGGGATTTATAGGATTTTTCAGCGCTGGAATCATGCTAAATGGAGCCACGAGGGGCCCACCACATATTTGGCCGCCCCTAGGGGGGGTGGTGGACAGATGTCTTGTGGCCCATGGGTGGCCCCCTCTGATGGTTCTTCGCTCCAGTGTGGCTTATTTCCTCTAGAAAAATCACAAAAAGTTTTGAGCGATTGCGAGAACTTTCATTTTCTGCACAAAAAACAACACCACGGTAATGCTATTGAAAACAACGTCAGTCTAGTTAGTTCTAAATAAATCATATAAAGTGCATCAAAACCATATAAAAGTATTGTAATCATACGTGAATATGGCACTAATGCTTCATAAATTATCGATACATTGGAGACGTATCAGGGAGGTGACCCCAAGCCATTAGGGTGCTACCACCCCCTTGGGTGCCCCCTGTTTGCTTAGGGGCACCTCGTGTGCCGTCTTGTCTTCCTTCTGAAGCTTCCAGGTCCTTATTTTGTCTATAAAAAATAGTCAAAAAGTTTTGTGGTATTTGGACTTTGTTTGGTAACGTATTCTTGAAAAGCCAAAAACATGCATAAAACAACAACTAGCACTTGGCACTAGGTTAATAAGTTAGTGCTCAAAAATAATATAAACCAGCAACTAAATGCCTAAAAAGCATCCTATAATGATAATAAAATAGCATGGAACAATCAAAATTATATATACATTGGAGACTTATCAACATCCCCAAGCTTAATTCCTTCTCGTCGTCGACTATGTAAATGATAAAAACAATTTTTGATGTGACACGCTACCGAACATGTAATCTTTTGCTGGTATGATCATTGAGAAATGATGAATTAACAAACATCAACATAGTAATATCCATAAACATAAGTAACATAATCACCGATTTTCAAAATGGACGATCCTTAAAGAATGTTTACCCCCCATTAATTTTATCATATTAGCATGGCATGGCTGTGTCTTCACCACATAAATATAAATGTCAAGCATCACAATGTTAAGCCATGCAATTGGATCATACTTTTTAACGCACTTAAACTTTTTATTACTCAATCTATACATGAGCGTGAACCATGGATATAACATATAGGTGGAATAAAATATGGTGGTAGGTTTCAAAGGGGTAAAAGTGGAGAAGAAAATCTCGCACCAACTAGGCAGATCAATGGGCTATGGATGTGCCCATCAATCTATATCAATGCAAGGAGTAGGAATTGCCATAAAATGGATGCACTAGAGATATAAGTGTATAAAAGCTCAACAGAAGCTAAGTGGGTGTCCATCCAACTTGCTTGCTCATGAATACTTCATGCATTTGTGGAAGCCCGTCATCGTAATATGCAAGCCAAGTTCTATAATGAAAAATTCCCACTACCATATGAAAGTGACAAAAACATGAAACTCTCTATATGAAAAACATGGTGCTACTTTGAAGCACAAGTGTGGAAAAAGAGATAGTAGCAGCACCCCTTCTCTCTTTTCTCTCATTTATTTTTTCCTTTTAACTTTTCCCATTTTTTCTTTTTTTTCTTTTCTTTCTCTTTTTCCTTTTTTTATTTTTTTCCTTCTTTCTTTTTTTAGTCCGGAGTCTCATCCCGACTTGTCTGGGAATCATTGTCTCCATCATCCTTTCTTCACTCAGAACGTTCGCTAATAATGATAATCATCACACTTTTATTTACTTAAAACTCGATATGACTGCTAAACGATATGACTCTATATTAATGCCTCTGGCGGTGTACCAGGATGTGCAATGATCTAGTGTAACATGTATGACAATGATGAACAGTGGCTTTGCCACAAATAGTATGTCATCTCCATGATCATGCAAAGCAATATGACAATGGTTGTACTAGTTATATGATGTAACAGTCAAAGTTGCATGACAATATATGTCGTAATTGCTATGGAAATGGCATGATAGGTAGGTATGGTAGCTATTTTGAGGAAGATATAAGGTGGCTTATGTCCAATAGAATGTATCATGTCACGGGGTTTGGATGCACCGACGAAGTTCGCACCGATCCTCCAGGTGAGAATGGGCAACACACGGTACCGAACAGGCTAGCAAATATGAGGTGGCGAGAGTGCGTACATTCATGGATTCACATTAGTCATAAAGAACTCACGTACTTATTGCAAGGTTTTATTAGCTCTCTCGAAGCAAAGTACTACTCGCATGCCCCTAGGAGGAGGTTGGTAGGAGTTAACCATCGCGCGCCCCTGACCTAAACAACACTAGGATTTCAACGAGAAATAAGAATGCTCACACATCATCACCATGCCATAACCAATCACTAGTGTAGGCGACTGCTATACAAATGGTTTTAACCCCTTTCCGTGACGTAGTCTCAAATCGTCTCCTTGCATGTGTGGGCGATTGGGGGGGGCTATCCCACACGACCCAAAAAACCCGTTGGCATTGCCTGCTCCCGGTCACACACGATAGGAAAAATTATGTCGTGTGCAATTGGAAGGACTATCCCAAACAGGTATTTCGGAGAAATCGTGTGAAATGTGCATACCATCCGATAGAGTGAATCCCAAACATACGTTTTTGTTCGTATTGTACATCAAACACAATTTTCTGCTTAACATTGTTTGTGATAGGGGTGGCTATCACACATGGTGCCTAGAAGAATCTGTTTGGCATAGGGCTGTCCATCACACAAACGTTTTATGTGAAAACGTTTGCGAATAGGTGTTCTAACACACACATTTTGTACCCAAAAATCGTGTCTCATTATTCACTAATCCAACACGCCAATTTTCCAGCAAGCGTGTGGGTTTGTTGAGGTCATCACTAATGGTGTTCTATGACAAACCATCTGCAATATGAAACCCCAATAATCAGGCTAATTGCTCTATTATTTATAATCCAGCTAGTAAACAAATTTATACTTCATATCAAGCACACAATATATTTATTTTCGTATTACAGCAACCAGGATTTCATAATTGAAATACATAAGAGTACAACATCATATACACATATAGTACCTAGATACCCAATGACACGACTGGACCGAGTTTCACATGCAACATCTAAAACCTTTGGAAAATAGCATCATATACTGTAAATAGACACATGAATCTCGTCTAGAAAACTATCGAAGTGGAAGGCAAATATTGAGCCTTCACTCATGTCGAAGGTTCTTGCAACTTTATTCCAGTGCGTGTATATGGTTGCCCACCCATCCTTCATCCTCTTGAGGAAGACTTCAAGATTATAACGTGGGTGTTATATGAATACCTTCCTCACCTCTTGACCATATAGGTGGTTTGTGACGTACTCATCGATGAAGTGCTTTGTAAATGACTAGAAACAAATATATGCGTAAATTGTGTTACTAAAGATTGAAATGTCACAAAGGGAAAAAAAGACAAGGTAAAAGAGATAGTGCCATCCTATAGTGCACTGATGTCTTCTTCATTGCGTAGACAAACAACTTGTTGTTTATTTTTTACTATAAACAGTAGTGTAAAATCCCACAATAATTTTTATAAAATAAAATAAATAAGTTAGCTACAAGTTGTCTGTAGGCTTGAGATAAGCCTTGAAATAAAAAGAAAGAAGGCAAACACAAAAAGCTAAAAAAACTAGTGAACAAAAAACAAGGAAAAAAAGAAAGAAAAAAAGGAAAATGAAAAGAACCTAGTCTACTCTTACAAAATCTCTTAGAATGAGTTATCCAACCAAGCAGCAAATAGGTGAGCATGTTTTCTTTTCATCCTATACTTCAGTAACTTGAGCTCTTCCAGGAATATGAATTTCCAGCCTTGAAAAGAAGGAGTTATGTTCTCAAAAAATTGTTGTTTCTTGAAATCCAGATGTCCCATGACCCAAGTATGATAATTTCGATAAAGAAAGGATAGTTGAGCTTGTCCTTTAGGTCTTGATATGTTATAGCACTGACATGTTATGTGTTCTTGTGGGGCAAATGAAATCCCAGCATTGAGTGGCAAAAGGACACCCCCAGAAGAGGTGATGTAATGTTTCTTCCTGTTGACAATCTCTCACTGCACTGTTGTATGCCTCAAGCTGAAAAACTTTTCCTTCGTAACAGATTTCTAGTATTAACTCTATCATGTAGCAGCATCTAGAAGAAACTTTATGTTTGGGTTGATAAGAGCTGTTCCAGATCCAATTGAAATGTGGTGGAGTTTGTTTATGTCCAATTAGTACCTTCTATGCTTTTATGGAAGAGTAGAATTCATTTCCCCATATGTAACTACATGTGTCCACAACATCCAGATATTAAGATTGCCTTAAAGTGATACAGATGGTTTCCAGTTCCAAAAATTCTTCATAGGTTTCTGTGGTCAATGACAAGTAGAAGAGGTCTTGGAGGTATTCTTAGTTAATGACTTGTTAGACATTTAAACTAGTATTCTTGGAAAAAGAGTGAAGATGGTGAAATTTATATTTCAAAATAGACTGATGCCACATATCATCCTAGAACACTGCACTTCTACCCTCTCCGACATTGCATTTGGCAATTGCTTGTTGTTTTTTGTCGCGGGTTTCTTTATCTTAACAATCTTCCCGAGTTCCTTGATTTGGGTGACATTCCTGAACACATCATTTCCCCACATGCAAAATGGTTCGAACAATGGGTCTAAACCTCTTGAGGCAGGACCTACATGTGCAAGACCAAATTATTGTTAGAAACCTAAATATTAGAATCGTTCCTCCAATTGCACAATAATGTGCTATTAGCCAAAGGATCATGAAAGTGCAAACGTCGATGGTGAACCTCAGCGTCTCCCATTGTTCCCCCTGTAATGTGTTTAAGAATAGATATTGATCAGTAAAAATATGTGAATGAAAGATAAATGCATTGCATATGCAACATATGAATTCAAGCCACATGGAAAAGTCAAGCATGCTAAGAACTATGAAATATAGCAATTGTAGGTTTCACGTGCCTAAGAAAACAAAATTGTACCAACAATACATGAACATCACATTGAAGATGATCACCAAAACAACTAAACCAAACAGTTAACTGAGCATCACATTGCACAATACAACATAGTAGTAGAAGGTCAGATTGCGTACTAGCATTACATTGCATATTTCAGTAGAATTTCTTAAGGGAAGGCAGGAGCAGCACATGTAGCAAGTAAAATAAACATGCGTAACAGGCGTAGCTAGCTGAAGATAGTTCATTAGAAATTAAGCTTAAAAAACAAGATATTGCATGTCGTTGGAGACATCGATAACGCTGGGCTTGGACGAGGGCGAGGCCTCCACATAGTGGGTTCCCTCCTCGTAGTGGTGTGTTGCCTCAGCCTGTCCGGGCACTAGCCTGCCTGCTATGGAGTTGAGGAGAGTACGGGCATTGTCACGCCCAAGATGCGCACCTATCCATATTAAGGCACGGGGGCCTCGACAAGGGATAGATGCGCATCTCGTCGTTCACAAGTATAGCATCATCACATCATACATACAAGAAGAGATGACTATAAGAGTTATCTTACACTCGCCACATACTATATTACAATTCCACACAAGAGTTCAAACATAAATATGAAGACAGGGTCCGACTACGGACGAAAACAAACAATAAAAGCAGATGCAAATGATACTATCTCGCTATCTCGAAGATCACGACCATGGTCCTCTACTCATCCAGATAAGTCACATACATCCTGCCCCTTTCCTTGTCATACTCTCACTAGAGCTGCGTCAGATCATCCTGCGAACTCATCTGTACCTGTACCTGGATTGTTGTAGTAATCTGTGAGCCACAAGGACTCACCAATCATGCGCCCGGGTACCGAGACTATTCAAGCTTAAAGGTTGGGATGGGGAATGTGTTCAGTTTGCAGCAGCACTAAGCTTTTATGGTGGCTAAACTTACGTAACATGAAGATAATTATGTGGCCTACGATGAACGATCGAATCTAGAGTGACCTCTATGAGATCCTGAACACTTACTTACATCAATCATAACCCCACCATGTTTTCTCTGAGATCATGTTCACGAGCAGAGACGATCACGGTTACTCACAAAGTTGGTGAATTTTATTTAGAGTTTACTTCAAGTTAACAATAACCGGGTGTTAAACCAAGATCCAAGTTGCCACATAACCGCGGGCACGGCTTTCCGAAAGATTTGACCCTGTAGGGGTGATCCAACTAGTCCATCACAAATTAACCACACTCCGCGGGAATAGCCTCGACCACGGATCTCGTGATCATCCTAGGCAACTCCAAAGGAATTCCAACACCTCGAGATAACCCGAAGAAAGTCAGAGCCCTCATGCAAGACAATCGATAAAGGTAAACAAGTCCAGCAAGACCTCCCGATGTGTCGACGAACCCGATAAGAGCCATGTATCTCGTTCTCAGGACACGGCGGATTGTCCAAACTTCTGGTAGGCCAAACACAGAGCTGCCCCTGGTGACCACCGGCGGTTGACATTTTTGGACCAACACTGGTGAGGAGCACTGGCCCGGGGGTTGATTAATTATCCATGGGGTTGCAAAGTCCTATGCAAATTTTATTAAGTTATAAGTAAATGTAGTACCAAAGTTGGGTATTGCCAGACAAGTTTTAATCTCAACCGAATAAACAAGGGGGTCCCCATAACAACCCCGAGCATGTTAGGAGCGCAAAGTATGGACACATAGCACCGGTAACAAGAAACTATGGCGGTAACAGCGGAACAAAACACCTAGCAAAAGGCCAAGCCTTCCACCAATACCAAGATATATATGTGCATTAAATTAAATAACAGATAATATTGTGATATGCCAAATCCATGTTATCACATGCTGCACCTGCAACTAAGAACGCTATAAGAGGGGCTGAGTAGCGGTAACTTAGCCAATCAAAGGTTTGCTAGGATGTGGAGGGTTAGAGGCTATCATGGCAATTGGAGGCTAACATTCAAGTGGTAGGTAGCGCAATTGAAACGATAAGAGCGAGACAACTAGCAAGCGAGAATAGTATCGGGATTCGGGTATGATCATCTTGCCTGTTGGTTCTTCAGTGGAACAAGTAGCGGGATCCTCGTAGTTGTACTCGCCTGGCTCTTCGTACTCAGGTTCAACATTCGCGTCTACCCAAAAGAAACAGCAAGAATAAACAAACAACCATGGTGCAATGCACAAGCAAGAATGATGCATGCTTATATGACGAGTTTGAGCATAGCAATCCTAACTAGTCATGTTTCACATGCAAAGGGTTGGTTATTAGTGAATCTGGACAGAACCTTATGTTAAGTAATTTAGACATGCATTAACATGGAAAATATGGATGCATCATGCAAAAACGATAAAAATGCATATGAAGAACGTAAGAAATGGGGCTATGGTTCTCACGATACGCTCACGACAAGATATGAAGGCAAAACACAAGACAAGAAGGACCTGGGCTATTCCTTGGCATTCTAAGGTAGCCACTTGTTAGGCAATGAAAAACCAACCACAATAGAGCCAAAGATCAAGAAATTCCATGGAGTATAGCTCCCACAAGTCACAAACAATAAAACAAACAATCTGCCACAAAACAACAACATAGCAACTTACACAGCCAATAACTTGAGCTACAGGAATACTACAGCCACAAACAAGGTATTGACAGAAACTACATAACATACTTATCAACTTATCCAACTACACAATCTGGAAAGGAGGCAAACATCAATAAGCATGAAGCTCACAAGCTGGCATGATGAAACAGAAATCTGGGACTTAGTGAAAATAACAGTTTGCTGGAATGTGAGTTAATCTGGTAGCATGTTGACAGCAGAAACTAATGGTGCTAGAGACCACCTCATTGGATGAAAATTAACAGGCTGATAGAAGACAACATCTATTTCAAATCACTAGCACTGAGCTTGAGCCAATTCACAACATATCACAAGATAGCAACCACTCTTCATGGCATAAAAATAACAGCAGATTTTCAGACATAGAAATATTTAGCATGGTGAAAACAGTAACATTAAGTTAGCTACTTTGCAGCAAGTTTCCCACTTATATGGGTGATTCTAATATCAAACAAAAATACCATGGCATAATAGGCATAAAACACTAACACTTCCATGTTGCCACATGCCCCAAAGCAAGCATGGATTATTTCAAGCTAAAATGACAAAGTAGCGTCAGAGCAGAAAATAGCAGTTTTGCTAACTTGCTCAAAAGTGAAATCCAATTGCACCAATGGATTCCTTGGGTCTTTCTACCCCAAAATCATGTATCGTACTCATATAGTCCCATGGTGCATCATGACAACAAATACATATCAAAAATATCCTCCACTCTTATAAGTGAAAACTTACCCTAAATGCTCATGTGCAAAAATGAACATGTCCAGCTTTGGCAATATAGCTATGAATGCAAATGAAGAAATATATCCTACAAAAGATGGCACATGCTAATAAATAGTGTATGACAAGTGGGGCATGGCCCACTTGTCACACACACATACCCAAACCTACACTCACACTACCACACATACACACACATGGCATCTACACACACATGGCTACATAGGCACAAGTGCATATGGCACATACACTCATGATCACACACTCACCTATGTGTGTGGGTGCTCATCACTCACACACATATGCTCACATATATGCACAAGTGCATATATGCACCTACACATGCATGTAAGCACCACCCACACACACTACACACACACATGCACTACACATACACATGTTTCTAAATAAAAAAAGAAAAAACACAAACCCCTACCCGTATGTATACACATACACACAAACAATACACATCATGAAAGAAACAAAAAAACAGGAAAAGAAATAAAAACAACAAAGGGGTGGGGGGTGGGGGTCGAACCCTAGACCTCACGGTCGACACCCCCGAGCGCTACCACTGCGCTACGGCTTCGGCTGTTAATAGAGTAGGAACCCTGCGCGTCTAGTACTAACAGGGCAAAGCTAAACTAACAAAACTGACAGAATGAACACCAATGACAGCGGCACGATGACGGGTAACTCCGGCGACCTACGGCACTAGCGGGGCTACGAGTTCTACTCGAGGCACGCGGGATCTACGGGGAACCCATTCCTTTGTTCATGTTGTGACGAGGAGGACGGAGGCAAGCTCAAGATCTCGCCTTTCTGACCGGCGACGATGGACATGACGGCAACATACGGCGGACCTACGCGAGGAAGTAGGGGCTACGGGGATCGGATGTTCACCGAGGTGTTTTTAGAGGCACGGGGGAACGACGGCGAGACGGAGGGGAAGAACACGAAGAAGGCCGGTGGCGAGGCTCCTCTGCTTGCGGACAATGGGGATGAGCGGGGCGTGCTGCAGGGGAGGTGCTCCTCACCTCCCTAGCGGCGGGAACGGATCGCGGGCGACGACCCTGAGCTCCACGCCATGTCGACCGGCGACGAGGGCCACCGGAGATGCGGCGACGGCGGCGAAGACGATCGGTGGCCTCACTAACCCTCTCTGAAACTCTCTGAGACGCTTACCTGACAGAGAAAGGAGGGGAGGAAGGAGAAGAATGGAGAGGGAGAAGGGAGCGGTGGCGGCAAGAGGGGGGAAGAGGAACCCTAGGCTGAGGGGCATGCACGTCGAGGGGGGTTAAATACCCCCAGAGCTAACAGTGATGGACGGCGACAACGCTCTCTCTCTCTCTGCAGCTCTGACGGAGATGACGGATGGGAGCAGGTGGCCGTCTACGCGGCTGGGCCGGCTTCGGCACCCCAGCTGGGCCGCGAGGGGGAAGGCCCAGCTTACTCTAACATATAATTAAAAACAAGGTTTTTTCCTTTTAAATAAAACAACAAGATAAGAAAAACCCATAGAGGAAAATAAAAAGGATTTCTGATAAAGCAAAAATACTTTTGACTACAAGAAAATGAGAACTATTTAATAAAATTGACAAGGGGATTTTTGAAGCAAGTAAATTTTAATACAATAATAAAACAGCCCTCTATTATATTTTAAAACCCAAATCACAAAGCTCAAAACATCAAAAGGACAACACTCACATGCTGAAAATATTATAGGCTATCTCGTGAACATTTTAAACAATTTAATTAGCAAGTTAAATCTGTTGATAAAATGACAAGGGAATAAAAGGGTATTAGTTTGGGTTTGTTGAAAATAATAAGAGAGGTGGAAGGAGAAGGATTGTTGCACCACCCACACTCTAACCACATCACACAACACAAGAACACACCCAACCACAACAAGGTCACATCACAAACAAAGGCATGGCAAGATGAATGATATGATGCATGATGCATGAATGCATGAACAAGACATGGCATGACAAGGCTCAAACTCATATCATTAAACTCATGACAACAAGGTTCACATAAGATACATGCCATAAAAGGTAGGGACAACACTTGGGATGTCATAGGCATGCTGAGAAAACAACTCGGAGTCATCGTGAAAGGCACCAATGGAGCCCTGGAGAAAACAGAATGAGCTATTGTTCAAAGCAGACAACCACGAGGCGGTGTCCGTGCGCGAGGCATCGACGGTTGCCTCGACATTTAGACACTGCTCCAAGATCTGGGGGTTAGCACACATGGAAGGCATCACGGCCTCATCCGCGCATGTGGTCGCTATTTGCTTCTCCGTTGCCAAGTGTTCCTTGAGATCCTAGCTATACTGCATGCACCATGTCTTTCTGCGATGATTATGTGGGGTGTGGGCCAGTTATTCTGGTGGAATGTGTCACTCTGGCGGTCGGGCTAGTTATTTTGGTGGAATATGTCATGCTGGCAGTCGGACCATGTGGAATGGAGGAGGAGGGGTAGAGGGGGGAGTGGGTATGGGGAAGATTTTGATTACATGACTATGACTAGGAGGATGAGGCCGAGCAGCATCAATGAGCATCGCTAGTGCGGAGGCGGCGCTGCAAGCAAGTTGCGAAGGTTTGAACTTAGGAAATGAAGGGGGAGTAGGGGAATGGGAAATTTGACTTTTGGTTTCTACGAGGGGCGAGGGAGGTAGATATTTGTGCGGCAACCCAAAATTTCGTTCGGTGCGGCGAAAAATTAGCACGCACAGTCACATCGGACACAGTACCATTACCATACCTGTGTGCGATATTCAACGACACAAACATCCTATAGTTTATCCTGTGTGTGATGAGACTGAACGTGGAAATTCTAGTCTCCAAAATTCTGGCATAAGATATCAGATACTAGCATTGCATACGGTAATTGCATTTCATGTTCATTTGGAAGAGAAAATGGGGATACAACGGTACATTTTGGTCCGAATTTCCCTCGTTACATTGGTCATTGCTTAGTTTAACAACACTTGCAAATTTCAGTACTACACAAAAGAGCCTACAACATCGCCCGCACTTACTTAATCGAGCAACTAATAAACATTAGTTAATTGACTTAAACATTACTCTATCAAAACACCATCGATCTGGACATAGAATAATATTTCGCCTGGCAAACGTCGATCTCCGCCACCTCCTCGATGACCAGCTCCTGCTCGACAAACTCTGGGGAATGGAGATCCTTGGGATCCATCGTCACATACTCCAACATCTCGCAGTCTTCGTGCACCATCTCTTTGGATAAGGCTGTTATGAGCTGGGCGTGGGCGGCCTTGCTCCCGGCATGGACAACCACAATCTTGGCTAGGGAGGCTGGCGATGAACGGACGCCTACTAGAGCACACTCAACGATTGCCAACTCAATGAAGGTGGGTTATCAACCAGTGTCGGAGAAGGCAGATGTGATTTATGTAGCGACCGACATGATATGGGCGTGGGCGGCCTCGAGATTTGACTTGGGCGTCGACCATCAGGGCTATGGCGACCACCAATGAACTGAAAGCTGATGTGTCATTCTCGCCATTTGTTATCCCCGTAGAGGTTGTTGCTGCCGCCCACTCAGCTATAGCAGCTTCTCTTTCAGTTCCTGCAGCCACTATATAGGAGGTAGTGGTCGTGCTCAAGCTTGTTGAGAGTGCTCTCATGGCTTATGCGGCCGCGCTCAGGCCGGAGTTGGTTTCCGAAGTTGTTGTCACGACGGGGATCCATGTCCCCATCTTTCACCGACAACGATTGAAAGGTAAAATGGCATGAGGAGTCAATGCGGTAAACTGCCTGGCGGTGTACTACAGATGACGAAACTTCAGGCCTAACCATTCATTGCGAGGATTGGCCCAAGATATTTTGTACTGCATCACAAACGATTCATGAACGTCAACTTTTTGTGAAAGACTTAATTTTCGAAATGTTTTTAAAACAAAAATTGAAGTTAATTCGGCAAAGGACGGTTTTGGTTTGCAATAATATTTATGTGTAGTGAACACTGACCAATAGCGGTGTCATCCTAGAATATGTAATTATTGACGGTTTGTTTGGCATTTGTATAAATTAATTGAGTTTTCTAGACATTAATGTGTATAATTAAAATTTGAATTATCGTCCTAATGTCTGTGCATCAAAATGGGATGAAAAATCAATTAGTTTCCATGGCTTCATCTTTAGGTCACGATCAATAAATGGGAACGAACTTCAAACATCTCGGCATCTTGGCTCGGGCACAAATGTTGAGAAACTTGGTTTTTAAATTACTTTAAATCCAAAACACATCAGAAATTCTAAAAACTTGGAATGTTGTCATGACATGGTATATATGTGCCATGGTAAAAAAATCCAACATGGGACAATTTTAGCCACAAGTCCCTTACAAAGCAGAGCTTTTCACTTCAATCTTTGAGGTCCCGATAAGGAAAACGTCGCCTTACATAGGAAAACCGACATCCGCTCATCTTCTCGGCATGAACTTTTGTTAGAGGCAACTCACACCAGTAAGAGTGTATTGCTAAAATATGGAATTATTCAGGGTTCTTTTCTCATTTTCATAGGTTAACTGAGTTCTCTAGGCGTACAGTGTGGATAATTAAAATTTGAACTAAAATCACAAGGTCCAGTGCATCAAAATGGGTTGAAAAGTCATATAAGTGTCCATGTCTACTTTAGGCCCCATGCTAGATATGGAATGGATTTCAAACATCTCGGGGTCTTGACTCGGCCACATACATTGAGAAACTTGGTTTTACATTCCTGTATAAATAAAAAACTTGTCAGAAAATCAGGAAACTTGGCATGGTGTCATTGCATGGCTCATATGTGTCTTGATGATAAATTTGATGGAAATATGCCCGAGAGGCAATAAATAAAGTGTTTATTATTGTATTTCCTTGTTCAGGATAATCGTTTATTATCCATGCTATAATTGTATTAATTGGAAACATGGATACATGTGTGGATACATAGACAAACACAATGTCCCTAGTTTTCCTCTAGTGAACTAGCTCGTTGATTGAAAGATGGTTATGGTTTCCTAGACATGGACAAGAGATGTCATTTGATAACGGGATCACATAATTAGGAGAATGATGTGATGGACAAGACCCAAACTACAAACGTAGCTTATGATCGTGTCAGTTTATTGCTACTGTTTTCTGCATGTCAAGTATATGTTCCTATGACCATGAGATCATACAACCCACAGATATCGGAGGAGTACCTTGTGTGTATCAAACGTCGCAACATAACTGGGTGACTATAAAGATGCTCTACAGGTGTCTCCGAGGGTGTCTGTTGAGTTGGCATGGATCAAGACTAGGATTTGTTACTCCGTGTGACGGAGAGGTATCTCAGGGCCCACTCGGTAATACAACATCACAATAAGCCTTGCAAGCAATGTGACTAAGTGTTGGTCATGGGATCTTGTATTATGGAATGAGTAAAGAGACTTGCTAGTAACGAGGTTGAACTAGGTATGGAGATACCGACGATCGAATCTCGGGCAAGTAACATACCGAAGAACAAAGGGAACATCATACGGGATTAACTGAATCCTTGACATAGAGGTTCGACCGATAAATATCTTCGTAGAATGTGTAGGAACCAATGTGGAAATCCAGGTCCTGCCATTGGTTATTTACCTTAGAGGTGTCTCAGTCATGTCTACATAGTTCTCGAACCCGCAGGGTCTGCACACTTAAGGTTTGGTGACGTTTCGGTAGTATAGAGTTTTGTATGGTGGTGACCGAAGTTTGATCGGAGTCCCGAATGAGATCCTGGACATCACGAGGAGCTCTGGGATGGTCCGGAGGTAAAGATTCATATATAGGAAGTCATGTTTTGGTCGCCGGAAAAGTTCCGGGCTTATCGATAGTGTACCGGGAGTGCCGGTATTGTACCGGGAGACCTCCGGGAGGGGTATTTCGACCCAAGAGGCTTCATGGGCTGTGGGAGAGTGAATATCAGCCCTTAGTGGGCTGGTGGAAACTCCCACACAAGGCCCATGTAGCTGGAGAAGAAAACCCCAAAGGAAAAAGGTGGGAAAAGGCAAAAAAGAAGAAAAAGGTGAATCCTAATCCTACTAGGAGTGGAGGAGGTGGACTCCTCCTCTCCTTGTTCGGCCGAAGCCTAGGAGGCTTGGAGGCCAAGCTGCCTCCTCTCCTCCTCTCCTCCTATATATACTGGTGGTATTGAGGGTTTTTGCACAAGTTTTTCAGCCACGTGCTACCCGTTCCTCGAGTGCATAGTTTCTCCTCTAGATCGGTTTTCTGCAGTGCTTAGGCAAAGCCCTGCCGAAATTGCTCCACCACCATCACCGGAGCGCCGTCAAGATGACGGAGAACTCTTCTTCCTCTCCACTCCTTCTTGCTGGATCAAGACGGTGGAGATCGTCATCAAGCTGTACGCGTGTTGAACGCGGAGGTGTCGTCCGTTCGGTACTAGATCGGAAGGATCGTGATCAAGTTCGTGAGACGGATCATGATCAAGTTCGTGGGACGGATCGTGATCGGATCGTGGGACAGATCGCAATTGGATCGCGAGACAGATCGTGATGGGATCATGGGACGCACGGCGATTTGGATCGCGAAGACGTTCGACTACACCAACCGCGTTTCTTAACGCTTCCCGCTTAGCGATCTACAAGGGTATGTAGATCCACTCTCCCTCTCGTAGATGCTCATCACCATGGATAGATCTTCGTGTGCGTAGGAATTTTTTTGTTTCCCATGCAACGTTCCCCAACAGTTGCATCAGAGCCAGGTTTATGTGTAGATGAGATCTCGAGTAGAACACAAAAGGTTTGTGGGCGTTAATGCTTAGATTGCTTCCTCCCTTGGTCGGATTTTGGTTCAGCGATATTGTGAGATGAACCGGCCCGGACCAACATTACTCGTACGCTTACGAGAGACCGGTTCCCTCGACGCAACTTGTTGCCTAGATGGCTTGCGGTTGGCAGTTTCTCTCACTTATTTGGATCGAATTCGACAAAGGCGGTCCTTGAGAAGGTTGAAAAGAAAATTATGTATCACCGTTGTGGTTTATGGGTAGGTGAGAATCGTTCTTGCTAGAAACCCGTAGCAGCCATGTAAAACATGCAACAACAATTAGAGGATGTCTAACTTGGTTTTGCGGGGTATGTTGTGATGTGATATGGCCAATTACATGATGTGATATATGTGATGTATGAGATGATCATGTGGTGTATAGAATTTCACGACTTGCATGTCGATGAGTACGGCAACGGTAGGAGCCATAGGGTTGTCTTTAATTATTGTGTGACCTGCGTGTCAATTATTAAGCGCTATGTAATGCTTTACTTTATCGCTAAACGGTAGCAATAGTAGTAGAAGCATGTAGGGCGTGACAACCTCGATGGCGACACGTCGATGGAGATCATGATGATGGATATCATGGTGTCATGCCGATGACGATGAAGATCATGCCGGTGCTTTCAAGATGGAGATCTAAAGCACAAGTTCATGGCCATATCATGTCACTTATGAATTGCATGTGATGTTAATCCTTTTATGCACATTGTTATGCTTAGTACGGCGGTAGCATTATAAGGTGATCCATAACTTAAATTTCAAGATAAAATTCTGTTCTCCCCGAGTGTGCACCGTTGCGAAAGTTTGACGTGTTGAGACACCATGTGATGATCGGGTGTGATAGACTCTACGTTCACATACAATGGGTGCAAGCCAGTGTTGCACGCGCAGAACACTCGGGTTAAACTTGACGAGCCTAGCATGTACAGACATGGCCTCGGAACACAAGAGACCGAAAGGTCGAACATGAGTCATATAGTAGATATGATCAACATAAGATGTTCACCATTGAAGCCACCTCAACTCACATGATGATCGGACTTGAGTTGGTCGATTTGGATCATGTGACACTCAAATGACCTGAGGGATGTCAATTTGAGTGGGAGCTTTAGTAATTTGACTAACTAAACTCATTATCTTGAACAATAGTCTAAATGAACTTTGCATATTTATGTTGTAGATCAATGGCTCGCGCAATAGCACCCCTGAATTTTAATACGTTCCTAGAGAAAGCTAAACTAAAAGATGATGGAACTAACTTTGTTGACTAGGCCCGTAATCTGAGGATTATCCTCACGGCTTCCCAGAAATCGTATGTCCTTGATGCACCTCTTGGTGACCAACCAGAAGACATGACCTCCGAAGACGTTAAGAACACTTGGGAGACACGTACTGGAGATTACTCAATAGTTCAGTGTGCAATATTGTATGGCTTAGAACCGGGACTTCAAAGACGTTTTGAACGTCATGGAGTATATGAGATGTTCCAGGATTTGAAGTTTATCTTTCAGAAGAACGCCCGGATCAAGAGGTATGAAACCTCCGATAGGTTCTATGCTTGCAAGATGGAGGAGAACGAGTCTATCAGTGAGCATATACTCAGAATGTCTGGGTATTCAACTCGTCTAGCGGAGTTGGGAATTGCCCTTCCGCTAGAGGCGATCACTGACAGAGTTCTTCAATCACTGCCACCTAGTTACAAGAGCTTTGTGATGAACTATAACATGCACGGGATGAACAAGTCAGTCACCGAGCTGTTTGCGAGGCTAAAAGTCGCTGAGTCTGAAATCCAGAAAGAACACCAAGTGTTGATGGTCAATAAAACCACTAGTTTCATGAAAAATGGCAAAGTCAAGGGCAAGGGAAAGAAGGGTAAAACCAAGAAGGATGGCAAAGCAGTTGCTACTCCTGCAAAGAAGCCCAAGCATGGACCCAAGCCAGAAACTGAGTGCTTTCATTGCAAAGGAACTGGTCACTAGAAGCGGAACTGCCCCAAGTACCTAGCTGACAAGAAGGCGGCCAACGACAAACAATGTATATATGATATACATGTTATTGATGTGTACCTTACTGGCTCTCGTAGTAGTGCAGGGTATTTGATACCGGTTCGGTTGCTCACATTTGCAACTCAAAGCAGGAACTACAGAATAAACGAAGGCTGGCAAAGGATGAAGTGACGATGCGCGTGGGAAATGGTTCCAAGGTTGATGTGATCGCTGTCGGCACGCTCTCTCTTCTATTACCATTGGGATTAGTGATGAACCTGAATAATTGTTATTTAGTGCCTGCGTTAAGCATGAACATTATATCTGGATCTTGTATATTGCGAGACAGTTACTCATTTAAATCAGAGAATAAAGGTTGTTCTATTTATATGAGTAATATCTTTTATCATCATGCTCCCAATGTTAGGGGTTTATTCATATTGAATCTTGATATTAATGACACACATGTTCATAACATTGATGCCAAAAGATGTAGAATTGATAATGATAGTACCACTTTCTGGTGGCACTGCCGCTTAGGTCATATTGGTGTAAAACGCATGAGGAAGCTCCATGCTGAGGGAATTTTGGAGTCAGTTGATTTTGAATCACTTGACACATGTGAACCATGCCTCATGGGCAAGATGACTAAAACGCTGTTCTCTCGAACAATGGAACGGGCGAGTGACTTATTGGAAATCATACACACTAACGTGTGTGGTCCAATGAATGTTACAACGCATGGTGGATATCGTTATTTTCTCACCTTCACTGATGACTTAAGTAGATATGGGTATATTTACTTAATGAAACACAAGTCTGAAACGTTTGAAAAGTTAAAGCAATTTCAGAGTGAAGTTGAGAATCATCATAACAAGAATATTAAGTTCCCGCTATCTGATCGAGGGGGTGAATATCTGAGTTATGAGTTTGGCAGTCACTTAAGACAGTGTGGAATTGTTTCACAGTTGACACCGCCCGGAACACCACGGCGTAATGGTGTGTCCGAACGTCGTAATCGAATCTTATTAGATATGGTGTGTTCTATGATGTCTCTTGCTGATTTGCCACTATCGTTTTGGGGTTATGCATTAGAGACAGCTGCATTCACTTTAAATAGGGCACCATCAAAATTCGTTGAGACGACGCCATATGAACTGTGGTTTGGCAAGAAGCCAAAGTTGTCGTTTCTTAAAGTTTGGGGATGTGATGCTTATGTCAAAAAGCTTCAGCCTGAAAAGCTGGAACCCAAATGGGAGAAATGCGTCTTCATAGGATACCCGAAAGAGACAGTCGGGTATACCTTCTCTCTCAGATCCGAAGGCCAAGTGTTTGTCGCTAAAAATGGAACATTTCTTGAGAAAGAGTTTCTCTCGAAACAATTGAGTGGGAGGAAAATAGAGCTTGATGAGGTTGTTGAACATTTACTTCAACCAGAAAGTAGCGCAGCACAGAAAGATGTTTCTGTGGAACCTACGACGGTAGAAGAGGAAGTAAACGATGATGATCATGAAGCTTCGGATCAACCAGCTATTGAACCTTCATGAATTCGTACAAACAACATACTATCATGAATCACTTTATGAATTTCACCACTTTTGGATTCATGATTTTTAGGCAAGACCTCATAACGATAATCTAGAGAACTCTCACTAGCAATTGTTCCAACATAATCGGGTCTTTTGAAAAGTTAGCAAATGGATGAGGATCCATTTATCTTTATTTTGTAGTTTTCTTTTATAAAACCTAACTAGTGAAAAAAATAAACTAAAATATTTAATTGCAACATCTAAAGATATACCTTCAAGCACTCCCCTCCACATCAACGGCGCTAGAAAAGAGCTTGATGTCTACTATGCAATGTTATTCTTGTAGACACATGTTGGGCCTCCAAGCGCAAAGTTTTGTAGGACAGTAGAAATTTCCCCTCAAGTGGATGACCTAGGGATTATCAATCAGGGGGAGGTGTAGGATTAAGATGGTCTCTCTCAAACAACCCTGCAATCAAATACAAGAAATCTCTTGTGTTCCCAATACACCCAATAGAATGGAAAATTGTATAGGTGCACTAGTTTGGCGAAGAGATGGGGATACAACTACAATATGGATGATAGATATAGGTATATGTAATATGAAAATATAAAAATAGAAATGTAGCAAGTGTAAGATAGCAAGAAAAATAGTGTATAAATGCTTGGAAATAAGGCCTAGGGTTCATACTTTTGCTAGTGCAATATCCCAACAATGCTAACACAGTTGAACCATATAATCATGCCTCAATGTGCAACAAAGAATCACTCCAATGTTCCTATCCACCAGATAACAAATAGATGAAATTGGTGTAGGTAGTAGAACCTCCTCAAAGTAATTCTTTCTGATCTATCTTTTGAGCTATTATTAAATAGCCCTAGAGTTCAAAGTAAAATAACACCAATGCCACATATCAATCCACCCTAATGTCACCTAGATAATCAAGTGTCACCTCAAGTATTCGTGGGTAAATTATGCGACATGCATCAAACAATTTCATATCTATCATATTCAATCCAACACAAATAAATTCAAGGAGAACCCCAAGATTTCTATCAGAGAACATAGTATGAAAATGTGCAATCAACACCTATGCATATATCCCCAAGGTCATCGGTATCCGCAAGTTGATGCCTCAACATATATCAATTGAATCAATAGATACCCAATGTCACCATGGGTATCCCATGGAAGATGTACATTAAGTGTTCTCAAACCAAAATATTTAGTCTAAGATAACGAGATCAAAGGAAATGATTCAATTCATCACAATAAGGTAGCAAGGGAATATCATCATATGATCCGACTATATTAACCAAGACCATGATACATCAAGATCGTGGCATCTAAAGAACCTGAGAGAGAGATTGAACACATTGCTACTGGTACAAACTGTAAGCCCCGAGCGTGGACTACTCCCTTGTCATTATGGCCTCCGCCGGGATGATGAAGATGGCCATCGTAGATGATCTACCGTCTCCGCCAGGGTACTCAAACGCCTCCAGATTGATTTTTGGTCGATATAGAGAGTTGCGGCAGCGGAACGAGTGGTCTATCTTTATTTCTCAGCTTTCTGGGATTTATAGGATTTTTCAGCGCTGGAATCATGCTAAACGGAGCCACGAGGGGCCCACCACATATTTGGCCGCCCCTAGGGGGTGGCGGACAGATGTCTTGTGGCCCACAGGTGGCCCCCTCTGATGGTTCTTCGCTCCAGTGTGGCTTATTTCCTCTAGAAAAATCACAAAAAGTTTTGGGCGATTGCGAGAACTTTCATTTTCTGCACAAAAAACAACACCACGGTAATGCTATTGAAAACAACGTCAGTCTAGTTAGTTCTAAATAAATCATATAAAGTGCATCAAAACCATATAAAAGTATTGTAATCATACGTGAATATGGCACTAATGCTTCATAAATTATCGATACATTGGAGACGTATCAGGGAGGTGACCCCAAGCCATTAGGGTGCTACCACCCCCTTGGGCGCCCCCTGTTTTCTTAGGGGCACCTCGTGTGCCCTCTTGTCTTCCTTCTGAAGCTTCCAGGTCCTTATTTTGTCTATAAAAAATAGTCAAAAAGTTTTGTGGTATTTGGACTTTGTTTGGTAACGTATTCTTGAAAAGCCAAGAACATGCATAAAACAACAACTAGCACTTGGCACTAGGTTAATAAGTTAGTGCTCAAAAATAATATAAACCAGCAACTAAATGCCTAAAAAGCATCCTATAATGATAATAAAATAGCATGGAACAATCAAAATTATATATACATTGGAGACTTATCAACATCCCCAAGCTTAATTCCTTCTCGTCGTCGACTATGTAAATGATAAAAACAATTTTTGATGTGACACGCTACCGAACATGTAATCTTTTGCTGGTACGATCATTGAGAAATGATGAATTAACAAACATCAACATAGTAATATCCATAAACATAAGTAACATAATCACCGATTTTCAAAATGGACGATCCTTAAAGAATGTTTACCCCCCATTAATTTTATCATATTAGCATGGCATGGCTGCGTCTTTACCACATAAATATAAATGTCAAGCATCACAGTGTTAAGCCATGCTATTGGATCATACTTTTTAACGCACTTGAACTTTTTATTACTCAATCTATACATGAGCGTGAACCATGGATATAACATATAGGTGGAATAAAATATGGTGGTAGGTTTCGAAGGGGTAAAAGTGGAGAAGAAAATCTCGCACCAACTAGGCGGATCAATGGGCTATGGATGTGCCCATCAATCTATATCAATGCAAGGAGTAGGAATTGCCATAAAATGGATGCACTAGAGCTATAAGTGTATAAAAGCTCAACAGAAGCTAAGTGGGTGTCCATCCAACTTGCTTGCTCATGAATACTTCATGCATTTGTGGAAGCCCGTCATCGTAATATGCAAGCCAAGTTCTATAATGAAAAATTCCGACTACCATATGAAAGTGACAAACACATGAAACTCTCTATATGAAAAACATGGTGCTACTTTGAAGCACAAGTGTGGAAAAAGAGATAGTAGCAGCACCCCTTCTCTCTTTTCTCTCATTTATTTTTTCCTTTTAACTTTTCCCATTTTTTCTTTTTTTTGTTTCTCTTTTTTTTCTTTTCTTTCTCTTTTTCCTTTTTTTATTTTTTTCCTTCTTTCTTTTCTTAGTCCGGAGTCTCATCCCGACTTGTGTGGAATCATTGTCTCCATTATCCTTTCTTCACTCAGAACGTTCTAATAATGATAATCATCACACTTTTATTTACTTAAAACTCGATATGACTCTATATTAATGCCTCTGGCGGTGTACCAGGATGTGCAATGATCTAGTGTAACATGTATGACAATGATGAACAGTGGCTTTGCCACAAATACTATGTCATCTCCATGATCATGCAAAGCAATATGACAATGGCTGTACTAGTTATATGATGTAACAGTCAAAGTTGCATGACAATATATCTCGGAATTGCTATGGAAATGGCATGATAGGTAGGTATGGTAGCTATTTTGAGGAAGATATAAGGTGGCTTATGTCCAATAGAATGTATCATGTCACGGGGTTTGGATGCACCGACGAAGTTCGCACCGATCCTCCAAGTGAGAATGGGCAACACACGGTACCGAAGAGGCTAGCAAATATGAGGTGGCGAGAGTGCGTACATTAATGGATTCACATTAGTCATAAAGAACTCACGTACTTATTGCAAGGTTTTATTAGCTCTCTCGAAGCAAAGTACTACTCGCATGCCCCTAGGAGGAGGTTGGTAGGAGTTAACCATCGCGCGCCCCTGACCTAAACAACACTAGGATTTCAACGAGAAATAAGAATGCTCACACATCATCACCATGCCATAACCAATCACTAGTGTAGGCGACTGCTATACAAATGGTTTTAACCCCTTTCCGTGACGTAGTCTCAAATCGTCTCCTTGCATGTGTGGGCGATTGGGGGGGGGGGGCTATCCCAATGGTTCCAAGGTTGATGTGATCGCCGTCGGCATGCTCTCTCTTCGATTACCATTGGGATTAGTGATGAACCTGAATAATTGTTATTTAGTGCCTGCGTTAAGCATGAACATTATATCTGGATCTTGTATATTGCGAGACAGTTACTCATTTAAATCAGAGAATAAAGGTTGTTCTATTTATATGAGTAATATCTTTTATCGTCATGCTCCCAATGTTAGGGGTTTATTCATATTGAATCTTGATAGTAATGACACACATGTTCAGAACATTGATGCCAAAAGATGTAGAATTGATAATGATAGTACCACTTTCTTGTGGCACTACCATTTAGGGCATATTGGTGTAAAACGCATGAGGAAGCTTCATGCTGATGGAATTTTGGAATCAGTTGATTTTGAATCACTTGACACATGTGAACCATGCCTCATGGGCAAGATGACTAAAATGCTGTTCTCTCGAACATTGGAACAGGCGAGTGACTTATTGGAAATCATACACACTAATGTGTGCGGTCCAATGAATGTTACTCACCTTCACTGATGACTTAAGTAGAATGGGTATATTTACTTAATGAAACACAAGTCTGAAACGTTTGAAAAGTTCAAGCAATTTCAGAGTGAAGTTGAGAATCATCGTAACAAGAAGATTAAGTTCCCGCTATCTGATCGAGGGGGTGAATATCTGAGTTATGAGTTTGGCAGTCACTTAAGACACTGTGGAATTGTTTCATAGTTGACACCGCCCGGAACACCACAGCGTAATGGTGTGTCCGAACGTCGTAATCGAATCTTATTAGATATGGTGCGTTCTATGATGTCTCTTGCTGATTTGCCACTATCGTTTTGGGGTTATGCATTAGAGACAGCTGCATTCACTTTAAATAGGGCACCATCAAAATTCGTTGAGACGACGCCATATGAACTGTGGTTTGGCAAGAAGCCAAAGTTGTCGTTTCTTAAAGTTTGGGGATGTGATGCTTATGTCAAAAAGCTTCAGCCTGAAAAGGTGGAACCCAAATGGGAGAAATGCGTCTTCATAGGATACCCGAAAGAGACAGTCAGGTATACCTTCTCTCTCAGATCCGAAGGCCAAGTGTTTGTCGCTAAAAATGGAACATTTCTTGAGAAAGAGTTTCTCTCGAAAGAATTGAGTGGGAGGAAAATAGAGCTTGATGAGGTTGTTGAACCTTTACTTCAACCAGAAAGTAGCGCAGCACAAAAAGATGTTTCTGTGGAACCTACGACGGTAGAAGAGGAAGTAAACGATGATGATCATGAAGCTACGGATCAACCAGCTATTGAACCTCGTAGGTCGACAAGGCCGTGTGCTACCCCTGAGTGGTACGGGAACCCTGTCTTGGAGGTCATGTCGTTGGACAACAATGAACCTACGAGCTATGGAGGAGCAGTGATGGGCCTGGATTTTTAGAAATGGTTAGAGGCCATGAAATCCGAGATGGGATCCATGTACGAAAACAAAGTATGGACTTTGGAAGTATTACCTGAAGGGCGAAAGGCCATTCAGAACAAATGGATCTTTAAGAAGAAGACAGACGCGGACGGTAATGTCACCGTCTATAATCCTCGACTTGTGGCAAAGGGTTTTTCACAAGTTCAAGGAGTTGACTATGATGAGACTTTCTCACCCGTAGCAATGCTTAAGTCTGTCAGAATCATGTTAGCAATAGCTGCCTATTTTGACTATGAAATTTGGCAGATGGACGTAAAAATAGCGTTCCTCAACGGTTTCCTTGAGGAAGAGTTGTATATGATGCAACCCGAAGGTTTTGTCTATCCCGAGAATGCTAACAAAGTTTGCAAACTCCAGCAATCCATTTATGGACTGGTGCAAGCATCTCGGAGTTGGAATAAGTGCTTTGATGAGGTGATCAAAGCGTTTGAGTTTATACAAGTTTACGGAGAAGCTTGTATTTACAAGAAAGTGAGTGGGAGCTCTATAGCGTTTCTAGTATTATATGTGGATGACATATTGCTGATTGGAAACAATACAGAAATGTTGGAAAGTGTGAAGGAATATTTGAACAAAAGTTTTTCAATGAAGGACCTAGGAGAAGCTGCTTTCATATTAGGCATTAAGATCTATAGAGATAGATCGAGATGCTTAATAGCACTTTCACAGAGCACATACCTTGATTAAGTTTTGAAGAAGTTCAAAATGGAACAGTCCAAGAAGGGGTTCTTGCCTGTATTACAAGGTGTGAAGTTGAGTAAGACTCAATGCCCAGTAACTGCAGAAGATAGAGAAAAGATGAGTGTCATCCCCTATGCTTCAGCCATAGGCTCTATCATGTATGCAATGCTATGCACAAGACCCGATGTCAGCCTTGCCATAAGTATGGCCGGAAGGTTTCAAAGAGATCCTAGAATGGAGCACTGGCAAGCGGTCAAGAATATCCTTAAGTTCCTGAAAAGGACTAAGGAAATGTTTCTCGTTTATGGAGGTGATGAAGAGCTCGTCGTAAAGGGTTACGTCGATGCAATCTTTGACACTGATCCGGACGACTCTAAGTCGCAAACCGGATACGTATTTATTCTTAACGGGGGAGCGATAAGCTGGTGCAGTTCCAAGCAAAGCATGGTAGCTGATTCTACGTGCGAAGCGGAATACATCGCAGCCTCGGAGGTTGCGAAGGAAGGTGTCTGGATGAAGCAGTTCATGACAGATCTTGGAGTAGTGCCCAGTGCACTGAATCCAATGAACCTGTTCTATGACAACACTGGTGCCATAGCTCTGGCCAAGGAACCAAGGTTTCACAAGAAGACCAGACACATAAAGTGGCGCTTCAACTCCATCCGCGATTACATCTTGGAGAAAGACATAAATATTTGCAAAGTGCACATGGATCTGAATGTTGCAAACCCGTTGACTAAACCTCTTCCAAGGGCTAAACATGATCAACACCAGAACTGCATGGGTGTTCGATTCATTACAATGTAAATCACATAGTGATGTGAACTAGATTATTGACTCTAGTGCAAGTGGGAGACTGTTGGAAATATGCCCTAGAGGCAATAAATAAAGTGTTTATTATTGTATTTCCTTGTTCATGATAATCGTTTTTTATTCATGCTATAATTGTATTAATTGGAAACATGGATACATGTGTGGATACATAGACAAACACAATGTTCCTAGTATGCCTCTAGTGAACTAGCTCGTTGATTAAAAGATGGTTAAGGTTTCCTAGACATGGACATGAGATGTCATTTGATAACAGGATCACATCATTAGGAGAATGATGTGATGGACAAGACCCAAACTACAAACGTAGCTTATGATCGTGTCAGTTTATTGCTATTGTTTACTGCATGTCAAGTATATGTTCCTATGACCATGAGATCATGCAACTCACAGATATCGGAGGAGTACCTTGTGTGTATCAAACGTCACAACGTAACTGGGTGACTATAAAGGTGCTCTATAGGTGTCTCCGAGGGTGTCTGTTGAGTTTGCATGGATCAAGACTGCGATTTGTTACTCCGTGTGACGAAGAGGTATCTCAGGGCCCACTCGGAAATACAACATCACAATAAGCCTTGCAAGCAATGTGAGTAAGTGTTGGTCATGGGATCTTGTATTATGGAATGAGTAAAGAGACTTCCCAGTAACGAGGTTGAACTAGGTATGGAGATACCGATGATCGAATCTCGGGCAAGTAACATACCGAAGAACAAAGGGAAAATCATACGGGATTAACTGAATCCTTGACATAGTGGTTCGACTGATAAAGATTTTCATAGAATATGTAGGAACCAATGTGGACATCCAGGTCCCGCCATTGGTTATTGACCGTAGAGGTGTCTCGGTCATGTCTACATAGTTCTCGAACCCGTAGGGTCTACACACTTAAGGTTTGGTGATGTTTCGGTAGTATAGAGTTATGTATGGTGGTGACCGAAGTTTGTTTGGAGTCCCTGATGAGATCCTGTACGTCACGAGGAGCTCCGGAATGGTCCGGAGGTAAAGATTCATATATAGGAATTCCTGTTTTGGTCGCCGGAAAAGTTCCGGGCTTATCGGTAGTGTACCGGGAGACCTCCGGGAGGGGTATTTCGACCCAAGAGGCTTCATGGGCTGTGGGAGAGTGAAAATCAGCCCTTAGTGGGCTGGTGGAAACTCCCACACAAGGCCCATGTAGCTGGAGAAGAAAACCCAAAAGGAAAAAGGTGGAAAAAGGCAAAAAGGAAAAAAAAAAGGTGAATCCTAATCCTACTAGGAGTGGAGGAGGTGGACTCCTCCTCTCCTAGTTCGGCCGAAGCCTAGGAGGCTTGGAGGCCAAGATGTCTCCTCTCCTCCTCTTCTCCTATATATACTGGTGGTATTGAGTGTTTTTGCACAAGTTTTTCAGCCACGTGCTACCCGTTCCTCCATTGCATAGTTTCTCCTCTAGATCGGTTTTCTGCAGTGCTTAGGCGAAGCCCAGCCGGAATTGCTCCATCACCATCACCGGAGCACCGTCAGGATGCCAGAGAACTCTTCTTCCTCGCCACTCCTTCTTGCTGGATCAAGACGGTGGAGATCATCATCAAGCTGTACGTGTGCTGAACGTGGAGGTGTCGTCCGTTCGGTACTAGATCGGAAGGATCGTGATCAAGTTCATGAGACGGATCATGATCAAGTTCGTGGGACGGATCGTGATCGGATCGCGGGACGGATTGTGATTGGATCACGGGACGGATCGTGATTGGATCGCATGACGCACGGCGATTTAGATCACGAAGACGTTCGACTACACCAATCGTGTTTCTTAACGCTTCCCGCTTAGCGATCTATAAGGGTATGTAGATCCACTCTCCCTCTCGTAGATGCTCATCACCATGGATAGATCTTCGTGTGCGTAGGAATTTTTTTGTTTTCCATGCAACGTTCCCCAACAAAATTGTCTGATTTGGGACAAGTTTCGGGACAAGCCCTTACAAACCTCAGCTACTCACGAGGAAGCTAGCTTTTGTGGTTTCGATAAGGAACACGTCAGCTTATGTGGGTGAATCGACCTCCGCTACCTCTTCTCATCTTGAACTATATATTTCTAGAGGCAACATATACCAAAATGAGCATCGTTCCAAAATATGAAATTATATGTGGCTCGTTTGGGCCTTTTATACATTAGTTGACTTTTATATGCATTATTTAGTGTGCATATATAATTCAAATTTGAACTATATTCACATGGTACGGTACATCAAAATGGGTTGAAACCGTATAAGCTGGATATGCATCTTTAGGATCCCATGCAATATATGGGAATTAATTTCAAATGTCTCGCGGTCCGGGCTCGGCCATACAAACACTCGGAAACACGGGTTTTATCATGTGTAAATCAAAATCTAGTTAGAAAATTCATGAAACTTGGCATGGTGTCATAACATGCATGACTCATATGCGCCCTGGTAAAATAATGTCCAATTTGGGACAAGTTTTTCCTCAAAACGCGCACAAACCAAAGATTAATTATTACGTGAAGCTTTGTTGCGTAGATATGGATTGTGTCACCTTATGTGGGCGAATCGACATCCGCTGGCTCTTCTCGTCTTGAACTAGTTTTATAGGCAACATATAGCAAAATGAGAGTATCGTGCCAAAATATGAAATTATACATGGTTCGTTTGGCCTTTTTATAAATTTATTGACTTACATATGCATTATTTAACGTGCATAATTCAAATTTGCACTATAATCAGAGTGACCGGTGCATCTAAATGGGTTGTAAATAGTATATGTGTCCATGCATCTTGAGGATCCCATGCAATATATGGGATTGAATTTCAAACATCTTGCGGTCTTGGCTCGGCCACAAAAAAATTGAGAAACTCGGGTTTTAAATATTGTGTAAATCAAAAACTAGTCAGAAAATTCATGAAACTTGGCATGGTGTCATAACATGCATGGCCCATATGTGCCCTGGTAAAATAATGTCCAATTTGGGACAAGTTTTGGCACAAGCCCAACACAAACCAAAGATTAATTATCACGTGAAGCTTTGTTGTTTCGATATGGAATGTGTCACTTATCTGGGCGAATCGACATCCGTTGCCTCTTCGCGTCTTGAAATATTTCTATAGGCAACATATACCAAAATGAGAGTGTCGTGCAAAAATATGAAAATATACATGGTTCGTTTGGCCTTTTTATACATTAATTGACTTTTATATGCATTATTTTGACGTGCACGATTTGAATCCGAACTACAATCAGATGGTCCGGTGCATCAAAATGGGTTCAAAACTATATTAGTGTGCATGCATGTTTAGGTTCCATGCAAGACATGTGAATGAATTTCAAACATCTCAGGGTCTTGGCCCGGCCACAGAATCATTGAGAAACTAGAGTTTTAAATCATGTAAATCATAAACTCATCAGGAGATTCATGAAACTTGGCATGGTTTCATGAACATGGCACGTAAAGGCGTCATAGCATTTTGTTTTCCTATCTCATACCTGTTTTCATAATATATTTTTTATTTTAGAGACAACATTGAGAATATTAATTAAATTATAGTAAATCTAGAACTCACACAAAATGCAAGATATTTTGCATGACATCATTATATAGCAGAAATATGCTATCGGATTTCGTGTCATTAATAGCGAACAAAACTTTTTGGAACAAAGAACTACCACACTTCAATGCAAACGGTTGCATTATTTTAAAACCGTTGGCATTCTATTGCCCTTTACGTGCTGCCAAGGGTCGCAATCTTTTATTGGTTAGTACTTAGGAGGTATGCGAGCTAGCGTCCGCCACGCAGGCTCAATGGGAGGCATGCGGTCAGTATGCCGCAGACTCACCGGGAATCGAGCCCTTTGACCTCCGTATCCGCCCTCCTCGCTTCCAACATGTCCATCAATGGCACCCGAGCCACTGTCTAATACGCGGCTTTACTGCCCACTCACTCACAATCCTCCATATATCTTCGCCCCACATTCCCCTCCATCTTCAGACTTCCACGGCGACCTACGACATGGTCCAGAAGGATCATATGCCAATAATCTTCCTGTTTAGTGAAGTTGACATGGAGCCGGAAGAGATAGAACATAAAGACGAATGCGATGCCATTGACATAGCCCTGGAAGATCTACATGCCATAGCGGATGGTGCCCCGATGCACTCACCATCAACCATCGACTCTCCCGCTCCAGCCACCATTCCCATGGCATTGATTGGTAGGTCGCCCAGCATCATCGCAGCGCTGGAAACCGCGAGCATCAGGGAGGTCCCCACCGACCTGCGTGAGCTCGTGTACGTGCAAGCGCTAGCACCTCCTCCTGCCCCCGTGCTCGTGTGCTCCCTTTCACACGACACGCCGGTCCGAGTGCATGTGACCGCACCGACGGCAGCCGACCCCTTGTGCACGCCTACACCCATCACGCCCCCCTCAGTGGATTGTGTCACCTCCATTGACACCTTTCTCGTAGCACCGCTAGTCGCTGCCCCCCCGGCCCCGCGCCCGTCGATGATGGGACGACCGACTCTTTGATTGTGAAGTCCATAACATTCTCGTCTTGGTAGAAGAACTGTACAACTGCGCCCGAGAGCACGAGAA
The DNA here is from genome assembly GCA_022496015.1 of Hordeum marinum. NCBI lineage: Eukaryota > Viridiplantae > Streptophyta > Magnoliopsida > Poales > Poaceae > Hordeum > Hordeum marinum. The sequence goes on from CM039678.1 coordinate 281,662,869, forward strand.
CGCTACCGCATGAGGCCGCCGCCGCTGCCACCGCAACTAGTTTTCTTTATATCGTATCTCAGTTGTATGAATGTCAAGTGAAAGCTTGAATAAATGAAATCTATGGCTTTATGAACTAGGTATTTATCTATGAATTCATATAGCAAACAAAAAATCATCATAGTTTTATCTTAATGAACACACATCAGAATCGGTTTCGGATCAACACCCGTTTGAAGATCGACAACTATCTTTTCCCGTAAGCCAAGTCAAAATATTGGCGCGAAGGATTAGTCCAATGCATCATCCCAAACGTTTCTCTAATATGATCTGTGTGCCTAGTGCATACAATCCGGGAAGATTTGCATCTATCATACTTGGTAAATTGCCATGTGTCAAATCGGAAACATTGGCATTTGTCGATCTAGTAACACTAGCATTTGTCAACATTGTAGCACTGGCATTTGTCAAGTATTGCAGAAACAAAATCACAATTAGGCTGTAATTTCGCAACTAAAGTTCACTTTAAACATGGATTTCATTCATACATTAAGGACTGGTCTTTGTACAATACAATTCAACTCGATAGCTGAACCAAACAAACTTTTCCCCAATTGTTGCCAACCACGTAATGAAATTGGTAGTTCAACTATATACTAGCTAATTAAAGTATGTGGTACAGGTCAACCATATCTATAGTTAGATGAACTAAACAATATAGCACCTAAATACTAGTACTACAGAGGGGCTTTGTACTACTTCCAGCAGAATCGAGCCCGCTTAGTAATAGCAAGTGGAGGAGGAGCCTGCCGACGAGTTGGAGGAGACGTGTCCGTTGCCTGCCGTGGTGCCCTTCGACACTCAAGATGCCCCTCCTAGAACCAATGGGACTTTGCGTAGATCTCGGCATTCTGCGCCTCCGCTGCAGCTTCTCCTCCTGCCATGACGTCGCTGAGCTTCTTCACGTGCATGACCTGGCGCTCCACCTTCTTCTCTAGGAAGTAGATGTAGCGCGCAAGGTTTGCGACACAGAAGACCGGCGACGGGCCTTTGGTGGACACCACCTCCCGCATTCGGGCCTTAGTGGCGGCGCAGGTTATGACCATGCAGCCTGACAGTGGGGTCATGGCAAAGACGGACGACGATGGGGTGGCAGCCCCGATGGTGGGTGGCATGGTGGCGGCCACGGCGGCCACCGGCAGCAGCTACCTTCGGGCAGCGGTGGTGGAGCGTGTAGTTGGTGGCGTACACACACTCACCAGGGACGCCACGTGCACTACACACTTTAGAGGACTACCGCACTAATGCGACAAAGCCTCTGAGTTGGAGTTGTCCTCAAGCGGAGTGGCTGGGCGACGACGAACGGCCAGTGCCATTGTCGATTGGGGGAGAAGCAAACTAGACAATCTACGGGGAGGGGGGATGAAAGCAATGTGGAATCGTCAGCCTTGAGGGTTTATATATCAGGCCGACAAGGATTGGGGATTTCACCTAGCATCCTAGCATGACAGGAAGCTAGAGCCGTAGGAAGGTTTTGTGCGCGGGAATCTGCGCGGTTCTGAGTAGGAACGGCATCATCGAGCGAGCGCATGGCCAAAAGCCGAAAGCGGTACCGAAGCATGCACTGGAATACTTGGGCGGCAATACGGTGACAAGACGTGAGAGAGGAGGACGGACTAAGCAGAGGCACACGGTCAAAATAATAAAATGTCCACGATATTAATACAAGAAAACGACACTTCCCAATGTAGCTTCTGTAATGATTTCATCCATCGCTGACAATTATTTGGCAGCAAGCGCCTGCCCACAACACACACAACTTTTCAGTATGAATCATCTGTGTTATTTCTGGTGTTTCACACGATTCTCATTACTCACCTTTTTGCTGTATATTGCACACATCGTGTTATGCCTAGTCGTTTGTGTCTGTTGTATCAACACACACATTTATCCGAGTGAACTGTATGCCTTAGATAAGAAATGGTTCATAAGAACAAAATGTCTACCGTAGATCGCACACGTAATTATCTTCTGAATCGTATTTCATGGATCCTACATCGCACACAGTTCGTGTGATTGGCGACGGAGCTTGAACTATATTGTGTGTGATTCATGCTTCGTACAGAGTTTCTTCAAAGGGTCTCTAATTGCAGCGTCGCGTTAGCAGCATCCCGCAGTAGTATATATATAGATGAATATCTAATTAACACCCTTTAACTATCATACTTTACTAACCAACAACCATGCATTCACGCCCATTCATATTACCACATCAATATCATTAACTCACAATTTCTCTTTTATGTGCTACATGAAGGTTTTGATTATGAACTCCTTGAATACCTATTATTTTTGGACTAGTCTTATAACCCATGCAAACTACTATCACTATTTATTAACTATAAAATAAATTTAAGTGAAGAACAAGAGTGCAATTATTGATATGAAATATAAATGCCACCGTGCTCTACAAGATATAAGTGAAGTACTCGAGCGACTTCTTAGCTCAAAAGATATAAGTGAAGCACAAGGAGTATTATACTAAATCATGTTGAACATGTGTCTCTCTCTCAAGTGGGTGTGTCTAGCAAACAATAACTGTGGAAAACTAAAACAAATGCAAACTAAAGAAAACAAGGCTCCAAGCAAAACTCATATCATGTGGTGAATAAAATGTAGTTCCAAGTGACATACCAATGGATTGAGACGAAAGAGGGGATGCCTTCCGGGGCATACCCAAGATTAGATAATTGAGTCTTCCTAGAATTTTACTAGGGGTGCCTTGGGTACCCCCAAGCTTAGGCTCTTTTCCGCTCCTTATTCCTTCATCCATCGTGATAACACCATAAGCTTGCAAACTTCAGCACACAGAACTCAACATAAAACTCGTGAGATCCGTTAGTATGATAGACAAACCATAAACATTAGGTACTATTGCAAATTGATTCATATGCTATTATTTCACAATGTATTGTATTCTAACTTCTCCATGACTTATACCCCTCGATATAATCCATAGATCATCAAAACAAGCAAACTATGCAAGCAAAAATCACAATCTATTGGGGAACATTGCATAGAAAACAAAAAATTCTACTCATATGCAACATCTAGCCATGGAGATGCATAGATATGAGAGAGAGAGAGAGAGAGATTCTACATACCCTTGTAGATCGCTAAGTGGAAGCGTTTATCAACGTGGTTGATGCAGTCGTACACCTTCACAATCCATTCCGATCAAGGACCGAATGCATGACACCTCTGCATTCAGCACACGTTTAGCACGATGATGTCCTTGCCTTCTTGATCTAGCAAGGCGGGAAAAGTAGTAGATGAGTTCCGGCAGCATGACAGTGTGGTGTTGTGGTGGTGAAAACATTTTTGCAGGGCCGCACCAAGCACAACGGATTTTGAACGGAGGATGAACTAGAGGAGGGAGATTAAAACCACACTGGGCTTCTAATTATGAGGTTTAGAGGTAGCTGAGGCAAGCTCTAATTAGTCAACTAGGACCAACTAGAACTAGAACTAGATCAACTAGAGGAGGCTCTAAAACTTGGATTCTAGGGGCTAGCCCTGCTCCTCTATTTATATGTTGAGCCATGGGGTCGTAACTTGGGGAGAGGGCCTCGCAAAAGTCAGTTTGGAATGTAAGGAAGAGTCCTTCCTAGATTCTGCACCAGATGCGATAGTGCTCGACGTCCAAGGCCACATGCTAGGGTTCCCGGCATCTGGTCCCTGACCTCCACAAAACTTCCTTTTGCACCAACCTAAAGCCCCATGGGCCTTACACCTTGGACCAACCAAAGTATCCTCGCACCAAAACATTTCTGGAAACATCACAAACTCTTCCAGTGAATTCTGGAACCCTTCTGGAGACCATCCAGTATATCAATCTTTACCTCGGAACCATTCCGGAGCTCCTTGTTATGTCCATGATCTCATCTGGGACTCCAAACAACATTCGATCATGAACATACATAACTCATATAATACTATATCGTCAACCAACATTAAGCATGCGGACCCTACGGGTTCGAGAATGATGTAGACACGACTGAGACACCTCTTTGGTCAATAAACAATAGCGGGACCTGTATATCCATATTGGTTTCTACATATTCTATGAAGATCTTTATCGGTCGAACCTTTATGACAACATATGTAGTTCCCTTTGTCTGTCAGTATGTTACTTGCCCAAGGTTCGGTCAATGGTATCTCACTAACTAGTTCAATCTCATTACCGGCAAGTCTCTTTACTCATTCTGTAATACATCATCCCATAACTAACTCCTTATTCACTTTTCTTGCAAGCTTGTTGTGATGTTGTATTACCGAGAGGGCCCAGAGATACCTCTTCGTCATACGTAGTGACAAATCCCATTCTCGATCTATGTCAACTCAACAGACACCTTCAGAGATACCTGTAGAGTACCTTTCTGATCACCCAATCACGTTATGACATTTGATTCACACAAGGCATTCCTCCGGAGTCTAGGAATAGCATGATCTCATTGTCGAAGAAACACGTATTTGACAAATAAGAAAGCAGTAGCAATAAACTGAATGATCATATGCTATGCTAATGGATGGATCTTTTACATCACATCCTTCTCCTAATGATGTGATCCCGTTATGAAATGACAACTCATGTCTATGTCTAGTAAACCTTAACCATCTTTGATCAACGAGCTAGTCTAGTAGAGGCTTAATACAGACACTTTGTTGTCTATGTATCCACACATGTATTTGAGTTTCCAATCAATACAATTATAGCATGGATAATAAATGATTATAATGAACAAGGAAATATGATAATAACTACTTTATTATTAACTCTAGGGAATATTTTCAACAGTCTCCCACTTGCACTAGATTCAATAATCTAGTTCACATCACCATGTGATTTTCACCCAATGAGTTGTAGGGTTTGATCATGTTTTGCTTTTGAGAGAGGTTATACTCAACGGGTTTGGAACATTCAAATCCGTGTGTACTTTGCAAATCTATATGTCATATTGTAGATGGGTCTACCACACTCCACTTGGAGCTACTCCAGATGACTACTCCACTATATGTATCCGGATTGCTACTCAGAGTCATCTGGTGTGGCATGAAAGCTTGCATTGACATAACCCTTTACGATGATCTCTTTATGACCTCCATAATAAAGAAACAATTCCTTAGTCCTTCAGTTACTAAGGATAATTTTGACTGATGTCCAGTGATCTACTCCTGGACCACTCTTGTACCCCTTCACAGACTCATGGCAAGGCACACACCAGGTGTTATACATAGAATGGCATACTATGTAGAGCCTACGACTAAGGCATAGGGGACGAACTTCGTCCTTTCTCTTTCTTCTAAAGTGGTCGAGCTTTGAGTCTTACTCAAATTCATACCTTACAATAAAGCCAAGAACTTCTTCTTTCACTGATCTATTTTGAAATCCTCCAAAATCTTGTCAAGGTATGTATTCATTGAAAGTTTTATCAACCGTCTTGATCTATCTCTATAGATCTTGATGCTAAATATTTAAGTAGCTTCATTCCAGGTCTTCCTTTGAAAAACTCCTTTCAAACAACCCTTTATGCTTTCCGGATATTCTACATTATTTTAGATCAACAATATGTCAAACACATATACTTATCAGAAATGCTATAGTGCTCCCACTCACTTTTTTGTAAATACAAGTTTATTATAAAACTTTGCATAAACCCAAAAAACGTTGATCACATCATCAAAGCATATATTGCAACTCCGAGATGCTTGGTCCAGTCCATAGAAGGATTGCTAGGGCTTGCATACTTTTAGCATCCTTAGGGTCGAGAAAACCTTCCGGTTATATCAAATACAACATTTCCTCAGGGAAACCGTTGAGGAACCGATGTTTTGACATCCATCTGCGAGGATTCATTATCAAAAAATGCAGCAACCGCTAACATAATTTCAATAGACTTTAGCATCGCTACGGGTGAGAAAGTCCCATTATAGTCAACTCCATGAACTTGTCGCAAATTTATTTGCGACAAGTCGAGCTTTATAAATGTTGACATTTACCATCAGCGTCTGTCTGTCTTCTTAAAGGTCCATTTGTACTCAACGGCCTACCGTTAATTGGGCAAGTCTACCAAAGTCCATACTTGGTTTTCATACATGGATCGTTTCTCGGATTTCATGGATCCTAGCCATTTGTTAGAATACAGGCCCACCATTGCTTCTTCATAGCTCCTAGGTTCACTGTTGTCTAACAAAATGACCTCTAAGATAGTATTGCGTACTACGCAGGGGTGGTACGAGTCCTTGTCGACCTAGGAGTTCGGTAGTAACTTTATCCAAAGCTTCATGATCACCATCATTTGCGTCATCTTCACTTGGTGTAGGCGTCGCAGAAACATCTTTGTGCGCCATTCTACTATCTAACTGAAGTGACGGTTCAACAGCCTCGTCAAGTTCTACTTTCCTCCCACTCAATTCTTTCGAGGGAAACTCTTTCTGGAGAAAAGACCCTTTTTAGCAGAAAACATGTTACCCTAGGATCTAAGATAGAAGGTATACCAAACTGTTTCCTTAGGGTATCCTATGAAGACGCACTTGTCCGCTTTGGGTTTGAGCTTATCACACATAAGTGTCACATTCCCAAACTCAAAGAAATGACAGTTTAGGTTTCTGCCAAACCATAATTCATACAGTGCCATCTCAACAGATTTATATAGTGCCCTATTTAAAGTGAATTTAGTTGTCTCTAATGCATATCCCAAAAATGATAGTGGAAAATCGATAAGAGACATCATAGTATGCACCATATCTAATAGAGCACGACTACGACGTTCAGACACACCATTACACTATGGTGTTCCAGGTAGCATGAGTTGTGAAACAATTTCCAAATTATCTTAAGTTGCATACCAAACTCGTAAGTCAGATATTCACCTCCATGATCATATCGTAGACATTTTATCTTCTTTTCATGATGATCTTAAACTTCACTCTGCGTTTGCTTGAAATTTTCAAATGTTTCAGACTTGTGTTTCATTAAGTAAATATACCCATATCTACTCAAATCATCAGTGAAGGTAAGAAAATAACGATATCCACCGCACGCTTCAACACTCATTGGACGACATACATCAACATCTATCATTTTCAATAAGCCACTTGCCTGCTCCATCATACTGGAAAATAGGGTCTCAGTCATCTTGCCCATGAGGCATGGTCCGCATGTCTCAACCGATTCGAAATTGAGTGAGTCCAAAGATCCATCAACATGGAGTTTCTTCATGCTCTTCACACCAATATGACCTTAGCAGCAGTGCCACAAGTATGTGGTACTATCGTTATTAACTTTGCATCTTTTGGCATCAGTATTATGAACATGTGTATCACTACGATCGAGATTCAATAAACCATTCACCTTGGGTGCATGACCATTCAAGGTATTATTCATGTAAATGAACTAACCATTATTCTTTGACTTAAATTAATAATGATATTGCGATAAACATGACCTAATCATGTTCATGCTCTATGAAAACACCAACTAACTTTTATTTATGTTTAACACTAATCCCGAAGGTAGAGGGAGTGTGTGATGGTGATCACATAAACTTTGGAAACACTTAACACACATCGTCACCTCGCCCTTAGCCAGTCTCCGTTTATTCCTTAGCTTTTATTTTGAGTTACCAATATTCGCAACTGAACCGGTATCTAATACCCAGGTGCTACTAGGACTACTAGTAAGGTATACGTCAATAACATGTATATCAAATATACTTCTATTGACATTGCCAGCCATCTTATCTACCAAGTATCTAGGGCAGTTCCGCTTCAGTGACTATTGTCCTCATAATAGAAGCACTTAGTCTTGGCTTTGGGTTCAACCTTGGGTTTCTTCACTTGTGCGGCAACTAGTTTGCCATTTATGAAGTTTCCCTTCTTGCCCTTACCCTTCTTGAAACTAGTGGTCTTACCATCAACACTTGACGCTCCTTGGTTTCTATCATCGCGTCGTAGAACATTGCGAATAGCTCAGGGATCATCTTCTCTATCCCTTGCATGTTATAGTTGATCACAAAGCTCTAGTAGCTTGCTATCAGTGCCCGGAGAATTCTATCAATCACTATATTATCTAGGAATATTAACTCCCACTTGATTCAAGCGATTGTAGTACCAAAAAATTCTGAGCACATGCTCACCGATTGAGCTGTTCTACTCCATCTTGCAGGCAAAGAACTCGTCAGAGGTCTTATACCTCTCAACACAGGTTTGATCCTGAAATTTCAATTTCAACTCTTAGAACATAGCATATGTTCTGTGACGTTCAAAATGTTTTGGAGCCTCAATTCTAAGCCATAATTTATGACGCACTGAATTATCAAGTAGTCATCAGAACATGCTTGTCACTTGTTCAGAACATCCACAGACGGTGCTTGAGGTGGTGGTGCACCAAGCGGTACATCAAGACATAAGCCTTTTGTGCAGCAATGACGACAATCCTCAGATCAGGGACCTAGTCTGCATTATTGCTACTGAGGGAGTTCTGGATTAGGGGGTCCTCGGATATCCGACCCTTTGTTTATGGGCCGGACTATATGGGCTACTTACGGAACACTGGATGGTTTGACGGCCCAATTTCCAGGATGGAAGCTTCGAGGAACACGGCTTGTGCTCCATGTTGGATGTGGTAAATAGGCATGTTTATCTCTTTGGCATGTAACCAACCATGTGTAAACCCTAAGCCTCATCGGCATCTATATAAGCCGGAGGGTTTTAGGGTATAGAGGCAGGATAACTCATCTAGGGTTAGACATACGATCTCGAGGTAGATCAAATATGTATTGCCATACACCATCAATACAATCAAGAAGGAGGTAGGGTATTACCTCCTTTGGAGGGCCCGAACCTGGGTAAACTTGTTTCCCCTTCGTCTCCTGTTACCGTCGATCATAGTCTCACAGTTTGGGACCCCCTACGCGCGATCCTCCGGTTTTGACACCGACATTGGTGCTTTCATTGAGAGTTCCTCTATGAGCGAGATGGAATCGACACCTCGCTTGGTCATCGACGAAGATGTCCACAAAATGGATGTTTTTGTCCCTGGGTAGATACTTGTCGTCGATAGCATTGTGCTGCATGCTAGTTCCACCGAGCATCTAGGCCGTGTTGAAAGCTTCGTCCCTGATCAAGAGGTTAGGTTTGGAAACATAGAGTTTTCCATCGACTCTCGGGGTGACTTGTCGCTAATCGGGCTTACGGCTCCGTCTGTAGCCCCCAAGGACTTCGAGGCTTTAAACTTGAGCCCCTTCATCGGGCGTACCAATGGGGTCACCCATGACGGCAGTCCAATCTCTCATTTCGGTCGAGCCATCAAGCCCTATGAACAGACATGCGTTGTTTCCGAACACTTCCCATGGGTGGGCTTCGTGGGGGTTAGCTCCGCTAACTCCGAATAGCTAGATCCGATCGGTCCCTCAGTGGTCGACGAGGCCTTGGAGCAATTGTCGTCCATGAGAATCACCGACAATCCAGCCCCGATCTATGTCCGGCCCAGTTACAGGTCGGGTAGGGACGGATTTTTTGACCCACCCACCACCCACTTAATAGCCACTGTCGAAGACTTAACCGACGTGCTAGACTATGCCTCCGAGGAGGCAGAATACTTGGACGAAGAGGACCATGCTCCCACTCCCGCTAACATCGGGAACTGGACCGCCACTTCTACATATGATGTCTACATGGTAGATACTCCCTCCACAAACGGTGACAACACGCCTCATAGCGACGACAACAAATCGGGCGACGTGCCATCAAGGCGCCGGAAAATCGCATAAGCAGTCTAAAAGCAAAAAGGGAAGAAGAAGAACTATTATCAGCAGCAAGGATGGTAACGCCCCTGCCGATCATGACCATCCCAATGTTCTCGAGCATCCATTTGAGGGTCCGGACGAACCTGTAGACCAAAATAACCCTGATACCGTCGATGACCCCGAAGGCGACGATTACCTTCCCCCTGTCGAGGAGGAAGACCTACAAAAGCCGATGACTTCTACATCCCTGATAACCTCAAGGATCATGAAGAAATCAGGCAGCGGCTCATAGCAATGGCTCGTAGCCTGAAGGCCAAAGAGCGGTAGCTCAAAGCCGAATAGGCCGACCTCACTGATCGATGGACGAAAGTCCTCTCAGCCAAAGAAGTATACGGCGCTGGTCTTTCAAACCATCCCGAACGCTACCCTCGGAGGAGGCTGCTGCCACAATTCGACGATGAGCTCACAGACACTCTGTCTCGACATCATACAACATATGACGAGCCGGACCGCCCTCCTCGTGGGTGTGAAAGAGTAGCTAAAGACAGCGGTTATGTACCGGCGATGCCCTGAAGATAGGGTAAGGAGACATTCGAGCCCAATGACTGGTTTGACCTGCGCGACGACTTAAATCAAAAAGAAGCCATACAGGGTCCATCTATGGATCCAAAGATTACTCACCAGAGAGACGGGGAGAATATAGACCATGGTTCGACCAAAACCATAGAGGTCAGGAACGCAACTGGTCCCATACAGACGCCGAGTATAGGCAGGACATAGCTCGGGTTAGAGGTGCCTCTTACCCACTGTGCTTCACAGATGAAGTAATGCGGCATCAGTTCCCTGAAGGGTTTAAACCCATAAATGTAGAACAGTATGATGGGACCACTGACCCAACTGTATGGATCAAGGACTTCCTCCTCCATATCATCAAATACTTACCTCTTAATCTTAAGGGGCCAGCTCGACAATAGTTAAACAACCTCCCCGAAAACTCCATAGGATGCTGGGAAGACTTGGAAGAGGCGTTTTGCTCTAACTTCCAGGGGACCTATGTCCGCCCGCCGGACTCTGTCGACCTCAGTAACGATGTCCAGAAGCCCGGCGAGTCTGCCCGACAGTTCTGGAATTGGTTCTTGACCAAGAAGAACCAAATTGTCAACTGTCCGGATGCCGAGGTCATCGCCTCCTTCCAACACAATATTCGGGACAAATGGCTGGCCCGCCAGCTACGCAAGGATAAGCCTTGGACTATGTCCGCACTTACCACCCTCATGACCCGCTTCCGTGCGGGCGAGGATAATTGGCTGGCAAGATGCAGCTACAACTTTGAAGATCCAGTGGCACCTAAGGCCCAAGATGGAAATTCAAAGCCGAAGCACAATAAGAACAAACACCCACAGAATAGAGACAACGCCGATGACACGTCGGTTAATGCCAGATTCCGCTACTCCTGACCGAGGCAGCGGAAGAAGCACCCTAAAGGTAATCGTGACGGACCCACTCATCTCGAGAAGGTCATGGATAGGACTTGCCAAATTCATGGAACTTCGGAAAATCCAGCTAATCACACACACCGCAACTGTTGGGTGTTTAAACAAGCTGGCAAAATACAACCCGAAGACTAGGGCAAGAGCTTATACAACGAGGACAGAGAAGAGCCTCAGGGTCCAATAGGTGGCGGTCAAAAGAAATCCCCCCCCCCCCCCGATGTCAAAATGGTGAATATGATATACGCCAACCACATACCTAAGGAGAGTAAGCGGGCCCTTCGGGAGGTCTATGCTCTGTAGCCCATAGCTCTGAAGTATAACCCATGGTCAGCATACCCGATCACCTTTGACCGACGTGACCATCCGACTAGTATCTGTCATGGGGGCTCGGCTGCCTCGTCCTAGATCCCATTATAGATGGGTATCACCTCACTAAAGTCTTAATGGACGGAGGAAGTAGCCTCAATCTGATTTACTCAGACACGGTTAAAAGATGGGTATAGATCCGTCAAGGATCAAGCCCAGCAGCACTAACTTCAAGGGAGTGATCTGTTGAGGCCAGATGTACGGGCTCTGTAACCCTGCAGGCCGTGTTCGGCTCGCCCGATAACTTCCGTAGAAAGGACTTGGTCTTCGACAGTGTGCCCTTTCGTAGCGGCTATCACGCGCTGCTCGACCGGATGGCGTTTGATCGATTTAACGTAGTCCCGCATTACACATACCTCAAGCTCAAGATGTCGGGCCCCAAGGGGGTCATCACTATCAATGGCAATACAGAGCGGTCCCTTGGAACGGAGGAACATGCACTGGCACTGGCGGCCGATTTCAGCTACAAAGATGACCGACAAGCTTTGGCATTCGCCGTAAAGGCACGAAAGGCCGGGAAGCGAGTTCGGATTCAGACCGAACACCCCGACCCTCCTTCCTCCCCTAAATAGGGACTCACCCCCCACCGCACAACCTCAGGACCAGCAAAGTATTTGCCGAGGAGTCACAACTTCACACTTAAGATTCCATGGGTAGCGGTGGGGAACTTACGATAGGCGTTCGGTTGTCCCGAACTGTTACCATCAACAAGTCTTCGGACAAACTGCAAGCGCTCCTAAAAGAGCCTACCCATGGCATAAAACTCACCTTTGACACTGTGGCCTCTCAAGATTTTGTTCGCAAGATCCGTCCGCACTAACACCCATCAAGGTGCATCCAAAAGCAGGAGTCAACTAGCAACAGGGCATATTGAAGACGTCTGGTCAGCAATTGAAGACCCCTGGTACAACAACTCCAGTAGGAATTTATTTCTTACCACATACCTGTAAACAATTTCTACGACAATCCGAGTTATAAGAGTTGTTGAGGAAACACGAAATTGCATGGCGCACGTACGCCTCTTTTGCTCTATTTGTTTGGCATGTACCTTCTTTTTTCCTTCCCTCCCTCTCCTAGTGAACTTGTTCGGTATGACCTGAGATTACCGGCTAATAGACCAGGGGCTTGATTTCAAACACAAATCGCCTTAACCATTGTGTGTTCTGTGATTTGGCATTCGCTTTATATGCATCGGTTCTGAACTATGTCTTTGGTCATTAAGTTGGGTTGCCCGGCTCCTGTGCTTGCCCCTTTATGTTCCGCTCGTCCAGCTAAAAGGGCAAAGAGAGAACCCTTGCGATTGTGATTCCGGATAGTCCGGTCAAGTACCTCAGGGGAGAAAGCTGAAAACGGACTGTCATAGTATGCGCGATCTGATCTATGACACCCAAGCTAGAAGTATTATACTTCAAACCTCATAAGATGTTATTCCATGTTGCATGGGGAAATTGCCCTTTGTGCAAATATCATGATGTGGGCTTTGGCCCCGGTTCTTCTGAACATCGCAAATACTCCGATGGCTAACCGTACGCTTCTCGAAGCCCTTTTCGCGCCCCTTCGATTAAGTGAAAGAAATAAAGCTTAATAGTCCGATTGTCTAGTCTGCCGCACTAAAATCACCTTCGGGTTCCGATAATACGGCTAAGGGACACAGTGTACTGGCATAGACACCCCATATAGTATCTACGTGAGGGCTAAAGCTGACGACTCGCATATTTCAGTATTAAACAACCACACAGGAGTTATAAAGGAGTGCAAAACCATATAAGAGCAGATACCGATATCATCGCAAGTTATAAAGCTGACGAACACTGCGACGCTATCACCCGCGCACTCTCCATTACCCCATCGAAGTAAAGCTCGGGGCGTCAATGCTCCTTTCTGGGCGGCGGTGGGTTAGTGGCGACCTTCATCAGATTGAGATCTGGCTAGTGCACTTTGGCCTTGGCAAGGGCCATCCCAACACATTCGATGCAGGAGGAGCGCTTGATGACATCGAGGCAGGGCGTAGCATCAATCAGCCATTGCACAAGACTGAAGTAGCTGCCTGGGAGTGGCTCGGCCGGACGTAATCGGACGCAGAGGTCTTTGATGGCCGGCCCTGCCATCTGGTGCATCTCCATTATCTGTTTCAACTGCTCCACCAAAAGAGGAGGACGCTCGGGGGCTCCAAACTGCGCCCAGAATGTTTGAGTTTCATCTTGCTCTCCCCGCGTGGCAAGCAACTGATTGGCGTTCGCCATGCTCTTCTGGAGATCGGCGGATGCACCTGAGGATCACCAAACCAGGGTCAGCAATTCGAATCTATTATCCCCGAATACACACTTTAGGGAGTACGGCTTACCATTAGCTATCTCCTTGGCTTGGCGAATTTGTTCCTCGGAACCATCTGTCCACCCGCTCCTGATGGACAAGGCCTCGCACTTGTTACTAGCGTCCTTGAGCTAATCTTGTATCTCCGCCACACGGGCCTGGTGTTTATCATTGGTGGCTCGTAGGGCGGAGAGAGAGGTGGTTGCTTCTTTGGCCGTTGCCTTCTCCATGGCCGCTTCATCTTTGGCACGTAGAATCTCGGCCTTGAGGTTTTTGATCTTCGATGAGGCTGCACATATGATTAAACCCTATATAAGAGGAATCTGCATAGACAGAATTCGGGGGGAATGTTAAAGAGTTAATTCGAACTTACCCTGAGCCTCGTTGAACCTCTTGTTGAGGGCTTCAACCTCATCCTCGGAGCGCTTCAGCTTCTGATGTAGCTCGTCTAGCTCGATGCCATTTTTTGTCGCCACCGATGATGAGGCCTACACTGCACTTTATGCATACATTACATCGACACTTACTTCCCGAATATAAAAATGACCCCTGGGCAAGTTTGCTCACCTCATCTAGGGGTCGGGGGCTGCCATGTATACAATACAACTAAATTAAATCTTAGCAAAAACGATGGGTGACTTACTTGAAAGCCTGCAAGGAGAGCCTTGAAGGCCTCCTTCAGTCCATTGTCAACAGATTGGACGCTTTGTAGTACCGCACCCATAAGGGTGCAGTGCTCCCCTGGGATGGAGGCGCTTGATAGAGCCTCCCCCATGGCCGACCACCCGATTGTCGGCGGTGCCGGGGATGATCGAATTTCCCGATCACCCACCGGGGATTGGAGTGATGCCTTAGGAGGCACCATGGGGTCCGGAGACGTCCCGGGATGGGACTGATTGCCCATTCGGCCGGCCTATGCGGTGGCCAGGCGGGGGATCGTCCCCTGATCTTCTATGGCTGAAGCATTAGCTGCCACAGTGATATCTGCCTCGCCCCCTGTATCCGCCTCCATTGGAGTATGCTGGGACGACACCTCCACGACATCTTTCGTAGCGCCTGGAGTGGCGGGGTGCGAGGCATCCCTGCTCTCTGCCAGTTCGGTGGGCGGGGTCTCCCCATCCGATACCACTTCGGTGGGAATGACGCGCGGGGGACAGTAGGACCAATAGCCGGCGTGTCAGCAAATTCTGAATTTACTGGTTATAGGAAGGAGGGTCTTCGGATCCTAACCTAGATGGAGGGGGCTTGACCCTGAGGCTCCATCGGGGAACCTCCTCGGCATCTTCGGATGCGGAGCTCGAGTATGAGCTGTCATCGGATAGGATCCTCCGCACTTGCCGTAGCCTCTTCGGGGCAGGAGAGGCTGCCTGCCCCGGGGCATCCGAAGACGGCGCTCTCTTCTTGGCATGGGGGATATCGCCTCCCCCTCGCTCTTGACATCCTCCTCCTATTCTTCCTTCTCTTCGGCCTCCTCCTGATTCAAGGAGGCAGGCGTGTCTTCGGAAGCAGCATCAGGCTGATCCTTGATGCGAAGGCCAGCCTGACCTGGTTTCTTCTTCTCCTCCTTCTTCGTGGGAGCCTTGTAGGGCTTCTCCACGAGCATCTTGGCTAACAACCCGGTCCTCTCGTCTTCGGGCTGAGGAGTCGGACTCCTTATGTTGATGGCTTTCTTCAGCCATCTCTCCATAAACATATCGGACACATGGTTATGGACCTTCTATGTATAGAGCCAATCATGCTAGCATGAGTCGTACCTCAGAGTCCGGCTTGGCGGCGTGTAGGCCCTTGTCCTCCTCCTCGGCTGGCCAGCTATTCATTGATTTGAAGAACACCTTCCATAGCTTCTCCCACGTAGTGCAGAAGAGTTTCCAGACTGTGGGCTAGGCGTTGAGTTTCTGAGCCCACAGGGGAGTGTCCCGGCGCAGGCAGGGGAGGATGCGTGTTTAGAACATTACCTGGACCACATCAGCCAGCTTGGTGCCGTTATCGACCAAGGAGTGGATCCACTTTTGTAGATCGTCCACCTCCTTGCTCGACCCCTAGAAGAGGCCCTTTCCAAGCCATGAAGCTAGTCTAGTCGAAGGACCGGATCTGAATGCGGCAGCGTGGTGCAGACCTTGTTATTTTGGTTCGATGATGTAGAACCACTCTTTCTGCCACCCCTTGGTGATGTCGATGAGGGTGCCCGCCGACCACTCGACATGTGTGAGTTTTCCTATGACGGCACCACCACAGTCGGTGTGCTTGCCACCAATGCACTTTGGTTTGATGTTCAAGATCTGCGGCCAGAGCCCAAAGTGCGGCTCGATGTGCAGGAATGACTCATAGCGGAGTATAAAGGCGGAGAGGTGCATGATGGAGTTCGGTGGGAGGTCATGGAAGTCGAGGCCATAGAAGAACATTAAACCCCTGATGAAGGGGTGGAGCGGAAAGCTCAACCCCCGCATGAAGTGGGGGATGAAAACCACCCGCTCGCCTGGCTTAGGGGTGGGGATTACTTGTCCCTTCTCTCATGCGTGACGAGGGATGTCGGTGGGAAGATACCGGCCTTCTTGAGGTCGATTATGTCCTGGTTGTTGACCATCGAACCTTCCCACTAGACATTGGATCCCACCATTGTTGAGCTTGGAAGCGGGGGTGGAGAAACCTAGATCTGTGCTATGGAAGCACAGGTGAATAGGAGGCGGAGAACTCAAATGGAGAGCGTGAGAGGCCTTCGGGGTTTTCTTTCCACTTTTATGAGGCCTATCGATTTGGGCTCCCCTTGCCGCGTCCTGAATCCCTCCACTTCCCGAGGCGCGTGAGCTGTTGTGGGCGTGTGATTAAGTATATCCCGTATAAAACGGGCCACGATCGACATGTTGATAGATCATTTGGATGGAATGGCCTCGAACCGCGCATCGAGTGCCTGTAAGTGGCCTATCGGTCGTGGTGGGCTGTGACCTATCGTTAGAGAGGTCGTTGGGAAACATTTACATTTTTCCCCCTGACGTTTGGCCTTCAAATCCAACTTATCTAATAGGATTCGAACGTGCCACTATGCGGAAAACTACTTATCATCAAAGGCCGACCTATGGTTCCGTAGAAAGGAACTCACCTCGCAAGACGAAGACTTTGTTCACGAAGCAATTGGAGCTGAAGACCCTTGGCGTTGGAGTCAAGTTCGGAGGCTACTGAGGGAGTCCTGGATTAGGGGGTCCTCGGATATCCGACCCATTCTTTATGGGCCGGACTATATGGGCTACTTACCAAACACTGCATGGTTTGAAGGCCCAGTTTCCAGGATGGAAGCTTCGAGGAACACGGCTTACGCTCCACATTGGATGTAGTAAATAGGCAAGTTTATCTGTTGGGCATGTAACCGACCATGTGTAAGCCCTAAGCCACCTCGGCTTCTATATAAGCCAGAGGGTTTTAGGTTATAGTGGCAGGATATGTCATCTAGGGTTAGACATACGATCTCGATGTAGATCAACTCTGTATTCCCATACACCATCAATACAATCAAGCAGGACGTATGATATTATCTCCATTGTCTCTTGTTACCATCGATCCTAGTCTCACAGTTCGGGACCCCTACCCAAGATCCGTCGGTTTTGACACCGACAGCTATCATCATATTTCAACTCTATTTTCTCTAGGCAAGTATCAAAAAACACAGGGGAGCTATATTGCGAGCTATTGATCTACAACATAATTTTGCAAAGACAACTTTAGACTATGTTCATGATAAATTTTAGTTCATATAATTATATTACTAATGAACTCCCACGTAAATCAACATCCCTCAAGCTGTCTAAGTGATACATAATACAAATTAACTAACCCATGTCCGATCATCACATGACATGGGGTAGTCATCAATGGTAAACATCTCCATGTTGATCATATCTACTGTATGACTCATGTTCGACCTTTTGGTATCCTGTGTTCCAAGGCCATGTCTGTACATGATAGGCTCGTCAAGTTTAACCCAAGTGTTCTGCATGTGCAAAACTGGCTTACACCCGTTGTATGCAAACGTAGAGTCTATCACACCCGATCATCACGTGGTGCTTCAAAACGATGATCCTTCGGAATGGTGCAGACTTGGGACAGATAAATTTTAGCTTGAAATTTTAGTGAAGGATCATCTTATGATGCTACCGTCGTTCTAAGCAAAATAAGATGCATAAAAAGCATTAACATCACATGCAAATCATACACGTGACATGATATGGCCATCATCATCTCATGCTTTTGATCTCCATCACCAAAGCACCGACATGATCTCCATTGTCACCGGCATGACACCATGATCTCCATCGTCATGATCTCAATCATCATGTCATCACGTGGTTATTTTGCCAACCAGTGCTTCTGCAACTATTGCTAACTTATAGCGATAAAGTAAAGTGATTATATGACGATAAACAAGATAACCCTATGGATCCTGCTGGTTGTCGTACTAATCAACATGCAAGTCGTGAACTTATTACGAAATATGATCATCTCATACGTCCACATATATCACATTATGTCTTGACCATATCACATCACAACATACCCTGCAAAAACAAGTTAGACATCATCTATTTTGTTGTTGCAAGTTTTACGTGGCTTCTATGGGCAACTAGTAAGAACAGTTCTTACCTATGCAAAACCACAACAATGATAATCAAGTTGCTTTTTAACCTTCTACAACGACCACCTCTGTCAAAACAGATTCAACTGAAGTGGGAGAGACAGACACCCGCTAGCCATCTTTATGCAACAAGTTGCATGTCAGTCGATGGAACCGGTCTCTCATACATGGACTAGTAACGTTGATCCGAGCCACTTCATCCCAAAATACAGCCGAATAAAGATAAGACTAAGGAGGTAAGCAATCTGAAAATCAACACCCACAAACTCTTTTGTGTTCTACTCGTGCATATCATCTACGCATAGACCTAGCTCATGATGCCATTGTTGGGGAACATTGCATAGAAAACAAAAAAATTCTACGCATACGCAAGATCTATCAATGGAGATGCATATCTACGAAAGGGAGAGAGCTTCTACATACCCTTGTAGATCGCTAAGCGGAAGCGTTTAACGCGATTGATGTAGTCGTACACTTTCACGATTCATTGCGATCAAGCACCAAGAGCACAAAACCTTTGCGTTCAGCAAAGATTCATCTCGATGACGTCCTCGGCTTCTTGATCTAGCAAGATGGGCAAAGTAGAAGATGTGTTCCGGCAACATGATAGTGTCGGGGTATACAAACAGGTTTTTTTATTTCCCCCTAACTTGTGCACGGGCGATAAACCTACAGCCCAAATGGCCTCAGTCTGCCGAGGAAAGGTACTACGACAACCAAAGAAGCATCCAAGACCAAGACTCCAACAGAAGCAACCTACACAGGCTAAACAACGACGGCAAGATCGATGCAACAGCCCAGGACGGGCCTGGAGCGCGCCAATCACGCCCCTGGTACCTGTCGGGGACCGAGGCGCATACATCTTTAGGAAGACCCGGCAAGCCATCCCCGGGAAGCGCGAGCCAATCGGCCACCGCTCCACCGCATCGCAATGCCAGTCACTTGTCGATGCGGTGTCAAGCTCCCATGTGGCTAAGTGGATCTCGCTAAGCACGTGGTGACACACTAGAACACAGATTATGCCCCCTTGGCACTCGTCTAGAAGTGTGTCAAGATGTGGTGCAATAGCTAGCTAGAGCGATGGTAGAAGCCTTCCAGGGATGCATCCCTCCACGCCACCTAGACTGCATTTATGGCATTTTGTCCTTAGTTCCAGAGTTAGGTATGATGGGACTGTTAGCTATCTAATCATCGAACAATGTCTGTTTTGCCATTGTGGTTTCCCCTTAAGCTATAAAAGGAGGCCCAAGGCAGCCTAGCTAAAGATTCAGACCTTTGGACACTTGTACCGTGTAGCAGCTCCCCCAAAGGCAACCCTTGCCGGGTTAGAGCACTGTGTGTTCTTTGTGTTCCTCTGATCAATCCGCCAAAGCTGGAGTAGAGTTTTACGCTTCACAGCAGCCTAAAAGTGGGTAAAACACCAGTGTCCCAATCGTCGTGCCGTCTCACCACCTTTGCTCTTTGTTCATGTGACCTCGCCCCTGCAGAACCACAAAGGGGCTTACTGCTCCATAGGTGATCGAGTGCACCGTGCCCCGACAACTTTGGCGCACTAGGTAGGGGCGTCGTGTCATTTGTGCAAACCAAAGATTGTGAGCGGCGCATTGATCTTCATCATTATCCCCTTCGTCGAGAGCGTCGAGGGAGAAAAGCAATGCCGCTTGCTAAGCCTCTTTCTCTCCGGATCCCGCCCCGTGCCGCCGCTGCGATGATGGCAGCAATGAAGATGAGGTACGTCAATGTTGTGGTAGATGCATACAATGTGGAAAGCGCAGCCGCGACGTGGACCATGGCCGAGGAGGAGGCAAGATGAGTGGCGATGCCACCCCTATCACAGTCATCGAGCAAGTCCACCTAATCCCCGGGAGTTGTCGTTCGATGTGATAGGAACAGAAGAAGGTACCCGGCTATACTCCTCTCTCCTCACCTTCCCCACCTGTGATCAGTTCTTCATAACGGTAGTGCCGCCAATGTCGATAAGCTCGCATGAGGCTTGGTCTTGCATTTGTCCCTTCAAGGGTAAATCCTGATCCGAACGCTAGAGCTAATCCATCGGTAGGTACCCCGGCAAGCGAACCGCGGCAAGGTCCCCTCCGTCAATGCCTCTACCGTGTTGGTCGCTACGGGACCGCCGGGTGCCAATGAAAGGAGAGAGACTTGGACATTTATGTCACTCCACTGTTTTTCGTTAGTTGTAAATGGTTAGACTAACCTTGCAGGCTCGTGTCGAGGATTGTATTCATAACTAATGAGTCCCCAAGTTCCTCCATTTGCCCCTCTCCATTTTCCCTTCCTCTCAGGGTAAAGGTGGATACACATGCATGTATTTACCGGGAAACGTGAATAGGAGGGGCGGACATGGATGGAAGGAGGAACAATGTGCATGAATAAACACATGCTAGGGAAGAACGAGGAACCGTGACGAAAGCTAAGTTGACATGATTATCAACTTTCATTAGAACTTACATTTGTGTATTTCCCCTAGCAGTCAAGGTTTCGTATGAAAAATATTGTGCGCAATGGGACCTTACCATCTCTTTGTTCATGCCTTTGTTTTGTTTTGAGCCTGCCCAAAAAACATGTGGCAGCATCAAAGTCCGTTAAGGAAAAACTCATCGACAGCGTGTTATTGCCAGCAGAATGCTAAGAACATGTTTCTCAAAGCAATCACGGCAACATGTTGTTGGTGGGCAACCAGAGCATGTAAAGAAATTATTCAAACGAATATCAGAAGGAAAGCAAAGGGGGATAGCATACGACTACATAAAGACATCACTTCAACAAACATCAAAGATAAGATAGTGCATGGTCTAATACCGGATGCATATTGTGTCTTAAGTACAGAATAGTACGACGGCAGGAGAGACTCAAGGCTAACTCTGACGACTTCCTTGGACCCTTGGGACTAAGAGGACCCTGTCAGCAAGAGGACTAGCCTTCTCCGCGGCAGTGGAGGTATCAGTGCCTGGCGGCAGCTTCTTGAAACCGAGGGAGAGGTCAATCTCCGTGTGGAAGAAGGCAAGATTTCTCAGGTCCATGAAAAGAGCATTGTGAGCCAGCTTCCGGGATTCATCAGCAAAAAAGGCGACTCTGTCGTCCTTGTACATCTTCAGCCCCTCGATCAAGCCCTCGAAGAAGAGTGTCAGCTTGACGTTTGGGATTTCGTGCCTGCCGACGGAGGAAGCCCAACTCTTCATGTTCATGCATGCAATCTGCGCAGTAAGGCGCTTTGCAGTGTCAGTCATGCTCTTGATCCAGAGGTCGTGCTACCGAATCTGGTTCTCCAACTTGTCTTCTTCGTCTTTTTGGAAGGACTGCGCATTGTCCAGGTCTGTCAGCAGTAGCTTCTCGCGAGCACCGACAGAGTCAATATCCCTCTCCAAGGAGCCAAGCTTGGATTTCATGTTGGAGATGGTGTCGTTAGCGGTATCAAGGTCTTGGATATTTGTGGAATGGTGCAATTGTGCCTCTTCCAGATTGATTTGCGCCTTCCGCACTTCCTCCTTGAGGGCCTTGATCTCATTGCTACTCCTGACAAGGTCCCCCATCAGCTTTCTCATTTGGCTCTCAAAACTAGTGTTGGTGGTAGATGGGGCAGCAAGCTCGTCGGACACCTTCAATTGAGCAGAAGACGTCAAGAGAGCGCGTCGAGAGAGGCCTTGTGGCCATCCTCTAGCTCTTTGGTCCGTTATTGAACATGGGTCTTTAACAGCGTGGAACCGACGCTCCAGAAGATTCCCCTATTATTTGCATTGTCACAATGTGATTTGTTTGGTTGTTGCATTCATCATCGCATCATTCGCATCATTGGCATAGCATCGTCACTCGGTTTTGAAAACTTGCATCCGTTCGTACTTGTTGATTCTCTCCATTCTCACCGATGACCGTTTTGAGACCAACCACACTCGCATGACCCGTGACATCGCCAAAATATTGTTTTTAAAGTGTCTATAAAACTTTCTCGGATTGGGTCTAAACTTGGCGAGCGGTCGTAATATATTGTAGGTAGGCCGCGTGCCAAATTTCGTCGCAATCAGAGGTCATTTGATACCCGAATGGTCGAACATAGTGGCACCGCCATCGGTTTATTTATCTGACGTTTTCGCAGTTTAAAAGCTTCGTTGCCGGGCTACAGTCTCCCTCTCTCCTCAGCCCACAACTCACCTATCCCACCTAGCCTACCCCTCCGATCGGAACCATCAGATCGCAATCGGAGGGCTCTGAAACACCCTGAAACCCCCTAACCCTAGCCCCCTCCCTATATAAACACCCATGCCTACCTAAAATAGACCTGCCCTAACCTCCAGCCACCCTCAGCCTCGAATTCCATGCCCCACCACTCTCTCAGCACCACTTGTCATGACGCCAACCACCCAGCGGCCCCCACGCACCTTCCATGTGGCGCGACCTCGCCTCTAGCCTGCCAACCGTCGCCTCCCACCACACTAGATGAACATAATTTGTATTTTTGATTGTGCTTGAACCGTAGCTCTATTTTGGACATGCCAAGTATGAAACTTTCTTAGAATTACAAAGTAGGGTCATATTATCGTGTTGCGTCCATGTTTTGAAGTGCTTGTTGTTGTCATTTTCATGCATTTTGGATTCATGTCATGTTCATCTTTGTGTGTGTCAAAACTTTTAGACTATAGCTCTGTTTGGAATGATCCATATGTGTAAATCGACTAGAACGATGTGTAGAATCACATGGTGCACTTTATTTTGCTCTTTAACAAATATAAAATATTGTTATCTCAGATCGGGACTAATATTTCCCCACATCTTGCCACGCTTAACAACATTTAAACTTACTTTAAACCTAAACGAGAGTGAACTAAGTAATTCAAACATGGAGTTTTGTCAATATGAAACTCGTTGCATATTGAGCTTCAGTTAATATGTGGTAATTGATTGATGTGCTTGTCATGCCTTGCATTATTGTATGGACTGTTGGAAATATGCCCTAGAGGCAATAATAAATTAGTTATTATCATATTTCCTTGTTCATGATAATCGTTTATTATCCATGCTATAACTGTATTGATCGGAGACTTAAATGCATGTGTGGATACATAGACAAAACCATGTCCCTAGTATGCCTCTAATGGACTAGCTCGTTGATCAAAGGATGGTTAAGGTTTCCTAGCCATGGACATGAGATGTCATTTGATAACGGGATCACATCATTAGGAGAATGATGTGATGGATAAGACCCAAACTACAAACATAGCATATGATCGTGTCAGTTTATTGCTACTGTTTTCTGCATGTCAAGTATATGTTCCTATGACCATGAGATCATGCAACTCACGGATATCGGAGGAGTGCCTTGTGTGTATCAAACGTCGCAACGTAACTGGGTGACTATAAAGGTGCTCTACAGGTATCTCCGATGGTGTTTGTTGAGTTGGCATGGATCGAGACTGGGATTTGTTACTCCGTGTGACGGAGAGGTATCTCAGGGCCCACTCGGTAATACAACATCACAACAAGCCTTGCAAGCAATGTGGCTAAGTGTTAGTCACGGGATCTTGTATTACGGAACGAGTAAAGAGACTTGCCAGTAACGAGGTTGAACTAGGTATGGAGATACCGACGATCGAATCTCGGGCAAGTAACATACCGAAGAACAAAGGGGACGTTATACGGGATTAACTGAATCCTTGACATAGAGGTTCGACCGATAAAGATCTTCGTAGAATATGTAGGAACCAATGTGGACGTCCAGGTCCCGCCATTGGTTATTGACCGTAGAGGTGTCTCGGTCATGTCTACATAGTTCTCGAACCCGCAGGGTCTGCACACTTAAGGTTCGGTGACGTTTCGGTAGTGTAGAGTTATGTATGGTAGTGACCGAAGGTTGTTCGGAGTCCCGGATGAGATCCCGGACGTCACGAGGAGCTCCGGAATGGTCCGGAGGTAAAGATTCATATATAGGAAGTCCCAGTTTGGTTTCCGGAAAAGTTTCGGGCTCATCGGTAGTGTACCGGGAGTATCGGTATTGTACCGGGAGTGCCGGTAGTGTACCGGAGGACCTCCGGGAGGGGTACTTCGACCCCAAGAGGTCCATGGGCTGTGGGAGAATAATAACCAGCCCTTATTGGGCTGGGAAAACAGCCACAAAGGCCCATGGCGCAGGAGAGAAAGTCCTAAAGCAAAAAGTGGAAAATCAGCCAATAGGAGGCAATCCTACTCCAACTAGGATTGGAGGTGAAGTAGGATTTCTTCCCACCTCCTATTTCGGCCGACCCAAAGGCCTTGGCTGCCTCTCCTCTCCTCTCCTCCTATATATACTAGTGGATTGGGTGGTTTTTGGACAGAATTTCCGGCCACGTGCTACCCGTTTCACCGGTGCACAGTTTCTCCTCTAGATCGGATTTCTGCAGCGCTTAGGCGAAGCCCTGCCGGAATTGCTCCACCACCACCATCACCGGAGCGCCGTCACGCTGCCGGTGAACTCTCTCTCCTCTCCACCTCCTCTTGCTGGATCAAGATGGTGGAGATCGTCATCAAGCTGCACGTGTGCTGAACGCGGAGGTGCCGTCCGTTCGGCGCTAGATCGGAAGGACCGTGATCGAGATCGCGAGACGGTTCGTGATGTGATCACGGAACGGATCGTGATGAGTTCGCGGGACAGATCGTGATCAAGATCGTGAGACGGATCGTGATGAGTTCACGGGACGGATCATGATGTGTTCGCGGGACGGTTCGTGATTGGATCGCGGGACGCTCGGCGATTTGGATCGCGAAGAAGTTCGACTACACCAACCGCGTTTCTTAACGCTTCCCGCTTAGCGATCTACAAGGGTACGTAGATCCACTCTCCCTCTCGTAGATGCTCATCACCATGGATAGGTTTGCGTGTGCGTAGGAAAATTTTGTTTCCCATGCGACGTTCCCCAACAGTGGCATCATGAGCTAGGTTGATGGTTCGATGAGATCTCGAGTAGAACACAAAAGGTTTGTGGGCGTTGATGCTTAGATTGCTTCCTCCCTTGGTCGGATTTTGGTTCAGCGGTATTGTGAGATGAAGCGGCCCGGACCAACATTACTCGTACGCTTACGAGAGACCGGTTCCCGCGATGCAACTTGTTGCTTAGCTGGCTTGCGGGTGACAGTTTCTCTTACTCTAGTTGGATCGGATCCGACAAAGGCGGTCCTTGAGAAGGTTGAAAAGCAAACTAGTGTATCACCGTTGTGGTTTTGCGTAGGTGAGAATTGTTCTTGCTAGATACCCGTAGCAGCCACGTAAAACATGCAACAACAATTAGAGGACGTCTAACTTGTTTTTGCAGGGTATGTTGTGATGTGATATGGCCAATTACATGATGAGATATATGTGATGTATGAGATGATCATGTGATGTATAGATTATCACGACTTGCATGTCGGTGATTACGGCAACCGGCAGGAGCCATAGGGTTGTCTTTAATTATTGTATGACCTGCGTGTCAATCATTAAGCGCTATGTAATGCTTTACTTTATCGCTACGGTAGCAATAGTAGTAGAAGCATGCAGGGCGTGACAACCCCAATGGCAACACATTGATGGAGATCAAGATGATAGAGATCATGGTGTTGTGCCGGTGACGATGGAGATCATGCCGGTGTTTCGAAGATGGAGATCTTAAACACAAGTTCATGGCCATATCATGTCACTTATGAATTGCATGAGATGTTAATCCTTTTATGCACCTTGTTTTGCTTAGTACGGCGGTAGCATTATAAGGTGATCCCTCACTTGAATTTCAAGATGAACTGTGTTCTCCCCGAGTGTGCACCGTTGCGAAAGTTCGTCGTGTTGAGACACCACGTGATGATCGGGTGTGATAGAATCTACGTTCACATACAACGGGTGCAAGCCAGATTTGCACGCGCAGAACACTCGGGTTAAACTTGACGAGCCTAGCATGTACAGACATGGCCTCGGAACACGAGAGACCGAAAGGTCGAACATGAGTCATATAGTAGATATGATCAACATAATGATGTTCACCATTGCAGCCACCTCAACTCACGTGATGATCGGACTTGAGTTGGTGAATTTGGATCATGTATCACTCGAATGATCGGAGGGATGTCAATTTGAGTGGGAGTTCTTAAGTAATATAATTAATTGAACTCATTATCATGAACATAGTCAAAGTGTCTTTGCAAATTATGTTGTAGATTACTAGCTCGCGCTGTAGCTCCCTTGTATTTTTATATGTTCCTAGAGAAATAGAATTGAAAGATGTTGGTAGCAAAATTGCGGACTGGGTCCGTGATCTGAGGATTGTCCTCACTGCTGCACAGAAGGCTTATGTCCTTAATGCACCGCTCGGTGCGCCACCCCCTCTAGCGTCGTCTATAGATGTTGTGAACATCTGACAGGCACGTTTCGATGACTACTTGATAGTTTTGTGCGTCATGCATTACGGCTTAGAATTGAGGCTCCGAAACGTTTTGAACGTCACGGAACATATGAGATGTTCTAGGGGCAGAGATTGTGATCTCAGGCTCGTGCCTGTGTTGCGAGATATGAGATCTCCAACAAGATTCTTTGCCTGTAAGATGAAGGAGAATAGCTCAATCGTTGAGCATGTACTCAGATTGCCTGGGTACTACAATCGCTTGAATCAAGTGGGAGTTGATCTTCCAGATAAGATAGTGATTGATATAGTTCTCCAAGTCACTGTCACTAAAGCTACTAGAACTTAAGTGATGAACTATAATACACCAGGGATAGAAGTATTGATCCCTGAGCTGTTCGCGATGTTTGACACCGCGAAGGTAGAAATCAAGAAGGAGCATCAAGTGTTGATGGTTAATCAAACCACTAGTTTCGAAAAGGGCAAGATCAAGGAGGGAAACTTCATGGATAGCAAGTCAGTTGCTGCTCCAGTGAAGCAACCCAAAGTTGAACTCAAACCCGAGACTAAGTGCTTCTATTATGAGGTGAGAGGTCGCTGAAGCGGAACAACCCTAGATACTTGGTAGATAAGAAGGCTGGCAACATTGATAGAAGTATATTTGATATACGAGTTACTAATGTGTACCTTGCTAGTACTCTTAGTAGCACCTGGGTATTGGATACCGGTTCGGTTGCTAAATGTTAGTAACTCGAAATAAAAGCTACGGAATAAACGGAGAACTAGCTAAGGGTGAGGTGACGATATGTGTTGGAAGTGTTTCCAAGGTTGATGTGATCAAAATCGCACGCTCTCTCTACCTTCAGGATTAGTGACGAACCTAAATAAATGTTATTTGGTGTTTTGCGTTGAGCATGAACATGATTAGATCATGTTTATTGCAATACGGTTATTCATTTAAGTTAGAGAATAATGGTTATTCTGTTTACATGAATAATACCTTCAATGGTCATGCACCCAGTGAGAATGGTTTGTTGAAATCTTGATCGTAGTATTACACATGTTCATAACATTGATGTCAAAAGATACAAAGTTAATAATGATAGTACCACATACTTGTGGCACTGCCGCTAAATGTCATATTGGTATAAAGCGCATGTAGAAACTCCATGCTGATGGATATTTGGACTCATTCGATTTCGAATCGGTTGAGACATGCGAACCATGCCTCTTGGGCAAGATGACTAAAGGACCCCGTTGGATGGAGCGGGCAAGTGATTCATTGGAAATGATACATGTTGATGTATGCAATCTAGTGAGTCTTGTAGTGTGCAGTGGATATCATTATTTTCTTACCTTCACTGATGATTTGAGTAGATATAGTGTATATTTACTTAATGAAACACAAGTCTGAATCGTTTGAAAGGTTCAAGCAAATTCAGAGTGAAGTTTAAAGATCATCGTGACAAGAAGATAAAAATGACTGCGATATGATCGTGGAGGTGAATATCTGAGTCACGAGTTTGGCATACAACTTAAGACAATGTGAAAGTTGTTTCACAACTAAACGCCACCTGGAACACCATAGTGTGATGGTGTGTCCGAACATCATAGTTATGCTCTATTGGACATGGTGCGTGCTATGATGTCTCTTGTCGTTTTACTACTATAATTTTGGGGTTATGCATTAGAGACAACTACATTCACTTTAAATAGGGCACCATCTAAATCCGTTGAGATGACACCATATGAATTATGGTTTGATAGAAACCTAAGCTGTCGTTTCTTAATACTTGGGGCTGCGGCACTTGTGTGAAAAATGTTTTCACCTAATGAGGTCGAACCCAAGGCGGACAAATGCATCTTCATAGAATACCCTAAGATCAGTTGGGTGAACCTTCTATCTCAGATCCGAGTGCAAAGTGGTTGTTACTAAAACGGATCCTTTCTCGAGGAAAGGTTTCTCTCGAAAGAATTGAGTGGGAGGAAGATAGAACTTGATGAGGTTGTTAAACCTTTGTTCAACCAGAGAGTAGCGCAGCGCAGAAAGATGTTTCTGTGAAGCCTACGTTAGTTGAAGAGGAAGTTAATGATGATGATCATGAAGCTTCAGGATCAAGTTACTATCGAACTTCGTGGGTCGACAAGGATGTGTACTGCTCCTAAGCGGTACGACAACCCTGTCTTCGAGGTCATGTTGTTGGACAGCGATGAACCTACGAGCTATGGAGAAGCGATGATGGGCCCGGATTCCGACAAATGGATGAGACCATGAAATCCGAGATAGGATCCATGTATGAAAACCAAGTATAGACTTTGGTAGACTTGCTCGTTGGACGGCAGGTCGTTGAGTACAAATGGATCTTTAAAAATGAAGACAGACGCTGATGGTAAATATCACCATTTGTAAAGCTCGACTTGTTGCAAAGTAGTTTGTGACAAGTTCAAGGAGTTGACTACGATGAGATTTTCTCACTCGTAGTGGTGCTAAAGTCTGTTGGAATTATGTTAGCAGTTGCTGCGTTTTCAATTATGAAATCTGACAGATGGATGTCAAAACATCATTTCCTTAACGGTTTACTTGAGGAAAGGTTGTATGTGATACAACCAGAAGGTTTTGTCAGTCCTAAGGATGCTAAAAGGTGTGCAAGCTTTGGTGATCCTTCCATGGACTGAAGCAAGCATCTCGGAGTTGGAATATACACTTTGATGAGGTGATCAAAGTTTTTGATGTTTATACAAAGTTTACGAGAAACTTGTATTTGCAATAAAGTGAGTGGGAGCACTATAGAGTTTCTGATAAGTATATGTGGTTGACATATTGTTGATCGGAAATAATGTAGAATTTCTGGAAGGCATAAAAGGTTGTTTGAAAAGTGTTTTTCTAAGGAAGACCTGGATAAAGCTACCTAATTGTTGAGCATCAAAATCTATAGAGATAGATCAAGATGCTTGATGAGACTTTCAATGAGTGCATACCTTGACAAGATTTTGAAAGAGTTCAAAATGGATCAGCCAGAGAAATAGTTCTCGTCTGATTTGTAAGGTGTGAAGTTGAGTGAGACTCAAAGCTCGACAACGGCAGAAGAAAGAGAAAGGATGAATGTCGTCCCCTATGCCTTAGCCATAGGCTCTATATTATGCCATGCTGTGTACCGCACCTATGTGTGCCTTGCCACGAGTCTGTCAAGGGGTACAAGAGTGGTCCAGGAGTGGATCACTGGACAGCGGTCGGAATTATCCTTAGTAACCAGAGGACTAAGGAAATGTTTCTTGATTATGGAGGTGATAAAGAGTTCGTCGTAAAGAGTTACGTCGATGCAAGCTTTAACACCTATCCGGATGACTAGTAGTAGCAATCTGGATACGTATAGTGGAGCAGCCATTTGGAAATAGTACCAAGTGGAGTGTGGTAGCAGTGATTACAGTTTGACATAGAGATTTGCAAAGTACACACGGATCTGAATATCGCAGACCCGTTGACTATAAGACCTCTCTCACATGCAAAGCATGATCGAGCCCCAAAACTCATTGGGTGTTAGATTCATAACAATGCGAATCACATGGTGATGTGAACTAGATTATTGACTCTAGTGCAAGTGGGAGACTGTTGGAAATATGCCCTAGAGGCAATAATAAATTAGTTATTATCATATTTCCTTGTTCATGATAATCGTTTATTATCCATGCTATAACTGTATTGATCGGAGACTTAAATGCATGTGTGGATACATAGACAAAACCATGTCCCTAGTATGCCTCTAATGGACTAGCTCGTTGATCAAAGGATGGTTAAGGTTTCCTAGCCATGGACATGAGATGTCATTTGATAACGGGATCACATCATTAGGAGAATGATGTGATGGATAAGACCCAAACTACAAACATAGCATATGATCGTGTCAGTTTATTGCTACTGTTTTCTGCATGTCAAGTATATGTTCCTATGACCATGAGATCATGCAACTCACGGATATCGGAGGAGTGCCTTGTGTGTATCAAATGTCGCAACGTAACTGGGTGACTATAAAGGTGCTCTACAGGTATCTCCGATGGTGTTTGTTGAGTTGGCATGGATCGAGACTGGGATTTGTTACTCCGTGTGACGGAGAGGTATCTCAGGGCCCACTCGGTAATACAACATCACAACAAGCCTTGCAAGCAATGTGGCTAAGTGTTAGTCACGGGATCTTGTATTACGGAACGAGTAAAGAGACTTGCCAGTAACGAGGTTGAACTAGGTATGGAGATACCGACGATCGAATCTCGGGCAAGTAACATACCGAAGAACAAAGGGGACGTTATACGGGATTAACTGAATCCTTGACATAGAGGTTCGACCGATAAAGATCTTCGTAGAATATGTAGGAACCAATGTGGACGTCCAGGTCCCGCCATTGGTTATTGACCGTAGAGGTGTCTCGGTCATGTCTACATAGTTCTCGAACCCGCAGGGTCTGCACACTTAAGGTTCGGTGACGTTTCGGTAGTGTAGAGTTATGTATGGTAGTGACCGAAGGTTGTTCGGAGTCCCGGATGAGATCCCGGACGTCACGAGGAGCTCCGGAATGGTCCGGAGGTAAAGATTCATATATAGGAAGTCCCAGTTTGGTTTCCGGAAAAGTTTCGGGCTCATCGGTAGTGTACCGGGAGTATCGGTATTGTACCGGGAGTGCCGGTAGTGTACCGGAGGACCTCCGGGAGGGGTACTTCGACCCCAAGAGGTCCATGGGCTGTGGGAGAATAATAACCAGCCCTTATTGGGCTGGGAAAACAGCCACAAAGGCCCATGGCGCAGGAGAGAAAGTCCTAAAGCAAAAAGTGGAAAATCAGCCAATAGGAGGCAATCCTACTCCAACTAGGATTGGAGGTGAAGTAGGATTTCTTCCCACCTCCTATTTCGGCCGACCCAAAGGCCTTGGCTGCCTCTCCTCTCCTCTCCTCCTATATATACTAGTGGATTGGGTGGTTTTTGGACAGAATTTCCGGCCACGTGCTACCCGTTTCACCGGTGCACAGTTTCTCCTCTAGATCGGATTTCTGCAGCGCTTAGGCGAAGCCCTGCCGGAATTGCTCCACCACCACCATCACCGGAGCGCCGTCACGCTGCCGGTGAACTCTCTCTCCTCTCCACCTCCTCTTGCTGGATCAAGATGGTGGAGATCGTCATCAAGCTGCACGTGTGCTGAACGCGGAGGTGCCGTCCGTTCGGCGCTAGATCGGAAGGACCGTGATCGAGATCGCGAGACGGTTCGTGATGTGATCACGGAACGGATCGTGATGAGTTCGCGGGACAGATCGTGATCAAGATCGTGAGACGGATCGTGATGAGTTCACGGGACGGATCATGATGTGTTCGCGGGACGGTTCGTGATTGGATCGCGGGACGCTCGGCGATTTGGATCGCGAAGAAGTTCGACTACACCAACCGCGTTTCTTAACGCTTCCCGCTTAGCGATCTACAAGGGTACGTAGATCCACTCTCCCTCTCGTAGATGCTCATCACCATGGATAGGTTTGCGTGTGCGTAGGAAAATTTTGTTTCCCATGCGACGTTCCCCAACATGGACATGCATCATATTTGTTTGCGCATCATGTCATGCATATGTTGTGGTGTTTAGCATGTGTTGATTTCTTGTTTCCCGATTGTTTCTTCTCGATAGAGTTCCGAAACCGATTAGGAGTGTGAGGATTCATTCGATTACGTTGGCTCTTCTTCTTCATGGATTCGTTCTTCTTCCAAGTGGGATTTTAGGAAAGATGATCATTTCCCAAGATACCACTACTATCATTGCTATGCTAGTTGTCCCGCTTCTATCGTTATGTCTCGTTACCTACCATTTGTGTGTCTATCCTCCCAAAATGACATGATAAGCCTCTAACCCCCTCCACATCCCAGCAAACCTTGTTTGGCTATGTTATCGCTTGCTTAGCCCTTCTTCTAGCATTGTTAGATGTAGGCACAATTGCTTCCAAGTGACAACATGTATATTTTCGTTATATCACAATATTATTGCTCTATAGTTTAATGCACATATATACTTGGTAAAAGGTGGAAGGCTTGGCCTCTTTCTCGGTGTTCTATTCCATGTTTGCCGCCCTAATTACTTGTGTATCAGTCTTACGTTCCATATTTAGCGCTCCTTACATGCTCGGGGTTGTTATGGGGACCCCTTGATTTTTGTTTCGGGATGAAACTTATCTGGCAAGGCCCAACATTGGTATTACATTTCCCTAATAACTAACAAAATTGCATAGGGAACCACCGACACTCGCGGATAATT
The DNA here is from genome assembly GCA_022496015.1 of Hordeum marinum. Lineage (NCBI taxonomy): Eukaryota > Viridiplantae > Streptophyta > Magnoliopsida > Poales > Poaceae > Hordeum > Hordeum marinum. Next base: position 281,696,088 of record CM039678.1, read on the forward strand.
AATCCACAACCGGGCCAGCACTCGTCATGAGTTTTTGTCCAAACTAGAGACACTTTTAGGGGCCACCTAGGGGCAACTTGAGGGATTTCTATCAGGCCACCATACATACTACTCATCTAATAGTGCACCGATACAAAGATACACGTGGCTCCTATTTGTATCTGGGCTGCCGGGCGGCCTTGCTGGATTTGTTTTACCTTTCTCAAATGTCTTGTGCGAGGGATTCCTAGGATACTTTGGGCTATCTCAGGGTTAAGGTTTTCCAACGAAATTTCCAAGGAGATCACGGGGTTTTCCGCGTTCTAGGTGATTCGACGCAGCATGTGGTTAGTTTGTGATTGATGAGTTGGAGCACCCCTATAGTGTTAAATCTTTTCGAGAATCCATGCCCATGGTTACGTGGCAACTTGAAAACTTTGTTTAACACCCGGTCATAGCAACCTTCAAGTAAACTTAAATAAAATACACCAACCATGTGCGTAACCGTGACTGTTTCTTCTTGTGAGTTCTGCATCCAAGAGAGAACACGGTGGGGTTATGTTTGACATAAGTAGGTGTTCAGGATAACTTAGTGATCGTTCCAGTTCATGTCTATCATGCGTAGACCACCATACTTATTTTTTGTCCTCGTAAGTTAGCCACTCAGATAAATGCTTTGTGCTTGCTGCAGCCTCATCACTTAACCATACCTCACCCATTAAGCTTTGATAGTCTTTATACCCTTGGAAATGAGATTGTCGAGTCCTATGGCTCACAGATTACTACAACAGTTGGAGTTACAGGTAATGCGATGCTTGACGTGAGCATGATGCTTGTTTGATTTGGAGTTCTTCTTCTTCATCATCATCAATCTAGGACGGGTTCCAAGTGGCAGCCTAGGATAACAAGGATGGATGTGATTTTATCATTTGTTTTCGTCCGTAGTCGGACCCTGCTCTTATGTATTATGTTTGAAAATGTTGTTGTATTGAAGTGATCTTGATGTAGCTCGTGGCAAGTGTAAGACAATTCCATATACCCATCTCTTTTGTACATGTACTTCTAATGATATCAATTCTTGCGAAACAACGAGAGGCGCTTCTATCCCTGTCAAGGCCCTCGTGCAAAAATAAGAATAGGACCGCATCTTTGGCATTACAAGTTGGTATCAGAGCTTGTATCGACCTAGGAGCCCCCTTGATTGATTGAACTTGGCCAACTCGAGTCTAGTGAAAAATATTTCGAGTCTAGTTATATCGAAGAGTATGATTATGTTTACTCCTCTTCTATGCACTGGTGAGGAATCCTGATGTAAGAATTTTAATTACACACATCTTCTCACTCAAAACATTTAGGAGCACGCGGGTATTTTGGAATCTCTATGATGCCGATGTGATGGAGTTCTGTACTTGGTGCCTCCCGTTATCAAGGAGTAGAGTTCCAAGGGATTCTTGACACATCATTATCCTTCAGTTTCCTTAGTATCTCAGGACAGAGGATGTTGGAAATTGCTTCAATAATATTTGTGGCGAGAGGAGTTTGGCGTCACCTAGTACTGGGGAGAGCGTCCAGATGTACTGCCATAAGTAGTATCATTGTGATTGCGAGGGTCTGACGTAGATGAGTTTCTGAGATCTCTGGTTATGTGTTAACGGATGTGATACACAAGTGGGTAGTATTATTGCTAGGAGTTGAGTGTTTTATTCAATAATTGATCCATGTATCCGTTGGACCAGATTGCATAACCAAAAAGATTTCGGAAGGTGTTAGGTGAGAATTCAAGTAGTTACCTAGGATTATCCTTCCAACAATGCATAAGGGGTTATGTATTTTCTTCCGGCTTAATTTGCAAGCCTCATCCTTTGGTTTTGTTAGAGTAGGGTAATTCGATTTGCTTCGATGTCAAGTGGTGATTTCATATCTTTCTTAAGAAGTGTTCACATATTTCTATGGGAATGATCATTCGTTTCTCAATCAAGTTTTCATGTCAATTCTTTTCATCCGGTGTGCTTCTCTTCAAGATAATTCAATCCTCTCCAATATTTGCAAGATTAGTCCTCATATTTGTTTCCGGAGTTCATTTCATCCGTCCCAAGTTTTTTAGTTGTTTTCCCCCACCCTCGCGCCCTTTCAATGATTAAAGTCTCATCCAAGTGTCTTTCTATTCATGTGATGCTTCTGTTTTATTTTCTCCATATTGTATCCAGTGATTCACGTGAAGATGCTTAGGTGCTACAAGTTTATCATTTCTTCGTGTATGTTTTGTTCTCCGGAGAATTCAAGTCAAGTTGTTTGTGTTCATCATATCCTTTTCATTCGCTAAAAGTTTACCCTGTTGGTAATTCTTGTCGAAGTATCTCTTGGTTGTCCTCTCTCTGTTCTATCCGGAGTGCTGAAGATATCTAAGAAAACACATGTTTTTGTTCAAAATATTTTCAATTATTTCAAGGGTCTCATCTCATCAAGTTTAATTTATACCGGTGCAATCTCTCTTTCTAAGCAATCATTTCCACAGTGGTTTCTTTTCAGTGGGCCCATAACTCACATGTTTTCCCAAGGATCTTATTTGGTTCTTCTAATCTTTCTGGAGATGTCCTCAAGTTCTTTTCAATATGACACAAGAATGAATTTCATCAATCATATTCCTTCTCGAAGATCACTTCTAAATCATTTTCATTGCTGCCTAAACCTTTCTTATTCGTTGTTTCGGGGTATCCCACTAATTCTTGGTGGTATTTCTCATCATCATTCTCAGTATTGAAGGCCGTGGGAGAGTTTCTCTTAAACCTAGTCTATTCTTTTGAAGATTTTTCATCTCAGCTTGTTGCGATCATCTTAAATTGTATGCAATCATGAGTAATTCCTTTCATATCTGTCCTGAGCATTTCAGAGTTGTTTCCATTTCTCGATCCTCCGAAAGCCAACATTTCAGCAGATTTCTTCGTTCTCAACATTCAGTTTTTCTTCTCAAATTCTTCCCAATTGTTGTCTCTTTGTTCGTATCTCAATTATTCCGGTGGCTTGTTGAAGTTTTCTATTAGGCGGATCATGATCTGTTGATTCTGACGTATCTTCATTCATTCATAGTATCCTCATTCATTTGCAAATTCTTACCGGTGTTTCGTTGAACATACCTTCAAGCTTGCAATTTCTATTTTCAATATAATCAAAAGAATAAGTGGTATGCCAAATCCGTTGATTGTCATCAATTTTACTTGATGAAGGATAAGCATAACATAATCCTTATTCTTGTTTCATCAAGGTGATTCCAAGCCTTCTTTAAGAGTTGTTCATGATATCGAATTATAGAGTCTAAGTTGTCATCCTTTGTTTTCTGGGGTTCCAAGCTTTCTCAAGTATATCATCGCGAAGCTTCATCTAACTCTTTGCAAGGTCATAGTCTTATTCTTTTCCACCTTCATTTCTTTTCATCATTCTTTTGCGTACGGAGGTTCTTCATGGTGGCTCTTCAAGGATTTAATTCCTTCTCAAAGTGTTCTTCAAGATTCTTGTTTGAGAGGATCAAGTATCATTTGTTTTGTATTCCAAAGTGCAATTCATTCTATAAGCTTTTGGGATGGTGTTATAGCATTCTTGATTCATGAGGAGTCTCGAAGATAATTTATCAAGAATGATATATTTAAACCCATCACTTTCTTCCTTGGAGCTATCTTGGAGTGGATTTCACCTAAGCTTTTCCTAAGGATTGTTGCTATCATGGTGTGTATGAATGATCCAAGTTCTCTTGGTATCCTATTGGTCTAAGAAGTTTTGCATATCTCATTGCTCCCAAGTAATCTTTGCTTTCCATTTCTAGCCGGTTGTCACCTCATCATTTTGACAATAATCCCACAACAAGCTTTATTTTCGTTGTTGATTTTCCAACAAATCCGTTCAGTCCTTTCATTATAAGGATGCTTTCCAAATGCGATTGTGGTAGAATTGTCATTTTCTTCTCCTTTCTTTTCTTTCCAAGGGTCTAGCTGCTATTCTTTTGTTCCGAAGGCATTGTGATGTTTCTCTATTCGATCTATCATCCCATTTCATCAAGATCATGTTCGTTCCTTGCTTATTCATTTAATTGGAGTGTTGTGTCCTCTCTCCAGGTTCTTTCTATCTTATCAAGTTTCACCTTTGTTTTCTACAGAAATGCTGCCCAAATTTCTTGTGAACTCTTGCTTGTTGCTCTTCTCATTCTTAATCTTTTTGCAACCTTCAAGTTCCATTGGTTTCACTCCTTTGTCAAAGAAACAACTAATTTTTACATCTCCCTCTCCCTCTTCCCCATCTCATTCTAAGATCTCGGGGCGAGATGTCTTGCAAGTGGAGGAGAGTTGTAATAGTCCGGAACCGCCGCTCCACAAGATTCACCTTTTATTTCCATTATCACAGTGTGATTCATTTGGTTGTTACATTCATCATCACTCCATTCGCATCATCTGCATAGCATCGTCACTCACTTTTGAAAACTTGCATCCATTCGTACTTGTCAGTTCTCTCCGTTCTCGCCGATGACCGTCTCAAGACCAACCACCCTGGCACGCGCCCGCGGCATTGCCAAAATATAGTTTTGAAAAGTGTTTATAAAACTTTCACGGATTGGGTCAAAACTTGGCGAGCGGTCGTAATATATTGTAGGTAGGCCGCATGCCAAATTTTGTTGCAATCAGAGGTCGTTTGATATCTGAACGATCGACCATAGCGGCACCATCATCGGTTTATTTATCTAACGTTTTCGTAGTTTAAAAGCTTCGTTGCCGGACTGCAATCTCCCTCTCTCCTCATCCCACAACCCCTCTCCACAACCCACCTAGCCCACCTAGCCTACCCCTCGGATCGGAACCATCAGATCATGATCGGAGGGCTCTGAAATGCCCTGATACCCCCTAACCCTAGCCCCTTCCCTATATAAACACCCCTGCCCACCAAAAATAGACCTCCCCTAACCTCCAGACACCCTCAGCCTCAAATTCCATGCCCCGCCCCTCCCTCAGCGCCACTTGTTGCGTCCCTGACCACACAACCACCACCTGAGCTGCCGCCAGCTCCGCATCCAGCCAACTAGTGCGTGCCATGTGGCGCCACCTCACCTCCAGTTTGGCAACCGCTGCCTCCCACCACCCTAGGCCGGCCCCAGCCCAGCCTTGGCCCGCCCGGGCCTGATCTGGGCCGAGGTCAGCCCGCAGCGCCGCTGTGGCCGTGCGCCCTGCCTCTCTGCCGCCAGGCTCGCCTTGTCGCTGCCGCCCCGCAGTCGGAGCTCGCCGTCGCCTCGCACCACGCTGCCTCGCCCCCGTGCCAGGGACATCGGCCGGTGTTGCCTGCGTCCTCCATGCACCATGGCCACTGCCCATTGAAGTTGCTGCCGTTTGGGAAATCTCGTCGGCCCCGCCTCGCCTCGCCACTTCTGCTCGGATCTGAGGAGATCCAAGGCCACCGCCCTCGGACCCGCCCCTTTTGCCCCCCGCTCCCCGGCCCCTCTCTGGCTATCACCACTAGTTTCCTTGTGGCCGTGGCTGGCCTCCTCTCCGGATCTAGACGACTCCGTATGTCTCTGACCTGGGATGGTCGGGTCCCTCGAACCAAACGTCTGCACCGCGCCTGCACCGCCCCGTCCTGGTTCCTCCCCGTCCATATTTTCGCGAGGGGTATATTTTCTAAGTCCCTGAGATCGGCTTGATTTTCAGCATGATTGCATTTTACGGGGGCCTTAACTTTTTACCTATTCATCGGTTTAACAAGTGTGATATATGAAAATTGTACTGTATTTTGTGCTCTACATGATGGATTCATTCCCATGCATAATAGGTTGCATGTACATGCTTATATATCTGTTGCAGAAGTGCATTTCGTCTTAGTCGGTGAACCTGTCGATCTATTCATTCTTGCGCGGATGATCGCCAACAAACTGTAGGCCTTTTGCATGTGGTGTTTTCATGAGTTTTGCTCTAGGATATGTCTACTTTCATACCATTCCTCTAGTTTCTATGCCATACATCATTATCATATACATTTCTTGCTCTAAAGTGGCCATCGCGTTAAAAATGAAATCTGTTAACGTTAAGTTTCATTTTGCGGTGCTCATATTAAGCAATTCATATCTCCTTTTAGTTGAGTCTTTGGAGTGTGTTGTAGTATGCCATGTACACTTGCTGTTGGTAGGGTTTCCATGACATTAGTATTGAGATTAGGTGTAGATTTCATCCTGAGTATATGCTTAATCAATGTTGCTGATTTGAGGGGTCTAAATATTTCTAAGTCTGGAATCTGGAATATTTTGTTGTTGTCTTGCCATGTGTTTTGCTAATGATCTACATCCCCTTTAGGGTTGGTGTGATGTATTAATTTGTAGTTTATAATGTCCTCTAGCACGCTGCCACGTTTCATGCAACTATATGCCTTGTAGCATATAGTATTACTTCTGCCAATATGCCTCCGTGATAAAGCTGCTCTGTTAAAAACAGGTATTTTCACTAAGTCCTTAAAAACTGATTCAGTATGCAATCTTGTGAGCTCAATTGCCATTGATCCTTGCTTCCATTCATGCTGCCGTAGTTAGATGCATTGTTGTGCAACATGTAGGATACATCACCATTTCCGTTTTGTGCATTTTAGGTGGGTGTAGCTTGTTGATTTGTGGGTTGCAATATGCCATGTTGCTCTTTTGGGCAAATTATAGCTATAACTTGTATTGTTGATTGTGCTTGAACCATAACATCATTCTGGACATGCCATATATGAAACTTGGTTAGAATTTTAAGTAGTGTCATATTATGATGTTGCATCCATGTTTTGAAGTGCTTGTGATTGTCATTTTCAGGCATCTTGCATTCATGCCATGTTCATCTTGTGTGTGTCTAAACTTTTAGACCGTAGCTTCGTTTGGAATGATCCGTATATGTAAATCGACTAGAACGACGTGTAGAATCACATGGTGCACTTTCTTTTTCGTTTTAACAAATATAAAATATGCTTAGTTCAGATCTGAACCAATTTCGAATTTGACATATCGGGCATTCCGGAAATACTATATGTTGCTTTCGGCCGCATTTAATATGCATATATAGTGTAGTTTAATTTTGCCCCACATCTTGCCATTCTTAACAATACTTAAACTTGCAGGGAGAGAACTAAGTAGTTCAAACGTGGATTTTCGTCAATTTGCATATTGAGCTTCACTTAATATGTGGTAATTGATTGATGTCCTTGTCATGCCTTGCATAATTGTGTGGACATGCATCATATTTGTTTGCGCATCATGTCATGCATATGTTGTGGTGTTTAGCATGTGTTGATTGCTTGTTTCCAGATTGTTTCGTCTCGATAAACTTTCGAAACCGATTTGGAGTGTGAGGATACGTTCTACTACGTTGGCTCGTCTTCTTCATGGATTCGTTCTTCTTCCAAGAGGGATTTCAGGCAAGATGAACATTTCCTTGGATACCACTACTATCATTGCTATGCTAGTTGTCTCGCTTCTATCGTTATGTCTCGTTACCTACCACTTGTATGTCAAGCCTCGCAAAATGCCATGATAAGCCTGTAACCCCCTCCACATCCCAAGAAACCTTGTTTGGCTATGTCACCGCTTGCTCAGCCCTTCTTATAGTGTTGTTAGATGAATGTGCAATTACTTCCATGTGACAACATGGATATTTTTGTTATATCACAATATCATTGCTATATAATTTAATGCACATATATACTTGGTAAAAGGTGGAAGGCTTGGCCTTTTTCTCAGTGTTTTGTTCCACCTTTGCCGCCCATGTTATTTGTGTACCGGTGTTATGTTCCATATTGAGCGCTCCTAACATGCTCAGGGTTGTTATGGGGACCCCTTGATTTTCGTTTTGGGATAAAACTTATCTGGCAAGGCCCAACATTGGTACTACATTTGTCTAATAACTAATAAAATTGCATAAGGACCCATCGGCACCCGTGGATAATTAATCAACAACCCAGGCCAGTGCTCCTCATGAGTGTTGGTCCAAACTAGAGCCACTTGCAGGGCCACCTCGGGGCAAATTGAGGGATTTCTATCAAACCACCGTACATACTGCTCATCTGGTAGTGCCCAGGACAGAAATATGCGCGGTTCCTATTGGGATCTGGCCTGCCCGGCGGCCTTGGTAGATTTGTTTTACCTTTCTTGAACGACTTGTGCGAGGGATTCCAAGGATACTTTGCGCTATATCGATGTTGAGTTTTTCCAACAGAATTTCCAAGGAAATAACGGGTTTTTCCACGGTCAAGGTTATTCGATGCAGCGTGTGGTTAGTTTGTGATGGTTGAGATGGAGCACCCCTGCAAGGTTAAATCTTTTCGAGAAGACGTATCCCTGGTTACATGCCAACTTGGAAACTTTGTTTAACACACGGTCATAGCAAACCTGAAGAAAACTTAAATAAAATACACCAACCATGTGCAAAACCGTGATTGTTTCTTCTTGTGAGTTCTGCATCCAAGAGAGAACATGGTGTGGTTATGTTTGATGTAAGTAGGTGTTCAAGATCACTTAGTGATCATTCTAGTTCACGTCCGTTATGCGTAGACCACCATACTTATTTTCTTTACTCGTCAGTTAGCCACTCAGATAAATGGTTAGTTCTTGCTGAAGCCTCACCCCTTAACCATACCTCGCCCATTAAGCTTTGATAGTCTTCATACCCTTGGAAATGAGATTGATGAGTCCCTGTGGCTCACGGATTACTACAACAAGAGTTGCAGGTACAGGTAATGTGATGCATGACGTGAGTGAGATGCTTGTTTGATTTGGAGTTCTCCTTCTTCTTCCTCATCATCAATCTAGGATGGGTTCCAGGCGGCTGCCTGGGATAGCAAGGATGGATGTCATATTATCGTTTGTTTTCGTCGGTAGTCGGACCCTACTGTTATCTATGATGTTTGAAAATGGTGTTGTATTGAAGTTGTCTTGATGTACCTTGTTGCGAGTGTAAGCCAATTCCATATACTCATCTCTTCTGTGCATGTACTTGTAATGATATCCATTCTGGCGAAACAACGAGATGCGCTTCTATCCCTGTCGAGGCTCTCGTGCAAAAATAAGGATAGGATCGCATGTTGGGCGTTACAGGGCCTCTAGATCCTTGTCCTTGTCATGGAGAGTAGCTTAGAGAGCCTCTTCCCGGGAGGATATCCTTGTCTCCCTGGTGTCTCGAAGCATTTCGCACTCCACTAGTCAAGCCTCCAAGGCGGCAACGTCCTCCTTGGCCATGGACAACGTCTCATGCTGCCTCTTAAGGGAATAGGCCTGCTGATTGTACCACTTTCACAATTCATTCCCCTTGTCCCTTAGTTGTTGGTCCACGAGCTCAACTAGGTCGTGTTGTTCCTTGGACGCCTACCATTTGAGGTTGTACCTGCTCTGCACATCCTTGAGCCATGCCGCCATGGATTCTAAGAAAGCTAGGTTTTTGGCACTATCAGCAGAATCATCAACCTCTTCAACTCTCTAAAGTGGCAACGCCAGTACCCTCCTGATTTCCTCCTCAATATATGTGCCCGATGAGAAGGATGGACCAGGAGTTCTGGGACCTAATTGAGCAGTGACTAGTGCCAATTTGTTGAGGGGAGACTACAGGGCCGAGGCCAGAGGATAGCTCAGAGAGGAGGGCCCCATGGACTAAAGAGGAGTCTTTTCCTCAATGACTATGTTCGAGCCAGCTGTGCTGCCGGGGGATGGTTCCGTTCACTTGGTGGATTCCTGAAATTCCTCGGCAACCAACTATTGGCCCTCCATGGCACCAATCTTCGTCGCTTCCTCGGCAGCATCTTCCCTGATATCGGCCACCTCTTCCAGCAACTTAGGCTCTTCAAGTAGCAGAGCTGCGGACAAGAGCAATAAACAGAAAAATGGAAGTCAAAAATCAATAAGGCAGAGAAGGAAAGAGATCAGGGAAAGTGAAAACGCAGGCAACTAGGATACCCGATGGAGGTTGTTGCAAAGGGACATCCCCTTCCCCGGCAACATCAATTTCCAGCATGCGGTCTGTCACCACTCTTCCGGTCATGACCTAAACACGGCAGAACTCTTCAGTGGAGGCCCTTGCCGGTGATACCTTCCCACGGGTGATGGTCGATGAGAGATCTTGAGGGAAAGGTTCTTCTTGACGAGCCTCTCCTTGATACTTCTCTCTCGTCTCCCTGTTAGGATATGCCCTTCCTCATCCCTCCCAATGGACGAGATCTCCGCTTGGATTTCGCGAAGAGGGCTGGATCAGGGACTAGGCATAGGATTCTCCTCCATGTCTCCTACCGGGCTCATGCCTGCCGCGCAATCCGGTCCTGCCGTGGATTTGGCCCGTTTGGCTCGATGCACAAGGGTCTCCTCATCCTCATCCCTGTCAGATTTAGTTATACAAGATAATTCAAGAAAATCAAGGACAAAAACGTTGACAAGGATTGTGATTGAATAACTCACCCTGGGGCAATGAGCATGGTGCCCATCTCGTACAACGCAGGCGGCGGAGTTGATTTGCTGCTTTTCAGAGTTGGAGGAGCAGAGCTTGGCAGACGGACCGGGACCTCCAGCAGGGGTAAGCATGGTGGAGAAGTTAGGCTTGACGGGGGGCTGGGGTCCACCCCTATAAACCTTCATCACTTGATGGGAGAAGCCTTGGCCTGAGAGAGGTGGAGGGACTGGTGATGTCCGCCTCCCTTGGTGGTCATCTTCTTCACCTTTGAGGTACTCCCTGAAGACGCATGGGCCACTTATTCTCGGTTGACGCACTCGCGGATGCGGCACCCAGGTTCTGGAGCTTGAGGGCCCACTTCGAGCCCTTTTCCTCCACCTACGGCTCCTTCGCCTCCTCCTCCTCAACCCTATTTTGGGTTCATGTCGCCGCAACTTGGGAAGCCCAAGCCCTAGTGAACTCGAACCCGGCAGCCTCCTCTAGATTAAGTTTTTCGCTCACCTCTTCAGAAGAGTAGTCATCCTTGGATTCCTTGTCCCCCTCTTCTCCGAAGGCCGTTCCCTTGACAGCTTTGACCTTCCTTTCCTCCATAATCCGAGCTGCAATGAATGCCTTCTCCACCATCTTGGTTGGTACAACCAGATTGTCCTCCGTCCTGGAAGCCCTTTCTTACAGGCTAGAGACCTACTCCATCTCGTCATCCAGGGCAGGCAGCTTCCAATCAGACTTGACACTGGTGGCGTCACAATTGAGGTGCAGGGGAAAGACTCCTGCCGGCAAATAGAACGGCCCAAGGTGGCCGAACAACTGACCACACAACCAACCATGACTATAAACAGTTAGGTTGTTGGCAGGGCTTGGGTACAATGGCATCTAGTTGGCAGGACCATTGTACTCCCAAGAAAACTTGTCCCTCTTCTATAGTGGCGCAATGCGGCGCCAGAGGAAGTAGGCCCCCACGTGTTTGATGGTCTCCCCGACAGCTTTGAGACGGCTGATCATGTTCAGTGCCAGGTGGATCATGTCATCGGTGAGGCCTGGCTTACTCCAATCACTTCTGCACGTGACGCATTCAGTCCGCGCCGAGCAGAAATCAGGCGCTTTGTCATCCTTGATCCAGCACCAATCGCCCCTCCACTCTTTGCAATTTTCGTGATACTGGCCAAGGAGATAATCCCAATCTTCCCGCTTGCCCCGAGGAATCCAACTTATGTTCCCTGAGTGGTGGGACTTGTCTTCTATCTGGGGGATGAAGAAATGCTCGAACAAATCTACATTGGGGGCGACTCCAACAAATTTCTTACACAAGTGGGCGAAGATCGCCATGCACGCCATTGCATTGGGCATGAAATCCAGGTGGTGAAATCCATACACCGCCATCATGGCGCAAAAGAAATCAGAGAAGGGGGAGAGATGCCACTGTGGAAGTATGCATAGAAGAAGCGGTATGATTCTGATGGTGTCTTCTCTTTGGGGTTGTCCGGCAGAATCACGGGCACTCCATGCCCCTTTGTTCCTGTCCCCCACATATAGGTGTACGTGATGATCAAGGCATTGTCGTCCAGGTTTGATGGGGAGAAAACCACATCTCTTTGTCGCTGCTTCTCCAGCTCTTCTGGTTTCCTCCTCCTCTCCTCAACCGCTGGGTCCGTCGATACGGCCGTCTGCTTCGCCTTGACGGTGGCCGTCTTCCACCCCATCTCTTGAGCTCTCAAGGGCGGCGGATGATCTAGTAGAGCTCGATGGGCAGGTGGCGGCGGCGGAAGTGGTTTTCTTGGCTTGGAGAGGAAGATGAAGTATGGAGAAAAGGAAGTGAAGGAGCAGCGCCCCTATGCGTTACACTTTTTATTTGGGGGACCTGCGCGGGGGCTCGCTCTTCTCTATCTTTCTGGAAAACTGCCATTTCTTTTACTGGCATTTTTTTACTCTCCAACGGTTACTATTCCACGACCTGTGGTAATTACGCAAAGTGGACGTGGGACAAGAGGGTAGAATTTCATCGACATGTGTTCGTGCACTGTTTGGGGACTAACCCAACGTGTCAAGCGACACATATGGCTCAGGACCGGCAGCTTCTCTCAGGGTATACAAAGAGGGGTGTTTATTTCCCCCTGACATGTGCACGGACGATAAACCTCTGGCCCAATGGCCTGAGACTGCCAGGGAAAGCTACTACCACAACCAAACAAGCATCCAAGACAAAGACTCTGACAGAAGCAACCTACACATGACAAACAACGCCAGCAAGATCCATGCAACAGCCCAGGACGGGCTCAGAGCGCGCCAAGGACGCCCCCGATGTGTGCTGGGGACCAAGGCACGTACATCTTCAGGAAGACCCGGTAATCCATCCCTCGACAAGCGCGAGCCGATCGGCCATCGCTCCACCGCATCACAGCGCCAGTCACATGTCGATGCAGTGTAGAGCTCCCAGGTGGTTAAGTGGCTCTCTCTAAGCACATGGTGACATGCTAGAAGATAGATTATGCCCCCTTAACACCCGTCCAGAGGGGTGTCAAGATGTGGTGCAATAGCTAGCTAGAGCGATGGTAGAAGCCTTTCAGGGATGCATCCCCGTACGCCACCTAGATTGCATTTATGGCATTTTGTTCTAAGTGCTAGAGTTAGGTATGACAACATTGTTAGCTATCTAATCATCAGGCAATGTCTACTTTGCCATTGTGGTTTCCCCTTGAGCTATAAAAGAAGGCCCAAGGCAGCCTAGCTAAAGATTCGAAACTTTGGACACTTGTACTCACGTAGCAGCTCCCCCGAAGGCAACCCTTGCCGGGTTAGAGCGTTGTGTGTTCTTCGTGTTCCTCTCATTAATCCACCAAAGCAGGAGTAGGGTTTTATGCTTCACAACAACCCGAACCTGGGTAAAACACCAGCGTCCCGATTGTCGTGTTGTCTCACCACCTCCTCTCTTTGTGCATGTGACCTCACCCCATCCGAACCACAAAGGGGCTTACGGCCCCATAGGTGATCGAGTGCATCGTGCCCCGGCATACGGCGTGGTGTTAGTGGTGGTGAAATTATTTCCACGGGGCTTTGCCAAGAACAACAGATTTGGAGTGGAGGATTAACTAGAGGAAGGAGATTCGAACCACACTGGGCTACTAATTATGAGGTTTAGATGTAGCTAGGGCTGTCTCTAATTAGTCAACTAGGATGAACTAGAACTAGAACTAGATCAACAAGAGGAGGCTCTAAAACTTGTGTTCGAGGGGCTAGCCATGCTACTCTATTTATATGTTGAGCCCGGGGTCGTTACCTGGGGAGAGGGCTCCCCAAACTCGGTTTCGAACACAAGGAAGTGTCCTTCCCAGATTCCCACCACAAATGCCACTCTCCTCGGTGTCCAGGGCCAGACGCCAGGGTCCCTGGCGCCTGGTCCCTGAGCTCTGCAAACTGCCTTTTGCAACGACCAAAAGCCCCGTGGGCCTTACTCCTTGTCCCAACCAAAGTATCCTCGCACCAGAACATTTCCATAAACATCCAAAACTCTCCAGTGTATTCCGGAACCCTTCTATATACCATACAATATATTAATCTTTACCTCCGAACAATTGTAGAGCTCTTCGTTATGTCCATGATCTCATCTGGCACTCCAAACAACATTCGGTCACCAACATACATAACTCATATAATATTATATCGTCAACCAACGTTAAGCGTGCGGACCCTACGGGTTCGAGAATGGTGTAGACATGACCGATACGCCCCTCCGGTCAATAACCAATAGCGGGATTTGGATGTCCATATTGGTCCTACGTATTCTACGAAGATCTTTATCGATCAAACCTTTGTGACAACATATGTAGTTCCCTTTGTCTGTCAACATTTTACTTGCCTGAGGTTCGATCGTCGGTATCTCAATACCTAGTTCAATCTTGTTACCGGAAAGTTTCTTTACTCGTTCCGTAATACATCATCCCGTAACTAACTCCTTAGTCGCACTTTCCTTTCAAGCTTATTGTGATGTTGTATTACCGAGAGGGTCCAGAGATACATCTCCGTCATACGAAGGCAACAGACACGTTCGGAGATACCTGTAGAGTACCTTTATGATCACCCAGTTATGTTGTGATGTTTGATACACACAAGGAATTTCTCTAGAGTTGCACGATCTCATGGTGAAAGAAACATGTATTTGATAATAAGAAAGCAATAGCAATAAACTGAACGATCATATGATATGCTAAGGGATGGGTCTTGTCCATCACATCATTCTCCTAATGATGTGATCCCGTTATCAAATGACAATTCATGTCTATGGCTCGGAAACCTTAACCATCTTTGACCAACGAGCTAGTCTAGTAGAGGCTTACTAGGTACACTTTGTTGTCTATGTATCCACACATGTATTTGAGTTTTCAATCAATACAATTATATCATGGATAATAAATGATTATCATGAACAAAGAAATATGATAATAACTAATTTATTATTGACTGTAGGGCATATTTCCAATAGAATCTGTCTAAAACATAACAGTCTATAGTGATCATCAAACACACCATACTTCTGCACTCCCATTTTATTCAAAAACGAAGAAAAACTGAGGAATCCGTATAGAAATAAGATGTAAAAATTCAGATCAAAAAGATGTTCCAGTAAAACCAAAGAAACTTGCACTAGACGCAAAAGTCATCCCTAAGGATTTACTTGGCACAAACACTAATTTGAACATAAAAGCACAATAATTTCAGTAGCAATGATCATGTTATCTCACACAAATAGAAAGTAGAACAAGAAAAATAAGATAACTGTTGGGTTGCCTCCCAATAAGTGCTACTTTTTTATGCTCCTACCTAGGCATAATGCATAATTTCAAGTGTTGTCATATTTGACACTCCACCCATAAGTAGCTCTCATTATATATTCATAAGGTGGTTTAATTATCTTCCTAGGGAAGTGTTACATCCCTTTATTTAATGGAAATTGGAACCTTATATTTTCCTCTTTCGTATCAATAATGGCACCTGTAGTTCGTAAGAAATGTCTCCAAGGTATTATTGGACAAGACGGATTGCATTAAATATCAAACACAATGAAATCTACAGTTACCTAATTTCTATTAGCAAGAATAAGAACGTCATTTTACCGCCCGAAGGTTTCTTAATGATAGAATCCGCAAGATGCAAGTTAAGGGAACAATCTTGTATATCAATGAGACCAAGCATGTCACAAAGAGATTTAGGTATAGTTGAAACACTAGCACCAAGGTTACACAAAGCATTGCATTAATATTATTTAAAATTCATTTTGATAGTAGGTTCCCATACATCATGCAATTTTCTAGGTATAGAAACTTCTAGCTCAAGTTTCTCATCATAAGCTTTTCTCATTACTTCTGCTATATGTTTAGGAAGAGCTTTATTTTGTTCATAGGCATTGGGTGAGATAATAATGGGTTGTGGTAAGGAAATACATTCTACTAAAGAGAAAATCTCATAATTAAAGTACTTATAATCCAGGATAGTGGGAACATCACTAGTTAAAGTTTTGACATCTCCAAACCCATCTTTTTCATTTTTATCATTAGAATCATCACCCTCCAAACAAACGAGACATATTATAGCAGAAGTTTAATCATATCTAGTCCCTTGATCCTATATTTTCAGATCATTAAACAAATATTCAATGGGAGAAGTATCAATCATTTTAAGATCTTCATCGTGATTACGATAAAAATCGAGTGGAAGAGCTTCTTCTAAGAATTCTCGCTTAGCTCTCAACGTAGCGGTCCTATCGTTACTTTCATTAATAGATATTTGGATAGATTTAATGGTCTCATGGATATCAAGCTTTGGTGGCATTTTTTTAAGAGTTTCCATATCAAAAGCAATCCTATCCCCATTCTTAGCCAAATCATCAACTTTATGCAACTTCTCTTCTACCATAGTATTAAAAATCTTTTGAGAGCTAATAAATTCTTTATTGGTGTTATCAAGATCATTAAGTATTGTATTATTATTTTTAGAAGAATTTCCATAAGAATTACCATAATTATTAGAGGAATTACTAGGGTACGGTCTAGCATTGAAATTTCCTCTATAAGCATTGTTGTTGAAATTGTTTCGCGAAACAGAATTCACATCTATAGCATCATCATTTTGCTCAATCAAGCTAGACAAGGGCATATAATTGGTATCAAAATGAGCATGTTTACTAGCAACTATATTCATAATAGCATCCATTTTCTCACTAAAAGTAGCGATTTGCTTAACGTAATTTACCTTCTTACGAGTTGGAGCTCTTTCGGTATGCCATTGACAATAGTTTGTCATCATGTTGTCCGGAATTTTGGTGGCCTCTCCTAGTGTCACCTCCATGAAGGTACCATCTTGTCGGGATACGACAATCTATCGGACCATCTGGTCCATTTTTGCGGTTGTACTGTGGGGACCTTGGATGCACAAACAGCCTCACAGACCAACATGTACACGACGGTTTAGACTGGTTCGTGCCGATCTAGAGCGTAAAACCCTACGTCATGTGTATCGTGTATTATGAGTGTACCCAGTACAGGAGCGATTACACCCGACAAGAGATGCTCGAGGGATGTCACTGTGGGTGTAGAATGAACGAGGAGTCCCCCTTTTTGAAGGTAGCCATGGGCCTCCTTTTATAGGGTAAGGGGCTACCATAGTGGCTAAATTGGTAAATACATGAGTAAACAGTGAATACTATAGTTGTGAAGATTATTGACATGAGATATAGGGAAATACCTAACTCTGACAAAATAGGACATGCGCATTTATTGCTCCATGAGGTGACGTGCTAGCAACGTCTCTCGACTAGGATTGCCTCTCGTTTTGTGCCGTTCGCCCATCTACCTCTTATTCCTTCGCCACGTCATGGGATGGGTGTCATTAAAGCTGTTGTAAATCCACCGAGCTTCCACGCATGATATGTCTCCAAAGTAACTATATTTTATGATTGTTCCATGCTATTATATTATCATTCTAGGATACTTTTGAGTAATAATTTACCAATTTATATTATTTTTTAGCACTAACATACTGACCCAGTGCCTAGTGTCAGTTCCTATTTTCTATGTGTTCATTACTTTTCAGGTTTACAATACCAAACGAAGTCCATTGTCCCAAAACTTTTTTATGATTTTTTTCTGGACCAAAAGAAGACTTGTAAGCTTCGGTAGAAGACCGGAGGCCACACGAGGGAGGCGCAAGCCAACAAGGCGCGGCCAGGGGTGTCGGCGCACCCTAATGGGTTGTCCCTCCCTGGTGGCCCTCCTACCCCCGTTATCTGTCCTATAAATTCACATATATTCCAATAACCCTATAGGGAATCCCAAAATACTTTTTCCTCCACAACAAGTCTATGTTCCACGGCAGTCTCATCTGGAGCTCCATTCCGGCAATTTGCTGGAGGGGGGTCGATCTCGAAGGGCGTCTTCATCAACCTTGATGCCCTCGTGACAATAGACCTATGGGTCTTTAGTTAGTACCTAGATGGCTATTGTTCTCTATATTGATCTTCAATACAATGATACTTGCATCTTCTCTTTGATCAATCTGGTGTAATTCTTTTGTGCGGAACATTTGTTGGGAGCCGATGAATATTGGGTTTATGCGTCGATTATTCATGAAAAATATTTGAGGCTTCCCTAAATTATTTTATTGATTCTTATTGCATGATCATTATATCTTCGTAAATCTCTCCGATCTATTGGTTTGCTTTGGCCAAGTATATTGATCTTTCTTCAATGACAGGGATGTATTGTAGTGGGTTCAACCTAACGAGTTTCTGTATCCTAGTGATAGTAGGGGACAAGATACGTCTTCATGTTGTTGCCATTAAGGATTAAATGATGGAGTTTATTCATATTGATTGAGTTTACTTTTTCTACATCATGTTATCATTCTCCAAGGATTACTCTGTTTGCCATGAAGTTAATACATAGAGACGCAAGCATAGAAGCGCTCTTGAAGTGGAGTAATAGTAATAGGTGCAGGCTGGAGTTGGCCTATTAGTTTTGGACATCATGCCTATATAGACATGATCATAGTCGTGAATATCACATAACTATGTGATTTTCTATCAATTGCCCAATGGTAATTTGTTTACCCAGCATATGCTTACTTTCATGAGAGATGTCGCTAGGGAAAAATATGCCCTGTCGGGACCCCGATCCTAGGTCAAAAGAATCCACCCTATAACACATCACATCACTTTGCATTCTCACATAGGGCTATCTCCATGGTTGCCACCTTACCTGGGCCGGGACCGTTTGGGTCTTTTGGCTCACGTACGCGAATATGTCGCTGGCATTCAAACAACACACAACCCGGGTCGACATGACTAGTCATAGAGCCCAAGTGGTACATCCATACAGGGACATGCAGACATAACCCAACAATGAAGGTGTCGGCCTCAAGCATGTGTAGACGAGTCATAGCAAGATACAAGGACTCCATTACGCCATGGGACATAAATGTCATCACTGCACATAGACGAGTCGTAGCAGGCTACAGGGACTCCATTACACTCCGTGACATTTCCCCGAAGGAACAGACACATCAGCAAAGAAGGATACATGCCGGTCAATCAATGTGTCCTGAGCAGTAGCAAGCTACCAAGGCTCGATGGAAGCACAAAGAGGCAGGTCCACGTAAAGAGTACTAATAAAGGCACACGACCAGGTGTCGAGTCCATTACACACTGTTGCATGTCACACGTACGCATGACATGCCCGATATGCATAGATACAACTATGGCATCACAACATAACCAAACAACAACACAACTTTTATTTAGGAGGCTCATAAGAGCCTTGCATAATATGTTCTTACAACTAGGAGTCACATGACCCGACACTCAAGTCATACAAGCAAGTTCATACAAACCAATCGGAAGCTTGAAAGCACAACATGCTCCCTTGGTGGTTTTGATATTTCATGACAACATACATTATCTCTTGGACTAATACTTTTATCTAATGTATTTCAGATAATAGTCCATGGAGAGTTGGATTGGCAAAAGGATCGTGCAGATACCCCAAGATGCAAATAGGTTGGCCAAGCTTCAACCAAGAGGACTCTACATTTTATATTTTTGAGAAACCACTTTGAGTCCGTAGGAAAGACAATACTATTAAAAGGGGGTCAGGTTTTGTTGGTGAACAAAATGCTCATACGTGCACAAGTGATAGTCACCAAAGACACCCACAAACTCTCCCACCAAAGTCTGTTCTAAGCCAAACACTCAAAATTGATGCAACCAACATTCTACACTCGGTGCCACCGATTCCAAACTCTAGACAGACACAGCCAAACCCTAGATTTTTTGTGCAGCCGATACTGCATTCGATGCCACCGATTTGGTCTGCCAACTTTCTGTTATGCAAGTTCACAATTTCGGTCCCTTCGAGATTGTTGGATCGGTATCACCGAGATTGGACATTCTGACCATTGGTCACCTTATCGGTGCAACCGAGATTCCTATATCGGTCTCACCGAGATTCAAAAGTTGCTAACTTTATGTCACTTCGGTATAACCGAGATCTCACACATCGGTTCCACCAAGTTTGACTTATTGTCTATAACGGCTGGATTTTTGGAGGTGCCTATATATACCCCTCCACCACCAGCTACTCGGAAGAGAAGCACTCAGGACAATTCCATACCTATCCTATCAGTTTTCTGA
Organism: Hordeum marinum; assembly: GCA_022496015.1. NCBI lineage: Eukaryota > Viridiplantae > Streptophyta > Magnoliopsida > Poales > Poaceae > Hordeum > Hordeum marinum. Next base: position 281,716,173 of record CM039678.1, read on the forward strand.
GAGAGAACTACTTATCCTTGTGTTGAGGTCAAGATCTTCCACTCCAACCATATGGATCTTGATATCTAGCCTCCCTAAGTTGCTTACCACCAATCCCATCTCTTCTTCAAAGCCAAATCTGTGAGAAAGTGATTGTGTGTTGAGGAGTCTATCATCTTGAAGCACAAGACCAAGGAGTTCATCGCATTACCAAGCCTATTACCTTTTGGAGGGTGGTGCCTCCTAGATTGGTTAGGTGTCACTTAGGAGCCTCCTACTTCGTGTTGTGGAATGAACCAAGAAGTTTGTACGGGCAAGGAGATCGCCTACTTCGTGAAGATCTACCCATAGTGAGGCTAGTCCTTCACGGACGGAAGCCGTTATGGAATAGTCAAGGTTGCTAATTCATGGACCCTTACGAGTGGAGCCCTTCGTGGACTCTCGCGACCGGTACCGTCTATGGATTGAAGACTCCACAAATGTGGACGTACGATAGCACCACCTATCGGAACCACGGGAAAAATCCTTGCGTCTCAAATTGTGTTTTATTTTCATATCTCAACTCTTTACTTTGAGCTGCCATATTTGTTGACATGCATGTGTAGGGTACATAGACTTGCTAGTCTTGCTAAAACTGTTAAAATCTGCCAACCAATAAACTTGGGAAAAGGTTAGGTTTTAATTTCCTGCTAGTAGTCTATTCACCCCCCCTCTAGACACTCTTCTAGTGATCCCTCAATTGGTGTAGAGCTTTGGTCTCCATTGTTTCAATTTAATCACCGAGGAGGAAGATTGATGTGTCTAGTATAGGGAGTTTGAGTTGTAGAGTGCTTATTCTTGATGGAGAGTACTATAGTCAATGTAAAACCTTGATGCTTGATATGTTTAATGAATTTAAATTGATAAAATATGTTATGCGCCCCTACAAGCCAACTATTGATCCCTTGCATCCCACACACGAAGAGGATATTGATATGCTATGCAATCTTACAACTGTTAATCTTATTTTTAGAGCTTTACCTAGGAATGTGCTCAACCAAATGAAGAATTTTGCGTGTGCTTATACTTTGTGGAATGATTTCGCCAAACGATATCCAAATTATTCATGGAATAATCTTGATGAAATTCTTCATAAAACTATTGCCTTTCACAAAATGATGCCTAGTGATCCTAAGTTTGATGATTGTCTATTTCAGCTTAGAGACCTCATGTGTGCTAAAGGAGATGTCACAACTATCAACAATATCATTATAGAGGCCCTTCGCATTCATAAACTTGAACATTGTCATGATCACCAGCCTAACGAATCTCCTGTTCTTTATGATGATGATTTCCCACTTGATGATGACAATGTGGAACATGGCTACTATGATGAAGATGAGTTGTTCGACATCGAGTATGAGAAGATCAAGAAGAATCTAAGTCTCATGGCAAACTTCAAGGATTACATGTCTAGAGGAAAAGAGTGGATTCTCATCAGCGGATGTACCGATCATATGACTGGAGATAGAGAAATGTTTGAATATCACCCCAAACCATGGACCGTGAACGTACGTAACATTTGGAGACAACTCCAAAGGTAAGGTACTTGGTATTGGTAAGGTGCCCATATCCCATGATAGCTCTATTCAAAATGTTATGCTTGTTGAATCTCTGGGCTACAATCTTCTTTCCATATCTAGACTTGCTGACTTCGGTTTCAATGTGTTATTCATGAAAGTAGATTGTCAAGTGTTTCATCAATATAATTATAAAATGGTATTTATCGGTATTGTTGATTTCACCAAGAGATCCAAGCCTCGCACTTGTTTAATTGCTAAATCTTCTAAAGGTTGGCTTTGGCATAGAAGATTAGGACATGTTGGCATGCGTAATTTAGACAAACTTATCAAAGGTGATCATATACTTGGTCTTAAAGATGTTATATTTGACAAAGATAGACTTTGTTGTGCTTGTCAAGCTGGAAGACATTCTATTAAGAATAACATGACTACTAGGACACCACTCAAGTTACTTCACATGGATCTTTTTGGTCCCAATGCCTACAAGAGTCTCGGTGGAAATTCCTATGGTCTAGTTATAGTTGATGATTTTTTCAGATTTACGTGGGTATTCTTCCTTGATGATAAGTCACGGGTTCAAAAGATCTTCAAGAACTTCATTCGCAAAGCACAAAATCAGTTTGAAGTGAAGATCGAGAAAGTTCAGAGCGATAACGGATTCGAGTTCAAGAACACCCATGTGGATACCTTTCTTGACAAAGAAGGTGTCTCACATGAGTTCTCGGCAATGTACACACCTCAACAAAATGGAGTTGTTGAGAGGAAGAACCGGACGCTTATTGAGATGGCAAGAACGATGTTTGATGAATACAAGACGCCAAGACACTTTTGGGCAGAAGCCGTGGAAACAGCATGTCATGCCACAAATCGACTTTACTTGCACAAGCTTCTTGGTAAAAAAGTATACGATCTACTCACCGGTAACAAACCCCAAGTTGGATACTTTCGAGTATTCGTCTCCAAGTGGTACATTCTTGACAAGCATCGTGGTACTAAATTTTCTCCTAAATCTCATGAGGGATTCCTACTTGGTTACAGATTGAATTCTCACACTTACCATGTCTACAACAACTTCACTCGAAAAGTTCAAGAGACGGTAGATGTGAAGTTTGATAAATCTAATGGTTCACAAGTCGAACAATTGCCAAATGATGTAGGTAATAAGGACCCTTCGGAAGCAATCCTAGATTTACCCATCAGCAAGATTCATACCATGGAGGTGAAGGAAATTACTTCATCAACTCAAGTGGAAGCCCCTACTTCACGACAAGGTGAACCACAACATGACATGGAGGCATCCACAAGCGGTACACGGCAAGATGATGAAGAGGAGGAAGTACATGATGAAGATCTACCACAACCTCCTTCACCACCACCTCAAGGGAATGACACCGTTAACAACAACAAAGATGAAGGAGATGATTATAAAGAAGAAGAAGCTCCACCGTTTAATAAGCCCAAGCTACCCCGAGTTCGAGCACAAGTGACCAAGAACCATCCTCTAAACCAAATCTTTGGTGACATCCAAACCTTGAGAATCACTCGCTCTAAAACTCGTCTAGCTAACTTTTGTGAGCATTATTCTTTCATCTCTAGCATCGATACCTTGAAGGTAGAACAAGCTCTTGACGACGCTGATTGGGTGAACGCCATGCATGAACAGCTTCACAACTTCGAAAGGAAGAAAGTGTGGACACTCGTGGAGAAGACCGAGGATGAGCACAACATCATCGGAACCAAATGGGTGTTTCGGAACAATCAAGATGAAGACGGTCAAGTCGTACGCAACAAGGCACATCTCGTGGCCCAAGGGTATACTCAAGTCGAAGGTATGGACTACTGTGAGACTTATACCCCCGTCGCTAGACTTGAAGCTATTCACATTCTTCTTGCCTATGCTAATCACCATGATATCACACTTTATCAAATGGACATTAAAAGTGCCTTTTTAAATGTTTAAATTGAAGAAGAGGTTTATGTTAAGCAACCACCTAGTTTTGTGAATCCCAAGAAACCTAATCATGTTTCCAAGCTTCGTAAGGCCCTTTATGGTCTTAGCAAGCCCCTCATGCTTGGTACAAATGCTTCACAAAGTTCCTCATTGAAAAAGGTTTTGAAATTGGTAAAATTGATGCAACCTTGTTCACTAAGAGAGTCAATGGTGAATTATTTGTGTGCCAAATCTATGTGGATGATAGTATCTTTGGTTCCACTAATCCTCAATCTAGTGAAAGATTTGGAAGGTCGATGCCCGAGAAGTATGACATGCCCATGATGTGTGAGCTGAAATTATTTCTTGGATTGCAAATCAAGAAATCAAAGGAAGGAACTTTCATGTCTCATACTAAGTATACCAAGTACTTGATCAAGAAATTCAACATGCAGGAGTGCAAAGGTATGAAAAGACCCATGCCAGCTAGTGGACATGTTGATCTTACCAAGGAGGATGAACCGGTTGATCAAAAGGTTTATCGATCTATGATTGGTTCATTGCTATATCTATGTGCATCTTGTCCTGATATTATGCTGAATGTTTGCATGTGTGCTAGATATCAAGCTGCACATAAGGAGTGTCATCTTTTGGCCGTGAAACATATTGTGAGATACTTGATACAAACACCAAACTTTGGCATTTGGTATCCCAAGGGATCATCTTTTAACCTTGTTGTCTTCTGATTCGGACTATGCCGGTCACAAGGTTGATATAAAATCCACCTCGGGTACTTGTCAATTTTTAGGTAGATCTTTTGTGTCTTGGTCCTCCAAGAAACAAAACTTGGTATCTCTACCTACTGCCAAAGCTGAGCATATTGCTCCTGGATCTTGTTGTGTGCAATTACTATGGATGTGTGACAGCCCAAGTGCTGCCCCTACCTTTTATGGCATGTAATCCTATGTGGACCTTGTTGTCATGTGTGAATTAATTGAGTTTGTCTTGCCATGTCTTGTTCATGCATCTTGCATCTTGCATATCATCATCATGCCATGCATATTGTTTTGTGATGTGCTTCTTGACCTTGTAGTGATGTGAGTGATGTTGTGGATGTGTGGTTTGAGTGGGCATCATCTCCTTCCCCCTCTCTTGTTATTTCAAGTCAAACCCAACCTATAACTTTTATTCCTATCATCATTAATCAACAGAATTATCTTCCTTTTAAATTTCTTCAAAAATGTTCATGAGTTAGTCAAGAATATTTTCAGCATGTGACTGTTGTTCTTGTGATGTTTTGGGCTCTGTGAGTTTTGTGGTTTTAATAGCAGAGGGTTGTTGTTTTTAAGTATTAAAAAAATACTTGCTTTAAAAATCCCCTTAGTAAATTATTTAAATAGCTCATATTTTAGTTGCTGCAAAAGAATTTTGTTCTTGTAAGCTTCCTTTCTATTTTTTTCTCTGGGCTTTTCTTACCTTGTTGGTTTATTTAAAAAGGAAAACCCTGCTGGTTTGTTTTTCTGTGAGTGAGAGAGTGGGAGGCTGGGCCTTTTCCTCCCACACGGCCCAACCCAAGTAGAAGACGGCTACCTGCTCCCGTTCTTCCTCCGTCAGTTGAGCGCGACGCCTGTGAGAGAGAGCGCGCGAGAGTGCCGACTCCGTCGCCGTCAGCGCCTCACGGACGTCATGGCCACCCCTTTAAATGGGCGCGGACCCCTAGGGCTTCCTTCTTCTCCTTGCCACCAGTGCTTCCATCTCCTCTTCGCTCTTCCTTCTCCTTCCCCCTTCTCTGTCAGAGAGAGAGCAGAGAGGTAAGTTCAGAGAGAGCAGAGCCCGTGTCGTCTCCGGTGGCTCTCGTCGCCGGTGGAGATGGAGTGGAGCACGACGACGTCGTCCGCGTCCCATTCCCGCCACTAGGAGGTGAGGAGCACCTCCCCGTGGTGCCGCTTCGCCGTCGCATTGTCCGCAAGGGGGCGGGTCATCGCCGGTCTTCTTCCTCTTCATCGCCGCCGCGTCTCCGCCTCTCCTTCTTCTTCGTCGCGTCCCGGTCGTCGTCACCCTCCCCTCGGTGAGCAGCCTGTCCCTCCTGCCCTCTCTTCTCGCCGTAGCCCGCTATATCATCGTTGTTGTGTTCATCATTGCCGGCCAAAAGGTGTGGCCTTGAGGGCTCACCACCGTCCCCCTCGTCGCGAGGCGAACGGGGGAATGGACTCCCCGTAGTTACCGCAGCCCTCGCAGTAGTTCTCACCTCGTCAGAGAGGCCGGATTCACCGGATTTCGTAGCCGTCGTCAACTGTCACTGGAGTGTTAATATTTAGTTTCGTCAGAGTGGTGCTCGGTCAGTTAGTATTAGAAGCGCTCCTCCTCCTTCTGTGTAGACGCCGAGCCGTGGCGCAGTGGTAGCGCGTGGGGGAAACGACCAAGAGGTCTGGGGTTCGAATCCTGCTCCCCCCCGTGTTTTTCCTTTTTTCGATTGGGCGGCGTGGTGTTCTGTGTTGGGGATCTGGTGTGCCGTGTTGCGTGTATGGGCAGATCCAGCGTGGCTATAGCCAGGATCTGGTGTGGCTGCAGTGTGTATGTGTTTGAATGCTTGTGTATGTGAGTTTGTGTGTGGATCTGGTGTGGCTACCAGATCCATGTGTGTATGTATGTGTGGCTGTGTATGTGTGTGTGTGCTTGTGTAGTGTTTGTGTGTGTTAAGTGTGTGTGTGTGTGACAAGTGGGCCCATGCCCCCCTTGTCATACAACATTTTTATTGTGTGTTTATGTTTTATTGTTATAATTAGATCATTTCCAATTATAGCAACAATTCCAAATCTAGACATGATCATTTTTGCACATGGGTATGTTAGGTATGTTTTCACTTATAGGAGTGGATGATGTTTTTTGCTATGTAGTTTTTGTCATGATGCTCCGTGTGAATATATGAGTATGATACATGAATTTGGTGTAGAAAAATCTCAGGAATTCATTGGTGCAATTGGTTTGGTCATTTGAGCAAGTTTGACAAAATGTCATTTTATCTCATAGTGCCATTTTTCATTTTTGTTATGTTTAATCCATGCATGCTATGATGTTTGTGCCAACATGAATATGGTAGTATTTGATGTGTAGAATGACATGGTATTTATCTTTTTCATGATAAACTTGCAAATGAGTGGGAACCATTCTCTAAAGTAGCCACTACAATGTTGTTGTTTTCAACATGCCAAATATTCTAAGTCTGAGAATTTGCCGTTATTTTTATGCTAGGAACAGTGGTTGCTATCTTGTGATAGGTTGAGAATTAGCTCAAGCTTAGTGCTAGTGATTTGAAGTATATGTTGTCTTCTACCATCCTGTTAATTCTTATGCCATGAGGTGGTCTCTATCACCATTAGTTTCTGCTGTCTACTTGCCATCAGATTAACTCAGATTCCAAAAAACTGTTATTTTCACCAAGTCCCAGATTTCTGTTTCATCATGCCAACTTGTGAGCTTCATGCTTATTAATGTGTGCCTCTGTTCCAGACTGTGTAGTTGGATAAGTTGATAAGCATGTTATGTAGTTTCTATCAATACCTTGTTTGTGGCTAGAGACTTCTTGTAGCTCAAGTTATTTGCTGTGAAATTCGCTATGTTGCTGTTTTGTGGCAGATTGTTTGTTTTAGTGTTTTGTGACTTGTGGGAGCTATACTCCATGGAATTGCTTGATATTTGGCTCTATTGTGGTTGTTTTTGCATTGCCTAACCAGTGGCTTCCTTGGAATGCCAAGGAATAGCCCAAGGCCTTCTTGTCTTGTGTTTTGCCTTCGTATCTTATCGTGAGCATATCGTGAGAACCGTAACTCCGTTTCATACGTTCTACATATGCATTCATATCGTTTTTGCATGACACATCCATATTTGCAATGTTCATGGATGTCTCGATAGCTTAACCTAAGGTTATGTCCAGATTCATTAATAACAAATCCTTTGCATGTGAAACATGACTAGTTAGGATTGCCATGCTAAAACTCTTCATATAAGCATGCCTCATTCTTGCTTGTGCATTGCACCATGGTTGTTTGTTTATTCTTGCTGTTTCTTTTGGGTAGACACAAACGTTGAACCTGAGTACGAAGATCTAGGTGAGTACAACTACGAGGATCCCGCTACTTGTCCCTTTGAAGAACCAACATGCAAGATAATTGTACCCGGATCCCGATACTATTTTCGCTTGCTAGTTGTATCGCTCTTATCGTTACAATTGCACAACCTAACACTTGAATGTCAGCCTCCTAATTTCCATGGTAGCCTCTAACCCTCCACATCCTAGCAAACCGTTGTTTGGCTAACTTACCGCTGCTCAGCCCCTCTTATAGCGTTCTAGTTGCAGGTACAGGTTGACCCATGTGATAACATGGATTTGTCTTATCACAATATTATCTGATATTTAATTTAATGCACATATATATCTTGGTATTGGTGGAAGGCTTGGAGTTTTGTTAGGTGTTTTGTTCCGCTGTTACCGCCATAGTTTCTTGTTACCGGTGTTATGTTTCCATACTTTGCACTCCTAACAAGCTCGGGGTGGTTATGGGGACCCCTTGTTTATTCGGTTGAGATTAAAACTTATCTGGCAAGACCCAACTTTGGTACTCCATTTGCCTAATAACTTAATAAAATTTGCATAGGGCTTTGCAACCCCGTGGATATTTAATCAACCCTCGGGCCAGCGCTCCTCATGAGTGTTGGTCCAAACTAGAGCCACTTGCGGGGCCATCTCGGGGCAACTCGAGGGATTTCTATTAGGCCACCATACATACTGCTTATCTGGTCATGTCCTGAGAATGAGATACGCGTCTCTTATCGGGTTCGTCGACATGTCGGGTGGTCTTGCTGGATTTGTTTTACCTCTATCGAGTGTCTTGCGTGAGGGGCTCTTACTTTCTTCGGGCTATCTCGAGGTGTTGGAATTCCTTTAGAGTTGCCTAGGATGATCACTAGATCCGTGGTCGAGGCTATTCCCACAGAGTGTGGTTAATTTATGATGGACTAGTTGGAGCACACCTGCGGGGTTAAAACTTTTGGAAAGCCATGCCCTTGGTTATGTGGCAACTTGGATATTTGTTTAACACCCGGTTATAGTTAACTTGAAGTAAACTCTAATAAAATGCACCAACTGTGTGAGTAACTGTGATCATCTCTGCTCGTGAAAATGGTCTAGGAGAGAACATGGTGGGGTTATGATTGACGTAAGTAAGTGTTCAGGATCTCATAGAGGTCATTGTAGATTGTATCGTTTATCGTGGGCCAGATGTTTACTTCCATGTTTCGTATGTTATACACCATAAATGCTTAGTGCTGCTGCAAACTAAACACATACCCCATCCCAACCTAAAAGCTTGAATAGTCTCAGTACCCGGGCGCAAGATTGCTGAGTCCTTGTGGCTCACAGATTACTACAACAATCCAGGTATAGGTACATATGAGGTCGTGCCAGATGACATGACACAACTCTAGTGGGAGTATGACGAGGAACGCGGCAAGATGTACATGACATATCCAGATGAGTAGAGGACCGTGGTCGTGATCTTCGGGGCTAGCAAGATAGTATCATTGCATCTGTTTTAATCATTTGTTTTCGTCTGTAGTCGGACCCTGTCTTCATATTGATGTTTGAACCCTTGTGTGGAATTGTAATTTAACATGTGGCGAGTGTAAGCCAACTCATATACTCCTCTCTTCTTAAATGTATGATGTAATGATGCTATACTTGCAAACGTCGAGATGCACCTCTATCCCTTGTCGAGGCCCCCGTGCCTTAATATGGATAGGCGCGCATCTTGGGCGTGACAGGATGACTCAAACGCTTAAGGATTATGGAATCCATGTTTAAAATGTTCCATTACTTTTTGTGACAATGAAAGTGCTATTAAGATTGGTCATAATCCTGTGCAACATTCTCGAACTAAACATATTCAAGTTTGACATCATTTCATTCGTGATCATGTTGCCAAAGGAGATATTAATCTTAAGCATGTTCGCACTAACAAGCAATTGGCCAATATCTTTACTAAGCCACTTGATGAGAAAACTTTTTTGTCACTTGAGGAGTGAATTGAACATCATTGATGCTTCAAACTTAAGCTAGACTCACTAGGATGCTTGCAAGGGCATGAGATTTCTTGATTCTTCCATATATTCCTAAGATGTTATCTTATGCCATGGAATTTCTATGCTCCCTTGTATTGTATCTAACCGATTGTAGGTACTTGGAAGAACTTCATTCCACGAGATTGCAACCAGCACCAATCATAAGAAATCTTGTCTTAACCAAGTATCCACAACCCCTCTTGATGATGGAAGGAAGAAGACAACAAAAACATATCCTTGACATATACTTGATCATTATTGCAAAATCCCAATTGGTCTCATGTTAAATGGATATACCCATTGTTACGTTTGTAGGTAACAAGTGTACTAGAAAGAGAAGGATTGCCCCCAACGCAAGATGTTCATCATCAACCTCGAGCATCCTCAACAAGTTCACCTACGAGCAATGTCATAATCATCACTCAAAGGTATGCACTCATATCATTGAAAAGGATTTACTCCAAGTCATGTGCTAAAGCAACTCAAGTGATATGAAGATATTAAAAATGCTTAGTCGAAAAATGGTAACCCCATTTTGAGATTAACATAGAGTATGACCACTGATCAAGTATTTTTTGCTTAGCTCCTAAGTCAATATACTCTAATATAGGTGACCTAGTCAGCGCCCATCATCTAGTAAAGAATCTTGTGTGGTTTGTTCTCTATTTGCATGATCTCTCGTGACCACTCAAATCTTCTCTAGATGATGTCCTTCTCTTTCCTTTGAAAATATTTTCTTTTGACTCTTTGAAAACAGAAACTTGGACCCTTATTCCTTTCTTTCTGTTTTTGCCTCGGAGCCGCCGACTTAGATATCTCGGTTCTACCGAAATTGCAGACAAGTTGCACTACAAAATCTCGGTACCACCGATCTATCTGTCTCGGAGTCACCAATTTGTTTTTCACTTATCTGTCTATCTTCTGTTACTTTGATGATTCCTTCTTAAAAAAACTTCGGGGAGAATAACGAGCAAAACTTAGGGGAAGAGATTCTTTATTCAAGGATCCCTAGCCCAGAGGAGAAGACTTAACCAGATCTCACTACTATTTGCGTTTGGAATAGAAGTTACCTTCAATGATTCCCTTAGTTCTTTTCTATGAACCCTACTTTCAATGACCCTTGTACTCAAGGATCCCTTCCTTGTCAATGATCCCTATACCCACTCCTAAATTTAACCTTTTTGGAAATTAATGCCAACGGGGGAGAATAACAAAGCTTCATGCTAAAGGGAGAGTTATATGCTTATGCAAAGGGGGAGATATGATTAAAGGGTAGAGCAGATATCAAATTTATGCTAAACAATGCAAAGGGGGAGAATAAAAAATCTTCATGCTAAACAAGGTGAGAATGCCAAAGCAAGGGAGAAAAACATGTTTGGGGAATATTATCGATCTTATCTAATTTGATTTTTCACTTTAGAATTTTTCTCACCCTATCTAATCTCGATATCTACATGCTGAGATTCAGTGGGAGAGGATGAACTACTACTTTCATATCTAAGGGGAGAAAGTTCCAAATGATCTTGGAGACATACTAATATTAAGTATTATCATCTTTTATATGTTCTCCATATCTTGGTATCTTTGAGTTCTATTGCTTTTGATTGGTAGAATACTCTTGTGTTTCCCACACAACACCACGCAGCCTGAGCGGCTCGACCCCGATGACCACCCCAAGACAGCGGGGACTGTTGGAACGCTTCCCATGGTGTGCACACCAACCATACGCGGCGTTGTCGTCTCTAGGACCCTCATAGATGGTGGCGCCAACCTCAACGTCATCTCCGTGGATGCCTTTGAAGCGCTGCAACTACCCCGTGCCCAGCTTGTGCCTTCAAGGCCCTTCTCCGAGGCCGGTGGATCCATCGTCCCCGTGGGGCACGTGCGCCTCCCCGTCACCTTCGGCACTCGCTCCAACTTCCGCATCGAGTAGATTGACTTCGATGTCACCCACATCCACCTCCCTTACAACATGATACTCGGCTACCCGGCGCTCACTCAGTTCATGGCGGCAAAGCACCCGGGCTACAACATCGTCAAGATGCTCGGGAGCAGCGGCATCCTCACCGTCATCGGGGATGTCAAGGGGGTGTCACACGTGCTCAAGCTCTCATACAAAGCCGTGGCTGCAGCACACACTAGTGTCGGGGCACCGCACAAGTCGCAGAGGACCCCAGGGATGACTTTCCCGATGTCGCGCCCTTAAAGAAAAGACAGTTGTTCTCCCAGAGTCGAGTGGAGACGAAGCGAGTGCCGGTGGATGAAGGAGACCCCGGCCCCACCTTCACCATCGGTGCCAACTTACCCCAAGATTAAGAGGAGGTGTTGGTGTCCTTCCTCCGGGCGAACAAAGACGCGTTCGCATGGAGCGACTCTGACCTGGTGGGAGTCCCAAGAGATGTGATCGAGCACCATCTCATGGTGTGGGCAAACACATGTCTGGTGAAGCAGAAGGCAAGAAGACAAGCCTCAAAGAAGCAACTGTTTATTTCTTATGAGGTCGGCAAGCTCAAGAAGGCGGGGATCAATCGGGAGGTCCACTACCTAGAGTAGGTGGCAAACCTTGTTGTCATCCCGAAGAAGTGCGGGAAGGAGCATATGCATGTCGACTTCACGAGCCTCTACAAGGCCTGCCCTCAGGACCCGTTCCTACTATCGCGCATTGACCAGATCGTGTTCTCCACTGCGGAGTGCGATCTCCTGTGCTTCCTGGACGCCTTCTCGGGTTACCACCAGATCAAGATGGCGGTCGAGGACGTCAAGAAGGAAACCATCCTTACTTCATGTCAAGTTTTCTGCTATACATGCATGCCTTTCAGGTTGCGGAACGCTAGGGCGACCTTCCAGCGGATGATGCACATCGCGCTGGGTCCGCAGCTCGGGAGAAATGAGGAAGCTTATATCAACAAATCGTGGTCAACTACAGGGCGGCCAAGACCCTGGTCGATGACTTGGAGGAGACGTTCGCCAGCCTAAGGGAAGTGAACTTGTAGCTCAACCCTGAGAAGTGCGTCTTCGGGGTTCCCTCAGGCAACTACTCGGGTTCCTGGTGTCACACCGGGGAATGAGGTAAATCCAAAGAAGGTCAAAGCCATCTGGAAGATGAGCCCGCCTCAGACCCTTAAGGGAATGCAGAAGCTGTGTCACACCCTATGTTTATATCACCTTGTCATGTTTGGATTTATAAAATTTGGAGCCAATTAAAACTTTTTCAATGCTTGTGCTTGCTTGAATTGTTCCTTGATTGCTTGTTGATTTTGGTATGTGGCACTCTTAGATTCTATCCCTCTTCATATTTATCTTCCTTGACCCAAACCTCCTGCCCAATGATCATGCCATGCTAATTTTATCCAATTTTATTTTGACCAAAAAGAATTTATCCAAATTAGGTTTTCAAAAACCCCTGAAATGAGGTTTGCACTGCAAGTCCTCAAATTGGGTGGATTCTTTCTCCCCAAAGGCTTTATTTCAAACCTACTATATATATATATGACTTCCCAAACCACCAAATATTAATTCTAAAGATTATTCTTATATTTTATTTTAAGGCTTTTTCTTAAGACCAGAAATGGTTTTCATAAGGAAAAATTATTTAAATGCCTTCTAAATATTTAAGAAAATTTAGGGAAACTTAGCGGACATATATTTTCCATATATATGAGTTTCCACACATGGGCGTGTTAAGATCATGGGAAAGCCCCCTCAAAACCCTTTCTGTCCAAATCAAGCTTTTGGCATATTTCTTCCAAAAAAATTCCAGCAAGTCAACACTATCATAGGTGATGATCTTGCAAAGTTTCATATCAATCTAAGTTGTTTTGGTTTATCAAACCATCCCAAAACCCTTCCTGTACAAATTCAAATTTGAACAACTTTGCATAATGAAGTTTCTTATCTTGACCCAAACTTTGTGGACTAATTCTGTTAGTTTCTAGGGTTCAAAAAGTTTCCATTGTCAACTTTGCCCATTTAAGCTCAAATTTCGTGATCCATATCATTTTCACCAAACATTTGACCCTGTTGAATATGTCAGTAAGTGGGTAAATTTTTCTTGCCCAAACACCCATCAAACACCTTCTGGTGAAATAGTAAAGTCACTATTTTCTACCCTTTCACTATTCCCCTTTCTATAATTTTTTTACCACAACCTCTCAGGGGTACCAACTACCTCTAGTAAATCTTGTGTGGCCTCAGCTCAAGAGTGGGTGGGGTAAAACCCCCAATTCACCCTCAGTTTACTAGCCTCCCCTAGCTTCTCCTATCCCATGGGCATCTCCAGAACAACCAAGACACTAATGGACATGCTAGTGCCCATTTTCTATGCCAATGCCGGTCATAAAGGCGTTGTGGAACGCGCTATAGTGTGCTCCTGCACTGTAGCTGCCCCCATCCTGAGCCCCCCGACCACCTAGGGATGCGGGAGCATGTCCCTCGGCCGCCCCTTGATTTTCGGAACACGCCAGGAGGCCGGGCCCCTCCTCCCCCCTCCTCTGCTGCTCTCCTTAGCCTGCACATGGCACCGGCCACATGCCCCAATGGCCGAGCTCGCACGTGCGCAACTCCGGTCCCCCATAGCTGCCTTTCTCCTGTTCGCGGGGACGGACCAAGTCCACATCCACCGCAGGTACGGCCCGAGGTGCCCCGTAGCCCGTGGCGATGCCCCCATCCTCTCCGGCGCACCGGCGCCTGCCTATAAAGCTCTCCCCCGAGCTCCCGGTGCTCTCCTCTCGCTCTCTCCTCCCCTCAGCCGCTCCCCCATGCCCAGTCCCCTCGCCCCCGTTCTTGGGAGCTCGAGCCCGAGCCAAACCCTCGCCGTCGTGCAGGTTTCTCCCTCGCCGGTGATTCCTCACCCCCGGTGGCCGGCTCGACCACCCACCGACGCGCGGGAAGCCCCTAAGCGTGCCAGTGCCTTCCGCTTGACCCACCGTGGCCGGAGTCCCAACCGGTGAGCTCCTCCCTATCCATACCGCGAGGAGAGGGATGACAGGTGGGGCCCACCTGTCATACCCTCACCCCTCCTCTCTCGCTGCCAAGTTGGGCCCGCGGCAGGTTAAAAATAAACCTGCCGCGCACGGCGTCTCGCCCTAGGCCGGTTCCCCTTTTGGGCCGACTCGGCTGTGTGCTTTTGGCCTGAGAGGCATAGTGTCTTTTTCCCTTTTCTTTTTCCCTCTGTTTTACAAAAATTCCACACATCAGAAATTAGTTCAAATGAGAATATTTTTTTCACCTAAATTCCTAGAATATTCTATTGAATTTAATAGTGCCTTTTGAATAAATTTTTGAAAAACTTTATGTATTGTTTTATTTTAAAACCCAAATTAGGCATCTTTTTGCCTCTATTAAATAGGTTCAAAAATGTTTTTCATAAAAAAATCTTAAACAAATATTTTTAATTGGCTTGCCACTGGTTATTTAATTGGCCAGGCATGGAAGAACAAGAGTATGTTGAAGAGTTCGTTGGTGACGAACATGCGAACTAGGACGCTTCCCAGTCAGAATGCCTGCAGGTTAACGCAGATGGCGTGGGTTCACGCTTTCGACCAAGAGTCCTGCTGTTTGTTCTATTTAAGTGTTTTGCCCTTGTGACCCTATCTATGTTGGACTAGACCTTCGTGGTCTTTATTTATGTAAGACGCTAAAGGTGGATGTAAGACTCTTGTTATTCACCTTCTGTGTGTTCAGTGAGCATTGATCTCTAGGATCACTGTACACGTGCATTCGGTGATCACGACTTATGAGTCGGGGTCCCCACAGAGCTAGTATCAGAACCATCCTGATGGTAGGAGGCCCTTAGTTAGCATGGACGTTAGTTAGGATAAAACCGTTTTTCAAAATTACACCTAGCACCTATACTTAGGAATTATGTACTGTTTATCTCTTCTTTTCTTCACACAACACTCTGCTGACTCTCCTCCCTTCAAACATTTGTAGATGGTCATCGTACCCGAAGCCTTCCTGACATCCGACTTTCCCTTACTCCTAGGGGATAGCCTGGAGAAGTCCCAGTTTCGCCAACCACCTGTTTTCCTCCACCACAAGCACTGGGTCGATGCCGTCACGAGGGAGTACAACGTGGATGTCGTCGTGAAGGCAAACGACTCCCCGAACAGTTGGTTATTTGAAGGACCACGGATGGAGACCATGATACTCGCAGTCGAGTCAGCTGCACGCAAGGCAGTCCTACACCTTTCAGACATCCTTCCAGAGATGGCTGACGATCCGGCTACTTGCTAGCTTCCTTTCAGGAAAAACGATCTTGGTAAGAGTTGGACACTGATTCCATCAAAGGAGGATGGCACATCACTCAGGTTCCAGACCTACTTCAGCCTTTCTGCCGATAGTCTGGTTCACCACTTGATTAAGGAGTCCGTGAAGCTCCGCGAGGAACTTCATCACACCCAAGATCTACTTTGGCAAGCCAAGACGAAGCCAGACAAGATCAAGAAGGATGGAGACCCTGAGGGATGACCAGCTGTCGCTTCCAAAGAAGGAGTACCCCCAGGTAGAGATGCACCTACACGCCGTCATCGCATGAGTGCGAAGGAGTAACCTAAGCTCTTCACCGACCCGCCGACGAAGCGTCGTCGAGATGGACCTCCTCGTTCCCTGACCCCTTCGACCAGGAATGATGCCCGTTCAGATGAGGAACAGGACGAAGACCCAGAGGAGCGTGACTACGCGACCGAGCACTTCACCACCTGAGTTCGAGAACCCCTAGGGTAGGATCAGTCATGTACCCTCATGCGAAGTCGAGTACGTGTAATGGTTCAAATGAAACCGTGTGCGCTTGTTGTTTGTTTTGTTGTTTGTGTTGCGATGCAAGTCATGCTTTTGCCTTAGGAAACATGTAAGTGACTCCATCGTCTATCTTGTCTTAATATATATGTTGGTCTTTCGACCATTGTTTTACCACACTTGCACTTGACCACCCCCCTTAGGCGTGCTCTTCCATTGTTCCTTTTCCTCTCATCTATCCCAATTGTTTCACTTGGCTGCTCCAAACATGATGGTGACTCCTACCCACAATAGCTCCTTCGCCAACCCTGAAGCCGGCAACTCAAGCCAGCAACAGGGAGCTGGTGGGGCTGCTCACGCTGGAGGACACCAGGAGCAGTCACAAGGCGACATTCCCCCGCCACGACCTCCACTAGAGAACATGACCATACCTCAGTTTCTCCATGTTCTCTGGGAGGAACGCCAAGCCAACAATGCTACTATTCAGCAAATGGCTCAGGCCCTTGTGAACCACCAGCAGCAAGGCAGCAATGGCAATGGACGCTCCACACTGTCTGAGTTCATGAGGAATTCTCTCCCAACCTTCAGCAAGACTGTTGAACCTCTGGATGCTCACGACTGGATCCACACCATCGATGAACTCCTTGCATTGGTCGATTGCAATGAGGACCATGAGAAGGTGCTTTATGCCTCTCACTACCTTGGAGGTACCACCCAAGCTTGGTGGGATGGATTCAAGGTCATGCAAGGTGAGCGTGTGATCACTTGGAATGACTTCAATGAAGGATTTTGCACCGCCCACATTCCTTTGGGAATCATGGCTAATAGAAGAGAGAATTCCGAGCGCTGAAGCAAGGAAGTGGCTCTGTCAAGGAGTACCTACAGAAGTTCAACCTGCTGTCAAGATATGCACCTAAAGATGTCAACACGGAGGCTGCCAAGAAGGAACGCTTCACGGAAGGACTTCAACAGACCCTGCAGTATCAGCTCATCGTCTGCGACTGTCGCACCTTCTTCGACCTGGTGAACAAGGCCCTCATGCTGGAAGACAAGCCTCATGCCATAGACGACACTCGCAAGCGCAAGATGATCAACAAGGGTGGCTCGAGCAATCAGAAGCCTCGCAAAGTTTCATCTCAATCCAAGTTGTTTTGGTTTATCAAACCAACCCAAAACCCTTCCTATCCAAATTCAAATTTGAACAACTTTGCATAATGAAGTTTCTTCTCTTGACTCCAAACTTTGTGGAGATGATCTAATCAGCAAATAATGATGCGACACTAAGTGGTGCATCAAGGGTTCACAAAGCTTAGCATAACTACATCTACATAAACCTAATTCTGTTAGTTTCTAGGGTTCACAAAGTTTCCATTGTCAACTTTGCCCATTTAAGCTCAAATTTGGTGATCCATATCATTTTCACCTAACATTTGACCCTGTTGAATATGTGAGTAAGTGGGTAAATTTTTCTTGCCCAAACACCCATCAAACACCTTCTGATGAAATAGTAAAGTCACTATTTCACCCCTTTCACTATTCCCCTTGCTATAATTTTTTTACCACAGCCTCTCAAGGGTACCAACTACCTCTAGTAAATCTTGTGTGGCCTCAGCTGAAGAGTGGGTGGGGTAAAACCCCCAATTCCCCCTCAGTTTCCTAGCCTCCCCTAGATTCTCCTAGCAGATGGGCATCTCTAGAACAACGAAGACATTAATGGACATGCTAGTGCCCATTTTCTATGCCGATGTCAGTCATAAAGGCGCTCTGGAACGTACTACAGTGTGCTCCCGCACTGTAGCCGCCCCCATCCTGAGCCCCCTGACCACCTGGGGATGCGGGACCATGTCCCCCGGCCGCCCCTCGATTTCCAGAACACGCCAGGAGGCCGGGCCCCTCCTCCCTCCTCCTCTGCTGCTCTCCTTAGCCCGCACACGACACCTGCCACATGCCCCAATGGCCGAGCTCGCACGCGCGCACCTCCGGTCCCTGATAGCTGCCTTTCTCCTGTCCACGGGCACAGACCAAGTCCACATCCACCACAGAAACGGCCCAAGGTGCCCCGTGGCCCGTGGCGATGCCCCTGTCCTCTCCGGCGCACCGGCGCCCATCTATAAAGTTCTCCCCCGAGCTCCCGCTGCACTCTTCTCGCTCTCTCCTCCCCTTAGCCGCTCCCACGTGCCCAGTCCCCTCGCCCCCGTTCTCGGGAGCTCGAGCTCGAGCCCGAACCAAACCCTCACCGCCGTGCGGGTTTCTCCCTCGCCGGTGATTCCCTCAGCCCCGGCGACCGCCTCCACCACCCACCGACACGCGGGAAGCCCCTGAGCACGCCAGTGCCTTCCGCTTGACCCACCATGGCCGGAGTCCCAACCGGTGAGCTCCTCTCTGTCCCTGTCGCGAGGAGAGGGATGACAGGTGGGGCCCACCCATCATACCCTCACTCCCTCCTATCTCGCTGCCAAGTTGGGCCTGCGGGCAGGTTAAAAATAAACCTTCCACGCACGATGTCTCGCCCTAGGCCGGTTCCCCTTTTGGGCCGGCTCGGCTATGTGCTTTTGGCCCGAGAGGCATAGTGTCTTTTTCCCTTTTCTTTTTCCCTCTGTTTTACAAAAATTCCACACATCAGAAATTAATTCCAATGAGAATATTTTTTTCATGTAAATTCCTAGAATATTCTATAAAATTTAATAGTGCCTTTTGTATAAATTTTTGAAAAAAATTTATGTACTGTTTTATTTTAAAACCCAAATTAGGCATATTTTTGCCTGTATTAAATAGTTTCAAAAATGTTTTTCATAATAAAATCTTAAACAAATATTTTTAATTGGCTTGCCACTGGTCATTTAATTGGCCAGGCATGGAAGAACAGGAGTATGTTGAAGAGTTCGTTGGTGACAAACATGCGAACTAGGACGCTTCCCAGTCAGAATGCCTGCAGGTTAAGGCAAATGCCATGGGTTCACGCTTTTGACCAAGAGTCCTGCTGTTTGTTCTATTTAAGTGTTTGGCCCTTGTGGCCCTATCTATGTAGGACTAGACCTTCATGGTCTTTATTTATGTAAGACGCTAAATGTGGATGTAAAACTCTTGTTATTCACCTTCTGTGTGTTCAGTGAGCATTGATCTCTGGGATCACTGTACACGTGCATTCAGTGATCACGACTTATGAGTCGGGGTCCTCACAGAGCTAGTATCAGAACCATCCTGACGGTAGGAAGCCCTTAGTTAGCATGGACATTAGTTAGGATAAAACCGTTTTTCAAAATTACACCTAGCACCTATACTTAGGAATTCTATACTATTTATCTCTTGTTTTCTTCACAAAACACTCTGTTAACTCTCCTCCCTTCAAACATTTGTAGATGGTCGTCGTACCCGAAGCCTTCCTGTCATCCGGCTTTCCCTTACTCCTTGGGGATAGCCTGGAGAAGTCCCAGTTTCGCCAACCACCCGTTTTCCTCTACCACGAGCACTGGGTCGATGCCGTCACGAGGGAGTACAACATGGATGTGGTTGTGGAGGCAAATGACTCCCCGAACAGTTGGTTATTTGAAGGACCACTGATGGAGACCATGATACTCGCAGTCGAGTCAGCTGCACACAAGGCAGTCCTACACCTTTGAGACATCCTTCTAGAGATGGCTAACGATTTGGCTACTTGCTACCTTCCCTTCAAGAAAAATGATCTTGGTAAGAGTTGGACGCTGATTCCATCAAAGGAGGATGGCACACCACTCAGGTTCCAGACCTACTTCAGCCTCTCCGCCGATAGTTTGGTTCAACACCTTATTAAGGAGTCCGTGAAGCTCCGCGAGGAACTTCATCACACCCGAGATCTACTTTGGCAAGCCAAGACGAAGCCAGACAAGATCAAGAAGGATGGAGACCCTAAGGGATGACCAGCTGTCGCTTCCAAAGAAGGAGTACCCCCAGGTAGAGATGCACCTACACGCCGTCATCGCATGAGTGCGAAGGAGTACCCTAAGCTCTTCACCGACCCGTCGACGAAGCATCGTCGAGATGGACCTGCTCGTTCCTCGACCCCTTCTACCAGGAATGATGCCCGTTCAAATGAGGAATAGGAGGAAGACCCAGAGGAGCATGACTATGAGACCTAGCACTCCACCACCCGAGTTCGAGAACCCCTAGGGTAGGATCAGTCATGTACCCCTCATGCGAAGTCGAGTACGTGTAATGGTTCATATGAAACCATGTGTGCGTGTTTTTTGTTTTGTTGTTTGTGTTCCGATGCAAGTCACGCTTTTGCCTTAGGAAACATGTAAGCGACTCCATCGTCTATCTTGTCTTAATATATATGTTGGTCTTTTGACCTTTGTTTTACCACACTTGCACTTGACCGACCCCCTTAGGCGTGCTCTTCCATTGTTCCTTTTCCTCTCTTTTATCCCAGTTGTTTCACTTGGCTGCTCCAAACAGGATGGTGACTGCTACCCACAATAGCTCCTTCACCAACCCTGAAGCCGACAACTCAAGCCAGCAACAGGGAGCTGGTGGGGCTGCTCATGCTAGAGGACATCAGGTGCAGCCACAAGGGGACATTCCCCTGCCACGACCTCCACTAGAGAACAGGACCATACCTCAGTTTCTCCATGTTCTCCGAGAGTAATGCCAAGCCAACAATGCTACTATTCGGCAAATGGCTCAGGCCCTTGTGAACCACCACCACCAAGGCAGGAATGGCAATGGACGCTCCACACTGTCTGAGTTCATGAGGAATTTGCTCCCAACCTTCAGCGAGATTGCTGAACCTCTGGATGCTGACGACTGGATCCACACCATCGATGACCTACTTGCACTGGTCGATTGCAACGAGGACCATGAGAAGGTGCTTTATGCCTCTCACTACCTTGGAGGTACCACCCGAGCTTGGTGGGATGGATTCAAGGTCATTGAAGGTGAGCGTGTGATCACTTGGAATGACTTCAACGAAGGATTTTGCACCGCCCACATTCCTTTGGGAATCATGGCTATCAAGAAGAGAGAATTCCGAGCGCTGAAGCAAGGAAGTGGCTCTGTCAAGGAGTACCTACCGAAGTTCAACCTGCTGTCAAGATATGCACCTAAAGATGTCAACACGGAGGCTGCCAAGAAGGAACGCTTCATGGAAGGACTTCAACAGACCATGCAGTATCAGCTCATCGTCTGTGACTGTCGCACCTTCTTCGACCTGGTGAACAAGGCCCTCATGCTGGAAGACAAGCATCGTGCCATAGACGACACTCGCAAGCCCAAGATGATCAACAAGGGTAGCTCCAGCAATCAGAAGCCTTACCCCTACCAGCCAGCCCTAGCTAAGCCAACCTATCAGCCACAACAGGCTAGACCTCCTACGCCTCGTCCGAGCTACCAGCCTTAGCAGTATGCCAATCCCAATCCAGCTTACAACAACAAAAACCCCAATAACAACAACGGCGGCAGGAACTACAACAACAAGCCTGGGCAAGTCACTTGTTTTGGCTGTGGTCAGTCTGGACACATCTCTAAGCTTTGCCCCAACAAGAAGCCACATGCCCCACGCCCCCAATGCGCCAGCTCAAGGTCAAGGTCATGGAGCACCACCAAGGAACGCAGCTCCATGCAACCAGCCCAACAATGGCAAGGGTCGTGTAAATCACATCACCGCAGAGGAAGCCCAGGAAGACCCGGATGTCATACTGGGTACGTTCCTCGTCAACTCAACCCCAGCAACTGTACTGTTTGATTGTGGAGCTTCACATTCTTTTGTCACCAAAAAATTGTATTAGAGAGTGGCATGAAACCTACACCCCTTGGTAGTTGTATGTTGATACAAACTCCGGGATCAGTTATGAAGTCTGGGATAGGTTGTAAAGGAGTGGAGATTAACATCAACGTGGTAGACTTTCTAGCAGACCTTATAGTTATGGATTCACCCGGCTTGTACGTCATCCTTGGCATGAATTGGTTGACCAAGCACCAAGGCTTGTTAGATTGTGCCAAGAGGATTGTCACCATGACCAATAGCCAAGGAGTGGAAGTCAAGTATGTTCCCAACCCTACCTCCACTCAAGACCCTCAGGCTAATTGTCTATTGGGAATTCAGTTGGATCAGATGCCAATGGTATGTGAATACCCGGATGTGTTTCCTGATGAGCTGCCCGGAATGCCTCCTGACCGCGACATTGAGTTCATCATTGAGCTTTTGCCCGGATCAAGGCCCATATATAAGAAGGCCTACGGGATGGGATCCGAAGAGTTGGCTGAATTGAAGAAGCAACTGGCAGAGCAGCTGAGAGAAGGATTCATTCGCCCTAGTGCCTCTCCTTGGGGATCACCTATTCCATTTGTGTCAAAGAGGGACGGAACTCTATGTAGATTATCGTTCTCTCAATGAAGTCACAATAAATAACAAGTACCCACTCCCCAAGATTGAAGACCTGTTTGATCAGTTGAGTGGAGCCAAGGTGTTCTCCAAGATCGACCTCAGGTCTGGGTACTATCAGCTGAAGATCAGACCCAAAGACATTCCGAAGACGACGTTTGTAACACGATATGGCCTGTATAAATACACGGCCATGTCATTTGGGTTAACCAATGCCCCTGCCTACTTCTTGTACCTCAAGAATAAGTTCTTCATGGATTACTTGGACAAGTTCGTTGTAGTCTTCATTGATGACACACTCGTCTTCTCCAAGTCTGAACAAGAGCATGAGGAACACTTGATATTGGTCCTAGAGAAGCTTCGACAGCACCAGCTTTATGCCAAGTTCAACAAGTACGAATTCTGGCTGCATGAGGTTGGATTCTTGGGACATGTGTTGACTACAGAAGGATTATTAGTGGATCCTAACAAGATTGAAGCTGTGACTGAATGGCATACCACCGTGAAGGAAATTAGAAGCTTCCTCGGAGTCGCGGGATATTACCGCAAGTTCGTGGAAGGATTCTCGAGTATTGCCCAACCCATGAACCAACTTTTAAACAAGGACAAGAAGTTCGAATGGACAACTAAGTGCGAGGAAAGCTTCCAAGAGCTCAAGAAGAGATTGACCACAACCCCTATTTTGGCCACCCTCGATATTCACAAGGAGTTTGTGATATATTGTGAAGCATCGAGAACTAGGCTTGGAGGTGTTCTGATGCAACAAGGCAGAGTCGTAGCATATCTATCTAGACAGCTACGTCTTCATGAAGCGAACTACGCTACTCATGATCTTGAGTTGGCAGCCGTGGTTCATGCCTTGAAACATGGCGACATTACCTTCTGGGGAAGTGATGTGAGATATACACAGACCACAAGAGTTTGAAGTATATTTTGACCCAAAGAGAATTGAACATGAGGCAGCAAAGATGGTTGGAGTTGATCAAGGATTACGACCTTAGTGTTCAATAGCACCCCGGAGAGGCCAATGTGGTAGCAGACGCCTTAAGCCGAAAGGCTTGTTCCTTGAATGCTATGATTAAGGAAACGCTACCCGCCCTGTATGAAGAGCTTGAAAGCTTCGACTTGGAATTAGTTGCACCTGGGTTCCTCGCCAACCTCGAAGCAAAGCGATGGATGATATACAATAAGCTCAGAAGGGACACGAGAGCATTGAAGGCATCAACAGGAAGATCAAGGCAGGCAAGGCCCCAGGATTCTCAGTGAATGAGCAAGGAGTTATATGGTTTGGGAAGTGCATCTGCGTACCCAACAAAGAGGAGCTCAAGAACTTGATCTTGCAAGAAGCTCATGACACTCCACACTCCATCCATCCTGGAGGAACCAAGATGTACCAAGACCTCAAGGCAAGGTTCTGGTGGCATGGGATGAAACGGGAGATATGCACCATTGTCACCAAGTGTGGCATATGCCATAGAGTCAAAGCTGAACACGAGCGACCCGCTAGGCTATTGCAAGCTCTCAAAGTGCCTGAGTGGAAGTGGGACAAAGTCGGGATGGACTTCATCACCGGATTACCAAGGTCAAGTAAAGGACATGATTCCATTTGGGTCATTGTCGATAAGCTGACCAAGGTAGCCCACTTCATTCCCGTCAGGACCACCTATGATGGAAGCCAGCTTGCAAACCTCTACATCAACCGCATCATAAGTCTTCACGAAGTTCCTAAGGATATTGTGTCAGATCGAGGAACCCAGTTCACCTCAAGGTTCTGGAAGAAGTTTCAACAAGCTATGGAAACTAAGCTCTCCTTCAACACCGCCTTTCACCCCCAGACCGGTGGGCAAACAAAGCGAGTAAATTAGATACTCAAGGACACGCTCCGCGCTTGTGGTTTGGCATATGGAGCCAAGTGGGAAGATTGCCTACCATTCGCCAAGTTCTCCTATAATAACAGCTATCAATCGAGTCTTCAGATGACACCATTTGAGGTATTGTATGGACGCAAGTGCCATACTCCCCCCAACTGGTTAGAGACCGAAGAAGGATTAGTTTTCGGACCAGACATCCTCCATGAAGCCGAAGAGCAAGTTCAACTCGTCCGAGAGTGTCTGCAGGCCATCAAATCAAGACAGAACAGCCACACCGACTCCCACCATCGAGAAATGAACTTATGTGTCGGTGACCATGTCTACCTCCGAGTCACGCCTCTCAAGGGAACCAAGCGCTTCCTTCAGAGGCCAGAGAAGTTTTAGTTTTTTGACCAGATATCCTCTGCGAGGCAGAAGAGCAAGTACAACTCGTCCGAGAAAGACTGGAGGCCGCGATATCAAGATAGAAGAGTTGTGCGGACTCCAACCACCGAGAAGTGAACTTTTGTGTAGGTGACCATGTCTACCTCCGAGCCACGCCTCTCAAAAGGGACCAAGCATTTCCTATCAAAGGAAAGCTTGCACCCAGATACACCGGCCCCTTCAAGATCACCGCAATGCGAGGAGAAGTTTCCTATCAACTAGAGCTACCTTCCGAACTATCGGATATGCACAATGTCTTTCATGTGTCACAACTCCGGAAGTGTCTCCAAGTTCCCAACCGCCCCGACCTCTACAAGGACATCGACCATCAAGCCATGGATCTTCAGCCAGACCTCACATATCGTGAGAGGCCAGTTCGCATTCCGGATAAGGTAGAACGTTGCACCCAAAGCCGCACTATCAAGTACCATGAAGTCCAATGGAGCAACCACACTGAAGCAAAAGCAACCTGGGAGCATGAAGACTATCTTAGATCTGAGTTCCCTTATCTTTTTAGCGGTTAGCCTAGGAATCTCGGGGATGAGATTCTTGTATGGGGGGTAGGTCTTTCACACCCTGTGTTTGTATCACCTTGTCATGTTTGGATTTATAAAATTTGGAGCCAATTAAAACTTTTTCAATGCTTGTGCTTGTTTGAATTGTTGCTCGATTGCTTGTTGATTGTGGCATGTGGCACTCTTAGATTCTATCCCTCTTCATATTCATCTTCCTTGCCCCAAACCTCTTGCCAATGATCATGCCATGTGAATAGTGCCCAAACCTAATTTTATCCAATTTCATTTTGACCAAAAAGGATTTATCCAAAATAGGTTTTCAAAAACCTCTGAAATGAGGTTTGCACTGCAAGTCCTCAAATTGGGTGGATTCTTTCTCCCCAAAGGCTTTATTTCTAACCTATTATATATATGACTTCCCGATACCACCAAATATTAATTTTAAAGACTATTCCTATAGTTTATTTAAAGGCTTTTTCTAAAGACCAAAAATGGTTTTTCATAAGATTATTACTATTTTCACCCATTTCACTATTCCCCTTGCTATAATTTGTTTACCATAGCGTCTCAGGGTTACCAACTACCTCTAGTAAATCTTGTGTGGCCTCAGCTCAAGAGTGGGCAGGGTAAAACCCCCAATTCCCCCTTAGTTTCACCATGGCAACATCTTTTCTACCTCTCCCCTCCCCATTTCTTTTCTTTCCTAGCCTCCCCTAACTTCTCCCAGCCCATGGGCATCTCGAGAACCCCCAAGACACTAATGGACATGCTAGTGCCCATTTTCTATGCTGATGCCGGTCATAAGGGCGCTCTGGAGCGCACTATAGTGCACTCCCGCACTGTAGCCGCCCTCATCTCGAGCCCCCCGACCACCTAGGGATGCGGGAGCATGTCCCCCGGCCACCCCTCGATGTCCGCAACACGCCAGGAAGCCGGGCCCCTCCTCCCTCCTCCTCTGTTGTCCTCCTTAGCCCGCGCACGGCACTGACCGGATGCCCCAATGGCCGAGCTCGCACGCGCACACCTCCGCCCCCCTGGCTGCCTTTCTCTCCTATCCGCAGGCGCGGACCAAGTCCACATCCACCAGAGACACGACCTGGGGCGCCCTCGTGGACCATGCCGATGCCCCCGTCCTCGCCGGCGCACCGACGCTCGCCTATAAAGCTCTCCCCGAGCTCCCGTTGCTCTCCTCTTGCTCCCTCCTCCCCTCAGCCGCTCCCCCGTGCCCAGTCCCCTCGCCCCCATGCTCGGGAGCTCGAGCCCAAGCCAAACCTCGCCGCCATGCAGGTTTCTCCCTCGCCGACGATTCCCTCAGCCTCGACGGCTGCCTCGACCACCCACCAACGCACGGGAAGCTCCTGAGCACGCCGGTGCCTTCCGCTTGAGCCGCCGTGGTCGGAGTCCCCGCCGGTGAGCTCCTCTCATCCCTATTGCGAGGAGAGGGATGACAGGTGGGGCCCACCTATCATACCTTCACCCCCTCCTCTCTTGCTGCCAAGTTGGGCCACGAGCAGGTTTAAAATTAACCCTGCCACGCGCGGCATCTCGCCCTGGGTCGGGTCCCCTTTTCGGCCGACTCGGCTGTGTGCTTTTGGCCCAAGAGGCATAGTCCCTTTTTCTCTTTACTTTTTCCCTCTGTTTTCCAAAAATTCCACAGATCAGAAATTAATTCTAACGGAAATATTTTTTTGACCTAAATTCCTAGAATATTCCATAGAATTTAATAGTGCCTTTTGTATAAATTTTTCAAAAACTTTTATGTACCTTTTTATTTTAAAACCCAAATTAGGCATCTTTTTGCCTCTATTAATAGTTTCAAAAATGTTTTTCATAACAAAATCTTAAACAAATATTTTAAATATAGACTTGGGTAGCATTTTTAATATTAGCTTTGTGTGCTCTGTTTTTGTGTGATGCTTATTTTATCGCTATTTACTGCGACGATAGATTGCGCTGTTGACGAGGAAGTTGGACCCGAAGACTTTAAAGACCCCGAAGACTTTGTTGAGCCAGGCAAGCAACCCTTTGACCATGTTAAGAAACCATTTTATTGCATGTCATATAGCACTTTACTTTAATTATACTTGATCATGTGGAGTAGTGACCACTCCGTTGGGTTGCTTCCGACACTTTTACCGATGACACTTGCATCATGCATGACCCTACCACCTTAGGGTTATGCAGGTGGGTGTAGATAGGATGCTAGTAGATGCTACGCAAGTGGGTTGGGATTACGCATGGTGATGGAAGGAAGAGATATGATTCCAAAGACTTTTCGAAAACCCCGTCGGGTGCCACTAATGCCCGAGAGAGATGATGATGAGTTGGGTGACCACTTGAGTAAGAAGTGGTGTGTCGGCACGAGTTGAGGATGTGTTTTCAGAAATGAAGGGATTAAGATTTGTCGACCGTCCCAACCTTACATGCGCAACCATGATACCCCTTATGGGATGGGGCTTTGTTGATTACTATGGTTGGTGCTAGCAGGAAGCCAGCATTACTAGTGGCAAGAGTGAAGTGGTCACTCTTGAGACGGGGTCGTCCCGGAAGTGGAAGGCCGTGCGCTGTCTTTACAGGCACCGGGCACACCATTGCGTGCCCTCATGGATGTTACGTGTGATGTACATCATGTGGGATGGCACCAATGAGTGGACTCTTTGTTTAGTATCACCATGGGAAAGGCATTGTTTGGGTGCTTACCTCGGATATGTTATATACCGCGAGTCGTGGATGACACGGAAGTTCCTCGAGTCTTGTGGGTAAAGTGTGCAACCTCTGCAATGCGTAAAACTATTTGAATAGCCGTGTCCACGGTCAAGGACAGTTGGGTGGTGCTTCTTATGCCACGTCTAGATGTTTTCGCAAAACTTGGTGTGTGTGTGTGTGTGGATAACACAGAGATGATACTTGAGACAAGTCAGGAGACTTGACGTGATGAACTAACGTGAGACATTCAACCCCTGCTTATGATAATATCTGTAACTTGTTCATATGGATATCTGCCAACTGTTGAAGCATGCTTACCTAGTTACTTGATCATGTCATTGCATTAAAATTAGCTTTCCGCAACTTACCTACTTAGTGCTATATCATGCATCATTATTACCTTGTTCCATGACTTGGGTTGCTTGCGAGTACATTCAAAGTACTCATTGGCTTGCCACTGGTTATTTAGTTGGCCAGGCATGGAAGAACAGGAGTATGTTGAAGAGTTCGTTGGTGATGAACATGCGAACTAGGACGCTTCCCAGTCAGAATGCTTGTAGGTTAAGGCAGATGGCATGGGTTCACGCTCTCGATCAAGATTCCCGCTGTTTGTTCTATTTAAGGGTTTGGCCCTTGTGGCCCTATCTATGTAAGACTAGACCTTCATGGTCTTTATTTATGTAAGACGCTAAATGTGGATGTAAGACTCTTGTTATTCAGCTTCTATGTGTTCAGTGAGCATTGATCTCTGGGATCACTGTACACGTGCATTCGGTGATCACGACTTATGAGTCAGGGTCCCCACAAGCTGGAAGGATGTGTGACCTCCTTGCGGCGTTTCATTTCCAAGCTTGGCGAGCGGGCCTTGCCGTTCTTCAAGACCATGAAGAGGAAGGGCCCTTTTGAATGGACCCTTGAGGCGGACGTGGCCTTTGAAGAACTCGAGCGATACCTCACGAGCCCGCCGGTGATGGTAGTGCCTCGCCCTTGGGAGCCCTTGCTGTTGTACCTGGCTGCCAACCCCCACTCCGCTAGATCCTCAGGAGCCTGTTTCCCCCCAAGACGAAGCACTGGAGCTCTAATCTGTTCCGGCGGCCCCTGAAGCACCCGACCCTCCAGAGCCCCAAGCTGCCGCAGCGGATCCTGAGGCACTCTACCCTCCCGGGGCCCAGGTCGCTCCAACGTTCTTTGTTGTGGTTTTGTCACGGCAGATGTCCAAAGACTTAGAATTGAGGCCATCGTTAAGGCAGTGGACTCAAAGGGGTTGGACGGGACGAAAGACATGGATTTACCCAGGTTCGGCCCCTCGAGATGAGATAAAAGCCTACGTCCTGCTTTCTGTGTATTGATTGGAGTATGAATTACAAGGGAGTGTATTCGCTTGACCTAGCTCTCAATGGATTGGTTTCTTTCTAAGCCTTCCTGGGTCTCGCCTTTATATAGGAGGTCGAGGCCATGGGTTACGCAAGTCTCATACCGACTCTTACAACATATCTGACTCTGTCTCTAATCTGCATAGCCGACTTTTGGCAGGCTGTCTCCGGGCGGCTTACGCTCCTGGGTCTTGCATCTTCTTCCTTACTCTGGCCTTCCGTCATAGCCCATCTGGTGAGCCACCGTGTGGCCCAATCTTCCTCTTTCAACCCATATGCTAACGAGCCACCTGGTATGACGTGGCCCCTCCTGGGCCGGTTTTACCACGGGGTTATATCCCCAACATTAGGCTCCAGATTGATTTGCGCTTGCTCATGTCAATCTTCATCTTTTAATTTGCGGAGAGTCTCACACCTTTGTCACCTGAAAGGGAAAGAATAACATAACCCTCCCTGACGTCACATTAATTTTCTTAAAAAGATTCCATGACGCATGCCGCAGATCCTGTCATTAAACGGTCGGCCCGAAAATCGAGGCGTCCATCTCGGTCGGTTATTATCTGTTGCCTTGATTGTCGCATCCGTTTGGCCTTCCTTCCTCTTAAATAGGACCGCGAGGGGTCCTTTCATTTTTCTCCCCCGCCCCCACTTGTTATTCTTCCTCTCGACGCCAACACTCCCGAGCTCTGTCGTGTCGGTGGAGCCTTGTCCCGTCATCGAGCTTGGTCGCTACATCAACTTGATTGTTCCATATTTTCGCCCGTGACCGCTACACCCATTAAGGTACGTTCGTCGTCTTCCCTTAGATCCGTAGCCTAGCACTTGAACCCTGTCGAGCTCATCAACCTCCATTTGTGCGCACACTCTTCTTCATAATGCCAACCAATAAGATAACCCCTTAGATCTTGTGAGGATTTGCCAATCTACTGCGGCCCGTCGCACTAAGTCAACAATTGCCCGACCTAGATCTGTTCTTGCTTCCTCTTCTTGCCCTAGACTGTTCGTTCTTCCTTTGTTCCCCGCTACGGTTAAATAAAATCTGATTTTCCTTTGCTTGTAGATCTTGGAACTTCAATTTATTTTGTAAAACCTGTTTTTCGTCCTTAGCAATTTTTGCATCATGGCCTTGTTCACTTAACCCACCACCAAACTTCCGGCTCTTCCAGCAAATCGTACCGGCAACTTAGTGTCACAGTACTTAATTTCTTCAGCCGTTTTAGCTATGTAGTCACTTTATGACCCGCCACATACTACTACTTTTCACAGCCTTAACCCGCTATGATGTCTCGGGCGTCTTCTTCTTGTAACTGGGTCACCTCTGGAGTCACCGAAGAATTCCTGCAGGTCTTTGTAGAGGTACGAACCTTGTCGGCTCATAATGTTATTCATTGGCGGGGTCCGGGTTTGGAGAAGAAACTCCTCCCATAAGAGGGTGAAGTTATTATCTTTGTTTGCCACCTTGCGCGTGGTTTCAGCCCTCTCGAATCTAGATTCTTTCGAGACGTCCTCCATTTCTTTAAATTGCATCCTCAGGACATTACGCCCAACTTTGTCTCCAAATTGTGCAACTTCCAAGTCCTTTGCGAAGTTTACTTGCAAGAAGAGCCGTAAGTTGATCTCTTCCACGAATTTTTCTATGTCAACTGCCAAACAGAAGTGGCGGCTTGCCCAAGCTTGGAGCTCGGCGGAGTCTCCATTCAGAGAAGAAGAGATATTGTTTTTCCATCTGTTTGAATGCCAATTCACCCCAAGGATTGGAATAGAACTTGGTTCTATTGTAGAGACACCTCTCTAGAGGGAGAACACCCACTTCTGGGTTATCGTCCTACCCGGCTCTGCACCACAACTAAACTTCCAGACCGGATGTCTACCACAGCCCGAGCAAAGTATGCTCCGGCCTTTGCCAAGATCAGAGCCCTCTTAGCGAACGGTTTGATAGGAATTGACTTAACCTGTTGTTGGATCTCTTGGAAGGTCTTGCCACTGAGCCGGCGTGACCGGCTCATGTGTGACTATACGGGTGATGCAAATGATCCCCTCTGATTCCATCAGACCACTCTGTTAGAAGAGAATATTGTTTCTTCTATCAAGGGACTTACCCGTGAGCCCCAAGAGGCTTGTCGTTCAGTTGGGTTAGAGCCTTTCTGCGCCGCAAACCCAGCCCTAGATTTAAGGACGGCTTTCAAAATCTCTTTTACCTCCGTTTTAACTATCTATATGTAGCATCCTTAACCTATTTTAGTGACTCATGCTTTCAGGCTAACTCCGGCTTTTGGAAGAAAAGATATACTCATCCTCTGAAGAAGAAGTCTACGATGGGTAACACCCGTGGTCGTAAACCAAAGACGTCGGCTCAAAACTTGCTTGAGCTTGACGACTCACAGGTAAAACCTGATCCCCTTGGCCATCTTTTTATTCAATTTACTAACAATGATTCTTACACAGGAGGAGACAAAAACGAGCCACGCCAATGCTCCTGAGGTAACTTATCTTTCTTCCGACTCAGAAAACATCGCCCAACCGAAGATATAGCGGGTCGTCCCGAAAGTACCTTTTTCGCACCCTCTCGCTTACTTAGATCCCAAATTTTCCTTGAAAAAACAACAGCATGACTCTCAGCGTCAAACCTGGAGTACCGGCTCTGGGGACCTTATGACTGCCTTATCGAATGCCACAGCGCCGCGGAAACGTCCCGCTAAGGTACTTAGCATGAACCCAATATCCGTCTTATATTTCTGAAATGTTGTCTTATCACTTTATCTTACTAACTTGACTTTGTAGGAGTCTCGTCCTTCTTCTGGCGATTCAACTGCCTCCAAGCTTCCTCCCATGAAGGTCAACCCAAAGTAAGCCTTTGCCTCTATCATGCATATACTACTTGCATCACCTTTATACTATGTGTTGACTCCTTGTTCTTTCAGGGCGCAAGCTAAGCGCAGAAGGGCCGGCGCGTCTACCGCTGCAACGTCTACTCAACAGCCGGATATTGCTGAACCGTCCAACTCTCAGGTTGAGCCTTCTGATGCTGGCAGAAAAACGCCTGAGCAATCTCCCCCGGCCTCAGAGCCGGCGGGTCATCACTCCGCGGCTTCTGATAGCCCCACGGCTGACCCTAAGCCGCTCAAGCCTTCTACTGAAGACTCTCCTCTTCCTGATGTCATTATCACTGGGACGGGTCATCAATCTCCAGCACACTATACTCTGATGAACCATTCCAGCAAAGCTATCACTGACTCTCCCGAAAAGCTTGAGTTTTGAATTCCCTTCCTTGGAGAAGATGACTGTAGAGGATTTACACGACGGCTATCTGAACCGCGTGTCAGCCAGCCGCAAAAGGGAGAGCAAGCTCATGGACGATGAAGAAAAAATATGAGGTAACTCCCCTCTAATGATGGTCATGAATTTAGGATGCCTCTTGATCTTCCGCGCCAGAGTCTCATCCTCAGGCAGCTCGCCCCGGGTCAGGTACGCCAGATATGGCAACGTCCAGTCTGGAATAGCGTGCAAAGCCGCCACTAACTACCCCTCCGAGTCAAGTTCAGCCAGACGATAGCTTAATAGACGGATGATAGAGCACATCCAAGAAAATGTTAGGTGGCACCGGCTTAAGCTGAGAGCCCAGCCTTGACAATCCATCCACCGCCTCATTCTTGCGACGATCAATGTGGTCCACCTGATAGCCCTTGAAGTGACCAGAAACAATATCTACTTCCTCTCGATAAGCCACCATCCGTGGGTCTTTGGAATCCCACGTGCCAGACACATGCTGCGCCACCAGATCAGAGTCATCGAGGCACCTAACCTGGCTTAGGTTCATCTCCTTGGCCACACGAAGTCCGTGAAGCAAAGCTTCGTATTCAGCTGCATTGTTTGTGCACGGAAATATCAGCCTTAATACATAACAAAATGTATCACCTTTGGGAGAGGTTAAGACAACTCCAGCCCCCGAGCCCTCCAATTGTCTGGACCCGTCAAAGTGAATCGTCTAGTACGTATTGTCCGGCTTTTCCTCCAGCGACTAGCACTCCGTCCATTCGTTTATGAAATCCACCAATGCCTGAGACTTCATGGCGGTGCGAGGTGCATACACTCAAATTTAGTGGCCCAAGTTCCAGCACCCACTTAGCAATTCTACCAGTGGCTTCTCGATTCTGTATGATGTCTTCCAATGGAGCAGAGCTAACCACTATAATCTGGTGTCCAAGGAAATAATGTTTCATCTTACGATTCGCCATGAACACCCCGTATATTAGCTTCTGCGAGTGTGGGTATCTTTGCTTTGATTCCATAAGCACCTCACTGACATAATAGAACAGCCTCTGAACTGGATACTCTTTCCCTGCCTCCTTATGCTCCACCACAATTGAAGCACTAAGCGCCTGATTATTAGCCGCCACATGAAGGAGCAGGGGATCCTTCTTAGACGAAGCGTCTAAGATCGGCGTCTTAGCCAGCTGCTTTTTAAGCGCTTCAAGTGCTTCATCTACAGCATCACTCCATGTAAAGTCATCCATTTTTTCATCATCTGGTACGGAGGAATAGCCTTCTCCCCCAGGCGGCTGATGAAGTGGCTTAAAGCGGCAATACGACCCGCCAAGCGCTGCACATCATTGATGCTCGCCGGCTTGGCTAGTGACGTGATGGCCTTTATCTTGTCCGGGTTAGCTTCAATACCGCACTTTGAAACCAAGAACCCAGAAGTTTACCTGCAGGAACTCCAAAAACACATTTAGCCAGGTTAAGCATCATCTTATAGACCCGTAAGTTATCAAATGTCTCCTTCAGGTCATCCAACAATGTATCCTTCTTCCTTGACTTGACCACAATATCGTCCACATAGGCATGAACAATATGTCCAATTTGGCTGTGTAGAAAATTCTGCACACAACGTTGGTAAGTCGCTTGTGCACTCTTGAGTCCGAACGACATGGACACATAGCAGAAAGCTCCAAAAGGTGTTATGAAAAAGGTCTTCTCTTGGTCTTTAACTGTCATCTTGATCTTATGATAGCCTGAATAGGCATCTAGGAAACATAAACTCACACAACCCGCCATTGCATCAATGATCTGGTCGATACGGGGAAGAGAAAACGGGTCAACTAGACAAGCTTTATTAAGATCCGTGTAGTCTATGCATATACGCCATGTGCCGTTCTTCTTAAGTACCAGCACAAGGTTGGCTAGCCACTCTGGGTGAAATACCTCCACGATGAACCCTACTACTAAGAGCCGGGCTACCTCTTCTCCAATTGCTTTATGCCGCTCCTCATTGAAACGACGAAGGAATTGCTTAATCGGCTTAAACTTAGGATCCACATTAAGGTGGCTGTCACAACCCTAGCTAGATGTCCTAGGAATAGTATTGTGCTTGCATCATGTTTCATTTTTGCATTAACATGAAATGGGGAACAAAAAGAAACCCCAAGCTAACTATGAATCAAAACAATTCAAATTTGGTGAAAATTCAACAAGTCCAAAATGCCCACTAAAAATGTTCCCTATGTTTGGTAAATTTGGGCATGATTATAACAGGGACCATTCTAATTATTTGAACAATCAAAGTAATTCAAAAATAATTGATAAGGCTCCTAAAATCATTAAATAAAGCACTATCAATATTTTTGTTTTCAAAATATCCTGAAACTTTTTAGACAAGTTTGAAATATTCAAACTTCATTATAGAAAATATATGGGATATTTTATAAAGTCATTTGAACCTGAAAAGAAAATAAACAAATGACAGTAAAGGAAAATAGAGAAGAAAAAAAAGATAAAAAGGAGAAAGGCCCAGGCTAGGCGAGCCCACCTGGCCCAAGGAGGTCATCGTCCTCCTGGCGGCCACGAGGACGAGCGCGTGGCCGGAGCGTGCACGCTGCCGTGCCTCCACGCGGGCAGCTGCCTGCCTGTGTCCTCCTCGCCAGCGTGACGGGGATAAGCTCCCCAGAGCCGTCCCCATCGCTCCCTCTCTCTCTCTCTTGCCCGCCTCTCTTCCTCTGCCCTCTCTGCTCCGCCATAGCCGAGCTATGCTCGAGCTTGCCGCCGTCGCGCTAGCCGCCCCCTCGCCTCGCTAGGTAGCCCCCAGGAACCTCCGCTTCACCCTCGTCCCTCCCCGTGGTCCTAGAAGACGCCGAGAGCCCCTCTACGGCCTGCCATCTCCGTTCCTCACCGCCGGTCACCGGAGCTCCTCCCCGACATTCTGCCCCGTCCGGACCTCCTCCGACCTTGCCATCGCCTCTGCTGGAACCGTGGTGAACCGCTGGTGCTCCTCCCCTTCTCCTCTTTCTCTCCCGTGCCCCGTAGACGCCACGCCCTTCTGGACCGAGCTCCGGCCACCGCCTAGCTCACCGCCGGCGTCGATTTCGACCATCTCAGCTCCTGGGAGGGGTCGGAATGGACGCACGCGTGTGTGCTGAGTCGTTTGGTGCCCTCCGCCGTCCTGTTGGTCGCCGGAGGAGGGATCCCGAAGCCCTCCGCCGTCTCTGGAGCCACCGGCGGCTCAACGCCGGTGGGTCTTGCCGGAGTTGACCACGGGGTTTGACCCCCTTAGTCACTGGCAGGTGGGGCCAGGCCCTGACAAGTCAAAGTTAATTAGGAATTTAATTAATTATTTTAATTAACCTAATTAGACACTGACAGAGGGCCCAGGTTCTGTTAATTAATTCGTATTTAGTTTTAATTAGTTAGTTAAGTGTCTGAGTCACTGACATGTGGCCCCCGCATGTCAGGATTGACTCTGGCCCGGTCAGCTGACCAGCTGACGTGATAATGATGTCATGCTGATACAATAAAAGCAATTTCTAGTTTAAAAATAATTCCATAAATTATTCAAAACTTCAAAAATTCATATATAATCTGTTAATCAGATGAAAATAATTTATATATGAAAATTTATTAGAAAAATCCAATGAATCCAATGGTGCTATTGTCATGCATGTTAGAGCAATCTAAATAGGTGAACATTGACATTTGCTAATAGGTTAGTATATGGAATTTGAAATAAAGAACGATTTGAACCTATATTCAAACTCATCTCAAATTAACCTAAATACGAATTGCATTAGCTCATCCATACATGCTATCATGCCATGATCATGCATCATATTGTTGCACTTGCATGTGTTGATTGTTTCCTATCTGCATTGCGGTAGGCCCTGCTCCTAAGGATATCCCCAAGCATCCCTACGAAGGAGAGAACTTTTCCGTTTCCCAGCAAGGCAAGCAACCCCTTTGATCATTCCGATAACATCCCACTCTCTTGCTCCTACTCTTGTTTATTGCATTAGGAAAACCGATCACATGTCAGTTATACACGGTAGATGATCCTATTCTGTTGCATAACCTGACATTGCCACAGTAAATAGCTAAACCTTGCAACCTAGCATACCTGGTAGATGCTTGTGCCATGATGTGCTTAGCTTACTTTGCCAGCTATGTTTGCTATGCTTAGAGTTGTGTCAGGTCAGATTCATCTGGGTGATGAACTGAGTGAAACAATGTTGCCTGATGTGATGATGTTATGATGAACTCGATTTGGTAAAGCTAGCGATGAGAGGCTATGTAGGAGTACATAGCGGGTTGTCTCATTGGGACCGTTCTTAGGAACTGAGTTCCGTGTTTGTGAACCAAGACTAGTTACTACCACACGTTGGGATGCTTAATTGACC
Organism: Hordeum marinum; assembly: GCA_022496015.1. NCBI lineage: Eukaryota > Viridiplantae > Streptophyta > Magnoliopsida > Poales > Poaceae > Hordeum > Hordeum marinum. The sequence goes on from CM039678.1 coordinate 281,753,406, forward strand.
CTCTCGACTTATCAGTCGCTTAGTCCTTAGTCCAGGAGTTGCAAGTAGTTTCTGGTGTTTATAGTATGCTGGAGGCCGTGCGTAGCGCTGACCCTAGGGGTGGGTTAATACGCGGTAAGCAGTGGCACGGTGTACCAAGGGTCACCCGAATGGTGGGCTTGCGAACCCTGCGCACATCGTTTGCGCCCGTAGCGGAAACTTCGGCCGGACTTCCGTGCGGGTTCAGTCTCAAATAGGCAATATCCTGGACTAGAGGTCTTATGCGATTGACGGTTGTGGCCGACTCCCTCGCTGGGCATCCGCTTGAAGGTTGTCGAGGTGCATGGTTTATGAGCACACAACGATAAGTGGCGAGAGCATGTGTGAAGAAGTACACCCCTGCAGGGTATGAAACTATTCGAATAGCCACGTCCTCGGATATGGGCTACTTGGAGAACTTATGATGTTCATAGACAATCAAATGGATACTCATAAAAATATCAATACAAGTGTGAGTACCATAGATGGCACTCTCCCAGGAGAGGGAAGTGAACCTATGGAGGTGTATTGTTATGGAGTTAGTGGACTCGTGTGCGATTTATAAAATGTAAACAAAGAGTTAAAATTCAGTAGTGTAGGTTAGCCATGAGTCAAAGCTGGCATTGCTGCATAAACTCCACCTCCCCCTCTGTTGATACACGAGCATAGTTAGCCAAGGTCCGCTTTATAGACTTGCCGAGTACCTTTGTACTCATGTTTGCTTAATAAATGTTGCAGATGAGACCCAGGACCCTTCGGGTGGGTTCTTTGTAGATGTCGACGATGCCGAATAGCTCGTGTCCCAGCTATGAACTTTGCCCTGTGGTGGGTTGTAGATAGTTAGGACATGTGCCTTTTCACCCTTTGATCTGTCTGTACTCAGACAGCTTATGCTTCCGCTTGGTTTGTATGAACATATATGTATGACTTGAGTGTCGGGTCATGTGACCCCTATCTATAAGAACATATCATGCAAGGCTCATCTGAGCCTCTTATATAAAAGTCATGTTGTTGTATAGTTATGTTGTGATGCCATAGTTGTATCTATGCATATCGGGCATGTGGTGCGTACGTGTGACGTGCAACGGTATGTATGGGATCCGACACCTAGTTGAGTGCCTTTAGTAGTACTCTTTACGGGGAAACTGCCTCTTTGTGCTTCCACCGAGCCATGGTAGCTTGCTACTGCACCGGACACATTGGTTGACCGGCATGTATCCTTCTTTGCTGATGTGTCTGTCCCTTCGAGGAAATGTCTCGCGGTGTAATGAAGTCCCTGTAGCCTGATACGACTCGTCTACGTGCAGTGATGGCATTCGTGTCTCACGACGTAATGGAGTCCCTGTAGCTTGCTATGACTCGTCTACACACGCTTGAGGTCGACACCTGCATTGTTGGGTTATGTATGCCTGTTTCCATACGGATGTGCCGCTTGGGTTCTATGACTAGTTATGTCGGCCCGGGTTCTCTGTCATTTGATTGCCAGCGACATGTTCACATATGTGAGCCAAAGACGCAAACGGTCCCGGCTAAGGTAAGGCTGCAACCGTGGAACTTACCGTGCGTGAGGCCACAAAGTGATGTGATATGTTGTAGTCTGGATTCTTACGACTTAGGATCAGGGTCCCGATAGCGTTGGTATCAGAGCCTGACTGACTGTAGGACTACCAAGCCAAACCGGTCAAAGTTGAGTCTGGAAACACTATAGAAAAGTAGGGGAATTGATTGTGGAAGGGAACGTAAGGCTCTTTTTACTCCTCTTCCCAAGTTATTCTATGCTAAGTCATTCTCAGCTTTTCTTCGGGGATAGGAACTAGGCTACTCATCCATTGCTTAGGATGTCGAGTTGCTAACCATGGACCACTAGCTAGCTTGTTGTAAGTGAATGCGGGTATTCAAGTATTATTGGTGTGACAAACAGATGGAGAAGAGATTTGAGTCTAGAAAGTCAAGTGGTTATGCTTTTCCAATCTTTTGCAGTTGTCTCAAGATCTTTTTTGAGTAATTACAGACGTTATGGTGTCCAATTTCTGCTAGAGTCTCTTATGTCTTTGCATCCTTCTCTGTTTCAGATGCCCCCTCGTCCTTCCCGACAGGTGGTCCGTCTGACCAGGTGCATCGATGTACCGGGTCACATGGCCATGTTGGTTAGAGTCATGATGGAGGCTGGATACCGTTGGTACCCGGAGTACAAAGTGGAGGAACAGTATCGAGATTTCAACCAGAGTCAGTATCTGTGTACCGTCAAGATTTATCCTTCATACCCTGGAGCTGCAGAGCCGCTTCACTGGACTTATGGATTAGGTGTCACCATAGATATGGCAGTTCAGGAGGCCGCTTACACCATGCTGACTATCATGAGGTTCCACCATGGTCTGCTTCAGAACACCGAGTTCTGCTATGTTCCTGCTTCTACGGGAGGAGAGGATGGTTATCTTAGTGCAGTCTACTATGATCATTCCCATGAGGACCCTATGCTGTAGGTGACTGCTCAGATTTTGGAGAACAAGGATCGTGATGCACGTGACCTTCGCATGGAGCTTTATGCCACCCGTGCATGTCTTTGGACAGCCCTGACGCAGTTGGCATCTGTCGTGCAGACATGCTATGGAGATTTGGAGATGCTGACCCCATCGCGGACTCATTTGCCAACACACGTAGACTGGCCCGATGTTGGAGGCATCACTCCTCTTCGAGGACCGTTGTTGCCGCCGACAAGGGGACCAAGGCCACACCCGTGTCCTTAAGGCTCCCAGGGATCACAGGCTAGAGTGTTTCCAGATCCTCAGGTTCAGCTCCCGAGTCATGGGGGTAACCTGTATGAGGCATTCTACGGCTATGCTTGAGTACGTGGATGTTAGTTCTAGTATGGTAGTAATCGTATCGCCACAGTCATGCGTGTCTTGTGGGATATGATGAGGTTGAGAGTTTAGTTCCGGAGGTGTAGATAGATAATGTATACGAAGCTTGTAATGCCTCCGATGAGTTGTGTCATCTCTCCATAGTTGTTTTTAGCTTGGCTTGTACTGAACTATGTCATGGTGTGTATGAATTATGGTGTTCATATGGAAGTTGTTGTACCATGTTGATTGGTGTTTACCTTGCATGCCATGTTGTCTAGTACATTCCTTATCTCATGTCCTAGAGTTGTTGTTCCCTATGATTAAGCTGTGGGTTTGTTTTCCCAGGATGGTGGTAACTAGGAATAACCCCGTGCCTACCCCTGAGCAAGGCGAGGGAAACCAGCCAAGGCAAGAGGATCTGCCACATGCGCCTTCTCTGGCGGAAGTAATGCTAGAAGTTGAAGGAATAAGAGGGAGACCAACAGGTTGTTGGAAAGAATCGAACAGAACACACCACGTGCTCCCCACAATGACCTCAATGATGGCGTATCACTTGGTGATTTCATCAGACTGTGCCCACCCAAGTATCATCATTCGGTCGACCCACTCGACGCGGATGACTGGCTGACTAGCATGTATCGCAAGATTCGGGCTGCCAATGTGACTGAGGCCAACAAGGTGACCTTTGCAACTTACTTTCTGGAAGGTCCCACCAATCTGTGGTGGGAAAATTTTGAAGGCATGCGTCCCGCAGGCCCCACACCAACTTGGGTAGAGTTCAATGCCGCATTTCGTACCCATCACATCCCGGAAGGGCTGATGGATCGTAAGAGAGAGGAATTCATTGCCTTCACCCAGGGTAGGCTGTCAGTGGATGCTTATAGTCGTGAGTTTGTAAACCTTGCTCGCTATGCTCCTGAGGAAGTTTCTACCGATGACAAGAAGCAGGCTAGTTTCCGCAAGGGACTTAACCCTGAGCTCCGCCGAGATCTGCGCCTGCATGAGTGCACCACTTTCCAGGCTTTCCTCAACAAGCCTATCAATGCCGGGACTGGACAGACTAATCATGAGGCCACGAGAAAGCACAACCGTGACTTCAACCCCGCATATGGCTCGGGCTCTAATAAACGCCGGATCTGGGTGCCTAACGCAGCTCTGCCGCCAAAATACAACGCGAGGCCATCCTTCCAGGTGCCTCGCCCAGTTCAGCCCAACCCTCCAGTCAGACCATTTGGGGGACCGCCTGCAAATGTTGCTCCCCGTGCCACCGTGGTTTGCTATAAGTGTGGAGAACAAGGAAACTACTCCCATGAGTGTCCCTAGAATAATGTTAAGCCCGCTGGACGTGGAAAACCAGGAAAAGCCTTCTTTGTGAAGCCAGCTCCTGCTCATGGACGAGTGAACTATGTGTGTGCTGAGGAAGCCCTTGGGGATCCTAATTTTATCCTAGGTACGCTCCATGTCAATAGTCATCCAACATCTGTTTTATTTGATACCAGGGCATCTCATTCCTTCATCTCAGAAAGTTATGCACAGTTGCATAACATGTCTTTTTGTGATATGCCTACTCCTTTAGTAGTGCAGACTCCAGGTTCAAAATGGCAAACTTCTAGAGTGAGCCATGATAATGAGATTCTGGTGGATAGACTAGTCTTCCTAGCATCTTTGATAGACCTCAAGTCTTCGGACATCAATATCATTCTAGGCATGGATTGGATGAAAGCCCACTATACCAAGATTGATACTCATTCTAGGAATGTTCAACTTACACATCCATCGGGTGAGATAGTTAATGTCTCCACTCGAACAACCAAGCGCCAACTCTATTCCCTCAATGCTAGCCCTCTTCCAGAATTAGAAGATATTCCGGTAGTCCGTGACTTTCCGGATGTCTTTCCAGAAGAACTGCCAGTAATTCCTCCTGTCAGAGATGTTGAGTTTGTGATAGAGCTCATTCCAGGGATTGTCCCAATTGCTAGAAGACCCTATAAGATGGCACCCTTAGAACTAGCCGAACTTAAGATCCAACTCGATGAGGCTTTGAATAAAGGTTCCATCCATCCCAGTTCTTCTCCTTGGGCTTGTCCCGTCCTCTTCGTCAAAAACAAGGATGGTTCGGATTGGATGGTTGTGGATTATCGGCCAGTGAATCTGGTCACCATAAAGAAAAAGTATCCGCTCCCCAGGATCAATGATTTGTATGATCAACTTGCTGGATCCTCTGTCTTTTCCAAAATGGATTTGAGGTTGGGATACCATCTAGGAACAGGGACATTCCAAAAACAGCTTTTGTTACTCGTTATGGCCAATACGAGTAGACCGTCATGTCCTTCGGTCTAACCAATACCCCAGCCACCTTCTCTCGCTTGATGAATTCGATCTTCATGGAGTATCTAGATAAATTCGTCATGGTTTACCTCGATGATATACTCATCTACTCGAACAACGAACAAGAACATGTCAAGCATCTAAGGCTGGTATTGATGAAACTTTGAGAGCACCACCTGTACGCCAAATTCTCAAAGTGTGAATTTTGGTTGCCAAAAGTGACCTATCTGGGCCACGTGATATCTGGTAAAGGTATTGCTGTCAATCCCGAGAGAGTTCAGGCCGTCCTTGATTGGACTCAACCTGAATCGGTTAAGCAAGTTCGAAGTTTCCTTAGCTTAGCGAGCTATTGTCACCGCTTTGTCGAGAATTTCCCCAAAGTTGCAAAACCTCTGGCTGAACTCCTCAAGAAAGATAAAAGGTTCGAGTGGAATCCACAATGCGAGCACAGTTTTCAGGAGTTGAAAAGACGACTGACCTCTGCTCCCGTTCTCGTGCCACCTGATTTCTCTAAGGACTTTGTTATCTATTGTGATGCCTCGCGACAAGGATTAGGTTGCATTCTCATGCAAGATCGTCATGTGATTGCATATGCATCTCGACAGTTGCGTCCACATGAGGATAATTATCCAACACATGATCTTGAGCTTGCAGCTGTAGTCCATGCACTGAAAACTTGGCGACATTAGCTTCTGGGTAATCATTGCAAAATTTACACTGATCGCCAAAGTCTAAAATATATATGCACCCATCCGGATTTGAATCTCGGGCAAAGACGGTGGGTAGAGTTGATTACAGATTACGACTTAGGGATAACTTACACCCCGGGGAAAGCCAATGTCATGGCTGATTCACTAAGTCACAAGTCCTACTGTAACAACCTGATGTTACAACAAGGTAAACCACTTCTCCATGAGGAATTTCAGAAGTTAAACCTTCACCTTCTTCCTCAAGGATTCCTATCCAACCTGGTGGCGAAACCTAATCTTAAAGATCGAATAGTAGCTGTCCAGAAATATGATAAGGGTATATCCCAGATCAAGGAGAATATTGCTAGCGGAAACGCTAAAGATTTCTCCAAGAACGATGAAGGTGTTGTGTTCTTCCAGAACCGGTTGGTGGTTCCCAAGAGCACACGCTTAAGACAGTTGATCCTTAAGGAGGCTCATGATTCTCCTCTCTCAATTCATCCGGGTAGTACCAAAATGTATCAGGACCTACGCCAGAGGTTCTGGTGGACTAGGATGAAGAGAGAAATTGCTCAGTATGTTACTAACTGCGACGTTTGCCGTCGCGTGAAAGCAGAACATCAAAGTCCTGCTAGCACCCTTCAACCTTTAGCTATTCCTGAATGGAAATGGGATAAAGTCAGTATGGATTTCATTACCGGATTTCCCAGGACTAAGAGAGGGAATAATGCTATATTTGTGGTCATTGAACGCCTTTCCAAAGTGGCTCATTTTCTTCATGTTCGGGAAAGTATAACTGCTAGCCAGCTAGTGGAGTTGTATGTTTCTCGAATAGTCTCTCTTCATGGTGTTCCTTTGGAGATTAACTCAGACCGTGGAAGTATCTTTACTTCCCGATTTTGGGAAAGTTTTCAAACTGCTATGGGGACTCATCTATCCTTTAGCACTGCTTTCCACCCGAAATCAAGTGGTCAAGTTGAGCGAGTCAATCAAATTCTCGAAGACATCCTCCGAGCTTGTGTTATATCTTTCGGTATGAACTGGGAGAAATGTCTTCCATTTGCCGAATTTGCTTATAACAATAGTTATCAATCAAGCTTGGGCAAAGCCCCTTTTGAAGCTCTCTATGGACGAAGGTGTCGAACACCTCTTAACTGGTCGGAAACTGGAGAGGCAACTCTTTGGTCAGGATATGATCAGGATGCAGAGGAGCAAGTTCGCATTATTCGTGAAAAGTTTAAAATAGCCCAATCTCATCAAAAGAGCCAATATGATCGCCATCATAGGGCTGTGACCTATGAAATTGACAAGAAGGCTTACCTTCAGGTTACACCTCTGAAGGGTACCCATCGATTTGGTATCAAGGGCAAGTTGGCTCCTTGTTACATTGGACCTTTTCGCATTCTTGCCAAACGAGGAGAGGTTGCCTACCAATTGGAACTTCCGCCGCATCTTTCCAAGGTTCATGATGTCTTCCACGTCTCGCAACTCAGGCATTGCTTCTCGGACCCTGTCCGTGAGGTAGACCACGTAGCGCTTGATCTCCAAGATAACCTTACATATCGAGAATACCCTGTTCGTATTCTTGATCAAGCTGAGCGTACCACTCGACGTCGCAACATCAAATTTCTTAAGGTTCAGTGGTCACACCATTCTGAAAAGGAGGCAACATGGGAAAGAGAAGATCGTCTTCGACTAGAGTACCCCGCGCTCTTCCCGAGGACTTCAAAATCTCTAGACGAGATTCTTTTGAGTGGGGGTGAGTTGTCACAACCCTAGCAAGATGTCCTAGGAATAGTATTGTGTTTGCATCATGTTTCATTTTTGCATTAACATGAAATGGGGAACAAAAAGAAACCCCAAGCTAACTTTGAATCAAAACAATTCAAATTTAGTGAAAATTCAACAAATCGTAAATGCCCACTAAAAATGTTCCCTATGTCTGGTAAATTTGGGCATGATTATAACAGGGACCATTCTAATTATTTGAACAATAAAAGTAATTCAAAAATAATTGATAAGGCTCCTGAAATCACTAAATAAAGCACTATCATTATTTTTGTTTTCAAAATATCCTGAAACTTTTTAGACAAGTTTGAAATATTCAAACTTCATTATACAAAATATACGGGATATTTTATAAAGTCATTTGTACCTGAAAAAATAAAGAAATGTCAGTAAAGGAAAACAGAGAAGAAGAAAACAAAAAAAAAGGAGAAAGGCCCAGGCCAGGCCAGCCCACCTGGCCCAAGGAGGTCATCGTCCTCCTGGTGGCCAGGAGGACGAGCGCATGGCCGGAGCGCGAGCACTGCCGTGCCTCCACGTCGACAACTCCCTGCCTGTGTCCGCCTCGCCAGCGCGACGGGGATAAGCTCCCAGAGCCGTCCCCATCGCTCTCTCCCTCTCTCTCTCTCTCTCCCGCCTCTCTGCCTCTCCCCTCTCTGCTCCGCCATAGCCGAGCTTTGCTCAAGCTTGCCGCCGTCGCGCTAGCCGCCCCCTCGCCTCGCTTGGTAGCCCCCGAGAACCGCCGCTTCCCCCTCGTCCCTCCCCGTGGTCCTAGAAGACGCCGGGAGCCCGTCTACGCCGCGCCATTGCCGTTCCTCCCCGCCAGTCACCGGAGCTCCGCCCCGACATTCTGCCCCGTCCTGACCTCCTACGACCTTGCCGTCGCCTCTGCTGGAACCGCGGTGAGCCGCTGGTGCTCCTCCCCTTCTCCTCTTTCTCTTTCGTGCCCCGTAGACACCACGCCCTTTTGGCCCGAGCTCTGGCCGCCGCCCAGCTCACCGCTGGCATCGATTCCGACCATCTCAGCTCTTGGGAGGGGTCAGAATGGACGCGCGCGTGTGTGCTGAGTCGTTTGGTGCCCTCTGCCGTCCTTCTGGTCGCTGGAGGAGGGATCCCGAAGCCCTCCACCATCTCTGGAGCCACAGGCGGCTCAACGTCGGTGGATCTTGCCGGAGTTTACCACGGGGTTTGACCCCCTCAGTCACTGGCAGGTGGGGCGAGGCCCTGACAAGTCAAAGTTAATTAGGAATTTAAATAATTATTTTAATTAACCTAATTAGTCACTAACAGTGGGCCCAGTTTCTGTTAATTAATTAGGATTTAGTTTTAATTAGTTAGTTAAGTATCTGAGTCACTGACATGTGGCCCCCACATGTCAGGTTTGACTCTGGCCTGGTGAGCTGACCAGCTGACGTCATAATGATGTCATGCTGATGCAATAAAAACAATTTCTAGTTTAAAAATAATTCCACAAATTATTCAAAACTTCAAAAATTCATATAAATTAATGTGTAAATCAGATGAAAATAATGTATATATGAAAATTTATCAGAAAAATCCAATGAATCCAATGGTGCTATTGTCATGCATCTTAGAGAAATCTAAATAGGTGAAAATTGACATTTGCTAATAGGTTAGTATATGGAATTTGAAATAAAGAACAATTTTGAACATATATTCAAACTCAGTTCGAATTAACCGGAGTACTAATTGCATTAGCTCATCCATACATGCTATCATGCCATGATCATGCATGATATTGTTGCACTTGCATGTGTTGATTGTTTCCTATCTGCATTACGGTAGGCCCTGCTCCTGAGGATACCCCCGAGCATCCCGACGAAGGAGAGAACTTTTCCGTTTCCCAGCAAGGCAAGCAACCCCTTTGATCATTCCGATAACATCCCACTCTCTCGCTCATGCACTTGTTTATTGCATTAGGACAACCGATCACATGTCAGTCATACACGATAGATGATCCTATTCTGTCGCATAACCTGATATTGTCACAGTAAATAGCTAAACCTTGCAACCTAGCATACCTGGTAGATGCTTGTGCCATGATGTGCTTAGCTTACTTTGCCTGCTATGCTTGCTATGCTTAGAGTTGTGTCAGGCCGGATTCATCTGGGTGATGAACTGAGTGAAACAATGTTGCCTGATATGATGATGTTATGATGAACTCGATTTGGTAAAGGTAGCGATGAGAGGCTATGTAGGAGTACATAGTGGGTTGTATAATTGGGACCGTTCTTAAGAACTGAGTTTCGTGTTTGTGATCCAAGACTAGTTACTACCACACATTGGGATACTTAATTGACCCTCTTGGCTTATCAGTCGCTTAGTCCTTAGTGCAGGAGTTGCAAGTAGTTTCTGGAGTTTATAGTATGCTGGAGGCCATGTATAGTGCTGACCCTAGGGGTGCGTTATGATGCGGTAGGCAGTGGCACGGTGTACCAAGGGTCACCTGAATGGTGGGCTTGGGAACCCTGTGCACATCGATTGGGGCCGTAGTGGAAACTTCGGCCGGACTTCCGTGCGGGTTCAGTCTCAAATAGGCGATAGCCTGGACTAGAGGTCTTATTTGGTACATGGTTTATGAGCACACAACGATAAGTGGCGAGAGCGTGTGTGACGAAGTACACCCCTGCAGGGTATGAAACTATTCAAATAGCCGCATCCTTGGATATGGACTACTTGGATAACTTATGTTGTTCATAGATAATCAAATGGATACTCATAAAAATGTCAAGACAAGTGTGAGTACCATAGATGGCACTCTCCCAGGAGAGGGAAGTGAATCAATGGTGGTGTATTGTTATGGAGTTAGTGGACTCGTGTGCGATTTATAAAATGTAAACAAAGGGTTAAAATTGAGTAGTGTAGGTTAGCCATGAGTCAAAGCTGGCATTGCTGCATAAACTCCACCTCCCCCTTTGTTGATACACGAGCATAGTTAGCCTAGGTCTGCTTTAAAGACTCGCCGAGTACCTTTGTACTCATGTTTGCTTAATAAATGTTGCAGATGAGACCCAGGACCCTTCGGGTGGGTTCTTTCTAGATGTCGACGATGCCGAATAGCTGGTGTAGATAGTCAAGCCATGTGCCTTTTTACCCTTTCATCTGTCTGTACTCAGATGGCTTATGCTTCCACTTGGTTTGTATGAACATGTTTGTATGAGTTGAGTGTCGGGTCATGTGACCCCTATCTGTAAGAACATATCATGCAAGGCTCATCTGAGCCTCTCATATAAAAGTCATGTTGTTGTACAGTTATGTTGTGATGCCATAGTTGTATCTATGCATATTTGGCATGTCGTGCGTACGTGTGACGTGCAACGGTATGCATGGGATCTGACACCTAGTTGTGTGCCTTTAGTAGTACTCTTTACGGGATACTGCCTCTTTGTGCTTCCACCGAGCCATGGTAGCTTGCTACTACTCCGGACACATTGATTGACCGGCATGTATCCTTCTTTGTTGTTGTGTCTATCCCTTCGGGGAAATGTCTCGCGGTGTAATGGAGTCCCTAAAGCCTGCTACGACTCGTCTATGTGCAGTGATGGCATTCGTGTCTCACAATGTAATGGAGTCCCTGTAGCTTGCTATGACTCGTCTACACACGCTTGAGGCCGACACCTGCTCTGCTGGGTTATGTATGCCTGTTTCCGTACGGATGTGCCGCTTGGGTTCCATGACTAGTTATGTCGGCCCGGGTTCTTTGTCATTTGATTGCCAGTGACATGTTCGCATACGTGAGCCAAAAGACGCAAACTGTCCCGGCTAAGGTAAGGCTACAGCCGTGGAACTTACCGTGCGTGAGGCCGCAAAGTGATGTGATATGTTACAGTCTGGATTCTTATGAGTTAGGATCGGGTTCCCGACAGTGGCGCTCAGCGAATTCTCTTAGTACACCTGGCATGTCAGACGGCTTCCACGCAATGATGTCCCAATTCTCACGCATGAATTCGATGAGCGTGCTTTCCTATGCGGAATCCCTATTAGATCCAATAGTGAACAGCTTGGATGAGTCGCCCGGGGTAAAATCCACAAACTTCATGTCATCAGCCGCGAACTTCAAAGGCGACTCACACTCTGTACTGGGCTTCTTCAACAACGTCATATCCGTCAGGTCAACGTTATCCTTATAAAACTTAAGCTCTGCTTCTGCATAGCTTGACTCCGCATTAACCACATCTCCTTCCTCACACTCGATGGCTACCTTCCGATAACCATGGACCGTAATTGTTCGTTTGGGGGTCGGCATCTTGAGCTGTAGATAAAATAACAGGGCCTGGCCATAAACTTCGCGAAAGCCGGCCGACCAAACAAAGCATTATATGGGTTCTTAATCTTTACCACCTCAAACCACAAAGTCTCCACCCTGTAGTTATACTCATCCCCAAACACCACTTCCAAGCAATCTTTCCCACTGGGTAATCCGACTTGCCCGGTACCACTCCATGAAACACGGTCGATGACGGCTTAAGAGCCTTGCTAGTTAACTCCATCTGCTGGAAGGTGTCGTAGTATAAGATGTTGATACTGCTACCACCGTCCATGAGTACTTTTGTGAATTTGTACCCTCCAACCTGAGGATCAACCACCAGAGCCAATTGATCCAGATTGTCGACCCGTGGCAGGTGATCCTACCGGCTCCATGTAATTGGATATTCTGACCATTTTAAGTATTGCGGGAGAGCCAGAGTGGCCCCATTGACTGCCCTCTTGCGCAGCTTCTGATCCTCCTTATCCAGGCTAGTAGTGAAGACGTGATATTGCCCTTCACTAAGTTGCTTCGGGTTGCTTTGATACCCTGAGTGGTTATTCTGTTGCTGACCGCCATTTCTCTGCTATTGATGACTTCCCTGGTTTCCTCGATTCTGACTGCTTTGGCCTTGATGACCTGAACCTGACCCGCCAGCACCAAAGCCGGCACCGGAGCCGCTTGGACCTGACCCGCCTGACGAGCCGTTACCATTGTTATGGTTTTGACGAAGGCTCTACTCCCGAAACGCACGCGTAACACTGCAATCCTTCCAAAGGTGGGTGGCCTCCTTGTTCGGCCGGCTGTGCGCCGGGCAAGGTCTGTTCAGTGCCTGTTCCAAGGTGTAGGGCGTGGAGGGTACAGGTGGCCTATTCCTGTCAAACGGCGGCTTGAAGTTCCTGTTGCCCTTATTGAGGTTGTTCCCGGACGGTTGTGTGTTGGTGTTCACCACAAATTCCGACCCACCGTACGGATTCTTCCGCTTGCCTTAACTGCCATTCCCAGCACTTCCCTGCTAGTTCTTACCATCGCCGCCCTTCTTACCATGTCTTGACTTCTCGTCGTCGGAGTCTGGGTCCTTGGTGGTATCTGAATCCTCATACTTGGTGAGAGCCGTCATGAGCTCACCCGTATCCTGACAAGAATGCTTCAACCGCCCAAGCCTCTACTTCAGAGGCACAAAATGACAGTTCCTTTCCAAGATCAGAACTGCGTGAGATGTCGAAATATTCTTAGATGAGTGGATCACCGTCAAGACCTGCCGCACCCAATGATGGGCCAACTCACCTTCCTACTGCGCACAAAGATCCAGATCCACAATCGTCATCGGCTGCTTGCGAGTTCCTCTGAAGTTCTTGATGAACCGTGCTTTCAACTCGGCCCACGACATAATGGTATTTGGTGGCAACCCCTTTAACAAAGTGCGGGCCGGTCCTTCCAACATCATGACGAAGTATTTCGCACAGCCCGCATCATCAACCTCCAGCATCTCCAAGGCAAGCTCATAGATTTCAATCTAGGCCTCTGGCGGCAGATCCGCCGTGTAGTTGGGCACCTTCCATGACCCCTTAAAGTCCTTGAGTAGGCGCGCACTCCTCAGATCCTGTATAAGATACTGGACACCAATCCCCTGGCTGAGATGCTAACAGGCGTTGCCGGTGCGGGCTCAGGGACCTCCGGGCAATACATCACCGGTGTCGACCCTCGCTAAGCCCGACCCCTATCCGTAGCCCCCTGAATATCCATCTCAGGCGAGTTATTATTGGGCGGGTTTCGCCTCTGCTCACTATTGGAGACCGCGGGTGACTCAATCCGTTGGATGTAGCTACGGCTATGAACCGGCGTGGAGCGTACCCAGCTCCGGCTGTGCATGTATCTTTCTTGCTCAGCCACTGCTGTCTACAACAGGCTAATCACGTTCCTCGCCTCCTCTGCAAACGGAGTTCCTTCGGCCAAAGGGAGGGCATCAAGCTTAGCAGCAGCCGCTATCATATTCTCCACCGGATTCGAGTAATGGCCAGGCGGTGTCACAACGTGCCGTGACAACGGCCTGTTCCTCCGCGACGGGTCTATCTGCCATGGCGCTTCTAGCACCAGGGTCACCACCGACGACGTACTTGGCCCGGCGCCCAGAGTGTTGAAAAGATTCCGAGGTTGGATCGGTAAACCAACTTGAGTCCTCCTGCGTTGAACTGCCTCTGACCTCCGCTGGTCCAGATCAAAACGGAGGGCTTCTGCCCTCAAACGTTCTGACTCAGCAGTCATCTAGGCTTGCATTGCATTAATATCCTCCTAGGCCTGAGCCGTTTGTCCCTTGATCTGGTTGACCTCGGTGTTACGCTCTGCTTGATTTTCAGCCATCACCTCCGTGGCCATCAGAGCCGCCAGCTCCTCCATGAGCTCCAGTAGAACCTAAGCCAGTGCCTTAGGGGGCTTCGCATTAGGGGGAGCAGCTCCAGCTGCGGCTCCGTATGTCGTACCATTGGACGCCGGTGCCGGGCCTGCCATGAACACGATGGCTCGGCTCGGCGGTTCATAAGGCTCCGAAATACTATAACCGTCGGCATAGCCCCCTAACCTGCCATCATGGAGTTGGTAGATCGATTCCCCATCCTCGCTGGAAGATCCTTCATTTGAAAAAGCCAAAGTTTCTCCCGACAAGGAGTCATCACTGTCCTGTATAAAGCCAACAAAGATGCTCTTCCGCCCGGGTTGAACACGGGTAGGTGTCGCGCGTCGGGCCGGCTCGACGATGTTGGTGCAGATGTCCGGCCCGGGTGTAGATCCATCCATCTTGCCGATGAATACATGCATCTTGCCAATGGGAACCCTAAAATCATACTCGACTGAGTCAGCTTCAGGCCCCCATCCTGAGTCGTCGATGTAGAGCTTACCACGACGACTCTTGGTCATCAAGCCAACGTCATATCCTTCGATCCCTGAGAGAAAGCCCTTTGAGAACTCAACACCACTGCGTGCTAGCCCCACGGTGGGCGCCAACTGTCATGGTTTTGTCATGGCAGATGTCCAAAGACTTAGATTTGAGGCCATCGCTAAGGCGATGGACTCAAAGGGGTTGGACGGGACGAAAGACACGGATTTACCCAGGTTCGGCCCCTCGAGATGAGGTAAAAGCCTACGTCTTGCTTTGTGTGTATTTGTTGGAGTATCGATTACAAGGGAGCGTATTCACTTGACCTAGCTCCCAATGGATTGGTTTCTGTCTAAGCCGTCCCGGGTCTCGTCTTTATATAGGAGGTCGAGGCCACGGGTTACAGAAGTCTCATACCGACTCTTACAAGGTATCTGACTCTATCTCTAAGCCGCATAGCCGACTCTTGGCAGACTGTCTCCGGGCGGCTTTCGCTCCTGGGTCTTGCATCTTCTTCCTAACTCTGGGCTTCCGTCAGAACCCATTTGGTGAGCCCCCGTGCAGCCCAATCTTCCTCTTTCAGCCCATATGCTAACGAGCCGCCTTGTATGGCCTGTCCCCTCCTAGGCAGGTCTTACCATAGGGGTTATATCCCCAAAAATATTTGAAGCACTTGGCCCTCACGAGGCTTCCTCCGCACCAGAGGCCCCCAAGGAGCCCAAGCATCCTAGGCCCGCGACACGGAAGGGCACCGCCAAGGGCTTTACTCTCGTTGAGCACCTAGTGTACTACGTCAGCATAGTGTTGAGGGACGCGCGCTCGCGTTACTCCATGAAGCAGAAGCTCCTCCTAGCGCTCCTTGTCACTTCGAGGAAGCTGCGCCATTACTTCCAGGGGCACCCCATCAAGGTCGTCTCTGCTTACCCCTTGGAGAAAATCCTGCATAACCCCACTAGCAAAATCCCGTTTGTCCTCATCTACGGAGCCGAAGCTGTCCTCCCCCACGAGATCAAGGACCAATCCCCACGAGTCTTGGCATTTGAAGAGGAGCGTCAGGATGACGAGCGGGGAACGGACCTCCTGCTCGGAGAGGAGGCGCGACGTCGGGCCTCGCTCCGAGCTGCACGGTACCAGCAAGCCCTACGACGCTACCATTGCCGCAACATTAGCTCCAAGAACCTCTAAGTCAGAGATCTCGTCCTAAGGCGGGTTCTCTCTAGGGAGGGCTTGCATAAGCTCTTGTCCATGTGGGAGGGCCCGTTCAACGTAGCTCACGCACTACTAGGAAAAGGCCTGCTAGTGGCGCACCTGTTTTGGCTACTAATGGTGCACTACAGGTGCGCCACTAGCATCACGCCATTAGAATTTTTTACTAATGGCGCACCACAGGTGCGCCATTAGTATCTGGTATCCTAATGGCGCACCATGCAGTGCGCCATTAGTATAGCTCATGGTGCGCCATTAGTATGCCTCCCAGGGGCCATATTTACCCATGTGCTCTTGCTTACTAATGGCGCACCTATGGAGGATGCGCCACTAGTGTGCTTTATGCGGTGCGCCACTAATGTGCTGAGTGGTGTGCCACTAGTATGAATATTAGGTATTATTTTCTTTTCTTTTCTGATATTTACACAGGTTACAAAACATATTACTGCACAGAATATAGAGAGCACAACATATAAACAGCAGATTTATCGAATACAATAGAAGATTAGTCTCCGAATACAATCCATCATATTAGTCTCCGAATTTAAAATACCGAACAACGTTAGAACATTACAAGTCTCGACACCGCGAGTAGCGAGTTTGTCTTCACATTATAAGTCGATATTGATCATCTAAACTACCATCACATAGAAGAGAGTTGCGGTCATCACGATGAGCATCATCGCGATGAAACTGGTCTTCATCCGGTTCCTCCAACGCTCCCTCCTCTCTCCCGCTAGATAGCACGCGTATCTAGCTTCCGCCTCCGCCCTAGTGGTGTACCCTTTGTAACTGTTACCGCTGAAATGGTGAACCTGTCTCCGACACTCCTCCCAGTCATCGTGGACTCCAGGAACCTTACCCTTGTACACGACATACGACGGCATCTCTATGCACTAGCCAAACAAAACGTTAGTAGCAATTCACAGACAATACATAAGGAATATATAAGTATGCAACAAAAGGATCGAAGAGAAAAGCAACACATTAATAGCACGATTCATGGTCCTACTAATAAATAGCATCGATTACATATAAGTTGAACGACTGTCCAAACCAAAGAGACATACAAGTTCATTAAAGTTTAATATTACAACATGAGCCAATCGACATTTCAGAACTACATAGCATCACTACTTTCGACTCGACTCAGGGAAAGGAGTGTGGATGAAGCCGCCGTCTTTAGTGATGGTCATGAAATCACGGGCATTGTCTTCCGCGGCATCCTCATAGCGGTGAGGTTCTTCCTCCATCTCCTGGGATAGCTCCCAGAATGCCTTGCCCGAACCACCGGCCTCATCGTTGTGGTCCATGTTTCGGTCTAAATAGGAAAAAAGTTTGGTCAAAAAGTTGGTTATTGTCAAGGAACAAGATCATGGTCTCATCATTTAGGGTTTGTCGACACAGAGGCACCTAAAAGCTAAGCTTTTATCATTTAGGGTTTGTCGACGCCGAGGCACCCTAAAAGCCTAAGCTTTCACCATTTAGGTTTTTATCGACACCGAGGCACCCTAAAAGCCAAGATTTTATAATTTAGGGTTTGTCGACGCTGAGGCACCCTAAATGCTAAGTTAAGGTTTCATCATTTAGGGTTTATCGATGTCGAGGCACCCTAGGCTGACTGATATATATGGGTATCTTCTAATAATATACCCTATCAAGAAAAGGGAAGGAGAATTCTAAGTTGATCCTACTTAATTAAGTACTAAGATACCCCGGCCCATGAATTAGTCGCAAGTACCCCATATGACCTATTTTTAGCAAAGTCATGCTAAAATTCACGGAAAATTTCAGCATGACCTTTGCTGAAAATAGGACATATGGAGTACCCGAATTTGCCGGAACGGAAGTTAATCGACATTCTGTCAAACTCAAGGGCCTCTCGGGGTACTTGGAAAATCATCATGACACGATGATCGGAGACAAAACCCAGCAAACATAAAATTCTGTCCAACATAGTTTTAAGTCCTCACACCATCAACTATGACAAAATCTGAGAGTATAAGTCATGTTACATTCACCCAAGTCCAAACATAAAATTCTGTCCAACATAGTACAGCCCACTTTGATAATTTCATAGGATTTAATATACCGAACAAAACCTGACAAGTGATATGTGTTTTAAGTATCTACAGAACAGCCTCTAAAATTTTCATGTTATAAGTTTATTTTAATACCATCTCTAACAGGGCCTAATCTCCCATATCAAAATACTGTACCCAGGAACATATATTTCGGGACAGCAAACTAAACTGATAGCAAATGCACTGAAAATACCAGTGAGTGATAAATCTGCACACTTGATATCTTTATGTTCTCAAATGGCCATTGCAGACATATCTTTCCAGGAAAGAAGATCCTCAGTTTGGCCGTGGATATGATACGAGAGAGTTTATTTTGAGAAGACTCATAAAATTTCCCTTTGAATGGTAATTTTGGACTCAATGGCCTAATGTCTGCAGTTTTAGGGATCACCGGTCTTAAAACTGAACAATTCAGCAGTAGCATTTTTGGAGATGACCTACCATTTCAAAATTCTATGGCTGGTAAAAACAAGCATATTTGGTAGCAGTCACCTCTGTTTGATCAAGCTATCATCCACATAAAAGATTAACGCTATTGATTTGTGCAGATTAAGATAAAGGGACTAAAATTCTTGAGTAACATGGCCCCATAGCAGTAATCATGGAAACTAAAATTGGGCTCACTATGTTCCTGTTCATTCAGTTGCCAGATTCAAATACACTCTTTTTTCACATTTGAAAGACCGAGGGTAAATTGGGAGGGCTTAACCTTGCCGGACGGAGGAGGACGGCGACGGCGGGGGGAGGAGACCCGGAGAGGGATCTGCCGCTGGCGGTTGCGCTCACGCGGAGGACGCTGCCGCTCGCGACATGGCGGCCGACGTGTGGGAGAGGACCGACGGGCGCCGACGCCGGCTGCCGCTGCGGGAAGGAGGCGAGGGGGGTATACGTGCGGTGGAGCGGAGCCGAGCGCCGGCATGCTGGTGGTCGCTGCTGCTGCGGGGGCGGCGGCGGAGGCGCGGGGGCGCGGGGGTGGCGACGGCGCAGTACAGGTCGGGGCAGTGGGCGGGTGAGAGTCGGGGCAGTGGGCGGGAAGATAGAAAGGGGATTGGGGATTTTAGTGGGGGCAAGGGTTAGCAATGGCGCACCCACGAGAGGTGTGCCATTAGTAATCTTTTCTTTGTGTATAGCAATGGCCCATCGCCAGGAGGTGCGCCATTAGTAATCTTTCTTTTTTGTATAGCTATGGCGCATCCCAGAGAGGTGCGCCATTAGTAATCTTTTTTTTTGTATAGCTATGGCGCATCCCAGAGAGGTGCGCCATTAGTAATCTTTTTTTGTATAGCTATTGGGAATGCAGTGCGTGTGTGAGATGGTGTGTCCACATAGCCATTCCCAGTGTGTCATGGTCATGGTCATGGATGCTTGGAGGGGGCAGTTAGTCGTGGGGCCCACAAGGCAGTAGGTTCCAATGAGATCCGGGAGAAAACGCGGGTGAAACATTCATTTGTGAATTGGTAAAACATTTATGAATATGAAAACATTTATGAATACAATCGATAAATGAAGGCTACAATTTCAATACAATCGATCTTAGCTAGCTATCTGTTCACAATCTTCTTGCCCTTATTTTTCTCAAATGGAGTTCTTCTTTTGAACGGATGTCCTTTAGGTAGGGTGGTCCTGCTTCTTCTTGTGGTGTATGTTGGTACTTCATCGTCGTCATCATGTTCCATCTTTGGGTCGCCATACTTTTCGAAGTCTTGCTCATTGGCGACTCCATCCATTCCGATGATCTTCCTTTTGCCTCTCCTCACAACAACACGACTAGGCTTTGGCGGGTCGGTAATGAAGAAGCATTGGTCCACTTGAGAAGCCAGTACCCATGGCTCATTTTTTGCGGTGGCGTTTGCGCCCACGGTCTTAGATTTGGCTTCGGGTATAACCATGGTGGTGAAATACCGGTCTTCTTTTAGGACCCTCTTGGCCCATCTGACATGGAACATCGGGACCTTCTCTCCAGCGTAGCTCAGCTCCCAGATCTCATCGATCCTTTCGTAGTATCTGTCCTTGTCGTTACCGGTGTAGGATTCCATCGTTACCCCGGAATTCTGATAACCATCGCTCTTCATGTCCTTTCCCTCGGTGTAGAATGTGTAGCCGTCGATATCGTATGCCTCATACGTCATCAGGTTGTGCTCGGCACCCTGTGACAAGGCGAATATGAGTTGTTCTTCCGCGGAAGAATCCTCATGTAAAGGGTACGATAGAAGCTTCTTCTTGAACCAACGCGTGAAACATGAGTTGTGCTCTTTGATTATATCTCCGTCCGTCCTCTGTTGGCCTCGGTCATTGTACGTCTTCTCAATAAAGGTTTTGTGCTCTATCACCCAAGGATCGACCACGTCTATGTGTTGTAGCGCGACTAGGTTTGCTCTTTCAAAGTCGGCGACTCGACCCTCAAAGTCGACATGCATTTTGCGGCGGCCCTCACAGTGACCCCATCCAGCGAGCCTGCCGAGGTGCCTGTTACCGGGCAGATCAACGGGGTTCTCGATGCCTAGATAATTCGTGTAGTAGGAGATGCACTCTTCGGTCAAAAAGCCCCTGGCTATGCTTCCCTCTGGACGTGACATGTTGCGAACGTATCCCTTGATGACACCATTCATCCTTTCGAACGGCATCATGCTGTGTAGGAATGTCAGCCCGAGTTGGATGATATCCTCCACGATATGGACCAGCAGATGCACCATAACGTCGAAGAGTGCGGGCGGGAAGTACATCTCAAGCTCGCATAGTATCACCACCATCTCTTCCTATAGCCTTCTGACTTGCCTCACGCCAACCGACTTCCGAGAGATGACGTCGAAAAAGTTGCATAGGCCAAATAGCGTTTCACGGACGTGCGCGTCCATGATCCCACGGATTGCAACTGGAAGTATCTGCATCATCAGCACATGACAGTCGTGAGACTTCATCCCGCTGAACTTCTGCTTCGCTGAGTCTAGGTATCTGCTTATCTTCCCCACATAACCGTAAGGAAGTTTAACTCCTACGAGGCAGGTGAAAAACTGATCGATCTCCTCCTGACTTAGAGTGAAGCACGCGGGAGGGAAGTCATTTCCGGTCTTCTTGGCCTCTTTGCCTTTGCGATGACTTTTCGTGTCCTGCTTCGCCTCATCATCATCATCGTCATCATCATCATCATTATTAGCCTGAAGCTCCTCCCTGATGCCCATTGATTTCAAGTCTGCCCTTGCTTTCGGCCCATCTTTGGTCCTCTCTGGCATGTTGAGCAGGGTACCAAGCAGACTCTCGCACACGTTCTTCGTGATATGCATGACATCAAGGCTGTGAGGCACACGGAGGATCTTCCAGTATGTCAAGTCCCAGAAAACATACCTCGTTTTCCATACCTTCAGCAGCGGCTCTGGCGCCTTTCTCTTCTTTCCCGGCTCTGGCGCCTTTCCCGGCGGTGGGCACTCTTTCTAATTTTTCAACAACTTGTCTATTTCCTCGCCGCTCCTCATACGCGGGCGTCTTCGGGGTTCGGTTTCACCATCGAACAGATCCTTGCATTTTCTCCATGAGTCATCGTCGCGAAGCCACCTTCGATGTCCCATGAACACGGTTTCTGAAGACGCGGGATCTCTATCTAGCTGGCGATACGTTGTGTCATCCATGCACCTGACGCATCTAGAAAATCCATGGACCATCTGCCCCGCGACATATCCGTAAGCGAGATAGTCATGCACCGTCGTGAGCAGTGCGGCTCTCATAGGGAAATATTCTTTCTCTGCGGCATCCCACGTATTGGCTGGCGTTTTCCACAGCGTGTCTAGCTCCTCTTTCAACAGCCCCAGATACAGATTGATGTCGTTCCTTGGTTGTTTCGGCCCTTCAATTAGCATACTCATGTGAATGTACTTCCTCTTCATGCACAACAAGGGGGGAAGGTTGTACATCCACACAAACACAGACCAGGTACTATGTGTGCTTCTCTGGCTGCCAAACGGATTGACTCCATCCGTGCTCGCGCCCAGCATGATGTTCCTTGGATCGTTCCCAAATTCTAGGTGTTCGAAGTTCAACGCTTGCCACTAGCTCGCATTCTTAGGGTGACTCAGCATCTTGTCTTTTTTATTTATCTCCGGATCATTTGCGTCATCTTCTCGCTTCTTCTCCTCCCTATCCACGTGCCAACGCAGGAGCTTTGCTACCTTAGGGTCCGCGAAATACCGCTGCAGACGAGGAGTGATTGGAAAGTACCACACCACTTTTCGAGGAGCTTTCTTCCTCTTCTTGTATTGAGTGACGCCGAACACCAGACATATGGTAGACTCCGCGTGCTCGTCCTGATAAATGATGCAATTGTTCATGCACACACGGTATTTCACGTGTGGTCAATCCACAGGACACACGATTTTCTTTGCCTCCTCGAAACTGGTCGGGCACTTGTTCCCCTTGGGAAGACGTTCGTGCCAGAATGACATGTTCTCGTCGAACCATGCGTCGGTCATTCTGTGTTTTACCTTCATCTCCAGAGCCATGAGCGTTACTTTCAGGCGGGTATCCTCAGGCCTGCATCCTTCATACAATGGAGTAACCGCGTCTATCTCCTATTCATCCAGCTTGGCTTTCTCTCGGGCGGCAGCTCTTTCATTATCCGTCTGCTTGAGAAGCAGCTCTTGAATATGAGGGTCCTGCACCCAGCCCATCGATGGTCCATTGTCGTCTGCTCCAGCATCTTCATCTTCATGATCATGCCCTTCATCTGCTCCAGCATCTTCCTCATCATCATGTCCGGTATCTTCTACATGATGACCGTGTACTGCATCTACTTCGTGATCATGTCCTAGAGATTCTTCGTCTTCTCGCCCGCCCTCGCCGCGGTTGTCTTGCTCGTGCCCTTCCTCATTTCTTGCCCAGCCCCCATGGACGACTTCATAATCATCTTCATCACCTTGCCACCGATAGCCATCCATGAAACCACGCAAGAGCAGGTGGTCCCGCACCTGTACGGAAACCGAGTCCATAAGGCTCCTCAGCTTGCATCTTCGACACGGACATCTTATCTCCGTCTCGTTATTTTGAAGCATCTCGCCCTTCGCGGAGCTCAAAAACCTATTCACGATGCCTTCGGTCATCTTGCGGACCATGGTTGCCTGTGGGGTAGAGCAAAACGATATTTGAGAACCAAGAAAAAATTTGGCATGACTTTGCCTAAAAATAGGACCAAAAAGAATGCAGATATAGTGCCAAATTCTCACCGAAACGGAAATGAATCAACATTCCGGCAAAATATTGGCAACTATTGCATTTCAAATACCGGTACCTACTAACACAAACATATATGCAACACCACAAACATATGCAACACCACAAACATACGTAGATCTAGCTAGGCTATAAAAGGTGCATGTGCACGTTGTTGGAGGGAGAAAAAAGTAGATCTACAACATAAAAGCTTTCCCCTTACTTACCTATCAAAAAAAAGGTAATTTAACCCCTTAATTTGGGTGAATCTATGATGCAAATGAGGTGAGGAGGAGGAGGCACCCGAGACAAGCTTGGAGGAGGAGGTGGAGAGAATGAAAGTGGGGAAAGTGAGTGTGGTAGGTGGCTGTCCAAAATATCTAGCTGGTCCCAGGTTACTAATGGCGCACCACCTACAAATGCGCCATTAGTAACCCTGGTTACTAATGGCACACCAGCTGGAAGTGCGCCATTAGTAGTTTTGCAACAACAACAAAATATAATAGTGGCGCACTGGGTTACTGGTGAGCCATTACTAGTTAAACTACTAATGGTGCACTCTGCCCTGGTGCGCCATTAGTACTTTTGGAAAAATAACAAAAAAAAGTTTGTTAGTAGTGGCGCACCGAGTTTGTGGTGCGCCATTAGTGCCCATCACACTAATGGCGCACCAGAACATGGTGCGCCGCTGCAATATAGTAGTGGCCCACCAAATGACTGGTGCGCCATTAGTGTCTATATTATCTATAGCCCTTTTCCTAGTAGTGATGTCTCTGGGCGTGGCGCCATGCGCTTGGAGACTCATGACGGGGTCCCCATCTAGAACGCCTGGAACATCCAGCACATACGGAAGTTCTACCCGTCACACTCACGTAATAATGAGCGGGTTGTATACGCCCGGAGCCCCCCGAGGACGCGGAGGGGTTCCTCCCATGCAATGTGGTAGCCACAGCCCGGAGCTAGCGGAGAAGACAACACTGCCCATCAATGGCTATGCCCACGCAACGTGGATGCCCTACGCTCAGTGGTGGGGGAAGACGAAGGCCAATCTAAGTGTCGGATGCAGGCGTTATTTGCATTTCTCTTGTTTGGATTTGCTAGCCTTTATGAAGTCAAACCCGGGGTCTTTCCAAATCACGTTTTAGTCAAAAAGGTCAAAGATTTGTTTTCATTGCCATATCTTATGTCGTTTTCTTCCTCCAAGTAAAGCATTCGCCTGCTCCCCTCCCCATCGTACCCCGCGAGTGGGGGTTGGGGGCACGGTGCTTACACCTCACCAAGGCCTTGGCGCCCGGATCCTCGCATGGTACTCACTGGTGGGTTTGTAGGCGCATGCCGCATCGTACTCTCTAGAGGATCCATTCTCAGCTCGATGCACCATCCTAGAAAGGAAACAAATTTTTCTTCAGATAGCTTGAGCGTCTAAGGGGGCTCCCTAGCATCGCGCCTTAGGAGCCTTACCGGTCATAATGCCACTCGACCCTCCTGGTGTCATCCTTGGTTTCCGGTCGGCATCAAGAGTGTCATGGCCTCACCCCGTAAAGTGCATCCCTGGTTTCCGTTCGTACTAATGTGGTGGGCAAATGCGTTGGACTAGGACCTGTCGATGCAGGGCTACTTGGACTACAACTGGAAGCCTCAGGAAGCCCAGCCTTCCTGGAGCAGGAAGCGGAATTTTCGGGGGGGGCTTGAGCATCTAAGGGGGCTCCTAAGCACCATGCCTCAGGAGCCTTACCGGTCATAAAGCCACCCAGCTTCCTGGTGTCGTCCTAGGTTTCCGGTCGGCATCAGGAGTACCGGGGCCCCACCTCATGAGGAACGTCCATGGTTAGATGGTCATACCCTACGATGGTAGGGAAATGTGTGGGACTGGGACCTGCTGACGTAGAGTTGCTTGAGTGTCAAACGGGGCTCCTGAGCATCGCGCCTTAGGAGCCTTACCGGTCATAAGACCACCCGACCCTCCTGGTGTCATCCTTGGTTTCCAATCGGCATCAGGAGTGTCGGGGCCCCGCCTCGTGAGGAGCGTCCAGGGTAAGATGGTTGTACCCTGCTATCGTAGGGAAATGCGCGGGCCTGGGACCTACAGACACAGGGCGCCATTAGAGACCCCAACTCACCTCAATCGCAAGAAGAAGAAGCCGAGCGGGCAAATGGACCCTCCGGGCACCACAGCCACACCCCACAACTCGAAAGCCTACCACGGGCCTACCAAGCTAAGTATCCTAATTGTGATCAAGAGGCGACTCCAGTTGATGAAATGCAAAAGGTACTAATGAGGGGCAGACGCCCGAATGTGTTACACGCCGACAGGGCCTCCCATAGTTCTTGTGTTGTAGGTGTAAAAGAAAAGGAGGAGAAATAAAGTGAGAAGACGCACGGGGGCTATTGCCTCAGGAGCCCGACGCCGGCGCATCGATGTCCAGTCGGTGTCCTCCTCCTCCTTCACGTCCCCACGGAAGCATGCTAGGGCGGACGTCCCCGAAACGGGAGAACGGCGCCGTAGCAGCGGACTACCCCCCGAGACCCTGGCGCGTCAGCGTGGAGGTGTGTCATAGCTACTGTTACTATTATCGCTCGGGATCCCCTCGGAGGGGGTGTCGCTGCTATTGGAGGCGCGACGCCCGTCATAAACGGCAAGATCGTCTCCAGGATCGCCACGGCCAACGTCCTATGGGAAGCACCCCAGGCGCTCGCCCTCACTCCCGAAGATCTTGATGAAGAGCGTCGCCTCTCCATCATATTTGAAGTGGAAGTTGCACCTCCCCTTCAGGCCATGGGTGCGGGCGAACTTTTTCCACCCATGATTTAGGTACATGTAGCCTTCGGGGGCGACCTCGAGCTCCCCCCAAGACGCCCATTGCAGCATTCGTCGGCCTACAACCAAAGGTCGGCAAGCCCTCCGGCCGGTAGGGCCTTCATGAAGAACTTCGGGAGCTGGAACCAAACGGCTTCCAGCATGTCTGCCTACGTCACAAATTCCAGAGCCGAGTCGGTCAAATGGAGCCGCGTGTGCGACGGCTAGGTGGGCAACACCGACCTCCCACCTCGGCCGCCACCACGTTCAGCACCGCGGCCGCCCGCACGGGACGGTGTTCCACCGCGGCCGCCGCGGTGCATTAGGGCACGGCTGCACTTGCTGGGAGCCGCCACTGGCATCACGACATATTTCCGGAGTCAATCACGGCCCCTCCGGGGCGGCAGGGCCAATCTTGGGAGCCTTCCCCTTCTCTGCAGCAGAAAACTTCCTCATCAGTGCCATTGCTTGGACGGGACAATTTGGGAGGTGTGGAGACAGAACAGACGAAGATGGGTGAGGGTTTTCTCACCCTCGCCAGTTTATATACAGCCAAAGACCATCCGATGCCCCCTCGCGTTCCGGGGGCGCGCAGCCCGTCGAAGGGTCACATCCGCATGGCCCGGAGTAGCAGCGGCATTTAATGGGAAGCAATGATGTCCGGCGCTATGCCTAGGCGTCACGTCGGTTTGACTGCATGCGGTTCCGGACGCCCTCGGGGAGTGGAGGCGCCGCTGCCACCCAGGCGCTTGACATGTGCCAAGCCTGGCCTGCAAGCGTTTTGGGCCCGCGGCACTTTGGGCCGTCCTCCAAGGTTTGCTCGTAAGCCAGCTCGAGCGCACCTTGGGCCCGGGGGCTATTGCCGGCATCCTAGGAACGGGGGTATCCAAACCTGCCTGCTTGTGGCCTAGGGCGTGGCCCACTTCATCAACCAAATAGGACCAGGCGCGGCCCCACTCAAGACAAGGCCCTCGCGAGGGCCATAGCCTTGCAGGGAAGAACAACGACAAGACCCGCGAAGGATGGGCCTCCTCAGGACCCCTGCTCAGCGTTGGAGATCTCTATGCAAGGACCGGCCTCGGGAGTCAAGGATGACGCATGGAAGGATGGGAAGGCATCAGTGCGCCAAGCGACGCAGTTTCCTCTTTGGTGCAAAGGGAGCAAGGACATACTCGGGTTCCCAGAGCACCCCCCAAAGGTTTCCATTCCAGTGCAAGAATACCACAACCACTCGCCCCGCAAGGCGGATGTCATCGCTGAGCCCATCCCTGCACCGTCGACATCTACTTTGCAGGCAAAGACCACCTTTGGGTAGCGTGAGCACATACTGCTGTCCCCCTTCAAAATTAGTCCGCTGTGGGATCCCTTCCCTCCATTGTGATAAGGGAAGAGGACCCAGGCCATCACTATATATAGAACATCGGTTGCACCACAGAGAGGAACCCACCGACCCGGACCATCCGAGCCATCGTGGAATCCATTCCATCACTTATCCACCACCAAGCCACAAAGGGCCTCTAGCACCTCAAGAGAGCCCTCAGGAGGCCCAAGAACACTGTACTATTTCATCCACATCACCTCCTCGTGATGCAATCCACCAAAGCAGGAGTAGGGTATTACGCTTCAAAGTGGCCCACACCTGGGTAAACTGTCGTGTTCACCTTCTTCCGCGTCTTCGTGCGAGTCCGTTGTTGTGTCCATCGAGTAGAGACCTAGAGTGACGAGGCTATAGGGATCTTCGCACATGCCCCTATGTTCGAATCTTAAGGGTTTTGTCGAGCCTGAAATCCAACAACAACTTCTCCTCGTTTGGCAAGAATGTGAAAAGGACCAATGTAACGAGGAGCCAACTTGCCCTTGATACCAAATCATTGGGTACCATTCAGAGGTGTAACCCAAAGTTAAGCCTTCTCATCAACTTCATAGGTCACTGCCTGATGACGGCGATCATATTGGCTCTTTTGACGAAATTGGGCTGTTTTCAACTTTTCACGAATAATGCGAACTTGCTCCTCTACATCATGGATCATATCCTGGCCAAAGAGTTGCCTCTCTCCGGTTTCTGACCAGTTAAGAGGTGTTCGACACCTTTGTCTATAGAGAACTTCAAAAGGGGCTTTGCCCAAGCTTGACTGATAACTATTGTTATAAGCAAATTCGGCGAATGGAAGACATTTCTCCCAATTCATAACGAAAGATATAACACAAGCTCTGAGCATGTATTCGAGTATTTGATTGACTCGCTCTACTTGACCACTTGACTGCGGATGGAAAGATTTGCTAATGGATAGATGAGTCCCCATAGCATTTTGGAAGCTTTCCCAGAATCGGGATGTAAAAATACTTCCACTATCTGAGTTAATCTCCAAAGGAACAGCATGAAGAGACACTATTTGAGAAACATATAACTCCGCCAGCTGGCAAGCAGTTATACTCTCCCGAACAGAAAGAAAATGAGCCACTTTGGAAGACGGTCAATGACCACAAAGATAGCATTATTCCCTCTCTTGGTCCTAGAAAACCCAGTGATGAAATCCATACCGGCCTTATCCCATTTCCATTCAGGAATAGCTAAGGGTTGAAGCGTGCCTGCAGGCCTTTGATGTTCTGCCTTAATGTGATGACAAACATCGCAGTTTGCAATGAACTGAGCAATTTCTCTCTTCATTCTGGTCCACCAGAACCTCTAGCATAGGTCCTGATACATCTTGGTACTACCAGGATGAATCGTGAGAGGAGAGTCATGAGCCTCCTTAAGTATCAGCTGCCGCAGATGTTGCTTCTTCGAGATCACCAAGCGATTCTCAAAGAAGACAACACCCCGATCATCTACCGAGAAGCATTTAGCATTACCCCTTTTAATGTTCTTCTTGATCGGAGATATCCCGGTATCATTCTCCTTGGCTTCTATAATTTGATCCATAAGGTTGGTATTTGCCACCGAGTTGGAAAAGAATCCTTGAGGAACAATGTGATGGTCCAACTTCTGAAATTCCTCATGGAGATGTGGTTGACTTTTTTGTAACATCTGGTTGTTACAATAAGACTTACAACTTAGTGCATCAGCCATGACATTGGCTTTCCTCGGGGTGTAAGTTATCCGTAAGTAATAATTTGTAATCAACTCAACCCACCGTCTTTGCCTGAGATTCAAATCCGGTCAGGTAAAGATATATTTTAGACTTTGGTGATCAGTGTAAATTTCGCAAAGATTACCTAGAAGGTAATGTAACCAGGTTTTCAGTACATGGACTATACCTGCAAGGTTAATATCATGTATTGGATAATTATCCTCATGTGGCGCAACTGTCGAGATGCGTATGCAATCACATGAAGATCTTCCATGAGAATGCAACCTAGTCCTTGTCGCGAGGCGTCACAATAGATAACAAAGTCCTTAGTGAAATCTGGTGGCACCAGTATGGGAGCAGAAGTCAGGCGTCTTTTCAGTTCCTGAAAACTATGCTCACATTGTGGGGTCCACTCAAAGTTTTTATCTTTCTTAAGGAGTTGAGTCAGAGGCTTCGCAACCTTGGAGAAGTTCTCGACAATGCGGCGACAATAGCTCGCTAAGCCAAGGAAACTCCAAACTTGCTTAACCGATTCGGGTTGAGTCCAATCAAGGATGGCCTGAACTCTCTCGGGATTGACAACAATACCCTTGCCAGAGATTATGTGGCCTAGGTAGGTCACTTCTGGTAAGGAAAATTCACACTTGGAGAATTTGGCATACAAACGATGCTCTCATAGTTTCGTCAATACCAGCCTTAGATGTTCAACATGTTCCTATTTGTTCTTCGAGTAGATGAGTATATCATCGAGGTAGACCACGATGAATTGATGCAAATACTTCATGAATATCGAATTCATCAAGCGAGAAAAGGTGGCTGGGGCATTGGTTAAATCGAAGGACATGACGGTGTACTTGTATTGGCCATAACGAGTAACAAAAGCCATTTTAGGAATGTCCCTGTTTCTAATCTGATTTGATGGTATCCCAACCTCAAATACAATTTGGAACAGACTGAGGATCCAGCGAGTTGATCATACAAGTAGTTGATGTTGGGGAGCGGATAGTTGTTGTTTATGGTGACCAGGTTCACTGGTCGATAATCTACAACCATCCGGCCCGATCCAACCAGGTTCACTGGTACTCACACTTGTCTTGATACTTTTATGAGTAACCATGAAGTTATCTATGAACATCATAAGTTCTTGAAGTAGTCCATATTCGAGGACGCGGCTATTCGAACAGATTCATACCCTGCAAGGGTGTACTATGATCCGTCCATTTTGCATCATGATTTTATATTGATATTTATTGCCTTATGGGATGTTATTTCACATTTTGGTACAATACTTATGCCTTTTCTCTCTTATTTTACAAGGTCTACATGAAGAAGGAGAATGCCGGCAGCTGTAATTCTAGACTATAAAAGGAGCAAATTTGAGATACCTATTCTGCGCAACTCCAAAAGTCTTGAAATTATATAGAGAATTATTTTGTAATATATAAAAAATACTGGGCGAAAGAAATACATCAGGAGGCCCACCAGGGAGCCACAAGCCTGCTAACCGCGGCCACCGCCCTAGCCACGGCTAGCGAGCTTGTGGCCCACCTGGCAGCCCTCCGGTGCCCATTTTCTACTATATGGAGGGTTTCGTCGAGGAAAAAATCACAAGAGACCTTTTGGGACGAAGCGCCGCCGTCTTGAGGTAGAACTTGGGCAGAACAAATCTAGAGCTCCGGCAGGGCGATCCTGTCGGTGAAACTTTCCTTCGGGAGGGGGAAATCAAAGCCATCGTCATCACCAGTGATCCTCTCATTGAGAGGGGGTCAATCTCCCTCAACATCTTCACCAGCACAATCTCCTCTCCAAACCCTAGTTCATCTCTTGTATCCGATCTTTGTCTCAAAACCTCAGATTGGTACCTATCAGTTGCTAGTAGTGTTGATTACTCCTTGTAGTTGATGCTAGTTGGTTTACTTGGTGGAAGATTATATGTTCAGATCCTTGATCATCACTTATACTCCTCTGATTATGATCACGAATATGTTTTATGAGTATTTACGTTTGTTCCTGAGGACGTGGGATAAGTCTTGTCATGAGTAATCATGTGAATTTGGTATTCGTTCGATATTTTGATAAGATGTAGGTTGTCTCTCCTCTAGTGGTGTTATGTGAACGTCGACTACATAACACTTCACCATTGTTTGGGCCTAGAGGAAGGCATTGGGAAGTAATAAGTAGATGATGGGCTGCTAGACTACCGCATGTGCAGGTTGTGACTACCGAACATTGATGGCTGACTGTTCGGGCACGTGTCAAGGGAAAAGTGAACACCCCTGTTTGTTTACCCTGACAGAAGCCCCCGGGCCTAAGACATACGTGTTGCTTGGCATGTTGGGTTAGGCCCCAAACAGTGCATGGACACGAGGCGGAGGGGTCATGCCCTTCCATCCACGTCCACTTCACGCAATAGTTGCGGGTCGTGGGGAATGGACGGGGAACCGTTGGATAATAAGAGGAACTGCCAGTAATAAAATGGCAGTTTTTCGAAAACATATATGTCATTTTAAAAATAAATAATAAAGCTACTGAAAAGGACAAATAAAGAATTATTAATATTTTAGCCATTCAAAAATGTTGAAATTTTTGTGGAGGTTTGAAATATTCAAACTATGCTCTCCAAAATATTTCAACAATTTTGTGCTAGGATTTGAGGCCAAACCAAAATAAAAAAATAAAAAAATAAAAAACAGAAACAGAAATGGAAAAAGAAAAAGATTCAAACCTGTTCCTCCTGGCCGAGGACGGACAACATCTAGCCCAGCCCACCAGGGGCAGGGGGTCTTCTTCCACCACCTACCAGGTGGACCAGGTAGCTGCGTGGCGAGCGCAGCGTCGCTCCTGGCCAGCTCCTGCCTGCCTGCCTATCGTTGAGGCCTCCTGAAGCTCCCAGAGGCTACGATGACCGCTCTTCTCTCTCTTAGTCTCCCCTCTCCCTCGCTCTCTTCTCCCCTCTGCTGCCATGGCCGTCGAAGCCCTATCGTCGTAGAGCCACACCTCCAGCCCCCCCTCGCCTTCGACTAGCTTAGGAGCTTTGCCTCGACGCACGCAACCTCTCCAGCAAGCCACGCGACGGCAGGGTCCACCCTTTGCCACCCCCAGGTCTTCTTCTTCCTTCGGTCGTCGGAGATCGCTGCCGTCGTTCGTCGCCTCTAGAATGTCCCCGAGCCCGTTTTCAACGCTTATGGGATCGCAGTGAGCCCCCGGTTCCATTCCCCCTCTTCCCCTGGTCGATCCCATGCCGTAGCTCCCGATTTAATCAAAACCCGAGGAGCTCCGCCGCACGAGCTCGATGCCGCCCCCGCTCTGGTGTCTAGGTGGCTTCTCCGAGGCCACCATCGAACTCGTGGAGTCGCATAGAGGCCTTAGGAGCCAAGGCCCGATCCTTTTGTGCGCCATAGCGTCCACCCAGAGCTTGCCCGAGATCCGGCAACCGCCAAGCTCGTCGCTAGCGTCAATTTTGGCCATCTGAGCCCCTAAGGTGTGTCGATATGGAAGCACACATGCACGTAGGTTCGTCTGCTACCTTCCGCCGGTGAAATGGTTACCGGAGGAGGAATCCCGACCCCCTCCGCTGCCTCTGGAGTCGCCGGCGATTCAACGCCGGTGGCCCAGGCCGATTTGACTATGGTGTTTGACCCCCCTAGGTCACTAGCAGGTGGGGCCAAGTCCTGGTTGATTCTAGATTAGGTTAAAAATTAATTTATCAATTAAATTAACCTAATGACCCACTAACATGTGGGCCCAACGCTAATAATGAGTAATTAGCAAACTAATTTAATCCCGTTAGAGCCTGGGTCATTGACCAGTCGACCCCACTAGTCAGGTTTGACCTGGCAACGGCTAGTTGACCTGCTGACGTCATGTTGATGTCATGTTGATGCAATAATAGAATTTCTAAGTTAAATTAATTCCAAAAAATGCTGAAAACTTTAGAAAATCATAGAAATTAATTTTTAACTCAGATTAAAATAAATTATATATGAGAAATTATTAGAAGAATCCAATGGATCCAATTGTGATGTTGTGATGCATGTTAGAGCAACCTATGTGGATGAACATTGACATTTAGCAATAGGTCAATATATAGAATATCATATGGAGAACGATTTTGAACCTATATTCAAATCCTCTCCATCTAACTCTAGTGATAGTTGCATTAACTCATCCAATCATGGTGCCATGTCATGATCATGCATCATATTACTGCACTTGCCATGTATTGATTGTTACCTATCTGCATTGCGGTAGGTCATGCTCCCGAGGATACCCCCGAGTATCCCATCGAAGAAGGGTACCTTCTTGCTACCCAACAAGGTAAGCAACCCCATTGATCATTCTGATATCATCTCATTCTCTCGCTCCCGCTCTTGTTTATTGCATTAGGACAAACGTTCAATTGTCTGTCATTTGTGGTAGTTGAACCCATTCCTCTACATGACCTGTCATTGTCACAGTAAATAGCTAAACCTTGCAACCTAGCATACCTGGTAGATGCTTGGGCCATGATGTGCTTTACCTGTTTTGCTTGCTATGCTTGCTATTCTTAGAGTTGTGTCAGGTCCGATTCATCTGGGTGAAGAACTGGAGTGAAACGGTATTGTTGTGATGTGATGAGCTAAATGATGAACCCGATTTGGTAAAGGTAGCGATGAGAGGCTATGTAGGAGTACATAGCGAGTTGTCTCATTGGGACCATTCTTAGGAATTGAGTTCCGTGTTTGTGATCCAAGACTAGTTACTACCACAGGTTGGGGTACTTAATTGCCCCCCTCGACTTACCAACCGCCTAGTCCTTGGTCCAGGAGTTGCAAGTAGTTTTTGGTGTTCATTGCAATGCTGGAGGCCGTGCGTAGCGTTGACCCTAGGGGTGGGCTATGATGCAGTAGGGAGTGGCACGGTGTACCAAGGGTCACCCGAATGGTGGTCTTGGGAACCCTACGCACATCGTTCGGGGCCGTAGCGGAAACTTCGGGCGGACTTCCGTGCAGGTTCAGTCTCAAATAGGCGATAGCCTGGACTAGAGGTCTTGTGTGAATGACGGTCATGGCTGACTCCCTCGCTGGGCTTCCGCTTGAAGGTTGTCGAGGTGCCTGGTTTTTCTGAGCACACAGCAATGTGTGAAGGAGTACACCCCTGCAGGGTACGAATCTGTTCGAATAGTCGCGTCCTTGGATATGGACTACTTGGAGAACTCATGTTGTTCATAGAAAACTTGATGGTTACTCATAAAAATATCAAGACAAGTGTGAGTTTAGTGGATGGCACTCTCGTAGGTGACGGAAGTGAATCCATGGTGGTGTATTGACGTGGTGCTAGTGGACTCGTGTGCGATATCTAAAATTTGAACAATGAATTAATATGTGTAGTATAGGTTAGCCAAGAGTCAAAGCTGGCATTGCTGCATGAACTCCACCACTCCCCTTGTTGATACATGAGCATAAATAGACTAGGTCTATTTTAAAGACTTGCTGAGTATGTTTGTACTCATGTTTGCTAAATAAATGTTGCAAATGAGACTCATGGCCCATCCGGTGGGTTCTACCTAGATGTCGATGACGACGAGTAGCTCGTAGCTCATCTACGATCCGATGCTGGACTGTAGATAGTCAGGCCGTTGGCCTTTTTCCCTTTTATCTGTCTGTTTTCAAACAGCTTTATGCTTCCGCTTGGTTTGTATGAACTTTCTTTTATGACTTGAGTATCGGGTCATGTGACCCCTACCTGTAAGAACATATTATGAATGGCTCCTTTGATCCTCCTAAATAAAAGTTGTATTGTTGTATGGTTATGTTGTGATGCCATAGTTGTATGTATGCATATCGAGCATGTAGTGGGTACGTGTGATGTTCAACAGTATGTATGGAATCATACACCTAGTCATGTGCCTTTACTAGTACTCTTTACGGGGAACTACTCTTTGTGCTTCCATCGAGCCTTGGTAGCTTGCTACTGCTCCGGACACATTGAATGACCGGCATGTATCCTTCTTTGCTGTTGTGTCTGTCCCTTCGGGGAAATGTCTCGCAGTGCAATGGAGTCCCTATAGCCTGCTACGACCCCTCTATGCGCAGTCATGACATTTATGTCCCACGGTGTAATGGAGTCCTTGTGGCTTGCTATGTCTCATCTACGCACGCTTGAGGCCGACACCTGAATTGCTGGGTTATATATGCTTGTCCCTGTACGGATGTGCCACTTGGGTTCTATGACTATTCATGTTGGCCCCGGTTCTCTGTCGTTTGAATGCTAGCGACATATTCACATACGTGAGCCAAAATATGCAAACGGTCCCGGCCAAGGTAAGGCTGTAGCCATGGAGTTTACTATGCGTGAGGCTGCAAAGTGATGTGATGTGTTACAGGCTGGATTCCTATGACTTAGGATCAGGGTCCCGACAGCATTGGTATCAGAGCCTGACTGACTGTAGGACTACCAAGACAAACTAGTCGAAGTTGAGTCTAGAAACACTTTAGAAATATAAGGGAATTGATTGTGGAAGGGAACGTAAGGCTCTTTTTACTCCTCTTCCCGAGTCATTCTATTCTGAGTCACCCTCTTCTTTTCAACGGGGTTAAGATCTAGGCTTCTCATCTATTTCTTAGGATGACGAGTTACTAACCATGGACTAGTAGCTAGCTTGTTTGGAAGTGAACTCCAGTATTCATGTCTTGTTTGGTATGACAATCAGTTGGATTAGAAACTTGAAACTAGAAAGTAGAGTGGTTATGCTATCCAATCTTTTGCAGTTGTCTCAAAATCCTTTTTGAGCAATTACAACCATTATGCTGTTCGATTTTTGCTAGGATCTCTAATGCCTTTGCATCATTCTCTATTTCAGATGCCCCCTTGTCCTTCTTGTCAGGTGGTCCGTTTGACTAGGTGAATCGATGTACCAGGTCACACGGCCATGTTGGTTAGAGTTATGATGGAGACTGGTTACCATTGGTACCAAGAGTATACAGTGGAGGAGCAGTTTCGAGACTTCAACCAGAGCCAGTACTATGTACTATTAGGATATATCCATCATATCCTAGAGCTGTAGAGCCACACCATTGGACTTATGGATTAGGTGTCACCATAGACATGGCAGTTCAGGAAGCCGCGTACACCATGTTGATTATTATGAGATCTCACCATGGACTGCTTCAGAACACTGAGTACTGTTTTGTTCCAGCTACTCTAGGAGGAGAGGATGGTTATCTTAGTGCAGCCTATTATGATCACTCTCATGAGGACCCTAGGCTTCAGGTGACTGATTAGAGTTGGAGAACAAGCATTGTGATGCACGTGCTCTTCGCATGGAGCTTTATGCTACACGTGCACGTATTTGGACAGCCTTGACGCAGCTAGCACCTGTTGTGCAGACATGCTATGGAGATTTGGAGATGCTAAACCCATCGCAGACTCATTTGCTAGCTCGCCACTACTAGGGAAAAGCCTAGCAGTAGTGCTGGTTTTGGGTATAGCAGTAGCGCGGGGCAGCGCTACTGCTATGGTGCTATAGCTAAATTGTAGCAGTAGCGTGTGTTAGCCCGCGCTACTGCTATACCTGCTTAGCCATAGAGCTTTTAGTAGAAAGCACTACTGGTAGTTACTAGCAGCGCACCTCTCCGCCCATGCTACTACTATTATTATGTATTTCTTTTTTGTTTTATGTCGTATATTCATACGCCACTATACAAGTTTTCATACAATATCATCATAATACATCATTGTCATATAACAACTCCTCATCATCATCATTTTCGTCCATGAGACATCATATAACAACTTGGTCACTAGTTATAACAACTCCACGTCATCATAGTACTCATAATCACTACTCCTCCTCTGCAGCATCACCATCAACTCTAACACATTGTAGCACATAATAAAAACTTCTCATCATCATCATAGTCATATATAATCAACACTAACTAATTGTTCTTAATACATAGGACCTACTCCTGCTGCTCTCTCTCACGTAAAATAGCATAAAACATGTGTAGCACTCCTACTTCATCATATTGGAGAATGTAGATGAACATGTCTCCTAATTGTGGGCTGCGCTTCCGATTGCTGCCCCCTAGTACTTCTCTGAGATCCTTCTCAATTTTGCTCTAGTCTTTTACTATTAAGACTTGCTTGCTTCGAGAAATGATGAATGCACGCATGTGCAATGTAGGATATCTTGGTCGTAAGCTAACCATTGTCATGCGACCTTTAGGCTCGATCCAACGAGACACAACACTCATCGAGAGTCCCTGTTGAAGAACATCATAGTAACATACTTAGCAATGAAGTTTAGCTTAAAAAATAATGTATGCAAAAGATGCACTAAGGACAAATAGTAAAAATCTTACCATCTTTCCTAAATAGACGTGACCGAAGATCAATACGCACACCAGTGGTCGCACATTTTGAGTACTAATATCTCGAATTCTAGGAAAATAACCTGTCTTGACAGTATCAAGATCCTCAAGCCATGAAACATAATGACCTATCTTGTCGCAGTTTAGTTCAGTCCCGGGACAGTAGTACGTGTTGTCTACCAAGCGCTGGACATGTTTTCTTGAATGGAAATAAGCTGTCAATAGAAATTAGTTGTCAACTATTTTTGAATAAACAATATAAATTACTTAATAAATATGGTTGAGAAACTCGCATAATGGTGTCTGCACATCGACCCAGATGTCGATATTACCTTCAATTTCATCTTCCGGACGAATATCAAAGGTGATAAGCATATTAGGCTCAAATGCATAAGCCTTGCATAGTGCTCTCCAATTTTTGCATTCAAATAGGAGTAGGTGTCTGCATTTTACAATTTTATGACAAAAGTATAACCATGCTCGGTCCTCATGTGAACTCTCTTTACCTTCATACTTTCCTTAATACTAAAACCAATCTTATCCAAGACAGGAATTCTTGCATGGCAGGGGATACGCTAGTAGAATAGTAAAAATTTAAAATTGTAAGTTGAAGCTAAAGAAGCAGAAGACATGCTTAATTACGAAAAAAGACTTGTCGTTGTGACTTACTGTATCCACTTCGAAGGTCTCATCCAGAATGATGTTGAAGCGCGTACCACCAACTAGGTGAGGCTTGTCACACAGGCCTACGCTCATCTTCACAGTATTCGCACATAACGACTTCCCTTTCGCCGTCAGACATTTCCTATGTTCATAGTTGACACATTTAAAATCGACCGAAGGAAACTACCAGGAAACTTTAGGTCTGTCGAGTCTTCCTTCCTAAACTCTTATCTCACGTATATGGTGAACACTCCCTCACCGATTTTTCGACCGTCGATGATGGTCTCTACTCCTCCTTACCCTAGTGCATAACAAATATCTACCACAAGGAGAAGAAGGAGAAGCGACCTCCACGACAACAGTCGGCATTTTTCTTCTCTCATATATGGTGGACACTCCCTCATCGATTTTTCAACCGTCGATGGTGGTTGCTACTAGTTCTATTAACCACTTCCTAAATAAACTATTTCTATTAAACACTTACTAAAAAACAGTAAAAAACTAAATTATCTCTTGCGTTTGTACATCGTCGAGTATTATCACTAATACATCTCGAATAGTATCATACATATAACATCACTAATACAGTTAGAACCGTAGCGAATGATGGGTATAGGCGCAGGCGGTGGACACCCAAAGAGAAGGAACCTGGCGAATGAAGGGTATCACCGGATCATAGCTCAGGTGAGATCCCTGAAGAACCTACCAGGTATTGGAGAACCTGGTGTCCAACGCAGCCATATAGCATCGGATGTGCTCGTCCTCCCCCCTAACACAACAACTTATCACCTCCGCGGGGGCCGGCTCCCTCTACACCGACAGTGGCCCATGCGACCGTCACCAAACAACCTTCGGGTCGACGATGGGCTGCCTCCTCACCAAGCTGTGGGCCCCGAAAGGTAGCACCTCCCAGTACTAGCCCGACGGAGCCCAGTCCTCGGCATGGCCCCTATAAGCAAGCAGGCCTACTCCACCAAGTTGGCAACCAGGATGCGGGTCAGGCATCGTCGACGTCGAGAAAAAAATGCTTAATTATGAAAACAAAATCAATAAACACTTAGCAGACCTAAAGTCAACCCGTTCCATATATCGAGCAATGACATAGAAAAAATGCCCTATGTTTTGCCGGAATATCATTGAATTCCCGTTGTGGAAAGATATGTCCTACATTGTAGCACAAGTCATTCTAAAATTCATGAAAAAATATCAGCATGACCTTTGCTTAAAACAAGACATATTGAGTGCCTGAAATTCACCGAAACAGAAATGAATTAACATTCCGGCGAAACATAAGCCACTCAGATCATTTGCATATAACAGCAAGAGAAATATAGAACTTGAAGAAAATGCAAGAAGTCCTTTTTCTTCACAATATTTGAAACTAAATTCAGCCTAAGTAAATTTATGTACTAATATGAAACGTAGCTAAATTCTTGTCCTAATTTAAAACATAGTTAATTTCATACTAATTAACTAGGTTCATACTGCCTAATCTATCCTAGGGTTCATACTAATTCATCCTAATCTGTACTAGAGAGACAGAGGGAGAGAAGGAGGGACAGAGGACTTACAAGGGGCTAAGGGAGACGTCGGCGATGAGGTGGAGCTCGGGGGAGATGTTGGGGGCGAGGTAGAACTCGGGAGAGATGTTGGCAGCGGGATGGATCTCAGCGGAGACGAATGGCATGCGGGTGGCAACGGACGGGTGCAGGTGGAGGAGCGGGCGACGATGAAGGGAGGCAATAGAGGGCGGCAACAAACGACACAGTGGGTAGGTGACGGAGGGTGATGTCAGCGTCGGAGGAGAGGGATCGGTCGAATGGGGAATGGATGGAGGAAAGAAGTGGAGGAGGAAGCCCAAGCAAGGGTTATGTCAAGATAGAGGTAGCACGTTTTAGGAAAGAGCACTGCTGCTACCTAATATAGCTATAGCGCGCTACTGCTACCTGACATAGCTACAACGCGCTTCTGGGGAAGGCGCTACTGCTAAGTGGGGCCTGCCATGTGTCCAGGTTCAAACTTAGTCATAGCACCCTACCCAAAAACTATGCTACTACTAAGTAGTTAGAAGTAGCGCCATTTCTTGTTGCGCGCTACTGCTATGTAGCAGTAGTGCCTCTTTTCATCCAGCACTACTAATAAGGTCCTATGTATAAGGTTTTCCCTAGCAGTGCGCGTAGACTGGCCCGATGCTAGAGGCGTAACTCCTCTTCGAGGACCATTGCTGCCACCACCCAAGGGACCTAGGCCACATCCGTGTCCTTACGGTTTCCAAGGATCGCAGGCCAGGGTGTTCCCAGATCCTCAGGTTCGGCTCTGGGGTCATGGGGGTAACCTATATGAGGTGTTCTACGGCGACGCTTGAGTGTGTGTATGTTAGTACTAGTATTGTAGTAGTTGTATTGCCAAGGTCCTACGTGTCTTGTGGGATATGACTGAGGTGTGAGTTGAGTTCCATAGGTGTAGATAGATAATGTATAGGAAGCTTGTAATGCCTCTGACGAGTTGTATCATCTTTCAGTAGTTTGTACTTCAGCTTGGGCTTGTATTGAAATATGTAATGGTGTGTATGAATCATGGTGTTCATATGGCAGTTTGTTTATTACCATGTTGTTCGGGTGTTTACCCATGCATGCCTTGTTGTCCAGTTCATTTCTCATCTCATGTCTTAGAGTTGATGTCTTCCCTGTCTAAGTTGTGGCTTTGTTTTCCCAGGATGGTGTCAACTAGGAATAACCCTGCGCGTGCCTTCGAGCAGGG
This sequence comes from Hordeum marinum, assembly GCA_022496015.1. Lineage (NCBI taxonomy): Eukaryota > Viridiplantae > Streptophyta > Magnoliopsida > Poales > Poaceae > Hordeum > Hordeum marinum. The sequence goes on from CM039678.1 coordinate 281,794,339, forward strand.
CAAGGGAAGCCAGGCCAGACAAGAGAACCTACCGCATCCACCCTCTCTGGCGGAGGTGATGCTCGAAACTGAGCGGAATAAAAGGGAGACCAACAGGCTTTTTGAATGTATGAGCAGAATACAGCGCATCCTCCCCGCATTGAGCGCAATGGTGGTGTGTCCCTCAATGATTTTGTCAAGTTGTGCCCACCAAAGTTTCATCACTCTGTCGACCCGCTCGACGCTGATGACTGGCTGACCAGCATGTCCCATAAAATCCGAGCTGCTAATGTATCTGAAGCCAATTAGGTGACGTTTGTTGCATACTTTATGGAAGGACCCGCCAACCTGTGGTGGGAAAATTATGAAGCCATGCGTCCCGCGGGCCCCGCAGCAACCTGGGTAGATTTCAGTGAGGCGTTCCATACCCATCACATTCCGGAAGGGCTGATGGGTCACAAAAGAGAGGAGTTTTGTGCCTTTACTCAGGGTAGGCTGATAGTGGATGCCTATAGCAGCGAGTTTAGCAACCTTGCTCGTTATGCACCAGAGGAACTATCGACCGATGCCAAGAAACAAGCCAGGTTCCGTAAGGGACTTAATCCTAAGCTCCGTCGAGACCTGTGTCTGCATGAGTGTGTTACCTTCTAGGCCCACGTCAATAAGGCTATCAACGCCAAAACCGGACAGACCAACTACGAGGCAACTAAGAAGCACACCCGTGACTTTATCTCCTCATTTGGCTCAGGCTCCAACAAACGCCAGGTGTGGGTGCCCAACATAGCTCTGCTACCAAGGTACACCGTGAGGCCATCCTATCAGGCGCCTTGTCCAGCTCAGCCCAACCCTCCAACCAGGACATTTGGAGGTCCCGCTGCCAGTGTTGCTCCCCGTTCCGCCAATGTTGTCTGCTACAAGTGTGGAGAACCAGGGCACTATTCCCGTGAGTGCCCCGAGAACAATGTCAAGCCGGTTGGACGTGGGAAGATGGGAAAGGCCCTCTATGTCTAGCCAGCTCCTGCTCGTGGACGTGTGAATCACGTCTCTGCTGAATAAGCCCTTGAGGATCCTGATGTTATCCTAGGTACACTCCTTGTCAATAGTCATCCAGCATCTGTTTAGTTTGATACTGGAGCATCTCATTCATTCCTCTCAGGAAGTTATGCACAGTTGCATAACATGTCCTTTTGTGATATGCCTCCTCCTTTAGTAGTTCAGACTCCTGGCTCAAAATGGCAAACTTCTATAGTGAGGCATGAGAATGAAATCCTTGTGTATAGGCTAGTCTTTCTAGCATCTTTGATAGCCCTCAAGTCTTCGGACATCAATATGATCTTAGGCATGGACTGGATGAAAGCACATTATGTTAAGATTGATACTCATACTAGGAATGTTCAGCTTACATATCCATCGGGTGAGATAGTCTATGTCTCAACTGGAGCTGCCAAGCGCCAACTCTATTCCCTAAATGCTAGCCCTCTTCTAGAGCTAGAAGATATTCCGGTAGTCCGTGACTTCCGAGATGTCTTTCAAGAGGAACTGCCAGGAATTTCACTTGTCAGGGATGTAGAGTTTGTGATAGAACTCGTCCCAAGGCTGTCCCAATAGCCAGAAGACCCTATAAGATGGCACCCTTAGAACTAGTCGAGCTTAACAAACAACTCGATGCAGCTTTGAAGAAAGGTTTCGTCTGTCCTAGTTCTTCTCCTTGGGCTTGCCCCGTCCTCTTCATCAAAAAGAAGGATGGATCGGGCCGGATGGTTGTAGATTATCGACTAGTGAACCTGGACACCATAAAGAACAAGTATCCGCTCCCCAGGATCAACGACTTGTACGGTAAACTCGTTGGATCCTCAGTCTTTTCCAAAATGGATTTGAGGTTGGGATACCATCAAATCAGAATTAGAAACGGGGACATTCCAAAAACGGCTTTTGTTACTCGTTATAGCCAATACGAGTACATCGTTATGTCCTTCGGTTTAACCAATGCCCCAGCCACTTTCTCTCGCTTGATGAATTCGATCTTCATGGAGTACCTAGATAAATTTGTCGTGGTTTACCTCGACGATATACTCATTTGCTCGAAGAACGAACAGGAACATGCTAAGCATGTAAGGCTGGTATTCATGAAACTTCGAGAGCATCGTCTGTATGCCAAATTCTCCAAGTGTGAATTTTTGTTACCAGAAGTGACCTATCTAGGCCACGTGATCTCTGGTAAAGGTATTACTATCAATCCCGAGAGAGTTCAGGCCGTCCTTGATTGGACTCAACCTAAATCGGTTAAGCAAGTTTGGAGTTTCCTTGGCTTAGCGAGCTATTGTCACCGCTTTGTCGAGAACTTCTCCAAGGTTGTGAAGCCTCTAACTAAACTTCTCAAGAAAGATAAAAAGTTTGAGTCGACTCCACAATGTGAGCATAGTTTTCAGGAACTGAAAACATGCCTGACCTCTGCTCCCTTTCTGGTGCCACTAGATTTCTCAAAGGACTTTGTTATCTATTGCGACACCTTGCGACAAGGATTAGGTTGCATCCTCATGCAAGATCGTCATGCGATTGCATACGCATCTCGACAGTTGCATCCACATGAGGATAATTATCCAACACATGATCTTGAGCTTGAAGTTGTAGTCCATGCACTTAAAACCTGGCGAAATTACCTTCTGGGTAATCGTTGCGAAATATACACTGATCATCAAAGTCTGAAATATATCTTCACCCAGCCGGATTTGAATCTCAGGTAAAGATAGTGGGTCGAGTTGATTACGGATTATGACTTAGGGATAAGTTACACCCCGGGAAAGCCAATCTCATGGCTGATGCACTAAGTCGTAAGTCTTAGCGTTATAGCCTGATGTTACAGCAAAGACAACCACTTCTCTATGACGAATTTCGGAAGTTGAACCTTCGCAATATTACTTAAGGATACCTTTCCAACTTGGTAGCGAAACCTTCTCTTAGGGATCAAATCGTAGCTATTCAAGGGTATGATAAGGGTATATCTCGCATCAAGGAGAACACTCCTAGAGGAAATGCTAATGATTTCTCCAAAGACGACCAGGGTGTCGTGTTCTTTTAGAACCACTTGGTGGTTCCTAAGAGCAAAGGCTTACGACAACTACTCCTTAAGGAGGCTCATGACTCTCCTCTCACGATTCATCCTGGTTGTACCAAGATGTATCAGGACCTACGCCAGAGGTTCCGATGGACTAGGATGAAGAGAGAAATTGCTCAATTCGTTGCTAACTGTGACGTTTGTCGTCGAGTTAAGGCGGTCGTCGCGTCAAGGCGGAACATCAAAGGCCTGCTGACACCCTTCAACCCTTAGCTATTACGGAGTGGAAACGGGATAAGGTCGATATGGATTTCATCACCGGATTTCCTAGGACCAAGTGAGGGAATAATTCTATCTTTGTGGTCATTGACCATCTTTCCAAAGTGGCTCATTTTCCTCCTGTTCGGGAGAGTATAACTGCTAGCCAGCTAGCAGAGTTATATGATTCTCGAATAGTTTCTCTTCATGGTCTTCCTTTGGAGATTAACTCGGACCGTGGATGTATCTATACTTCCTGATTCTGGGAAATCTTCCAAAATGCTATGGGGACTCATTTATCTTTTAGCACTACTTTCCATCCTATGTCAAGTGGTCAAGTGGAGCGAGTCAATCGAATTCTAGAAGACATGCTCAGAGCTTGTGTTATATCTTTTGGTATGAATTGGGAGAAATGTCTTCCATTCTCTGAATTCCCTTATAACAATAGTTATCAGTCAAGCTTGGGCAAAGCCCCTTTTGAAGTTTTCTATGGACGAAGGTGTCGAACACCTCTTAACTAGTCAGAAACTGGAGAGAGGCAACTCTTTGACCCAGATATGATCCAGGATGCAGAGGAGCAAGTTTGCATTATTCGTGAAAAGTTGAAAACAACCCAATCTCGTCAAAAGAGCCAATATGATTGCCATCATAAGGCCGTGACCTATGAAGTTGACGAGAAGGCTTATCTTAGGGTTACACCAACGATTCGGTATCAAGGGCAAGTTGGCTCCTCTTTATATTGGTCCTTTTCGCATTCTTGCCAAACGAGGAGAAGTTGCTTACCAATTGGAACTTCCACCACATATTTCCAAGGTTCATGATGTATTCCACGTCTCGCAACTCAGGTGTTGCTTCTCGGACCCTGTCCGTGAAGTAGACCATGAAATGCTTGATCTCCAAGATAACCTTACATATCTAGAATACCTTGTTCGTATTCTTGATCAAGCTGAGCGTACCACTTGACATCGAAACATCAAGTTTCTCAAGGTTTAGTGTCACACCATTCCGAGAAGGAAGCCACATGGGAAACACAGGATCGTCTTCGACTAGAGTACCCTGCGCTCTTCCCGATGACATCCAAATCTCGGGACGAGATTTTTTTAAGTGGGGGTGAGTTGTCACATCCCTAGTTAGCATTGCTCTGCTTAGCATGTGTGTGAGCATCATGTTTTGATTTGGCATCAATATGAAATGGGGATCAATAGAAACCCTAGCACCTCATCTGAATTAAACCATTTAAAGGTTGTGAAAAATCAACAAATCCAAAATGCCCATAAAAAATGCCCCCATGTCTGATAAATATTGACATCAATATATTATGGGACATTTTAATTTTCAAAACATATATGTTATTTTAAAAATAAAAAATAAAGCTACTGAAAAGGCCAAATAAAGCTTTATAAATATTTTAGCCATTCAAAAATGTTGAAACTTGTTGTGGAGGTTTGAAATATTCAAACTATGATCTCCAAAATATTTCTGCAATTTTGTGCTAGGATTTGAGACCAAACAAAAATAAAACAAATAGAAAATAGAAAAAGAAAAAAATGGAAAAGGAAAAAGATTCAAACCTGCTCCCCCCTGGCCCAGGAGGGAGAAGATCCAGCCCAGCCCACCAGGGGCAGGGGTCTTCTTCCACCTCCTCCCACGAGGACGAAGCAACTGCGTGACGAGCGCACTGTCGCTCCTGGCCAGCTCCTGCCTGCCTGCCTGCCGTGGAGGCCTCGTGAAGCTCCCCGAGGTCACCCCAACCGCTCTTCTCTCTCCCAGTCTCCCCTCTCCCTCACTCACCTCTCCCCACTGCCGCCATGGCTGCCGAAGCCCCGCCTCCTCGAGCCGCGCCTCCAGCTGCTCCCCCTCGCCTCCGACTAGCTCAAGAGATTTGCCTCGATGCCTGCAACCTCTCCTCCAAGCCATGCGATGGCAGGGTCCGCCCTTTGCCGCCTCGATGTCTTCTTCTTCCTTCGGCCGCCGAAGATCGCCGCCGTCGTTCGTCGCCCCCAGAACGTCTGCGAGCCCACTTTCAACGCCTACGTGATCATAGTGAGCCCCCGATTCTGTTCCCCATCTTCCCCTAGTCGATCCCATGTCATAGCTCCCGATTTCATAAACACCCGAGGAGCTCCACCGCCCGAGCCCGACGCCGGCGCCGCTTCGGTGTCCAGGTGGCTTCTCCGAGGCCACCATCGAACTCGTGGAATCGCATACACTACTGGAAACAGTGGATTTGCCATCAGTTAGTTCTTTGCCGTCTGCCAACGGATGGCAAAGAACATCCGTTGCCGTCTGCCAAAGGAAAACTAACGCAAAGAACTGATAGAAGACAACAAACCTAGTTGCCATCAGCCAATTCTTTGTCGTCCGCCAGCAGATGGCAAAGAGTCTTTGCCGTCCACTGGCAAACGGCAAAGAGGTTGGTGGGTCCAGTGGACCCCAGTGCTGTAACGGCCCACTAACCCCACCTCTTTGCCATCCGCTGGCAGACGGCAAAGAGGTGGGGCTATCTCCTCCTCTCTCCCAGCCCGGCCCCACCCCTCTCTCTCTCTTTTAGCCCTGCCCAACCGACCGAGCCCCCACGATCCCCCGCTCGCTCCCGTCCCTGCCACCGCAGCTAGCTAGGGTTCGAGCCTGCCGCCCCTCTTCCCGCCGGCCCTCCGCCCGCCGCCCCAC